>OW799237.1:10601200-13382866 GCA_941918925.1 Phyto melanocephala
CTCCGACTTCGACTAGTAAGTTGCAATGTACATCTTGCATCAAAAGAGGGCCACGTAAGCCGTGCCACCCTACACGTGCTCAGCCCACGCCACCTGTCATCGGCCTTCCGGAGAAAGTGTCTGGAGATTCTGCTTTTAATAGTCCCTAACGGGATTGCAACTACACTTGCGATAGAGATATCCAAAGCAGATCCTCTCTTGCTTAGCTCATCAACCCGCTCGTTACCAAAGTGGTCCTTATGGGCAGGAACCCAAACTAGAGTAAAGTCAGCCCGTTGACCAAACCTTGACAGTTCCTTTATACATTGGCTAACCAAATTAGAGTGCCGCCTGATTGTCGACAAATATACCAATATTTCCGTGGATATTCCTGTCATTCAGAACCTTACATGCCTCCCTGATAGCGAGTATTTCCACCTGAAATACGCTACAGTCATCCCGAAAGCGGAAAATGAGCTCAATTTCTGGTCCATCAGAGAAGACACCGGATCCAACACCACACCACCACTAGAACCGTCAGTATAGATCCTGGTGTCAAAGCTCCCCAAAAGGTCACCCCCATTCCACTCATTCCTGGAGGGAATTAGAACCCTGTACGCCCCATCAAAGTCCATGTTTTGGTACTTTACGAAAATATATTATGAGGATTTTGGCACTATTTTTAAATTGTCGTACATAAAGAGTAAAAATTTTCCCTCTATTTTTTTTTAGAAAATTTTTTATAATAGAGGACGTGAATTGATTGATTATTGCCTAAATTTTTTTATAATAGAGGGCATGAATTGATTAATTATTGCCTAAAATATGGACAATTATGAGGGTGACATTTTTTAGAACTTCTAGTGTGACTAAAAAAGTATCCAAAAGGGGTCCATTTAGTAGTAATAAAATATATCCTTTTTTGGATATGTAATATTTTTATCAATAGTGGGTAACGTATGAAAGGGAATAATCCATAGAAATAAGAAAAATAAATGTATATGTCATAATTTATTTAAAACATTTTCCTCAAACTTGTTTTCATTTTTATAAAAATTTTTTTAAAACACTTTAAAAATAATTATTGATGTTTGTGTCTCTATGTATTTTTATCACATGACACAAGGATATCAAAGAATTGAATAGTTAAAGGATTTTTCTTTTTTGTTATGATAAATTAGGATAAAGGGACAAAAATTATTTTCTTAGTTCGCCAGGTCAAACAAAAAAATGTCCTTTGAAAATTTCCTCTTTAAAATTTGAATTGAAATATATTGTTACAGATTTATTTTTTAAGTAGCTTAATTTACATTATAATTTATTTTAGTTGTAGTAGTTTAAGTTACTGTAGTTTTATTTGTATTAGTTTATTTCGCTCGAACATGATGTTTGTTATTATGTGTAGCATACTTTTAGGTACTTTTATTATTCCTGCATATTACTTCACGTGTTAATTTAAATGTAACGGTTTTCGAATGTACTAGAATGTACATACGAGAACTTTGTTGAATGTTACCGAACACCACTATGTTACTATATATAGCCGAACAACACAGCTAACAGGACCAGTATTACAATAGAGCTTGTAAAGTGTGTATCAAAGTGAGTTTGATAACCATAAGTGTAATAAGTAAAGTGATATAAAAACCATATCTGAGTGTGTTTAAATAAATAAGGTGCTCTTAATTTTATAACGAATTTCAAGTGTTTTTAATTGCAATAAAAAAACTCAAAGGATATTTAAAAGAAATAATCCAACGTTTATAAATATTATAAACGTAACAATATTTTAAAAATATTGGGTTAACCATTTAAAATTCTCAAATTAAACTACCGATTACTTTGGCTGTAAAAGGTGGAATAACATTTTTATTTTTTTTTGATTTTTAGTTTTATATTTCGTCTTTCGCAAATTGTTGTGTTCTATATGTATAGGTTTTATATGTCACATGGAATACAATAATTTACAAACGACGATTTGACGTTTGCAAAATGGGATGCTATACGCTCGAATCAAATTGGTAAATATTAAAAACTTACTTCCAAAGTTGAATCTTTATTGCAGACTCTACGAAATTTATGTGGACAATTTTCGAAAAAGATCGGTCTTCAGTTCAGATTTTGCTTCAATTTGTGCAGAGAGTTAATGAAAAAGGATCGTTATTGGACAAAGCAACTGGTGTAGGTTCTCGTCCAGTGCGTTCAATCGAAAACAGTGCTGCTGTGGCTGATAATGTGCAAGAACATCTATCAACATCATTTCATCATCGTTGCTAGAAACTGAACATTTCTCGCAATTCTCGCACTTTTTTGAAAAAATATAGTTAATCGAATGAGGCATTGCCGACCCAATCATGGTAGTCACATGAATGATATTTTGTTCGATTGTAAATGAAATTTTAAAAGAAATTTTAAAAAGCAATTACTACTTTTTATAGTCGATTCAAATTCAAGAAATTTAAATAACACACCCTGTATATTCAGCATTTTTACCACTTTTAAAAATTTCAAGGATACGAAAGGATACAATTTTCAAAGAACATTTTTTTCTGTCATACAAACAAAAAAATATTTTTTATGGACGTATTATTCCCTCTCATGCGATAACCATATTGATATAAAAACTTGCATATAAATTTATAACAAAAATTACCTTGTTTCCTTTAAAAATTTTTTTTAGAAAAATGTAAAACTAAAGTGCGTGGGTCTGCTATACGTGTTTTATAGATTAAAGGCCATATCAAATTTTTCAATTCGATAAAATGCTTGTACTCGATGTAGTCGACTTAACGTGCAAAATCGTGAACTATTTATCTGACTAAGAAAATTTGTGTGAAGTTTTTAAAATTGTTATTAATTGTTATTATTAAGTTTTTATTTTTAAGTACATGACAGTACAAATTTTTCATAACTTACAACTTTATCCCCACATAAGCATAAGCTAAATCCGCAGTTGACCTGCTATAATAGTTGTAATCCCAATTAAACACTTTAATCATGTCATTTGATTGCTTGCAAGCCGATGTTAAGGCATTTTTTATGTGCTTTTGATTGTTAAAAACATTATAAAAATGTTGTACTAATCATGTCCAGAACAACTCGCTAAGCCTTAACTTAATGTCGAAAATTCCTTTCTTCTCTTCCAAAAAGATTATACCTAAAGCAACATCATCACTCCATTTCGGTATAAGTCTACAATATTCGAGCTTAAAATTATGACCTAATATAGCCATGCACAATACAATTGTTTGTAACTGTAGAAAAGGACACACAATATTAATACACCATGACAAATAACCTCATCATGTTTACGATTATTACTTTGTTTCAGCACACATGGTATTACAAATACTTTTATATGATTTTTGCTCGTACTACATCTATGTAGAGCTGTATTTATGCTAGACATACACGCACACACGCACACACATACGACTGTATACGCAAATTTACACAATTCATTATGTGTGAGTGCGTAATTGAGTGTATTTGGTGGGTCGTATTGTAAAATTTTCTCATACCTTTTACGTAATGTAAAAGCAAAAAACAGAAATGCAAATTGAGTTTGGCATTTGTGGGCTTTGGGAGAGAACACTATGGGATGATTTTTAAATATTTTCTAAATTGTTAACTTTAAGAAATTTTTGTAAAATACTGTTAAATGAAATTGTATTTATGATGTAGCAAAAAGTCTAGATTTTAGATGAGAATTTAGTCTCATTTTTATTGTCTAATTAAAAAAAAATTAAAACAGACTTATAAACCAAATTTCTAAGAAACTCAGTTTAAAAAATTTTTTTTCAAACATTTAATAATTTTTGGAAGTAAGACGGTGAGTCCTTAGTATAGTCATTGTTTAATAGTATGGTCTGTGTTGTGCGGGTGGGCCAAAAGAAACCAAGGGGTGTAAAAGTTTAATAACTTTTTCGTTTATTAATTTTTTTATTTTTTCTTTCAGATTATATAGACAACACTTGGAGAATTTGTAATGGAGAGGTTCACAACTGAACAGAAAACCAGAACAATAGAATTTTATTATTTAAACCATATGTTCGACATTTTAACGTCAGAATTTCGTCCTCTGAAGCAATGATTCGTTGCTTAGTTGATCGTCATCACCAACATGGCAGCGTAACAGATTTGCCTCGAACCGGTAGACCATGCTTAAGTCGTACTGCAACTTACACGAGTACAACAAAGTATTAACAAAGTACCAGAAACAACTGCCGGAAGGCGTTCTGCTCAGCTAGGAATGTCTCGTACGTCACTACGGCGCATTTTAAAAAAAGATTTACAGTTATACCCATATAAGCTGCAATTAATGCAAGAATTAAAACCCGCAGATCATCGGCAACGTCTAAATTTTTCAGTTAAATTTCAAGAGTTGGCCAGAAATTTAATCAACTTTATTAAAAATTTGATTATGAGTGATGAAGCTCATTTTTATTTGAATGGCTTTGTTAATAAGAAGAACTGTAGGTTCTGGTGTTTTCAAATCCAAGAGCCTTTCATCAACGCCAATTGCACCCCATCAGGTGTACGTATGGTGTTGGATTACATCTGAAAATGTCATTGGGCCTTACTTCTTTGAGAATGAAGATGGGAGTGCTGTAACCGTAAATGGAGAGCGGTATTGGTTTATGATAGAACATTTTTTACGCCCTGCTCTTGAAAACAGACCTGGTATGTGATTTCAGCAGGACGGAGCTACTGTTCATACTGCCCGAGACACAATGGCACTTTTAAGTCCAATTTTTGGAGAGCGAATAATTTCCAGAAATTCGGAAATTATTTGGCCAGCGCGATCGCCAGATTTGACAGCACCTGACTATTTTCTTTGGGGTTATTTGAAGGAGCGAGTGTATGTGAACAAGCCAGAGACAAACCTTGAACTCAAGGCAAACATTGTTGCAGAAATTCGAACGCTACAGCCAGAACAGTTTTGAAAGGTGTTATGGAAAATGCTCTAAAAAGAGCCCATCAGTGCGAAGCTGAAAACGGTGGTCATTTAAGAGATATCATTTTTCATACTTAGTGTAAAAAAATTTCCCTTTTGTATTTTATATAATCTGAAAGAAAAAATAAAACAAAAAAATAATAAACGAAAAAGCTATTAAACTTTTACACCCCTTGGTTTCTTTTGGCCCACCCTGTAGTATGTAGACGGTATAATATAAAATATAGAGCATACTAGCTGACCCGGCAAACGTTGTTTCGCCATATAAATTATATCTAGAAAATATTTTTTACATTAAAAACAAAAACGTAAACCATATGTGTTCTGCAGTATGCAGTTTGAAATTTTATCGAGGTCATAACGCTATTTAGGTGAGGTAGAAATTGTCCCTGGGGTAAGTCACCCTAAATATAAAAGACTATGAAAAATAGATGTTGACCGATTCTTAAACGTTTATTTCTGCATTGGGTGGACTATAAATTGTGTACAGTTTAAAGAAAAATACTAAAAACTATATCGATGTAAGTACATAATTGAAAAAAGTGGGTGTTAAAGTAGGCGTGGTAAGAAAAGGTATCCTATTAATCATATCAGAGTTTTAGTTATATTCAGTATGTGAAAATTTCATGAAAATCGGTCGGCAAATTTTGGAGGAGTTTAAACACAAACATTACGACACGAGAATTTTATATATTAGACAATGCCTCTATGCCTATATTATTTTTATACCTGAACACAATCTGGCACTTAGGAGATTATGTACTATATCTAGTTTATTGACCATACAAAACAAAATCTATTGCGCCCCTACACTAAGACAAAATTAAAAAATCCTAAGTGATGCGCTAAAATTATTTCAATTTAATCCCATTTGACTATGATTTGTAAAGTGGATTTTTAAAATAAAACGAGTAAATCATTTTAATAATGGGTGTCCCAACTAGAACGCAATTTTTAAATTTTAAATAAAACACGGATATTTCAAAAAAAAATCGTGAAACTTTATTATATCGTAAAGTAGACAGAATGAGGTTATGTATGGAACAATATATCGTGCAGATGGCCGCCGTGGCTTTGCTGGCACACACGCGATCTTTTAGTGAAATTTCCAATGACCTTTTTGCATAAATGCTGCGGTATTTTTTTAATGCAGCGTCCAATTTCCTCTTTTAAGGCTTGAGTCGTCGGCTTATTCGCGTAAACCATCGACTTCAAAAAACCTGAAAGCAAAAAATCTAAAGGTGTTAAATCACACGATATAGGCGGCCAATTCTGGTCTCCAAAACGCGAAATAACACGACCGGGAAATGACTGATGCAGCAATTGAACTGTTTCTCTGGCTGTATGACATGCTGGCTTTAGTTCCTAAGTCAATTGAAGTTTGTATGCATGCAGATGCAAATCTTTCGTCAAAATTCGCTGCATAGTGGATTTGGAGACACCAATTTGCTGAGCTCGGTGTCGAATTGAGGTGGATGGAGTTTAAGCGACATCATCACGTACAGCTTCGACATTTTCGGTCGATCGACCTGATCGAAGGCGCGTTGTTCTCTTTACATCACTAACAGACCCAGTTTCGGCAAATTTATCCATTAATCTCTTTACAGTTGACTCTTTTGGAGCATTATTGTGACCCCAAATTGATCGCAATTTGCGAACTGTAGCCGCAAAACTTTCACTATTTTGGTAAAACAATTTCACAATGAGAATGCGTTGTTCATTCGTGTAGCGCTCCATTTTTACTAACCTCGTACCTTCTACTAGCAAACAATAACAATTGTTCAAATCTCAAACAATGGCACTTCGAATGGCGCCAAATTTAAAAATTGCGTTCTAGTTGGGACACCCGATATATACATTTTGCAAAATATCAAAAAAATGTTTTTCATCACATATTTTTTTTTACCATAATATAGGTTTCGATAGAGATCTCAATTTAGATCTATTTAATTTTACCCACCTGTAAATGCACTTTTAAAGTCTAGTGAATTGTAGTCTATATTATTGTCTAAAGCCTGTAGTACACGAAGTGTTAAAAGACACATATGCATGAGTCTGTGACGTAATTTTGACGTCATCATAAAGCATAAATATGGCCGCTTCAGCCACATGTGCTTTATTTGCATTATTGGACTAAAATACAGTACAATATGGTTTATGAGCTGGAGAACAGGAAAGGCAACTAAAGTGTAAAATTGTTACTATGATATTGGTAGTTGGTAGGTGTTTGTTGGTGCTCTAGTTAGCTGTCTAACACTAACTGCCAGTAGCATTGGTTGTTAAAGTAGAAAAATTTGTTATAGAAATGAATGATGAGGTTTTTCTTGGCACTTTTTTTTTTGGGTTGAGAGAACAAAAGTCGATCTGTCAGAAGTTTGTAAAAAAAATTTGTTTTTAGAAATTAGAAAAAAAAATTAGAAAACTTTTAGGTTTTACGAAAAAAAAAAAAATTAATTAAAAGTGAAATCAAATCATAGTTGTTTTCAAGGGACACCCTTAGTCATGTATACTCAGTGGTGAAAGCTGTTAGTAGGCCTTATTTATAAAAGGCCTTATAAGAGGTACTCTGATACCCACTGCATACTCATTTTACAAGCACTGGAGTATAGAGCAAGGTTTTCCACACTCGCTTTTTAGAACGGGGTTTCTAGAAAAACTTCTGATAAAAGCCTCTTTAGAACCCTTTTTAATGAAAAAGACGCGTTAATAAAATTTCTGATTTTTAAATTAAAAAGAAAATTAATTTTTTCTTGTTTTTAATTCTTTAAAATTTTAGCTGATTTTAGTAACAGCTCAGCAAACAAATTTTGCACCACTTCAATGTGAATAACATTTTTCATGACTTCCAATTCATAAGTGCAAGAGGAGGCTTAAAAAGTGCCTTCTACAAATTAGAAATATTTGGCCGTTAAGGATGTACTTTAAAATAGATGCAAATGCATGCGTAAAATCTTGAACAATTCGTATAAACAAATTAAATTAATTCATGAAACATGAGTTGTTTTTCATCTACTACGCATGCGTTCCATGCACTTTTTAGAATGAAGTGAATTTTATTAATAAATTCATATAAACACGTGCTCTGCAATGACTCGATAATGTTAAAAATCATGCATGTTTCACCTAAATTGAACCACTTTATCTTGGGTTAAACTCATACATTCGTTATTTCTTTTGCATGTCTTTGATTGCTGGGAGTATCAATATTTGTTGTTGCTAATAAAAATACAAAAATTTTAAAAATTTCTACATATTTACGACAGTGTACATTTCAATCAAAGAAAGCGACTTAGATAGTCTATCCGATTTTTAGCATGAATTTCACAGGCCTATTTGGAGTCTTTTCAGAGAAGGTTGGGTATAAAGAGGCTACCCAAGGCATATTAATTAATCACGTGACTGCAGTTCAAAACTAAAATTTTTGTTTATATTTTTTTAATATAAAATTTGGGATTTGAGTAAATGACAGAAGAGAGAAAATTGTTTTTTTTTTTTTTAAACTTTGACAGCTGAAATTTAAAATAAGTGAAGAAGAAAATAATCAGCTGATGAATCAAGACTACCTGAAGTATGAATATGCCTTGAGGTTGCCTATCTTCAACAAGTTGTAAGTTTGCCTAACAGAAGGCCTTTCAGATAGAAAGCCCTATTCATTTTATCGTGAGATGATGCCAGTCTAGGCTCTCAATGTTATTTATTGTTGTTGCATGTGGTATTTTTCTTGTTCATGTTTCTAATTTTTAAAGCAAAAACAGCTCAGTTTTTCCTGGGTTGCTGTGTATAATAAACCAAAAAAAAGTGCTAAACAAGCCCCCAATATAATATTGCAAATTTGGCAAAAAACTCACAAAAAATTACTTGTGCACGTATGTAGACAAGCACTATCTTGTCGGTGCTTGATATTATCACACTAAAAACTGTTATAACAGCAAAAAGAAAAACAAGAAAAAAGAAAAATAGAAAACTACCAAAATTCTTTCAAGCATAAAAATAATTAAAATGAAATTTTACACTTGTACTCTATAAGATAAAATTTTCGTCTATTAAATTATAGAAGTTTCGTTAACAAAAAAACATTTACACGAACACGAGTGTACATACGTGAGCAAAAGTTAACAAAACTTATTAGTTTTTCTTTCAAAAGACATTATTAAATGTTTTTTTCTTCTACTGTTTGACGAGAAAACATTATCACACAAAATGACTTGGAAAATTGAAAAAGTGTCATTGAAGTTTTGTGTTTCTTTCGGTAGAAAAAGTTACAAAAAAAAAAAAAAAAACAATAATTTTACAACAAATAAAACCACTTAATGTAATAATAGTAAAAGTTGTGTTTTTTTTTAAATAAAGTTTGGCATACGGTAAGTATTTATTGATTCTCTAAAGTGTAGTCTATAACGAAGTGTTTGTATCTATCTATTAAAGAGCTGCGTAAAATGTTCTAAAAGTTAAGTGTTTTTGTGTACACTACTTCCAGTTACTATATTTCAGTGTAATTATGAACAAGTAAGCTTGTTATATTCAACCTTATAAAATTTGATAACACCCTTCACCATAATGTACGTAGTAAAGGTACAGTGACCACAGTTTTGGGTAGATTTCAGTTTAAATGTTATACGCCACTTGGCTTTATTATTTGCAATGCCATCAATGGCCTAGTTCTACTATCCAAACATTTCAACGTGTTTTGAATGTTCTACCGGATGTTTTCTAAAGCCCAGCAAAAAAGAATAGAAAATGCATTTTTAAGACTTCTTAATCATTTGTGTAAAAGCATTCATTCTAAATGACTTCCTAAATGCGAAATAATTTGTCATAAATGATGTGATTAAAAATGAATGCAACATAATGCAAAATATCTTAAAGAATTTATGTCAACTCTTGAAACAACCGATGTATTTCACCAAAAATGCATGAGTTCTATGCACTTATTAGAATGGAGTGCAGTTCATTACAATATTCATGTAAACACATGATCTCCAATAAATTTAATCACTTCGACACCAGTTGAAGCCCTGCAAATTCACTTCTTTGTCACAGATTTTAGCTGGGATAGTATAAAACTTTAAGTTGGCAACACTTTTCAACTGGCACCCATTTTTTAAGCTGTCAAGTGTTTTGTGTTTAGTTTGGTTTGCCATTTGAACATGAATAAACTGACGGATAAATAGCAAAGCGTAGATTCTGTGATTGTGCCCAAAACAAGATTGCCGTTGATCCCGGTTTTGATAAGCGTATTTTGTAAAATATTAACGCCTACTTTGGTTTGAAAGGATACGTCTGTAAACAAAACTGTCGTATTTGGAGTTATGATAATCCTTAAGTGTATGTTGAGGCACCGTTGTATACAAAAAAACCGTCTGTTTGGTGTGCTTTATGGGCTTGTGGCAACATTGGTAGATTTTTCTTTAAAAAACGATGCTGGACAGAAAGTTATAGTCAATGGTGACTGCTATAGAGCCATGATTATTGGCTTTTTTGTTCTTCAATTGAACAACTACCAAGTGATGGAGCTGTAGTTTCAACCAGACGGTGCAACATGTTAGACAGCTTGTGCCACAATTGGTTTTCTGAAGTAGACGTTAAATAGCCGCAAAATATCATGTTTAGTACCCGTGAATAGGCCTCTAAAACCTCTAAAACGTTTCATTATAGTTAGACTAAGTATTTTGCTGTGGAGATATGTGAAGTCTAGTCTACTTCGATAAGCTGGAAAGATTGACCATTTTTAGGACAACATTCAGCGCATTATTGCCAAAATACGGCCATAGATATTGAAAAATTTCAACGTAAATTGGATCTTCAGATTATTTAGACTACGTCCGAGTCAGCCGTGGCGGTCATATTTAAATTATAATGCCAGTAGATTGTCTTTGGAATAAAGTATATTTCATGTCAATTTAGAAAACTCATCTTTGATTTATTCCATTTCAAGTTCTATACTTTTATAAAAAACACCCCTTATTTCATATTCGTTTTGAATCAGCTTTATTTAAGTCAATCATCCAAATGAATAGAGTCTAGAGCAGACAACAGAGTATTTATAGCCACCTTAAGCCGATTGAATCTGTGTTATTGTTAGAATTTTGCTGTTCATTTCTAATATAATGTAAAATTAAAAACTCCATAAATTATATCTTCTTAGACAGCCAGAAAATGTAAATAAACCGTTTTATTTCTTAAGGTTCGTGGAACAGTAACTAGAACCTAGACGAGGCTTAGCTTCATCAGCCAATCTAACCTATAAATTTTCGACTACCAAGTGACAATTTTTTACTGCAAAGAAGCCAAGAAACATTAGATGTTTAGTTACACGGCTAGCAATATTTGGCATTGAAAATTAAAATTGTTGTTTTCAGTATTATAATATTTCAGATCAATACCCAAATCGATGCCTTCCAAACATAAAATTAAAATTACTAGGTAGCAAGATATTGCCTTTACTAAAAAAGAGAATGTAACTTTTGATCACTTATCTGTTATATAAAATTTATTTACTTGACAAAATTTGCAAAAAAAAAAAAATTTGAGATGTCTATGTAATGGAAAAATCCATTAGCTGAATGACTGATGCTTATTGTATTTATTTTATAGAATTAAAAAAAATATATATATAAACAAATGACATAGGAATTGCTTAGATTTGTTAAATGAGTTGAAAGTTTTTCTTTTTTTAATGTTAGGAAAATCTTGTTTTCTATCTTCAAATGCTGTGATTTTTTTTTTACCATTTGCTTTCTTAAACATATTTATGTAGACTTAGGCAACAAAAAAAAGTACCCAATTATGTGACAAACATGACAAGCCAATAACAAAACCTCATCTATCAATTTAACTGTACTAGTCTTGTTTGACAATTCATCCATTTAGGTTGTAAAAAAACATAGACAACAATCTTAAAATCTTTTTTTTATTCTTAAACTACAACGAAATATTAAATAAATTTCTCTACAATTTAGTTTTGCTTTAACAGTCTGTCCAATTCCTTTTCAAATCACACTAACAATAAGGCAATTCACACAAAGTTAAAAACACTAACACGTTTTAACATTCTTTCATGGTGTTTTCATTTTGCTATCGTTTTCTTGCAAACCTCTCTGCTTGGGTGTTTTACGGTCTCTGTGAGTTGGTCTAGGCCACCCAGTAAGGACTTTATTATGATTTAGTAATTTCGTATGCATAGAGGGAATCATTGTAGTGGAAAAGGTTTTTCAAAGTTCTACTTTTATGGTAGAGGTTTTGTGTGCTGCTTTGGCAAATGCTAAGAACACTTGTCTTATAATTGAAGTTTTTCAAAAGTTCAAGTGAAATAATACTGGTGTCCATCCAGGACAATTGAAAGTGATAATACGTGCATAGTTTTGGAAAGCAAATGCAAGGTTATTGAAAAATTCAAGCATATTGTGTTTGTTTTCTTTTGAGGTTGTTGTTGTTAGAAACCAAAATTAGCATAATTGAGATTGTTTTGGTGGTTTTGCAATTGTACAAGTGGGAAGAATAGGAATTTTTTTAAGAAGTAGTAATTTCATAAGAAAATAAGTGGTAGATAAGAAAACGGATTGAACAAGTGAATAAGAATCAAGCTTAACAGTTAGAGTATGAAATGGAGATCAAAGTACTTGATAAATAGAATTTTGATTGATTTAGTTTGTAATGAGGCTGTAGACTAGTTTGATGAATAAATGTCCTCATATCTTTTAAACTTTCTTTCCATCAACCAAAATCAAGATCAATCTTAATAGACTAAATAGGCTAGTAAATTTAGCAGACTATAGATTGGGTTATAAATTAAACTATCAAGTAGACTACAGACCAATTAAATATACGATGTATAGTGTAAGTGAGTAGACAGTAGACTTGTGTATTGAGAAAACTTTATACTGATGTATTGAACAGTCTATAAAACAGTCTATCGAATATACTTTAAAAGAGTTTTTAGAACCATAGATTATCAGATAGTATACACATTAGTCTTAACAAATTTTTCATATACTCTATAGACTGTGGTCTATGGAATAAAAGTCTAGAGAATATAAAAATTTAACTACAACCTAGTCCATTAAGTGGGCTGCAGATTAGAATATCAAATATGGTACAGACTAATTGAATAAATTACAGGTTACTATATCAAATGGGTCTCAGAATATTCCAAGAATTATACCAACATATCGAAGACGTTGTAACACTGTCAGTTAGCAGTACTCTTGAGAGGTTTTTAGTCTTTAAGTATATAATACACAATTCTATAGTTCTATTGACTCAAATATGAATAAAGTCAAAGACTAGTTCATCAAATGCACAGAAGACAAGTTAATTGACTAGACTAGCAAATAGATTAGTGTGTCAAATAGTTTCTAGTGTCTGTCGTAGAGAAATTTTATAGTTGGTTGGGCAAAACGAGAGTAAACACCTGACTCTCGTGAATTATTCGTGTGGTGGAGTTTGTCGTAGTATTTTCTGTAGTGTTTTTTGTTGTTGTTGTTTTTTTCTATTAGTTTTATGAAAGGATGCGTGGTTAGTGAGAGGATTGGAACCTGCCTGAGTCATGAACCGGGTAGCCGGAAACCTCACTGAGCCAAAACGGTTCGTAGCATACATAAACAAATAAATGAATATGGCAATGGCACAATCTGATGATGATTATCTTATTATGTGATTGACTTTTTGACAAAAAACTATCCGTTGCTGTAAAAATCATGATCAAAGGTAATTCTTGGTTTATATACTAGGTACTAAAGGGTGTTTTTTTAAGCCCGATAGAACTTGAAATTGTAAAAAATAACACAAAAAATTAAATTGTAATCAAAATTTTTTTTTTATTCGAAAGATCAATACGTGACATTAACATTTGAAAATGATTTCAGGCATATGGGCACCGCGGCTGTTCTTGACGAAGCGCATTCTAGACGTCCAATTTTGGGCCACTTTTTCGAGCACTGCTGGCCGTATGTCACGAATAACACGAACAATGCTGGCCTGCAAGGCGTCAATTGTTGTTGGTTTATCAGCATAAACCAGTGACTTCACGTAGCCCCACAGGAAATAATCGAGAGATGTCAAATCGCACGACGTTGGAGGCCAATTGACAAGTCCATTTCTCGAAATCAACTTATCGCCAAATTTTGATTTCAATAAGTCGATGGTTGCGTTCGCCGTATGGCACGTAGCGCCATCCTGTTGAAACCACATCTCCTCCGGATCAATGTCATCCATATTTTCAAACAAAAAATCATTGATCATGGTGCGGTAACGATCTCCATTGACCGTAACGCGAGCTCCGGCCTCATTTTTGAAGAAATAAGGTCCGATGATGCCACCAGCGTGAAAACCGCACCAAACGGTGCATTTTTCTGGATGTAATGGAGTCTGTAGGGTCTCTTGTGGATTGGTCTCGCTCCATATGCGGCAATTTTGCTTATTAACAAACCCGTTAAGCCAAAAATGCGCCTCATCGCTGAACACAATTTTGCGATAAAACAACGGACGTCCAGAATGCGCTTCGTCAAGAACAGCCGCGGTGCCCATATGCCCGAAATCATTTTCAAATGTTAATGTCACGTATTGATCTTTCGAATAAAAAAAAAATTTTGATTACAATTTAATTTTTTGTGTTATTTTTTACAATTTCAAGTTCTATCGGGCTTAAAAAAACACCCTTTATTATAAGGCATATGGCATATCTGCCATCTTTGCAAGTATTAATTATTAAACTATAATTTTCTACCTCTACTAAGAAGGCCACAGCACTCAAAATGAGTAGTGAATTATTAACATCCAACACAAGGTCTCGGTTGTGTAAGTAAGCTACCAACAAACCTGTTTTCTTCTTGGGAATAAACTACAACCTTAACTTGTAATCGAAAGGGAACCCACAAATAATCAATCGTAAGCAAGTTCTAAGGCCTGAGTACTACCAGATGGGTCTGTGGCCAGCCTCAAACATATTTTTTGACCAGAGTTTTAGCACGCCAAAATTATTGTTTCAAGTAACCGCTATTGCTCGTGCTGACAATACACTTAACGTAGAAAACTAGCCAGGTTAAGGTACTCTTGGAGTTTGTGCAAAAAAGACAGTAAATAAGTCTTTGTAAATGCCTATATAGCGAAAACTAACTTGTAAAATAGACCATTATTGATAAAAAAACATTCTATAGAATTCCTTATAAATAAGTTCTTTAAGTGGACTTTAACATACATCTGTGTTTTTGGTTTTACTATACACAAATTTACTACTTATTTTAACTATAGCTCAACTAAAGTATAAATTGAATTGTAGGGGAACATAAAATAGCCATCTAAAGTTTATATGCAAACAAAAACTTATAATGTTACCTTTTACTCCCTCCTTTAAAAATAAGAAGAAAAAAAATCAATAGAGCAAAACAACTTCTACCCCCCACCCCCTTCTTTTTTTAATTAAATTTTTTATGCGTATTTCCTTTAGTTATTTTAAATAACATTTCAAAATATATTTTCTTCCTACGGAAATGTAAATTTTTATTTTATATATTTTTATTATGCCATCAAACGCACGTACATTCTTAGTAAACAGAAAAATACGCACGTTACAAATTATGGTCTTATGTTTAGAAAAAAATCCTTAAAGACATAAAGTTTGTACCAAAAATCCGGCAAACAATAAAAATTCTCCTAATTTAGGTGTAATTTCAATGATAATTATAATGTTAAGTCATTTTATTACGCACTAAGTATTTTGAATAGTATTTGGTGGACAAAAATTTTTTAACATACATATGTACATAATTATCACCTTTAGTACATGAGTATTTAAATAATACGTTTACAATATTAAGAACAAATGAACAAGAATTTTAAAAATTTTTGCCTGTGTTTGACATGCATACATACATATGTATGTGGCGTATACGTGATAATATTTTTAAAGAAAGATATTTTTGAATAACTGTTAGTGCCTAAATTAGCTTTTAGTCGGCATCTTCAACAAGTAAAGTAAATGTTAGAAATAATATCAAATGCTTTAATTAAAAAAAATGTTTTATAAAAAATAATCTGAAAAAATGTAGGTGTATTATGCGGTGGTTTAACATAATTACGAATCACTTCTAACTAAAATACTTAGTTTAACAACGACTTTATTAATTTTTAGTTTGGCTCTAGTTCATTTTATTATTAAATTTCTAATCATTAAATGAAGAAATCAATTTTTATTTGTGATAATGAAAGAATATATTGGAAAAGTAAGTTTTAATCCCGACACCAGCCGAGTGGAATGCATTTTCGAAACCAGCTACGGTTTCATCATCAGCACTCTTTGATCGGAATGTCTTAGTGTTGGATGTAAATATCATCTATTTAACTCACAAGTTTATACGAAATTTGATTTTGTGAATTAAACTTCACATACATATTCATATCTTTTGCTGTAGTGAGTGAGAACGAAATTTACCAAACTTAAGCTTTTCCCCTTTTTGTTATTCTATTCAATTATCACATTTTTTATTCTTGCTTTAAACCATCAGTCTGATGGTAATGAAAGCTTTTTGTTGGTTGTGATCCTCACAACATTTTCAATCATACATGTTTTTTTGTTAAGTCAGTTATTCAACGGAAAGTTGGTACTGACCGGTCTATATGATCATTACACCGTGCCATGTGTATATGTTAATTTTCTTATTTTATTGTTGAACTTTTTAAGAAAGACTTTGTTAATTTTTAGTTTGGCTCTAGTTCATTTTATTATTAAATTTCTAATCATTAAATGAAGAAATCAATTTTTATTTGTGATAATGAAAGAATATATTTAACAACTCCATACCGAGTATGTGAGTTATGTATGAAAATACAAATATATTTTCAAAAATCGTCTTTTCTGTGAATATTAAAGACACACACAACACTAACAAATCAACACAAATAAAAACAGTAAATAAGAGAGTATTTTTATTTTCTCCTCTAACACTCATATGTATTTATGTACATATATATAAATATAAAGGAACACTCATGGTATAAATATAATCAGGTAGGATCAGTTTTACAAAAACAAAATACACCATGTATTTTGTTGTTGGAAGTGGTTCGATTAGATGTCAAAAACAGCTGTGTTTATTTTCAAAAGTAGTTTACCTTGGTAGTTTATAAATTTTCTTTCATTGAAGAAAATAAAATAAAATTGTGCGTTTTTATCGTTTGTGGCAAAGTTTCCTGTTAAAATTTGTGTTTATTTTGGTTATTGGTGTGCTAATTGCAGTAGCCTGTTGAAATTTGTGTTTATTTTGGTTATTGGTGTGCTAATTGCGGTAGCCGTTTTTTAAGTCTTATTGGCATTTTGGCTTTAAAATCTACAAGTTTTGGACGTGATCCCATAGTTATGGCAGGCTACATCATACACATGATTTATTGGGTTTGGAAACCAAGGTGTATCTAAAGAAATAATTTGTTAATAATACAAATAAAGAGTATAGTATAAATGCTACAATAACTTAAAAAACGAATCATATACAAACATAATATCACATTGACGAATCTTATTATCAAATCTTAATTCTAAATCTTATTATCGATGCTTAATATTAAAACTAACAAGGAAACAAAAACCAAATCTTAATATTGGTATAAAATTATCAAATATAAATTTTTCTTGCTTTAGTTTAACTTTTTCGCAACTATTTTTAATCTTAAACACGGAACTAAACTCTACAACTTAAAATCGAATATTAAAATTTAATCGTAATATTAAATCTTAATATCGAATATTTTTTAATTACCGAATTTTGAGATTAAAACGCAAAATCCATATTTGCGTTTGACCATTTATATGGGAGTAAGCTAAAAACCGACATTCTAATCAATGCCGATATGTTTCGTCCTCAGGCAAAGAACAATAAATAAAAAAATTTGAATATTTAATATTTTTTTTTTCATGTTGTATTTGACAACTTACCCGGAGTGACACCTAAATTCTTCCACAACTTACGGTTGGTGGGCCCATTGTCGCAAACTATTGCTACGACCGTAAACTCCACTTTATGGAGGGCGAAAATTAACTGAAAAAGAATTTCAGGAGTCATTTGACGGTCGTAGTCAAAGTATATTGGCTGTTTCCAAGACTTCCTGAGACCTCTCGCCATTACCACTTGCACATTGTTTGCGGGTTTATTAACAATGTCTGCAACTGCATCGTATTGAAACGTTTCCAATACTTTCATTTCGTCAAAGGCAAGTACGCACACCTTATCCTCACTTGCCAAATCAGAAATGTTTTGCATGAATTCAATTGCAGTTGTTAATATACCTTCACAAATATTCACTTTTCGACACCATCTTTGTAATGTTTTGACGTGTGGTAGTGGGAACCCTTTATGGTACAGGTGATTGTACGCTCTGGGTCCAGATGCGTGCAAACATATCGCACTAGATATGTCTTCCCACTTCCACTTAATTTCTCCAGGCGACATCAGCTTACGTATTTGCCCCTCTGTGAATATTGACCGCATTGTGTTGACAGCTGCAGTTGCTTGGTCAAGATTTAGCTGCAACTCCTTTATTTGATTTTCAAAATAACGGATTTTTTTCAAATAATTTTGCCTATCCGCAGTATAGTCAAGAATCACAGGGCTAGATAAAATAAACAATAAAAAACAAGAGGGTGGTGTAAGAAGTAAAAACATCAATACCATATTTTACATACACTTACTCTGTTTGTGTGGCCTGTTCCCTGCAACGTTTTTCTACCGCCTGCACTGTTGTTGGAAGGTCGACGGATTCCATCAGACTTTCATTCCAAACGACAGGCATCATTGTAACGTCCGGGAGGAAGTGGTTTATTTCTTGTCCGGTTACTTCTAAAGCCAATAAAGGCATTTTAGAAGCATATACAATACCAGGAGCATCCTCATAGTGCGGAGCTCCAGTTGTTTTCGGAAGTTCGTTTTTAATAATAGGCCTTAAGTTTTTTTAATTACTTACAATATATAAATTAAATATGCAAATTTACTTACATTTGTAATGACGTAGAGACGTGTGGGATTTGTCTTTTGTATATATCCTCTACGAAAGGCACTGCACTAGGCATTAAAAAAACCTTTTGTCCATTTTTTACAACATCACCAGGTGCAAAGTGATCTATGCATATGGAAGCAGTTGCCGAAAAAGTAATTTCGCATATTTTACTCCACTTGTTCCTTCTACGTTCATCCTTTGGAACGGAAAAAAAACTTCCACTGCCAGGAATATTCTTTTTTTTGCACAAGCAACAGTGTCTCATGGTTTTTATTAGTTTTACACTTTTCTGAAAAAAAAACACTTCTAAAAATAAACACTTTTCTAAAAAAAACTTTTTTCTAACAAAATTACTCACTCTTTACAATTTTTTTTGAAATAACAGCTTTTCACAGAAAAACACAAAATATAAACATAAACAAAATTTGACATATCATCGAACCAACCATATAGAAAAAAATAATCAGCTGATTGACTGAGCCTACCTGTATACGTGTACCCTGGGAACACTTCATTGTATAGCAAAAAAAAAAAAATACAAAAAATAGAGTAAAGCTATGCTCAACTGTTTCACATGCAAGAGTAAATATGTCATGTTTATGTTTTTATTAAATATGTTTTTGTTATTTGCATTCTCTCACTCCCAAATCTGTTTGTACTAGCTAAGGTAAACATACCGTGACACATACTCGGACATTTAGTGTTATTTTTATTTTATTTAACAGAAAGCAGAGAATGCTTAAATTTTAACAGTAAATTAAAACAAAAACCTTCATATATGAGTATACAGTGGGACATATAAAAAATTATTGATTCTAAATTTTTTAGTTTAAATTTAAAAAAAAAAATTAACTTGTTTTTTTTTTAACCAAAACCTATAGCAATAATCTCATTCCTTAGATGAGTTGCTTAATTACAGAAAATGGTTTTGTACTTTGGCATTTAAATACTTTTTTTCTAGGATTTTTTTTTACGAAAAGAAAACGTTATAAAGTTTACTCACTTTTTATTTTTATTTTTTTTATATATATTTTTGAAAAAGTAATAAATTTAATAAATAATTATATACATATACAATATTTGTATATTAAGGAGTATAAACTAGACTTGAAGTAAACTAGACATATAATAAAAAATTACCTAAAGCTACTAATAAGCTGCTGCGAACATTTTATTGAATATCATTTTATTAGATAAAAAAAAAAATAATCCTCTTTTGCGTTACCCCAAAGCCGTTTTAAGTATGAAGGCACAACAGTTTCGTGTTGTTTAGCTTAGAAAAGAACAAAATTTCCCTTGATTTTTTTATGAGCTTTATTTAATAGATGCTTAAATAAAAATTTTTATTCTCTCCATATAATTCCTGAGAGTTTGCCAGTCTGCAACTAGCAAAACTACGATCTTAGCATCAAAATAATAAAGGTAGTGTTCCAACATTAATTTGCTTTTTCACTTTGTTCCCCAGCAAAAGCTAGTTAATGACTTGTTTTTACTAAACAGCATACTTTTCAATAACTCTTACATGTCGTCTGTAGTAGTAAGAAGTATTTTAGTAATAACTTGATTTATAATATAATACGTAGGTACTTATTTTCAGAAATTTGATTAGATACACAGACAATGACGCAATGGACCTAATTGGTCTCCGAGTGTGGGTGTAGGAGGCAGTTACTGCTTTCTGCATCCCCCTTTCATACCTACCTTCACACACAATACAATTTCTTGTTGCGAAGTTTGCTAGAAGCCATTCAATTACATAACTTTTCATAATGCTCATTTAGTTTAACATGCTTAGGGTATAAGTAATAATTATTTTAACAACAGCGTAAAGAATTTCATAAAAAAATTGACGACTTGTAGATTTTCACTAATTTTAAAATTTCAAACTAACAAATTGCAAAACAACCGAACGACTTTTGTATGTCCACAATACACAAATAAAAACATTTAAAGAAATTATACTTAAACGATTGAAAGAGACTGTATTTTACATTTTTAAACATTTAACCCCATAGTGCATTTGTTGGTGCCTTGACATGTATTAAATAAGTTCCGTTTTTCTCTTTCCTCTTTATTCTATGACGGTCAGAAATCTCAGGGTTCAAGCAAAATAATAATAAATTTTTAGACTACAGGATTTTGAAAAGTGTATAAATAACTTAGGAGAATAATTCAGGAAACATGTGTCATGTTTAAGATATACATATTATACCATTTGCTTAAGTTGCTGCTACACCTCAAACAACAAAAATAATTCTTTAAATTTTTTTTTTGCAACCATAAAATTTTTCAATAATACTTTTGAAAGTAAGGGAACATTTTTGAGTTAAAGGATAATTGTATGCAGGAATTTTAGTACGACTAAAAGTTTAGGCCTTTGGGAATTTTTTAGAAGAAAAAACCAAACTTGCAAAAAATTATTTAAATGTTAAGGCGTGTTCTTAGATAAAAGTTTACTTTTAGGTGTATTTGAAATACTCTTGAGTATTTAAGTTATATTGTCAACATTATTATAAATTACCTTTTTCCGCGTATGACCCTTTGTTTGAACTACTTAAGTACTAATAATAAAGGAGCAATAAATTCCTGAGAGAATTTTCTAGTTTAGGCACAAAGTTAAATGTGTTGTTTTTTTTCAATTGCTGTAAAAGCTATGAAAAACTTAGTTATTTGACAATGTTTAAAAGGTATTTTTAAAAAGAAAATTGTTTAAACTAATAACAAGGTAAGACATGTACAGGGTTTCACAATATATACTACTGGCCCCAAGTAGTCTGTAACTCTATTATTATTTTAATATAATTTTCTTTTGTTTTTTAAATTGTTGCATAGAAATTGTAGAAAATTTTAAATAGAGCTTTTGAAAAATTTTTGGTAGGCAGACCGCAAAACTGATAGAAGGATTAAACAGCATCTAAATATTGTTATTAGGAAGTAGACAAATTTTCTCTTCTCTTTTTAGAAAAAATTTTGAACTAAATTTCTTTTCTATTTTTATAGAATATTTTGCACAGAATTTTTTTCGACTGGAATAGAAAATTTGGGAAAAATTTTTCTGTTATCTAAAAAAAATTGGACAAAATTTCACTTTCATTTTTATAGAAAATCTTGGAAAAAAATTTTTTCTTTGACAAGATTTTTCTTCAGTTTTTATTGAAAGTATTAAAAAATTTCTTTTCTATTTTAATAGGAAATTTCAAAAAAATGTTCTCTTCTATATCTATAAAAGATTTTGAATAAAATTTATTTTTTTTTGTATTGAAAATTTTGAACCAAATTTCCCTTCTATTTTGATAGAAAATTTTGAACGAAATTTCTTTTTTTGTTCTAGTTTTATAAAAATTATTGTTAAACAAAATTTTTTTTCTATTTTTATAGAAAATTTTGGACAAAATTTCTTTTCTCTTTTTATTGGAAAATTTTGGACAAAATTTCTTTTCTATTTTTTTATAGAAAATTCTTTCTACTAGTTTTATACAAAATGTTAAACATCATTTTTTTTATATTTTTATAGAAAATTTCGGACTAAATTTATTTTCTCTTTTTATAGAAAATTTAGGACAAAATTTCTTTTTTTTTTATAGGAAAATTTTGGACAAAATTTCTTTTTTCTTTTTATAGAAAATTCTGTCTTCTAGTTTTATACAAAATGTTAAACAACATTTTTTTTATATTTTTATAGAAAGTTTTGGACAAAATTTTTTTTCCAGTTAATAGAAAATTTGGGACAAAATTTCCTTTTTCTTTATATATAAAAATTCTTTCTTCTATTTATATTAAAAATATTAAACAAATTTTTTTTTAATGAAAATTTTTGGACCAAATTTCTATTTTATTTTTATAAAAAATTGTGAACATTTTTTCTCTCTTTTTATAGAAGATTTTAAACAAAATTTCTTTTCCTTTTTTATATAAAAATTATTTTTTCTGTTGTTATACAAAATGCTAAAAAATTCTATTCTACTATATTCTATTTTTATAGAAAATTTTGAATAAAATTAATCTTCTATTTTCATATAAAGACTTGTCATAAAAAATGTTTGACTTAAAAATGTCCGACTTAATAATGAACTTACTTGTTTTTCTATCTTTATAGAAGATTTCGGTTTAGACTTCTCTTCTTCTTTTATAGAAAATTTTGGACAAAAATTATCTTCCATTTTAATAATAAGTCTTCTGTTTTATAGAAAATTTTGCACAAAATGTGTTTTCTATTTTTTTTCTAGAAAATTTTCAATAAGAATTATCTCTCATTTTGAATAAAAAGTTTCTTCTGTTTAATTGAAAATTTTGCACAAAATGTGTTTTCTATTTTTTTTTTTAAATTTTCAATAAAAATTATCTCTCATTTTTAATAAAAAGTTTCTTTCCTTTTATTGAAATTTGGGCACAAAATGCGTATTCTATTTTTTTTTAGAAAATTTTTGAAAAGCTTTCTCTTATGTTCTAAAAAAAAATTGGATGAAATGTCACATTTCTATAGAAAATTTTGGACCAAAATATTTTCTATTTTGAAAGAATATTTTTTTTCCTATTTTATAGAAAATTTGGTACCAAATGTGTTTTCTATGTTTTTTTTTTTAGAAAATTTCCGATTTACATTTAAATTTTATTAAAATTTTTATATAAGTTTTGTACTTTCTTTTGAATTTTTAAAAAGAAATTTTATGAAATTTTACTTTTATACAGAAAATTAAAAAAATTTTTTTTTTTTATTTTTATCGAAAATTTTGGACATAATTTTTTTTTTCTGTTTTTATAGAAAACTTTGGAAAAAATTTCTCTTTATTAAAAAAAATATCGAACAAAATTTCTCTGCCATTTTTATGCCCAGTTTGAACATAATTTTTCTTTGGTTTATGGATAATTTAAGAAACATTTGTTTTTCTTTTTACAAAACTCTCGACAACAAATTTTGTAGAAAATTTTTTCTATTCTTGTAAAAAAAAATTTGTACGAATTTTTTTATTTTTTTTGTAGAACATTTGCTTTAAAATATTTTATTTTTAAATACAGTTTTTAACAAATGTATCTTTAAATAAAATTTTCACAATATTTTTCTTCTTTTCTATAGAAAATTTTTCGATTCTAATAAATAAAAAAAATCTTTTTAGATTATCTGTTCTATTTGCATTTAGACAATTTTTCATTTTTATTTTTTCTATACTCAGAGAAGGTCTTTTTATATTTATTGATATTTTTTAGGAATCTATTATATTAAAGAAAAATAAAAAAGTTATTTTGTAGAATATATCTTGTATTTTAAGTGAACTTTTTTGTAAAAAAAAATTTTTCAAATATTTAAAATTTTCCGATCTATTTTAACACTTTTTTAATATTTTATTTATTTTTTTCGTAATTTTAAGTGTTTGTGCCATCATTAGTACAAAAAACGTAGAACGAAATTGCCACTTTATTATAATTTATAGCCGTCTGGTTGTATGTCTTGCTTTTCCCCTTTGGCTCTTCTTTGTCCCTCATCTATTTCTTTAAATAACTAACAGCCCTAAAAGTGTTAACGTTTAAATTAGCTCGTGAATTTAATTAATTAAGTAAGCGCAGTTTTACACTTGTCGTTTTTTGTTCGCTTTCTTAATTCCATATTGTTTATTATTTTTGTTTTTTTATTTTTATTTTTATTGCTATTGTTATAACAGTTGTTTCACTTTTTTCGCTTTTGTTAAGCGGCTGCTATTTATAAGTTTTTCTTTCTATCTTTCTAGGCATTTGCTTTTAACTTTTTGTTACACATTTTCTATTTTTTAACTGCATTTAGAAAGAGCGCATATTATGCAAATTATGCATAAAAGACAAAAAAAAAGTAAAAATAACAAAACATTGTTTAAAAGTTTTTCTTAAGGCTTCCACGTTTTTTCCCTCTATATTTTTTTGTTGAATACCACATCTTTGTGCAACTGATTTGTGGTCACACATGGGCTGCAAATATATATATATTGTTTTTGCTGGGTAAAAGGCTTAGGCAAAAAGATCAATTGAAATAAAGGTATTTCGTTTTATTTTTAGAAATAATTTTTTAAAATTATCTAAAGCCTTTATGTAGACTACAGACTGTTTTAAAATATTTATCTTTTATATATATTTTTTAATAATTTTGTTTTGTTCGTCCCTTTTTTTGCAGACCGTTTTTATTCATATTTTATGATATTCGTTTTAATCTACCTTTTCCATTTTGTGTGTCTGGAAACCTTTTTATACTTTGTGTTTTATAAATATTGTTTTTATTTTGCATCAACTTAGTTACGTGAACAAGGCTTCAGGTCGTTATATCGTTATATGGTAATAAAAACAGCAAATCGTTGTTACTCAGTAACAATCAGTTTATTGTTATTGTTGTTGTGGAGGTATTTTTCTGATGTTTGCTTTTTTACATAATTCATTTACATAATCATGCCGTCAATTTTGAACTAAATATTTCTAAAGATTAAATAAGTGCTCTTTTTATAAAATTCCATAAAGAGAAACCATTAGGGGCAGAGAATGTTGAACAATTTCTTGCCAAAATATAAAAAAATAACATTTAGATCAAATTAGAAAATAAATTTTGCACAAAATTTTATACAGAATAAAAAAGAATTTTTATAAAAAATATTCTTTAGAACACAACAGTTGTTGAGAAATTTTTTTTAATAAAGAAGAGAAGACATATGCAACAATATTTATCAAAAAGAGAAAACATTTTTTAATATTTTTTCTTAAATATAGAAGAAATATAGAAATATAAAAACAAATATAGAAGAAAAATTGTCTTTTAAAATACAAGAGAAATTTTCTTAAAATGTTGTAAAAACTTTTTTTATGAAAATTGAGAAGACATTTATTATAATTTATTATTTTAAGCAAAATTTCTTTTTAAAAAAGAAAAAAATTTTTTAAAAATTGTCTTTTAAAATTAAAAATTTTGTTAAAGATTTTTTTAATAAAATAGAGCAGAAATATTGTAACATTTTTTTATAAAAATAGAGAAGATATTTTTTATAATTTTTTGTAAAAATATTGAAAAAATTAAAAAAAAATGTCCGGTTAAAAAACAAGATTTTTTTTAAATTGTCTTCTAAAATAGAAGAAAAAGGTTGTACAATTTTTTTTTTATCAAAATGAGAATTTTTTAAAATTTTTTTTTTTTAAATATAGAAGAAATTATGAAAAAATATTTCTTTTTATATGGAAGAAATATTTTTTTAAAAATTATTTTTTTTTTTAAAATAATAAAAATTCGGTTAAAGATTTTTGTGATAAAATTCGGAAGAAATGTACTATTTTTTTATGAAATTTTGAATAAAAAAAATTGAAATAAAATTTCAATTAAAAAAGAAGAAACATTTTTTACAAAATTGTCTTTTAAAAAAGAAGAGATATTTTTTATTATTTTTTTTTTAAAAGAGGAATTTATGAGTTAATTTTTCTATTAAAATAGAAAAAATATTTTTCTGCAAAATTGTTTTTTAAAATAGAAAGGAAATTTGGTTAAATTTGTTTTAATAAAATACAAAAGAAATGTTGTAAATTTTTTTATGAAAATAGAGAAGTCATTTAAAAAATTTTTTTTTACATAAATATTTTGAGCAAAATTTTTTATTAAAATAGAAGCATCGTTTTCTACAAAATTGTTTTTTTTTTTAAAGGTGAGAAATTTTGTAAATTTGTTTAAAATAGAATCATACCAAATTTTTTATTAAAATAAAGTAATTATTTAGAAAAAAGTCCTGTTAAAAGGGCAAAGAAATTTTGCAAAAGTTTTTGATTGAAATATGTTTAGTACGAAATTTTCTATTTAAATAGAAGAGAAATGTTACAGAAAATTTTCTAATAAAATATAAGAAAAATTTTGCACGAAATTTTCTATTAAAATATTTTATTATTTTACTAGCTAATACCCAGTGTGCTTTGCCACCCCAAATTTTAGTATTTAATTCATATTGCAGGTGCCACGCCCACTATTTCTAATGTACCCATTCTTTCCAGAAATATTTATTTGGGTGTCAAAGTTGCTTTTGCATAATTTTACTACTCTAATCGATATCGTTTTTCAAATATACAAATTTTAGTATTTAATTCATGTGGCCACGCCTACTATTGCAAGTACGCCCAAATATTCGTGTGGATGTCAAAGTTTACCGTACTTAATTTGAAGACTCTAGCTGCATTAACTTTCGTGATATATAATATTTAATACTTATTTTTTAATAGGGCGTGGCACCCCGCCCACTTACAATTTCAAATCAAAATATAGCCTATAGTTCTTTCCAGACATACAGAAAGATTCTGTGAAAATTTCAAGGAAATCGGTGCAGCCGTTTAACCGTCTATAAAGCACAAACAAACATACAAAAAGATAAACATACAAACATACAAACACATATTGATTTTTAAATATATATAGATTATTTTATTATTTAAAAAAAATGTTGAAAGTAAAGAAAATTTTTTGTATTCAAATAGAAGAGAAATATTGCTCAAAAATTTTGTATTAAAATTCAAATCAAATTTTTTAAAACAATGTCTATTAAAATAAAATTATACCAATTGATTTAATTAAAATCAAGTAGATATTTTTTAAAAAAATATTCTATTAAAAGCTCAAATCAATTTTGCAAAAGATTTTTTAAATAAAAAAGAAATTTTGCAATTTTTTCTTTATTAAAATATAAAAAAATTTTTATTAAAATAAAATGAGAAAATCACATTTTCTAATAAAATAAAATTATTTATAGCAAATTTTTTTATTAAAACAAAATATGATATTTTTTTAGAAAAATTTCTATTAAAAGAAAACAAAATTTTGAATTTTTTATTAAAATAGAAATAGTGCACAACATTTTATTTTAAAATATAATGAAAATTTTATACAAAATTTTTTTATTAAAGTTTAAAAGAAATAAGTTTAAAATAAATGTTAAACAAAATTTTATTTTAAAGTTTATTTTAAAATGAAAAAAACCTGTTTTGCTCAAAGTTATATTTAGTTATAGAAGAGAAATTTTTTATAAAATTTTCTTTAAAATAAAGAGAAATTTCTTAAATTTTATGATGAAGATGAAAAATTTTTTAGAAATTTTTCGGTTAATACACAAGGGACATTTTAAACAATTAAAATTTTTGATTAAAATAGAAGAAACCTTTAACAAAAAAATCTCTATTAAAATAGAAAAAAAAATTTAACAAAATTTTTCCAATAAACGAGAATAAAGAATTTTTTAAATAAGAATGATTTATTTGGCCTTACCGAATCTGATAATACTATTTACCAACATATACATTAGGGGTACAACTAAAATAAGGGCCTATCACCAACCTGAAGCCAATGTTGTGCTGAAACCGAAAAATGTTTCCTCAGGTCATTTCGGATCAAAAACGTTCCACGTTGAAACTGATTTCTGGAAGCCCTTTAAGATTTTCTTTTTATTTTTTCAATATTTTTTTATTTACTAATTATTTAACTAGTTACATTTCATAATGTAATTATATGATTATAATCAAAATCACAGTCTAAAAAGTGAAATTACTTAATTTTTTGGAACTTACTGATCCCAAACTTAATTGCATTTGACGCGGAACTTTTTTTAACCATCTCGAAAATCTAAAGATGAAGTTCTTATTGTTTTTTTATGCACTACATGGTATGGATAGGGCCATTTGATATTTTCAATAATTGTAAAAAGTTGTATCCCTAATAAACATAGATATAGTGGTCACATCATAGCTTAGCCCAGATTTCATATTGAATATTATACGCCATTTTGCTTTTGTATTTCCGATGCCATGTTTGACTATGAATTTTTGCATAGTTAGCTGCATTGTACTAGCTAAGCTTTTTCATTTGATATCCATATTGATGAGGTTAAAAAAAAATCCTCCATTTTGTTTTAGAGACCATTTTAAATTTTTGAACTTTTTAAGAGTTCACTGTAATCAACTGGTAGAGCCCTCTTCATTAATATCAATATTGTATTGTAACTGCTTAGTTTGACCCATAATCTGCCATTTTAATTTGGGCGCCATATTGTTTTTTTCATTTTTCATAGTTCACTGTATTCCACGGGTCAGAGCTTTTTACTTGATACCAATATTAAGGGGGTAGAATTGGCTACATTTTTCTAGTACTAGTTTTGACCCATAAAAAAATAATTGTATGTCATATGGTAGTGGCGCCCATGTAGGGTTTTAAATTTGCTTATTGTGCTATACATTTTGCTTGTCAAGCTAATTTATTTAATATTTTTATTGCTTCTATGTGTTAATCAGAAACTGAAACAAATCATTTTTTTTTAGAAATAAGTCCATTGCAATTGTATTTGTGTGATTCTATCTTAGTTACATTTTAACCGATTTATCAGTTTTTCTCGTAAATTAATTTTGAGTGTAAGATTTGGATTTTGACGTCTTTAGCGTGTCCAAAAATTAATTAAGAGCTTAAGTAGCTTGATATAGGTATTTATAAAAATATACTATTCAAACAGAATTTTTGTCTATAACTTTGTCGATTAATAAACTATTCATTCAACAATTCTAGCAAATATCGTATTTACAAATAGTGGCAAACGTGTCTACAAATTATTTTAGGACGGAAATATGTTGAATTTTATAGTAAAAATATGAGAAAAAAAGGAGGTAGCCATATTTATTTGTCCATATCTCAGAAAATTATGGGGTGATTATGGTTCATTTGAGTGGTAATTTATTTCTGGTTATTTATAAAAGAATCTGTTTATTATATGGAGCTTCTAAAAGTTGATTTCAAGCAGTACACGGACAGATGGACAGAAGGATATACGGAAAGACAGATGGACAGAAATACAGACAGACAGACAGACATTTCAGTTATTAGTTTTCAGCAAATATATACTTTGTGGAATCGGAAAGGAATATTGTAGAAATTATTAGCAGGCTGACAATGCTGTATATACCCTTGGCAACACAGATGAAGGTTATTCAAGTTTTTCATTAAAAAAATAACAATTAAAAAGAAAATTCTATTAAAATACAATACAAAATGTTTAAAAATTATTTTTTTCTTTTTTATTTAATATTAAAATTTTTTTTAGTTTTTTTTTTATAAACGTAAAATATTAACTAATTATCTAGGATATTCTCCCATTAATTTTCAAAATTGTTGTTTGTTGGTTGTTGGGTTTAAAAAAATTATAAAAATTAATGGGAGAATATTCTAGATAATTAGTAAATATTTTACGTTGATAAAATAATGTTTATTTTTCGGTTGCCCTCAATTATATTTAGTGTTAAGCATGTGTTAGCCAAATAAAGAGGGACTAGAAAAATAAAATAAATAAAAATTAATAAAAATTGTTTGTTGGGTTTATGAAGAATTTTTAAATTTTGTTTCTTGATTTTTTTTAAATTCTCATATTGTTTATGAAAATTTTAAATAAAGCTTGTAATAATTTTAAATTTTTTCATAAATTTTGTGGTTTAAAGGTCTACTGATGATCTGGCATAGGCACGAGTGAAATGCATATAGACCAGATTAAACCCAACAACCAACAAACATAAATTTTTTTTATAAAAATTAAAACTAATTTTTGTAATTAAAAAAGTCATATTTTGTATTTATAACATTTTCCAAATTAATATATACAAGTGATGTTTTCCAGATGTTTAAAAACAAATCCTGTAGAATATTCTCCACAAAGAACAATATATTTTAAATAAATGTTAACAAATTTTCGAAATAAACATCCATCATTATTTTAGTTCCATATTCCCTGTACATTAGCAGCAATTTATGGTATGGAATTCCCTATAAAATACAATTTTCTATAGCTATAACTCAATTGTATTTGAAATTTATTTTAAAGTCATTTCCTTTTAAAAATTTCTTTACGTCGCCTTTCATTTAAATTAAGTACTTAACAATGAAAGGCTTTTGTCGAGAACACTTGAGATTGCTTGTAACATTGTATGTGTGAAAAAATGTACAGCTCGTTTTTAGTTTTGTCTTTTAATGACGCTTTTTCAAATTTGGACTTACAAACGTTTTTGATTTGAGTATTTAGCTTTAAACGGTTTGTGATAAAGTCATCAAGGAATTAGCTAAGCTAAAATTATTTTTGACACTAAAAAGGTTTATTTTATTTAAAGTTAATTGATATCCTTCTTTACTTACCATATAAAATCCTTGCAGTGTGAACAGAAGGTGGGCTGCTTAAAGAAGCGGGGTATGAAACAATGGTCTTTGACATTGAAAATATTCTTTTTCTTGAGGGCTCCTTTACGAAGACGGGATTTCATTTTATTTTCACCCACCGCCTCATCGACCGTCTGTGCTTGGTCTTCGCCATTGTTTTCGCTCTTTTCAGACATATTTATTACAGTTCTTGTTGTTGTTGTTTTTATTAATGAAGTGGTGATGTTTGTTGTTTCTGTTGCTACTTCAACAGTTGATGATTTTGGTGTTTTTGGCTTATTTTCGTTAGGCGTTCCTAGTTGTTGTTGTTGTTGTATATTGTAATTCAAACGGTGGATCTTAAAAGTTACTTCAGTAATGATTTACTTTTGTTGTTTTTATTGTAGAATTAGGTGGTTTTGTTGTTAATGTGGCTGCTATTTAATCTATTGTTGTTATAACTGTGTTGGTTTCTTAAGTGTATATGTGTTTTGTTTTGTTTTGTTTGTTAATCGGTGTTTGGTTGTTGTTCTTTTTGCTTTGTTGGTGCTTAAATTTTGTATGGATTACCAAAATTTACGTCTTAACAAAGGCGGATTTATATTTATTCTTTTATTTTTACTTCTTTGTTTAATATGCATACATATATTTTTGGGTTTTTCCTTCTTAGTACTTGTTGGTGTTATTTTTTTGTCATTTTTTATTTTATTTATTTTTTGTTGTTGCCTTGGTTTATGTGTTTTTAAACTTTGAATTTGTTGTACTTTATTTTAATAAAATTTTCATTGTTTATTTTAATGTGTACTCGAGAATGCGATTTTTGGTTTGAGTTTTAATTTGTTAACTATAAACGAGTAGAAAACAAAAACGTTATAATCAACCAGATATTTATTAGCATGTTTGATTAAAATTTTTAATGATTTCACTAGGCTTAAAAAATGTATATTTGAAAACATAAAAATTTATGGGGTAAAGATATGAAGTTTCATTCACAGAAGACCTAAGTGGTGGACAAAATTTTGTAAGACACAGCAACGAAGTTTTTGTAGGAGTATTTTAAATCTTATTGAAGTAGATCTAACATATATAAACACCACGTTCTGCTCTGTTCCTATTGATTTTTCGACTAAAAATGTAAAAAATATCGTAGCCAATTGCATAGAATTGAAAGCCTGTAACAATAATGATTCTGCAGATATGACGTTAGATATATTTTCTTTGTGTGGCAGTTGCCACGCCCCCTAATATTATCCCATTTTATTATTGGAATGAATTGTGCAATTTTCGTTAAAATATCTTATAGCAGGTTTGAAAACTTTAACATTTATTGTACCTTTAATGAATCATAAAATGTGTTTTAATACCCCCTTCATCCCCCCCAGTGCTCCTATTTTTTTATATTTGGAACAGGACAAATGAGATAAACGTTTAGCAAGCAAAATTTTATGACTAGAGACGTAATAGTTTCCTAGATATCGCATAGAATATATTTTCTTCTTATCAAAAGTGCCACGCCCAGTGTTTTGTAAATTTCTTTTAAGCTAAACTTAGTTCAAAATACTAAAAGTTTTAAGACTTTATGTATGACAGGACTCCGGTTATGTAGAAAGAACTGTTGATTATGTATGGAAGGTGGTGGACACACCCACTTAAAATTCAAAAAAAAAAACAACCCTACTTTTGAGCTAGATAATTAAAAAAAATTATACAAAACAATTAAGCCGTTCTTCGATTTTAAATAAATTAAAAAAGTGGGCATAAAAGTGGCCGCAGTTAATTTTTATTGCCGTAAAAATTTAACTTTTAAAAAAATACGAAAGCAATGCAACCGTTCTTAAGTGCAATTACTAACGAACAACATTTGATTTGATGTTGTAGATAGAGAAATATGTTAAATTATAAGCGAAAAAAAAACGAGCCGGCTACTCTTTAATGCATATAGAACTCATTTTAGTTTTATTATTTTCGTTAAAACTAACAATAGCATTTTAATTGATTTTTTTTTATTTTCTTCAATTTATTTACATATTTGTTATTCTAAAACAATTTTAACGATTTTATTGGTGTAACAATTTCATTTATTTTTGGTTTTTTTTTAATTAGTTTCTATTAGTTGGTTTTTGCCTCAATCAATTTTCAAGCTTTTCAATTTCCATGCATAAGTCAATTTTATGACACCTTATTTTACTTAACAAAAACGAAATACAGCCTACATGTAGTGGGTAACGTTAGGGGGTCGTTTGTTGTTAAACTGGTTTTTACCTTTGAATATATATCAGATTTCTAGCTGTTGTTTTTCACAGCTAGTCACCCTCTTTATATTGTTTTTGTGCTTCCCACATATTTTCAGTCCACTTTTCTAATTGTTTCATAAAAGTGTAAATGTTATGGTCAATGTTCTTTTTGTTGTAGTTGCATTCAACACTTCTAATGACCATATACTACAAGTGTGGAATATGAGAAAAGCAACAAAAACAAAAGCAGCCTCAATACCAATAAAAATAATACAAATGAATGTTAGAATATTGAAAAATAGTTGCAATAAAAAGGTCATGATATAAATACAAAAGGCTTTTACATGTTAAAAAAGAAATTAAAAAGTGTTTAAATATTTAATTAAGAATTATTTTTACTACTGCAATACTCACTGCCAGTACAAACACCATTTTTAATGTGAAGAAAATAAATTTCTTTACTATCAAAAGAGTCAAATAGTAAGTAGGTGAGAAGGAGAGAGAGTGAGAGTTACACAGGCCATTTTAGAGAAATAGTTTTAATGTTTTTGTTTATTTATTTCACTTTTAATTGATATAACGGCGCCATAGATTAATATACATAAACAATGGTTTGTTGTTGTGCCAGTGTTGCCGGGGTAAAAGAAAAATTATTGTAAGGATGTGTAGATATGTTTCAATGTTTCGTTAAAAAACAATTTTAAATGAAAATAAACATTTAATCAAAGGTGAAAAACATTAAAAAAATAAAAAGAAAACACAGCAAATTACTTTGCATTGAAAAGAGTAAAGAAACTTGTTTCTGTTTTTACCATGTGTATTTTCTCTTATGCCCCTCTACAACACTAATCGTAACCAAGGCAGTATAAATGTTTGTTATTGCGTATGTAACACCAAAAAAAAAAAACTCATTAATGATCCAACTAAGTAAATGTGAACTTTCTGAACTAATTTAGGTCTGTCGGTCTGTCCTTTGTCTGAGGAAAACAATGCCATTCCTAAATTATTTTTACAAATTAAAAGATATTCCCTAAAAGTGCTTATTGGTACGAGTTACAGTTTGTTATTGAGAAAGCGCTTAAGTGGTTCAGTGGAAAAAATATTTATAGACTAACTGCCGTATTCACGAAAAATATTTTAAGGTTTTTTGAAGGCGTATTTAACAAATTTCTGCAAAATAAAATTTCTGTCAAGTAAGCCTTTAATAAACCTAAAATAATTTTTATGAATACGGCAGTGAATTTGTAAAATTTTCATTTTTTCAGAATTTTTATAAAATAATTGTAAAACTATAGCAGGGAATTATATAAAAATTTTCCAATTAGTATTTCTCTAAGCAGTATAGGCTTTTGTAAATCAAGCTAAAAATCAATAAAATCATTTTGAAATGAATTATATATTCGGCAGTATGGAATTATATGTGCCCTTCACCACCTTCATGTGTAGAGGTGCAATAATACGTTGTATTGTGGGTGAGAGTAAATGCATAAAATGCGCATTATGTTTGATACAACAGCACGTTTTTAAAGAATAGTTGTTGATTACAACTAAACTTAAAAATTTGTTGATACAAAAAAAATTGCTGCAAGTATGTAAGAGCATAACTGGAACACGCCATAACCAATTCAACTGATTTGTTTTCTGTTTAATTCTTTATTACCAAGACAAAGATTGTGTTGAAAAACTAGACGTGATTTCATATCGGTAAAAGCATCAGCTTAAAATGGCTCAGTGGATTTTGCTGATATTAATTTTGTTGCATTTGTAATTACCAGGATAACGTTTATGTTTAAAAGTAGGCGTGGTATCTTCTATACAAAGAAAATAAGTTGACATCAATTTCCGCATGTTTGTAAGAGCATAACTTAAGAACGTTGAGACAGATTGAACTGTTTCATATATGTATTTTATATTCATAATCAAGAGGGCATGGTCCTTGGAAAAAAATTAAAAAATCTATACGTTTTTTTCTTACAATTACAAAATACTACAACATGTTAATATGTAAGAGCATTACTTGATAATGAGTCGTCCTATTTCGCTGATTCTTTTTATATTGAATTTGTTATAACCTGGAGAAGATTTGTATTGAAAAAAAATTAAAAAATTGGGGATAGTATATCAAATACAAAGAAAAAATTTTGTCTCAACAATTTGGTGAGGTTAAGTTGAGAACATCACGAGCACATTCTCCAATTCTTTTTTGTTTTACTTTTGCTCTTTTTTGGATCAATTAATTGATGTGTGCCAAATTTCGTCAAATTCTATGAAGAATTACGAGGATAAAAATTCGTGAAAAAATTGGCGGTCAAAGGGAGGCACCCCTAGCAGTCGACGGATTTTAAAAATTTTTTAATTTTTTTTTTTTACTTTAAATTGAACAAGTGTGCAAAATTTCAACGTTGTAGGATCACTCCTTCCATTTTTTGGCAGTTAGATGTATGAAGAAATACCACTGTGGGCCGTTAGGCTTCTGGAGTAGAACTTTTTAATTAAAAATGCTTGAAGCCAATGGCAGCTTTGGTCACCTAAAGTTCACTACCTCTATTGAGAATTTTATAAAATAAAAATGATTATAAAAATTAAAAAGTTAAACTTTTCAGTAATTTCAAGGCATTATTTCTTAACATATAAATTTTTAAATTTTTAAAATTAAATATGTATGTTCAGCTATATTCTTTGAAATTACTGAAGGTTACTGAAGTTTCAGTATAGCTCAACATATCACTGCTGCTGTTTTTTTTTTCATTTTCATTCTGGCATAAATACATTGTTCCTGATAATGTCATAGAATTAAATGAAAACTATAGTACAACAAAAAAAAAAAAAAAAAAAAAAAAAAAAAAAACATCAACAACAATGCCAGCAACAAGAAAATGAAAAATATAAAAGATAATGAAAATCGAACGAAGAATTGTGCAATTTTTAGGAGAAGGTATTCCCAAGGGTATTTATACTGTTTTCGTAAGCATGTATGTATGTGTGTGGTTTTTAAAAGGAGGGAAACAAAAAATTTAAGTCAATTTTTAGATCTGACTACTTATAAGGGAAAATATTTTACTACTTTGTTTATGGCATTAGAAAGTTGAGTATATTCCGTTAGAATTTGAAATTTCAATTTTGTAATGCTAATGAGGGATAGAAAAGTTATTTATTTTATACTTGTTAAAAAAAGTTCTCTTTTTTTTGATAAAGTGAATATGAAATTATGTGAAGGTTGGGAGAAATTTAATGAAAGTTATGGTCAATTATGTTGTTCACTTCAAACGCCAGTGAGAACATCAAATTACTTGTTAATAAAAAAAACTATATAACAAAATACAACAAAAAAATTAAGGTCTCTCATAAGAATTAGGCTGGACTGAAGGCAGCCAAATGAAACTTAAAAACGGAGTTTGATAAATAAAACTTTTGATGGATATAAAGTATTATGTTATTAAGTGTATTATAACTAAAACGTTTTACTGAAATTCTTATTTTACTTACATAAATTATTAAACTAAAAATGAATTAATAATAATGAGAAAGCGGGGAAGTCTTCTTAATCCATTGCTATTTTCCCTGTTATTTATTAAAGAACAGCCAAATACAATTGAATTGTAGGATGTTTTTATGTATGCTTGCGCCGTAAAAATGTCCCTTTAATGTAGTCAACAAGCTGATCATATCCTTCCACAAAAGGACTTAGACGTTTTAAGTTTTTGGTGTACTCTTAACGTAATGGAGCCCAATTCCAAAAGGTGCTAATCAATGTGTTTTTTTGTAGATGTTGTATAAACATGAATTAAGTTTAAAGGCCTAACTATATTATGCTTTTGCTGGCTTAAGCAAATGTGTGGATACACAAAATTAAATGTATGCAACTATATTGTACTTAAGAAACTTTTCGTCAAGTTTCATCAAGTGTCATTTGCTTAAGCAAACTGCGAATCTGATCGTACTTTGCTTACGAAAATAGATTTTCATTTGATATGTACACACTGTTGCATTATTTAGCACTTTTTTTATTAAAGTTGTTATTTGTTTTTTTAAATTAGTGAAAAAATGTATAAATTTAATAGTTTATAGTAAAATATTTTTACATTTTACACATTAAATAATAATTTTGTGACAATATCAATATATTTAGGATATACAGAAATTAAACAGCTTTTGCAAAAGTACAAATATATAATATATCCACCAACAAGTCCTCAAAAATTTGCTTAAGCATTTGACAGACTTTTCGTTGGTTTTTGACATTAGCTTAAGCCAGCAAAAGCATAATATAGTTAGGCCTTAAAGCGCTTATGTGCAAGACACACTGAAACCCTTCTTCGTTCTTTAAATTCTATTGGGCTCTATACTAAATTATTTTCAACATTTCTCTGTTACTGTTAACAAAGCACGTGCAGTACTTGGATTTATGAAATGCTGGGCAAAGGAGTTTACTGACCCAAATTAAAAAAAAAAACATATTGAATACTTCTCTGTTAAGGCCCTTGCAAGAGTACAGTTTAATAATTTGGGATTTAATGTATTATATTTACAACAATAGCATTAAGTCTGTGCAAACGTTACTCCTTTTATTTTATCTTCGAGGCTAACAGTAGAATCCATTAAACCTAACGCTTATTAAAGGCCATGACTGACTATCAGATTTAGTCGTTCGATTTGTCAAAAATTTTATGTGTGTTCAGAAATTGTGATAGTATGGACTAAGAATTCATATGAATATCGGAAGTGTGTCCGATTTGATAATCTTTTGGAAATTTTCATAAGATAGTAGTTTCTGTGCGATAAGAGTTGCTTTTTGTAAACAGCTATAGAAAAAAATTGTTTTTGCATGACAGTTTTGTATGACAGTGTGGCATCCAATTTAAGATTTCGTTGCGACTTTCTCATGTAGGACAGAACTCTATCTTTGTAGGATAGTCAGTCATGGCCTTAAAAATCTATTTGATTGACGTAAAAAATTTGTCAAATAAGTCTTTAATAAACCTGAGATATTTTTTTAAACTGCGGCAGTAGTATTGTAAAATCTTAAATAATAATTTTTTTTAAAACCTAAATTTGTTACAAATTGTTATCAAACGTACAGTCTTAAAGCCTGTAAAGAGCTCGAATCTACTGGCGGAAATAAAAAAAAAAATTGTGCTATAAATTGTGATGTATTGTAACAAAAACCAAATAAGGCGTTATTTAAAGAAGTGGCAAAAAAATAAAATTTCTGAAATTTAATTTTATGATACGATGCGACTCGCTAAAATTTTTTGCGGACAAACTTGGTGTACCTGATCTTAAGGCTTAAGTTATTGTGCCGATTTAATATTGTAAACATGGACCGCCAGACATTTATTAAATATACGCTATAGAAAGCCTTTTTAATTTTACAGTCTTTATTTATGACGACGATTAAATAATTCTTGGTTCTCACCGAGACCCTCAGTTAGCTCTATGATATTGACATTTCAATGGATTGTTTTTGGCTGACAGCAGACTTTAGACTTTTCAATTACTTCACTTCACAGCTGATCGAAGCCAAATAAAAATTTTCGAACTATGGCCATTAAACTTTTATTACTTTTAAATATTGTTCAATAGTTGTATCGCATTTTCCTCTCTTGCAGTAATAAATTTTGACTGTCATTGGACAAAATATTTTTAAGGACTGTCAGCACTTAGAACCCATTAAATAAATATTTCCACATACTCAACAAATCGTCTCCATACACATGCAAATATCGATCTCATTATAGATAAAATTGCGAGATTGATTTCAAGTTTTAACACCCGATATCTCACACCAAAATATGCACATATTAATGAGTTGATCTCAGCGTAATTTTAAGCCTTTTACCTTTACTAACAAAAATCAGAAAGGTTTTTGCGCTGCTAATTTTTCTTTAAACTAGGTAATATAATAAATAGATGGCGTTCATATTAAAAATTGATCTTGTACAGTAAGAACAAAGTAGAAAAGGAATTAAAAATTCCTAAGCTCTTTAAATAAATTATGTTTAAGATGATAGACGTACATTAGATTAAATAGTAAATAAAGAATTGAACTGAAATATTTCCACATTTAAGAGGTTAACTTTGACAGCTTTTAATCCAACTTGAATTCAAGCGAGTTAGTCACATATATAATTTTATTAAGACTTATGTTCTGTTTTATAATTTTTGTTTGTGACACTTCTGCATTAGATCAAAGCATTAAAAGTTTCATGTCATTTAATGAATATTCTGTTGAATTGATATTAATCATACGCCATGTACAAGATTAATAAAAATTTACAAGTGTATACATTTTTAATTTAATTTAAATAATCAATTAAAAGAAGAAATTATTGATCTTAAGGTGATTGAAAACTAATTTGTTTTATAGTTTTTTATTAATACAATTTAAGCTACAGATTGACAGTTAAGTTTGTTAGACTTCATGTTGTTATAGCAAATTGTGCTAGATTACAACATGTGAAAAGTCAGAAAAATTATATAGTGTAGCTTAAAATACTGCCCATAGAGGGTGTTTTTTTTTTAGGTATATAGAACTTTTGATAGTGATAGCCTAGCTATTATACTATTGAAGTGTGTTTAACCTTTTTTCAAAATTCTTTGGCAAATCACCTTACAAAGGCGCCATACCATTGTCTACAAATCGTGGAAATTAATTTTCATAATCAGTGCTCTGTTCACCAAACGTATGTATAGGGTGACTCATCAAGTGTATGGTGCGCATAATTATTCACCTGTATGGATAATACAAAATGCTGTGGATTATTTCATGACCACCTTAACTCTTTTGGATAATATTTATTCAAATCGCGTCCATATCATGGGCATAGAAAAAGTAGTCTCGAGTGTAAGGATAAATCTAATATATCAATTGCACGTTTGTCGCAGTAGCTTTTTCTCGTAATTCGTATTGTTTTTTTTAATTCCTCATGTCATTGAAAATTATTTAAAGGATGAATTGTTTCAAAAAGATGGCGCAACATGTCAAACAACGTGTAAAACCATCACTTTGTTGAGCCAAACTTTTGGTAACCAATTTTTTTTTTAAAAATGGACTTGTTGATCGGCAACCTCGTTAGTGCGATTTGACACCTTTGTGCTGCCTTTTGTGAAAAGTATGCCAAATTTCTGGTTTTTAATGATAAAAAAAGAACGCTTGATAATTTAGAAGCCAAGATTTGATACACCATTGATAAAATGAGACCAAGTATGCTCGTAAAATTGATACAAAATTGGACCGCTAGGATTGCGTTCTTAATGCGCAGTCATAGGGTTCGTATGCCTAAATTTTTTTAAATAAATATAAAATGTAATAATTTTTGTGAGCTAATAAAGCCAAAATATTAGAAATTCTATTAACTTTGTTGGGTTATATTTAAAACACCTATAAAAATCACTACTTTATGTTAAAGAAATTTAAATTTTAAAATTTTTTTTCTTTAATTTACAACATTTAACTAGCGTCAACTTTAGAAGCTTGCAGTTCACGCTTTATACAATTACAGTGGTTGGCAGTTTAAGAAAACTTCAATTTACCTTGGATAAAAGTTTCCATTATTTAACAAACTTTTAATTAAATATTGTTTAATTAAAAACTGAAAAAAAGCCATAAGAATACAGGGTGAAAAAGTCGCCTGTGGTGATAGCAAAAAGATCAAAATGTTGTTTTATATGCCCTCCTAAAGCAATTTTGCGTTTTGGGTAATCTTACAGAAAATGTTAGTACTTATCACGTCATTTATAAGATTAAGAGTTATTATGGGATTAGCTTAAGTTTCGCATGCTTTGGCTGACTTTATTTCGTTTTTTTTTTTTTGCATTTTGTAATTTATTTCGTTTAGCAGCGGGGTGACTGCAAACATAGCATTGCTAGAGCCTAGAATCTGTTCTATAATTTACTCTTTAACCAGTTTTCAGTGAGGCCATTAGTTGGCTAGTTACACAGCTATTTATGATTAGGTTGGTAAATTAATATTAATCATACGCCTTCGAGCAGACACATATAGAATCTTTAATTTAATATCATTAAAGTTGTACTTTTTCACAGTAATAAAAGTAAAATATTGTTAAAGTAAATAGGATAGCATAAGGCTTGTGCAGATTAAAACACCTAGTGAATTGTTGTTGCATACAGTTAGATGAAGGGCATCAAAGATGACCATGGTGGTCAATTTCAGGTCAATTTCAGTTCAATTTCTCTCAATATGGGGTAAAATTTTTGTTTTCATTGATAAATAAAAACAATAGATAAATGAATATTTACTGTCTTGTTATTTGTTTAAGAAATTCTTAAGTTTTAGATTATTTTATAAAATTTTTACAGAACAAAAAAAAAGTCAAGCTAGAAACAAATACATGGAAAAATAATTTCTGCGTCCTAAAAAATTTTTATTTTATTTAATAAAAAATGATCCAGGGAATATTGAAGCCAGATATTTTGCTTTCAAAAAGTTTCTGTAGCAAAAACTTCCTTAACATTTTTTAATTTTATTCTTTTAAATTTTTCACCATAAAAGTTTTGATTTAAAAAGTTTAAACGGAAAATCTTAAACAATTTTGTAGGAAAAATCTAATCAATAAAGTAAAGTTATGATTTATATTAAAAATTTTATTAAGCTGTTCAAGAGTTCCATAGAAAATTAAAGAAAATATTTGTTTACAACTAAAGTTTCTATGTACGTTGCTAAGGTGTCTTTCTTTTTTACTTCCTGAGTTTTATTTAGTTTTTAATGTTGTAAAACTTTGTTTTTTTGTTGTTGTTGTATTGTTTTGTGCTTTTTACAAACACTTAAACCATTTATAAAATATTGTTGTTGTAGTTGCTGAACACTTTTAATACTCAATACGGAAAATGCAACAGTTTTAAATACTTCAACCATAGAAATGACATAAAATGATTAAAGGGGTGGAGAGAAAAACTTTAAACGGTTTTCTAAAATGATTTTCTTTTAAATATAAGAAATTTGTAAAATTATTTCAGATTTACAAAACAATTTTGTTTCAAAATATTTAAAAAAATTTAATATTTTTTTTAAATTTAATTAAACAAAACACTTGAAATAACTTGTAGTGATTTTTTTATAATTTAACTTGTTTTTTTTAATTTTTTAGCACAATTCAAACTTTTTTTTAAATTTTTTCCTTTTAATTAATTTATATTAATTAAAGGTACTTTTTGTTATTAATCAAATATATTTTTTTTACTCTTGTATTACTTTTTCTTTTCTTATATGTCGCGTTTAAATTTTTTTGTATTAAATATCTTACAATGTTGTAAATTTATAGGGTTACGACGGTTTCGTTTTTATTATGATTTTGCTGTTGGTGGTTATTATTTTTGTTTTTTTTTTTAATTTTAATAGTATTTTTTTTAACGTTTATTAGTTTTAACTTCTTTTCCGTGCACGTCCGTTAGGCTCCACAATTCGCAACGTTGTGAAAAGTTTAATTTGTTGCTTTCTCCCTACAGATTGTTTAAAGACATTATCATATTTAAATGCTTGAAAAGTGCTCCTATAAAAGTTTTAGTTACTCTCCCAAGCAGAGAGTGGTGAATAGGCAAATAAGCTTTAAGGGTAGCAAAAGCTTCTCTATAAAAACACAATACTCAATTTGTATAAAATGCTCTCCGAAATATAATACAAAATTTTCTTCATTACAAAAACAATTTTATATTTATATTCTCCCTCCAAGTTTATTAGGGGGTTGTAGTTACTATTACTTCTAGTAACATATAAACAGTGTTGCCGAAAAGTTGAACTCGAAAATTTTAGTATTGATAATTTTTACCAAATATAAAATACTAAGAAACCTCAATTATATTTTTAAAAGTTAAGGAATGTTTAGTTTTAATAACCCAGTAAATTTTGACACTCTTTTGTCTGGTTAAATATGTCAATATATTAACTAAGATATAAATTATTATTAGAAAGTTCAAGTCCTCTTTTCTGTCTTAGCGAAAAATTTCTACTATAATTTTAGGAGACATAAATGTTTTTCTCAAGGAACCTTAATGTAAATAATGTCTCAGTAAGAAAGCGCTTTTTAGTTCTAAAACAAAGACACATGGTTTTTGTGACAGATAATTTTTTTTATTGGATTGTAAAGAAATCATGTAACAATTAAGTAAAGAAGTAAGACATCTTTCGGCTTTTATGACTCTGCTGAGACGACACTACTCCTTTCATGAAGTTTTTATGTACAGATATGAGGCAGTATCTCATCGAAAACCCATTGGATATTAGATTTAAGCTCCGCAAGTGTTTTTGTTTATTTGTTTACACCTAAAATTTCACATAACGCTAGAGAAAAAAATCGCATGACATAAAATAGTATGATTTTGGTTGTCACTTGCCTTTAGAATTTCTTGCGATAATTCTTCTGGAAGTCGTTGCTGCAATAAAAGGATTGTTTCACGTGTAGTATGGCAAGTGGCACCATTTTGTCGAAACCAGATATCGCCCAGATGTCGATGAATTGAGGTTATAAAAACTTCATTATCACGGAATTGTACGGTGACTGCAATTCCAGCCTCATGTACAAGAAAGCAAGATCTAATCACGCCGCCTAACCAGTTCCTCTTTGTGACTGCATTTGTTTCCCATAGATGGCCTGAGAATTTTCTGGGTCCCAAATTCGACCATATGGCGTATTTATGAAGCCATTCGGATGAAAATGTGCTGCAACGGAGGAGATGGCTTCTTTTCGAAAATTGTCGATGACTACATTTGTCCCCACTACCCATTGAATGAGCAGTACGTTGAAGCACAGGAGTCTTTTTTTCCATAATCGATCCAGTTTCTTCAAATTTCTTGACTCTGTTTAAGAGATTTACTCATTGGTTGATTTTTTTCGACTGAAAACTCTTAAAAATTTTCGAGCGGACTCAGCATACAATTTTTTGTAATAAGGTTTTACAATTTTAAGGAATTATTCTTTTATAAGGCACTTTATTTCAAATAAACGAAATAAGCATCTTTAACAGCTGAGGCAAATTCATACTGGAGAAGATATTAGCCCTGTTAATGGGGAAGCAAAATGTTAAAATTTGCTGAATTTGCCTTGATTTATTAATGCAGGAATAATGAGATTTTAGTTCCCATATTAAACGATGAACATAAGTGTACTTTTTTGATAAGAAATGTAGCAAATTTATGCCTTCGCACCATTTATAAAGTGCTTCACAATAATATACATATATTCTTTTTTAAATAAAATTTTATTAAATTAAGGATATTATAAAAATGTTCCATCCCTGATATTCTAATTGACAGAAAACATACGCTTAAAACTTGCTTTGTTCGCCGTTGCATATGAATATGCGTTATGAATATGCGTTGGCAACAGCTGTAAAGTTGAAACTGACACAAAAGCTTAATAACACATAATTTAAAAAATATATTCTTGGGGCCATTATTACAACTTGCCTTTAGTTAAAGGTAGAATTTTGTGGGCCAATAAAAATAGCAATTAATAGTCATTATTATTAATGTTAATAATATTTAATAAATAAACATATAATACATTGTGGCTTAATTACGCAAAAGTCATTTATCGGTCCGACAATTTCCTGCCTTTAACTAATGCCAAGTTGTAATAACGACCCTTACTGAGACAACCTTTACTACGTGGCGTATGATTATTATTAATTGATTAGAAAAACCTTAATAAGTAAGAAACTGGCAAATTCCTGGATTTTTTACTGATCTAGGCAAATATTGTAGAGGAGTAGCTTCACTTTGAAAGTGTTTAATTAGCAAATTGTTTAAATTTAAATTGTTTAAAAAAAGAGAGCGAACTATGTATGGACTGTCAAAATTAAGAGTTCAGATAAACATTTTTAAAGCACAAAAAATATAATTAATAGTTAAATGAAAACAAAAGGAAAAAACTAAATAAAATATCAAGACTTGTTATTTTTTTTCAATTCAAAAACGACTTTTCTGATACAAAGTCGAAGGTTGTTAAGGGTCTTAACTTCGAGGTTATATTTTTTTGCGTTAAAATACGAACTTTTTGTTATAATTTTTATGAAGAAGTATACTATTTGTGTAAGATAACAAAAGTTTCATTGAAGGTAATACAACAAATTCACTTGCTTTTGTAGAAATAGCACGTGGAAACAGTTGTACACATTTTTTTAAATAATTTTTTGAAATTTTCTTTATATAGAACTTGCCACCATTTTACCAATGTTTACAGAATGTCGCATAATTACACAATTACTAGAAAAGGCAGCACTACTTTTTCCCGTCTTTCTATAATATATAAAAAATAATTTATTGTGGTTGGTACACACTTTGCAATTTGTTTATGCAACCAGTAAATTTTCGTTGTTGGTTGCATCGTTTGTAGTCACGTTTACTGTTTAGTATCTTGTCCATTCGAGATTTAAAAAATATTGAATTGATGCTGATTGGATAGTGTGAATTAGGGTTTATTGTTCTTTTCTGGTTTAGTTTATTGAAAATCGGCAGGCTGTGATAATTTATGTTTTGGTCAACCGTTTAAAAATGTTAATGGGCTGAAGAAAAAGATGAAAGTGGCGGTTGTTAAACTGAGGGTTGGATACATTTTAACAATTTATAACAAAAAACTGTAGAATACTAATTTTATCAAATGAACGCTCATGTAATCTTTCGCGATGTTCAATAAAAATACAGAACTAATGTTGCGTTTAAGGATAAGTTGCTGGTTGTAGTGTGTGTGTAACACAATATGCACCATGATTGTTAATTCCATAAAATTCTTAAATTCTAAAAAATTAAAAAATAAAATCAAATAAAATTGTATTTGAAATGTACCGCTGTAAATTCTTTTAATATAATTTTTAATATTTTATTTTGTAAATAGAAAATATCGTCTAAATTTTTTTGATATATTTTGATGTTAATAATTTCTTTTTTTTTTGTTGATTTTTCAATAATTTCAATTTGTATATTTACCCTAAAGAACCTGCCATTGTTTGCTAGCGAAATATGGGTTATTAATTAAAAATTGTTTATAAAAAACAAAAGTGATCTCCAGCTCAACAAAAAGAAAGAAATAATTAATAAATAGAAAATGTTTTAATTTTTATTCCTAAATTTTTTAACAATATCCAACAAAAAATCTCTACTTTTGGCAGGGTTGCCTAATTCAACTTTGTGGTTTATTTTCACCACCTTATTTTAACTGCTCTTTCTCTCTCTCTCTCTTTCCTTCTCATCCTCCATAATATTATTGTACATGGTCATGTCATGTCAAGTTTTGTCTTTTTTTTTTTTTTTTTTTGATTTTTCGTTTTAAACATATAAAGTTTGTTGTGTTTTCATTTACTTTTTCTTTTTCTTTGTCTTGTTTATTTTGTTTTTACTTTCTGTGTGTTTGGTCTTGTGTACATGTTAGGTGTGTGTGTGTGTATTTGTTTATTTTTACATCAACTCTTAAGGTAGAAATAGCGAGCCGTACCGTACCGTTTCTTTAAGAAAACGTGTCAGCTGTTCGTGTATAGCATGGGAAAAGCAATACAAAAGCTTACCGAACTTAAACGTCACTTTGCTGTAACGTTCCAATCAGTATAAAACAAAAATTCCTATTTTTGTTAAGTGACATTTGTAAGTCAGTGATGAGCTTATGATATGAGGGTATTTCTGCTCTTTTTTTGGTACTCTTTTTAAATAATATCTGGGAAATTTTGACAAAAAAATTAAAAATAATTCATATTTGCATATACATATGTATATGTACATATACATATGTTTAAAGTATTTTTTAAAAATAATTTATAGTTTAGAAAACCTTAAAAACACACTTTTATAGAAAATCAAACTAAAAAGTAGAAAATAGTTTGAAGTATAAAAGGTTTTATAGAAATAAAATGTAGGGGCGTTTTCGAAACATTTTGATGTCAATCACCCCACACTTTTTTACAATATAGCCTTTTATACTTAAAGTTATTTTCTACTTTTAAGTTTGATTTTCTATAAAAGTGAGGTTTTAGTTTTTTTAACTATAATTTATTTTCTTATATTTTACTCCTAAAGCAGAACCAAAATTAATTTTACAATAAACATACATACAGATGAAGTTAATAAAAGTTAAATATCAAATTCTGGCAAAATCCTACCTACATATACTGCAGCATATACAACCCACATTTGAAATTTTGATAAAAAATGTGCATAGCATATACATATAAATATGTACACTTTATTTACAAAATTAGGCAACATTTAAAAAACCTTTTAATAACTTTGTATAACAATAGTTTTGTTTAAGCATCGAAAGAAATTTATCATCCTAAAAACGGTTATTTTCATTTTGGTACGTTTTCTACATCCCCTTGTAGATTCCAATAAACGAAACAAGTTTTTTATTACCATCACTGCTGCGAACAGCTGATTGTATTTTTATTTTTATACTACCTACATATATTGTGTTTTTTGTAAAGTAATAGTGCTTATTTTATTTAAATATAACAAAAATATAAACTAAAAAATTAATATGGACGACTAAAAATTAATATTGTTAGTGCAGGCAAATGAATGCCTCTACAATAAGTATTGTCCAGGCTATAAGTTCTCTGAAAAGAAGAAAAATATTTGGAAACAAATTTCTTTGGAGATGCAGATCCCAGGTAAGTTTGAAACTTGAGTTTTGTATTTACAATGTTTTTATTTTTTTTTAAAATTTTTTATGAAATTGTAGAGGAAATATGCATTAAAAGATGGGCATGTCTGCGAGACCGACATGCCAGAGAGAAGCGCCAATTAAACTTGCCTTCTGGCAGTGGTGTTTAATGCTTTTTAATTAATAATTTTTTACTTTTTTAGAACCCGCTGTTCGTACAATATTTTAGACATTGATGGGATTGACTCTGCCACTACAATTGAACTAAATTCTCAGCCGACACAACCACCTTCATCGTAGCCATCGTCAGGTTCTTCGGACTCCATTTCATCACCATTGCCTGATAATTCACAAAGAAATGTATTCACGCCAATAGCTCCATCACCAATTACTTCAACAGTGCACAAGCGGAAACGGACTACTTCAGACTCAAATGACGACAATAGCTTTTCCGAAGACCTTGAAGTTTTTAAACAGCTTTGCAAAAAGAAAATGGAAGAAAAAGGAGAAGATAAAAGTCCTCTTCATGGGTTTGGACAGATGATAGTATCGACAATACAGAGCATGAGCTCTGTAAAGCAGATTAAAGCTATGCAAGGGGTGACATCAGTAGTGATGGAGATGAAATTGGAACCAGATGACTGAAGATGCAACAAATATCTTTTTTAATGATATTTCATCAAAGAAATATTTATGAATTTGAGTCTGAATGTTTATGTTTTTTTTTTACTTTTGAATGGCAGTGCAGAATTCAACTAAAAGTACAAATTTCATTGTGATTTTTTTTTATAAATAAATTTATTTAACAAATCTTTTTAACGATAAAATATTAATATCAAATGCATTTTAATTATACGCTTTTATTAAATTCACAAGTATGTAAGTATGTATATATGTATATTGCAAAATGACATTTGGTTTAGTTTAAAAAGAAAAAATAAGAAAATAAATTGTAGTTTAAAATATCTCATACCATGCGGTACTGGTATGGTAGTGCACCCTCTTCTGAAAAATATTGTGCCAACCTATTCCTCAGGTCTACTGCTGTTTGGGTAGATCTCCTAATATTTGTAGAGATCGATCGCATAGGCCTTTCACCATTACTTCTAAGCTGGTTTCTCCAGTCTCCTTCTTGCGTAGTACCGTCTTCGCTTTATCGGTCCACATAGCTATCTGGACAATACCATCGTTTTAAGTCATTCATCATTATGAAATTGTGGAGTACAGTACTATAACGTCGACATTGTCCGGTGACATTTCAATTGTTGTTAGCAATATCCTGCAACGTGCACATAATATCCCAAAGCAATTTTCAATGACTCGTCGCCCTCGAGAAAGTCTATAGTTATAAATGGTTTTTATTGTTTCCAAATTTGAGCCAGGATAGGGTCGCATTAAGTTATTCCGCAAAGGAAAAGCAGCATCACCTATGAAATAATGCGGAAAAGGATCCCCAAATGATGAACTTAACGGTTTACTTGGGGGCAGAGGTATTTTGCCTGACATAACGGACTCCCCAAACGATGACAAACGAAATATACCTAAAAAATATATATGTATGTCTGTAATTAAACCATGAAAAGGACGGCACATAATTGAAATCAATACCTGCATCACTTTGGCTACCGTAGCTTCCCACGCTAACAGACGTAAAGGTGTATTTAGCGTCGCATACGCCCATTAGAACTAAGCTGAAATATTTTTTATAGTTGTAAAACATAGATCCAGAATTTGTGGGGCACTTTATAGATACGTGTTTCCCATCTATGGCACCAACACAATTGGGAACATTCCACATTGAATTGAAATCTTTTTCAATATCTTTATATTGGCTTGTAGTTGGTTCGCTTAAATAAATTGGAGATAGTACACGCCAAATAACTTCACAAGTTTCCAGAACTATAGTGCGAACCGTCGACTTTCCGAGCTTCTGACTCCACGCTATGGATTGCAAAGAACATCCATGTCCTAAATAACTACATGCATACATACATAAAATTTTGACTTTGAATTCTTTAAATCTTTAATGGGAAAATATTGGAAACTTTTACTTACAGGAGCGTTATTTCCACTCTTTCTTCTGGGCCTATCCTTTGCTTTGGTTTTGTTAGCTTATCGCGAACCAAAACAATAAGTAAATCGAATACTTCGCGAGACATTCTAGTATGTTTGAAAAATTGTTCCTCGTCAATGTTCTTCATACGCATAAAAACTTTTTTATTATAACCTACGGTTATATAGTCTCTATTTATGGGCCTTACACCCCATCTTCTAATGCGGCGATTTTTATTTTTTTTTTTTAAATACATTTGAGATAATTTCAAAAAGTGTAAACTGATAAACAAATCTTCAAATTCCATTTTAAATACGTAAATATTAGTTTATTTTATTTCTTGAAAATAATATTTTTATAAACAAAAACACGACTTATGTCAAAATTATATGTCACGTTTTTAAATGTTCTATAACTGCACAAATGAGCTTACAGTACGTTACATTACAGTACGGTTGCAGCAGCGCTTGGCTAACGAAGCCTTTATGCCCAATACAATTAAAAGCAACACGTTAATCATTTATTGTTTGTTGTTTATATTTAATTTGCAGGCGTTTTTTTTAAAGCGCTTATTTTTCACAGGTTTCTTGGTCAAAAGAATTTTTTATTTAAATATAAAATGGATTTTTTTTTATTACCTGATTGAATAATAATCAAAGGAATTTTAAATTCAGAAAATAATTTATTTTTGAAATGAAAATTAGCAACATTTAGAACACCTGGACATAATATATTTAAAAATTTTTTTAATAAAAGGCAATTTACAATCTAAGTTATTAATAATGAAATTATGAAGAAATTGAAGAAATCGAATAATTAAGTTTTCTTGGATCCACTATAAACTATTAAAAAAGTATTGACTTAACCTTAAGGTAAGATTCCATATTAAATTAGTGCCTCTATTATTTATAATTTAGAATAATACCTGTGTTTAAGATTAGACTAAAGACTACAGAGTCTGCTATAAAATAAATCATTTAGTAGACTATGGAATATACTTAAACTGGAGGCCTTAGAGTAATCACTCCCACGCTTCTTTCTGCATTTAATTGTTGTAGCTGCTACTACTACTATCTACTACCTTTAATGGTCTTTCTACTAGTCAAAACTTTGTGTTCCACGTTCCTTTGGTCTTAATATTATTTTTAAGTAATTCAATTATTCCTGACAAAATATTTTCGATTTTAAGTTTCATTTCTCCGTTCTAATATTTTGTAGATTTTTTTTTACAATACCTTCCACTACAAATCATAAAATGCTTATAACTTTTAAGTCAGTGACGTCATATGTATATATCATTAGTATTTGTTTATATATGTGCAATATTTTTTTACGTTGTTTATTTTTATAAAATTAGAGTGCGAATTGTGCACTTGTATGACACAATACTTAATGTTTCGCATTTGTACTTAAAAAAGTAAAAATAAATATTATTTATTGACACCTTTTAATAAATAGCTTAAGCAAATAGCAAATATTTCATTGCTAATGTGATTTCTTCTTAGCAAACATATTGTTTTTTAAGATCGATTTATTCAATGTCATATCTATAACATTCGCCACATGATTATAATAATTTTTCTGCACAAAAATTATCTTAAACAGCAGCATTATGGATACAAGTACAAGGGAACTTACTAAGAGCAAAAAAATTCTCTTACTCTGTATGTGGATAAGCCAGTTTAAATGGCTTCATGGAAGAACATCTATTTAATGTGTATGATTGTTAGTTAATCTTGATCAAATAATGCATTCAGAAATAAAGGGTATAGAAGATGCCTTAAGGTCGAATAATGTTTACTTAATTGTTTTTCTTTCCATAAGTGTTTAAATATTAAGTAATTAAAGTGCTTTTAAATACACAATTTATTACGAAATAAAATTTAACAAGTCTAATGTAATTTGCTTACATCATAAATAATGGGAGTTTTTTTTCAACACTTTGAACTATGAACGTCAAGGAAAATATTATTTATAGACTTGCTGGCAAAATTGCTTCTAATTTAAGAAAAAAAAATAAGTAGCCAATTAGAAGTAAAGTGTAAATAAAAAATCTAGGCAGACTTTTTTAAAGCAAACAAAAAAACAAAATATCTTCTAAAGAAAATTTGTTTAAAAAGCTATTTTTAGAGATTTTTTTTTTAAATTAAATATTAACAAGTAAAGGCGCCATATTCGGTTCTACCGAACCTTAATATACCCTTCAGTATGCAATTCATACATTTGTATATATGAATAAGCACAAAAAAAAATATAACAACTTCAAAAAAACACACATATTTTTTACTATCATGTGCTCATTCCAAACATGAATAGGCTTTCAAAATGTACCAACTACTAAGACAACCCACATATTTTTTATAGTCTGGTATAACACTTCCTGATATTGTTGCTGTTTTTTAAAATATAATTTAAGAAAAAAAAAAAAAATGGTGGTACACCTATTTTCTTGCTCATACCTCAGCGGCTAATTAATCGAAATTTCTGATTTTCAATACCAACATTTTCGAAAACATTTCTGATAAATTGATGATACATATAAATACATTGCATATATGGGGACTTCAGAAAGCTGATTTCAACACTTATACAGATGGTGAAATGATTAGATAGACCAACTGGCAAGCAGACATAGGCGCTATCGGACATAGCTTAATCGGCTTTTCTATCTATAAGGGTAGATACTACTATTATTACAGTAGAAATTGAAAACGGGATGACACTAATACTCTTATGTGAAGGGTATTCAAAATGCCTATCAAAGAATTTATATTAGATATAATTTTCTAAAGATAAATTTATTGCCGAAACAAATCTCTACGAGTTTATTTCTCATTCTATTTAAAACTGTCGCTTTAACATTCTAAATCCCTTAAAATATTTTTAAAACAGTAAAACTATCACTTTTTATTTTGGCAATTTCATATAAGAGCAAATAAATCATTTTCAGGTCAACATGGCTAATTTCCACCCTTGGCAGCAGTCTGATTTGTTCTTTTATCTCCAGCCAAATGTGTTTTATTTGTTACTCGCCAACGTTACAAGCAAACAATTTGTTGCCAGCAATGATTTTTTGTAATAAAACAAAATAAATAAATTCCGGAAAATTTATGCAAATTTTGTTTAAAAGCTCACACAAATTAGAGCAAAAAAATTGTAGAAATAACTTAAACGGACATAAAATTCTCTAGCAAATAATTCATTCGAAAATAAAATTGTTTACAATTAACTTGTTCGAACATTAAATTATATTGGAATGTACATTTCAGCGTGGAAAAATTATTTGGCCATAAAATTCTAAATAGAAATTTGCAATTGCACAAAACATTCTCAAAAGAATATTTGTTCGAATAAATGACTTTTTAAAAAATTTTATTCGAATATAGAATTTGCTTTTGCAAACTATTACAAGTAATACAGATTCGTTATGGAAGAAACAAATTATTTAAGCAGAAAATTTTCTAAAAAGAATCATGTGAAAATTAAAATTTTTATAGGAAATCTGAAATAATGAAATAATGTTTCCTTTAGAAAATTTAATCGAATAAAATGGATATGAAAGCATAAATTAAAAAAAAAATCATTAGAACATAAAACAGTCTATTAGAAAGTTTATTTTCATATAAAATATTATAAAGGTAAGCTTGTTCGTATATAAAATTTTCTATAAAAAATTCATTCAAATTTAAAATTTTCTATAGAAAATTCAGAATATATATTTGGATGGAAATTTTCTTTAGAAATTTTATTGGAACATAATAATTTTGAATGTAGAAAAAAAATTTTTTTACAAAATTTCATATAAATAATTTATTCGAATTTAAAACTTGTAATAGAAAACTCATTTAAATATAAAATTGTCAATTGAAAATTCATTAAAATATATACAAGTTCCTATGGAAAATCCAATAAAATGAAAAATCTGTTTTAGAAATTAAATTTTTAAATAAAATTTTAGGTAGAAAATTCACTCAAATTAAAAATTTTCTCTAGAAATTTATATTTTTTTTTAGAAAATTTATTCGAAGATACTTTTCACTATAAATTTTTTTTTAATATAAAATTTTCTACTAGAAACTTCATTCGAGTGTAAAATTTGTTATAGATAGTTCATTCGAATATAAAATTTAATATAGAATACTCATTTAAATATAAAATTTTTGATAGAAAATTATTTAAATATATGAAAGTTTCTATAAAAAGTTTATTCGAATATAGAATTATTATAGAAAATAAATTCGAATAAAAATTTGCGGTAGAAAATTTATTTGAATATAAATTTTTCATAAGAAGTTTCTTTAAATTTCCCATAGATTTTTCATAAACATTTTAAATTTTCTATAGAAAGTTTATTCGAATATAAAATTTTTTGTATTCAATTCATTTGAACATAAAATTTTCTTTAGAAATAACAAATTAATTAGAATAAACATTTCTAAATAAAATAAATTTCGAATATAAATTTTTTTATAGAAAAATTTTTTTAAATGTAAAATTATTTCTGAAAATTCTTACAAATATAATATTTTTTATTAAAAATTTATTTAATCTTAAAATTTTTTTTATAGAAAATTCAAATTCAACCTTAAAGTTTTCTAAAAATTTTTGTTTTTAGTATTAAATTTACATTCATTCAAACTAGATATTTTCAATACAAGCCAGATTTGAATATTTGTTTTTTGAACATAAAATACTCTTTAACTAATATGTTTTAATATAAAATTTTTTAAAAACTTTTTCTAAGCGTAATGAATGCCATTATAAAATCATTGGAGTAAAATATTTTCTACACAAAATTCAGTTTTTTATAAAATATTCTCTAGAAAATTTATTAAAACATAAATTGTATTCGATTTTGAAACCGCCTAAAGAAAATTCATTCGGACATTTTATTTCCTTGAGAACATTAAATTAAAAATAAAAGTTTATATAGAAAGTTCATTCATTCGTACAATTTTCCATAAAAATTGATTCGAAAGAGAAATATTTTTTGAAGAAAATAATTTTTTTTATAATATTTTCTTTAAAAAATTGTTATGTAAATTTCTTGATCTTTTTATATTAATATATTGTTTCTATTTCTTCGAGCTAAAGATCACTTATTTTTATAAAAATTATTATTTTATTCCGATATTTCGCTACCACATTGGGTAGCTTCTTCAGGGAAAGTTTAATATTTTAATTGTTAATTGTTATAAATTGTAAAAACTTTTCCTGAAGAGCTACCCAATGTGGTAGCGAAATATCGGAATAAAAATATAATTTTTATAAAAAAAGTGATCTTTAGCTCGAAGAAATAGAAACAATATTTTAAGAAATTATCTCATACAATTTATTTTTTTTCTATGAAAATTTTATTCGAATATAAAATAAAATTTATTCGAACATACTTTTTTATATACAAAATAATTTAATATATTATTTTATCAAAAAAATTTAATTAAGGCATCAAATGTTCTTTATAAATGTCATATTTTATCTTAAATTTTCTTTATAAAATTTATACAAATATAAAATTTCAGATGAAAAATTCGTCTGAAAATAATATGTATTCGAGCACAAAACTTAAGTCAAAAATTAATAATTTTTTTTAAAGAAAATTCATTTGAATAAAACTTTCTACAGATAATTATTTTGAATAAAATTTTTATAGAAAAATGATTGATGTGGGAAATATTAATCAAAAAATGATTTTAAACACAAAAAAATTCTAAAAATATTTTTTATAAAAAAAATTTTATAGCTATTTCTTAAATATAAAAGTTTTATATTTCGATGGTACAATTTTTTTTAGAAGATTTTATAGAATTCTTAGCATACAATACGATTTATTTTATTTAAATGTATGCCTGTATATTCTCTTTACTGTAGATTGCATAGACAGTTTTTAATTTATTGTAATATTTATTTGTTTTAATTTATTTTAATTTGACACGTTTTGCTGTTTTAAAATTGTAAGTTGCTTTTAATTTTTCATTTAGAATTTTTATATTTTTTTACTACAATTAGCAAAACTGAAACAAAAACAATCTTTTTAAATACTCGTCGTAGTTCAATTCATTGCATGATATTTATATGCATATTCTAAAGTTAAACAATTTAGTAGCGTAATTTAAGTTTTTTTTTTTTTTATTTTCAAATACTTTAATTAATATTAATTAATATAAATAAAAAAATGAAAGAATAAATCACACTGCACACACACTTCAATTGGCGCTGAAAAGCACTTGACACTTCTTTTTAACGTAATATTGGCTGTTGTTGCTACTGTTACTGTTCATTATTGAACTCGAATAAATAAACGAATGTTTTTTGACGATGGGCACATACAAACATCCATACATTTGTATGTACATACATTCATATTTATGTAGGGAACTTTGCTTTTACACTACTCACTCACATTCCTGTTTTTTTTTTTGTTTTTTTTTTTTTGCTCACTCTCTGAGTTGTATTTATTGTGGTTTGTTTTTGTCTAAAAAATATATCACTGATTGTTGCTATTGTATCATATTTGTTTACATTTAACAGCATTTATAAACATACACACATTTGCATATAAATAGATTGATACTCTTTTTATAGGCATACATAATAAATCGTACGTATTAATTTCTTAATGTTGACGTGTGTATGTATGTACATATATGAATTAATTTATATACAATCTATCAATTAACAGTCTTTTGCCGTCATCAGTTGTTGTTTTGCTGTTGATGTGGTTACTGTTTGTATAAGTCATGGTATTTTATAATATTTTGTTGTTTCTGCCGCTGTTTGGCGAAAAAAAATATGAGATATTATGTATATACATACATATGTGTATGAAATTGATCGATAAACAAAAACTAAAAAAAAACACAATAATGAAAATGGTTTCAATGTCTAGTTCAGTAGTAGCAAACAACTAGTAAGCAGACAGATAGACATAGATAATATTTCAAAGACTGGTAATGAGTAAAATGGCAACAACTTGGCAACACAACGATTGCGAAAACATTAAAGAGAATTAGAGCAGTAGTTGGATAAATAAAGACTTTTTAAAATATAAGAAAATATTTTTATTAAAAGTTGCCATGTATTTTGGAAGTAAAAAAATCAATTATAAGTTGTATACATACATACATACATAATTTTTTGATAAATAATTCTAAGAAATATGAAGTGAAGAGCCCAATATTTTTGTTAAAACAAATTTATGTTTAGGATTTAAAAAAAATTTATTTTGATCATAAATTTTTTTAGACATTATATTTTGATAAAAACTAGTTTACTACTATTCTGTAAAATTTTTATTTAAAAAAATCTTTTTGTTGTTAAAATTTTCTCTACAAAAATATTTTAATCTTCATGTTTTCCTGTTTTTTTATTATATTTTATTTCCGACATTTCGTAAATTTTTTGATGGCATTTTTAAGGGTTTTCGTCCTTTTAAGACGATTTTATTATATAGTTAAATTAAGATTAGGTAAGTTTGCGAAAGAGGAGAACTAAAATCTGAAACCTATGACAGGTATACACGTATGCCCAATTGGCATACTGTGTGCTCTAAAGGAACGAAATTCCAAAGTCCCAGTTTCGTTAATATATGGACTAGGTCAAGTCTCCTAAATGTAATTCCTTAGGGATTTTGAAATCGAATTCTCTAGCTATCTCGAGTTCGGCAAAGTGTCTATGTTAAATTTCTCATATCTAATACGTCCAAAAGGATGGCATTGACAAGGTATTATTCTATTCCCTATTTCATTTGAAAGTCCATTCGAGCTGGATGAGTTCTCAGTTACGTGTGACCTGTTATAACACTAGTTTATCTACTAAGTATTGGTCTACTTAGCTTTAGAATCTCTTTAGATTTATCTGCCCATAATGTGTTTGTTACCAACAGAATTTTGCAATTTTCTAATTTTTGAACTTCTTAAAGTGTTAACCATTCTTCGAGGTGATGGTTTTCAAAAATGATCCCATTCTGGATAATTTGTCGGCTTCTCCGTTTCCTTTTATTCTGTAGGAGATTTTCATAACTCGAGTTTATTTCACTTTTGCTTTGCAGGGTATGCTGACACGCAACTTTTTCGTTTATTAGGGTTTTAATAACTGATTTGCTATCCATAAAGATACGAATATGATACGATACGAATTGGAGCTTCGTTATTAGTTCCCCTCAATTCTTTCCTTTTAGTGCCTTCCGTAATTGCCATAATCTCAGCCTGGAATAAAATGAACCTATTCCAATAAAGATTATTGCCTTGAGTGTTTTTTATCCTAGTTATTCTGCTCCTCTGGTATAATGGTTATGCAGTTAACACTCTTATATTTAAGTATATGTGACTTTGGCACATGTTACCTTAATGATATTTTTCATCGGTGAGATATCGTTATTCTTTGGTGTGTGATTTGATGGTCATAAAGATGTTAGCATTTGTATTAAAATACAAAATTTTCTATTGTACATGCATGCAAACATAAGATTTGTTCAACCATAAAGACTTGTCTTTTGGCGAATAGAAACACGAAATGTTCTGTAAATGTTTTATAAATTAAAATTACTTCTTAAAAATTCATTTCGAACGTAAGATTTTAAAATTTTATTATTAAAAAATTAATTTACTGATGATGCTACACAACGGAGGAGCGAAATATCGAGATGATCAATAAAAAAACATTATTTTTGTTATTCAAAGACCTTGAGCTGAAATAAGTTTTTTTGCATAAAATATTGCATTAAACATAGATTTTTATAAAAAAAAAAAATCAAAAAAACGTATTTCTTTGAAAACTTTTTTCCAGCATAAAATTTTTTCTAGAATAAGGTTTTAAAGAAAAACAAAATTTATTCGAGCATAAGGTTTTCTATTAAAAAAATTATCAAATATAAAATCTTATATAAACAATTTTATATAATTCTTATTGGAAAATACCTAAAAAAAAATATTATGAGTTTCAAATATATAAATTCTATTTTAAATATTTTCAATAACAAAGGCTTTTAACTTTAAAATTATGCCGAACTTTCTATAATGATACGCCTCAAACATATAAATTTTTATAGATAATTTCTACAGAAATTTGTGTACTTAAGTGTAAATATCATTTAAAAAAAATTGTTTTATTATAAATATTATAAATAGATTTTTTTTTTTAACAAATTCTATAGAAAATTTTTTCCATGTGAAATTTTTCTTTTTTTACAACGGCCACCCTGTTTATACCCAAATTTTGTTTTATTATTTTTATAGGTTGTATGGTGTACGTTGTTGTTATATTGATTTGTTATTGTCTTGTTTTTGCAGTTGAACAAAACAAAGAATCGATCTGGGTTTAAAGAGTGCGAAGAGGGGTGTCGCTAAAATATCGTAGTTTTTGTTTCACGTTCCACTTGACCGGTTCTTAAAAATTAATTGATTTTAGGTCACATAATACACTCAAAATAGGCAGATTTAAGTGTAACAAGTACTTCTGGTTTTGATCTAAGCATAAGCGTCTGTTTTTTTTTAATTAAAAGCATAAATTAAACAAGATTTAACATGAAAGAAACGTTTAAGCCGGTTTTTTTTGTTTTTAAAAAAAGATTTTATCTATTTGAATTTTAATAAACATTAATCCGATTACATTAGCTTATTATTTTATTAATTGATTTGAATTAGATATCTTTTAAATGCCAAAATTTTTTTTTTTTTTTTGATTTTTTTACTTGTGTATTATTTTTTATTTTAAAACCGACACTGATCTGGCACTAACTACCCGATATTATAAACTATTTATGCACATTATTTTAATTAGATCAGTTTCGCTCTTCTCTAAGACAGATGAAATAAGTATAAAACACTTTTAAATTTCTATCATCACCCATCATAAAAACATGAATGTACAACAAAAGATCAGCTGCAAGCAGTAAAAATTAACGTAGAACAGATTTAAATTTTTTTTGTTTTCAAAAAACATTTAAATTTTAAATGAATTAGATAAATTACTAAATGTACTTTTGCTTAAATTTTAATAACCGTATCTACAAAATTTTGTTGCAACTCGTTCCGTTTCGTGGCCACCGCTGTGTACGAAACTGACACTAGACTGACACTAAAACTGCTCATAATTGAAAACGTCATTAAATAAGTATTAAGTATTATACATTAAATGTTTATTGTTGTTATTATTTTTCGTGTTTGCTGTTTTTGTTGTATTAAATACATTTTACGCAAATGCAAAAAAAAAAAACGAAAAACAACAAAAAAAAAAAATAATAAAATCAAAATTTAAAAGGCATTTTTGTTTAATGGTACTAAAGAGGGGCACCATGGAAGAGAAAACACTTTTGTCTGCCTGCTGTTGTGTGGCTGGTTTTTCATAAAATGTTTTCCAATTACAAAAAAAAAAAAAAATATACAAAAAAATGTGCGATATTTAAGTTTTTATTTTTGCTTACAGATGTTTATTTTGGCATAAATTGGTTTATTGGAGTTGTTTTGTATTTAGTACCTTATATACAACAAAAACTTTAAATATACTGATCTAGTTAGTTACACCAGAGCATAAAGATATTTTAAAAATTTGTGCAAAAAATTGTTCCAATGCATTTTTCATGGGAATTTTATGTTTGAATGAATTTTTGAAATTTCTGAAGAAAATTTTATGTTTAAATGATTTTTGTATAGAAAATTTTGTGTTTCAAAAAAATTTTTATAGGAAATTTTGTGCCCAAATTAATATTCTATGGATAACTTTGTGTTCGAATAAAGTTTTTTATAAAAATTTTGTTTTCGAATAATTTTTTATAGATATTTTTGTGTTCGAATGATTTTTCTATAGATTATTTTATGTTATAATCAATTTTTAATTAAAAATTTTTATGTTTTTATGAACTTTCTATAAAAAATTTTATTTTCAATTGAATTTCCTATCGGAAATTTTATATTCGAATTGATTTTCTATATATAATTTTATGTTAAAATCAATTTTTAATGAAAAATTTTGTGTTCAAGTAAATTTTCTATAAAAATTGATATGTTCGAATGAATTTTTTAGAGAAAATATTATGTTCGAATCATTCTACTATATTCAATGGAATTTTCTATAAAATTTTTATGTTTGAATGAATTTTTAATGGAAAATTTTATGTTCGAATGAATGTTGTATAGAAAATTTTATGTTCAAATGAATTTTCAATGGAAAATTTTATGTTCGAATGAATTTTCTATAGAAAATTTTATGTTCGAATGAATTCTCTATAGAAGTTTTTATGATTAAACCAATTTTCCATACAAAATTTTATGTTCAAATTAATTTTCTTTAGAAATTTGTATGATTGAATTAATTTTCTATAGAAAATTTTATGTTCGAATAAATAAAAAAAAAAAATTTTGTGTTCGAATAAACTTTTGTTGGTAATTTTGTTGTTCATTTACATTTTATTTAGAAACTTATATGTTAGAGTAAATTTTTTAGTTAAATTAAATAGTTTATAAACAATTTTATATTTGAATGAATTTTCTATAGAAAATGATTTGTTCGAATGAATTTTCTATAGAAAATGATTTGTTCGAATGAAAATATTATGTTCGAATGATTATTCTATAAAAACTTAATATTAAATGAAATTTTCTATACAAATTTTTGGGTTCGAATGAATTTTCTTTAGAAAATTTTATGTTCGAATGAATTTTCTTTAGAAAATATTATGTTCGAAGGAATTTTCAATAGAAAATTTTGTTTTCGAAGGAATTTTTTATAAAAAATTTTATTTTCAAATGAATTTTCTATAGGAAATAATAAGTTCGATTGAATTTTCTATAGAAAGTATTATGTTCTAATAATAAGTTCCAATGAATTTTCTATAGAAAATATTATGTTCGAATGATTCTTCTAAAGAAAACTTAATATTTAATGGAATTTTATATACAAAGTTTTAAGTTCGAATGAATTTTCAATGAAAAATTTTATGTTCGAATGAATTTTTTTTATCGAAAATTTTATGTTCGAATTAATTTTCTATAGAAAATTTTATATTCAAATAAATTTTTTGAAAAATTTTTATGTTTAAATAAATTTTTAATAGAAATTTATGTGTTTGAGTAAATTTTTTTTAGAATTTTTTGAGTGCAATTGAATAGTTTATAAATACTTTTTTGTTCGAATAGTTTTTCTGCAGAATATCTTCATATCTTTTATTTGTTCATTTATTTATTAATTTATTTATTTATTTATTTATTTATCGGCATTCCTATGCAACAAAACTTAGCGTATTATAATTATAGTACAGGAAAATCAAATTTGTTTCTGTTCTAAATGTGTCATACACTAAGAAATTATAAAATAAAATAAAAACAATTATAAATATAAGGAGCAAAAACAATATCAAATATAAAAACATTTTAAACGTTTTAAATAAAAGAGATTAAATACACATTTTCATTTCATTTTCATGACAATAAAAATTAAAAATACATTTCCTAAGCTGCGTTGTATTACTAACGAATTGTACAGACGATGGTATTGAGTTCCATAGACGAATGGTATGAAAAAAAACTGCCTTTCGGATAAAAGCCTCCTAAATATTATCTGAGAACAAGGTTGTAATTTCTTTTGAACTGCTTAAAAATACGACGAACGCCAGTATAAATAATTTATTTTATGTAAGAGAACAAGAGATCGAATATTTAACAGGTCACCAAAACGTACGCCACAAAAATTTTAGTGTTGGATAAATGAAAGACAACTCGAAGTAATCAAAACGTTACGAAGTTTTATTGATGAATAATATAATAAATAATTTTCAGTTATTAATAGGAAAACCAAAGCTAACTATGATGTTTATATAAATACAAATTCAGAATACGTAAAGTATGAGGTTTATAATTTTAGGCAAAGTATTATTTTTAACAATTAGTCTCACAGGGTGTAATGTGAGAAAGACGTTCCAAGTTGAAGACATCTCTTAGAATAGCATTATATGTAGAAGTAAATTTTCTAGTGCTTTTCTGGTCACAACTTGCAAAAACTTCACTGCCATAAAGTAGAACCGGTATTAGGTATGATTTGGCAAATTTACGTTTGGAAAAAGTTTTAATTGAAAAATTATATAAAAATAAAATTTTCTTCATAAAATTCTGTGTTATCATAATTTTTTTATAGAAAATTATGTGTTCAAAAGATTTTTTTTATTAAAAATATTGTGTTTGAATAAATTTTTATTCTTTTTTTTTATTGTGTTAAAAAAAATTTTTTGGAGAATTTTTTATGGTAAAATTAAGTTCTTATTGAAATATTATTTAAAATAAAATTCTCTTAAGAAATTTTTGTATTCGAATAAAATTTTTGAAAAAAATTTTGCATTTGAAAGATATTGAAAAAAAATTTTTTTTTGTTAAACTTAATTTTCTGTAGTAAAATTCGTGTTCGTATAATTTTTCTATATAAAATTTTAGCTTCAAATATTTTTTCTATAAAAAAATTTTTTCAAAATTTTTCAACAGAAAATATTTTTTTTAATAATTTTTCTATAGAAAATATTTTTTTTAAATAATTTTTCCATACAAAATATTTTTTGCAAATAATTTTTCCATAGAAAATATTATTTTCAAATAATTTTCAAAAAAAAAAAAAAATGTTATGATCGAATAAATTTTCTACACAAAATTTTGTGTTTTAAACAAAGTTGTTATTGAAAAAATATTACAAAATAAAATATTTTATGTTCGTATATATTTTTTAAACACAATTTTAATTTCGAATGAATTTTCTTTAAAAGATTTTTCGTTGAAATGAAGTTGCTTAATAAAATTTTGTCTTCGTATAAGCTCTCTATAGAAAATTTTATGTTCGAATAAATTTTCTATAGAAAATTTTATACTGTAATGAATTTTCTTTAGAAAATTTTAAGTTAAAATTAATTTTGTATAAAATATTTCAAGTTACAATTGATTTTCTATAAAAAGACAAACAAAGTGGCTACCATTAACTAATATATAATAAATTTTTTAAAGATTTTTTAGAATTTAAGGCTCACTTTGAATATGTGTGCATGCACATAGTGTTTATAGTGTAGGGTGTACATTAATACAACATGTATGTGTATGTGTATTTGTTTGGTTTTGTTTTGTTTTTTTTTGTTGCAATTTAACAATAATTCTCACTTAAAATGGCAATAATTGAAATAGCTTTACAACTAAGGCTGCCTTGTCATATGTTTGTGAATTATTACATCTCAAGTGCTTGTTTTTCTGTTTAAATTAAAGTCAAATTAAGATTTTTGTCAGTTCTCAAAAAAGTGCTGTTTGTGTTGTTTAAAACACAAGATTAATTAAGTTTGCCAGTTAATGTTAAGCAACTGAAATAAAATAATTGATGTTAATTAAACAAACATTTTGTAAATAAATAATGAAACAAAACACTTGATATAGATTTGAAAGAGTTTCAAAAGAAAATCAATTTCGTCGAACTGGGGTAAAAAGTAAAAGAAAATTAATTAAATAATTTTCTATGTTTTTTTTTCTCACTTTTTGCAACAATATTAGGACCTACAAACAGAGTTATTTAAATACGGCACGTGTTGCTTATTTTCGGAATGAAATTAATAATTCATAACGTTTGTTAGTAAATGTTGTTTATTGTAATTTTCTTTTACTTTTGTAAATAAAGCTTTTTATGGGAGAAAGGAAAATTTCGTTATTGTAAAACGAAAAGGTTGAATATAAAGAGCTAAAATTTGTTTAAATTTTAAAGTTATTTAAGGTTAGTACGAGATATTTATTTAAAATAAAAGAAAAAAACAGTACGGGTGCTATATTCGGCCATGCCGAATTTTATATACCCTTCACAACCTGTAGTCATGCAATAACAATAGTTTGTATCACAACTCATCTCATATGAAATATGTACATACATGTATAAAAACATCCCATTGTAAAATTATAAGTTTACGTACGTTTGTAAGAAAAAAAAATAATAAAAAAAATTAATAAAAAAAATTAAAAAATATAATTATAAAACTATGAATATTATATAAAATAAAAAATAAAAAAAATTAAAAAAAAATTTTTGTTGACTTAGCTGGGATTCGATGTCACGTTTACACTAACCACCAGTATACCACGTTTGTATGTATGTATGAGGTGGTCGTGGTTTTTTCCGCATATCTCAGTTGTTTATGTCCCGATTTTTCTGATTTTTAACACCGATCTAATGTCGAATATTTCCAATATTTTAATAATTCACGTGGGTCCAGGCGATGTTTGGGGGCTTAAAAAAATTGATTTCAACATACACACAGACTGACGGTCAGACGGACAGATTGACAGAGCTTAATCGACTCCCCTATTCATAAGCTCTTAGAAAATATATACTTTATGGGATCGGAAATGAAAATTGTAGAAATTTCATACGGAATGTCAAACCTATATATTCCCATTTTTCACGGTGTGAAGGGTATTAAAATAACAAAATTCTTATTTTGTTTATAAACATTGAATTGGAATAATATCCAAAATAATTAAGTTAATTAATATTGAATTTAATGAAAATTATTTATATAAGTTTATCACCATTTATTTTACACAAATATGGTTTAAGAAACATCTATTTCAAAAAAGGGGTTAATTAAGACTTAATTCAGATAAATTATCCTTTTACAATCCTTTAACATAGAGAAAAGAAATCACCATTCACCATTCTTACAATTCACTTCTGTCTGTTTAACCAACAATTCTGCGTATTGACGACGCTTGAAATGTTAGGCTTCAGTTCTTGAGTCAATTTAAAAGCGAGTGACTAACTTTTTTTATTCTAAGTTTGTAAGAGATATTTGAAAAAAGTGCGCCTCAATAAACCATGAACAATTCAAGAGCTAAATGATGAGATAAGTCGGTACATTATCAACATTGAACCACGATGATGTCTCAATGTCATTAAAAATATATAACTATTGGAATGAAGTGTGCTACCCAAGCTGTAGCCAGCACTTTACCGATTTTGTTTCACATATAATTTTCATAGATCTTTCTATCATGGTAAGAAATATTGAGATAATGACCAAAAAACTTGTCGTTTTATTTTCAATTAACATCGTGCCTTTTGGCTGGACTACACTGTATAAGGGAGGTATCAATAAAATCGTTTCTACTTATACTTGATTATAATAGTTTTTCAAAAGTTTAATTATAAAAATATTTCAACACAAATAAGCGTCTAGAGACTGATGAGAATTTTCTAAATAGTTTTTGATTTGAATTATATTTTTATAAAACAGAATTAACACAGAATTCACTACAGGACCCTTTAAATATAGACATACGTAAATGTGCGAGTACATGCACATGTTTAAAACATGCTGGTGTATATATGTATTTTAACATGCTTGAAAACCTCTTTTGATGGTGGTGGTGGTGGTGGTGGTGGTGGTGGTGTGTGTGTGTGTTTGCAGATAATTACCATTTAAATGCTTTGCTAAGCAAATATATGCCTGTCGCTGAAACCTTTTTATAACTTAGCGACATTCAACCAATTGCCAATTGATAAATGATCAAAAACACAACTAGTCATTAGTTTCTAAATTACCAGGGATAAACTATTACACTTACACATACACACTGACGTAGGCATGTTTGCATTAACAGTAGCAAATATAATCATCGTTAACAATAACACAAGCATAATCAAAACCATTTTGTTTAAACAGGATACAATGACGAAGAATAAACATGTTTTGCATTTTAAGTGAGAATAATATTATGACTATGAAAATAGTGAAGAAGAGATAAAAAAACTTTTATATAAAAGTTTTCGTTTGAAAAGCAGGACATGTGTTCTATTTTTTTTTAGAAGAAATATTTCCACAAAAAAATAATATTCTTTGGAAATATTTTCCTTGTTTTCGTTTAAGTTTTACATAATATTTTGTTTTGTAAAAAATTTAGCGCATATTTGCAAGTATTTCTTTAAGGCGGACTATCAATCTTTTAAATTGGTATGTCTGTATAATTTTTCAAACCTCATCCAAACGTACATATAAGTTGGGGTTACAATAGTAATGAATCTTAACGGTTTGTACATCTTATTCTACCAAATTTATATTAAAATGCGTGCATATGTTTTATTTTTTCTGATAAATGAGTTAAATGAATTGTTTTTTTAACTCTGGCAATATGTATGGGATTTTATTTTTGTGCACAACTATTTGTTTAACTTAGCAACTGTAGTTCTTCTTACTTCATAGTTCTACATCGAATAGATTTTAAACAAAGGTTGTAAGAAAATAAAGAAAATAATCTTAAAGATTAAGTTTAAATTCTACATAGAATTTTTTACAACGTCTTCACTTAATGAATTAGTTACTTACACCTGATTATCTTTATTGGTTTTGAAGTATTTTTTGTTTTTTTTTATCATTTAAATTTTTAAGCAAATGGTTTTGGTAAGTTTTTTCAATGTTGCGCTTTTCATACCCTTCACAGTGTAAGTATGGGTATATATAGGTTAGTCATTACGTGTAAAATTTCTACAATTTTCCGAACCCAAAAAGTATATATTTTCTGAAAGCTTATGAATAGGGGAGTCAATTAAGAATTGTCTGTCTGTCCGCCCTTCCATATGTCCATCTGTCCGTGTGTATGTTGAAATCAGCTTTTCACAGCCACTAGGCATTTTTAAGACCCGCGTAAGGTACCGAAATATCAAAAATGTTTGAAAGCAGATCGGTATTGAAAATCAGAAAAATCGTTTTATAAGCAACTGAGATATGAGGAAAAAATCTAGACCACCTCGTCTTTTCACACAAATACGTAGGTTCGTATCCCAGTTAATAAAACGTATTATTTTTATTTTTTTTAATACATAAATACGTAAACTCAATTTTAAATTTTACAATGGGATGTTTTCAAGCGAATATAGACATTATAAAGATAATGAAACATTTATGTATGGATGTACGCATTTCATATTTATGAGATGAATGGTGATACAAACAATTGTTATTGCATGACTATACGTTGTGAAAGGAATATAAGATTCGGTACCGCCGAATATAGCGCTGTTACTTGTTTCCAGTAATTTGTCTTTCATTAACAATGTGTGTGGGGATTTCGTTCATCGTACACTTTCGTATATTTTCTATGTATATGTATTGTATTTTAGATAATTTTTATTAGTTCACCGCTACCAAAAAATAGTTTTTTTTAGGCATCCACGGGGTTGTCTATACTTCGCGGCAATAAATTCCAAATGCATAACCCTCTAGAAAACCAATTTTCTAATCTAGAGTGCCGGATAATTACAGAGAACATGTTCGGTGGTATCATCCTGCATGTCGCAAGATCGACAGGTCACTACATACAACATTTCTGTTTATTTCGATTTATCGTAAATTGATGTTTTTCTAATACAGTGCACTCGCGTTAACGTGAAAGCCATCATACGTGAACAATGTCTAATGTGAAAAAGTTTTTGTTCACGTTGTCAACTCTGTAACGTGAACAAACTAAAAGCTCTTTAGAGTGATTTTTTAACTGCTTAATTTTAATGTTGGCAATACTGAAATACAATAATTTTGTCTTTTAAAGTTTGGGGAATCCCCTGTGGATGATCTCTAAATTATTTTTTTTTTGTATGACAACGAAATTTGAACTATTTTTCTTATGCGAAGTGAATCAATTGGTGTGAGTGTTTAAAAAGTGTTAAAAGAAAAGGCAGTCATTTTAGATAGTTTGCAAAAGGGCATTCCGTTTTGTTTTGTAATCGATTTTTTTTAATAATTTTAGTTTTATATTTTAATAAAACAAATAATAATAAAAGAGTTTTTTGATCATGCGTGTAAAACACAAGTTTATATTGTAAAATTTTATATTTGTTCATAAAATTCGACAATCGCTAATGAAAACAATTTTGCTAACATGAACTCCTTCGGTTATTCTTAGTTCATGTTATCGCCAGTGCTCTGTAGTTTTGATTTTTAAGATGTTTTTTAACTTTTCTAACTATTTTCGATTTTTCGAAATTTTTCGAAATGTTCAAGATTTTTGTTCGTTTCGTTTTTTTCAATATTAAATTTGTTCTAACAGATTTAAGTTTTTCAAATAATTTTAACTTTTTCCTATTAATTTCAACCGTGTTTTCAACTGTTTTGAAGCTTTCAACTATTTTTGCCTTTCTTCGAATTCTTCTATTTTTTTTCCCTGTACACGACATTCTGGGTTTATCATTCCCTGTTTTATTTCTATAATATTCGTTTCCGACCCCATTAAGTATATATTTTTTGAAAGCTTATTTTTTGGGAAGTCGATTAATTAATTATTCGTCTGTCCGTCTGTCGGTGTGTGTGTTGAAATCAACTTTTTGAACCCATCCGACATTACCAAGAATCGTTTAAGGTATTAAAATAGCAGAAATATTTGAGATCAGATCGGTATTGAAAATCAACATAATCGTCTTATAAGTTTAGGATATATGAGGAAATAAACACTACTGCCTGTGTTTTCTCGCTTATTTTAACCACAAATATTAAAAGATATTTTTTAGACACGTTTGTTACTATTTGTAGACGTTGTATGCCTCTGGAGATATATATGAAAAATTTTGGACAATTGGTCACTAATTAGCAAAGTTATAGACAAAAATTATTTGCAAAAATATATAGATTTTTAAATATATCAAATTTTTTCAAACTCCTTAAACATTTCTGAACACGTTTAAGATATCAAATAATAAGCCATAATCTCAGAAATTATTTCTAAGAAAACCTAACAATTTTGTTTGAAACCAGCTGAGATATAAGCACCAGAGTACAAGTGTTTCGGTGTTTTTCTTAAAACTAACAAACGGAAATCGATATTTTCCAGTTTCTATCCGACCGAGAGAGCCAATGTGGGGATCAAATGAAAGGTTATGAAAATAAAAAAAATCCAAGATGGCGTCCTTGTTAAATGGCGAATATCGGTGAAGAGTATAAGCAGATACGGCACGGCCGAATATAGCGCTATTACTTGTTTCGACTATATTCGATTTTTTTCGTTACTTTAGAGGTTTTCCAGTTTTCCAGTTTTTAAGTATTCTTTTTTAAATATTTTTTCTTATTTATATGAATTTCTTCCTTTACAATCAATTTCCGATATATACGAATACTCCTTGAGTTTTTCAACTTTTCCCAAGTTATTGTAAATGTATATACTTTTTGTGTACCTTGTCAAAGGGCGGTCAATCTTTTTAACATTCTGCGGCTATATGGTCGTATAATCAACCTTTAATTTAACAAAATCTCAGTATTACGACTATTCAAAATTCGTTTTAGGGACTCGTAATTCCAACACTTCCACCAACATTTTACTCCCTGTGTGTTTTTTCCCTACATTTTTATTACCTCACGCCTTCTATCACTTATGCAAAATAGTATGTCGTTCATTTGAAATAAAGTGAAAACAAATACGCTAATAAAACAAACATGTCAATAAGCGTCAATATTCTCAATTGTTAGAGGGGGTTGGTAAACCCATCAAGCAATACAAAAACTTAGTTTTTTCTTTCCAACAAAAACAAGTCATTACGAATGGAATATAAGAGTAGGGCGAAAAAAAGCTGTAAGAAAAACAGTGACGCAAAGAAAACAAAACTAGTTTGAATAAAATGTAAAATTTTTAGATGATATTGAAATGCATAAAAGTCAGCGTCATGGCAGAACCATAATCATGATAAATAGTATTGAGCAGAGGCGTTATGGAAAAATTCTAAGAAAATGTTTTCAATGTAGAGAAATAGCGAAAAGTATGATAATTTTATTTAGTTGGTTGAAAATAAAAAACATATATTAATGCTTATTTCCATTAGCATTTGCTGTAGTCTTAATTAAGTTAATCGCATGATCTAGCTTTTCAGTTCATGTGTGCTCTCTATGATGAAGTTTTGTCACTTAAACTCGCCTAAATGATTTGACTAAATAATAAGCAACAATTATAAGAGACATCATGTACAAATGTACGTCATAGACTGTCAAACAACATGTACTGAATTTTAAATGAAAGTGTGTAAACAGTGTAAATTATAAAACGACTAGATTAATTACCAACAACACAAGCTATATCATGCAAAAATTTTTGATTTGAAACTATTTATTTATTTTCATATGCATGTAAAGTATATTTCTAAATGGACTTGGACTAGTGCCAGGATCACCCAACTGTATGAAAACAAGTAAGAGTGCTATATTTGGCCGTGCCGAATCTTATATACCCTTCACAACGTGCAGTCATGCAATAACAATAGTTTGTATCACCATTCATCTCATGTGAAATACGCACATACATATAAAAAACATACATATGTAAAAACATCCCATTGTAAAATTACGAATTTACTTATGTATGTTAAAAAAAAATTAAAAAATAAAAAATAAAAAAAAAAAAATAAAAAAAAAATAAAAAATTAAAAAAAAAAATTAAAAAAAAAGTTATCAAAATATTAATAATAAATATAAAATAAAAAAATATATAAAAAAAAATAAATAAAAAAAATATATAAAAATTATATAAAAAAATTAAAAAAAAATATAAAAAAAATTAAAAAACAAATAAAAAAAAATAAAAATATAAATATTATCTAAAATAAAAAAATAATTAAAAAAAAAACTATAAAATTTTTTTTTGCTCAGCTGGAATTCGATCCCATGTGTTCTCTAACCAGTATACCACGTTTGTATGTATGTGTGTTGTTGTTGTGTTAAAAAAGAACGAGATGGCCGTGTTTTTTTGCTCATGTCTCAGTTGTTTATGTACCGATATATCTGATTTTCTCTACTTTTCGATTTTCGAACTACTTCCGAATATTTCTGATATTTTAATACCTCACCCAGGTCCAGGCGATGTCGGGGCTTCAAAAAGTTGATTTCAACATACACACGGTCAGACAGACTGACGGACAGACTGACAGAGCTTAAGCGACATCCCTATTCATAAGCTTTCAGAAAATATATATATTTCACACGGAATGACAAACCTATATATACCCTTTTTCACTGTGTGAAGGGTATAAAAACATGGTCGATGTAACATTGCGATATCTTATAGCTGGTTTGTATAACCCAGCTTTGTATTATATCGCAGTAGTCTCAAAACTGCTCTTTGTCACTACTCGATGATGTTGCTAAAAAATCGCATATAATCATAGACAACACCTATAAAATCTTAAAAACATGAACACTTGTCGCTCAACTACAAAGAGAGGCTTCATATGGATATAAAATTATGGGCTTCACTGACACAATAAAATGTATTATAAACACTTAAAATCTGTGATGGTCACTACTACAAAATGGCTACTTGAATAGTGGAATTCAGTTAACAATGTCAAAATTCAAAATCAAAGATGAAGTTGGAAATAATAAAGTAAAATGATAATATGGGATATATCTTTAAATATAAAACCTACAATACGCAGCAATGTAAACACTATACTTATATACATGGTGTTGAAGGATATTTAAAGAATTGACAAAAAAGGATAAAGCAGTTGTATTTGTTTATTTATAAAGCTGTTTAAACAGTGTGGGTCGTTGTTGCTTGATATCCGAGTATAAAGAGTTCTTTTTGCTGACATATTTAGATCATAGGACACAGCACGTGTTATATAACCCATTACATTTTTTAAACGCTTTAGGAGTGTTTTCGGTGTTCAGAAGTAGAACTTTGATAGTGTAAATATGATTGGAGTTTTTTAAAAGGTTATCAAGAATCAAATGCCTATGGCAACAAGCCCACAGCTCACAGCTATGTATTTAAGAAGGAAATTTAAATTAAATACTTTTGTAAAACTTCAACGAAGGAGTAAGTGAAAGGAAAAAAAAAGACAAGGACTTTTAATCCAACGAAGCGGTAAAAAGCACGTTTCCAAAGAGTAAATGCTCTACACTATACTGTTACTTTATGATTTCATAAAAGAAACAAAAATTTTAACAACCTTATTTAATGTTGTCGTTCATTTTGGGACACTCTTGGCATACAGAACTTACTGTAGAAATCAACCTTGACTACGACCAATTTTTATTTACACTAAACGTTGTAAAAACCTTGTGTGTGTTACCTTATGAGAGACCCACTGTTTTATTAAATTTTTTTTGTTTACATCATCCAGTAAATAAAACATCCCTGACTTATTAATAGAAATAACTTTTATTTATTTATGTTGTGTAAAAAGAAAATATTATTTTACTTTAAAACATCACAAACAACCTGCTTAAAAAAAATATTGATTTTTCTTCCAACCTTATGGAGTGGCACCTCTTTCTTATTCTTTTTGGTCCTTGATAAATATCATAATAATAATATTAAATTGCTTTCCTTTTAAGAGATTTACTTAATGACTGGCATACTGGTGCAAACAGCATTTTATGGTATATTGAGTTGGTAATTGTCGATAATGCTAAAGAGGATTGTAAATAAATTGTGTAACAAACCGTTTAAATATTTATATTCTGTGTTGTTTCAGGAAGCTAAAGAAATAAATTATAATTCGATTATCTTAATAATTCATTGAAGTAATTAGCCATGAAATTTGCTTAAACTTGGAGTATTTATTTTTCTAACAAACTTTTTTAAATTTTCAGATTGTGATTAAAGATATTAAAAGAGTGGAAAAGGATCTTTTTAAAAATTATGGGTTAAGGAAAATTTTTTTTCTTTCGTTCTACGGTTCGAAGAACAAAAAAATAAAGAAAAATTTACTTAAAAAAAATAATAGTAGAATATCTGGTCTCTTCAACACTTTGTAGTAGAAGTAATCCTTAGGCAAATGACTGCCTCTTTTGAATTGTTTCTTTAGGAAGGGGCTTAAGAACAAAAGAAAAAAGGTTGCTGCTACTTGGATCACTTACTTAATTATAACCTGCTTTCAAAAGCGCGTGTAAACAGCATGATTTTTATTAACGATGTCCCACATTGTGGGTCTTTTTCTTTCAATTAATAAGCGTTAATTTTGTGCCTACCAGGAATGGTGGATACTTGGATAAGTGCTCTAGTTACAGGGTATGGTAACTTCAAATATCACCTGCACAAGATTAAAATTAATTAGGATGATCAAGTCGGCAGATTGCTCAGGCAGCAGTGGATATTATATGCGAGTGTCTGGCGATAACTGGCAAAAGACTCCATGCCTCCTACCAATCCAACTGAATATGTTTGGAATGAGCTTATATGTCTGTCCTCCCTTTTGGCTCTCATAACAATGAGCTTACCATCAATGCATGCTCTGCTCCCTTTCACCAATTCGCTCTTCTCTTCCAGAATTGTCGCCTTTTGCGCTTTCATATCTTTGTAGTGCTTCGTCAGCAAGTATGTCTATTTATATCATACCAGCTATAACGTTTATTACGTCAGCGGTGACTGTTCAGTAGGAGCTACAGACTTGCATAAAAATCAGTCTATAATACCGATGCCAGTTTATTTCTTGCCTTTTGTAGCTTTAAACCCTTTGGCAATATTGGTGCTGCGTACTGCATAATAGAGATTACTACTCTGGAGATAACATGCCGCTTGCTGTGCTTAGGACCGTCGACATTCGGCATCATGCGATACAGAGCAGCAGTAACTTTCGATGCCTTGTCCGATATGTAGTAAATATGTGCCCCGAAATTTATTCTATCATCGATCATTACCCCGATATACTTTGGTTGTGAGTGCTATGGAGGATATTGGTCTGGGCGATTACGAAAAACACTGTAATGAGGATTGTGCATAATCACCAGTCAATAATTTGAAGTCATAATTATCTAGAGCAAATGCTGTTGGCGGCACGTGACTCCGTGAGGACAGTGGCACCACTTCAGTATCCTTGTAATCACTGTGGAACCAAGGGGGTCGAAAGGCGACCCGTTTATGGAAGACGTCTGCTGCGGTAACCCCGTATAACAGCAAGTTATCGTAAAATTTTAAAAACTAGAATACTATTGAAATACACTTGTCTTCTTTACTGAAACAATGAGCAATACAGAAGATGCAATATGGTGAACAAATAAAGTCTGTACTGGTTATAAAATTGGAAAATTTGTTTGGTGGGATATTTATTTTAGTTAATAAATATGGTTTGAATAACGTTAGAATCGGCACTTAGTGCCGTAATCTGGCTGGTTTCTAACCAAGTGGTTAAGTTTGTGACAGCCAAGCACCCGCCAGTGTGTGTCATGTTCTGCAATAACTATGAAACACAGTTTGTAAGTTTTTCGTACAATAATTTGTCGATTTTAGAGACACATCTTGCTTAAAGGCTCGTAAGTATCTTAATCCTGAGGTGAATGATGCTGATTAGTGACATAATTAGCTTCCCAGCCAGAAGAAGCCTAACAAACCCATCAATTAACTATTCAGTTGAAAGACAACAGCGATTCGAGGTGTTTGAGGTAGACTAAAGTCCGCAGATTTGCCACCTCTGTGAGCATTAGATAATAAACCTCCCGTCTATATTTGTATTGAGAAGGCATCCAAAAGCATTAGTAGCTGCTTGAAATCCAACACAAGGTAGTCACTGGGTAACCAGAGACAAATAGCAGATCAAGAACAAATCGTATTACTTACTGATTCCCTTGGCGCCAGATAGGTCGCTGGTTTGCTTGATTATGATTTCAAGCAGCCCAAGTGTCTGGCATTAAGACCAAGGAGTGGACACTGCTTTAAGGTCACATGCTGACAACGGGATATTATTTCAGTGAACTATTACAGCGCAAAGAGACAGATAAGCAGTCTTAAACAAATTCTATTACTTACTGGATTCCATTTCGCCAGTTTTATTTTAATGTGGCTTAAAGTAGCCCCAGGTGCTGGTATTTAGATACAAGGTGTAGACACTGCTTTAAGGTCACATGTTGACGAGGGGATATTATTTCAGTAAACTATTACAGCACTATCTGGTGTAACGCAGACATTATATGTAGAGCTTTTTTTTGCATTGATGATTTAAAATTATTTTACTGAAATGATGATATACATTAGTGGTTCCTTTAAATGTTTATAGTGTTAAATTACAATACAATAACTTACAATACTTCCGTCCAAACTAAATCTGACTTTATGTAAAACTAGATAAAAACAATCTAAAAGACGTTAATCCGATGTTGGTGGCTAATCTACCAGAATATTTCCAATAAAGAAGAGTTGAACATTTTTTATCTGCTTGATGCAGTATATAAAATGTAAAATCATTCTGTTGTAACTCCAAGCAATTTAAAATTATGACTCTAAAATGCTCGCTGATGACCTTAATTATGAAAAAAGTAATGAACAATTATTTTTTGTTGAGCCTTAAACAATTAGTTTCTACGTCTGGGGTTTTTTTTATGTATTTAGTCCCATGAAATAATTTAAATGCTTTATAGTGATGCTACCTATTGTTCCAGAAATCTGATTATAAATATTTGGTTTATATTAATACAGACTTTAAGGGCAGTGCTTTAACTAATCTTTAAAAAGCTTATTGTATTGATAGGATCAGTAATAAAATATTAATGCTTACGTCGCGCATTGAACTAGTAAATAATAATTTATTTGATAAATCTAAAACAGCTTTAATTAACAAATTTCGCTTAATTGTTTCTAACTTTATTACTCAACTTTCAATTCCCTACTAACAATTGACCTCATTTTGTTTTAACCACTTAAATACCAACTTTAACCTAGATTCCAACAAAGCCTACAAAACCATCACATTATCTTCCCATAAAAAAAAAAAAATATTATCCTTAACTAACTGCAAAAACCTTTCACATACATTAAGCAATTGTTCCTTGTCTCTTATCTCTCTAACACGACCACATTGTATGCCATTTCTTAGCAGAAAAGGACAATAGTTTTTCTTTCATTAGTAGTCAGACAGCTGGTAAATGTAAAGAGAAAAATCATTTTGCCAATATTCTAAATAACTTATCTTCTTAACCGCACTTTGTTTCTATCGATTTACTATCACAGTTACTACTTAATACAGATTTTATAGTGGTTGCTCTTTATTGTTGTTGTTGTTGTTATTGCTTGAGCAAACTTTAGCAACAATTTATTATAGAAAAAGTATAATACGCACCACAAGATGTTTTATACTTTTGTTGTGCTTTGAAATTATTATGCTAGAAACGTTTTTGCGAGTGAGTCAAGTGAAGGTCTTTTGTTGTTGCTTATTTTTATTTATTTTCGCATTTTCCTTTTAAGTTTATTGAAAGTTAAAATAAGTTGTCAATTGTAGGGCCAGCCAGTATCGTTAAAAGTAAGTAAAGATTTTATTATATAGATTAAGAAGTTATGCGGCCATTGTATTTATTTATGATGAAATATAAAATAAATCAAGCAAATATTGTTTGAGCGAGATTGGTGAATGTTGACTACACATAACTTAATACCAAGACTTTTGTCAAAAGTTTTTAATTATGTTTTAGTAACTGGCATATTTATATTTTATTAAATGAATTATTTACTTAATATTTAATAGAATAAAAATTTAATTAAAGAATTCGTTATAGAAATTTTGTTGAATGTGAAAGATCATATATAAAATTTTCCATAAACAATTTTGTCGGATGAAGAAGTTTTTTCGGAAAATTTTTGCGGATTATAAATGATTGATAGATTATTTTAAAAGCTAAAAAATTTTATAAATATTTTGTCTGTCAAATATTTTCTTAAGTTTGTCGGTTGAAAAATTTGTTGGATACAATATTTTGTTGGATAAAGTAATGTCGGCTAAATATCTGTATGGAAAATTTTGTCGGGTAAAAATTTTTTATATCAAATTTTGTTGGATGAATAATTTTTTTGGAAAAAATTTTTTTGCTCTACAAAAAATTTTGTCGGATTGAGGACTATCAGTTGTTGTGTTGAATTTGTTAAAAATTTGAAAACCTGAATTTGTCGGATACAATCATGTCGGCTAAATATTTGTATAACAAATTTTGTCGGATAAAAATTTTTTATAGAAAATTAAGTTAAAAAAAATTTTTGAAGAAAATTTTGTTCGATAAATAATTTTTCGTAAATTTTTTTTAATAAATGATTTTTGTTTGTAGAAAAAATTTTTTTTCTTTACAGAAAATTTTTTCGGATAAAGGACAATCAGTAGTTGTGTTGTAGAAAATTAAGTCTCCTGAATTTGTCGAATAGAATCATGTCGGCTAAATATTTGCATAGAAAATTTTGTCGGGTAAAAATTTTTTAGAGAAATTTTGTTGAATAAATATTTTGCTCAAGTTAAAGCTTTTTATAAAAATTTTTTATAGAAAAATTTGATGAATAAATAATTTTCTCAAGAAAAAACTTTTTATAAGTATTTGTGTTGAAAAAAAATCTAATACATAATCTTGTCTTCTTAATATTTATTGTAAAAAGTTTTGTCGGATAAAAAATTATGTAGAAAATATTATGTTTATTATTTAACTTATCTTTTTTCTTCTACTCTTCTCTCTTTGTTTCTATCGATTTACTTATGATTATTTATTGAACACTATTTGAAGAAAATTTTTAATGAAAAACAAATTTTTAAAGAAAATCCTGTTAAAGAAATTTCTATCAAAAATGTTGTGTGATGAAGAATTGTTCTAAAAAAAAAATTTCGGATAAAACATTTTTCATAAAAAAATTTCGTTGGATAAATACTTCGAAAATCTTGTGGGATGAAAAATTAATAATTGGGAATTTTATCGGATAAAAACTATTAGTAATTGCTTTAAATGAAACATAATTTTTGTAGAAAATTTTTTCTCCTGATTTGGTCGGATAAGAAATTAAAAAAAAAAAATTCTGTCGGATAAAAAATTACCAATTGAAATTTTTGACGAAAAAAAATTTGTTACAGAAAAATCTTCGATGCTAAAAAAACTATTTATAAAAAATTTTTTAGGATTAAAATTTTTTAAAGAAAAGTTTTCCTTACGAAAAACAATTTGTGTAGAATATTTATTCTCCTAATTTTGTCGAATAAAAAATTTCTTATAAAAAATTCTGTCGCACAAAAAATACGTTATAGAAAAATTTGACAAGAAATAATTGTTATATACAATTTTAAATTAAAAAAAACATATTTATAGAAATTTTTTTTTAGATAAAAATCTTTTTAAAAAAAAATTTATTCGTTTAAAAAATCCTTAAAAGAAAATTTAGGATTCTGAATAAAAAATATATTAAAAAATTCTGTTGGTAAAACAATTAACTATAGAAAATTTTGTCGTAAATATTTTTTATAGAAAAAATTGTTATAGACAACTTTCAATGAAAAAGGAAACAATTTATACAACATTGTTTAGGATAAAAACCTTTTCAAACAGTATTTTTTCTTACAAAAAATTTGTTCTTACGAAAAATTTTGTCGGTTGAAAAACTCTTTACAGAAAATTGAGTATCCGGATCCTGTCGGATAAATTTTTAACGTAAATATTTGTTATGAAAAAATTTTAAAATAACATTGTTATATTTTCAATGAAAAAAAAAATTTATCGAAAATTTTTTAGGATAAAAACCTTTTCAAAGAACATTTTTCGTACAAATATTTTTTCGGTCAAAAATTTTGTCGGATGAAAAACTTTTAATAGAAAATTTGGTTGAATAAAAATTTTTTTTATGAAATTTTGTCGGATGAAAAATTGTTTATAGAAAATTTTTTCGAATGAAAAACTTTTTATAGAAAATTTTGTTGAATAAAATTTTTTTTTATGAAATTTTGTCGAATGAAAAATTTTTTATAAAATATTTTGTCAGATATAAAATTTTTTATAAAAAATTGTGTTGGATAAATAAATTAAAAGAAAAAATTTTTGTCGGACAAAAAATGTCGGTAAAAAAATTTTCACTAAGAATTTTGTCTTATTAAAAGTTTTTGTCGTCTATAAAATTTGTCACAGACAATTTTGTCGTATTAAACATTTATAATAGAAAATATTGGTATATTAAAAATTTTTCGTATAAAGATTTTGTTGCTTTAAATGATTTGTTAAACAGGAATTTTTTTACTAAATTTTGTCAGATTGAAAATTTACAGTACAAATACTTTGTCAATTAAAAAATTATCTGTAGAAAATTTTGTGTGTATTTGGGGAATACTTTTTATGAAGTTCATTCTAATATGAGTTTCATGTTGTCTATTAACTTTCTCAATTTCGTTAAAAGTAGCTAAAGGTCTTATCAGGTCAGGCCATTTTAAGGTGTATCAAAACCATCTCTTTTTTTTTATAGGCATAGAGATTTTTGTAAATGTTTTTGTTGGCAAAAAAATCATATTAAAGAAGCAAAAGAACGTAAATGTATTTTTTTAGAATGTCATGTTTTTAGAATCCTTAAAAGAAAAAACATTTTGCCAAAAAAATTGTTTTACAACAAAAACAAAGCTAAAATTATGTTTGTATCTTTTTATTATTTGCTTGTATCGTTAGACCACAAAAACCATGTTTAATTAAAACCTTTTCACTTCAAATAAAATCTTGGAAAATTTGTCGTTTTATTCTATAGATTTCTTTATAATTGTTTAATATGTTGAAATTATCCTTTTTACTCGTAGCCTAATACTTAATTTTGTTTTTTCTTTAGGTCTTAAAGCAAAATATTTATTTTATTAATATGATGTCAATATTATGTTTATGTTTATTTTTATTGATGTTGCTGCTATTAAAATACAACAGAAAATCAATAATTTCGTTTTCAGTTTAGTGCATGATTTTGTTGTTGTTGTTGTTTTTGTTCCTTTGTGTATGCTGCTGTTTTAGTTATTGTTGTTTTTTTTAATGACTCTCTGTTTATGCTTCGTTTATTGTGATTTTAATTTTACGCTTAATGAAACATAATTTCTAATCAAATGAAAAACACTCAAAGGTATTTTCAAAAATATACTTTAGGAAACTCGACACAGACACATGCAGGCTTATATGTACATCCATAAACTGGAACTTGAACTCATAAATGGATACACACACACGTGCATACCAATATACCTATTTATACCCCAACATACATGTTTGTATTTAAGCGTTGTTATTCAATTGTGCTCTCATTATATGCACACACCTTTAAGCATCTCGAAAACAGCAGTGTGTTAAATTTTGTGACTGTATAGGTTTCCTTTTATGTGTGCTTGTATTTATGACAGACAGTGGGATATCTTTATAAAGGAAAAAGAAATGAATCTTTAGTTTTACAACTGTTCAACTTCTTTAAAAAAAATCCTTAAATGTATTTTTGTATTTTTGGTATTTATATGAAAAGGTAATTTTTTAAAAGGGATGGCTGATTATTATGTATGAAGGTCAACTGTATGTAATACAGAATTGTTATAAATATTGGACAAATTTTAAGTAACATACATATATTAAAGAAAATCAGAATTATACCGTTATCAAAATAAATATATCTGTTATATTTGAATTAATTAAAAATATGTTTATAGCGATTTTTTAAAGACTCCTGACTAAGACAATCCATATTTTTTTTTATCTGCTGATATAATTTAAAAATAAATTTCTATAATAGTTCGAATATCAATTTCGAAGATTACAATACAACACTGCCTCCGTTCAAAAAAATTACTTTAGAAATTTATGTCTGATGAAAAACTTCCTTTAGAAATTTATGTCGAATGAAAAAATATCCATATCTGCGAATAAAAAAAAATTGTCATTAAAATTCGTTTAAATGAAAAAAATTTCATTAAAATATTTTACGGATGAAAAGTTTATGTGGAAAAATCTGATTGAAGAAAAAAATATTCATAGAAATTTAAAATTTCCAAAGAAACTTTTGTCGGATAAAATTTTGCATAACAAAATATTGTATTGTTACTAAAAATAGGAAAATTTTTTTAAATAAAAAAAATTTCATAAAAATTTTTGACGGATTCAAAAAAAAAACATTAAAAAACTTTAATAAAGCATTTGAAAGAAAAAGGTTTTCATTTAAATTTTTTTATGGATGAAAAATTTTTAAGAAAAATTTTGTCTGATAAAAAAGTTTTCATAGAATTATTAAATTTCCATAAACAATTTCGTCGGATAAAAAAAAATTGAATGCAAAGCTATTGTCAGATGAAATATTTTTATAAATTGTTTTGTTAATAAAGCAAATCAACAGCAATTTATGTAGACAAATTTTTTTTTACAAAAGTTTTTGTCGGAAAAAAAACTTTAAAATATTTTAACTGAACTGAAGGAAAATTTTGACGGATAAAAAAATTTCCATAGGATTTTTATATTAAAAAATTTTGTCGGATAATAAAAATTTTCATAAAGAACTATTGTTGAATGCAAAATTACTTTTAATTGTGTTGTAAAAAAAACTTTACTAAAATTACTGAAAATTTTTCAAAAGAAAATAGTTACATAGAAAATTGTGTCGGAAGACAATATTAAAAAAAATTTTTTTTTTTGGAATAAATGACATTAACATTTTTTTGTTGATTAGTTAGGTAAGCAAATTTAAATAGAAAATTTTTGTCGGAAAAACAAAATTTCTGTAAAAAATTTTTGTCGGATGAAAAAGTTTTTATAAAAAAATTTGTCGTATAAAAACTTTTCATTGAATTTTTTTACGAATGATAAGTTTCGGTAGAAAAATTTTGTGGATAAGAAAATTTTTATCGAAATTTTAAATTTCAATAGAAAATTTTGTCGGATAAAAAAATTTTCATAGAAAACTATTGTTTTCGGTTGAAAAAATTTTACAGAAAATTTTGTTTGAAAAAAATCCATAGAAATTTATGTTAATGAATTAGGAAGGATATAAAATTTTGTTGGATAAATAAATTCGACAGAAATTTTTAATTTTCATAGATTATTTTGCTGGAAAAAAAATCTAAAAAAATTTCTGTAGATAAATTTTTCAGTAACAAAAGAATTCAATAGAAATTTTTGTCGGATGAAAAATTTCCACAGAAACAATTTCATTAGAGAAAACTGTATAGACATTTTATTTAGATGAAAAAGTTTCAATAGAATTTTTTATTTTTTTTTATTTATGTGTGAATTCTTTGTGGCTGATAAACCTTTGCAGAATTGTTCGGTCATAGGCGGATCGCTTTGAACGTCTATGCCCTTGGTTTGTCGTTGATTGAGTAATGCAGTTAAGTGCAACAATATCATAACCTAAATTTTCTCTTGGTGGACCAGGTGGCCTAAGAGGACCAGCTGGGCCTATATATTTAATTATACAGAAAGTTTTTTCTAATAATTTCTATAAACATTTTCATCTTTTAAAATAAAAAATAATGTTTGAATACTTTTATCGTTTTTATTGCCCACTGTCTACCAAAATAACTCATCTTAAAATAATCGATTTATTTTTATGCTTTATTATTTTGTGTTTTTTTTTTCGCTAAATAAACACTAATGTACACACTTACACATTTAATTTTGTTTTTTAGCTTAAACGAAATCTAAAGCAATAAAAAATTATAATAAACTCTGTATACCAAAATTTTCCATCTTAAAAGTAAAAATTGTAAACATTTATACATTTAAAAATAACTTAAATATAAAATCGTGATTGCGTTTACTTCGCTGAGAGAGATAGTGTCGTGAAGAAATAGTGTTTGTAAGAGTTATAATTAACATGCTTAATAACTATTTTTTATTTAAATCTAATTAAGTGGTTGAATAAAAAGAAACATAACTAGAGAAAAGGAAAGACTCTAATAGAAACAAGCTGCACCTAATTCGATGCGGAACTCTTGATTTGGCTCGCCCACATCTCGCACGGCCACATCGATAATAGGCAGGCGTTGGGATTTGTTTGTGGTGTATGTGATAACCGTTTTATCCCACTTGTTAGAACGTTTCTGTAATAAAGTTATTGAAAAGAAATAGATTTGAAATAATTTTAAGGTCTCCTAAAAAAACTCACCCTACACCCGTCTATTTCGGCTTCGTATCTTAAACGTTGAGGACCCTTGGGTGTTAATTCAGCATCGTTCCAGGACAATAGTTTCAAACCATTTCTGTAAAGGTTTCAGTTATAAATTTTATAAATTACGATTATTAGACGGTAAAAAACTACCTTGAGGTATTTTTGTCATCATCTTCAAAAGCCACTACGTTTTTGCAATGGAATGTTATTTGTTGTGAAGCTTTGGCCGACATAAGCTGCAGAAAACTCATTTGATAGGAATCGATTTTGTAGTGTATTTTCATGCCTCCTGTCATTTCACCCAACCAAACTTCTTGTTCTTTTCCTCTATAACTTATTACTTTAGATTCTCTGGGTTGTGGCATGACACACGTGGCGCGTCTTTCCTTTTCACAATAGACTAATATGGCATCTCTGAAATCGCCTTCATTAGGATCAATCCAATATTCACCAGAATTGTATTCGGGATATGCAGCAAAGAGATCACGACATGTTTTAGCTGGTGCCGACTGTTGACCATTGGGACGTGTTAAACGTTCGTAGGATGCCTTGACATGTTCGAAAGCTTTTAAGACTAAAGCATGCTTTTCTTCATCTGATAAACCTTCGCCGAAGTGTTCTGTCATGGGCTGATCGCTTAGAACGTCTATGCCCTTGGTTTGACCTTGATTGAGTAAAGCAGTTAAAGCAGCGATATCATAACCTAGATTTTCCCCAGGTGGACCAGGTGGCCCTGGAGGACCAGCTGGGCCTATGGGACCAGATTTTCCATCACTACCGGCAGAACCTCTTGGACCGGGTTGTCCTGGTAAACCCGGCGGTCCAGGATTACCATCTCTGCCTTGAAGGCCTCTCATTCCCATATCACCTGTTTTTCCAGGCGCTCCTGGTATACCTGGCAGGCCATTATCACCCTTTAAGCCTGGTGCTCCAGGCATACCCTGTAAACCTATTAAGCCTCTGTGACCTTTAATACCTTTGGGACCGGCTTCACCAGTATCTCCCTTAGGACCTTCGGCACCGGGTGGACCAGCCTTACCTCTTAAGCCTATGGGTCCTTCTACGCCGGGAAGGCCTGTTTCACCTTTGGGTCCACGTTCGCCATGTGGACCTATTGGTCCCATGGCTCCTGGAGGTCCGGGTAGGCCTGGATTACCAGCAGGTCCTTGGTTACCTTGTTGGCCTGGTGGTCCTTTATCTCCAGGACGTCCAGAAATACCTGCAGGACCGGATTTTCCAGGAGGTCCTTCGGGTCCTTGTTCTCCTATAGGACCTGGATTGCCAGGAGGACCTAATAGACCTTGTGGTCCTGGAGCACCTTCTTTACCAGGTTTTCCCGATTGCCCAGCTTCTCCTTGAGCACCTTTCAAACCTCTTAAGCCCGCAACACCTGGAGGTCCTGGTAGACCTGGCATACCACGATCACCCTGTGTTCCTTGAGGACCAGGATTTCCGGTCGGCCCTGGAGGACCATCACTACCAGTATCTCCTTTTTGGCCTTCTAAACCAATTGGGCCTTGTAATCCAGTATTTCCGGGCATGCCTGGACGACCAGGTTCTCCAGGATTTCCTTTAAGGCCAGGTATACCAGCTATACCAGGCAAACCTTGACTACCTGGTTGACCCTAAAATTACACAAGGAGTTTAGTAATTTTTTCAACTTTATTTTAAAATACTTACTGGAGTCCCTGCATCACCAGGCCTTCCTGGTAGACCACTTAAACCTACTTCTCCTCTTAGACCTGTTTCACCGCGTGCCCCCTTTGGACCTGTCAAACCAATAGCTCCGGCTGGGCCTTGTTCTCCAGGACTGCCATGAGGACCTTGATTCCCTTGTTCACCTTTAATTCCCATTAAACCGCGATCACCTTTCGCGCCTGGTAGACCAGCTAATCCTGGAGTTCCTGGAAATCCGGGAGGACCGGCAGGACCAATAGGACCTCTTTCACCAGGTGCCCCATTTGTACCCTGCTCACCAGGAGTACCAGAATTTCCAGGTTCACCTCTTTCACCTGTTTCGCCAGGTGCACCTGGTGGACCAACATTACCTTGCGGCCCACGATCACCGGGGCGTCCAGAGGGACCTTCAGGTCCAGCTTGTCCGGGACTACCACGTTCACCTTTAACACCAGCTGGACCGGGAAGACCTTTATGTCCGGGCATACCCATCATGCCAGGAGAACCCATGTGACCTTTATCACCAGTTTTACCAGGAGCACCCTAATAACAAAATAAGAAAATTGAAATTTCAATTTAGTGTTTACAATTAAAATCCAAGTACCGGTGGTCCATCATGGCCGGGATTTCCAGCTTCTCCTCTTTCTCCAGGTGTACCGGGCTGTCCGATTGATCCTCTTTCTCCAGGATAACCACGTTCACCTCTGAGACCCACAGGACCCAAAGGACCTTGAGGACCTGGTAGGCCTTGAGCGCCGTCCTTGCCTGTTGCGCCAGGACTTCCTGCAACACCAGGTAAACCTTGAAAACCTCTAGGACCTGTAGGTCCTGCTTCACCTCTAGCTCCATCTTGACCGGAAGGACCAGGTGGCCCTTGAGCGCCTGGCAGACCATCTTTACCATTATCACCGCGTGGACCAGGGGGACCTGCTACACCGGGTTCTCCAGTTTTGCCATGTTCCCCCGGAATGCCTTTATCACCAGGCATACCCATTGGACCCGGTAAGCCCTGAAGTCCTTGTAATCCTTGTTCGCCTGGTTTTCCATCAGCACCAGATATACCACGTTCTCCAGTCGCACCTTGACGTCCAGCGGGACCAACACGTCCAGGTAAACCACGCAAACCCTGAAGACCTGGAGTGCCAGGAGGACCAATGTCACCAGGACTACCTTTACCGCCCACAGGACCTTGTATGCCCCTATCACCAGATATACCTTTAGGACCTATAGGACCATCGGGACCTGGTAAGCCAGGTAGGCCTGGAGAGCCTCTTTCACCAGTAGGACCAGCTGGTCCTGTGGGACCACGCATGCCACGTTTACCTCGTTTGCCTTCAGAGCCTACAGTGCCGGGTAGACCTCGAGGTCCTGGTTGTCCGGCTTCTCCTTTAATACCCTGATCACCTACAAAACGAAAAAAAGTTACTAACCTTGTCTTCATATACATCGGAAATAATTAACCTTTAAAACCTCTTTCACCAATTTGGCCAGGGGCTCCTTTAATACCAGGCTCACCAGCACTGCCAGGTAAACCATCTGGACCACGAGGTCCCGGAAAACCTTGAGGTCCTGCAATACCAGGAGCACCCAATGAACCTTTGTCTCCAGGCATACCATCTTTACCGGGCAAACCAGGTAAACCATTTTCCCCCGTAGCACCAGGGCGACCAGCTTCACCACGAGGACCCTGTAAACCTTGATCACCCTTAGGACCCATATGACCCAGATCACCTTTAGCTCCGGGAATACCAGGAAAGCCGGGAGGGCCTGGTTTGCCAATAGCACCTGGCTGACCAGGAGTACCAGGATTACCGTCTGAACCTCTGGCTCCAGGTTGACCGGCAGCACCTTCTCGGCCACGTTCACCTCGGGGACCAGCTGGACCCTAAAAAATTAATGGAAACATGATTTTAAAACATATCAATATTAAATTAATCAATTTATTTACAGTTGCACCTATGGGCCCTACAGAACCCATTGCTCCCGTAGAACCTTTTTCACCAGCAGCACCTTGATCACCTTTCGCACCATCTAAGCCAGGAAAACCACGATGACCTTTTAAGCCAGGCTGCCCAGTAAGACCAGGTAAGCCACGGGGACCTGGCGTACCAGCTAAACCTTGAGGACCCGACTCGCCATCCTCACCAGGCATACCATCTTTACCGGGAGGACCAGGTAAACCTCTAGGACCCATTGGACCAGGTGGTCCCTGTAAGCCGGGTTCACCTGACTCACCGCGTACACCTTGAAATCCTTGAGGACCAGAAGGTCCCACATTACCGGGTGGACCACGAGGACCAGCTTGTCCAGCCGTCGCATGTATAAATTGGGGAGCGGCATACGTAGGAACCGTAGGACCCTTTTCTGAATTAGCGTATTCAGCAGCCAATTGTTGATGATAAAAATTCATGTCTGGAACAGGACCAGGCGGCCCAGGATTACCAGGTATACCTGGATTACCGGGTGAACCAGGAAAACCAGGTTCTCCTGCAGGACCTTGGGCTCCTTCAAAGCCACGTTCACCTCTAGGACCATTCAAGGTGCCATCATAAGGATTGTAAGCAGGAGTTTGTGGTTGAGCTGGTGTTGTCAATACAGATCTTGCAGTGGTTACAGGAATTTCATCTGGAGGCTGATTATCATAAATTCCCACATTTTGCTTACAATCGGGTGGTGAACTGCAAATCACCTCACCTTTAAAGCATACACAATTGTGAACACAACCATTGCGTTCACTTGTAAATTCATCATTTTCCCGATACCAATTACCCTCGAAATTACAAGAAAATGCTGCAATTACATTCTCAGCAGTGCGAATGCGGGGCGTAGAAGTGGCCACAACTAAGAAAAGTTAAAAGTAAAGTTTATTAAATTTTGTTTTTTTCTCTTCAATTTTAAAAGTCGAAATAAGTACTACCTTCTTCGTGCGTTGCAAAGTTTTCTACATCAGCACCATTGTCTACATCTGCTAAAAACAAGAAAAAAATACACATTTATTGTAGAGAATTGCATTAAATTGACCATTAAATACAGACATAAATCAAACACTTATTTGTGTCACAATTGCAAATACAAACTGTGTTCTATTTCTTACGTACAAATTATTATTTTAATTTATGATGCTTTATCAGTAGGTTATTTGTTTGTATTTATTAAAATATGTCTCTTGGATTGTTTGTTTTGTTTTACCGCCATGTGTGTGTGTGTGTGTGTGTGTGTGTATGGATTTTCAATTAATAATTTGTTGTTGCATCGTTGTATTGTTTAGACTTTCAGTCAACCGTCAATTTGCCGTTGGCTAGATAGTAAAACAACAGATTTTAATTTCCAGCACACACACATATGTACACTGTGCACTGGGGGGCTTAAACGAGGGTAAATTCATAATTAATTTATTTTATTTTTTTGTAGAATTTTAAATTTTTTGAGAAATTATTTTTATAATGAATTTATTTATGATTTCATAAATGTAAAATTCTTCAAATTATTTTTAAGCATTTTAATGTTTTTTTTTTTTTTAAATTTTAACATATTTTGACTTTTATGATGTTCGTAGTTCACTAAGAATTTTTTTTTAAAAATTCTGGTGAAATTTTACTTCTAATGACAAATATTTGAGTGTGTGTTCTTGTTTTAATTGAATTTTTTTAATGTATTTTAAAATGTCAGTGTGTCTGTGAATTTATCCTCCGTAGATCTCTAATAGAGTTTAAATTTCTGGAGAGGATTGAAGCCATTTAATATTTATAACTCGAAAATCTCTGGTGAACATTTTCGCCCACTGCCAGGGATCGAACATGGGATGCTTAGTTTTGTAGGCATATATTTATTTGCTTTATGTAGATTCTTATTAAGTCGCTTACGTTTTGAAATGCATCTTAAGAAAATATAGCAAATACGTATTGTACCGTTAATGCTTGGCTTTGTCATACTTCGTAAAAGTGTATCACACTTCTTGTTTTAATTATATTTTTTTTTAATAAAAATTGTTTGGGACAAAATGACTTGATTTGTAATTTTTCTTTTTGTGTCTTGTGATTTTCTAGTCAAGCTAATGACGAAAATAAGAGTATTAGTGTTTAACGATTTTTGTAAAAGTAACAGCTGTAATAAGTTATCTAGTTGATACTTTTATCACTAAAGACCTTCCTAGGGAGATTTAATAATATCTGTCCGTTTGTACGTTTATATAAACGTATTAAATAATGGATTTAATCACAATGAACCCAATGTTCTAGGAATGACCTTAAAACTAGTTATTTTTCACAAAAAAGAATACAAGTCTCAAAGGTTTTAAAAAATTATATTTAATTAAAATTTTTAGTCAGAAAGAGATAAATACGTATTCACTCTAAAAAATTTTGAATGATCTCTGGTTAAAAAAAAAACAAAGTACATCCCTAAGCATAATTTTGAATGGTCCTACGTAAAACGGTTACACTACGCTATTTGTAAAATTGATGTTGAGCAAACAAAACATTAAATGCACATAAACTCATACACCGCATACTAAGTTACACGTGAATGTTTACACAAACACAAACACATGGACACATTCGCACACACTGCCTGAATGAGCAATTCATGCTTTTATTTGTTTGATAGCAAAAACACAAAAACAATGCCCATCAATTGATAGTTGTAGCCCAAAGATGAAACAAATATGTAAGTAAAACTAATGTTGGCGCTAGCAATGCGCTCGTCATGGAGATGAATGCTGATAGCGCCACTTGTTACAAATCGAAAAATATGTTAAAGCAATAAAATGACGACAACAATGATAATAATAATGACGATTACGATTTAAATTATGTCACTGTCGATAATGATAATAGTGAATGAAAATGTAATGAATACTTTATCTCTAGTTTTTTTTTTTTTTAATAGAATTAATGTTTAACATTTGGCAATAGACTGTAATACATTAAGGTCACTGCCTAAGTTAAATATAAAATGATTAAGGCACATTCCCAGCAACATCGCTGCACTGTAGATTCTCAATTGATATTAATGGGTTTTCTATATGCTAAATAAAATCACAACTAGTTCAAGAAAATTTCTATAAATTTTGCTAAAATTGAACATGAACACAATTTGTATTTTTAATAATAAACAAAAAAGAAAAAAAAAGAGAGAACTTACCTTCATCATAATTATTATAGTCATAATTCTCCAAGTCATCTAAGTCGGCTACTTCCGGTTTGGGTTCTTCGGCCTGAGGTCTTTCCAAAAGTTTTTTGTTTGTTTTATTTTTTCTTAAGCGTTTGGCATGTTTTTCAGTTTTGACTTTGGCATCTCCTTCTAAACCTCCTTCTGAGGCGGCAGTTACAATTTGTATAAGAACACAGACGGTGATAAACCACCAGAATATTTTTAAATATTTTATATACATTTTAGTTGTTGTTTAAGTTGGTTTATAATTTTGTTTTAAAATTTGTTTTCGTTTTTTTTCTTATAAAAATGAACACAAAAAGTTTTGAACAACAATAAATTTATTAAGGCATGGGCTTAAAGTATTGAGTGAATAATCTAAAAATAAAATTAAAATAACAAATTCAAGAAAGATTAAAACAAAAAGTTGCATACAATAATTAGAACAAGACAATAAATATTCCAAATGATGTACAGTAAAGTATTAATAAATTAACAATTAATAAATTTATAATTAAAGTACAAATACTGAAGCAAATGTTAGAACAGCTCAATTGAGTGTTAAGACATTTGTCAGAGTGGTAGGCGGCCTTTAAAAATTTAAGGGGATATAAGGGATTGAAATTTTTTTAATTGATTAAAATCAAAACAAGTAAAACCATTGTTTTTATCATAAATAATTTAAAATATTTATAAAATATTTTCATTGTTGACCTAATATTGTCCGTCTGTCTGTACAAAATGTTGTTCTATAAACCGAAAAAAAAAATAATAAAAAAAGTTTGTTTAAATAATTTATATTGTTTTTCAAAGAATACTATTCTACTTAATGTAGCCTTTAGTGCATAATTGGTGTTCTCAAGGCTTTTAGATCCTGGGCACAAATAATATGGTTGTTTCTCATCTTCAATATATTTCATTTCGTAATACACTTCACCCCTACGGCCACTTATGAAAAATTTTCATCCCTACATGTGATAGTTTCAAACAAAAAACTATCCAATATAGGAGCAAGTGGTGGTGTAATTTAAAGTAGAAGAAATTTAAAAATGTATATAATGGAACATAAAACAAAATAAAAAAAATTACTAACAAGCAAAAAACAATTTTATTTAGATTTAATACACAAAAACTAAAAGCGTTGTTTAGGAATTTTATAATGAAATATGGAAATATGGAAATATGTTTTTGAAAAAAAATTCAGTGAAAATTACAATCGAAATGACCAATTTACAGTTGAACCTTTAAGCCTACTATGATTGGTTTATAAATTAAAAAAGAGTATCAATTAAAACCACAGTATGTGGTTTGATTAAGTTCAGTACCGGCACCATGTGCTATAACCTGACAATGGTTTTATCACGGTGTGGTTTTCGTCATATTCAACCATAATTCTTGTGATCAAGTTGCACTACTCAACGCGTTACAGACAGCAATCTTATGTGTATTAATTCTTGTTTACTATAAGTGCAACTTATATTTAATTATTAAATAATGCTACGAGACTTTGATATTAATCAGCGACCGAATCGGACGAAAGGTCCGAAAGCTGCCTAATATTCACCAATAACTATTTTTGTTGAAAGCCAATAGCACCCCCAGATATATTTTGTTTCCCGAAGCTCATAATTTTGTCACGTCTGCAAGCATCAGTCGTAAAATAATTGTTCTTTATTTCTGTTGAGACGGCAACGGAATCGTAGAAAAATTAGTATTTTTATAGTTAACAGGATGATGTTTCCTCTTGTACAGGATAATATGACCAAACACATGGTGTTACTTGTAAATAAAACAAAAAGTCTTCAGAGTATTATCTTAATATTGTGTATTATGATAGAAGGATCTATGACTATAATGTGTGAAATAAAATATTGGCTAGATGCTAGCCACCCACGGCTTTGGTGGCAGACATCTAGCCGATGGTGCATACTTTTAATGATACTGAGAAATAATTGAAGTTCAATCTCGTTAATATGCTAAATTATCTCATTCGTTAGCTCTTTAATTGATCGTTGTATATTGACGTACACTTTTTCTTTTAAATATCCCCAAAGAGGGAAGTCTAACGGTGTCAAATTACATAATTGTGTCGGTCAATTAAAATCGCGCCGATGTGGAATAACACGGACATCGTATTTTTCGCGCAAAAAATACATTCTTTCGTTGGCTGTGTGGCTAGTGGAAAAAATTATTGTTCAGCTTTATATCCTCAATTTGTGACCACAAGAAGTCCGATTTCATCTCGTGATAGCGAACACCATTCACGGTAACGAACTTATTTTTCAGAAAGTATGTCCCGATGACAGCGATAATTTTGATTTTGTAAAGTCATCATTCACTACTGTCTGTTCAACAAACTATTTGGCGTATTGACGATGCTTTAAATGGTCGGTAGGCCTCAACTCTTGAGTCAAATGAAACTTGTGAACTTGTATATTTAAATCTTTATTCAAAAATCACGTCAGTTATGTTCGTGAGATGCTTAATAGTTGATTATGAAGACGAGTCATGGTTGACGGTTTTTCTGCTACACTATCGCGAAAAGCAGCCATGTTTACCGCAGAATGAAGTAAGCGAGCATGCACAGGTGTTTTCACATTTGCTATAGATTGGGTTTGCTGTAATTTTCGCAAAATTTTTTTAATATTGGGTTTTTGGTCAATTGTGGTGACCAAAAAAATTACAAAGTGCTTGAAAAGCATTTTGATTTGATCAACCCTCTTAACGCGATATTCAATTGTGTATTTCTTAATGGTTGAATTTATCAAACACTGAAACATAAAAGAATCAAATTAAGTTGGGCAAAAACTTGATGTTAAGGTGTGACTCAATTTTAATATCGTGCATTTGGTTGGACTAATCTTTATTTAGGTTTTATGATTGCCTTATTTAATTTAAAAATTGTAATGATTATAGCAATAACGTCTTGACGAAAGTTTAATGATTTTTTTCAAGATTTAATTTTTTGATATTATGGTGGTACTTAAGAGTGGTGGAAACTAAGATCTGCTGGTTGAAATGGGGCAGTTGGTATGACATATACAATACATTTCATCGGTTATAGTTACGGATATGGAGTTATGAGATGTCACCAATAAACAAATACAGGGTTGATTAGGCTGGTTGGACCAGCTGTTTTATTCGATGTCTATGGCGTATCTGATTGAACACTAATAAAACACGTATTAAAAAAATGTGATCCACTCATTCGGATTTTTTATTTTTTTTTGCAAACATAAGTTTATGCAAGTCTTTTTAATTTGATTCTTATAAACTTATATTTTATAATTTTTTTCATAATAAAAATTGTTTATTTTTACTCGACCTTTTTAATACTGAATAATTTTATTGTTTGAGCTTTACGTCATACAATGCGAAGGTATAGGGAAAAAGCGGAAATGAAATAAAGTTTGCATTTGTATATACATTTTTAATTAAAATTGCTGTAAGACCTCATTCTTAAACAATTAAACAAAAAAAAATTACTTTTTTTTTAAATGGTGGTTCTGTAGAAAATTCTGGAGTTTCCCACTCAGGAGTGGCACTAGATTTCATTAAATTTTAAAAATTAAATGTAAGCATTATTTTGGTTGACTTTTTGTAATTAGTATTGGTTCGGCTAGAGGTCATTAATTGTTATAACTAAATTTAAAAAAATATTGGGAAAAATAATAATTGAAAATAAATAAATTAAAAAAAAAAACAATTGTGCATTTTGAAAATTTATTTATGCTCATGCAGGTATTGTACACACTAGTAGCAAAAAGCTGGCTCCAACCAAAAGTATAATAAAATGAACAACGATGTACAAATTCAATCGTTTCATTTGTAATATTTCCCGAAATATTTTTTTAGGCTTTTTTTGTACGTCTCTGGCTAATTCAGTTTAATCACTTTAGTGTGTCTTTTTTTCGAAACCAAATGTTAGAGTTCACAATGTATATTTGATTATGTATAGTTTTTACATAAATTTTTGACTTGTACTGAAAGAGACAAATATTTCTTATCATTATCACAAGCCACAAAAATATATGAAAAATGTGCTTTGAGTTGTTAATTATTAACATATTAATATTTTTATTTCCTGTTCATAGTCACAGCCAATTTAATAAAAATTTCAACGATGAATGACAATTAATAAAGAGAAGGCATTGCAAAAACTGTTACATATTTAATTGGAGCGAATTTCAAAGGGACTTTAAAGACGCTAAATACGTTTAAAGAATAATAAATGATTTTTATGACATTTGCTGATTGTCTCATTTTATTTTTTCACATATTCTTTTAAAAGTAAATAAATAAATACATAAATACACTACGGTGCAATATTTTAGCCGCACCTCTTAGTTCTTAGTATTTATTTTATTATTAAAAAGATTTAAAAACATCTATTTATATCACCTGAAAGGGCATTCAAAATTATTATATTATTCACCTGCTTTTCACCGCTATAATGATTAATTTAATTTCGGAATGGTGCGCTATCATAGCTGCATTTTAAAGGGCCTATTTAAATTAGAAATTATTTATACATCAGTAGCGTGTGGGGCCTTAAGAAATGGAACATAAGCTGAAAGATTTCATTCGCATGTTTTTTTTTAGTTTTACACACATTTTTTAGTGACTGTCTTCCAAGCAATAATAACAGTGGTTTTTATTTCCATTATTGTGTCATACTAGTTATTTCCAGTATAGGTTTTGCACGCCATTTTTCCCGAGATTTTTTCCATAGAAATTTTGTTTAGAAAAAGGGTGGGTATTCGAATTTGGGTGTGTTAATTGACTCTAGACACCATCGGGTTTGATTTTTATTTTGCTGGAAAGACTTCTTTTTTTTACGATTTTTATCAAAAACAGAAAACACTTCAAGTTTGTTGTGGGAAGAGTTGTGTATCTTGTCGAATTCATTTTGGTACGGAAAAAAGCCAGTTCTTCAACAGCATGGATAGAGAATGCTACCCAAAACCGTAGAGATCTCACCGATTTTTTTTTATATAGCGTGGTTGTTTATGCAAATCTTTTCACTAAAAGTTGTACTAATCCGGACCATCTAAGATAATTTTTTTCTGGTGTGGAAAAAATTATCTACAAAAGATACTTTTAAAGTATTTATTGAAAATTGCGCAGTTGTTCTTAACATATTTCGAATCGAACTCATATTAATTTTGGCACATCCTAAGCGCGCCCTTTTTAATAGCGAATGAAATTAAACTTCTGTAGCAAACGATTTATTTATTTATAAGGTAGAATACAGTATTACAAGATATCGACCCCTGTGCGCGAAATTATCGTATGTTACAAAACCAAAACTTTACAGGAGATCGTTTTTAAATAAATAAAAATGTAAATATCACTGCTATATACGATAAAATGTACACAGTGTTATCACCATAACACAAAACAGTTATCGCTATAATATTTTTCAGCAGATGGACTAATGGATGTAGAACCAATTTGCATAAAAAGTCGATTTCTAAAAAAACGTAGCATACGATAATTTCGCGCACAAGGGTCTATATAATCTTATTTAACACTATTGTGAAGATAAAGGCAAAAACTAATACTTTAATATGAATTTTCCTGGATAATAAAAATTTAACACTGAAAAAACAATGACAATAATAATTATATATTATTAAGAAGTTACCTAAAAATAGAATATAAATAAAGTTATCTTTTGCGTATGAATTTATTTTCTTACATAACCAAGGTATGTAAATACTGCGTATTTGAAGTGCTTGAAAAAAAAATGAGAGTCGTTTCAGAGACGAATGGTATTTACTCACAAATAACTCTCAGATATTTTTCCATCCAAGACATTTACATGACCTGGTCATGAAAAATTATTTTTTGAAACTACTTTAAGGTTCCTGGCACCTTCAACAAGTTTTGAATTGATACCACCAATGATTATTGGTTGCATTGCCTTAGATTTTAGACAGAAACCGATTGTTGATGCCCATTTAAGAACGTCATCTAGATCGTGATTTAATTTACTTATGCTTTCACTAATATTAGATGGTGAGCAGCTAATAAAGAGTTGTATATCATCAAAGTGCATCTGCACTCCATAGTATTTGTGTCTATACAGCAAATCAGCAAATAATAGTGTACCAAGAATTGATCCTTGTGCCATACCACGAGACATTGAGCAAATGTCTGATTTATCCTATACAAATTATATCAATAATTTTCTACCACTCTTAGAAGTAGAAAGTAATTTAATGACAGTTTTTAAAAAATCACACATGTATTTAAGCTTTTGACCACGAATATTTTGCTCGACGGCATCAAACGCCTTTACAGTGTTACTTTTAAACCACAGTCAGTAGCTATTATTTTAGCAGTTCGTCGTTCGTAAATTATTGTGTTCTCTATGACATATAAAATATATACATAGCTATAAAACATAATAATTTACGAACGTTTGGAAAATTTGGATATTCTTCTTTTGGCCGTACTTTTAAAAATTTTCAAGCGACTTTATCGCCTCGAAATTTCACGAAATCAAACACTGCCGAGCTAAAATGGAATAGTTTGTTTTCTATGTGAGAAATCGAATAAGTTGTTATAATGGTGAAAAGTAAATGAATAAGTAAAGATTATAGTTGCTTTAGTTATTAATTTTAAATGCAGTTTTGGATGGCATTAAAATATATTTTCTGATCTTAATGTTAAAGTGAGAAATACTGAGAACTGTAGTGCGGCTTTTATATTGCACTGCAGTGTAAGATATTTATGGTGCAATATTTAGTGGATTTTTTTTACATATTTTTTACATATTTTGTAAATAAATTTTTGTCTTTAAAGTTAAATTTTTAAATATTTTAAAATTTATATATCAATATTCTAATTCGAACTTTATATATTAAATTTTACTGTGAACTATTTTTTTTTAATTTTCGGCTGAAGTTCGTTTATTCTATTATATTAATTTCCTAAAACATTCCCTAAGTTAAATTGAATTGTAATCACTTAAGAATCTTGAAAAAAAGAAAAATGATTAACAGTAAAATTTTTGATTTCTTTTTTTAATTTTTAAGTCTCCGTATTATGTGGTTTAACATTAATTTGTATAAATGTATGTTTTTTATAAAATTTTTATTAATAATTTTCTTAGAAGCATTTTTGGTTTAGAATTTTCCAATATCCGATTTTTATTTTTTTTTGAATCACGTTTGTTATTAATTTATTTTTTTACGTTCGTTTGAAATTAGCTTTTAATTGCTGATATTTTTTAAAGAAACTATGTTTATAATATTATTTAAATGAGGGTTGAATATTTTCTTTAATAATTTTTTATTTATAAAATTTAAAAATTTTTAAAAAAATTTATATTTTTAATATTTTTTAACAATTTTTCTTTAACTTTCTTTTGATTCAGTCGTTTTTTTTAATTGAACACCGTATTTTTTTGTTATTTTTTTTACTTATAAAATTTAAAAAAAAATGTTTTAAAATTTGTATCTTTAATATTTTTGAACAATATTTCTTTGTTTTACTTTTGGTCCTGCTTTATATTGATCGCCGTATTTTTTTTTTATTTATAAAAATTTATAAAATTTTTTAAAAAATTTTATATTTTTTTTTAAACTTATGTTTTTAATATTTTTTTTATCAAAATTTTTTGGTCTTACTTTTGATCCTGTTTTTTATTGATCACTTTATATTTTTCACTCAACACTCAGTCATTTTTTTTTTCTAAACCCTTTTTATCACTAGCACTTCACTGTTTCTTTTAACCCGTTCCGTATTCCCAAAGTTATTTGCCAGTTGTTGAAAGTATAAAATTTTTAATAAAACTGTCGCAATTATAAGCTGGACTTGGGTATTTATAGTTTTTTTCTGACTTGTCCTAAGAACAAAAAACACATAGAAAATCATTTAAACAAAAATCATAGAAAATACATGAAGAAAAAAGACTTAGACTAAAAGAAAACTATGATTGAGCTGTGAAAGAAAACAAATTATTTAAATATTATTTTCAACTCAAAAAGAGTTGTTGTCAGCATTGTCAATTTGGTGATTTTGGCATTGGTTTAAGGGCTTTTTGTAAAATTTTTTCGCAGGAAATTTTCAAGTTAGTGCAGGGAGTGTTTTTTTCAATTTTTAGTGCGTGTCTGTTTTCTAAATTTGAAATTATTTTTTTTTAATTAAAAACAATTTTCGTAAGAATAAATAACTATACAAAACTGAAAAATATTTACTGATTGTAAAATGATATTTAGTTTAAAGTATAGAAAATATATTAAAAATGTTAAAAGGAAAATGATAAGTATTGATAGTAAAGAATGTCTCTGTTATTATAAGTTTTAACCAGCAATCATTATAAAAATAGTTATAAGTGGATTAAATGTTTTACATCATTTATTGTAATTTAGTTCCAATACTTTTTTCTTAATATTTTGTGTATTTTAAGATACAGAAAGCCCCTATTTTTTACAAAACTATGTTAGCACGTTAACTCATAATGTAGGTGAAGTTTTTAGTTGATAAAACCTATTGAGTATACATATAAAAAATTACGTTTGAATAATAAAACAAGAAGAAGCGATATATTCGGTAGTGACGAGTCTTAATTACCCTTCACAACGCGAAGTCATGCAATAATAATTGTTTGTATCACCATTCATCTCGTTAATATGAAATACGTACATACATATATATTTCATTGTATTTATAATGACTTTATCCACTTAAAACCATCGCATTGTAAAACTTTAAATTAAAAAAAAAATAAAAAAAAAAATAAAAATAAAAAAAATATTTTTAATAAAAAGCTATAAAAACTATAAATTATAAAAAATTAAAAAAAAATAATAAAAAAAAAATTTTTTTAATACAAAAATTTTTTTGGTCTTAACTGGGATTCGAACCTACGTTCATCCAGTTTGTTTTGGTGTGAAAAGATTAGGTGATCTAGGTTTTTGCACCATATCTTAGTTGTTTATAAAGAGATTTTTCTGATTTTCAATATCAATTTGCTCCCAGATTTTTCTTATTTTTATGTGCTCGACACGGTTCTTGAAAATGTCTGGGGGCTTCAAAAAGTTGATTTCAACATACACACGGACAGACTGACTGAAGAACGGACAGACGGACGTACGGACAGACAGTGCCTAATTGACTTCCCTCTTCATAAGCTTTCAGAAAATATATACTTTATTGGGTCGAAAATGAAAATTGGAGAAATTTCACACGGAATGGCAAACCTATTTATATCTTTACACTCACTGTGAAGGGTATAATAATGTATTCCAGAGGGTAAGTGGCGTTTAAAAGCTGTAAATTTTTCTATTAAATAGTAATTATATTGGCAACGTGAAGTTAAAGTTTCCACGCTGTTTAAAAACGTATTAATTATTTAAAATTAAATTATTTTTATATTTCTCTGCTCCTTATGCTACTAATATTGGCGATGGGAACTTATTTTATTTTTATATGGAAATGTATTATTTTATGAAATACAAAGGATCAAAAGTACGCAATATTAAACTCAGTATATATATTTTTGTTAATTCTGCGCCTTTTTTTGGTCTTAGTGCTTTATGAAATTTAAAAGTTAACAACACTGATTGTATTGTAGTAATTAAAAATTATTGTCTCAGTGTTTACAATTCAAAGAGAGACGCATCTCATTGATAACAGTTTGTTTTGATCTAATTTATCAGTTCTAATGGAGAGAATAAAAGGCTCTTGAAATTGTAAATAGAGTGTAAGTGAGCATCTTAATAAGTGTTAAAAGTATGTAGTATTTTGGCTGCACTTCTTATCATTTTTTAAAGAAGCCGGCCGGCTAATTGGTTGGCCTGACTGCTTATTAAAGGCTTAATAAATGGTTTTGTATTTGTATATACAGTATTGTGCAATTTAAAAGTTTTAAATATTTCTATTAAGGAATTTTGATAAATTAAAGAAAAAAGGAAATAAAACTTATAATTTGATCAAAACTAATAATTTTTTTATCTCTTATTATTTTATTTAAGGGATGATTTAATTAACAACTAAAATAAAATTTATTTATTTATCATTTTTCCCAAAAAAAAAAAAATCTTTACAGGCTAGCAACTAGAGTGATCGACTCGGTTTTACAACCGGTTGAAAACCCGGTTTTTTCCTTTTTCAGCTGGCAGTTTTTTCTAAATGTTAATTTTTCGAATATCGAATACATCGGTTTTTTTATCCAAAAAAGCCGGTTTTTTATTTTTTTATGTTTATTTTCATATACCTTTGTAACCAATCGTACCATAGTATATTTAGTACGTGAAAAGTTTCCAACAATTAAAAAATAAAAACTATTAAATATTCTTCCATAATATTGTAAGAAATTTATTTGTTTAAAAAACAAATGCATAAGAAGAAAAATAATTGAGCTTAAATATTATTTTAGAGGGTATAAACCTAACGTTAAAAGTTAAAGATAATTGAAGCATAAACTTAGCTGATCGATCACTTTTAGGTAAGAAGTGTAGTAACAATAAAGAAAAACCAATAATGCCTATATTTGTATGTCTGTCGAGGGTATAAAAAAGAATTTTCAAAATTAAATTTTAAAGATTTTCTTCCTTGGCTTTAAATGTATTTCAAATTACAGAAATCATTTCAAACAAAGTACGTTAGTGCATATTAGATTAAAGGATTTATTTAACATTTGAAAAATGTACGAAAGGAGATACAAAAATGTATAACAGCCTTATAAAAAGTCTTATTTATTTATGTATTAATTTATTGTATTTATTTGTTTTACTTGTCCTTAAATTCAATTAATTAGAACCAAATTAGTCAACTGTATTCATGTTAGTTATTGCGTTATTGTGCAGCCAAACGTATATAAACTGTAAAAATTTCATATTTAGATATAATTTTTATAGTAATCTTTTTTAACAATATTTTTTAATTTTTTCTTTGAATATTATATATAATATATTCGAACCGGTTAACCGGTTTTTTCTCAATTTTCAAAAAAGCAACCGGTTTTTTTTAATTTCCAAAATTCAAACTATTCGAAAACCGGTTTCTTAAAAAATTCGAATAATAACAACCTAATATATTAAACAATATTGTAAATAAATTTTTATTTTCTAAACATAATTTAAAATTATATTTAGATAAAGAAGAATCTAAATTAAAATTAATATTTTTTTTATTAAAAATACTTAAACTGCGTACAATTACATAATTATTTATATGAGTAGATATATAGAATAAATCATTAAATTTTAATGACTTAAATGGCACGCAAAAAGATATTTAATTAAACAAATATTCGGAATCAATAAAACAATTTATCTATTTAAAAATTATCATAAAAATAATTTGTTTTAATTTTTTTTTTATATAAAAATTATTATTATTTTATTCTGATATTTCGCTACCACATTGGGTAGCTTCTTCAGGAAAAGTTTTTTACAAAAAAATTAAAACACATATTGATATAAAAAGATCGATAATATTTACATAATAATTATCATAAAAGATTGTAAAGTTCTTCTCTAAATAAATATTTAGTTTTTAAATCCAAAGAAAACAAGGAGCATAACGAGCTCTTCTTAAATAAAGAGGTTTTATGCCCAAACGCAAACAACGAGCATATTAAGATGAATATAATAAAATAATCTCATTACCACGGAGAGCAAACTTCACAAATATTTTTCTAATTCTTTCAATCCTATCTTAATATACAATATAAAAACGATTACACACAAAAGAACAGTATTCTAATTTTGAACGTACAAAAGATGTATAAAACAATTTTAAAGTCATAGGATCTAAAAATTCTTTACAAATTCTTCTTTTAAAATACCACATCGAAAAGGCTTTAGGAATAATGTAGCTAAGATGTGCTTGGAAATTAATTTCACAATGTAAACTAAGGCCAAGATCTAATATTCAGTAGCAACTTTAAAGTTAATATTACACAAGTTGTATTGTAAAAAATTTACGATTCAAAATATTACGCTAACAAAAAGTCATTTGATAACATTTATCGGTATTAGGTGATAAATAATTAATTGAACACCTAGAAGATATGTATATCATTAATGCGTTTTAGTAATAATGAAGCATCACCAATGAAAATAATTTCTTTAACAACTTTGAGACCCTAAGCACCTGAATTTATAAATTTTAAAAATAACAAAGGATCTAATATACTGTTCTGAGAAGTATATGGAAGAGATAAAAAATTTTCTAACACAACTGAATATTTGCTATTAGAAAGATAAGAAAATAAAATTATCTACTTTATATTCTTTGCTGTATTAAGGCTTTAAGACTGACTACTTACACTCTTTTATCACGAATTGCACGTAAGATAAGGCTCTGATGGGATCGAACGAAATAAATTATTTGCATTAATGTCGTTATTTATCAACACCCCGCAAGAAAATCTATAATAAAATAGAAAATTGTTAAGATCAATGGCAAGACGATGCTCTTAGCTTAAGTTGCACACTTTCCGTAGAAACTCGCGGTGTTGATTCATTTGCAAATATCTTATCAACAAGTCCACAGTTTGGGCACACAGCACTCAATTTGGAAACATTTGACAAGTCTAAGGCGACTCATTTTTTTCGCGAAAGTATGACACTCATTGATGATCAATATATAGAACAGAACAATTTAAAAAGGTACAAATAGGTATAATACCATCGTTGTTCTAACAGATCCAGTTATGCGATTTTTACTGAGTATTCAGGGGTACAAAAAAAGCATTTCATTTTCTTACATCACAGTTTTAATCTTAAGAATACTGACTATTGTTTATTCTTGAACCAATCAAGATATACTTAAACGGTTTGGTGGATAGATGTACGATCAATAGTGGTTCAAAATAGAGTAGTTTTGAGAAATAATGTTTTTTAGTAATAACACATAGTAACTTTTATTTCAATGAAAATTTTTATTTGACATAAAAACACTTTTAATTAATTTCTTAAAAAAATTGAAAAATCCTTTTTTTGTTGACATAGTTACTATATTAACAATTACATGTAAATTAGACCGTAACAGAATAAAAATTTTACGAACACCTTTGAATCCTAATTAGTTTTGCAAGGCAGTTACGAAAACAGGCGACCCTAAGTTGGGCACCAAAAAAAAATATAAAAATACATACAAATTTTTTAAAAAAATTCTACTGAAATAGCGGAAATTCTTCCTTATTTTTGCCTGTAAATTTTTTAACTCTACAAAAACTAAAAAAAAAAAATTTAAGAAAAGTTGATGTTAACGCCTTAAGGTCTGCAATTATTAAAGACTGTGAAATAATATAACAAAATACAGTATTGCTTCATATAGTATTTACATAGTTGTTTGTATTAAACCCAAACATGTTCTTAATAAATTATTAACACAATTTGTACACACTTTAAACAATTTCTTAATTAAAAAAATTTATCAATTGAATCTCTCTGGTAAAAGTACGAAATCTCAAAATATACAAACATAAAATCCCTTGGCAATATCAAACAGTAGAAACGAGGAAAAAATATAACAACCTTCCTTGCCAGCATGATGATTTTTAAGAAAATCTTTCAAGAACACAAATCAATTTATTTACAAAAGTTTTTGTTTATTTGTTTTTTATTCTTTTTTTGTTAAGTCTTAAACAATAGACCTGTTTTTATGAAATTAAAAACTTTGCAAACAGATTTATTTCCTATTATTATATTTTTTTTAGAGAAAAATATATGAGTTAAGTACAACAAGGTAAAATTCAGGGATGGACAGTGGAGTACTGTTTTAAATTTTCGGTACTTTAAAACTAAATTTCAGTGTAGAATGATACAATTTTGAATAGACTTTAAGGTGAAGTATAAGCAAAATAGTAATTTGTTGACAATCATTTACGTAATTCTGTTGAAGTATGATTTGAAAATTTTCCTGTTCTATATTTAGATCAAAATTGCAATGCTGTGTGTGCAGACAATCACTCGAAATACTGAGCATTCACTTATTATTTATTCACTTGTGCTGCTAGACCACTATGTTAAGGGGATGTCTATAGCCCTACATATTTAAAACATTTTCTTATCTATATAATATGGGCTATATTCATAAAAAATATTTTAGGTTTATTAAAGGCTTATTTGACAGATGTTGTAGAGAAATTTGTCAAATAAGCCTTTAATAAACCTAAAATATTTTTTATGAATACGGCCCTATATCTATATATATAAAAGTGAAACTCTGTGTGTGTGTGTGTGTGTGTATGTGTGTGTGTTAGCTATAGAGTCTGAAACTGTACAACCGATCGGACTCAAACTTTGGCAAGTTGTTGTACACATTCCAGAAAGTGTTTATGGATGGTAAAAAGTGGGCGGAGCTACGCCCTTAAAAAAAGTTACAATTTGGAGGTACTTGCACTTCACCGATTTTTCTAAAACTTTGCACACACATATCGAGCTCTCATTATTATACAATTTTGTGATTAGAAAAATGGGCAGTGTCATGCCCATAAAAAAAGTTATGAATTTCAGCTACTTGAACTTCACCAACTTTTCTGAAACTTTGCACACACATATTGAGTTGTCATGAATATACAGTTTTGTGATTAAATAAGCGGACAACGCCACTCCCATAAAAAGTTATAATGTTTAGCTTTTTGCACTTGATTTTTAATTAAAATTCAGAATGTATTTTTGTTCATTAAGGGGCGTAGCAATGCGCGCCGGGCTTATCTAGTAAAATATATAAAATCTTGCGAGAATAATAAACTGCTAAAAAGTTATAGATGTGAAGTGATGGGGGCGTAGCCAACTTAATCAATTATACTTGTTATTTTTATTAATTTCTAATATAAATTAACTCTGATTAAATTGCAAAAAAACTTTTGTGATTGCAGATTTGTATTACAATAAACACGGTTCAGTGGAACTTATTTTTTTAATAACAAATGTTCTGTAATTACAATTAAGCAGAAAATTTTTTTTATTTCTTTTATTTCCTACATGAGTTCGATGATGTCTTTAAAATTATATTTGAAAATTTATAATTTAGTATGTGGTTTCAGGCATTGGCGGACAACCTGCTGTACGGTTTCCAGGTCCCCTCTATCCTTACATGTCCTGCAAGTTCTAGAGTACTATTATCCCACATACAATGTCTTATTGAGATTCCTTCAGTATAATTAAACTGCATCTGTACATACGTTATACTAGCTTAGAATATCCAGCAATATAAAGTATCATTTATTTTCACATTTGTAGTTTTATGCATCAAAGATCTCCTGTTCTAGCAGCCTTAAGCAAGGATCATTAGATTATGCTACCGGTCAACAGAATAAGCTTTATTTGAAGTGCCCAATAGTTAACTGCATACTCGTTATCAATTTTATATTAAAATTATTCGGTACCTTTTAGTTCTATTTTGACCTTTAATTATCCATGCCTGATAGAAATATAGATTTGTATTTGTATATATTTTGTGTGTGCAAGAAAGTTTTGTTGCAAGATTTCCCCACTTCGAATGTACATATTTGTCTTGTAAAGAAGTAGATAATTGTTTTTATTTATCTAATGGACAAACTAAGCGAAACATCATTTCAAAAAAGGCAAGATATTGTTTGCAACGTAGAACAAAACTAGATGAGAACCAAAGCAGAAATTTTAAAAAACATTTTCTAATCTCGGATTTTCAAATATATTCAGAAAAACTTACTAAAGCGTTTCTTTATTGGTAAAAACATACACAAAAAAATCTATCATTTTTGTTACTCCCGCCTTGCTATCTAATTGTAGCCTTCAATTGTTGCTGTTATTTGCCCACAGTAAGTAAATAAAGGAAAACAAAAACTTTATTTAGTTGTGTGTTTGTGCTCAAATCCCCTTTCATATAACAACACGCAGGAAATGCTTAAGGCAGCTTAAAGGTAATTGCAAATATTATTTAATAACAAATATTTAAACAATTTTCCTGGAAAATAGAAAATTAAAATTAATACTTATTTATGAAGAAGCCAGTTAGTAAATGGCTGCGTAAAGTGAAAAAATAAATAATTAAAATTTCTTAAAATAATAGTAACGATGGAAATAATAACACGCCAAGTTATAAGTTTAGTGAAAACTAATTCAAATTGTATTTTAGTTAGTCTAATCATTATGAGATTATACAAAAATAATTATTAACAGTTTCACTTCCAGGGCACTAATTAAGCCCTTCCCATAATAATCATTTTAAACACATAACAAGGTTAAAAATGTTTGCAGTAGCGAATAATATTCGATATTACTTATTTATCCAATTTTACAGGCTCTTTTACGATAACATTTCTTTCGAAAATGCTAATGGCCACCGGCAGTTGTATAACGTGTTGAGAAATAAATTACAAATAATCAAAATGTTAAATTATAAAAGTTTAAGATTATAAAATTTCAAATAATAAAATTATACATAAATATTAAATTATAAAATTTAAGAAATGTAACTTCTTATAAATATAATATTATATTAAATTACACAATTAAAAATTATATAAACTAAAAATTATAAAAAAAAATATAAAATTATAAAATTTAAAGTTATAAAATTGTAAAGTTATTAAATTATGAAATTATAAAGTTGCAAAATTATAAAATTATATAACTAAAAATAAAAAATATTATAAAATGATAAGAGAATTATTTTTTAAATTATAAATTTATAAAATATGAAGTTATAAAATTAAAAAGTAACAAAATTATTAAATTATATAAAGGATAAAATTTTAAAGTTATAAAATTATAAAACAATAAAATTATAAAATAATATAACAAATGAATATTTTCGATATTTTTTATGCTTATTATAAAATAATAAAATAATAAAATTTAATATTTAAAAGTAATAAAGTTTTAAGATTTAAAAACTATAAAATTACATAATTAAAAATTATAAAACTAAATATTATAAGATTATAAAAATTATAAAATTTAAAAATACAAAATTATAAAATTTAAAATTATAAAATTTAAAGTTATAAAATTATAAAACAATAAAATTATAAAATAATAAAATTTAATATTAAAAAGTAATAAAGTTTTAAGATTTAAGATTTAAGAACTATAAAATTACATAATTAAAAATTATAAAACTAAATATTATAAGATTATAAAAATTATAAAATTTAAAAATATAAAATTATAAAATTTAAAATTGTAAAATTATAAAATTTAAAATTGTAAAATTTAAAGTTATAAAATTGTAAAGTTATTAATAAAATTAAATTTTATAAAATTATGAAATTATAGAGTTACCAAATTATAAAATTATTAAATAAAAATATTATAAAATGATAAAAGAATAAAATTATAATTTTTAAAATTATAAAACAATAAAATTATAAAGTTTAAAATTATTAATTTATAATATATGGAGTTATAAAATTATAAAACTAAAAAGTTATAAAATTATTAAATTATATAAATGATAAAATTTTTATGTTATAAAATTATAAAACAATAAAATTATAAAATAATAAAATAATTAAATTTAATATTAAAAAATAATAAAGTTTTAAGATTTAAAAACTATAAAATTACTTAATTAAAAATTATAAAACTATATCTTATAAAATTATAAAATTATAAAATTTAAAATTATAAAATTTAAAATTATAAAATTTAAAGTTATAAAATTGTAAAGTTATTAATAAAATTAAATTTTATAAAATTATGAAATTATAAAATTATTTAATAAAAATATTATAAAATGATAAAAGAATAAAATTATAATTTTTAAAATTATAAAACAATAAAATTATGAAGTTTAAAATTATAAATTTATAAAATATGGAGTTATAAAATTATAAAACTAAAAAGTTATAAAAGTATAAAATTATATAAATGATAAAATTTTAAAGTTATAAAATTATAAAACAATAAAATTTAAAACAATAAAATTATAAAACTATAAAACTATAAAACTATAAAATTATAAAATTATAAAATTATAAAATTATAAAATTATAAAATTATAATATTATAAAATTATAAAATTATAAAATTATAAAATTATAAAATTATAAAATTATAAAATTATAAAATTATAAAATTAAAAAATTATAAAATTTTAGATTTATAAAATTAAAAAACCATAAAATTATAAAATAATATTTGAAATATAAAATTATAAAATTTTAAATTCTAAAGTTATTAATTTATAAGATTATAAATTTATAAAATTATAAATTTCAAAACTATAGATTTATATAATTATAAAACTATTAAGTTATCCAATTACCAAATTATTACTTAAAAAAAGATATAAAAAAATTATAAAATTCATACTGTAAAGGTATAACATTATTAAACTAAAAAAAATTAAAAGCTAGAATTTCTATTAAAAATTATTTATTAGCGAATATTAATTTATACTTCTAAATCTAATATATTAATTAAAGCAATATATTACTAGAAAATAATAACATAGTTAAGGCTCACATTATACAGCCGACTTTAATAAGAATTATCCATGTGAAAGGATAACACATGAATAAACCGCATGCATATAACACATAAGTAAACCGCATGCATATAACATAACAAAAAATAAACAGGGAAATGAAAAAGTTTTAAAGCAATATTAATATCCTTTTAAAAGATATTTGTCGTTAAATATGTATTTTTGTTTTAAATTTGGTGATGACAATTTATTGGATTTTCTTTGTAGTTTAGAATGACTTCTAAGAACATCTTTATATGGTGGCTAGCTAGAGTCTAAAGATTATGGTTTTAAATTCCATTTAAATCTAACAACAACTGGCACTTTTACTTTGATCAAATTATTTAAATGTTCTAAAAGACGAACTAAAGGGCGGATATTTATTTTTATTGTGGTGCTTTAAAAACCATGTCATGTCATTGTGTTAAAATTTTAAATTATTTATTAATTTTTTTATTAATTTTTTTAAATTAAAATTTTTAATGCATAAAACTTTCTTTTCTGTAATACTACAGTGATGAACAGTATGAAATAATTAAACAAATATTTAAAAACTTTTCAAATATATTTCACACTACGAATAGGTTAAAATTTTGTATTTATCTACACTACATGCAAGAAAATTTATTTAAAGTAATATAGAGTCTAGTCAGATAGTTAAAAAGGCTTAAGTAAAAACATAAACAACATTTTGGTACATAATTGTTCCCATTTTTTTCCATCTTACATGCCAAATGTTATGAATATATTTCCATTAATTTTATTCTTCATAATTTATTTTCTCTATGCACGTGTCTTTAGACAAGCATAATTATAATAAGAATTATTGTTGCTGTACATCTTTATATTCTTGCCTCAATGGCTCATTTATTTTCATTATCATAAACATTGATTCTTCTAGCCTAAGCACTATGATCAGGGCGTGTAAAATGTTTAACAATGTTTAAGCATATGTAGGGAGTAGTTACTATAAATAAAAGCTTGTTATTGCCGTTCACTATTTTTTGTGTTACTACGCAAATTTTTCTGTAGTAATTATAGCGAAAATAATGTTTAATCATATAAAATTGGAATTTTAAACTCTTATAAGTATCTGTTAACCTAATCCAGGGAGATCCAGGAGGAACAACATTTAACTTTCCCTTTAAAAAAGATTTTTTTTTTTAATTTTAGTAAAATATATCAATTTACATTTATATTTTTATAGAAACTTAACACCCCAAATATTTAAGTTGGATTGGTGACAAATTTATTGAACCAACAAGGTTATATTCAAAACTAGTTATCTGATAAACTAGAAGGTACCTTAACTGAAGAAAAAATAAACTGAGAGCTAGTTAAAAATGTTGTGTTGTTGTAGGTTTACGTAATACCTTGATTAATAAATAAAGTTGGGGATGATCTTGAAATTCAATATTTTATTCATTTGAAGTGTTGCTTAAAAGATTACAGAAAATAGAAAAAAATGTTATATTCTGACTGTTGTTTGTAGTTGGCTTAAATAGAGAAGGTTGCAATTTCATTTTTAGCAGTTGCTTTGAACTTTACCTTTTCACAAGCACATCTGTAGGGCGATTACTTTCTTATCCCCAAAATATCAGAATATACCTATTAAAGTGCTGCATAAACAACATCATTCAGTAATAGGGCCCATACACAACACCATAAATCCAAGCAGGAAAATATGTTTTCATGCACATTATGACAACTTGCTTATCTTTAGTCAAGCCATTTTAACAGTGAGCCAATACATTACTAATGACTGAACATGAATGGTGTGTTAAATACTACAGCCAACATTTTATTTGGCCTTAATTTTATTCTTCAAACATTCTATCTCACTACACGCTTAATTTTCTTTACATTTCCACTGGCATGAGTTTCGGTTTTAAAATTTAAAAAAGAAAGAAAAACGTAAATTAAGTTTGTACCCACTTTTGCGTGTATATGTCTGTATGTGTGTGAAACCATTCTCGTCATTTGTCTCTTTTTCACGTCCTTCGCAATTTCATTTGTAAAGTTATTTAAATGAAATTGATGTATTCTCTGCTACTTTAAATAAATTTTTTTTTACTTTTATTGTTTTCTATTTAAATTTGGGACAGAATTGCAAATTTATGTTAATTTTTAGGAAAAAAAATATTTATTTATTAATTTTGTAACATTTTCATTGCGTTTTATTTTGAAATTTATTGTCAATATAAATTTTGTCAATGTATTTCAAATTATTGTCAAGAAAATGGGTTCTAAGGTCCTTAAACATAAAAAATTTAATTTTTTCTTTAACTAAACAAAAACATTTGGTTTGGGTTAAATTTTAGTCACGTTTATCTTTTGGATTTAAGAGAAAATCTACATTGTGTGTCCTCATACATATGTAAGTAAAGGTTGGAGAAAATGGTACATGTAGTTATAAGATTAAAAAATATTCGAGTTGGTGATGACTATTAAAAATTTATCAAGAACGTAATCCTTAATACATGTTTGAATTTAAACAGCCTAAATATTTGATTGTCATTAAAAGTGTTGAAGTTTTACTGAGAGTTGATAAACTGTGTATTACAGTTACATATTGTATTTTTGTGGTGTCCAATTACAGTTTTAAAAACACTGTTTTGTTATCATCAAACACAGACACCATTAGACGTCTGCTGCTAGTTTCAAAGCTCTTTTTTAAATCAAATATATCTGCAATATGTTGATATTATCAAAATGAACGTATAAAAAGGTTTTTAGAATAACTGCCAAAATTTATTTAAATTGGAGCACTAGCAAAAAAGTTGTTCATATATCCTTTTTTTCGTCGGCTTAATTTCTTTAGTACTGTAAAAAAAATTTCAAAAAATAGAAAATGAAAAAATAAATATAACAAGAAAAAAATATTAAAGTGTTAAAATTTAAAATTTCCTTATAACGGAATTTTTCTTTCTTTATTGATTTTATTATATCCTGTACAACAAGACAAAATTTAAAATTTTTCTCTGTTGACAGATGTACTACCACAATATGAAGTACCTTTAAAAATGCAAGGTCGAATATTTAATTGTTATTAAATTCAACAGTGTAAGAGTACACTCAGCACATAGGCAGAAAATTCACAAATAAAGGCAGCAGCATAAACCACAAAAAAGGTTAAACAAAAACATTTAAAAACGTTTCAGTCCAACTTATATGTGGCATATTAAATAAAATTTTATTCCATGCACGAATGACACTACTGATGTTAGAAATCCTTCCTCAGGGGCTATAAGCTTTCTAACCCCCTCTCTTAATCTTGTAAATTGTCAAAAATGATACAAATATCATGGCTCCTAGTTGTCAATAATTTTGTGCATAAACATTAAGATTTTTATATTTATTAGCTTTTCAAATGACGCAATTTACAGGCATTTTGTAAAAAAGAAGAAAACATCAACACGCCTCTTTAGTCCATAAACGTGTCATAAAATATTATTACTTGTCGTACTTGCAGAAGGGTTCCCAGCTGCAAAAAAAAAATTAAATGTATTTTTTTTTACTTGTAGTATATTGAAGTATAATGTTTGCCAGTTATTGTACAACTTAATGCGTGTTTGCCAGAGAAACCTACAAGTAATTTTTAAATTTTATTAAAGGAGCTTGTGAAATCCATTAAGTTAAATAAAATCCAGTTGTATCTTACATATGAACATAGAATACTGTTGTTATTATTTATTTAACAATTTGTTGTATTCTATAAATGTGCTAGTTGTTAGTATATCTTTTTCTTAAAATACAGTAGAAGAGGCTTATTCTGCATTTTAAATATAATTTCTCTAAAGTCTTAATATAACCTTGTACGAATATGTATTACAAGAATTATAATTTTAAAACACAAAGTAACTACAAAATCTAAACAACTTCAAAGAATTCCTTTAAACTACAAAAACGAATGTATATTATTGTAATTGTTAAATACTCAAAAATGTATTAAAATCTAACTAACAGTATGGTAGTTGCACATATATCCTTTTTTTCTAGGTATAGCAAAGTGGGCTTATTTTACATTCTAAACATTTATTAATGCTGTATAAATATAAAGTTAATATATTGTATAAAGCCTGAATGTGTAAATCACAACATGAGACAAAATATCTAGAATAAAATTATTAAATTCTTAATAACAGGACCTCTAAAATCTATACAAGTTGTAGGAATACAATTAAATTACTTAAATGAACGTAGAATATTGTGCTTATTATATTAAAAAAAAATTATTAAAATATGATTAATAACCAGGTAGTGTCACATATATCCTTTTTCCAAGATACAGCAAAATCGAATATATTTTTATTTAAATAAAGAATTATTAATTATTGTTGTAGAAATATAAAGTAAGTTTATTATTTAGAGTTTAAATGTAGTAACCTGAATACCACAGATATATATAATAAAATTAAAAGCCTTCAAAATATACAACAATTTTTGTAATAAAATGAAGTTTCGTAGATGAGTGTAGAATATTGTACTTGTTCGTTACACAAAATTATATTCAATTGTGCTGCGTAACAAGTGAGATGCACACATGTCCTTTTTTTACGGTGGCTATAAACCGATTAAAAAAGGTTTTAGCTGAATCTTATGAGATAGTTACTATAAATTTTTTTAAGGTTTGAATACGAAGACTTGTAAATTCTATCCAGATTATAAAAATCTAATAATTTTTATAAATTGAATTTAGAATATTGTCCTGATAATCGCTACCAAATTTTATGAAATTCTAAGCTTTGATATGGAAGCACTACACATATCCTTTTTTAAGATAAATTTTAATCCTAAAATACAATATTGCTGCTAAGCCTTGAGCATTTGTTATTGAACATGCTTTATGCTTTTGCTAAACATTATCATAATACAATGAAGTCTTACTACTGAATGTAAAATAATGTAGGTATTTAATAACGACAATATTAATGTTTAGTCTTATATAAAAGATGTGGTTCATATCTCCTTTTTTATTAGAAATAAATATTAAAATTTCAGCGTGCTTTTGCTTTGAAGTCCTAATAAAGCTTTTTCTAAGTATGCAATAAGATATTAAATAAAGCTCAACTAATTTGTTCAAACCTGGCTGCAGCAGATTTTTGAAAAATCTTTCAACACTCCCCAAAATGCCTTGAAGTATTTAACATTGTTGTTTGGTTACCTCCAGTATGTAAATGTTGAACATATATACATTTTAATTAAATTATCTGAGTAATAAAAGAACTTTTGCATTTATTAGCATAAATTGAAATTGTACAAATTATTTAAAGAAAGTAACATTGTTAATAAAACTCCTTAAGGCAGTCGAGGGTTTACAATAAAAATGAATGAGCCTTAAAGCTTACATTAGCATTTCTTCCCAATTTTTTTTTTGAATAGACACATTTTTTAATGCAACATGTGTAGTAACATAAACATGTTATTATTTTTATTATTAACATTTTTTTCTTTAATTAGAGCAAAGAAAAGAACACAAAGGAAAGTAACAATAATTGAAGATGTTTTTATAAAAAATCAAGCAAGTAGAACTTTTATGTTCAAAACATGTTTGTTGGTTTTTTTTCCTCTTTGTTGTCTTCTCTACTTTGTTTTTCATGTAAAAGGGCTACATGTGTTTTAAGAATTATACTGATAATAATGTGATTTTAGGCACAAAAGCAGGTTTGATAAAGCGTGATAAATTGTATGAACATTTGCAGGAATAATATTTTGTTAGGAAAAAGTAAAAAACACTTATGTTTAATTATATTTTTTTTACATAATAAGAAAGAAGGCATAATTCAATTTTATATAAATAACATATAAAGAAATGTTCATGTTGCCCTTTTTCACTTTTTAAAATTATTTTTGTTAACTTAATAATAATAAAAGAAATACCACAAGATAATGTTTTTTTTTAATTAAATTATTTTTTTTGTCAATTATTGCGGGTAAAGTTTACTTGCAGAGTTTTTTTTAATTCCTAGTATTTTAAGGCCAGCTCACAATAACTGAAAATTTTGAAAATGAACGTAGTAATGTCTACTTTATTTATAGACTAAAATATATTAATATCAGCTTAATATCTTGTTTAAGCCTAAAACTATATTATATATTTCTAAAAAAAGTTACAAACTTAATCAAAATTCATATTATATTTTACAAAAAAATTAAATTATATGTAAGAAATATTGCATATTTTTCTAATAAAAATTTTTTTTTCTAAAGTCTACAAATATCATTAGAACTTTTCTGGCTTTCATAAATGAACGCAGTTTTGTGTAGTCAATAAAACAACCAAATTGTTACAAATATAAAATAAGTTTTTTTGGACCTCTTCATATATCCTATTTTAATATTTTTTACTGTTTGTAACTAACTTTATTTTCACTTAAAACTCTGTCCTAAATAAAATTTTCAATAGAAAATTTTGTCCTAAACAACATTTTTTACAGAAGGTTTAGCGCAAAATAAAAATTTTAATAGAAAATTCTGTCCCAAATAAGATTCATTATAGAAATTTTTGTACCAAATAAAATTTTTCGTTGAAAATTTTGTTATAAAAACTTAAAAATAAAAGATTAAACATTCTGTACCAAATAAAATTTTCTATGGAAAGTTCTGCTTAAAATTAAATTTTCTATGGAAAATTCTGTCCCACATACAAATTTCTTAGAATTTTCGATAAAAAATTCTGTCCCAAATAAAAATTTTTATAGAAAATTCTTTCCCAAACAAAATTTTCGCGACAAACTTCAGTCCAAATAAAAAATTTATTTTAAAAATTGTATCCTAAAAAATTATTTAATAGAAAATTTTGTCCTAAACAACAATTTTACAGAAGGTTTAGCTCAAAATAAAAGTTTTAATAGAAAATTATATCCCAAATTAGATTCTCTATTGAAATTTCTATATCAAATACCATTTTTAATTGATAGTTTTGTCTTAAATAAAATTTTTTATGGAAAATTGTGTTATAGAAATTTAAAAATAAAAACTAGAAAATTATGTCCCAAATCTAATTTTCTATTGGAAGTTCTGCCTTAAATTAAATTTTTTTTTGGAAAATTCTGTTCAAATAAAAATTTCTTAGCCTTTTCTTTAAAAAAATCTGTCCCAAATAAGATTTTTTTGCAGAAAATTCTGTCCCAAATAAGAATTTTTACAGAAAATTTGCCCGAAATAAAATTTTCTAGAGAAAGTTTAGCCCAAAAAAAAGTTTTTCATTGAAAATTCTGTTCAAAATAAAATACCAAAAAAAAAACGAATATGAGAATTTGAAAATTCTGTTCTTAATAAAATTTTCTGTTAAAAGTACCGTCCTAATACAATTTTTTTTTATAGAAAATGATGTTTCAAATAAATAAAAGGAGTAAATTTTCTTTCAAAATTTTACGCCAAATAAAATCTTTAATAGAATTTTTGTCCCAAATAAAATTTTTATTAGAAATTTTTGTCCCAAATAAAATTTTTAATAGAAATTTTTGTCCCAAATAAAATTTTTAATAGAAATTTTCATCCCAAATAAAATTTTTAATAGAAAAATTTGTCACAAATACATAAATAAATAAATAACAGAAAATTCTGTCAAAAAGAAAAAATATTTAAAGAAGGGCCGCTCCCAAATAAAATTTTTAATAGAAAAATTTGTCACAAATACATAAATAAATAAATAACAGAAAATTCTGTCCCAAAAAAAAATATTTAAAGAAGGGCCGCTCCCAAATAAAATTTTTAATAGAAAAATTTGTCACAAATAGAATTTTTAATAGAAAAATTTGTCACAAATAGAATTTTTAATAGAAAAATTTGTCACAAATAGAATTTTGAATAGAAAAACTGTCCCAAAATAAAATTTTTGTTAGAAGGTTTTGTCCCAAATAAAATTCTATATGGAAAAAAAATTTCCATTAAAAAAATCTGCAAGACAAATTGTAACAGAAAATTCTGTCCCAAACAAACAAAAAAAAAATTAAAGAAGGGCCGCTCAATATAATTTTCTAAAGAAGTTTCAGCCCAATTACAATTTTCTTTAAGAAATTATATGCCAAATTGTTTCACCAAAAATAACTCTTGGTGGAAAACTGTGCCTGAAAAAAAAATTTAATAGGAAACTGGGTCCCAAGATATATGTTTTATTATTATTATTATTATTTTTTAAATTGATAGAAACAATAATTCTTTTTTAACAGATATTTTTTTTAATAAATATGCCTTAAAAGAATTTGTTCTTAGTTAAATTTTGGTTCCAAGGTGCAAGTTGCGACTAGATAAATGTGTAGATTTGTCCCAATAAAAAAGGTATACACAGATTTTTTTTGTTTCAATCAAAATAATTAACAAATTGATTTTTATTAAAAAAGAAGCTTTTAAATTTAAGTTTTGCTTCCAAATTGAAAAGCAAAATTGATTTAAATGTAGTAAAATTGTTTCAAAGGCTTGTTTGAGATTAGTAGTTGGATTAAAAAATCTTTTTTAATTAATATTTTTTTCTTTTAACAAAACTTAATTAGTTTTTCGTTTTAATATTTATGATATACAGTTTGTGTATATTCTGCCACTCTGTTAAGTTTCGAATACTGATAATATCTCGTTTTAATTTTACACCATCACAAGCAATATAAAGTTAAATTACATTAACATCTGGTCTCTAAAACAGTTATCATTTATACAGCCTTATTTTCTCTCATACAATATTTTCCGCTAAAGTACGAAAAATAAAAAAAAAACATAATTTCAAGTAAATGCTTGTTATAAATGTTTTCCGTTTTACTGTTGCTACTGTCAACTCAGTGGTGTTATGGCTAATATTGATTGTTGAATTGCTTGCAATATTTGAATTATACTTGGAATATTTCTAAAAATATATTGTATTTTTTTGGCATCATTTCTTTTTTTTTTCTTAGAGGAGGATACAGAAATTTCCTTTCCAATTTAAACTTCCGTCTTTTCAAACTTTCTACAGCGAAAACTTTTAACTTGCCAACAGTTTTTTTCAAACGTTATGAACGACCCAGTGCAGAAAAAATGGCAGAAAACAGCACTTGTTGACAAATACACCAAAAAATAAATATTTAAGTATTATTAATAATAAATTTCATAACGTTAAAATAAAATGAAGAAATAGGGGGTGGGTGGTAGAAAAGGTTTTCTTCATGTTCATTTTATTAAAATCACATTTGCCAAGTATGGGAAAGAAGTAACTTTTTTTTTTCATGAAAAAGTTGAAATATTTGAAAAGGTTAAAAACTGCTGCAGGAATATTATAAACAAATTAAATTTATAACATCACAGCAACTGAGCGGAATATAAAATTGTGAAAAGGAGGAATAATATTAACATTTCCAGGGTTTTGCAACATCTGATGTTGCATAAATTTTTTTATTTAATTTTAAGCAATGGAAAAAGTTGACACATTTTTTGACTTGAAAAAAACTTTATAATGTACGGCATTTCCTTAATTTAGTATTTAAATGCAGCTTATTTTTTTAATATCATAAAAATATTTTTTTTAAATTCAAACACATAATCTATGAGAAATTATTTTTCAAAAGAACTGTCCCAACTGCCTTAGGACAAAATCAAGTTCTGCTTAAACTTTTTATAACACCAGAAAATTCTTGTAGAAAACTGCTGGTCAAAGAAAGCGAAACAAAAACATTTCTCTAAGAAACTGTGTCCAAAATAAATTTTTTTTAAAATATATTCCCAAGGAATTATTCTGCATGTTTAACGATGTCGAAAGAAAACCCAAGCGAAATTTGATTCGTACAAATACATTGAAAACAAAAACAAATTTTTAGTTTTTGTTGTTGTTTTCAATATATTTGTACGAATGAAAATTTCGCTTGGGTTTCTTTCGACATCGTTGAACAGGCAGATTATATAGTTTTTGTATCAAATTGTCTCTCAAATAAAAATTTTACCTGAAATAATATTATAAAACTTATAAAAAAAGGTCAAATAAAAATAAAGAATTATTGTGAAATAATATTTTTAATGGGAAATTGTATTTTAAATAATATCTTCCCATACAAAACTTTCTCCAGAAAATTGTGTCCTGAAAAGAATTTCCTTAGAAACTTGTGTTCAAAGCAGGAATATTTTAAAGCAAAAATGTGTCCCAGAAAATTTTTTATAAAAAATTTTGTCCCAATGAAATTTCTTTTGTAAAAAGTTGTAACCTAAACAAAATTTTCTTTTTGAATAAACTGATTATTTTAAAAAATGTTCTTAATAATATTATATATACAAATAAAATCTTCTGTAGCAAGTTTTGATCCGAAAAAAATTTTTCTAGAAAATTCTTTTGCAAATATTATCCATAGAAAATTGTGTTTCAGAGAAAATATTTTGTAGAAAAATATGTTTCTAATATATTTTCTTTTGAATGGAAATTTGTGTCCCAATTGAATTTAATAAAAGATTTTGTCCGTAATAAACAAAGTTAAATTTTTTGAAAAAAAAATTATTTTAAAACTTGCTTAGTAAATTTTTTTTAAAAAATCAAATCTTTTGTAGGAAGTTTTGACCCAAAAAAATTTTTTTTTTATTCTATTGCAAATATTTTTATTCTGAAAACCGTTTTTCAAACAATCCAATTTGTAAAAATAATATGTCGTAAATATATATATTTTTGTTAAAGAAAAATTGTGTCCCAAAAACAAATTTTTTTAAAGAAAATTTTTTAAAGAACATTTTTTTAAAGAAAATTTTTTTCCAAATAATACTTTCTATAGAAAGTTGTGTCCAAAAAAAATTCTTTTTGAAAAAAAAAACAATTATTTTAAACTTGTTTCAAATTAAATTTTTTTTCATCATAAAAATCTTCTGTAGAAAGTTTTGACCCTAAAAAAATTTCTCGAAAATTCTATTTTTAAATATTTTTCTTAGAAAATTGTGTTTCAACGAATATATTTTATAGCCAAAAATGTAAAGTTTTTTATTAGAAATTTGTGTCCCAAAAAAATTTTTATAACAAAATTGCGTTCTTTACAGTGTTCCAAACAAAATGTAATAGAGAAGTTTGTGTTCTCAATCAAATTTTTTTGAAAATTTTTTTGTTGAAAACTTTGTTTTTTAATAACTTTTTATATAAACTAAACTTGTGTTCTTAACTATGCTATAAATGGTGTTCTAAAATTAACGAATTTGAATTTGAGGAGTAAAGACTTGGCAACCCTAAAATAAAAAAAAATCGACAGCTAACAGTTATGGGTTAGTAAGAATGGAGCGTTACTCGATGGAACAATGTGTCTTAATTATTGAATAGTATTTTAGAAATATTGCTAGCTTGGCAGCCGCAGTTCTAAAATTGAGTTTCTTAAGCATAGAGACACAGATTTAGATTTAGAGAGTGTAGCTGTTAAGTGATTTTTTAAATCTGCAATTCTTATTCTTAACGCATTACTACTCAGCTGACAAAGCTTAAACACTATTACGACCATATTTTGTACCAAATTTATTGTTTAAATTTAAATGTTGAGTTCCCAATTTTCCCAACATTTTTCTATGAGTTTTTTTCATAATTCTCTGTCAGTTAATGGTGAGTTAATTTTTTCATATTCCACATTCGGCATACCGGTGCCTATTCGAGCTTATTTTGTAACTTTTTTGAAAGTTGGAAAGGGAAATTGTCTTTCTAAGTGTTTCTTTAGATGTGTATATCTCTGGTCAAATCATTTAATTTTCTTTTTCATTGTTGCTTTAAACTTTCTGTTGGTGGTGGTTTGCCAAAATCCTAATGTCAGTTAAAATTAATCACACCGAGGGTACTTAATAAAATTTATTAGCAGTTGAATAGAAATCTAAAAGAAATTAATCAAAAAGGCTGAGAAAAAAACAAGTAGATTTTGGTTTTCTATAAAATGAAAGTGTTTTCTGATGAGGCGTAAAGAAAAGCAAATTAAGAAGGATTGCTTGTAGTCTGCATTTTTTCCTGTCTTTTGAAATAAATATGAAGAGGGATTGGTTTTTATCAAACTTTCTGCAAGCAACACTCTTTCTCTGTTAAGCCAATAATAACAAAACTTTTTTGCTTTACTGATATGGTTACAATGAAGGAGAAAGTAGAAAATGTGACTCATCAATAACATGACTTCTGCTTATTGTTTTGGTAAAGGCTAATACAACTTGTTTGCTACTTTTTACAAAGCCTATGTATAATGCAAGACTAAGCCACAAAATATAAATAAATATATATTGTGGGAGGCTTTAATTTTTTTTTAATTTCAAAACGTTGTGTCATAAAGCACAATAAAATACAAAAGATTTTTCGTGAAAAAAGAAGGTGTGCGTGAGTTAAAAGAAGTCAATTCTTGAGAAACAAAATTTAAAGGATTAAAGAAAAACATTTTTAAGATATAATATTCATTACTAAAATATATATATGTGATCTGAAAATTAAGTTTTAAGAAAAACGCATTTTAAGTTTCATAACGCATTATCACTGTAAACACACCTTCAGTTGGGAGATGCGATTTGGTATGATTAGTTATGCTTGGGTGACGTCATGCCTAAAAAAAATTAATGTTCTTCCCATTTTTATTGATTTTCCCAAGTTCATTTTGTACGTTTTTATTGAGTAAATAAATTTTTATCAGAAATCTAACCGATCTCATCTCTTTCTACACCCTTTTATGTACCAGAATCCACTCTTAAGTCTAAACCCGTTTTGCGAAACACTAGCTCCTCCTTCTCGAAGAAATTTCTGCAAAAGTAAGAGTAACAAAATTAGGTCTTTATGTTCCATTCAAAGGGTACTTTATTTAAAAAAAAATAAATATATTCGAATCATTGTTGTTTAAAGTATCCAGCAAAATAATAATATATCGTACGTGACATAAAAGAGAAGTGATTTTGAGGTATATATTTAAATATGAAAAAATTCTTACACTAAAACAAATATTTTTCATTTAAAATCCATCATACTTAATTGACAATAATCTTTAAATTATTGTATAACCAATTCAATTTCATATCGTTCGTGACATATCGTACGTGACAGATTTTTCTCTAATAGTATTCTTAGGTAAAAAAATTTATTTTATGTTAAGAAAAAAGTTAAATTCTAAACAAATAATGTTTTTACACTACGTACGTGACATTAAAATAATATCCAAGGGTAATCAAAAAAATACAGCTAATTGGACTCTATATTTTCTTTTTTCTTATGGATCTTGTTAATTGTTGTTGTTACCCTAATTTTACAGCATATTTACAATTACAATTTATTTTTACACTTTAGTCGCTAAAAAAAGTAGTTGATGGCATTTCTTTCAAAAAAGTCAAAGAGATAATCAAATTAAACTCTTGTTATTGCTTTTGGAATAACTACATAAGCTCTTAATACCTGAGCGTAGTAAAATTTGAGTGTTTTTTATCAGTAAACTTTCAAGAGTTTTTATTATTTTCTTGAACCTATTAGCGTTTCTCTTAAGTTGTCGAATTAATAGAAAAATATTCCAAATTTGACAAACAAAGTCCGTAAATAGGCCATTAGGAGACTAACCAGTGATGTCTGGACATAAGAAAATTTCTCCTGTGTGGTGACTGGAAAAAGTTATAATCTATAGGAATAGAAAGCGAGAGCAAGAATATGAATTTTTAATAAAATATTAAAAGAGTCAACATAAAAATTGAAATTGAAATTTATAAAATATGACCAAAAATTCTTATACTATAGATATATCTGACAATATATTTGAATAAAGCATAATTGAATTTTCTTGTACTTATTGAATCAAAGGATCCAACAAGCTTATAACCATAAATTAGATTTGTCATCAAATAGATCATGGCAAGTAGATCCTTTATTTTCAGTGGATTGATATACTGTGTAGGCCAGAGTGCCCGTAGCTTATTATCAGTTTGATCAACCAGTAGGTTTTAGTAATTATTTCATATCAGGTTGTTAGAGAAAATAATCCCTAGATGTTTTACTGCCTTGACAATCTCAATTTTCTCACCATTTATTGTAGCACGATATCTTCGAGAAATATTGATAATAATGCTCTTTCTATGAACTACATTCTTTCTATAAACTACAAAACAAAACTCTTTGGCAGTGGTTCACAGGCAACTAGGGTTCAATTCCTAATTGAATGCAGCTATGTTGGTGCTAATACTTCTAGCCGAGCCACTGAAACCAAGCATAAACATATCATTAGCATGCAGTTGGATCTTGCAACTATAAAGTTGTTTAGGCAAATCATTCATATAAAAGAAAAAGAAAAATTGCCTTGGAATAGAGCCCTGAGACACACTTGTAACTAAAGGAAGAGAATTTGACTAAAAAGCACAGATTGCACGTAATCCGAGTGTGCAAGAAAAGTTAAGTTTAGTCTACGTAACTTCAAAGCTAAACAGATACTTCAGTTTTGCAAGAAAAAAACCATGAACAATGGCATCAGAAGTCTTGAAATGACCAAATAGAACTAAAAAGTTAATATTGCCGTTATTAAGTTCCTGTCAAATATTTTCACTTACTTCTACAAGAGTAGTAATACAACTATGGTAAGAACGAAAACCAGATTGCATAAATTACATAAATAACAGTTTCAAATTTACAATTTGACTTTAACTCGAATATACAATTGACATTGTGCATTGTGCTGGGGTCACCAGATTTTAATATAAAATAATCTTTTGTTTCAGGTTACACCTTCATATATTTGTCGGATGGAGCTTAAAGAATTGTTTGCATGGGTAGAGGTAGTGTAATGCATACAAAAGCAATGTAAGTAATTAAAACAATGCTACGACTGCAGTTGTTGTATTTATTGGTAAAGGAAATGCATGCTAGATAAGCAATTAATATATAAAGTGATGACTCATGGTGTCAATTTAAGTCGAAGACTCCTTGAATAAAAAACCTAAGAGGACTCAGATACTGATGAAAATGGTCGACAGGCTTTATTGCATGCATGTGGAGATAGATCCATGTTCAGTGGGTGCATAGACAATGACATCAGTATCGTATAGATTTTTTATAGACGGGTAGACAGGTGCTAATGTATACTTACTTAAGTTGAACCTAATCTTAAGTCTGCGGATCTCTCTATCAGAGCAGCCTGGCATAGCCTTAGATCACCTAGTAAAATGCCGAATGCAAGGAAAGAGAATTCTTATTTCACTCAATAACCAGTCCGATATAAAGCGCGTACGTTGGATGAATGTTTAATCATGTTTTGTGCTTAAGTGTATTCTAAACTTCAATAGATGTACTTCTGCAATTAAGGTGACGCTACTGCGGAGGGACACGTATGCACTCAAACTTACAATTAGGTTATCTGTAGAGGTATGCAGGGGACATAAAATACTTTGGATTATGGGTGACTGTGGGCAAAGGCTTTTCTATGGGTAAAGTTTCTAATCTTGTAAAAACGGATGGAAGGAAGCACTTGTAGACAGGTGTGTTTTGTTATCAAAAAGCCTCTAGAGTTGAAGCAGTACAGGTATTCCAATTTAATCGAAATTTGTATAACTGTTTTATTAACAGGACAAATAAACTTCAAATATCAATTGGACAGCATGATGATTTAAGTGGAAGTTCGAGGATCAAAGACAGGCACACATTTTGGATGCTATAAGAGACCTCAGTCAGAAGGTACTGGTGAGTACAAAAGACTGCGTGGTGAGGATTGTTGGCAGTGTAAAATCGTTTTCTAGTCTAGAACAAATGGCAGTTTTGGCGTTGGTGGCGGTGTTGAAGACTTAGCGAAGGAAGGAATGTAGCGGTATTATTAGTTAAAGCTACTTTAAATGGAAGTAGTCTGCATTGATGTTTTCTATAAGCACATTTTATATACTAATGGACAAATTTATTTCTTGCTACAAAATTTACGCTCACAGTATACAACCAGTTTTCATAAAAAAAAGAATATTAAATTTAAAAAGTCTGGGTCCTTTTTAAATTGCTTAAGTATGTCAGTTATAGGCAGTTGCCACTATCGCATAAGCAAATCAAGTGACAAAACAGATGACTTTGTTAAGAGTGTATGTGTATGATAAATATAGAAAACAAAAACAGTATATATAGTCACTACTTCTACAGTGGTATTACAACTTAAACTCCCACTTAGAGAATCTTTTGTCGTTGTATTTGGGTGTTTTTATTTTTTTTTTTTCGTTTTCAATTAAGTGTTCACAGTTTACTGGATTTACTTAAAAAAATTACTTAGCATTAGATTATGGTCGAATGGATCGACCGCAGAACATCCTAGTGTATACTTATAACAACATGTATTTGGCGTTTGTTGACACTAACAACTTTTGACTTACATAATTCATAAAATATTTAGTCGCTAAGCGTATCGACTATGTAAATATGCCAGTTAACATTTAAATGCATGGTTGCCAGCAATTAAGCTAAAAATTAACAATCTTTTAATGTCACTCCTTTCAGATAAGGACGCTTTATTAAGATATTCTAAGGAGGATGTTAGCACATGTTTTCCTTAATATTTACTTAACAAGTAATAACTCTACATTACTATCATTCTAATAAGATGTCCCTTAATACATGTGCGTAGATATGTGTGGCAGTATGCTTGGTTGGGTATTTATGGTTGTGTTGTTGTTGTATGACTATATTTACATACAAGTTTTGAATGCTTGTAAATGTTCAAAGATATTTCCCAAGTGTGTGTAAAACATTAAATAAAATTAAGGTATTTTGACATAAAATACTTATACTTATGCGTATGTACGTATGTATGTATGCGTTTAGTTGTGTAGTAGATTATTATATGTTTACCTCAGCTTAGTGAACAATATTTTTGTATCTGTTAAAGCAAATGTGTGCTTAGATAAGTTATGTGTGGGCATAAAGCTTTAAATTTGTAGGCTTATTTCTGTACATTGAAATATTTAGATGGCTTTTTATTGTCTTTAGTTGATGCTGTTTCTTACATTTCTTTCCTCTTTCAGTTTCCACTCTATCTCAGAGGACATAAAAAAACAAAAAAAAAACAAATTACAAAAACAACAAACATATTTTCCGGGTTTTGTTTAGTGCGTAAATAATGCTGTAGGAGCAATACTTTTATGGCAGGGGGTAGGGGCAAATGTGACAAAAACAAAATTACATATAAAAGAATTTCTTCCTGTTTTCCTTTATGTTGAATTTAATGTCGTAGTATTGGCAAGAATTTAAAATATTATTTCGCATTATAAAACGACTTAGACCGTGATGCTAAGGCAAGCAATAAATGTAGGAATAAATGAATAAGCTAAATTTGAATTTAAATTCAAGATCAAAATCAATTTATGTACTGTTGAATAAAAGGTGGAATTTTAAACTTTTTCTTTCCACTCAACAAGCGTGTAAAATGTATGAGGCGTATTAGTGATATAAAATGAAATAAAATATAACTCATACGCAAGGTAGCTATTGATATAAAGTTCTTAATAAAATTTCAGCATTTTAATGAGAAACCTTTAAATCAACAAATTAAGATTTCAATTTTCAAGAACAAAGAAAATGTTTTTAAATATATTTTTTACATCCTCAACCACCCTCTGTGGTGCCAGAAGGTATTTATATACTGATTTTTAGAGGACTTTTCGTAAAATTAAAACACAACAAATTCAATACAATGACCAAAATGTTGGTCTTATTAGCTTACAAATTTTGTGGCATTTAAAATTTAAAAATAGTTTAGGCATATTTTTCTGCTAGATGCCATCTTGGCGATCAAATTATAAATAACTTTTCGCTTCTAAATTATAAGCTGTTGCTGGTTTGACAGAATAAATCAGACATTCCCCTTCAAAATCAGTGCAAAGGTGTAAAATCACATAAATAAAGTAGCCAGTTTACAGGTGATGGTCTTACAAACTGTATGGCATGTTGCGCCAACTTGTTAAAACAATTTCTCCTACATATTATTTGCTATGACATGAGGAATAAAAATAATCACGGATCACGAGGCCAAGTTGATGATTGGCATTGAATCGATAAATTCCAGTTCTCTGTCATACTTGCTTCTGTTGTGGTGAGTACTTCTTCTGTACCAAACAATCTTTATAACGTTTGTTTGTAGTCAAGAAAATTTTTAATTTAAACAAAATTGCAAACTATATTTGTTCTGCATGTTTTTATTTCTCTCATATATTTAATCTAAAAAAAACTAGTTCTCTTCAAGTCTTGTTTCAATACTTCTTACTTCAAGGAATTGCCTAAATTAATGCTGTAATTAATGAAAATAAAAGAAAAAAATTACCTTAAACTTTTACTTATTTTCGCCCATGATTATAAACTTCCCATAAAATATATCAATTTACAATTTCATGACACCAACAAAACTTTTTATTTAATATTTCACAAACTATTTAAACTCAATTAATGGTAACTAATTTAGATTGGCTTGAAAAAGACTTAATTACACAAGTAATGCCTGAAAATATAATAATTGAAAAACGCAGGTCAAATGTATTAATGTTTCATTATAATAAATAATTAACTAAAATAGAATTAGACAACTTTGCGATATCAAATTATATTTAAAGGAGAAAGCCACATTCGGCACATTTAGAACTTTGTTATTTGTTCAACTAAGTTTTCTTGAATTAAACTTGTTAAGCCCGATAGCAAATTAAAGTTTGAATTTAAGAGAGAAAGTTCAAAAGTTAATAGTCTACTTAGCAGTTTTGTATTTATTATTAAGTATGGTCTATACTACAGTCTTAATTGTAACTAAGTAAATAAGATTAAAATGTGAAATAAATACATTTTAATCTTATTTAAAACTTAGCTTCGGTATAGTTATACCTATTGATTATTTAAAAGGGCGGTTTGTATTTTAGTATATAGTTTATTTTAAAAGCAAATACTTTTCCTTATTTTTCTTTAATTCGTTGTGGTATAATAGTCTATAATTTATATAGAATACTAGTCCTCTTTATGACTTAATCTATAGTCCACTGCAAAGTCTAGTCTGTAATCTAATCTAGATGTACTAATAGTGTAAAATCTAAAGCAAATTTGTGTATTTTTTTTTACAAAAAGACATTTTTTATAAATCCGCATATGGTTATATTCTCGTTTTATCTCCACTATTTGAAAATATAGGCACTTGTTTGGCTTCAAATAGTATCAAATTTATCATCAGAGTTTTTTAATAAACTCAGTATTATATTTACGATGTTAAAGACTGAAACACAATTACCCAGAAATTGCAAAGGACCCAGTTTCAATCCCGTAAGAGACTATCAAAAGCAGGATCTCCAGACACTTCCTACAGAAGACAGTTGCGTGGGCTGGATATATGTAACGTGGCATAGCTTATGTGGCCCTCTTTTGTTATCAGGCGTACCTCGCGACTGACTAGTCGATGATGGGTCACTTCCATCAAACGGCCATTGTCGCAGCTGTCTGGATAGGGAAAAGGAGGAATCGGTTTTCCACCTTCTCTGCGAATGTCCTGCTCTAGCGGCTAAGAGACACAGACTTTTGGGCAAACATGTATTGGATATCCTCTCTGCGATATCTGAAGTTGGACTGAGTGATCTCAAGACCACGGGGTGGATCTAGTACCCTTATTCTTCGATCTATTCTGAGATATAATGTAATTGACGAGTGATGTGGTGTTGTCAAAACGGTGTCATACAGACTCCACTTGACTGTTCGCATGCAGTGATCTGCCATGTTAAGCAACCAACCCAGAACATACTCGACTCCAATTTGTTATCGCTATTTTTCTCATCGTCATGTTTTATATTCTTTAATGGGCTAAAAACGTTGAGAAAGATGTTTTTTCCAAAAGTGTCTTACCAATAAACTTTGTGTGCTTTAACGAACTGTGTAAGTTTAGAATTTACTTTCATCATTTGCTTTTCTATTTTCTTTAAAGGTTTTTACAAAAGGATTAAATCTATTTTTGTAGTATACCAGTTTTGCAGAGTCTTTTGGTTTAAAGGAATTTTTATTTTAAGATATTATTTTGTGAAAAAATTTAGTATCAATTCCGTTAAACAGACCAGACTACCTTCAGGATTCTATTATACTCCTTAGAATGAAATCCACATAAAATGAACCAGTTTATAGTCTAGTTTTATGGTTCATAGCCAAGTTTTTTCCATAATTTTAACTTTTCTTAAGAAAAATATGTACATTCTATACCCCTAGTAAAAAGTTACAAAATACCTCATTTCCTCTGTTAGAATACTTCCATTAATTACAAAGGTATAAAGAAAAAAATTTACATTTTTCTACTCCTATAAAGATTTTTCCTGCAACAGTTTAAGCTGTTAAACTTAAAAATTAAACAAAAAAATTTTAAATTCCCTGACATATTAAAAGCAATAAATATTCTGGCACACTTTCCTCAAAGTAAAACTTTTTTTTACTCTTCGAAAAAACTTTTCCTTGAGAAAACGTAAACAAAAAATTTCTAAAGCTTTTACTTAATGCTGAACCTCTCGCGTTTTGTTGTTGTTGTCATGTCGGAAAAAGTAATCAAAGCTTTCAGATATTCTTTACCTTTTTCAAATAAGTGTGCATGTATAAATGGTTTGTTGTCATTCAGCATGGTTGATAAACAAAGTAAAAAAGCATTATGATGAGCTTTGTATTTGTTTGTAGTAAAAACCAAACATTCTTCTTTGCTCTTCTTCGCTCTCTAAAATCCAAAAACTTATACCAAATACTGTAAACAAACAATTTCTGAGAGTTTTAATATAGATAAACAGTGTTGATAATAAAGTAATTTTAGCATTTTTTATTATTGTTAATAGTGTTTTATTATATTAAATATTTGGAAAAGTTTTCAGTATTTATAATGGTCACAAATACAGTTTGGATTTGTTTGCTCGGATAAATTCTACTTAAACAAATACATAAGCATCCGATTAATTTAAGTTTAGAGTATCCCTTTTAACATAGATGTAAACTCCTCTTTGGTGCTTGAGTGTGTTCTAAAGCTCAATAGGTGTGCCTCTACAAATGAGGTAACGCTGATGTGGGTTAAGGGACACGTGGGCATAGCTGGGAATGAGGCTGCTGACGAACTTGCGAAGAAGGGGTCTGAGGCTGCATTCTACGGACCGGAACCCATAACTGCTCTGGGTAATGGGTTAGTGCGGGCGAAGATCATTCAATGGGTGAACTCTATAAACTTGCGAAGGTGGATGGAGGGAACCGCGTGTAGACAGGCCCGTATGGTGCTCAGGGAGCCACTTGGCTGGGGTGCAGTGAAGATATTCGGTTTTAATCGGAGTATGATGAGCTGGATCACTGCGTTGATTACAGGACATGGTAACTTAAAATATCATCTGAAGAGGATGCGGATCGTGGATGATGATATTTGTAGAATGTATCTGGAGGATGCCGAGACGGCAGCGCATGTAGTATGCGAGTGTCCGGCGTTGGCGAGCGGAGGATTAAGGATCACAGGCAAGCACACTTTAAGTGTGAGTGCGATGGGGGACCTAAGTCTGAGGGAGATGCTGGCGATTACAAAGGACTGTGCGATGAGGATTGTCAACAATCACTAGTCGGCAGTGTGAAATCGTTTTCCTAGTCCAAAGCAAACGCCGGTTGTGGCGCGGGACACAGTGATTGAAGGTATACTGATCGGTAGACACGAAATCACTGAGAAGCGAAGGGGGTCGAAAAGGGACCCGTGATAGTAGTGGTCTGCTTTGATATTCCCCCTACATGTGTATATTACTTTTAACCAACCATCTATCGTAAAGAAAAAATTCATAAGATACATAACATCCTTGATTCTATTTAACTAAAAAATTTAAAAACATGAACATTTAGTAATAAAAGTTGAGGTTTTTTGTAAAATTGGATTCAGAATTTTAACATTCCAAAAAAAACGTAACAAAAATAGCTTTTAATTTTTAAAGTTAAACTAAGATATTGATTTTTAACATTAACATTTGATATAGCAGAATAGCTTACACATAGTAGAATGATGTCTAAAACGACTCGTTACATTAAATTTTTTTTTTTTAATAATTTTCCAAACTTTGTAGGCTTTTCAGGACTTTGAAGGATTGATAATGATATGCGATAAGGATGAAGAACTTAAATAAATACCTTAATTTTGTTTATTAAAATAATTGTTTAACTGTGTAATATTTACTATGGAAATCTATGCAATTGAGCTACATTTACCCTTGACAAATATTTGCCTAAATAATTCCATCTATTATTTTTGTTAAATACTTAATAAATGTATTGATATTTTTTAGCAAAATAAGCCAACATTACAAATTGCACATTGCACAAAAAACACAAATTTCAGATTTAATATAGAAATTTAGAAGTAAAATTTGAAATGAATTAGGACCTTTTATTAAAAGTTTTGAACTAAAAAAACGAAATGTATAAAAACACAGCTCTGTTCAATATAATTTTATTTTAAATTCAAACAACACTTTTATGAAATAATAAAATTACTAATAGAAAATCAAATTCATTTAAGGCAAGCGTTTGTTTGTAAATATTTTAAAATTTTGTTTAAGTACATTATTTATATAAAAGAAGATTTTTAGTTAAAATAAACAACTATTTATTAAGCATTAATACATTTTAGTGCTTACCTTTATTCTGTCGATTATTTGCCAAATATTAACATACCTTAAACATATTTTATTACTGAAGTTAAATTTTAATCCTGTGATTTAGAAACATGTTTTCAATAATAATTTTGCAAACGTCGAATATTAAGCCAACAAAACGTTATATTCAGGAAGTATTAGTTGACGTCTTATGATTTATCTTCCACTTCGGTTTCTAGGTAAAATAAATAGTTTTCGAGGTTTAAATTTTGACACGGAAGACAAGGTTCGCCCAGGGCAGATAAGAAATCGTTGGAAATCGTTCAGATGCATACGTTTTTGTTGTTCTCATTTAGTTTAAAACATTTAGAAAATAAGTGATAATGTTTTGGCAAAGCATAAGCAAACTGATGACTTATAGATTTTTATTGATTTTTAATTTTCAAAATAACGTATCGCAGAATATTCAAACCGAATTTTCATCTTTAAAAGAGTCGAACGACTTCTGTAATTTTTCTCTATTGATGGGTTATTAAGGTTATTAAAAACAAGTACTTATTTATTGCTATTAAAGTAATATTAGATGCCAGATTGTAAGTAGTGAAGAACTCTCTTCTAGTACTTTTAGCTCAATATTTTGAAATGTGTTATTTTGATGGAAAGAGCTTGTAAATTCATTAGGAGCTACTTACGCAGCAATTTGCAAATATTTTTAAGTAGCATAATTCATTTAAAAGCAGGGATATTGGATACCTTACAAATTAGGTCTAAGTGGCCTTAAAAAACTTTTCATGTCTGAAATGTTGCTTGTACAATATAAAGGGAAATGATTTTTTTAAAGGATCATTACCTGCGATGGAAAATGCAACCTTTACAATAAGTTATAGTATAAAAAATTGTTTGCTGAGACCGATCAAATAGCTAAATTAAACTCCAAAACCAATTATCTACTGCACTAAGTTATTACTCTGCATTTTATGGTAGTAAGAGGGTCATAACTAACATAAGATCTCTTCCATGTGTTTTTCTTTCAGATAATGTTTCTGAAATTGTCAAAATTTGTTTTGAGTTATAAAAGACATGGAGTTCTTTTGTAGAATTTCCCATAAGACCATATGATTATGACTAAAACTTGGAGGGCATTTATATTGTGCAAGTATTTTAAAATAAATGCTTAAAGTAATAAAAAAATCCTACATTCTTAAATTATACACATTAAAATAAAAAAATAATTTTTATATCACTAATCACTAATTTTATCACTAATTTTAATCACTAATTTTTGTGATTAATTTTATTTTTTTAACTTTATTTCTTTTGAAGGAAAGACCGTTTCTATTCACACCCCTTAAAGAAACTTAAAAGAAATAATAATTAGAAATAGAGAAGCTGCATATACAAAAATTTATAATAAACTTGTTTTAAAAGGCAGTTTTCATTAATATTTTGTGTATTTTGTAGAATTTTTTTACACAGTTTTTAAATTATTCCTTCCTGCTTTAATTTTTTTTTTTATTTTTTATACGTGGGCAATTATCAAACCATAGTGTAGCAACGAATTAACAGATAAATTGTAGTTATTGGAAACATATTATTATTTTTTTATTATTCTCGCTTTAAAATTTCATTGAAGTTTATTTTCTTTTGATTATTTGGCAATTTAACGCTAGATAATTGACAAAGTGGTTATTTCCAATACTCTTTGTAACCATGGAAAGGCTCGAGCAAATTACTTTTATGCGGTAATACTTAACTTTAAAAAAACATTAATTATATATTATGTTTAATATAAATGATGTCATTAAATGCTTAAAAGCTATAATTAGTTTTAAACTGGAGTAAAATAATTTTATAACGTATGATTAATATTAATTGTCAGAGACAATACATCCTTAGGTGGCGTACAAGTAATATTAAACTTTCTTTAACACAACCCAGCAAAAAAATCTATGACAAAAAAGTTATTTATTTATTTTAAACGTATTAAAATTTATGTGAAAACGCTAATGATTTTAACATTAACGTGTCTTTGGAGATCATGTGTTTACATGAATATTATAATGAACTGCACGCTATTTTAACAAGTGCACAGAACTCATGCATATTTAGTGAGAAGCATCTGATGTTTCTTGAGTTAATTTTGTTTGTTTACAGGAATTGTATAAGATATTTTGCATGATGTTACATTCATTTTCAAGCAAACGAATTAAAACAAATTATTTTACATTTAAGAAGTCATTTAGAATTATTGCTTTTACGCAATTAATTTAGAAGTCTTTGAAATGTTATTCGCTTTGCAGTTCTCCCAATTGTTTTTTTTTTTTTGCTGGAAATTTCACAGAGGCTAGTGTTATCCGAAATCTTTGCCAAAAATTAAATTTTTTGCTTACAATAATAATATTTTTTTTTAATAACGTTCGAATTGTATATATCAAAGCAAATAACTGCATATTGGGGTTTTGAAGAAAAAAAGAAACAAATATCAGCTGATTTATGGGCACTTAAAGTTGATATTTGCAAGCAACGTAATCAGAGCAGCATAAAAAGTGTACTTTTGATATAAATTAAGACGTTCTTTTATCAGTTATTAAACGAAAAGTAGGAAATCGTGCATAATATGGTGAAGAGAGGGGATGGTAAGTAATTAAAAAAAAGCGAAAGTATTTAAGTGGACGTTATTGCTTTTGTTCACAAAACGTTAATTCTAACTTTACATAAAAAAAACGATTTAATCCATCAATATAAACTTTGCTTAAGTTTCTGACAAAATTGACCGTGGACTGCTGTGTTTTCCTTGATGAAAAGTGTCAAGAGAAGAATTGTGATTTAACTTTTTTTCATGTTTCGTTTTGGCTTCTTTCGGTTTTTGATTTTTCTTTTAGTTTTTTTTTTTTTTCTTTAAGACAGTCTCAGGTTAAAATATAGTGAACTTTTTAATGTTTGTATTTGTGAAAAGAATAAGAACAAAAAATTTGATGCTGTTTACAATTTTATCACAACTGAAATTGATTTAAATAATATTTTCAAACAGGTTTTGGCTTCGTTGAAGCAAAAGGTGCAAACTTTTTGCAAAGATTTATTGTTAAGGTGGCACAAAGCCCACACAAATTTTAATTTTGTTTCTTTCAAATTTTGTCGACAAGGATTATATGCCATTTTGTTAGCTCTATCGTTCTTGCATTGTGCTGGCTTAAAAAATGCATCCTTTCCTTTCCAGATATTTAGATTTTTTTTTTTATTTTTTTTTTCATATCGTGGCAACCCAAAAATTTTAACCGTTACAAAAATCAAAAAACCCAGCTGTGTGTGCTAATGATAGGGAAGGGCGGCTAGAGCAGACACCTGTCTCCTACAACACCGGTTTACCAGAATTGTTGTTTTTTAGATCACAGTTTTGTTTGTGTTTTTTTTTATTACTATTTTTTTTTATTGATGCAGATCTGGGCTAGGTTGATGGGAGAGACCTCCCTGAGGGAGTCTTTACGAAATATTTATAGCCGGACACCAATGCACCAAGGATCTTGCAACAGTTTCAATAAGTTTTAAATTTCAGTCACATTGACTCAAAACTTTGCTGAAATTAATTTTGGCCCTAAAAGTTCTATAAATTACCCACTGTGCAATGAACAAAATATACGTGTATCTTGTATTTAGTAAGACCAGAAAACAAAATAATCAAAATATTAAATAAAAAGATTTTTTAAGATAATACGTTCCCTCCAGGCTTTCCTTACACTTCTCGCAACCAAACCTTTAAAAGGGGCACAAAAAGTTCAGTGTAAAAAGCAAGGATATTATTATTTAAGTTAAAAGGGTTAAAATTAAAATTATCTACTTGATAATTGCCACAAAATATCTTCATCAAGTAGCCAAAATAAATTTCTCTTCATTTCTTAAGGCTGTTTAAACTACTTTTACTTGGATATGCCAATAGTGGTGTTGCTGTTATAGCAAGCAAACTGGAGCTGAGGTTTAGGCCTAAGGAAATAAAATTCAACTTGACATTATCTGGACAATTTTTTTTTCAATTTTAATTGTAAATACATTATTTAAATAGAAAAGTTTCACTACACAAATACCAAATTAAATTTGACTGGTGTAAAGACTGAACCTATGTTTGTATGACTTGTACTTAAATTGTGCGGAAATTCCCTAATAGAAAATTTGTCAAAAATTAACAGTAAATAACAAGACGACAAGAAATCTTTCAATTGTCATATTGTAAAAAAAATAAAACAAAACAATTTATAACAGTGACACTTACACAAATAATCGATAAATACACAAACGCGAAACAGAATAAAAAGAACAACAACAACAACTTAGAAATTAAAAAATATTTGTGTGTTTGTTATTAAGAATATTGAATAAATACACACATGCAAAGAAGAATTGCGTGTAAAATATAACGTGTTAAAGCAATTTGTCTTAACACATTAAACTTTACAACGCACAGACCTACAAACTTAAATCAACGCATGAATTTGCTTACACATTTATGCGTAAAAAGTAAAAAAACTTTTACAACACACACTTAAACGCTTTTACTTACGCCTACAGTGTGACACAAGGTGGGCGTATAAAAACATTATTTATCAAAGTACAAAAAATTCGAAAATTATGCTGGAACTGCTAGAACAGGAATTGAGCAACGTAAAGAAAGGACTGATGAAAAAGTCAATACAATGAATTTTCATTTTTATGATGTCAAAGCGTACAAATACTTAAAAAACAAGTCAAGTAGTCCATACTTAAATTAATTTATAGCAGTGTCAGAAGTACGGTAAGCACAGATTTTCTTAAAACATATACCAGATGATTGGCTTAAGAACGAATGATTTAAGAACGTTATTCTTGTAAACATTATTACTTACAGCTTAAGTATGATAAACCAAATGAGAATTATAAAAACATACTTGAAATTTTATAGCAAATGTCTCAGAAATAGAAGATTGTTTTTAATTTGAGAGAACTTAGACTTAATTTAAGAAGCTGATTCTTATTTTAACAGTCCTGTAATTAACTTTGTAAAACAATTGCGTTTTGTACTGGTTTTAAGAAAACCAGAATTAATTCGTACTTGAATTTTAAAGCGCGATTTCGGCTTAAATTAAGAATTAAATTCTTGGACTTAAAACTAAATTTTTCTTTCAGAGTCCTCAATGCTTTTTAACTTACATAAATGTTAAATTAATTTTATCGCTGAGTTACGCACCACTACTGAGCAAATAGTGATAAATGATAATTCTAACCGCACAGTCCTTCATGACCGCCAGCATTTCCGTCAGACTAGGGACCTCTTAGGCTTTCACACATATTATGTGATCTTTTATAAGCTGCAATCTGAGTCTTTCTCACCTCTTTAAGTAGGAGATCCAGGATTCTTATATGGCCCACCAGTAAAGATCTTTATGTCACTAACCATGCCCTCATTGAACATAAATCAATCGGCTGTGAGCATACAAAAAAGCCTCTTGACCACCTTCCCTCGAATCATGCATTCTACCGGCATCAGAGTCGTCCTTACCTCTTTAAATTTGAGTCCAATGATTCTTATTTGCCTCATCAGTAGTTATACTTATGTCACTCTTCTTGCTATCATTGCGCAAAAGTCCTTTCATTATGAGCATGTGATGCATCTCCTCGGGCACATTAACTCAACACATGCGCTACACCGAGATCTGAATTTCCCTAATCATTTTATGCAAGAGGTTCAGAATTCTACTGTACTCGAGTTGGAGGTGTTTGAAATACCTTTATTTCCCGGACTAGCAACAACAAAAAAACGTAGACAAGACAAAATTACCCGAGGTTTTTTTTAAATAAATTTAAGTAAGAAAAGAATATCTTAAATAAAAGGATTTCCAATAGGGATGATATGTTTCTGAAGTGATGTTTCGGTAATTTTTTGTTTACAATTTTCATCATGGAGAGATATACGCAAGAACAACGTTTACAAACTATTCAGTTTAATTATCAAGATAATCGTTCTCCAATTGCAGCTTTTCGTACACTTTTGCTATTTTATGGTCGCTCACTTTCATCTGAGTGGTACAGTTATTAAACAAAACTGTCGATTCTGGTGCAAAGAAAATCAACAAATTACTTTAAAAAAACGATTACATTCACCTAAATTGACAGTTTGGTTAAGCTTTTGGTCTGGTAGCATCAATGGTCCGTACTTCTTTCGAAATTAGGCTGGTAGCATCGTTACTGTCAATGAAGAGCGGCCTAGATTGATGATAACCAAATTTTTATAGCCGAAATTAAAAGAAGTTGATCTGGACAACATTTCATTTCAACAAGACGGCACTACGTGCTACACAGAAAATGCAACAATTGATTTATTGCGAGAAAAGTTTGGAGATTCGATCATTTCACGAAATCGTTATATTGAATGGCCTTCAAGAAGTTGTGATTTAACATTATTAGACTATTTCTTGTGGGGTTATTTGAAGTCATTATTCGTTCAAAATAAACCAGACTCTCTTAAACCTTTACAAGTCAATATTGAACGTGCCATTCATGATGAGGTGAAAAAAGTGCTCGAAAATTGGGTTCATCGATTCGTACCTCCAGAAGAAGTCGTGGAAGCCATTTGAATGATTTTTATTTAGAACTTAATTCTGTAGAATTTCATTTACAATATGTGGTTTTTTTAAGAAATCATATCACTCTTATTGAAAAACCTTGTATAAGCAATTTGTAAGAAAATTTGATTTGAAAAGAATGCGAATGATGAATAACAGTAGTACGAATAAAAAATATGATGTCTTTAGGTGGAAATGTCCATGTTACCGATCTTGCCTAGAACTTAGAATGACTCTTTGATTTAGGGAAGCGCCCCAAAAGCCCAAAATAAATTAATTCTTTTCAATCACAAGTTAAATGGTTTCCTAGTCCCTCACTCCCCTTTCAGTTTCAATTTAAATTTATTACCTTTGTATGAATAAATATTTTGTTTTACACTCGCTTAAAACTTTTATGACATATTTTGTTTATTTTTTATTTTAACAAGGAGTTTTTTCATATTTCTATATGGTTTGTTTGGGTAGAGTGTGATTATTTGTTTTGCGGGGGATGGAAAGTAAAAAAGGTAGAAGAAAAAATGTCTAGCTGAATGTGACAGTATTTTAAGTATAAAAAGAAATTGGTATTGAAACAAACTGCAAGGATATTTGTATGTATGTATCAACGCTTGTGTAAAAAATTAAAGGAAAATAAAGTTATTTTTAGTTGTAGCAATATCAAGATAAAAAAAACGGAATACATAATTCAATTGAAGACAGTTAGGAGCTAGTGTGATAATATTTGAAAATATTCTTTCAAAAGTGTAAGCAAAAAAATTCAAGAAAAGGTGATTTTTGTTTTAATTCCAGCGATTAAATTCCAGTAGATTATTTTAAGCTTTAGACAAAACTTTATTATGAACTATAAGTTATGCAAACATATGTTTAATAGTACGTAGTCTTATCCCTAGCTCAGTCAATAGTCTAGTCTAAATTAGCGTTGCCCAAGCAAGTTTGGGTTTCAATTATTTTTGTACAACCACTTAGCTATAGGCTGTGTGTTTTGATACATATAATTAGCACTCAGCACTACTTATTCGAAATACACAAACAACTTTGTCTTATTAGTTTTTTTTTATCGTTCTTCAATGTAGATCTTCTTTTTGTTTAAGGTATGATACCGCTTAAAAAAGTGTGTTTTAAAAGGCACTTGGAAGAAATTGGTGTGAGATTTTCATTTCAAACTTATATCATTCACAAAAGAATTATTCTATGATCACTCACAATCTAGTCTCACATAATTAAAACAAAATGGTTTTGCGAAAGTAATGGGAAAATGATGTTTTGTTTTACTTATAATTTTTCGGCTAAAGCACAATTTTTAATATGCTTTTAAATGATTCAAACTAACACTAAGTAAAAAATTGAAAGGCATTTTATGCAGATTAGAGATTTGGAGGCCTTATTAGTTATTATTACGGATTATAGCTGACGTTGACATAAATTTTTATAATGTATCATGGAGGACTTAAAGAACATTTCGATTGGTAAGTACGGAAAAATAAAATTTAAACGCACTAAACTTTTTTTCATTTCAGATAATTTTAACAAAAAAGTAAATCAATTTTTTTGAAGTGTACGTATATGAAATATTTTTTTCTTTTTCCTTGTATATTGGTCTTTGAAACAAAAAATATTATGCACCCGTGATCTGATGCCGATATTCAAGTTTTTCTGTCAAGTTTTTCACACATACTACTTGTCAAAATTAACTTAAATTGATTGCTGTGACGTAGGCTGCACGCAATTTGAAAGCAATTTTAATATTCAAAATGTCTTTGTCAAGAAAACAACTTAAAATAGTTGCTTTGCTGAAAGTACTGTTGTTGGCGGCAGAATATTTGTAAAAAAAAAACCAAAAATTCGTCACAACAATTGCACTCAGCTGTTTTCTTGACTGTAAATTGAAACATTCGATGGGAAGGGAATTTCAAAAGCAAGTTCGCATCAAGTTCTAAAAGTATGAGTGTGTTAGTAAAAAAGTATGAGTGTATTGAAACTTGATACACAAAACTTGATCGTATAACCCCTGTGTTATATAAAAAACCAAAAAAACCTTTTTCGTAATCTGTTCAAACAAAATTTTAAAACTACTACAAATTTTATTTTTTATTTTTTACTTTTTACTATTTAAGCAACGAAATATAATTTTTTTTTGGTTTTTTAAAGTGTTTTATTACAAGTATGTTTAACGGACTCCACAAGTTTTTATTATTATAAAGTTAACAGCCAACATAGAAATGGTTGACTCGAGTTTGAAGTTAGTTAGTACTAAGAACTGCAAGAAATTTTGAGCAATATGAAATCAAAGAAAGTGGGATATAAAACGAAATTTTAGTTAGCCTACAAATCATGAATGAAGAGAGTACTCTATATAGAGTTGTAGCGGGACAGCTGAAATTTAAAATGACTACAACTTAAATGAATTTTTAAGCAAAAAGTAGGTCCAGAATTTCTATATCACGGGTTACCACAGAGAATCTTGTGTTACTTCTTCTGTTAACTTAATACAAAACAAAACAAATGAATCAGATGCTTACCAAGATTACTTCTAAATGAATCAACTTTTCCATGGTGTAAGCGGTAATACCACTTTTCTGAAACCAAATGTTGTCAATCACATGGGTTTTAATTTTAGGAAGCAAACATTTCGTTACTATGTCCATTGGCACTCTTATCTAAGGGTTATATTTTGCGAATTGAAAATATTGGATATTCACCAGCACTTCTACTTGTAGCTGCTACATCCATAGTTATACGATCACTGCGTTGTAATGCCATTTTGACATACCGAAATGCGTTTAAAATCTAAAATAAAAATTTTAAATAAAAATTCCAGGTTGAAATATACTTAAATTGAAAAATTAAAAATATATGATTTTAAACACGCAACTCGGCGAATCGGATACAACTGGGTGTAATTCTTGCATATGGTAAAACAAGTGTCCATTCAAAATCTAGTCTTATTTTCGTGGCTAATTAGTGATATATGACACAATGGGCTTAGACAAATTTTAATCTCTTCATAATTTTTCATTATATAATTTTCGTTGAAGCTTAAAATTTTAAACAATAAAATAAGCTGAGGGTTGGTTTTAATTTTGGTTTTTATTTTTAAATTTGATTTGATTTTAATATACGCACGGAAAGACAGACAGACGGATAATTCTTAATCGACTCCTTTATTCAGAAGCTTTCAGAAAATATGTATTTTGTGTGGTAGGAAATAAATATTGTATAAATTGCGTAATGTCAAACCTATATAAGTATACCCTTACACTCACTCGCCCACTGTAAAGGGTATACACAATTTAAAGGGGTGAAATCCTAGTGGTCGGTGTATGTTATATTTTTTTACTATTTTTATGAATTTTAAATCCTAAACTGACTGAACGGCCAAAAGTTTGTCAGTCTAGTGTCATTTATGCTTAGTTTTCTCTCCTATTTTTTAATGACAAGCCTAATGACCGCATAAATCTTGAAAATCATAGAATTGCTAAAAGGCGCAAAATTTTTTTACATAATTGCCTGTCTTATACGGGTTTTTTTAAATATGTCCTCCGAATTCACGCAGAGTGCAGGGGCAGTAGCAGGACAAAATGTTAAGTCTTTAACACAACTATGATCTATAATACATCTGTTATAACAATATTTTCTCGAATAATATAATCTTAAATTAAGGCTACAATGTAGTTGTTAATCAAATTTACAGCTTACATTCTCCCCCATAAACTCTGTCTTTATATTTTTGCTTTAAACAATGTGTCACTTTATTAAAGTTATTAAAACTTAATAGACACGAAAAGGAACTATAATTGTTGCAACACAAAATGTCACAACTAGTCTTCAACAGAAAAATGTAACAAATGATAAAAAAGAAACACATAAAAATGGAAAGCAAAAAAAGAAATAAAAACTGAACTGAATATGACTTAAATAAAAGTTGCTAGTGGGGCGTATAAGTGATAACGAAATTAATTATACGCACTAGTGCTTCACAAAAGCACTTCATAAGAAGGAAATTTATAATTGTTATTTAAATTCTCTTTTCTTTAGATTTTGATTAAATTTAAAAAGAAAAAAAACTAGAAAACTAAATAATCAACAAGTAAATATAGGGTCTGTTCCTTTACATCCTTGTATTTTTAATTTTTTTCTATTTGCGTTCTTATATTGTTTTTAGAATGGCGTCTTAAAAAATTAGTTAATATGTTAAGCACTGATGAATTTAACGCATTGATATATCATATATTCTTGTTTAAGTTCTTAAAAATTTTTTGTTTTTTTAGACCACTGTTACTACAATTCGTTAATTTATTTTCCGTTACCAGCTAAAGTTAAATTATTTCTATTTTGCTTACAGTAGTATGGACTACTGTCTAGACGAAAAGGTATAAATTAAAATTTATTTTTCTAAATAATTTATAGGCAAATCTTTAGTTCAGTTTATAGTCTTGTCTACATTAATCTTAACTTTAGTCTGCTGAATGTTAAACTTAAACCTTTATTTAAATATTTATATCTTGATGTTTTTTATTCCTTTTATACCTTTTAATAATATTAAAAACTGTAAGCCCACAAATCACAAATCTTTCTCATAAAACATTTTAATAATATTGTATTTTACTACTTTTCTATTGCCTCCTTGCTTCTTAATGACCGCACCATCAAAAATTTCTTGGAAAATTTTTTTTTATAAACTTCCATTAACTATAAACTAGACTATAGTCTAGACTTTTGGCGGTATAAAATCTATTTTTTATATTGTTTTCTTGCTCTTTTATCGGAAGCCATAAAAATCATCTAACCAGATTAACAAAATCGATTAATATATTAATAAGCCCAAAAGCACAAAACAACTCCATAAATTTAACAATAATGACTTAAAGTTAATAAAAAAATTTTATGACTTTTTGACTATTTATTTGAATCCATGTAAAGACTTTCAATATTAAAATTTTATTTTCTAATAAAAAAACTGAACGAAATTAAATTAAATATAATTATGTACGCAGATAGATAACAACATACATTAACACATAGGCTACCTTTTGTTTCTAAGACTATGCTGACGAAGTCGCGGGAGCACGCTATTATATGACACTGCAAGTTAAAAAAATTGTTATTTTATAACCCTCCTGGAAGTATGCTACGTGGTATGAATTATTTACAATTTGAATGCAACTTGGCAAATAATACCAAAAAAATTATTTTAAAAACCGATTTTTGGTTTTTTGCCAAGGCATATTTATTCATCAGGTAATTGCAGTTCGGAGAGAATTTTTTGTTTTTATTTTTTATTTATGAAGTTTGACATTTAAAATTAATTAGAAAAGAGAGGAAATTGTTTTTTATTTATGTATTATGACAGCTGAAATTAAAAATAAGTAAAAAAAAAAATAATCAGCTGACGAATCAAGAGTACCTGATGAATAAATATGCCTTGGTTTTTTGCATGAAAAAAAGCCGGTAAGAAAAACCTGCGGCTTATTATACTCAAAAGCTTTTAAAATTAGAAATAATCCTTAAATTTTGTGTGCAACAACAGTAGGGTTACAAAACAATCATGCTGTGATATCTTTTAGCAATACATTTTTCAACGGTTTATCTTCATCTTCTTGCTGAATATAATTTGGCGTGTGAAGAAAAATATACAAAGATTTAAAAATCGTAAAAAACGAAAATATTGATAAACAGAAAATTGTTATTAAGAAAATTATGTGAAGTCAATATTTTTTATTTATAAACAGGAGAACAACTATGGTGTTTCTCATAAGACCGGTAGTAGTACTAGAGCGTAGTGGCGGGGCATATTCTGAAGAAATTAATTTATAAAATCAATGCCAGAGAGTACTAATTTGGATCTAATTCGATAGGATCGTGAGTCTCTTCAATGTCAGATAGTGTTGGGTATCAGGGCATAATGGAATTGTCGGCAATGAAATTGCTGACGAAGCGGTGGATCAGCACAGGGCATGATGAGGCCACCGATAGCTTACTATTTTGAACGTATTAGGTATCCGATAGGACTAATATGGTGTGGAGGAACAGAAGGGACGGCAGAGTGTCAAGGGCTTTATGGCCAATGTTGAATTCAGCGTACTCTACAGTACTGGATAGAGTATGTCTGAGGGCCACTATTGGGGTTTTACAAGAACACTGTCCGGTGAGAGCTAGGATTATTAGTTGAGATCGCGGCACTTCAGATTATTGTAGGATGTGTGAGGATAAGCAGAAGCTAGAAACTGTCGAGCACATTGTCTGTCACTGCCCAAGGCTACAGAATCACAGGTTTAAGTGGTTAGGTAAACCATTCTACAATGAGTTGGGTGATGTTTTGGAGTGAAAATTGGGGAATATTATCGGATTCATCATTGGGGTCAGGTGGCTGGTGAACATGCAATGGGGCTCATAGGGAATCTGTATTTATTATCGATTTTTTATTTTCGTTAACCATACCTTCAGGAACTCTCTCTCTCTCTCTTTCTCTTTTCTAATCAATCCTCTATCATTGTTGTATAAAGGAAAACTTAATGAACCATATTGGTATCCGAGTGAAAGAGTTGGAGGTGGCTCTTTCTGTATCCTCTTTTCCTACCTACCAACCTAAATTCCCCATAAGTTTAACTTCTAGGCTAGACTATAGCCTTTGCGATCTCACTCAATAAAAATAAAGTTTTCAGAGCAGCCCTAAACATATTATATTGTTTGCATAACATAATGAAATTTCACTGAATACTGCATTAAACCAACACAAACATACATACATAATATACATTACCTCCCCATGGTGATGATAAATGTAAAAATTTATTACAGCTAATGCTTATTAAGTTTAATCTAAAACGGAATGATTCATTTATGCGTCCTTAACTTATTTGTACATAAAACGAATTATTATCTCTTAAAAAAATATGAGATAAAGTACAAACATACCTACAAGCTCTTATTTGGGAATAATTTAGAGCAAGACAATAATCCACATCGTTATATTATTTGCACACACCTCAAATAATTTACATAAATTATAAGCAGTGCATTAGATAAATAATGGTTTTCGCAAATAAGAAAGACGTAGAATAACGTGTTATAGATTCAGATAACTTTTTTAAAGCTGTATCGCCAACAACTGACTTAATAAAATACGTCTATATTATTCTTATAGTGTTGTAAACCAAAAATCTACAAAAGGATTTTAAGTTGTTGAAGATAGAGAAAAATCTCTACTTGCTAAATGAATGTGTTTGTAAAGATAAGGTCAGTATTTTTTAAATTTTTTTAAAAGAAAGAAAGAAAGAAAATATTAAATAAAAAAAAATAATAATTGAGACAAAATCATAAATGAAGCATGTTACACAAACCTAAACAAACAAAAAGAAAATTTAAAGAATATATGGGAACACACAGGGTGTTTTGTTGAATGGAGGACAGATTTTAGTTAAAACAAAAAAAATAAAATCAGAAGATTTCGTAACAATTGCAGACTGATTTTTACCTTTAAGCTAGATTTTTTTTTATTGAAAAGAAATTGAATAAAAAAAATATAAGCAATTATAGCTCTATAACATTTCCGTACCCAACGATAATTTTTCAAATAAATTTGCAAGCATTACCCTGCCATTAGACTAGTTTTTTAATACAAAACTGACAAGCACATTAGAGCTCAAATAATAGTGTTGCCAAATAAAATAATCGTATGACTGTTTATTTTCGGCCGAAAAATGGAACGCTTTAAAAGCAACACTGTCACTACTATTACTACCATACAGATCTTAATGAAACTTTGCATACATAATGAATTCCCTTGTCAATTAAGAATTATATTAATTTTAAATGGAAACAGTGGGCATGTTGCTTTTAATACAAGATGCGGGATGATTTTAAGCCCAATGGAATTTTTGTCTAACGAATCATCATTCTATGTTTATTCGTTGATATCAATGATCAAATTATGATGCTTGCATCGGTCATTGATTCTTACAACTTTCAGACGACAACCTGGTGGTCAACAATGAGGCTTATTTTTGGCTTAACTGGCTTGTTAATAAACAAATTTATCTCATATGGAGTGAGTCCAATCCACATCAAACTCCATTTCTTCCAGAAATGCACCTCTTGATGCGGTTAACACACAGGTGTTATCAACAGATATATTTCATCAGAAATGATGTTAAAGTTAGCGATACCCCAGCATCAATATTTTTTTTATCAAGTAAGTTATACAGTTTAAATATATTGTTGCTTTTTTTTAATATAAATAAATAAGATGTCTATGCTCTTATAATGCCGTTTTTTTTTTGTATGGCTTAGAAGTATAAACAGGTACCTTTTGATATGTTTTAAAGAGACTAAGGTTAGTATTCAGTAGGGTGATTAGGTACCTGTACTCTCTCAGATTTTGTCACCATATATTACGGTTTGTGGGTGCCCCAATAAACTAGTCAGTAGTGTGCTGGTTTGCTAGTTTGGGGGTTGCGAGTTCGATTCCCGCCAGAGACTATGGACTGGTCTGCTTCTATTTCTCTTCTTTTCTAACTTTTTATATTCTTATATTATTATTATCTTTATTTCTTTATTAGGGCGTCACCTCACACCCTCACCCGGAGACCATTATGGTTCATTGTGGAACCTTAATATTCAATTCAATTCTTTTTATTGAATATTAATATTAATATTTTAATTTTAAGGCATCACAATGGACCGTAATTGTCTCCGGGTGAGGGTGTGAGGGTAACTTTGCAGCAGCCTTACCTAACTACCTATCATGGTTTGGTTTGAAGCTTTAAGGATTTTCTTAAATGAAATTTATTAATTTTAGGAGTATTTTACAATTGTATAAGTTATACTGCAACTTGTGCACCTTAGTTTTTTAGATTCTGTAGATCTAGTAGAATCATGCCAAAATTGAGGTCAATAATTTTTTGAGCGATCATTTTGTATGAGAGTAGCGCGAACTTATAACAGGTTATCAAACACTTTTAAGACGTTCGCTGTTAATATTTATTTATTTAGGGAAAAACTATTGTGGGAGCTGTCCGAAAATAGTACTTATTTCTGAAACTTAATTAACTTTATTTTTACTTAAATAAATTATCCTTTTGACATTGTTTTGGCTTGCTCTAGTATGTTGAATGGCCATTTTCTATCTATGGATCAATCTTAGTGTTAAATTTAATTAGTTTGATTTATATATTCTATAAAATTTTCTTGTCATTTATTATATTTTTAATTCTTTTGTATTTATATTTAAAAATTTTTATATAATATTTTTATATTTTAAGTAAAAAGCATTATAACAATTTTGTTTAATATAATTTTTATGACCGATTATGGCCTAGAGGCTAGGCTACCAAAACTTTAAATAAATAAATAAATATTGATAAAATTTATCAGGACTATATGTGGTCTTAACTAGATGACGCTAAGTGACATACAACCCTAGTTTTATTGAGACCAAATTTAGATGATAAGTTGTCAATTGGCCTCCAAGATAGTGTGATTCGACATCTTGCAATTGTTTCCTATAAGGCCACGAATAATCACTGGTTTATGTTTAAAGTACCGCAGGGCCATCAAACATACAAAAGTGTTACAAATGGCCCAATTTTGTCTTACTTTTCATTACTGTGTTCTACTCTTTAGCCTTGGAGACTTTAGAGATGAGTAGTCTTGTAATAAAAAATTAATGGTTCGTGACTATGCTATTTATTTTATTAACATCCTTAAGCTTTTAAGTGTTGATACTAAAATACCAAAAGCTTTTTAATGCCATTTACTTTCTGACAGAGTTACCAGAACTAAAAAAAATTTTTTGTACATGTACCCAGCAAAAAAAGACATTAAAAAAAATTAATGCAGGAATTCAATCCATGCTAAAGTGGTTCAATTTAGGAGAGCATGTGTTTCTATGAATATAATAACAAAATTCACTCTATTCTAATAAGTTCATAGAACGTGTTCATAGTAGATAAAATAAAACCCATGTTTCATGAATTAATAATGTAGGTTTACATGAACTGTTTAAGATTCGTTGCATGCATTTGCATGTACTTCAAAGCACTTCATTAAAGGCTAACTATCTTGAATTTGGAGAAGGGATTTTTATGATTTCTCTTGTTTTTATGTATTAGAAGTCATGAAAGATGTTATTTACTTTGAAGTGGTGTAAAATTTTTTTCGGGGAAGTTTTTTGTATAGAAAAAGCTAGATTTTTTACTAAGTTAAAGCTTTAGCTATCAATATCTAACTTTCTATAATTTATGTAACTTTGTTTAGAATCTAAGACGTAACAAATTAAATATCTCAAAAATTATACAGTCCTCTTTTAAACTACATAACTTGAAAGAAGGTTGCTGTGTTTTGGGCCAGGAAAAAAGTCTTCACGCTACGACATATTTTTTTTTTAATTTTCAAATGGGGATTAAACAATATCAAGGCGAATTCATACAGGTGAAATTATCAGCCCAGCTGATGGGGAATGCTACAGTCAAACTCCATGTATAAAAAATTATTGTGTTTTTTTTATATGTGGCGTCTGACAGCGAACAACACAGTGAATTCGCCGTTGCATATACCTGTATGAATATTTATGCCTTGATCAATATTTTTCAAAATTTTAAAAATATGTCTTCAAAATATAAAAAATTATTTGAGTTTTTCAAGGCAAATCCATAAGGTATATGCAACGGCGAATTGATACAACAAAGCAACTTTTCATGGGATGTCTTATGTCAAGGCCAATTCGTATATCAGGGATGGAAAAGTTGTTTTTACATATTAAATATAATAAAATTTGATTAAAAACAGAATATAAATTTTTTAAACACATTATTAATGACGCAAAAGTCAAAAATATACATAAATTAAGCACATTTATTGTCAAAAAAGTACACTCAAGTTAATTGTTTAATACCGAAACCAAAATCACATTTCCTATCCCTGCATTAATAAATGAAATCAAAGCCAATTCAACCAATTTTGACAAAATGTTTCACAATCAGCTGGGCTGAAAACTTCACCTGTATGAATTCGCCTTGGAGTTTTTTTAAAGTAAACTACAATAAAATATGAGAATTTTTGTCAGACTAATTGTCTTATTGATACTGCATCAAAGAGGTATTATCAAGCATAGACGAGCACAACTTTTAAAATTCTTTATGTGTATTTCAGTCAATTAGCCAATAAACTTTCAAACGAGTTCTAGCATTCCAACAAGTTTGAATATTTAGCTATTTTGCCTGGGACATAAATAAACAGGTCTTCATCTTTTGGTTTTCTTTTCAGTTTCATCTTGTCCTTTTCATGTACTGATTTTCAATAATGCATTTTTAATAAGAATATAAGTAAACGTCTTTTACTACATAGAAACAATTAAATATCAGATTCAATAACAAAACTTACAGATCTAAGAATTTATACTGGGACCTATCACTAAAAGGTATACATACATAGATCTGTAAATTTCGTTATCGATCTGAGTTTGATTTTTTTGGTGTATATTAAGCAAAGAACTAAGTATTTAAATACATTTCTTAGAAATATAAAGCGGCTTCTTGAAAAATTGCAATTTCATGCACCTACTGCAAGTCGAAAGCAAAATGTCTTTCATACTCATTTAGAAAAGACACTGTTACTGATAAAAAAAACAATCAATAACAAAGAAGAAAAAGAACAGACACAAAAAATAACTGACACTATTTTTGCTATTAAATTAAACGAAAATCATGAAAAACAATATTTAAATGAGAAATCATTAATAAGCAAACGTAACTTTTTTCACCTCACCACATCGAAATTGTTTTCTTTTTGTTATACTCGTTCATCTTATGTGCAAAAACAATACAACAAACATATATTTACACACATTAATGAGTGACATTAAACAGTAAATTTTTGTTGGTCGTTCATGTGTGTAAAAAGCTAAAAAAAAAAGTTTTGAACTCTCGTACATGAGAAATATCAAGAATGTTTATATTTTACAGCTCGTACATGAAAATATTTTAACACTGATTTTGACATATTGCTTAAGTGTTTTATTAAGGAATATAATATAATTTATTCTCACAAATTTTCTAATTATAAACATAATAAGGCATTAAAGAGAGTAGGTTGTTAATTTTACTACTTGTACATATTTTTTTTTTTTTTTCATTCTTCTCAATATTGTAAATTTAATTAAATCATTGTTATAAATTCGGGATTCATGTAAGAGAAACCAATGAAATCATTTTGATCCAAATTCATCATAAATAATTTATCAGTTGGAGTTAAATCCGTTTTCTCTTTGGTAAACGTTTGATCGAAATTGCAAATATCTTTGCGATGTTTCTGGAAATTAAGACAAAAAAAATATTATCTAAGTAAAAGGCTTAAATAAACTATAAACTACTTACGATATTAGGAACTAAGGGAGGATCTATCCAGTCTTTGGCTTCAGCCGCCTCCCAGTCAACGCCCTGATAGAAGGGATGAGTTTGTATTTCATTACGGGCAAACCTGCCGGCACCCAAACGGTTGTTGGGTTTTTTCGCCAAAAACTGTAGAACATTTTTTAAAAATAGTTCTTTTTAAATAAGCAAACAAAACCATTTTACACTTACACTTGTAATAATATCCATTGATTCCTGTGTGAAATGTTTGGGAAATACTGCCTTCTTTTCTTTGGCATTCTTAAAAATGGTATTATCATCATCGCCCTCAAATGGCTGCTGGCCGGCCATCATTTCATACAAGAAAACGCCATAAGCCCACCAGTCCACTGTATGGCCATAGGGCTCACATGCTATAATCTTTTAAATTAAAGCAAGAATATCTTAAATATTTTTTTTTACAATGTTTTAAAACAATTCACAGAATTTTACTTCTGGTGCCATATAGGAACTAGTGCCGCAAAAAGTTTTAGTTGTATCATTATCGCCTACATTGTCTTTGGATAAACCAAAATCGGCCAATTTAGCATGTCCCTCCATATCCAATAAAATGTTGTCCAATTTCAAATCACGATAGATAATTTTACGATCATGTAGAAAGAATAAAGCCAAAGCCACCTCAACGGCATAAAAACTACAAGTTGAATAGAAATTATATTTAATAGCAATATTCAGTATAAGACATACATGGCCACCGATTCCTTAAATCTGCCATATTTTTGCATGTGATATAGTAAATCACCACCCTTACAATACTCCATAACAAAGAATAAACGATCCTATAAGAAGAAATTATTAAAAGCATTTCTCCCATTTTAATTACTCATTAACCAACCATAGTCTGAAAGCATGAGTGCAAGGAAACCAAAAATGGTGACTTCCCTGGCAAAGCCAAAATACTTTTTTCTATCATCGGCAATTCCATATCATCCGATTGGATAATAACATCCTTTCTTAAGACTTTGACAGCATATAATTCGTCAGTACCGCGGCGCTCAGCTAATAATATTTTGCCATATGAACCCTTGCCCAAGACTTTAATAAAGTTAAAATCGGCTGCCCTAATCATATCGCGTTTGCTCATATTATGTGGCATATCCTTATTGTCCATGCGGCGCGCATTGGAGGGTTTATCGCGCTGAAATTAAACGTAAAATTATTTCTTTAAAATTTATTAATTAAATTAAGTTTTTGTTTTAAAAATACTTGTCTTTGAAATTTATTAAAAATACTCATTATTTTCTAAAGTTTTATTATTCCTATAGAGGGTATTAAAAATTTCCAGGATGGGATTGACAAAAGCAACAACAATTTTTACATTAAAATTAATTTATGGTTTTATTAGGTAGTTTTTTAAATATTTTTGTTTTAATTTTAAAAATTCCCATTTTGGGAATTAAAATCCCTTCTTAAGGAATTTAAATTTATGCAAAACATTGACTACGAAAACTATCAAAATACCGTATTTAAAGGGAATTTCGAAGTATTTTTAAATTTTTTTAAATTCTATCAGTTCCCATTTTCGGTAATTGATAAGCCAATTTTAGGAATTTAGGTTAAAGCCAAACTTTAACCAAAAAAAAAAATTAAATACTTTATTTTATATATGGGAATTAATTTTGCAAATATGTGGGTTCACTTTGATTTATTTATATATTTTACTTTTTTCTAAGTTTAACAATTCCTTTTTTTGGAATTTAAAAATCCCAATTTAGGAATTTCCATATTTGTAAAATATTTTTTTTTCCGAAAATCTTGCAGAGTGTATGTATATACTCAAGGAAGTTTTGTCAATTTTTTACTATATTATTTTATTTCCTAGTTTGGGTATTAAAAATCTCCACTTTAGGAATTTCGATAAAGTAAAATAGTTTTAATTAATAATCATATCTAACATTATTTTGTAAGAATATTGCTTATTTAAAGCTATTTTAAAGAATTCCTATTTTAGGTATTGAAAATTTCCACTTTAGGAATTAAACCAAATATAAATATTATAACTTCAAAATAAAGCAATTTAGCATAAACATTATTAAAAATGTTATTTGGAACAAATTTGTTTTTTATTTTACAAGTTTTAAGAATTCCTAAATTGGTCTTTGAAAATTCCCAGAAATTTTAGCTAAATTTAAAATGCCCATATTTTATATAAACTTACCCGAACTTCATCCCTTAAACGTGCAATGTCATTAACCGGATCACTGCAAGGTATATTGTAATGTTCACCCTCAACTTGAGACAAGAATTTATACCAACCATCGATGGGTTCCTGCGAAAGTATAATACATAATAATTTTAAGCCAATAAAAATTTCTCTTACCAACAATTTACCTTTTGAATCTCCTCCATGCTGAAAGAAAATGAGCCCATGAAATCATTGCGTGAAGTTCTATCCCAATCCCAAACTTCTACGAGTAAACGTTTCTCACGATCGGGGGGTGTTAAGTCACTGCAAGAGTTTCGTTACATGTTACTAGTGTTAGGGTTTTGATGCAGTTACAAATTTAGCTTACTAAGTGAAAGTTTCATTAAAAACTGGATTTAAATTTTTCTGAATAGTTTTGGTCTTCTTTTTGGTCTTACCACTGCGATCGGGATGTAATTGTATAGCAATATAGGGATCACTGAGACCATTCGTATCCATGGGTATTAAATTAGAGGCTTCCTTGACTATAATTTATAAAAATTACAGTGTAGGTATATTAAAAGAAATTTAAAACAAATAAATGTCACAACTTACTTTCCACCTTTAAAGTATTTCCTTTGAGTTCTACATAAAGCAACAATTTTCCTCTTATTTCACTAATATCGGAACCACATAAAGGTGGTACCTTATCCTTACAGCCATGATGCACATTAAGATTACAGTCTGCAATAATAAGGTAATTTTTTTTTTAACAAAAAGGTTTTAAATATAAATATGAACTTACTGTCACACTTGACACCCTGATGGGCCACGCCATGCAATAATAAACCGCAATCATCACAAAATGTAGGAGCCGAGTAAGTGGTCGAAATCCAGGAATGTTTTACTTTGGCACAATCAGCATCGATATCGGTCTCCGTGCCAGGACACTTGAATACCACAAAATTTACACATTTTTGATGGATATTAAAGCGGCAATCTGAAGATTCAAAATTTTATTAAAAACTTTAAAAAACTTGTTTGCTTTAGATTTATAAATTTACCTTCACATTGGAAACCCTGTTTGCCAAAACCCCTATAATTGCAGTTATTTAAAAGTCACCACCATAAACAATTAATTTAATTAGTGTTAATTTTTTTTAGTTCTTTGCTTAACAAAATAGTAAAAAAATTATTTCTATATCCTTCTTACCATATAAAATCCTTACAATGACCGCAATACGTGGGCTGTTTAAAAAATCTCACCACAAACTTATGACCCATTATTATTTGCATGCCTTTACGTTTCATGCCACCGCGTCTTAAACGATTCTTCATATAGTTGGTGATATTGGTCTCACCAGCTATTTCCACTAGATTTTTGGGCACTGCACTTGCATCCGCTGCCACAGCTGTGGCACCTGCGGCTGGTGCTGCTGCTGCCATTGTTTTTAAATCCTGTTTTCTTGTTTAAGGTTTCTTGTTGTAAATTTTGTTTGTAACAATTTTTTTTTTGCTGCTTCTAGGTATTAACACTTTGAGGTGTTTTCAATGACTGCTGCTAGTGAATTTATTAAACTTAAAATGTATATTTCTGAGAAACCTTAAAAGTGTGTGTTTAAGTTATGTACACAAATTTACCCTTAAATAAGTTTAAGGTGTTTTGTGTGGGCCTGTTTGACAGTACATAGAGGTTAAATTAATTGGTTTATCTGGGGTCATTGTTTATACATATATGAAGAAGGAAATGAGAGTGAAAGTGATTTTTTTTAAGGAGGGACAAAGTAATATAATAAATAAAAGAATTATCAAATATTAATATTTTTTTATAAAAAACCTATCTATGAAAATTTTTCGTTAAAAAAAGTAGTATTATTTTATAAAAACAAAACATATTCACATAATTAATATAAATTCTATTCAAATTTATATCAATTATGGACCCATCACTACGAAAGTCTATAGAAAATTCTGTATTCCCATGAAACTAATTAAATTTAATCCTTATAATGTACAAAAAAACTCAGGCAAGAATTTAAAATAAAACTGAAATTTTTCACACCTAAAACAATGAAACTTACTTTACTAGAGATTATCATTACTATTTTCTTAATTTTTGGAATTCCGATTTTGGATATTAAAAATTCCCTTTTAGGAATGACATTAAAAAAATTAAACTTCAAAAATTTTGCATATATTTAATTTAATTTAAAAAAAAAAATCAAATATTTTAGTCAAGGCATATTTATTCATCAGGTAATTGCAGTTCGGAGAGAATTTTTTCGTTTATATTTTTTATGTGTGAAGTTTGACATTTGAAATAAATTAGAAAAGAGAGAAAATTGTTTTTTATTTATGCATTTTGACAGCTGAAATTTAAAAAAAATAAAGAAAAAAATAATCAGCTGACGAATCAAGAGTACCTGATGAATAAATAGGCCTTGTATTTTAGTAAACAATTTTGTAATAAATTTTTAATTTTAATTGAATTTAATTTTTTTTAATTTTAATTTAATTTAATTTAATTTAATTTAATTTAATTTAATTTAATTTAATTTAATTTAATTTAATTTAATTTAATTTAATTTAATTTAATTTAATTTAATTTAATTTAATTTAATTTAATTTAATTTAATTTAATTTAATTTAATTTAATTTAATTTAATTTAATTTAATTTAATTTAATTTAATTTAATTTAATTTAATTTAATTTAATTTAATTTAATTTAATTTAATTTAATTTAATTTAATTTAATTTAATTTAATTTAATTTAATTTAATTTAATTTAATTTAATTTAATTTAATTTAATTTAATTTAATTTAATTTAATTTAATTTAATTTAATTTAATTTAATTTAATTTAATTTAATTTAATTTAATTTAATTTAATTTAATTTAATTTAATTTAATTTAATTTAATTTAATTTAATTTAATTTAATTTAATTTAATTTAATTTAATTTAATTTAATTTAATTTAATTTAATTTAATTTAATTTAATTTAATTTAATTTAATTTAATTTAATTTAATTTAATTTAATTTAATTTAATTTAATTTAATTTAATTTAATTTAATTTAATTTAATTTAATTTAATTTAATTTAATTTAATTTAATTTAATTTAATTTAATTTAATTTAATTTAATTTAATTTAATTTAATTTAATTTAATTTAATTTAATTTAATTTAATTTAATTTAATTTAATTTAATTTAATTTAATTTAATTTAATTTAATTTAATTTAATTTAATTTAATTTAATTTAATTTAATTTAATTTAATTTAATTTAATTTAATTTAATTTAATTTAATTTAATTTAATTTAATTTAATTTAATTTAATTTAATTTAATTTAATTTAATTTAATTTAATTTAATTTAATTTAATTTAATTTAATTTAATTTAATTTAATTTAATTTAATTTAATTTAATTTAATTTAATTTAATTTAATTTAATTTAATTTAATTTAATTTAATTTAATTTAATTTAATTTAATTTAATTTAATTTAATTTAATTTAATTTAATTTAATTTAATTTAATTTAATTTAATTTAATTTAATTTAATTTAATTTAATTTAATTTAATTTAATTTAATTTAATTTAATTTAATTTAATTTAATTTAATTTAATTTAATTTAATTTAATTTAATTTAATTTAATTTAATTTAATTTAATTTAATTTAATTTAATTTAATTTAATTTAATTTAATTTAATTTAATTTAATTTAATTTAATTTAATTTAATTTAATTTAATTTAATTTAATTTAATTTAATTTAATTTAATTTAATTTAATTTAATTTAATTTAATTTAATTTAATTTAATTTAATTTAATTTAATTTAATTTAATTTAATTTAATTTAATTTAATTTAATTTAATTTAATTTAATTTAATTTAATTTAATTTAATTTAATTTAATTTAATTTAATTTAATTTAATTTAATTTAATTTAATTTAATTTAATTTAATTTAATTTAATTTAATTTAATTTAATTTAATTTAATTTAATTTAATTTAATTTAATTTAATTTAATTTAATTTAATTTAATTTAATTTAATTTAATTTAATTTAATTTAATTTAATTTAATTTAATTTAATTTAATTTAATTTAATTTAATTTAATTTAATTTAATTTAATTTAATTTAATTTAATTTAATTTAATTTAATTTAATTTAATTTAATTTAATTTAATTTAATTTAATTTAATTTAATTTAATTTAATTTAATTTAATTTAATTTAATTTAATTTAATTTAATTTAATTTAATTTAATTTAATTTAATTTAATTTAATTTAATTTAATTTAATTTAATTTAATTTAATTTAATTTAATTTAATTTAATTTAATTTAATTTAATTTAATTTAATTTAATTTAATTTAATTTAATTTAATTTAATTTAATTTAATTTAATTTAATTTAATTTAATTTAATTTAATTTAATTTAATTTAATTTAATTTAATTTAATTTAATTTAATTTAATTTAATTTAATTTAATTTAATTTAATTTAATTTAATTTAATTTAATTTGCCGACAAATCTGGCAAACACGCTGGCCAAAAAATTTCCAAATTACAGCAAATTATTCTTTCTTCATTAATTTGACTTAAAAACGTCGTCATATCTCGGGCAGTAGTGGGGGCAGTGGGCCCATATTGCTTAGCCCACATATCAGATCTGTTTTCAAAATCAGGATATAAAAAATTTCCCCATACCGCTCTTTATTTACGCTTACAGCATTTTTATATTAATTTTCAAAATAGAAAGGCCCAATAATATTTTAACATATAATGCCACGCCATTAATGTTATTGACCTTTCTGATCCAGTGAGGTTTTCGACTCGCCTTTTTGTGGTGATAGCTTAGGAATATTCAAATTTAACTACAAATTCCATCACATAAAGAGTTCACGAGAGATGGATATTTTCTCTCGTTAGATCCACCCAACCATAACGAAGCAGAATCCGTTATAAAATACCTCTAAGACCAACAAATCTTAAACATCCACTTTGCAAACTTGACTAAAGCATACAAACGGACAGACGGACAGACCTAACTAACTAACTTGCATTGCTAAAAGAATTCCTATAACTTTTAAGATTCAGAATTCATATTGACTTAACTTAGGCTCAGTCTCATATCTCTATCGTCTCTTAGTCTCAAATCTCTATTGTTACAATTAGAACGGAATGACATATCGTTTTACAGTCTCCTGTCAAGGGTATAAAAATTGAAATGTCTTGTAAATTTTGTTTGCTAAAATTTAAAAATTTTTAATCAAAAGTTTTTTTTAGAGTAGGAGGTTTGTAAACCGTAAATGTAGTAACAGATCACAAGGAGTTGAGAACTCATCTAGATCGCATGAGATTGTAAGAGTAAACGATATGTAGAGCATGCAAGTAAGAGCATGAGCCTAAGGAACATTGTGCTGCGCTTGAGCGTGTTTGACGTGAGAATTTTAACGTGGATACTTTACCAAACTTGGACTACCCAAGGAACTCGAACTGGACATTCATAAGAAGTAACATTTAAGGGACTGGGTTCTTGACCAAGTCAACATTCATGGGGAGATAGGATGGCTCCACGAAAAGCCCCCCAATGAAATAAAGCCCAAACGAGAAATTAAATATTCTCCAAATTTTTTTCATACATTTTTGGGTGGTACTTCATATAAAATAAATCCCAATTTTTTGGGCCATTTTTCATTTTTTTTGGAAATTATTTAATTTCTCATTTGGGGCTTTCAAATTATGAAATAATCTCCAATGAAATAACACCCAACAAATTTTTAAAATTCGGGGCTTGTTTCATAGCGTGTATAATTTGGGTGATATTTCATTTTGTATTTGGGGGTTATGTCATTTTTAAAGCTTATGGTTTTTGGGGGTGTTTGTAAATAAATTATATAAAAATAGGCCTTTTACAAGAAAACTTTTAGCCTGTGAATATATTACAATATCTTTTCAAATACATAAATGATAACGTTCTGGATTTGGATGGTGCGACCTTCGTGACAGACTACGAAATTAGTCTACGGACGTTTGTTGGTTCAATGTGTAACCAACTGGAAGCATTTATACATACAACGTATATTTTCTCAATCTTGATTTCATGAGCAACCATTTTGTTTTTTTTACCATTTCTCACGTATAATGTATTAAGTTTATTATTTATATATGAAATAACTCCAAAATATTGGGGGTTGTTTCGTTTTCGCTTTGGGGTTAATTTCATTTATTTTTCGATGTTATTTCATTTACTGTTTTTGGGTGTTATCTCCAATTTTTTTTGGGTTTACTTCATTGGGGATTGTTTCCTGGGCTTTATTTCATTGGGGGCTTTTCGTGGAGCCGATAGGATTATGGTTTTTTTAGGGAAACTTTTGCTTCCATGTAGGGAGAACCACAAGTCAAACGGGCGTACTTGTATACCTCTCGTGGTTTGGGCTTAAAGTATATCGGTTTAAAGCTTTTGCTAAACTGAATTCGAATGTCTTAGAACAATATGCGAATATTTGCCGAGCTTAAAAGCAAACATTCTTTACATCATTACTGTGAACTTCCTTTCAGGTTATTCAATCAACTACACCATGTACCTCAACATGAAAAGCTTAATTTGTGATGCCACTAGATTTAAGTTGTATTAATTTTTATGCAGCCCCTCAGTGTCTTTACTATCCATCACTCTTAGTAAAGCAACAACCAAATAATCCGTAAACAAGTGTATGAGTGGAATTAAGTTGATTATTTATTTTCAGCTTCACTTGAATTATTTGCGTAAGATCACATAATCTTAAAACCAGTTGATCATGAACAAACCATACGTTAAAAAAATTTTGTTAAATTTTTAAGTTCAATCTCGTATAAAATTACAAAAGCAAGAATAAATTTATATAGTTCTTTCTTAATCACGCAGAACACACCTGATACCAGGTCATATAATTAAAAGTCTCTAAAAGCTATTTGTTTAAACAAAATGCAAGCAAAAATAAAAATCAAATACAATTTGTTTCTATTTATTATTTTCAAAAAACAAAACGATAAAATTTTAATGCCAAACTTTACTCATAATCTCGACATGCGAGAAATAGCTAAAGCAAGTGGTCCTTTGCCTAAATTGACATTAGCCTTACCATCCTTATCCACCTGCAATTTGAGGCCTGTACAAATATTTGGTTCCTTAACACCTGTCAACAGATCACAATAAATTCCCTGCGGCAAACCGGTTTGCAGTTTAGCCTGTAAATCTTTCTCTTCATCCATATTGAAAACCACAAATCCCTTGTTGCCGCGAGAGAAAGCTATTTGATTTTCACCATTTTCCCACCAGTTTTGTAAAGGTTCCAATTGCACATGATTACGAAATTTAACCATTTCTCGAATTTCGGGCCATCTATGTTCACACACCCAACCCGAGTTGGCAGTGTCACACTGTTGATTTTTTAGAAAAGATGGAGGCTTTATTTCATGCTTACTATCAAGTGGAGGTCCTTGGTCGGTATTTGTAAAGTCATAAGAACTCATAATACGGGCAACTCTGCCATATGGATGAGCCAACATAAAGGCAACAGCCAGTTTATAGAGTTTAGGTTCTTTGAAACTCAAAATATCAACACCCCCCGCACCATGTCCTCTCTGATTATCATGATTATCCACAAACACCAGGGCATCGGTTGATGGCAGCATACTCCATTCAGGACCCCAGTTCTTTAAGTATTTTAAAGAGTTTTTGCCACGAAAAATTATTCCTATTTCTGTCGAGAATTTAAATTCAGTAACAGCCCCTAACATGGAGTAGTCAGTTCTTAAAGAGTTTTAGAGATTAACAGAAATATGCTTAAACAAATTTCAGAAAGCCATACTCACTTCTTTATACTCTCACCACCCAAGTCTATAACTTCTTGGTAGATAAAGGGCCAGCTATTTTTTGGAAAGCCAAATTTTTTATTTAAAGGCCTAAGTCTAGCGTAAATAACCTTTAAATCCTCGGGCCACATATGCTTAGCAGCATCTATACGAAATCCAGCCACACCCAGATCCAACAATTTGTTCATATAATTCACAATCATGTTGCGTACATGAGGCACAGTCTGATTTAAATCCAATAGGGTGTTCAATTGGCAATTTCTCACCACAGCGGAATTTTGATAATCCGTTATATTACAGGGACTATGAAAATCATGGGGTCCATAGGGCACTGCTGGATAAGTGCGTGTGTTATAGTTGGAGCGTGAGCCAGCAGTACCTATAGCATCACCCTCAGCAAAGGCGGTCATATGATTAGCCACTATATCCACATAAATACGTACACCTACATTGTTACAACGTTCTATCATATTGGCCAAGTCAGCCTGATTGCCCGATCGGGAGGTTAAAATATAAGATAGAGGTTGATAACGAGCCCACCAAGGATTACCCTTTATTTCGCGCACTTCATTGGGAGGAGAAATCTACAAAACTACTTAATAATCTTTTCTCGAAATCACAGCAAAATCCCTCACCTGTACTCCGCCATAACCCTGAGGTCCTAGAAATTCCTCACACTCTTTGCCGATATCGCGCCAGGTCCATTCAAATAAATGCACTATACTAGAGCGATTCCCCAGAAAATGGGGATCTTTTTGGCAATTTACGCTACACTTACACGCAATACAAATTATTAGCAAAATTATGTTCAATATTTTGTACATCTTTTTTAAAGATTTTATGCAGCTTTTAACTTAAGTGCTAATCAGCAACTGATTAATCAACAGAAAATTTTTATTGAAAAAAAAAATATCAAACTGAAATAGTTGATAAGAAATTGATTAATTTATTTATTTTTTTCATTTACACTACAAAACTGTGAAATACAAACAATCAGTAAAACGATTTAGATAAGAATCTTACAAATCCAGAGCTAAACAACCACTTATTAGTCAAAGCGGAATTAAAAAAATTAAACCTGAAATTAGTGATAAGAAAACTAATCAATTAAATATTAAAAACAAATAAATATTTAAGAGCATTCGTCTTTATTTTTGCGAAATATTCAAATAAATTAGAAGAAAATACAGCTTTAATCCACCTTGGATTCCCTATAAATGGCCAAAGCTTGAGGTCCCTGTGGCAAATGGATTTCAGCCAAACCCTGTTCATTTATCGCCACCTTCAAACCTGTACAATCGTTATCTTGTTTAGCACCAGACAAAATGTCACAATACAGCCCTGCAGGCAAACCGGTTTGCAGAATATTATGTAACTCTTGCTCTTTATCCATATTAAAAACCACAAAACCCAAATTGCCCCTTGAAAAGGCAATTTGATTGTCATTATTATCCCACCAATTCTCTAAAGGCTCTTGCTGTACCAAGTTACGGAATTTAACCATTTGTGAGATTGCTGGCCATCTATGTTCACACACCCAGCCCACATTTTCAGTATCACACATATTATTATCCAAAAACTCTGGAGCTCTAATGTGACCCTCCTCATCAAGTGGCGGACCTTGATCAGTATTGGTGAAATCATAAGAACTCATGACACGCGTTACTTTGCCATAGGGATGAGCCAACATAAAGGCCACGGCAATTTTATAAAGTTCTGGTTGTTTAAAGGTTAAAATGTCAGCGCCACCAGCTCCATGACCTCTCTGGTTATCATGATTGTCTACAAAGACTATGGCATCATCAGAGGGCAACATGTACCACTCTTCTCCCCAATTTCGTAAATATTTCAACGAATTTTTGTTGCGGAAGAGGCGACCGATTTCGTTGGAGAACTTAAATTCAGTTACAGCACCTAAGTGGTTGTACTCGGTTCTAAAAAAATAAAAAAGTGGTTAATTAAGGACAAAAGAAGTTTTAAATAAAAGCTATCAGTTTATAGACTGATAATTCACTAGGAATGCTAAGCAAAAGTGATTTAAAACTTTAATAATGGACGGCAAAATATCTCTAAGACATTTATTAATTGTAGAAAATTATGACAATACGATACTTATACATAAAATAATATATATATATATATTTTTTTTTTAAATAAATTAATTTTAATGGAAAACCTAATTTTATTTATAAAAAACTTTAAAAGCTTTTCATTGAGAAAAAAAACACAACCACGTTATGGGTAAAAAATGTGTTGAAGAAAACATTTTAAATTGTTTTTCAGAAAAACGTATACAAACTTCTTACCTACAAAAAGCTTTTGTCACGTCTTCTAGAAACATTTACATTTTTTAAGTTAAAGTTTTTCCAGCAAATTAAGCTTTTTTGCTAAAAATTACTTTTTTTTATTACAATAAAAAGAAACATTTAAAGTTTTAAGTGAAAGCTTAAACTTAAATACATGTTTCTTAATCACAGCTTTATTAAGTTTTTAGTAAAAAAGTATATAAAAGCTTTTCAAGAATTTTAGTAAAAATTTTTTTCTAAGATTTTTTAAAGTTTTTTTCCGAAATTTTCGTAGCCTTGTTTAATAAAAAAGTTTGTTAAAGTTTTTTACAAAAAAAGTTGCAGTAAAAATTATGTTCAAAGTTATATGTAAATATTTTAAATACCTTTTTTAATTGTAGAAAATTATGACAATATGGCAGCTCTACGCGAGAGCACAACTTGTGAATACTAACACCAAAGAAAGTTAAAAAATAAATTATTTTTAATAGAAAACCTCATATCATTTATATTTTTTTTATTTTATTTTATTTAAAAAAAAACAACATCCTTATGGAAAAAATTTAATGTTTTATAAGAAAATATTTTTAATTATTTTTTAGAAAAACATATAGAAATTTTTTGACTACTAAATGCTTTTCAGCGTGTTCTGGAAACATTGAGGTTTTGCTGTTAGAGTTTTAAGAGTAAATAAGTTTTTTATCAAAATAAAAATTATTTTGTTATTCAAAAATATTTAAGGCTCCCTTCTGAAAGCCTTTGTTAAATTTATGAGTATATAAAGGTCGTTAAAATATTTTAAAATAAATTTTTTAAGGCTTTTTGAAAAAAGCCCTAATTTTAAACAAAAAAATTATTTTTTGATATTTTTATAAAAAAAAATTGCAGCAAAATCAAATTATGTTCAAAGTTGTTAGTAACAAAAAACATGTTAACGCTTCTTATCAAAACAAGCAAAAAAATTTTTTAAAGCTAATCACACTTTATATTTTAGAGTTTTATTAAAAAAACTTTTAATAACTTTTTAAACAAGAACATCTTTCATGTGAAAGTGAAAAAAAATTTTTTCGCTAAAAAGGTTTACATAAAAAAAAGCATTGTTAGTAAAAAATTTATAAAAAAACCCTAAAGCTTTTTTCACCAACAAAACTAGTTTGGTTTAAACAACTATTTGAAGCAGTGCATTATTTATTATTATTTTTCTACTTAATCTTTTAATACTGAATTTTTATTGTATCTAATTTTATTATTTAAATTTCATATTCAACTACTAAATACTTTTTAATTAATTGTCAATTTTATTTATTATTTGTACCAGGGTACACTTATACAAGGTGGCGGTGCCAGCCCAGCTGACAATTTTTTTGTGTTGTTTTGAGTATGTTAAACTACATATTAAAAAAATGATTTCAACTCCGGAAATTGTCAAACTTCATACATAAGAAAAGAGAGCCGAAAATCGTTCTCCTTTACGCTATCACCTTATGTAATTACACCATGATTTGTACTGAAAAAATATTATAAAAAGAGCACGATTTGAATGAATAAAGTCACTTTGCTTTCTGCCTTCAACCAATGCATAGGTTTGTTTAGTATTAATTTACCGGACGGGTTATAAATTTCTTGAAGTTCTTTAAGAAAAGTATTAATAGTAAAACAGTTTGTTTTTTTTCCGTCGGTTTTGTTCAAATGAACAAAATATATAATCTTAGAAACAAGATTATTACATATTTCGTTAATTAATATTTTTGATGAGATACGTTTTATACAAAAAAACCAATTAATAGCGCTGTACTCGACTGTGGCAAATCTTGATATCCCTTCAAAAAACAGAAGACATAAAACTATAGGCACATATCGGTTGATTGTGGAACAGATTAACACTTGTTCAGGCTTTGCTGCTATAATTTTGTAGCATATCATCATTTAGGTACATTCTTGTTGTCTGTGATCATGACCGTGCAACGAACAGTAAACAAAAGAGATATTTCGCGTTACATATATTCGTTCAAGGGAATAAGTATAAAATATATTATAACTACAACAAAAACCCACACACTTTGTTTTATTATGTACATACATATATACATAAGTGTGTATCAGCAACGCCTACTTTTGTTGTTGTTTTGTTTTCTAAATTAATTTTTTTTTAATCTCAGCAAGAAGTTGATAATTTTGCTAATAACTTTGACGGTAATATTTATTTATTCGGTAATTTCAATACAAAGAAAACCTTCATGGCCAATTATTTATGTATTGTGGAAAATTAACTGTGTACTAAGGTAAACAAACTAGTCAAGTATGTAAGTGGCCACTGGCTCAATATGAACACTGGAAAACTATTGTCATTTCAAAAGAAACAGCAAATTAAAAAATATTCCAATTGATCAAATATATACTATTAATGTTCTTATATCGATGGTCAGCAATAGAAAAGCTCAAACTCAAATAATTTAAACTTTACTGGAGAGGGTAAAAACGTTGTTTCACCTGCATTATCATAATGTAACTTATTTAGTAAAATTGCATGCGAAACTATAATTTTTTATATCATTGCGTTAGATTTTTGTTTTGAAGAGTATTTGTGAGAAAATAATTAAAATCACTAAAAAAACTCAATTTTGTAAAAAATAAAAGTTATGGTCTTTCTACTTGTGACCATTGATATGCATGTCCTTTAGTGACATTTAACAAATGAGTCAAGAAGTTGTCTTAAAGCTTTAAAAATGTACTTTATTTAGTAAAACAGAGTCATGGGTTTTATCAAGATTTTCGAAAGAATTTCTTAAACATTTATAGCACACACGAATTCGTGGAATATATGGGGACTTTAATAAGTTTATTTCAATGTTTATCCGGATGGACAGATGGACAAAGTTAAATCGACTTTCCTATCTATAAGATTTCAGAATATGCATACTTTATATGGTAGGAAATGAATATTATAGAAATTACAAATGAAATAACAAACTTATATACACCCCACTGTCGTATGAAGGGTATAGATAACCTTGACATCTTTAATGAAAATATCACTTAAGTGTCTGTAAATTCTACTCACTTCTTTATACTTTCGCCACCCAGATCGATAACCTCCTGATAGATGTAAGGCCTAGAATTTTCTACAAAACCAAAATCTTGATTCAAGTCCTTTACTGCACCATAAATGGCTGCCAAATCCTGGGGCCACATATGTTTGGCAGCATCGATACGAAAACCAGCCACACCCAAATCCACTAGTTTATTCATATAATTCGCAATCATTTCGCGCACATGAGGTACAGTTTGATTTAAGTCCGCCAAAGACGCCAGCTGACAATTACGAACTTCTTTGGCGTTCTGATAATCTTGTATATCACAGGCGGGGTGAAAATCTTCGGGCCCGTATGGTACGGCTGGAAAACTACGTTCACCATAATTGGCTACTGAACCGGCTGTACCTAAGGAATCGCCCTCACTAAAGCCAATCATGTGATTAATAACAGTGTCAACATAAACACGCACACCAGCCGCATTGCAACGTAGAATCATATCGGCCAATTCATCCTCATTGCCAGATTTGGAAACGAGTAAATAAGACAAGGGTTGATAACGAGCCCACCAGGGACCACCTTCTACTTCGAGCACTTCATTGGGAGGAGAGATCTGTTAAAGAAACTTTATTAAAGAAAAGCCTTTTAATTTGAATTCAGGTGTTATGTACTTGTACGCCACCATAACCCTGAGGCCCCAGAAAATCCTCACACTCCTTGGCCACATCCGGCCAGGTCCATTCAAACAAATGTACTATGGTCGAACGATTATCCAGAAAATATGGCTCCCTTTGGGCTGCTATTAGAGCCAAATAGGCCAGCCCCAATATAAAAGATGGAAAAACTGCTCTCATATTTGAAAGTTCACAAAAAACTAAAATGTTCTTGGCTGAATTTCAGCATTTTATATAAATTTTATTTTATTTTTTTAATTATTTGAGATAAAAGTCGATTAACTGTTTTGTTTTTTTTTTTATTTGTATTTTGTTTATGTAATGTGTTGTAGTAAGTGATAAAACAATTGTGCAACTTATATTGTTTATAATTTAATATAATTAGGTAAATATTAATTGAAGTGTTTTAGTTTATTTTCAATTTTCGAACAATTGCAAAACAAACTTTTAATTGTTCTAGATCAGTTGCTGGTAGTCTATTCGAGCTTTTGTTATCTTTTTTTTTTTTTGTATAAATATCAAAATTAATTTTTATTTAAATTGTAGTGTTCAGTAAGTTTGTAAATAAATATTGTTTTTTTTGTTGTTGAAATAATACTTATTGTACAGGCTAGTGAACTTATTATGTCGAAGTTAAAAAACTAAAAAATGCTGGATATTGCTTGATTATGATATGGAACTATAGAACTGCCCAGAGCTTACATGAAAATTAATTGAATGTATAACTAAAAACTTGGGGATTCAAAGCAGATGACTTATCTTTATGAATACATTTATTCTGACTTAGTTATTAAAGATAATAGTAGATAATTTGGTCATCTTGACCACAAAAAATTTTTATATTTTTAGATATTGAAATAGTCAAAATTTTATATAAACAAGCAACCTTGGTTTTTGTACAATGTTGAACTAAAAATCATATCCGATACCTTCTTATGTTCAATTTTTATTTTTAGCTCTTAATTGAATTGAGCTCAACAAAATTTTTTATTTTTTTATATACTAATTTTTCTTTACAAAAAATCATTATTGCTGTTAACCTGATTTCCAAGTTATGATAAACTAGAACATCAACAAAAACTTGCTATAGTTAAGCCCTGTTACTGAAATCAGTAAAAACAAAATCATGTTGCATACAAAATATAAAGAAAAAAATAATAAAAAAAAGAAATACAATCAAATCAAATAAAGTTTTGATATGTTTAAAACTAGCAGCACCAAAAAAAAAAATACATATAAAAATCATGAAAATTTAGTTCAATTGCTTTAAAGGGAATAATAATTGCATTACCCCCCTCCAACGAGCATACACATGCATACATAAACACTCGTATAGGGAAAAATCTAAAGAAATGTGAAGGAGAATAACAAATAACGGAAAAGCAAACATTAAAAGGTAAACAACCTACAAAAGTGAAATAAATACGAAAGAAAAAAAATAATAAACTCAATACCACCCTCAATAATATTTCTATTATTTTTTTTTATTTTTTTTTTTATTTTTAAGTAAGTAAAATGCAACTACCACTGTGGCAGTACAGCCAATATAAAATTTTAAATTGTTTATAGCTTAAAACAAATCAAGGCATATACATAAGTTATATGCATCCTGGCAACAAACACAACCATTAAAAAACACATGCATTTTTTTTTATTAATGCCTGTAGATTAGACACAATTTTCTTATTTTTTTCTAATTTTGAAAATTTTCCTTCAAACGTCAATATAAGAACTTTATATTCTTGTTTTGTAAATTTTTTCAAAATAAGTTTAGAACCAACTGCAACTGTAAATTATTTATCTTAAACAAAAAATAAATAAAATTTATTTTGACGGATGCAGACACGTTATTAAAAAATAACTTGGCACTACTTGTGAATGGTTTAAAAAACAATCAGCTGATTGGATACGAGAACCGTATTTATATAATTATAGAAATAAAAAAGAAAATCTTTTAAAAATAAAGGAAATAACGTTTTAGTTTGAAAGCTTTACGATAGCGGTGTAAACAGAGACTTGGAACTTGACAATAGCCTAGACCAAAACACATTTATTTATCAGGTAGTCTTGATTCGTCAGTTGATAATTTTCTTCTTCACTTATTTTAAATTCTAGCTATCAAAGTCCGTAGATAAAAAACATTTTACTCTCTTCTTTCATTTATTTCAAATGCCAAACTTTACATGAAAAAATATAGACAAAAATTTTAAATTTGAACGAGACTAAACCAAGGAATGTGCCATATGTGACACCCTGTACACAAATTAGATAATCAATTAATTTATATATTTTTTTTTATTTATATGAAGTTTGACAATAGGAAATTATGAGAGCATAGAATAACTGTATGAAATTTTAACATTTCGAAAGGAACAGCTGATGTTCAGCTGATTAATTGAAACCAAAGCGAATTCATACAGCTGAAATTATCAGTCCAGCTGATGGGGAAGCATCAAAGCAAATTCATACTGGTGAAATTATCAGCCCAGCTGATGGAGAAACTTTTAGTCAAAATTAGTTGAATTTGCCTTGAATTTATTTTTTAATGCAGGAAAGGAAAATGTGATTATGGCTTCGGTATTAAACAATTAACTTAAGTGTACATATTTGATAATAAATGTACTAAATTTATGTATATTTGTTGCTTTTGCGTCATAAATAATGCGTTTTAAATAGTTTTATCATTTTTTCCTTGGGAAGCATTTTGTTAAAATTTCGCCTTGATTACATTTATCAATGCAGGGATAGAAAATGAGATTTTAGTTCCAGTAATAATTACAGCAAAGTTACTTTACGTCTTGACGAGCCATCGCTTTGTTTAGACTAAAACAAAACGTCGGCAGAGCAACTGTCAAAAAATTGTTCATGTTCTTTGATATGGAGAAAACGTACAACATGTATTTTGTTGCTATTTTTATGTGTCGTTAAGAATTTACCTACGGTCTACACCAGCCATCGATTTGTTTGAACAACGAACAATTTTTTGTGTGCACATGAATTTGCCTGATGTGGACCGCTGTTGTCGATGTTTTGTTCTTGTTCAAACAGCGTTGTCAGAACATTTGTTCGAACAACCATGTCTGATATTAAAAGGCATTTTGAATATGAAAGAAAGAGACGACACATAAAAATACAAACAAAATACTCTTTATACGTTTTCTCCATATCAAAGAACATGAACAATTTTTTGACAGTTGCTCTGCCATCGATTTGTTTAGACTAGAACAAAACGTCGGCAGAGCAACTGTCAAAAAATTGTTCATGTTCTTTGATATGGAGAAAACGTATAAAGAGTATTTTGTTGGTATTTTTATGTGTCGTCTCTTTCTTTCATATTCAAAATGCCTTTTAATGTCAGACATCGTTGTTCGAACAAATGTTCTGACAACGCTGTTTGAACAAGAACAAAACATCGACAACAGCGGTCCACACCAGGCAAATTCATGTGCGCACAAAAAATTGTTCGTTGTTCAAACAAATCGATGGCTGGTGTAGACCGTAGGTTTTGTTCTAGTCTAAACAAATCGATGGCTCGTCAAGACGTACAGTTATGAATATAAAACTGAAACTACCTAATAAAATGTACCCTGGCAACATTTTTTTATAAATTAAAAAAAAAATTAAGTTAACCTTTTTTTAAAAGTCAAATAATAAAAAATTTAAATAAATAAAAGGAATTATTTTGTGTTTTTTTATTGGAAGACGATAAATCCCAAATTGCCGATTTTGAAGCTTAACTATAGAATATTGGAATAACAAATACTGTTACAAGACCGAATAATATTGTTGTTTAATGAATTTAACGTTTCTTGACCGTGTGCTAATTTTTTGCAATGGAAACGTTTCTATTACCTCACGTGGTTGGATGTAGGATCTACATACATACATACATATGTACATATATTTGTAAGTATAAGAAGTGCCAACATTGATGAATGGCTTAAACAGAAGACCACAATTATTATAGCAGCACTCGACTCGAACATTATTGCTTTGATTGTTGATGTTATTGCTGCTATACCTCCTATCAAGATGCAATCTATTTTAAATTAAAAAAAAAAAATAACGCCGATTAAGCCTCCAGCTGCTTGAGCAGCTTTTGAGGGTTAACATATTGAATTCACTAAGGTTGCCAGGCCATTGCTTACGCAATGAAGTCAAATTCAATTAAAAGCGTACAGAGAAAGTCATCAAATGAAATTGACAAACTTCGAGCAGCCATTCCTCAACTCGTTTCGATTTGCCTTTTCAAAAAGCCACCACGACGGAGCCCTTTAAAAAAACGGCAAAAAATACATGTACAACATGGCAGGAGCCAAGCGTTTGTGCCATTTGAACATAAAACTCAGAAGTGTTGCAGCTTTTGTATGCATAACACAGCGCAAAGTAGACAATTTTTCCACTGGTGAGTTAACAAGACCCAACAATAAAATTGTCCCTTTTTTCGGTTTCCGGGAATTCAACATCACCACAAATTTAGCACCACTATTTGGCTCATATGTCGGTATGTCCAGGTAAGAAAAATATCCAAATTTTATTTTTTACTAAATATTAGCGGCAGAGTATTTGTTTTGCCACTAGCTATGAAATCTTTGAAATTTCGTTCTACGACCGTTGTTTTATATGCCGCAAACGTAAGACTTCCAATAGTATCATCTATAAAACATTACAAACTAAATGTGAAAGACGTTTATGAATCAAACTAAAGGTTAGTAAAGTCTTGTTCTAACTAGCAAATATAGGCATTTTATGTAGCCACGTAATTTGCTTAAAACCAAGTATATAACTTTACACCTAAACGACTTCTAAATAGCTGATAGTGTAGTGAGTTTGTCCTACGAAAAGAGCTAGGCATAACCATAGCAGATACATCAGGTCGCTTCCTCTTTTTTGCTAAATAAAAAGATCGTAAAATCCTTTTTAATGGCATCTGAAATTAAAATGACCCTTTATAAAACCGGTTAGGTTGCTTAAACCCTTTATTTTAGGGCACAGACGTTGTTGTTAAAAATACGGAAAGCGTTTGTCTAGAAGTAAACTCAGTAACGTTAACGGAAATTATATTATAATTAAGCTCCAAGCCGATTCATGTTTCTTATGTCTCTTACGATCTGGAGCTCTTTGAAGCTATTTTATTTGCTTGAAAAATTTCCAGATATTCCTTTACTAGTGCGAATTTCACACCATACGCCTTGTTGATGGCATTTGTTCAACACATTCCGATATACAACAATAGGTGGCGTTCTTTTTATTTTGAAATATTAATGGGCATATAGTCACCCAAAGAATCTTGGTTCAAACATGCCTACGTTATTATCACTATTTGATTTTCTGAAGTTTTCAGTGTACAAAAATTAAATTGCCGGTAAAGACTGCTTTTAAATTCTGCTAAAGAACTAATGCTTAGACTAAAGACTGCATAGAATATTTAGTGGGTTTAAGTCTAAAGGTAGCGTGGCGTAGTGATTAGAGTGCAAAATTTCAAAGCGAAAGACCATGGTTCGAATCCCGACAAAAATAAAGAAAATTTCATCGCTGTGTTTTGAATTGTTTTTAAAAGGCTTAAAAAAAGAAGGCCCTTTGACGTTTCAGCAACACAACCATGGATGTGTTAAATCTACAGGACAAAGGGCAAATGATCAGCAAGACCCCATACCACATAGCAAGGATGTGTAACAACAAACAATTAAATGTAGACATTGTTCCTACGCAATAACAAATGACAACCCCATACATAACCTTGTGATAGGCTACATTCAAGAATTTTTAATAAATAAAAAAGGTCCACGAAACGCTAGCAAGGTAAAACCAGATTCTCTATGTTTCCAAGTGAAATGGAGAAGAAAGTCTTAACAACTGACCCGACCGACTAAAAAGTATATCATAGACTACATACCATAGACTATACTGTAGCTGAACTATAGACTCAAGTAAACACAAGAAAATATAGATTACAAGCCAGACTTTAATCCAGAAATTTTTGATTCGATTATTGACTAGACGATAGATTGAAAATTGAGCTAGACAGAAAATCAGACTTTATAATAGATCTTGTGCTAAACCAAACATTAGACTATATATTAAATACTCTAGAATATTATCGGGATTATATAAAGACCAGACTACCGACCAACCTAAGACAATAGACTAACGACTATCAAATAAATTACTGATAAATAAGTCTATAAGTTTTACACTTAATACAACAATATTACTTAAATATTAACTTTTCAATAGACTTAAATATAAATTCGACGATAGAATAGCACTTATTACAGAATACACGCCTATTTTTTTAACTAGTTTATACACTAACACTTATACATTAGCATGCAGTATAAATATTAATAACAAAATGTTTATGTGTATTATTAACTAACTTCCAAGCCTATTTTGTTTTAAGAACTTAGGGTAGGTTATGTTTTAAAAGACCTTTTAGATAAAACACAAAATAAATTTAATAAAAGAAACACAACATCGAATTTTAACGTGCAGATCTCGTGTTTGCTTAATGTTATTATTTTTTTCTGCTGCTTTTTTTCCATGTCATCATGACACTATTGACGTCATTAATATGTTTAGGTCTGCATGCGAAAATACGTTTGTATTTTGTTTTTATTTTAAATTCTGTAAAGCTGCTACTACTACTTTGAAATACTACAACGTTATTTGTTTAAAAATGTTATTTTTGTTATTGCTATTTGAAATGGCATTAGTCCAAAAAAGAAACAATATGTGAATGTGTGTGTATATTTACTGTTTTGGTTACCTTCAGCACAGCTGAGATAAAGTCAAACCAAGCCAGCCAGCAAACAGCCAGCCAGTCAGCCAAACATTCAACCAACCAACCAACCGAACTTAAGCATACAAACCAATACATTTACAAACAACTTAGTCACTAATTTACACGTTTGTTTTTTTTATTTTTTTTTTCTGTTTCTGTTCTTTTTGCTCTCAGAAAATTTCCCAGTATTTCCTGAAGTTAAGCTTTTCTATTCTCATTATTGTTGAAAGAGTGTAGAACATGTTTGGCATACATGTTTGAGGTATTATAATATTTTTCTGTGTGTGAGAAATAATTAACTTTTTCAGTATGAGAATTTTTATTTATTTTTAAATGTATTACTTTGACTTGCGCTCTTAATTTGTATTGATTTCAAACTGTGCTTTTTTGTTTATTGCAAATTTTGCCATTATTCCAACGCTCTTAAAATAGCATTTTTTAAAACCTTAATATTAAAGCTTTAGGAAAATGATCACAAATAGAGATTTTAGTAAAAAATACAAAATTTTTAAAAGACTTTAACGTGGTGCTTTTTAAGCTTTTGAAACTTTTAAAATTAGTTCAACAGCCTCATACAAATATTGAACCTAAAGCTGTGAAAAGTCTGTCACTCCATCACATAACAGATGCTTTTTATAAAATTTTACCTCTATTTATTTGCTCGATCTTTTGCTTCTTAGACTTTGCCGCATTGCGATCTGGAACTTTCTGATTTTTATAAACCTTCAACATTAGCTTTGTCTCTGTGCATAAAATCATTTTATGAGTTGCTTTCCGGATAGAATTATTCGGTGCTCTTCATAAGAGTTGAACGAATTTTTTATCTTGACAATGTTAGACCTTTTATTTTTCCTGACGAAGATTTCTTATCAATGTTCAAGTCTTTCACACAATATTTAAAAGCTTCTAAAACTATGTGACTTTAAACGTTCGAATCTTTTGTTTTTTTTTAGATAAGGGATGAGATTTATTGAGATTATTTATTTATTTATTTATTCGTTACCCATTTTGACCGAAATAATAATTGAAAATTATTGATTAAAATAAGTTAATATCTATTTTTAAATGCTCACCTGTTTAAATTAATAAGAATGTGTCGGGCAAAGGATAAGGTTTGGCTAGAATAGCTGGAATAGCAATTATGTAAAAGAGAAATGAAAAAAAAAATTTAGAATATATTGTTGTGTACTTACGAAAAATTATATAAACTCACCAGGCCACCCAAAAAATTTTTCAATTTTGGTTTAATCGTAAGTGGCATCGATAAGTGGCATCTCTTTTAGTACATAAATTACACGTATATTTTAATGGCTTTATTTAGTAAAAGTTTACAAAAACAAAACTTACTGTAATAGCTATTTAAAAAAGCTTAGCCAAGAGCTTTTATTACTAGCTTTAAATCGACTTTAATAGGAAATGCTCTTAAATGTCCCGTTTTCTCTTAAAACAATTCTCTAGTAGCTAGAGTCTAGTTTATATACTGTTTGTGTTTTTGGTCCTAGTTGTCTGGTTTTTGTGCCGGCACACATACCTGCAAAAAGTGAAATGTTTACTAAATATTTCGCTGTAGCAGGGAAACCTTATAAAATAGGGAGTGTAATGGGAAAAATGCCAAATATAATAGAGAGTATTTCCGAACTGACTTATTATTTTAGTACTTATTACTTTCTCATTTACTTTTTTCTAAATTTCTCTTTATAAAAACTATCGTATAGATTTTAAATTTAGCAGTGAGAGATAACAAAATTTTCAATGTATTTAGTTTATTTTAACGTGTTTGCTTTCATATTTTAAGTAAATGTTTTTTTTTTGTTGCTATTTGTTAAAAGTATAGTTGTTGTTATTGTTACCTTTAAAGTCACGTGTTTCATGTTAGAGCGATAAAATGGCAAAAGTAATGAAAACTCAATATAAAAAATTATTTTGTAGATGGAGTGATAAAATTTAAAAGCTATAACTGTCCATAATAGAGTCACAAATAAATTAAACCTTCAAATGTATGAATAAAATAAAAGAAATAATCAATTTTAATTGATAAATGATGAAATAGCAAAATGAGTAATAGACATGAAAGTGCTAAAAAAAAAAGTGTAAAAGAAAATTTTATCGAAGAAGTTTTTTTAAATATTATTAAAGAATATTGTTAAATTAATAACTCTTAATTGAAATAAAACCTTATCGCAAATTTTTCAAACATAAAAAGTTTTATAAAACTTTAATAATTTTCTGTCGTGGCGAAGGTGTTTGGCAGTATAAGTTTTTTGTGCTTTCCAGTGGTTTTTAAAGAGCCACAAATGGCCAGAAAAATGTATCACATTTTTTGCCATAATTAGCTAGAGTTTTAAAATAAATAATAAATTAATTTTGTTCTAGCTAGTATTTTTTGAAGCCTACTTTAGAATTTAAATGTAACTGGAAACTAGAAGAGTGTGACAAAATGACTTTCTTCATGTGTTCTGAAATAGGCATTTTTTGTAGGAAGTAGGCGTGGTAGCGCCCATAAAAATACCAAAATTTTCAGTGTAAGCTATCGCGAATAGTCTCATGCACAAATTAACGATACTTGCCTATTAATATAAACTGTTGTCGGATTTGTTCATTAAAGAAAAAGTTTTGCTGAAAAAAATTTCCAAAAAGATAAATTTGTTAAGGAACAACAAAGTTTAATAAAAATTATTTCTAAAACGAAATTGATCAAAAATTGTAACAAATTACTTTTTTAATATAAAAAAATTTGTATTAAATCAAACTGATGCGAACCTCATCAAAAACCTTTAAAAATCTACTCCGTAGTTTTTGCGTAAATCGAGTTCAGAAAGATAGACAGAAAGACAGTCAGAAAAGCAAAAATTCTTAAGCGCCCTGGAAACGATCAAATTAACACATCAACCATTACATATGTGTGAGTGTCGTGTGATTGTCGTTTAAAGGGTGAACGTACAAATAAACTTGTCAATCATTATTTGTATTGTGACTTCAAAGCGTTCGTCGGATGATGAATTATTTTTATTGGCATACAACTGTACAAAAATTTTTGTTAGGGGTTCAAATAAAAAATTTTAAATTTTTTTTGCCCAAACGTAGGGATCGTTAAATTTTTCGTGTGAAATTTTGCATTTATTTACAGTCAAAAAAAGTTGAAATTGGTATTTTTACTGTAAAGTGTACTAGAGCGTACCAGTTTACAAATATTTCTGTAGCCGAACTAATAAATTGCTTTTATAAATCTTTTGTTATGTCTTAGGCATTTACAGCCGGATCAGACAGAAGAACAGACAGGTAAACAAAAATTATTTTTATTAATATTTAATATTCTAAACAGTTGACAATGTTCACTAGAGCATACCCCTTTAAAAATATTTTTGTATGCGAGTTTTAATAAATTTTGGCCAAACGTAGGGATCGTTCTTATAAGTTTTTCACACTATCTTGGCAATTACGGTTAAAATTTTTAAGTAAACAGAAATACTGTCAGACAAAAAAAAATAATAAAATTGGTATATCTACTCTTAATTTTTGACAATATTTATATCAGTTTTCAAATATTTTTTTAAAGCAATTTAATGAAACATATTTACTTTTTTTTGGTCTAACATAGGAAATGATTTCTTAATAAAGTTTCCATTTTATAGGGTGTTTTTTTAAATTGTAGAACTTTTCTAAATATGAAACATATTATGTTTAATGGAATGATCATAGTTTTTGATTTATAAGCTTACAAATATTTTGTAATTTTATATTTAAAAATAGTTTCTCCTCGTAAGCACTTTATGGCATGAAAAGTAAAAGACGTCGTTTTTAAATTTGAGTTCTATGTCACAGTGTCGTCTATAGCAACAATGGCTTTATCTATACGCACAGGACAATTTCGATTTGGTTACATTTTACCCAAGAGAGTTAAAGTGATCATGAATCGATCTATAGTATTTCGCAATACCTGCTTAGATGGACGATTACGCGCACCGTAAACTGGACAAAGTGCTCATATAAGTTTGGCTAACAGAGTGGGAATTTTTGAAAAAAATTTCCACGATTTGTAAAATTTGTTCCGGTATAATTCTCAACATGAAAAATACTGAGAAAAGTATTTACACTTTATTAGTAAGATAGCAAGTTTTATAGTTATTCCTATCGGAAGTTATATAGGTTGAAAAAACTCTCTATTTATTTGGCATTTACAGTCGGATTTAAGAGTCAGTAGGAATCCAATATTTTTCTCTATACATCCTGTTTTAAAATTCAAAGATTGGGGTCGAATTTTCTTTTCTGATATAGTCTAAAGTACACTGATAGCGAATTTTAATAAACATTGTACATTCGGAAGATACTGTTTTTTGACAGCTTTATTTTATATATAAGTAAAGGGCATATATTATAGAATTTTTTTTATAAGCATACTAGCTAATACCCGGTGTGCTTCGCCACCCCAAATTTTAGTATTTAATTCATATGGCAGGTGCCACGCCCACTATTGTTAATGCACCCAGTTTTTCCATAAATCTTTATTTGAATATCAAAGTTGCTCTTGCAAAATTTTACTACTCTAATCGATATCTTTTTCCAAATATACGAATTTTAGTATTTCATTCATATGGTAGTAGCCACGCCCACTATTGATAATGCACCCATTGCTTGCCTAAATGTTCATTTGGGTGTCAAAGTTGCTATTGCAAAATTTTACTACTCTAATCGATATCTTTTTCCAAATATACGAATTTTAGTATTTAATTTATGTGGCCACGCCTACTATTGCAAGTACGCCCATTTTTTACCCAAATTTTTGTGTGGATGTCAAAGTTTACAGTACTTAATTTGAAGACTCTAGCTGCATTTACTTTCGTGATATATAATATTTAATACTTATTGTTTAATAGGGCGTGGCACCCCGCCCACTTACAATTTCAAACTAAAGTATAGCCTATAGTTCCTTCCAGACATACAGAAAGATTCTGTGAAAATTTCAAGGAAATCGGTCTAGCCGTTTAACCGTATATAAAGCACAAACAAACATACAAACACACATTAATTTTTATATATATAGATAAAGGGAAGGTTAAAAACTATAGACCTTTTTTAGGTAACATAAACAATTTTTCACTTAAAGGCTTTGTTATTGCCAAAAGACGGAAATACTTTAACTGAGAAAAGTGTGTTAAAATTGAGTCTATATCATGCGGCATGTAAGAGCAAGCAGTGACATCTACAGGACAAAATTTATATTTAGATATTGTTTTGAAACTGTAATTTAAATCTAGATATATTTAACTAGGCAGCCTCAGTTAATCAGCTTATCATCAACTGCTACTTTCCATATGGCATAATATTATACAACTTCTCTTTTTTATGTAATTTACAATTGTCGATATTCATACAAAAAAATCTATCAAAAATCCTCTCCTAAATGCTTTTAATTAATTAAATTGCACCATAGCTTAAATCAAAGCAATTTTCTCTTAGTGTCTGTAGTTTTAATTGAAATTTTTGTAAAATATTTTTAAACATAAAATGTTCTTGTTTACTCCTCAACTTTAAAGCAATTAAATTTTTTTTTATGTTTTCTATCACTAATATTATGTACTTCCAAATCGCAAAAAAACCATCTTATTTATTTTCCCCTCTGTCTTTAGCAACATTAAAAAGCATCATTAAACCTTAAATGCCACTTTTAAAAGCATATTTAAGTGGCTAATTTACACAAAACACAAACCTTCATGCATTACTAACAACACACAGCAATAAATACATGTTTATAGACAATCATTTCAATATACAGTTTTGCAATATTTTATGTATGTTTGTATGAATATGTGTTTAACAACTAGAACATCAAGAAAATACTACAAATATGTACATGCATTTATAAAGACAACAACATAAAAAAGAGAGAGAGAGAGAGAGAAGAATTATAACGGTACTTAAACACTAAACACGTCAAGAGGCTCGTCAGTATTTGTTGATTTTTATGGGATCCCCATAAAAACAAATACAAAAATACAAATTTATTCAAATATATGTTTGTATGTGACTAAATCCACAAATTTACAGTAGTCGATTAGATGTTTATTTAGGCGGAAAGTGAATATAATATATAAGAAAGAAGGGTCAAAAAACAAATTATTTTTAATAAGTAATTTATATTTTGTCTAGTCATAACAATAATAAAATTTCCCTACTAAACGTCTTGTTTGTTTAACGCAAATACTAATAGAAATATGTAAAAGGGAAAATTATTTTTTTTTTCTTTTTGTTGTTCGAATACTTAGCAAAAGTTTGTGTAGAAACAAATTAACGCTGGCAAATGGTCGGTCTGTCCTTCAGCTACAATCTCAACAAACAATTAAAATATTATAACTATTCTTTGAAAAAGTCTATGAGTTTTATAATGTACTTATACTTGTTTGTGTTTTATACATTTAAAGTCATTATGCATATTGAACAAATAGAGGTGCTGTCTGTATTCAGTTGCATCAAATGTTGTAAAATTTGTTATCTTTAGAAGTGGTCCATATAAAAAAAAGTTTGATAATGAACTAAGTTTTTTTCAGATCTTTAAAATGAATATAGTTAGAGTGATATCTAGTTAAAAGTTTGCTCTCCGCACTTACTTTTCCCGTGTAAATTCATATTGAATTTAAAACCTTCAACACAAAATACGAAAGTTAAAACCCTAGATTGCCTTATAAAAAATCATTAAAATAAGTAAAAGTGTGCGCTATATTCAGCCTTCAAACAGTATCATCATGCACTGATCATAACTGAAAATAATATGGTGCAAGTGTGACTAAAACTTGTTTAGGAAATCGATCAATTGAACTTTTAATTGATATTTTTGTCGAAAAACGAAAAAACAAAATTTGAATAATACATTTGTCGGTAACTTATCCTTTCGACCAGGATTTTTTGCAAATGTTGTCAAAGGTACATGTTTTATATATACGTAACAAACATTGCAAGAAGCTCCATAAATGCTGCAAAATCTGACTTTTGGTAAAGAACAGAGACAAGCGACTTCTTTTGCCCATATCTTAGTTCGTATTGTTCTCAAATAACTAACTGATTATTAATAGCAAAATTATCGAAAGTATATTTGATGAATTTAAACCATACCGTACTATATCGTACCATACCATACCATACCATACCGTATCATATAATACCATATCATACCATACCATACCATACCATACCATACCATTGATTTTAACATACACATTGACATACGGACAGATGGATAGACAGACAGCCTTAATTAAAAAAACAATTTTCTACGTATAAGGTTTCAAAACATAAATACTCTACAGGATCTTAAACTAATATTGTAGAAAATACCTTTAACAATCTTGTGTGAAAAAATAAAAACAATTCGAACATAAAATAGATTTTAACTCGCGATCGTTTATGCAACCTTTTCCTAATGCCAATTAGCATGAGCAATGACACTAAAAGACACAGTTTTACTGGTATTCACCATAATCATGTAGTTTAATTTAAATGATTTTATGATTTTCTCAGGGCTTACATTAAGTCATTGGTAAATTTAGAAGAGATGGTTATGAGGACGTCTATAAAACGCTACTTTCAACCCTGCCGCGGTATTAGAATATCCGAAATCATTTTAAAAGCTGTAAATTAACACAATTTTTTTTTATTAAACAACCGAAAAAATTCACAAAAAAGTTTGTCTGTCTAAAAAAATCAAAATTATGAGAAATTAGTTTTGTTCGCTTTTTAAACAAATATTGTGCAAAAGTTAAAAAAAAAATGATACAAATTTAACAAGCGCTAGAAATAAGAAGAATACAAATACAAAAAGAAAAAGAAAAAATTTTAAAAATAATTTATAATGACGGTTGTGTTATTTTCATTTTTTATTAGCCCCTAAAATGTCACAACACTTTTTAGCTAAAATCATTTTTATGGATGAAAATTAAAAAGTTAATGAAAATTTAAGTTTTAGTTTAAGTTAACTCTTTCCGGCGCGGTGGTATAAAAACTATACCACTTATTTAATTAATTTTCAAACATACTTCGTTCAATGGTATAATCTAAATACCACTTTTCTATGTAAATTCAGGCTTATATTTAACAAAAAAAAAAATACAGCAAATGTTTGAAGGAGATAGATATTTATTTTTTTGTACTAAAATTGAGCACCATCAGTTAAACTATGAGAAAGGATACCGATATCCTTCCAGTGAATTCCTCAAGGATAAATATTTTTTTTACATTTTTTTAAAAACATACATATCTTTAATAATAGAAGCTTTAGCGTTTATTTGTTGCACAATAAATAACTTTTGGTGAAGCTTCCTTCTGACTAACTTCCTATAGACACTGAACTATAAGCCGTTGCAATATATTTCGTGAACTTTTGTGTATTTGGGAAGCAATAAGTGCCTCTCGTAAAGAGAGTCTTCGAGCAATAGTGTCTATGAGACACATGTCGGCAGTTTATGTGGCATTTTTTTTTTTTTGACTTTAAAAAAATATAAGAATTAAAATTTTTTTTTTTTTTTGTTAGATTATAAAATAAATATATGTTGAATATAATTCAAGCAGTTTGGTTGCGATATACCAATTATTTTCGTTACTACATTCAATTAAACATCACAATGTGTCTCACAGACATATATTGGGACGATAAGGGTTAAGACTATTATCATTAATATATTCCTGCTTAAGTTAATTCTGTATTTATATAAATAAAAAATTAAATGTTGTTCGTTGGTAATTGCATCGTAATTGCAGCGGCTGTTACGATCTCGCTAAACTCACTTTGGTTTTTACTGATAGCAAAATGTTCTACTGCCGCTTAAGCTCCCACTTTTCTTAATTTATCTAAAAGCGGAAAACAACTGAATCGATTTGCCCAATTTTGTTAAACTAGTCTGTGAAGCTTCTAAGCGGACATTTTTTTTTTAAATTTTAAATTTTACCCATTGCCAATAAAAATCCACATTTTCACCCGTATATCCAGGAAACTGTTACAGTTCAGCTTGAAATAATCTTAAAGAGATGATGATGGGCGTGGCACCCTTAATATAAAGAAAGTACATTTTATGACATACCTAGAAACTACTACAACCATAATATTAAAATTCTGTGTGTTCTACTTTTATCTAATTTGTGTTGCTCCAACCAAAAATCAATACGATCGGAATAGAGAAAGTTATACTCCTCATACAAAAAATTCGATATATCATTAATTTCAGGAACAATAAATATTAGAATATTTCACTGAGGTATAAGAAATTCAAATAAAAAATTTACGATTTATTTATGCATAGTTATTGGGATAAAAGGAAGACTTAGTATTAACGTAGATTGTTGTTTATATGCTTGTCCAAGCAGGATTATTAATTTGAAAATTTGAATTTGAAAATATAAAAGAAAAGTTAAAACTTTCAACCAAAATAAAAATTTTACAAAACAAACAACCCGTTTAGGCTGTGTGATGATGAATTTGCAGACGACTTAGCCTGGTTATCGTGATAAAGAGTAGCCTATGTGTTAATCTAGGTTGTTATCTATCTATGTGCCGACTTTCATTTCGTTTCGTTCAGCCGTTTTGCGTGATTGAGTAACAAACTTCCAAACATACAAACATCCAAACATTCACATTTATTATATTAGTAAGATAATGGGATGGAATCAACTGAGGGGGCGAGGTAATTCCCATACAAAGAAAATATATCTAATGGCATATCTACAGAACTAGGAAAGCTATATGCTTTAAATTATTTGTTGTTGTTGACTGTTTTATTACTTCACCTTTACGGTCGCAAAATCACTAGGATTCTTATCCATAGAACATGGTGCATCACAAAACACCTCATCAACCCACCCTACACACACAACTCATACTATATTTAATGTCATTTTCGAAAACTCAACTGTAGAATCCACTTTTGCTTACAATTTCCTAACTAGAACCAAAAATAGTACGAAACGAAGAGGGAAAATTATGCCCTCATACGAATAAAAATTATTGCCTAGCTATCAAATGGTGACAGATAATATTGAAATCTTCCTCCTTATGAAAACAATACAAAAACTTTATTGAGTGCAGCAAAGCGGTCCGGCTTCTAATAGTTCAAAACTAACTTGAGCCAGAAAAAATTACAAACATTAAAATCATATTATTTTGAATTACTGAAAATACAGAAATTTCTTTTTATAGAAAATTCTTAAAAATATTTTCCTTAGTAAATTATATTGCGCTCCATTTATACGTCTTTTGTTATATTGTGTTAATTTTTCATAACTTAATTTCTTGTATATTTTTATAACAAATAATTGCTTTCCAAGAAACTTTTAGTTCATTTTCATTACTTTTAAAATTATATGAGCGCCATAGTTTGTGTGTCTTTTTTCTATATTCAGACATTTGGCACGCAACCGGATGTCCGTTTGTCATGTTTGTAGTCACAATAAGTATGCGATATAACTGTGTATATGTGTGTAGTTCATTTAGAGAACTATTTTCATTTTTTCCTCATTCATTTTTTCGCATTCTTTTTTTGTGTTGCATTTGTTTTAACCATCATTTATTTACTTCTTTTATTCCTTAAACAGTTTATTATCGACCGTTAAAAAATGCACAATCACATTTTTGTTTTTGTTTTCCCAACCAGTTCCCCACAAAGAAAGTTTTATAAATCAATTTCATTGTTTTAGTTGTTGACAATTTTTCCATTTGTTTTTGTATAATTTTAAATGCTGCCATACACTTTTTTTAGTTTAGGCCATTTGGATTGGTGGTTTGAAAAGTCGGAAGTAGAAGTTAGTTGTTTTTGTATTTTCAACTAAATATTTATTATTTATTCAGTTGCCGTTTCATATCATTCTATCACGCATTGTTAAGTTGTCTTTGAATTGTTAAAATTAGAACATGTTAGAACATGACAAAACAATGTTCAAAGGATACTTAGAAAATGTAATTAAATCTGTGAAAGGATATCATGCCGCTTGGTTTGTGTTTTTATAGGGGGGAAAATTTGTTTTTCTACACAATTCTATATCAAATATTCATTTAATATTATTCATATAATAATACTTTCTATAATTTTTTCCGCGATTCTCATAATATACAAATTTGTTTTATATACAAATTTTGCTTTTAACAATTACTTGTTTTCTGTATATTTTTAATACAAATATTTGCATTTGTCAGCATTTCTTGTTAAATATATTTCATGTTCACATGCAATTTTAAAACGATTATTTTATTTTCATTATAAAAAATACAATAAAAACATAGAAAATAGTAAAAAAAAATCAATTGCAGCAAATTGGGGTAAATATTAAAATCAAATTACCGGGAAAATGAGGCCGAGTGCCACTATCTAAAAGGTTAATTCAGGGAAAAACTTTTAAATATCAAATAATTGTAAAACTTTTATTTGCAATAAAATCATTTAAAAATAATAATTAAATCTCAACGAAAAACAATATTTATATTTTCTAAAAGCAGCTCTTAATTTTTTCAAATATTTAATACTTTGTATCAAATCAATACAATTGGCTCATTCACCAGCGTGTCCTAAGCGTCGTATTGTCATTGAGTCACAATTTCCCAAAAATTTTAAAATAATTTTAAAGTTTTATATTTTTTATTGTAAAATTTTTAGACATTTAAATTTTTTTTTTAAGTTTATGACTTTATGACGCCTTGTGAATTAGCAAAATATCATTATAAAAATTTAATTTTAATTGACGTGATGAAATAAAATTTTCTTTTTTACTAAAAGAAAAATCAAATACATTTTTTATATGCTAAACACAATGGACTACACTACAACGTGACTGAACAATAAAATTTAATATAAAATTGGCCAATGACTGTACTTACTTATAGAGATACTTGTATACAGTATTATGAACTGGACTAAAGACTTTACAAAACGCAAAACTACTAACTAAACTTCAACCAGAAATACAAGCTCAACTTGTTTAAGTTAGCTATATCCCAACCAATTTACTAAACTTCTTTCTGTTCCATATGGGCATTTCCATGCCATCGTACATGATATTTGTACTCGTATAAAGTGGAGTAATTTTTGCAAATGTAAGAGTAACTGAAATAAAATTAGATCTTTATGTTTATATTCGAATCATTGTTGCCTAAAATATCCAGAAAAATAAGAATATATCGTACGAGACATAAAACAGAAATGATTTTGAGGTATAAATCTGCGAATCTTGGGAAGTAATTTTTTTTTTAATTTCTTACACTAAACCAAATATTTTTTTTCATTTAAAATCCATCATACTTTAATCTAAAACAATCTTTAAATTATTTTATAATAAATTCGATTAAATATCGTTCGTGACATATCGTACGTGACATATCGTACGTGACAGATTTTTTTCTAATAGAATTCTTAGGTAATAAAATTTATATTATGTTAAGAAAAAAAGTTAAATTATAAATTAGGTGCTCTTGCGACTGTTCAAATACGAATGACGGATACAAATAATGTGTTTGCACTACGTATGTGACATTAAAGTAACATCCAAGGGAAATCAAAAAAATACCGCTAATTGGACTCTATTATCTTTGTTATTGTTGTTGTTACCTTAATTTTAAAGCATATTTACAATTACAATTTAGATGCCAAAAAAAAATAGTTGATGGCAATTCTTTAAAATAAGTCAAAGAGATAATCAGATTAAACTCTTATTATTGCTCTTTAAGCTCTTCATACCTGCGCATAGTAAAATTTGAGTGTTTTTATTTCTAATTAACTTATATTGAAAAACTTTCAAGAGTTTTTATTTTTACAGTCGTGGTTGACATATTCATGGAAATGTCCATATACTAACATAAACAAATTTTTTTCAAATATTGAGCATTTGCTCCATTGTGCAGCATATGTATTTAAAATAATTTATACGATGCAAGTGCATGTTGTGTTGAATAGTTTTTTCCTTCACACAAACACACGGGGACACACACACACATCGACCCCGCTCAGTCAATAATCAACATTTTCATTAAAACTCATTTGGGTTTATATGTATGTATGCAGTGGCGAAGTGAGTAGTCCCCAGTGCTAACACCAAACTATGCTACACTTTAAAATAAAAAAAATTTTTTACAAATTCTGTTGAAATATGTCCATTGTAGATGTGTAGCTGCGTGCATTTGTATACTTATATGGCAAAGTTTGTATAAATGTGTTTAAATATTTCCTCATTGCAAAATAATTTAATTTAAGTTTTAGTCAGAAAAGTCATAAGAGCATAAACATATAATATGACAAATTCACTTTGACACTTTTATTAACAGCAATAAAAAAGTTTCGCACTAAAAATAATTCAAAGGATTCAAAGAATTGTGTTTAACTGGAGAAGGAAATCAAAGCAATAGTATGCATATGTATCAGGATATGTACATATATAACAAAAACATACATACATATGAATATGGGTTTATCTACAATAATAAAATTACACAAAATTAAAAATATTACATCAAAACGAGAAAAAAAAATTTCTGTAAAAAGAAAAATTAAAAGATTTTTGTAGGATGTTGAATTTGGCGGATTAGGAATTTTAGTTTGACCCTAAAAATTTATACGAAAATTCTTTCAGATGTTAAAAATTTCTTTAGCAATTTTGTTTTCCACTTTTTTCTATATGAATTTTATCCGACTTAAGTTTTTTTTTAATTCTATCCGACATTCCATAAAATGCCATAAAAATTTTATCCGACATTCACAATTTTTTTCGTAAAGATTTTATCTGCCATTAAAAATTTTCAAAAATATTTTACCCCACTTAAATAATTTTCATATAGATTTTATCTGTCAAAAAAAATTTCATAAAAATTTTATCAAACATTCACAATTGCCGCATAATTTTATCCTACATAATAATTTTCATAAAATTTGTTTCTCCATTAAAAATTCATGAAAATTTTTATCCGACATTAATAATTTTCATAAAAATTTTATGTGGCACAAAATATTTCCATAAAAATTTTATCCGACATTAACAAAATGTCATACAAATTTTAACTGCCATCAATAACTTCCATACAAATTGTATCCACCATTAAAAAATTCAGGAAAATTTTTATCCGACATTAATAATTTTCATAAAAATTTTATGTGGCACAAAATATTTTCATAAAAATTTTTTCCGTCATTAACAAAATGTCATAAAAATTTTAACTGACATCAGTAACTTGCATACAAATTGTATCCACCATTAAAAATTTCCAAAAAAAATGTTTTTCAACATTTAACATTGTCATAAAAGTTTTTATTTTAACACTAAAAATTACTAAAAAAAAATTTTATGCGGAACTAAAAAATTTTATCTGACATTATGGATTTCAACCAAAAATTTATATGCCATTAAAAATTTAATTATTTAATTTATTTATGGAACTTTTTCTCCAACGAAAAAAAATTTTAATAGAAATTATATTCGACATTAAATATGTCTACAGAAAAATTATCCGACATCAAAAATTTCTATTGAAACTTTATACGACATCGAAAATGTCTAAATAAATGTTATCCGAAACTAAAAATTTCTATAGAAATGTTATCCGAAATTAAACATTTTTATAGAAATGTTATCCGAAATTAAACATTTCTATTTCTATAGAAATGTTATCCAAAATTAAAAATATCTGAATAAATTCTATCCAAAATTAAAAATATCTACAGAAATTTAATCTGAAATTAAAAATTTCTATAAAAATGTTATTTGAAATTAAAAATTTCTAAAGAAATGTTATCCGAAATTAAAAATTTCTATAGAAATTTGATCCGAAATTAAAAATTTCTACAGAAATTTTATCTGAAATTAAAAATTTCTATAAAAATTTTATTTGAAATTAAAAATTTCTATAGAAAAATTTATCCGACATTAACATTTTCTATAGAAATTCCATCCGACATTAAAAATTTATATAGAAATTTTATCCAACATTGAAAATTTCAATAGATATTTTATGTGCCATTGAAAATTTCTGTTAAAAGTTTTATGGATATTTTTGTTAGATTATCTGATAATATTCTCAATAAAATATTTAGCACAAAATATTTTATACAAAAGTTTTAATTTTTATTAAGTGTCGGAAAAAATAATTTTATATGAATGGTAAAATAAAAATTAATTTTTCAATGCATACTAAAAATATTCATGTTGTTATTTGGGAATAGTGTTTTACCATTTCCAACACTCCGCCTCAACATGGATATTCTTTTACAAATTTAATAATAATTATTTTTATTTTAAATTCAACAAATTAACAAAATTCAAATGCTTAGTTTTTGGTAAATTCTTTGTAAATACGTCAGCAATCATATTTTCTGTTGGACAATATTTTAATTCTACATCTTTGGATTGAATAACATTTCTAATGTAATGGTATTTAATGTCAATATGTTTAGTCCTATTATGGTATACAGAGTTTGTTGCCAATTTCAAAGCGCCTTGATTGTAGACATTTAAAAGTACGCTTTCATTTTTCCAAAAACCAAGCTCTTGCAATAACCTTCTCAAATACACAGCCTCTTTTGATGCATTCGATATTGATACGTATTCAGCTTCTGTGCTACTAAGTGCAGTTGTAGATTGTTTCTTTGATTCCCAAGAAATAACGTTATTGCCAAGATAAAACACAAATCCGGAATACGATTTTCTATCTACTTCACATCCACCCCAATCTGCATCAGCAAAACCTTCAAGATTGTTGCTACCTCTACAGAAATTTAACTTTAAGTTCCGCGTACCTTTTAAATAACGTAAAATATTTTTAGCAGCAACCCAATGTTCCACATGTGGATCTGAATTTCTTTGTGCCAATTTAGAAACTGAATAAATAATATCTGGTCTTGTTGTTAAAGCTAAGTATAGTAGTTCTCCAATCAGTGATTGATATGTAGTCTTATCAACTTTTTTGCAATCTTTACTACATTTTACTTGGAAACCAGGGGTTAATGGTACCGATGAAGGTTTGCAATCCTCCATGGCATATTGTTTTAAAAGATCGTTAATATAAACTTCTTGACTTAACTTGATGTCACCAGTTTCTCCATCGCGTTGTACTTCCATCCCCAAAAAATGTTGAAGTAACCCTTTGTCAGTTATTTCGAATTCACTTGCAATTTGCGATTTAGTTTCTAATATAAATTTCTTCTCTTTGCAGCCGATAATAATATCGTCAACATAAACAGCAATTAAAATTAAAGTATTGTTTCGTTTCATTTTATACAAACATGGCTCATTCTCGCATCTTTGAAAACCTATTTTACATAGTATTTCATTTAATTTCGAATTCCATTCCCTTCCTGCTTGTTTTAAACCATACAGTGATTTGTGAAGTCTTAGAACCTTATTAGGATATAATTTGTCTATAAATCCTTTAGGTTGTTGCATATAGATTTCATCATGAAGTTCGCCATTTAAATATGCTGTAACTACGTCAAGTTGATGCAAATACATATTATGTTCAACAGCTAAGGCTAATAGCATCCGTATTGTTGCATATCGAACTACAGGCGAAAATGTTTCTCTATAGTCAATACCATACCGTTGACTACAACCTTTAGCGACAAGTCTGGCTTTATAACGAATAACTTCACCTCTTTGATTTTTCTTTAAATTATAAACCCACTTACAATTTATTGCTTTATGTCCACTTGGAAGTTCTGCTAATGACCACGTACCTTTTTGTTTTAAAGAAGACATTTCTTGCATCATTGCTTCTTGCCACCTATCACAGTTTTTACTAGATAATGCTTCTTCTACTGTATTAGGAACCTCATTCTCCACCACATTATTTAGTAAATTTGGAATTTTTCTTGGACGTCCTGGCTTGCCAGTTCTCACAATTTTTGGTCTTCCAGGTCTGCGACTAGGATTACTCATTTCTCCAAAATCATACTCAACAGGAGATGTAAATCCATTAAAATCTTCCATATCATAAAAATCTTCTGAACACATGTCTCCAGTATCATTTTCAGGAAAAATTTCAATTTCACTTTCTTCTGTTATTGCTGCATCAATTTGTTTTTTAGGATTTTCTTTTGTGTTAATAATATCATCAAAAGTAATAAAATCTTTACTTGAAGTGTTTGCTTTTGTGTCTGGTAAACAATGTTCATCAAATAATACATCTCGACGTTCAATTACACTATTTGTTTCCGTGTCGTATAATCTATAAGCCTTTGATACAAGAGAATAACCCACCATTCTTAAAAGTGATCCTTTTTTATCAAACTTGCCTTTTCGTTTATTATCTAATGCGACAGCAGTTGAACCAAATACTTTTAGATGCTTAACGTTAGGTTTTCGACCAGTCCAGACTTCATGAGGAGTTTGGTTTCTTAAACTTTTGGTTGGACATCTATTTCTCAAATAAGCTGCTGTTGCTATAGCTTCAGCCCATAATTTGTGATCAAGTGAGGAATCTATCAGCAAACAACGTGCCATTTCCACCAGAGTTCGGTTATATCTTTCTGCGACTCCATTTTGTTGAGGCGTGTAAGGAACTGTAAGTTGACGTTGAATACCACATTCTTCTAAATATTGTTTAAATTGATTGTTGATAAATTCTCCACCATTATCACTTCGCATTGCCTTTATTTGACGACCAGTTTGACGTTCTACCATACTCTTAAATATTTTGAATTTTTCAAACACTTCACTTTTTCGTTTGAGAAAATATATCCAAACTCTTCTTGATTTATCATCTATAAATGATAAAAAATATTTTGAACCTCCAAGGGATTCCTCATTCATCGGACCACACAAATCGGTATGAATCAAATCTAGAACTTCATAGGATTTGTTTTCACTTTGTTTCGGGAAAAACGCTTTGTGAATTTTTGCCACCATACATATTTTACACTTATCTTGAATTTCTTTTTTCAAAAATAAACCATTTACCATTTCTTTATTACACAATTCTTGTAAACTTGGATAATTAAGATGACCAAATCTCCTATGCCAAATTTCATTACTACTGCACATTGCATTCAATTGTTCCTTGGAATCATCACTATTAAACACAAATAAATTATTTTTTTAATTTAGCATGTATAATCAAATTTCTGTTTTTATCCTTTAGAAAAGCTCCCTTTTTATTAAAATGAATTGATCCACCGTATTCAACAACTTTGCTAATTGACATAAAGTTACATTTTAAATTTGAAGAGTATAATACATCCTTCAGTTCAATATAATCTCCATCAACTTTTATAGTAACAATACCCTTTCCAGTTGCAGTTATAGATTTTTGGTCAGCTAATGTTATAATTTCATTATTATCTTCAAATGTACTAAATAACTTACGGTCTGAACACATATGGCTTGTAGCACCACTATCTATGTACCATGTTGATGATTTTTGATTTTTTTGATATGTAGTTAAAGAAAACGATTTTTCTTCTGTTTTTGATTTGCATTTATTGGCGTAGTGGCCTATCGTTGTAGTTTTCGCATCGTTCTTAAATTTATTGAACTTTTCCTTTTTAATTACTCCAAAAGCTTGTTGACTACTTGATCCTTCAAGTTCGTGATTATTTCTACGTTCAGTCTCTTCTAGAAGTTTAAGTTTAATTACAGACAACAAAGGTAATGAATCTCTCGATTCTATAATCATCACAAAATTCTCATAATCTTTTGGAAGACTAGAAAGTAAAATTATAACTAATAATTCATCTTGTAATTGGATTCCAACTTCATTTAATTTTTCAACGATATCCGAAAATTTGTTTAAATACTCCACCATGTTGTTGCTTTCCTTCATATTTAAACTTAAAAGCTTTTTATATAAACCGACTTTGTGTATGGGACCACAAGGTTTATATATCTCCTTCAATTTCATCCAGGCATCATTGGATGTTGCACAATTTTTTAAATAATTAATTTGAGATGTTTTAATACTTAACATTATTGTTGCCAATGCTTTCTCGTCGGTGGTATCCCATTCTAACTTCTTGGTTGAATCCCATGATGGATTTTTCTTTTCTTCGCCATTTACATACCTCCAATATCCGCTATGGATAAGTACACTCTTGATTTGTACACTCCATGTTTCAAAATTCTTTTCATCCAATTTTTCAATTTGATAAAGGGATGATGTTGCCATTTTTGTGAAACTTGATTTAAAACAAAAATCTATTGGTACGAATTATTGATATGCAAATTAAATTCACGACACTCGTTTTTATTTTTTGTTTTTCTTAACCCAAACGCTCTGGGCCCATAACCTGTTAGATTATCTGATAATATTCTCAATAAAATATTTAGCACAAAATATTTTATACAAAAGTTTTAATTTTTATTAAGTGTCGGAAAAAATAATTTTATATGAATGATAAAATAAAAATTAATTTTTCAATGCATACTAAAAATATTCATGTTGTTATTTGGGAATAGTGTTTTACCATTTCCAACAATTTTATCCGATATAAAAAAATTCTATAAATATGTTTTACGATATTACAAGATTTTTTAAAAGTATTTTCCGGCGTTCAAAATTTCTATAAACATGTCATCACACATTAAAAATTTCCATAAAAATTTTATCCAACATTTTTCGATAATAGAAATTTTATTCGACATTGAATATTTCTATATAAATATTTTCTGATGATAAAAATTTCTAGAGCACAATTTTAGCTGATGTTTCTTTAAACAAATTTTCAGATATTAAAAATTTCTTTAGATATTATTTGGGTTATTAAAAATTTGTGCAGAGTTTTCGTCGGATATAAACAAATCTCTGTAGAAATTTGGTCAAATATTAAAAATTTAACATTTCTATAGAAACTTTGATGGACATTTAAAAATTGTTTAAGGAAATTTGGTCTGCCAATAAACGGGCATTTAAATTTGCCAGTAAAATGATGTCATTAAGAATTTCTTGAGAAATTATGTCGGACTAATACAAATTTTGTCGCGAATTTAAAAAAAGATATATTGTAAAATATTCACACTGTCATCATGTATCTGACATGCATTACTTTATTTTCTGTGAATGTTGCTTTAAAATTTTTATCTAATCACTCTGTTAAGGCATAAAATAATGTTATTTACAAACTAACTTGTATCTTGCTTCCTCTTTTCTTTTCTACCAGCTCTAACATACAAGACTTAATTAAAAGAGTCAATTATATATTGTTGGTTAAATTTCAAAATATTTAGAGCGTAACTTTGCCCTTTTTTCATATATGTAGATGTATAAAACCTCTTTATTTTGGCAAACGTCGTTCTTAATTTCCTCAAATTGCATGTTTTGTCTGCATTAAATATAAACAAAAAAAACAAGATGTGGTAAAGTTCAAATTGTTTTCTTATTGTAAAATAATAAAGAACTAGTAAAGCAACCATAACTGAAATCTCTTAAACATTTTTTTATATTTATAATTTTTCTTTATATACTATTCAAACACATTACTTGCTGTTTTGTGGCCACATAGTAGGAAAAGGATGGGGTTGTGTGGGCCATTTAAGCCTGACCAGCTGTTATTATTTAATAATTTGAGGTTTAAACTTGCTGAATGAAGCAAGATAAGAAATTAAAAAAAAATTACTTGACCTCTTCCTGTTAAGCGCTTGTCAAACAAACGGTACTGATGACAAAGCAAAAAGGAATTGCTAGAAATTGTTGTATGTTTGTAAGAAAAAAATAATTTTAATTAAATTTTGAAATCTATTTTCTATTTACAAAATAATTTTCCATTACTTTCATTATAATCCTATGAAATTTTTATTATAAACCTCATCATGTTTGTAGTCTGAGGCTGGCAGGGAATTCAAAATAATGAATATATATGACATACATTTCTTTAGGGGTTAATCTCGATGGAAAAACATTATTTAGCTTTATAAGATAGAGCAGGCTTTACGTATGTTTTGTGTTTCAACTTTATTTACCCAAAGTTTAATTTTTAAATTTTACATAAGACTTTATCGATTAGTTTTTTTATCCTCTTTAAACAAGGATGTTTTTAAAATTGCTATAAATTGTCTGCAAACCCATATTGATGTTGTAATCCGATATTTAAGTTTTATTAAAATAAATTTTAATTTTTTATTTTGTTTTTGCAAATACCCAATATCAATAAAGTTGAAAAAAATTTCACATGTAAAAAAACCACTAACACAACATGTACATAAAGTGTGTGTATGTGCTGTTATGCCACAAACAATAAAATTTTTTATCAAGTAAACCAACAGACAGACAGACATACATTTATGCTAGCATGTCTACACATGTACATGTTTGGGTAGTGCTAAAACAAAACACATACACAAAACCCTTGTGTATATGGTATATGGAAGCGAAAAGTGAAACAAAAAACTTTGAAAAGATATTAATTTCGTTGTGTGTTTCCGCAAAAAATTTCTAAAAACAAAAAAATTATAAGTATTTTTAGGCGTAAAATACAAACACCTATACAAATAATAGTCTGTAAAGCATAAACGTATAGACTTAGATCTTTCAAAAAAAAAAAAAAAAAACTTGTCTGACATAAAAATTTCGTGTAGAGATTCTATGGTTCTTAAGAATAAAATTTTCTATATATTTTTTGTTGCATTTTTGTAACATACAAATTTATTTATACACAAATTTTTTAAGGCCATAAAAATTTATATAAAAATGCTATCTAAACTAAAAAATTGCTACAGGATTTTGTCCGACCTTAAATCATTTATACATTTATAATTATATCATAATTTGTTAAAGGTCTTTAAATAATTCTACACCTTTTCAAGTTGGAATTGAAAAAATATAAATTAACTTTTAGAAAAAATAAATGGAAATTGTAAAAAAAAACACAATTTTATATTGAGAAAAACAAGTTGAAAATTAGGATATAAATATTAATGTTAAGAAAATACAAATTCAACTTAAAGCTCGCCAGCAATACTATTTGATTGTCTCCTTACATTCCGATGCTTAATCCAATTGAATATGTATGGTCTAAAATAAAAACGTATACAAAAATCTACATCGGTATTCCAAATACATCTCCACCTAGTATTTGCAAACAACGTCTTGTTTATTTAGAAAACATTTTTGACGAAGCTAATGCCACTATTACTGCCATAAATTGGGCCAGTTCAACACTTCACAACATTTTACCAAAGAGCAATGCATAGAACTGGAGGATATGCCTGTTGGTAAATGAGTACATAATTTAAATAAAATTTTTATTTTCCTAATAACAAATTGAATTTTCTCTATTCGAATTTGAATTTTTTATTATTAATTTTGATTTTCCAAATTGTAATTTGTATTATCTCAATACTAATTTGTATTTCTTTATTTCAATTTTTTTCTCAATATTAATTTGTATTACTCAATTTTAATTTGCATTTTCTCAATTAAAGCTTGAAAAGGTAAAGAGTATTTAGGTTAGGCTTAGAAAAAATTTTTTCATACATTAAAATATGTATAAAATTTCGTCGGTCAATAGACCGAAATATTTTCAAACAATAAAAATTCTTAAAGAAAATATTGCAAAACATTAAAAATTTCTATAACTTTTTTTGGACTTTAATAATATCTATAGAAATTTCGGAATATTAAAATTTTTTATATAAATTCCAACTTTTAAAACTTATATAGAAATTTGAGACTTTGAAAATTTCTATTTAAATTTTGAACTTTAAAAATCTCTATAGAAAACTGGGAAGACTCGGATTTGTATAGAAATTTCGGACTTTAGAAATTTCTGAATAAATTTTGGATTTAAAACATTTCTACAGATAATTCAAACTGTAAAAATTTTGGACTTATTTATTTGTTTCTTCATTTTTTTTAAGCAATAGCAACAATCTTTAAATACCATGTATAAAAAAACTTAAGACTATAAAATATTATCTTAATTTACAATAATTTTTATTTTCCAGCACCATGCTTTTACATTCATATTTTGTTATTTTATATAAAAGTTACCAATTAAGTTAATATGCCCTTGCTCCCTAACTAACATATTTTAAGAGGAAACCCCTTTTAATAAACTTAAATATAAATTAAAAAAAGAAATTTCGGACTTTTTTATAGAAATTTGTAACCTTAAAAGGATTTATACAAATTTCGGACTTTAAAACTTTCTATAAAAAGTTTGGATTTTAAAACTTTCATTAGCAATTTCGGACTTTATAAATTAATATAGAAATTTTCAACTTTAAAAATTTCTATAAGAATTCTGGACATTAAAAACTTCTATAGACATTGAGAATAATTTTTTTTTCAAAATTTCAAACTTTATAAATTAATATAGAAATTTAGGACTTTAAAAGTTTCTATAGGAGTTTTGTTCTATAAATTGTTTTTAGAAATTTTTAACAAAATTTCCATAGACACTTAAAAAATTTAGAAATTTAAAAATTTTTCCGCATTCTGTCGGGTATTAAAAATGTCTTTAGACATCTTGCTAAACATTAAAAAATTAAATAAATTTAATTTTATCGGATCTTGAAAGATTCTATTGAAAGCTTGCGGTATGTTAAAAACTTCAATTGAAATCTTGTGGGATATAAAAAATTTATTTTAAAACTTTTCGGTTATTAAAAACCTCTAGTAAAATTTTGTCTGATTTAAAAAAAAGCATTTAAACCTTTTCGTGTTTGACAAATTTATATTAAAATTTTGTCGGATGTTGAAATTCATATTCATATTGAAATTCTGTCGGATGTTAATATTTTTTTAAAAAAAATTTGCAGGACATTTAGTATTGACGGACGTGATAAAATCTTGTCGTATATTCTTTTTGGACGATGAAATTTTATTTTTTTTTATTTTGTTGTTCTGAACAATGTTCTGCAAAAAATGTTACGAGCATTAATACTATCTTCAGAAATTATATATGTCGGTTTTTAAAAATTTCTATGGATATTTCTTCGATTATTGGTTTAATTTAGAATTTTGTCTGACAAAAGTTTCAACATTTTTTTCTGAAAAATTCATATAGAATTACGTAGCAGACCTTTAAATTTTAATAGAAATGTACACAAGTACCTTCAAAGAGAACCATAACTTTTAATAACAATTTTATTCTTCATAAAAATCATGTCGAATACATCAAAAAAGGTCAATTGAAATTTTGGGAGGAATTAAAAGCAATCATATATATAAAACAAATTTAAAAATATCTATTAAAATATTATAATTCTAATGTAATTTTTAATGGACCTTGAAGAGTTCATTACACAAATTCTCGAATCTAAAAAATCGCTTAAGATATGCAAGATTAAAAATAGGAGCATTAAAAACCCCATGATAAATATGCTGTTCAATCTTAAGGAATGGAAAATTCTTCTTCAGAACCATTAACCTAAAAGTTTGACTGAGATAAGAACCGACGCATTTCAATGTAATTCTTAAGAGATTTCCAATTTTACTTCCTCAACTATTTTAAATTCGGCGTAAATTCGATAATGTAACGTACTCGTGTCTAATATGATCAAACAAAGGACATTGACAAAGTTTGTGTTATTGCCTTCATCACATGCTCTTCAGGTTATTTCATCCAACAGCTAGATGAGTTCTCAACTCCGTATGATCTAGTGACTAGTGACACTAGCTTCCTAAGTATTAGCATAGTCAGCTTAAAATCTCTTTCGATTTTTCATTGATTTGGGTCACCCCATTGTATGTTCGCCACATTGTCGACATAAGTATTTTGAAACCTTCTAACGTATTCTTACCTTATCCAAGGTTAGCATTCTTTTAGGTAATGGTAATAGAAAATTTGTCAACTTATTAGTCTCCGATTACGCCACGATGGTCTTGTATCCATATTATGTCTAGACCTTTACAATTCACATGCAAAATTATCTCGCTTTTACATTGCAATAAAATCCGAGATTCTTTATATTTTTTTTATTAGGTTATTGATACCTAACTGGCGTTTCGTAAAATAACTAATCGGAGCTTCGTTATCAGTTTCCTTCCTATATTTTATACACTTCCTCATTGCCATAATCTCAGCCTGGAAAACCATATTGTGATCAGGTAGACGAAAGTATTTTTTAAAAATCGCTTAAAAATATAACTCATTCGAAAATTTATTAAAAAATTTATAAAAACTTTTAGTAGTTCAATGTTTGCTTTTAATCAATATTTTTAAAGCGATAACTAAAGAAAAAGAAAAGCAGTTGCTAAGAGGTCTAACATGTAAAACCAATAATAATTATATTCTTTAAAAAATTTTTTGGGATTTTTTTTAACTTCACTGTATTCTGCTTATGTGCACACAATTATAGCCATACATATGAACATAATACATTTAATACATGTAAAACGTCCACATGTTTGTGTGTCAGTGTATTTTGTTACGTTAAGGAATTTCAATAGTTTTCATTGTAGTTTTATCATTCCCTCACTCACTCAATTTTCGTAAACTTTTTGTTGGCTTCTTGAATACTTTGGCAATTTTACGTCTATAAACTTTTCATTTTGCTGTCAAAATACTTAGCAGGCTTTATTGTTGTTATAGCTTTTTAACAATATATGTAGTTTTAAGTTTCTTTATTTTTTATTTTTTTTATTAAATAGCAAGCAATAGCAAAAATGGCATCATCTTCAGTTTAAGAAGTTTGCTAACTTATCAAACAAGCAGTTAGAAGAAATTTTTGGCACATGACAGTTAAAATTAATGCCACAAATTAAATTTGTTTTTCTTTTATTTGATTAATAAATGATTTTAGCTAAAAGAAACGATTTTTTTTGTGAATAATAAAAATTAACATTTTGTCATCCCAGTGAGAGGTGAAATAAATAAATCAGGAGGTATATTGAAAAATTCATACAGATCTTTAAATAAGTGATTTGTTTTATATCTCGGAAGCTAGTAGACTTGTTTCTTGCCCTAATAGCTCTAATGAGCAGTAAGTTTTTGGTACATATTCGTAGACAAACATGCAAGTGAAGTATATATGAGCCTTAAATATTTTTATTGTGCTTATTCACTAGCAAGGCCCCTTAAATTCTGGGCCCGAAATCAACATCTGCCTTTATATTAAATAAAATTTATGGAGATTATTATTTTTAGTATATTTTTAAAAAATTTGTTTGTTTATGCAATGCATTCGAGTTTTACTGGTTTTTACCCATTTTATTAATAACGATTGACGTCACAGCATAACTACCAATTTTCTAGGCTAAAAATAGTAAAAATGTCAACACTATAAAGTAAACAGTAAGAAGACTTATATTCTAAATAGAAACAAAAAAAAATAATTATCCTTCTTTCCCTCTATTTCCTTTTTGCTAAATCCGTAAACCAGCGACAACAACTAAAACAATGACGTTGTTGACAACATTAATAATACAAAAACAAAGTAAATAAACTTTTTTCAAAAGAACGAGAAAACTGATATTCAAACATGAACAGTGAAAACTGGAAACAAATGAGAAATATATGTATGTGCTGGTTTTACACACACTTTTATTGTTTTTGTTACAATAACAAAACATATGCTGAACTTAAATACACTCAAAGCGATTCACACAGTGGCCAAATGCAGTAATTTTACAGATTATTTGATAAAAATAGCATTCAAATACAGTGAATATTAAAACAACTCGCTTAAAGTGCATACAGTTCTACATCACTAGCCGAAAGATAAATATCAAATAATTAACGATACTTTTGTAAAGACACGCTTAAATTAAAAATTGTAAATTGAGACTTAAAAAAATACGCAGAAAAAAACTAAAAACTTTATGAAATAAAATCCTAGTTTCCTTAAGTAATTTTAAAAAGTCAATAAATTTAACCATGACACCATCAAGCTCAGGTATTTCTAAACATGTTTTGCTTAAATCAGTAATATAAATCATTTATGGAAGTGGTTTTGTTAATGTTTATATCGGAAATGCAAAAAAATGGATTTTTGGAGTTTAACTGGGTATAGAGTTATTAATTGGGCTCAATTGGGCAGAGGTTTTAATTTTATTTTAAAGGTTTAATAAGCATTATCTGTGAAAAATTAAGGCTGCACATCTGTGCGCCTCAGAAGTAATGTACGAATTAGTAATACTCTGACACGTTGAGTTTACCAACAAAGAGCCCGTTGAGGCTGCTTTTAATAATTTAATTGATATTTATTGTTATTGTTGCTATTGTTTTTTGTGTTTTTAGTAGAGATGTGCAAATATCGGGATTTGTTAAGCTTAAGTCAAGCGCCATCGTAGTTATTATTTTATATAAAAATGATTAAAAAATAAAGTATAAGATTTAATAAAATTTTTTAGTACTTTATATGGGGGTATCCGTCTCCCCCTCCTATACCACCAATATTTTGTGGGAACACTCAGTTTCTTGTACGAACAAATATGGTGTGCTTTACTAATGTAGTTATTGTGATATGAATTAATCCGCGCAAAATGGTCATTTGACCCCACTGTGTGATCATTCGGATTCTAAAAACCACTCGTAAATTATTCAAACTTTTTGGAAGTTTTAAAATATTAAAAAAATAGAAAATTCAGTATAAAAAAATATAATATTATTAAATTGTTGTTAAAGCTTTTGTATTAAATATTACCCAGCAAAAAAATCTGTGACAAAAAAGTCAATTTGCTGGGGATCAACTGGGGACGAAGTGAAGTTGTTCCCTATTTCGAAAGTACGAGACGTTAACGTCCTTTTGCACCAAATTTCATTCTTTTTTAATTGGGAAGCAATTTTTATGGTTTATGGCTTTTTTTATTTTTAAGAAAAGTAGCTCTCAGAAAAAAGTGCAAAATATTGAATATTTGTTTTATGTTGTTTTTAGTTCCATTTTTAAATTGAAATATATTACGAACTTTGCACAAAAAAAAATTTTTTTTCTCCATTAATTTCTGAATAATTCGAAAATGATAGGAGACAGAGAAAAATTTTATTCAACTTAAATAAATAAAATTTTGTTACACATCTTCTGGTGTTTTAGTTTTGAAAATCAGATGACTAATTCTCGACTTAGGATGAAATATGTCTCCGTACCTGACTAATTTAGGGGGAAAATTTGCCACACCCATAAAAAAATCCCGATCTGATGGAAGAAAACCGTCAACGGATTTAAGTTCAGCGTATCAAAATCCATAGAGTCCACATAATTTTAATTAACGGGAAGACAAAAAATGATTTTTTGTCGAGCAGTGTAATCTTTAACTATGCCATGCATGACGTATGATTGATATTAATAATTAAAAACACTAGAAAACTTTCAACTAATTAAAGAGTACCGTGATTTCATTCAGTTTTTATTTTGCCGTGAAAACCAATAAAATTTACTAAAAAAATATAAATAAAATAATTCGAACATCTTCTTCAACGAGGCTTTACTGTTACCAAAAATATATTATGTTGCTCCACACATGTGTACAGAGTGGACCAAAAGTCACCATGAGGTCTAAAAATTTATTAATTTTTTCGTTTATATATATTTTTTAGATTATAGTATACAAATAACAACTGGAGAATAAACCATAGAGAGATTCACAACTGAACAAAGAACCAGAAAAATAGAATTTTATTATTTAAAATCAGCGATAAATTAGTATAACGCAAAAAGCATATCTTCCACATTTGAACGCCCACTGTATCAATGATTTGTTTCGTAGTTTATTGTCATGATAAAGATAGCAACCTAAGAGATTTGCTTCGAACCACTGGACCACGTTTAATTTGCACTGTAAAAAATATTAAATATACTGGGTCAACATATACCGGAATTCGTTCTGATTAGCTAGAACGGCTCGTATGTCACTACGGCGCAATTGTAAAAATATTTACTGTTATTCCCATACAACAGGCAATATATCGTGTACTTAATATGCAAGCCTGCTAACTCCCTTTCAGCAAATTTTACAGGGTTGACAAACAACTTCTTATATATCATATTTGTCGCTTGAGATGAAAGCCACAAATATGGTTGGTTTTTTTATGGTATTCTTCATGTATGACTGCAATCTACAAAAATACAAAAACAAACAAAAAATAAAAATTTGAGTTAGTAATAAACACTGGTTTAATAGTTTTCTGGATTTAGCAGTTTTTCTTACAAAAAATTTTCTGTGAGGGTATTTCTCAGTTTTCTAATCAATCTTTTTTACACACTTTAAGACTTAATTTGAAGAAAAACTACATGCTGGTCGACGAGGTGTAGCTTTCTCTACCACACGGCATCAAAATCTCAATTTACTTAAAAAGTAAATTTAGCAGGCTTGCATGTTAAGCCGATCATATGAAATTACTGAAACCTTAGATCATCGGCAACGTTCAAATTTTGCAGTTAAATTTCAACGCATAACTAGAAAGTAAATCAACTTTTTTAAAAATCAAATCATTAGTTATGTAGATAATTTTCATTTGAATGTCTTTGCAAATAATTAGGGCTATAGTTTGTATTCTGAAAATCCAAAAGCAGTCAACGTCAATTACACTTTGTTAGATGAACAGTATTACATCTGGATATTTCACTGAGCCCTAGTTCTTCGAAAATTTAGATGGAAGTGCTGTAACCGATATCGGATTATTATATAACGGTCTGCTCTTAAAAATAGACTTGAGATATGGTTTCAACGCGATGGAGACCCTACCCACACTGCTCGAAATCCAATCGCACTTTTTATTTAGGCTTTTGGAGAATGAGTATTTTCCAGAAATCCGAAAATTAATCTGCCAAAGCAATCGCCAGAGTTGTCAGCACCCCACTATTTTCCTTAGGAATATTTGAAGTAGCAAGTAAATGTGAACAAGCCCGAGATAATTCTCGAAGCCAACAATGTTGAAGTTAATCGAACGCTGCAGCCGCAAAGGTTATTTAAAGGATATAATAAAAAAATCAATAAAATGAGCTCATCACTGTGAAGCTGAAAACAGGGGCCATTTAAGTGACTTTATTTTCATACTTTGTGTAGAAAAATTTCCATTTCATATATTTTATAATCTGAGAAGAAAAAAAATATTTATAAACGAAACAGTTATTAATTTTCTAAATCACTTGGTGACTATTGGCCCACCCTGTATGTAAACATATGAGTAGTACTTCTTAATAAATAAATTTGTCTTGTGTTCATTTTCCCTATTTAATTTTTTCTTTCCCTTTTCATCATTTACGCACAGCAGATACTAATTATGATTAATATTAAAGATATGTCATCAGTTCACTTTAATTGATAATAAAATTACAAGCAATTGTGTTTGCAGTAAGGCAGCCTCTTTTCAATAAAATAATATTAATTTATTGCTCAGTTCATTGAACGGCTTCTGTTTAATTAAAAAGAAGAAGCCTTAAAGGACTTTTCATAACTATTGGTGTTTTTAAACAATAACATGAATTTGTAATTTAATAATATTTTTTTATGTAGTTGAGCCTTATTAAGCAAACAGTCAATGACCTAATTTTTTGTGTACACTTAGGAATAATTTGAAATTTATAAAAACTTTAATTTTCCAGGAATTTTAAAACTAGGTGTAAAGTAGTTTTCTTTTTTCTCCCATTTTTTTCTTTTTAATTTTTGTATCGTAAAAAGAGGATATAATTTTCTGTCAAGGACGAGAACTAAAAGGAAATATCTTAGGTACATAACAGTACATTTTTCTTTGTGCATAAATAACTTTGGAAGATTTTCTAGGGAAGATTTTCTGGGGTAGATTTTCTAGGGGAAAGACCAATGAATTTTAAGGAAATATTAAAAACTGTGTTAAATTAGTTTTTATTAAAAAGAAAGTTAGAAATCGATTGAAATATGTTTATTGCTTTAAGTTGTTGAATTTCTTTCTTAATCCTTTGTTAACGTTAATATGTTCTGCTATTAATATTTATATAACTTTGACAAGCTTTAGCTTATTATGAAATAAAATTTAATTTTAAAGTCTGTGTGAATTTTTTCTTTTTCTTAGAAAATAGTAACATTTAAATTATTGAAATCGGCTTCCAAAATCATGTTTAATTTATAAGCATCACACATTAACCAGTCATTTTAATAAAATTGCCGTATTTGACGACCACACAAAGATATAACACTTCATACAAAATTAATATAAATATACAATATAAATAATTTTTTTCGATAAATAAATCGTTAAACAATTTAAATAAAAAAGAAAAAAAAACATTTATAAAAATTTTTTTTTTGTTTATACATTTTTAAAATTTTTTTTTAAAGATCTGTATTTTATCTTAATTTTTAAAAAGTGCACTAATAACAGATTTTATGTGGAATTTTTGTATATTCATAATTTTTTACAAAATTTCTTAGGTAACAACTAGATGCTGAATTACATTTTATAATTAAAATTTCATGTCCTTTAATGGAACTATAATACAATGCTCAATAATACTTTTAGGAAACTACATTATACCCTAGACTACAATGTATAAAACCATTGTGGTCTTCATCCCAATCCAACTTTATATTTTAATGCACCCATTTACACAAATCTTATGATTATTTTACACATTATTGAAATTGAAAAATAATACGCTGCAGTTATTTTTTAACAACAACAACAGAAAATTCAATAAAAATATTTTTGCTTTAAATGCAGTATTTTTTTTTTTTTTTAATATAAAAATATTTTTTGAGTAATATTTTCATCAGTTTTAAAATAAGAAGAAATTTCTAAGCTTTAATTGGTTAATAATTTCATAAAAATCTACACCGAAAAAATTACCTATTTCTCTCATAAACATTTTTCTCATATTCTCTTCTAAATTATTTAGACCAACAAATCCGGTTACTCTTATTTATTCAACTATTGACGTCATTAACTGTCCCACAAATAAATGTTACTTTAGGCTCTTTCTTTCTCTCAACAACTTGCAAATGCTTAGGGTTGCCAGAAATAATAGAGGTAAATTCACTAATCAATTTTAAAAATCTTTACAGTTAATTAAAATTTGATTATATATTGCCTTTTTAATTTAACAAATATTCAGATTCTATTACTTGTATAAAATATACCTATGAACAGGAAAGGCCAAAAGTCACGTCTGCGAGTAAAAATTTAAATTAGTAAAATATTATTGACTAAATAATCTCAAATTAAATATTTATGTGCATTCTAAAATTCTTGTTCAGCCTGTATAAGAAATTTGTTTATAGAGTGGGCCTTAAGTTATCACTGGGCTTAAAAATTTAATACATTTTTCTATTATTAATTTTCTTATTTTTCTCTGATTATAAAATAAACAAAATGGAAATTTTTTTTGCATTAAGTATGGAAAACAATGTGACTTAAATTGCTCCCATTTTCAACTTCGCAAAGATGGTCTCATTCTAAAGCATTTTCTGTAAAATCCTTTAAACCTTGTGGCTAAAGTATTTGAATTGCAACAAAAAAATTGGCTTTGTGTAAGGATTGTCTTTAGCTTATTGACATATACTCGTTTCTTCCAATAACCCCAAAGGGAGCTGTCAAATCTGTCAAAACCATGTCTATAAATTATCTTAGGGCTAGAAAAGTTTAATTTGAGAAGCAGTCGTGTTTATTTGCTCATATCTCGCAAGATTGTAAGGCGATTATGGTGATTTTCAATACCAATTTGCTCCCAAATATTTTTTGATATATTGTACCCTACACTGGTCTTGAATATGTCGGGGGGCTTTAAAAATTTGATTTCAACATGATCACTGGCAATTTTTAATCGACTCCTTTATTCATAAGCCTTAAGAAAATATATACACGGAAATATATACGGAATTGAATATTGTAGAAATTTCACACGAAATGACAAACTTATACATATACGTATATCGCTACACTCATTGCAAAGAGTATAGAAATAAAGAATATTTTACAAAAACGTTGTAATAACGAAAATTATTTAGAGACCTCTTTATTGCTCACTTTTACTAATATTAACTTTATAAAACAAACTAAATTTACTGTTAAAGATGTTGGTATTGCCACTTTTTAAAGCATTTAAATCCCTACCTTTACTTTAAAAAAAAATATTTATAAATCTGTGTTTTAGGGTACAATATAAACTAAATAAAATGTTGGTAAATCTACTCCCCTGGCAACATTACACATAAAACTTTTAGTTAAGAGAGACAGAAAGAGAGAACTAAAGAAACAGCTGATTTCTGCAGCTCACTCAATACAATATGTAGCACTCACTCAATACAATATATAGCATTTTCCTTTACAAATTTGTATTTATAAAACTGTTATAACATTGTCTGCATATAGTTTTATACATATAACTGTTTTACATACATATGTACAAAAAAAAAAAACTCCGTACCGATTGTAGTAAGCATGCTGTGTTTTTATTATTATTTGTGCTGTTAACAGCATCATCACAACAGAAATGAATGGTGTGAGTGATAAATGGAAGGTTCTACTGACCTTGCAGCTATACATATCAAACATACTATATATAGATATAAATGTACATATCCACAATGCAAACATATGTGTTTATATGTTTATGTATACGTTTTATGTGAAGGATTAAATAGATATTCTTTAAATCTCTTTTATATGCATAACTATTGCTATTTGTTCAGATGTTGGTTTTTATAAAAATATATCTGTGTTTGTAATTTTTTTTAAATTTTTTTTTTAGGTTGTATGACAACTTTTATAGACGTATGTATGTATGTAGACGCTTTTGTTTATAACTACATATACATACATATCTTGATAGCTATATTTGTGTGTAGTCTTGTTTTTGTATTGTCAGCATTCGATTATCATATTAAAAGGATTGTTGAGATTTTATGTGTGAGATTTAAGCGGTAATCGAAGCTATTACTAGTACGAATAGTTTGCATAATGCAGATGCAATATTGGGGTGTAAATTTTGTATGTTTAGAAATAAAATATGGAAATGAATTACTTAGAATATTAATGCGTTATACTCAAGTTGTACAAATTGTAGATTTTAACTATTAGAAATTTTTTACAACTCCTCCGCACATTAATTATTATATAAAAGACAAATTTAAAATTCTTTTAAAGTCACGAGGCTTAAAAAAAACTAAACTACTAAACCTATATTTTTTGCCTTTTCTGATTCTTTTCGTTGTTAGAAATGAGTGTAAAATTGTGTATGTTTTATTATTATTAAATAGTACCATTGCCAGTGCAATTATTTAAAACGCCAAATGAAAGCTTTAGTCATAAATGTATTTACAACAAACAAACTATTGCAACAAACTTTACAGTTTCGCCGAGAATAGCCATGTTTCAATAAATTAAATTCATGATTTCTAAATAACCAAAATCAAATAAATATCCTTAAGAGATTAATTGAAAGCATATTCCAAATAATTCAGTAAATTGTTTAAAAAAAATAATTCATATGTATCAGAAATAGTTGCAAAAACTGCTTATTTAAGAAAAATATAAAATCTTTTTATACGAATAGAAATCTCCAAAATCAGAAAATTCTAACAAAAAATCCATATAAAGTAAAAAAAAAATACAAAATTGTTATAATTGAAAAAACTAGATAAATATAGAAAAATTTTTACTAAAAAATTATAATTTTCTATTTTCCTTAAAATGTTTTTTGTTTTATTAAAATAGCTCTGAATTAAGTGCTTATGTGTCATCACTATTGAACAACACTTTTCTTTGCTAAAAACAAAAATAAATGTGAGTGCACAAAATGTTATATGCAATTGTATGTCTCTGTTGGTTATTTGTTTACATTATTAAGCCTGAGTAACAACCAAGAATGATTAAATAAAGATTACGCCATCACGCAGCCATAAAAAAACATTTCTGCGCATGTAGGAATTGTGACGTCACTCAAGCTGCGTTCTGATTGGCTAAAAAAATTCAGCTGTATAACTAATAATGTTTGTATAAAAACATGACAGTGGGACAAATTGTTATTTTTCTAACTAAATGTTTTGAAAGCAAATAAATTCTTTATAAGAGCTATATACATACATATATAGGTATATTCATTATTTTTATTACAATATTTCACTATTATATTAGGTGTAGAATTCATTTCATTTTGTTATATTATCAAAAATATGGTGTAAGTTTGGAAGCGATCTTCTTCAAGATCAGTCGGCCTTGAAGCATTTTCCGCGACCAATTTTTCTTCAAAACTATTTGGAATATCATTTTGCTTTTCAGTTTCACGTAGTCCTTCATAAACATTTGCAACTTCAGTTTCATTAGCAGTTTTCGTTTTCATTCAATAGCACTAGTGTCTAAAGACGGAACTTCATGGGATTTTAAAATTTTTGCACGCCGTTTGCTAAATTCTATTCATAATGCCTTAGTAATGTACTGCAAGAATTAATTTTGTTTTTACTTACTCATTTCAAATATTAAGTTTCTTTCAAAATCTTCTTGCTTGAAATGTAAAGCACAAATTTTTTATTTATCCACATTTACCGCCTTCACTCGTTTGCAAAATATTACCCATAACTTCCTTCGAGATTCATCTTTTGGAAAATTGTAAAATGATACAGCTTTTTGAAAATACAAACGTTTTATTAAAAATGCGCAATTTATTAGGTTTTAATATAATTTCTCACTTGTTTTTTTTGCTGTTACTTTGCTTGCATTTGCCCACTGCACATTTCATATTTGCTCTCTTTCTTATCTTTTCACTTTATTTTGTTTTCTGTTTTTCAGCTGTTAAATAACCAAATTTAAACACTTTTTATATAATTTTAATAATTTTAATATTATTTATATGTATTTATTATAAAATATGACACGAAATTCGTTGTTTATTAAACACCAATGTAATACTCAGCGTTGTCAACTCGGTGATTTTATCACCGTTTTTGGTGATTTTTAACATTTCGAAAGCGGAAAAATTGTGAGTCAGTGCTTGGTGATTTTTTTTTTAGTTTTTAGTGATTTTCTATTTATTTCGGTGACACCAAACACTAAAATTCAAAAATATTAATTGAAAAAAATTGTTTGTAAGTGTAAATTTATATACATACTACCAAAATGTAACTTATAGTACAATTACATGCAACTCGGCAAAAAAATAATATTACACTAAAAATTTAATTATTTATAAGATGGTATTGATTGCCCAGAAAGTTTTTGTTTCAAAATGTCTAACTTTATACATATATGCATATGAGGTGAATGTGAATAAAAGAAATTCCTCTTTCTATCATCTTATAAATGATTAAACCTTAAAGCAAACTTTTAGCGTCCCACAACTTTAAACGTTTAAAAATTTTACCAGAAAACCTTGAAATTTTGAGTAAAATTAACATAATTAATGTTAGAAATATTTTATCACATACAAAAGAAGATATTTTACCATTACCAATGGCAAAATATTGAATTAATTTTTGGATTGAAGTTAAATCGTACAAAGATGCAGGTTACTTAAATCCCTTTGAAGCATTAGCTAATATTGCCGTTAAACTTTTGTCGCTCCCATGAATGTGTTTTAATCTAAAATACGCAACCGAATGTCTTTAAATTCAGTTAATTCCTTACTTCACATTAAAAATAGGCTTAAACGGGAAAATTCCTGTTGCGAAACCTACCAAATAGCTGATGAAGTAAATATTCTGATTAATAGCAATGATATTTTTAAAGCATTACAATTTGAAATTAAGACTGTGTTGTGGCCAGATGATACAACAAATTCACATATGTTTATAAAACGTCGTATAAATGCATCAGGTATGGAAAAATTAATCCTGTCGTAATTTTTTCTCAATGTTGAAATAAATTTCTTACAATGCATCACTCCTGAGATATATTGTGAATTGATAATAATTACTATAATAATTTTTCCAATGTTTTTGTTTATTTTTATTTTCATATAAATATATGTATTTATGTAAATCTCTACTGACTGACTAAAAGATATTCGTTGTTTAATTTTTGTAAATTTTTTTGTTATTTATTCTGATATACATTTAAAAATGTCTTATTTTTAAAGAAATTTATAAAAATGTATAATTTTATTAAATAAATAAAAAAATAATTTACAAATTATAAATTTAGTGCTTTTTTTTTGAGAATGACGCGTTTTTTCCTGGGTTATGGTGCTTTTTGAAATTTTAAAGTTGACAACGCTGGTAATACTTTTTTTTAGAACTCTCTGAGTAAATTAATTACAGGGCTGCCAACTATCTCAAAATACATACATTTTTTGTAAGAAATTATAAATTTTACATATGATACAGACTTGGTAACCTTTGCGAGGGGATTACTACGTCATCTAACGGTAAATCATGCGCAAGGCGTAATCTTTATTTAATCATTCTTGGTAACAACAACCAATATCAATCGGAAAACATGTCGGAACAATACAACAACGCAATACTCTTTGCTTAATGAAATATTCTCTTCTTTTTTTGAACTTCTAATGTATACAGAAATGTTTGTTTACAAAATAAACAAGTAAAAGCGTTATATTTGCTAATGACGAACTTTTGATACCCAACATTATTATTTTATTTCATTATAAAATTGTTTTCATTTAGCAATTATGTATATTAAACGAACAATCGTCTTTAATTAAGTAATTTTTTATATTAAATTTTAAAAACTCTGCCAAAAATAAATTGACAATTAATAATATATGTTAAAATTTAAAAGGTTTAAAAGACATTTATTTATATATAAAAGAATATTGTACTCTTATAATGTTAGAAAATTTTATTTATAACTATAACTGCTATAGAATAATAATAATCCTTATAATTAAAGATCATTTTCTTTGCTTTAGTTCGATTAAGTATTAAAACGTATTTTCTGTAATTCGACCAACTTTTGCGCCCTAATGTTGTACTTTTACAGAAACTGAATCAGTATTCCAAATTTAAAAAAACTCGGTTAGTTAAGTTTGTAAATGCTTTTTAAGGCATAATACTGCCTACTTTGTCAAGTACTTAATTGTATTGTCAGAAGAGTTCTCTGTTTTGGTGAAGTTTTGTAAAAATCGGTTAAGAAGAAGTTGCTTAAAAAAAATATTTTTATGGGCAAGGCGCTGTCCTCATTTATAATGACAAAATGGTATTTGAACAAGAACAAGATGCGTAACAATTAGGTGAAAATTGTAATGAAAAATTCTGTTAAATTGATACATAAGTACGTAACATTTAAACTTAAGTAGATGGTTGTAAAAGTGGGCATTGTACATATTTATTTTTATATTTGTTTCCAGTTTAGTGTATTACCACAGATTCCCATAATAATTAATTAAAATCCTTTAAGAATATAAAATAATAAATAGTCAGATACGCCTGATAATGAGAGGTGGACATTGAAGAAGCCGTGTCAAAGTAATTTCAGCAAATTAACTAACTTTCAAGCGCCCCAATTACATTTTTTCTCTTGATAAATAATTACTTTGGCAGCCAATAAACAAACAGTTGATATATTTAAAAAAACTTGATATATGTAAGCTGTTTCTGAGTCTGCTTGTCTGAGTAAGAATGCACTTTTTAAATTTAGTATCAGTTTTTTTTTTTGTGCAAGTGGCAACTCTAAAATTTAGTAGCTGCCACATATGTACATACATATTTTTAATCCAAGTATTAAAAAATTAAGCTGCCACATATGTACATACATATTTTTAATCCAAGTATTAAAAAATTAAGCATTTTACGAAAGAACAATGCCTTATAATTGTAAAAGCTTATTTAAAAAATTTGTCAACTTAAAAAAATTTTCAGTCGAGAAAGTGCACTTAATGTGTCAACCATTCAAAAAGTGGTAAAAAATTTTAAGAAACTAGGCTGAACAAGAATACCGCCGCACACCCGAAAAAAGCGGAATCAATCTCAACAACTTTAAATTAAACGAAGTACTACGCTGCGAATTTTGACAAAAGACCTCCACTTTCCAGCGTATAAAACTCAGCTCACTCAGGAGCTCAAACTAGCAGACCAAAGAAAGCACAAATAATTAATTTAATGGAAAATAAAAGAAAGTTAAATTGTAAATTTCCAAAAAAAAGTCATTTCCTCCGATGAAGCGCATTTCCATCTGTGCATTTTTGAAATCAAATCCTAATGCCAATGCGTCATCGGTGAACCACACACACATATCTGTGAAAGAGTTATAGAAGTTTTCTGTCATCATAGCCGTGGCAGTCATTGGACGGATGTTTTATTTTGAACTAAAATGGAACATATTTTCTTTAAAATCCAAAACAAAAATTACAACCACTTCAAGAAATACGTGCTTTTATTTTTAAATTAAAAAGTGCATTTTTGCTGAGCCTCCCTTTATATATATTTTTTATTTTCGCCCATACAGAAAACATGTAAATTTATAAAAAGGTCAAATTTGAGCCTTTAATTTCACATTAATTTTCTGGTATTGAGGTAACACTGACCAGCAATTCCCATACCGATCTGTATAAATCAAAATAAACAATGTGTGGGATTAATTTTTGTAAATTTTTATCTAAGTATAACCCTTTTACTTAGCAAGGAATTTTTAACCCAAAATACGTGTGAAATTTACTTTTATTTAGGCGCTACCGCATTTTGTTCGATGCCAAAAAACTCATTATGACATGACCTACTCTTGCATTTAAAAGCATAACTTTCTTTCTAATGGACTAATTCTACTCATCATTTTTGATATCAAACATTTCAAATATATTTTAAAAATTTAAGCCGAAATTCCTCCTTATAGCTTTAACTGTTAGAGCTCTATTGTACTATCAACAGAAGAATGGACATAGCTAGATCATTCTGAAATGACACCCGGACTCAAAAAATATAAACTTTATGAGATCTTAAATATTTCGGATAACGAAATACCCCTTCGCCATATTTCTGATAATGGGTAAATCTTTACTGTCTTCTGAAGTATACCGATAGTTTAACACTTGTAGAAAATGTTTTTGAATTTTAGTTTTGTTTAGCAGAAACACAAAAAAGAGAGTCTCATTCGACTCATCATTGAGCCGTTAGCATAAAAACAACTGCAAATGTTTCTCAACTTTACAGATTTTCTCATGAATAGGAATGCACTCAAAAAATTTTCTGTTACCCAAAATTTCCCTTTATTGTTTTACAAAAAAAAATTGTATTATATCCTTATATTCTTGAGTATGTGTGTAAACATTTTTAGCCAACTGCTTTTTTCAATTTCACTTATTGTGGTTACTTTTTTTTTAGTTAAAAGTAATGTGCAAAAATTGTTGTTTGTTTTTCTTTTTTTGTAGTCTCGTGTTCAGTTTAAGTTTATTGGTGTAATCGAGCGGTCGTTTTAACAGTTGTGGTCAATTTTGTAAAACAGTGCTTGTGCTTGCGCGTGTGTGTGTGTTATAGATGGCTAATAAGCTAGAAAACCTAAAAAATTTGCAGAATTTATACGCGGTGCTGGGCTAAAATAAAAATAAAAAAAAATCGTAATTAATAAATAAAACCAGAACACGCAATGTACATAAAAATGAATATATCATAGGTTTCTTAATAAAATGTAATAATTTATGTCAATTTGTGAGCCTTATCAAATATTCATAATTAAATAGAAAGGAAAAGTAAAGTGCTAAACATGATAAAACAAAATATGCCGACGGTATTTAATTATAAAAGGTGTTGGTTAAATAATAAATTAGTTTATAAAATGACAAAAACTGTTCCATTAATAAACTAGAAAAAAAAGTGCTGAAAAATGTTATATTAATAATTTTTGGCAAATTATTTTATCATTTCATTTTGGACTTAAATAAAATAGCTAGAAAAACTTTAAACATTTTAATTTTATTTATTTTAAAATTTTTTCCTATTGCAGACATATTTCAAATATTTTTTAGAAAAAGTTTACGTTTATTTTTATCAACAGAAATTAAATGCTATTTTTAGCTTTTTGTTTTTATGTGTTAAAGTATGTGTGTATTTTTTATATTTATTTTTATATTACATCCCCAATTATCTTGCCTTATCTCATTGAAACTCTCCTTTAAACACTTAACACTCACTCTCTTAACAAACATCTCTTAAGTTGCCATGACATCCAATATTTCTGCATCCCGTTACAGAGTTGGCGCTATTTTTTTTATTGCTTTGCCATCACTTCTGTTTCAATTTCTGTTACTTCTTTTACACTTTGGGCTGCTGTATGTTTTATATTTTTGTACATTTTTTTGTTTAAGCTACTGTATCACTTTCCTTTGTTAGGTTGTTGGTTGATTGTTTTCATCTTCCTTACTACTGTTTTTAATAATAGCAAATCCTCTTCTCTTTGTTTTTTTTATTCTGGTTGCATATGTAAAAAACACAACTCTACCGCTACTTTTGTACGTTTGCGTGGGCAACTGCGTCATTAGTGGTCTAGTCTCTGTAGACATTTAACGTAATCATACATTTTGTCGCATTGTTTACATTAAATATTAGAAAAAAATTCATAAATTTTTTTTAATTTAATAAAATAAAATATTAGTTAAGTGATTCAAAATAATAGAAAAGAAACCTAAATAAAAGTAAAACAAAAATAATATAAAAAATATTAAAACACATAAAACAAATATTTAAACAAATTTAATAAAAAGAAAAAATTATACTTCAAAAATGTTATTGTAATTTGATTTTACTAAAAATAATATTAATCTAGAACAAATTAGTTACAGTTAAAACAAAGTCATCTAAAGATACTACATCATACCTAGAGAGGTGGCTTAATGGTAGGCCCAAAGGGGAAGTGAAATCGTTTATTATTTTCTTTTTATAAAATCTTAAGGATAATTTTTGGAATTTCTTTTAGATAAAAAAAAAAGAGAAAGGAAAATTTTATACTTTTATGTATGGAAATTTGACTTAAAAACCTCTTATAAAGATCTTTTAATTTTTATGAATTAGACCGTTAGTTAAAATACTAAAAAAAATTGTTTTGTATATCGAACCGTATTTAATGTGAGAGTTTTTAAATTAAAAAATTGTTCAATAATACAATATATAACAACATAGCCTCAGTCAAATGATTTATAAAATTTTTATTACTTTTTTTAGTATAATAAAAAACAGAGCATAATACCCTAGACAGACAACAGCGTTAATTTGCATTAAAAGTCTTAATTCAAATTAACTATTGAATTATCCCCATTCCAATGTGTATTAGATTTCACGTAAATGAACTAAATCAAATTGAATTTATACTGCATTTAGCAATTTCAATATGGCAACATGGTCGGCAATCAATCAAAAAATTAAAAAATTATTAAAGTTGAAAAAGATTCGATATGTTGAACTTTTTGACATATTTTTTGGAACGCCTTTTTGTTTAGGCGAAAGTTTTCGTTAATACTGGTATCGTCCGTCGTAAGCACGTCACTCTCCTTTAAAAAAATACCATATACCTACATATGAATTATAACCTCCATGAAAAGATTCTATTGAACCTACGAATTTCCACAATTCCCTTTCTCTTATTTCAGAGTGTCCTTCGGCCATCCCAACTTGTAGGAACATGTTCAGATTTGTGATTGCTAGTGCATTTACAATTTTTAAAATTTTTACTAAATGCAGAAACAGTCGTCTGTCATAGCAAAATTTTAATGTGCATTAGTGAGATTTTAATGCAAATTAACTCTGTCGTCTGTCTATGGTATAAGGTAGTTAAAGTGTCATACACTCTCCACCATCGCCAGTGGTACCCAATAAACATGCTTTATGTAACACTAAGAAATAGAAGATAAAAAAGTTTTTCGCAAAAAGTAGTGTTTAGCAGTACTTTCAAAACGTTGATGGAAGGAATTCAAGAACAATTAAAATTTTTTTTAAATAAAAATAATAATACAAAAAAGTCAATAATAAAATAATAATTATTTTTTTTATAATAATTCTAATAAACATACAGTTACAAACAAAATAGTTTTTATTTTTAAAATTTTTTAAAAACAACCGGTTCAGCAGTTATTTTGAATTATGGGATAGGAAATTCTTTCAAAGGCAGTCCTTAAGTATGACAATTTTTACGTAACACTGTGAAAAAAAAAAAAAAAAAAAAAAAATAAATAAATACCGTCTGCTTGATTGTATAAATTATTCTTATCTCTCGAATTTATTTAAAAATTACCTAAACTGACAACGTATAAAACAAATTTTTATAGCAAATCTTGAATAAATTAATAAAAAATTATACCAAACAACTTTTAAATATCAATTATGTAAAGGGTGCCTTAGTGAAAATGCACTTCCTATTTTAAAACTAGCTAACCCGGCAAACGTTGTTTTGTCATATAAATTATTTCTTGGAAATATTTTTAAGTTCAATAAAAATAACTAACTTACTTTGAGGTCGTAAACCATATGAGTTCTACGGTAAGCAGATCTATCTTAGTTTAAATTTTCATCAAAGTCGTTACATTATTTAGGGGAGACATAAATTGTTCCTTGGAGTGGGTCACCCTTAATATTTAGGAGTACGAAAAATAGATGTTGACCCATTTTTAAACGTTTATTTCTGCATTGGCTGGACTAAAAATTTTGAACAATTTGAAGAAATATACAAAAACCTATATCGATGCAAGTATATAATTTAAAAAAGTGGGCGTTAAAGTAGGCGTGGTAAAAAGAAGTATAATATAAATCATATCAGAGTGAGAGATTATGTGAAAATTTCACAAAGATCGATCCAGCAGTATGGCCTGCCTAAGGGGGCGTGAAAAAAGGCGTGGCATTGAGGAGTATGAAAAATAAATGCTGACCGATTGTCAAACTTTCCCGATATGCACACAAAATTTCATGAAAATCGGTCGAGCTATTAAGGAGTAGTTTAATCACAAACACCGCGACTCACGAAAGTACAAAAGAATATATCGATGGTTTGATGTAAAAAGGCCCTAACTCGTACTTTTAACGAAATTGAGTTTTTCAGTGATTTCAATACATTTCACACAAATACACCTCGAGACAAAAATTTAACGAAATAGTATCAAAAATAACAGTTTTACAAGGAATTACATTACGATTTTACAGTTTCTGTTACGTTTTTACTAGGGTGATCGACTCGGTGGAAAATCCGTTTTTTTCCTCTTTCAACTGGCGGTTTTTTCTAAATGTTGATTTTTCGAATATCGAATACACCGGTTTTTTTATCCGAAAAAGCCGGTTTTTTTTAAGTTTATTTTCATATATCTTTGTAACCAATCGTACCATAGTATATTTAGTACGCGAAAAGTTTCCAAAAACAGAAAATAAAAACTATTAACTATTCTATTCTATAATATTGTAAGAAATTTATTTATTGTTCAAAAAACAAATATAAAATAAGAAAAATAATTGAGCTTTAATACTATTTTTTATTAGGATATAAACCTAACGTTAAAAGTTAAAGATAATTGAAGTATAAACTTAGCTAATCGATAAATTTTAGGTAAGAAGTGTAGTAAGAATAAGGAAAAGATCCAGATCCAAATTTCAATTAATGGCATTTAGTGTTTGTCAACTTATATTTCAATTAAACCATCGAACAAAATAGCTTATGCCTATATTTGTATGTCTGTTAGGTGTAAAAGAAAGATTTTTTAAAATGAAATTTTAAAGATTTTCTCCCTAGCCTATAAAATGTATTTCAAATTACAGAAATAATTTCATATTAGTTAGTGCATATTAGTTTAAAAGATCTATTTAACATTTCAAAAATGAACAGAAGGAGATTCAAAAATTTATAACAGCCTTATAAAAAGACTTACTTATTTATGTATTAATTTATTGTATTTATTTGTTTTACTTGTAAGGAGTCCCTAAATTTAACTAATTAAAACCAAATTAGTCAACTGCATTCATGTCAGTTATTGCGTAATTGTGCAGTCAAACATATATAAACTGTAAAAATTTCATATTTATATATAAATTTAATTATAATATTTTTTTACAATATTTTTTAATTTTTTTCTTTAAATATTATATTTTATATATTCGAACCGGTTAACCGGTTTTTCTCAATTTTCAAAATAGCAACCGGTTTTTTTTAATTTTAAATTTCAAACTATTTGAAAACCGGTTTATTAAAAAAGTCGAATAATCGATCACCCTAGTTTTTACCTTCTCCTATAAAATTATAATTTTTTGAGTTAGGGCCTTTCTAAATGAGACCAACGATATATAACTTTATTATTTTGTTTGTATTTCCATCAATATTCATTAGCCTCCCTTTAATATACAAATATTCTGAATACTTATAGATAAAGTAATTGATTAAGGCAAGTCCGTTCGTCTGTCTGTCTGTCTGTCTGTCCGTTTTTATGACCTTTTTGTTGTGCCCTTCGCAGTGAGCGTAAGGGTTAATATAGGTTTGTCATTCCGTGTAAAATTTCTACGATATTAATTTCCGACCCCTTTAAGGTATACATTTTCTGAAAGCTTGTGAATAGGAAAGTCGACTAAGCAATGTCCGTCTGTCCTTGTTTATATTGAAATCAACTTTTTTTAAGTCACCCGACAACGCCAAGATCTTATCAGATCTATACAAGAACAAATTGTTATTTGATATCAGTATGATTCGCTTATAACTTTCTGAGATACTTTCTTCGATTACTTTTATCACAAAAATTCAAATATTCCAGCCCTAGGATATATTAAAGTCACGATTTGGTATACCTTTGGAGATATTTATGAACAAACTTTGACAATTCGGTCACTAATCGGTAAACTTATAGGCAAAATTTATTTAAAAATATATATATTTATAAACATATCAATTATTTTCTGTGTTTAAAACTATTACATTTTTAAAATCTCGATCATGATTAAAATTAACACAATGTGATGTTAATGCAGTTATTTGTGTAACATCACTCCTGTATTTCTGATCTGACCTATATCCTGCAATTCCAGTTTTAGGTTTATCCTTAGTTGAACCTATATATACTTTATTAAATGTTTTACATGAAATTTTATGTACTAAATTAGATCTTGATTTTTGTTACAAAACAAACAATGTGTAAAATATTTCACATATTTCTGGTTCATAAAAAAATCTACTTTCAAACATCACCTGAATTCATACCATTAAAGGGTTTAAGATTCCATATATTTATTAGACTTTTTTCTTTTTTTATTCTTTTTAAAATAAACTACTATGAATCACGTACCAAAACATTATAATACATTGTTGTAAGTATTTGCTTTTAACAACAAAGAAAAACCCATTTGATTTCATTCATTACTGCCATATATTTGGTCCGACACTCACTAAATTACAAAAAACAGTCATTTTAAATTCAAAATTGTGATTTTTTTCGTTTCTTTAAATTGAAAAAAAAAAAATAAACATAAAGTATTTGAACTACAACACACATTAAATGTTGTTCTCTAGATGTCTTTGCTATTTGTTTTTGCTTTTGTATTCTTCGCCCTTAACTATGATTAATTCCCCAAACAAGCGAGAGGTCAAGGTTTTTAATGCAAAAAAGAAAAAATACTTCAACAAAAACAACTACTACAAGTCTCCTGTTTAGTGGTCTTTAACTTTCATTTATCACCCTAAAAAACGAAACACTAAAATAATAAAAAAAATACCATAAATTATATAAGGTAGTAGTAACAACAAACAAGCAAACTTATAAACACTACAACAACAGCGGAATTACTTAATTAACAATAATAAAAAAAAAAACAACTACAAGACTGTAACAAAAACATGTTTTTGAAATAATGAAAGAGACACATAAAAGCAAACAACTATGAGAAAATTTAATTTGTCATAAATAAAGTCAATAAAATATAAAAAACATTATACGCAATAATATAATATAGAATACTTTTATAATCGCAATAAAGAGTTTAAGTATTGACATATTTTGTACCCAAAAATTTGTTTAAATTAAATTATATATTTACTTGGGACGGAAAATGAACGGCTTTCATGATGTAAAAAAAAATTTATTTTATTTAAATATTGCCCGTGAGATTGCCGTTGGGTTGTCCATTTTCAGTGCTTGGGCCGATATGTTGTCTTAAAGGGCTGATATTGTGGCTATCTTCTCCCTGTATAAGACAGAATTCACATATCCGTTCAAAAATAGTCTAGTGGGGCCAAATCGCAAGATTTTGGCAGCCTAGGACTACTCCAAAACCCGATATTAACTGCTCACCAAACTCGCGTCTTAATACATTAAGGGCCATATTCATAAAAAATATTTTAGGTTTATTGAAGGCTTATTTGACAAATTTCTCTACAACATCTGTCAAATAAGCCTTTAATAAACCTAAAATTTTTTTTATGAATACGGCCCTAAAGCTTTAACATCCTGTGTTTTATAAGGCACCGTCTTGTTAAAATCACATGCCAACTAAGTCTAAGGCTTACGTTTTGAGCAGAAAAAGGTTGGTTATCATCTCAAGGTATCTTGTTTTATTAGTACAATGATGACTCGAACTTACAAGCCACACCAAACAGTTTATCTTTCAGGGTGGAATGTCAGATTGTGTACTATGCACCTTTGGCTGTTCTGTATGTCAAATTCGTCTATTTAGTTTATTGACGTACCCATTGAATCAAAAATAAGTTCTGTACCTGAAGACCTGCAGTTTTTTGATAGGAGATTGATTTTCATCCATCATGCCCAGGCCCATTTATGGGTGATGTTGCGAAGTGCAAACTGGGGAATATTATCCGATGCATCATGGTGGTCGGGTGGCTGGTGAACATGCAATGGGGCTTGTAGAGAATCTGTATTTCTTTCTTCAATTCTACTTCCTACTAACTATTTCTTATTTTCATCTACTATATCTTTAGCAACCCTCTCTCTCTCTCTCTCTCTCTTTTTCTAATCAATTCTTTATATTTATTATATAAAGGGCAACACAATGGACCATATTAGTCTTCGAGTGTGGGTGTTGGAGGCGGCTTTTGCTTCCTCTATCCCGCTTTTCTACCTACCTACCTTCATACCTAAGAATGTATGTGATTTCGTTCAAAATAATTTGGAGAGTGTAGAACTAAATTAAAGTTTTAGGGCAATTTTATTATACAAAGTTTTTTTATGCCTTATAAGAGAAAAACTATTATTATTATTTTTTTTTAATTTTGAAAAAAAAATCATATTCTTAAAGTTTTACTTTCTGTTTTGTTTTCTTCTTCTTTAAAACAGTAAGCATCCATCACTTTAGTTAAATGAAATACATACAAACCTATAAAAATAATATTACGAACGTAAAAAATACATAAAGAAAATCATAAAAAAAAATTAATGTTTAAGAATTAAAGCTGATGCAAACTAAAGAAGTAATAATATGAAGAATATAAAGCAAAAAAATAACGGAAATAAAAGCTACAGCAATTAGAGCATAAAGTTATCAATATGAAGACTAACAGAAAACTAGAAAAGGCTAAAACAAATTATTGGTCAAATAATTTAAAAGCAAAATGAAAAAAATGAAAAAATAAAGTAGAAGAGAAAACACAAAACGTATATAAAAAGAAGCTCAAAAAATAAATTGAAATAAAATATAAATAAAATAAAATCGAAAAAAATAATTAATCAAATATAAGAATAAAGCTCAAATTCAAAAAATTATCATCTCAAAAGCAATATTTTAAATAGTTAAAATTTTTTAAAAATAACAACTAGTTAAACTATATCATCAATTCAATTCTAATTTTAAATTTAAAAAATTTACAAAAAAATATAGTAAAAAATACTTAATTCAAATTATACAACAACATGCCTTTTGGTCGAAAATCTCCATTTGAGGCCTTGGCTTTGCCAGGTGTCATGCTGGCCTACAAATATAGTCAATTTCGTCAGCGACGACGCGAGGCGGCAAGTCGACGTGTAACCGAACGTGAATTATCAGCATTGCATCATAAAATTGTAAGTAAAATTTTAATCAAATTTATTTTGAAAATATAAATATATGTAGACTATTTTGAGAATTATATGTGTGCAATTAAAATTCTTTTTTTATAATTGTGCAATAATTGTCCAAAATTATGTATGTAATTAGCTACTACTTATATCTGTCTCTTTCTCTCTCTTTTGGAAATAATTTTGCTAAATTTCTTACTAAAATATAGGAAAATTTTGTTATTTATCATAACGACTAAATATGACTTATCAATGACTTAGACAGGCAAACGGACAACGAATAAGAAACATTTTTAAAACTACTTCTACATCATTGTAGTATTAAGTAATATGGATCTGTTAACCATGGGTTTTGTTAACCATCACTACGACTAAATACGACTTATCAATGACTTAGACAGACAGACGAACAATTAACACAAAAAAAGAAAAAATTTTAAAAACTACTTCTACATCATTGTAGTATTAATATGGATCTGTTAACCATGGATTTTGTTAACCATCATTACGACTAAATATGACTTATTAATGACTTAGAAAGACAGACGGACAATGAACACAAAATAAGAAACATTTTTAAAAACTACTTCTCCATCATTTTAGTATTCATATGGATCTAATAATAAAACAAAACAAATTTTTCATTCGAATTAAACAATTGGCATTTTCATTGTCTTTTTACCTCCTAAAAGTAGACTACATAATATGAAATCCAAAATATTAATAAGCCGCTTTGTACATATACATAAACACTTCACAAATTCTAAAATCAATACTGATTAAGCCACCAACATCTGGAAATTAACAACTATAATGCTTTTGTCCATTTGCTGGCTTTGTAAATATTTGCTTTAACTTCAAGTTGGGCTTGTTACAAACTAATACATTAAAAATTGTTTTTTTTTTATTTATATTTTTTGGTATTGCTAACACAGGAAACACTGGTAAGAGGAAAAATAAAGTAAGCTTTTATATAGCTTTAGATAGCACCTTAACTTAACTTGCTAGCAAAAGGACACCATCAATATAAATATAGTGCATGTTTTTAGGCGTTATTAACTAAAAATAACAATACTTAGCAGCATTAAAATATAACAATTGTTAAAAAATTTTCTAGAATATATATAGTCAGTAGTCTATAAATATATATATAAATTATATAATAAATCCTTTGCTATACTGGAGGTTCCTATGTGCACAACCGCACAGTTTATAGTACAAAACCACATGCATGACCTGACACTTATTGTCGTTACGCCTTATTTGCTGATTTATAGCCTGTATTCTTTAAAGAGTTGAGTTCAGACTATTACCTACAGCTCCTTTTTTATGTATGATTCCCGCAATAATACAAGCCATCAAAAGCGATATGGTGTGATATGTGCTCCCTGTAAAATATCAAATCCTTCCTAGATAATTTTTTAGGTCCAATGGAATTCAAAAGAATGTTATTTGCAAACGAACAGTCTTACTGCGTTAGAATTTTAATATTTATGACCAGTTTACCTTAAATATCACAATATTACTTAAATTTACTTTAAACATTAGCCATTGTTTCGACCAATATATTATCGTGGAGTAATTTTTTAACCGTTTGGATTTTGTAAATTGAAAAAAAAAAGTTCAACAATTTTCAAATGTTCAGGAAATATTTATTAGGGATGATATTGTTTTGTATAAATATTTCCCATGGCTACGCCATAGGTGGTAATTTTAGCATCCTTTTTCGCCATCTTAGCCAGTATCTCACCAATGGCAGCTGTAATGTTGTCTTTCAGAACTGGAATTGTGGCTGGCTTGAAACTTCATATATCCTCATAAAAAATAGTCTAGTGTCATCAAATCACATAATCTTGCTTCTGATCTTGATCTGACCTAAAACATAAAATTAATTGCTTACGAAAATCGCCTCACAATAAGTTTGTCTTATCGCGTGTCGTGCGGCAACTGGTACCGTCTTGACTGTAATACTGCATTTCTCATAAATCTTCTTATAATACAGTTCAGTGATACTGCCATTTTAAAACTACACCAAACACTATATCTTTCAGGGTGTATTAAGCGTTGTCGCTAAAGATCTCAACAGCAACATGGATCTTCTTTCAACTTTTTCAAGGCTCAATTACCAAACTTCACATATCCCCACAAAAAATAATCTAGTGGGGTTAAGTCGCATAAATGTTTGCGGGCTCTAAAATATAATATTAATTTCTCACGAAACTTTATTTATTTTAGTTAATTTTGTTACGTGGAATATAGCACGTGGCTCTGTCTTGTTGAGCTCACATGTCGCCCACATTTTTTTCTCTCACATTTTGCTTAAAAAAACTAAAGTTTCATGGCAAAGTATCTTACTCCACTGTCTGTAATGTTGCGGCTTTATCTTTCTTAAAGAAGAACGATCAATGATTTAGGGTAGACTGTAGGGTGATCGATTATTCGACATTTTTAAGGAACCGGGTTTCAAATAGTTTGAAATTTCAAATTTTAAAAAAACCGGTTAACCGGTCGAATACATAAAATATAATTATTTCTTATACCCATGACAGAGATACATATAAAGGTATAAACTAGTTTGTTTTATGGTTTAATTTCATTTTAAGTTAACACAAATTCAATGGCGTTATTATAAAATGCCGGTTTTTAAAATAAAGATGTTAAAGGACAGACACTTTTTACCTAAAAGTGACTGAAAAGTCACAAAGTGTTGTTTCGTTTTGTAAAATTTTTTAAGAAATAAATAATTTGTTTAAATTAATCGGTTTTGCTCTGGTACTGCCATATTAAAAAAAAATAATAATGAATAATATTAAAAAGTCACTTCACTGCTCACGGTAGTCAAATTTACCTTTTACTAACATTAATTTTATAGGCAAGTTGTAATAATGACCCTTTGTGTGCCGAACTATTTTAGTATACAAGTCATATGTTATCAGAATTATTAGTCGCTAGATTTCGTAGAAGCAAAATATTATAAAATTCGAAAATGAGATCAAAAAGTATTGCAAAGTACAATAATTTGATAACTTGAATTATTTTTCTTATTTTGCATTGGTTTTTGAAACAACAAATAAATTTCTTACTATATAATGGAAGATTATTTAATAAATGTTCTGATTTTTTTAAATTTTTTGAGTAATAAATATAGTATGGAACGTTTGGTTACAAAAATAAATGAAGATAAAACTAAATATAAGAAAAACCGGCTTCTGTGAGTTAAAAAACCGGTGTATTCGACATTCAAAAAATTAACATTTGGAAAAAACCACCAGCCCGTTGTAAAACCGAGTCGATCACCCTAGTAGACTGATAGTTATTTAACTGCCTCTCCTAAAAATAAAGTTAAAAAAAGAAACGTTTGTATTTAATTATTTTACGAAAGTGAATAGAAGAACTTATCCTGCCATTTTGTCTACATACTTGTAGAAATTGCATCTGCAAAGTACTGCCGTAACACAACTTTTAATTAAATTGGCTGAGGCATAGCTCAGAGAACATGTTCAGTTGTCTCCTCCTCTTTCTCGTTTTCGCAACTTCTGCAGAAGTCGTTGTAAGGGATATATAGCCTTTTCGCATGTGTACCAATAGGCCAGTGTCCAGTAATGACCGCTATGAGGTTCCTAAGGTGGATTTGGGGCACATTCACCGCATATTGCGTCCTATGCACATCCATGTCAGGCCAAATCTTTCTGGTTTCCAAGCAAATGGGTTCTCTTACCCATCTTTCCTTGGCCTCCAAATAGAATCGATGCAAAATTAGCTGCTCACCCTTCGATAAGGGTATACTCAAAGCACAAGTGGATTCAACCGAATCTAAGGTGGTACCGGCTTTTGCAAGAGCATCATCCCTATTATACCACCAATATCCCCACAAAACAAAACACAAGGGTAACCGTCGAATGTCTTGCTTTCTCCTCAAGAGACACCCGGTATTCCCGGGCAATTTTCGATGTATTGCAAACACTCTCCAGGGATCTAATAGCCCCCTTGCTGTCAGTAAATATATGAATATCCTTGCCAGATATTCCATGATACTGAATCTGTTCTGCGACTGTCTTAATAGCAAATAATTCGGCCTGTATCGCACTACAGTAATCTAGTAGCCTCAGGGACAATTCCAAACCCAACTGTATCGAAAAAATAACCTAATTGGTCAGCCATTATCCACTAATGTAAACTGAGGCTTAAATTTGCTAATTTTTTGTGAATTGTTTTGGCAATAATGGGTTAGATTATGTTCAACGTACGTTCCTCCAATCGCACGAAAAAATTTTCTGAATAATTTCGACATAATCTATATGATACTTTCCATGATGACTAGCAAAACGATACTGAACAAAAATGAAAGAGCAGTATGACATTAGTCTCAAACCTCACGATGAATTACCCGACATTATAAATTTAATTCAATTTATAATTTGTTAAAAATTTCTCGACAAATTCTCTACATAAATCACAACAACATTTCTCTACATGTAAAAATATTCTTCAGGAATTATTTTTATTAGTAACAATGAAAATACTTTATTAAAATTCCATAACTAAGATTTTCTTGTTGCTTAATATTTAATATTTTTTTGACACCCAATAAAAAAATATTTTTTTTAAATCGATTCTTTTTACTGAACAAGGCAAGACAGCAGGAACATAAAAAACGACTTTAATTTAATTTCTGTGAACAACCATAAATAATACAGATAAGCATCATCTAGTCCCAGTTAAACAAACACAAACAAAAAATGAAACGAAAGCACATAAAATACTGTGCCTCGCAAAAAAAACATTTTTAAGAGAAACGTAACACATACACTGGCAGTCACCTGAGCGGCAACATGAAAGTATTTACTGTCATTGTCGTAAAAAAAACACAGAAAAAATAAGAAACAGAAAAAAAAACTTAAAGGATGTTAAAGGTGGCCTCTTATAGCCAGGACTATAAAAATAAAGAAAAAACAAAAACTAAAAGAGCAGTAACAACAATAATACTTATATCTACAGTTAGTACTAAAAAGGCACTAACACATACATACATACAAAATTCCGTAGGTTTCTGTGTGCATTTGTATTTTCATAGGTGTCTAAAGGACAAAGGTCAATATATGTAGGTTTTGCATTTCTTTCTGCCATGTCTGTATTGAATAATTTTTCTATCTAAAGTTTTTTCTTATTGTTTGTAAATATGTTTTCTTTTCATGGTGGATAATATGGTAGAAAATTAAATTTTTTTAAGATTAATAAACCAACAACAATAGCTATAGTAGAGACAGACTAAAGGACAGACACATTGTCAGGCGGCCTTTAAGTAGCAAAGCCTTTGTTTTCAGTTTTTCATTTAAGAAGGGTAAACAAGTTGTCGTAAGACTAAAACAAAAAGAAAAACTTAATAATAATAATGATGCTCAAGTGGTTTATAAGAGATTTACAGAAAAAAATAGTTTTTGATCATGGAGAATTGTGTTGTTTGGTTGTTTTTTTACTTAAATTGATTTTTATGCAGCTGAAGGAAAATAATTATTGTAAATTAAAGGGAAATAATAAGAATTTAATTATCTTTTACTTTATATGGAAGAACCGGTATTCAGTATGTTTAAAAACTGGATAAAACTGAAGTAGGATCATGTTAAACATAAATTAACTATAACTAAACTACAACTAAACTAGAATTGAACTAGAACTGAACTAGAACTGAACTAGAACTGAACTAGAACTGAACTAGAACTGAACTAGAACTGAACTAGAACTGAACTAGAACTGAACCATAAATGAACTATAACTAAACTACAACTAAACTAGAACCTAATTAGAACTGAACTGAAATTAGAACTGTACTAGAAACAAACTACAACTGAACTCGAGCTAAGTCACAACTGATCTTTAACTGAACTAGAACTAAGCTAGTATTGACCCAGAACTGAACTAAATTTAAAAACAACTGAACTAGAACTGAACTGGAATTATTTTATAACTAAATAACTATCACTATTACCAAACCAAAGGTAACTGTTTGAATATTTGCATCAATATATAAGCCCAATTACATTAATTTGTAAACCATTTTTATTAAATCCCAAATTGTAATCTCTACCTTGTTGCATGGAGGTTTCAACTACATATTAAATTTAATTAAACTTTAAAAGAACCTCCGACAAACTCAACCACAACGCTATATGAACTGCGTTAGGATCAAAGGGCGATCAAAGAAAATCATACACCTCATTAGGGTAAGACAGAGCAATGCAAGTTCTCGAATTCTACACGACGACGGCAACAGACTTACTAATATTGAAATCAGAGTCTAACCAAGTTCTCCTCTGTAACTTCTCTTGTTAAAACTAGTAACAGACAATGTGATGAAAGCTGCTACTACTGAACCCAGAGGTATCATTTGGTTCTCTAATCATCGCTTAGAGGAACTGGATTATGCAGACTATATTTGTCTGTTAACACATGATTTCTCGGGTTACGGTTCAAATAAAGATACTAAATACGGGCCTAAAATATACATCACCAAAACGAGCGTTATCAAGTTCAACTTGATAAAACACAAAACCTCACAATTCGCAATAATAAATAAAATAATATTGGCTCGTTTTGCTACCTAAATCCAGGAACCTCAGAGAAAGTAACGATACATATAAATAAGGCCCGACCTTAATTCAATTAATAGCAATCCAGACACATATAATATCAAACTAAACTCAAGCAATTCAATTCTTGTGTCAAGTTTGTGCTCTAATAAAGCTGTGAATCTTGAGCTCAGCCTCTCAGCATATCAATTCAAATTTTCTACTAATCGATGCCTGCGTAGAGTTTTAAAACTTTTCAAGATAAAAATATAAACAAATTTAAATATACAACTATGGGAGCTGTCTAAACAACCCCATTATATTCAAAATCATAACATGCAAATTGTAATAGATTGGTCATGCTTAACGCAGCCCTCTAGGAAATGTACCCAGACTATCTGCTCACTGAAATCCATAGACAAGCAAGTCAAAAGGAGCACATTCTTAAGCATGGTGATGACATCTTGATACCAAAATTAAAACTCAAAATGCTAAATGGACCGAATTTAAGAACATAGCAAAAAAATGAAAAATGGATTGCATTTGTTGAGACGCTGTGCTCCTTATTCCAGCAACGCCATGTCGCGTCCGCGAGTAAGAATTCAATAACAGTTTTGTTCATTTAAATTTTTTATTCTTTTAAATATAATATTTAATATTAAAAATATCAGAAATATGACCACCATTTTCATTGATGTACAATTGAGATCTTAAAAAGATGTTTTGCATAACTGTGCTCTATTGCCTTTTCTTTCTGCACCGTATTTCGAGTAAAATCAATTAATTAGGAATTGCCATAGGATCGTTATTATAAATAACATCACTGCATACTTAAATTCTTTTAAAGCAGACTTATTGAAGTTAAAGAAAAAAGCTACAATTTAAAAAAAGGCTTTTTAAAAAAGGTACTTAAAAGTGTATTTTTTGAAAAAAGTGCGCGAAATTATCGAATATTATAAAAATCAAAATTTTACAGGAGAGCATTTTTATTACTTTTAAATAAATAAAAACGTAAATAACACTGCGACATACGATAAAATGTACACAGTGTTATCTCCATAACTAAAACAGTTATCGCTTTAATATTTAATCAGCAGATGGATTAATAGATGTAAAATCAATTTGCATACAAAAAAAAGATTTCTAATAAAACGTAGCATACGATAATTTCGCGCGCAAGGGTCGATATGTTGTATGAATGCTTGTGTAAATGATGTGATAAAATTCGTAGAAGCTTCGAACGTCTTCGCATTGAAGTTTATGGATGTAGTTTAACACTGTCACACATACGATCACTGTTTTATACTATCCTTGATCATATTGCTCGTGACAAGTCTGACACTGCATCTTGCTGTCACAACTGCGCAACTTAGATTATTTACAGTTTGTCTAGATTTATTTTAGGGCTTAATAAAAATTTCAATATGCTCGTTATATCAGCAAAATTGAATGACTGTCGAAAAACTTAAATTATACCATTTTGTTTCGTTCAAGTTTGCATGCTAATGTTTCCCGGTTCTCATCGAACATACATCTGAAAAAAAATTAAAAATATTAGAATAAACACCCTATAGAAACAATAGAATAGATTTTCTTTTAGTGGATCCTGTAATTGGATTATAATTTAACCTTTTTTTAAACTTAATATCAGTTAGAGATTATTAAATCTTGTTTGAGAAAAAATAAAACTAAAACTGTGAACTGTGAACTGTCATAAACACCACATAATTTTAGCTAGAAAATCTTAAAACCGCCAACACCAAAACTTAACATAACTTTCATTCAAACACAAGATAAAATAATCAAATACTTTGTACAAAAAATTTAAGCTAAATAAAACTTAAAACTGCATTTTAATCTTACCATAAGACAAAGATTTACGTTCATAAATCAAGCAAATGGTTGGTTTAACGATGGCAGTCTTAATTTTACTTCTGCCATCCTTATCGAAGGTATAAAATCTCACAACAACAGCAAAAAAAAAATGTCTTTCAACCGTTTTATATGTGGGTCGAAAATTTGTTTTCAAAAGGCAAAGTACATTGTGCATATAAATAATTGTTAAAAATAAAAATACTAAATTCCTTTGCATTATTTATTGCATTGTTTAAAAATCATTTAAATAGAAAAAAGTATAAAACGTTTTTTGGCTTAAGCCAAATGGCAAACAGCCACTATTCTTTATTCACTCCTCACTTCTTTTAAGGCTACAAAATGTCTGGTTTTCTAAGACTTTCAAACAAATTTGGACAAAGTTTGTTTTTTTATTTTTTAATTTTTGATAATTTTTTTTCTAAGGAAGTTTTGGTTGTAGAAAGTATTTTGCTAAAAGTAAAAATTATAGCTGCTACTAGCCACCAATGAAATCAAGGTTATTTAAAAGGAAAGCAAAGCATATTGCTTAAAATAAAACCATGCAAATGCCTTTAGAATAATAAAGACAAAATGAAGTGTATGAAAATTAGAAAATCTTTCAAAGTAAATAAATCAATATTAGGTTTTTGTTAAAGATAATTATATGATTGAAAGAAAGAAGTATGATGCACAGATATAAAACTAATCTAGTCTATATCAGCTGAAGAAAAAGAAGAAGTTGGTTTTGAGGTCTATGTCAGTTTATGTCCCATTTTGATTTTTCAAATATTTTAGAAGAGAAAAAAAAAATAAAAGAAATTTAACCATCTTAATGTGATACAGCTCTAACCTCTAGTTCATAGCAAGACACGGATTATTGTAAATTAAGTAGATTATGTAAACGACGAAGTTTCATTAAAAAATTAAATTTACTTAAATTTTTACTGATCACTATTCTACATATCGTCGATACTCTAACAGCTTCAGTTATGTGTTTAGTACTTAGTTTTCCGGAAAGCAAAAAAAACATTGTATTTTGTTCCCCGCCTCTTAAAAATTTAGTAGAGGCAATGCTTTCAAATACTTGTTATTTCATGCTTAGACAGAATACAACAGACTAAGTACTTAGCTGAAAAAAACGGATTAACAAACCAATATAAAGAGCAAAAACAGCGGCATCAAACCGTGAAAGATGAATATGCTTTGCAAAAAGTCCTGATAGGAAATGCTAGACGTACGCTTACTTCTCACATTCTTCCACTAAGGACCACAATTATTAAAAACAATCGAACAATTATATCGATAGCTCTAATTCCAAATGTGCTTAACAGTCATAAAAATAGACAAACTATACTAGTTTTTACAGAATATTGTACGGAAATATAAACACTTAGCCAATAGTTTTAAGGATATTTTGTTGTGTCAAGGTTACATAAAGCTTTGCTATTCCATTTGTAATTTTTACAAAATTCATTTCCGACGACATGAAGCATTTATTTTCTGAAAGCTTAAAACTAGGGCAGTCCATTAAGCAATGTCTTTATGTCCGTCTGTCCATATGTCAGTCTGTCCACATGTCAGTCTGTCCATATGTCAGTCTGTCCATATGTCAGTCTGTCCATATGTCCGTTTGTCTATATGTCCAAATGTTGGTTGAAATTAACTATTAGAAGGGGACACACACTGTTTGACAGACTTTTGTGTGGTATTAATCTTTTACAAATATTTGGTACTAAATGGCTTTTAAAATCCAGTACAATCAGCACACAGCTTTTTGAGATATTTTTGATAAAAACGACTGTCTCTGTTTTTCCCATATTTTTCCTACAAAAAATTTATTTTTTTACCTCAAGAATAATTAGTAGATACGTTTATTACTATTAATAGATATGATATGCTTATACACTTTAAAAAATTTTAAATCCATGATGGCCGCCACTACAAAATGGCGTGAAATAACTTTATATATGAGTCATATATCGATAATCGCAGGTAGAAAGGCCCTAACTTGGAGTTATAACGAAATTTACTGCCTGTTTATCTAAATGCGAATGAAATTTTCATTCTTACAAATATATTGAAAGCAACAACAAAAACCAAAAATTTGTTTTTGTTTTCAACGTACTTGTACGAATCAAAATTTCGCTTGTGTTTTCTTTCGACATCCTTAAACAGGCTATACGATTTGCAGTGTTTTGTTTAGATTTCACACATACATATACACCTCGACACAAAAAATTTAAAGCTATTGTATAAAAAATAAAAGTTTTTCAAGAAATTAAACAAAAGAAATTGCCTAACAATTATACAGTTTCTATTACGTGTTTGCCTTTTTCTGTAAAGTTGCAAATATTAAATTTAGGGCCTTTCTACCTGTGGCCAACAACAAATTGATAACAGACTTTTCACTTTTAAATAAAAAGACTTAACTAGAGAATACAATAACTTAACAAAGTGTATAGTGTATAAATGCAAAATAGCATCCAGAACAAATTTGCTAACATTTTTTTTCCTAGCCCCGTCAATGCGGTTATCAAATGAATAGCCTTGCAGTAGAATACTGTTAACTATGTTGACATTTAAAATCGAAGATATCCTCAGATATAATAAAACAAAATATCATACAACATTGAATCTTAAATCTAAGCTACACTCTATTATCAGATTATACACGGTAGTCTTAGTTGTTTGATATATAACTGATACCTAAAGCAGGATAAAACTAATGCAGATATAACAAGTAAGAGCAATATATACGGCTGTGCCGAATTTTTGATACCCACCACCAATTTGATGTACTTTTATTTTATTTTTATTTTATTAAGAATAATCTCTTTATACTAAAATATGTTTCACTTTCTTTGTAAAACTTCGATATGCTAGTAAAATGTTTTCGTAAATTTAGTCTCTCAATGAAAGTGGGCGTTAAATTAGGCGTGTCAATATAGTATCTGCTAATAAATCCATATAAATAGAATTTTATTCTTCCGAAAACTTTGTCCAGAGAGAAATTATATGAATTTGAGATAAACCGTTATATGGGAGGTGGGTGTAAAAATGAACGTGTCATATTTATTTTCCGTAAATACAAAGCTCTTGACCAAAAAACAATGTTTGCAAAATTTCAGAATCATACAGCTTATTTTGTCATTTTTATTACGTTTTAAATTTTGATTAAACCGAAAAATACACTGTGAGGTATAAATTTTCGTAAATTTTGATCTAAACATCCTTTCCTAATGCATAGACTTAAACAATTTTCAGTGAAAAATATTTTTTTTACTTTGAAAATACACAGTAGAAATTTCATAGCTCTACGTTAATGCGTTTGGACACAATTGCATTTTATTCGATGTTGGAAGGACACGGATTTTTTACCTACTCTTGTATTACGAGCTATAACTCTCTTCCTAATATTCCGATTTATCCCGTTTTCAATACCAAATAAACCTTGTCTATAAGAAATATTCTGCCAAAATTTGAGCCCCCTAGCTTTTTCAGTCCGACCTCTACGACCTCGACGGACAGAAGGACAAACGGGCACGCGGACAGACAGACGGACATAACTAGATCGTCATAAAATCAAACCACGCAGCAGAATATATATACTTTATGGGGTCTTAAATGCATATTTCGATGTGTTACAAACGGAATGACAAAATGAATGCCATTTTTTTGGTGGCGGGTATAAAAAGAGAAAAAGCATTGCTGCTAGTAAGTATTATTCTTACTCATTGCGGTAATAGATTAATCTAATTGTTACCAAATTCAATTAGCTTAAAACTTAAGAGTAATGTTTGTGACATTTACATTCATTCAATACGATCAAGCAGTACCGACGATAAAATATTAACTACTCTCGAAAATGAATTTCACTGGGCTAGTGTCGGCCAAAAAATTAGTTTTTAATATTTAGATCACAAAGTTTTAAACTTTGTTTATGAATTTTCACAATCAATAACACGTTTTCAGCTTAACCCGTTTAATACTTACATTTATGTAATGCCTTATATGTATTAATGTTAACATCCTTAACTTCCTTCAATATTAAAGTCACTGCTAGGAAAATTCTATATCCTTTTCATATATGAAGCTTAACCTTTTTTAGTTATTTATTATGCTTTAGTTTCTTTTTTTTTTATTATAACTTTTTCTTTTGTATTTTTTTAACAGAAATAAAATAAAATTAAAATAAAATTAAATCTCATGAGCTCTCAAAATGTTTAAACTAAAATATGTTGTGCAAAAAAACAAACACCTAAACACACTTAAAATCCCTGTAGTAGATTTACATTATCTTATGTGCCTTTTATGGCTTGTGCTTTAAATATAGATAAGATGGGCAAAACAACAACATAAAAGGGAAAAGGGCTTTAAGGAGAATTTCTAAATGATATTTGTCTAGAACGTTCTTTTACACAGAGATAAATTTACCAAGTTGTTTATTCTAAGTTAATGTTTTTTATTTTAAAGCAAACACATCTGTTTACCTCCAGGTGATTTTGGTAAGAGGGTTTTGTTTTTTTTTTTTTGTATTATAAACTTGTATAGACTTGTTTGTTTTGTTGTATTTGATTTAACATTTTTATTTAAATTTTATTAGTTTTTTTTTGAATTAGGTCGAAAATATAAATGTACTTCTTCATTTGCTTTTATTCGCTGTCATCTTAGGATGTATTAATTAACGAAACAAGAGTAGAGTCATAAGTAGGCTTTTCCATAAGCCGCAACACATAACACAACTTATGGTATGCCGCCAGAAGGGGTGGATTTTACAAGAGAAATTTTTAGCCATTTTAAATGTGACAGATCCTGGCAGCAGCTGCAAGACGGAAATATGAAAATAAGTATTAAATATAAGCCGTTATAAAGTATTGGCTTTAACCTCAACGGTTTGGCTTATGAAAATAAGTGAAAAGCAACTACTTTCATCTCTTTCATTCCACTCACAGAATGTTGTAAGATTTGATATATACTGAGTTTACAAGGAGAAAAATGCAGATGGAAAAAATTATTATACAGAAGGACTCAACTTCAAGTTATCTACAACTATATCCCATAAGCGGTGATTATTTTCTACTTCAAACAAACGTAGTCTTCTTAATACATTTTGCATGGCTGTTTGCAAAAAAAATCAGTTAAGATGGCCATGATTTAGTTTCAAATATTAGTTTTAATTTGAGTAGGAAGAGTCTATTTTACAACTGAAGATCTGTAAAATAGACTCTTCCTACCAAATATCCCCAAAGAAATTTGTGAGGAACTGTTGAATCCAGAAAATATTTAGGTAAGCCAGTTAAAATTAAATTAATGAGATCGCCAAATAACCCGAATCAAAGTCATTGGGGCACCTGCACTATGTGCTGTATCTCCTTCCTGTTGAAACAACTAGTTTCAATGGAATTAAGTGCCAACCATTCACAGAGATTATCACAAAATGTCATTTAAAAAAACGGACTGTCATGCTTTAAGATGATACGCTGCATCACACAGTTTACTTAAGTTTATGCTATTGTTGCCGTTGAAATGCTCCTGTACTCTCCATTGCTTAAATTTTACAATTTTGCTTATCGACATAGCCATTTGATAGCAAATAGGCTTTAATGTTCATTATTGATTTGTGAATAAAGTGCAGGTTTTCCTCTGCTTTCACAGAACTTAGTGGCATAGTCAAGCTATTGCCGGTAGTCTGTGGGTTAACATTCTTGCATAAGTTAAACTTTATATGGACGCAAGCCTAATATGTTCGTATTGTCTGAAAAAAACACCGCTACAGCCCAAACTATGCTGAACTTCAGCTTGATGATGTTCTACAACTATGTTGTTTGCACTTTCCTATGTTTTCAATATTTTAAGCAGCTTTTGCGGTAGTTAGTCTACCGACACTGAAAAGGGATATCACAGACCTATTTCGTCAAAAACTACCAATAAAATTATTTAAAAATAGCGACGTTGTGAACTTTGTATAAATACCGTTAATTTTTGGTTTGAAAAATAAAAAATTGTTGTTGGTTTGGTACACCGTTTGACCGTATAGCTAATTATTTTCAATTCTTCAAGTCTTTTTTACAAAATGCTAAACAAAAAACAAACAAAAATTTAATAATTAAAAAAGCTGTAAATAATTAAAATCATCTAGGATATTCTGTGTTATCCTTTCCTCTCCTAAGTACTCCCTACAATCAAATTGCGAATGAATTAAAATAAGCACTAAAATAAGTCGAAAAGAAATTAAGCTTAAACTCGGATTTAATTGAGGCCAAAAAAATGTAACAAAACAAATCACTTTCACTATCATTTTCAACAGTTAAAAAGAATAAAAAAACGGGAAGAATCTAAATTAATAACACTACGAATTAAAATGTTAAAGAAGCAATTCGGTAGCCCTTTGTCTATGATAATATAATTTGAAACATTAGCAACTCAAAAAAACTTTTGATTACCTTTTACCCGTTCTTACGCTTTTCATCCCCTTAAAATTCAAATTTTCAAAAATCCCATCTTAATAGATATAAGGGATTCCCCCATTCTTCAAGGGACAAATTAAGGCAATCGAACGTTTTTGAAATTTTTAAATTCCAACTCAAATCGATCGTGATTTCTAATTTTCTCACAGATTCCATAACTCAAGACGTTTGCATTTGAGCTGTTCTATGATGAATCTGTAAGTCAGTAAGTGAAGTTATTTCTTCATTCATACAAAAATTATTTTAGGTTTATTGAAGGCTTATTTGACAAATTTCTGTGCAACATCTGTCAAATAGGCTTTTGATAAACCTAAAATATATTTTATGATACGTCGGATAATCTTAAAGAAGAATATAAAATTTAAAAAATAAAGGAGTGCCAAAATATAAACATGAATTCTCAAAGATTTTCCAATTTTTCTCTCCCCCGGGATAACACAAAAGATCCCAGTTAAATGAGAAAATTAAAGAACTAAACATTTTAGAAATTTTCCATCACAGTAACTCGCAGGAAAACCCCCCTAACTGTGACTCTTATTTTCCTTCTTTCATATGTATTTAGCGTAATATGCTGTTAAGATTTGTTGTCTTTTGAGAAATGTGTTGTAGATAAAAGTACATTTATTTTTCTTCATTTTTTTTATCATATGCTTATTCTAAAATAATTTTAGATCTTAATGATAACATACGCCAACAGCAGTTGAAAAGTATAAACACTACCCAAAGCTAAATACAATACTTGCTATTTATTTTTGGGAATAAGCAAGAGGCGAATAAAAAAATTGTTACATTTATTTCTTTTTTTTTCTCAAACCTCATTAGTATTAAAGAGATTTTGTTTCCTCTTTATAAAATTTGAAGCAAAAAGTCAAGAAGTCTTATAAACATAAATTAAAGGAAAAAAAGTAAAACAAGAATAAAAAATTATTTAACCTTGAAGTTGAAAGAAGAGGTGTTTCAACAGGATTTTTGTTGAGACACTTGATGTTGTATGTGATAATGAGCGTGCAAACGGACACATGATAAAGATGAAAATATAATATTAGATACAATTGTTAACTATTGAATATTTTAGCAAACAGATAACAAACAGATATTTTAGCAAACAGATATATAAAGTTTTTCCTTTACTAAAGCTAGACTTTTTAAAGCAGATAAGGATGACCAATAAAATTTCTAAAATTTGATAATATCTGGGTCTCTATATATTCCTGTATATATCCTACTTCATACAAGAACTAGCCGACATAAAGTTTTTTTCTGTTTGTACCTTTTCCTTTTAGACTGACTTTTTAGTAATGTCAACTTTAAAATTTTAAATAACACATAAAAGCACCTTTCTTTCGTTTCTGATAGTACAAAAATTACGTAATTGTAAGTGACTTTAACTAAAAAAAGTAGTCTTTAATCTTACAATAACAAATTACTTGCAAAATGTCCACTCAAAGTAATCGTTCGCATTCTAAAAACATCACATTAATTTGTCCTTAAAAAAACATAATTTTAACTGGTGCAATTTTTTTAAAAGTCACTGTACTGAGGAACAGTTGACATACAGCTTACTAGACAACTTGCTCATATAAATGATTACATTGGTTTTTAAAAGGATAATCGCATGGTTTTATTTATCTGCTACTTCGGGTCATGTATTCACTGACTTTGGAATATTTCGATAACTTCTTTCGGCGGTTTAAATGAGGCATGATAGGATTTCTCATCGCTCTATATTGCAGCTTCAATTATTTTGTTTAATAAGACTAGTAATGGTATTTGGTTAGTATCTGTATACTGTATAATCTAACTTAAAAAAATAATAAATAAAATAATTATGGTGCATTTTCACTATAACTCAAACATTTTATGTCAAACCTATAACCCGTATAATCTCTTTTCTTGGATAGCCATATAGTTTCTTAATGATATTAAATAAAAAACAAGGTTTGCAAACAAAGTGTAAATCGATTTATGCTTTCTAATTATGATTCTAAAAATACATCTGTGTAAAACGTACTACTCTCCATTAGACAATGGGATTAACTCTCTTAAATAAGCTTTCCTTTTTAAGTCTACAAAAGGGCAGGATAAAGATATTATTTACTTAAGATTAATCAGTTAGTATGTGTGATTTTCTTACAAAAAAATAAAATTGCTTCAAAATCATAAATTGAGTTTAATTTAATATTTTTCCAAATTAACTGTTAAACGAAATATCTCAGTGTCAACAGGGAATTCTTTCTATATGAAAGCGAAATCAGCTCTAAAATATGAGCTCGTATTTTTAAGAATATAAGACAAAGATGAACGGATGATTGTAAAAGTCATCATACTGTGAGTCACTTAAAAACTTTTTAAAAATATAATATTCTTTCTAATTTATTATTTAAATGAAGCTGTTGACTGTATTTAATTTAGTTTAACGTGGGGTGGTAATTTAAAAATACAAACGAAAAGGGGATAAAGATAATTTCAAGCCATCTTACTGTTAGTAGCACGAAAAATTATGTTTTTCTTAAAATTTAATATTCTTTTAATTTATTATTAAGGAGAAGCCGTTGCAAACATTTAACATAGGTTTTAAAAAATTTTCTTCATGTTCCAAATTTACACTTTCATCTAACGCTTTATACTTTATTTATTTTAATAATTAAAAAGGCGGAAAAAAAATTATTTTATAAAAGGGAATTTAAGTCAAGAATAATACACATACGTATTTATTTTGTATGTTTGCACTGCTGAAAAATCCTCAAGGATTTGTTCCTTAAGCAGGCACATGATTTTAATAAACTTATTTTAAGCTAAAAGTAAGTTTTTTAACGATTTAATTTAAATAATTATCCAACTCAAGTCCTAACAATCACATCATTAAAACAGAAATTATCTAAGAATTTTAATATTTTTCTCCTAATTTATGGCTGTAAGTATTCATATTATGAGGAACACCCGAGCGTATACTTGTTTTCAAATTAATGTTAGAATTAAATATTAAGTATACGTCTGGTATACAGTTTTCTGTGATAAGAGTATGAGTATTTGAAGTAATAAAATATGTAATGGTTAAAAGGTTGTTTTAAAGATAAATGCTTTCGTTGTTTACCTTTAGGTAGTTAACATTTTACTTCCCAATTTGACGTGTGTGTGAATAACAAAGTTTTTGAATTCTTTATTCATTCTTTCCTAATTCCCATTTAACTGCGTATTTGTTTCTCAGCTTTCTATCTGAAATACCTACTCAGCTTTTATTATTAACTCTATAACAATTTATTTTAATTATTTGTTTTATTTTTTATTTTTCTTCAATTATAAATTTTACCACTTGAGTTAAAACAAAAAGTAACTATTTTATTTAAATGTAACGTTTATTTACTCTCTGTCACCTTGTAGCATTCGTGTGAAATTGAGTATAGAAAACAATTTGTAAGACTATAGTTAAAATTAAACAAACATTTAGTCGTGCTTCTGTTTATATGACCCATACGTGTTATGTCTTATGCTTCTCTTACAAGAAATCTTTTTTTAAAAAAATTTTTAAAATAAATGCACTTATACGGTGTGGTAAATAAAGTAAATAGAAACACATAAAAACATGCTGCCACATGAATGCAGAGTTGCAGCGAAGTTATAGAGCATGCTACTATGAAACATGATCGAACATCATAAAATACACTTATTGAACAAACATTTGATATTTCAAAGAAATCTGTAATAAATTTTGATTAAGAAGAAATAAGTCAATAAACTATGTAACCCAATGTTTAGATAAGCTTGGCGACAGACACTAACAGGGACAAAAAAATATCTAATAAAAACAAAAAATAGTTCTGCTTTACATGTCCTAACATTCACATCATAAAAACAGAAATTTTTTAAGAATTGTAAAATTTCTCTCCTAATATACATATGGTTGCAAGTAGTCATACCAAGAGGAACTTATTTTAAAATTAATGCAAAAATTAAATATTAAGTATACGCCATGTACAGAGTACCATATGATTAGAGTATGAGTACTTGAAGTAAGAAAATAATTAATAGTTTTAGTATAAGTGCTTTGGCTTTTTTGCTAATTCTTTATTCGTTAAATCATTCCTCCTAATTCCCCTTTAACTTTTTTGTTTTGTCTCTCTGCTCTGATCCTTAAATACCAACTTAGATTTGTAATAAACTCTATAACAATTTATTTTATTGCTTGCTAATTTTACCACTTAAATCAGAACAATAAGTAACTACATATTTTATTTAAATGTAAAATTTATTTACTGTGTCTGTCACCTTGAAGCATTTATGTGTAAATGATTTAAGAAAACAATATGTAAAACTATAGTTAAAATTAAACAAACATTTAGTCGTGCTTCTTTTTTTATGACCCATACGTGTTATGGCTTAGGTTTCTCTAAAAAAAATATTTTTTTTAATAAAATTTTTAAAATAAACGCACTTGTGCGGTGTGGTTAATAAAGTAGATAGAAACACATAAAAACATATTGCCACATGAATGTAGAGTTGCAGCGAAGTTATAATGCACGCTACTATAAAAAAGTTTTGAAAAGAATAGAACACACTTTTTGAACAAGATTTTCTTTTAAACCAAAAATTTATAAAGGTATTAAGGTACAAATTTTTCAGTATAAAACAAAATAAGAAGTGCAGCAAATGACCTACTCTTCACACAAAATTATCTAGAGAGACAATAATAGAGTCAAACATAAAGTAAATCGTTTAATAAAGTCTTAGGTTTAAATAAATATTGAAAATCTTTTAGAGGAACTAATAAATTAAAGAGAAAAAAGAATATATTGTAAAAATTTTATTATCCAAGCTGAAAATCCTTTTCGTATGCTAGTCACTTAAACTTAACTCATATTTCTTTTGTAGAGTCATCTTGACGAATACCCGATTTAAAGAAAAATTTCCAGCCAAATTTCCTTATTGACTAAAAAATTTGATAAACGTTTGAATATCAAACTTATGTAATAAACACAAACTGAAAATGTAAATATGTACCATCTTTACACTCCTTAAAGTATACTACAACATTTGAACTTTCTCAACCACAATATTTTTGAACAAAATAATTTTGAAATGCCACTTGAAATGCTATAACTACCACTAAGTTTTTCTTTTTTTTTTTTAACCTCAACATTTTCGTACAACATTATTTGTCTATACGACATATGTGTCCCATACAAAACACACACACATACATATATAAGCACATAATAGCTGTAAGGCTTTAAGTGAGTAAAAAACTGACTGTGTGTGTCCATGAAAAGATAACAAACTACAAGAAACACTATAAAACTTTCAACTTTTACATATGACAAAGATAGAACGTTGTACGTGCATTTTAAAATTTAAAAAAACACATACTAGGAAAACAGAAAGTCTATATGTGTTATTTCTATATTTCTTGAAAAACTAAAAATGTAATTGGCATTTTGTTAAGTTGACTTGGAACAACATGGACATATTAAATAAACCATGTCTTATATAACAAACTAAACTTCTGTTTTTTTTCCTTTTTTTTACAAATAGTACATGTGTGTGTCATATTACCCAACAGTTTCAATTGAATTTAAAACTACAAATGTCATCATATTTTTGTAATTAAAGAAAATTAAAGAAATTGCAGCAAGAAAATTATACAAACAAAACAGTTAAATAAAATTAATAAAAATAAAAAAATGAAATAAGGAATCTAATTAAATTATGATTTAAGATATTATAAGTTGCGCAAAATCTAAAGTCTACTTTTGGGGTGTGAACAAAAATTAGCAGACAACGTGCTAATGTTCGCCTGAAAGATAGGTTTTATTGAAAATTTAAGCGTAATAAAATGTTTAAAAAGTTTTTGGCTTATATCAAATATTCGATAAATTATTTTATTTAAAGAAATATTTTTATAAAATTTTAATTTAATAACTATTCGATTTTTAGGGAACTGTCAGAAAATAAGATTTTGTTTAATTTGGAGAAAATTGCGAATATTATTCGAGTATATTTCGATCTTAAATCAAAATTTTCTAACATCTATATTTTTTATATAAATTGATCTTTAACAAGCATCTATCTATAAGCACATTAAGCATATATTTCTAAATGCTTTCTCTTTTGATTGGAAAAATACCGTAATGTTTGTGTTATTTTTAGTTTTGTTTTGCATCTCTTGAAAATTAAAGATATTTAAGTTTGAGACGTTATCGTATATACTGTAACATATCTTTTAACAAAAGCCTGAGGTCAATTATTGAAGAAAGTTAAAAATTTTAAATATTTTATTTTGCTTCAGAGAAAGATTTTTTGAGCTTTCAATCAATTAAAATTTTTCCTTAATTTGTAAATTCAATGCAGAAAAATGTTGCCAATGAATTATAATTTTATTTACGAACTTATAATTTTTATTAAGATTTTGGAAATATTAGCTCAATTTTTTTTAAATTTTCAAAACTTTTTCCAAAAAAAATTTTATATACTTATATGATCAAATAGTATTAAAAATAGGTTAATAAATATTTTCATTTATGTGACTTCTCTTTACAATTTTCGATTTTTTTAATAAAAAATAATAGGTTTTTTGAACTACGTATTAGAAAACGTTGATTTTTGATTATGTGATTTTATTATATAAATTGTTGTCAACGAACTCATTTATAATTTTTATTAAAGTTTCGAAAATATTTACTTAATTTTTATATGGAATCTTTTTATAAAAATTTAATATAAAATTATTCGAAATTTTGTTCGAAAAAAAATTTTAAAACTAATAAAAAAATATATAAAAAAAATACATTTAATTTATGTTTATAATATATAATACATATTTTGATATATTTATGTGACTTTTTTGTATAATTCTCTATTTCTTTAAAAATTAAAAAAAACATTTTCGAAATTTAGTTTAAAAATTGTAGTTTTTTTAAATAAGAAAATAAAGATTTTTTTTGTAAATTTCACAAAAAAAAATTTTTAAGCATTTTTACAAAACTTCTATTAAAAATTGATTTTAAATTTTTAATATAAAATTAAAAAAATTCAAATATTTTTATTTTAAAAATTTGTATTAACATTTTTAATTTATTCATAATCTAGCTTGTACAAGCGACTTCGTCTGCGTAGTTATCGGGATAAAAGCTAGACTTAATAATAACAACAAATATAAAAATATTTACAACATAAACAACCCGTTTAGAATGTGTTATGATGAGTTTGCCAACGATTTCGCGTCATTATCGCGATAAAAAGTAGTCCATGCGTTAATCTAGGTTGTTATCTGTCTATGTGCCGAATTTCATTTAGTTCCGTTCAGCCGTTTTTGCGTGATTGAGTAACAAATATCCAAACATACAAACATCCAAACATACAAACATTCACATTTATTATATTATCATCATAAATAATTTTCATATTCTTAATTGTTCTTACTTGTGGTAGCGAAATATTTGAAAATAAAATTAAAATTATTTTTTATGAAAAAATTGATCTCAAGATCAATATAGAAAACAACTATTGATATTTTGCTATTACATTTAAAAGTTCTTTGTTTAAAAAGGAAAGTTAAAAAAACGAATTTGAACCTGAATATAAATTAAAATATTATTATTTTGGCTTTAAAAATATCTAAAAATTGCACTTAATTTAACAATATTTGATTTTAAGAAAATTTTTCCTAAAATATTTTCTTAATTAATTTTTTTTTCTAATTATGTTACTGCAAATATTTGCAATTTATTGATTAAACATTTAATCAATTGTCTTTTCTTGAAAAAAACATATTTTTAACTACCTTCTTTTTGATCCTCCTGCGACACTGCTTAAAAATTTTTCTCTTTAACATTTAATAATTTATTATGCTTAAGATTTAATAAAATAAAATTTCAATTATTTCTATCACAAACACACAGCTGCAGCCAACATGCTCTGCAACATAATACCAAACACCACCAACAATAGAAAAACGCGGAATATTAACTTGGCAACGGTTGAATATAAAAGATATATTAATGTTTTTCTTTTTTACTTTTATTGTATATTTTACTTTGAAATCTTTTTTTAAATTTTGTTTTGTTTAACTATTCTCATGAAACTGTAACAGCCAACTATAAAGGCAAGAAAGGGAAAATTAAATTGTTAAAAATTTTTTTCATAACTTGGTGCATTTAAACCAGTTCTAGTTTTATTAACAGGCAAAAAGGAAGCGGAAGTGTAGCAGCATAAAGTGAATACAGAGTACCAGCTGACTTTTAGAGTGTGTAATGCAAAATAATGTTTCCTTTTTGTTATGTGTAACAGAGAAAGATTACAAGAACGTATCAGAATTAAAGCTGAAAAGGATAAAAAACGCTGACTATTACATTAAACAATACATTCTGCAGTAGTTAGTTTTGCGTAACAAATATCTTTTCAGATTAAGTGGGACATATTTCAAAGCTACTAACCTAGATGTTTTATACAATTTTTTGTTCGTAATGAAATTTTTTTTTGTTTTTTAATAACATTTAACCGCATTTTTATAAAATGTATATTTTATCGCTTATAAACATTCTAGAAGCAATAAATTTATTTAGTTTGTGTAAAACAAATCAATGTTTAAACAAATAAAATTGGTTTTAGCAAAAATTCAGATAAACTCTATGTATTATTATTTTAAAATAAAGGCTGTCTTATAACAATGCTCTTTAACATTTAGTATAGTTTTTTGTGTGCAAGTAGCAACTCTGAAATCAAGAAGCTGTCACTTATTTTTATTACAATTTTTTTTAAATATAGAACTTCTCGAAGGAACAACGCGTTAAGGCAGAATTGGTTTGTACGTTCTGTATTGTTATGAATCAGGTGTTTTATTTCTCTTCAATTAAAATTCTTTCTGTGTGTTTTACAGTTCCATTTTGGTTTTTTTCTGTTGCGGGTCAATCTGTAGAAAATAGAATTCAATATTAAGCGTCAGCCCTTGTTACGTATGAGAGACAAACAGCTGATATTTTAGAAAATTTATTTTAAAGGTAATTGCAACAGAGAGACTTTCTTAGTTTATAGATTTATTTGTTTTTGTATGGTTACCTTGCAACCTAAGGAAGATAAGTTTTTTCAGAAGAAGTAGCAGCAAAAATTAAACAATAGAATGGCACGTAACAGAACGACAACATAAAGTTGAAATTAGCAAAGCCTTTACAGTTGTGAAAACTTATTACAAAAATTAGGAAAGTTATGCTAAGACCGCTCCCAAATTTTAAACAATTTTTAGTTGGGAAGGGTCATTTAATGTGTCAATATATATCTTATCGCTACGAAGAGTAGTCAAAAAATGTAAAGGAATTTGAAGGCTATGGTTGGTAATACTCCTGTGCGTTAACATACCGGCCTGCCTCCTCAAAATAAAACAAAAGTGCCGCCGAAAACATCAATTCGGCATCGTTCCCAATTACGACCATTCCCAACTTCAAGGGTACGTTGGGAATGGTATGTGAAAGGTTTATGTGCAGTAGGAATGAAAACGGCCCAATGGTTCCGGAGATATGGCATTTGAATCCTATATATTTCCATACAAATAATAACAAACTGCTCTCCATTTTCCATGTTTTGCCTTTTAATTATCACTTGAAAAGTTATCAAGCCATATATGGTATTATCTCATGAGTACAATGACATTTGATCTTTCTAATTGGAACTGGAATGGGGGAGAAGGGTGAGTGATACCCTCATATTACCCTCAAATGTAATGAATACAATGAAAAACTTTGTTGGAGCCAACAGAAAGGTCCGGGTTTTGTTAGTAATTTATAAAAATAAACACAAGCCAGAATAATTGATTTATATAAAAAACTAGCTCATACCCGGTGTGCTTCGCCACCCCAAATTTTAGTATTTAATTCATATGGCTGGTGCCACGCCCACTATTGTTAATGCACCCATTTTTTCCATAAATGTTTATTTGAATATCAAAGTTGCTTTTGCAAAATTTTAGTTCTCTAATCGATATCGTTTTCCAGATATACGAATTCTAGTATTTAATTCATATGGTAGGTGCCACGCCCACTATTGTTAATGTACCCAATTTTTCCATATATGTTTATTTGAATATCAAAGTTGCTCTTGCAAAATTTTACTACTCTAATCGATATCGTTTTCCAAATATACGAATTTCATATGGTAGGTGCCACGCCCACTATTGTTAATACACCCGTTTTTTCCATATATGTTTATTTGAATATCAAAGTTGATCTTGCAAAATTTTACTACTCTAATCGATATCGTTTTCCAAATATACGAATTTTAGTATTTAATTCATGTGGCCACGCCTACTATTGCAAGTCCGCCCATTTTTTACCCAAATGTTCGTGTGGATGTCAAAGTTTACCGTACTTAATTTGAAGATTCTAACTGCATTAACTTTCGTGATATATAATATTTAATACTTATTCTTTAATAGGGCGTGGCACCCCGCCCACTTATAATTTCAACCCAAAGTATAGCCTATAGTTCCAAACATACAGAAAGATTCTGTGAAAATTTCAAGGAAATCGGTTCAGCCGTTTAACCGTCTATAAAGCACAAACAAACATACAAACATACATACATACAAACATACAAACATACATACATACAAACATACAAACATACATTGATTTTTATATATAAAAAATTTAAATACAAATTTATGATTAAAAGGATATTTTGAAAAAAAAATTTGTTCTTATATTTGAAATAATTTAATGTCGATATTTTTTAATTTTTTAATAAGTTTAAATCACAATTTTGTTTTCTAATTTTTTTACGATTATTTTTAATTAAAATTTATGATTATAAGGAAATTTAGAATTTTCTATTTTTTTTCATTTTTTTAATAAATTTAATTTCGATATTTTTTCTCTTAATTTTTTTAATAAATTTAAATTTTTGTCATTTACACGAGGTTAATTTTAATTTTTAGTGCAAATATTTTCTTTACACAAAATCTTTCTTTTTTCTCCTTTTTTGTTTTTGTTAAAAGTGCTCCCTTTACAATCGCATAGTAACAAAAAATGAGTCATTATTCACACTATTACATAGTTGACATATTTGCATTCTTCAAATCATCATTTTACTCACACTCTCTTTACATTCTCCTTTATTCTAATTACAGTGTAGTTACTACACTATCACTAATGCTCAGCACTTATAATTGAATACAGTGATTCACAACAACAGCAGCAACAACAGCAACAGCAACATAACAACAAAAGTTGTATTTAGTAGTAGTTAAATGGTTGATGTTGTTGTATGTGTGGTATTGTTTTGTTTTGTTTAGAAATGTGTGAAGTCCTAATTACAGTTTGTCATGAGAAGCGTAAATGAGTTGTCATACTCGTACAACCAGAATGAATATAAACTCATACAGAATATAATAAAAGCATAGACACACACCGGAAAATGACTTGTCTAAATGGAAAAAGGGTATGTTTTTGCAGGAGATATGTGTGTGATTACAGGTTTGTAAAATTACACGTTTAGACTAGTATTTAAACGAGTGTGAGCTTAAAAATACCTAAATGGCTTTATATTTGTGCAAAATATATATTTTGAGTGTTAAATGGTCTAGCATGAATTTCACTTTTTTAAATACTGTGCGTATTTTAAACACATTTTTCAATGATGACAATGATTTCAGTACCATAAGCCCGAAATTTGATTTTCCTTTGTTCCCCTTGATGGTAGTTATTATTCCACTAGCACTTCTAATGAAAGCAATATTGAGAAAAACTATTACTAGGCAACATTTTAAAACAAAAGCCTTTTAGTTTCTAAGAATTATGGGATATGATTCTGACAAATTAATTTAAGGATTGCTAAAAGGCTGTTGTTTACAATCTTAAATTGATTGCACAAAATTATTGTTGAGTATATGCTTCGCGAGGCATTTATGTGTTATTAATAGGAAGACTGGATTTTTTCTAATTTTTTATTAAAGGTTTTTAGATATGAATTTAATATAAAATGCAGAAATACAAAGATATTTTTTTTTAAAAGAATTTCTTTGATATTAAATCAAGATTCATTGAAGCATATGATCAACTTAAAGTTTACAAAAAACATTGTACAGATTCATATATTTTTCGAACAATGGGATAAATTACAACAATTTACAAATAAAACTAATCCTGTTTTTACACGATTTTTTAAAATAATCTTTTACCTTTTTTTACATGACTTTTTTACCCGAATAACATATTTTTTTTAAATTTCCGTTTATGCATTATGTACAAAATTGTACAAACTAATATGAAGGCCATCAATATGTAATTCTTGATGGCCTTAAAGTGGCAGAACATTGTTTGAAAAATTAAATAATATAAACAAAAGAGCTGAGAAATTTCAGTTAGATATACAATCATGTATAGCACGATACGGGGAGCTGTACAAAGAGATCTCCAAAGAAGGATCGCAACGCTCCATAGTTGAATTCGCTGTTAAAATAATTAAAACAGTAGAACTTGAAAATGTGGACGAACTAAGCATATCGACCCCTGTGGTCGAAATTATCGTATGGTACTTTTTTAGTAATTGACTTTTTTATGCAAATTGATTTTACATCTATTAATCCATCTGCTGATTAAATATTAAAACGATAACTGTTTTAGTTATGGAGATAACACTGTGTACATTTTATCGCTTGTAGCAGTGTTATTTACGTTTTTATTTATTTAAAAGTAATAAAAACGCTCTCCTGTAAAATTTTCTTTTTGTAACATACGATAAATTCGCGCTCAGGGGTCGATATGTTTGGATGGAAGTGATATTAAACCAGAGCAGAGCAAAAAACCGTGCTCACTATCAAAAACTGGCACCGATTAACAAATTTTATACATACACTCCAGTTCACTGATTTAAAGTCACTTAAAATTCCATATTCAGAAGCCTGTATCTTTTGCAATTTTTAACCGATTGCAAAATTAAAAAAAAATAATAATGGAAGCTAGACATCTGGAGATATAAAAAAAATCATGCTTATAGTGGTTTCCCAACTTTTTCTTTACAATTTATAAAAAAATGTCCAAAAATGTTCTATTTTTTTTTTTGGTTCACATGAATAAAGGCACTTTAACAGTTTTTTATTTTAACGAAAAACTGTTTTCTTGTTTTTTAATTCCTTTTGCTTTATTATTGCTTTATTTAATTACGATTAGTAATGGGTTCAACCCCATTTGTTTTAAATAACTTCAAATTTACGGGTTTTCATTAAGTGGAGGCTTTTTGCGTACTGAGTGCTCGCTTGCACTACAGCTTAAGCTCTTATTGTTGGCAAGGATAATGCAGAATTAGAAGCAATTCTGATGACTTTACTTTTCTCATTCGTAGATAAAGACGATGAACCTTTAAAAATTTGTTCCATACTCTTCGGGATCCTTGATGTAATTGTCAACAACTGTTGGGCTTCGTTCAATTTTTTTAGCTATTGCACGGATAAAATATCCTTCAGAACGGTAGACATCGATTTTAGTTTTTTCCAATAGAAGGAAAATTTTTTATTTTGCCATTTTGACTCGTAAAGTGATAAAGATGTAATAAGTTGTAATAAACAATCGCTGCGTACAATAAAATCATTGCTTACTTTAAAAATAATAAAAAAAATAATAAAGTGCCTTTTTGAACCAAAAAAATAGCACATTTTTTTACTTTTTTTATAAATTGCTCAGAAAAAGTTCTTTAGTTAAGAAGCCGCTATTGTCATGGTTTTTTTATATCTCAAGAAAAAATTAAGACTAGATTTAGTATATACATATGAGGGTTAAATTAACGAATTTATTTGTCCTCATATCATAAGTGTCCCTTAATACTGAATATCAAACTTAGGCACTTAATAACTTTTTTACTTCGAACATATTAATAGAAATGTTTTGCAAAGTTTAAAAAAGTCTTGTAAAAAAATACTCAAAACACTCATTAAGTTGAATAAATAAAAATAAGTCTATAACCTTTTTTAAGCCTGTAAACTAGAGTCCTTGAGCAATATTCCATAATTACTAAAATATTTTTATTATCTATTATTTAGTCATAATACCAAATTAATAGGATTATTATAAAAAACAAATCCCTGTCATGTGTCTGCTAAAAGTTCAAATCATTTTTATTATTTTTTTATATTTTTTTTTTTTTATTTTTTTTGCTGCTTACTTTTGAGCTAATGAAATGTGACACGTCAAAAAAATATGAAAACTATAAAAAATTTAAAAAAAAAATTTGACAGCAACATTCCTACATACATGTATTTAAAAAGTAAATAAAATTATTTAATTAAATATTAAGGACATGTGAAATACTAGGCTTGGTTTTTGTCTCTCAGTCCTTTGCTCTCTTTTTTCTCGGTTTTTTTTCAGTTTTTACAAAAATCTGTTAACGACACTCATACAAATTCTATTTTCACTTAAAATACACAAAGGCATAAAAAAAATCTAAGTTTAAATACTATAAACATTTATAAACCAACACTGCAAAGAACATAAAATAAAAATTAAAAAAAATCAAGGAGTGGTCTTTAAAGGGAATCCAGTCTAAACTAAATATGTAGTTTATGTGTGTTGATTACTTTACAACAGTAGCTAACATTTGCAAATGTTAATGGGGAAGGAATGCTAAACTCCACATATTCTCTACGTCTAAATAATCAATTCTCCGCTACAAAAAGCTTCGGATCATTTCTCTGTAGCAATTTTCATTAAACGATGATAATTTCGACACTGTTTGTAAATATGTTAGATAAACCATAATTTAAATTTTACAATTCTATTTACAATAATTTTTTAAAAAAAAAAAAGTTTTTTCCTTTTATATTGCCGGAGTGCACTCCAAAGGCTTATAAAATAGCAGACCATAAAAGAATAATAACTGCCATGTTCAGTACCAAAGTTTGAAATACCATCTTAATCCCATGCTATGATCCCATTGATACATTAACTGTATGCCATGAAGAAAACTTTTACAGCAAATTAAACTGAATTGTTAGAAGCATGCGTATGGAAAGTATAAAGATCTTGCTGGAATAGATAAAAACCAAAATAGCCGATATTAACTTGGACACACCGGAAAGTAAGAGTTATCATAATATTGACGCTATGAATGAAAACGGGGAACTATTAAGCAAATTGTGCTGCTCAAATAAACGGGTTAAAGATGAAACTCTGTACGATTGTATGCAAAGCACTCAAATCACCTGTGGCTCCATTCCCGTTCAGTGAAACACTGAAATAAAAACTTCATATGTGTCATATGATGCTACATGTCTTTTCATAGTTTCGCAGAATGAGTTTTAAGCATCTGGTCGTACAGAAATTGAATCGACCATATTGTCTCTGGCCAACACCTAACGGTAGCCAAGTACGCCTTAAAGTTGTACGAACAAATAATCGCGATTATTATATGTCATTATATGTTATTATATGTCAAAAGCTCAGATGACGAGATATCACAACATTTGGATATTGAAAAGCTCAATAAACAAAACAGCAGAACTGAACAGAACATCATTAAAAATACCTCAAAAATATAATTAGCGAGCACAGTTATTGATTAATGGATTGCAATAAAAAAAACTTTCCTAAATACTGTTGGCGAACTTCTAGGCGTTAAACGTAAAGAAAGAGTATATAGAATGTCAAATTCTATGTGGGATGAAATAGAACAGATTTTAAATTAAAAAAATATGTAGTGAACCAAACGAGAATTTGTTATTCAAAAACTATCACAATTTGAATTTAAAGGTCATAGAGTGTAATATAAAGCGATTGTACAGATATGATAAGAGAACAAGGATTAACTTCAAGGCAGCAGAAGCAGGAACTGCAGCACCTTGTATAAACCAAAAATTTTTAAAACCACATGCCATTGGTATCTATATCATCTAGTTCAGGCCAAAATAAATTTATAATCTCCGATCTATAACGCTCGCCACTTAAGAAAATGGCAAAGGTAATTTCCAAAAAAATATAATATAAGTATCTAAGTATCTCCAAATAGTGGCCCTTTCAAAATGCATTGGAAACTCTTGGATCTGACGTGGATTTTTTTAATCCAAAATTCAACAGTTATGTTTGTTCACCTACTCTTGCATCCAGTTATGACCCTCATCGCTAGAAACGGACTAAACTCACGAAATGTTGCTCGAAGGGAACACACATTTTGATAAAGCAATTTTTTTATTTGCACGTCTTGCTAATTACTTATACCGTCAATTGTGTTTAAGCGAAACAAACTTAATAAACGACAGCCGATTCTAAAGATGTAGCTTCAACAGTATGACCGTTATCAACTGTCAAGGACCAAAAATCTTGTTTGAAACTTCGAAACATAAAATTGGATTTCGTTCCCCTCCTTACCAAGTTCACGGCATTGTTGTGATTGGTGTGTAGTTTTAATTTTATTCACTTTTTTTTTTTTTCATTTGTCGTTTCCACCTTGACAGCTCTTGGACATAAAGTTAAAAGTGATTTTCGTGTTTAGCTAACATGCCATATATTACAAAATAGTGTCAGATTTTTATAATATTCACCATAAATTTTCACAACACAAAATTTATGATTCACTTAGCATACAGTTGTGTTTGAAAGAAACGAATGTAGCACAAATAAGCCAACACACTAAATAGCATGTGTAGAGAAAGAAACGAAAACACAAATCTCAAACATCAATTAAAATTAGATAAATTACCAACAGCTTTGTCTTTATGCTCTTTTTTTCGATGCATTAAAATTAATTTATTAAACTGCATTGTTAATGTCTAGCAATTTCCTTTAAGCTTAGTTCTCTTTATCCTTAAAGCTTTGTGCTCGTTAAAGTTTTTCTTAGCTTGCATAAATTAGCTTGAAAAAGTTGTTTTTTGCTGCTTCTTAAAAACTGCATAATATTGTTGGTATTATGTGATTAAAAAAAGAAAATTGTTTGCAGTTAATTGAATAGGGTAGGGAAGCAGATATTGCTATTTAACGTAAGGAAGGAAATATATTAAGCAGAGCATGTAGGAAAAATCAAAAATGAAGAACTCATTTAATATTCATATTTTATAATTTTTTCCTGCATTTATGCGACAAACTAAATTTGTGTGCAATATGAAATTAAAACTTTTGTTGTGTTTATTTTTGCAATATTTTAATTGGACAGTGTTGGGAAGAGAGAATTTTTTAAATAAAATTTTAGCTGAGAAAATATAAGTTTTTGAAAAGAACAGATTTGATTTACTTAAGGACAGTTAAAAAAAAAAACGTAAAGAAATTATTTTCATGAATTCAATGCCTTAAATTCACTGTACTTCAGTGAAACTTAAAGCTTCATTAGCTGCTCCCAAACTTGGTGCGACAATATTCTTTACATATAAAAATTTTATTTGAATCTTTCTTTACATAAATGTAAGCAGATAATTATAATAAATTCATGACCGATCATGTAGTCAAGATTTAATGTTCTTTCATCGGTTTGAAAATTACGCTTAAGTCATAATGAGTTTGACAGATCTTGATTACCAATTAACTTTTTTTTTTTTAATTTCGTAAACAGTGGAGACTTTATTCACTTCCTCATGCATCGAATCCATAAAAATGCTTAAACTATTACATTCGTAATCACAACACGGCATGTATTCTGTATTGCTTATTATACCAGCACTATAATACAATTTTTTCTTTATATTTCTCCCTTACGACCATATCTAACCTTTTTCTGCAGTGTGTAAGGAGAAGGCTTGATTAAGTCGTTCCTGGTGGGAAGCAAGTCAGTACTAAGTAAGCGATTCAAGAAGAAGAATAAAGGACTTTCGTGGTAGTTATCACTTCTAAATATACGTTAACTATACGTACTGAACAATACTGTGTACTGACGGCGTTATGCGTAATAACAAACCGTGTGCTAACTAACGCCGTAATAGTCGTTGTTCGTCTAAAATTTTATCGGCTTTAGACTGGTAAAAGCGTTCTTTATAGAGGAATTTTTTAAATGAAAATTTAATAGAATAAAACCTGTTCCTTTCAATTCGCTTTTCAATTACATAGTTCAGTGCCGTAACTTTTTTCCATAGCATGCAGCCACCGCCGCTGGTACATACATGAAATTTATTCTAGATGTAAAATTTTGACATGCCCTTCGGAGTAAATCTTGAGCTATTTTTTTATAAAACGATAAATATTAATTTTCAGATGCTCGATCATTTCTGATTTGTTTGCATACATTTGGAACTTTCAATATCCCAGAACAAAAAATCTAATTGAGTCAAATCGGCTTTTTTGAACGAGGTGACCAGATTAAAGTTTTAACGTCATTTGTCAAATTTTATTTCCAGTGAATTAATGACTTTGCTCTCACCATCGGGCTTAAACTAAAAATTATATGCAATTCTTATGTTTTACAAATGGGGTATGAAAAAGTTAGTAAGCAAGCCTCTTCGCAGCCATTGGCTTAGCTACCATTTTTTTAGGGGATGCAAAAGCCTGCAAAATTTTTTTTCTGGATGGGCAAAATTCCTATTTTTTTCAAATTCTGGTGGGAAAGGGCAAAAAAATTTGAGGGGGTATATTTTTTTGGGTTTGATGCTTTTCATTGTAGTTTCCAGAATGGTCTGGTTGCTAATGTAAACCGCTCGCCGTTGACTCCCGTTACCTGTATGGACATATGGACAATTGATTTCACTGGCATATAAAACAGCGAGTTTTACTTGATATATTCTATTTTCTACAAATTCTTGAGAATTATCTTCGCTACATTTCCAATTTACTTAAAGTGTACTTTACTCGATGATCATGAACTTTTCGAATTGAATTATGATTTTTTTAATTAATTTCAAGAATTTACTATCTTTTCTCTGGTTTGAGTTTATTCATAATTGCCGATTCAAATCAGCTGTTGCAGAAAATAGTGCTGCCAATTACTACGTTTTCCACCTCTACAAATACACTTTATATTCACAGGTGCTGATTTCATCAAACAATTGTTTGCAAGCTCCACCTCTTTTACTTTTATATTCTTTAATTTAGTCATTCATGAAACAGCGACGAGTGCACATGTTTAGCGGCTATGTTGCTAATTATTCAAATACAGTGCATAAAAAAATTAGGATGGAAGTGGAAAAATATTTTCTTTTTAAATAGTCAAATTTATGTATTGAAAATTTTAAGTTTTAACAAGTAAAAAAATAATCAATTCAGTGTTTACTGCATTTTTATTAGTTTTTTTACACCCAAAAAAAAATTTTTTTTTAAATTTTAATGGAAATCTTTACGCTTATTTTTTCTTTTAACTAAAACATAGCAAATTCAGTGTGAACTGCATTATTTTACATTTTAAAAAACCAAAAAAAATTTCTTATGACTAAATTTTGATAAAAATCTGTGGGCTTACTGTTTGCAGACATGTACCTCAAAATTCTCTCACTAATACGGCTGCAAAACAGTTTTGGTCAACTATGCTTTCTGTTTTAATAGTCTTATTTATAAAAACTAAAACTGCCTTATGAGAGGCTTGTTAGTTGAATATGCATAGAAAATCAGTTTCATAAATCCTTTAAAAGCCTTTAATAGTTTTTTATGAATAAGGCACCACTAACTCGTACACTTTCTCTTTTTTTCACTCTCTCTCTTTCACTAGGTTCCCTATAAATTTGGCAAATTTTTCTTTGTCTAATATTTTTCTTAAAATAGATTTAAAACTAAAAGCCGTATTAATAAAAAAATATTTTAGGTTTATTGAAGGCTTATTTGACAAATTTCTCTACAACATCAGTCAAGTAAGCCTTTAATAAACCAAAAATATTTTTTATGAATACGGCCCTAAGTGTGTATGAGGCATGTATTTATTTTTCTTAATTCCCTTTCAGCAACAAATTGTGATTCACTGTTTTTTATATCAAAACAATTTCTACTAACATTTGCAATTTATTATTTAGGGAAAAAAACCCACAAAATTTCAAGACAAATATATATGTAGTTTGTTTGAAAATGGCACGGAATATAAGGACTACAATTTGCTCGTGTTTAGGCTTAATGCAGCTAAATTAGTTGGCAATAGCAAGGACATTTTTGTTGTGGCTTTTTGTCCTTATTGTTGTTAATTTAATAGAATTTTGTGTTATTAAATCTAACGAAGCATTATGTAGCAAGTTGAAAAGACATGCATATGTTGCAAAATATTGACCAGAAGTTGCCAGTTAGCTTAAAGCACTAATATTTAAAGACTGCAGTAGAAAATAAATATAAATATGTTTAAGTGAACATAAGGAGAGTTTTGTTATTATAAGTTAGTCATTGGCATATTAAGGAGGAAAATTTATTATAAATGATTGCAAATATTTAAAGATTCCCTTTTAAGTAGGACTACGTATTTTTAGTTTAACAATTAAAGTGTATAAAAAGTTTTATAAAGCCAATAAGCTGCCATTAACCGATGGCCTTAAAACTTAGTATAATCAAAGCCAACACTCTAGCTTAGCCTAGGTACTTAATTACGTGAAGCCACTGCGTTTACATGGAAAACAATTAACTCAATACATAATAATTCATATACGAGTGTTTTAATTTTAAAAGTTGAGGTGTGTTTTCGTAAGTTTTTGTTAATTTTACACAATAAATCACACAAAAACTAATTCCAAAAAGATAAATTAATTTAAGAGAATTTTGAAATACAGTAGTAACTCGATTCTAGCAAGGGTGATCGACTCGGTTTTACAACCGGTGAAAAACCCGGTTTTTTCATCTTTCAGCTGGCGGTTTTTTCCAAATGTTGATTTTTCGAATGTCGAATACACCGGTTTTTTTATTCGAAAAAGCCGGTTTTTTAATTTTTTTAGTTTATCATATATCTTAATAACCAATAGTACCACGAACCGGTTAACCGGTTTTTTTTCAATTTTCAAAATAGAAACCGGTTTTTTTAAGTTCTAATCTATTTGAAAACCGGTTTCTTATAAAAGTCGAATAATCGAACACCCTAATTCTACCACATACTTGATACTTGCACACCTCTATTCTTGCAACATAGAAATATTTTTCATTACTCACTCAGTACTGGCGACATCCGAAAATTTTAAACTCGATACTTGAAACATTACTCTTGCATTAGACTAAAAATATTTCGGGAAATCACCGTCGTTTTATGCTGCTGATGAAATGTTGTACATAATTTGAATCAGTTTTAAGCTGACTATTGAGAGGTGCGGTGTCATAATGGCAAAGAAAAAATTTACGTTGCTGACATTTAAAGACAAAGCTCATATTTTAAATAAATTGAGTGCTGGATTTTCCACCAAAAGTAGCCAAAAGTTTTCATGTGCATAGATCAACAATAACTCGTGTTAAGAGAAATTAAAACACCATAAAAAAATTTGTGGCGCATTCTGAATCCAGCCCTGGAGAAGAAAGACGCTTTACCCCTCGGAGTTTCTAAAAATGGAAAGACACTAAGAAGCAGTGTAGTACTGAATAAGCGAATTTGTACAAAACAAACAAACATTTTAAATTTCTTTTTGACAACAACCTCGAAACTTGCACCGAGCCCGGTTTTCATTACGTACAAGAATCGAGTTTCTACTGTAATAAAGTTGCAGAAAAAAATATTTGTTTTAAACTTAATTTTTCTTGATGCACGTTACATCGCATGCTACCATTTCATATCTAATTTTAATATTTCTAAAATAGTAAACAAATAATTTTTTTACTTAAATTAAAAAGAATTGAAAAAGAGAAAAAAAACCTTTGGTCGGACCTTTTCTATTGTCACAAAAGTAATGATACGAACGCCTTAAATTTTTCACTTATTGTATAACGATCACGAGTTAGGCTAGGATTTGGTTAAAATCTTTGTATTAATGATAAATGAATAACATTTTTTTTTATATATATTTTTAAAATTATAGGTAGGCAGGTAGGAAAGGGGTATGCAAGAAGCAAGAGCCGCCTCCAACACTCACACTCGGTGACCAATATGGTCCACAGTGTTACTTACCCATTATATAATATAGATAGAGGATTGATTAAAAAGAGAGAGAGAGAGAGGGTTAACAAAGATATAGTAAATGAAAATGAAAAAAATAGTTAGTAGGAAAGAGAAAAGAAGAAAGAAATACAAAATTCCTTCGATTAAAATTATATATCTCTTGAATTAATTTCTAAAATGTTTGGTTGGTTGGACTGTTTATGGGATTTTCTCATTTATAAAATCACTAACATATTTTGCTTTATGTAAGTAAACACATTTTTATTAAATTCTTTTTCACCGAAGTATTTGAACAATTTTTGATAGAAACTCTAAACATAAAATTAAAAAATCCGCCGTGTTCTGTATTCCGAAAAAAGGGCACTAAAAGCCCAAACCCATGACAGGTATACACTTATGCTCAGTTGGCATGTTGTGTGCTCCATATGAAAAACGGAATTCCCAAACAAAAACCATAATCATAATTTCCTATAAATAATGGACTAGTTCAATAACCCAGTTCGAGTTCCCCAGGTATTCCAAGTTCGGCATAGTTTCCACTGTAAAATTTTCACCTCTAAAATGCCAAAACGCATTACAATGACGGAGGTAGTGTACCAAAGTATCATTTCCTCAGACAATTTCATGCGAGCTAGATGGGCTCTCAACTCCGTATGACCTTGTTATTATCCTTGTATTACACTTGTTATTATCCTAAGTCAAGTATATTACGAGTTAAACTAAAACACTCGGAATTTCTATTGTAGTGGTTTTCCTTATAACAACATTTTCATGGCAATTCCGAGTGATTATTCATTCGGAATGCTAAACACTGGTGATGGTTATCTTTAAGCATGAAACAAAGTGGCAATTTATAAACAAAATCAAATTTAAAAATTAAATAAAATTAATTTTGTAAATAATTTCTATACATTTTTTATAATTTAATAATCTTTTAATGCCTTAAAATTAAATACTACATTCATTTGACTTCTTTCTCTTTATCTATTACGAAAACTTATCTGTCTGTAACTGAAACGGTAAACAGGATTTCCATTGACATTTTTTTTAATACAGAATAAATCGTCGCTATTCTGACAAAATCGGGTATGTGACAATTTAAATATTGCTTTATTTTAAACCATAATTAGTCGTACGCGTATCTACCAAACCGTTGCAGTATATCTTGGTTCAAAAATAAATAATAGTCAGTATGCGTCAGCTTAATACTGTAAAGTAATAAAATAAAATGCTTTTTTTTGCTTCTCCTGAAAAATCAGTAAAAAACACATAACTGAATTTGTTAGAGCAACGACGAAATAGTCTTTTTTATATGTAAATTCTCACACATTAAAATCATTCAAGTTCTTTTACTATGAGCCTACATTATGTTTACACATGTAACTATGAAATCAGCTTATAAATCAATCATTTCCATTTCATTAAATATTACTCAGACTATCATTTTTGCGTTTTCCCTCCTCTCTGATATCCACAAAACAAGCACGTGTGTGTCAATCTTAAATTACATTTGAACAAACTAGAATATTTGGTCTAGACGAATACAAAATAGCTGTAAAAGTTAAAAGTTAAAATAAACAGAAAATTATAAGATAAATTAACGCATGTGGGCTGATAAAACTCAATCACAATTAACCAAATAATACAGCATGTACTCCTCTTACTACAAGCAATAAACCACCTACTCGTAAACGCAATTTTAAATATTTAAGCAATAAATAACATATTTAAATATAGATTTTGATTTACAGTAGTTTTAGTAACAGTTGTTTTATTTGTAGTAGTTTTTGGACATTTAACACTTCCTTTGATTGGCTGGTTGCTCGAATATCGTGTTAAGTAATATACAGCCGAATTATGTTATTATGTGCAGCATACTTTTAGGCACGTTCATTTTTCCTGCATATAACTTAACATTAACATTATGTCTTAATTTAAATGTAACGGCCTTCTAGTAATTTACTGTACTAGTATGAACATAAATGCGAGAACTTTATGAAATTTTACAGACCATTATTATACCCTTCACACCGTTAAAAAAGGGGATTATATAGGTTTGTCATTCCGTGTTAGGTTAGGTAGAACAGGCAGCTGTTGTGCAGCTCACTTGGGTCCATTATATTGATCCCTTTGTGATACCTGAATAGAAAAGTAAGAATAGAATAGAAAGGAAGCAGACAAGTCCAGAGTCTCCGGCGGGAATCGAACCCGCAACCCTCAAACTAGCAGAACAGCACACTGCTGACTAGTCCATCGGCGCACCCTGTCCGTGTGAAATTTCTACCATTTTCATTTTCGACTCCATAAAGTATATATTTTCTAAAAGCTTATAAATAGGGGAGTTGATTAAGCTCTGTCGGTCTGTCCGTCTGACCGTCTGTCCATGTGTATGTTGAAATCAATTTTTTGAAGTCCCCCGACATCGCCTGGGCCCGCGTGAATCATTTAAATATTGGAAATATTTGGGAGCAGATCAGTATTGAAAATCAAAAAAATCGGTACACTAGCAGCTGAGATCTGAGGCAAAAACCTCGACCACCTCGTTTTTTTCACAACAACAACATACATACAAACGTGGGCTAGGATTAAAGTGAACGTAGCTTCAAATCCCAGCCGAGCCAAAAAAAATTTTTTTTGTTTATTTTTTATTATATTTATTATTTATATTTTTATTGTTATTTTTTTAAATATTTTTTTTATTTTATTTTTTTAATATTTTTTTTTATTTTTTATTTTTTTATTTTTTATTTTTTGCTAAATATTTTTTTATATTTTTTTGATGATGAATGTTGTTGTTAGTTGTTAGTTCATGACTACACGTTGTGAAGGGTATATAAGATTCGGCATGGACGAATATAGCACTATTACTTGTTTTTGATACTATTGTGTTAAATTTTTGCATCGATTTGAATTTGTATGAAATATAGTGAAATCACCGAAAACTCAATTTCGTAAAAAGTTAGAGGTACGGCCTTTTTACTTGTGACCATAGATATATAATTTTACAGATTGTATATGATAGTTCAATTAAATATTATTTATTTCTGTGTAGAGTAATGCAGAATCAGTTTACACAGGCACACTTATTTTAAATTTAGTCACTATGATTATTTTATTAAATGTTTCATACAATTTAATGCACTTATATATACCAGCAGTTTTGAAAACTATTCCAACCGCATAAAACTTATTGAAAGTATTACTAATATTTGTATTAAATGTTAACGTTCCATGTAACATATTCATTATATTTACCTATTTACACATACTCAAGTGCCACAACACTTATAACGTATACATTTTCAAATACTAAGCTCTTGAAATTCACACATACACATACCCAACATTATCGTAACATATTATTTTTTTTATGTATGAAACTGTAAAGAAAAACTTGTTTATACAAAAATAAATATAATTTTTATTTTCATACTTCTATTTATTATTGTTATTATAATTTCTTTACTTATATCGTTTTGACATGCATTGCTAATTTAAACAAGTATTGACAGTGATGTACCTACACCACCATAAAACACACACTCAATTATTCATATAAAAACACAATAAATTTCCATACATTTGTATGTTGTATATTAGTGTCAGTATTGTTTAGTCAGGACATTTATTGTGATGTTTGATAAATAAATTTACATACAAATGTATGCGACAAATTATAATTGATATTTTCACTTTTTTTAGTTTTTTGTTTCTTTTTTATATATTTTATGGCCACATAGTAATATAGACGTTCTTCAATGAAATTTTATTGAGGTCTATAGTATTGTGACGGTGTTGTTTACATGACTTTCTTCTTTAACGTGTTTAGCTCATAGTTTTGTTGCTTTTGTTATAAAACAATTAATTATTATTGATTGTTGTATAGTTATATATTTAAAATTAAATGCATGATAAGAATTCTTTAGTAGAAAAGCTTTTATTTATTACCTTTTTGTCGCCAGTTTTAAGTGTAAGAGGTAAAAATTGTGGCATATTTTAAGGATGATATTTGAAATAAGGTCAAAATGGTAGGAAATGCAAAAATGCAATAAAAAAAGGCAAATGATTAAGAACAAGGACATTTAAGGAAACTTTACTTTTCTTTTCCTAACTAAAACCTATGATCTGTATAAAAAATAAACTTGAACAAAAATATTGCTTCAATTTTCTATTCAAAAAATAATAAGAATTTTCTGTAGACAATTTGGTATTTTTTTTTAATTAAGAAGAGCACTTAACGAAAACTTTAGAAAATTAGAAATTTATTTTGCCTTTGAAAATAATGATATTGGTAATAACCTCTCATTACTATGTAATATGCATATCCCACCAACAACAATTTTTGGCATATAAAAGCGCAACAAAGTATGCCTTATGTTTTGCTTCTTATACCAGCAGTAAAATAAGAAGTAAAAATTTTTTTCAATAGTGAAATTTTTTATATTTCTACCTTGTAAAAAGTAAAGGTAATGCATGATTAAAATTTTTCTATTATTAAGGCCTACAAAGTGGGGTCGCTCCGAACAGTCCGGAATTATGGCGTTGCCAATTAACTTTATTTCATTTATATGTAGCTTAGGCTGAATCCATACCCTTCTAAAAAATATGTGGAATATATCGCTCTAATACTTCTTGAGAAAAGCGTGTCCATGCAAAAAGTTTTAATTTATATACATACATGTGTACATTAAAAACATGCCTTCTACAAGCACTCTTGGATGCAGTTACGCTCTAAGTAAGCTCTACAAAAAGTTTTGTTTTGTAATGAAGCTTGGGTGGGAAATAAAATAATTTCATTAAGTTTTTGCCTGAGTCATTTAAATGCAAATGCAAATTGTCATTCCTAACACAAATATTTAGTCTGTTTGGAAATTAAATTTAATCTGCATTTACTTCCTTACATAAGGAAAGACTACTAAGATTTAAACTACTTTCAATATATGAACTATTTACATTATTTACACTATAAATATTGCATACTTTTAGGATCTTAAATAAATAATTGCTTCGAGAGGTTTGCGTGTGGCCTTAAAGTGTGCCATTATTTTTAATATAAAATAGAATTACAATCTAAGCGATAAGACAAAAACGATTGGATTTAGAGGTTAACATAACTAGTTACAATTTAAGTTATTCCATTCTGAATGTGTAACAGGCCTCATAATAATATTTTGAAAGCTTAAGTTTGTTATAAAAATTTTTATATGTTTTTAAACTGATAACACTATTGGTTATTGACACAGGTAAATGGTTAATTTCTTTATAAAAACAAAATAACTTTATTGTTTTCCAAAGTAATATATAATAATAATTTAGGTATCAGAGCCTATCATAATTGGTATACACACATAAGTAGTATGTTCCTTACTAAATATTGATGGAAATTTAATTTGTAAAAATAACACAAAGAAGTATATTTTATTAAAAAAATATTTTTACTCAAAATATCAATAGGTAGCATAGGAAAATGGCTTAAATTATATGACCACAGCTGTTCCTGACAAAGTGAATTCTTAAAACCCAATTTTGGGCCTTCCATCATTACTGGCCATATGTCACAAATAAAACGATCAATGTTAACCACCAAGGCATCAGAGTAACTTTCTGTGACCCCATAATTGTAGTCAACTAATCGCCAAATTTTTATCGATGATTGAGGTCCCGTTTATCGCGTAGTGCTGTTGAAATCATATTTCGCCAGGTTCAATGTGATTCATATGTTTAAGTAAAAATCTTGATGCGGCAACGAATCAATTGACCATAACCACACCAATTATTGCATTTTTTTATGAAGTCGAGTCTTCGGATATTTTGTGGAATGGTCACGCTCGATATGCAACAATATGTCTTATTAACAAACCTGTTAAGACAAAAAGCAGCATGATAGCTGAACACAATTTCCGCAATAAAACATTATTCGAAATTATAACTGATGCATTTTTAAAATATATTAACGATCAAGACTTAATCTATCGATGAAGATTTGTCAAAGTATTTTTAACTCAAATTTGAAAAAGGGAGCGAATTACAACAGTTCCTATGACTTTGGACTTAATAAACACCATATATTGGTACTCATTTTTGCTTTATTATTGCTAACGCTATCTGTGATATTTAATTTTTACATAGTTAATTGTATTCTACTACTTAAGACCTTTCATGTGATACCCATATTAATGGGGTTAAGAAAATAATATTTGCCATTTTGTTTCGAAAGCCACCTTGGATCTTACATTTTTTATACTCTACCACATTCTATTGGTTTAGTCCTTTCATTCGATACAAATTTTGTGGGGACTGAAGGCGACAAGGATGTAACTACTACTTATAAATCCATTTTATTTAGGTTACCATCTTGAATTTTAACTTTCGACTAGTCAAGATTGTTCATTTGGTACACATATCGCCCTCTCGATTGTCTAGAAGCTAATAAAATCTATTTTCGTTTGTAAGTTCAAGGAAAAAAATATAAAAAAAATTGTATTTTGGTGCTAATAAATACCTCAGATAGTTTTAAGCCGATTTGTCAGTTTTTCTCGGAAACAATGTCTAAGACTATGACTTGCATTTTAGCTTCAACGTCCTATCCAAAAACTTGTTAAGGAGCTTAATAAACTTAATGTATTTAAACAAATAAATATTTTTTACATTATTTTTAACAATATATAATTATAACTTTACCAATTAGTGACCGATTTGTAAAAAATTTTTAAAATTTCTAAAAGTAATTCCAGGGCTGAAAATGTTAACTTTTGTGGTAAAAATATGGGACAAAATCAGAGGCAGTCGTGTTTATTTGCTTATATCTTAGAAAGTTATGGGGCGATTATGATGGATTTTAATAATAATTTATTGCCTGATTATTTGAAAAATATTGTTAGCATATACAGATCTTTGCACCATGTGGGAGTTCCTAAAAGTCTATTTCAATCTACACACGGAAAGACAGAAAGACAAACAAAAAGGAGCGACACATAGACAGACGGACATTTTTTATCATACCCTATTAGAAAATATATAATTTATGGGATCCAAAATAAAAAATGAAAAATTACAAAGGGAATGACAAAGCTATATATACCGTTAGCAGCATAGGTGAAGAGTATAAAAAAATAAAAATTTAGAGATTTAAATTCTTTTTTCTTTCATTTTATCAAAAAACTAAAACTTAATAAATAAAAGTTATTTTTAATTTTGACTTTATAAATATTATAAAATATTTTAGATTTTTATAAAGAAATTTTAAGTATTTTTTGACATGTTTCATCACATACAAAATAAATTCTGAGCTTAATATAAAAGAACTTAATTTACTAGCAATACCTATGCATTAATATTAACAATAAAAATTATTTTATACAGTAAAATCTTTAAAAAAAATAATATGAACTTAAAAATAATGCTTTTTTAAATTATAAAAAAATCTTTTTCTATAAATTTCATTAAACTAAAAAAATTCGATAACTTATTTCCCTTATACGTATTATTAGGAGCTTACTGTATAGTTTTCTCCAAAGTTTTACTACTTTCTTCTAGAAACTCTATTTTATGTTAAACACGTTTCTTAGTTCCATGTTAAGCATATCATAAAAATTCATGGCAGTTTTTTTTCTTATTTAATGTCACGTTTCTAAATTAGTTTTACTTATGCTACTAACACTATTCCAGCCATCAGCAGTTTGTAAATTGTTGTTAGTAAATGTTTCCGTTGTCACTCCTGCTGCTGTTTCTTTGGGTAAACTATTTCGTTTTATTGCTGCTGTCATTGTTGCACCAACGACATCTATCAATGTGTCATTTTTTTCTAAACTTTCTATTGTCACATTGTAATTTCGATACTTCTCCTCCTTCTGCTCCTTCTTTAACTGTTTTTGCACCTTCTGCTCTACTTGTAGTTTCTGTTCTTTTTGCTGTACGTGTACTTGCTTCTGTGTACTTGGTACAACAGTCAAAGCAGCTGCAGGTTTCTTATAATACTTAACATTGCCAGCATCAATAGCCAGAATATTACGTCCATAGGGTGGCTCATCGTTAGTATCCAAAAAGAATTTACCACGTAATCTATAAATAGCAGTGGCATTAGAATATAGATAAAATTTTGTATGGGAAATCATATCAATCACTTAGAATAAATAAAGCAAAATTAAGTAAAATGAAACTCAAATAAATCTTGAATGTTTATATTTAGTTTGGATTCGTTTACATGTTTCTTTCTATACAATGCCAAGTAACACGAGCACACATTTTTTTAAAATCCTTCTTTTATGTTCGCATATTGTCGATTGCATAACCAGCCATGATTAATGGCAATCACTCAATATGTGTGTGTATGCATGAGTATGAGTGTTTGCTTTTCTTAAACATACAATGGGGGTATTCTTCTAATAGAAAAGCTTTAAGTTTGTTTAAATAGCAATATAAAGGCTTTTTAAAAAGTGACATTTACTAAAAATTAAGATTTTAATAATGGCCTTTAAGTTTTAATATATAAAAAAATAATTAAAGCTTTTTGTGTAGAACTTTTTTTAAGCTAACCTAATTACTCAAAAAGAAATATTGTTTTAAGGTATAAATTATTAAAAAAAATTTTTAGTTTAAAAACTTTTCAAAACACATGCCTAAAGTTCAAGACTTTTAAGATACTTTTATTAAAAATTTTATTTTCTTAGAAGATATGCAGTGTAAAAGCTTAGTTTTAGAGTTTTTACAAATATTATTGTTAGAACCTTATGCAAACCCTAAAAAATCTATAAGCCAAATTTTTAATTATAAAGCTTTCGACAGCAAAAAATTTAAATACTTATAGTGAAAAAAAAGCATTTGTTTCTATTTTGAAAGCTTTTGATACAACATTTTTTATACACTTTTATTCAAAGAGCTTTCTTGTTTATTGATTTTATGGAATAAAACTTAAAATTAAAAAAAAAATTGTAAAAGCTTTTCAATAGCCTTTATTGACTTTTAAAACAGTGAATAGAAACTTTAAATTGAAAAGCTTTTACCATTTAACTAATAAAAAATATTTCTACTTGTAAGCGAAAAGCTTTTACAAATCCTAAATCCTAATCCTAAGAGCTAAAAAAGCTTTACACAAATTTTATATTATATATCCTAATAAAAAACTTAACAACGAATTTAAGAAAATCTTTTAGTATAACAAATTAAAAAGCTTTAGTTCAAAGCTTAAAAGCTTAAAAGCTTTGATCACAGCTTAAAAGCTTTTGATAACAAAGGTATTTTATATACTTTTTTTTATTTTTATTTCTTTCTTTAAAAAACCCTATAAATAAAATTTTTATAAATTTTTTTAAAATAACAATTTTAAATTATTTTTAAACTAATTTTACCTTCTGAAAATCTTATGCCAATAAAAAAATCCATATTCAGAAACAACGATTTTATTGTATTTTCTTAGAGCTTTTAAAAACTATTTTCCTCTTTGTAGTGGAAAAAATCAAAAACCTTTGCTTCAATTTTAAAAATTTTAGTGCAAAATAATTTTTATACACCTTTATTCTCAAAGCTTTCTTTTACTAATTTTAGAGCATAACACGTGCATACATTTTATATTAAAGATATTTAGTGTAAAAGCTTTTCAACAGCATTGTAGATATTATATTTTAAAACAATGAATATAAACTCTTTATTAAAAAGCTTTTACCATTAATGACAAAAATTGGCTGAAATTTTTCTAATAATAATATAATTAATAAAACTAAATAAAGCTTTACACAAAGCTGTATAAAAAATTAAGAATAGTTAAGAAAACCTTTAGTAAAAAAATTAAAAAGCTTTTGTAGCTTCCAAGCCTTAATGTCAAAGTCTTTTTATAAACTTTTATACCAAGAGCTTTTTTATTAATTTCGTAAATAATCACTTTAAATAAAATTTTAATTAAAATGTATTTTTACAAAGACTTTTTTATTTATTTATTTTAAATTTATTTTTGTCTTACCAAAACTCCTGCTGATAAAAACTAATTATAAACAACATATCTTACGTTGTTTCCTAAGCAACTTTCTTAAATAAATTAAATTTATCCGGTTATTTTGTTATTGCCTTAAATATTAAAGAAAACACCCACTCACCTTTTATCAGCTCCCATGCCCATGAAAGCACTGCCATTGCCATCGCGGCAAGTGCCAAACAATTTCGAAGGCTCACATCTGTTGGCTAGAAATGCATAAGGGCGACGAACAGATTCAATAAAATATTCCCATGCACGTTGATGGCTGCAGCCTACTGAAAATGATGATGTTAATAATAAAACAAACACAAAGAAATTTATGTTATAAGAAACAACAACTGACTTATTATGCCCAACCAACGATTATTGGCAATTTCTTGTCGTGCACAACCAGGCTGCAAAGCATGACCACCATTAGGATAAAAATCAGCATGACCCATGGCCTCGGGATTACCCAAAATGCCGCCATCGGTATGAATGATATCAACAAATTGAGCGTCTTTGGGACTCAAGCGGCGGTTAGAGCTGCCATCCTCGAATAAAGGCAAAGCGGGATCAAGACCTACACATAGACAATTTTAGCTAATAAAAGAATATAGTTTTTTGTAATAAATATACCTGTTATCCTGGGCAAAGCTATGCCCCATGCCTGCAATTGTTTGCCTACGAAACCTGCCACCTCTGCACCCAAACTAAAACCTATTAAATGGATATTTTGCACTTGATAGCCTCGTTGCAAAAGAAAACGTATAAATCTTGCCACATATCTGGCTGCCACGGGCAAATTATCCACAGCATTGGTATACCATGGTACAGCAGTCATGGGACTCCAATCGATGAGTATGACATTGTAATTTCCGCCCTTCAAAAATGCTATCAAACGGGAAAACATGCAAACGCATATTGACATGCATACACAAGTGCATAAATATGCAATTAATTTTCTGTTGGGATTTGTTGCCCTCAAACAAACACGCAAACATACACACATACTGTTGCATACACAAAGGACGTGTTTTTGACGTGTTTGAGTATGTCTTTGGCTGCTTTTATTATTAATAACTTACCATCTTTAACCTCCTGACTACTTTGTTTTTCACTCGTCGCTGATTCAGAGAAACCATGCAAATAAATTGCCAAAGGATAATTGAAATTGAAATTGCTTTTGCGCAAACGTTTTTCATCACTCAAATATAAATATTGAAGTTTAAAAGGATTTTTTCTGCAATGACAATAATTAGAATGTTAATTAAAAAGAAAGGATTTCAAAAATAACAAAAAAAAAACTAGCAAAAGGTATTTGTGTCGTTAAAATTTAAAAGTTTTTGCTTCAAATAATTTGTTAAAAATTTAAGATCTTAAGTGAAAAAATACTTTTTTCACAAAAATTTTCTTTGCAAAATGAATGGCAAAATAAATGTTTTTTTATAAAATTAAATGGTTTTCATGCTTAAGTAGTCATTACATTGCTACTCTATCTACCAAAATCGAGGTTCCCGCAAACAGGGAAAATAAAAGTACTGAAATTATTAAAATTTTTTTTAAATTAATTTCTGTCACATAAAAGTCTATGATATTTCTAAGAACTTGCTGAAGCTACAAAAAAGTACCAACCATTTAAATAAAATTATTGTAGTCAAAATAATTTTTTATATAACAAAAGCCAAAATTTTTAACAAAATATATCGAAACCAATAGGAATCTAAAAAAATTTTTTTAAAACTGCAAAAAAAAGTACTTTTATTTTTTAAATTTTAAAACTAATTTTGAAAAAAGTACCAAAATAAGAAAATATTATTTTTATCCACATATCCGTTAAAAAGATATTTCTTTTAATATTTGGCTTAATCTGAATATCAATTATGCCATCAAAACCGTTTTAACACAAAATTTTTTATAAGTTTTATAAGAATAATATAAATGTTTTTGTACTACAATAAGTACAAAAGTACTTTATACATATACTTTTTTTATAATTTTTAAAGATATATTAAAAATATTCTTTACTTAGATTGACTTTTATTATAAAAAATAAGACTTTTTCTAAAAAGTACCAAAAAAACATAAGAGGTACCTAAAAAGTACTTTTTCCATATTATAAGATTTACCACCATTTAAAATGTACTTTTAATCCAAAACAAGTTATTATCCCTGATTTTGACAATTTTAGGTTTTTCCATTTAAACAAACAATTTTTAAAATTAAAAAAAAAATAAAAAAATAAACGAACAATATATTTTTCGTGCACAAAAATTTTTATTATTTTCTTTATAAATGTTTTTTGACACAAAACAGCTGTTTTTCACAAGTCGGCAAACGCTTAGCAGCTCGTAACAAGAGTTAAGCAAATCGTTAGCCAGAGTTTGGCATGTGTGTTATGAATAAACTTTATGCTAACTTTATGCCAACTTTTTGTTATGAATAAGGCCGTTAAGTTTAAAGCCAAAACTTGTATTTATTAAAGGGTACTTTTACAAAAAAAAAATGTACCAAATAATAAAAACAACTACGAGAACGTAGGGTTGCACTACCAAATTTAAATTTAAAACCACTCTTTTGAAAGTTTAATATTAAATTTTAACTAGCTCATGGCTTAAACACAAAACAAAATAAAATTATAAAGGTACCTTTTGCACACAATTAAACTTAACTCTAAATTCAAAAAAGTTGATGTAAAATTTCGAAAATTTAAATATTTTAAATCGCGCTTGAAATTTTAAACATAAAATGATGTTGTATTTTGCTAAAAGTATTAAAAAAACCAAAACTATTAAAACTAAATAAAAAAGTACTTTTTATAAAACAAAATTAAATTGATATCCATATATTATAAAAACGTTGTAAATTTATACTTATTCAAAGAAAAATAACTTTATTTTAGACAGATTCCAAAAAAGTACCAGAAACAAAAAGTACAAAAAATACCAGAAACAAAAAGTACCAAAAAAGTACTTTTAAGAAAAATCTCCTAAAAATGAATATAAGCATTATGTTATTTACATCTCAAAATAAACGAACAAAAAACATGACTAAAAAAATAAAATAAAATAAAAAAAAAGAAGTACTTTTTTAAAGTATTAGGCAATACATTTTACAAAAATTAATTTGCAATAACTTATACTTGTACTCAATTAATAAAAAATAAAATTTAGAAAAAAATTAAAAAAAAGAACAAAAACTGACTGGCATCAAAAAAAATGAAGATGCACTAGTATATTTAGTTTTTAATAAAAAATTAAATGTTAAAAAAAAGTTAATTAAAGTTTTCTTAACACAATTATTTAGCATTAAACTACATCATCCTCCCCAACCACAACTTTTCACTTGAACTGTATTATTTATTAATTAACCAAAAGTACCAAATATGTCCAAACTTACAAATAACAACAAAGTTTCAATACAATTTAGTGTGTTTGACTAACCTGGTATACAACATAAATTTAATGTCATCTTTTTCCTTAATTTCACAGCAATTAGAACAAAAACCTCTAGGTGTGGGACTGTAAAATATGGGGGAACCAGCTGTAAAGAGAAAACAATTTATTTAATTTTAAATCATTTTTTTAACTAATTAGATAACAAACAAACTATCTGTTTTGCTAACATTAATTAAAGCTAAATTGTTTAATTAATTACGATTGCGTATAGTTTTCTTTATTTCAAAATCCACCCTGAACTTGAACGTGAAACTAGACTTACAAAACTAATTAATGGTCAATTAAAAAGGCACAAAAAAAAATTAAGTGAAATTTAAAATTATTAACAAGCAATGTAAATAATAATGATAAAAAATGGAGAAGGTTACCTAACGGTTGGGTCTTGATTCAGACCATAGACTAGACTAGACTAGACATTACACTAAAGACAACACAATATACTAGACTATAGACTATAGTATACATAAAGCAAACGACTATAAATATACATTTATATGCAATGGGCTACCTTCCCCAAAATTAATCAGTCTCATTGAAATTTTAAAACTAACGTTTTCTTCGCACATTATAAAAACGTGATTTGACATTATAATTTATTTTGTTTTTTTTTAAGTCAGTAGCCGAGTCATTATGTTAAGAATAGTGTTGTTGGTTGTTTTAGCAAATTTTTAAAGTCTATCTGCAAAAAAATCTATCACTATCCGTTTTGTTTTTATCTTTTAATTTATTGTAAATTATCAAGTCAATTTCAAAAATATCTTAAACGAATTTCCGACAACATTTCAAATGTCTTTGTGATCAATTTAAATTCACATAGACAAAAAAATAATGTTAACTATTTAAACAACAATTCAGCTATAATTAAATTTAAAAAAAAAAATTTATATAATACTACCAATCACAATGTAGGTGGATTATAATTGTGTTATACCGTTTGTAACACAAAGAAAAATTCAACTGAATAACCAATAAAAAAAGTATTTCTTTATAAAACTGTAAGACAGTTAGGCTAGAAACTTCCGACGATTGAAATTTCAAATGAAGAATTTAAATGAAGTGTAATTTCTATTTAGATTCTAGATTGTAAAAGGAATGGAATGACCAGGGGCAAATAATGATGAATTGTATATACAATTATATTACTTTTTAAAAAATATTAATAATTGTATTCTAAGCAAACGTCTGAGGTGTGTCTCAAATTTATTTGCGTTAATATTTGTATTAAGAGATATAGGAGAGAGCGCCACATTGGGCTTTGTCGAACTTGTTATACCCACCAATAGTATAGTATACGTATTAAAGATGCCAAACGGGACAAATGCAAATGTCAGGATTTCAAAATATTAATTCCGGGATTCTGGCTACTTTCGGGATACCGAGATTTTTGAGATCCCGGGATTTTTGGGAATTTCTGGATTTTTAAATTAATTAACTAATTGGAATAGTTAAAAATCTTTTTTAAAAAATAAAAAAACTTAAATAAAAAATTCATAGAATTCAACTAGCTGGCCTGGCCTGGGTTGAAGTGGAATCGTTATAAAACAAAATTTTCACTATATAACGGAATGTCTTTAGCAAATCAGCAGCAAAAACAACAATTAAACATTCCTATTATACAATGTAAGTGAAGTGAAGCATCGAATGGTCAGCGCACAAATAACGATAGAAACAACAACTGAACAAATTCAGCTTAACCTTCCAATTAGATAGACCGAATGTCATTATAACACATAAGACATTCAATACATGGTTTGGTAACCATTCAAGTGACAATAAAAATTCATACTTAATATGGAAATTGAAGGGCATTTTCTTGATATTTTTATGGGAATATATAAGAAAATTTAATACCATATCTCTGCAACCACTAGACCGATTTCATGGATTTCAACTAAACACAACGTATCCTGAAATATTGGTTGAAATTGTTCAGCACGTTTCCACCGTTAGCGGTGACATCAAAGTGTACACTTCTTTTTATATGTATGGCTAACAAAAAGTAATCTAAAAGTTAATTGAAAATCACTGCTTTCCCAGACTTTTATATTCTTACCAATTCTGTATTTAAAAAGTTGTCAGTGGAACGTCAAAATATATAAAATATTGTTTCTTTGTTGCGGCAGTCCATTCATTAAATGTAAAACTAAATTTTAAATCATTGCCTTTAATTTTAGTTTAACAAATAAATAATCCAAAAGCTTTTTTTTTAAAAGCCCTTATTAAAAGAATAATAAGCTCTAAGAAAAACCGGGATTTATTATAAAAATCCCGGTATGTTCGGGAATTATAAGCACTAAGAAAAAACGGGATATATTTTAAAACTTCCGGGATTTTCGGGAATTATAAACACGTAAGAAAAAAATGGGATTTATTATGAAAATCCCAGAATTTTCGTAACTTCGGGACTGGCATCCCTAATTAATATACAATAATATAAAAATAGAGAAAATAAAGAAATACTTGCAATAAGGGAATTTACTTCGTAAATATATATACAAAGCTTGCTTTATTTCATTTCAATATAGACCCGGTTTTATAAAATTTTTTTATTTATATGGCAACATAATTTACATTTGTTTACTTACCCAACACTAATGTAAATATTCCACATAAAGCTGAGGTGGCCGGCAGTGCCATGTTTTCTTTTATCTTTTGTTAAAGAAACCTCTCCTTAAATTCGTGTCAAATTTAATCACTTTTAATATTTTGCACGATTTTTATTTTTATAGTTTCTTTTTCAACACGTAGTGCAGCTTAAACAGTTTTTGTATATTGAAGAACAATGAGTTTCTTTTTATCAATTTTTTTGTGAAATTTAAAAGCTTGAAGAACAAACAATTTTTAAAAGGTTTAAGAAGCTAAAACATCCTAAGTCTTTAAAATGGTAAAACTATTCTGTTAGTTGAATTTTTTAAAGTTTAAAATAATATACTTAACATGTTTTTTATACATGATAAGGTTTTGTCAGAAGTATTTATAAATTAGTTTTAAAATCTTTTTACGGTTGCCTGAAGCAAATCTTAATACTGATTGATTAAAAACTTGATCATCAGTACTTTCGAACAATTATACTCCAAAAAATGCTCTGAAACTAGTGATATTGAAAAGAATATAAGACACTTAACTTATTTTAAAAGTTTATTTATTTTTTAAATTTTTTTAGCTTTTTTAGAAAAAACAAATTTCTCTAAACATCAAAGTCCAAGAAAAAATTGCTAATAATTCGAACAAAAGGCTTTCAAAAATAGTCGTCCAAAGTGGTGACTTGAAGACATTTGACACTTTTTTTTAATCATTTATTAAATTTATTTGTAAAATACATCATTAACATTGTTCAAGATTTTATATTTTTTCTACTTAAATAAGTTTCTTAATTTATAAAGAGTTGAAGGAAAAGTGGAAAAAAATAAAATTATTTTTATAAAAAACTGACCTCTAGCTTAATAAATAAAGCAACTATTGATATAAATAAAAAAGATTATAGATATTTACTTAATATTTATTTAGTTTATTTAGATTTTTTATAATATTTTTTATAAATCACCCAGCAGATATTCAATAGAGTGTTTTTCTTAGAGAATTTAGATTTAGGTTTTCTTATTTATTATTTTTTTTTTCTTTTTACTTTTATATCTTAAATTTTAGATAGTTATTTACGATATTTAAATAATTTAAAAATTTTTAATATTTTTTATTTATAATTTAGGTTTAATATAAAATATTTTTATTTAAAAAAATATAAATTTATTTATATTTATTGTTGTTTTCTCTTTTATATAAATATTATTTAAATTATTTTCAAACATAGGCTTATAAACATGTATATTTTTTTGTTTATTAATTAATTATTTTTCATCTATTTAATCTTCAAAATTTTGTATTTTACATTTATATTTTTCTTTAGATTTTTATTAGAGCTTTTCATTTAGAATAAATAAATTTTATTAATTTTTTAATTCTTTAACCTTAAATAAATTATACAATTAATTTCTTTAAAATTTCATTTATATTTTTTATTTTTAAAAATTTAACAACCGCTACAATACGCGTTTAAAAACAAACTGATTATTATAAATAATAACTTGCGAAATGACAAAATAAAATGACAAAACAAAAAAGAAAAATATACACAACAAATAAACACGTTGTTAACTGTATGAAATCTAAAAAAAAAAAAAATAAACAAATAATAAAAAAAATTCTACCATAAGCATAAACAGAGAAAAAAAACTTGGCCCCACAGCCAAGAAATCTAGAGAAGGAAACAAATATTTAGGAAAAGAAGAACTAGAATATAATTAAATTTTGTTTTTAAATTTATGTCAATTTGTCTAATAAATTATTAGGAAAAATGTAAAATGTTTAACATTATAATTAAATAATAAAAAAAGAGTTAAACATTAAGCAGACACATGAAAAAAAAAAACAGCAACAACAACTGTAAAAGACTTAAACAACATACATTTGTTTTATATATTTTGTTCTAAATATTTTGAAGTCCCTCTCTCTCTCTCTAATTTGTTTTACTCTTGCTTATCTTAAGCTTGTCTTTTAATTGTTGGTTTAAACTTTATTTAAACTCAATTAATTTATTATGCGAAGCGTTTAGTTTAAAAAAAAACTGATACAAAATGTTATATTAAATTAACTAAATACAAACATATGTAAATAGTTTTGTTACAAATTGACGTAATATTTTAATTTACATTTCATTTCAAAATTATTTATTTTGATTTTTGTAAAAGGAAGTCTTTTGGTTTCGAAAAATACAAAACCTGATTAATAGGTTTACATTTGAATAGCTTTATTGTAACGTGAGAATTTTGTATAATTTTAAACTATTCTGGAAACTTTTTAGCTATAGATGACACTCCTTTTCAATGTAAATTTGTTTAAGGTTATAAACTGTTATAAATTATTATTGTTATAGTTTGCCAGATGTCATTTATAGCTTCCCATACTAAATTCAACACAATTTAAAATCTTAAAGTTTTCAATATTTAAAGTGTGATAATTTGTATTTGCTTTATGTTTAGCGAATGTTCAATGACTTGACAATAAAAACAATAAATAATTTTTTAAAGGCTGTAGATTTTTTTTGTAATATTTCATCTTTAACAATTTCATATTGTTTGTATTTTATATTTTAAATTTAGAAATAATAAATTACAAAATAACAAATTAAAAAAAATTAATTGTTTTTTTCAGATTAAGTTTAAAAAGGTTAAAAATTACATTATAATTAGAAATTATATAGAAACGTCAAACAAGTGCGTAACTACAACCTGTATTTAATTGCTCTTTGAAAGTTGTTATTAATAAACATAAATTAATATATAAAAAGTATCAAACAAGTGTTAGATGCTTTAAAATTTTAAATTTTTCTTACTATTTTCTAAACAATTACATAATTAATTTTAATTTCGCTTACGTGCGTTAAAAATCAAAGTAACTGAAAGGGAATTAATGGGGCTTCTTAATACTTCTAAAAATTATTTCAAAACTTTATTAGTAAAAAAACATAGCGACTAATGAATTTATAATTATCTTGTTTCAATTTTTTCTTTAAGCTTTTGGTAAGTTTTGTAGAAGCTAGGACAAATAAGTTTTTCTAAATTTTACTTTCATACAGGATTGCCATATTTTAGGTCCTAATTTTAATTTGGGGAAATTGTTATTGCTTAAAAATATTAGTTTTAATTTTGAGTTTGAGATTTTGATTTTGAAGATACCTAAACGATTTCCTCCTCCTTGAAATGCTAAAAGCCTGTGTGACAAAATGTTTCTGACGGTTAAAGTATATTGTTATAAAATATTAAAACCAGCATTTGTTAATCACAAGAAAGTTTTAAAAATATTTATAATTTTTCAATTTAAAACCTAGTATTATTATTTTGTACTAATTGAAAGTACTGTATGCTTTTTGCTGGTAATTTGCATTAAATTATTTTGAAAAATAATACAATTTAGATTTAATATGTTTTTTAAAAATGCTGTATTTTATGCATACAGGGATGGGAAAGGAACATTTTGCTTTGGTATTAAAAAATATAATTTTTTAATATTCTTTATATTTGATTTTTATGTTTCTTTTGATAAAAAAATTTCATGTTATAAAATTTCAAGTTAAGTAAAAATAATAATTATTAATTTTTGTTTTTTTTTGTAAATCTGCTGGAAATTTTTACTTAAAAATATTATTTTATTTTTTTATGTGTTATTTTATGTTTAATCCTGGGTATTTCCTTATTCAATCAAAAATAAAAATCATTAAAAAAATGTTTCTTTTTTATATCATTTAAGTTAATAGTTTATTTTCGGGACACCCTAAGCAACACATTACGTTTATTACTTATATACTTCTTATATGGTCTAAAGAATAACGGCTATATAATTAAACTTTAACTTAAAAAATTAAATTTCAGAACATTTATGTAAAATTGCAAATGTAACTAATTCAGCGAATACATTTAAAGTGAAAATATCTACAACATGTTGAATGAAATTATTATTAAATGTGCTAACAACTCGTTCAGCGGACTTGGGAAAAACTGTTCGACCTTCCGAGTACCCAAAAATATTAAATGCATTAACAATACGGATGGTTTTTGAATATGAGAGATAAAAACATTCCTTTTAGCAGGCTTAAGTTAAAAATGAACTCCAAAGGAAGAGATATTATAGATTGTAGCGTGAATTTAATGGAGGAAGAGCTATTCAATGAAGTTTAGTATTTGAAGATGTCAAAAAGTACTTTTTAATAAAACAATGAAATATACCGAAAGTAAAGCCATCGATGAACAAGATTTTATAGTATTCCATTTGATAAGAGACAGGAAAAAAATTCACAGGTTTTTTCGCATAATAAATTTTTTTCAAAAAATAAATAAATTTTTTAAATCCAATAAAAAATTCAACGTAAGAGACTTTTATTTTTAAACGACAACATTTTTAAAGGGAAATTAAATTCCATTTGCCAAAACTAATAATCTTCTAAAAGTGAACTGGTTTAACTCAGTCCACACTATCGCGAGTTCACTGTATTTTCATATATATTTGTGCATATGCTTTAAACAATTAAATGAATTTATTTGTAAATTACTTTTATATAGACATTAATTCATAAACTTCATCAAGACACATTTATGATACCTTTCGTTACATGTAAAATGATAAGATTTTCAAAATCTTAAGCCTATAAAATACAGAAATACTTTAGAAAAATTAAATAAATAAAAAACAAATAAAAGTGTTATATAGAGGTCACTGGAAGTTAGAGAGACATGCATGTCGACCAAGACTTCCCTCGAACGACCATTGTTGCAGCTGTCTGGGCTTGTAAAAGGAAGAAATTGTTTTCCATCTTCTCAGCGAATGTCTTGTCCTGGCTTCGAAGCGACACAGAATGATAACCAAACAGCTAACCTTTCTGAGATATCCGAGATCAGACAAAGCGATCTGCTGAGTTGTCTCATGGCTACGGGATGGATCTAATATTTATATACTTAGTTCTACTACAAGCCCTTTTATTTGATACCCATATTGAGGGATAAATATGGGTATATTTTTTAAATAAAAATATTGAATCAGCCATTTTGTTAAAGAGGGCTCCTTGAATGTAATCTTCCAGTAAAATTTTTTCAGTTGGTACCTATATTAAAGGGTTTAAAAAAACATATTGTATATAATCTGAAATTTTGCTTAGGACGCCTTCTTAGATTAAAAAATTTGCCAAGTTTTGCTGTGTTTTACTAGTCAAACGCTTTCATTTGCTACTAAAATTGATACCCTCAGTTGTATTAAAGCTAACAAAATTTATTATCGTTTATAAATTTTAGGAAAAATATCTCAGTCTGTATCAAACCGGTTTTTAATTTTTTTAACATTTTTTTAAATATTTTCTTAAATTTTAGTGTCACCATTGTAACTAAAAATTAATTAGAAGCTTAAGGAATTTTATATACTAAAAATAATATATTTTTAAAAAAAAATTTTTGTCTATATCTTTGCGGATTAAGCCAAGACTCTCACCAATATTCGTAGAGGTGTGTCTGTCATGTCTAGAAATCGTTAAGTTATCCGACACCTGAACAATTAAAATAAATTTTTTTGGTAAAAATGTGTGAAAACCCAAAATAGTTGTTTTTCTGCTTATATCTCAGCAGATTATTTAGTCGACTTTAGTGCTGTCTCTAAATATTTCTGAATTTCTGACAGTACTTATTTGTCAGCATGTACGAGTGTATGTCATATATGGGGGCTTCGAAAATTTAAAAAGAAAATTTGTAAGATGACTTCTAACAAAGAAATATCTTAAATATTTTTTGAAAATTTTTAAAAAATATTAAATTTACCAAAAACTTTAAACAAATAATTAAATAATGTAAAAATTAAGAAAGAGGTCAAATAAAATAAAGAAAATAAAAATCATTAGAATTGTATTATATCCAATTCTAATGATTTTTATTGGTATTGAGTTAAAATCATTACAACTTTAATATATAAATGTACATATTAGCAAATTTATTTGAAATTTATTACTACTGTTATTACCTTGTTATTGTATTTATTATTAAATAACTATATTGTATTTTTAATTTACATATCACACCCATTTCTTGTTAAATTAGCTTGAAATATTTGTAAGAATTTATTTTAAAGATTCCTCCCTCTCGTTCTCTCTCTTATGGTGTCTCTTCCCATTTTCGTTAAATTTGTTTAACTCATTACTATTCTTAACGCAGTTGACAACTTTTGTTTCATAGTCTTCCGATTTTTATTACTAAACAAAAACAAAAACTAATAAATGTGACAAAAGATTTAGCTGATAATTAAAATAAAAATAAAGCTAAACTTTTTCTATAATCCAGACGCGTGCTTTTCGTAAAACATGTTTAATCTATTTATGCAAAGTGTCTGCAATGGGTGGTGAATAATTAATTGGTTTCGTTACGTTTTATTTACAAAGAATATTTAAAAAAATCAGTATTTAGTTCCGTGTGTGGCCATTTTTAGCTAAAATGCTTAATAATGATTAAGAATTTAAATCGGTTAGCCGGTGATTTGTCTGCGTCAAAGATAAGTAGTAGTAAAAAGTGAGAGAGAAGGAGAGTAAAATAAAAAAAATTTGTTTAAATTTTTAAAACAACAATTATTTTTATTCTTCGTTTGAGAATCTGTGCTTTTAACTAATATTCTTTAGACAGTTTAACTAAAACTCTTTATTTAGAATAAACAAACAAAATTGAAACTAAACAAATCTTGTGGCTAAAACAACATTGTCTATTCTTAATATTTATGTAACCGCAATACTTGATTGACTCTAACTTAAGGTCTAACTTGTTAACACATTTTTTATTATAAGTGTTAATTGTGCTTCGAACACTTTTTGTTTCTTTACAAATATGCGAAAATTCAAATTGCTTAAAATCACAAATAAATAAACAGTTAACAATCTTACAAATTAGCATAGGCTTAGCAATAATAAAATAATAATAAAAGTTTTGTAAAACAAAAACTCTAAGTGAGATTCCATATGATTTTTAAATGCAACCAGTTTCAAAACCAAGTTCAATAAAACTAACTAAAGTTCAAGTGTTAATTGTTTTGTATAAAAAAAAAAAATATTTCAAATTTTAAAATTTAAAATCAAAATAGAGATTTAATAAATAAAATGAAATTTAAATATTTTATTAGTTTTATGGTGATTTATGGTAACGGCTAAAGGAAACAATTTCACTATAGCAAATTCAATTGTGGCAAGATCTTTAATATGATATTTTGGGTATTTTAGGCGATTTTTAAGGAGGGAATGTGGCTGTCCCAATAGCACATAAAAATTTTAAAAGTCAAAAAGTATTTTTAGGCATAATATTAATATCACATATTTCCCCCAACTGTGGTTTAACTTCTGGTTTTTAAATTATTTAAATTCATAGCATTAGTTTTGAAAAAATCTACTTCCCTTAAAAAATTCAAAATTTATTCTATAATGTCCAAGAATATGTTTTTATTATTTTTATTATTTAAATAGAAAAGTCATAAAAAATCTTGTAATAATTTAGAACCAAAATTTTTAACTATTAACTCCAACTATTTACCTCATGCGGAAATATATAAACAAATGGTTATATTCAAGAATATACATATTTGGGGGATTCACAGTAGTGTCATAAAATCATATGTCCTATAATAATAGCATGAAAAATTAAGATTATTGTGAACAACCCCTTATAATTAAGTGTGCTCAAGACTCAAGTAAAAAAGTCACAAATATATTCAATTTTGTTTGATAAACAAAACACAGCAGAGTCCTTAGCTGATCTTATTTGACGCCGCCAGTGATTTGTTATCAAAAATTAGCAACTGCGCTTGAATTTGGATGTCGCCCCCATAAATTTACACAATTAACGGCGACGGCTTACAAAAACTATTGCGGCTTGGCTTAGCCGTTTAGCACAGGTCTCTGCTTATTAAATACGACAGCACAATAAACAAAGCGTACATAGTTCTATTATTATAAAACACTTTTTGTTTGAAAAGCAACAACATTTTTAAACCATTGTAAAATTTTAGGACAACATGACATGATAAGACACCTTGTGAATCACCCAATTAAATAAAGAAATAAAAAATGTGCTTTAAAAAAAGTATCAACATTCATCCAGAACATTTGTTCACACAACGATAAAGAGGCATTTGCAATATGAAAGAAAGAGACGACACATAACAACATCAACAAAATACGCTTTACATGAACATGAACAAAGTTTTGACAATTTCTTTTGTTGGGGTTTTGTTCCTCTGTGAACAAATCGGTGACATTTCTTTATACCTTTCACACGAAAGAGTAAAAGGGTGTATATAAGTTGGTCTTTTCATTTATAATTTCTACAATATTAATTTGTTTAAGTCCGTATGTGTGTTTTGTATAAGTGTTTGTTGAAATCGATTTCTTTAAAGCCCCCTGTTGAAAGCGGTGTAAATACATTTGTACTCTTGAATTTAAATCCAATTCGTATGTATTCGCTCTTTTTTTTGAATTATTGTATATCATTTATATATTTGAATTTGTATAAATTAATATTAATATTCCCATCTCTGCTTGTCATATTTCTATATTTGTAACGAGTTATAAATAACGAGTCTTTTGGTCGAAAGCGTCAAGTTATGAAGTTTATTCGTTGGGTTATTAACTTTTCATCGTCCAACGAGGCCAGACGTTTCAACCAGAAGACTTATCCAAAGGATCCCCCCATTTTGCCACACATATACATACCTAAATATTCAATAAAATAATGTAAGTTGTTTGAAACAAATCACTTATTGTTTATATTTAATTAATAGAAGATCAGGTATCCCCTCCTGTTGTTTTATTATAGACCCCCTTTCCCTGCGACAAATAGCTCTTCAGTCAATTTGTTAATTATACGTTTGTGATCCCTACAAACTAGTTTCCCTAAAATAGAAAACCATTGTACTTCGATCTCTTTATAAACACTGTGGAAGATATATTTTAAATTTGTATAATATAAAATAAATTTTTAAACACCCCCCATGTATACATTAGACTCTTATATGGTATCACTTTACCAGTTATTCTTTCCGGAATTTTACTATTAAAAATCAGTTATGTGGGCACATTACGAACAAAAGAAAATGATTGTCTCTATATTTACCAAAAAAAAAGATTTTACACTCCTCAGATAACTTTTTTACCCGTTTGTTGAATGTCACTACATACAAGAGCATCAATGGAAAATATTGGTTTAATCGGTCCATTACTGGCAAAGATATTGCCACAACAAAATTTTATTTAAAAAACAACTAAAACAAACTGTAGCTGATATACATTTAATAATATATGGACATTTCCATGAATATGTTAACCACGACTGTAAAAATTAAAATTCTTGAAAGTTTTTCAATATAAGTTTGTTGATATAAACACACTCAAATTTTACTATGCGCAGGTATTAAGAGCTTATTAAATTATTTTAAGAGCAATAATAAGAGTTTAATCTGATTATCTCTTTAACTTATTTTAAAAAATTGCAATCAACTATTTTTTTTAACGACTTAATTCTAAAAATAAATTGTAATTGTACATATGCTTTAAAATTAGGGTAACAACAACAATTAACAAGATCCATAAGAAAAAAGAAAATATAGAGTACAATTAGCGGTATTTTTCTTTATTTCCCTCTTGTGTTATTGTAATGTCACGTACGTAGTGCAAAAATATTATTTGTCTCCGTCATTCGTATTTGAATAGTTGCAAGAGCACCTAATTCAGAATTTAACTTTTTTTCTTAACATAATATAAATTTTATTACCTAAGAATACTATTAAAAAAAAATCTGTCACGTACGATATTTAATTGAATTTATTATACAATCATTTAAAGATTGCTTTCCATTAAGTAAGATGGATTTTAAATGAAAAATATTTGGTTTAGTGTAAGAAATTAAAAAAAGAAAAAATACCTCCCAGGATTCGCAAATTTTTCATATTTCCATATATACCTCAAAATCACTTCTGTTTTATGTCACGTACGATATATTCTTATATTTCTGGTTATTTTAGGCAACAATGATTAGATTATAATTAATTTTTTTTTTTTAATAAAGTACTCTTTGAATGGAACATAAAGATCTAATTTTGTTTTAGTTACTCTTACTTTTGCAAAAATTACTCCACTTTATAGGAGTACAAATGTCACGTACGATGACATGGAAATGCCCATATGTATGTATGTATACATGTATGTACATGATAATACAAGCTGTATGGGCTTAAATTGTAGTTCTTATATATTTTTATACTTATGCATGTGCATGAATGATTAAGTCATCCGTTTTGCTAAGTTTGCAAATGTTTTCCTTTATTCACTGCATGGCGAACGAACATGATCACATACAACATAATTGTATGTACATAATAACATTCTATGAGCCAGCAACATAGATTGCACAAGTAAAAATAAGAAATTTTTTAATCAAACCGTTTCGTGGTAATTACAAATGCAACAAAAAGAGAATCAGAGAAATAGGTCTAGTTCTATTCCAAAGTGATGCTTTTCCATATATGCGGCCGTGCCCACTTTTCAAAAATTGTGCCCTACAAACTTGGTTTTGGTAATAAATAATACAAAAGAAAAACATTTAGCGAATGCGGTTAAATGGTGTTCAAGCTATGCTCTTATATACAGTGTTTTTTATATCTTGAAAATTTTTAATATCAAAAAAGTGCCAAAACAACATTTTAGCTTTATATTGTCAAGCCCCAAATTGTATATTCAAAATTACCGCAAATAATTCTTAAATAGTGCCAAAATTAAAATGAATTTAAAAAATTTTTAGGAAATTTTTAAAAAAATATATTTTTTTACCTGTTAATATATTAAAAATGAATTCGTAATTTAAAACTATATCTTAATATTGGCAATTTATACATCTTTGACATTGTACAATGTTTTCCTTGTATCTCACTCTTTCTTAATGCTGCTCTTACTTCAAGCTCCTTTATTTATTTTTTCCATACGGCGGTTTGCCATTTGTTTTTAAATGAAATACACCTCGTAAGCTTAAAAAATATATACAAAATGTTTTTTTAATTTTAAAAAGGAAAACTTACATATTTTTTTAAAATTGGATGAAGTTGTATGTGTAATATAAGTAAGATTTAGCCACAGGCTTCAGAAAAAGCTTTCTTGAATTCAAATATGTTGAAGAGAATGTATGAAATGTATTTTTTAAATCATCTATAACAAAGATTTTATTAAAAGCTTTAAAAATAAAAAAGCATGCGTTACGCTTTAAGCTTTTTAATGATTTTGAGAATGTTTTTGTCTACCCCCTTAAAATTAAAAGCTTTTATAGTTGGTATTACTTAAAGATTTTACAACCCTTAAGCCATACTTTGCTTACCTTTTATCAGCTCCCATTCCCATAAACGCCTTACCCTTGTTGTCATAACATGGAATATCGGCTGATGAAGGTGCACATTTATTGACCTTAAATCCAGTAGGACGACGAATAGATTCAACAAATAATTTAAAGGCACGCTCATGGCTGCAGCCTATTTAAAATTCAGCTATAAGGATTGAAATGTTATGTTTTTCTTTTATTTTAAAAATAACCTACTCAATAAGTTAAGCCACATATCTTTATCAATGGCCTGTTTCATACAACCAGGCTGTAGAGCTTTGCCGCCATTTGGATAAAAATCAGCATGACCCATGGCAGTTGGATTACCAAATACACCACCATCCGTATGTATAATATCAACAAATTTAGCAGCTTTATAGTTTAAACGGCGATTAGATTTGTCAAACAAAGGCAAGGCCGGATCCAGACCTAATAAAATAAATTTTAGCTGTTAGACAAAGAAAATTAATCCTTAATATTTGATGGTAAATTTACCCGTTATTCTGGGCAAAGTTTGATGATACATAGACATTTCTTGACCCACATTGCCGGCCACCTCTGCACCTAAGCTAAAACCTATTAAATGTATACGATCCACTTTGTATTTCTGCTGCAAGAGAAAACGTATAAATTTGGTCACATATCTTCCCACAATGGGTACATTTTCAACGGCGATGGGATAAAAGGGGCCAGCGGCCAATGGACACCAATTGATCAGTACGACATTATTGTTGCCGGTTTCTAGAAATGCTTAAAAAATGGAAAAAATTATTACAACAACAATACTAAAATAAAAAGTGGCTTTTTATAAAAATCTTATACCATCTTTAACCTCTTGACTGCTGCCCTTTTTATCTAAAGCTGACTCCGTAAAGCCATGAACATAAATTGATAGAGATTCACTAAAATCAAAATTGCTTTTACGCAAACGTTTATCATCATCTACATATAAAGACTGTGGCTTGGAAGGATTTTTTCTAAAAGAATAAGAAAAGCCACAAATTTTAAACAGCTGATTAAAAAAAAATTTTAAATAAATTTTAAACTCATTTAAAAAAAGTATTTTTTAAATAATTTAAGCACAAATTTGTTTTTTATTTTTTATCTTCACATAAGCTGCCGTATTAATAGAAAAAATATTTTAGGTTTATTAAGGGCCGATTTGACAGATAGTGTACAGAAATTTGTCAAATAAGCCTTCAATAAACCTAGAATATTTTTTATGAATACGGCAGTAAGTGTTTACGGTCTGATTCATAAAAATTAAAATCGCTTTATATTGAGGTTTACAAATCAAATTTTTTTATAGAAAATCGAATTTATAAACCTTAAATAATTTAGTTAAAATTTATTACCTGGTATACAACAAAAATTGTATGTCTTGTTTTTTGTTTATAGGACAACACAGAGGGCATTTACCTTTAGGATTCGTAATGAGATTAGTACCTTTAAAAGAAATTGGTTAAGTTGAATATAATTTGTTAAGCAATTACTTTTCATTGTTTGAATAAATTTCTAATTTAGAGTTTTTAATTTGAGGTCATAATTTGGAATTTGATGGTATGGTACTTACCTAAGAAAATTGTATAGACTTCACATATTAATAGGGAGGAGAGAAATGTCATAATGGCAATAAGGTCTTCTCCCTTAAATAGTTCTTAAGATAAAAAGGAGTTTAATATACAATTAATATAAATAAGTTAAATGTAAAACAAAAAAAAACAATTAAGAGTGCTATATTCGACTTTGCCGAATATAATACCCTTCACCATCATGTACATAGAGATGTAACGTCACCATCATAGCAAAGCCTAGATTATATATGATACGCTATGTGCACAATTATATCCAACTTTTGATACTAAATTTTTATTTCGGACGCTATCTTGAAATTTTTGAATTTTACATTTTTCTATAGTTGTAGTATATATTTTACTGATCGAGCCCGTTTATTTTTTTAAATTTGGGGGGATTGAAAGAGAAAAAGCCGTAATTACAATATTTGACCCATTTATCCACTTATTTATTTTAAACGCCATCTTGGATTTTGACTTTTTCAAAGTTCACTGTATTCTACTGGTCTAGCTCTTTTATTTAATATCAATATTGAGAGAGTTAAAGTGGATACATTTTTTCTACTAGATTTGACTCATAATAATATATTTTACGCCATTTTTAGTGGGGGCCATTATGAATTTCAATTTTTTTCTATTGTGTATTATATGTGGCTATTTAAGTCCTTTCTTCTAACATCCATATCGATTCTCTCTGTTGTTCACAATCTGAATAAATTGGTTTTTCAATTTTAAATTTAAGGCTATAAGTTCAATGGTCTTTCGTTTGTAAATTTTAGGAAAAACATCCAAGCATTTGTAATTTTTGTGCTTATAACTTAGTTAGCTTCAAACCGATTTGTCAGTTTCTCTCTTCAATAATTTTCAAAACTACATCTGGTATGCATAAAAATTAATTATTTGCTTTAGTAAGTAAAACTTCAAAAAATATATATAAATTTTTTTAAATTATATTTGCACATAACTTTACCGATTAGCTACCGATTTAACCCTATGAATATACCAAGAGGCATATAGTACCCAAAAATAAAAACTAAAGTGTGAATAAATTATCCTAGGAATATAAAATGTTGATTTATATGGTAAAAATATTTGGAAAAATCAGAGGCAGTAGTCTTAATTTGCTCATATCTCAGAAAGTTATAGAACGTTTGTGCTGGATTTCAATTATCAATAGATAAATGTCACATACAAATCTGTGCAACATGAGGGGCCTTCTAAAAGTTTATTTTGAACCAACACACGGATACTCGAACATTTCTCAATCGACTTTCCTAGTGTTAAGCTTTCAGAAAAATATAAACTCCAAGGAAACGGAAATGAATATTATAGAAATTTGAAACGGAATGACAAAGCTGTATGTTAGGGGTACAACCAAAATAAGGCCCTATCACCACGCTGTAGCCGATGTTGTGCTGAAACCGAAAAATGTTTCCTCAGGTCATTTCGGAACAAAAACGTTCGGCGGCGAAGCCCATTTCTAAAAGCCTTTTAAGATTTTTTTTTTATTTATTTCAAAATTTGTTATTTTATTCAAAATTTTATTTATTTATATATATTTTATTTTCTTAATGTAATTATAATCAAAATCACAATCTAAAAACTATCTTTGTTAAGTGAAATTAATTTATAAAGAAGATATTTTTATTTTTTTAGAACTTACTGATCCCAAACTTAATTGCAGTTGACGCGGAACCTTTTTAAACGATATCGAAAATCTTAAGATGCAGTTCTTATTGTTTTTTTATGCACAACATGGTATGGATAGGGCAATTTTGATATTTTCAAAAATTTTAAAAAAGTTTTATCCCTACTGGATACACTCACCACCATCCCTACCACCACAGGTAAAGGGTATAAAAAAGTAAAAACAAATTTGCGTCAATTTTCAAATTAATATAAAATACTACCGCAAATTTTAACTAAACAAAACTGAGATAAATACCCAACTTGAACTTAATTAAAACTGATCTGGATCTGTACTGGGCTACAACTAAACTACAACTAAATTAGAACTCAACTACAACTAAATTAGAACTGTACTTAAACTAAATTGTGATTAAACTAGATCTGAGCTTAGGCCTAAAAACAATATTCTGGAGAAGGCAGTGGTTTATTTATGTTTAAATCTTAATTGTTTTTGAACTAATATTACTGAATATCAATAGGAAACGCGGTCCTCATAAACTTTGATTTCAACCATCCCAGACAAACATCGTCAAATTTACTACCTTATGTTTAAAGGTTAAAATACTAATTTCTTATTAAGTCACAAATTAAATATTAGTTTAAATATACTATTGCCCTTCATGGTGTAGGGTATACAAAACATACATTTTATATTTACAAATCGTCAATAACAACAGAATTAATTAATTGTAATTTTTTAAATTTAATATGTGTATAGAGGTGGGAATTCATAGAAGTTTAAAAACTAAACCAGTTTTGAAATCCTATTTCAGTAAAAACTAAAGTTCAAGTGCAAAACGACCTTAACATAACATCTCAAAATTTTATGGTGATAAATTTAAAGTTATTAAATTACAAAATAATATTATTGACTTAATAACTTATTTTATTATTTCTAGAATTTTTTTGAATTATTTTATTTTAATTTAATATTAACTGAAATGAAAGTAGAATTCGTTTAACCTGCATAAAAAAGAACCGGTAATTAACAATGCAATAATAATTAAGTAACAAATTTAATTACAAACACTATTATTGTTGCTCATTTTCGTTAAGTCAACATTGGTTTGGTTATAAAGGACGTTTTTAAGTTAATGGTGTGTGTCATAGTGTATAAAAGAAATTTAATCTGATTTTAGTTAATAATTAAATGGAAGGGCGTTTTAAAAGAAAAGTTTTTTGTTTAAACTAGCAATTATAAAGAAAAGTTTAAGTATTATCACGAGTGGCAATATAAATGTCTTAAGTGACAAAAATATGTAATTAATAGTATAACTTATTTAATATGAACTATAAATTGATTCATTTTAGAAAATAAAAATTCCTTAAATATTTTGAGAATTGTATTTGAAAAGCTCTAGGTACCAAAAATTTCTTTAACTATAAATATGTATTTAAAGGATGTTCTTTATAGGGGAATAGAATTTTAGGTTGACATTTATTTTTTAACTGGAGGCCTAGTGATTTATGTTTAGTTGGGTTTGGCATTTCAACATCAATAGACTGAAGCCTGAACCACGCTTCTAAATTCGGTGAATATGCCCAAAACCATATTGCCGCTTATTCCGATTTTCATAAGCGAATTTTGTTTTAGCGTATTTGGAATGATAATAATCCTGAAGTTTATAGTTTCGTTAAATTTTCGTCAAGTTTTTAAAACTAAAACATATAAATATCCCTTCAGATATTGAACTAACTATTATAGAGTGGGTTTAGTAAAGTCAAAATTTTCTTTAAGGTTCAAAAACAAAGTTTCGTTAAATATTTTTACTATCAAAAAAATTAACAAATTATTTCGTTTAAGGTGAGGTAGACAATTTTAGAAAAGAAATTGACTATGAATATAGATACCTTTTAAAAATTTAAACTTTCGTTAAGTTTTTAAAATTAAAAAGAATATTTCTTTTTACAGTTTTTAACCCAGATAATATAGTTTTCAATTTCAAAATAAGGTTTCATTAAGATTTTCTAGTGAAAAAAAAATTAAATAAATAATACTTTTTAATATTAATTTTGTGTTAGACAAATAAATGTGGAAAAACAAGTCAGAGTGCTATATTCGGCCATGCCGAATCTTATATACCCTTCACAACGTGTAGTCACGCAATAACAATAGTTTGTACCACCTTTCATCTCATATGAAATACGTACATACATATAAAAAGCATACATATATAAAAACATCCCATTGTAAAATTAGAAAAATACGTATGTGTGTTAAAATAAAAAAATTTTAAAAAAAATAAAAGTTAAAAAAAAATAAAAGTTAAAAAAAAATAAAACAAAAAAAATGAAAAAAAAATAAAAAAATAATAAAAATATAAATAATAAATATAAAATAAAAAAATTTTAAAAAAAATTTTAAAAAAATATTAAAAAAATTTACAAAATATTAAAAAAATAAAAAAAAATTTTAAAAAAATATTAAAAAAATATTTAAAAAAAATTAAAAAAATAATAATAATAATATAAATAATATATGCTCTAGCCACCAGTTAGGTATCACTATTAGGTCCTGGCTAGAGCAGGACAAAAATAGTGATATAAATGAAAGATAATAACAAACAAAAGTAAAAATGTTGCTGTTTGGTTAAAAATTTTCAATCTAACTCACTGTGGTAAAAATATATGAAAAAGGAAAAACTAAAATTAGTTACCGAATTCAATTAACTTAAGTCCCGGGAGTTAAATAGATGATTTTTACAACCAACATGTAACCACCGATCAGAGAGTGCTGATGATGAAATCGTAGCTGGTTATGAAAATGCATTCCACTCGGCTAGTGTCGGTAAAAATAAAATTTTTCAAGATTTATTCTTTCATTTATCACAATTAAAAAATTGTTTGTCAAAAATAAAGAATATTAAATATGAACTCAAGCCTGATTAAAAATTTAAAAATATTAGTTTAAACAGAAAGGTTCAACAAAAAATAAATATTTTTGATATTATAATACCTCACCCGGGTTCAGGCGAAGTCGGGGGGCTTCAAAAAGTTGACAGACGGTTAGACGGACAGACTGACAGAGCTTAATCAAAGGGTATAAAAAGAGTTAGAATAAATACTTTATAAGAAAAAAAGTTTCGTTAAATTTTGAAATAATAATAATAATTTTAAAAAAATAATATTTAGTTTTATTTATTTTGACATGTATTTGGGTGATACTTTTACCGGGTTAAACATTATCTAAAAAGCTTCTAGTTAAAAAAAAATTTTGTTAAATTATTGTAAGAGCCAGAATTAAAAACTTCCCTTGGCAGTTGAAAAATAGTTTTTTTGTCTCGCGATAATGTAAAAGAATAGAAATATGTTTTTTCTGTTTAGTTTCTTTAGTAATCAAATTTAGTATAATAAATTTACCATAATAAAGTATGTTGAAGTTATTGTTGCAAAGTTTCGTTGAGTTTCAAAATTAAAAAAAAAAAATTGTTTTCTTTTTGTTTAATTTAAATTAAAGCTCTATTCACTTAAGAAATAAGGTAAAATATTTGCTTTATTGATTAAATATTTAAAATAAAGGTTTCGATATGTTTCTAAAACCATCAAATATAAATAATTCTTTTAGTTTCAGATAAAAAATTATTTTCATTATAATGAAAAAATGTAATTAAATTTAAATTAAAATATTTCGTTAAGTTTTAAAACACACAAAACCAAACCTTAAACGGTTTAATTTAACAAAAAAAAAAACTTCAGCTAAACTCTATAGAATTTCATATATTTTAACTTTAGATGTCTTTAAAACTTTTAAATTTATATAAAAATTTTGAACTGTTTTATAAAATTTAATTTTTACTTAAATTATTTTTATCTTCTATTCATGCTTCTTCAAGATGTAAATACATTTTAACACTATGAAAGATATTAAATTCAACTACCACCATCTACTTTTAATTGTCTTTTATGCTTAGCTTCATGCTTTTTTAGTGTCATTGTTGTTGTTTAATATTCATACATTTTTTAATTGCCTGGTCATAATGATAATTTAAGTTTTTGCCGGAAGCTAATTATGAATTTGTTAATTTACTCAAATTGGCAAGGGATACACAATAATATTTTATTTATTTTATTTCTTTCAATTATTGAAGCAATATTCACAAAAAATATTTTAAATATTTTTACAATAACTTTGTTTAATAAAAAATTATATACAAATAAAAAAACAACTTCTACATACTTAATACGTCACAAATATGCCACTCAAACGCCCACAACACCTTTTGACGCTCTTCGCATAAATTTTATATGCAAAAGGTGTCTTCAAAAATTACACACACTATTTGAAAGCTCACAACATTTTGCCAGCATTTTTATAAGTTTCTTGACTTCTAACTACTTACGGTTCTTCTTCATAAAATTTATTTCTTTGAGAACAAGCATTGCTAATTTGATTTGTTTTTTAACGTAAAGCATACAAATTCAATGTCAAGGTTATAAATTCTATTAATTTTATTCTTAATAAAGTCGAATGTGGCGTAGCTTATTAGTAATTATTACTACACTATACAACAAAACTTTACTTATTTTTAGATATTAGTCAGGGGTAAAATAATATACATGTCTATGTAATACGCATATGTAAAAATTATATTTAACATCTTTTAACCCTAATACAGTCAACATGTGACTCACAGACACACATTTGATTTTCAACTGTTTTTCTCGAATTTATATTATAATTCTTGTTGCTCCTTTAATAACTACAAATTTTAGAATTTACAACTTTAGAATTTTGGCATCGAGAAAAGCACATTTTATAAAAATTTAATTTTCCATCCCTGTTACACACACACTTTATCATATTATTTTTGTTTTGTTTTTTTTTTAAATCTCATTTAAAATTATTCAATATTAAAGAGAGTGTTATTAAATAAAACAAAAACAAAATCTTAAATGTAAAGCATAGTTTAAGGCTGTATGATATGAAGCATAAAACTTAAAAATTATTTTGATTTATTTTTTGTTTTTTTTTATTTTTAGGACAAACTTTTAAGTAAATTAGAGGAAAGTGAACCGGATCCACCCACGTCCCAGGAAGATGAATGTGTGATATGTATTAATGCTCGAGCGACTATGCAAACCTCACCTTGTGGTCATCGTGTGGTTTGTCGTCGCTGTTTTGTTAAGACTATACAAAGCGCCGTAGCGCAGAGACTATTGCCATTGCGCTGTGTTATATGCAGGGCACGAGTTAATCGTCTTACATCTAGCTCGGGGACGTGGCGTATACAGGAATCGGCAAGTAGTTATTCAATGGGTGCCAAAAGTTGGGCTTCTGTAGGAGTATCAGCGGGTGGGGTGACAGCTTCTGCCAGTTCGTATTCCATGAATGATGCTCATAGTGGTCATCATGCATTTCATATGCATAATAACTCACGTTATCCGCGTAGCCCCAACGGACGTGTCTCCCAGTCGGATAGCTTGTATTCGATGAGCTCGACGGGATCGTCTTCGGCGGCATCGGTCTTCTCAAAAACGTCTTCCATTTCTAGCGACTTGTGTTCACCTTCTTCGCCCATTTCACCTGCACAATGTACATACAATCAGAGTTCCATGGTTTTGAATAACCATTTGGCGCCACCCACACCCAGCATATCAGCACACTCACCTACTTCCACCTCGGGCTCGGGAACATCACAGGGCTCGTTGTCACCCAAAGACATGGGACATGCTCATTCCCATCATAGCGGTTGTCCCGCAGGTTGTTCGGGAGCCATACCCCGTAAACCTTTAAAATCATTGAGTAACTCCTCTTCCAGCGGTTCTTGCAGCAGTACTGGCAACCATTATAATACTTCACTGACTGTTTCTTCAACCCATACCTATCCGGGACGAAGACACACCAAGGGAAGATTAGTGGACTTGCAGAATCGTTTACCGCCCATCAAAGAGTTTCGTAGTCCTGCCAAAGTGCCACATCCCTCGCCGGTACATATAAGCAATCCAAGATTTCGGTAAGTATTAAGCAGAACTAGGCAAATCGCTTTCTAAAACTCTTTTGAACTTTCTCTAAAGCTATGCTTCCTATACCAAACCCAGTCATGCGATCCAGGATTCGCTTACGGCTACCAAGGCCTCAACAATCGGCAAAGAAGTTACTTCGCCTCCCAAAAGGCCCATGAACATACACATAAGTACTTCCCACAATACATTAGCACCGCCTCCCCTTAAAGCAAACGTAACAAAAATAAGTCCTTTAGCCTCTAAGCATGCTGTCAACAAAACGGCCTATACTTCCTTTAACGCAGAGCGTAAAGAGAAAAAATCCAGCATGGATTCCAATAAAAATAATATAAATTTAAAATTAACACAAAGTAAAATGACAACTTCAACGAGCTGCAAACTGCTCACATCATCAATGAAATCTTCCTCATCAACGTCCTCCACAGGTTCAGCAACAGCATCGAAAACATCATCATCATCATCATCTTCCTCATCGTCGACATCATCATCCTCTGCGAATCATCATGCAACAACAGGCAATTCAACTTTAACAACATCATTTACAACTAGTAAAAGTTTTCCATTGTTTTGCAGCAACAATAATCACAGTAAGTGGATTTTTTGTTTAAAGTTTTGTTTTTTTATTTTCATTTAGTTATTTTTCATATTTTTCCGGGGCTTTTTTTGTGGTTTTTGTTTTTGTCTCTATTGTGTTATTGTTGTTTATTTTAATGATAAGGGAAATTGAGTGCAAACAAGTAAGAGCGCTATATTCGGCCGTGCCGAATCTTATATACCCTTCACAACGTGAAGTCATGCAATAACAGTAGTTTGTATAACCATTCATCCCATATGAAATACGTGCATACATATAAACAATATACATATATAAAAAACATCCCATTGTAAAATTATAAATTTACGTATGTATGTTAAAAAAAAAAATAAAAAAAAATTTTTTAAAAAAAAAATTTTAAAAAAAAATTTAAAAAAAAATTAAAAAAAAAAATTAAAAAAAAAAATTTTTAAAAAAGTAATTAAAATATATATAATTAATATAAAACAAAAAAAAATAAAAAAAAAATTAAAAAAAAAAAATAATAAAAATATAAATAATATATTAAATAAAAAATAAAAAAAAAATAAAAAAAAAATTAAAAAAAAAATTTTTAAAATATAAAAAAATTTTTTTTTTGGCTCAGCTGGGATTCGATCCCACGTTTACTTTAGCCAATATACAAGTTTGTATGTATGTATGTATGTTGTTGTAATGTTGTTTTTGTGAAAAAAAAATCGAGGTGGTCGTGGGTTTTTGCTCATATCTCAGTTGTTTATGTACCGATGTTTCTGATTTTCAATAGCGATATACTCCCGAATATTTCTGATATTTTAATACCTCACCCGGGTCCAAGTGATGTCGGGGGGCTTCAAAAAGTTGATTTCAACATACACACGGACAGACGGTCAGACGGACAGACGGACAGATGGGCAGACGGACAGACGGACAGACTGACAGAGCTTAATCGACTTCCCTATTCATAAGCTTTCAGAAAATATATACTTTATGGGGTCGGAAATGAAAATTGTAGAAATTTCACACGGAATGACAAACCTATATATACCCTTTTTCACTGTGTGAAGGGTATAAAAAGGCATACAAGTTTAATGATGCTTTTGTAGCATTTTTGAAAATAATTAATTTTCTATGCAGTCATTTGAAGTCGATTTGTAGGATTTAATCAGAAGGCGAAATATTTAGAGACGAAAGCTTTGTGGGAATACACATGAATGTGCCTCCATTTATTAAGGAAATTCTATTTTCAACGGTAGCCTTTGGATCGGTTATGTTTAAAAAGGGGGGCACTAAAAGCCCTAACTAATGACCAGTATACGCGTATGCCCAATTGGCATGTTGTGTGCTCTATTAGAAAACGAAGTTCCCCCAATAAAACCATAATTCTAATTTCGTTAAAAATATCGATTAGATCAAGAATCCAGTCCCTTGAATGTAATTCCTTATGGATCTCCAAGTCGAATTTCTTAGATATTCCGATTTCATTCAAGCTTTCGGGTTTAATACGCCCAAGCACAGGACATTTACAAAAATTATGTTCCAAAGTTTTGTCCTCTTCCTCTCATGTCGTTTTATTTGACAATCCCATGCAAGTTTAATGAGTTCTAAGCTTTGTGTTACCTGTTATTATACAACTTAATCTCCTAAGTGGACTAGTCAGTAGTGTGCTGGTCTGCTAGTTTGGTGGTTGCGGGTTCGATTCCCGCCAGAAACTCTAGACTGGTCTGCTTCTCTTTCTCTTCTCTTCTATTCTAACTATTCATATGGAGCGCACAACATGCCAATTGGTCATAAGAGTATACCTTTCGTGGATTAGGGCTTTTAGTGCCCCTCCGTTTCAACCTAACCTAACCTAACCTAAGTAATGGTCTACTCAGTTTTAGAAAGGTAGCTCTTATGTGTCGGTATTTAGAAATATATTAAAGTAGGGCCAAATTGCGATATAAAAATGCGATCATATTTTTACATGAACGTTCGAGTTGTCTGTGCTTTTTATATAAATATTTTGTTTTCCCTCGTATGCCATAATTTACCCAAAAGACATTCCTTAAGGATCCTTTGTCGCATCACTTAATCGCCATAACATTAGGCGACTATTCTCCATTAACATAAAATTGTGTGTAAGTTTAATATTTTTAAAATTAATCGCAAGTATAATACATACTTAACTTCAATACCTGGCATTAGCTAAGACATCAACCAGGGAACCTTTTCTGTCATTGTAGATCTCTTTCAATTCGTATTTAACCCTATACGGTATAATTCATAAATAAATATTTCTTGTGGTCTTTTTTCAAACAATTTTTCTGTTTGTTTTATTTTAAAAGTAGACTGAATGAATAAATAAATGGGTTGTTGTTTCTTTGCAATGAACAAACAAAACTACAGGAATTGTTAATAACTTTTTTTCTATCGTGTTTCAATGTTTAACAACTTTTGAATAACTAAAGCAACAATAGCATTGTTTTTCAAAATCATTTAAGCCGGATGAAAGTTTCTAGAAATATTTTACTAATGGAAGGGAAATAAAAAGATATGAAAGAGTTTAACAAATTTTTTAAAAATTAAGTCAAATTTTAATTATTTAAATTTTAGATTTTATTTATTATTAGGGAAATTTAAATTATGTTATAAACTAATTATTTTCGTCATAAACCCAACAAGTTTAAAAGCGCATAAAGCCGAGGCATATAAAATCCATCATACGTCATTCGTTTAGCTGACATTTATGTAACAAAGGAAAATTTTTACACAATTAATACTTAATAGATACACAGCTTTTACACGTTCAAATTTAAGTTTGACAAATTTTCTTCAATTCTCTTCTAAGCTGTCTTTGGTGTTTAGACACAGAAGTTTTAATTTTACAAATTTCAACTCCTTGCCCATATTATCATCTGTGTTTGTGTGAATGTATATGTACGCATAAGAAAACCAAAAGGAATTTGCGACTATGACATTCTCTGTACTAATATCTTATAATCTTGCATTTATTATACCCTTCACACAGTGAAAAAGGGTATATATAGGTTTGTCATTCCGTGTGAAATTTCTACAATTTTCATTTCCGACCCCATAAAGTATATATTTTCTGAAAGCTTATGAATAGGGAAGTCGATTAAGCTCTGTCAGTCTGTCCGTCTGTCCGTCTGACCGTCTGTCCGTGTGTATGTTGAAATCATTTTTTTGAAGCCCCCCGACATCACTTGGACCCGGGTGAGGTATTAAAATATCAGAAATATTCGGGAGCATATCGCTATTGAAAATCAGAAACATCGGTACATAAACAACTGAGATATGAGCAAAAACCCACGACCACCTCGATTTTTTTTCACAAAAACAACATTACAACAACATACATACATACATACAAACTTGTATATTGGCTAAAGTAAACGTGGGATCGAATCCTAGCTGAGCCAAAAAAAAAATTTTTTTATATTTTAAAAATTTTTTTTTTAATTTTTTTTTTTAATTTTTTTTTTATTTTTTTTTTATTTTTTATTTAATATATTATTTATATTTTTATTATTTTTTTTTTTAATTTTTTTTTTTATTTTTTTTTTGTTTTATATTAATTATATATATTTTAATTACTTTTTTAAAATTTTTTTTTTTTAATTTTTTTTTTTAATTTTTTTTTAAATTTTTTTTTTAAATTTTTTTTTTTTTAATTTTTTTTTTTATTTTTTTTTTTAACATACATACGTAAATTTATAATTTTACAATGGGATGTTTTTTATATATGTATATTTTTTATATGTATGCACGTATTTCATATGGGATGAATGGTTATACAAACTACTGTTATTGCATGACTTCACGTTGTGAAGGGTATATAAGATTCGGCACGGCCGAATATAGCGCTCTTACTTGTTTTTTATATTTTCATTTTTTAAGTAACCCCTTATTAATATTGACTTCTTTTGCTTACAGAAGAAAAACTGGACAATAAGAAAAATGAAACAGTGGAACGACGAAAAGAAGAAAAACTAAAATTAAAAGCAGAAAAAGAAGCCAGAAAGGTATTTTGCATGTCAAATTTTTTAAATCAAAATTACTAAAGAAGATTTTACAAACAACTAGCCGGCCGGTACGTGCTTCGCTATGTATCAAGTGAAATAATAAAAAACTACATGCATTAGGTGCAAAGATACAAAATTTCCGATTTTACCCGTTTTTATCCCTTTTCCTCCTAAATTCCGAAATTTCGAAAAATTACAAAAATTCATTATAGATTGTTTTAAGGAGAGTAAAATTATGTTTTTAATTTTTTTCCATTGCTATCCCTCTCAAAGATAAATGCTGTTCAAAAAAGTATCAAAATTCAGTTTTTACCCGTTTTATCCCCTTAAAACTCAAAATTTCCAAAAAGTACCAGACACCCATCGAATTATTTTTAACAGGCTCTTTGATTCTTTCTAAATTTTTGTGATATCTTTATTAGGCCCGGAGATACTGTGTTACCGATTTTACCCTTTTTTACCCGTAAGCCGCTCGACGGATTTAGTGCAAACTTCACATAAACCATCTAATAAATAGTCGGAACAAAGTCTAAGCATTTGGTTTGGATAAGTGAGCCCGTTCTTAAGTTATAAAGTCACAACGCACTTGCAACAATTTTTTAAATATGTACTAGCTAATACCCAGTGTGCTTCGCCACCCCAAATTTTAGTATTTAATTCATATGGCAGGTGCCACGCCCACTATTGTTAATGCACCCATTTTTTCCATAAATGTTTATTTGAACATCAAAGTTGCTTTTGCAAAATTTTAGTACTATAATCGATATCTTTTTCCAGATATACAAATTTTAGTATTTAATTCATATGGCAGGTGCCACACCCACTATTGATAATGCACCCATTTCTTGCCTAAATATTCATTTGGATGTCAAATTTTATCTTGCAAAATTTTACTACTCTAATCGATATTGTTTTCCAAATATACCAATTTAAGTATTTAATTCATGTGGCCACGCCTACTATAGCAAATACGCCCATTTTTCCCCAATGTTTTTGTGGATGTCAAAGTTTACCGTACTCAATTTGTAGACTCTAGCTGCATTAACTTTCGTGACATATAATATTTAATACTTATTCTTTAATAGGGCGTGACACACCGCCCACTTACAATTTTAAACCAAAGTATAGCCTATAGCTCCTTCAAGACATACAGAAAGATTCTGTGAAAATTTCAAGGAAATCGGTCCAGTCGTTTAACCGTCTATAAAACACAAACAAACATACAAACATACATTGATTTTTATATATATAGATATAGATAAATAATTTCGTTCTTAATTTAAAAGTTAGCTGTTGAATAAAATCTAATGACTTTTGACGAAACGTCAAATACAGTTGCTAATGGGTTAATGATAAGAAATTGTATCTAGTATTTAAATAGAAATTCAACGATTTGACAAAGATTTAAATTCTGCATGAAGCATTAACAAGTTTTGTTTCTATTCCTTTAGGAAGAAAAACGTCTGGCCAAGGAAGAAGAACGTCTAGCCAAACTCATCGCCAAGGAGGAGAAGAAAAAGTGTAAAAAAGAAGCTAAAGAATTGTTATTGGCCCACGATGGCAATTGCAAGAAATAAATGTAACTCTATAAACAAATTTCATTTTTAAGAAAATAAACCACAAATAAATATGAAAATAAAAAAAAAAACGATATAAAATATTTAAAAAAAATATTTTAAACCCATACACGTATAACTAATGTGCTGTTTTTACAAGCCGATTGAGTGATTGTCTTAGACGATTTATGTGTAATTTGTTTTTGTTACAATAACAAAATACACATAAATCGTCAAGGAAAATCACTCAATCGGCTTGTAAAAACAGCACATAAGTGTGATTGAACAAAAACAATGTTTTTTTATAAAAATATAAAAAGATTTTAAAAAAGAAATAACCAACATAATCTCTTAATTGCCAATTTTCCACCAATAGAAAAAATATATTTTATTTCAACACCAACAAAAAACACTTTTAAAATTAATTTCTGTGGCTTTCATGGGCAACCGCGTGTATCCAATTTGGACGATTTTGAGTTATTAATGTCATATTGGTTGTAAAAATGTCGGAATAAGATGGACCCCTTTCCGGTTTTTTTAATGGAATAACAACGTAACTTCCATATTTATTCAAAATGCGTTCAGCAATGACGCAGTAAGTTGACTTATGTTTGCTTCACCCTAGAATGCATAACCGGGTAGGTACCCGTGTACCCACTAGCGACTTTGAAAGTTTGTAATAAAAAAACTAATGCTATTAAAGTGTTGAAACTTAGGATCTAGGAAATAATATTTTTTTGCCATTAACGAAATTTAGCTCAGTTGTTTCATATCTATAAGCTTTCAAAGATGAACACCTAAATACGTCAACACATAACAGGGGTTTCCATGTACCCTATGGTTCCTACATGAACAAATGATCTAGTAAGGTGTAGTGTAAAGATTTTATAGTAAAATTTTTATTTAAACTTTTAAAAATATATTTACCTAATTTTAGGAAAATTTAAATATACAAAAATATATTATTTATTACTGCCACAAAGAATGCAGAAGTAATTTGTTATTGAGTTATCCAGGCACTTTGGTTTCATGCTAATACTGCATGCTTTTCATGATTGTCTTCTTTGCCTTGTGTCCTGTACGGAGCATAAATACAAACATTCAGTTACTGGATTCCTCATTTCTGTTTTAGTTAGATGTTGATGATAATTTTTACGCAGAGTTTTTAGAGGTCGGTTTAGGTAACTTTCTATAGCTATTATCATTTCAAAATGCCTTGTGCTTCAATAATAGCCATTTACATTTCTTCAGTATATTTAGGAAAAAATGGCTTTCATCTTTTTCCATAATTAGGTATCGTTTCGTTGTTCATGTGGTACAGTTTATAAGCAAATACAAAATAATAATAGTGGCCAACGTTCCGTAGCTCATATTGTAGTATACTCTGAAAATAACTGTTCAATGACATCAATACCACCTTTGGTCATATTATTAAACTTTATAATTTCATATTTGTCACTTTCTGCTATCTATAGTGCATCGAGAGCAATACAGCTTTGTTTTTACAATAAATATAGAAACAAATTGTAATGGTATTTCGGAAACCAAATGGTGTGGAACCAAAAGATCTTTTTCTTGCGCATCAGACATTTCGACATTCCTTTTATTAAAATGGTTTACGTTCTCAGATAAGAAGATCTCCCTATGAAATGTCCCTATAAAATCTCTCTATGAAAAAATTAATAACAATTTGTATAAATGAAGTGTGACCAAGATCATCCCTACCAAGTCACCATTACATAAACCTAATTAAATATGTCTTAAATATGTCTAGTGAAAATGCTATTACTGTTTTATAACAACAATAGATAAGCATTTCCATAGCTGAAAGTAATTAAAAATTACAGTGGAGTATTTATTAGATATGCATCCTACGGTTAATGGCAAATTATTTCAGTTCTTAATTGACATTATTATTGCTGAACACATTTGAAAATTTTTTTTTGATTTTTTTTTACTGGATAGTTTTATTAATAGTGCTCATCATAAATTTTCTTTGGTGGTTGTATTCTAACAGTTTTATTCACTGCGAACCCACTGTGTTGATATATGCGGTTTTACCTGCACACACTTTAAGGGCCGTATTCATAAAAAATATTTTAGGCTTATTAAAGGCTTATTTGACAGATGTTGTAGAGAAATTTGTCAAATAAGACTTCAATAAACCTAAAATATTTTTTATGAATACGGCCCTAAGTCTTCGTTCCACCTTGTTTATTTTGGTCTTTGCTAAGATCGAACTTTTAAATATTTATCTGAAATTTTTATAAGAAAATTTTAAGATCTCTAACCTAACCCGTAGTTTTATCTAAAAAGGTTTCCTTTGGGTCTCCTGAAACATTTGATTTTAAGACATACGCGATTGCCCATGAAAACCACAGATTTATGATTTTTACTAAAATTTGTTTTAGTTTTTTTTTTTTTTTTTGAGTGCAATTTACCACATATATTTTATAAATTTGTTTCTATATAATTTCGTATTAAGTATTTAAAAAAATATTTTTTATTTGGTCATTGGGTTTAAGCTGGTTTATATGCATTTCACTTTTTTACTTTCCATTTCTGAATTTTCTTTAACATAATGAAAATTAAAAACAAAAAACTATGAAAAACTTCCTAAAAAAACCCAACAAACAATTTTTAAATTTTTTATTTTTTTATTTTATTTTTCTAATTTTCGACTAAAGGTTTACTGATGGATGATCTGTGAAATGCAGACCAGTGAAATGCATATAAACCAGCTTAAACCCAACAACCAAATAAATATTTAATATTGAAAAATCATGGGAGCATATCCCAAATAATTTTGTTAATTATTATTATTTTAAAAAATTTTTAATTATGTTCCATTACACTGTTTTTCATGCACTGTTCACTTAAAATTCGGTAACACTCTAGAAATGTGATTTTGCAGTATTTGATATTCTTTTAAGCATTAAAGTAATAGTGGTTCTTATTTGTTTTATTAAAGGCCAAAAAAAATTCTACCTGATTTAATGTGAACAATGTTTTAAGTATTATTTTATTCTCATCTTTCACCTTTTTTTAAGTTGTTTAAAAATTATTATAACAAGCTTAAGATTTATTTAAATAAATTTCGTTTTATTTAAATTTATTGTATGTATATTGTTATATACGTATGTCTCACCTAAAAAATTATTCACTTAAAATCTGGTTGAATTCTAAAAAAGTTTTATAAAAACTTAATAATATATTTGTATATATATATAAAGAAGTGTACACAGTAACCAAAATTTCACGATACGTTTAGGATGCTCTGTAGATAGCTTACATATATGAAGTTTGCAGGTTTCTGAGACATGGCATTTCCTCTATATTCCCATACAGATATCAACAAAATTACGTCCATTTTCCATGTTATGATTTTTTTATTGTCACCTAAAAAGTTACCAAGCCGTGTATCGTAATGTCTTATGTATACAATGACATTCGGTCTTTCTAATTGAAACTAAAAAGGGGGAAGGGTAAGCGATATGTAATGAATACAATGCAAATCTTTTTTAAATGACAGCACAACGGTCCGGGTTCTTCTAGTAATAAATATGTATGTTTGACTTTTAGAAAAAGTTAATAAGAGACTGCCGGATTTTATGTGAACAGTTTGTTTACTAATTTTTTACCTTATTTAACGACAAAAAAGGTTTAGACACTTTTTTATAATTTAAAAAATGCAAAAAAAAATATATTGTTTCTACAACAACAATTTTGTGTTACAATTATAGAAAAAAGAAAAGAAAAACTGTTTTAAAGCCGAGTTTTCCCATAAACACTCACTCACCTTAAACACTTTACCAAAAGCCAGTGCCAAAAATTATAATTTTTTATTAATTTTCACTAGACTCTAAAACCAAAAACAAACGAAACGCCTTTTTAGATAAACTCTTATGAAAAAGAGATTTTTTAATAAGAAGGATAAAAAAGGCACTTTACTTGTTTTTTATAAATTTTATAATGTTTCCGTTTAACAAATTGTTTTAAATTATTATTTTACTTTTGTTACTAAAAAAATATTAATGTTCCATTGCAAACAAATGAAAAGGTTGTTGTTTAATATTAAAATATATTTGAAATAAAACACTTTTAAACAAAAAATAATTATTATTAAAAAGAAAATAACCTAAAATAACAGATTTTAGAATTTTTGCATAAAGTTCTTAATCAAATATATTTTTTAAATTAAATATTAAAAATCTATATTACAAAAACAATTATTAGTTTGTTCCTTTTTTTTATAAGTTTTTAAAGTAGAAATTTTAACCAAAAATAATAATAATAATAATTATTAAAAGAAATTGTTACTGAAATTATAAAATAAAAAAATCTTTTTTATTTAGGATTTTAACTGAAAATTACTAAACGAGTCAACAAATACCACAAACAAATATATTCTAAATTAGATTTCATATTAAAAAATAGTTAAAAATTTTGTCAAAAAACTAAACTAAAAAAAATTTATTAAAAATAAAACCATGTAGATGACATAATAAAGTAAAAACTAAATAAATTGCAAAAAAATTCAAAAAACTTAAAACCAAAAATTTACTCAATACGATAACTACAACTGAAAAGCAATGTTTTTCTAATAATTAATTGTGAATTAAAACAAAAGAAATAAATAAAAAAATATATAAAGAAAATTAACTGATATATAAAAGTAATAAAATAAATAAATTGTTATTTAGTTAAAAGAAAACATTTCAAGTGTTTAATTTAAAATAGAAGTTCTTGGATGCTGCGATAGACTAGACAGCTGTTGACTAGCTTGTCAGGATGGAAGGGTTGAAGTTCGATTTCCAATAAAAAAATCATATATATACATTACTACTACCTAAGACTTAGATTTGGGCACAAATCGTGCCAACAGCCTCAGTTGTTTTCTTCACGAACCCCTATTAAATTATCTTGTGGTTCGTGCAAAAATTGTAAGAGGTTGTTGGCAAAAAACAAACTAAAGTAACCGATTGACCCAACTCTAATGTGACTATTGATATTCGGTACTCCCCTCGGTTAATTAAGTCCATCAAGTTCAGCCATACGTAAGTAGTGTATACTACAACTGTTTTTTTGACAAGACCTTATACGAGTTGCTAAGACCAATTATGGGTTAATCATCTCATAATTATATCCTTCACACAGTGAAAAAGGTTTGTCATTCTGTGTAAAATTTCTACAATTTTCATTTCCGACCCCATTAAGTATATATTTTCTGAAAGCTTATGAATAGGGAAGTCGATTAAGCTCTGTCAGTCTGTCCGTCTGTCCGTTTGTATGTTGAAATCAACTTTTTGAAGCCCCCCGATATCGCATGGACCCGGGTGATGTACTAAAATATCAGAAATATTCGGGAGTAGATCAGTATTGAAAATCAGAAACATCGGTTTATAAACAACTGGTTTCACAAAAACAACATTACAACAACAACAACATACATACATACAAACGTGTATACTGGTTACAGAAAACGTGGCATCGAATCCCAGCTGAGCCAAAAAAAATTTTTCTTATTTTTTCTATTTTTTTTTTTAATTTTTTTTTAATTTTTTTTATTTTTTATTTAATATATTATTTATATTTTTATTATAATTTTTTTTTAATATTTGTCTTTTTATTTTTTTTTTTTTTGTTTTATATTTATTATATATATTTAATTTATTTTTTTTTAATTTTATTTTTTTTTCTTAACATACATACGCAAATTTATAATTTTACAATGGGATATTTTTATATATGTATGTTTTTATATGTATGTACGTACTTCATATCAGGAATGGTGATACAAACTACTGTTATTGCATGACTGCACGTTGTGAAGGGTATATAAGATTCGGCATGGCCGAATATAGCGCTCTTACTTGTTTTATAATGAGATTGGTTTTACCATAAAAAATAGTAGTGGTTTTTGTATCTTCGACCTAATATTTTAACAAGGCTTAAGCCTTGTATGGGTACTACGGTTACTAAAAAATGTTTGGGACAAAAATAGTTTAAAAGAAAAATATTTGTAATAAACCTAATTCTCACGAAAAATAATTGCTACCAAGATTAATCTATAGAAAAAATTTAACACATAAATGCTTCTATAAAATACTTTGGGACGTAAATTTTTTTACGAAAAATATTTTAATAGGAGGATGTTTTCATGCAAAAATGTTTGGAACATAAATGTTTCCACAAACTTGTTTTTTAGAAAAATTAAATCGATCATAGATGTTTTTATTAAACAATGTTTGGGACACAAGTGTTTCTTTAGAAAAATATTTGGGACAACAATTATTATCTTGAAAAATAATTGCAACAAAGCAGTTACTATAAAAAAATGAGGAAAATATTTCTTTTAAAAATTTGCGACATGAATTTTTCGATGAAAAAATATTTCAAAAGAAAGATGTTTTAATGGAAAATGTTTGGGACGAAAAAATTTCTATAAACTTGGTTTTTAAAAAAATTTACCGAACATAGATAGTTCTGTAAAATAACGTTTGGGACAATAATGTTGATTTAGAAATATATTTGAAAAAAAATTATCTGAAAAAAAATTTAACAAAGTTATTACTATAAAAAATTGTTAAAGGCACAAATTTTTCTACTAAAAATTTGGGGGAAAAATATTTCAAGAGATGTTTTTATTTAAATTGATTGGAACAAAAATATTTGTACAAACTTGTTTTTTAGAAAAATTAATCGGACATAGATGTTTCTAAAAAAAGTTATTTGGGACAAAAATGTATATTTAGAAATATATTTGGAAACAAAATTTTCAACCTACCAAATAGAAATATAACTGCAATACCACTTGTGAATAATATTATGACAATAGTGGATTCACAATTGTTCTGAACAGTTCGTATGTATGCACACAAAAACTATGCTTCTTAAGTACATATGTACGGGAAATTTGTCAGCAAGTGCAGTTTTATTTGTTGACAAATTTCATTTGTGTTTTGCATTTAGTGTTAAAATTTCAAAGTGAGTAAAAGTTATAATTGTGTTGTGCGAAAAAATAAATGGTATGTAATATTATTTATAATAAAATAATTAGAAATGCCTTACAAATATAAAAAAAAGGGTTAGAACAGAAACAAAAGAAGTAATTGAACTTCTTTTTAATAACAAAAAACCAAAAAATAATAAATTGGAGAATATTATTTTCGTAAGCTTATTCGACTATTACAAGCAATAGCTTATAGTAATCGAGTACATTTAAGCTTATGAATAAGGGTTCCGTTTCGATTATTCTATAATTGTTACACAAACATTTTACAATCGATTCACAACTCTTTTACAAGCTTGCGGCTTGTGTTGGTAAGCTTATTATAATATTATTCACAAGTCATTTGGAATGTTGGGTATTATCAGAAAAAAAAATTGAGCATGTTACTATAAAAAATTTTGAAGGCGATAATATTTCTATTAAAAATTTGGGACATGAATTTTTTTATAAAAAAAATATTTTAATAGGAAGATGTTTCCATGGAAAATGTTTCTACAAAATAGTTTTTTAGAAAAATTAATTTGGCATAGATGTTTCTATAAAACAACGTTTGGAATAAAAATGTTTATTTCGGAATATATTTGGAAAAAAAATTATAAACTGAGAACAAAATTTGAACGAAACTATTACTATAAGAAATGTTTAAAACAAAAAATTGTTATTTCTATAAAAAACTGTAGAATATAAATATTTTTATTAAAAATTTTATTAAAAAAAAACGTTTTATTCATAAATGTTTCTATGGAGTGTGTTTACGATAAATATAAAAGTTTCTATTAAATGTTGGGTGTAAAAATGTTTTTACAGAACAATGTTTAGAACAAAAATTATTCTTAAGACATACAAATTATTCTTGGACATACAATGTTTGATACATAAGGTTTTTTTTCTTTCTTTTAACATAATTGAACAAAACTACTTCTATAGCAAAATGTTTGAGACAAAATTGTTTTTTTAAAAAAGTGTTTGGAAACAAAAATCAGTAAGACTAAAATGTTTCGATCGAAAAATAGATAGAAAATTTTTTTAGAAAAACATAAATATTTGGAACAAAAATTGTTTGCAAAATAATTGGAACAGAAATATTACTAGTACTAAACGAAAATGTCTTAAAAATATTTCCAAAAAAAATTTTGAGACTTAAATGTTTTTATGAAAAAAAAATATTCTAATTAAAAACAATTAATATATAAAATGAAAATTTTTTTGAGACATAAAAGTTTTTACAGAAAATATTTTGGATAAAAATGTTTCTACAGAAAAGTATTTGGGACAAAAATTTTAACTTATAAAAGAACTTGTACAACATAAAAAAATTATAAAAAACTCTTTGGGATAAAGTGTTTTATATTGAAAAAAAATTTGGGATAAAAATTATTCTCCCAAAAAATAATTAACACACTATTGTTTCAATAAAAAAATCATAATAAAAATTTTTTAATAGAAAATGCTTGGGATAAAAAATTTTTTCTACAAAAATAATTAGCACAAATATGTTAGTATAAAAAAAATTTTTGGACATAAATATTTATATAAAAAAAAAACCTAAATATTTGGACAAAAAACAATTTGGACAAAATCATTTTTTAAAAAGTATTTGGTTTAAAAATTTTTCAATATAAATAAAAATGATTAGTATATTATTTTGTTTTCTAAAAAAATGTTTTGGACATAAATGTTTATACAAAAAAACTTAAATATTTGGGGCAAATATTAGGAAAACGATTGGGACAAAAGCAATTCTCTAAAAATTATTTGAGTTCAACATTTTTTAATATAAAGAAAATGATATTATTTTTTTCTAACAAAGTCACATTTTTTCTACTTTAAAAAAAAAAGAATGCACATATATTTTACTTAGAAAAAGATGGGGCATAATTTTTCTATAGAAAGCACAACCTTAGAACCTTGTTTTTCTATATGTAAAATATGAAGACATTTTTTTTTTTTGTTATGTTACACATGCTTTAAAAATGAAATAAGGATTAGATTGTGTCTTTACAAAAACCTTGATGCACCTGTTTTAAATATAATCTTAACTTTGGAACAGTTTTTTTATACGAAACTTTTATACATAATTTTTCAAAAAAATTTGTGTCTGAAAAAATGGGAATATCAGTTTGAATATAACCTTGGGAGCACAATTATTTTATGTAAAAAATATTTTTAGAACAAGAAAAGAATTTGAAAGACATAATTTTTTATAGAAAAGACTACGTGCTAATATTTTTTGTGATAAAAAATACAAAAGAGAAAAGAGAAAAATTTAAGACACAATTCTATTTATGAAAGCTTTACCAAAACTTTCTATACATAGAAAATTATTTTTTACAAAAATCTTGCTATTAATTAAGAGGAATTGTTTTGACAAATTGGTCTTATTACATCCTAGTCTGTGGATCTTCTTCAATAAATATATTATTTAAAAATATTTTTTTTCTTTAATTTAATTTAAATTTATTTTATAACATTATTATTTTTAGCATAAGTTTACTGATTAACTTCTTTTTCGTGTGTTTTTTTTAAATTATTAATTATTAAATTTTTTAAAAAATATGTATGTAAAAAAAACTTAATTTAAATATAGTTATTTATATAAATTAAAAAAAATGGCGTTTTATAAACTAATCCTCTGTTTATTTCGGTTTCATAAACACTTTTATTTTGGAACACCTTTTTGTCTTAATTGGAGCGTACATCAATGCCACCAAAACTATTTAAGCAATTCGACAATTTGTTGCCAAATTGATAAGGCAAGTCACCATTGCAGGCATAGCCACCCAACTTGTGAATGGCGGCATAATCATAGCAGTTCACAACATTATCACCATTACAATCTTGAGAGTATTTACGCATATAATTTTGGATGGTGTTGGCGGCGCAGTAGGGATCGTTGACACAGTTGGCATAAGCTGACCGAGGAGGAATTAAAGAAATTATTAAATTGGCTTAAAACTTAAGTTTATGAAATTGTTTAAGTACATACCAGTTTGAGAGGCTTGGTCTTCATTGTTAATGGTTAATTTTCCACCATCAGCCCAGTAGGCCCAGGTAATGCGGAATAAGCCACAGACTCCACCACCACAGTAGGATGTTTGATTACAACCACTAATGGCCTCGCAAATGCAGCCTAAGCAGACATCGGTAACGGGTTTTTCTGAAAAAAAAAGAACATTTTACATATTAAAATTGTATTTTTTTAATGTATATGTAATACCCCTGACAGACATGGGGTTTGTATACGATATTAGTATAATATACTACATGTGTGTAGGGTTGCCATTTCTATTTTAAAAAAAGAGGACGCCAGCATAAAAAATAAAGGACATTTGCCCAAAAAAGAGGACACGTTTAAAAAAATTAAATTTTATAAAAATTACGACAACAAAATTTGTTTTTACGAAAATACAAAAATACAAACTGAACATATCATTCTGATTTAATAGTTGAAAATATAAACAAAAAACCAAAAAAAAAACAACAAAAATTCATTGCATTCATTATTGGGAAGGTACACTTTTAAAAATTTTACATATATTTTTCAACCAATTTGAGCCAATATATTACCATCGCCACTCTTCAAATATTTGTAAAACTCTAGGCAATCCATATCTAAATTATATACCCTTACTATATTTTTTGTTCAAGACTTTCTTCTATATTTGGAAAACAAACTTTATGAAAAACACACAGCTGACAAGCAGACCCCTTTGCCGATCTTTTTTAAAATAAAAGACAAGTTAAAATAGGCCACTTCGATAAATAGCGACAATTAAGGATAATGAAACTGATTTTGTACAAAGAGAAATTTTAAAATTGTACTTTTTTAAAACTAATTGTACGAGCACCTAAATCTTTTTTTTATACATTTTGTGACCTGTGATTTAAAGTTTAAATGTAAGAAAAAAACTTCAGAGAAGGTGCAAAAAGCCGGAAAACCCCGGACATTTGCTAAAAAAGAAGTAGGACTGCCCCGGATGCCCTAAAAAAGAGGACGGTGTCCGGGGAAAAGAGGACGGATGGCAACCCCACATGTGTGTCAACCTAAACTAAAATTAAACCATTGAACAAATCGTTTTATGATTATTTTGTATACAACAAAAACGTAACTCGTATAAATGTGATATACATATATACAATCGAACAAACTAGATTACTGATGGTTTATATAGTATGAACATGTACATGGTATAAATGTAGTACACATACTATGGTATGTAAACCATATGTCTGTCAGGGGTATTAGAGCTAGCATTAGTTGGGGTCTTTTTAACAAGATATTTATTTGCACATATACCCACCAAATTAATATGTACCTTTGCTAAGGAAAGCAAGTTATACTTATTAATACGAATACAATAGACTTATCATATTTTAACAAATTTAATTTTTTTTTCTTTCGTTAAAACCTAATTAAAATTTTTAATAATCTATAGGCAAGAATTTTTGCGACATTATTGATAATTTTTTTTCTCAAACTCGTTAATAAAATCTATTTTAAGAAAGTATAAAATCTACAAAAACAAATCATCTGTTGAACCTTTTAACAAACAGCTCATAGAATGTTATCACTTTACAATGACCTAAAACTTATGTACGTTTTAGCAAACAAAATAATTATTAAATAAAATATTTTTAACCTGATCTTGTTGTCTTTTTCAGAGAAATCAGGTTTTTTTTTTTGTTAAATTCTTTGTTTAAGAATTTCAAATTCCCCCCAATATAATTCATATTCATAATAAAACATGTCTTAACTAATTAAATGCACATTTAATGTGTTTAATAAATTAAATTATTTTATTAGAAATTTATTAAAAAGATTATTTAAAATGTATATAAATGAAAAAAAAACAAAAATAAATGTAAATATTTATATAACAAAGTATTTTAAAAACAATTCATGTAATAAAATTTAAAATTAATCTTGACGAAAGGCATTTGTGACAAACTTGTTTATATAGCAAAACAATTACTACAAATTGTTTTCTTTAAAAAAAAAACTTAAAAGTATGTATGTCCTAAAAAAAATAGCCAAATTTCGACTTACTTCTCTTTAGACTTGTGACTGAAAACTTTAAAAGAAAAACTATTTATTTAGGACAAATTAATTTTTTTATTTTTGTTAATGAAAATTTTATAATTTTTTTTTTTAATGAAAACCAGATTTTTAAATTATTTTCTGTATAAAATTTAAATTAAAATATTGTCTGACCCTATATATTTGTGACAAAGGATCTATTGATCTTGCATAATTTTCTCAATTGAAAAAAAATCAAACTAAATTTTAAAAATTCATTCATAGAAAAAAAATTTATTCAAATTAACATTCCTGCGGTTCCGGTCTCCGAAAAGAAGAGGTTTCGTTCATCCCCAAATTCACAAGAAAAGTCTTATTTATTAATTTCTTCTGAAATAAAAACCTTAAAACGCAATAAATTATTTAATAAGACTTTCCTTAATGAAAGAAAAAACAAAAAAATGTTGTTTACAAAAGAATATTAAAGACAAGATTTCTGTAATTAAATATTTAAGAAAAAATTTATTTCATTGAAAAAATTTTTAGTAAAAAATTTTCGAGACAAAATTTGTTTAGGTCGGAAAATATTAATTAAAATTTTTCCTATCAAATTTTTTTTGTAAAGAAATTTGGTAACAAAAATTTTTTCAGTAGAAAATTATTTAGGACAAATTTTATTCTATAGAAAAAAGTTTAAAAAATTTTTTGCATAGTAAAATTCTTGTTACAAAACTAAAAACAAAATATTTAGGACAAAAATAATTGGGCTTAATTATTGGAAATTTTTTTTTTCTGTCAAAAATTTGTTTGTGCAAAAAAATATTTGAAACAAAAATTTTCTATAGTAATATACATATGGGGTTAAAAAATTAAATTTTATTTATGTGGAAAATAATTACGACAAAAATTTGTTTTTGTAGAAAGATATTTGAAACAGCAGTCTTCTTTAAGAAGCTAATACACGGCATGTTTTTTACATCTGACTTTTCAAATTCTCCACTGCTAATATGAACTAACTTTTGTAAAAAAACATGTATTGAGACATCTGACAAAATTTCAATTAGAGCCCATTCTTTTTTATTCTGTCAAAACATGTGACATGAACCGTAGGTAGAAATCTCTGCTGCTGCAAAGCAGTCAGCGACGGTTGCCTGTAAAAGTAAAACTTTGACAGATATGTAGATTTACATATGTCTCACGAATTTTAAAGTCAGATGTAAAAAACATGGCCTTTAGTAATATATGTGTGGTTAAAATTTATAAAAATTTGTTACAAATATTTCCCAGGAACAAAATTCTTTTTCTGTGGGACAAAAATATTTTAGAAACGTTTTTAGTAAATCATTTTCTTTGCATAAAATAATTATAATTTTTTCTGTATAAAATTATTTGCAAACAACTTTTTCTCTGTAGAAAAACTGTTTAGATAATTTTCTTCTACAGAATAATGTAACAAAAATTTTTTTTTAAACTAATATTTGTCACAAAATTTTATTTATAAAAAAATATGAAGAAAAAATTTTTTAATAGAAAAATTTTTAGGACGAAATTTTTTTTGGAGAAAATTGTTTCATACCATTTTTTTATAAAATTTTTAGAGACAAATTTTTTTTTTTTAATTTTGGGACAAACTTTTTTATAGAAAAATTTTTAAACATATTCTTTTATAGACAAAGTGTTTGGGACATATTAAAGCTAAAATACTATGTGATATTTTTATGGAAAATATTCGAACATCAGATATGAATTTACTTTTAATGAAAATGTAAATTAAAATGTGGAATAATTGTTTATACAGAAAATGTTTTGTACAATACATTATTAGTAAAATCTCTTTAATAAAACATGTTTTGATACACAAAATCTTAAGAGAAAATTAGATTATTTTTTTCTATTAAAATATTTGCGAAAACGATTTCACAGAGAAATATTTAAGACAAAAATATTTTTAATAGAAAAATGCTTGTGACCAATTTTTTTTAAAGATTTTTGCAAGCCATTTTTTTCTGTAAAATCACAAATTTTTCGTAGAATAATGTTTAAAACAATTTTTAAGAATGTTGGGACAAAATTTGTGTGGTGTTGTTTGAAATTTTCCTAGAAAAATGTTTTAGCAAAATATTTTCGATAAAATATTTATTTTTATTGAGAAATTTTCTAACATAATTTACAAAATAATGTTTGACTCATTGATTTTCAAAAAAAAAATTTAAGACAGAATTTTTCTACTAAAAACATTTAAAAACTAAACAAATTAGACAAAAACGTTGAAAAGAAATTTTTTTTAAAGCACATATTTTAGGTTAGGTTAGGTTGAAAAGGAGGGGCACTAAAAGCCCAAACCCATGACAGGTATACACTTATGCCCAGTTGGCATGTTGTGCGCTCCATGCGGGAACCAGAATTCCCAATTTAAAACCATAATCATAATTTCCCATAAATAAATATCGGACTAGTTCAAGAACTCAGTCCCCTCAATGTAATTTCTTATGGATCTCCAGTTTGAGTTCCCAAGGTACTCCAAATTCGGCATAGTATCCACTGCACATATTTTAACATATTAAATGTTTTCACAGAGAAATATTTGAGACACATATATTTTAATAGGTGAATGCTTGTTTGTGATTAATTTTTTCAGTAAAAAATTTTTGCAAACAATTTTTTTTTTTTACAATCGAATCTGTTTTTTTTCTTTTTGTAGAAAAATGTCTAAAACAATTTTAAAATATTTTGAGACAAAACTTAAATAATGTGTGGGTCAAAATTTTTCTAAAAATATATTTGCTACAAAATTTGTTTCTATGGAGAAATTTTTGGGACAAAAAAATGTTTGACTCATAAATTTTTAACAAAAAACCTTAAGACAGCTTTTTTAATATTTAAATTTTAATTCAGGCTTGATTGCTTGCGTTCATATTAATATTCTTGTTGTAAGAAAAAATTTCTAATTGTGATAAATGAGAGAATAATCTGAAAATTATATTTTTTTTTAACCGACACTAGCCGAGTGGAATGCATTTTGGAAACCAGCTACGATTTTATCATTAGCACTCTTTGATCGGTGGTTACATGTTGGTTGTAACTATCATCTATTTAACTCCTGGGATTAAAATTAACTAAAAACTAAAGAAATTAGACAAAAATCTTGTTGAAAGAAATAATGATGTCGGGGAAAAAATAAAATTGTTTTAAATAAAATTTTGGAAAAAGGTTAAATACAAAGAATTTTAAATTAAAGCACATATTCGAACAAATATTTTTTTTTATAGACAAATTTATTTGAAACAATATTTCTTCAGGCAAAAACCATGTAAACTGTTTAAGCTTTTCTCAAGGCATGAATAAAACATCAGGAAATCGCAATTCGAAAAGATTTCTTTTGTTTATGTTTTTTATATATGAAGTTTGACGTTCAGAACAAAAGAGAGAAGAGAGAAATTTGTTTTTTATCTACGATCTTTGACAGCTGAAGCTTGAAATAAATGAAGAAAAATAATCAGCTGACAAATCAAGACTACGTGCTGAATAAATATGCCTTGAGTTTTTTTTATTGAATTTTTTTTTATTTTAATTTGTAAACATTGTGTTTATTTCCTCTAGATTGTTTAAACCTTACGAATTAGCTGTCATTTTTAATTTGAAAACTTTAACAAAAATAGCAAATAATAAATTAGTCAAGATTATATTTCAAAGCCATTAACATTTACATAAGTTAATGTACATATCTGATAAATTGTTAGACTGTCAATATTGATGACCATTTCCCATTTAACACACATACTTACAGATACAACAAGAATTAAGTAAGATCATTTTGTTAAAGTAATTACATTTCCTGTCGTCTTAAAAAATAAAACTTAAAGTAACGCCTATTTTTTTGTTCATCTTGCTAAAAAATAAATAAAACTAAAGATAAACCACTTAAAGGCACAAAAACGATGTATTTTTACTTCAAAACCATATTGTTTAACACTTCACACTACTTTGCGTGATATTGAACGTCCCTGAACTCTAAAAATACAATAAAAATAATAAATATTCAAAGAAAAAAATGTGTATAGAAGTGAATGAAAATGTATGTAAATAGTTTCCTCTTGACTAAAGACAACGTTGTGAAGAGCGGTGGCTCTGATTGCTTTTAGTTGTGCACATCCAACATTAATTTTGTTAACTTCTGATCATGAAGTTGTTGGTTGACAACGTCAAACAACTAGTTTAGCAACATCTCAAAGAATGATATTGATGCTAAAATTAACTGTTGTTTTAAATATTATTAATGTGTTTTTTTTTCGTATAAGAAAGAATACTAGTTTTAATCTTGTTGAAATGTAAAAATTAATGAAAGATGAATCAATTTTTTTTTTCGTATTTTTTTTAAAGTGGACTAGTAAGAATTTGCTAAAATGAGTTTTTAGAAAGTTTTAAAAATTTTTTTGAATAGTTGATTCATTGTTTAAGATATTTTTTATATTTAAGATTAATATTATTATTAATTCAGTGGAATTGTCTAAGGACATAAAACTGACAATTTTCAATGTCTGGTAATTTTTTATTTGTTTCTACGAAAAATAATTTTTACATTGAGATTATCGATCATAATGAAATAAATGTTTAATAAAAATATTGAAAATAAAAAAAAAATTATAATTAATGATTAAATTATGTTGTAATAAATGGAAAATTTTGCCAAAATTTGATGTTAAATACAAAACAAAATTTTCACTAATTTGCTACTAATTCGAAATGATATATCGATGCCTTACTTCCTCAACCTCGTATCTTAAAAATAAAATTTTTCAGGAGAGACAAAAAAAACGGTTCATCTCTTTATACTTCGGTGTTTGGTTAAAAGTTTAAATGCAATTATTAAGGAATTGATTACATTTATGTATGTATATTAGTTAATAATATACTAATCTTTTTTAGTTAAAGCATAAAACAATCGTTTGATATGAAAAAGTCAAAACCGTAGTTTTTAAGTTACAAGGTTGAGGAAGTAAGGCATCGATATGATAAATTTTTTATTAATTTTGATACGTTACTGCATTAAATAATAACAAAAAATTATTGTGGATTAATAACAAGCCTATGCACATCAAAAAGCATTCAAAGAACTGCTTTTAAAAACAGCATGAAAGTACAGAAATTGCTGGCAACCGATAGAACTTCCGCTTAAGGTAACTTATGAAGTGTGTTACACCCAATTTACATGATGAATTTTATGACGTCCAATTTTCTTAATTCCCTTTTGAAGTTGTTACCAAAAACTACTCAAATTTATATGATGTTTTTTTTTTTGACGTCTAATTTCTAATTTGTATTGTAGACTATTAAATTTATATTTTTAATATTTTTTATTTTCTTTTTTTTTTGAATGTCGAAAAAAACTAATTACTGTTTAATATTTTTTTTTATCAGTCAAAAAGCACAATCATGTTGATGAGATTATAAAAATAAAACGTAACAGAAATAACAGAAAAAGTTAAAGTGTAAAGCGAAATGTCAAAAAAAGCCATGAAAACAGAAACCATGTCTATTTTTCTACCCCCCTTTCTTCTATACACCGCTTGCTACCAAACAAAAAATGACGACCAATATTGGACGTCATAAAATTCATCATGTAAACCTACTGTTAGACTTTTTATACCCTTTACGCGATAGTGTCATTCCATTTGATATTTCTACAATATTCTTTTAGTTTCTATAAAATATAATTATTCTAAATCCTTATAGATAGAGAACTTAATTTATCTCCATCCGTCTGTCCGTGTGCATGTTGAAATCAACTTTTTGAAGCTCTCACTTCTGCTTCAGACTCTATTATGGCATTAAATTATCAGATATGCTTTCGAAAATTTTGCTATTGAAAATCAGTTAGTTAGGCATATCACAAGCTGACAAATGAGCGAAAAACACGATTGCCTCTGTTTTTCAAAAAAATTCAGATTGTACCGGTCCTATAGAATTTCTTAAAACGTTTGTTATGCATCTATTTATAAAATATTTGCCTTTGGCAACATTTACAGAAAATCTTGATTTAATGGATCAAATATCGTCGAAAAGAAATTAGAAAAAAATGTTGGAAAAAAATGTCAATTAAAAGTTCAATTTATCGATCTCTTAAATAAGTTTTGGTCACAGTTTCACCATATATTTATCAGTTATAGTCATTACATGATGGTACAAGCTGTGTGAAGGGTATATAAGGTTTGACACTGACGAATATAAAGGGTACGCCATCTAACTTTTTTTTTCAACTAGTGCTTATTTCGTAAAAGGTAACACTTAGCTCATGTCTGATTTGACAGATGTGTATACGCTTGAACAACGCTGGGAAAGTGGGTCTGCGATCGACTTACAGAAGATGCCGATTTTGCCAAAAAAAATCATCTTTTCAGATGAAGCTCAATTTGGTCTTGGCGGGTATGTAAACAAGCAAAATTGTCGCATTTGGGGCACAGAAAATCCGCACGCATTCATTGAAAAGTTGATACACCCAAAACGAGTCACTGTTTGGTACGGATTTTGGTCCAGAGGCATAGTTGGGCCATTAGCAAGGAGTGGCCGTTACAGTCAATGGCACAAAAATTGAAGAGGAGGATATTGGCAACATTTGGTTTTAACAGGACGGCGCTACGTGCCACACAGAAAATATTCAGTAGTGTTTTTTTATAGCATTTTCAAAAAAAAAGTTATTTGGCGGACCCTTTAGTACTTGTTTTCACCACAAATCAAAAAAATTTACACTAGAATAACGTCTTTAAGATGGAGTAAATTTATTTAAAAAATTTGCGCTTTATTCGACACACTTATTGAGCAGGTCGTCAAGTTTACAGTTTACAAATATTTTAGCAGATCCATATCATATATATTTTCAACCAAATCAACTCCGTACTGTACGCACAGAATACTACACCGCCGCGGTAGACAGTGTTACAGGGGAATCGAATATGTCGACCCGATGCCTGTCAGAGCAACTCGCTCTTGTAATTCGTGATTTGTTTTATTCCTCATGTCATTACATATCATTTTAATATTTTCATCGAGACAGAGCAATATGCCATACATTCCGTTAAACCAATAGGTTTGTGACAAAATCTTTTTGTTATGATTAAATTTTGTGACAAAAGATTTTCTTTGACAAAATCTTTTCGAAAACAAAACTTTTGTGACAAAATTTTTTCAATAAAAACATTATTGTCATTAAAAAATTTTTCTAAATTTTTTGTGACAAAATTTTTTTGAAAACAAAACTTTTGTCATAAAAATTTTTTTCTAAATATTTTTGTGACAAAATTTTTTTTTGTTATAATAAACTTTTGTGGCAATAGTTTTCTGTGACAAAATCTTTTCTAAAACAAAACTTTTGCGACAAAATTTTTTCGATAACAAAATTGTTGTGTATAGAAAAATATATGAAACAAAAATTTTTTGCGCAAAATTTTGTTTTACCTGGACTAGTTGTGGAAAGTACGGTTGGCATCATCATGTCCAAAAATAATTCAACCGCTTTTGGAACAGATATATTAAACAATGTTTAAACTATTTTTTTCTATGACCTTGCGAATAATGACCTATTTGTCCAAAACTTTTTAGGAATTACTCTAGAGGCATATCATATAAATACTTATGTACATATGCACATATGCATATTCGTATAAATAATAACAACCATGCCTTCAAATTATCCGAGATTTGAAAATATTAAATTTTTTGGTTTAAAATATTGGGGGAAAAAATAGAGACAGTTACGTTTCTTTGCAGATAATGAACCGATGTTACAGGTTTAAAATATTGTATTGTTGTTTTTGCATTACGATTTTTGCATTGTCCCTTCCTCAATCACTTTGATTCTCTCTGCCTTTCCAGTACGTGTTATTATTTGTTGCCTTTAATTTTTGTTTTTTTTTTAACAAAACATGATCAAACAACAGAGTAGAATAGATTAAAGAATTTAATCAGTTAGGGCTTGAAAATTTTTTAAAACGCCACTGGAACATTTGATTGGTGAAGGTTTAGAGGCAAAAAGCTTTGCAAAACCTGAGAGATATTTCTAAATTAAATTCGTATATACCTCATAAATGACTAGACTGGAGTATTTGTTTTTGGTGTGGATCTAATCACATTGGCCCTGTAAGATTAATTTTAAGTAAATAAATAGAGAGTATTTAATAATAACTTGTAATAGAAATTGTTGTATTAGGAAAGGTCACAAATCACCCACCCAGCTGATATACTGGTAAAGACTTCCAGAGTCCTACTGCTAAAATAACGGTGTGTTGCTGGTGGTAATCGGAATATGTACATTATTTATATTTGAAAATAACAGTTTTGGGGACAAACACTCTACTTCTCGGGTACTTTGTTATACGTAGCCACATATTCAAATTTTTTCGTCTCTATGAAATAAGGAAAGTAGATTACAAATAAATGGACATTTATGTTATGGACCGTTTTGGCCCAGTGAGGTTTCCAGGTGGCCTGTTTGTGTTTTTTTTTTAATTTAATAATTACTATTATTAGTAAGTGGAATTAAATTATTATTTTTTTCCTTATTATTTTTATAATTAATTAACGAACTTTTTATTCTCCCTTTCCCCTTTTTCAGATCCACTTGAGAGGGGACCCCAAAACAAGACTTAAATAATCCTATGAGAATAATATTAATTTTTGCTCACTTGTTTAATAACAATCTCTGATGTGTATCTGTACACTTAGTGCCCATTATCATTTTTAATTAACGTTTTATTGCGGCAAAAAGTTTTTTAATTTAAACAAAAACTATGATCAGCTGTTAAACTTAACCGTTAGGTTTTCACACGTTGTAAAGAAAAAATTCACATTAAGTTAATATTCAATTTTGAAAAGCGTCAGAGTGTTAGTGCAAAAAGTGTGAGGCTACTGTAACTTGAAAGTCTAACGATTTTTATTGATATTTTATGCAATTGTTTATTATACTCAGATAAATAAAAAAATATAAAAATAATTGAAATAAGAAACAAAAAAATATTAATTCACTGAAATTATTTGCATTTGAACTTACAAGAGCAAATGTTTGAATTCATACATCACAATTTTTTTTTTTTAATTTTATTTTAAATAATCAATGCAATAACACAAATTTTGCTTGACGTTAACGTGTCATGCATAGCAAGTTGTTTAACAAATTATTTCAAAAAACCTTAAAGAATGATTAATAAATAATTTTGCGTGCATAAAAACACACACACACATACACATCTATATAAAGAAAACAAAATCTTCCCAACATGCCAAATGACTTGTGAATAATATTATAATAAGCTTACCAACACAAGCCGCAAGCTTGTAAAAGAGTTGTGAATCGATTGTAAAATGTTTGTGTAACAATTATAGAATAATCGAAACGGAACCCTTATTCATAAGCTTAAATGTACACGATTACTATAAGCTATTGCTTGTAATAGTAGAATAAGCTTACGAAAATAATATTGTTTTAAGATTATCCTTGTAATTATTTTTTGGTTTTTTGTTATTAAAAAGAAGTTCAATTACTTCTTTTGTTTCTGTTCTAACCCTTTTTTTATATTTGTAAGGCATTTCTAATTATTTTATTATAAATAATATTACAAACCATTTATTTTTTCGCACAACACAATTATAACTTTTATTCACTTTGAAATTTGAACACTAAATGCAAAACACAAAAGAAATTTGTCAACAAATAAAACTGCACTTGTTGACAAATTTCCCGTACATATGTACTTAAGAAGCAGTTTTTGTGTGCATACATACGAACTGATCAGAAACAGTTGTGAATCCACTATTGTCATAATATTATTCACAAGTGGTATTGCAGTTTTATTTCTATTTGGTATGTTGGGTTATCTTTTTACAGACAAAACTTAATAATAGTGTAAGTGAGGTAGGTGTAAACAGGGTGTTGTAAGCATTATTTTATTAAATAATTAGCTTATCTGTAAAAAAATTATATAAAAACATATGACCTATATTTTGTTTATAAATATATTTTTTTTTTAAATTTTAAATTTCCAACACAAATTTGAATTTAAAAAAAAAATTTATAGCTTCATCGTTTGTCTATTCCCTTTAAGGCATTTATACAACCCACACTTTTGTTTTATTTTTTTAACCAGTTAATTGATTGGTTGAAAGAAGTGATCTAAAGTTCTTTAACCTTTATTGGTTACAAATTATTTATTTCTTAATATTACTTTTTTTGAAAGTTTATTTAATAAAGATTATTTTATAAAATATTGTGTACGTCATTATGTGTGGATGAGCGGGGTTTAGGCACTACGTTTTTACCTACGTCAAATCAATTTATTTTTAAGGTGACTAAACATCGTATAAATATTTAACAGTTTTTACCATATTTGTTTATAATAATTAAATAAATTTTTAAGAAAAATTTGTCAAATAAGCCTTCAATAAACCTAAAATATTTTTTATGAATACGGCCCTTAAATTTTAAAAATAGATAATAAAACTGACAACATAGAAATAATTTTTATATATTAAAAATTTCTTTTACAGTGATCATAATTATTAACAAAATATTTAATTAATTAATTAAGTTAAAAAAAACAACTTTTCCCATTAGTTTTTGTGTGAAAATCAAAGAATTGTTATTGTTAACCGAAAGCCCAAAAAATCTTACCTTCAAGTCAAATTTCGATCTTGTTAAGGTATGAAAAACATTGTTTATGCCCGCAGGCAGATTACGGCATTGAAATGTAACCGAAATCCGTAAATTATTTTTAGAATCTCTATATTAAAAGTCCGCACAATTCCAATGTTCGAGTAAAATTTTGATCTCAATCGAATGTCGTAATTTGCCTTTTGTTTTTATCAGAAATACTGTTGAGTCTTGCCTACATTTACTTGAAGACATGACCTCATACTCTTGAATGTATATATTATGCTATTGAAAGTGACAGTAGACGATATCAATAAATGATGAAACAGAATTGCGACGTAACGTGTTAGTGTATAATCTAAAACACGTCGCGAAATAGAATCTTCAGATTTCACAAACAAACCAATATATTTTTGTTGTTGTGGCGCAACGAAAAATAAGAACAAAAGAAAATTACACAATAAAATGAGAGTATTTTCATTGCTGCCCTCGATTCTTTATTAGTGCTTTTTCGGACGCAATTCAGTTTCAAGTTTAATACTTTTAACTTAATCAGATTTTACACATGAAAGTAAATCCCTGAAATTTGCAATACATTCACACTTCTTAACTAACACACTCTCTTTTTTTTTACTTTCCACTCACATTTCAACGATATTTTCAAGAAAGTAATTTTTATACGTTCTCAAGAAAGTAACGCAACAAATAGGTAAACACTGTTACCTACTAATAAAACTTATACAAATTTACAGGATTGTGGTTTAATAATAATTGTATATAAGGGGTGATATTTAAGCCATTATCTTTTTGGCAACACTGGTTTAAACAGCTGACGCACGGTTCGTGTTTTGTTTCACTGTCAAACATCTTCAGTTTAGTCTATAATTTAACCATGAATCGTCTTACAAACGAACAACGCTTGCAAATTATTGAATTTTATTATCAAATTGCGTCCTCTGTTAAGAAAAATCATCGCGCGCTTCTTGAAAAATTGAAAAATTGTGTTCAGCGACGAAGCGCATTTTTGGCTCAATGGATACATTAATAAGAAGAATTGTCAATTTTAGATTGAAGATCAGCCAGAAGCATTGCAAGAGCTACCAATGCATCCAGAAAAAGTCACAGTTTGTTGCGGTTTATGGGCTGGTGGCATCATTGGACCGTACTTCTTCAAAGATGATGCGAATGGTAACGTAACTGTGAATGGTGAGCGCTACCGTGAGATGATATCCAACTTTTTTTGCCCGAAATGCAAGAGCTTGACTTGCATGACATGTGGTTTCAACAAGACGGTGCCATATGCCACACATCATATTGAGAGGCGAGTTCGGTGAACATTTTATTTTACGTTCGGGACCGGTCATTTGGCCACCTAGATCGTGCGATTGAACGCCTTTAGACTATTTTTTGTGGGGCTATGTTAAAGCTCATGTCTATACACACATGCCCGCTTCAATTGACGCATTTAAAGACAACATTGAAGCATTTATTCATGAGATACCGGCCGAAATGTTGGAAAGAGTATGCCAAAATTGGACTACGCGGATGGACCATTTGAGGTACAGTCACGGTCAACATTTGCATGAAATAATCTTCAAACATTAAATTATATGGAAATGTACATTAAGAATACAATTGATGCCCTTTTAAAGCCATAACTTTATTAAAAATTAACAAAAATAATTATTTTCAACTATTGCATTTTAAAATTGTGTTTGAAATATTCTTGGTAACTCTAAGGCAGTAAAAGAAATGGAGGCATATTAAGTTCATCAATGTTCAATGTATAGCAATAATTGCGACTCTACGCTTCGATGACATTTTTAAAATGAAGTTTCACTTCCCTGTTTAATAGAACAAGAAATTTTCAGGAAAATTATCTATTTCATTAAAATTTCTATTTATAATAAATATACAGAAATTTCATGAAAGTACTTTCAGGTGTAAATGAAGGGTGAATTTATGTATGAAGAAACACAACTGTTATACTATTGAACTGAAAATATAAAAAATACAGTAAAAGAAATAGTACGATTATATATAAATTTTATATTAATTTTATATAAATTTAGTGGTAACATTTTATATTCAAAAACTGTATATACCAATTCCTTGAAAAAGAAAAGCTTTTATTTTGTATAACAGTTAAAAAACTAAAAAGAAAGAAACACTTTGTAATGTAAAATGTTAAGTTAAGCATTTTGTTGAAAAAACAACATATTTTTAAGTTATAACAGTTTTTGTATAACAGTTTAAATATAATTTTCCAACTGTTATACTGTAAAAATTTCATTGAAAAGACTTATAAAATATATATTTATATTTGAATTTGTTTTAAAATTAAATTTTTTTATTGTACAGCAGTTGTATTTCTAATAAAACAATTTAAAACAATAATGTTTCTGTGTATAACAGTCTAAACGTAAGAGAAATTCTACAGCATCATGACCATAACAAATGATATTTGAATGATTTTATCATAATTTCTATATCAATAATAACAAAAACAGCATTATAAAACTAAATTCATTTTAAAATTAATTATGGACACGTTTTTGATTTATGGCACTACGTTTTTACCTACGTCAAATCAATTTATTTTTAAGGTGACTAAACATCGTATAAATATTTAACAGTTTTTACCATATTTGTTTATAATAATTAAATAAATTTTTAAGAAAAATTTGTCAAATAAGCCTTCAATAAACCTAAAATATTTTTTATGAATACGGCCCTTAAATTTTAAAAATAGATAATAAAACTGACAACATAGAAATAATTTTTATATATTAAAAATTTCTTTTACAGTGATCATAATTATTAACAAAATATTTAATTAATTAATTAAGTTAAAAAAAACAACTTTTCCCATTAGTTTTTGTGTGAAAATCAAAGAATTGTTATTGTTAACCGAAAGCCCAAAAAATCTTACCTTCAAGTCAAATTTCGATCTTGTTAAGGTATGAAAAACATTGTTTATGCCCGCAGGCAGATTACGGCATTGAAATGTAACCGAAATCCGTAAATTATTTTTAGAATCTCTATATTAAAAGTCCGCACAATTCCAATGTTCGAGTAAAATTTTGATCTCAATCGAATGTCGTAATTTGCCTTTTGTTTTTATCAGAAATACTGTTGAGTCTTGCCTACATTTACTTGAAGACATGACCTCATACTCTTGAATGTATATATTATGCTATTGAAAGTGACAGTAGACGATATCAATAAATGATAAAACAGAATTGCGACGTAACGTGTTAGTGTATAATCTAAAACACGTCGCGAAATAGAATCTTCAGATTTCACAAACAAACCAATATATTTTTGTTGTTGTGGCGCAACGAAAAATAAGAACAAAAGAAAATTACACAATAAAATGAGAGTATTTTCATTGCTGCCCTCGATTCTTTATTAGTGCTTTTTCGGACGCAATTCAGTTTCAAGTTTAATACTTTTAACTTAATCAGATTTTACACATGAAAGTAAATCCCTGAAATTTGCAATACATTCACACTTCTTAACTAACACACTCTCTTTTTTTTTACTTTCCACTCACATTTCAACGATATTTTCAAGAAAGTAATTTTTATACGTTCTCAAGAAAGTAACGCAACAAATAGGTAAACACTGTTACCTACTAATAAAACTTATACAAATTTACAGGATTGTGGTTTAATAATAATTGTATATAAGGGGTGATTTTTAAGCCATTATCTTTTTGGCAACACTGGTTTAAACAGCTGACGCACGGTTCGTGTTTTGTTTCACTGTCAAACATCTTCAGTTTAGTCTATAATTTAACCATGAATCGTCTTACAAACGAACAACGCTTGCAAATTATTGAATTTTATTATCAAATTGCGTCCTCTGTTAAGAAAAATCATCGCGCGCTTCTTGAAAAATTGAAAAATTGTGTTCAGCGACGAAGCGCATTTTTGGCTCAATGGATACATTAATAAGAAGAATTGTCAATTTTAGATTGAAGATCAGCCAGAAGCATTGCAAGAGCTACCAATGCATCCAGAAAAAGTCACAGTTTGGTGCGGTTTATGGGCTGGTGGCATCATTGGACCGTACTTCTTCAAAGATGATGCGAATGGTAACGTAACTGTGAATGGTGAGCGCTACCGTGAGATGATATCCATTTTTTTTTGCCCGAAATGCAAGAGCTTGACTTGCATGACATGTGGTTTCAACAAGACGGTGCCATATGCCACACATCATATTGAGAGGCGAGTTCGGTGAACATTTTATTTTACGTTCGGGACCGGTCATTTGGCCGCCTAGATCGTGCGATTGAACGCCTTTAGACTATTTTTTGTGGGGCTATGTTAAAGCTCATGTCTATACACACATGCCCGCTTCAATTGACGCATTTAAAGACAACATTGAAGCATTTATTCATGAGATACCGGCCGAAATGTTGGAAAGAGTATGCCAAAATTGGACTACGCGGTTGGACCATTTGAGGTACAGTCACGGTCAACATTTGCATGAAATAATCTTCAAACATTAAATTATATGGAAATGTACATTAAGAATACAATTGATGTCCTTTTAAAGCCATAACTTTATTAAAAATTAACAAAAATAATTATTTTCAACTATTGCATTTTAAAATTGTGTTTGAAATATTCTTGGTAACTCTAAGGCAGTAAAAGAAATGGAGGCATATTAAGTTCATCAATGTTCAATGTATAGCAATAATTGCGACTCTACGCTTCGATGACATTTTTAAAATGAAGTTTCACTTCCCTGTTTAATAGAACAAGAAATTTTCAGGAAAATTATCTATTTCATTAAAATTTCTATTTATAATAAATATACAGAAATTTCATGAAAGTACTTTCAGGTGTAAATGAAGGGTGAATTTATGTATGAAGAAACACAACTGTTATACTATTGAACTGAAAATATAAAAAATACAGTAAAAGAAATAGTACGATTATATATAAATTTTATATTAATTTTATATAAATTTAGTGGTAACATTTTATATTCAAAAACTGTATATACCAATTCCTTGAAAAAGAAAAGCTTTTATTTTGTATAACAGTTAAAAAACTAAAAAGAAAGAAACACTTTGTAATGTAAAATGTTAAGTTAAGCATTTTGTTGAAAAAACAACATATTTTTAAGTTATAACAGTTTTTGTATAACAGTTTAAATATAATTTTCCAACTGTTATACTGTAAAAATTTCATTGAAAAGACTTATAAAATATATATTTATATTTGAATTTGTTTTAAAATTAAATTTTTTTATTGTACAGCAGTTGTATTTCTAATAAAACAATTTAAAACAATAATGTTTCTGTGTATAACAGTCGAAACGTAAGAGAAATTCTACAGCATCATGACCATAACAAATGATATTTGAATGATTTTATCATAATTTCTATTGCAATAAAAAAAAAACAGCATTATAAAACTAAATTCATTTTAAAATTAATTATGGGCACGTTTTTAAAAACTAATTATTAATTTAAAAAATATGTATATATTTTTATAAACAATTTCTGAATTATTTTGCTAATACATAAATGTATGCATATTAAGTATATTTGGATTTACATAATTACCCGAGTTTTTAAGGTATTAGATAGAATACATACCTACATACATATGTATGTATGTATGTAGTATTTATATGTATGCATGTTTTTTTTTTTAAATTTATGATTTTAAAACAACCCTTTAGCATAGTGTGAACGATTAAAATCTTAATAACGTTTTAGAAAATTTCCTATCTGCAGTTGTACATTTAGACAGACACCGGATAATTTGCACATTATTGTTAATAATACTATTTTATATTAAAGAATATTAACAAACAAACAAAACAGAGAAACAAGTTTTTGTTCTACTAATTAAAAATTTAATAACAATAACACACGCAAACATAATATTAAAAGAAAACACGGATTTGATTTTGAGAAAGATAAAAAAGAAAACGGAACTAAAAAAAATTCTAGCTTTTAGACAAGAATAATTTAAAAGCGTTCTCAGAACTGAATGAATATTTAAGCTAATTTAATGAATTTTAGAAAACTTTTTAGAATTATATACATACATACATTTGTAATTGAAAAAATTAAAAAATAATAATTAAATTATTTTAAATATATATTTAAATTTAATTAAACTTATATTACCTGAAATATCTGCTTGAGATAAAGTAATCAATGCGACGGCGAGCACACTGGCCAACATACAGGTATATAATATTTTATTTGCCATTTTTAATAATATTTATTTTAATGTTTTAGATAATATAACTAAACAATATTTTTATTTTTTTTTATTTTTGTTAAAATGAATAAATTTTCTTGAGTTAAAAGATGTTCACTGTTCGCTAAACTTATTAAAACTAATTTAAATGTTTTTTATACAGTAAATTTAAGTGTGTTTAACGCAGCACGTTTAGAAATAAAGCTTTTTGAAGCTTTAAACTTAAGAAAAGCTTAAGAAATGCGACATTGATTAACACTAAAGACTTAAGAAAAAAACACAAAAAAACAAATATTGTGGGTTAAAATGGTGTTGCCAATGTACAGAATTGCACAGTTTTCAATAAATGCATTTTTGAATAATTATTAGAATCATAAAATAAATAAAAGTATTTTCAATATGTTTTATATGTATTTAAACATAATAAATTTTTTAAGGCTAATTTAAAAAATATAGTTTTTGCAGCATATTCAATATTTTTGTATGTATAGAAATACTTCAGTTAATTTCAGATTTACTGTTTGTAATACATTTTCTCTCTGCAGAAAATTTGTAATCAAAATTCAATACAATTTTTCTATAAATTTTTTTCTAGATTTTTTTAAATTCTTGACAACTATAGATACCAGCAATTTTTTATCTTTCTGTAGAAAATTTTTATTAAATTTTAAAAATGATTTTTCTATTAATATTTTTTTTAACAACTTTTTATAAAATTAACTTATTAGATCAAGGCACATCCATGGTGTAATAACATAAGGTGATAGCGTAAAGAAGAGCAAATTTTCTCTCTCTTTTTTTATGTATGGAGTTTGACAATTTCCGGAGTTGAAATCATTTTTATATATGTAGTTTGACATACTCCAGAGCACAAAAAAATAATCAGCTGGGCTGTCACCGCCACCTTGTATAATTACACCATGGGCACATCTCTTTTCAACAATTATTTTAAATTTTAGCTGTCAAAGTCCATAGATAAAAAACAATATTCTCTCATTTATTTCAAATGTGAAACTTTAAAATATATAAACACAAATTTTATTTTCGAACTTTTCTCTCATTTTAAATGTTAAAACTCATTATTTAAAAGTTAGTTGTGTTATTCTCCTACCTTTATTCAAATAATTTTTTTAAAAAACATTTTTCGTACTAAAAAAATTCGAAAAAAATAAATTAGCAATTTTAAGATCACAATATCAAGATATAACATGTATGTGAAGAGAATTAAGTTTGAAGATTAGATTTAAAATCAAAAAGTTGTGATTCACTTACTACCTATATGTATTTTTTTCATTTTGACTTGTACAGGTTATTATCCGTAATTAACTATTTTTGTTTAGAATTACTCTCCAATAAAAAGAAGTTTGTTCAATACGTTTAAAAAAGACCGCTAAATGTTCCCACGTGAATAATACATCTTTTTATTTCAAATCAAATAAAAAAATTTATATCAAATCTTTATTGGAATAATAATTATGCCTTTTCAATCTCGTTTACTATTAATAGTTTCCATCATACAAATTAGATTTTGTTGAAAGCAGCAATATCCACAGATTGTACGAAATCTTCGAATTCTTGAATCTTTTCAGTCAACAAATCAATAGATACTTTGTCATCTTCAATGACACACATAATTTGCAACTTGTTAATGCCATAGCCGACTGGCACCAATTTGGAAGCACCCCACAAAAGACCGTCCATTTCAATGGTGCGTACAGCATTTTCCATTTCCTTCATGTCGGTTTCATCATCCCAAGGTTTAACATCGAGCAACACAGAGGACTTGGCAATCAAGGCAGGTTTCTTAGATTTCTTAGCAGCATAGGCGGCCACACGTTCTTCACGGATTTTGGCAGCTTCAGCATCTTCCTCTTCGTCGGATCCAAAGAGATCAATATCATCATCATCGGCAACAGCTACTGTAGGTTTGGCACCAACAACTTGTGGCACTGGAGAACCACCCCATGTAGCTCTTTCGCTAGCCTCGAAAGAGGCAATGTGTCGATACCAACGTTGTACGTGAGGTACATCTCCAGTTGGGGGCTTGCCTAGAGCCTCGAACACAGATAAATCAGCTTTAGTGGGTTCATAACTAGAAAAGAAAATTTATTTTAAAATTGTTTTCAAAAAGTGCCGACGTGTGTCTTTGATCGCTGAACATAACCTCATTGCGATTTGATATGCTACCGGTACCTACCCATTGATGTAGCTGTTGTCTGCCAAGAAATTGTTCAATTCTTTGACACCTTGTGGAGTTTTAACATCACCGAAAGCCATTTTGTATTATGAGTAACGTAATTAAACAACTTAACAAATAATCTGGTCCGTCACCTAAATGCTTGCTGCTTGCAAAAGTTTGACAACCGGAAAGGGCTAAGATTTTTATCGCCCCCTTTTGTCAGACGCTCATTCAAACTTGGCAGCACCATTAGCAAATGTAGTTGGCTACACCAGAGTACACTTAATAAGGGGTTTCAATTCCTACATATATATTTAAATTTTAAAAAATTTCTCTCATAATTTCCAATTGTCAAACTTTTTATGAAAAAATATTTTCGAAAAATTCTCCTCGAAATGCAATAACCTTATATAACAACACCATGGGCTACACAAAAAACAAAGAAATTTGCATAAGCATATAATAAGACACAAATTAAAGATTTTATTCCTATACATATATTTATATCTATATAGCTTTTAAACACTTTTTATAAATAATAATTAACACATAATTAAAAATAAAAGCTTTCGGTTTTTTATAATACAAAAATATAATTTAAGCTTTATTAATTATCAAGAAATGTTTATTCATCTTGATTCGTCAGTTGATTATTATACCCTTCACACAGTGAAAAAGGGTATATATAGGTTTGTCATTCCGTGTGAAACTTCTACAATTTTCATTTCCGACCCCATAAAGTATATATTTTCTGAAAGCTTATGAATAGGGGAGTCGATTAAGCTCTGTCAGTCTGTCCGTCTGACCGTCTGTCCGTGTGTATGTTGAAATCAACTTTTTGAATCCCCCCGACATAGGTTGGGCCCGGGTAAGGTATTAAAATATCAGAAATATTCGGGAGTAGATCGGTATTGAAAATCAGAAACATCGGTACATAAACAACTGAGATATGAGCAAAAACCCACGACCACCTCGATTTTTTTTCACAAAAACAACATTACAACAACAACATACATACATACAAACGTGTATACTGGTTAGAGAAAACGTGGCATCGAATCCCAGCTGAGCCAAAAAAAAATTTTTTTTAATTTTTTTTAAATTTTTTTTTTAATTTTTTTTTTATTTTTTTTTTATTTTTTATTTAATATATTATTTCTATTTTTATTATTATTTTTTTTTAAATTTTTTTTTTTTTTAATTTTTTTTTTTTATTTTTTTTTGTTTTATATATATTATATATATAATAATTTTTTTTTTTTAAATTTTTTTTTTAAATTTTTTTTTTAAATTTTTTTTTTTTTCGTTTTTTTAACATACATACGTGAATTTATAATTTTACAATGGGATGTTTTTATATATGTATGTTTTTATATGTATGTACGTATTTCATATGGGATGAATGGTGACACAAACTACTGTTATTGCATGACTACACGTTGTGAAGGGTATATAAGATTCGGCACGGCCGAATATAGCGCTCTTACCTGTTATTATTTTTTTTCAGTTATTTTTTATTTTATTTTTTTTTTTCGATCAACAGTTACCCGATGAATAAATATGCATTCATTAGTTATATATATTTCGCTATTCCGTTGTGTAGTATCATAAAAAATTAAATGTTATATATTTTATTTTGGGTTTCTTTTATAACAATAACTAAATATTTATTAGAACACGATTACGTTTTGTTGTATATATATATAAAACCCTAAAAAATTTAAGAACCAAATACATACATATCATTTAGTTCTTTTTAACTTTTAAATAAAAATTTTAATAAAAATTTACTGAATAAATGACCGATTTCTATTGAGTCTTGTACCACAACAATTCATTGTTGTTGCTTTTTAAGTAAGAGCTGTCCTGATATCAAGGCGAATTCAATAAGGTGAACTCGTCGCTAAAACAACTACAAAGTGAAACAAGTAACAGTGCTATATTCGGCCGTGCCGAATCTTATATACCCTTCACAACGTGTAGTCATGCAATAACAATTGTTTGTATCACCATTCATCCCATATAAAATACGTGCATACGTACACGTTAGAATAAATGTGGCATCGAATCCCAGCTGAGCCAAAAAAAAATTTATTTTATTTTATTTAATATATTATTTATATTTTATTATTTTTTTTTATATTTTTTTAAAATTTTTTTTTAAATTTTTTTTTAATTTTTTTTTTTAGTTTTTTTTATTATTTTTTTTCTTATTTTTAATATTTTTTTTTTGTAATTTTTTTTTGTTTGGTATGTTTTTCACATGTATGTATGTATGTATGTTGTTGTTGTAATTGTGAAAAAAAAACGAGATGGTGGTGGTTTTTTGCTCATATCTCAGAAAGTTATGGGACGATTGTGCTGAATTTCAATAGCGATTCATTCCTGGATATTTCCAAGAGATTGATACCATATACAGATCTGAGGAACATGTAGTTGCTTCTAAAAGTGGATTTCAACCAACACACGGACAGACGGGCAGACGGACAGACGGTCAGGGCTTAATCGACTCCTCTATTCATAAGCTTTCAGAAAATATATACTTTATGGGGTCGGAAATGAAAATTGTAGAAATTACAAACGGAATGACAAAGCTATATATACCCTTGTGCACCACAGGTGAAGGGTATAAAAATACAACGTGTATTTTGTTAGTGTAAACTAACTTGAACTGTCAAAAAGTTGTTTACGAAATCAAAAATAAAAAACACGTTTGTTTACATATACATATTAATTTGTATAAAATAAAATATTAAAAAGGTGCAATTAAATAAAAATTATAAGAACCAGATGATGAACCATGATAGTTGGCAACAGGATAAGTACGAGATAGACGGCAAGAAACTAGAGCATCATCTGATGATATTATCCCACCGGCGTTGTTTTCTTGTAAACGATATCGGCAATAATTACCGCTTCGTCGTGGTCCCTGCGTTTATTGAAATACAACCATGTGCTTTTAAATTTTTTCGACATTATTAAACTAGTCAGCACTATTTTCGCATTTCAGTGGTGAAAAGAAAATCAACAAGAAGAAGCAAGAAATTTTCTGCTGTTTTGTATTAAAAGGAGAAAAATAATTGCAAAATACATAAACCAAAAAAAAGTTAGTGTTAATATAAAATATGATTGTGTATATTATACAAATGAAAATTAAAACGAATATTTTTAAATAATTTGAAAAGTGAATTACGAAGACGTAAAAATTATACATACTTAAAATTGGAAAAAAAGCTTAGGCCACGAATAAAAAAAATACAAAACGAAGAAAAAATAGCAGCAGTGAAAAAGGCCTTTTTAAACAATTTATAAAAAATATTGTGCGTATTCCAGTGTTTAAAAAAAAACTTGGTGATAAACATAATTATTTCAAAAAGTAAAGTTAACTGATAAAATCCTTTGACAGAAAGTTTGTACAATTTTGAAAATTGTGAAGGATTTCAACATTATTATATTTTTTCTGTTTTTACTCTTGAAATTCGATGATGTATGTAGCATCATCATTACCTTTAAAAAATGTTTGGTCTGTTCGTTTTTTTTTATATTCCATTTTTTTTTCTCCCTAGTTTTTCCCATTATTCTCTAATTTTCCATTTTGTCATTATTCACATTTCTTTTTTGTTTATTTTTTTTTTTTTTGCATTTGCGCCACATTCATGTGTTTACAATTTGAAAAGTTTGTTGGGATTTGTTTTAGATTGTTAATTATGCTTTCCTTTTATTTTTCCTTTCTCATTTGTTGGTATGTTTTTAACAAACACATACAAACCTAAAATAGTTTTCTTCGTTCGTCCTTGTGTTTTGCATACATAATTTGTTGTATGTATATTTATTTCTGCTTTATATTACTTGTGGGTGGTTAAAAAGAAACTCAATTGTAGAATCTATATGATTATAGTGTTTGTTGGAGTTCAGGTATTTTTGTTTTGCGTGGTAAAGGTAGAATAATGTCATTAAAGTAAAATTTTGTTAAGTTTACCACAGTATGGTAACTTTCTTTTTATTTTGTTTTTGATACAATTCATTTCATGTCTATCTTTAACTTTAAATGTGGATGCTGTTTTTTTTTTCATCCCTTTTTTATTTCCGCTCTCAACCTAGTTATACATATCGTCATATGTATGTATTTTCAACCATTTCATTGCGGTATGTTTAATCCTTGCATGTTTTTATTTGTGTTTTTTTGTCAATTTTTTATTTTACGTTTTTTAATTTATGACACTTGTTTACCTTGATTTTCCAATTTTGGGAAAAGTTGCCAAATGTTAAATTTTTTATTATGACGTCAAATCGAAAATAAACGCACATAAAAAACAAATATTATATCTGTTAAATAATAAAATAACTAAAAAAATAAAATAAATAAAATAATAATAAAATAAAATAATTGGAAATAAGTTTAAAATAATTTTATTTAAATTAAAAATTGTATAAAATTTATACTTATGTACCTACATAGGTACATGTATTTACTTTTTAAGGTGTATTGCTATGCTATTCATAAATTATTTAAAATATTTATGGTCTAATTCATAATAATTAGGAGATTTTTAAGAGGTTTATATGTCAAATTTTCATAGAAAATCAGTTTAATAAACCCTTTGTTAACCCTAAATAACTTTTTTGAATAAGGCACCTAATCTTTAGGCATTTGCTAAAGATTCTCAATAATGATCAATCAAAAAATAATAGGTAGAGAATTGTTTGAAAACAGTGAGTAGTAATATTGATAATTACTTAATCAATTCTCGAATATTTTGTTACAGCATGGAAATCGTGTTGTTATTTTAAATCTGAAATTTTTATATAGAACTATTGCATATTTTGGGCATAGGTACCATTACAACATTTAAAAAAGTTATACCTGCATATACATAGGTGCCTACATTTGATGGTTACAAATAGAATGGCCCTAACTAACTTTTCGTAAAGAAGTAAATTTCTTACAACTTACGACTACTGCGACAGGTTGTGAATTGAGAAATTGTATTCGTATTGCAAGTACCTAACAAACACTATTTAGGTATTCTCTAAATATCACTATTTACTCGACTGCTTTCAGTAGGTATATGATTCAATAACAAAGGCATGTTTTAAAATAAAAAATAAAAAAAACAAACATTTTACCCACCTCCTGCTGTGGTAGCCAAGCACAAAAGAAAAAATAATCTAAAATTTGTTCTTCACACATCTCTCAAAAAAAGAACACATTTTTGGATTTTATGCATTAATTTTTTGCCGAATCCTTTTACTTGTTACTTACATAGTTTCCACTTTCTAAAAATATGTTTAACGCTGCTTTTCTTTTTGGGGTTATTTTTTATTGTATTTTATTCAAAAACATTCTGACAAAATATTACAACATGTTACATTGTTTGAAACGTTTCCGCTTCCGTATTGTGTATGATTTATCCTTATAAAAAAAAACATGAAATGAACATATACCTACATATATATACATACATATGTACATATATACACTTGTATGTACACACACTTATGATTTTGTATATTATTGTTGTTTTTATTTTAAGTTTAAAAACACGTATAGAACATATAATTATGCATTTATTTTACAAGTAATAAAATGATTTTCCTGTTGCTTTATATTCTTACCATATTCTGTCTTTAATGGCCACTCTTCATAAAAAACTGTAACATACAGTAAATAAGATAAAGTTACAGATACATACCAAGCATGCTCTTAATGTTATAAAAAATACATTCTGTTTTAACTATTTTTATCTGCCTTATTATTTTTTTTTAGTTTATAATATAGATTTCTCCGTTAATTACTTGTGCATCTACTGTGTAGACTACATTATTTTAATAGTGTTTTTATATACATATGTATGTAGATATACATGTATGTAAATATATTTATTCCTTTCAATATTTAATTTCCTTTTCTAATTAGTTTTGCTGTGACATTAATTAATAATGCAAAACCAAGCAATAATGTCAATAGACTAGAATATTCTACTCCTTGATGATAATAAATGTTAGTTAAAGTAAATAAATTGTAGAGAAAAGTAAATTTATCTATATTATATAGAGGAAAAATCCTAGTTATTTTTTTTTTAAATTATATATCTTTTGAAAATATCTTACATAGATATTTTTTTAAAAGATAGTTGAAATGATTTGAAAAATATGGCTTTTTGTTCTATGTTCTTATAGTTGATGATTCTAAGATGTGCTGTACAGTAAACATACTTAAGTATATACATGTGTTTGCTGTATTTTATCATCAAAGTTCAAGTGCTGGATAATAATAATACACATATTTGGTATTATTGGTATTAAAACATTACAAAATAAGCTGATAACGTCTAAGATATAGGAAAATTGTCACAACTTTCTATATAAATAATAATTCACAAGGTGTGCTATCCTTCGTATTGCCTTAATTTCTGAAATTTTTTAAAATGTTGTTTGAAAGAAAAACATATGTATATTGTACTGCTAAAGCATATTGCATAAGAAAATCAAAAATTAAATAACGATTTTTGTTATTAATCGAAATTCCAATAAAGTAAAATTATGATTAAAATTTCGATCCTGTCGCCAATGTCTTCAATATTCAGGGCCGTATTCATAAAAAATATTTTAGGTTTATTAAAGGCTTATTTGACAAATTTCTCTACAACATCTGTTAAATAAGCCTTTAATAAACCTAAAATATTTTTTATGAATACGGCCCTCAGTACGGGGTTTCCGAAATTAAGTTAAATTTTTAATTTTCTTTAAGTCTCCACTTAAAAAATGTTTTAATCAGAAGCCAGAATATATATATATATATATATATATATATATATGCCAAAAACATTAAATGTAACCAACTACCACTACCATTTATCGTAAAACCCCAAAAGGATGTCTGTGCTTTTTTATTATTACATATTGTTCTTTCAATACAAAATATCTTGTCTGCCCTTAAAATCACATCCAGTCATAGTTATTTTTATTGGTTGTTAACTCAACAGCACAAAACCAGATTCAAAAAACGTTAATAGAAATTTGTATGCGACCAGGACTAGTAAGTATGTGTGTACACAAGAACGTACATATGTAGATGAGGAAAATGATGATGATGATGATGACGGTGCGCTGATATTGATGGTACGGATGGTGATGACGAAAGGTTACCTTTATTTCAATACACTCATCTAGAAAACAAACCAATATACAACATGTTTTAATTTCCTTTTTAGTATCTTCAGGCATTGAAGCAGAAACAGCATGTTTCACTTGAAGAACATTACTAAACACAAGTTCTTCCTTCTCTACAATAAGCGTACATATACATACTAATAGTATTCGTTGATGTATTCGATATGTAGTTATTTTCAAATGTAAAAGAAAGTTTAAATGCTGTATTGTAGTTTGAAAAGTTTGGTTTTTGCATTTATATCAAACCATTGAGGTGTAGACAACGTTATTGGTTATTAAATTAATGATGAGTTTGGGTCATAATCTAAAACGTATCGAAGTGAACATTTTTTTTTTGTGCGTACTAGAAGAACAACAAAATTATAATACAAATTAGAAAAACAAGGAAACCGGAAGTTGTAACTTTAATAAAAGGCAAATAGATAACGCCACAAGCAGACAGACTAAAAAATAGGAGAAATGTAATCAGACAAGAGGTTAATGTTTGTAATTTCCCAACAAAGCAAACTTGTGTTAATTTATAAATAATTGAAAGAAAAATACATATTTAAAAAAAAAAAGAAAAAGGTTTTTAACCCTGCTTTATTAATTTTATTTAAAAAGACATGTTTTTTGTTCAATAGTGTCAACTGGTTTACATTTTGTTTGATATTTATTGTCTTTAAAAATATTATTTTTAAAAATAAATTGTTTTTGTTTTGAGTTCATGTAAAACCGCTTTTTTGCTGTTTATTTATTTTTTATTTTTTTTCAAATAAAATCAAGAATTTTTATTTGCAACCGTATTTGTTTGTTATTTAATTCATATTCTTTTTGGCAATTGTTGTTAATTATTTGAATTGTTTTTATTAAACATTTTCTTTCCCATACAATCACCTAATCACCATCCTTCACTTTTCGCTATTATTTTTCGTTTATTCTACCCAAATAGTCTAAAAGTTCAAGAAAAAAAAACATCTGTATCATAAACGTAACCAAAAAATAAAATATAAAAACGTGTTCAAAATAAGAATTGTTCTCTTTTGAAAAAATGCACAATAATATGTACATATGTGTGAATATGTACATATTTGTACATACATACATATGTACATATTTTTATATAATAAAATTATAACAAATATAACAAAATCAGCAATTAAAACAATAACTTGTTTTAATGTTTTTTTCTTATAAATCAAACATAGCTATGTACATAGCCGCAGACAAGAATATCTTGGAGAATTTCATAATTATAATACAAATAATTAATTTAATTTATTATTTGGTACTCTTAGTAACCTTAAACTTTTTACATTTTAGATACTTTCTTAAGTATTTGTATTCATGTATGCATATTCAGTTAATGAAAGTAAGAACGTTTTAAATAAATAAAACAATTAATTTACTCTTATTTTAATTTGGTTTTTTAGGGTTTGTTTTTAATATCATTAAAAAAAACAAACATTTTATTCAAACTGTTTGCAATATGCTGTAAAATAAAAAAATTTTTAGTTTTATTTCAAATACTTGATATACATATTTCGAATATTGATTAATTGATTTAATGATTAAACTGTTTGATTTATTCTTGAAAGTATAAATAAAATAGTATATGTATGTATGTACGCACACACAATACATACATAAGAATGTATTTAAAAATAGCAAACATTAATACAACCGATACTATACAAACAACACCTATAGCAGCAACAACAACATTGACATTTGAAAGTAAAATTAATGTAATTTTTTTTTTTCTGTTATTTTTTGCCTTCTATCTATCTTTGACTTAACTCCGAGTGTTGCCTTTTAAAAAGATATTTTAGACTGATTTTAACACTTTACAATTGGGTTCGTATTTTAATTCAAATCTAAACTAATATAATAAAATTAAAAGCCTACGAATATCGTACGATTTGTTTACTTCGCAAATCTTGCATTTAACTATCCTAATTTTTGCATTAATGTGAAAGTCAGTATAAAAAAAATGTTTAAAATAACTTAAATTGGTCATATATATGTTAGGTTTTTATTTGTAGATAATTTTTATAATATTAATGTTCAGTATTTTAACTATGTAATATATTTTAGTTGGACTAAGGAGGCTTTATATTACTTTAAATGAATAAATAAATTGCAAAAACAAAAAATAATTTATTTTGAAATAAATTGCAAAAACAAAAAATAATTTTATTTTGTGTATATTCATATTTATTTTTTATGAGAGTTATGAATTTCTAAGTTGAATAAATGAGGGCAAATGAAAAAAATCTTTTACCATTGCATACAGAAGTTGTAAATTAAAGTTTTAAAGTTTCAAACAACATTTCGAACTAAGGCTCAAATTTTTTAACATAACCTAAAACTATCACTATTTTAATTCTGTTTGAAATTTATAAAAATAAATTATAAATTCTAGATAATTTAAAATAATTTTTTAAAGCCTTTTTATATATTATTAACACTCCATATATTAAATTATCTTCTATTTACATAATATTTGTTTTGTTGTGTATAGAAAGTTTTTATTTAAGTTCGAACTGTCGAATTAAAAAAAAAAATTAAAAATGTATATGTTGTTAACAAAATAGTCTTATAATTTCTGGTTTATTTAAAAATAATTTTTAACTTCGTATTGTAAATGTATATACTTTGCCATAAGAACTTTTTAATTCGGTCTGAGGCAATAATTTGATGCTGTAAGGTTTTTTTTTTATTTCTCTAAAGAAGTGTAACATTTAAATACATTTATTTTGTTTTATTTAATTTTCATTTTTAAATTTTTTCTAATTACAGATAAAACAACAACACAAAATTTATACAGTTTGCAAAAAATAAACAACAATTGAAAATATATAAACAAACTGCAAACAAAAACAACCTTAAAAATAATAGGGCAACAAGAGAAAAAAACAGAAGGAATACTAAAAAGAATATTATGGAAGTGTAAACATTAAATTGAACAGAAAAAAGCTATTTAATACGTTAAATATACACCTTCTAAACGACATAACTACAAGAATAAAAAATTGTTGCTTTTGTTTGAAATCACAAAAACGTGAAAAAAGGCAAATATCTTTCAACAACAATTAAAGAAACGGCTGAAACTACATACTGCTCATATAAAACTTACACCCCCAACGTTATATTAGGAGTAGATATAGCGCAAAAAAATATTTAAAAAAAAAACAAATAAAAAGCATACTACTACCTAATATGTTTTCAACAACACAAAAAGTAAAAATAATTTAACATACAAAACCTGTCAACGTTATACCAGAAATTGTAACATTAATACAAACGACAAGAGAAACGCTATAGAATAGAATTCCTTTGATACTCGTAGTTGACGTTGTAAATCTACAAAATCAAACTAAAGCAACAACAACATTAAGTCTTAATAAAAATAGCCCTCAAGTCTATAAACAGAGAAAAAGAAATTTAATAAAACACACCATATACATACAAATTTTTAGAAATTGAAAACTACAACAAAAATTAACAACTCAAAGAAAAAGGTGTTTTTGTTGGAAGAATTCAAATTTCGCATGCTCTCATTAGTGCATCCATCCAATTTGATTGTTGTTAAATAATTAATACCCCCTACACGTTGTTTTGTCTTCGTTGACGTCGTTAATAAGCTACTGCAACAACAGCAATAACATTTACACCTACTGCTTGTTCTTGTTACACATCAGAAAAATTAAATATACAAACGCTTAAAGAATTTTATAGATAAATACTATAAAATACGTTTTTTCTTCAACTGTATTCGAAATTAACGAATATATTGGAATAATCAAGAAAATACGATAATTGAAAATTGTTTTCGCAAAAATCTACGGCATACTGGTCGTAATACAATATTTATTTTTTTTTTTCAAAACGGTTTATTTTATAAATTGAAAAAATTACAAATTTCAAAATGAAGCGTCGTAATGCCGATTGCGGCAAACTACGGAGACCTATAAAACGTAACAAAATAACGGAAAGCATGTATGGCAGGTGAGTGTTATTTGTTTGAATTACAACTTTTTTTTTTTTGAATTACAAAGTTTAATGAAAAATTCCTTAAAATTAGTTTTAAACATCGAAATGTGCGTAAGAACAAATAATTTTATCGGAATTTTATAATTTCTATATAGAGCAAATATAAATGTAACTTTTGGTGTTTACAGAAAATTTTCGAAATTTTGTTCGATTTTTCGAACATGGACTAAAACTATTTATATCATATTTTTTTTGTTGAAATTGATGTAAATAAAACCTACTTTAGTATTTTATTTGAAAATTAAAATTTTCGAACTTGTTTTTTGGCTTTAAATTAAAAAATTTTCAAATTCCACATAGAAATAATTTTTTTTGTGATAACACAATGAACTTTTCATTAAAAAAAAATTTTCTAAAATAAATAGGTCTATACAAAAGTTGATTTCAGCCAGCTTACGGACAGACAGACGGACAATCGACTCCCCTATTTATAATCTTTCTGAAAATATATACCTTATGGGGTAGGCAATGAATATTGTAGAAATTACAAACGAAATGACAAAGCTATATATTACCTTGGGCACTACAGGTGAAGGGTATACAAATGTTACATATGTATGTATGTATGTATATTAATCTATACTAGTAGGGGTCAAGGGGTAATTTTAAACTTTGAATGTTATTTTTGTTCCTTTATTAAAGAGTATAAATTTATTATAATTCCAAATTTGGTACATATATAACACCAATTGCTTTTCCTAATTTTTGAGTAATTTAAAATGTTAGTCTTAAATATGAAATTTGAAAAAAAAATACTTAAAACATGTTAAATTTATTTCCTGGTAAGTTTACGCATATATGTATATGTGTTAACTTTAAAAACGCTTATAATTTTATGCCAAGTTTCATACTTTTAGTACGCGCAATCTGTTTTTTTTTTTTTTTTAACTTTAAATTATTTAGATCTGTTTACTAGTAAACCATTTAAATAAATATTTATTTTATAACTTAAATCTATATTTAATTAGTATAAGTCTTATTTATTGCTGCTACATTAAAACCTACTAAATTAAAAACTTTGTCAACAGTATGTGAATTATTTAAACACATTAATTTATTGACCTATTTTATTTTTACTTCTGCTTCTGTTATTATTTGTTTATGCATTAGTTAAATAAGAGGAGCTGCTATTTCATTTAAATAACCATTTAAATGTGTACAAAGTAAACAAATTATTGATACTGATACTAAAAAATTGTAGTGTTAAACTGTTTCATATATAATCACACAACATATTAAATTTAATATTTCTTTTATTATCACATTGTTTTTTAGCACAACCGTATTGTATATGAAATTTTTGGTACTATGGGCAATTGTGATAACTGCCGACTTTATGTTTATGTTCCGTTTTGAATTTTTATGGCCTTTTTGGTTACTACTACGCTCCGTACATGATTCCTTCAAATACAAAGGATTGGTATGTATTATTCAATCAAGAAATTTATAATTGAATTGTTAGTAATTTACTTTTTCTTAAATTGTAGGCATTTTCGGTATTGTTTGTTTGTATAGCTATAACATCCGATTTGGTTTGTTTATTCTTTATACCAGTTAACTGGTTATTATTTGCCGCCAGTACATATGTTTGGGTACAATATGTTTGGCATACTGGTAAGTAAAAAAGACTCTTATCATTTTGACTCATACAATATTTGGGTATTCTTATTATTCGTTTCTGTTTACAGATAAAGGCATTTGCTTGCCCACTATAATATTGTGGATGTTATTTGTATATTTAGAGGCTGGTATAAGATGGAAAGATAGTAGACATATGCCTCATTTAGATTTATGTAGGCCGTTTGCAGCTCACTGGTAAGTCTTTATAATTTTTAGAAATAAAAACAAAAACTTATTTTTTCTACTTATGTATATGTAAAATGTATAATTATTTATAAAAAAGTATGAAAACCTTAGCGGAAAAACGATGTCTATGACTTAATATAAAAAGGACAAGTCTCAATTTTGTATTACTTTACAAGAGAAAGAAAAAAACTTAATACAATTTAAATGAATTAAAGAACTTATTTGTGTAAATCCGTTTTTTTCAACCATAGCTTAGGGTTGATCTGTTTATATGTGGACTACCAGAGAACGTTAAAAACGCTCTTTTTATATTAAGTCATTGATATATATTAAAATTTGTGCAGACAAGTACATATAAGAAAAGTTTCTCTTAGAAGATCTATTTTAAAATATTTTTGCGCTTTAAAAAGAATTGTAAAAAAATTAGCACTAATTTTGGTCAAAGTACTTGTCACCAATGAAAAAAATTATCTTGTAGAAAACTTGCCATAATGTAAGCATTTTTTCTTTAGAAATACAAAGACTTGTGGATAACTTTTTTCTTTTAAAGATTTTTTCTAATTTGTTTTAGACTTTTATTTAGGTTTTTTCTAAAAATGTTATTTGTTTTTGTTTTAGCATTGGCTATCCAGTGGTTACATTAGGTTTTGGTTTCAAAAGCTATGTAGGTTATCGTATGCGTCAACGTAAACAACGTGAAGTCTCAAAAGAAAATGAATTTTACATGCAACTTTTGCAACAAGCACTGCCACAAGAGGAGCCTTCGCCGTCAGAAGACTCACAAACAGTGGTGGTCACAAATACTTCCAATGCAAATGCCATTACGGCTGCAGTATCAGGTCATGGTAGTGCACAAATACAGCATAATCATAATGGAAATGCAACGTTAGCAACAGGGGCTTCTTTAACTGCAGCTCACACACAAATATCAAATTCTATAGCTACAGCAAATGGTTCTGTAGCATTAGCACAAAATCAACAACACTATCAGCATAATCTTCATCAACAGCAGCTGGAGCTTCATCAGCAACAACACCATCATGCTAATAATCACAATGGTAACAGTTTTACAACAAATTGTACCGCTTCATTAGCTTCATCTGCTACTCTTACGGGTGTTGCCTCAAACTCCTCCTCCTCCTCTACTACTACTTCCTCTTCTACTTCTCATAATAACAATAATAATACTGCGTCTTCTACGTCAACCTCCTCATATTTATCTACTACGCTAACAACATCAGCATCAACATCACCATCGTCTAATGATGATAAAAGCTATGTACAAATTGGTGGCGGTAGTGGTGGTAATTTTATCTGTATGATATGCTTTTAAAACAAAATTTTTTCGCTTATTTATTTGCTTGACTTTTTTTAAATATTTTCCTATTTGTCTGCATGTTTAAATTTATTTAGTGTTTTATAGCCGAAATTAATTTAAGTTTTTAAGAAATTTTTTGATAAATCTATTTTAAAAATATTTTTTTTTTAAACGCTCAAATATTATTTCATACGGCCAACGATTTTAATTTATATATATTACAGCTTTTAAACCTTTTGAAGGCATGCTTTATTTTTGAGTAGCTTTGTATATATTTTAAAAAAATAAAAATAAATCAATACTATGAACGTATGTAAGTACATATATTTTTCTAATTTATTCCATTGCACTTTATAGTGTCATCAAATGGTCATATAGGAGGTGGCAAAAACCATAGACGTAGTATGGATAAAGAAAATAAACACAAAGGGAATTCATCATCTAATCATACTAATTTATCTGCTGCTGGTGGTGATAATGAGAATCATACAAAAATCAACAACAAAAACAACAACTATCATCAATTGAATCAGGGTAGTGAAAGCAATGCAAACCAACAGCAGCTGCATCAACAACAACAGCAAAACCATAACAGCAATAAAGAAAAATCATCAGAATGGGATAATCATAATTATCATCATCAACAGCAGCAAAAAGATAAAGACAAACATGGTGAGCAAAATAATTCATGTAAACTGTTGTCAAAAATGTCACATAAATTATCAAAACTTCTTTAAAGAAATTGAGAAAAAAAAAAAATTAAAAAAAACAATAAATTTCTTTATATAGTAATTTTTAAAATATTAAAATTCTAAGCGATTTTAAAACAAAAGATGTTGAAATCGAAATAATTTTTCATATAAAAAATGGTCATTTATTACAGAATCCCAGTCAAAATCTAATAAAAAATTAAATACTTCCGCATCATCATCAACTTATAATGGAAATGGCAGTGTTAACTCTCATTTGGATACAGAAGAAATCGTAACAGTAGAACCGGTGGAAAAAGCTAAAGGCAAGATAAAATTTTATTTAACCACTTTTTATAACTATTAAATTATATTTTCGTATTGGCTTATAGGACGCCGTAATCGTTCTAAGAAAGATAATGCTTCCAAAGACAATCACAGCCACAACAGTAATAACAACATCAATGGCAGCAGTAGCATTAGCAGCAATAATACAAATTCACACATAAAAGATTCTTCAAACAAAGAGAATCATCATAACACAACTAAGGATACTCATCATAATCATCACCACAATTCCGATGCTTCATCGGTGTCCTCTTCCTCATCAAGTACTTCGTCTTCATCATCGTCAGGTGTATCCGGTAACTCGGCCACCTCAACCATATCTCATTTAGCTTCTAAGGTTGTCTCAAAGATCTGTGAATCTTGTCTAAAACTGGAGGCCGATGTCAAGAAATACCGCTCAGAAATTAGTCATATGAAACAGATCGAAAACGAGTTGAGACAAAAACTAGATACGAATATGACGACAAAATCCTGTTTGCAGGCCAAACAGAAAGAATGTGATGATTTGGAGAAACGTTTGCACGAACTGAACAATTCCCGACATAATGACATGATGCAATTGCAGACTGTCGAACGGCGTTTGGCCGAGGAGAGACGGCAAAAGCAATCATTAGATGCTCAACTTAATAATGAGAAGAAGGCCCGTAAAGTAGCTGAGGAGAAAGCATCACGTCCAGAGTGCAGTTCACAATGCAAGCAGAGGAAACTGCAAATGGAGGAGGAGTTTAAGCAGCTGAGACGTGATTTGAAAATGGCAGAAGAAGCTAAGCAAATGGCGGAACAACATGGTCGCAAATGGGAACAAGAAGTGCGTATTTTTTATTTATTTATTTATTCATTATTTATTTATTTATACATTTATGTATTTCGAAATACAAAGCCTTCGTGACCAAAATCACAATATAAAATAGTAAAAAAATCTGCGATTCAAAAGTATTATATTATATTAAAAAAGATACAAAATAATGAATTAAATAATCATATAATAGTTACTACTATAAAAATTATTATTGCAGATATAAAATACATATATGTATAACATATATTTATTGATTTACAAAATATATCAAATATGTTTAATTATTTTTTATATATTTTATTTCTTCAGCTTCGTATGTTTGAGCAGGAAATACGAAATCGTGATTCCATTCAGCCCGGCACAGATGTTTTAATGAACGCCTTAGCCGCTATGCAAGATAAGAACTGCACTTTGGAGAAAAATCTCTCGGCAGAGACGAGAGTTAAGCTGGACTTATTCTCTGCGCTGGGGGATGCCAAAAGACAACTGGAAATATCAGAAAGTAAGCAAATTGACAAATTTGATTCGAAATATATTTGAAGACATTATTAAAACATCTCGAAAAATAAGACCGAATCGCTCATTTTGTCTATAAAAAGTTGAAATATTGAATATATATTTTTTTTTCAATTTATATTTTATTTCTAAAGGCCTTCGTCGCTCCAAGGATGAGGAAGTTCATGATCTTAAAGCAAAAATTGCACAACTTTTAGCGGTCATGCCCACTGATACTCTATGTTTGCCTGCCTGTAGCTCGACTGGTGCCAGTTCTATGTTACGCATGAATGACACACCACCGCTACAAACTGGTCCGGGGCCAGCTTCACCTATGCTAACCAGCCTAAGTGCAGCTCAAGCCCAACAGCAATTGGCAGGTCGTGTTATTGTATCCACTTCGGCATCTGATTATGTGCAACAAACATTGTCCGGTGAATATGTTGTATCCACACACTCTCAACAGCAGCAGCAACAACAACAACAACATCAGCAGCAACAACATCAGCAACAGCTTCAACATCAGCATCAACAACATCAGCAACAACAACAGAAGCTACATCATCATCATCAACAGCAATGTGCCGGTGTCGTTCCCGTTTCAGTGGCAACTTCGGTTTTAGTAACATGTCCCCAAGTATCTAATGGCGTTGGCAATGCTAATAACTCCAATCTAGATCCCAATGCTACGGTCTATACACCCAAGTGTGGTCCCAACAATAATGGGGGAAATGTTGTTGTGGTTGGTGGCTCTGGAGATGCCTGATGTATATTTAATAATGTTCATCATAATTTGCAAAACTGTAGTAGCAGACGTCATGTTTGAGATTATTTTATTAAAATAAATACTAAATGATATAAATAAAAAAAAATATTTGTAATTTTTAATATGACATGCTCTCTTCCTAAGAACGGCACCCATAAGAATTTTCTAACACTTAGGAAAAAGAGTATATCAATATTGAATAAGAAGCAAATGAAAGAAAGAATATATGCAACAAATTATATAAAAAACTTTAAAAAACAAAACAACAAACAAACAAGAAAAATATCTTATTGATATACATACATACATATGTATATAAAAAACGCAAAAAAATATAAAAACAAAATTTGAAAAGAAATGAAATAAAAACTGCATAAAAAACAAAACTTAATTATTTTAAAGCGTTTTTCTAAGATTTTTAAAAATGTTAAAAGTTTTAATTTAATTATAACAATTAGACGGTCCAGTTAAGCAAAAAATACCTACGACTTTTAAGGATCATCCAAATTGCCTTCTTATAATACAAAATACTATTTTTATACCCTTCACACAGTGAAAAAGGGTATATATAGGTTTGTCATTCCGTGTGAAATTTCTAAAATTTTCATTTCCGACCCCATAAAGTATATATTTTCTGAAAGCTTATGAATAGGGGAGTCGATTAAGCTCTGTCAGTCTGTCTGTGTGTATTTTGAAATCAACTTTTTGAAGCCCCCCGACATCGCTTGGACCCGAGTGAGGTATTAAAATATCAGAAATATTCGGGGGTAGATCGGTATTGAAAATCAGAAACATAGGTACATAAACAACTGAGATATGAGCAAAAACCCACGACCACATCGATTTTTTTCACAAAAACAACATTACAACAACATACATACATACAAACGTGTATACTGGTTAGAGTAAAAGTGGCATCAAATCCCAGCTGAGCCAAAAAAAAATTTTTTTTAATTCTTTTTTTATTTTTTTTTTGTTTTATATTTATTATATGTATATATTTTAATTATTTTTTTTTAATTTTTTTATAGAAAATTGTTTTTAATTTATGTATTTTGAGAGCTGAAATTTAAAATATTTGTTTTTGTTTTATATTTATTATATATATTTATTATATATATTTATTATATATATTTATTATATATATTTTAATATTTTTTTTTTAAGTTTTTTATAGAAAATTGTTTTTTATGTTTAATAGTTTTTTAAGCTTAAGGTCCTTTTAATAATAAAAAATCTTTTTGTTTTGTTTTATATTATTTGATCAATATTTCGCTACTTCTTTGTGTAGCATCAGGATACACGTTTTTTATTATATATTAGTTTTTTGTTGGATTTGTGTCTTGATATTTGTTATTTTTTAAATAAATGTATTTTTTTTTTATTTATTTAAAAAATAACAAATATCAAGACACAAATCCAACAAAAAACTAATATATAATAAAAAACGTGTATCCTGATGATGCTACACAAAGAAGTAGCGAAATATTAATCAAATAATATAAAACAAAACAAAAAGATTTTTTCTTATTAAAAGGACCTTAAGCTTAAAAAACTATTAAACATATATTATTATAAAAGGTCAAAGAAACCAATAATTATTAAATTGTTTTTTATTTATGTATTTTGAGAGCTGAAATTTAAAATAAGTGTTGAAAAAAATAATCAGCTGACGAACCTAATGAATAAGTATGCCCTGGTTTTATTACAACAATTGATTTTTTGATGTTGATCTTTTTACGAGGGTGTAAAAGGGTATATAGTATAAGTTTGTCATTCCATGTGTTTATTTCTACACTATTAATTTGAAACCTTATAAAGTTTATATATGTATTCTGAATCCTTATAGAAAGAGGAATTGATTTAGATGAGTCTGTTTGTTTATGCGTATGTTAAAATCTTTTTAAAGCCCCCACGTATACTTCAGTCTCTTATATGGTATTAATTTATCAGATATTCTTTTGAGAATTTCGCTATTGAAAATCAGTTATGTGGACACAATACGATCTGATATATTTACCCAAAGTCAGATTTTGCAGTTCCTATGGAACTTTTTTTAACGTTTATTATGTATGTATACGTACCTTTCCATTAGCCAATTACCGACAAAGATATGGGCGAACAAAGTTTTTATAAACAGAAATGTCAATTAAAAATTCAGATAATCGACTTTCTAAATAAGTTTTGGTCACAATTGCATTTTAAAATTGTCAATATTATGGTCTTGAAACTGTTACTGTTTAAAAATAACAAAATTGCTATACGGAGATATAAGCAAAAAATCACTTATAAAACATATTTAAAAGGTGTCCTTTGTTGAAATATTTAGTCCGATAGGTCTATAAAAGTCAAAGACAAAAAAAGTTGCATAAAAACTTCTTAGCAAGCGTCGCTGTAACAAATTGTGTGTAGATGTATGTACATGATTGTACAAACTGTGTGAAGGGTATTTAAACATCGGCACAGCCGAATGTAGCCATATAACTTGTTTTCTTATACAAGGGTTTTTTGTTATGATTCGCTAATTATTATAGGGGACACATTTTTTACTGCAAGACTTCGGCAACTTTTTTTCGTAAATCAATATGGGCATAAATATTATAGTCATAAGTTAAGTTATAGCTAAAAGACAAATGTTTTATGATTACTACAGTACACTTTAATTTTTTTAAGTGTACATTTACGATAACACTACAAAACAAGGCGAATTAAATTTTTAAGCAGGGATGTCACAACGAAAAATAACTTCTCTACCAAAATTTCTTCAAAAAGGTTCAAAACTTACAATTATGTTATAATTAAGTTATTAATTTAAATATAACAAGTAAAAATGCTATATTCAGCAGTGCCGAATGTGATATTATCCTTTGCTATCATAACCATATATATGTGTAATAACCACATCTTAGCTAAGTTTAGAATTCACATTTAATGTTATATTATATTCTATTTATATATATTTATTATTATTATTAAATATTTTACTGAATTATTCGGGATATGGTTCCATAATTTTTCAATAATATTTATTTGGTTGTTGGGTTTATGCTGGTTTATACGCATTTTACTGATGCTTATGCCAGATCATCAGTAAACCTTTTACCCAAATTCTTGAATTCTCATTTTGTTTACGAAAATTTAAAAATAAAACTTATAACATCTTAAACTTTTTCAATAATTTGGGTAAAAGGCTTACTGATGATCTGGCACAAGTACCAGTGAAATGCATATAAACCAGCTCAAACCCAACAACCAAATAAATTGTATTATTTTTTTATTTGCTTTATTATTCCAATACCATCTTTGATTTTGAATTTTTACAAAGTTGGCTGCATTATACTACTCAAGCCTTTTCATATGATAGCTACATTGATAGGGTTGAATAAAAATTATCCACCACTTTGCTTAGGTCACCATCGTGGATTCAAACTTTTTATAGTTAACTGTCTACTGGTCAAGCGTTTTTATCTGATATAAATATTGTTCGGTTTGCAGGAGCAGAGCGATTACCATGTTTGACCCATATATCCACCATCTTATTTCGTACGTCATCTTGAATTTTTAATTTAATTTTGTCTGTATCTTGTCGAATATAAATCTTAATTTAAAAAAAACAACTTATTTTTATCTTGAATAATATATGTCAATTTTTAATCTTATAAAAAATAGCAATATTTGTAACTATTAATTTTACACTTATAAGCACTGGTTAATATGTCACACATGCTTTGTTTTTATCTTGGGAACTTGGCAATCCTACATAGGATAATAATGAAGGGTAGAGCCAAAAGCGACTTTGTGTTCTTTCTGCCAAAAATTTTCGTTTTGACTCTATGTAGTTTGACAGTTATGAGATAAAAAAAAGTGATCAGCATATAACGTTTCCTTAGATAGTAGACTTACCTTGTTAATTGTGCTTTATTCTGTTTTATTTTTGTGGCTGGTTTTAGATTTTTTTGTAAAATATTAATAAAACAAATATTTTAGAAGTATTTTGTGGTATATATATACAGATTTTTTTGTAAAATATTAATAAAACAAATATTTTAGAAGTATTTTGTGGTATATATATACAGAAATATGGCTCCGAATATACCAGACAGGTAAACGTGTATACATAACTATTAATAGAAACCTTTTAAAGCATAAATTTATTTTATTACAGGTGGTGTAACTACAAACCCATTGGAAAAAAGATTGAAGGTACCAGGTTTATAGCATTTAAGGTTCCTTTGAAGGAGGTAAGTTATTGCTTATAATTATATTAAACAATAATGTAATATTGGCATGAAGCAAATATTTTGGTAAGATTAGTCTAGCTAATGTGGCATTCAGCAGACAGCCAGTGCGTGACAAATTTTTTTTTTTAATGGCAATTTAGTCGTGTGCGTTTTTGTACTAGAAAATAATTTTAATTGAAATAAAAATGTGTATATATGTGTAGAAGTTGTAGCTAGGTCCATTAATGTAAGTAGAAAGACACTAACCGAAATTATGCATAATTACGTTTGATTGTGGACATGTGTGGAGTTAGCGTATATTTTATAATAATCAGCCTTATTGCACTGCTTTACAAATTTTTAATTTGGAAAAATACCAAGAACGCCACATGCCTAGATAAGTTAATTGGGACCTTCTGAACACGAAAAACGCTGTAATTTTTTTTTTTAAGTACCGTTTTTTAGATAACAGTACTTTTGTGTTTTTTGGTGTATGGTCCCACTCAAACCCTTGTGGAGCCCAACCGAAAAGTCTGATCGAGATAAATGGCGTATCGTTGGAAAGGTAATTGAATGTCTTTTCCGTCAATATGCTGCAAATTTCTATCTGATAAGAAATGGCTGAGTTATGGCACCTTCAAAATTTGCCTATTTTTTACGTTTTTTTCAAAATTTTTCATTTTTACTTCGTTTTTTTTCTACGTTATAGTAAAGATCTGGAATGTTTTATTTTTTTACCAAATAGCTTATTTAATTACAAACATTTTAAGCGTAATTTGAAAAAAATCGGATAAAAAATAAAGTTTTTATTAAGGATTTTGTGGAACGACAATATTTTCATCTTTATTGCTTCATTTGCCTATTTTTAACGTTTTTTTTTTTCAAAATTTTTCATATTTACTTCGTTTTTTTTCTACGTTGTAGTAAAGATCTGGAATGTTTTATTTTTTTGCCAAATAGCTTATTTAATTACCAACATTTTAAGCGTAATTTGAAAAAAATCGGATGAAAAATAAAGTTTTTATAAAGGATTTTGTGGAACGACAATATTTTCATCTTCATTGCTCACACATTGCTCGGTTGGGCTCCACAAGGGTTTGAGTGAGACCATACACCGAAAAACACAAAAGTACCGTTATCTAAAAAACGGTACTTAGAAAAAAAAAATTACAACGTTTTTCGTGTTCAGGAGGTCCCAATTAACTTATCTAGGCATGTGGCGTTCTTGGTATTTTTTGGCTGTAAACCAGTGTTGTCAGTGGCGTTGTCGTATTTTTTGGTACCGTGTAATAGTTACGACAATGTAAAATGAATCAGACCTTGTCGTATTTCTGTCGTTTTCGACACAAAAACGACACGACAACGCCAATGACAATAAGGCCGAATATATAAAAAAAGTTATGCACAATATCTATAGTAGAAAGAATATCGATATATAAATAGTTGAAATATATAAGCAATAAACCATTACAACTTCTGTTTTCTCTCGCACAATTTTTAATTGCTTACAAAAAATGGTGTCAGAGAACTATTTGTTCTATAAAAAATATGAATTGGGTCTATTATACAAATTTGTATGATAATGGATAAAAATCCTACTAATATAATAAATGCTTAGTTCCTTGGATGTTTGATACTCAATCATGTAAAAACGGTTGAACGGAAAAAAATGAAATTTGGTACACAGATAGACAACAACATAGATTAGTTACCCTTTATCACGACAATCAACAAATTTGCGGAAATATGTAATAAAAATATTTTTTGTATTTTGTTGAATGATGAATGTATTTTTAAAAAATACCTAATATTTTTTAATTAAAGTTTCAATCATGAAAATAAATAAATAAATATAAAATTCTTTTTTTCAGCACATTTCGAAAAGCATTGAGAGTGACATACGTTTAGATGGCTCTATACTCTTAGAAATGGTTCCAAACTTAGGCCTAATTATAGATTTAACAAATACATATCGCTACTATAATCCAAAGGTTGGTTTTAAAGTGAATCTGCGTTATTTAAAAAAAAATTATCAATCCTTTTTAAAGAGATTACTAAACTAAATTTTTACGAAAATTTGACTAATAAACTTGTTTTAATAATGCAGTACATTTTCAATTGTAAAATTTATTTCTTTTAGTTTTTTGTAAATGAGGGTGTTGAACACAAGAAGCTGATGATACCAGGACATGAAATCCCATCAAAAGAGCTAATAAACAGGTAATATTTTTTCTCGTCTTGTTTGAGCCTGGAGACATTCCAATGCAATTAGATTGTTTAAAATTGTCATTCGATTTTTGTTATAAGTAACAACACTGCAATGACCATTCTGGACAATTTGATTAAACTCGCTTATTATACCCTTCACAGCGAGTGTAAGGTAATATAGGTTTGTCTTTTAATGTGAAATTTCTACAATATTAATTTTCGACTCCATAAAGTATATATTTTTTAAAAGCTCATTAATAGGGGAGTCGATTAAGAGTTATCCATTTATCCGTCTGTATGTTGAAATCAACTTTTTTAAGCTTCCCGATATTGCCAAGACACGTGTAAGGTATAAAAATATCAGAAATATATGGGAGCAGAATGGTCTTGGAAATAAGCATAAACGCCCACTAATTTTCTGAGATTGCTCATATCTACATATATGTATATATTATCTATTTTTACCACAAAAATTAAAGTTTTTCAGCCCTAGGATAATTTATAGACACGGTTGTTACTATTTATAGATTTAGTAGGGCTCGGAAGATATTCACGAAAATTTTTAGATAAATTGGGTCACTAATCGGCAAAGTTATAGGCAAAAATTACTTAAACAAATATATATATTTTTATATTTATGTATATCAAAAATCTTTAAAATATAAGCCGTAATTTGAGAAATTATTATTGAAATCAACATAGATAGAAGCGAATATATGAGTAAAATATATCAGTTATGGCTTTGTCCCCTTTAGCCCCCAAAATATTGATGTAAAATAAAAGGGTTTGGCCAGTGCAATGTAGTGAATTATAAAAAAGTGTAAAATCCAAGATAGCGGAGCAAATTTTTTAACCCCAACAATATGGATGCCAAATAAAAGGGCTTGACTAATACAATACAGTTAACTATGTAAAATTTCTAAATCAAGGATGGCAATTGGATAATATCGTTTTACATGAAATCCAAAATCTAGGCTTTGCCACGATGTGGTGTTTATACCTATGTACATGTCGGTGAAGGGTATTATCACATTCGGCACGGCCGAATATAGCGCTCTTACTTTTTTTTAAAATAATTTTAAAACTTTTTACTTTTTCTTAAATATTAGATTCAATATGATTGTAAAAGAATTCAAAGAAAATAATACAGACAATGGTAAGTATTTTTTAAATTAATTTTACATGTTGTTTTATTTTTTTATTTATAGATAAATTAATTGGCGTCCATTGTACACATGGTGTAAATCGAACTGGTTTCTTGATTTGCAACTACATGATTTCAGAAATGACTATTGAACCAAAAGTGGCTCTGAAAAGTATTTTTTTATTTTTAATTATCAAATTGAAAAAATGTTTACTGAACCTTGTTTACTAAATAGGATTTGCTAATGCACGTGGGCACCAAATAGAAAGGAAAAAATACGTTGATGCTTTACTCTTAGAAAATAATGTTCAAAGTTCCACTGCTGTTGAAAAACTGAATAATTGGAGGGAAAGAGACAGACATAGCGATACAGTTAGTAATTTTGGAAGCTTCTATGACACATCACGTAGCAACTATCATAGATATGGTAATTTCAAAAATGGTCCTGTTAAGAAAGTGGATAATAATGATAATTTCAAAAATGTTTCTAAAGAATCATATAAACCTTATTATAATAACCGTATAAATAATAACGAAGATCGTACACGAATTGCTAATTCAGTTCGCACTACATCCCATCAACCAAAACGACTGGATTATTACAATGCTAGACCATCTGATGAAAGACCACGTTTTATATAAAGCAAAATTGTATTTTCTAAATAATCTCCACAAAATTTTAAAGCATATTTGTATAAAAAATAATTTATAAGTTTTAAAACTTGAAATGTTCTTATTAATTTAGTTTTAATATACTGCAAATTTCATGGATGTATGTACATACATACAAAACATTTCTCTGCGTTTTATTTTAATTTCAATTATCTGCTTATAAAAAACACCCTTTACACAAAAACATTTTAAAATTAAAAAATATTTGTTTTAATATATGTATATGATTGCTTTTTGAATATCTTAACAAATTAAAATTTGTTTGAGAGACCGCAAATGTGAATGTGGCTTACAAAAAATAAATGGACCGAGCTTAATCGACTATTCAATATATATGTAAGGACTTTGAATGTAATTTATGTTGTCGAAAATAAATACTTTGGAAAATACAAACTGGATGTCTAGCTTATCTGTACATCTTCATCCTTATCAATTTTTATGAATTGTATAAGATAATCATGTAACTAGTTGAGCCGCCACTACAAAATGGCGGACAATGAATTTATATATGGGTCAAGTCTGATATTTTAAAATGTAACTTCTAGAACCCTCTCAATATTGTGCTTGACCAGTAGAATGCAGTAAATAAATTAAAAATGTAAAATCCAAGATGGCGTCTAAAACAAAATGGCGGAACAAAATTTTTAACCCCATCAATATGGGTATCAAATTAAAGGGCTTGACTAATAGAACACAGTTAACTACGTAAAAATTTAAAATGAAGGATGGCGTCGGATATAATAAAGAAAAATGGCGTATAACATGAAATATAGGTTAAGCTACGATGTTGTATTAATACATGATGGTGAAGGGTACTATCAGATTCGGCACGGCCGAAATAGCACTCTTATTTGTTGAATTCTGAAAAATGTTTACCAATACACATGTATTTATGCATATATGTATAAAACTTTTACGTATGTATGCATATTTGTTAAAAAAAACAATATTTTGTTATTGCGATATACGAGTATAAATAGGTTTTTAATAAATCCCATATTTATTTATCATAAAAAGTTGTTATTTTAAGTTGATTAAGTTTTACTGTTTGTATTAATAATAAACTTTTTTTTACTAAACTTACATACTATAACTATACATTATCATAAAATAAATAATTACTACACATTAATTAAAACAATATCATTACGTATAATTACAAATTTTAACAAATATTTATAAAGTATATAAGCGTTTTTTTAAATGCTTTGGTCTTAAAAATGTTTAAAGGGAATATGATAACGAGTGGTAATTAGCGAGATGCATATATTGTTGGTCACAGGTTGAAAGGTCCTAACTCTAATAATTTTAACTGACGGGAGGAGGCAAGAACGTAATAGAAATTGCTTTTAAAACTATTATTTTTAATTTTTATGTCGAAATGTAATTGTGTTAGATATATTGGAATCACAAAAAAAACAATTTCGTAAAAAATAGGAGTTAGGGCCTTTCTACTTGTAACCATCTTACAAAAGGTAGGTAGGTAGGAAAGGGGGATGCAGAAAGCAGTAACTGCCTCCTACACCCACAATCAGAGACCAATAAGGTCCATTGCGTTACCCTTTCATATATTAAGATAGAAAAGAGAGAGTTTCCAAAGATATAGTACATGAGAAAATAATAAAAATAAAATAGAAGAAAGAAAGAAAAACATATTCTCTACGAGCCCCATTGCATGTTCACTAGCCACCCGATCCCCATGATGAATCCGATAATATTCCCCAGCTTGCACCTTGAAACATCACCCAACTCATCGTGGAATCGTTTACCTAACCACTTTAGCCTGTGATTCTGTAGGCTACTACTGAGTTCAACCTGGGTCATAAAGCCCTTGACACCCTGCAGTCTCTTCTGTCTCTCCACGCCATATCGGTCCTGTCAGATACCCATGACTTGATACGCCCATAATAGTATCCTAAACGAGGTCTCACTATATCCTCTACGCTCGTCGAAACCAATGTCGATCAACCGCGCGCAGGTTCGTCAGCAATTTCATTGCCGTCGATTCCATTGTGCCCTGGTACCCAACACAGTCTGACATCGAAGGGGTTCATGATCCTATCGAGTGCCCTCCTACACTTCTCAACCAACCTAGATTTGACATAATGTCCCTTCAAGGCTTTGAGCGCCGCCTGACTGTCAACGTATAGAGTAACCTCCCTACCCTTGGAACATGTTTCAATATAAGATCCGTCGCCTTAAAGATAGCCAGTATCTCCGCTTGGAACACATTAAAGTTATCAGAAAGTTTGTAAGACCTCCTGATGTTCTCTAACATAATATAGACATCTGCCCCTGTGCCTATATCCATCTTCGATCCATCCGTAAAGACTGCACAACCCTCAAACAGTCTGTCGGATCCTATCCAACAATTCCTATCCGGAATTATCAGCGGGGGTGTCCTAACAAAACTGATCTCTGTGACCCTGTAGTCTGTCAAATAACCCTGACATCGCACACAATCCTGGAGACCAGTTTCCCATAAAATTCTAGTGTGGCCTATGTTAAGTATCCTACCCAACCCTGACTCACCTAGCCTAAACAAGCTCCTTTCCGCCATTCCCTTCACCTACAACTCTATAGGTATAGTGCCGAGATTGGTTTCCAAAGACCCCTAAGGTGTGCTCATAGCACCAGTGATGCCAAGTGAAGCACACCTCTGAACCTTAGTGAGGAGCTTCCTATAACAACCCTTATCTAATACCTCCCACCATACAGTACATCCATATTTTAGAATGGGTCTTACCACCGTCGTGTAAATCCAATTCACCACCCTTGGTTGTAGGCCCCAACTCTTGCCTACGGAGTTCCTGCAGGTGTAGTAGGCTTTCAGACCCCTTTTCTCCCTCTGCCGAGTGTTCTGTCCCCATGACAGCTTACTATCGAGGACTACAACGAGATATTTCGCCCCGCTCGCTAACTTTACTCCAAGAAGATAATGTACATAGTGCCGATTGAAATACCTCGCTAATCGTTGTATATTCCCTATCCTGCAAGCTACGTTCTATAAAACCTACCACATCATGCAGCGCACTCAACAGATCTACCCTTCAGATAAGCATGTTGAGCCCCACTGATCATGTGGGTATCAATAAAACCCCTCAGATGTAGATCGACCAGTCTCTCTTTAACGTCTTAAGCAGAAAAGACGAGAGGCTGATAGGTCTAAAATCCTTCGGCTTCAAGTGTCCTGCTCTACCAGCCTTGCGTATAAAAATAACCCTAACCTCACTCCACCTCCTAGGTATGTATCTCCTCAGGAGACACGCTCTAAACACTCTTGTCAACAGTAAAAGAAAATGATCCGAGACGTTTTGCAGCATGGCAGGGATAATTCCATCCGGACCCGGGGTTTTTTAGGTCTCAAACGTATTAAACGCCCATGCTACTTTATTCGTCCTTATCATCTTAACTATCTCCCGTTCCCTATTGATCGATCCCTGGTCGACCTCTGTCGAATGAGCGTCCCTCACATTCACACAGCCGGGAAAGTGTGTCTCCATAAGAAGATCCAGGGTCTCCGAGCAAGACTCTGTCCACGAGCCATCCGTTCTCTGAATATAACCAGGTACCATAGGGTCTTTGGATAATATTTTTCTGAACCTTGATAGCTCATTTGCAGACTCTATGGACTCGCAAAACCTCGTCCACGATGCCCTTTTGACCCTCTTGAGTTCTCCTTTATACCTATTGAAACAAACTTTATAGCTCTCCCAATCGTCGGCCTACCTACTGGCCTTCGCCCTATTAAATTTGTTTCTAACCATAGACCTTTGAACACCCTGTTCCCTGGTTCACCATTTCGGCTGTTCCCTTTTCCCTGGAAAGACTAATGGACATTCCGCCCCGTAACTCCCTATAAGAGTGTCAGTCTCCCCACCACCGAATCTATATCAGAGTGCTTAAAGTTCCCGATTGATATATCCCATATACCATACATAGTAGTCTGCCTAAAAGACGCCCAATTCGTTCTGCGCGGGTTCCTATAGGGTTCCCTACTAGATCTGGTATAGTCCAATTCAAAATTGATCCTGCTGTGGTCTTAAAACGAGTATTCACTCGCAACCTTCCATCCCCTTACAAAATCATTACCCCTATTTGTCAAAGTAATATCTATAACTGCCTTTATATCCCTTGTTCTGAATGTCGGCAAATTGCCCTTATTACAAATATAGAGATTGTTAGTAGTTACAAATCAAAAGTTTTCTCACCTCTTCCATTTATGTCACTACTTCCCCACTGGCTGTGATGTGAGTTGGCGTCACATCCAAGTATGACATCAAACTTCTTTCTCCTCGCGTACTCGACTAGCCTTCGAACGTTCATACATACAGAATATTTTCGAAGATTTTAAGTAATTTATCAATAATTTAATTAATAAATAATTTTCATTTTGTTAATTGTTCCTATTTGTTTATACTTTCCCTGAAGAAGCTACACTATGTAGTAGCGAAATATTAGAAAATAAAATTATTTAAAAAAAAAATTGATGTCAAGCTTAATATAAGAGCAACTATTGAAATAAAAAAAATAATAAAAAATAACAAAAAATTAAAAATAAAAAAAATTAAACTATACGCGCTTAAAAATATTTATCAGCTGCCTTATAAACACGAGGACAATGCATTTCAGCCAATAAACTATAAGCGCATTTGTTTGTACCTTTTTCTATGCGATGCTTAATCGAATGTTTATTCCACATATGAGCCACATAAGAGTTTTCAATTCGAGCCATGGTTTGCTCTAATAAATTAGGGTCAAAAAAATCCTTCCACTGATGCCATGGTATAGCATAAAACGCTTCCTTAGGATATACTTTTAAGCCCATACAACGTTTAATATCCATCATTATGTTAATGTTTTTAGTATTGCAAATAATCTGTGTCACTCTTGTTATGACACCCGGACCATTATTGCCCCAATTACTTCCATCAAAAGTCTGCAGAAAGTTTTGCAGACATTGAAAAGCGATTTCATGACCAAAACTTCCGGAATCAAAGTTCATAACACCAGCTGCTAAATAGTTACTGGATTCAGCGCCCGTATAATTTGGTGGTAGTTCTTCCATAGAACGTAGCATGACAATATCCATATCCAAATAAGTGCCACCCCAACGCCAAAGAGTTAAAAATCGCAAAAAATCTGACGTATGTGAGAGAACGTAACTAAATGAAAGAAAAGAAAAATCCTATTAAAATAAATTCTTTAGATTTTCAATGTAAACCATTTTTTATTTTGGCTTAAGTTCACTTATTCTTTCATTTAATTTTATAATTCAAATTTAATTAAATTGTAACCATTTTTAGGAATATTCTTTCTAAAATTATTTCCGATATTAGCATATTGCATTTTCGAAATCAGCTACGATTTCATCATCAGCACTCTTTATCGGTATACTACTATGTAATTTAAAATTCCTATTTATGTTACAATTCAATGAAATTTGAATTAGTGAATCTTAGTATTATTTTTCGAATTTGTTGAATTTTTATTTCACCTATCAAATGACAATTCATAATTCAACATGTTCATATTCTTTTATATTCGTAATACATTTTTGTTACATATTGTTTTTGTTTTTGTTTGAAAATTTAATATATAGTAAAAGTTCGAATAAAATATAAATATATAATAAATTCTATAGTTTTAGATTTAGATAATTTGTTTCGGACATTTATTATCTGTGTATGTGTTTATATTCAAATAAGATTATGTATTATAATTATAAAATTAAAACTGGAATAAAAATAAATCGAAAGGATCAATATATTTAAAATAAAAGACAAGGGCAATGCATAATAAATAATTTAAATTAATCATCAATGTTTTACAAAAAAAAAAATATATATATATATATATATATATATATATATATATTAAACGATTAGTTAGCATAAGAGATTGTGCATATACCAGTAAAAATAAAATTTATCAGTTATGTACTCAGGATAACCTCTAAGAATATTTTAAATATCGATATTTTAAAACAATATCAGTCTAATATTAATTAAATTATTAGAAGATTTAAAAAAAATAAAAGTATGTGAAGAAACATGATCATTTATTTTCAAGTTAGAAATATATCGAATAATATTGTTAAATATCAATTTATATTTTCCCTGATATTTTAGCGCGTGTATGCCGCAATATGCGGCATTAATAGAGCTATTACAACATGTCCTCTTAAAGCATTTACAAAAGAACGGAAACTCGTGAAGAAAAAAAAAATCAATACGAGGATTAAAGTTTAGAAATTTGTCAATAATCATTTTACTTTACTTAAAAATTCAAGAGAAAGGCCGTTAAGATTTATATATGTATGTATATATATATTTTTTTTTCTTTTCCATTTTTACTTTGGTTATTGTTGTAGTTTGGGTAAAGTTGTAATTACTATGTAATAATTTGTTTTGGCCTTTTGGGGCTTTTTTATTACGAAATTGAATTAATAAATAAATAAATAATACTATCAGTATAAAATCCAAACCCCATAAGTTTCGTCTTTACAGGATTGGCACAGAACCCACTTTTAGACGCCCATTAATCAACACAACTTAGTATATAATTAACAAACAAATTGAACATCACCCGCAAAAACAAAGGGGAAACAAGAGGTACCTTGTTAAACTCAAGCAAGAGGACATTTATATAAATCATGAAAAGCAGCGGGCCAATTACGTGATATGGTGAGTGTGAGATAAAGAAGGACCAATAGAAAAGTACTGATGCATAACATTTAAGAAAATAACATGCTTAACAAGAAAATTTAAAATAATTTAAAAATTTGTAAAGTAGCATTAGTTTTTCAAATGCTTAGATAATCAACTTCTTTATTAATTTATTTATTAATTCAATTTCGTAATAAAAAAGCCTCGAAGGGCTTTAATTGAATGAAATTTTAGATAAATTTAATTAATATTTTGTTACTTACCTAGACCGAAATAACGCACCATCTGTTAACCAATCATAAATTGGTGTATTAGCTGCATAAGTCCATAAATTTAAATTTCTTAAATAAACGTTGTCATATGATAGTATGGCCTCCAGCAGAGCATCACTTTCTGTCTTGCTTCCGTTTTTGTTTAAATACTTATAACGAGGGCTAGCGAACAATACAAATACTTTTGAGTGGGAATTATGAAGGGCAGCTGATTCTATTGCACAAGCTTGTCTAGCATTTAGTGTAACCATATTCCGATGAAACGCACTGCTTAGAGTTTCATCAGCTCTAAAGGTTTGCATTTGCGGGCAGGATGTTTCGTGAAAAAATATACTTTTACCTGGTGTCGGTTGTATCTTCGCCAGTAAAATATCCTCCAGTTTTTCTAAGCCCCAATCGGTGAAACTCTGATTACTGTTTAGTTCTACGAAGTGAGAGTCCACATAACACAAACGCATATCAGGTTTTTGAATCAAAGTGAACACAATAAAAATTATACACAGTATTATAAGAAATAAGAACGTTAACCGTAAACGAAAATTGCCTAACATTAATTTTCCCAAGAGTTTTTTAAATTTTATTAAATACACTGACATTTTTCAATTTTGTTGTGGTTTGGATTGTGCCTTGGATAGTTACGATGTTTTTCTTAGATTTTTTTACGATTTATTTTAATTGATTAATATTAAACCCAACGGGCGATTTTTTGAATATTCAATAAAACAACAAATATCTGACGTTGTTTTCTCAGCGAATAATAAATCAAAAATTAAAGTTCAATATATTTTTGCAAGAATATATTAACATAGGTAGTGGTGCGAGACCGGCGTGCTATTTTTTTTTTGTCAAAACATATGTCAAGCTCTAAATAAAATAAGGAGAATTCAGTTCATAGAATTGTCTAACTCTATATATAAAAAAAGACGATAAATTCTGTTTGTATGCGCTATCACCTAATATGATTTTGTTTACAATAGTTTTAGTGCTGCCACAAAATAAAAATAAAGGCTGAACTAACAATAACATGCGGGTTGTCAGATCTTTTTAATAGTTTCTTTATTTTGTGTCCGTTAGTTATGTTATACATTATCGTTTATATAGTAGATTTGTATTATTTTACTATACAGTATTGTTAAAATATGTATGTATTTCTTTTTTTTAACACTATTTCAATGCATAATCATATAACATAAACAGTAACATGACTTGTATAATTAACAGATTTTGCCAGTTAAATCATAACACCATTATACAAATCTACTAACTTATTTAAGAATTAAATAAAGATTTCTAAAACAATGGAACATATATTTGCTCTAAATGAAATGATTATATTACCTTCAATCTTATTGTGTTGAGTAGTTAATTTTTAATTGTTAAAGTCATAGAAAGCTTAAAACATCTTTCATATAACTTAACACAAATTAAAAATAAATAAAAAATACAAATAATAAAAGACAAACAAATCTTACATCTTATTTATCACAAATATTGCAAACATCCTTATGAAGCAAATAATCATGATGATAATGTACATTCAAATTGTCTGATTGTCTAATTGCAGCTGTAAATATTTCTAAAGATATTATTTTTACCAAAATTATTAATATCGTTATTAAAACAATCAAAATCTCATAAATTAAATAAAGAAACTACTAATATCACAGTTTTAAGGAACGCTGGTCTATAAAAAAAAACTCGTAACAACTTGGATGTTATTTTTTAATAACTTAAATTTTGAAACAATCACTAAAATGTGTTTATTAAACAAAAGACCCTCAGTGGTATTCCAACTATTTATTTTTTTATATCTAATTTGACGTTTAATGAGAGAACCAGCGTTTAAATGAATTAAATATTTTTAAGTCAAAGTTTCTATGTAAAAAAAAGTGAAATAAATAATGGTAGATTGTGTATTATATCAAAAGTTTAAACGAAATAAGAAAAGAGTCATGTTACAAGTAACACAGTCTGAATGCCGTGTAAGTTGTAACCACAGACTATTATTCTGTGGTTGTAAACATTTTTAGGAATATACAATTTAATTTAATTTAAATTATAAAATTAAATAAAAGAATAAATGAACTTAAGCCAAAATAAAAATGATTCACATTAAAATTTAATATATAGTAAAAATTTCGAATAAAATATAAATATATAATTAAAATAATATTTAAATCCCACTAAAGGGAAGTTTTTATTGTAAAAAAATTTTTTAAATCAAAATAATGAATTAAATTTTAAAAAATACGGTAGCCTTAATTGAAGTATATACTTGTTTGCATTTCTCTCTTTTGAACGGCAACTTACTAAGGTGTTCTTAAGAGTTCTTATAATTATATAAATAATTTTTGTAAATGTCAAACTAACATATAAAATCGATCTCCTTATTCATGTTAATATAAAAAAGAGATGTTATGATGCATTCATCTGATTAAATGCTCACTGCTCATATTAGGGATGGGCAAATTGGAAAAATCTATCGATATTTATTATATCGATATTTTATTTTATCATCGATATTTATTAATTTAAAATATCGATATTTCGATATATCGACTGAAACATATTTACCTAGTTATTGTTGAAATGATTTACATTTGAAAATTAAATACACCCACTTATGTACATACAAACAAAAATAGATGTATATTGGGCTTCGTAGCAACTTTTTATTCCAATTTTTATAATAAATAAACTAGATATTATTATATGTATTAATAGAATAAATGCTTGCTCTTATGCCTGAGCTTATAAAAACGAAAATTAGAAAACATATTTACGATTAAGGATAAGATCAGTAATATGACTAGATCAAACATAAAAACAAAAAATAAACGAAAAATTCATTAGACAATCTTAAGTTTTAAAGTCAACAATTGATGTATTGTTTACACCAAATCTATAAAATAAATTCTGAAAAAATAATTACGATTAAGGATGAGATCAATTATATGACTAGATCAAACAAAAAAACAGAAAACAAATTAAATTTTGACAGAAAATCTTAAGTTTAAAGTTAACAATTGAGGTATTGTTTACATCAAATCTATAATAAGTATGTATATAATAAGTATACTAGTATAATTAAAACTAAATTCGCCTTTGCTGCTGTATCTTCTTTTGGAAAACTTTTAAAAATATGCTCCGATATTAGTAAATAAATATCGATGTATCGATATTGAGGTATTTATAATATCGGCGATTAATATCGAAATTTTTTAAACTAAATATCGATATTTTGATATATCGATATATTTTGCCCAACCCTAGCTCATATATTTTTTTAAGAAAAACAAAATAACACGTGCAGAGCACCTTGTGGAAAAATTATATTGTAAGGAATTTTATTATTACTAAGTTTTAAATAACTTATTTTAGAATTTTAAATAATACAATCAGAAAAATTGTATAATGGCTGTGGAGTTAGCGGCTAAAAAAAGGAAAAGAAAACATGAAGAGTCGGTTCCATATGACGGTGATGGTGCCGAAATGGTGCCCAAAAAGCAAAAGACAAAATCTTTGGCTTCTGAAATAATGAAATGTAAAAAGGTTCAAAATAATAATAAAGAAGAACCAATGGATGACTCCCAACAAGATTCAGGTTTTGATACTGAAGAAAAGAATATGAGATTTTCCAAAGATTTCAAAATGTTGGAGTTTCGCAAAAAATTAAAAAGTGATAAATACATAACAGGTAATAAAATAAATAGTTAAATTAGATAAAAAAGGATAATTTTTTTTATAAAATTGATTTACTCTTATAGAAATACGACATTTTTTGTATTTGTGTCAAACCAGGCCAAAGACCATTGCTAAGTATATAGAAAAACGTGGCAAACCTTTGGAATTTGCCGAGGCTTTAGAACGTGTGAATAAAGGCAATGTCTTACATATAGCCTACATTTGTGAGGCCCTGCATTTAGTAATTATGGAAATCCTTAGCAATCAGCGCAGTCATATGGAATCAGCTGTTCATGCTTCACGTTACTTCCTTAAATCGCATGGCTCTCTATTAGAATTACTCTTGCACTCAGCCCAACTTAATCATCGCAAAGTGGCACTAAAACTACTTACAGCTATTGTGTGTGTGGATCCCCAATTAGGTCGCCAGGTGCTCTCCTGCTATGACATTCTTTCGAATGTTCAATATATTACACAATTTCTATCTCACTCACAATTCGAACAGAGGCAGCAACAACAACAATCACACAATGAAAATAATGATGAAACTGTGCGCAAATGTTTTATACACTTTGTTCTCTCTTATATGGTTGATGGTAATACTCTACTCGTTCGTAACATTTTAGATCAAGGTTCACTTGTGACAGCTTTAGCTGATGGTCTTATTTACGATGACTCCGTAACAGTTTGTGTAGTTTTGAGTACTCTAAAAAAGTTTGTACTTGAATGTCCTGATATATCGAAGACCAAAAAGATTCATGTCTTTGATTTGGATTGTTGTAAATCATTTGTTAAACTTTACGATTGGAAGGGACCTCTTGTATATGCCGCAAAGCATTTGGAAAAGAAGCGGATAGCTAAGCATCAGAGTGGCCTAGAATTTAATAATTTAGTGAATCCCCAGGAAAAAGATGCTGTTTCAAAAGCAGTACATGAATTTTTGTTAGTTTTGTTGACATCCAGAAAATTCGGCATAACATTTGATACAGCTAATTTCTTCAGAGAGAAACATAATACTATACAAGGTAATTTTTTACATAAATTTATATTCTATATGAAATTTTTAAATAATGATTTAGATGTAGTTTTTTTTAAGGAATAACAAATGTGTTAAACCTTTCTTTTTTTTTTTCAATTCCTTTACTTATAAAATTTTTTATTACAATAGTAAAAAAAAGTTAAATAAGACGTTCAGTTTGAACTTAGGGCGCTAACGAACTCTTTCCATCTTTTTCGATCATTAGCTAATGATTTAACTTGGTTCCATGTCATTCCGATATCTTCATAATCAATTTTTATGTTTCTTATCCACGTTAAGCGTGGTCGACCAGGACCTCGTTGACCTTGCGGGTTCCACTATCTATGGTCTTTTGACAAAAATAAACTATTTTTTAATTTTCAAATATTTTTGTAGTCAAAAAACAAACAATTTAAAAATTATTATTTTTGATTGCATTGATTTGAGTTTTTAGTCTGTAAATTTCCAAATTTTTCATAAAAAAAACTGGGCTAAAAAATATCCTGGCATTATTTTCATTAAACAAATTTTGCCAAAAATAATGTTACTTGGAATAAATAAACAAAATAAGTTTTTTAGAAAATATGTTTGACATGATTTTTTTAAAAAATATTTATTCAAGAGTTTATTAAGTTTTTTCACTGTTTTTTTTTTTTTATTTTTTATTTTTAGGTCAAATTATAGGCTACATTTACCATCCCTGGAATGACGAGCGCAAAACCGATTTAGTAATGAAGATTCTGGGGTCCTGTCCCGATTTATTCCGAAACTCTGTACGCAATTTTGCTGGCATTATAAATCCTTTACGTACTGCCTCTCAATTTTGGCTGCAGGCCGCTAATTTCTTAACGAACATTATTACTGCCTGTCACCCACGTCACCTCAAAGGTGCATTGGATAAAATCACCTTAACCGATTTTTCATTTTGGGTTAAGGATATTTGTTTGCCGTTGGAGACATTAGTACACATTAAGGGTAGCAACTTTTTGTTGCACAAAAGCTTCCAACAACGTTTGGCTACTAATCGCTTATTGTTGGCTATGTTTCAACAATATACCAACTATATCCAGTTTATAAATCAAAGGGAGCAGAATAAAAATTCAAATTCCTTAAGACGTTTTAAGTTCGACATTTTAAATCATTTACTTCTGAATTTTCCTACTATGGAAAATATTCTCTTGTCACTACACAAGTCCATACAATTAAAGGATTTAGAAGAAGTGGACGTTTTGGTTCACTTGGATATTGCTCTAGATTTAGTACTAATTCTGTGTCAAGAAAATCGTAGTTTCGTTAATAAAACTTCGGTTATATTAGACTATTTGGAACTGTTAAGACCCCTGTATGCTCAGGATGAAGAGGAATCGATACAAGACGAAAATAATTTTAATATTAAATTAGAAATGAAGGCTATAAAAACCATATTGTTGTTGTTCCCAAAAGCATTGGAACCAGAAAAACCACGTTTCAGCAGTGTTTTGAGATCGTTTATTAAGGCATTTGTTTACGGCGAGTCTGATGTTAGTTGTGAGGCAGGTATTCTACTCAGAAGTATTTTTAAAAATACAGGTATTTTTGAATCGGGTGAATTTGAAATCGATTTATGGCTGGAATCATTAAAATTTTTCGATTTGGAAACTGTATATATTGTAACACAGGTGTTTATTGAAGTTTTAAAGGTAAGCAGTTGTCATATTGGTAAAACAAGTAATTCATTATTCAAAATAAAATTGTGTTATATTGTACATTTTCCTTGTAGGTCACTAAAGCTAAAGTGGAATTACCAAAGTCCGTAGAAGCTGCCGCTAATAAAGAAAATTTACACGCACTCTTCGCTAATATCGAAAAAGGCTTATCGGTACAAGCCTACGTTGAAACCCTCTGTATTAGCAAATTTATGCCATTGATATTTAAAGGTGTTTGCATTGAAGATGTTTTAGGTGAATATTTAGAAATTGTCTGCTTTTTAATGTACCACTATTATCCCACTGCCGAAAGTGTTGTATCCTTGTATAGCCAACATTTTAATAGCATGTTGCCCTACATGCAAAACTGGCTTAATAATGACGAAACAGAAGAGAAACATTTGCAATTGGATGCAAAAGCTGCCAAAGCCATACCGCACCTTAAGGAGCTACAAAATTTAATACTATTCGGCCAACACAGTTTCGAACAAATATTCGAAAGTAAATCGCAGGAAGTTGCATGTGAAGTTGAATTTAAAGGAAATATGAAAAAATTTTCGAATCTTATACAAAATCCTCGATTACTTATGATCTATATACATCAAGTACTATTTGAGGTTCAAAAACTAAGGAAAAAACGCTTGCTCACTCAGGCCCAAGCAGAAAAATCCGCTGAATTTGTTAATAATTGTTTGGAGATGATTTTTAAATTTGCCGGAGAAGATGAGAAGCCTATAAATGATGAGAATGATTCCTTGAATAATGAATCATTTACACACAAGTTATTAAAATACATTTATGGCGTTCGATTAAATGTTTTAAAATCAAATGAACTAATTTCAGCCGCGAATGTGGAAGAGCACTCGTTCAAACATTATTTAATTTTCCTTAATTTAATAACTGAATATTGTAACAAAATTGAATGTTTTGAAAATTATGCCGAAAATTTCAAGTTAAAATTAGTTAAGGCTGTAGCCATTTCCTTCAACTCCAAGAATGTGGTGAAAAACAACTCTGCGCATTTTGAAGAATTTATAAATTTAATCAAAGTCTTCCAGTTAGGGGCTGAGCACTGCGTAGAGATTTTAAATTTGCTTATGGATAATCTATCTTATAAAGATTTCTTTTTGATGGATAATAATAATCAAAAATCTTTTTATTATTCTTTAGTGGTTACAGTTTTACAACGATTGGTGAACCTAAAAAAAACTGTTAAATGTGGCGAATTTGTTAAGAAATTTTCTAAAATTTATTGCAATTTCTTTAAAAAACTAACAGGAGATTTTAATGTAGAAGCTTTAGAGGAAGCCTTTTATAATTTCCTAATAATAAATCACCAATTCATCCAGGAATTGGACACAAAGGTTTTCGAATCATTTTTCGAAGAAAGAAAATTGACAAAATCTTGCATTAAACTGGCAACTTTGATCTTTGAACGTTTGTCTAAATATGATAAAGTGTTTGTGGAAAATTTGGAGTGTTGTTTGGATAAAAAAGAATTGATGTATCCTTTAATAGATTTGTCATTTAAAAAAAATCTCGAATTGGATGCTGCAGTTTTACAAAAAATCTATCAAAATTATAAAAATGGATTTATGAGAACCATTGAGAAACCGTTAAAGGCGGGCATGATATACAAGGAAAATGTGGCTACCAGTTTAAAGTTAATAGAACAATGTATGCCCTTGACTGAATGCAAAGATTTCTGCAATAAACAGTTTAAATTTGAGCATATAGAACTCTATCAATTGAGAACCATTTATAAGATATTTGAAAAAGCTTTTGTCAATTTGGAGCACAAACAGAAATCTTCCATATTTGTTAACTACATAATGGTGCAGGTGCAAATGTTATCTTTGGATTTGAAAATGCAAAAATTAAATACAGAAAAACTACAGCTAATAAGCTATCAACTGCAGAAGTGGTTCAAGTTCGGCAGGGACTTAAATAAAGCAGAAGGAGATGCGCATGAATTGCAGGAGTGTTCTCCAGATTTCTCTAAACTTTTAAAATCACAGCAGTGGCTACAATTTTGCAAATCTTGTCTAAAGTTGGGCATGCATATTAACGAAGCCGAAGCAGAAATTGATATTAATGACAAGTTCAATGGTTTGTTATTGGAATTGTTGGCATTCTTGGCGGACAACTTATATAATGATTACACTGAAGAGTCAAAGAATTCTTTGGCTAACGCAGAATGTGCACAACTTTACGAAATGATATTTACTCACTCCAAATTTTATAAAATTATCTTGACAAAACCTTCACAGTCTAAAGTGAAAACCCAAGTTTTACATTTACTTTATATAATGGCGAAGAAGGAACCAAGCTCTTTACAGGAAACACAAATTCCAGTTGTTTTGGGAGCCTATCAAGCCAAACTTTACGACTGTGATCGTTATTGCTTGGCTTTGTTAAATTTGTTTGAATACTATGACCGTGGTTTGACTAAATATCGTCCATTGATCTGGGGTGAAAGTGCCATAGCGTTTTATGCGCTTAAGGCGGCAGATGAGGAAAGAGCGAAACTTATGCAACAAGAAACCTCTATACAACAAGTCATGTCATTGGTAGATCGCCAGCAATGTGAGTATACTATAGACAATTTTCCTATATGGCGTAAATTGAATACTTTACAACAATTGCCTGAAATCCAATTTGAAAATCCGTTTGTCAAGGCTTGGCAATTCGGAGCTAATAAATTGGAGCAAAAAGTGGAAATGGGTGCGAATGAAATTGCCGAAACGGAAATGCGTTTATGTCCAAAGCGCAGGGAAATTTTTGAACAATGTTATGATCCTGCTTTCTTTGTGCCACTCATGTCTATGTGTTTCTCGCCGGAATCATACACCCATCCCGCCAGGCCAGTGCAAAATGGACTTTTGGCCGTGACTTTTGCTGCACTGTCATCGCAAGATAAAGAAATGCGTCAAGCAGCCGGTTGTGTGCAGTTGCGTTATCGCCAACATTTTGAAAATAGTAAATTTTTAGAAAAACCTTTATGGATACAGACCTATGAGAATTTGCAGGCAGGTCTTAATGACTTAAGGACTTCTTGGATGAAACACAAAACCAATTCGGGCACACCAAGAGTGCCTTATATATCGGGGCTATTTGTGGCCAAAACGTTTATTTTGACCACCGATCCTACACATTTACTATACAAACAATTAACCATGTATTTACGACTAAAATCCAGTTTCAATTTTCAATGTATACCAGAATTTAATGTGCTTTTCTACTCACCCGAGGTTGAACATCATGAATTCCGAAAGTTCATAGTAGAGGTCATAAAGAATGGCATTAAATCTAGTTCGGATCTCTTCCTACTAGTCTCCACTAATACTTTTAAAGTGTTAATGGGTTTCTACGGCAGTACCATGTCTACTCTGGAAACAAATCTACAAATCCTCTCGCTATTTTCCTCGTGCGTCAAAATACCTGCCTCTTCTAAGATTATGATCGAACATATAGGTATAATACCTTGGCTAAGTTCTATTATCAATTCCATCGAATTCTATCAGTTTGATGTTATCGAAGGTTTTATCAGCACTATCAGCAATCTCTGGTATGCCCTCAAAGCCAACGAAAAAGAATTTCATAACTTCCAACATCTAATGCTTGAAATGCACCGATTAATTTTGCAGCTAATACCTTTGATATCGCCTCGTATCTCCCTTAAAAAGTTTGCAAATTTAATGAATATTTTAAATAAGACTTCCTTGCAGTCCTCGCAATACTTGGCCATGTCCTCGAATAAGTTAAGTAAACTTCTTTCCTGTGCTGAGAAACATTTCGATACGCTGATATTGCCTTTGCAATCAATTTACGAAAATGGTGGCATGGGTAGTTCTACGCTCCAGGACTACTGTAAGGAACTTTACAACCAGCAAGTTGATGATAAGGCCATATTGGCATTATCTAGTTTAAGATCGTACATTATTTCCTGGTGGTCCACCCATAATGATAAACAAAGTTTAAATGTTACAAATGATACTTTAGTTAACTGTTGATAGAGTGTTTTTTCTACTATTTTTATTATGTATGTAGTTTTTAAAAAAATTATGTAACGTAATTGGTATTTTTAATCAAATGCAAAATATCATACTTTTTAATAAAAAAACGGAAACAAAATAATTAAATGTGTGTTGTTTTTCTTTTGTTTTAATTATTTTTTTTTCCAGAAAACCGAAAGAATTAAGGAGTCATAGAAAAAGACTCAAGCTTTTTGAAAATAATTATATTCAAATTCTAGTTGAATCCGGCCTCTGCATTGTTGGCCTCAAAACAATTATTTTATTGAATTTATTAAAAATAAGTTCTGCTATCACTGTGTCAGTTAATTAATGGCGCATCATGCAGTCACTTTGAGCGGGTGTAATGGCTCCTCCTGCATTACTGGTGGATTTTCAGTGCCCCAGAAGCGATAGTTTTGCTTGTTCACGTACCCGCTGAGGTGGAAATGAGCCTCATCACTTATTATGATTTTGGTCAATAAATTGTTTACTGCGGCCTTGACACGATTATTCCGTGCCCTTGGTGAGTATATCGCTTCATGGCTTGTTCACTTGTATTCTACATCTGTCTAGTTCACAAATATCAAAACAGATTTGACATTGGCCGCCATTTGCAAAAATAAGAGCATCTTCCAATAGGGAGATTTTTTTTGGCCCACCTTGTAGTAATAAAATTTATTATTAAAAATATTTAAATTACGTTTATACTTTTAAAGATAAACATTTATGTAATAATTTACTTCTAACGTTTTTTCTAAAGAAATGTTAAAATATTGAAAAAGCTGGTTCACCTTAATCTACTATCTTGTCCACAATTCAAATAGAGTATGCCAACAAAAAAAAAAAAAAAAAAAAAAAAAAAAAGGAAATACGATGGCTTATTTTAATCATCAAGTGCTATATCTTAAATACATATAGTGATTCCTAACACCAAAAAAGATGTCATCTTCATCACCGTATGGTTTTATCATGGGCGCAACTCGACCATTCAGAATTTGGAAAAAATTAACTGTTCTCATTTAATACACATATAAAACTAACTTAGTTTAAGATTTTAAAGAAATAAACATTTTCAGCTTATGTTCTTTCGTTTGATATCAATATTGAGGGGTTTGAAGTGGTTACAGTTTCAAAATTTAATTTACGTTTGTTAATTTTAGGAAAATACGAAAGCATTTATAGTTTTGTTCTTATATCTCAGTTAGTTTCAAACCGATTTGTCAGTTTTTCTTCGCAATAATTTTCGAGACCTTGACTTATATTCTGGTGACTTTAGAATGTTCAAAAATTAATTAGAAGCATCACTAATTTGATATATTAAAAAAATCATTTTTGCCTATAACTCGAATTATTACAATAACATTTAAGAATAAATTCTTTTAACAAATTATTATCCTTAATACTAACAGAACAGACGTTGGTGTATTTTATTATATCGATGATCATTTTGTTTATATGTATGTATGTATGTGTGTGAATGTATTTAAAATGTTTTTTAATGTTCCCTTTGCCCTTTAACTGTATGGGGGTAGTGCTTTAACACTTTATTAAATTTTAACGTTTTTAAAGCACAGACATACTTGAACATTTTTTAATTTAAATTATTTCCAACTTACAACTAAATGTTTCGTAACTACATATGTATATAAAAACATTTAACAATAATAAAATTGGCAAAATACGCAAATCTTTCGAATAAGTGTTAAGAGCACACAAATACATGCCCCAATGATACACTAATAAAATCCGAAAAAAGAAATGCAAAAAAAAAGATTCAATCCATACCATTAAAATCCCTAAACGACATTTACGATTTGAAATAGAAATACGATACTCGAAAAAAAAATCATATATAAGCCAAAAACAAAAAAAAAACGCACAATAACTGTGAATGAGTTTATTCGAGTATTGTACTCATATAAAAAGCTCTTAACAACAATAAAACAGCTAAGGGAGCCGAAAAACAAAATAAAGCGAAAGCAAGGGAAACAAAAACTGATATATGAAAAAAAAGATGATATGAAAACTCTATAACAATGCAATAATGTGCAATTGAACAGCGTTTATCCAGGGGAACAACAATAGAGAAATATTGTTCACTATTTTTTTATCTTATTGGTGGAGTAGAAATGCATGGCTGGAAACACACTTTCAATATGTTTCATACATTTGCGAACATAAATTATGCAGAAAATGGAACATGGCTTAGTTTGGAAGAGAAAAATATTGATAAATTATTTATGTGGCTTTCAATGGTTTTAGTTGTTTCATAGACGACGTTACGTCGATATTAGGCGTATGAGTAATAAATGTGTGAACAAAATTTTTTATTAAACATACGCCAGAGACAATTTCACAATTTTAAAGTTGTTTAAAGATCTTAAATAACAATTTTTTCAAATTGAATTCTACTCTATATGTTAATTGAAAAATTAACTTAAATCTAATAGTTCTTATCAAATAAATTTTTTCTTGTAAAAAAAATTACTTAACTTTATAAAAAAATGTTCAAACTAATATTTTTTATAACAAACAAAAATTCTTTAAAAAAAAAAAAATTTTTATTAATAATTATTTTCAAAAAATGCATAGAAATTGAAAAAAAAATAAATGTTTTTAACAACAATTTTCCAAAAAAAAAAAATTTTAATAATTAACAGAAGGGAACACAACATAATTCCCCTAATAGCGACATTTTTTAAATTAAAGAATAACTTTCAAAATAAAATACTTTAAAAAGGAAAAATGTTGGTTGGGTTATTGAGGAAGTTTTTTATAGTTTTTTGTTTTATTTTTGAATTCTTATTTGGTTAATAAGAATTTGAAAATAAAACTTATAACATTTCAAAACTTTTTCAATAATTTGGGTAAAAGGTCTACTGACGATCTGGTGTAAGCACCAGTGAAATGCATATAGATCAGCTTAGACCCAACAACCAAATAAAATATTGAAAAATTAGTTGGGAGCATATCCCGAATAATGTAGTAAATTAATTAAAGAATAACTTATAAAAAATTTTAAATATGCAGAAAAGAAAATATAAAATGAATTTATAAATTTTGTCTAAATAAATAATAAATAAGGGAAATTATTTTAAGAGCAGCAAAATAAGAAAAAAACAAAAAAGTAATAAAAACCTTGTAAATATAACGTTAAATATAAAAATTCCCTCTAAAGGGAAATTAAAAAAAAAGTAAAAAATTAAATTAAAACCACACATTTAATATAACAAAGAGTTATGAAAATTGTATGGGTTTTGTGCATAATAAAAAATGTACTCAAGTGAAAGTATTTGTTACTAGGGAAAATTTTCAAAATTTTGACAAAATTTAAGATCTCATAAATAAATAATAATAATAAATTAATTATACAAAAAATTACAAAATAAAAATTAGAAAAAATTAAAATGCTTTCTAACAGTTATAATTTATAACAACCGGTATAAATAACTCTTAAAAAAAATTTCCCTGATAGGGAATTTTTTTTATAACGAATAATTTTTAAAAAATTTAAAAGGGAAAAAATATGAAAAAATATTTTGTAAAGTAAACAAAAAAGCTTATATTCATAAAGAAAATAAAATGTATTTGAAATCTATTTTAAGAAAAAAAATCATTTTAAATTTTATGAATGTGGGGAAAGATGTTTAAAAAATTTTAACAGCAAAAAAATAAATATACTATGCAGAAGCGAAATTAAATAAAAAATTGATGTTAAATTTTAATGTGAATCATTTTTATTTTGGCTTTAATTCATTTATCCTTTTATTTCATTTTATAATTCAAATTAAATTAAATTACCATTTTTAGGAATATTGTTTCTAAAAATAATTCCCATATTAGCCGAGTGGAATGTATTTTTGAAATCAGCTACGATTTCATCATCAGCACTCTTTATCGGTATACTACTATGTAATTTAAAATTCCTATATATGTATGTTACAATTCAATGAAATTTAAATTAGGGAATCATAGTATTAATTTTCAAATTTTTGTTGAATATTTACTTCACCTATCAAATGACATTTTTTATTCAACATGTTCATATTCTTTAATATTCGTAATACATTTTCGTTATTAATATTAATATATAAAAAATTCATAAATTTTAAAGTTATGTCTGTATTAAAAAAAATGTCCTTAGAGGAAATTATTTTAGGTAATTGACAGTTAGAAAACATTTCTTTGAAATAATATACAAAGAAATGAAAACCTTGTAGATATTACGCTAAATAAAAATTTTCCCCAAAAGGTAATTTTTTTTAAATTAAAGAAAATTAAAAAAAAAAAACAAAAAAAATTAAAACCAATCATTTTCAATTCAATTTTAATAAATACAAATAGTAACCAAATTTGCCTAAGTTTTGAGAATAATAGAAAATTTACCCAATTAAAAAATTTCGTTACTAAGGGAAATTTAAATTTATTGTTAAAAATGCAAATCTTATTTTTAATAAATTATACTAAAGATAAATAATAAGAAAAATTAAAATGTTTTACAATAGTTATAATGTGCAAATGAATGTATGTTCACACAGGGAAAATATTTGACTATATTATAGTAACCACTAAAATCTCATAATTTCCTTCCCAAAAAATAATTTTTTTAATTAAAAATTGTCATCGATTTTAATAACAATCCATACTTATACATATGAAAGTATCTTATATAGGCAAGTTGATTTCTTGTAACACAGTTTACGCTCACATTATATAGATTGTTTTTATTTGTTAATGGAATAATCAAAATTTTGGCTTAAGTAGCTAACTTTACGTCTTGACGAGCCATCGACTTGTTTAGACTAGAGCAAAACGTCGGCAGAGCAACTGTCAAAAAATTGTTCATGTTCTTTGATATGGAGAAAACTTATAAAGTGTATTTTGTTGCTATTTTAATGTGTCGTCTCTTTCTTTTATATTCAAATTGCCTTTTAATATCAGATATCGTTGTTCGAACAAATGTTCTGACAACGCTGTTTGAACAAGAACAAAACATCGACAACAGCGGTCCACACCAGGCAAACTCATGTGCGCACAAAAAATTTTTCGTTGTTAGAGCAAATCAATGGCTGGTGTAGACCGTAGGTAACAAATTTAACAACATTTAATATATAAAAATTATTTGTGGCCTATGGCCCCCGTTACCTCGCCTTAAGAACACCAACCTGGCGGTTTAAATTTGCATAATATTCTCGGGCATACTCCGTCTTATTTCGGTCAATAGAGGTTCGAATGTTGGCTTCAAAATGAACAATTGTTGTTTGGTTTATCAGCACAGATCACAGATTTGTCATACCCTGATGGTTCTACGATCTGTATGTCATGTGCCTTTATGTTGGAGTCATTTCTGTATTTACTTTTTTAGGATAACTTTCGAATTGAGCATTATTTTTCCTGATCCATCGATCTTTAAGATCAACATGAAATTTTGTGGGTACCCGCAAAGCGGTTCGGGTTCACCTAGTAAATATTAACCAAAAAATAGAGGTTACGCTTATTTGGACAAATATTTACCAAGTGCGAATGTATTTTTAAGAAAAAATTTTAAAAAAGATTTATAAATTCTACAGAAGTTTCAGAAAAAATTTAGGTCCAAGATGGCGTCCCAAATGGCGTATAAGATTATACTTATTACACGAAAGTTAATTTCCAGATTCGGCACGGCCGAATATACTTTGTACTCTTACTTATTTTATTTCCACTTTAAAACTTATTTCCATTTTTAATTTATTCATGTGCAAATGATTCTTTAAACATATGTATGTACATAAATATGTGTTTATGTTCTTTTAAATAATAGCTACAAATTCTAAATAACCCCTTTTTCTTTATATGTATGTGTACACATACATATGTATGTATGCATGTATATGTTTAAAATAAATAAATACTTAATACTAGTGTCTGTTATTGTTACAAATAACACCCATTTCATGTTCAGTCATCGCAACATTATTTAAGAGCATAAAGATTTTAATTATTTTCAAACAACTCTGCAAAAGATTTTTACAAAACAATTAGTCAAATCACAGGGACTTAGTGATTACTAACATAAACTTCTTTTTTTTTAACAGACATTTAAACACATTTCATATGTACGAAGAACTTTAAATAGAAACATGTTATAATGTTTACAAATTGTTATAACAACAACATTCAGACATTTACCCAAGTCTATGCATATAAAAATATTTACCCTAAATATGCAGCAGGCAGGCTGAAATATGTTTAAAAGAATATCACTGCCCAACTACCGCTTTTACTCTATTCTAAGTGTATAAACTACTCGATATTAAAGTGTTTAAAAAACCAAAGTAGCAACTACTGTATTTATGGAATATATGTACGTAAGCTTTTAAGAAAAAATTGTGTACAGTGGGTAAGTGAATATAAAATGTTTAAAAAATTGTTATGAGTGCGCACCATTTTGTAATTAATAAAAAAAAATCAGGGAAAAAATTACAACTTTCGAACGCGATGGAAATTTAACTTGGGCGTTATAGTTAGTTGTGTTTATGATACAGAGATTCTCAGAAGAATTTTTAAAATTACGATGGCACTCAAATGCCGTAAATTTTAGAAACATTTAAAAAGTACACACACACATTTCTTTTCCATTAATATAAGTTGTATGCACTGTTTTTAAAATTTTAAATAGATAATATAAAAAATCATTTCCACCCCACTTTATATTATTGTATGCCGCCTTGTTATTTTATAAGCTGTCACATTGTTCTAATGTGGTGGTGATAAAAATATATGTATGTGAATAAAATAAGCAAATACACACTCACACACTCATTCTTACCCTGTCGGAAATTTAGCTAATTCAAAACTAGTCAGTGGTTAGCCAGAAATGAGTGATAGGTGACTCAAAAACTAGCTTATTTACCGTGTTAAAAGCTATTCAGTTTTTACACACGATATTCTATGAATATCACTCTCACTCACTCTGAGCTAGTTCAAAATTAGTTAGCCATAAGTTAACATTATTATGAGTTAGCTCACAGAAATCCGACAGGGTACCTATAGAAAAGCCTAAAATAATATATTTTTTAACCAGTTGGCCAAGCCTTGAAGACATTTTTACGAATTGATTGATTCATGACAATTTAAAAGCAAAAGTAAAATAAAAACTTCAACGACTTCTCCAACAAATTGAAGGAAGATAATGTTGCTAGTCTTGTCATGCACGCAGTAGCTATGGAAAAGTCATTTATTGGTTGATTTTTAAAACATGTGGATTTTGAAAATTAAAAAAAAAAATAGAAAATTTTAAAAAGTGAATGAGATATTTATTTGGGGTGATAAATGAATGCCTGTGATTTACTTTGAAAATTTAATTTTATGCAATTTTGGCCGCAACTACATAGGTTACGTTAGGTTTAATTATGGCATAGTTTTTCTAGTAAACAATATTCAATTTAATCTAAACATTAACAATTAGTATTTTTGTCATCAATAACCACCGATAAATTCCTCAGCTCCGACTCTAATCCCAATGAACTGAGGTAATACCTAGATCAATATATATTTAAAAAAAGCTAATTCAACAAGACTTTTGGGTAAATTGTCAGCTCCTCATAACAATTATTTCAGCAGCCACCAAGACTAATTGGTGTTTTTCAAATAAGTTGTTGCAACAGTTAATCTGAATATACTCGACAGTATTACCCCCATACCTAAACAAGAGCGTTGAGTGTCAAGCGTTGGAGTTTTACATGTGTTTTGTTTTTGTTACAATAACAAAATACATGAAAATTGCAACGCTTGACACTCAACGCTCTTGTTTAGGTATGGGCCTTAGCTGCTTGACAGGCGCTTACATCAGATGGTGCTCTTTTTGTCAATATCCGATAATATATATTAGTGATATCGCTATAAAACTAAAGCTAATCACTAATTAGTGCCCGTCGCGCACTATACTATACTATAAATGTATTTATGAATTTTTTTACGGTTCAGCATCAATAAACAATTTTGTTTGGCATTTATTATGAATAATCATCTTTGAAAGATATGTCGATATTTTTAAATAAATTTAATATGTTCTACTACGACTTGGTCAACTGGTATACATTTAACATACACACTCTAATAACAATATATACAGTTATCAAGTAAAAATGTTCGAAGTTGCTACAAAAACAGAGTGAGTATGCATGGAGGTGTGAGAAAGCAAAAAAACATAAACAAGCAGAGTTGTTAACTTTGAAATTTCACCAATCACCAATCCGAGAAAAAAGTGCTTTATTTTGAAAAAGCTTAAATTTTAAAATTTTTTATTCTATTTCTTTTAAAAATTATAAATTTCCATATAAGAATCTAATAAATTTCCCTCACCCCTATACGGAGCATAAGTCTTCAAATAAACTTCCATTTAATTTGATTAAAAACAACAAATTCTTAACAAAGTGGCAGCTCTAAAAAAATGGACAGCTTTTAGTTGCCAGTTGACCTTTGTGGTGTGATTTACTGACAATCATTAAATTTGACGACACTTATTGTTGTTTACACTAATGACCATATGATTCACTAAATACTTATTAACGATGTTCAATTACTGTTACAATCAAGTGACATCTTTGTCAAAATAAATTCATCACTAACATCATTTTCAAAGTTAGTAGCCCCATAGAGGAGACTTAAACCAGTAAGTCGGGTTTAAGGTTAATCTTTTTGCTGAAAAAATAAACAACAAAAAAAATTATTGCCCTTTAGATTTCAATAACAACTGTTGTTTACATTTCATAGGCCCATACCTAAACAAGAGCGTGGAGCGTCAAGCGTTGCAATTTTCATGTATTTTGTTATTGTAACAAAAAAAAAAAACACATATAAAACTCCAACGCTTGACGCTCAACGCTCTTGTTTAGGTATGGGGGTTACCGTTACGATTATCGTTTAAAAAAGTAAGTAGAACCAATACGTCGGATATATGGTTTAACTTTTTGTTTATAAAATAAATAAAAAAAAACTTATTACCGTTTAGATTTTAATAACAACTGTTTTTTACTTTTCTTAACATAAGGATTATCGTTAAAATAAGTTAGTAAATCGCATTACTTAAATAAATTATTTAACAACTGACAACAAACTGAAGTTCCGGTTCGGTTGCTATCGATAATGCACCTATAAGTCTCTTAATTTCTTATTTTTAATATCATTTGGCCACACCGTTTGAATTTCCAATTATGATGCCATCAATATGAACATTTCTATCAATATAAACATTTACTTTATCCGGTTGCAAATTGTCACTCTATCATATCATTTTCTATGTCTTACAAACCACAAAGGATATAAAAAAATTAAAATAAATAAAATGAAATACAGTGCGAGCCAAATATGTGTAAGTGTTTGTTATATGACTTTATTTCCTAATATAACTAATTTTTAAAATTATGTAGTTTGGACAGATAAATTTAAAATTAGTTTTTTTTTGACCTGATGTACTCATTGATCCCGATGTTATGACTACAAACACACATATTTGTCTCGCACTGTATATAATCTACGCTTGATTTGTTTTCTTTTATAGTGGTTGCTGGTCGTCAATAATAAGCTGACGATATGTCACAATAAAAATGTAGTATGCTACCAATTCTTGCGATTTTCCTAATTAATAATTTTAATATTGTATTTTTTTATACCTTCAACCAATGGAAATTTATTAATCAGGTATACTTGATTCATCAGTCGTTTTTTTTTATTTTAAACTTCAGCTGTTACAGTCCAGAGAAAACAAAAAACAATTCTCTCTTTTGTATTGTAATTTTTATGAACTTTTTCAATTTGTATTATATTTTAAATTTTTAAATTTTAGGCTATAAGTTTAATGTGATAACGACAAGAATATTAAGGAAAAATTAGTCATCCGATACTAGCTGAGTGAGTCTCTTTTTTTTTAAATAATTACTAGTTTCTTTGACATTTTTTTTTTAATAATATGTAATAGTTATTTTCGATAATAAAAAAAAATCTCTCCGAACTGCAATTGCCTGATGAATAAATATGCCTTGAACTTCAACTTCATAGCATTGTACGACGAGTAAATTTTTTTAGTTTTGTATTTTAAAAAATTTACCATTTCGAAAGTTGTCGTTCAATTTTGAAAAAAAAAATTAAACAAAAATTACACTGAATACTGTTTCAAATGCTTACTGCGACAAAAAGCACAAATACAGTGCTAAAAGCACCTAGTTGACAACGCTGCATACATGGCGTGATAAATAAAGGAGTGCAGCATAAATAAGTAGAGCATGAGTTTTAAATCAAAAATTGCTAACAGCACAATTTACCATTATGATAATAAAAGTGTGGATTGTATGTGCAAGTAAGTAATTGACTATATTAGTGAGTGTATGTGTGTGATATTCTGTTTAATGCAGCGGTTCTACATCAGGGAAATTAAGTGAAAGTTAAATATTAAATATAAAAAAAGTCTAAGGGCCGTATTCATAAAAATATTGTAGGTTTATTTGACAAATTTTTCTACGTCTGTCAAATAAGCCTTTAATAAACCTTAAATATTTTTTATAAATACGGCCCTAAATATATAAATGTTATGACAAGTTTTATATTTTTAAAAAATTTTCAGAAGATTTAATTTTTACAAAAAATATTTTTTATTTTTTTTCTTTTATTAAAAAGTTTGTTTATCCCTGTTTTAAAGTTTAAGAGTAGAAAACAAAAACAAGAAATAATATTAATCATGGCAGGAACAAAAGCAAAAACAAATAAGACTCGAAGAGAGTAAATGGATTCATGTTGATGTTACAAATTAAAATAAATGTCTCTGTTTTTAAGTAGACATCTTTGTTAGGTAATACTGGTATGTGAGTGTCAATATTTCAGCATATGTTGTTTATATTTGTCTGTGTGTATGCACATACATACATACATATTTTTGTGTTAGTTATTTATTAGCATTTATAATATTTTACATTATTTGGTAAAGTGAAGACACTTTATTTTATGTTACTTTAAAAGATTTATTTATTAGTTTTAAATACAATCATGTGAAGTTGTCGTATTAATTTAAATAAAAAGGGGCTGTGATTTAAGTTTTATTTATTTTAAAGAATTTATAAAGTGACATTACATGATACTGCAGTAGGATTGTTTGAAAAACATTTATTTAAATAGTTAAGGGTTTTTTCAGGATGTTGAGTTATTTTTTGTATACAGAGTGGGCCAAAAGTTACTATGGGGCTTAAAAAATTAATAACTTTCTTGTTTATATATTTTTCCGGATTACAAAAATAAAACCTAGAGAATAAATAATGGAGAGTTTCACAACTGAACAAGGAATCAGAAGTATGGAGTTTTATTATTTCAATCAGCGAAAGATCAATTATTTTAACACAAGGATGCAAGTTTAAAATTCTCCAAGTTTCCCTCTTAATCAATGATTTGTTGCTGAGTTTATTATCACCAGAACCTAGGCACCGTTAGAGATTTGCCTCAAACCGGTTGACCAAGTTTAATTTGCACTGCGGAATATATTGAACGTGTAGAGCAAAGTGTTAATGAAACACCAGAAAATCTACCAGAAGGCGTTCTGCTCAGCTAGAAATGGCTAGTACGTCACTAAAGCTCATTTATAAAAAGATTTATTGTTGTTACCATATAAGGTGCGATTGGTGTAAGAATTAAAACAAGCTGATCATCATAAACGTCTAAATTTTGAAGTAAAATTTCAATAGTGGCCAGAAATGAAATCAGCATTATTGAAAGTCTGATTATGAGTGATGAAGCTTATCGCCATTAAAACTATTTTGTTATTAAGCAGAACTACAGGTTATGGGATTTTTAAAACTCAAGAGCTAGTAATCAACGCCATTTCCATCTCACTAGGTTTACAGCATGATATGGCATTACATTTGAAAATATCATTGACAGTTACTTCTTCAAAAATTAAGATGGAAGCACTGATGAGCTGAATCAGTTTTTGATAGAACATTTTTTACGTTCTGCTCTTAAAAGCACAACTGAGAGGAGTTACTGCTTAGAGTTAAAATGTCACTTTAAAGTAAAATTTTTGAAGAGCAAATAATTTTCAGAAATTCAAAAATTAATTAGGGGTTCACTAGATTTGTCAGCTCCCAACTTTTTTTTTAGTTATATGAAGGAGCGAGTATATGTGAACAAGCCCGAGATAATCCTTTAACTCAAAGCCAACATTTCTATAAAAATTTGAACGAATGATGTTATAGAAATTGCTCTAAAAAGTTCCCATCGTTGCGAAGCTCAAAATGGGGACCCTATAAGTGACATTATTTCCCGTACTTAGTGTAACAAAAACTTCCATTTCGTGTATTTTATAATCTGAAAAAAAAATAAGAAAAATATAAAGGGTACGCCAAAGAACTCTTTTTTTGAAAATGCTATAAACAAAAAAGTGTAGCTTTGGCTGTGTGGCACGTAGTGTCGTCCTGTTGAAACCAATATCCTCCTCTTCAATTTTTGTGAACAAAAATTCGTTCAAAATGGCCTGATAACGATCGCCATTGACTACGGCGACCCCTTCGAAGAAAAATGGTATAATTTTGCCGCTGGACCAAAATCCGCACCAAACAGTGACTCGTTTTGGGTGTATCGTAGCATGCGGGATTTCTGTGCCCCAAATGCGGTAATTTTGCTTGTATATATACCCGCCAAGATCAAAATGAGCTTCATCTGAAAAGATGATTTTTTTTGGCAAAATCGGCCAAAGTAATGTCGCAATATTTGAAAGTACTAGAAAAAAATGAGTTTAAAGTACTAGAAAACAGTTCTTCACTACTTACAATTTGGAATCTAAATCCATTATTTTAACAAGGCATTGTCATTGGAGGCAAGTACTTACCACCCTCCTTTACAAATAAGAACTCGATTAAGTACTTTTAGCGCTCGCTTATAAATAGGGACTTAAAGAAGTACTTACTTTTATAGAAATAAATAAGTGCTTAATTTTATTAACCAAAAGAATCCATTAATATATGGGCTTACAGAACCTCATTTCATTCTTTTAAAAACGAAAATTGGCTTGATTTTTCCGCGATACATAATTTTGGAATTCAAAAATCATTGAAAATATAAAAGTCATCAGTTTGATTATGAACTGCTTCGCCAAAACATTATTACTTATACTCTAAGTGTCTTTAACTAAATGAGAATTATAAAAAGTTATGTATTTGAATGGCTACTAGCAACTATCGTAATAAGAAATTTTATTGTGTGTGTAAGTATCTAAGCAAATGTCTGAAAATAAATATCACATTATAAATCAAGTCATTACTGCAACACATCTTAATAAGACAGACGATATGTAATAGTCATTGAAAAGTATGTTGTTTAGTTGGAGCAAGTCATTATCTAGTTTTTGCTGGGTAATAGTAGTGGCTTATTTGGATTAATATTTGAAAAATGTGAACGTTGCTGCGGTTTATTGCTATACGTTTCTTAAACTTCAGTCTTAAGTAATCTTTATACACTTTTATTTATTTTTAAGAATTTTAAATTTTATATTTGAATGAAATCACAAATAAAATACGAAATTAATAATAACACAAGAAATTTGAAAGCCCTCTAGGCCTTTTCCTACCAAAAAGGAAACTAATCAAAAAATCTTAAAAGTAACTAAAATAACAAATAAGCCACAAACAAACGACAAAACGCAAGTCTCTTAAAAAATTAATAAAAATTTTATTTTCTAAACACATTCTCTTACTCACACTCACACACACACACACACACACACAGCATAACATTCTGTAGCGTCCATTAAAACCGCAAATTTTCTATGTTTAAATATATGGGTGACATATGTTTTGTAAAAATTTCATACATATACACACACACACACAAACAAACAAATATCCACATATAGCGGTTGAATGTGTCAAGGCTTATTTCCGTCAGTAACGGATGTGTTTGTCTGTTACGCCTTCGGACATTTATTTGTTGTCATTATTACTGATGTTGTTGTATTGTACTGAGTGTGGTTAACAAAACTGAGCGTATTATGTAAATATAGTGCGCAAAAAAGTTTGTGCATTTTTTTTGCAGTTGTGTTTGTAAGTGTGTATGTAATTCCTTTGAAGCTTTTGATTTTAATGTTTTGATTCATGACAAACACATACGTTACACGTTTTTATATTCGCATTAAGAAGCTTATTATAAAGTTTATGTTTGTATTTTTTGTTCTTTGACTGCTGCTATTGTGTGATGTTTGTGTGTGCTTGAGCTAACTTAAATATAGAGTTTGTTAGCTCTTTACAATATTATGTTTTCTAATTTAATGCGTTTTCAATCTAGCGTATGAGTGTTAGTGTTTTTTGTTTGTTTTAGCATGCATTTTCTCATTTATTTATTTCAACAGTCAGTAGCAGCATTCATGCTTATGTTTTAACTTGAGTTAAGGGTTTCTAAGGCTATTTTTGTCATTGCGGAAAAATCGGATTTTGATTAAGTTTAAATGGTTATTGTATTAAAGAAAAAATTTGGCAAAAATAAAAAAAAAACTATAAAAATTATTTTTGGAAAAACTAATATAGGATCGAACTTGGAGAAACAAATATATGATGGCCCCACTAAAAAATGACCTACAAATAATTTATATATGTTTCAAAGCCAGTAATCAAAAATGTTCCCACTTCAATCCCCTCAATACTGGTGACAAATGGAAGGGCTTAACTTGTAGAATATAGTTAACTATGAACGAGTGTAAAATCCAAGATGGAGTCTAAAACAAAGTGGCAGATAAATTTTTTGCTTAACCCCATTGATATTCCAGCAAAAAAAATTTGCAATAGTTAAATGTGAATAACATTTTTCATGACTTCATGCAAATACAAAATAGACACTTTTGATGTGTTTCCAAATACAATTTAACAATTCATTTAAGAAAAAAATTATTAACTTATGAAACATGGGTTTCTTTTCATCTAGCACTTCATGGGTTGAACTCATAAATTTACAATTTCCTTTTTCAATTTCCCTTCACCAGTGGTGCTACAAGGGTATATATAGCTTTGTTATTCCGTTTGTAATTTCTACAATTTTCATTTCCGACCCCATAAAGTATATATTTTCTGAAAGCTTATGAACAGAGGAGTCGATTAAGCCCTGACCATCTGTCCGTCTGCCCGTCTGTCTGTGTGTTGGTTGAAATCAACTTTTAGAAGCAACTATATTTTCCTCAGATCTGTGTATGGTATCAATCTCTTGGAAATATCCAGGAATGAATCGCTATTGAAATTCAGCACAATCGCCCCATAACTTTCTGAGATATGAGCAAAAAACCCCGACCACCTCGTTTTTTTCACAATTACAACAACAACCTACATACATACTGGTTAAAGTAAACGTGGCATCGAATTCCAGCTGAGCCAAACAAATTTTATTTTATTTAATATATTATTTATATTTTATTATTTTTTTGAATATTTTTTTAAAATTTTTTTTTTAAATTTTGTAAAAATTTTTTTTAAATTTTTGTAATTTTTTTGTTTTTTGGTATGTTTTTTACATGTATGTACATACGTATTTTATATGAGATGAATGGTGATACAAACAATTGTTTTTGCATGACTACACGTTGTGAAGGGTATATAAGATTCGGTACGGCCGAATATAGCACTGTTACTTGTTTTTGCTGGGATGGGTATTGACTATTAACTATTAAAAAAAAACAAAAAAAAAATAAAAAAAAAAACTGGCGTGTAACATCAAATCTGAAAATAAGGCTACGATGTAGTCTTTGTTCCTATGTATGTGATGGTCAGGGTATTATCAGATAAAGCACTTTTAATTGTTTTTTATTTAATGAAAAATATTCTCCCATATTAGAAAAAATGCTTTTAATTTTTGTTGTTTATAAATATCCCGACTTTAGTGAAAAAACCTAACAAATCGCCTGAACACAAAACCCTAATTTCTACACAAAAAAAAACCTTTTCATTAATATTTTTTTGCATTTTTCTTTTATGTCTTTGTTTACTTTAGATTTGTTTTTGTAGAGCAAGTAGTTTGTAAATAAATCTAGCTTGTACGTTTCGTTAAAAGAGAGATCCTTGCTGCAGGCCAGGATTCTTCTTTTTTTGTGTAATGAAAATAGACATTTATTTTAAAATTTTCACACTTGTAAGGAAAGTTAAATTAAAGTCAAAAAATATAAATTGTGATTGAAGGAGTAGTTTTTTTATGCAAATAATATTATAAATGTATTATAAAATGAGTTTTTAATACCAAATATTTTTTTTTAATTCACAGTAATTTCTTTTATACATAATCCAAAAATTATTAAAAACAAATAAGTGGTTGCTAAGTCTTCGCCCAAGGCGAGTTCATACAGGTGAAATTACCAGCCCAGCTGATGGGGAAGCATTTTGATAAAATTTGTTGAACATGAATTGATTTCTATTATATTTTAAATTTTTTTATTAGGCTATAACAAGGCATATCGCTAAGGTACTCGTATCCAATCAGCTGACTGTTTTTTTTTTATATACATTTTAAAAGCGTTACCAAGGCATATTCATACAGGTATATGCAACGGCGAGTGATACAACAAAGCAAATTTTTAGGGGATTTTTTCTTTCAAGGCCAGTTTGTATAACAAGGATGCAAAAGTTGTTTTTGTATGTTTTATTCAATAAAATTTTATTAAAAAAAGGATATGTGCTTGTGAAGCACATTATAAATGGTGCAAGCACAACAAATATACATAAATTTGGTCAATTTATTATCATAAAAAGCACAATTAAGTTAAATGTTTAATTCGGAATCTAAAATCTAATCTTCCATTCCTGCATTAATAAATAGAATAAAGGAGAATTCAACAAATTTAGACATTATGTTTCCCCATCATCATGTGCTGATAAGTGCACCTGTATGAGTTCGCCTTAGCGTTACCAACTTTTTTTAAAAGTCATGCCTGCAGTTGTCAAACTTCATTTTTTAAATTTTATTGTACAATAAATAATTCGCAGATTCAGTTGGTTTAAAGCGTGTTAAAAAATACAAAACCGTGAATTAAAAGTTTTCGCTATAAAGTTTTTTAAAAGTTGTTCAAATTTGAGAAGAAAATAAAAAAAATTGTTTGACATATGCCGGCATATATACAAAAACAAAATACATGTGTTTTTTATTGTTGTGTTTGTTGCCGCGATGCATATACCTTATGGATATGCCTTGGGCTATAAGTTCAATGCGATAACGACAAGAATTTCATTTTTTAAGGCAGGGATGGAGAATGAGTTTTTGGTTTCGGTATTAAATAATTATTTTGAGTGTACTTTTTTGATAATAAGTTTATGTATATTTTTTACTTTTACATAATTTGTAATGTGTGTTATAAATGTATTTACATATATTCTTTTTTTAATCAAATTTTATTAAATTAAATATATCAAAACAGCTTTTCTGGAATTAACAGAAAGCATCCCCTTAAAAGTTGCTTTGTTGTATCAATTCGCCGTTGCATTTACCTGTATGAATATACCTTGTACTCGTTCATATGATGAAACATTTCCTACAAACCATTTTTAATTTATATTTTAAAATTGCATTGTTGTCCACACAGTGAGTCTCGGCTTACGAAACCTTTTTTTTTTTACATATGCAAACTTTTTATCCATTGAGAAGAACCATTCTGAATCGATTTTCGTTCTTCATCAATAAACTTAAATATTTTAAAACAAACATTTTATAAAGTGGTCGTTTGCTTAGTTTTCAAAACGCCCTCTCAATTAGAAAATCCAAGATTTGGAATCGTAGTCTGCTAATTGATCATTAGTTTCAATTGGCTCTATCTATTTTTATTACTTGCCACAATAACATAAACAGAATTATCACTTATATTAGGTAGGTATGTAAGGCTGGTGCAAAGTTACCCTTACACCCTCACCCGGAGACCATTACGGTCCATTGTGACGCCTTAATAGAGAGAATAATATAAATAGTTAGAATAGAAGAGAAAGAGAAGCAGACCAGTCCAGAGTATCTGGCGGGAATCGAACCCGCGACCTCAAACTACTGACTAATCGTCTACTGATTAGTCCACCGGGGACTAGCAATTTACTTTCAATTTTTGTAGCCATTTCAATCCAATAACGCCTGTCTTCTTATTTGAACACTGGATTTTATTCAGATATTACAGATTAGTTTTGTAATAAACCTTTTAACCATATTGCTGACGTAATTGCTGAACAAAAAGCAATGTGTTTGCCACAGCATTTGCCAAGTTTATCAGTACCTAAATATTTTTTTTTGGCTTGTTTTAAGTAGCGAGTATATGCAAAAAAAAACCGAAACGATTTGAACTCTAAACCAACATTGTTGTTACAATTTTAGTGCTACAGCCGCAAACTTTAATTGATTTTGTTAAACTCTAAACAGAGTTCATCAACGCAAAGCTAGAAATGGAGTTGATTTAAGGGACATTATTTTCCATACTTAGTGCAAAAAAATTTCCATCTCATATATTTTATAAATTGAAAAATAAACAAATTTATTAGCGAATAAATTATTGAATTTTTAAACTTTATCGTGATGTGAAGCCCTTCCTGCATAAGACCATTAATTAGTAGAAAATTATGATTGATTTAAGAAAAAAAATGTTCAAAATTGATTTTGATTCTATCCATATATCGAAAAGCAATTTAAAACTTGCGATAATTATGTATACAGATAAAAGGATAAAGCGCTTGTTAATAAAATAACATTCTAATGCAATAAAAAGGAAAAAAAACTATTAAAATTCTAGATTCGAAAATACATTGCTCTCGTATACCATATTCTTCATTATTTCTACATTTTTCGATACAATAAAAAAAATATATATTTTTTCTATAGCTTGCAGTTTATTTTGCCAATTTAATTGTTTTTGATTTGTCCTACCGACTATTTTAGATGTCAGAGAATGTCTGCCACAGAATTACGGATAAATGAATAAGCAGACAGACAGACCTAGTTTGAGTTTGAATTTTTACATTGGATCCTCTGGTTAAAGTAAAATTTTAAGTGGCGATGTTGATTTTAAATAAAACACAAATTATTTGTATGGAACAATATATCGGCCAAATGGCCGTCGGCGGCATACCTCCATCAGATGGTCCAAATTTTCAATGACATAATTGAGGTTCTATACCGTTAATGTGCCGATTTATTTCATTCATTAGCTTTTGACGATGTTTGGAATGGTCAAGAGGCTTTAGTTCTTGAATCAATTGTACCTTGTAAGCGTGCAAATTGAAGTCTTTATGCATAATGTTCATCAACGACGAGCGTCAGAGGTGTAAATTTTTGTCATTTTGATTTAAACGCCCATTTTCATAATAAGCCTGAATAACTGTACAGCGAACTTGCGAAGAAGAGGTCTGAGGCTGCATTCTGCGGACCGGAACCCAGAACTGCTCTGGGTAATGGATTAGTGCGGGCGAAGATCTTTCAATGGGTGAACTCTATGAACTTGCGAAGGTGGATGGAGGGAACCACGTGTAGACAGGCCCGTATGGTGCTCAGGGAGCCACTTGGCAGGGGTGCAGTGAAGATACTCGGTTTTAATCGGAGTATGATGAGCTGAATCACTGCGTTGATTACAGGACATGGTAACTTCAAATGTCATCTGAAGAGGATGCAGATCGTGGATGATGATATTTGTAGAATGTGCCTGGAGGATGCCGAGACGGCAGCGCATGTAGTATGCGAGTGTCCGGCGTTGGCGAGCGGAAGATTAAGGATCACAGGCAAGCACACTTTAAGTGTGAGTGCGATGGGGGAACCACATATAATCTTTCTTTGTAAGCCTATATGCCTACAATTAATTTTATTTAATTTTTTCTCCACACTTTACACATCATTCCAGACATTTGAAGGATACTGCCCCATTACCTGCGCTTTTCATTTATTTGATGAATTGCTAAGAGTATACAACAACCATTTAAACGGCCACTAACAAATAAATTATACACAATTTTAGCTGGCAGTTATTCGCTTAGTTAATGTTTTTTTTTTCTTACTGGTAGCATTTTTCACATTTTTCCATAAAATTATATGTATTTAATTTTGATTAAAGTACAATAATGCGTGTTGGGAAATGACAGCACTAACAAATCATAAATTTATGTATTTTTGTTTTTTTTTCGGTGTTGCTGCTATGCCTTAAGAAGGCCAGTTGTTGTGTACGTTTTTCAAAACTTTTTATGAAAGCGGGGTCACATTTCCGTTTCCGTTTGCTTGATTTTTTTTCTTCTTCTACAACTAACGATAAAAGCTACTCAATCAAAATAATTTGTGTATGTGCGTTTGTTGGACAGTAGGAGTGAACCAAAAAAAAAAAAAAAACAAAAATCATGCAACATTGTGTTATGAAATAAGAAAAGAATTTGTTTTGGACTTTTTTCACTCTCCAACTTTGTTCTTTTGACAGCGCCTGACAAATGACCATTTGATGGTAATTACGAATTGTTTGTTCTTATACGCGTGGTCAGTGTGCCAAAATGACGACTGCGGAAAAGGTATAAAAAGAACGTTAAAATTACATTTTAATTGAGGTGGTGGTGGCCAGTATTTATTTTCTACTGCGTTTGCAAGTGTTCATTTTTTGGCCTTTTAAAAAATTTTTGTTAATTTTATTAAGGTTAAATAGGGTTATGCATTATGGAGTAGTTTTTTCTTAAATAATGATTATTTGGCAGTAAAATTTGCTTAAGTCTTGTATAACATGTTTAATGGTTCAGTTAGTAGATTTGTACGGTGATGTAACGAATCAGTGGACAAAATCTGTCGCTTCGACAATACGTGTTACTGTAACTTTCCGTGGGGTAGAAATCTAAGAAAATAGATTTTTACAGAGAGAACGTAATGAATTGTATATATTGTTAGAAGAGAAAAAGAGACAATTTTAAGTTTACTAACTTACGCACACATTTTAATGATACCGAAAACAAATAAATTTACTACCTAAACCACAAGATGTGACAGCAACGTTATTAAGGATATTTGTCCAATGCACTATATAAAACATAACCCAAATTTATGTTTAAAGAAAATACAATTTTTTAATTTAATTAAAATCTTAGGTGACAAAAAATAAGCACAAACAAATGAAACATTATAATAATATCTCAAATTACTAAAGTAGATTTAATTATCGACTATATGTCTTCGACTGCAGTTTTGCGGTCGTAGTTCTGTTTCAGTATTTAATTTTTCTTTACCAAAAATAACAACAAATAAAACTTTTTATAACGGGATATTTTTAGCTGATTGCATAAATAAAAATAGCGGCGTTGCAAATGTTGAAAAAAGCGTAATGTTATATCGTCGGCTTAGATTGTGTCCGCTGTTTTGAACTTAAGAGCCAACAACACGTAATCAAAAAATAAAAAAAAATAAACAATCAAATTTACTTTGAGAGATCGTAATATCAATTGATATTTTTTTGAAACACATGGGATTATTCAGCTGTTTTTTTGTTCTAAGGTGTAACCTCCACTTGAAAGGCGTTACCAATAAACATATAAAATCCTGTGTAAAAAATTATATCCTGGAAGACTATTATTTACCTGAGGAGTTTAAACACCTGCCCTTTGATTTGCACATCTATGTGAATATTCTCTTATAACATATAATAAATAATACTCCTTAGGACATCCTATATACTCAAAGTTTTAATTTTTTGTTGTTGTTGAAAAAAGTATTCTTTAACGAATAACCCTGTATTTTAGCTTCCCTCTTTACATTAAGTATTTTAATAATGACGGTGATTTTTATCTTGAGTTGGTTGTGTTTTTTCCGTACAATTCATAACATTTTATTATTAATTTTTTTTCTTATTTTATTGCATAAAAGTAGATTTAATTTTTCTTATTTATTATTTACTTTTCGCCTTAATTAAACAATACATTAGAGACGATAAATAGTTTTGTTGAGGAAATTATTTTTTACGCAAATCTAGTTGTTGTCAAAAGAAATGTAATTTAATCAATAATTGAAAAAAGTTAAAACAATCAAAATATTTTTTGGCAAAATTGTTTATGAACTGATAAAGAGGTATGGAAAATGTTTAAGAAGTAAAATTGGTAAAAGATTTATAAAGTTTTTAGCAAAAAAAAAACACAAGTCTTAAAAATTTCTTTTTATGATTTTTTGAGTTGTTTTGGTTATATCTATCCATTTGACGGACTGGGCAGCAATTTTTCTATAATTGTTAAAAATTTCTGCGGTCAGTTCCGTATTGAGAATGAGCTAAGTCGATGATGTAAAAAAAGTTAAAGAATATAACAAAGAAATTTACATTTTTTAAGTTTTTTTATGTTTTAATGTAAAAACTATTTCGGTTGACCTTTTTGCAATATTTGTAAATATTATTGGTTCGACTAGAGATTTTTTTATAAAACAACTTATTAGAATTATAAGAAATTTAACCACTAAGCTTAAGTTTAAATCAACTTGTGACCAAAAATTCAATAACAAAATTGTGGAAAAATCATTGTGGAACAAATTATGAACCAACAATTAGAAATTTGAATATACCCTGCAACATCGTGTGAATAATGGTATAATAGCTTCATTGTAGCTTAGGTTTCATATTTAATGTTCAACGCTATTATGCCTAAATATTTCCTTAAACTTTTCATTTGATATTCTTATTTATGGGGTTAAGAAAAAAAAAAAAAAAAATGATCTACCATTTTATTTCGGACGCCATCTTAGGCTTTTCATAATTACCTTTTCATAATTACTTGCATTCTAGTAGTGAAGCTCTTTCATTTGATATCAATATTGTAGGGTTTGAAGTAGACAATATTATTACTACTATATTTTACCCCTATATCCGCCTTTCGGACGCCATCTTGGATTTAAACTTTTTCTTTAGTTGACTGTTTTCTACTAGTCAAGCCCTTTTATTTGATACTAATAATGAGGGATCAAAGTGGGTAAATTTTTATATACTAGATTTAACTCATTTATGATTTAATTGTACGCCATTTTGTAGGAGCAGCCATCATGATTTAAAATAAAAAAAAGGTTAGTATATTTAACAAGTGAATTTTTTTCATCGACCCTCTTCGACATCTAGGAGCTAAAACAAATTGATTTTCGCTTTCAAATTATAGGAAAAACAACGAAGCTGTTGTATTTTGGTGCTTATATCTCAATTAGTTTTATATCGATTTCTTCGCTTTTTTTTAGCAAAATTAAAAATTGTGACATCCAAATTTTGGTCTTTGACCTACTCTAAAATTTAATATGAGCTTTAATAACTTGATTTTAAACAAATCTGAATTTTTCCAAATGATTTCTGTCTATAACATTGCCAATTAGTAAGCGATTTGTCCAAAATATTTTTAAAACAGTCATAAAAGCATATCACATCAATAAATAGTGACTAAAAGTAATGCTGAAAAATGTTAATTTTTATAAAAAAAAATATGGAAAAAACGGAGCCAGTTGCCTTTATTTGCTTATATCTTAGAAACTTACAAACCGGTTGTGCCGGGTTTCAATAGAAATTAATTTCCGAATATTTTTAAAATGATTAATACATATTACATACAAATATATGCAACATGTGGGGCTCCTACAAGTTGATTTTAACCAACACAGGGACAGAAGGACATACAAATAGATGGATATTGTTGCTCAATCTACTCCCCTAAGATTTTAGAAAATTAGTCGAAAACTAATATTGAGAAATTACAACGGAAAGACAAAACTGAAACTATATAACCTTGGCACCATAAATGAGAACAAGTAAGAGTGCTATATTCGGCCTTCATAGTTTGTATTGGTGTGAAAAACGAGGTGATCTAGGTTTTTCCATCATATCTCAGTTGTTTATAAAGCGATGTTTCTGATTTTTAGTACTGATATGCCTCCGAATATTTATGATATTATATTCGTATCTTACACTGGTTTTGAAAATATCTGGGGGCTTCAAAAAGTTGATATCAACATACACGCGGACATACGGAAAGACTGTCAAACGGTTAGATTGACAGTGATTAATTGACTTCCCTATTCATAAGCTTTCAAAAATTATATACTTTATGCGATTGGAAATGAAAATTGTAGAAATTTCACACGGAATGACAAGCCTATATATACCCTTACACTCACTGTGAAGGGTATGAAAACGAATGTATTTAAATGACCTTTGAGTACAGCCATACAGTCGTGTATTATGTATATAATGGTGCCAGATCTGGGACGGCCGAGTATAATACTCCTGTTATTTTTTTAATTTTCTTATATAACGACTAAACAAAATTATATGAAAAAAAACCAAATTGAACAAAATTCAAACAGAATATAATATTAAGTAGACTGTTTTATACATTGTGCCAAAAAAATAAACAAATCGGTTTATCAGGATCAAGATTATGTAGAAAAATGTTTATCAACCTTTTTATCACAATTATCTTTAACACAAACATTGTAACGGAATAATATTATTGGAGGGGTATTTCCCTTAATCAATTCCAAGGCATATTTATTCATCAGGTAATTGCAGTTCGGAGAGAATTTTTTGTTTACATGTTTTATATATGAAGTTTGACATTTGAAATAAATTAGAAAAGAGAGAAAATTGTTTTTTATTTATGCATTTTGACAGCTGAAATTTAAAATAAGTGTTGAAAAAAATAATCAGCTGGCGAATCAAGAGTACCTGATGAATAAATATGCCTTGAATCAATTCGAAAATAAAATTTTCTGAATTTCTATGCTTGCGAATCGAAGTGACCAACTCCTCTGTTATGTATGCACACATATATGTAGTACATTAACAACAAAAAATATTATTGTATTAGTGTGTTGGCAGCATTATGTGTTTATTGTTGGCTATTTATTATATCTACCAAAATGAAAAAATGGCAATAGCAACAAAGACGTCATCATCATCAGTAACATAATCTACAAAAAAACTCATACATTTTCTGTTTTTGCAATTTGTTCGTTATTTTTTTATTATTTATATTTTTCCAGCTGGTTACGGCCTGTTTAATATCGACCTGAAAAAAAGCATACAGACATATAACTTAATGATTATTTAGGTAAAATGTTTTGGAAATTTATAGCTTGAAATAAAATTAAACAAAGATTCTTATAATAAAAAACAAATACAAATATAATTTATTAGATGCTATTAAAAGCAGAGGGAGTAATAGATATTTATTTTTTCTAAATATATAAAGAAAGTATAATGATATTACTTGTTTTATATTATTACTATAAGTATTATGTTTTATAATTTTGTTAATATTTTTTTTGTAGAAATAAAGTAAGTTAAAACATTAACTAAATTTCTCAAGCATGTGACATCGTGGTCAAGTCATTTAAATGTAAATCGCTTTAAAGATTTTCTTGTGTCTGCTTTGATTATAAGTAACAGGATATTTTTTTTTAATTATAAATCATATAGAAAAGTAGAAGAAGAAGCATTTAAAATTAACTCTTAAAAATTACTAAATATAGGTTATACTTTAAACATTAAAGTATAAAGTATAACTAAAAATGATAACTTTTTTCTTATGGGAGTAGCACTGCCCATTTTTCTAATCACGAAATTGTAAGTCATGACAGCTCAATATGTGTGCAAAGGTTCAGAGAAATCGGTCTAGTGCAAGTACCTTAATATTATAACTATTTTTATGGGCGTGGCCCTGCCAACTTTTCTAATCACGAAATTATGTAGTCATGACAGCTCAATAAGTGTGCAAAGTTTAACAAAAATTGGTCCAGTACAAGTACCTCAAAATTTTAATGGGAGTGGCCCCGCCCACTTTTCTAATAACGAAATTATTAAATCATAAGAGTTTAATATGTGTGTCAATTTTCAGAAAAATCGGTCAAGTGAAAGTAGCTAAAAATGACAACTAATTTTTTATGGGCGTGCATCGCACACTTTTTGCAACCCATGAACACTCCCTGGAATGTGTACAACAACTTGCCAAGGTTTGAGTCCGATCGGTTTTACAGTTTCGGAGTCTATATCTAACACACACACACACACACAGAGAGTTTCACTTCTATATATATAGACTAATTAGCCCAGATTACGTTTTCACTTAAAGGTGTATGTTAAAATTGTAAGTGTAAATTATTTTTCTTTATTTTTCTGTTATATCTGTACCTTTTAGTACCATTAAAATCAGTTATAATTGTAATTTACCCCAAAAAAAAAAAATTAAACTTCTACAGTATCCCTGATATCAAGGTACCTCCATATTAAATTTTATTTAAATTCATCCAGTAGTTTTTAAGCTAATCAAGTTTAGAAATAGCGACAGAAAGAAAGACAGACGGACAGATAGACATAAAATCTAAAATAGGTCGTTGACTTTGTATATCGTCGTATAAATTTTAAAACATTTTTTTTATGCACAGACACATTTTTTAATAGATATTAAAAAAATCCTTGAAAATTTTCCACAAATATTTTTATCTAATTTCTTGTTAAAGTGTATTTATTCACTTCTGTACTAGTATTTTTTAAAGAGTACCTGCTATTTAACTAGTCCCTAGTCTCACATGTTTTTAATTTCTTTGAGATAGACTAGTATTGCCTTTGTTGTTTTTGTTAAAAAAAAACTAAATCTATACCAGTTGCTGTTTAAACAACTCTTCAGTGTTTCATTTGGTTGTTTGTTTTGCATCCCATGACTGCTTCTTCAACAATTATAGTGCGATTTTTTTTTAACTTGTATTCCAACATTATTATAGATAGTGTCTACTGGCGGCTGCAATATTTTGCTTTTTTCCCTTTGTCATGTCACTGACAATGAGTTGTTGTAAAACAAACATAGTGTATGTCCATAATAATAAGTTTGAGTTGGTCCCTATTGTCTGTCTACTAACTGACTTAACTGTGAGTAAGTGAGTGTGTGTGTGTAACTATGCTTGGGCTAGTAAGCAAATCATCCGACCAAAGTATGAATTTTCTAGCCATAATAAAAGTAACGAAGGCCTTAGACTAGTATCAGCAAATAACATGCAAAAATAGTGACATTTAAGTGTCACAGCATCACTTAAATAAATATCAAACATGTTGCAAGTCTCTTAATTTTTATTTGTTTATTTTTTTGCAGCCTTGCTGCTGTTTCATGGTATTTGTTTTTGTATTTAAATTTATTTATTAGACATGCCTGATGCATTTTTAAAACTGCCATAAATGTTAACAATAGAAGGTAATTTGTTTAAATAGAAAGATGTGAGTTATAGTTTTATTATTTTTAAATTATAATGTGATTCTGTGGGAGTTCTCTTTACTTAGTTTATAGCCGTCTAAGCTATGACATGGACTAGAATAAAGACCAGTATTTTGAATAAATTATAGACTAGATCAAAGAATATATTGCATAGTTGGAAACTTTAATATACTATTGGCTTTAAACTACTTTAGACGTTAGTAGACCTTAAACAAAATTTTAGCTTAGACTGGTAAAACTTTAGACTGGTAATTTGGCTATAATGTAAATTTGATGTGATATTGCTCTTGTAGGATCAATTCTTCTTTAGCATTTCAGCTTTTATGGTACTACTCGTGTAGAGCAAACTTACGATTAAGAATTTTGCTGTGGATTATATTACAGGTTAGTCTACCTACTAAGCTTTTATAGATCTTAAGCATGGTGAAACTGTAACAAAAAAGAAACATGTTGTAATCCTACTTAATATGTCATCCACTTTATGGATTTTAACACTGTATTTACATTTGTAATTTGCTCCAGAAGTAAGTGGAAAAAGTATAACCTTGTAGATCTATAGCCACGGTTCTAAGATGGGAAATGTATAACCTTTTAGAATATAAACCAAAGGTTCTAAGAGGATCTATAAAGTAAGAGCCTGTGTCTTCTCTGGCGAAGTAGGGATAGAGCTTTCTTTTCGTCTTCCGGAGGAAGGTAGCGTATTTCACGCTAAAATATCTGGGAGGTATATAGGATTCTGAATAATAAGAATACTCACAGGAATGTTGTCATGATCTCCAGACACTTTCCTGGAAAAACCAAAAATAGGTGGCGTGGACTGAATAGTTGTAGAGTGCTAAAGCTTACATGTCTCTCTGTTTATATCAGGCATACGAGCTGAGATTAGAAGGATATTTCGAGGGTGCTGGTGGTATTTAGGTGTCACTGCATGTAAGGAAGACATGCAAGTCGACTCGGGCTATTGTAAAATAATCATTATCACAGCTTTCTGGATGTTGAGAAGAAGGAATCGGTTTTCCACCTTCTCTGCAAATGGGCTGTCCTGGCTACCAAGAAACACATTATTCTAGAAAAACATATACTGGATAAGTTCTTAGAAATATTTAAGGTCAGACTGAACAATTTGATGAGATACTTTACGGTAACCTTTTAAGATTTATTGATCTTTAAACCTTCTCCGAACCCTCTTAAACTACTTCTGAGAGACATAAAATCTGGCGAGTGATGTGATTTTATCAAAACGGTGTCATATAGACTAAATGTTAAAGGTTCACGAGTAGTGAACTACCAGAGAATTGTATTTATTGAAATCAGTGAGTCGATATAAACTAGTCCTTTAGAGGAGCTAAACACTTTGTGGCACCTTGCTCGCGTTGATCTTAACATAAGGGCTGCTAAGGCATATAGTGTGTTAAGGGTAACTGCATCTGAATATAATATTGGAGATCGGTGGTATATAGCCTTGGCAGGATACTAAGCATACTTTCCAAAATACTAAATTAATCTTCCGACTACGGCTACAGAGGATTTAAAGTTTTCCTTCTTCCAGAAGGAAATATTGAAGGGCTTATCTTCTAGGTAATCTTGACATCAAAATATGTACCAAATCAAGATGGACTGTGCCGCAGAATCCAGCGTAATTATTGATAAACTTAGGATAAGCATTTCATATTAACTTTTGCATGAGCGTTATTGAAATAACTTCTATTTATTCGGAGAAATATTGGATTATTTGTCGAACATCGGGCTGCACTATTGTGATTTAAGTCTAACACTACAACGTTAGTTAATCGTTCTCTCACGGCAGAGACCATCCTAGCTTAGGTGACCATTATAGGAGTCGACAAGTGAATAGTCAGATAGTCAGATCTGAATCTGATCCGATCTTTTAACTTATATCCATACGGTATCAATACTTTCTTAAAAACACTGAAAATTGTTTCCGAAATCCTCCTTAAACAGACAAATATTTTCATGGTTTCCTTCTAAATTGTACCTTAAATATAGAAAAAATTGTTTATTACATTTTCATATGAGATAAGTTCATGATGTTTATCTTGTGCAACATTATGTTTGTTGCTGGTGAAAAACCAACAGCAATTCCAGAGAAAAATCTTAAAACAAAAACGCTTAATCACAATCAAAGCTTAAGCTGTTTTTGTTGTGGGGTGTTAACAAAGAGCAAAAGAAGGAGATCTAGAGAATATGCAATATTTTTTTGTATACAAAGTTATGCCATGCATTATGGCAGTTTTAATAATCAATGTTGATGATGATGTTCCTCCATAAACATAACATTTTCATTGTCGGTTGAAAAAAGAATCTGGTCAAAGTAGTAGCAAAAGGAAGAAATACAACAATAACTAGTATTTCTATTACCGGATACATGAATTTTAATAACCTCCTTTGTATAACAAGCTCTCATGTCCTGTTTAATACTACTCTTACATACTTGCTCCTGCTATTTGCTGATGTCTTCCTCTATTTGCCTGCATATTTCTTCTGTATAGCTTGGGTTGCAATTTTTGTTTGTGGCAAAGTATTCTATTTTGTGCTGTTTAGGTATCAGACTGTGTGTTGAAAGTATTTTGTGTTGCACACGTTTGTGGTTGTTTTGCAATGTGTCTGCCTGATGGGCTTGTTGTTATAATCAATCATATTGTTTACAATGCACAATTGGCTAAAAATGCTTGTCCTTAGGACTACAGTCGTGGAAAGAAAGTTGGTAAAATGTCTCGCAAAATATTTAACGTTATCAAAATATGCCAAATCAACTTATATAGACAAACCTGTTGTTTCCCCAAACGATGTACACTAGTTCGATTCTTTCCATTAATAACTTATCTTAACAACTCAATTATTTCCATCGCTTTCACAATTAATGAAAGATAGAGAAAATACAGCCAAGAGAGTCATCTGTGAATAAGAGACCCTTCAAGATAAACTCTAACGTGGTCAAATTGCAAGATTTACTTTACCTTAAATCAGTTGTAGAATATCCATGTGTTGCCGTTTTGTTGAAATCACATATCGGTAGGGCCTACATAATTCGACTAAGGACAAAAGAAGTTGATAATCACTAGTGTTTAGCGGCTGCCATTGACGGTGATGGCCTGGCCAAACAGTGATTTCTTTGGGATGCTTTATACCCTCTTGGATCTCATGTGAATTGGTATCGTTTCGAATTCAACAGTTATGTTTATTGACGTACCGATTTACTTACAAATCTACCTCATCGCCGAGGGTGATAAAACGTTGCTCGAACACTCATTTTGATAAAAAATTTTTTTAATTTGCTTGTGTTGTTTAACATTAGGTTCGACCATAGTGATTTTGAAAATTATCTTCGTAAATTGCAGCTTATATAGCTTCATTAATATGGCCGCTATCAATGTCAAAGTTCGAAGGCTTTTATAAGACGACCACCAATAGGGTCTCAGTAAGAAATCACTTTTAAAATTTAGTGAAATTTTTTTCTCTTAAGTAGAAACTCATGAATTTAGCTGCTGTCATTAATGTTTATTTTAATTATTAAAAGCTATGCTGACACCGCTCGCTTGAAGAATTTTCAGCCGCGAAAATGCACCTAATGTGTCAACCTCAAATTTCACGAAACACTACGCAGAGAATTTCGATGAATGTGTAAAAAATTCAGCCTACTTTGAAGCTTAAACTAGCAGACCTTGAAAAGTTCCAAAAATTCGTTCAACTTAGCAAAGTAAAGACAATGTCAAGTTTCCTAAAAAAGTCATCTTCTCCAATGAATGGCTTCGTGAGTACAAATTGTCAAATTTAGGTCTAAGAAAACCCCCATCCAATCTATTAGTAACAAATGCACCCGCAACGGGCAAATGTCTGGTGTAGAGTTTTGGTGTCGTGATTGGGCCTTACATTTTTGAAGCCAACGCCGAAATTGCAGTGATTGTGAATGGCATTTGTTACAGGAACGTGATTACGGATTTATTTTAGCTTTAAGTGGGCTTTATGTTGTTTCAGCAAGATAGTTCCATCTGCTACATTGCTCATGAAACAAGCCATTTATTGCAGCAACGATTTTCAGAACTAATGTCAACTGGCCAAAAAGGTCATGCGATTTTTTCTATGGGGTTTTATAAAATCTCGAGTTTATGTGAAAAAACTAGAAACGATTCCTGGGCTAAAATTCGAGATTCAACTTGCCATCGGTGAGATACAGCTACATCTCTGCCACAAACATGGAAAATTTCTTAAGAAGATTAATAGCCTTTCATCAGAGCCGTGGGGTCACTTAACGGATAATTTATTCCGTATTAAATCGGTAAATGTTTTCTTTACAATGCAATAAAAACAAAAACTCAGAACTAAATCAAAAATTTCTTGTTTTAATTTTAAAATTAAAAAGTGCATTCTTACTAAGACACCTTTTACCACTAAACGATTCGAAATTTCTCTTTAAATAAATTTCAATACATTGAAGATTGAAAAAAATATTCTAGTTAATAATTTTCCTCGAGTGTTTTCCTCATCTAATCCTTCCTTTGTTATAAACTGATTTTGTTTCACATAAATATTTTTTCTATTTCATCATACTTTCTTGCTAAATGCTCTTTAACTCCTTTGACTCTAAACTCTGGGCTTTTACCTTGTTATAGTTGTTATTATGGCCAAAAAAGAACCTTACAAACTACAGACGAAAACTTAACAACAAACATTTACTGCATCTCCGTTTAACAAGTGAAAACTTCCGTTCTTTGTTTTTCCAACTCTGATAGTTTTTTTTCCCCAGCAACCTGTCTCAGGGTGCTAAGAAAAATATTTCATTTTCATTTCTTTTACTGGTCTACTGGACAAACAATGAACCAACGACTGCACAAGGTTTTCTTCATAACGGCATATATATATAGACATACATTTTTAATACTGTTATAACTCCCTAGAGGCTATTATTATAGTTCTTCTTGTTGTTGTTATTGTTGGACAAAAACCATAGACGTTTAGTCAGGCATGTTGACTAACTATAGTAGAGCTCTAACAGTTTTTGTTATTTTTGCTTTAATTTTCTGTCGGAGTTAAAGCTGTGAGCAGGATATTTTTTTGTGGTTTTAGCATGTGGTTTTAAGAGTTTTTTTTTTCTAGGAGTTGCTTTGCAAATATCTTGTTTCCAAAACACACACACACACAAACACTTGCACTTGCATTTAGGTAAAAAAAGTTAAAGTGTGTTTACCTTTTACTGCTACTAATAAAAGGTATTGTGCTTACTCTCTCTTTATCTGTGTGTGTGTGTGTTGGTGTGTTGGTGGGTTGTTTAACGGAAGTTGTCGTTTTTAACTTCAAACTGCAACTGTAAACTATGGATAATGAGTAAACCGGAAGTTTTTCTCATTGTTGTTGTTACTTTTTTTGGGATTTTACCACATTATTTTTCTTTTATCCTGCACATATTCTCCATGGTATAAAAGGTGTAAGTATTAAAGATTTTTGTTGTTGCCATATGTCAGTCTGCTGTTTATGATTCTTTATATACATGTGTATGTTTACACAAATGTGGTTATGTGTGTGTGTAAGTGTAAGTGTAACTTTAAATTACACTAATTGCTTGTGTATGTGGGAGATAATATTTCCAGATAATAGTGTAAAACATTTAACTAAAAAGTTATTTAATAAATTGTCTGAAATTATACACAATTGTAAACTTTAGGAAAAATCCTTAGATGGTAAAACAAAAAATCACAAACATTTTCCAATAATTTTATAATATTTAAATTTAAACTAATTAATTTTTAGTACCAACCTCGTGACTATGCTTACACACGAGTATGTTTTTTGTAATCATAGTTTATTGCATTGTTCGAACTTATTTTTTTATTTTTCTAACAAAACTTTTTTTTTTTTACTTTTGACTAGTTCTGCTGGTCTTTTCTTTAGAAAACTATAGTCGAAACATTCTTAGTTGTTTGTTAAAAGAGTTTTCTTATTCTTGTTCTTTTTTAAAGTCCTTGTAAGTTTTTCCATTTTATTTTCATAATGTTAATAAAAATTTAAAATTTTCAAAAGAAATCCAAAATAACGTAAACTTCCATTTAAAGGGAGTTTCATGTTTAGTTTATTATACCATTCACACGTGAGTGTAAAAGAGTATATAGAGGTTTGTCATGCCGCTTGTAATTTCTACAGTATTAATTTGCCACCATATAGAATATATATATTATGATTCTTTACTAACATAGAAGTCTATTTAGTTATGTTCTTCCATTCATACGTCCATTTTTAAGAGTGTTGAAATCAACTTTTTAAAGCCCCCACATATCCCACGGATTAGCAATTAATAACAATGTATCAAAAATACTATCAAGAATATTGTTATTAAAAATTAGTGATTTCGATCAATAAGTGGCTGACATATGTGCAAACAGCCACGTATGCCTCTGTTGCAGCACCAAGATAACTTCCTGACTTCTAGAGATATTTTTTCAAGCAATAAGTGTACATAGGAGACAGATTTTAGAAAATCTGTACCAGAAACAACTAATATATGCTTATAGTTTCGTTTCTACACTTTTGAGAAGGGTATATAAGATTCGGCACTGACGAATAAACCATTCTTACTTGTTTTTTTTTATTCCATAAAATGCTTCTTTTTACGGAAATTGTTAAACATTACATACAGTTGATTTGCTAAGTGGGTGTAGGTGATGTTTAAGAAACTGTAATATTTGTACATGAAAACCATTATAAAAGTGTAGCATGTTTTTAGGGGAGTAGTAGGATGTAGATAATGATTATAATTTGAATGTATAAATTTTAACAGTAAATAAAGGAATGTAATTAAAGAAAAGAATAATTGAAAATAGTTTAAAAAGCAAAGAATTATAATAGAATTTTTAATGCTAAAAAAATTAAGATTAATTAAAAGTTTTCTTAATAGAGAAAAAAAGTTTATTTACCATTAAAATTTTCGAATTTATAACTGAATTTGCTAGAATCTATTTTTGCATGTTTCTCAATTGACAAAAGTTGCTATAAATTAATTAAAATTTCATACAAAAGCTTTTAACAAGGTAAACAAATGTTTAAAGCACTATTTAAGAACTTTTACTTCACAATTTATTATAATCATAAATAAATGAAAAATATGTTGACTCTTTTGTTAACAATTTACTTAGTTAACTATGTGTACCGGTATACTTTATTACTTGATTACTTACTACGAGTACAAATCTTCTTACACATGTATATATCTTTTGTTACATAAAACTACTAAATTGCCCTTGAGTATGGAGAGTTAAACAATTTTATACCTAAAAACTAAATTAAAAAAAAAACAAAAGAAAATTTTTTTCCTTTTAATTTCTCTAGTCGTTGTTTTTTTTTAGTTCTATGAAATTTTTTTTTTTATTTAGCCAACAACTAACAACTATTGGCAACATTTTTTAATAGCTTTTATCTAGTTATATTGTTCTATAGAACAGATTCTTGTTATTGTTTTTGTTGTTGCTATTGTGTTTTTATTAAAGTTGGTGTTATTTAAACTATTGTGTTGCCAATATATTGTTATATGATGGCATACAAGTGAATTAAATTTAATGCTAAAAGGCAAAAATATACAGCAACAACAACCATCACAGCAATAAGTTAAACAGAAATATTAATAGCAACAACAGTGTGGTTTGATTACAGGGATAGAATTGAATCAACTAGAAACTTGTCCTCTACATTTATTAGCAATTTAAAATTTTTTATGGACATTTTGATTTATAAACTTTTTAATTATAATTTTAATTTGAGTTTTCTAGATGTTTCTAAAGTCCTCTATTTGTTTATAAATATGTAAGTGAGCCCACTGTGCTTAGGAAGAATACTCAATAAATTTTGATGAAGACAACATCATCAATACAGTTACAGATGAAATATTTTTGCTTTAATACACTTGGGCCACAAAAAACGGATGGACTTAAAAAGAAACATAAAGTTTATGGAAAATGCGATAGAAATAATTATAATGAAAATCTATCGTATTGCATTTGAATTCAATTAAATTCAATGTATCAAGTGTTTAAAGCTAAACACCATAGACACACAGCTTGTTCGCAACGTGAGTTTTTAAATGCTTGAAAAAATATATACTTTTGAGTCAATTAGTTGCCATTACCTTCAATTACTATTTACGTTATATTGTCATTTAAATGGTAATGAGATTAACCAAATGACAATGCGTTTTTCTCTTGCTCCTGCGGATGTGTCGTAAATTGATCGATTTTTATAATATTGGGTGTCTTAGTAAGAGTGGCTTTTTCAGTTAAAAACAAGTAAGAGCGCTATATTCGGCCGTGCCGAATCTTATATACCCTTCACAACATGTAGTCATGAAATAACAGTAGTTTGTGTCACCATTCATCCCATATGAAATACGTACATACATATATAAAAACATTCCATTGTAAAATTATAAATTCACGTATGTATGTTAAAAAAACGAAAAAAAAAAATTTAAAAAAAAATTTAAAAAAAAATAAAAAAATTTTAAAAAAAAATTTAAAAAAAAAAATTAAAAAAAAAATTATTATATATAATTATAATTATTATATATAAAACAAAAAAAAAAAAAAAAAATAAAAAAAAAAATTAAAAAAAAAATAATAATAAAAATATAAATAATATATTAAATAAAAAATAAAAAAAAAATTTTAAAAAAATTTTTAAAAAAATTAAAAAATTTTTTTTTTTGGCTCAGCTGGGATTCGATGCCACGTTTTCTCTAACCAGTATACACGTTTGTATGTATGTATGTTGTTGTTGTAATGTTGTTTTTGTGAAAAAAAGATCGAGGTGGTCGTGGGTTTTTGCTCATATCTCAGTTGTTTATGTACCGATGTTTCTGATTTTCAATACCGATCTACTCCCGAATATTTCTGATATTTTAATACCTTATCCGGGTCCAACCTATGTCGGGGGGCTTCAAAAAGTTGATTTCAACATACACACGGACAGACGGACAGACTGACAGACTGACAGGGCTTAATCGACTCCCCTATTTATAAGCTTTCAGAAAATATATACTTTATGGGGTCGGAAATCAAAATTGTAGAAATTTCACACGGAATGACAAACCTATATATACCCTTTTTCACTGTGTGAAGGGTATAAAAAAAATACAAGTGCTTTATCAGTCAGTTGTTATTTTTTTTATCCGTGAGCCTAAAGAAAAAAATCAAATTGTTGTGGTTGATTGCTTGGTTTTATGTGCAGTGTAGTATGTGGCGCCGTCTTGCTTATATCATATGCCGTCAGTTGAGGGTACAAGAATTCCGATATTATGTTCCTATAAGGAATGCCGTTCACAGTCACTACAATTTCTGCTCCATCTTCAAAAAAGTTAGGCCACTTTTTTTGTTTTGATTTTTTTTAAAAAACTTACATTGAACTCGATTCACGCCATTACCCATTAAATGAAAGCTTTTTATAGTCTGGTGGTTTGAACTTCTGAGTAAGCTGAATTTTGTACGCATACAGATGGAGTATGCGTAATTCCTCATGATATTTGTGATGACAAGTGATTGAGAACGATGCCAAATTAATGTTTCCAGTTTTTGGCGACACTCGTTTAAAACAGCAATGTTTTCAAGAAATCGACTGTTACGTTTACACACAGGCGTCTTACTGTCCATAACCGATCCAATTTCTTCAAATTTTTTCAATAATCTTCGAATAGTTGACACATTAGATACACTTTCTCTAATACAAATTCTTCAAAGTTTGAAAGTGGTCTCAGCATGATTTTCAAAATTTGTATAATAAGCTTTTACAATTATAACGCGTTATTCTTTCGTGAAGCGTTTAATTTTTTATGTTCGGAATAAAAATATGTGACAGGTGCCAAATTTCAGAGATGCCACTAGCAGAAAAAAAACTAAACTAAATTTAAAAAAGTGCATTCTTACTGAGACACCCTTTATAAATACAAAAAAAATAATTATTAATAAAATAAAGTCGTTGTTACGTTGAAGAAATTTATACTTTTGATAAGCTATATTTTGTCAGTTTTGCTTTAAAGACCTGCGTACAATGTTTTAGATGTCACGTATTCTATTTCATACTACTTCCAATCATTATATTTTAGTGTAAACATAAATAATAACACAAACATAACAAAGCATTACTCGTACTCGTGTTAGTGTTTGTGTTTTCAAACATAGTAGAATATCAAAACAAAATGCAACAATAAAATAAAGAAGCGGAAAATCATAGCAAAACATCGATTACAAAAGAATACATACAAAAACTGTAAAAAATATTAACGAGCAGCAGCTAAAAAGATTAAAAATTTCCATTAAGCTTTTTTTAGGACATGTGAACTCATGTCATTACAGAACATTTTAAGTTAAAGTCCTTATGAATGTTTGGTCTAGGTCGACTATCAAAACTTTCAAACATGTTTTGAAAGTTCTATTCAGTTTTAATGTACTATTTTATGTTTATTCCAGGGTACACTTATACAGGTGACGGTGCCAGCCCAGCTGACTATTTTTTTGTGTTCTGGAGTATGTCAAACTACATATTAAAAAAATTATTTCAACTCCGGAAATTGTCAAACTTCATACATAAAAAAAGAGAGCCGAAAATCGCTCTGCTTTACGCTATCACCTAATGTAATTACACCATGGTTTATTCTGTTTTAGCATTGTCTTATTTCAACAATGTTTAATTTCAGTAATGTTAAATTTTTCAATATTTTGATCGTCAAACAAAATACACTATTTTCAATTTAATGAGGCTTAGGCTTGTGTCGCTCTTTAATATGCACCGAGCTTGAATTGTTCTCAATAGTTTCATTTTTATTAAGAGTGCCTAGTCACCAGTGTTTTCAATCATTGTTAGATTTTGTTGCCTTTCTGTTTGTATTAATTTTTTTTATTCCTTTCAAACAAAAGTTTAAACAGAAAACTGTTTAAAAACACAAATATAAAAAATCCTAACAAAATAAACTTTTTTTCTCTGACGGTGTTTTGTTTCATGTTTATTTATTTTATTTTTGTATTCAACTAGCAAAATGGTTTTACGATCATAAACTCATAAACTTAGTTGCTATTGTGCAACACTTTACCACAAAAGTGCAACAAAGTGCAAAAGCAGCAGCCAACAAATAGCAACAATATTTTGTATCTAAAAATGGCAAATTTCAAAACAGTGTTGCCATAAGTAAATAATATGTTTTGACAAGAATTTGTTGAGAAAAATTTGTTTTGTTTTAAATGTTTGTTTAAATCTTTTTTTGTAAGTTTTGGAGCTTAATATAACTTCTGGCAACTCTAGATCCTAACTTTGCAGCACTGGCAGCTACTTGCATAGCTGCCAGATTTGACGATTTATCGTCATTTTGACGATTTTACGTGCTAAAATTAAGTGTTGACGATTTGACGATTTATGCTATGTTTTTGACGATTTTCAAGAATTCAAGTTTGCAACATTTTTCATTACTTCTATATCAACCTTAAACTAAATAAAAATAATTTGTAACGGTTTTTTATGTTATTAATAATAGAACAGAGTGAAAGAGATACATCGATCATTATTTAATGTGTTTGTGTGGGTAATTTTTCCACTTTGTACATTTTTAACATAGTATATGCCACATATTATCAACTGATACCTACACGAACAAATATAAATTTGGAAATGCGTTTAAAACAATTATTTTTTTTAGTAAATTTATTTAAAAATAAGTAACAAGTTAATATGCTTAAATACTTAAAAAACGGTTAGTTCTTTTTAATTATACATTAAAACTTTAAAAATCAAACGTTATATTTTCAATAGAAAACCAAGATGATGAAAATTCTAGCAGCTCTTCCTCTGTAAGTTGAAATTTCATCCATTTTTTATACAAAACTTTGTAGTAGCTAAAATGAAATTTTAATGGTGTTTTTCACAGGTAACCAACAAGAAGAAGAAAATTAAGGAAGACTGGTTGGCAGATCCAGAAATAAATTTATGGGCTAAAAAGCGAAACGATGTAGTTTATTTTGGCGTTGTGCTCGTCTTACGCTTGCCTAAAGCAACCTTAATCGGTAGAAACTTTAGAAAAAAATGATTATAATTATTTGTCAATTAGTCTGAATTAGATGCAGCCAATTCATTATTTATTATTTTTTGTATTTATATACATATTAATATTTATTTTTCGAAATTAATTCTAAATTGTATTATATTTATTGTCATGTTCTTAACTTAAAAGGGTCTAATAAAACCATTGATCTCTCTGGATTTAAAAAGTTTGTTATGTTATGCATTAAATAAAAAATGTTTTGTTTTGAAAAATGCGTTTTTTTATTTTGGCGTTTTTATGACGATTTGAGTAAACTATTTGACGATTTTGACGATTTTTTTCCCCAAATTAGACGATTTTGTCCCTATTTTATCTGGCAGCTATGGCTACTTGTACATGTGTTTTTAGATTTTTTTTGTATAAAAGTACCACAATTTCAGCAACTGCTTACAAAGTATTTGGATTTGAATTGTAGCGAGTACTGGAAAAAAAGTTTTTTTAGACAATTGGGTTAACCCTTTTAGAGTTTGAAAAAGAGTTTTTTTTCGTCTTTCCGCTTTTCTTTATGCTTTTATTCTGTGTCTCTAGAGGATACGGGTGTGTAATAAAAACCAAATCCTTGGCTAGTGGTTTGAAATAACTACGCGCAAATATAGTTTTGCTTTTTTGTTATTATTTTTTAAAATGTACAAAATTAGCTTTTTTTAAGCTTTAAAGTGGCTTTCTTTGGTAAACAAATAGTTGGCTGCATATTAGGTTTTTTCAAAGGACTTTCTTTTGACAATTAGCTTTGATGTAATAAAGCAATTATTTTAAAACGAATATTTTAATTATTCAAGAAATAGGGTGAGAGTGTTAGGGAAATACAGAACTAGTATGGTAATTGTATTATCACTTCTCACTTATTGAAGTAAATAAATTATAAAAGAAATATACTTGGTGAATCCACAAGGTGTTATAATTGTCGTATTGTCATAATGATTTAGTGGAAAAATGATCATAAATTGGGTTCATCGAGTTCTTTCCTGCAGAAGAAGTCGTGAAGGCCATTTGAATGACCTTTTATTTGGAACTTAATTGTATCGATTGTACTTCACATTAAATAAAAAACTTTTGAATTTTCTTAACAATATGGGTTTTTTTAAGAAATCATATCACTCTTATTGGGAAACCATTTACAATACTTTTTTAATAATTTTAGAATTTGATGAAATTTTGTGATCATGACAATAGGACCCTTAGGACTTCTTGTGAGTGTGCCAACTGTTTCGTATGGTTTTTTTTTTTATCGAAATAATACTTTTTTGGCATCCTTATTAAGGCTTTTAGGCAATTTATTTAATTAAAATAATTTTTTTTCTAAACATAACTGGTGCACTTGTAGTTGCCTGTTTTCAATGAACAGGCATAATTAAGTTTTGAATTTTATAATATTTTAATCATTTATGCCAAAATTTTAACGCCGAAAAAAATGTTAAAGTATATCGGTTAGAGTCACTTTTTGAGAAGAATAAACAATGTCTATAAATATGTCTTTCCATTTATATATCTGTCTTTCACACTCTGTAGTATTTTATCTTGGTGAAATCCCCATATTTGCTGGTAATAAATCTGTCAATCAATCAATACCTCTGCACAGCTGCAAGGCACCAAAACGTTTTTAAAAATTTATCTGACGGCTATCAGATCCGCCATTAACCCCTTGTCTACACTGGTAGTCGGTGAAGCCTTTTTGGAGATCGCGTGTTTCTGGTGCTTAAATCTTAACCTCTTGTATGAGGGACCTGAATATAATTATGCCCTTAACTATGAAAATGGTCTAAGTCAAAAAAATAAAAAAAATTAGTTCATCACTTTCTTCACACCATATTCCTTTAAACTAAATAAGTTCAATTCAACATCAAGAAATGTTGTCAAAATGTAATCATTTATGAAAGGTTATTATTTAAACGTTTAAAAAAATTCGTTAGTATTAACTATGAAAATGGTATAAGTCAAAATTATTAAAAATTGGATTTTTTAGTTTTTTTTTAATTTGTTGATGACAGTATTGACAACAAGAGTAAGTCGTGATTTTATAAACAAATTCTAATTTTTTGACAAAAAACCTAAATCTATATCTATATATATAAAAGTGAAACTCTGTGTGTGTGTGTGTGTGTGTGTGTGTTAGCTATAGACTCTGAAACTGTAAAACCGATCGGGCTCAAACTTTGGTAAGTTGTTGTACACATACCAGGGAGTGTTTATGGGTGAAAAAAAGTGGGCGGGGCCACGCCCATAAAAAATTAGTTATCAGTTTTAGCTACTTGCACTTGACCGATTTTTCTGAAACTTTGCACACATATCGAGCTGTCATGACTAAGTAATTTCGTGATAGGAAAAGTGGGCGGGGCCACGCCCCTAAAAAAGTTTTAATTTTGAGGTACTTGCACTGGACCGATTTTTCTGAAACTTTGCACACATATTAAGCTGTCGTGACTTTATAATTTCGTGATTAAAAAAGTGGGCGGGGCCACGCTCATAAAAAAGTAGTTATTAGTTTTAGCTACTTGCACTAGACCGATTTTTTTGAAACTTTGCACACATATCGAGCTGTCATGACTAAATAATTTCGTAGTTAGAAAAATAGGCAGTGCCACGCCCATAAAAAAAGGTATCATTTTGAGGTACTTGCACTGGACCGATTATTCTGAAACTTTGCACATATATTGAGCTGTTATGACTTTATAATTTTGTGATTAGAAAAGTGGGCAGGGCCACGCCCATAAAAACAATTATAATTTTGAGGTACTTGCACTGGTCCGATTCTTCTGAAACTTTGCAGACATATTGAGCTGTAATGACTTTACAATTTCGTGATTAGAAAAGTGGGCAATGCCACGCCCATAAAAAAATTATAATTTTTAGGCTTTTGCACTTGATATTTAATTAAAATTCAGAATGCATTTCGATTCATTAAAGGGCGTAGCAACGCGCGCCGGGTTTGGCTAGTATGTATATAAAAGTGAAACTCTGTGTGTGTTTTTTTGTGTGTGTGTGTGTTAGCTATAGACTCCAAAACCGATCGGACTCAAACTTTGGAAAGTTGTTGTACACAGTGTGTTGTGTTTATGGGTGAAAAAAAGTGGGCGGGGCCACGCCCATAAAAAATTAGTTATCATTTTTAGCTACTTGCACTTGACCGATTTTTCTGAAACTTTGCACACATATTGAGTTGTCATGACTTTACAATTTCGTGATTAGAAAAATGGGCAGTCCACGCCCATAAAAAAAGGTATCATTTTGAGGCACTTGCACTGGACTGATTTTTCTAAAACTTTGCACACATATTGAGCTGTTATGACTTTGCAATTTCGTGATTAGAAAAGTGGACAGGGCCTCGCTCATAAAAAAAATTTAATTTTGAGATACTTGCACTGGACCGATTCGTCTGAAACTTTCCACACATATTGAGCTGTATGACTTTACAATTTCGTGATTATTTAGAAAAGTGTCAGTGTCACGCCCACAAAAAAAATTTTAATTTTTAGGTTTTTGCACTTGATATTCAATTAAAATTCAGAATGCATTTTGATTCATTGAGGGGCGTAGCAACGCGCGCTTTGCTTGGCTAGTTACTAATATTTATGGATTTGCTTAAACAATTTGTTTTTTATGTTTTAGAGAAGCTCCAAAATCTAATTCAAATGACAAATGAAAAAAAGGATCCAAGACTAAACCACATATCGGAGCTTTTATTTGCATCGTAATGATCTTAAAACAATTCTATAAAAGTATACACACAAAAAAAATTATTAAATTTTTCAATTTTGGAAACTTTTGATCCACTCTGTATTAATTAAGACAATAGAACTTTAGTAATTTTTTGATATGAACTGTAAATCTTGTTTTCTTTTTTGGAAATAAAATTTGTATAGTTTTGTTCTGTAACATTTCTTATAACGTTAAAATTCATTTGCTTAGAGCTTGCTCAAATATTTACTTTGACCTTTAGTGACCTACATGCTATCATGACTTGCTACTTACTACGATTAACATTTTTGGCCATAAATCCATCACCAATCTTTCAACGAAATTGAACCCCCCTCCAACTTTAATACCAGCTAAACATTATTTGTAAACTAAATTATTTTATTCCACATTAAACTTATTACTCCTGTAAAAATAAACATGGAAATTCCCGCACGCAATTTGTTAAACTACACATTAACGTACCTTCTTTTGCAGTGCCAGACTTCGACCGTATTCATGGTAAGCAGTTAGTCAAAATAAGAAGCTAAAAAAAAACACACACACATACACATACACAATGTTGTTCCCTTACTAGCAGTTAGTTAAGATTTAACCAGCAGATAAACTGAACTAAACTCAACTAAACAAAACTGTATGTACGAAGTTATTTCATTTCACATTGAAATGGATTTAAGCAACCATGAAATTGAAGACTTTCTACTCTAGAAAATAAACACCCTCCTGCAGAAAAAAATATTTTAAAAGTTACTGGATGGCATAAGGATTATATGAAGACCGTGAGGAATACTATTATAGCATTGCTTGAAAGGATATACCTACATAGAAAATAGCAACTAAAATTAGAAAAAAAGCCGCACAAAATCATTGTGTGCATTGCTGCGCAGTAAATTTTCACAAAATTCATGAAGCAAATTAGCAAACAGATCGAAAAAAAACAACAAAAATTTATATATAGACGAAAATAATATTTAGCAAACACATCGCCGCTATGGATGTTGAAAGAAATCCTCAGAACAGGGGATGATTGCTGGTTAAAAAACGTTCTTTGTAGACGGCTTTTAAAAGGAAGTGAGCATATGTCTTGGCATTTATTAAGTTTGTTTGGTTGTTAAAGAAATTGTTAAAATTACTGCACCCAAAGGTGTAATTGAATCTAGTGGCAAAAATGGAAAAACCAAAGAAAACAACACATTTTTGATGCTAAAATAATTTTTTTTTTCTTTACTAATTTTAATAGACATTTAAAATTTAGTTAAATTAGGAAAAAAAATTCTCAAATTTTAATTTGTGGTGCACTTGCTTCATTTAAAGCTTTCAAGGAGTGTCGCTAGAAGAAAATATGTGAAGAAGAAATATATATGTTACAGACTAAACGAACAATCAACGCGTGTTTCGAAAAGCTTAATGTCTGAAGCAGTCAGTTTTGCTCTGTTATACGCACCACCAGTATAGTCTAGAAAGACAGATAATCTGGGTGGATCATCATTTGAAACGTATGCTCCTCTCATTCTTTGATCTTAAACCAAGTCCTGTATACTTAACTGCAGTAATATCCTGAAACAATCAAAAAGGTTTAGAACGCAAAAGGGTAATGAAAATAAGTGACGATAGAAAATTAACAAAAAACTTGTTACAGTCTTAAAGAAGATAGTGCCAAAATAAGTGTTATAACTGTTAACATTGTAGCTAATAAGAAGTCCTGGGGAATTATAATAGAACTTAATCCAAAGCTTAAGTCTAACTGGAGATAATACAGAAAATAGATTAGGTTAGGTTAGATGGGTAGCTAGCTGTTAGTGAGTTCAGTTCAGCGACCGTTATGACACCATGAAAATACAAAAATCCCCATTTTGCCAAGCTTATCAGTACTTCTGTTAGAACCAGCTGCTACTTCTAAGAAAGTCCACAATGTTGTTCGATTATCCTGCAGTAGTCATAGTGGGACACATGAAGTCAGGTAGAACACTTTCGAATTCCCAAACAGGCTGTATCCAGTGAGTACTTTTACTTTAGTCTATATCTTCTTTTATAAAGATTGAGTAGAGCCTATTAATCACATGCACAAGCCAGAGAGATTAGGTTATCTTGCAGTTATTAACACTCGTTTATCTAAGCACCTACGTATCAATATTTCTCGAAACTATCAATAGGTATCTTAAAGTCTGCCGGTAACAAACTTCAACATATTTTATCCAACATCAAGGTGTGATCGAAACAATTTAAAGGATAACATATGTCCTTGCCTTACACCGGTACTAGTTTTGAAATTGTTGCATTCTCTATCGCATCTGTATAAAGTTCAACAATTTTAACTGGAATACCTTTCTTACTACTGCGAAATGATTTAAAAGAGTCGATTGGCTCAACTAGTGCAGGCAATTTTGGGTCAAGTTTTGAAAGGGTAAGTATTTTCGGTTATCTTTGGGTTGAAATATATGCCATATGTAACAGTGCCTATGAATCTATAAGGAAGAACATGAAGAAGGCCTTTATTTACATTCTCTGTAATAGCCAACCGGCTTTAAAGCTGTTATGGCTTATAATGTTAATTTGGCTCTGATGTTGGAATGCATTGACGACTTCAACCGTCTAGACATGTACACTTGGCTGACACTCTTGTGTTCCGGGTAATGGGGGATACAAAATGTGCTGAAAATATCTCAAATTGTGAGGCGGATAATCTACAGATTGGAAGAGCACCTTTTGTGGTGTACATACGGGATATATTTCGGGCGAATTGTCCATGCTTCTAGATGCGGAATTTGCGTCTCATGCGAGAGTGACTCTAGGCCAAAATCAGGCTAAAAGGTTTTCGTGCTTATTTCAAGCCAAATGTAAGGGACTCCTTTCTCTGGATAAAAGGGACCTCAATATATTTTATGATTTTCTAACTGAAAACTGTAAACTCAGATACCATCTATACCATCGTAGGTGACCTGTACGTTTTAAAATATAGAGGGAGAGACTGTAGAGCATATTTCATGCAACTGTTTTCAATGGAATATTTAACATCAGATACCATTTAAACAAAAGCAAAGGTGACCTGTAGGTTTTGAAACATAGAGAAAGAGACTGGAGAGCATATTCCCTGCAACTGTTTGGCTAGGAGACAAGGTAGTACAGGAGTGTACATTCACTACGCAATAAGGAATTCAAAATTTATTACCGGGTAGGGTATTGGGATATATAGAGTATTTTCGGGCTGTACAAAACACCTATTTTTTATAGAAGTACATCAGGGCTAAATATTTACTACTAGTGAGAATCACATGAATTCTCGATCTACAGTGTCGAATATCTGCTAAAAATCGACAGAGAGGAGGTACATGTAAATGCATGTGTGATAGCAAAGCTGTGTTATTTTGTGCTTAACCCTTATCACTGTAGTTTTGAATCCATTAAAAATTTGCCAATATGAAATTTTTAAATAAATTTTTCATTTTCTAAAAATCTTTGATGAAATCATGTTCGTATTAAATATTTTTTTTTAATTTAACTACATTTCCCTTAACACCAACTTTTGAACTCGATATTCAACCTTTCATTTAAAAACTGTAAATGTTTTTTGTAACTCTTTTCCATTTACCTTAACCTTGACTAGTTCCAGCCAGTCACCAATTAAAAAAAAAAGTTGGAAAAAAGCAACAGGATAATATTTCAAGAGTCAGCAACAAAATGGCTAAAAGGAAAGAAATTTCAATCTGACAGATCTTTTAATTGTACACAGCACAATATGACTCTAAAAGAAAATATGTTCATACTAGAAAACAAACATACAAAATATAAAGCAGCCATACACTACTAGTCGTAGATGAAGCCAAGTGACATTTAAGCAACGTAACCGAAACCAGACTACTTGGAATCCCTTTTGCAAACAAATGAATAATGATGATTATGTATCTAGATGCATAGTTTATATTCATGCAATATAAACGGAAAGATGTGTGTGTATAGATACAAAACATAAGCAAAATATTAATATAGCAGCTACATGCCCCCCATACTTTATATAATCGTATAAATATTTGTGTGTATGTGGTACACGTTATTGGAGTTATTCTCCTGCTTTGATACTTTATTTTCTTTTTTTTACATTTTATTTACGTTTTCATCGTCTTTTTTTTGTCATCGACTTTTTTGTTCTACAGTTTAGTTTAACCACAATTTCCCAAAGCAATAAATCATTGACTTCAATTTGTAGTTATGACACCAAAATGTTTTAACTGCAGCTGTGGTTCTTCTTATTTTCATACTGGTTGATGGTTATTTTGTTGTTGTTGCTGCTGTTATTTTTTTGTCATCGTCATCATCATTGTTGGGGGTTACTCATGCCTTAACACTTATCAATGGGATGTCTTGTGGCAGCAGCAGTCAACAGCTAAAGCTCCATAATGTTGTTGTAAGTATATGCGAAAAAAAAACAGCGACCTTAACAGACATACTATAGATGCCGTGGCAAAGATGCCGATGGAAAAAATTAAGGTGTGTTGTATGCAAAAAAAACCAGGTAATTAAAGGAATTATATCAACTTCGAACAGATCATTTAAAAGACAATTTTACTAAATATTGTTTTAAGACATTTAGTTTGTATTAAATATTTATGGTCAGCTTTGAAAATTTCATGAAGAGAATAATTTCTGCTTAGCGTAATGTCAACAAGAAATATTTTAATTTATCTTAAAAATATTACTTATTATTTAAAATATTACAGTTTTATAAACTGTTTTTTTATTGTAATTTAATTTAAAAACTTCTTATTAACCCGTTTTAATTTTTATTAATTAGATCACCGTAATTGATCAAACATAATTCTGACGTAACGTAATTTTTAATACAAAGTGACATCTGAAATATATTGCAGATTTAAGTCGCGCTAAAGAATATAATTAAATTTTTATATGCTCTTAATTTAAGAGATTAATTCTTTCAACAAGGTTACCATATTTTCATTACAATTTCACTAATTTCATCAATTTCATCAAACAGAATTCCAATTTGAATAAAAAGTGACTTCTGAAATACATATCAGAATATCGCAGAATAAATTTTCGTTATAGATTCCATTTCAATTTATCTTATACATACTCTCATTTTTAAAAGGTTTATCTCTCAACAATGTTACCATATTTTCATTGCAATTCAACATATTGTTTCGTTGCACTGCAAACTAAAACCAAAAGAAAACTAAACAAACAAATCAGGGTATTTAACGTCACTGCTGTCGATCTAGTTACGGCCCGTTTTTCTTCACTGGCAGGCGCAATTCTGTTTAAGCATTTACTCTTTGGTCCCTCTCGCTGCATGTTATCTTGCTGCAGAGGGGGGTAAGCAACTCCTTTTATCACAAGACCAAACAATAGATAAATTTTACAGCTGTTTAGAACTTTTTTTTGGCATCATGGGAATCAGAAGCTTATAGGACCTGTCCTTGATTATTGATGCAACCTCTTTGGTAAGCAATAGGTGGAACTCAAATCGCCGGTTAGAGGCACTGGAGATTTCGTAGCTGATGCTCGAACTACGGATAGTCTTTGACCAATCATTAAGGTTTCTGAGTACTTTTGTGTCTCAACAGAGTTCGTTGGTTGTATTTCCGTTTCTATCGAAAAATCGACTTTGATGCCTCGAAACAAAGAATGGTCCAAGTTCTCAAGCGATTTTCTTGTATGATCTGTAATATTGATAAACAAAAATTGTATCAATTATTAGAGGAATTTTTTTGTACGACTGTTCAGAATTATATTTAATATCACGGGAACCAAAAGTTAATAGGACACGTCTTGGCTTGATGATGAAACCTCTTCGGGCACTTGGTAGGCACAACCCAAGTCGTTGGTAAATGACACTGGTAATTTTAAAACATATGCTTATACTACTGGCGATCTTTCGCAAAATATTTACGTTTTTGAGTGCTGTTGTTGTTAGAGTTCGTGAGCGTTATTTCGGCTTCTATCAAAAATTCGTCTTCAATACCTCGCAAAAAAAGATAGTCCAAGTTTTCAGGGGAGATGCTTTTGCATGACCTGTGATATTGATGAACAAAAATTGTGTATTGCTTTGCACACAAGTACGATGATTTGATGTATTGATGATGTCGAAAATATTTCACCTTTCTCTATTTCGAGCGTTGTATGGCATGTCAGCATCATTAGAACTTATTTTTTTGAAAATGACGACCGTTTACGATCTTCGGTTTACGACTTTTCAAGAGCTTAAGAGCTAAACAGCACTAATATATCTGAGAGGTAAATTTAACGAGACGGTGCTAAGCCATAAAAGCGCTTAAATGCTCGAAGCTATAAAGGAAGAATTTAATGACTGGTTAATCTAACGGCGATTCTTTACTAATCGACTGCCGCAATAGTGCGACCTGACTCTCTTTGATACCTTTTTGGGGCTGTGTGAACAAGCCAAACAATTTTAATGAGCTCGAAATCAATATTTGAGAGTTATTGGATTAAGAACATTGCGTTGAGTTTTAAAAAAGACCCAAAACGCATTTATTTTATTGGCAATTTGGCTGATATTTAATAACAAAATTTCCACATTGTTCGTGACAAAAAACATGAAATGAAAACTTGATTTCCATTGACATTCTTTAAGATGTGCACTATAACATACTGATTCCAACATCACATTCCTTTGCAAACCTTCTTCGCTATGAAAGGCAAAGTGTAAAGCTTCTGATTTTGTAACCACCTTATGGAAAACATTTAAATGTTACTGGCTGTTTAGCTCTGTCTGTCCCGACCGTATAATGTTGTTACTCTTAGCTGCTTTTTCATTTAGTCTTACTGTTATTTTAGCTGTTGCTGATGTGACCATTAAGCTTTCAATAAAATAACGACAACAATAGCAGCCATATCACGAACAATAAAAACTACAACAACAACAACAAAGTGGCCACCACTGAACAGCATTAGCAGTTAGCAAGCAACATTATTATCATCATAGTACGACCTTAGGACATGCACAAACATGATGACTTTTACTCGCCTCGTCAGTTATTGATTATTTATCGTCTTTTAGATTACAACTGCTGGAGTTGTTTTTTGTTGTTTTTGTTGTTGAAGCTGCTGGTAGTTACAAAAACTTTATCAATAGTTAGTAGTAGCAAGGTTAACATTATTTTTTCCCTTTTCCATTTGCATATTTATTTGCAAGAATTACATTTTTCTTTCATTTCGTTGCAAATATTTTTTTATTTAAAAGAAAATTATTCAGAAGATTAGGGCAGAGTATCTCAAATTTGTGGCACAAGGTTAACAAAGAATTTATAAAAATTTGTTTTAATTATACTAGTATTAAGGTTTAATTAAGCTGGATCCTCTGGTAGACCAGCTAGAACTAAACTTAGTGAAATAAAACTTTTATTAAAAATTTTTTTAAATTATTCTTAAAAACATATTTACAATTTATACAAAAATTTTATAAAAATATGAATTTTTATTATATTAAGTTTTTATAAATAAAGATATTTCTTTCTTTAAAGGAAAAAACTTTATAAATTGTTTAATAATAAACAATTAAATATTTTACAACATCCTTTACCGATTATTCTGTTATTCTGTACCAAACTTCGCTATTTGATTTATTTTAGATATTTTAGAAAAATATTAATAGTTTTTAATTTATCTGATATCTATAAAATTGTGATTAAACCGACAATAAAGAAAAATATATTTTTTTATAACTATAACTGAATTGATTTGTTTTCTATTCTCAAGAAAATGTCTGTAGTGGCGCAGGACTCAGTAAACGAATGGATGTCGATTGAAAGCCCTAAAATTGCTGTGAAGTGAAGTGGGTCGAAAAGGAACCCGAAATATTAGTGGACTGCTTTAATATCCCCCTAGCATATATATATACACACGTGATGTCCTAAGTATAGGGTATCACAAAGGGATCAATTATGAATCCAGTTTGATGGCCTTAATCCTGTCTCAGCCTGTTTTACTTAACATTCCAAACCTTCTAAAGGGAAAATTATCAACTAAAAATTATACAAAGCAATTCATCTTAATTTCATTTAGAGGAATAAATTAACTCAAAATTTTAATTGCAACAATAGTATAGTTGCAAAGGAATTATATTATGATAGTTTTTAATTATATTTTGCTTAAAATTTGTCTTCTTTTTTTTTGGTAACTATTTTCTTAATACAATAGTTAAAAAGTTTTTTATTGAATATTGTGATTATATGGAATCATATTATGATTATATATAAAAATATTTGGATCACGTCCGATTATATTATGTCATACCTATAACACTTATTTATCAAGCTTTAATTGTTTAGGAATATGATAAAAAATATTTTTAAATACATGTTTATTATTAATAAAAAAAAAACAACAAAAAATGAAATAAAAAATAATAGAGTTAGAGTTGATGGTGATTATTGTCCAAAAACCACGAACGAGAAAATTGAAGAAATGAGTGCCGCTGTCGTGTTTCCACAAAAAATCTTCCTTTGTCTTTCTTCCTGCTTTCTCTAATATTGTATACCTCTTGCTTCTATATTTCAGTTAAACTTCACCTTTGTTCTGTTTTTACTTTTCTTTATTTCAAATTTTCTTTTAATTTTTAATTTTTTATCTAAAAACAATATAAAGTGCTAAAAGCGTCTATACTCTGCAAAAGTTTACGAAGAAGTAAAAACTAAGTTGGTTGGCTCTTTTGACGGCGTTCTCTCAGCGCCGACTCACCGCACTACCAAATGAGGGTATTGCCATATAGAACAATCGTAAGTAGACTGTCCCCACGAGCCACTTTATTCAAAAATTGTTTACACCAAGCAGACGCAAACAATAGACAAAATAAATTCAAAACTTTTTTGTAACCCAGCAAAAAAGATATATAAATAGTGAATGCATAAGTTCAACTCATGATGATCTGGTTCAATTTAGGTGGAACATGCATGATTTTAACATTAACGTGTCATTGGAGAGCATGTGTTTATTTGAATATATTAATATATTTCACTTAATTCCAATAAGTGCATTGAATGCATGCACAATAGATGAAAAGAAACCCATGTTTCATGAGTTAATAATGTTGGCTTACATAAATTATTCAAGATTTTAGCATAAATTTGCATGTATTTTGTAGCACATCACTAAAGGCTAAAGGCTTTTGCACTTATGAATAAGAAGTCGTGAGAAATGTTATTCACATTAGACTAGTGCAAAATTTTTTTGCTGGGATTATATGACCTTAAGCTTGATTCATTATTGTGGTTAAAATAAAAAATAAATAATGTCCAAGAATCAGATTATAATTGTATAGAATTATTTATTTTAATCAAACTTATTGCGATTACTCGCAACCACTACTACCACTAGTATGATTCTCTTATGCCATTTGCATAATGAAATGTTTCCTGTTTTCTGCTCTTGCTTACCAAAACGGATAATGAATAAAATGGTGATTATTTTTACACCCTCGTGATGCCAGTAGTATTTATAGTGACAAATGCAAAATTGTGTTAATTTTGGGACACAATTTGAAAATTTTATTAAGGCTTATGAATATAATATGATAATTACACTGTGCATGAAATTGACACTTTTTTTTCGTGACAAGCTGGGCACCTAGCGTTTTAACATAATTCGGGTACGCTAAATCCAGTGGTGCCCTCGGTTTTTTAAGATTGGCTCTGGTTTTCGAGATATACCGTTATTTCGAAAATGGAGGAGGTTGCACCACATATGTTCGCGTAACTCAAAAACGCTTTAGCTTATTCCAAAAACTTAAAAAATCGAAATTCCGCAATAAAATTTCCTTTAAGAAAAGTAAATAATATCCGTAGTCATTTTAGAAAAATATTTTTTTTTTTTGAAAAAAAAAATTAATTTTTTTATCCTGGAGATTGGCGCTTATTTATTGATTCTTCCAAAAGTAGCTTAAAAGCAGTTTTGCTACATGTCACTAATTTAAAATTTTTTTATACGCGTAGAACCCTAGCCTTAAATTTTGCACCTGCAGCGCCTGAGATACCCCTAAACGGGCCAAATGTATGACCAGCGCAACTTTATTTTTCATTCCCAACATTTGTTTCTAAGGCCTAGGATTCACTCCTAGGGGGATAAAATGTATGACCGACCTTCATTGTTTTTTGTTCTTAACATTTTCTTAAATTATACTTTCCCTTTATCACCATCCCTTAGGGGGGCTCCCATACAAATATTGCGTTTTATAAAATTCTTAAATTAATTAAAATTTGTCGACTTTTGTGAATAAAATCAAAAGTTGCTAACAGATTTTAATCATTTGTTTTGTTAGCAGCTTTGTTTTTTATATGTTTGCAAAAAATTAGAAGCCTAGCTGCATTTTTTAATTTTTTATGAATTTTTAAAGAACAAAAATTTCGAAATTTTGATAAAAAAATTAATTTTTTTTTCAAAAAAAAAATTATTTTTCTAAACCGACTACGGACCGACTATTTTATTGCGGAATTTCGATTTTTTAAGTTTTTGGAATAAGCTAAAGGGTTTTTGAGTTACGCGAACATATGTGGTGCAACCTCCTCCATTTTCGAAATAACGGTATATCTCGAAAACCAGAGCCAATCTTAAAAAACCGAGGGCACCACTGGATTTAGCGTACCCGAATTATGTTAAAACGCTAGGTGCCCGGCTTGTCTGTTTTTTCAACTAGCACAGTGTTATCAATTGAAAAATGTCCGTCTGTCCGAGTGTTGATTAAAATCAATTTTTATAAGTCCTTACTTGTAGCACAGATCTATATGTGCTATCAATCTTTTGAAATCATCTGGAATAAATCGCTATTGAAATCCAGCATAAAACTTTCTGAGATATGATTAAATAAACAAGACTGTCTTTAACTTTTTTTCATATCTTTATCATAAAAATATATTATAGACACGTTTGCTACTATTTTTATACCCTTCACACAGTGAAAAAGGGTATATATAGGTTTGTCATTCCGTGTGAAATTTCTACAATTTTCATTTCCGACCCCATAAAGTATATATTTTCTGAAAGCTTATGAATAGAGGAGTCGATTAAGCCCTGACCGTCTGTCCGTCTGACCGTCTGTCCGTGTGTATGTTGAAATCAACTTTTTGAAGCCCCCCGACATAGGTTGGACCCGGGTAAGGTATTAAAATATCAGAAATATTCGGGAGTAGATCGGTATTGAAAATCAGAAACATCGGTACATAAACAACTGAGATATGAGCAAAAACCCACGACCACCTCGATTTTCTTTTCATAAAAACAACATTACAACAACAACATACATACATACAAACGTGTATACTGGTTAGAGAAAACGTGGCATCGAATCCCAGCTGAGGCAAAAAAATTTTTTTTTAAATTTTTTTAAAATTTTTTTTTTAATTTTTTTTTAATTTTTTTTTTATTTTTTATTTAATATATTATATATATTTTTATTATTATTTTTTTTTATTTTTTTTTTTTTAATTTTTTTTTTATTTTTTTTTTGTTTTATATATATTATATATGTATATAATAATTTTTTTTTTTTAAATTTTTTTAAATTTTTTTTTTATTTTTTATTTATTTTTTGTTTTTTTTAACATACATACGTGAATTTACTGTTATTGCATGACTACACGTTGTGAAGGGTATATAAGATTCGGCACGGCCGAATATAGCGCTTTTACTTGTTAAATATGTTATGCCTCTATAGATATTTTTAACAAATTGGTCACTAATCGACAATGTTATGGAAAAAAATATTTAAAAAAACTTTATATTTCTTAAATATATCAAGTTATCTTTAGTTTTAGTACTAAATTTATCTCCCATCAGATTCATATTCTGTGTTCGAAAATCAATTAAATAAAAAGAGGACAGAAAAAGGGGCAACATTTTTCTCAAAAATAAAACTGCATGTGGTTATGATTACCAGCACTAATTTTTTGAAGTGAGTGTATAAAAAATATAGGGAACAACTGTTTAGAGCTTTGTCGTCTCCATCAAGGTATTATTTAAGCTGGCAAATAGCCAGGACAGTTATATTCATTTATCTCGATGTTTATTAAAATTTTAACCTTTTATTAAGTAACTTTTTTGATTGGATTTAATTATTTTTTTATGTAAAAGAGAACACTTGCAATTTAAACAGAAACTTTAAAATGAAATATTAAAAATAAGCAAAAGACTAACAGCAAGTGCAGAAAATCTTTGTTTATAATTTTGAATATTTAAAATAGCATTTGAAAGAAATAATGATTATGTTGGAAATCAATTTATTTTACTTTTCCTTGACAATACTAAATAAATCTGTGGCAAAAAGCAATAACTGCTTAAGTCGACATAAGCGAAAATTTAGATAATAACACCATTGCAATCTTGCAATTTAAAATTACCGTCAGGCGAACTTTCAACTCTTTTGAATAAATTTACAGAAATTTATAGCATAAAAACTTATTGCCTATGGGTTTTTAACATACAATATCATTTGAAAGAACAACTTATTGTAATTTATAATTATAATATAACTAAATGTACGAAAACCGATATGGTATATAATTATTACAGCATGAAATTCATATAACAGTCTTTATTTTAAAGGCAATCAATTTATAAAATTAAAATAAAAAATTTAAAAAGGCTTTTCTGAAAAAACTATTAAAACAGACATAAGCAGTTTTTCCTTATTGCCACAGTTATTAAATAGAGAAAAATATTATGTTTCATAAGGAAATAAATATTAAATATTTATTGAAGAAAATATTTATTTATAGTTAATAGTATTTACTATTATAATTTTAAAATCATACAACAAAACCACTAAAAGAGAAAGTTGCAATCAAACACATTTTAAGAGTTTATTTTTTTCATGGACGATTAAGGTTTTCAGCTCATAACTTTCAGTCTAGTTTTTGATACTTAACAAAGTAACCACATTATTTATTTTATTATTTCATATGATTTAATAAATTTGTGTTTAAATATTGAAAACAAGTTTTATTAATTTTCTTAAGAATTTTTTGAAAATGCAACATATTGTTGTTGTCTTTATTAAGAACACTTCAATAAGTACGTACTTACTTGTGGTTTAAATGAGTGAAGTAAATTTATAATACAATAAATAAAATTGAACCAAGTAAAATTTTTTATAAATTTAAAATTAGGTTTTAAATAAATAGTGTAAAAAATTTAATAATTATTTCAATAATATCTCAGTTTATTTATATTTTTTAATAAAAATAAAAATTATGGAAAATATTTGATCTAGGCAAAACAAATGTTATAGTTTATAGTCTTTAAAAATTTTGTATACAAAAAAAAAGAACCATAGTTATGACATGAACACGACGCACAGTGCTGTGTTCCATAGACAAAAAAAGGTTTTATATTGAAGATAAAAATATATGGTTTAATAGATAATATAATATAATCAAAATTAATTTTAAAGAATTTTTGGGATTAAACTCTTTTTGGCGGCGCTAGAGGACCCCAAAGTCAGTTTAAGTAAAAATGGCTAAACACGTGCTTGAGTCTTAAATGATTCAGTTATAATAGCACATGAGTATATATAGTTTTGTCATTCCGTTTATAATTTTTACAATTTTCATTTCCGACCCCATAAAGTTTATATTTTCTGAAAGCCATGTCCGTCTGTCCGTGTGTTGGTTGAAATCAACTTTTAGAAGCAACCATATTTTCCTCATATATATATGGTATCAATCTCTTGGAAATATCTGCTATTGAAATTCAGCACAATCGCCTCATAACTTCCGAAGATATGAGCAAATAAAAACGACTGCCTCTGTTTTTTCCCATATTTTTACCACCAAAATTAAAATTTTTCGGCCATAGAATAATTTATAGGTACCTTTGCTACTATTTATAGATATAATATGCCTCAAGAGATATTCGTGAAAAATTTTCAATAAAACGCGCTTTAATCAGCAAAGTTATAGACAAACATTTTTTGAAAAAAATATATTTCAAAAATTTACAAACGAAAATCACATTTTTTCAGCTTCTAGACAACCAAGAGAGTCAATATTGGTATCATCTGAAAGGATTTAAGTAGCGCAATGTAAACAATATAAATAAACTAAAATTCATGTTGGTCGCCACTACAAAATGGCGGACAATAAATTTCAAAATATAACTTCTTGAACCGCCTCAATAAATATTGGTATCAGTGACCAGTAGAACACAGTATGTTATTAAAAAATGTAAAATTAAAGATGGCTTCTAAAACAAAATGGCCTAACTAGTAGAATACAGTTAACTATGTAAAAATTCAAAATCAGGGATGGCGTTGGCTAGAACAAAGAAAAATGGCGTATAATATGAAATATAGGTTAAGCTACGATGTGGGATTATACCTATGTACATGATGGTGAAGGGTATTTATCAGATTCGGCATGGTCGAATATAGTATTCTTACTTGTTAAATTTGAGATTGAATTTTTTTCTATATTTAGATAGAACTAACAGTGAGTTCTTTTCTTATAAGTATTTTTTATTGGTTTAAAGAAATGCTTATTATTCATTTAAGCCTTAAAAAATGTTTAATTTTCATGGAATATTAAAGGAAAGACAAATATGGTTTATGGTTTTATTTCTGTTTTCGAAAATTTATAGTTTTCTAATAACTACAAAAAAAAAAATAAAAATTTTACTACAACTAAAAAATTTTTTTTTTATTAAAAATGGCTTTTTTGTGATTTTTTTTCTCAAATTTCAAAGTTTCTAAATAATGTTGTTGGGGCCGAAATAACAGGTATTAATAAAGATCTTATTGATAATTTTGCTATAATACTAAGAGTGCTTTCATGTGGGAGGCCAATTGATATAAAAGCTTTTAAAGAACTTTTGACAATAACGAGGAACATGTATTGAATTCATAATGAGTGGTACTATACGCCTAGCACTTTTCACGAGGTTTTGATTCATGGAACTTATAAAAATTTAATGACTAGATACTATCTTCAGATTCGTTGTTGTCTTAAAAAAGGACTCCAAAGACTAAAAAATATATTATGTGCAGAAATTGATAAATATATACCGAGAGCAAATGTTGATGAGCCAGTTTAAGACGACGAGACAAACGTTTCGTTGAGCGGCTGTATTTTTTGGGAAGAATCCAGAACTGAAGATGATTTATTGTAAGTTAAAAAATATACAAATTAATTAAAAAACGCACTTCTACGTATTTTAAATTTAATTTTAATTTAAATAAATTGTAATTTTGTATAATCTATATATATATAAAAGTGGTAAAAAGTAAGCAATGCCACGCCCATAAAAAATAAGTTATAATTTTTAGCTACTTGCACTAGATTGATTTATCTGAAACTTTACACACATATTGAGCTGTCATGATTTTCTAATTTTGTGATTAGAAAAGTGGCAGGGCCACACTCAAACGAAATAAGTTATTATTTTTAGCTACTTGCACTGGACCGATATTTCAGAAACCTTGCATACATATTGAGCTGTCACGATTATACAGTTTCGTGATTAGAGATATGGGCAGTGCCACGCCCATAAAAAATAAGTTATCATTTTTAGCTACTTGCTTTAAATCGATTTTTCTGAAACTTTGCACACATATTGAGCTGTCATGATTATACATTTTCGTGATTAGAAAAGGTGGCAGTACCACGCCCATTAAAAAAGTTATAATTTTTAGCATCTTGCACTCGATATTCAATCAAAATTCAGAATGCATTTTTATTTATTAAGGGGCGTAGCAACGCGCTATCGAGAATTGGATAACTTTTGTAAGAGTTACAGCTTTTGTACGTAAAAGATTATATGACAGGACGTAGAGATTTTCGACTAGCACGGGATGTAAATGAAATACGGATTTTTGCAACTTTCTGTGCTGTTATGTAGCTAATATTGAAAATTTCGTCCTTACCAGATAGGGGCAATAGTCGTGTCCTTTGTTAGATTTTTTAAAAAAATAAATTTTTTTTAAATTAAATTTTAATTATAGTAGTGCACCAAATTTCAAAACTCTGTAACCACTTCTTCTATTTTTGTCCCATCGCTATATGGAATCGCGCCAGAGGCTCTGGACTGGTCTGCTTCTCTGTCTCTGTCTCTTCTTTTCTATTCTTTCTGTTCTATTCAGGTATCACAAAGAGATCAATATAATGGACCCAAGTGAGCTGCACAAAAGCTGCCTGTTTTACCTAGCCTAACCTATATGAAAGCAAAGCAGTGTGCGACGCATCATGATCATGCCGTAGTCATGGCTTTTCTCCCCGTGAAGTGATAGTCTGGCATATAGTTCGTATATAGTGCGCATAATCTACAGTTAAGTCTGCTATGTTATTACAGTATTTATGGTAGCTTAATCCAAAATAAATTTATTCAAAAGCCTATAACTATGATTGCGCAAATCGCTACTTTGTCATTAACTAACGTTTTATAACCAACTCTTTACACTTACATATGTCTTAAAGTTGCCATAAAGTTGATTTAATTTTTTAAATTATAGCTTTTTAAAAATGATTAAATTATATGTCAAATTTTGACAATATCTTTGACATATTACGATAAAATTTCTAACTGCTAATATGTTTAAAATTCCATAGAACAGCTGCCAAATTTGCAGGAAAAAAAAACAAACCTAAAACTGTTGTTTGCAAATTAATACTGTGATTTCCATACGAAAAAAAAACTCCCATAAAGCAATTATAATTTGTTTGTTTATCACCCCATAAACTTCAGGCATATGAACAAACACAAAACTGATTTAAAAGCATTGTTTGTGAAAAGGCGCACAAAAATGCAATCAAACAACAACAAAAAAAATGCAAAACAGAAATATTATCTATTTGTCAACGCCTTTTTACAAGTCTAAGACAAAAACGCCTTTTAATAAAACTTTCCAACACATAAAACGCAACAATAAATAAAAAAAAATGCTTAAAACAAATGAAAAGAAAAAAAATCACAATAAAAGGAATGCGAAAAAAAACTATCTACCGCCATAAAACTTATGGCCAGGCTGGTCTTAGAATTATAAACTGCATTACAAAGCAGCCAAAAGAAAAAAATTTATTTAGAAAAAAACCCAGTGGAAAACCTACTCAGGGCTGGAAACGAGCCAATTTAAAATATTAAAATGTTTAGCATTTTTATTATTTTTAGTTTTTTTTTTACTGTTTTATTTACTGTGGCCTAAACACACTCAGTGCTACAATCTAACCAGTAGTCCTAACGACTTACGTTATAAAACAGCTCAATTTTATATAGAGATGGTACAAGAGAAGAGGGGAAAAAATATACCATATAGTTACTGTAGTACTACCTACTAACGATGCCTTAAGAAAACATAAAATGAAATAAACTGTGGTTACAATGTATCCAATAAAAATTATTTTTTGTCTTTAAACAGGTGCATGTGTGTGTGTGAAATCTTAATAATAATGTTTTCGTTGTCGGAAGTTCAATTTGCAAGTTTACATTTCAGAAGATTCGAATTTTGTCTACAAATAGATCTATAGTTACGGCAACTAAATATCTAGTCTATTATATACATAGTGGTATTTATCTAGGGCTCTAAGCATATTTTCTCTTTAAATTTCATATGTACATACATACTCACATGCATGTTTAAAAACAAACAAACAAATAAACTCGCCCATTTCTCTTTCAAGTTTTCAAACAAAAGGATTGAGTCGACGCTTGTTGTTTAAATTGCTATGGAAAATGAATATTCAATTTTATTCCGTATGCCGCGAGAGGAAGAGAGTGCCATTACTTATACACTTTAAAATCGAGTATTATATTTTGCCAATCAATGTTGTAGGATATTGTCTAGCGTATAGTTTATATGGTGAGAGAGGAGTGGTACATAAATAGTTTTACTATTCAAACTCGTAATAGAAAGCAGTCATAAGGTAAAATTTATTTAAGTTTGAGAGCGCTTCTACCATGCTCTCATTTTCTCCATTATATTTCCATGGGCTTAATCTTCGTTCTGTGAAAAAATTAAATGGAAAGTTTTTGTACAGAAAAAGGTATGGTGGCACCATATAATATGGTACACAAAAACTTTTCATTTCACAGTTTCACTACTATTGTGTGATTTCACTACTATTGTATGATTTTTAAATCATTTCGGTTTTGCATAGTGGAAAAAGAAAAACACATAAAATTCGCTAAAGTAAATGATATATTTATTTGGGGCTAGACATGCATGTCTACCATAATCTTTTAAAGATTATTTCATGCAAATATTGCCGTAGGCTACACTGTAGCTGGTCCCTACATGAGCCCCAATTTCGACATTCGTTTTCCAGCAAATCAGTCGGTATCTCAATAGTGGCTTAAATGTTGTATTGTAGGGCTGGAATTGTGGTTGGTTTGTTCATATACATGAGAGAGACTTCACATATGCCCAAAAAAAGTCTAGTGGAATCAATTTGCATGATATTAGCGGCCAATGGACTGCTCATAAGTGTGAGATTTGTGGCTCACCAAACATGCTTCTCAATAGGTTCATGATATAGCGTTTCATGTAGTATTTGATTTCGTCTTGTTGAAACCACATATCAACCAAAACCAATTCTTTCATTTTGATTTAAAAGAAGTAGGAAATTGTTCCACTGTAACTTGCTTAATTTTCTGTAACGTTGTGCTTTTCATTATTCAGACTACCGGAAGAAAATATAGCATACGTCACACTGAAATATCTACGATTAAGCGGTCAGCAAGCTGGCTGAGGTATTATAAGGTATTTCATAATATTATCAGGATTTTTACGCTACTCGACATCAACATCAACTTTTCTAGAAATGTCAAATATCCTTAAACTGACTGCGATAATTTTAAACCTCAACCTTATATGGTTGCGGGGATACGGGACCAGTAATGCGAACTTCATAGCTGATGAGCTTACTAAAAGGGGTGCATCACTTAGTGACGGGGAAATCGAACACTTATGTGGCATACCCCTCTCTGCTTGCAAACTTTGTATGGATCCGAATCTTCATATGTCGGCTAAGGCGACATGGAAATGACTCTGGGTGTAATATTGCGAGGATGACATGGCCTAAAATAAATTCTCAGAGCATCAAGTCACTTCTGGAATTTGACAGGAAGCAGCTGAAGGACATTGTAGCTACGCTGACTGGTCACTGCAGTTTTGGCTTTTGGAGAAGCTGTCTAGACGAAGAGGAGGAGATTCATAAATAACTCTGTGTGTGTAATATTGCGAGAATGACATAGCCTAGAATGGATCCTCAGCGCACTAAGCGGCTCAAGGGATTTGACAGGAAGTGGCTAAAGAATATTGTGGCTACAGTGACTGGTCATTGCAGTTTTTGCTTCTGTAGAAGCTCTATAGACGAAGAGAAGGGGGAAATCATATATCGCTTCCTGTGTTACTGTGCAGTGCTGGCGAATATCCGAAGGACTATTTTCGGGGCCTGCAGACTACGTAACATGTAGGTAGCACTAAGTCTTTCTTAAATTTTTTACCTTTATAAGGCAGTTTGGGTGAATACCTTAATCAGTCCAGAATTGGGAAACCAATGAACTCTCGAAGAAATTTTCTGTATATTTTATAATTTTATATCGATAAACTTATGTAAAACCTTCCACAAGTCTTCGGTTACGGGTTAGCAGACTAATGTCGCATAAAGTGAAGCTGGTGCGGAATTTAGTAATAACAGTCTGAATAGACTGCTTTGGTGGGTCGACTGTGAAGACATTAAAATTGAGGTAATTTGTCAAACGTATTTCTCACACAAATACAGTGATTTGCAAGCGTGCTTCGTTCGCAAGTCTATTTATTTTTGACATTGCCACATGTCATGAATCTGATTTTTACACCGCTCATCCAAATATCAAAAAAAAAAAAATAACTCGTTATGTTACCACCATAGTAATTCATTAAGGTCTTTATTTAGTTTGTCATCTCAAAAATCTCGGTTCCCTTAATAAATGGTGTAACCATACAACCAACACTTGTCATCATCATTGTACCAGTATTTGTATGTTTTGTTTTAGTCCATCCTTCTGTCTATTTGTTTTACTGCATTTATTTAAACTTTTTTCTTTTACATATAAATAGAACTCTTTTTTAGCTCAGATTTTTTACTTGTGTACATTTGCATGTCCATTCATATTTATGTTTTACTATGTATGTGTGTTTATGTAAATATATAATTTTTTTGTTTTGTATTTTCTTATTGTGAGCTTTAGTTTTAATCAAGCAACAAAACTTTGTCGTTTGTTTAGTACTTTTTGTGTTTGTCAACGACAGTTAAGTTTGCCACTAACTGACAGTATGAGTTTAACAACTAATAGTAGTTTTGTGTATGTTGTGTGTGTGTGTGTGAATATGCACTACTTACTGCAACAAAGAATCACACTGTGCGTGTTGGTAATTCTTTTGAATTTCCATAAAGTAGTAGTGGCACTTGTATTTTTTTATATTTCAACGTTTGTTAAAACTTAGTGCAACACACGAATGAATAAACAAACTGTTTTAACAAAGTATGTACTATCATTGGTAATCAGTAGCACGTCTTGTTTGTTTTATATTAATCTTTGCATTTCAAATGAGTTCTATATAATTTGTTATTTATAGAAAATTCATACATACTTATAGTAAAAAAAAAGAGAAAAGAGAAAATTAAAAAGAAATATAATTTAAAATAAATAAATTATAATAAATGAGTTATGACAAGGAAAAATATTACTTGAGGGCAGATGTGTATATTGGAAACACTTTAAGGGGTAAATGGGTAAATAGGTAAAATTTGCAGATTGTAGACTCTGATGGACCCAAGTAAGCTGCACAACAGCTGCCTGTTCTACTTAAAGTACATATATGTTTTCATAATAAATAAAACAATGCCAGATAAAAGTATTATACTACTTATTTGCTATCAACCACAATCTAGATATATTTACACAGAAAAAAATAAATATGAATTTCAATTACAAAATTAATACTATTAATTAAAATTTTGTTAGATTTTGCTGAAATCATCAAAATAATACTATTAATTAAGGGAAAAATAATATTTTTAATTGAAAATATATAGAGAAAAATATTAATTAAAACAGTGTTAAAAGAATAATTAAAATTCCTAGAACTTTTTAACATGATTTTAATTCAATTAATCGTGCCTATAATTAATATCTAAATAATTAATAATTTAAATAAAATATTCATTGTTTCAATAATATAAATGATTGAACCTGCTTTAAATAAAAGTACGCGAGAAGAAAATAGGAAATTTTTTTATATATTTATTTTTTACATACAAAAATACAAAGCATTAGCATACATACAACATTAGACATTCATAACCAAACGTCATATTTTCTCAAGTAAATAGGGTGCATCCTAGAGCAAAGCACAAAGAAATTCTATCCTTAAAAAATCTTGATCAAACGCAAGGAACAATCTCAAATAATTTCCTACGAAACTGTAAAGAATTGTGACTTCAGTCCCATCTGCCATAGAGTTCAAGCTCTTTATGATATTTATTAGGATCAAAGTATGTTTTTTAGCTACATATGTAAATATGTACTTAATGGAGATTTAATCTGCTGATTAACCATTTTTTTTTTTTTTAATTAATCTCCCTCACATGATTTCCTTCAAAATGAATTCTTGACAAAAAAAATAATTTTTTTTCAATATTATTTTTTAATATAGTTTTTTCAGCTGACAGAAATCTTTAAATTTTTTGAAAAAATTTAATATCAATTAAAAAAATTATTTAAATTAATTAAAAATATACTTAAAATTTTCTGTTTATCATACTTTAGCTATAAGTAATGATGTTTACGACAATAACGCTGTAGCAGTTTACAAGTTAAAGTCTCAGTAGTCTTTACTTTCTGTTGTCGTTCTTTGGCGCACTGTTGAGCCATTTTTGCCACTATTAGTTGTTTAATGGCACCATGGCACGCTTAGTAAAATTCTGGCACTTTTTCAAAAAATTATAAAAATATAATTTTACTTACTTTTGAAGAAATATATTTTTAATTAAAAAGAAATGCTTTTTCTCCCTGTTGTAAATACTATTAAAAACTGCAACAATGACACAAAATCCCCTTTCTTAAAGTAATAGTTCAAAATAAATGACATCCTACATGTTTAGAATGGATTTAATTAGATGATTGCCTAGGAAAGATATTTTTAACTTTCTTTTTTATACCCACCACCAAAAAAAAAATGGTGTGGATATATTTATTTTATCATGCCGTTTGTAACACATCGAAATATCGATTTAAGACTCAATAGAGTATATATATTCTAAATCGGGGTTTCATTTTATGACGATCTAGCTATGTCCGTCCGTCTGTTCGTTTGTTTCTCTTTCTCAAAAAACATTAGTTAATATGTAGTATTTAATAAATAATAATATTTTTATATAATTTATCTGTATAAATTTTTTTAAATACTGAAGTCTGATTTTTTTGTATATAATCATCTTAACAAAATGTATTAATAAAAAAAAACTTACTAAATGGATTTAATTTTTTTAAATAGACCTGTGTATATATTTGTTATGGCACTTTGTAATATATTTTAACACTTTCTAGCTAAATTTTTGGCAGAAGGGTGAAATTCTCATATACCATCACTGCTGTGGCGTGTCATTGACTCCTTTCTGACTAGGCAAGTCTCTTGCGCAAGTTAGTTTTGTACTTTCTTTTATTTTCCTTTGAACTTGCTTTCACGTTTAGACTCAGCAATTAACTTGCCCAAGTTTCGTTCTCTTTTACTTATTATACACTTCACACAGTGAAGAAGGGTATATACAGGTTTGTCATTCCGTTTGAAATTTTTACAATTATCATTTTGTTGAAATCAACTTTCTGGAGCCCCATGACATCGCCTGGACCCGGTATTAAAATATCAGAAATATTCGGGAATAGATCGGTATTGAAAATCAGAAACATCGGTACATTAACAACTGAGATATGAGCAAAAAACCACGACCACCTCTTTTTTTTCACAACAACAACATACAACACATACATACAAACGTGATATACTGGTTAGAGTGAGCCAAAATTTTTTTTTTGTTTTATATATTATTTATATTTTTATTGTTTTATTTTTAATTTTTTTAAATTTATTTTTTTTAAACACATAAGTAAACTCAATTTATAATATTACAATGGGATGTTTTTATATATGTATGTTTTTTATATGTATGTAAGTATTTCATATGAGATAAATGGTGATATAAACAATTGTTGTTGGATGACTACACGTGAAGGGTACATAAGATTCGGCATGGCCGAATATAGCACTTTTGTTTGTTTTTAATTTTTTGATATTTCTTTTTTGTTTTTGGTTTCTCAATAAAAACTTTGTCGTATTTGCCGTATACAAGCAAGTGTGTACTCAAATATGAGCCAGTTTCTTCCTCTTAACCCGACCTTACCCCTTTTTATCTATAAACACAAGATTTGAGCAAGTCTCTTCGGCAAGAGACTTGCCTATTCAGAAAAGATTCTTATTTTATTCTTTCTGTAGTCTTTAGTTTATTCCGTTTTATAAACTTTTTCGTCTTGCTACTTTTTTCTGTTTTTTTATTAACTAAGGAACGCACAGATCATCCCAAGTCTCCAAATGAAGGTGTTAAAAGTATTTTTTTTATCAACCTTTACCCTTTCCTTTTCCAATCTTAAGCTAAACCTACTAATGACATGCATGTTACTTCTAATAATGTTATTTTTTTATTTGAAATTACTTATGCAATTTTAAAATTATTTTTACAGCTTTGAAAAAAACACCCTTTATTACAAAAGATTTTGTTTATTTTTTTTTTCTTTACATCTGTATATTTCAACTTTCATTTCCTCCCCTTAAGAAAATGAATAGAAAATTCCTCTTACAAATTGTTATAATTTATTTGGCCGTTTACATTCTCAAGCAGGCGTTAACAATGTCTACAAAAAATGATGATGGAAAAAAAAACAAAAGAACATAAAAATAAATAGAATCAGTTTTTCATTATGAAGATAATGGTAAAAAATAATACAAATAAAAAGAAAACAACAAGTTTGGAAAAAATAAGCGAAGATACAATTTTATAAAAAAATGTTAAGAAATTTTTATTAGACACAAAATCGAGACTCAGTGTTTGTAATAAGTTTGTGTGTAAGGTAACCAGTCCTTTATTCCTTAACTTTACCTGTAATCAAATATTTTTTGTAAAGCAAAAAATTAAATAAAAATAATGTTACAATCAAATATGTGAAGTTTTGCTGAATCTATCAATATATTTAAATATGTAGTCTTAAGTTGAAGCATAGAATCATACTCATTCCATTTGAGAAAAGTTCGCAAAACTCTAAACAAAGAAATAGCATTATGAAAAAAAAGAAGTGAGTAAAAGTAAATAAATTTTATTTTTAGCAATAAATTACTTTCGATATGTTGAGATGTTTGTTGAAACATTTCCGTTTTCTGTTAACGTTACAAGTATTTCAAATTGAACTTTTCAAATAAGCTTAAGAAATTTTCGCTCATACCAAAGCGTCTAAATATTTAAAGCAGGGATTCACAAGTTGTTTGTCTAAGTGTCTAGCAGGCGGAAGTCTAGATAAAAACAAAATGGACGATTGAGGATATGAATAACTATTAAACTAATTGTCATACTAATGAAGTGTAGTAGACTTTTTTTACTTAACTTCATCACTTAGAGACCTACACTAGAACAACGTTTCCAAATTGTGGAAATTTATTTGCAAAATTTGCACAATATTAGTTAAACTTATAGAGCTTTTAGTCAAGTTAACGGTGCTCATAGCCGTTCATTTGAGCAGCTAGTACTTATTGAATCCTTTCACGACCACATTTACTCTTTTGGATAAAATTCATTTAAATTGAAGCCGTACCGTATACGTAGAAAAAGTCATCGCCGCTGTAGATACGATTGTGAGTGAGAAAATAAATTTATTTATTCGACGCCTGTTTTAGCAACTCGGTCCTTGATTCATGATTTTCTTATTCTTCTTGTCATTGCAAATTATTTGGAGGAGAAAAAGTTCTAACAAGACGGCGCAATATGCTTACCAGCGCGTGGAACTATCACTTTGTTTAGTGTAACTGTCAGTAAACGAATTATCTTAAGCAACTAATTTGTAAATTGGCCACCTCGTTCATGTGACATGTTTGACCTAATTTTGGTGGTTGCACGTAAAACTTCTGACTTAAACTGATAAGCCAGCAATGACTAAGCATCAAGAAATCAATATTCGATGCACCATTGACGAAATAAGACCGGGTATGTTCGAAAAAGTGTTGCAAGATTGGATTGCCAGTTTGGTGTTCAGAAGGCGTAGGAGGCAAAGACGAAGGAGGTCAAATGCCGAAAATTATTTTTAAATATTAAATGCCATACATTTTGTGAGCTAATAAGCCAAATTTATAATCATTTCATTTAATTTGTTTCGTTTACAAATTAACACTCCATACTAGGGTACAGGCGTCTCTAAAGATTGTGATCGGGTGATTCATTGTGAGGTTTGATTTATATATTTATTTAATTAATACAGCACAACAAGAACTAGTCTTATCTAATAGTACTGGGTAGATAGCGGCACAATAAAACTTAAGTTACAATAAATAAAATTAAATCAGTTAAAAAAAAATTAACAAGTAGTAGTATGACAAAACTTAAAATTAGAACATTTAATACATACTTCAAAAATAAAGGTAACAAAAGGTAAGTTGCAAGCAAATGCGTTGTTTAATGATGTATGATATTAAGAGGGAAACTAAGAATGAGTTTGCATCAACAAAATAAAAAACATAAAAATTCAAGTGGGCAAATAGTGCAGTTTTGAAATGCATTGCACTGCCAATCATTTGAATATTATAATGTATAATAAAATGTATAATAAAATGTAAAATAATTTTTAAGTGAACTTAAAATTTTGATTATCGTTTAAAAGAATACTTGATGACATTAACTGTTTGAAAATTATGGTGGTTCATTCGGAAGGTCCAATTTTGGGTGCCTGATTTAAATATAGCGACTGGTATCTCGCGAATGACAATATTAATGTTATTGTTGTTGTTCCAAAGCGTCAGTAGTAGCTGACTTATTCCTGAAGATTCCCCAGAGAAAATACTCAAAAGGTGTGATATTCCATAATCCAGCTGAAAATTTACAGTAGAAAACCTGAAATAAAGTGCTCATCAAATTATTTCTCAACGAGTCTATTGTTTCACGTGCTGTATGGCTCGTTGCGCAATCTTACTCAAACCAGAGGTCACCGACACCCGGCGTTTGAATTACAGGAAGAACATAGTACGTTAAGATGGTGCGATAACGGTTACCATTGACGATTACCATTGACGGTAATATTCTGATTTGCTTAATTATAGAAAATATATGAAGCAGTGATTCCACCAGCTCATAAACCACTTCATACCCCAAATCGAATACGGTAATTTTGTTTATTGAGGTATCTATTGAGTCAGAAATATGCTTCATCACTGAACAAAATTTCACCATAAAACGCCGGAAAAACATTTTTCACAGATCATTGTTTTTCGTAATACAGCTGAACAATTTGGAGACGCTGTTGTCGTTTCATAATGACTTGGCAAATAATACCAAACAAAAATGACAAATCAGTTTAACATGAGTCAAAAAAATTCATATTGAAAATCAAACCTCGTAGACTATATTTTATCTATCTATCTATCTATCTATCTATCTATCTATCTATCTATATATATAAAAGTGAAACTCTGTGTGTGTGTGTGTGTGTGTGTGTGTGTGTGTGTGTGTGTGTGTTAGCTATAGACTCCGAAACTGTGAAACCGATCGGACTCAAACTTTGGCAAGTTGTTGTACACATACCGGGGAGTGTTTATGGATGAAAAAAAGTGGGCGGGGCCACGCCCATAAAAAATTAGTTATCAGTTTTAGCTACTTGCACTTGACCGATTTTTCTGAAACTTTGCACACATATCGAGCTGTCATGACTAAATAATTTTGTGATAAGAAAAGTGGGCGGGGCCACGCCCCTAAAAAAGTTTTAATTTTGAGGTACTTGCACTGGACCGATTTTTCTGAAACTTTGCACACATATAAGGCTGTCGTGATTTTATAATTTCGTGATTAAAAAAGTGGGCGGGGCCACGCCCATAAAAAAGGGCTATAATTTTTAGGTACTTGCACCAGACCGATTTTTCTGAAACTTTGCACACATATTGAGCTGTGATGACTAAATAATTTCAAGATTAGAAAAGTGGGCAGTGCCACGCCCATAAAAAAAGGTATCATTTTGAGGTACTTTCACTGGACCGATTATTCTGAAACTTTACACACATATTGAGCTATTATGACTTTACAATTTCGTGACTAGAAAAGTTGGCAATGCCACGCCCATAAAAAAAATTATAGATTTTAGGTTTTTGCACTTGATATTCAATTAAAATTTAGAATGCATTTCGATTCATTAAGAGGCGTAGCAAAGCGCGCCGGGTTTTTCTAGTATTATACTAAAAACTAGACTTGGAACTATTCTCTCTCTTTCTTCCATTTTGGGTATCCCTTACTTAACGGCTAAAACAGACACATACATTTCTCACCTTTCTTATGAAATAAAACCATAACTGACAGTTACAAATACAAACAAATACGGGGTAGAGAGCAACACAAAATTTATAAAATGAAATTTTCGAAAACAAATTTAACTAAAACATTACAGACCGTAACGTAATAAAATTTGTGAAAAAAAAAATAAATTTAACTGTAAATAAATTGTAAAAGTTAAAGATAAGAAAAAAGTGAAAATTTATCATTATAAAAAGCTAAACATAAAAGTATGTGCAATAATAATAATAAAGAGGTGTGAATGAGTGAATGCGTGAAACTGAATGAAATGTTTTTAAGAATAATTGAAAGGGATTGTGCTTGAAAAAAAAAAAAATAGAGCTGTAGTTAATTTTATTTATTGTTTTGAATAACTTTGCACACACACAAACAGAGACAAAGCTGAATTACAAGCAGCAGTAAATAAATTTGATGCTGGAAATGGTTTAGTTAAGTTCAGTGCATATTTTCACATGTAGAATTTTTTCAAATTTATTTTTTATCTTTTTTTTTGGAGTTAATAAGATAAAGGTACTTAATAAAAAGTAAATGGAATTTAATTTATTTTTGTTGAAACTTTTCTAAAGGCATAAATTCTTTTGTAGATAGTAGAACTTGACTTAAGTACAATACATTTTTTTTTCAAGTTGACGTCAAATATTTTACGGAGATTAATTTGATAATTATCTTAAATGGTTTTAAGTTTGTTGCATAAATTTTTAAAATATACTACGAGAAATGCCATTAAAGAAAAGTGAAAAAATAAATTTCTTCTTCATAATATATAAAATTAAAAGCAAATCACGATATTATAGTTGATTGTTAGTGTATGACCTAAAAATACTTTTTTTATTTTCATTCTATATTGAATTAAAATTAAAGATTTATTAATATTTATTTGGTTGTTGGGTTTAAGCTGGCTTATATGCATTTCACTGGTGCTTATGCCAGATCATCAGTAAACCTTTACCCAAATTATTAAAGATTTAATTAATTCCATTGTACTATATAATAAAAGTACCGGGGCAATTCCATATGGATAAGTGTAAAAGGCTAACCCATTCTGTATATAAATTAAACTAATATTTTTCTAAGTGCTAAATATAAATGCTTCAACTTTCATTCATTAAAATAGCAGACACCAGATTATTTCGTATTGAACTTAACGATTTTTAAAACATCAACAATAAGCAACAAAATCGCCACTTCGCTGAGTCGAAAATTAGGACGCCAAACATGTTTTCAAACGGCCACGTTTGGTGAGAAATTGACAGACCCAACAACCCTACTTTATACCAGAATGTACTGATGTAAACGTGCGGAAACTTTGTAGAATTTTACAGACTAACACTATTTGATGGCACTGTAACTTTAAATAAAGGGGTTTAAAATTAGGTGAAATAATCAATAAGGTACTACATAATTTATTGTATTAAAAATTAATAATGTAATTTAAATTTCAAGTGTTTTTTTTGGCAATAAAATAAATCCCGGTTGGTTTAAAGGAATTAAACCAACGTTTATTAAAGGTATTAACGTAACAATATGGCCGACTTCCTAAAGGCAAGTTGCAATGCATGCACTTCGTTAACGCATATGTGAACTTTCTGGCAACGTCCAATGTTCCTAATCGTTTGGCAACTCATTTTAATAAGTATCAGCTGACAAAATCACGCATCATTTTTATTCTGTATGCAGACATTTGAGCTGCAATGTCTGAGTAAGTATTTTCTTGTTTATTATTAAAAAAATATTTACAATTGATAGAGTTTATTTAAATCACAGACTAATAATTTAAATAATAAAATATTTTATATTGTATGAGTGTCAATAAAAAGACTCTGCAACGCAAAGTTGCACTTAAGACATGTTTAGCATTGCATACGCATTTTTTTAAATTATACATTGCAACTTGCGTTTTGGAAGTCGGCCAATGAGAATGAGAATGCTTATGAGAATTTTTTAAAAGAATACTGATGAAGTGAGTAGTGAATGCGACTAACCAATAAAATATATTATTGGTAGATATTAAAAATATTATTGTCATTTCTAGACGCATTGATGAAGAATTTCAAGCCGTACTCATAACATTTTTTTGAAAAAAACTTCCGTTAAAAACTAACTGTGATGTAAGCACCAAAATACAACTGCTTCGGTTTGAGTTTTTTTCTAAAACTAACATGCGAAAATCAATTTTTCACATTTATTAGACAACCAGAGAGTCAACATATGTATCAAATAAAAGGCCTTGACGAGCAATAAAAAAGAAACACATTATAAAAGAAATTTAAAACTAATGATGGTGCCTACTACAAAATGGCGTAAAATTAATTTAGATAGAGGTCAAATCTAGTAATTAGAAACGTATCCCCTTTAACACCCTCTGATTGGTATGAAATAAAAGGGTTTGATATAAAAAAATTAAAATCCAAGATGTCGTTGTAAATAAAATGTGCTGTTCAATCCTAAGATTAGTAAGATTAGTACCAAATAAAGAAATTGACCGGTGGAATATAATAAATTATGAAAAGGTTTTAAATTTCAAGATGACGTCTGAAACAAAATGGCGACTTATTTTTTTAGCCAAGGCAATGAAATAAGCATAAACAAAAACGGTACATAACAAGATAGAGTCCTACACAAGTAGCATCTAAGGCTAAGAATCGTCTTATAAAATTAAAAACTTTAATCCTAACTAGAAAAAAAAATAATGTACAATAAAAATTAACAAGATAATAAATAATAAAAAAAATTAAAAAAAATTAAAGTTAAGTCAAACAGAAGATGGTGTCATATCCTCCTATTCTATTACCCTCCCAACCATTCTATCTAAAAAAAGTGTGGATAGTCACCCCAAATACCCGCCACCTTTTCACATGTCCATAAAATGCCATAGTAGCTCGCTTCCTAGAAGAGATGTTTCTTCTTAAATTTAATTTAATATATTTTTTTCTTTTTCTTCCATCCCAACACACTACAAAGAACGATTCTTTTTCACAGGTATTACAATAATATAATGGACACAAGCAAGCAGTCTCTACAACAATTGCCTGTTCTATTTATTTATTTATTTTATTTTTATTTTCAATTCTATACACAAGACTTATAGTCTCTTATTACACCACTATTTAACCAAACTTTTGCACCTTGTAATCCTGAAAGAATATTTAGTCCATAAGTCTTTTCCTATTGCTTTTCATATGCTTTTTATATACAAAAAGTTTTTGATAAATTTTTGATTATGATACAAATTTTCAATTCAAGAATTAATGTCTTATTCCTAAATAAATAAATTTTTTGTTTTTAGATTTTATTTAAAAACTTTCTTATTTTTCATTAATTTCTTTATATTTTCTATTTTATTCATAATTAATTTGAAATGAAATGAATTGAAAATGAAAAAATAAATAATTTCTTTTAATGAAATTCAATATTAAAAGTTATAACTGAGATACATTATACATACAGACATACACACTTGCATGCATCTATGTACATATATACATATTCCTAAAGGTGTTTCTTATAAAAATTCTTTAACTCTTCTTGCCAATGATTATTTAGGTTAAACTAAATATAATTTATTTTTTTCTTCTTGATAAATATCAAACAAATTACATACTTAGTTTGTAATTTATTACGGTAAATACAATCAGCCTCTGATAAATCTTACGGCCTGTGCTTAAATGTTGGTCACCTTGTGCTTTACCGTTTTTTTTTTTTTTTGCCTTTTAAAAATACCAATCAATTTAATATCCTTTTAAAAGGGATAAAGTGTATTGCTCATAAATATATATGCGAAAGTTACACTGTGTGTGTGTGTGTTTAAGCGTGTGATAAAGATGACAAAAAGAAAAACCAATAATATCACGATAAATATCTGGCATGTCACAAAAAAAATGTATTTTTCCAGCTGATTACCTGGTAAAATATTTGATAGATAGTTTAATAAAAAGGACACTTAAGTACACATTTATATAAAATAAAAAAAAATATAGAATTTAGATGTAAAGAATATTTGCAAAAGGTAAGAGAAGACTTAAGGAAGCATGCATAGGGATTTCGAAAATCAAATATGAGAAAAACATACTTAAATTCAAGGTAGGCCAGCAGAAAGGGTGTCTTGTTATGTGTTGTTTAAATGAAGTACTATTTCGGGTCGTTTTTAATCTCCAGTGATTGCGTGGCTATCAGTCGTCGTCACTTCCTTCACTGAGTCTCCTAGCACTACATAAATTTTTTTTGAATTAAAAAACGATTTACATTGCCAACTTGTGATTGGCGACAATCCACATTCTTGGTAACGACCTACCCGTGATCCTTAATCTACCGTGATGTGAGATGCCCTCTTTAAGTACGAGGTTTAGGATTATTCTATGTTCAATCAGTAATGATACTGAAGGTACTATCCATACACTCATTATGCATTGACTTATCCGCTATAATTTTGTGATGCAGCCCATCGACCAGCCCCAGCCAGAGGGGTTGATAACATCTTTATACCCAGGACTATCCATATCATCAAGGTATGTGAACTCCGCCAAGGTAAAATGCGTTGTAGTTTTTCAACCTCTTTAAGTAAGAGGTACAGGACTCTCCTATGCCCAATCAGTAAAGATACTGAAGTCGCTATTTATTCGCTATTATTCGACAGTTTAATATCTGCCGGAAAACTGTATCTTTAAAATAAGTTATTGTTAATTTTGGCGTCAGGGAGCTGAAACATAAATTAATCGGATTTAACAAAAACAAACAAAATATGTGTTCCACTCTTTACCTTTTGTCACCTGTAAAAAAACTATCCAGTTCAGACACTTGTATGACCACGTTTTAAGTATGTGATTTTTCTGTTACGGACATGATTGCTTGTGATATCAATAATATATTTTTTTTTTGCAACAAGAATAAATCAATCTTCTTTCAAAAGTACCCCATTATTAACACTTCATTGATTATAGAAATATCTAAGGAAATGACCAAGACGAAGATAAAAACGCCTTTGATTTTTAAATAATTTAGAAGGAAATTTCAAATGTTGTTTTTCTTTAAATGTATTTTGTTTAATATTAGTTTTCAAAAGTGCTGCATATCTTAAGGTGTTTACTTTAAGGGATGTAAATACTAGCTAATAAGGGTTGAATATATAAATGTTTGTTGAAATCACTGTATTTTATTCAAAAACGGAGTTAAATAACTTTTGGAAGTGCTAATGTGTTATCTAATGTTCTAAGAATATTGCATGCGAAATTTTTCAAAATTGGATGGTTTTAGCATGAGCTGTAGAAAAGGCCGTGCCTTACATATGTAATAGGAAATTATTTAAAATATATTGTTCTCATTTAAATTCATATTTTTGTAACTTTTATTAAGAATCGTTAAAATTTTTTCTTAACACAAGATTTTTTATGAATCTTCCTTTTGTTATTTTAAGCAAGAACTGCAAAATCCTTAATGATTCAGATGCCGTTGTAAACGTTACGGGGTTTAAAGATTTTTATTTGTCATTAAGCATAATTTTTATCCCAAAATTTAAAGTCATCTAGTTTAAAGCTTAACCGACATACCTAATCAGGAGCAACAAGGGTTTTATTCTGCTAAGCACTAGCACTGAAGTGCCAAATTTAAACAAGGGCGTCAACGTTGTAAATATAATGCATACAAAAATTTTTTCATGTTGTTTTGAAAAACCTATTAAATGGAAATAAAAATTAAAATAATATCGCTGCAATGACCTAAAAATAGTTTATGTAGTGTCATACTTTTGAACACTTAAAAATTAAAAGAAAACGCATTTTAATAGAGTGTCGCCACTGCATTAATTCGGTAAGCTAAATAAAGAGTATCTAAGTATAAATTCAATTTTTGAATTCTGTGTAATTTTTTTTAAAAATTAACAACTCTGAAATTTTACTAAAGAACAACGCCTTATAATTGTAAAAATTTATTAAAAAAATTTACAAAAATATGCCAAATTGCTCGCAAACTTTAAAAGAATTTCAGTCGTGAAAATACACCTGGTATGTCAACGATTTCAAGAGTGGAAAAATATTTTAACAAACTCGATCGGTTAAGGATAGTAGGACTACTGTGCGTTAAAGTATCAGTCTATCTCTTGAAAACATTGCTGTTGAAAACGAGTGTGTTACCGAATATCCAAAAATATCAATTCGGCGTCGTTCTTAACAACTTAAAATTTCACGAAGATCCAGGCAGCGAATTTTGACAAAATATCTCCACATTCATTTGTAAAAAAACTCAGTTTACTCAGGAGCTTAAACTAGCTGATCATGGAAGGCGTCAGCAATTTGTTTCGTTTGTAATGGTGCAATTTGAAGTTAAGCCGATTTTGAAAAACGTCATATTCTCCGATGAAGTGCAAAATTTACAAATCTGGGGCTCAAAAGAACCTCATGCAATCTACGAGATACAAATAGATCAAAAACGCGTGGATTTTTTGCCTGGTGCGTATTTTAATCTGATGTCGTGATTGCGCCACAAGACAGGAATATGATAACGGAGTTCTTGTGACCTCAACTAGACGAAATGGATCTGGACGATATTTATTTTAAGCAAGATGATACCAGCTTCAACAAATCATTTATTGCACCAAGAATTTCCAGAAAAAAAAAATGTCTCAAGAGATTCTGATGTCAGATGGCCACTAAGATCATGCGATTTTCGCTTTAGAATTTTGTGAAATCTCGTGTTTATCCGAATAAATCAGAAACAATTCCTGCGCAACATTTCTATGAAAAAATCTATGAAAAGCTTGTCATTAGATCAGTGGGGGTCATATCATTACTTCATACTTCGGTTAGGTTGTAAAAGAGGGGTACTAAAAGCCCAAATCCATGACAGGTGTGCACGCTGTGTACCTAATTAAAACTATAATTCTAATTTCATTAATATACCGACTAGGTCAACAGCCTAGTCCCCTCAGTATAATTACTTTGTAACTTAGGACTTCGAATACGAATTCCTTAAGCCTATAGTATACGATATGTAAAAACCCACATGCACATGTGGGTTTGACGTCACTAAAATGTCACAGCACTTTGGTTACATTTTTTGAAATAGTCGTAGTGACTGCATGTGGTAAGATTTTGATATTACACGAAATGTATTTTAGTCCAAAAATGCAATAATACATGTGGCCTAAGCGGATACATTTATGCTTTATGATGACGTCAAAATTACGTATGAGGCTTTTTACAGTCCGTGCACTACAGGCTTTAGTAATTACAAGTTCGGCATAGTATTTGTGTAAAAATCATCTTCAAATACGACAAATCATAAGATATTGGCAAAGGTAATATTCCAAAGTCTCATTCTCTTCCTTGCAGTTTCTATGTGTCATTTTATCCGACAGCCGCATGTTAGCTAGAAGAATAATCATCTTCGTGTGACCTTTTATTTTATCTAATCGGAATATAATTAAAAGAAAACACATTAAATAAATCACTACTATCATCAAAAATCCTTGCTTTTATTTTTAAATGAAAAAGTCCATTCTTACGGAGGCACCTTTTATTAATACAGGTATAAGATTTTTTGAAAGCTAAAAAACATTTACTTTTTTTTTTTAATTGGGTGTAAGAAATTTCCCATAAATAACATAAAACACTTATTTTTAATTTGTTTTTAATTTTTTTTAATTCCTTCTTTTATTTTATTTAATCACTTTCCCAATATTTATCGCCCACCATTTGACTGCTAGGCATATCACAGCGACATGAGTCATTGATATGATTATCCAGCCACTCCAAATATCTTGTTACTCTTGTATAAACGCCAGGTTTATTGGGTCTGGCACATCCAGCACCCCATGAAACAATGCCAGCCAAATGAAAAATATCCAAATCTTTATTATGAACCTGAAAGGGGCCACCACTATCTCCTTGACAGGCATCTTTGTTGCCCTCGGGGAAACCAGCACACAACATATTCTCAGTAATTTGATTTTTGCCATATTTTTCACTACACTCTTCATTGGAGATAATGGGAACACTTACTTGCTAAGATAAAAAGGGATTAAAAGATAGTTTTTAATAAAAGAGAAAATAAAGTAAAATTTACCATTAGTTTTTGTGCTATAGGACCACCCTCTGAGGTGGCGCCCCAACCGCTAGCTATGCCTATTTCATTTAAATATGTGTTGTCTTTAAATGGCATGCACACTGGCCTTAATATGTCAGACATGTCCACTGGCTCTGCCAATTGTATGATGCCAATATCATTGTCTACATTGGATGGATTATAGCTTTCATGTATTGTGACATTTCCTGCCTTTCTATTGATCACTCTGGATGAATTGCTTTTGCGATCGTGAACCAATAAACTAACCGAGATTAGATAGGGCGTAAAACCTCTTAAGCAATGAGCTGCTGTGGCCACATAACGATCCGATATTAAAGAACCACCACAATAGAAATTATTGTTATTTTTCAACAGGGCCATCCAGGGATAACGTATTTCCTGCGTCTCCTCACCACCCACTATACGATTAATAACGTTGGCCATGCCACAAGTACAGGGTTGACATTCTTTGGGCTCAGTGATTGGTTTTGCTGTAGGAGGTCGTATGGGCACCAGTGAAGTCGGATTAAATTGAAAAAGCGATATTAACCATTCGAGAAAACTATTTTGCTTGGTTTCAGATGTCTCTTGTATGTGGGAATTTGATGCCGTTGCACTGTATAAAACAAGCACGAGAAGAAAATAAATTTCTTTAGAAAATTTCATTTTTATTTTATTTATTTTGAAGCGTTTAAATGTTTAATGTTTCACGGTTAAAGACAAACTGAGTGAGTGAGCAAATATGAAGTTTTATTTTCCTCTGAGTTTTCTTTTCCATCAAACCAAACCTAAATGCAAGGCTATAATTATTATTATGCAAATAAGGAGCATTTTAAATTTGTTATTGCATTGGTGACATAAATTTTCTCTAACGATAACAAATTTTAATTCTTTATAAGTTTGCCTAGTTTTATGTGCTTGCTCGTCCACCTGTCAAATTAATCACTTTAGGGTCAAAGTAGGTGAAGTTTAAAAACTTAAATTTGATAGAAATTTTGTGTCTTGACTTGCATTATTTGGTACTAAAAATTGACGAAATAAAACCAAAGGGGGAAAGTTTTTGTATACATTTCTAACCTATACTGTAATCACATTTTAGTATTTTTTATTTGATTATTGAAACAATCAACAAAACCGCATAATACCCAATCAAGCAATTGACTTGTTTCTATCTTACCATTTCTCTTTAGCAAGTAGTTTAGCTTTGACTTTACAATAAATCAAGTTTTGTTGTAATTGAAATCAACTTGTGTTGTGGTCATAAATGAAAGACTGCCAAGAATATTAATTAAATCAATTAAAATAATTGTAGACATGAGTAAGAAGAAGTAAAGAGAAGATTACCTTTAATTGAGGCATTTAAAACAAGTGGAGTTGTGTTAAACTACGAATAGCTTAAGCAAGAAAATGTAAGGTTGTCTAAGCAGCTGCGCCATAGTTAGTTGATAAATAATAGAGGTGCCGCAATAGAGGTTCAAATCATTTTCAACCTCACAAAGTATATATATTCTGCGTCCCGGTCTTATTTTAGGACGATCTTGCTATGCCCGTCTCTACGTCCGTCTATTGAAAGCACGATATAGCTCGAACAGAAAAAGCTGGAGGCAAGAAATTTTGCCAGAATATTTTTCTGTGGCTTGGAGCTAAAAGGGCCAATGTCACTTTTTTGCTCTTTTCAGTTAATCATTGCATTAGATTTGTTTTCTTGCTCTATTTCATTATGGTAAAACAGCTAAAGTCATACTTAACCCAGAACAGCTTTATAAATAAAATGCTGGCCAATGTCACTATGAAAGCATCTATAAAAGTTAAAGTTCAATTCAAATTTTCTTAAAAGAAAATATTTTGACATTAGCCCTTTTAGCCCCAAGCCACAGATTTAGTACATCAGAAATATTTGGTATTAAAAATGGGTAACATCGGTGCAATACTAAAAGAGTTGTAACTTGTAATGCAAGAGTAGATCATAAAGAAATGTTTTTTGGACATCGTAAAAATGCTGTGTTTAAACGCAATGATGTAGAGTGATAGAATTTTGCAAGTATATAAACTGAGTATATATTTATACACCGAAGCAAATTTATTCCATAAATGAGTCCCTTTCCGATCCCCTTTGATTCTCAGTCCATGCCGCCACAGGCGTTTACTCTAGACTTTTATGACTATATAATATGGATTCATAATTATCTAAAATTCTCATGAAAACATTCTTCGTAATTTCCAGCATTTGCGCCAGACTAATTTCCCCCATAGCATCCGCATAGTGTATGCGCTGCTGTCTCAGCAGTCTGAAGGCACATTCTGCAAATAACATCCACGACAACTTTAGTCTTGTGCAGATGATATTCGAAGTTAAGATGACCTGTGATCATAGCAGTCCTCCGACTATATAAACTAAATACCCAAACTGCATTTTTGTGAAGGTGTTCCCTATTCACCATACGTATTTGACTACACGGCACATCTTTTGAGCTTCAGCTTCAACACATACTTAAAAGCACCAACTTAGAGTCTACATCCTTACGCTGCACCCATCTAATTACAGACTGGTTATCAAGTGCAATGAGAATTTTTTTCCATGTACTTTGGTTCTCCAGCAGGAGGACATGTTTAGGTTAAACTCAATTGAATCCCAGCTCCTGCCCTTCCGTCCTTAAAAGAGCCATCAGTAAGAATACTAATATTACAATCCATGCACTGATTGCACATGAATCCATCTACTTTGAGCTTTTGATGAGCCCCTCGTCCACTTTCAGCCATTGCATGCGCTGCATTGGCAATATTTACTATGTAAAACCTGATTCCCCGAAAATTGCTCAAATCCTTGTATTACGAACGGAGTTATAGATCAAAATGTAGGAAAATTTACCCTGCACAGTTTATTTTTTAAACTATTTAAAATTTTGAACGTCATTAAACTAACAAAATTAAATTTAAGATGATGAAATAGCTTCTTTGCCAGTATCATTGGAATAACGAAAAATTAAGGTGACACGCCCACTTTAACGCCAAAAGTTTTAATATACCTCAAACAGATTGTATTTTTATTTTTAAGATTAATCACATCATGATAACTTCATATGTGTTTTGTTAAATTTTATTATTCAATGTTTACATTTACAGAAAATTTAAATATGTTTGTCGCCAAAAATAATATAATTGGGAAATTTTCTACGACATATAAAGAATAATATTTTGGAAAAATAAACATACTTTTTAATATCTAGAATTGCAAATAACTATAGAATGTTAGGTTTGACAACAGTATAGTTATGAGTTGACCAAGTTATGATTGACTTTAATAATATTTTGTTCCCAAAAATTTTTTATCAAAAATTTTTTTTTTTCAATATTTTTTTTTTATTAGTTAGGAGTATTTTTATTTAAAATTTTTTGATCGCTATGAATGTGTGATCATATTGTGGTATCATATTAAGGTTATATGGAATTTAATTACGATCACAGGATTTTATGTTATGATTGAGTTTAAAGGGATTATTTTGTGATCAATATGGATGATAATATCATTATTGCATTTTATTTTAATTAAAGTTATAATGATTAATCCGCTAACATTACATATTTTAACTTAGATTATGATCACCTCAACCACGTTTTGATTGATGTATAAATGGTGTTGAGCAAACTTAAGAACCACTGTAACGCTCTCTAATTAAAATACGTGCTGTGGCCATAGTAGTATATATAAGCAATGACTATAGGGCTTAGTAACGATTTTGACGCGGGCTTAATATTAAGATTGGCGTCTGAATCAGTCCACATTTGTAAAAAAGGAAAAAAAATCGATTTAGGTAAAAATGGGTCAGTAAGTGGTTAGATAACACTGCTCTGCAGCAAAATCCTCCATTTAATAAAATTAGGTGGACTATATGGATTTTGACGCGCTGAACTCAAATCCGTTGTCGGTTTTTTTCCATCAGATCGGAATTTTTTTTATGGGCGTGGCAAATTTTTCCCCCTAAATAAGTCAGGTACGGAGACTTATTTCCTCCTTACTCGAGAACCAGTCATCCGATTTTCAAAAATAAAACACTTAGAGATGTGTAACAAAATTGTATTTATTTTAACGGATTTGAGTTTAGCGCGTCAAAATCCATATAATCCACATAGTTTTATTAAATGGGAAGACAAAAAATTATTTTTTGCAGAGCATGGTAATCTACAGTTCAAAAATGAATAAGAAAAACTAAAATTTGTTGGCATTTAAAAAAAATTAAAGCTTAATATGCGTTTGCACTTGTTTAAACATTCCTGTCATCATCTTAATTCTTGCTGTTGTTAAAATTGCTACTGTTGTTGTTCATGTTGTTACGCTTGAGCAAACAAACCCATTTCATGTCATGACTTGAAGATTTTAATTAATTTTACAAAAGTTTTCCTAGAGATTTACAAAGCAATTAGTCAAATCTTTAACTAAATGCAACTACTTTATAACAGTGACTACAACTACAGATGAAACTTGTCGCTTTATTTATGTGAAGTAAAAGAACAGTGTTATGACTTTGCAGTTTATAAAATGACTTAAATGTTTAAATATTGAGCAATGTTACTCTAAGTAGTAGATTGTAAGTTTAAATTGTGTATAAAAGTGATATTAATTACAAAAAAAAAAAAAAAAAAAATATCAGACAAGATTAAGAAGGAGCTAAAAGTAAATAAATTGTTTTTAAAATTCACTTATATAGAATACAGGGACCTTATTCCCGTATTCGAACACCATGGAAATTCTACTCTAACGTTTAAAAAATGAATTTCCTTATTGGTCGTTTTGTTTTACTTTCCTTTTTAAATCTTTTAAAGTTTTCGTTTTAATCTTCTCTTTAAATCACTGTGACCGTCTTAAACACCAAATCAAAACCAAACCGTTTCTATATACATCATCTATGAGTGATAAGAAAACCACCCCAATTCTAAATATTCCCAGGGAAATGAATTCCCCGGGAATACATTTTTCCCGCGAATAAAATTCCCCTATTCTAAACAGTCAGGGAAGGGAATAACAAGGGAGAGAGAATTTTACATTTTCGAAGTCAGCTGTTTGCTTTTGCTGTTTTGTTTTGACAAAATATTTGCTAATAATTTTAAGCGTAAAAAGTGAATATTCGTAAATAATAAAAAAAAATTGTTAAAAGTGAACAAAAATGTTTAGTGTAGCGTTAATAATAATAATAGCTGAAGCAGAAAACTCTGAAACACAAGAATAAGCAAAGGTTAGAAAGGGAAATGCTAAGTGACGTCAGCAACCCACTTGAGTTGCCGCACACTTTAAATTTTACTTTTGGAAGGTTAGAATCTGTTGGACGTGTTAAGGTATTCAGCCCAAACGTAAGTCCTTTGCAATTTCTCCAATCGTGAAATTAAGTGCGACTTTCTGCTTCTTTGCTTGAAGGTTTGTACCAAACGGGTATTGGTAAAGATTACGGTGTGTCTATGGCTCAGTGTAGTGTTAGCAAAGTTCTGGCAGAAGTTATTAATATATAAGGAACATTTACGCCCAATGTAGATAACTTTCTGCAGAACTGAAGTGCAAAAACGGAAAGTTGCGTTAGCTCTTTATGTGAAGTATGGCATTCCAAACGTTATTGGATGTGTTGACGGAACTCAAAAAATTAAAGGAGGATTAAATGAGGATTCAGTATGTTGATGCCTCACATCCCGGAGCGTGTCACGATTCATTTATTTGGAATTCTGGCGAATTGCGTGGTCACTTTGAGCAAGAATACCTTAGAGGTGGCAGCAATTATTGGCTTCTTGGTAAAGTTTTGAATGATAACAGACAATTCATAAATTAAACGTGAATTTTTTCTAGGAGGCTTAAAGACGCCCACAGGATGAGTCTGTTGAAATAAAATTCACTCCAAGTGTTGAAATGTGGTTGAACGCATTAATGGTGTTTAAAAAAAATAGATGGAGGTGCATTCTTGGTGCTAGACAGCTGCTCTACGCTCCAAAAAAGGCTGCTAAAATAACAAAATTTTGCTATGCGTTGCATAATATCTGCATTCATTTTAAATGCAATGCTGAAGTAAACGATGTAGAAAATTTAGATTATTTGAGCGCTCAGGATAATCATGTGGTATCCTTGGACTCACCACAATATTTATCCATTGCCCAAAATATTAGAAAATATAACAGAAAAATATTAGAAAAAATATTGCGAATAATCTTTAATAAATTTCTGTAATAAAGCCATTTTTTATATACTATGTATGTATGTAGTATAACATTTTTTTAAATAAATATAACATTTTATTAAAAAAATTTAAAAACTTCAAAAATTAAAAAAAAGATAAATAAAAATTAAAATTATTTTAAAACTAAAAAAAAAAAATTATTATTCTGCTTCCTGTTTGTTGTTTTTATCCTAAAAGTAACAATAAATTACAATATTTATCGCATATTTTATAAAAAAAATAATAAATACTTACATTTTTGTCACAACTCCCTTTGAATTTGTTGGCGGATTTTTTCCCAAAAATTGTTATTACATTCTCTCTTAAATTACCTTTCATAATACCTACTTTTTTCCCAGGGAACAATTTCCCAATTTCGAAGTTCATTTAGAATAAGAGAAAAGGGAAAGGGAACAAATTTCCCCGGGAAAAATTATTTAGAATAGGGGAACAGGGAATAGGGAAACAATTCCCAGGGAATTGTTATTTAGAATTGGGGTGAACATGTTGTCGTGGTATATGAAGCTTTAACTGTGAGTATACTTTAAATGTTTGTGTGTATATCGTCAGATGTTCTTATACAGAAACGTGTTGTGACATAAATTGACACACCGATAGGTTTCAAGAGAGAGTTAACTCATTTCAACAACTAAATATTTATAGCAGTCGAAGACATGTTTAAGACAACACCAGATGTTTTCTTTCAAATATTTCAAAATGTTTATGAAAACATGATGAGACATGGTTTATTAATAATTTCAATATTTAAAGTTAAAACGTTTGCAAGATTAAAAAAAGAAAAATCAATTTTCAAATATAAAACTTGAATTAAAAGTTTTAGGGTGATTCTACTCTAACGTTTAAAAAATGAATTTCCTTATTGGTCGTTTTGTTTTACTTTCCTTTTTAAATCTTTTAAAGTTTTCGTTTTAATCTTCTCTTTAAATCACTGTGACCGTCTTAAACACCAAATCAAAACCAAACCGTTTCTATATACATCATCTATGAGTGATAAGAAAACATGTTGTCGTGGTATATGAAGCTTTAACTGTGAGTATACTTTAAATGTTTGTGTGTATATCGTCAGATGTTCTTATACAGAAACGTGTTGTGACATAAATTGACACACCGATAGGTTTCAAGAGAGAGTTAACTCATTTCAACAACTAAATATTTATAGCAGTCGAAGACATGTTTAAGACAACACCAGATGTTTTCTTTCAAATATTTCAAAATGTTTATGAAAACATGATGAGACATGGTTTATTAATAATTTCAATATTTAAAGTTAAAACGTTTGCAAGATTAAAAAAAGAAAAATCAATTTTCAAATATAAAACTTGAATTAAAAGTTTTAGGGTGATTAGAAAAAAATAAAAAATAAATAAGTGCCCTACATGAGGCATGACTGAAGTTTAATACTCACCAGTAATATTATATTTATTTATGTAAAAAAAATAATTATTTGTATGGAAAGTAGGCGCTATTTTATATAATTTTATTAAAATTGAAATATAACTACAGAGTTGACTTGAAAATGTCATGACACCTGAATATCGAACACAGAGTTAAGAAGGCTATGATAGTCTACTTCACTTGTCGTAATATGTTAAGTATGAAATAGGGACTGAACCCTGATATAATTAAGTCAATGTATACGGCTGTAGTATGTTCAATTCTTACCTATGGATACTGATACCTTGAGCTGCAATGGGCCGTAAGTATATTGTAGACCAGTTGTACATAATCCAACGATCAGCATGAATTGGAATTTAGGATGCATGACGAAATGGTTCTTTAGATGCACTGAACACTATGTTCCATCTCGTTTTTATAAAGCTTATTATTAAGGCCATATTTGAAAGAAGAGCAATAAGGCTTAATTCATCAGGGCGTTGGAGATCGGAAATTCGATTTAAAACTAACCTTCTAATTATATCACTTACTATATTGATTTTGACAGGCCGTTTAAAATTCTAGTTCCCTCCAGAAGTGAGTATGATAAGGGCTACCCTATAGAGAGCATTGACGCCAGGATCTATACGGACAGTTCTAAGAAATGCTGTAGAGTTAGGTCCGATTTTTTTTAAGCGAACTATGAATAGAGGCCTCTCCGGCTTTAGAATGAATGTAGCGTATTTCAAGCTAAAATATTCACTATATGGGAGACATGTAGGATGCTAAATGATAAAAATATTCAAGGGATTTTTGGCATGGAATATTGGCGGCACTGGTTTCATAAAGGCCATAACCACCCTATCGGTCGGTCAATGCAGGAGAAAATTATGAAAGCTTGTTCAGCTGACTGCTGTTGCTCTAGTTTTTGTCCCTGCACATAGGGGCCACCTTGCTAATGAGCGGACGGGTGACCTAGTAAGGAGAGGATCTACTTTGGATATATCCAACGCAAATGTCGTCACAGTCCCGTTAATGACTATCAACGAAATCTTCTCACTTTCTTAAAAAAGCCGAGAAAAGGTGGCGTGGAATGGATAGATTTAGAGTGGCCATGCTTACTGGACTCTATTTTGATATCAAGCACACAACTCAATTCATAAGGCGAGTTCAAAAGGATATCTCGAGCTTACTGGCTTTATTAACGGTTCACTGGATGTTAGCGAAACATGCAAATCAATTTGGACATCCCTGGAACGACCATTGTTACATCTGTCTGGATTTGGAGAAGGAGCAAAAGGTTTTGCAACTTTTCTGCGAACGCCCTGTCCTGGCTACCGAGAAACGCAGAAACCTGAGCAAACAATCTTACAAAATATTTGAGGTCAGACTGAACGAAGGTGAATCTATATAGTATCCCCACCTCTTAGACTAAATTTAAGAGATGCCAAATCTAGCGAAAAGTATGGTCTGATCATACATACTCTTCTGGACACTTGCCTCGTATTAAACTTCTACGATAACCAACTAACAGAGTCAAATAAATATGAAATGCCTTCTAAATAACATATCGATACGAAATTAAAAATATAGCTGTGTTTAAGCTCTTGTGGAAATTATTAGAAATATGCAATAACAATTAGAAATTTTCAATGACAACTTCTTAGTGATTTTCAATACTACAGTCACTTTAAGGACAGCAACAGCTTTAAAAAATATGAAACTTTTTTCGTTTAGCCACTTCATTAATAAAAGTTCTTTCTAAAAAGCTTCACAAATTCTATTTTTTAACAAACATTGCCCAGATTTTCGTTCACTTTGTGAAGCAGTGTTTCAGGGATATATTGCAGGACCTTTTTTTCCTGACATGTAAATAAATTTCAAGAAAACCCTAAAGATTGAAAACCTAATTTTAAAGCAGATGATGTGCAGAATTTTTTATAAAGCTAACTTCAAAGTGCATGCGTGATCACTAAAAAAAAATTTGTTGTCTGCACTTTTGGTCTACACTCTCTTGATTTTAGAATTCCGTCTAAGGATTGCCAACCTTCCTTATAATGGAGTCTTACCTTATCGCCGTCGTTTGTTTTGCATTATGGTAGCCTTAATGCCCATTAAATATATATGCTTGTGTACGTCCTTTTTTTCCTCATTTCGATGAAACGAAAAAAAATGGAGGTTCTAGTATACTGGCACTAGACAATTATTTGATTGTCACAAGACAAAACTGCCATCACCAATTAGTTTCAATTAAATTGTCAATTTTTTTCAAAGAATCTTCTCCAGTAACAGCCAATTTCCTAGATATTTGAATAGGAAGCGGTAATTCCCGAAGCCGACTCCTTATATAAAATTCTGCATATGGTCAGTTAAGACTCTGGGCAACCGCAATTCGGTACAGCTAACTGAAACCACGCAATTAACCAATTCGAGAGTGAGACGCAAAACTCTCGAAGCCAGATGAAAAGGATGGCTTAAATGTTCTTATTCGACAACGATAATGACAATGCCGGGCGAGCTCTTGACCCAGACAGAGCTGTATTACGACTGCATGCGTTCTTAAGTCTAATGCCAACAACTGCTGGTTGATTACATAATAAATTTTCTGCTATCCAAGCTTTAATCAGGCACGTTATGCAAACATCACTCTTCTAGGCTATTATTTTGATTAACTTATATTTTAAGTTTTTAAACTAGCTCCGGATACTCCAATCATACTATTATTACTTTCTAACATATTATCTTTAAGTTCTATACGATATTGTATAGTGTTATTAGCTTGTGTCACATTCATAAAGGGTCAGCCCACCAAAATATATTTCCTTCACTTACATATCCCTTCGTATAGTTTTAGATTCTGAATGACAGACATTTATTGCTGATACCTTTTTTTGCAAGTTTGTCTCCCCATTTTATTCACAACCTTAAGTAGTAAAATCTTACTAAAACATTTTCCATTTTTTTGTAGCTTCTGAAACTAATTTAGTTTCTAGAAATCCATTTTTCTCCTTCTTCTTTCATTTAACTCACTTTTCCTGATGTTTCGTTGCTCATAAATAATTTTTACAGACAATCAAAACTTTTTGAAATATTCCATCAAAATATATGTACGAGCATTTTGAGTTTTTATTGTTTCTCTTGCAGTTTTGTTTTATCTACTGGATCATACTTTTGATTGTTATTAAAACGTACGCACAGCCAAAAACAAATATTTATTATTTACAAAAAGACAACAACAAACAGTAAAATTTATTGTTTACAAATGATTGCAAGTATATTGTGTTGCCTGCTTTTTGGGGTAATCTTGTTTTTAATAATTTTTGTGGAAAAACTCATTTCTGTTCTACATATATGGCCTAAAGTAAAATTCAAATTTCAGCTACCCTTTCGAATAATGATAGAGTGAATTGGTGAATTCTGTTCGAAAGAAGGCAGAAAATTGTGTAATAAACCAAACACTTCAATACACGTTAAAATTTGTTTTTCTCTGGGTTTTACCATGAGTCGTTTTAGTAGTTGTTTTATGGCCAGAGTATTGTTCAAAATTATTGTTTAACAATTGACATTGAAATTTTATATTCACCGTATTTGCTGGAAAAGGTTTTATTTTGCCAGTTTTAAAGCAAAAAAACAAATAAAATAAGTCGTTGCTGGTATGAGAGTGGTTTTTTGTTTTCAGGGCTAATTGAAATTGCATTTTTAAACAGTTATTTACCTTTTGTCTGACTTTGACAATAACATGAACTTTTTTTTTTGCAAACGGAAAGTGTGAGTTAAAATGTAAACACACAAATACACTTTGGCACTCACAGACATTGACAGTTGGCAAAAAAGTCAAAGTTATTCAAGCAGAAGTGAGAAATTAATTTGTATTTTATATGCAATTTACATGGACAAAATACGCTAGAAAACAAAAGGCAGTCAGTCCTGCTGAATGGCCTTGGGGATTTTAAAGGAATGTTTTGTCTGCTTTTGTTAAAACTGAAAATTATTGTGTTAATTTCAATTATTTATGGGCTTAAATAAATATTTGCTTAAAATTGTGGCGGAATTGAAAAGCAAAATCAAATTATGGTTTATTAAAAGGCATTTTGTAAAGTTTTTATTGAAATAATTAAATGGTAGACAAACAATTTTGGCAGATCTGTTTAAATCTATTTGCTATTGAAAAGAAATTTTCAATTTTTTTTATGAAGATTTTAGTTAACGAATATTTAAAAATAAAAAAAAAATAATTTTAGAAAAATCTTGTCATAGGTTTAATATTTATTTTGTTTTCTATAAAATTAAAAGGATTTTTACATCTTTTAAATAAATAAAAAAATATGTAAAATATTTTTAAAAATAATATTTTTTTTAAATCTTTGCATAAAAAATTTGTATAAATATAAATAATTTTTTTTTAAATTAAAGATTTTTTTAATCTATATATGTACATAAAATTAAAACTCTGTCTGTCTGTCTGTCTGTGTGTTAGCTAGAGACTCCGAAACCGTAAAGCCGATCGGACTCAAACTTTGGCAAGTTATTGTGCACATTTCAGAAAATATTTGCGGGTGATAAAAAGTGGGCGAGGCTACGCCCATAAAAATAAGTTATTATTTTTAGCTACTTGCACCAGATCGTTTTTATTGAAACTTGACACACATATTGAGCTGTCATGACTCTATAATTTCGTGATTAAAAAAGTGGGCAGGGTCACGCCTATAAAAAAGTCATAATTTTGAGGTAGTTGCACTGGACCAATTTTTCTGGAACTTTGCACACATATTAAGCTGTCATGGCTATATAGTTTCGTGATTAGAAAAGTGGGCAGTGCCACGCCCTTTGAAAAAAGTTAAGTTAAAGAAAAAAAGAATATTAAGAATAGGGTTAATTAGCTTAAGCTCACGGTATTTCCTGTTAGATTTAAACGTTTTCCTTAGAAAAGATTTTGCTGAAAAGTTGGCCTCTTCTTCTTAAATCGCACTAAGTTTCCAATAAATTAATTTAAAAATGCAATAAAAAGAACAACGGTTTAAAATTTTGTCAAATTTCATATTTCGTTGTGAAATACAATTATGTCGGTTAAAAATGAAATATTATTGCATTCATATGGCTGCCGCGGATGGTCTCAAGTACCCCATTCAAACGAACTAATTTTCGAGCACTTTTTCGAGTGTATAGGGTTGAATCTCGGCATGACAAATGTTGGCCTTCAAATGTTCAATTGCTTTTAGTTTATCTGCATAGCAATTGTCTTTAACGACGCCTCACAGAAAATAGTTCAACGGTGTCAAGTCGCAGCTTCCTGGTGGCCAATTGACTATTTTGTCTAATTAAACGGCCATCAAACGTTGTATGCAATAAGTCGATGGTGTCATGAGATGTGTGGTAAGTTTTACCATCCTGTTAAAACTCAAACATCATTTCCATCAATACCATGAAGAGCGTTCACAAAGAAATCGGTTGCCATGGTGCGATAGGTGTCTCTAGTGACCGTAATGGTTGCGCCATCCACAAAGAAATATCGACCAGTGATGTCTCTGCTGTCATCTGCTGCATCAAACAGTCAATCGTAATGGGTGCATTCTTCTGTAAGGCCACGTTTGGCTTTTCTGAGCCTCAACTATGGCAATTTCGCTTATTAACTTAGCCACCAAAATGAAAATGAGCTTTAACCAAAAAGATGATGATTTTTTGCCAAAATCGACATTGTGCAATTTCCGACCAATTCCAACGTTGCTCAAGCGAAAGGCGATTCATTTTGTTTAGTGAAGATAGTACACTGAATTTTGTGATTGAATAGAATAACATAAGTTTTGACAGATTCAAAATAACAGCTGGCTAGAATTTAAACCGATATATGCCCCACGCTTTACAAGCCCACACTTGCATGCTTTTAACAAAATAACCACAATTTGTTGTAGTAATGTGTATGGCGAATTTGGTTAAAGTAAAATGTTTTAGTTGAAGGTGTTTGTACATAACTTTGCTTGTGTTTATTTATTTACTCTAGCATGTTTTGCGGTCGACCCATTCGACTGTTATTTACCTAACGTGCAAAATTATACGACAATCAGACAAGTCTGACAAAAATCTAATTGTTTTAACGGACATTTAGTATAGAATTTTGTTAGACATGTCTGGGAAATTTGATGTGCGACATGTGTGATAGATTTCTAGCTGATTTTATACGCATATGTCGGAGGGATTTAAATTATTTTTGTTTACAGAATTACCTTCACGATTTAACTCATTTTCATTACTATACCTTGTCAGTTGTAAATAACTGGGATAAGTTTCATAAAGCTTAAATTTTGATTAATTGATTGTTAAAATGTCTTCCATAGATTAAAAGACAAAATTATGCTAGACAAAATTATGAATAAGTTCTACTTAAAAACGTATATTTATTTCTTTACACAATTAAATTTTAATACTTTTTAAATAATTTTAAAACATTTGTTATTTGTTAAAATTTTTTTTATTAAAAATCTTTCAGAATTTTTTTTCCGGGAATATGTGTCTTATGTTTGAGTCGAGAGTAGGTGTTAATACTTTTCATTTAAAAAGTGTTTAGCTAGAAACACAAATTTATTTTTCTGCACTTTTTCCGCATATAAACTTTTACTGTGACTAAATATTGCATTCTCTGTGTGAGCATTATAACAATAAAATTGTTTTTTATAAATAAGATTTCGAAAAATTCTTTACTTAGATACTATTTTTAAACAAATTTCCAACACGAAAAATCATTTCAGAAATAGCTTTAAATACGAGATTCTTTTAAACAAATATAGTTAAAATATTTAAAGCTTTAAGTTCTTCATACATAAAATATAAACAAAAAGTTAAAAAGAAGACAATTATAAATGATACGTGTATCTACAAGAACACATGTACATATGCTCTACTTTAACTAAAAATACACTGAAAACTCACATGCTTTTTTTTCTCTTTTTGCAGGAAAACAAACTTCTTTTCATCAATTCTTTTGCTGTATTATTTCAGATTAACATCAAAAGCATCTTCTTTTCTTTTCTTTCTCTTTCTTTCATTCTCGTTTCTAAAATCATCAGGATTTCAATTTCATTACGTATCATATGATTTATGAAGTTGTTATATTTTTTTTTGATAATACATATGTATGTACACACATGCATACTTAGCATCATTTCACTTTATATTTTTATTTGTACATGATATAGTTTTTGTTGTTGTTGTTTGTCTTTAATCCTATTTATATAAAACAATATGCAGACAACAGCCAGAGATGAAAGGACAAAAGGACTGTGAGAGTGAAATATAATAAAATAATAAAAACCTAGTAATGCTTTATGTTTGTATGAAAAACTACTAAAAATTCAATGTTGTTATGTACTTATAATCCAATAGAGGACAGTGGAATAGATGAAGCAAAAATACTTTTAAAAAATATCTGTAAGAAATTTTTTAACAAAATTTCAATTACAAAGCTTTTCTATATAATTTAGAAAAAAAAAAAATTCTAAAAAAAAATTTAAACTTTCAATAAATAATTTTTATAACAAAAATTTTTTTAAATATTTGAAAAAAAAATTTTTATAAAAAATTTTTTAATAAAATTTTTCTGTAGAAAAAAATATTTAAATTTTTTTTTTTTTTAAAATTTCTATAAATTTTTTTATTAAATATCTTTTTACATTTTTTTTTTTAATTTATAGAACATGTTTTTTTAATTCTATAAAACAAATTTTTGTATTTTTTTTTTTTAATTTTATAGAGAAATATTTTTATGAGAAATTTTTATAAAAAAATCAAATAAATTTTTTTTACAGAATTTCTATACAAAATATCAATTAAAAATGTTTTTAAACAAATTTGTATAATTTATTTAAAAAAATTTTTATAAAGTTTTGTAAACAATTTTGTATGAAAAATTTGTTTAAAAAATTCAATAAAAATTTCTGTAAAAAATTTTTATAAACAATTTCTGCAAATTTATGTAATCAAATTTGATAAGAAACCAGCTGACATGTCAAAAATTGTTTTGCCATATTAATTTTTTTTTAGGAAATATGTTTTACATTTAAAAATACGTAAACCATATGTGTTCTACACTGAAAAAATTATTTTACATAAATTCAATGAACCCCATTCATTGACTTAATTTCATTGATTTTTTTGCAAAAATTCTTTGACTTAACATAAAAATACGTTGTTTCAAGGAAAGTATTCATTAAAATTCGAAACAAGAGTTAACTTACCATGAACAGTACTTTAAAACCATTCCTTAAATTTTTTCTTTAAAAAAATAAGTAATCCTGTTCTTTAATTTAACGTATTCATTCGTTTATTTTATTATATAAAATTTGTTTAAGTAATGCTACGTTGATTCAAAGTACTAGTACTTTGATTTAAGAAAAAAAAGTTTTACTTAATGAACACGTACTTTGATTCAAGAAACTTGTACTTTAAATTAATATTTTTTTATTAAATTCAACGTTAAACTGTTAATTTTTAGCGTTTATGATTCAATGTACGTTTTCATTAAATTAATGAAGTAATACTTTAAATCAATGAAATTGTACGTTCAACTTTACATTTTTATAATAGTTAACGTATGGCAATTCATTGATTCAACGTACCTGTGTCTAAGTTCAAAACTAGTGCACTTTTTCTTTGAAACAACGAATCTTTTCTTTGAATTTATGAACGTTTTTGGTTCAGTGTACGGTACGCAGATTTAACTTAGTTTAAAATTTCATCGAAGTCGTTACGTTATTTAGGTGAGGCATAAATTGTCCCTTAGGGTGGGTCACCCTATATATTTAGGGGTATAAAGAATAGACGTTAACCTATTCTTAAACGTTTATTTTTGCATTGACTGGACTATAAGTTGTGTACAATTTGAAGAAAAATACTATAAACTATATAGATGAGAATACATAATTATGCCATTTCGGAAGAGTTTAATCACAAACACCATGACAAAAGAATTTTATATGTTAGATTATCTAAAAAAATTGTTTTCTTTAATTTCAATAAAAAATTTTTTGTAAAAAATTTGTTGTTGTTAATTTCTATAGAAAAATTTCTTTAAAAATTTTTTCCTGAAAAATTTCTTAACAAAATATCCTTAAAAATTTTCAATTAAAAATGCTTTAAATATTTTTTAACAAAAGTATATTTGAAAAAATGTCAATGAAAAAATTTCTATTAAAAATTTTTATAAAACATTTCTTAACAAAAATTTTATAAAAAATTTCTATCCTTAATTTACATAAAAAATTATTGAAAAATTTTTACGAAAAGAGAATTAAATTTATATTTCGTATTAATAAAAATTTTGTTTAAAAATATTTTTTTATTGAAAAGGTTTTCTATTTAATTTTTTTTTTAATTCTGTAACATTTGCAATTGATTGAAATTTTTTTTGTAAAGTCAAAAACTTATTTAATAGTTTCTATAAATGAAGAATTGAATTATTGTTTAAATCTAGAATTTTTCAAAAAATTCTATTCACTTGTGTTTCTTTTAACTCATGATCTTAAGCGAACAGTCATAGAGTGCTTTACTGACAAACAAACACAGTATCGTTTACACACGGACTCCCAGCAAACAACTTTTAACTATAAAGGCACTAAAGTGTAACGAAAGATTAAACTCATTGGGCAGAATATTATTTTTCTTAAATATTTTGGAAATTCTTATCGTTTAAGAAAAAGAATTTCGAATTTTTAACGATATGTTTTTGTATCTTAACACATTTTAACAAATTTCTTGACAACCAAAGTTAAAAAATATTTTAGCTGGCGCTACGCTTTGCGATTTTTTGTACAACTAAGTTGGATAAACGGGAGGATACTCCCGAATTGACTGCATGACAACAACAAGTTAAAGATCTTGGAGCATGATGTTTGAAATATATGTTTGGAGGAGACTGAGACTACGGCAAATATTGTGTACGAATGCCTGTGATTGATTATATTAGTGTGATTCACTAGTCTAGGATAAATGTGAGTGACCGTACGGGATTTAGGGCAAAAAAGGAGACCTTAAATATCAGCTGACGAATAAAAGTTATTGGGTTATGAAGGGGTTCAAAAAGAACTGGTGGTAAAAGTAATAAATAAACGTACAAAGCATCTATGATAATAAATACATAAAGTTAAAGGGGCTTATTTTATGAAATCAATAATTTTTTTTCTTGAATTGCGTTTTATGGGATCTTATAGGAATTCCTTAGAATGCAGGACTTTTACCTTAGATCTCAAATATTACAATTTGTTGTACAAGAGTAGAGTAGAGTCTACACCACAATTTGAATTTATTTATTCTTACAATTAATCTTTGTATATTTAAAGCCCCCACCCCACCCCCATCATTAGAGGACAAATTCTACGTACTTTAAACATTTTACAAGAGATGTATTTATTGTAAGATTACAGACTTAGCAACATAAAGTAGATAGAAAATAGTGACATTTTCATTATGAAAATATAAAATAAAACTACGATTTTTTAACTGAGCTGCACTCTCTGAGTTATTATTTATTGTTGTTGTGTAACGCAACAATTTTTTAATAACACAAAAGATATGTTCTCTTTGTACTTTTTGTTGTCGTTTTCCTTTCTTTTCGTTTGTTTTTAATCCGGCAAAGAAACCACATGGAAAAACTAATTCATAAATAAAAAGAATTTTTAAAAACATTCTTAGTCTCGGTTTAGTTATGAAAATGGCAAAAGTGCATGTGTTTGAGAGCGTGTGTATCAGCGTATAATTGTATGATTGTATTAAAGGAGGGTCGGTGGGTGGTTAATAGTGTTTATGAGTGATAGTAGTAAAAGTATCAGTAGACAAATGTAACAACAATATTAGATTAACACTTTTACACTTGCACATAAAAAACACATACATACACTGACATGTAATGTATCATAGTTAGTGTTATTGTTGTTGTTGTTTATTTGTGTAATATTTATTTTTCGTATGAGAATGTGTGTTTGTTTGTACATGTACTTTTAGTTAGTTTTCTTTGTATTATTATCTTTTTGTTTGCTAACAAACGATAATCTGTTTTGGAAAATATTTACAATAAAATGATGTTAAATGCTGCTGCAGCGAGATTGAGAACAAAAACGTAGACTTTAAATTGTTTAAAGAAATTTGAAAATTAATTTACTAAATAAAAATTTTTAAATGTAAAATAGTTCTTTAAAATTATGGATGCTTTAAAGAATTCTTGAAATAAACCTGATATGCGGAAGTAATAGAAAATTCAAATTGGAGGATATTAAGAAAGTTCTAGGAAATCTTTAACTCTAGCGATAGAGTTGAAACAAAAGTCAATTATTGATAAAAAATTGGAACATTATTCACCAGTAAAATATTTTTAATACTTTGTCTGCTAAAAAAATAAAATTAATTTAAAAAAAGAAAAAAGAAACGCTTTATGTGAATGACTGCATGTAATGGAAGTGCAATGATTAATATTTTTGCATACCAGACCCATTATTTAATGGGATTCCCTATTGAAGGACAATGCATTGAAAAATTATATCAAATCATACACAGGTTGGACTATTTTGTAAGAATGGCATTTTCAAAACAAAACGATAATTTGAACATAATAGGATTAGGGTTGGTATTGTAAATAGTTAAAACAATGTAGCGGCACCAAAATAAATATTTTGTAAAGACAAGCAATTACATAGAGATTCCGGATTTTAATAAAGCCTAAATCAATATTATTAAATATTATTTACAAATAAATATAACTGTTATTGTATGCTCCATTCGAACAACTTAAGGCAACTGACGCACATATTTGCCCCCTACTATAATATTCTATGTGACATTAAGGCTCCATCCAAATTTAAAATTTTTGGCACGCCCACTTTCAAAAACTGTACCATTTTCTTACTACTTATTTTGCTGCAAATTGTACATAATTTTACAAAATTATTTTTGTAGTTACCTAAATATATGGTTGTTTGTGAAGTGGGCGTGGCACCTGAAATTTAAAACAAAATTGCATGTAATTTATTGCTGCTTTCAGATGATCTGTCATACGCTGTAAATAAAAAAAATAGTGTAAATAAAAAAAATTGGTGTGGTGAATCTGTATCACCCAGAAAAAATTTCTTAGCGGAGATATGGGTATTCACAAAGAATATGATACGAGTTTTCTCTTCAATGTTGTATGTAATAGAGTCGACTTATCGACCAATCAAAAAATATTTTTTAATCAAGGGAAGGTGTCGCTTAGACTTGTTCTTAAATAAGAGCCAAAAATCTTTATCTTCAAAAAGGCACACAGAATTTGCAGGGAGGTCCGTTGATCAATTGCTTGTACAACTGTCGACGCATTCTTTTACTAGTACTAATTTGATAATGTATGGCATTAAGGCGTTTAAGAAATAAAAGTCGAAGCTCATTATTTCTTCCGACATAGCTTTTACTTAATACACTTACTTAAATCCACTTTAAACTTATAAACAGATTTTAGGATGGAGCATTTCAATGTAATGTAATTGAATTTGTGGCGTATTTCAGTACAATGATTTCAGAAACTTAACTTTTTGATCTGCCGGGATAGCCTAGTATTTAAAAGTATGGAAGTATGCAAGAGTTTAGCTCAACACGGTTATGTTTAATTAAGTTTTAAAATAAAAAAGTAAAATTCTTTTGAACGTTTGAACTTTATAGATGGTTACAGTTTTACACCAATTATTTTCAATATTCACAGCGTGTTACTGATCACCTGAAAGGAGCAATAAATTACATAAATTTTTGTTTTAAATTTCAGGTGTCACACCCACTTCACATACAATCATATTGTTGGGTAACTACAAAAATAATTTTGTAAAATTATGTACAATTTGAAAACTATAAAATTGCAAAAAAATGGTACAGTTTCTGAAAGTGGGAGTTACATCTCTAATATAAAACAAATTTTTAATCTAGCACAACTTTAAAGAACATTAATATCAAAAAATCATTTAATACCCTGTTCAGATAGGTATTTTTAATTGTTTCAATTTAGTGTTGATTGAGCAATTAAAATTAGTGTTCACAGATACTCAATTTATCTTACTTTATCTTACTTACTTAAATAGATGTATTCATACCAAATCAAATTATTATATGCCTTCTCTTCAGTTTTTTTCCTGTTAATAAAATATATTTACAATTATATTTATATATATACTTATATGTATGTATGTATTTGCATTTATTTCAACTTTTTATAAAAATTTCCATCATCAATTGAGCTCAATTGTGAGAATATTATAAATTGACAATTAAGACGCGTGTGTGAACATACTATTATTGTGTTATTTATATGAACGTGGTAGTGGTTAAAATATCAGAAAATTGGGCGTGGAACCCACTAAAAATCTGAAGAATAAACACAGTCTTAAATTTTTTGCGACTTACTTTGTTATGAGTAGATATGTGTCAGCCAAAAAATGAAAGACATTCCAAAAGTAGGCGTGGCACAGCTCTTGCACAACCAGACTTTTATGTTGTATATTAAAAAAGTAATACATAGTACAAAGAATCTCTTTATTTATTTTGCATAAAAATAATTGCCAATATGCCTGATTGTGAACGATAAAGAACGAATAGGAGCAGTGGGCGTGGCACCCATTACGCTATCTATTAATTTATTAATATTATTATTAACTTAATTATTTAATATAATTATTAATTTATTATATATTATGAAAGGAAAACCATGGCATCGACAATGAAGTCTTTATATTTAATGTGCAATTATTGAACAGGGCTAGGAAAAAAGGTCGAAAATGAATTATAGGGCGTGGATTTAGTAGATTTAAATTTTTTTTATGAAACAAAAAGTTTAAATTATTTTTGTCAATTACGTGATAGTGAAAAAATAATGAAATTTTAATAAAGGGCGTGGCATCAGATATATACAACGTATATAATATTTTATTTTATATATGGTAAACTAAAATAGAAAAAGTCTTAATAGTTTGGATTAATTTTTTCGCTTTCAGATTGCAAAAAATGGGGCAAACAGGGTGCGTGCCCCTTCATATGGAAAAACAGTACAACGATGAGAATTTTTAATGCTACCTTAAGTCTTATTGAATTCAAAGATCGTTTGTTTTTCAGATTTTTTATGTAATACAAATCTGATGAACAAAGTTTTATATTCAGAGTTTCAAAATATTGCTTGAGTTTCCTTTTTAACATTCCATCTCTTTATTGCCATTTTAACTTTGTACTGAATAAGTGTTTAATATTCGTTCTCTTTTATCTAGAGTATCATATCAAATTTTAATTGTACTTTTCCTTGACTTTAATATAAAGTCATCAGCAATTAAAATGAAATTACATGGTAATGACACATGTTTGATAACCGCAAATTTGTTATAATACAATAAGAGTTTTCTTTTATCTCTACATTTTTCTCACTCTCTTTCAGTTTGCCATATTTTTTTCAAATAAACAAAATAGAAACTTTTATTTTCTAAACTTTTTTGTTCGGACATTTATTTTAGTGCGATGGTCACTTGAGACAATACGACAACACGCTCACACTAGGACTTTTAAGAGATGACCACAATAAAGGCATTTTTTTTTCTTGTTGTACAGTAAGTAACAGAAGTTATGTTGTGAAGGTAATTTAAATCTGCTCTATTTGTTTATTATGATAAACAATATGCTCTTAAAATTTTTAGGATTTTATTACCTAAATATCAAATATTTTTTTTAGAGTAACGGCAAGTTTACTTTTGTTGCTAACTGTTTGTTTATGTTTCATATACAGTTTCTTAAATTGTTCAATTGAGGGCATGTGTATGTGTGAGTATATACAATGATACTATGTAACAATTACTCCTAGATAGTGTCAAATACCAGACTAACATATGATACACCATCCACCATACTACCACATAAGCTAAATGTTCAACTGTCTGTATGACCACCCATCTTGTATGTGGGTATGAAATAAAATGAAATGACCAACCACTATTGTCCCTACTCCATTAAAACTATTAAATGCTTATATAAAATATTTGTTTTTTGTTTTGCTGTCATTTTAAAGAAAGGGATTGGTAAATTACTTTTTAAAACAAATGTAATGGAATTTTTAAACAAAGAACATTTTTAAAAGATCTGAGAAAAAGGATGAGAAATTAACAGTAAAAGAATTTAATGAAATAATGTTTTAAGGAAATAATGCTGCTGTTAATAAAGATACAAGCATTAATAATATAATTTCCTGGGATTTTCATTTTCGCTTTAATGTGAAAAGGGAATAATAAAGTAAATTCTAGAAACACATATAAATTACACTCCTCTCTGAGGGTAAGAGTTGCATTGCAAAAAGGCTTGGGGCATACAAGGTGGACATAATATGAGGTATTTTGAGTAAACTTATATGAGGCGGGAAGTATTCCTAGGTTTGTCAATCATGAGCTGTTTAATAGGAAATTATGTCTAACCTTAGATTTTGTAAGAAAACAAAAGTCAGACATGAGGTTATATGAAAAACCTTATATCAAGCATGAAATTTCTTTAAGAGAATCAAGTGAACCACATATTTTTCTGAGAGTTATTAAGTATTGTTATGCTTATACCTTTTATAAACGTTGGTTTATTTCCTTTTAATAAACAAGGATTGGTTTTATTGTAAAAAATTATACTTGAAATTAAAGTTATGAAACTTAAGGCAACACATTAATTTTCAAATCAATTAATAATGGAGTGGTTTATTGATTATTTTTATTATTATTATACACCTTTCATATCAAACTCTATTTGATATACACACAACGAACTCTTTTGTTATACTGTTTCTACTAATTGTACTATTCGATTATTTATAGTGACATAATATCTTATGGTGTTAGTCTGTAACTATCCACAAAATTCCCGTACATACACGTACTTGTATTCTGGTGACTTCCAGAGGCCGTTACATCCCAGCAAAAATTTATTTTGTACCGGCAAGCAGTAAAAAAAAATCTTGCCTTCTTATAACGCAATATTGGAGCGCATTCGAGGGTGCTATAAATGGAAGTCAGAAATTTCTATTAAATATATATTTCATTTTTTACAAAATAACTTACTGCAACTTCTCTCGCTTACGAGGATGCAGGAATGTAAGCGAATGATTACCTCTCTTTACTGTAGTTCTTAAAAACACATAAAAGAGACATGATATTACTGCATTACCCATGTGTGAAAATAGCAAATAATTAGAGCATCAAAGAGCCCTACCAAGTGGGACATCTCATATAAAAATCATGCCTTCCTGAAGCAGGTGGGGAAAGGAGAGTACATTTATCTCTCCCTTACAAACCTGCTTCCGGGTATGAGTAAATTTTTGCTGAGATATTATTGAAGTGGTGAGATTTAATGTTTAGTAGAACAATTTACTACTCCCTAAAGTATGCAGCATATAATATAGCTTTTTGTTTGTGTATTACTTAGTATGATACTCTCACCCGAATTGATAGTATCATATACATAATGCATAAAAACATTAATCCAACTGAATATGTAACAATATGATTTATCAAAGACGAGGTTTCTTTAAAGAGTTTTTTTCAATCATTCGATTGTAGATAGAAAATCATTGCATATGGAAGGCTTTTGAATGTTAAACTAGTGATGCATTAATGCAAATCAAACATTTGGTGTCCTAATAAAACTTTTACAAAATTTAAGTTAAGGAGAGACTTTGTCAAACAAAACCAAATCAAGCTTTTGTCAAATAGGAGAAAATTTCTAATACTGATTTTCTGGTACGGTTTTTTGTCAAATGGGAGGTATGAATTTCAGAAAGTTTGTAGTGAGTACTGTATTAAGGTCATCAGGGAAAATCTAAAGTTTCCTAAAAATATTTATATTTAAATTAAATTATTAAAACAATAAATGGTGTTAATATAATCACCAGAATCTGTTTTAGAGTGAAGTCACTCATAAGACTCACTTATGCTAGGTGCCTGTCTGTTCTCCTTAATCTACTATTAGGGTTTGCTAAATATTTGCATACTACATGTACTGCTATCTATTTATCCTCCAAGTACATTCCGAAAAAATTATCCTTATCTACTTGTTTTCTTGCTCAGAGTATATTTTTTAAGTTTCCATGTCATTTCTGTGACTAACGCAGCTATTTAGCTTTTTGTCCGAGTACCAGCAAATGTTGTTGCCACAGGACTCTGCTAATCATCAGTATTTGTTTCTTTTTAATATTCCCAGTTGTAAATTAGTTCTGGTAGGGTCAAGGGCTGGAACGTCGTTACCATTCTTATTTAAGAGCAGACCATCGTTTTTTATCTAGCTTCGAATGTTGTGATTCTCATTCTTGTCTTGGTTTGTTATGTGGCGTCTCGTAGAGACCTCTTCCAGAGGTTTCTACATTTAAGAGTGTGATTGTTTTATTAGCTTGAGGAGGACTTAAGTACTACTATTAAACTAATCTTTTGTAAATAGAGGTGTACCATTAAATTCGTTTTTATATATTGTTCATATGTTTACGACTACCTATATGAAGGTATACTATATTAATCGACATACTAAGGAATAAATAATTTTTATTTTCTGTTCGGATGTCTCCAATTTTCTATATGAAGGTTTAAGTCGGCTTGCTGATACTAAATAATTGAAGTCTATTTTATTTAATATTGTTTCGAAAAATAAATTCAGATTTATTTTGATAATGAATGCATTTACTTGTTAATCCACCAACTATAAAAAATGGTACTTTTAAAAGTTGTGTTAAAAAACACATGATTTTGCTCATGAACAAAAAAATGTTCATACCAATTGAATATAATTTAAAAAAAAAATTGTTTTATTGGATTATGGGTAAGTATTACAAACAAATTTAATTGTTACAATTGTTACTGGCAAAAAACACTTTTGCCTAAATGGGTGTATGGTACACACAGTATTTAAAGATAAAGGTACAGCTCACCCTTTGTGCTACAATAAAAATTACGAAATTTTGTTGGCAACATTTGGTTAAACAAAATCCCCTGCAGTTTCATAAAATATACAGTATCGTGCAATATAACAGACGGTAAAAAGAATTCATTTAAATTTTGTTGTACAAAAACGTTTTTAACTGCTGTTTTGATGTTAAACAACAACAATGTTAAAAAAAAAATAACCCAAAGCGTAAGAGATCTTATGTAAAGCTCGACCAACCAGCTGAATCGACACTCAATCTTAATATCAATGTCGCTAAAGTAATACTCTGTATTAAGTGGGACAAAAACCATATGAGCTACTGAAATCTGGCGTGACCATCACAAGGAACGTTTAACGAATACAACTGTCCAATAATTGCTTGTTTTGATCGATGCATAAAGCTGTAAATATCAAACACTCTTTTTTTTATATTTTTGTAAGCAATACAAACTTCATTTGCAAACCGTGTGGCATAAATGAAAATGCTAAAATTATTTGCACTCAAACCGCAACAATGTGTGTCCTTTATACTCTTTCTAATTTCAGAAGTGATGAAAGTAGAGCTTGGCAATTAAAACGTAAAGACATTCGAAATCGGAAATCTCATATAAAAACCATGTCTTTTACAAGGGCTCTTGAAAGCCGATAAGTACCAAATACCCCATTGAATAAACGTTTTTTTTTTGGTAATAAAGAATCTGATGAAAAATTATAACAACATATGTAAACCTATTTTATAATCAATCCAGCTTCTTTCCTGTATGGTTTTGAATATTATTGCAATGCATTGTTTTTAAATTGCACACTACTGTTTATATAGGTCACATACAAAATAAGCCCAACAGATAAAAAAGTAAATTGTTTAGTTGGTTTTTTGTATATGAAAAAGAAAACAAATTTTAAAGGCTTCATTAGTAACAAACCCAAAGGAATACCAAATGTTTTGGTAACTGAAATTTTAAAAAGATAAAAATTTTATATAAACCAAATCAAGTTCTTCCTTTTTATTGTAAATTGTTTTAAAAAACATAAATTTATCTAAAACCCTTTTTTTCTATAAGAACTAACTGGAGAATAGGAAGTTATTACAACAGTTTTATTACCTAATATTTTACATATGAAATGATGTTTCTATTTGAAAAGTTTTTCATTTAAATGTTGCACTACATTTTTATTCAACAAATTTTAGACCCTTAAGGACATTCAGATAAAGTTTTTATTTATTTTTAGTTTTATTTTTTACTTGTATTGTAGTGCATTCTTAATTGTTATAAAAAATATTTTTATTTGTATTTTTATATACATATTTAGTAGCAATTAAAATAAAAAATAACAGAAAGTGCTTTGCTAGAAATAAAATAAAGAGAATAGATATAAAAAAGGGTAAATCCCTTTTTAGTTCAAACAAAGCTTATCTGTCTGTTTTTATACTCGCCACCAAAAAAATGGTGGGGGTATATTCATTTTTTTCATATAAATTGTTTTTTTTTAATAGGTTATTTAGTTTAATACGAAACAATTGGAAGTTTATGTTTATAGAGCTGCGCAAACTGTTCTAAAAATTATGTGTTTTATTTTGCACTACTTTCTACACTACTATATTCCAATGTAAGCATAAACAACAAAACTTTACTCTCACTAAAATAAATGAACCACCATTCATTTTCCTTTGTTCGTTTTTGTGTTTTTAAGCAAAGCGGCATATAAACCAAAAAAAGTGACAATGAAATAACAAACCATAGCAAAAATATCGAGTACAGTAGAACACATTCCACAAACGTAGAATATATTAAACAGCGGTGTTACTAAATATTTACATTTTTGATAGTTAAAACGTTTAGCCTTTTATAGAAGATTTTTATACCCTTCACACGAGAGTGTAAGTAAAAAGTGTCCAAATTTTTAGTATAATTTTGATTTTAAAATCGTTACAGGGAGATAATGCAAGACTTTTTATGGCGTAAATTTGATGATTTAAATGTAGTGAATGTGCTTCAACAGTATGGTGCCACTTACCACACATTCACAGAGAAACAATAGACTTTTTGAAAGAAGAGTTCTAAAATTGCATTATTTTTCCTAGGAGACAATTGAATTATCTATTAAGATCGTACCTTTAGTTAACTTTTTGTAGGGTTCTTTGAATTTAGAAGTGTACAGCAATAATCTTACATCAGTTCAAAAGGTTAAAAACAACAGTTTATTTAAAAACTTGATTGAGACTTTGGTTACTTGACCGACAGAATTTTTTTATTTTTTAATCAGAATCTATTTGTAAACTGAAGGAAGGATATTTGTTTAAAATCTCAAGAAAAACTCTTTTTTTAAATTAAAATTAAAAGGATGCCTCAAATTTCGACACCCTTTATAAAGTATTTATTTACAAAACCATAAGGTATATATATTCTAAATCCCTATAGATAGATTAGTCGATTTAGCTATGTCCATCTGTCCATCCTTGTGAGCGTTGAAATCAACTTTTTGTTAACGCCACATATCTTACAATTTATCAGTTATGCTTTCGCGAATTTGGTTATTGAGAAATTAAAATTTCGACCCATTTGTGGTTGAGATATGAGCAAAAAACTACATTTGCATCTGTTGTACTAAACACAATACATTTTTGCAGCTTCCAGGAAATTTTTTAACCATGTATTAATCGTCGCTATAAGATACGATACATACATATAAGAACATAAATGAAAAATATTAGTTGAATCAGTCCATTACCCTGTGTATATGATGGTGTAAACTGGTTGGGTTTTTGTTGTAGCTGTTATTTTTTTTATACAAACTTTGCCAGCCGCTTACTAGCTGTACGTTGCACGAACATGATCACATACAACAGGATGAGATTAACAACAGTAAAGGTTGAGCAAGTTTAAATACCCAGCAAAAAAAATTTGAACTAGCTTAATGTGAATACCGTTTTTTATGACTTCTAATTCATAAGTGAAAAATGAGGCATGAACAATGCCTTCTCTTATTACAAAACAGTTAGCCTTTAAATAGTTTTTGCTTAAAAACACATTCAAATGCATGCAAAAAAATTTGCTGGTTAAAAGACAGATTTTGAAAAATTTATTTCACAAACAATTTTTATTTAATCTCATACTTGCATATTTACACTTCTGTCAAGAGTATAAAAGATCAGGGGCCGAATTACGGCATTCGATCACGATCGAAATTTTACTCGAACGATCGAGTTCGCTGTGCTTTAGGTATAGTGATTCTAATAAGAATTTTACAATTTCGATCACGATCGAATGCTGTAATTTGGCCCCAGGCATAATCGAATATAGTTAATACATATGAACTCTCTTCACTACATAACTTTAAAAATTAAAGTTTTTTTGCGCGATTTTTTTTGGTTTAGGTCTATTATTAAAATATCTAAACATATATTTTATGTTCTATTCTATTTGAATGTTCTATTTTAACTTTGTTCTATTTCAGATTTCTTTTGTTCTTCAGTTTCTTTATCGTAAAGAAAGGCACATATTTTTGCAAGTGTGTATTTTGTAAATACACCCCCTCCTTTAAATTTAATGAAATAACTTGTAAGCAATTTTTCTTAAGGCAGAATTAGTCTTTACTTTCTGTTCCGTTCCGAATCAGCTGACTTCATTCTGTTAAATAGAAAATGTGTAAATGTGTCGTAAGTTGTTCTGTTACTTTCCGTGCCGTTGCAGACGTACCTGTAGAAAATAGAATTCAACGTTAAGTGACGGCCATTGAGAGAGAAACAGCTGATATTGAGGTGCCTATATTTTAAAGGTGGCTGTAACATAGAGACTCTGTTTGCCCTTAGATGAAATCTGACACAACAAATTTTTTTTTTATGTACGGACTTTGACGAGAAAAAGAAACAAAAAATATAATAAGCTTGTGTTTGTAAGATTACCTTGAAAATTAAGGCAGATGATTTTTTACAGAAGAAGTAACCACAAAAATTAAACAACAGAACGGCACGTCACAGAACGACAACAGAAAGTAAAGACTAATGAAGCCTTTATGCTTGTGCAGTGCTTTAGTTTATAGATATGTATATATGTACGTGCAACCAAAAACAAATAATAAATTGTAGTATCTATTTATTTTTTGGCTCTCTTGATTCGCAGTTTGGCTTCAATAGCAGTGTATTTTAATCAACAAGATTTTTTGTAAAAAAATTTTTTTTTATAAAATTTAAAACAATTAAGAGGAAAATATCAAAAGAGTTATTCGTATAAATTAGTAGTGATGCAATCCAAATCTGGTGTTTTAGAAAAATAAACTATCGTTCTGGTACAAAAAAAAATTATACTCTTTTACATTTTCGGCTTTAGTTCATTAGAGAATATAAAACCTCATCCAAGAAAATTTTCAAATCATTTAACCTTTTTTCATTATCCAATAATCGAAACCACTAACCAGAAAAAAAATCTTATCACCTACACACAACTCCCTTGTCTTAAAAAATTAATGATAGAACTCATGTGTGCTCTTGAGTTGTGTATTTTTATCCAGCTATGAGTATTAAATGCCAACTCATTTCGACAACAATTTATAAACATTTTCTCTTATGCAGTTACCAATTACACTGTGCTAGTTGAAAAAACAGACAAGCCGGGCACCTAGCGTTTTAACATAATTCGGGTACGCTGAATCCAGTGGTGCCCACGGTTTTTTAAGATTGGCTCTGGTTTTCGAGATATACCGTTATTTCGAAAATGGAGGAGGTTGCACAACATATGTTCGCGTAACTCAAAAACGCTTTAGCTTATTGAAAAAACCGAAATTCCGCAATAAAATTTCCTTCAAGAAAAGTAAAACTTTTTTCTAATATTCGCAGTCGTTTTAGAAAAATAATTTTTTTTTTGAAAAAAAAATTAATATTTTTATCAAAATTTCGAAATTTTTATTTTTTTAAAATTCATAAAAAATTGAAAAATTCAGCTAGGCTTCTAATTTTTTGCAGACATATAAAAAACAAAGCTGCAAACAAAACAAGCCATAAATAACACTGCTCGACAAAAAATAATTTTTTTTCTTCCCGTTAATTAAAACTATGTGGTCTATGTGGATTTTGATGCGCTGAACTCAAATCCGTAATCGGTTTTTTTCCATCAGATCGGTATTTTTTTTATGGGCGTGCCAATTTTTTCCCCTAAATTAGGTTTCGGTTTTCAAAAGTAAAACCCCAGAAGATGTGTTTTCTCTATTTCTTATCGTTTTGGAATTATTTAAAAATTAATGGAGATAAAAAAAATTTTTCGTGCCAAATTCGTAATATTTTTCAATTTAAAAATATAATTAAAAAAAATATAAAGCAAATATTCAACATTTTGCATTTTTTTCTGAGAACTACTTATCTTAAAAATAAAAAAAGCCGCAAGCCATAAAAATCGGTTAAAAAATTTAGATTTTATTGTCAATTTACCGCAGGTACCCAATATTGTAATGCAACCAGCCTTACATATGATACAGCATTTCGTTAGGTGAGCATGTAATGGAACTGAAGTACAACGGTATTTTGTATGGTTCTTAGAATTAAAAATTATAACATAGTATTTTTCAATTACCTGTGAATTCAAATTATTGGGTACCTGCGATAAATTGACAATAAAATCTACACCTGGAAAAGTTAGAAATATTATTCGTCCTGGGTTTTTTTTTACAAAACATGGTCATGAAGGTCTCGACTGGTACTTTGATTAAAACAATTACAGTATAAATAAGAGTTCCTCAACCCCTTCACTGTCATATGGAAAGTGCTTGCGAAAGTGATTAGTGAATTTTAAAGCCTCTGACAGTCTTGTATCTAAACAGTTATATTGAAATATCTAAGATGGAGGCGTGTAAAAAGTTTAATTACTTTTGTTATGTGTGTGGGAAATATAAAAATATGCCAAGTCGCCGTAAAATCACTACTGAAACAAGTACCTTGTATGAATCATATTTTTCTTTAAGGGTTATATATGGTAAGAGTTGGACACCATCAATAGTGTGTACACACTGCATTTACCATTTAAATAAGTGGGAAAAAAATGGAGACGCCATGCCATTTGGTGTTCCAATGATTTGGAGAGATCCCATAGTTCATGTTGAAGATGAGTGTTATGCGTGCATAAATTATACAGCGGGTATAAACAGAAGAAAAATGACTTATATGTCTTATACTGAAACAGCATATGCTCGATTTCCGCTGCCACATTCTGATGAAATTACTGTTCCGGGTAGCCATATACCAACAGAACATATTCCCTCAATAATTCATTCTGTTGAAGCGGATAGCCCAGCTACTTCAATGTATCAACCGTCATGCATCACGGTTCCATGCAGTCACAATGAAATCACGCAAGATCGTCTGGATATAATGGTACGGCGTCTAAAATTATCTCAAAGACAGAGCATTCTCTTGGCAAAAGAGTTAAAACGAGCTAATATTTTAGCACCAGGTGTACAAACATACGGGGCTATCAATCGCCATAAACGATTTACGACTTTTTTTAAATCTATTGAGAATAATTCTATTGCGTATTGTACTGACATCCGCGGATTGGTTTTAACAATGCAAAATGAATATAATCCTGGAGATTGGCGCTTATTCATTGATTCTTCCAAAAGTAGCTTAAAAGCAGTTTTGCTACATGTCACTAATTTAAAAAGTCCTATTCCGATAGCACTTAGCACAAATACTAAAGAGACATACGCATCAATGAAAAAAATAATACAGTTAATTAAATATGAAGACCACAAGTGGAAAATATGCGCAGATTTAAAAGTGGTAGCTCTTTTAAGAGGCATGTAATTGGGCTATACTAAAAATATGTGCTTCATGTGCTTATGGAATACGCGTTTCGATGGCGACCAGTACAATACACGGGATTGGGCTTTACGTGAGGAAAGCAGATTGCATAGAAACAATGTTATTGAATTACCACCTGTGTCGATGGAAAAGATTTTGCTTCCTCCACTCCACATCAAACTGGGTATTGTAAAAAATTTTATAAAAGCATTGAGCCCAGATGGTGTTGCTTTTACTGAATTGCACCGAATTTTTCCACGATTAAGCGGCATGAAAGTAAAAGAAGGTATGAACTCTAACTACTTTATTAAATTAGATTTATATTTCATTTCATAATGTTTCTATTTTACAGGAATTCTTAATGGACCGGACATTCGCCGTCTTATGAAGGACCATCAATTTGAGGTTGCATTGAATGATATCGAGCTATTGGCCTGGAATTGTGTGAAATCAGTAATAGAAAATGTATTAGGAAATCATCGGTCTGAAAACTGGCGAATTTTAATCAAAAATATGCTAACCGCATTTAAAAACTTAAACGTTAGAATGTCATTGAAAATACATTTTTTGCATTGCCATGCCGAAAAATTTAATGAACAATCACCAGCCGAGTCTGATGAACATGGCGAGAGATTTCACCAAGTAACAGCCAGGCTCGAACACTGGTATAGCGGCAAACAACTTGATTCGCTATTAGGGGATATTTGTTGGAATCTGCAGGAGGAAGAAGAATAAATTTCTAAATAAAAACTACTTAACAACAAAAAATTTTTAGTTTGGTTATATAAAAAATTCAAAAATTTCATCTTTTCTGAAAAAATCAAAAGTTGTAGACAGACTTTAATCACAAATAGCTTATTTTGCACCTGCGCAACTTTGTTTTCATTCCCATCATTTGTTTCTAAGGCCTAGGATTCACTCCTAGGGGGATAAAATGTATGACCGACCTCCAATGTTTTTTGTTCTTAACATTTTCTTAAATTATACTTTCCCTTTATCACCATCCCTTAGGGGGGCCCCAATACAAATGTTGCGTTTTATGAAATTCTTAGATTAATTAAAATTTGTCGACTTTTGTGAATAAAATCAAAAGTTGCAAACATATTTTAATTGTTTATAGCTTGTTTTGTTTGCAGCTTTGTTTTTTATATGTGTGCAAAAAATTAGAAGCCTAGCTGAATTTTTCAATTTTTTATGAATTTTTAAAAAATAAAAATTTCGAAATTTTTATAAAAAAATTAATTTTTTTTTCAAAAAAAAAATTATGTTTCTAAAACGACTGCGAATGTTAGAAAGAGGTTTTACTTTTCTTAAAGAAAATTTTATTGCGGAATTTCGGTTTTTTAAGTTTTTTCAATAAGCTAAAGCGTTTTTGAGTTACGCGAACATATGTTGTGCAACCTCCTCCATTTTCGAAATAACGGTATATCTCGAAAACCAGAGCCAATCTTAAAAAACCGTGGGCACCACTGGATTCAGCGTACCCGAATTATGTTAAAACGCTAGGTGCCCAGCTTGTCACGAAAAAAAAGTGTCAATTTCATGCACAGTGTTATCATACCTTCATAAAACAAGTACTAATTCCCAACATTAAAAGCTTAAGCTAGAAGTTTAGTCATGTTAAAAAAGCTGCTAATAACCCAGAGATTTCTAATCATTTTACTTGTTAGCAAGAGAATAGAAAATGTGCACGTAATTTGCGTTAATTTGAGGATTTTACACAATTAAATTTAGTAAAAAAATAAGGACAGAAACAGTGAATAAATTGATAACAAAAAAAGTCCTAAAATTTGGTTTAGTTCAGTATGAGCGAAAACCGAAAAATGAACCTGAAATTTTAAAACAAATTTTTTAAACATTTTTCTTTTTAATTTCACAAGATTTTCCACGTCGTGCTTAGATTGGTAAAAAGGAGAAGCAGCAGTAGACACATTATACAATAACTTGTAACAGATGTTTTAAACCTTTTAAATTAAAGTACAATTAAACCTGGGCATGAGTGCTTTTAAATTGCCATTATATAGGCTGACTGGCTGTTTTTTTTTTATCATGCACACGCTTTTGCATGTTACATATTTGGGAAATTAAAAAGTGTCTAAACCATAATTTTTGTTGGACAGCATAGTTTGGGGTTTTTGAAGCACAAGTATTCTCATAATTGTTATATGGCTTGACTTTTTTTATCTAAAGCTTCTTACGCAAATATGTACACAGATATGAGAGAGGGGAAAAAAATTATAGATTTAATACTAAAATTAGAATGACATTTTTTATTGGCATCAAATTAGTTTTATATTTGACATTTAATAAATAGGGCGCTTAAACAAATTGAGAAAAAAATACGTTGAAAAAAAAGAAAAAAAAGGTCGTTTTTCTTTCCACAATTCCACAATAAACCCGTTTGTTAAGTCAGTTTTAAACAACTAAAGTTCTGTAGGAACGAATTCGATGAAAACAATTTTTAAGAATTTTTTCTATTAAATCAAGTTGTGTGTCATGCATGTCACGTTCAATATTGACTTGCAAAGCTTGAAGAGAGTCTGGCTTATTTCAAAAGACCAATGACTTCAAATAGTCCAACAAGAAAAATTCTAATGGTGTTAAATCACAACTTCTTGGAGGCCATTCAATATCACAACTTTTTGAAATAATCGAATCTCCAAAATTTTCATGCAATAATTCAATTGTTGCATTTGCTGAGTGGCACGTAGCCCACCCGTCTTGTTGGAACCAAATGTTGTCAAGATCAACTTGCTCCAATTTCGGCCATAAAAGGTGGGTTATAATCGTTCTTTACCGTTCTTCATTGACAGCAACGGAGTTACCAGATTTATTTCGAAAGAAGTACGGACCGATGATTCCAGCAGGCCAAAAACCACACCAAACTGTCAATTTAGGCGAATGTAATGGTTTTTCAAGAATAATTTGTGGATTTTCTTCGCACTAGAATCGACATTTTTGTTTATTTACTGCATCACTCAGATGAAGGTGAGCCTTGATTTAGTGGAAAAAGTGCTCGAAAATTGGGTTCATCGAGTACGTTTCTGCAGAAGAAGTCGTGGAGGCCATTTAAATGACGTTTTATTTAAAACTTATTTGTATCGATTGTACTGCAAATTAAATAAAAAACTTACGAATTTCCTTAACAATTTCTTTTTTTAAATAAATCATGTCACTTTTATTGGAAAACCTTTCATTATTAAATGTATGTTTGTATATTTTTCGAAGCCATCAAAGTTTTAGTCAATGTTGATTTACATTGTCAGTGTTTTGAGGTTTTTATTGCTAAAATCATGAAACCTAACATTTGCAAACAATGCTTAGCCAAATAACTTCTCTGGAAAATAAACTACGAATTACATGTATATTCTGGCTTTTTATCCTAAACCTACAGTACACACGTACATAGTTTATACTTTTATGCAGAGTAGCGGTTTTGTTACCTTGTTAGCCTTGAAGTTTTACTCTCGTCTCTCTAACAATGTTGGTTAGTATGGTGTGGCATTTTAGCTTTTTTTGCTGCATTCGCAAACAAAATGTTAGCAAAGCAATCTTTTCTACAATATTTCATATTTATAGTAGCAAATAAAAAGGGGGTTTGCAGTGCATCATTTTTGTCATGGGTTGTATTCATTTAAAAAGTTGTATTGAATTAGTTAAAAAAAAAAAATATTAGTAGCAAGTCAATAGTTATTGATGAAAACTTCTTATTTAGAAAACTTATTATTAAAGCTAAGTTTACACTGCATTAAAAGTCGTTAAATTTTCTGTGCGGGGATGGAAAACTCAGTAATTTTTTTTTATGTGATCTCCATTGAAATATCAAATTTTAAGATCTGACTTGAAAGTCCGATAATATAATGAACTCTAAATGACTATTTTATTGTTATATTTTTAAATCAAATATTTTATACTTGTTATGAAAAATTAAGTCAGTAGAAATTTTAAATAAAAAACAAGAAAGAGTGCTATATTCGGCCGTGCAGAATCTTGTATACCCTTCAAAACGTGTAGTTATGCAAAAAACAATTGTTTGTACAACCATTCATCTCATAAGAAATACGAACATTCATATAAAAAACATACATGAATGTGCATATATAAACATCCCATTGTAAAATTATAAATTAACGTTTGTGTGTTAAAAAAATAAAAAAAATATTAAATAATAAAAAACTTAAAAATAATAAAAATAAAAATATAAAAAATATATAAAATAAAAAAAAACAGTTTTTGGCTTATCTGGAATTCGATGCCACATTCACTTAAATCAGTAAATATCCCGTTTGTATGTATGTGTTGTGTGTTGTTGTTGTGAAAAAAAATCGAGGTGGTCGTGGGTTTCTGCTCATATCTCAGTTGGTTATGTACCGATGTTTCTGATTTTCAATACCGATCGACTTTTGAATATTTCTGATATTCTAATACCTCACCCGGGTCCAAGAGATGTCGGGAAGCATCAAAAAGTTGATTTCAACATACACACGGACACACGGACAGACTAAGAGAGCTTAATCGACTCCCCTATTCATAAGCTTTCAGAAAATATATACTTGTGAAGGGTATAAAAATCAATGAAAATCTATAAGTCATCACGTGTTAATGAAATGCTTTGCCGTTATGGTCAAAATCATTATTACTTATACTCTTAGCGTGTTAAACTAAATGAGAATTATAAAAATTCATGTATTTTATTGGTTTCTAACAAATTTCGCAATTTTATTGTGTGTGTATGTAAGCAAATTTAGGAAAATAAGTTCTTACGTTTCACATTATAAATCAAGTCATTACTAAAATACTTCTTAGTAAGACAGATAATATGTAGTAGTCATTAAAGTGTATTGTTTGGTAAGAACAAGTCATTATCTAGTTTATGCTGGGATGTTTAATAAAATGTTTTTCATAATAATTTTTTTTTATTTTCAAAGAAAATTATCATATTTTCGCAATGGCCTTAATTAACTGATTAATATGCATTGATTTTTTTTTTGCTTCGGTTTATTGCTGCAATAAACTAAAACTATCAATCATCATTTCAAGTGTCATCAGTGGCTTCATCACACAGCATTTTTTTACTATTATTTTTGTTAAGAAAAAGTCATTAACGAAAACTGATGGTAAGTATTTTTTTTAACACACCATACTATTGTCGTGTCTTAAACTGCATATCAGTATTTAAGCTTTAAAATGTTCTGCACTTGGTCAGGCTTTTTAAAAGTTTATTTTCTGTTGCCTTGTGTCTATAACTCATCACAACGTTTATTGTCGCCCGAGGTCATTTCAATCCACTGATATGCAGCAATGTGTGTGCATGTGTATGCATGTGCGTGAAAGAGGTATAGAGAGAATGAGTTGTTTTTAATGATTGACCATAAAAATGCAGTTTATATTCTTTGTTTAGATCAAGTCAAGTCAAAGTGTTGTCACTACAATACTCAAGGCAAAATATGCAAAAATCTTGAAAATATAAACGACAGTTTAATAACAAAGATAGAAATAACAGGTATCCATCATCAATGCGAAGTATTTAAATAAATAAAGGCCGACATATTTAAACCGTACTGCAAAATTTTCCAAAGAAAAATTAAAAAAAAAAAATAATTTTCTTAACAGATTGCATAGAATAGTTGTTAGAATAGCCATACAACACTGGGTAAAGTTTAAGGTCATTTTCAATTTCTTTAAAAAGTCCTTACTTTATGCTGTTAAAAATCTTTTATTCTACTTCAAGCATTGTTCCTCTCTTCAAACTGTGTCGGTTGCCATAAATGTAGCAATTGTGACCATGATAATCTGGTAAACTGAAAAGTCATTTAATAAACATCAAGTTGACAAAACAGTTGCAGCTGCAGTTTTCAATGATTGATGATAATTATTAAAAGAAAAATTTCTTCGATTAAAACCTTAATATTTATGGTTTTCATAAAAAAACAAGTAAAGCTATCAATACATAAAACAAGAAAAAAATTGAAAAATTAGTGAAAAAAAGTCAAAGTCAGGATTATATTACGGCATTCGAACGCTATCGAATTACATGAATTTTCGAGTTCGTTGTGCTTTTGCTATAGATATTCTTATAAGAATTTTAAAATTTCTCAAATAATCGAAAACCCTAATTTAGTCTCTTAATTTTGAGAATATTCCTTTAGATCAATTTAGTTTTTCATAACACCTTATTTCTTGTTATTTATTTCTTTTTCCATTTTCCAATATTCCATAAATCATTTGGCCGTTTGTATCTGTTTCATTTCTCCCATTACGATTGTAACATTTTCAATTATAGCGATATCTCGTAATAATTTTTTCATGGTTTTGCTGTGATTTTATTTTATGTTTATAGCCAAGATTTCTTTATTTATATGTTGTACTTTTTTATCTTTTTTATGGTTGTCATACTAATCCCGTTTTAAAAAGTTAAAGAACCCAGCAAAATGTTTAGAAAAAGAGGAACTGAAATGAAATGTTGGTAAAAATATTCCATCCTTTCGATAATTTAGTTTTTAAGTAAATCGCGCAAATCTAGCGCGTGTAAAAACAATCTAAATCTTGCGCGAAAAGCGCTAAATTGACATCGTAGACTTAATTGTAAGTGAATAGGAGAAATTAACTAGAATCTTACTACAAATGAACCAGAATCATTGGCGTAGCTACAAATTTTTTCTGGCAGTGGCAAAAGTTTGAAATTGTTATTCATTAAAACCTTTAATTGTGTTAATTTTATATGTATATTATATGTAAATAGTTATTTTTTTTTAAATTTTTTAAAACAATTCTGGGATTTATTTACACCCATGGCCTGGTTGGAAAAAACTTCAACTTAAATGAATTTTTTTAATCAAAACTAGAACTGAACCATAGTTGAGATATAAATGAAGTAGAATTAAACAAAAACTAACCAAAAGCTGAACTAAAAGTAAATTAAAACCGAACCAGCATTGAAATATAATTGTGCTTAAAATGAATTAAAACTGAACTTATACTAATCTATAACACTACACAGCAGCATTTCTGTTGACTAGGTTATGTTACCTCATATAAGTCCAATTTTCGTTGACGATTTTAACTTCTTGATTGAAATTTCTGTATCAGCTATAGTTGAAAAATATTTTATGGATGTTTTTTTCTTTGACAATAAAACGCTAAGATATTTAAATTTATTAAATTCTTATTTTATGATTTTTTTGCTTAAGCTGAAGACAGAGAACTATTCTGAGTGCTTCAGCAATAGTCATCTATAATGTGTGCGTTTCTCGCCCCGTTCTTCGGTTAGGTCCACCAAGATTGGCGGGAAAATATTTTAGATGTTTGAAGTCATTATTTCTAAAGCATCCCTTAACAGTTCCAGAGCTCTGACGAGGTCGCTGAAATCATCTTGGTTGAATAGGTTTGGTGCTTTCAGGTGACATTTAAAGTCACGATCACTACTATTAGTTTTTACGCCAAATGCATAGGATCCTTTTATTAAGCATCAACTTGAAGTTCAAGTAATTTTTTAGAACTCAAAATGTGCCTAACGTATGACCCCATTTTTTCGGTTAATGTGAGGTATGTTCACCAAACAAAAATAACAATTGTTTTAGTGGCTAAAAATTTCAGTATAGATCGTTTATTTGTCGACAAACGTAGAAACTCAACACATTTTCTGTGTACTTTTTGCGGAATCCAAGTTTTGTCTCTCATTCACAGTGTATGACAAAAGTAATTTTTGTAAGCCTCTGTCATATTGTAATAGTATTCTTTAAATATTTACTATCAGCAAGTGAAAAAAGAAATAATAATTTGGATCAATGACACAAACTTCTCTTGACGATGGCATATCAAATTATATTAAGAAAATTTAATAAAACCGTGCAGTGAAATTGAACTAGAACTGAGTCAAAATTTAAATAGCACTGAACTAGAATTGAACCAGAACTGTACTAGAACTGAAATATAACTGAGCTAGAACTGAACTAGAACTGAACTAGAACTGAACTAGAACTGAACTAGAACTGAACTAGAACTGAAGTAGAACTGAACTAGAACTGAACTAGAACTGAACTAGAACTGAACTAGAACTGAACTAGAACTGAACTATAACTGAACTGGAACTGAACTAGAACTGAACTAGAACTGAACTAGAACTGAACTAGAACTGAACTAGAACTGAACTAGAACTGAACTAGAACTGAACTAGAACTGAACTAGAACTGAACTAGAACTGAACTAGAACTGAACTAGAACTGAACTAGAACTGAACTAGAACTGAACTAAAACTGAACTAGAACTGAACTAGACCTGAACTAGAACTGAACTAGAACTGAACTAGAACTGAACTAGAACTGAAATAGAACTGAAATAGAACTGAACTAGAACTGAACTAGAACTGAACTAGAATTGAACTAGAACTGAACTAGAACTGAATTAGAACTGAACTAGAACTGAACTGAAACTAAACTGAAACTAAACTTAAACTACACAGGAAATGAACCAGCACTGAACTATAACTAAAATAGAACTTAACCAGAACTGAACTATAACTGCACTAAAATTTTACCAAAATAAGTTAAAGTGAATCCTGGCTAAAACTCTATACTTTTTCTTGCTAAATTCTTTGCTGGGTTTCTTTAATATCTCTTCCTGTCCTTGTTTAGTTCTGGTCTTCAAAAAACGATAAGTATAAGAGCAAATTTAATTTCACGCTTGACGCCCTCATTTCCATTTTCTAGATTATTTTCTTTTACTTCATTTCATATTTTTTTATCGTGATTTTATTTTCTTAAACTTTTTGTTATGTTTTCTCGTTGACAAAACTTCTAAATGTAGCGTGGCCAATAAATTTATTTCTTTCTATTGCCCCTTTTGCTTACTGCTGGCAGGATATAAAGACACCGTTGAAAATGTCTAAATAATGCAAAGGAATTTGTTTCCGTTTTTTATTTATTTCTTTAAATTTACTATAGAAATATGTAAAACATGTTAACAAGCTTGTTTTCCATATTGTGTATTTATGTGATATTGAACCCTTTTTATATATGGAATTTAAAAAAAAAAATTGTGACAGTTTTATTTGTCTGCAAGAAGGTGGAGGTTTTTTAAAAAAAGGACCCATAAATTTCATATGGAAATTGCTTGTCAATAAACAATAAAAAATTATGAAAGGACATCAGTATTTATGGAGTTTTTTTTATTGAGCTATAATGACAATGGTGGCAACGAGTCCATGTCTTATTTAACGTTTCGTTGGGTTTCACAGTTAAAATGTTAGTTGATGAGATTTAAAGGTGGGGGTTTAGTTTGAAAAAAACAATATTTTTTAAATAAAAATTTACAATTTCGATTGAGTTCAATTTCGTTAATATTTAAGTATATTTTTGGCCTAGTTTAGCCAGCTTTCTTTGCAGTTGTTTTTCAGTTTTATTTTAAAAGGCATCATCCACTTTTGAAACTCCAAAAATTTTTTTTAAATATTTTACATTTCAATTACATTTTTATGACTCTTGTCATAAAGTTGTTGTTTTAATTTGCTTATTTGACAAATTACTCAAAATAATCAAGATCTAAAACAATCACCATTTTTAATTTCTTAATGGCTAGACGTAAACCAAATCCTTTTGAAATTTACACACATAGCTGCTTCGTCATCCATTTTTTGTTTTCCTGTCAATTCCCATATGAATTTCATAAGAAATTTCTCTACCTAATGGCCCTCATTAAACAATCTTTTTCTGTTTATAACGTTTCCTCTGTATTTTGTTGTTGTTACGAAATAATTGATATGACTAAATAAAAACAATAAGGATGGCAGGGGGTCCTTTATTATCTTAAATAAGTGTTTTTCCACGACGAGTGTTTGCTATTTCTAATCATAACATGTCAACAACCAACCCCTTTAATGCTGCTCTGCATCACTTTTCGTAGAAAATATATTAAAATTTTTGAGTTGAGGGGGTTGATTTGCAACCCGCTAAAGATTTACATTGCAATGCTTTCTTCTGTTTTTTTTTGTACATCAATATTTATTATACAGTTTGTTGATTAATCTCTACCCATAAATAAAACACACAGTTTAAGTTAATGAGTCTTGTTGTGGGTGTGTTTGTGTGGGGTATATGTAGTAGCGGGGGGGTTTTCAAAAATGGGATTAAAACATTTAGTGTAATTGAAAAGAAGTTTGATGTAATGATATATGTTGAATTGTTAAATTTAAATTTTGTTCTTTTCATGTAATTGTTGTGTTTATACGGTAATTTAGAGAGCTTTGGCATAAATTGTTGTCAAACATTTATTTAAAAATTTTTCTATGGCAAATTAAAAGGGTGAGTTTTGATGGGAGTTTGAAGGACTTTGTAAAAAAAATTTTAATTTTGTGTATGTATAGACAATTATTTAATGAGAAATAAATATTTAAATAAACTGTAAAGAAAAATTATTTGATAAAAGTACAACATTCTTCAGGTCGTAAAAATTTCAAAAGATACAAAACAGACATATAGGAAAGAAGGGCGTGAAACCGGAAGATGTAATTTTTTTGTTCTTCCATAAAATCCATTCTTTAGTTGCAAGTAGTTGAATAATTACTTTGAGTAGATTCCGTAAGGTTGGCGAAATAAAAGAAGGTTTTCTTTTGCGGATGGATTGTTAAATGTTAACGTACATTAAAGAAAATGGGTAACTAGGAAAACCGGAGATATAAATTATTACATTAGTCAGATGCTAGCAGAACATGGATAGTTTAGAAAGTAGCCTATATGATGAAGTTCAGGATGACGCAGAGCACACTTTCTTCAATTGCAGTCGCTGGGCATAAAATCGGGAAAACTTAAGTCATGCGATACAACTGTGTAAAATCTAATAGACAAGATGATAAAGAATGAAAAAAACTGGATTGCCATCTCAAATTGCTGTGAAAGTATTTTAAGGACAAAGATAAAGGATCTAAATGAGGACCAAACACGACGGATGATAACTGCCTAAGGATGGGTACAGGTGGGGATTTGGACGCAAGCTATGGTTCGATGACGGTAGAATGACCGCAAAGGGGAGGTAATGAGAGAGCGTTGCCGAGGAGGATATAGCTCCTGTAGGTAACGAGGAGGGTTTTTAGTCGGTAGCACCTGGAGTGATCCAGGTGACGTACGTCAAAGCATTAATAATCGTGATACTAAATAGTATCACTAAAATATAATATTGCGAGTCTAGCACTGGGAAAAGACAATTTTTATATAAAGCTTAACTCTTTAATGTTAATCACAGAAGGTGGAAAACAACCCCCAGTATAGCCAGAAGGCTAAACGTCAAAAATAAGATGAAGCATCTGGCAACTTTAATTTTAAGGAAGTAGATGTATTTGTATACCCTTGTAGCAAGGTATATTAACACTAGGTAGACATAAGTCTACAGCTAATCATTGTTTTGTTTATGCATTTCTCTCCCCAAATGTCAAAATTTGTTTACCTTACTTTGTACGTTTACATAAGCATGTACGTATGTATCATAAATATTTTTTATTTACTAACATTTTGCTACTACTTTTATCAGCTGTTTAGGGTTTTGTTTTGACATTTAGGAAGTTTGTTGTAGCAACAAAGTACATGGTGCGTCTATTTTAAATAAAACAACTGCCATCAGTTTGGCGATGAAGCGAAGAATTATGCTTGATTAAAAATATTAATTTGAGCTTAGTAGGCAATTTATCCTAGCCATTGTTCTAGAAGACAAAGAGGTATGGAAACTTGCTCAAGCTGAAGTTGTTCTTGTTCTTGTTTTAGAGAAAAATACATCGCAAATACTTCTACGTCGGAGGAGATTGTCGACATTGTACGAACCAAGAGTTATATGTGCGATACGGTGACGTCAAGCGCCAATCTATAGGGGGTGGGGGGTTTTATGAGGATATTAAATTTTTATGCCCGTTTGTGCACCCTGTATATTTTTATAACAAAATTGATTCGTACAAGTTTTGTAAGAAGTTATTTATTAAGTCAAAACTATTATTGTTGTTTTGATAAGAAAAATTGTAATTAAATTGCAATTTCAAATTCTAAATTTGAACTACCGATTACTTTGACTGTAAAAAGGTAGAATAACATTAATTTTTATTATTGTTTACAGGTTTGTGTTTGACATTTTCTAAATGGGACGCTATAGGCTCGAACAAAATTGTTATTAAAATCTTGCTTCCAAAGTAGAGTCTTTAACGAAGCTGTATGGAATTTTTTTGGACAATTTTCGAGAAGAGATGAACTTTCAGTTCAGGTTGTGTGACAATTTGTGTATCGAATTTATGAAAATGGATCACTATTAGACAGAGAAACCCACGTAAATTCTTGTTCGAAGAATTCAATCGAAAACATTGCTGCTATGGCTGAGAATCTTCTCAGGAAATGAACATTTCTTGCACTTCTTTAAAAAGCACAAAAAAAAAAATAAATTTGAGTTAAACGGACGAGGTACTGCCAAGCCAGTCATGATATTGTGATCCATTCTTAAACGAAAAGGTTCAACCAAATAATTCTAGAGATTTAATACAAATAATCAGTACTTTTTTATAGCCGATTCATATTTAAAAATTTTAAATGGTTAATCCTGTATTTAAAATTTTTAATTTTTTCTTTGTAGACAAAAACAGTCTTTAGAAAAAGTAGTTCTCAATAAAATTAAATACGAATTAAAACAACATATTTGATAAGTTGTAAAATTATAAAAAAAGTTATAATTATAAAAACTAAAATTTATTTTAAGAACTCTTATTCAGAAAACTTTTATTAAAATAGATTTCAAGTTAATTTTAAATTTTATGAATATGGGGTTTGTATTTTAAAATATTTTTCTGCTGTACAAAATTATTCACCATGACAATAGACCTCAAAATAAAAATTTCTCTAAAAACATTATCTTCAAACATTTAAATTACATTTCATATGTGATGAAAACAGAACAAACGTATTTCTAGTTCACTAACCTATAATACTAAAATATATGTATTTGATGTGAAATACTCGCATAATTCTCAAATTCTTATGTGCAAAATTAAACCTTATAAAAAATACATTCAACTCTACTCTAACCCCTAAATATTTGGCTGTAGTCCAATGTTGCCAGAAAAAAAATATAAAAAATGAAGTATGAAAAAAATCTGCTTAGTTCTGGGAAGCAGCGACGAAAGGATGCATTTTACTACAAAATGTTAATGAACCTTATTTTAAAATGTGAACTTTTTCTCTCTATTTTAGATTAAGACTTGTGCTGTCTTAAAGCCTGGAAAAAATGCAGTTTTTTATTTGTGATTTTAAAATTTTGTTAGTGAATATAAAGCACGCACATGCACACACATACATATACAGAAAAATAAAATTGGCGTCTGGTGTATTAACTGTTTAACTAAAGAAAATGTTATTTATTGTTTAAGGCATACTTTTAGGGATTGTTAGTAGGTTTTAAAGGATTTTAAAATTGGACAAGAATGAGCTGAATTTCCAAGCCATTTAATTTAAAAATGGTTTAAGTTAATTTTAAAAGTTAATGACAGTTTAAATAGTGTTTAGGGTTTAAAAGCGGGTTGAAATTAAAGTTTTATAAAGGATTGTCTGTTTAAAAAATTTAAATAACAAAATTAACTAAAAACTTAAAGTTGACTTCATTTTTGTCTACAGTAGCAAAATTGAAAATTAAAGATTATCATTTGGAAGTCGATTATTGAAAAGCCGATTTTAGTGTGGGACTATGAATTTGGGTCATAATGTTAAAAAAATATTTAATCATTTAAGATCAAACTTTATTCAAGGTGCTTAACAATTATGTTTTATTAAGCTTTACGAAAATATAAAAATTTTTGGATTAAATAGTTTTTGGGTTTTTTTTCTGGCTAAAGTCCACTTTAATGTTTTATGTAGGAATTAATTTTTTTATTACAAATAAATTTGATACTTTCAAATCAACGAAATCAACAAATATTGACCTAAACAAATGCAGAAAAAAATTAAAATAAGAAAATTCTGCCAAAAATATATTCAGAGTCCAGTAAAGTACTAGATTATAGCTAATTGGCACAATTGTACTACAAATCTTAACTATGATCCTAGTGCCAGTAGAGTTTGATATCGCACCGATAACATTCGGCTTTTTTATACTTATACATTTTTGAAAACAAAAAACAACAACTGCAGCCAACTTCCGTACCGATCGTTTTGTCATAATTGGATTTTCCAACTGCAAAGCGTTGCCGTCTCGGTATTTCGGTTTGTTTCGCACAAATTGTATGAACATGAGAATATTTTACAGCCAAAAAACGCTTACCGGTCTTGTTTAGGTTTGGCTGTAAACAAGAATTGTAAGGTGTTTCCCTGTAAGAACTTCATATTAAGGATATTCCAGAAAAACTTCGATTGATATAAAAGGGCGTTAATAACAAATGTATAATAATTATAAATAATTATAAAAAAAGAAAACATTTAATTATGCAATAAAAAATATTGTCAAAATGAAATATTAACGCGGTTGGCACGGTATCGACACTACAATTTATCATTGATATCTGCTCGATAATATAATTTTTAAAATCTTTAACCTTTGTGGCATTATTGCTGTACAATTTCGATCTAAAAAAATCCCACAAAAAATAGTCCGGCAACACTAGACTATTTTTTACAATTCTAATGTATTTAGTTGTCCTCTATGAGAAATCTTTTTATTTTCTTAGCAGAGATCTATTGTTTATCTTGATGTATCGTAGGTGGCATCATTCTGTTGAAACCACATTATCTCTACGTCTAAATCATAAATTTTGCTGCCACAAAAAATTTCGAATCATCTCTAATTTAGAGATTCCTATTGACATATAATACTTCAAATGTACTCGATGATGCTGTCTCATTATCATCAACTTTAGTTGTTTAAGCTTTTTACTTGAATAATATTAATTTTTGTTTCAATATGTTGCATTTGCATGTTGTCTGACGCCTTCCTTTACAGCTACTGATGCATCTCAATGAACTTTGAAAGAACACAACATTATTGGCTTTCTAGAACAGGTGGGAAAATTTAAAAAAAATTACAGCAAAAAAAAAAAACATTTAACAGTGCAGTCAAATGGATTTAACTGGCAACAGCTGTGAACATTATCGAACGGATAAATAATTTTTTATGAGATATTAAAATATATTAAATAATTTAAACTTTGCTGCAATTTGATAGTTTAAATAAAGTATGACTAAATAATCCGGGTCATTCGTGTTAATATTATTAAATGGCGATGCTACTTTAGACTACAAATAACTAAAACAGTTTTTGCTACCACGCCATTTGCTTTAGAAACACTTTTTAACAATTTAGGAGAGTAAAGTTTGTTTTCATTACACTGTACAACATTTTTCAGGTGATTGACTCGGGACTCAATTCTTATAATTGTTTATGAAAGTAGACCCAAAAATAAGAACTTCTGCATCATTAGTTTGGTCACGGCACATCAAATAATAATTTAAAAAATGATTTGAAGTTAGTAAGTATCGTATAGGGGAGTATGTCACGTTTAAGGCTCTTTTCTTTGTCATAACTTGAGAACCACTAGTCCAAATAAGCTGAATTAAATTTTAAAAAATTAAGAATTACAATTCCTTTAATCTGTTATTATTTTTGGGTCTACTTTCATAAACAATTATCAGAATTGAGTCCCGAAATCATGTGTTGTACAGTGTTATTTCATACACTCTCTCTACTCAACAATTAAATTCTTCTTCTCTAAAAAATTTTTCTGCTTTATGTCAATTCTTTCCGAGTTTCAGATGTCTATGTGAGTTTTAGATGAATGTGTTAAAATTTATTTTTATTTTTTTTTTATATTTTTTAATCACATTTTTTATCTGTATCCTGCGTGACGTTAAGTTCCATACATTTGGGGATTTTTTTGCATTTTATACTAAAAATATTTTAAGGAGTTTGTTTTAATGCTTATAACAGGGTATCATACACATATCAACAAAATGTATTTTAAATACTTTTTTGTTTTGCAGATTTTCATGATTAAAGTTAAAAGTAAATTACAATTTGATTTTTTATATTTGTTGGTGGCAGTAGTTATTTTCTGTTTTTTTTATGAATGCGGAGTAAAATAATAAACAGAAGCAAAGAAATAAAATTTTTATAGATATTAAGATGAATAGTAAAAAATATAGCTGCAGTCAGAATTAAGTTTATATAGGGTCCGCCATCTAACGTTTTTTTTCAACTAGTTATTATTTCGTGAATGGTAACACTTAGCTCAGGTCTGATTTGGCAGATAATTAGTTTTATCCTTCCGCTGAACGAATATGGTTCTTGAACAACGCTGGAAAATATTACGACATTACTTTAGCCGATTTTGCAAAAAAAAAAATCAGATGAAGCTCTTTTTGATTTTGGCGGGTATATAAACAAGCAGAATTGTCGCATTTGGGGCACAGAAAACCCGCACGCATACATTGAAAAGCCGATACACCCAAAACCTCTCACTGTTTGGTGCGGATTTTTGTCTGGAGGCATAATTGGGCCATTTTTCTTTGACAATGGGCAAGAAGTGGCCGTAGTCAATTGCGCTTGTTATCGGGCCATGTTGAACAAATTTTTGTTCACACAAATTAAAGAAGAGGATATTGCAAACATTTTGTTTCAACAGGACGGCGCTACGTGCAACACAGCTGAAGCTACACATTTTTATAGCATTTAAAAAAAAAAAGAAGTTATTTGGCGGACCCTTTACAAGATAAGTATTAAAATCTGAACACAGAATGCGGTAATAAATTTTAACGGACTTTGAAATAGAAAAATTTAATTAACATTTATAGTATTTTATTACGGTAGTTAAGGACAAGATATTTAGAAAAACAATCGAAAATAACATGATTTTAAAATAGGCCCTTATAACTGCCGCATTATAGAATGAATCTTAAATGCTTTAAGTACTTTGAGGTTGTTGATGTAATTGTTGAGCGTATGTTTTGAATGAAAATTTTGTTCTCTCATTAAACAATTATGAAAGAAATTAGTTTAAGATAAACACAATCGTTGCAGGGCTTATATTTAACATCTCCATCTAAGTTTTAGCGAAAGCTAGTCTCTGAAGAAATGATGAAGCTATAATTCTGGAACTACATCAAAATTTAAGGCAATGATTGTCCAATAGGCAGTTTTACTAAATATCCCTAAGGCCCAAGTATGTAGAATCCTTAACCAACTGCAGGAGAATTTGTTTAAGCCAACTTGGTTAGTTTTGATGTCCTATAAAATCTCCATCTTCCCTAGGTTAGGTAAAAAAGCTGGTGCAACGTTACCTTCACACCCTCACCCAGAGACATATATGGTCCATTGTGGCGCCTTTGTAAAAGATAGTAAGAATAGTTGGTTAACATTGTAGTTCACTGCACGCGAACAGTCAAATGGAGTCTGTATGATACCGTTTTGACGAGACCACATCAGTAAAAAGAGTGGAAAAGAGAATGAAGAATTAAGAAAGGTTAAGCAAAAAAGTAGTGGTTGTTAAAAGAGAGCCTACATTTCCTCTAACCTCAGACTGCTGTCTCGCAGCCAAATTAGTCCCTTTAATAATCCTATTAGGTTTTGAGCCCAAAGCCAAAACCATCCACCAATTCCCCAGGAATCTTCTACCTAACAATCTTAGCCTGCTATTCTGCTGTCTGGGACAATGACACATAATGTGCTCAACACTCTTCTCACAAAACCTGCACATATCCGACAGGTCCGATACCATTCTCACCGCCATCCTGCATAACATGGAGTGGCCCATAATAATACCTACCATGGTCCTAACGCAGGCCCTACCCCTGTCTAGAAGCGAATCCGAATTGGACTATATTTTCAAAAGCTTTAAATCTGAATAAGAATATTGTTCTGGAAAGAAATCGCTCTACACATAAAAATATTTAAACTTGAATGAACTGCTAATATAAGTAGTCAAATTTTTCATGACAAGAGGGGCGGTAGAAGAGTTTAAAATTGTTCTGTTCTTTACTTTGGCTTGTTTAAAGTGCGAAAACCAATCATATTCTGACCCGTATTCGACATAAATCCAAGCAGATATGAATACTTCCGTCAACCAGATCACAATAATGTTTCCCAGATTGAGATTATAGCAATTGCGGAAGGAATTAGAATATGAAAGGGATTGATAATGAAAATTCAATTCGTATTCTTACGAATAGTAAATTGGTATTAAATGTTCTAAAGCATCAAAAAGATGAATCTTGGCGTGAACTACAATGCAGAAATAAATTGTCAATGTCTGAAGATAACATGTCTATCGATATGTAGGGCAGACGAAGAAGAGGATGCCACTTTGTAAAACTAAATTTGTCAATGGCAATTTTGTTAGACGTATTAGACACGAAAACTTTAACGTGAAAACTATACTGATTTAAGATAATCTTAGGAATTAAATAATAATAAGAAAATAATAATCTAAGTCAAATTATGAACTTAGTTTCGAATACTGGGGGCAAATTACGGCATTCGAACGTGATCGAAATTTGAAAATTCTTATTAAAATCTTTATATCTAAAGCACAGCGAACTCGATCGTTCGAGTAAAATTTTGATCGTGATCGAATGCCGTAATTTGGCCCCTGGTTTCACAGGGATAATTTTTACTTCCTTAAAAAGTCAACAACATGCCGAATTGATATTTTTTGGGCTTCCAATGCCCCTATTTTTTTAATCTTACTTAAGTAGGAATATAAATTCAAAATTAAACTAACAACTGTTTTTTCCTGAACTTTCGAATAACAGTTACGCACAAACTCATAAATGGAAGTATAATTTGGTCCAGTCGTTTTAAATTTTTAGCATAAATATAGATAGTTTTTTTGTATAAATATAGATAATTCGAATACTGTGCCACCTAGAACATCAACATTTTTTTAGACACTATATGCTAAGCTGTAATTTCCTGTTCAGTAATATGGAATTTCCCAGCAAAAGTTTAAAGTAGTGCAAAGCGAATTACATTTTAAAGACTTTATTAATTGTGTAAAAACAAAAATTATAAATGACTCCCTAAATTTTTCATAAATGATGTGCTTAGAAATGAATGCAACATCATGCAAAATATCTTGTAAAATTCATGTAAACAAACTAAATTAACTCATGTAACATGGGATGCTTTTTACTATATAAGCATGAGTTCTGTGCACTTGTTAAAATACAATGCAATTCATTAAAATATTCATGTTAACACATACTCTCCAATGACATGCTAATGTTAAAATCAGTAGTGTTTTCACCTAAAATTAATCGCTTCGTCTCCAGTTGAACACCTGCAAATTCACATTTTTGTGATAGATTTTTTTTGCTGGGTCAGAACGGCAACGCTCAAGTGTATTAAAAAAAGTAAGTCAAATTAAAAAAAGAACACTAATACGTTATGTTATGATTATATATGTTAAATTATATATGTTTTTTTCTATAGTTTTGTTATTAAAAACACATTTTTAATTGTGTCTGCATTAACAAAAAAAAAAAAACTACAAATGTGTTTTATGGAGTGCTTTTTGGTTTGACTTTAAAACTAGCTTTATGACCTTATTACACTACTATGTTTTTTCCTGTTTGACTTTTCATGATTATTTTATGTTTTTATGTCGAAAGTTTAAAGAAGGCTTTAGGAAACCACTTGCTGTTGGAGTAAATCTTAAATTTAATGCCCGGATTTCATATGTGGTCGAATTTATTTAAATTTATGTATGTTAGAAAACCCCAAATACTCTTAGCATATATTTGTGGATGTATACATACATATGTAAAAATATATGTATGTTTGTATGTTCATGAAAATCATAAGTATGTGCTTAGACAAACTTATGTGTGTGTTTATGGTTTTTTTAAATCTGTTTCTATTTGCTTTTATGTATGTATTTTAGGCTTAAGGATACATATATGACTTTTGATGATTTTGTTGTCGAAATTGCTAAGTAATCAGTAAATTATAAACAAGATTTGTTTTGGTTGAAATATGTAAAGAAATTTTTAATTATGTAGTTAGAAGACATATTTTATCAATGTTTAGGGTTGTACATATACATACATCATATTCATTTCATGCAGCTGCAGAAAAAAGGTTTTTGTGAGAATTTTTGTTAGAGGAAGCGAAAGAGTAGGCCTTGGTAAGGCCATTCAAAAACTATTTTCAAAGATTTTAAAACGCTCCCAAAATTTTGAAATTATTTTGGAAAAACTGTTGATAATAAATTTCTTCTTTTAAAATGTTTTTAACAAAAACAATACTTTTCACCTTACAAAGGTGTGGACAAATGCAGGTCAACTTAAAGCGTAATTCCTTTCAAAACCGTCCAAATCAAAATTGAACAAAAACTTGTTAAGCTGGCGTACATTATCCGGGTCTAAGGTTGTTTTTTTTTAATTTTTTTTACACAATTTATAATGTACTCTATAATCCCTGTAACCTATGCTAGGTCCTTTTTTAGTTTTTTTTTTTCTTCTTGATACCTTATTTAATAAACATCATAAGGCAGATGGAACACATAGATATAAAATTATTTTAGTAGAAACCAAAAAATTTTAAACGCAATAATTTTTTACATAAATTATTCTATAACGTTAATAAAAAGCAAATGTTACTTTGATGCATATTTCATAATAAAATTCATAATAAAATTAAAATTTATTTCTAAAGTAGATTAATAAAAATAATGATAAAAATGTTAAAAAGTCATAGTTTTATAATCGAAAGCAATAATATTAAGGGCAAAAAAATAAAGCGATTAACAAACAAAGTTTAACACCAAAACTAAACAGAAAACACATACAGAATGAACAAAAACAAAATATGTACTTGAAAAACAAAAACAAAGTATTTATATTAAAAACACACAATACTGAAACACTACAACTCTCACTCACTCTCACACACACCTAATAGCAAATATAAATACAGAAAACAAAAATACCCTCGCCGTTATGCAAACAAAAAAAAAACTTGCAAAAGTACCACTATAAAGTCATCAAAGTGTGTTAAAAGAGCTGAGTGAATCAAAAAATAAAAAATAAAACAATATGAAAACATTTGAAAACAATCTATTGAAATTGTATGGCAACATTTAAATAATTCTCTAGTTAAGAGAATGCCATTGTAATACAAATACAAAAAAAAAACAGCAACAAAAACTTAAACACAACAAATTGAGAGTTGCCTGTTAAGCAACTTGAAAAATAAATTTAGTATTCAATTGAAATACAACAAAAAAGTACACAAAAACTGTGAAATAATAATAAAAATGACAGGAAACTGACGACACTAACCCCCATACCTAAACAAGAGCGTTGAGCGTCAAGCGTTGGAGTTTTACATGTGTTTTGTTTTTGTTACAATAACAAAATACATGCAAAATTGCAACGCTTGCCGCTCAACGCTCTTGTTTAGGTATGGGCCTAAGATCAACAACAAAATTGAAAACATCCTCAACAGCGGCAACAACAACTGTTGACCATAATAATAAAAAGCACACCAAAACTTTTAAATTTTCAATTATTTTTCGTTTTGCTTTAAGATAGGTTTTTTCTTTTCTTTATAAACTGAAGAAAAAGTTTGCTTTTTAAAGTGTAAGAAATTCTGAGTGACAGAAAATAGATTTTAAAATGTATTTTAAATTTGTTTTAAATTCTCATTTAATTTTTTATATTTGTTGATCAACCTAAATTGCAAATGGGAATGATAGATATGAACACAGTGTTAGGGGGTCTTTAATGCAGAATATACTATGGTCTACTCTTTAAAGAGGATTTAAATATGGCACATACATCGCACAATTATTATTTTTAAAGAATAAATGGCAATAACTACTAAAAATAATTATTCGATTTGCCTAAAACAAACTGCGGGGTGTGACAGAAGACCAAGTCTCGATTTTCTTTTCAAATATTAATATTGAAAATTTTTTACCACTAAACTATTATAGTCAGAGAAGGGTTATACCATTATACCATTAAGAAATTATGCCTCAAAAATCAAGAAAAGAGAAGAGATGAAAAATAAACTCAATTTATTTAAAAGGTGATTCATTATGAAGTTTGATTTATAATGAAAAATAAAACAGATGTGTTAGAAAGTGTTTATAAAATTTTTAATATCTGTCAAAATAGCAATTTATATAAGGAACCACTATGCATCATTACACCATTTAATTGTTGATATTGTTATGATTACATTGATGATTCGTTACCTACCTACTAGTTCTTTTATGATACTTTGTGCTTAGATCTCGTTATGTAAAAATCTTTAATTTTTTGTGTATCATATCATATTTTGCAACTATACCTTTGACTATATAAAAACAATATATTTTACATTTTCCCAGAACGAAAAGCTAGCCAAAGGTATCCTAAAAAAGTTAGCAGAGAAGTAGTGATCAATGTAATCATCAAATCAGTAGCAATAGTCATAAGGTGTAACGATGCACAGTACTTTCATCTGAGAAATATCGTAATAAGTATATATTTCTTCATAGTTATAGAACGAAAATTGAGCCCATGTTTGTATAAGCTTAGTTACTCCAAAAATTTAAAGTCTTAAAGTTAATGAATTTTTAGTTTTAAATAACAATAAGTTTAGATTTTGCAATCACGGCAATTTGGCCTTGACTCCTGTATGAGCTGTTTTAAAAAAGAAGAAAATAAGACAGTTTCCATGTTCAAGTCATATGCACTGGAACATCTAAAGTATATTTATACTTGCGTTCTTCAGAAGTTTGATCTGTAGCTAATTAAGTAAATTATCGTTGAAAATGTTGTTTTGTTTAAATCTTTTCTAAATTTGCTATTTTATTATTGGTTCGAAAGAAATCTTCGTTAATCAATATGATGACATTATTTTCATTTTTTTCATTCTTTGAATAACAAAAAAAAAAAAATAAGCGAAATTTTTTCTCTTGGAGTCTGGCATAATTTCAGTGGGATTTGTTCGAAAATATCGCTAACTATTTCTTATTTTTTTTATTAATTGGTTGTTTAGTATAAAATAATATAAAATTAACATTGTTAAGGTAAATTGAAATGTAGTACATTTATTGTCAGTAATCTTTTTCCAACTAACTGGCCTACCTTCTATGTGATAATTAAGTCTGTAGTAAAAGCGCCTGTAACACTTTTTGATCTTGACTTTGTCTCCTAATTTTATCTTTGTTTTAAGAATGACGTGTAGCCACTTTTGCTTTTTTTCAGACTTTGTTTTTCAATTGACAGTAGGTTCGTCTACTTCAACTAAGGTGTGAAGCTGTGTTTTGTTTCTTACTAATAGGGAGCGTTATTTTTATACTAACTAGTGACATTATTTTGACACTAATAAGCGACAAGTTGTTATGCAAAGATACGTTTGTAGATGTATAAAACTTAATTAGTAATAAGAGTGCAGTTAGACTAACATGGACAATATGAAGATAATTCATTAAAGTAAAAAAATATATATAATGATTTGTAGACCTGTCTTAACTTAATTCTATACCAAGCATATATTCTAATTTAAAGTTCTTTAGATAAAACATTTTATTATTTAATCTACAGCTAGCATCATAGTCTAGTCTGCAGACAACATTAAAATTTGCAACATTTAATTTTTGTTGTTGTTAAATTTTAAAATCAACTAACAGTTTCCGTGAAGACCAACATGATATCAATTATTTTTTTATATCAATAGTATGTCTAACTTATATCAGTTACTACTGTAGGGGTACTTCCCTAAAATTTTTAAACATTACAATAATTATTGTTTTATATATTTTTTATCCAAATTTTTACCTATATTTATAGAGCGATGGCCTAAGCCATAATTACGTAATTATGATGTTTGAATTATAGTGATTTAGAGTCATGATGCTAGTGCGATGAATAAGTTTTATCCGCGTTTATTATTTTTGTTTCTTATGTTGTACATTTAATTTTGCAAATAATTTTCTGAATTAATTATTAGTGAATGAATTATTTTATTTTATTCCAATATTGCGCTACCACGTTGGGTAGCTTCTTCAGGGAAAGTTTTTACAATTTATAACAATTAACAATTAAATTTTTAAAATTGTTCAAGATCAAATTTTTTTTAAAAGGCGGGAACATTTTTTAGTTTTTTAGCTCAAACAAATTAAAACAACATATTAATAAAAAAAGATCGAAAAAGTTTAATTATTAATTATTTTATTTTTATTGAATTTAAGGTATGCAATCGGATTAGTGTCAATTTGTAATAACTTGCGGACGGTTGTGTAGATTTTGTATCAGTTTAGTGCTTTTATGAGCGGACAAAAGGCAGTAGATTAACCCTCTGTGCTTCTAATCTGTCATATTTTGTTTAATATATTGTTTATATCAAAGTTTACGACTTTGTATTATGTGTCATGGTCAAATATAAAGTGCAGTTTGTAGAACAATCTATAGTCTAGGAATTACACTAACAAATTTTAAGTATTAACTAGAATCTTTACATAAAAACTTAGTATATAATCTGATCGGTAGTCTATACTCTGGTCTATAGTATAATGCACTATATATTCCAATCTCTTCTATTTGGTCTATCCCATTGCCTTTTTGATTTTCTAGCCTATATTTCTTAATGAGATTACCTTCCCTGCTATGTAGCAACATTGAAATTTTGTGTGTGTTAAAATTAGGTACTTGCACGTATGCATTTAAAATGTCTGTATGTGCATGTGTTGGGATATAAGTATAAGTGTATGCGTGCATGTTGATAATGCTTTTGAATAGTTATGGGTTTCATTTTATTAGCATATTACCGTACTTTAATACAAGTATTTGTAATGATTTCAAATATGCATAACATGTGCTAAACGTGACTAAAATGCAATTTTTAATAGAAAAAACACAAAAACTTTAATAATATTATAGTTGATTTTTTTTTCCGAGAAAAGTGTGATTGCCTGTTTACGTACGAGTGTTTGTTTGTGTATGAAAATAAGAGCAGTGTTTTGTTCTTTTTTTGTTGTTTTTTTGGTTTGTTTTTGTGGCAACTAAACCGAAGCAAAGGTAGAGATATCAAACTAAAATGGATTACCTAAGCGTATGATGATTATTGAATTAGAAATTTTAAATTACGTATACGTATGTGTACGTTTTAGTTTTAAATTGTGTCAATGATAAAAATGAAGCAAATGTGAATAAGAAAATTAAATTGTTTTTTTTTTTTTTTTTTTTTTTGAAAAATTTAAATTAATTTTAGGAAATTTGTTTTAAGAACAAAAATTGATTTTTTTCTGATTTAAATGAATCTATGTACGTAAGTGTTGTTTTATCCTTTAAATTAAATATTAAGAGAAATATTTAATATTTTTTAATTTTTTTTCGAAATTTATACTTTATTATGTGTCTTGAAAGTAAAATTTTTTTTAAGTTCCTTTCTGAATTTTAAATAAAATATTAAGAAAAATATAAAAAATTTTTTTTATGTTTTAGATTTTTTTTCAAAATTGATACCTTATTATGTGTAAATGATATTTCTCGAATGTACAATTTTTTTAATGTATTTTCCATGAATTCATAATTTTTTATTTTAATGCTCTCCTCTCTGGTTCGTACTTTTCCTGCTATTATATTTTAATTACATGTTGGCACGCCATTCTTTGTTGCATGCATGTCTTTTTACTTGTTTCAACAACTCAGACACTTGTATGTCTTTTGCAATTCTTTTTCTACAGTGTTTAACATATTTAAGAGCACCAGAAAAATTATCTACCTACTGAATAAAGTGTCATTAGTTCTGTGAACATAAAAAATTTTTTTTCTGAACATTTTTACCTTTCTTGTAATAAGTGGTTATATTTTTTTGTTGCTCACTGTTTTCTCATTTATATACATCTTGATTTATTATTAAGTGCTCATTCAAATATTTTTTTTAACACGAAAATTTCATCAGTATTATGCTGTAATAATATATAAAATTTTGTTAGCACACAAAGAACTACTACTACAATTTTAATACTTAAAATTTTGCACAGTAAAAGTAAGTTCAAAGAAATACTTCTCATAAGTTTTTCTATCCAAATTTTCTTTCTATTACGAAGGGTGTATAGCATTCGCCACAGCTATATGCAGAACTGCTATTTACTTTTTAATTTATGTTTTGTAATAAATTTCATGTCTTTGTTATGATGCGTGTCTGCGAAAAGAAACGTAATCAGCTCTAGGTGGATGCTTGCATGCAACACTATAACACTTCTACCTGCCACTTATGAACATTTTCATATAAATGACACTGAAAGTTATATGTAAGTGTGCTAAGAAAAAAAAAAAAACAGAAAAGTGCTAAAAATGAATGATATTTCATAACAGATATTAAGAGGGGAGTGTAAAAATTGAAGAGTAGAACAAATTCAAAATTCAACAAATTGAGTTGTTTTAAAAATCCTCATAAATTTTTTTAATTTCAAACATTAAAACATTTTATTAAATTTTAAAAAAATATACATTCTCACAAGAATGAAAAAAAATTGTTTTATCATATTCGAAAATTCGAACTTAAGTTTTAAAAAAATTTTACAAAAAAAAAAAAAATATTTTAATGTTAGTAGCCAAAAACACTTTATCGAACTTTTCTTAATAAATTTTTTGTTTATTTTTAATTAACCTTCTTATGTCAATTAAGATTATATTTGTTATTTAAAGATCGAAAAATATTTACGTAACTACGAGGAAATATATTTTAGGGCTTATTGACTGAGGATATTAAAAATATTTTTTCAAACGAATGTTGAGCTGCAAGACGTTGAAGCTTTAACATTCTAGAAAAAAACTTAATTTTTTTTTATAAATTTATATGAGTAAATATTAATGGAAAAGTTGTTTACAATATTCGAATATACATAATTACCAATATCATTTTTTTTCATATACAAAATTAGTTTATATTCTGGAGGTTAAGAATTTATACGAAATTTATAGATATTGCTTACATTTAGTTATTAGTTAGATATTTTTAAATTTCGAAGATAGCAATTTCTAAAAAAAAATTAAATTAAACTTCTATTTTGCATGAGTTTTTAAAGGATTTTGAAAAAATTTAAGTTTTATTAATGTTCGAAAATTTTCGAACTTAAGTTCGAAATTTTTTTTAAGCTAAAAATATTGCTTAAAGCCTGAGGCTTAAAAATATGTGAGTTTTTCTTTGTTAGTTTAATAAATTTTTGATAATTTCAGCATTTCGAATACCAATATTGGAACTAATTTAGGAAAAATGTTCTTTTTTTGATAGTTATTAAAAACGAAATAAAAATAGGTTTTTTTTAATTTTTTTTAATCGTTGATATAGTCAATTTAATATTAATCAACTGTAACTTAATTTAATTCTTAAATAAGTTCATCTGTTGGTAATAGTAAGAGTTTATGCTTGTTTAACTTGTTATGTGTTTTGTTAAAAATTAACTAAAATGCTCACATACGTAAGACCTACTAACACACATATACATACACTACATGTGTTATTAATACTAATATTCTATAAATAATATTACTGTTGACAAGTTGTATGACAGGCAACTAAATTCATGTGAATGTGCTTGTGTGTAAAAACATAATGAGATATGATGTGATATCTAAAACACTAACATATAAAACAAATGGACTAACGCACGTATGCTCACATACATGTATGTATGATATAGCACATACATACATACAAACATTAGCAAGCATATGGAGTATATATTATAACAATCACTATCACTTAATATGCATATAGAACATGTATGCTGTTAGTTAATGGTATGTGTGATTGTTACGGCCTAACTTAATAATATACATTCATAACAACATCAGATCTACATGCGTAATTTATCAAACATACATCTATGTATGTGTGTGTGTGTAAAGTTATACAAAAATTCTTGTTTGCTTTGCCTTTAACTACCCTACAGTTTTAGAGGTTTAGGAACTAGATATGTTTTTAATATTTTAGCAACAGTTGACTTAGATATTTTCTCCGCTATAAACAAGTAAGATTGCTGTATTCTGCTGTACCAAGTCTTAAATGTATACCCTTCACAAAAGTGTAAATATGCAACGACAAGCATATGTGAGTTGTTTGTAAGACAAATTTTTCTTATTTACACTAGCTCAACTACAACATAGATAGTTGATTAAGGGCATGTGATCATGTACGTACAATCTCGTTGTGTGTGATCTTGTTCGTGATACGTACTGTAAATAAATGAAACTCTTTGCAATTTCAGCAATACGTCTGACGAAGTCAGCCTTACATACATTCGTTCACCAAAACTAAGCATACAAAATATAACAACTACAATAAAAGCCCGCACAGTTTGTATTATCATGTCCATACAATGAGGCTTCGATTATCCGTGATTCGATTAACCAGGAACATCAGTTATATGCGAAAGGTTAAGTAGTTTTAATTTTGTTTAAATTAATCGTGATTTCCTGTATTTTACGGGATTGTAAACCTAATTTTTTTTATCCTCCCAAACACGATATGAATAAAGTCAAACGATGACCTAGAGATATATAAATATATATGCGTACGCATACGTGTTTAATTTAATTCTGTTTAGAAATTGAAGAACTGTGGATTGTTAGTGCTTATATTTTTAATGGCGTTCTTATCAGCCATACAAAAATGCCTTAACTATTGAATACAAAATTAAGATGATTTGGAAATACTTCTTCTGTGTTAAATATTTCTATTAATAATCAGAGGATTGCTTTTGTGAATAAGATATAGATTAGCTTATGCACTCTTAGGTAAGGTAGAACAGGCAGCAGTTGTGCAGCTCACTTGGGTCCATTATATTGATCCCTTTGTGATATCTGAATAGAAAAGTAAGAATAGAATAGAAAGGAGAGAAGAGAAGCAGACAAGTCCAGAGTCTCTGGCAGGAATTGAACCCGCACCCCCAAACTAGCAGACCAGCACACTACTGACTAGTCCACCGGGGCACTCTTAATGCCATATATAATTTTTGGGCTTGAAGTTGTAGCTGAAACTTTGGGTTGTATATTTTTTAAATTAAAACGTATCTTAAACGTTATTGTTTACTATGCTTATAAAGTCCCTAGAAGAGAGCACATTTCTGAGCATGTGAGGAAATTTTTGGGTTGTTGCTTTAAACACTTTGTTAATGTCTGTTGTTTATTGCTTTTCTATAGAGTTATCAAGCTTTAACTTTTCTTCATCTACAAGAAATCCTCAGATTATTATTCTTTGGATTAGGTGTAGCCTTTTTGAACGTTTTTTTTTATTGTTAGAGTAGCTAGAAGTTGGAACTTTCTACCACTAGATATTTGTATTTTTTCTCACTCGAATAATGCATTTCGTTTAAAAAGGTTAATGCATTTTTCTACTTTTGATTAGTGCTGTCTAATTTTTTACACCTATACCTTCCTCTTAAATTCTCTTTAATACTCGTTTATACTGTTTTTAACTCTTTTGGTATAACGTCTGGATATTCTTGTTGATTGGTTACTACTTGTGGGATACTTGTTTCTTTCTTTCGGCTGTGGAGCCAATTGTTAAAATAATAAAATTTTTTTTATATATTAGAATATTCTTTGTATTATAGTTTTATTGGCTTTTAGGGCTTTTTATATTACTCTTGTTGAAAATAAAAAAAATAAAAAACATAAAAAAACAATGTGTGTTAAAACTCTCTCCCAAAAATACTGAGTGATGATTTTAACAATCTATAACATTATAAAAAATTAGAACTTTAAGAAATTACCTAATATGAATACCTTATGAATTGTTCATTGCTGGCTGATAAAAATTTCATATCTGTAAATTTTATTCGAACATGTTTTTAAAATCCTTAAATGATTATGTTTTTACATAAATACATGAATAGAAAGAAGTAAATGCAAAAATTTATTAAAAAAATTGTCAAAACTGTTATTTAATTAACTGGAGAAAGTAATTATCCGGAATACTTTCTGTCCTCATCATTACCGATAATTGAGGTCTCACTGTATACGATCGTCTCGCCTTACAGGCAAAAGAAAAAAAGTTCGCTGTACACCAATGAATATAAAATATTTTTGATAGTTTCAAATAATGTGTTTTTGTTTTGCCGAACGTAGGTTTCCCCAGAATACATGTCTCATTATATTTACCTTTGATTTGTTTTTTTTTCGCACGTAGACCAATGTTTTGCTTTAATAGTTATTGACGTTAAATATCCCGCTTTCTTATTGACTCACTAGATCTCAGTTCCTATCACCCTAATGTAAAACCCTTATATAAGAAAACTAAAGGTCGCAAAAACTCAGAAAACTTTTGTAAAGAAAGTTTATCAATAATTCTAGCAGAACTGTTAAAAAAAAACTTTGTATGTTCATTTTGCCGATCGAAGTGATAGCCTTTTTAAAATGTTCATCATATCTGCGGTATTTACAGTCTGATCTTAAAGTACGATATGTCGATGGTCTTGGTTTTAATTGAGGGCAATATCCATTGAAGTAAAAGGGCTCTTTGTTTTACTTCAATGGATATTGCCTTCAAGTACCCTCATCTAGTACTAACCCGTCATAATTCAATTTATAAAAAAGGAATTAAAAGGAAAATAATGTCAAATAAAAGGTATAAAGAAAAATTTATTTTAGCGAGCCCTACGTTCGGAAAACAAAAAATTCGAAACTGCCTTGCAACAACACCTTATATGTGGTGTAGGGCGGATTTTTTTTAAATACACTCTACTGTACACACTTCCATTTAAAATCAAATGTTTTAAATATTTGAAATAAATGAGTTAAATTAACTCTAAAACAAGTGTTAATTTAAATCACAAATATGTAAATGCAATTGTTAAAAATGTAGAATTTAAGGATACAATTTTAAAACTAGTTCTGTATGCCAATCTGGCTCTCAACTATTTAGTTTTTATTATAATTATAGATAATATCAATATTTAAACATCAAAATTGTAATTTATTTTGGTAATATCTATTAAATAAATAAATAAAAAAACATCCATTTATAAGAAGCGTGCATCAGTCTCAGCTTGGTTTTGTGGTTGTATTTCAAATTAAATTTTGTTGTCCCAATCTCAAAAAAAATTTAATAATTTGCCGGATCGAATTAACCAATATTTTCGTTTTTTTATATGCTTAGGCATATCCTATAGTGATATTGAACAAATGGGTCAAGGTGATATGTGGAAGCTGACAAATCTGACTTTCTTTAGGTAAAAAGGAGTGGCAATCTAGTTTTCTCTAGCTCATATCTCAGCTTGTAGTGTGCCACATAAATGATTTTCAATTTTAAATTTATGTCAAAATTAATACTATATAATAGCCTAAAGGATACGTGGGGGCTCCAGAAAGTTGATTTCAACACACAAACAGACAGACGGACAGACAGACAAAAAAAGTCGGACGGACAGACAGACAGAAAACCAGACAAACAGAACTTTTACACTCTTATGCGAAGGGTATAAAAACGACATATTTTTTACAATTATGCTGTACAATTAAAAAAATATAAATTTATTAACCTCTTAAGCATTAAGTTTTATAATATATAAAAAAGTAAATATATATACACACCCTTTAGATTACTTAGAGACAGTAAAGCGTCAATTGCCTATAGCTATGTAAAAAAGATATAATTTTCCTTAGCTATTGTATAAAAATTTTTATCTACAAAAATTCCAGGGCAATTATTATTTATGTGAATGGTGTTATGTGGGTGTTAGAGAAATTATGATTGTGTTTGCTTTAGTCTATGTATTTGTGTATGTGGTAACTAAACATGTTTTTAGCATATATTTGAATATTTGCAAAGTTATTTTATTTTTGTACTTAGTATATTTTCCGACCACAAAAAATGTCGCAAAATATCAAAAAAATTACACAAAGACACATACACATGACAACTCATAGCTACATAAATATTCGTTCTATATTAAAGGTTTTAGTTTATGTGTAATGTGATGTTGTAGTTGTGATGCTACAGCAAAGAGTAGTATATTATGTAAAGAGGATTCTTTAGTAACACGATTATCTGTTAGACTAAAAACGCAAACAACAAAAGACATAGTAAACTAGATAATAAGTAAAGTAGATTATAAAATATACTATAGGCTTTAGTTGAGACAAAACTATATAATAAACTAAACTTTAATATAAGTCCACTTTCTAATCAAATTATAAATAAATTAAGTCTTGAGCCAAGCACACTTTCAAATTAGGCAAACAAATAATTGAAAATTTCCTTTTAATCTGTGTAGTGTTGAACTTAGTGCTTCGAGGTTGTTGAGTCAGAGTTCAAATTTATATTAAGCAAAAACAAATAATTAAAATCTTTTTTTAATCTGTGTAGTGTTAAACTTAGTCACTACTCCTTAGCAGCATACACTTATTACTAACATTAGTATAATGTTTTATATCTGGTTACTTTCCATTGTATCTAGTGTTTATATTATAAATAACAAACCCCAACATATGGTTAATATTTGATGTATAAAATTAAACAACATTTTAGCAAAAATAGTCAATATAGTATTTACAAACACAAAACATACAATTTTTGGTTTCAGAACAACAGAAACGATTCATAATAAAATGCGTGTTTATTTTAATGTTATGAGTAGTTTGTCATCATTATTTCATACATATACCAACCACAATATGTCACAGTTACTACACAATACAGATACACCCATAATACATATGCAAGCCTATACACAACAACAGGAAAAATAACAACATCATCACGCTTACAAATTTAAAATAAAGAATCTGTTTAATATATTTATACTCATGCATGACATGTCGCTAAAATTTATCATCAGTCCAATGACTACTATGAGTTAGTCACATGTGACATGTTACAGTAGTTGTAACAATAGTTGGTCAATAAACTCCACAAACGCTTGTGTATATACAAACAAATACCAACAAAATATGGATAAGATTTTACTTAGAAGTAAACCTTTATTCAAGTCTGTATGTGATAAAGTGTTTAGAACATGTGCCTGCATTCATATATTGGTCTGTTTGTAGCCTAAAATTATGCAATGCTTATGTTAACTTTCAAAATTTTCTATGTTCAATGTTGTGCAATTTACATGTAGTTGTAGTTTTGTATAATGACTAACAGTATGTATAAGTTAAAATTTGTTGTATGTGTTGTGGTTGATTTTATCAGTTTTTGTAAATGGCAAACATTTATGTTTCAAATACCGGGTGTTTTTTTCAGTGGTATAGAACTTCGAATTGAAATAAAACACGAGAAAATCGTTTTAATGACCATAAATTTGGCTTTATTGGAAGGATAATTTTATGCCATTAATGTTTAAATATGATTTCAGGCATGTGGCCACCGCGACTGGTTCGAATAAAGCCAATTCTACAGGTCCAATTTTTAACCACTTTTTCGAGAATATGGGGCCGTATGTCGGCAATAACGCCACGAATGTTGGCTTCCAATTCCCCTAACGTTTCTGGTTTGTAGACGAGCGACTTCACATATCTCCAAAGAAAATAATCCAATGGTGTCAAATCACACGATCTTGGTGGCCAATTGACAGGTCCATTCCGCGAAATTATGCGCTCATCGAATGTTTCCTTCAATAAATCGATTGTGGCGTGCGCTGTGTGGCATGTAGCGCCGTCTTGTTGGAACCACAACTCATCCACATTCATGCTATCCAATTCGGGAACAAAATAGTCGGTTATCATGGCTCTATACCGGTCTCCATTAACGGTAACTGCCTCTTCAGCATTATTTCGGAAGAAGTATGGCCCAATGACTCCACCAGCCCATAGAGCACACCAAACAGTCAGTTTTTGTGGATGTAATGGCGTCTCAAGGGTCGCATGTGGATTCTCTTCACTCCAAATGCGGCAATTTTGCTTGTTGACGTAGCCATTCAACCAAAAATGAGCCTCATCACTGAACAAAATTTTGCGATGAAAATCAGCATCGAGATCAATCTCATTTTCGGCCCATACACCAAAATCACGACGCATTGCATGGTCATGATGAAATGGCAAACCAAACTGAACATAAATGACATTAGAGTTGCCAGATTTGACCACAAAATGCCAGTTTTATCTCTATTCGAAAAACAAACCTGTAAAAAAAACACCCGGTACTAATGCATTTCTATGTGTGCGTGTGTTTGTGTAAACATGGTTTATAATAATTTGCGTGTGTTTTAATATCAATCAAAATATTTTATATGATTATGAACATATTTGCTGATATGTAGTTGCAAAATTTTCTAATGAGTTTATGTTAAGTGAAATGAGGACGAACTTTTCGTTTAATGGAAACTTAAGAAAGAAATTATATTAACTTAGAAAATATGTTTATAATATAAATTGATTTTGGAATAATATAAAGTGTAGTACATAGCCAAGATGATGTTTTTCTCCAACATCTTAAACATTAGTCCCTTCGAGGCAAAATAATTGATATATCACACATTTTAGCATGCGATTGCTAATATTGAATAAATAAAGAAAATTTCAAAAAGGCGAACCCTACACTCGACTAAAAACAAAGAATTTGTTGAGAAATTACCTTGCAAGAATATTTGATATTAGAAGTTGTAAGGCACTATCTTGTCTATTCTATATTATAGTCTACACTTAAGAGGAAACTGTAACGGGTTAATTAGTTTTAAGCTGAACATATTTTTATGCTCCTCGTTTTGCCTTTACAACTATTGATTAAAACATAATATTGCATTAGTGTTGTTGAGTTACTTACTACTAATTTTATGCAAATGTCATTACAATTTATATGTAATAACATTATTTTCAATTACCCAACATTGACTAAATAAATGGCAGCTATAAAACTGAACAAAAAGTACATGAGAAAACAAATAGTTTTACAAAAGGACATGTAGTCAAATAATATTAGCATTATTATTATTATCTGCAGCTGTATATAAAAAAGCAATCAATCTTACTGAGATAGTAAAGTAAAAGATAGTAAAAACTATCTTGAAGAAAAAAAGGAAATGACAAATAACAGTGAAGTTGTTATAAGAGTTCAACAGTAATAAAAATAAAATAAAAAATAAAATAAATTTTAAAGTAGCAATAACCATATGAATGCAAATAAAGATTTCAATATAATTTTTATATATTTTTCTTGTGCTTTTTATTCGTATTTATAAAAATAAATGTGTTGTATAGAATTGACTGTTTATTTGTTTGGTCCCTTGTGTCAGCTTGTGTGTTTGAAATCTAAACAAAAATTTAATAAAATTTTAGGTAAATAAACAGCTTGTCAAAGCTAAATAATATTTATAAAATTTAATAAAGTTTAAAGAATATAATAAATATGAAAGGACTCTTCTTCCTCTTTATTTGCTTTTTAAATTTGTGTCTTCAAAACAATTACATTTAGGGCCTTTATTACAGTTTAGTTAAAGGTAGGACTTTTGTGCGCGATACATAGCTTTGGATTAGTATATGTTAAATTTTTTTTATTGTTATTGTTATTATTAACAATGATAATACTTAATGGATGAAAAGACAATAAATGAAGTCTTTATAATGCAAAGCCATTTATCTGTCCGAAAAAATTCTGCCTTTAACTAACGGAGAGTTGTAATAATGGCCTTTAGTTGTATTTTAATTTACCTTTTATATAATTTCTAAATTTTTTTATGATCTCGGCAAAGGCTTTTCTATTTCACGCCTTACTCAAGAGACTGCCTACATCATGGATGGCATTTCATGTCTGTATATTTTTAAGTCATGTTTTTTCTTTTCTTTCTTTAGCTGGCGGTCCTTCGATATTTGCTCGCGTAGTAATTTGTAGTTGCTTATATTTTAGATTTCGTCTTTCTATAATAGCAAGGTGTTCTCTTTTGCGGTGTATTTGTATCAAAACTTTGCTGTTTGATACAAAATGGTTTCAATATATATTTAGGATTCGATGTATAAACCATATTTCAAAGGCCTTCAGTTTCTTTATGTCTACTGCTTTAATGGTCCATCCTTTACTGCATACAAATTAGGCTAGACCATTCAAAATGTTAAATTGGCTAAAAAAAAGTTTAATTTTGAATATTTTTCAAAATTTCTGATTTCATTAGAAGGGTTAAACTTTCTCATTTAAGACTTAAACACAATATCATTCATATATCTGCCATGACTAGCTCGGCAGTATTCTATCCGATCAACTACATTTATTTTCTCATAGAACCGTCAGAAATGTTCAGTTCCTGAGTAAGATGATGAGTTAATTTTGATAGATGTTCCTGCACATTCTCAAGCTGTTCCTGAACATTCTCACACACTAAACAAGGACGTACACGGTTTGCTTTGTCCAATATGGAACCAATTTCATGAACTCGCTTCAAAAATTGACACACAAAATTAACTTATAGCTGATCTCTTTCCAAAAAATTTCTACGTACATTTCTGACAGTTTTTTTATTTGTTTTATTTTTAATTTTTTAATTCTTTTATTCAATAATTAAAAAAAAAACAATGAATATAATTCCTTAGCACCAAAAAGTTATTATAGAGGCGAGTTTTCAAAATAATATTACATTATTATTATTATTATTATTATTATTATTATTATTATTATTATTGCATTAGAGACTCTCCATTAAAATTAAATTTTTAATATTTCCCAATTCTGTTTGAGCGCATAACGTCTCATTTTGCACATGTCAAACATAAATCTGAAAATAAAAATGAATGTTTTTCAACCTTTCAAAGTCAAAGACATCGGTACTTAAACCTCGAAATTATAAATGGCCCTATAGAGAAGACCATACATTAGCTTTGAAGATTTATTGGTAAAAATTTTCATCTCTAGCCATTTCAATATATATTATCCCATCGGTCATTGATTGTAACCCCGTGATATTTAAAACTATAAAGCCTGTTGTTGTAGTTGTTTTGTATCTTCAAAGTGGTTGTTCTACCCAAATTTATATATTTCTTTTTTCTGTATAGTAATCTTCAAGCCGTGATTCACTGTACGTCACACATAGGGGCTTATTGCCAATCTAGCTGGAAATCACTTTTTTCAGCTTATTTTACTTTTTAAAAGTTATAGAGTGCCTCTAGATCAACTTAGCTTGGCAGTAATAAGTGTTAAAGTTATAGGCTGGTGGAGCTTGAAAATAAGAAAAATCTGATCGAGGGAATACAAGTTTTCCAAAGAAAAACTAAGTAGGCCTAGCTCTGAAAAATTCTAATTTTTCCTATACTTTGTTTAGCAAATGCATCTTTTATCGTTAGCATAAGTGAATGGATAAAAAGGTTTTCCCACGACTTTTTTCCAACTTTTTTTGTTCATTTGTAGCTGTGCTTGGGCAGCATGCATCAGTTAATCAGCATCAAGTTGAGTTCACAAGATTTCAGTTTTTCTTCTCTTACTTCTTTTGGTTAATTCAACAAACGGCTTTTGTAGTTGTTGTAAAAACGATCTACCAAATACAGGTATTGTCACTATTCTTTCCAGCCATGTGGTATGCTTGCTTTGAAATCGGTTCTTTTTATTATTTATATTTTAATTTTTTTTTTTAAATTTTTTTAACACTGCTTTACTGCTGATATATGACTATACCCTTGACATTATGAAATTTCGCACAATTTTCTAACTAAAAATTGCAATTTTACTTCAATAGGCTTAGCATTACATTCCTGTAATTTTTGGAATAACTCTAATCTTGTATACACTTTATCCATTTTACTCTCGAAGCTTCAAAAGGGTTTTGATAACAATTTTGGGTAATAACCACACTTTAAAGTTTTTTAATTTATAATTTCTTTTGTTTTTAGTACTTTTCAGATTGATTTACAACAGGTACAGGTACTTATTTTGCTCATTTTGAATGCAACTGTACAGGTTGTTTTAAGACCGTTTTAGGGGTGGCTGAAAATTACACATGCCTTTTTTGACGTAGATAAGGGTAAATACTTAAGTGTAATAAATAATTTAAACAAAAAATCATTTACTTACAATTTTGAAAAATCAAAATAGCTTATGACAGACAAAATGGTTTATTACTCACTTATACCATTCAAAATAATCAAGAACAGAAAAAGGTGATATTTTCAAGCCTAATATTTATTAGACTAATAGTAGAATTTTTATATTATCGTGATGTATAACATTTTTATGATCGTGACTGTTCTCACTCTCAAAAACCTTTAAATGTTTTTTTCTCAAAAAAAGAAAAAAACCCGGTTTGTTAATTTTAACAATTTTTTTTATGAAAAAATTAAAAAAAAAATTTTTTCTAAAAATTATTTTAAGCAGCTGTCAATATTTTCTTTCACAGAGAAAAGAATGCAATGTAAAATCTTTATTACTTTACCACAAAAAAATATATTGTAAACCTCTGAAAATCGTGAAAAATCAGTAGGTACCCATGCAATTTACTCAACTTTGTTGACTTTAACAGTGTCCCAAAACGACAAATCTCAAGAAAAAGGTTTGAAAATTCATTTAAAAATGCAACATTTTGTTGTCTTTTGAGCTGTGTACCTAAATTTTTACATTTCTGGAAAATCACTTTTTACCAAATATCCGGCTAGATTGGCAAAATAACCCTATGTGCGTTGTTAGTTTGTTCGGTCATACTATTAGCCATTATTAAAGTGGCATCAGCATACCTAGTATTGTAGAGAAATATGTCGTTTATATTTATACCTTTTCTAAAATTGCCAATGTGTTCTTGGAAATTTTGTCTAGAGTAGACGTTAAATAAATGAAGTGACAGTAAGCAGTGTTGTCTCACTCATTTAGAAACTGAGATACCTTTTGCCATCTTGCCATTGACATTAAGTTGTGTTGTTTATTTAAAGGAAATAATATACCTTAATTTAGTAGCAAGTATAAGTTTTCTTTTAAATATTTTTCAAAGTTAAATTTCATTTGCACTTAGTGAATATTAATTAAAATAAATAATAATCATACGCCTCAGTGTTCGATTTTTTCTTTTCAATAAAAAACCCTCTGAAGTATTCTTAATTCCTTTTTTTGTAAGCACAACTTCTTTAAATTGTTTTTAAAACACGCCTCAATAGTAACTATTTCAAATAACTTTAGTTCGTTATTTAGAGCATAAACTACTTTAATTAAAAATCTCAATAAATTCTAAACAGCACGTAGTTTCTTTTCAGAAAAGTAGCGAAGGAAACTTTTCTGCTTTGCATTCATTTCATTTAATCATTAAAACCTAAAAAGAAATGTTTCTTTTTTTTCGAAAGATTGGTTAAAACACTACTAAAAGTATTTTTATATAACAACCCTGTTAAATTCAAGAAATCTAAACTTAAAATAAGAAGAAAAAATAAACAAATTCACAACGCAAAGAAATCATTAACATTAAGCTGAGTGAAAAAGTAGTGGAGAAAAGAAAAAAAATTAAACGTAATGCAATTCTTTCTTCTTCATCTATTTACAACTTTATCTCGTTGGCTTTAAACGCATCTAAGAAAAAATGTTGAAATAAAATCTATTTAGGGAAAAAATATATAAAAACAGATTTTTTTTCCCGTTGGCTCATATAAAAACCAAAATCTGCGCAATACTAGAAAAAGCAACGACAAAACAACAGCAAAGGTAATCTTTGAAGTTCATTTTTTTTATCTCTCATTCATGCTCATTTTATTCAATTACACCTTTGGGTGTTGTAATTTCAGTTGGCTGTTAAAAATGCAAAAAAAAAGAAATTTAGAAATTATAGCAGAAAAAAGAACTGAACAGAAGCTCTTTAAATACAAACGCTAACATGACATCATTGAAAGGAACAAATAAACAGATACAAAATAGAAAATGATGCTTGTGAAAAAACAGAGGTGCTCGCAGAAATAGCACTGATGAGAAATGTTTTGGTTAAATTCTGATTAAAGCCCAAAGAGTAATCTTAAGTCTAGTCCTTAAAATACTATGTTCTATAGTAATGAATATAATTTTGTAAATAGTTTTTATTATAGTTTGTACTATCTCTAGTCTAGTGTATATTTTAGTATATTGTTTACTAGAATATAGTCTAATCTATAGTTAAATATTAAGTCTAATCTTAAGATCAAAGTATATGAAGCCTTAGTTATAGTCTGATATATGAAAGGCCAGATGTGGAAAGATTAATATCACCTGGCTTCAACAGCCATTACCTGATGACAGGTTTGCCTTTGGTTTGAATTAAATAAATAAATAAATAAATAAATAAATAATACACTCAATAATCTTCCCTGTATGCAATGCAAAGTAGCATATCATTGAAAAAATTTTTTTACCTGACTTTCAAAGGTTATAAACAAACATCTAACTCGGACTTTTCAATATCTCATTGCGAGGAATACGGTTAATCGGATCCAGCTGTACGAATCAGAGATTGACGCCGAACAACTAAGAAGGCAACTCTGGTGAAAGGCAACATCACTTACAGATGATAGCGGTTAACTGAAATGCACTTTTATCCGATTCGGATTGCAATTAGAGCTATCGGTATCAAAAGTCCTCACCAATGGCCAGTCCACGACAAGTCTTTTAGGCTTTTTTGACGAACAGATTCAGGATTATCAAACATTATGTTATGTAGAATAGGAAGCTCTTGTGCAATTCATTTGGGTTCATCGTACTGAGCCCTTTTTAATTAAAATAAAATAAAAAATTAAGCACGAAAAATAATACAAAGAAGACTAGAAAGAAATTAAGTCGTTAGCTAGTTCATCTATCTCTTTGAGGGAGGTTGTTTTAAGTGACAGTTATTTCTCAATTGTAGACTGGTTAAGGGAACCATCCAGACTGTTTTATATAAAGATGAAAATGTCAAATGCCGTCTTCGACATGCTATGTAGTCGGCAGACCCCGAAAATTAACCACCAAAATTTTTCAGTGCGAGAAATTGGGATGAAATCTATGTTTCCAATAATGTTGGCGTAACCCTATCGCCAGGCGGTCCATTGGTAGTCAGTGCAATATCGCAAAAAGTCCTTTGACTGGAGTCGACTTAATCGTGACTGTAATGCAGATTTCGCCATGTATTGCAAAATCTTCTCAACCTGTTGTTGATTTGCATCATGGTACATGGCCTTCCACCAGACCATAGTTTGATGACTGACGGTTTGGTGAGTTACTCATATAGATAGTTAACATCTCTAGGGTTTAATATCCAGATCCTGCTACATACACAGATAGTCATCGTCGCCGTCGACTTCTAGTAGATTATGATGTTTCCAAACATACAACTGAAAATGCCTTTAATAAATATACTTCGAAGGTATCTTAAAGTTATAGTAAAACTGGCGCCATTTACACTCTTCAAAGCTCAACTTAATTTGTGGTCCTACTATTGGATGAATTTGATACGTTCAGACCAAGCTTTTGCAATACACACACAGAGCTTTTCTACACAACAACTGCAATTGGGAAGAGCTAATCTCCTGTAATTTATCTGGAGACATTCTATGGGTTATGCAAATAATTCAGTAAAGATATTTATCCTAAAGCCTAACATCGTTCGAATTATTCATGTGATAAAACTTAAATTGGATTGTCGGAGGTAGTCAAATCAATGCTGCCGTGTTTTATAAATAATGGGAACATGTAAGTCAAAATAGCTTAAGAGCAAAAAGTGATTATACTGAAGTATGTAGAGTAAAGTGTTTGAAAGATGTGTGGGTATTTTAGTTTATAGGCCATATACCACGCGTCGTAGATCCTCATATGGGGCCTTCTCCGAGAAAATGGACCTGGTGTGAGAAAACAAAGTTTTGAGAAAAACGCATTAAAAGTTTCATAACGCATTATCACACGTTCATTAACACACGTTCAGTTGGAAGATGTGACTCGGTATGGTTAGTTATGACTGGGTGCCGACTTTAGTGGCGTCATGCCTATGTGTTGATGTATTTTTTTTCGTTTTTAGTGTGACAATTCCTTTGCTTTTGATGCTGCTCTGTTTTTAATGATCTCAACATTTGATTCTTAAGCCGCAACCAGTGACCGTTTTGTATGTTTTTATGGGGAAAAGAAGTTTTTATCAGAAATCTAACGCATGTCATCTAATTCTACACTCTTTCAGGTGCCAGAATCCACTCTTAAGTCCAAACCCGTTTTTCGACACACTAGGTCCCTTTTCTGGGAGAAGGTCACATATAATGAATTAGTAATAACTCATATCTTAAGGAGATTTTGTAGCTCAAAACAAATATATTTGTGATGTATATGGTCTGGTAGTCTAGTTTATAGTCTATAAGTCTCATGGCTTGTTTACTCTCGAATCATTTCTTGTTAAAAATTATACGATGTTTTCTCCCCGAACTGTATAAGTATGAGCAAGATAATGTAAGAAATAAAATCTTAATGTTTGTCTGATGATAAAAGAAGGAATTTCTCTTTTACAAAAAAAAAAAAAAACAAACAAACAACAGCAAGCAGTTTCTTTAACAGTTGTTTTTGTTAACGCGGCTACAAATGTTGTTAAATTGTGTTTTTGTTGTTGGCGTTGTTATTGTTGGTAATGTTTAAATACATTAGAAGTTGATATCGGAACTTTTTTTCTTGAAATGAACAACGCATCAACACACCCACACAAATACACAAACACACATCCATACAAAATGAAATAAGCTGATGGTTTCTTGTAGCAAACTTGAAGCATTTTGACTGAAATGCCTGAGTGAATGAACAAATGGCGGTATGGCTGAATGAGTAGTTGGCTTTTTTGACTTCCCTATTCATTTCAACTTATTGCTCATTCAAGTTATTTTTCTTCAAACGCTGACTAATGTAATGGATTTTGCTAATTTGTTTTATTTTTCTCTGTTTTTATTTTTTGCAAAAAATGCTTTCTTTTACCATTACAATTTCATCTTCAAATGAATGGAGTTAAAAGAAAAGACTCTGCTGTAAAATATCTGCCATAAATGAAGAAATATTTAGCAAATTTTTTGTTTAGTATGAATTTTACTTATTTGTTTTTTGGCTTCAAATGGAAATTAAAGATGTTTTGATGGCAAAGGAATCAAACAGAAATGTTTGTCTGGAGGTGGGGACTTTTTTGACCCCAATCTTACAAGGGGTTGTTTTCTGTTCTCTGCTGTTTTTGCTCTGTTTAGCGCCTTATGTTTTTTTTTCTGCGGCTAAATGTTGTTATCATTTGTTCGTAAACGTGTTGTTGGCAACAATTTTTCTTTTAATATATTCATAAATGTAATAAATATAATGAAGATGAAAACGTAATGATACTTGTTAAAGAAGGTAAATAATAAAGAAGTTTTGTTGGCAATTTTCTTAAAAGCTTTTAAACAATATACAAATACAAAAGCTAAAGAGTGAGTTTTAAAGGTTGATTTAATTTAGAAGTTGGTTGCAAGGTAAAGCATTATTAAAGCAAGAACGATTTGCTGAAAAATAAATAGAATTTTGCTCGATTTTTATTTAAGATACTTAGTTAAATGATAAAGCATAGCATTCTCTAGGTTATTAAACTAAAGCCTTTGAAATATGATAGTAGACAGCGGCCATATTGTTTAAGCTACTCCATTGAATTGGCAACCATTTATTTAGTTTATTTTGCTTCATCACCAAAGATAGATAAAGCGTTCCACAACGAGTGCCAATTACAACACTGTTTTCTTAAAAAGTCCGTCCTATTCGGGTAATATTCCGATCAACGTTTTTATTAAAAAAAAAAAAAAAAAAACATCTGGAATCACATCTGAAACAATTAGTACGTCAACAATCGAAATTTGTTGGATTTAGGACAGAGATGCTCACTTTATTTCAATTGTTTAAGGGGTGTCTCCAAATGCTTTTTTACATTTTAAAATGTCTCCCAAATCTAAAATACATTTTATTAGCGTTATGGAGAAAAATTTCTAATCTTTATTATGCAAAAAAACCAAAGTTTCAAATTTTATTTTCTCTTGCAAAATTTCGCACTTTTTTCTTAACGCTTTGCATTAGACGTTGGACACAGGTTTTGCCAAAGTGTTTGATAGCTTCTTTCCAAATAAATCCAATTTTTTTTACATTTGCAGAAGCTTTGAACTTTGTTCTTAGGTACTGCTTAATTATAGCCCAATAGCGTTCAATTGGCCTTAGCTCTGGACAATTAGGTGGATTCATATTTTTCGGCACAAAATTTATTTTGTTGGCCTCATACCACTCAAGGACGTTTTTGCTGTAGTGGCAGCTTGCCAAGTCGAGCCAAAACAGTGGAGGTATATTGTGGCTTCTGTCTAATGGTAATACAGCCTTTTTCAGGCACTCATTAATATAAAATTGGCTGTTCATTGCACGATTCACAATAATTGCCTTTGAAGTTTTCCCACATGTACATATTGCTTGCCATATCATATATTTTTTGGAGAATTTTGAAATCTTTTTATACTTAAATTTATCGGAAACATTAGCTCTTTTATTAGAAACATAAAAACCCTGACCAGGAAGCTCTGAATAGTCAGCCTTACAAAAGGTTTCATCGTCCATTAAAATACATCCATTAAAATTATTTAATTTGTGACGTAGCAACTGTCTTGCTCTTATTCTTGCCGTTTTTGTTCCTTTTTCGTTTCGGCTTGGAGCTTTCATGACTTTGAATGAATGTTCTTAAATTTTCTTTATCCGTTCTACAAGCGACTGCGAAATATTTAGTTTTCGTGCGATATCGCGAATGGAAATGTTTGGATTTTGCTTTCAAAGTACCTTCACCTTTTTAACGATTTGAGGATTCCTAAAACCACGAGACCCTCCACCTTTCTTGTGCTTAATAGACAAGTCTATTTTGAACTTAGAAATAACGTTACGAGCAGTCTGTCTGGACACTTTTGCTCGTTGCGCAACTTCAGCGTAAGAAAGTAGTTTTTTTTCATTATAAATATCCACAATATTTTTTCTCACTTTTTATCTTTTTGACGACATTTTAAATACGGATTAAATAATTTGAATAAACTTATTAACAAAGTATTGTTGACACTTATAACTATCATAGAGTGGAACGAAAAAAAATTAATTATATAATAATTGTTTGCGTAGTGCCCTGTAAAAAATGTAAAAAAGTATTTCGAAACACCCCTTATAACCCCACCTCTTTTATTTTTATGTTCTTAATTTAGTCGTCCATGATACAGCAACGAGTGCACAAGCTTAGCGGCTTTGTCGATATTTATTTAAATACAGTGGGTAAAAAAATTATGATGGAATTAGATAATTATTTTATTTTTAAAAATTTAAGACTGCAAAATGTTCCATTTTGACAAGTAAAAAAATAATAAATTCAGTGTTTACTGTATTTTTACTACTTTTTTACACCCAAAAAAATTTCTTGTATTAAATTTTAATGGAAAACTTTACGCTTATTTTTTTCTTTTAACTGAAAAATATCAAATAAAGTGTAAACTGCATTATTTTATATTTTAAAAAAACAAAAATAATTTTTTGTGACTAAAATTTGATAAAAATCTGTGAGTTTACTTTTTCGTGACACTGTAGCTCAAAACTCCCTCATTAGTAGGGTTGCAAAACATTTGTGGGCATCATTGATTTAGGACAACTTTAATTAATACGAGATCAGAGAGCGATTATTGCATCACGAAAAACTCAATGTTTGTTTAAGTTGTCGGTGTCAGTGGTCAAAATTTTTTTTAAGAACCCCATTGGTTAGGACACCACCGTCAACGGAGATTGCTCAAATGGATGGTATGGACACCAAATCAAGGTGATTTTAACAAAACAATACGGTACTACCACACAGCTCATGCTATATTTGATATTCTGCAAGAGCAATTTGACAGTACAGTCACTTCATCTGTAGGTGGTGTAATAAGGTCGCTAAGTTAGGCAATTTGATTCCCTTAGACTTTTTCTTCTGGATTTTCTTAAGTGGTAAATGAGTTAAAAGCCAGAAATCAATTACATCGGCAAATGAGTAATGCTCCAAAGTCAAGCAAAATTAAAAATTTCAGCAAATACGATACAATATTTCCTACATAATGAATGGCTTCGATAGGCCATCAAAATAAAAAAAAATGAAACTATCATATTTTAATATTTTTTTACACTTTACATGTAAAATAATTTGACTTAAATGAGCCCCGTTTTCAACTTCGCAATGATGGTCTTGCATTTTATTTAGCATTTGCAGATCTAGCGCTCGAATTTCTGCAAAAATTTTGGCATTCAGTTCAGGGATAATGACAGGCATCTGAACGTATACTTACTTCTTTAAATAACCCTTAGGAAAATAGTCGGGTACTAATAAATCTGGCAAACGCGCTGGTGGATTAATTTTAATTTCTGCAAATTATTAACTCTCCAAATATTTTAATCAAAAATTACACTGTCTATCAGGGAGTGTAGACAGTGATTCTATCCTGCTAAAACCGAATCTCAGGTTTGCTTGTATAAGCAGGACGTAAAGAAGTTTTTATTATAAAGGGATACCGCTCTACATTTACGGCTAAAGCACTCGCATTTTTATCATCGAAAAAATAAAGCGCAATAATTATTTAAGATGTAATTCCGCACCATACTATAAACCTTATGGGGTTCAATTGGCTTGTATAAATGGCTAATGGATTTAAAAACCCCTAAAACCTACAGTTCTGTTATAAGCGAAGCCATTCAAATAAAAATGAGCTTTATCACAGATAATCAGATTTTCAATAAAGTTGATTTCAATACTAGCTAACTGTTCAAATTTAACTGCACCTTATATGGGAGTATTATTAGATATTTTTTTAAGATGTGCCATACTGATGTACGAGTTATTCCTACTTAGCACGTCAGAACGCCTTCTGGTAGGTATTTCTGGAGTTTTTGTTAAAACTTTACTCTAGGCTTTTAATTTTTATTTCGCAGTGTGTATTAAACGTGGACTACCGGTTCGAAGCAAACTTCTTAACGTGCCATGTTCGTGCTGGGGTGTTGATAAACTAATTTAAAAATCATTGTTTTATAGGGCGAAATTCTGACATTAAAATGTCGACGATATGCTGTTTGTGGTAAAATAACTAATAGGTGATTTTAATAATCAAAATTCTATTTTTCTTGTTCTTTATTCCGTGTTTAATATGTATATAATCTAAAAAAAAAATAAAAAAAAAATTAAAAAAGATATAAACGAAAAAGTTACTAAATATTTAAACCCCATGGGGACTTCTGGAATAACCTGTAACATTATTACACCTAACCTTTTATCTCTATTTATAAATTAAGAAATATTTTTAAATGTTGTTTTATTTTTATAAAGAGATTTTAATTTGTTATTTTTATTTTTTTTTGTATAAAATTTTCATAAACATATTATTGTTAAAAACAACCATATTAAAGTTTGTTTGAATAGTAGATAATAGTAATAAAAATTATACGGATAATTGATTATAAAGATAAAAATTAATGATTAAAGAAAAATAATCCAAATTATTATAATTTGTTTATGATAACCATGTATTATTTTAGAGAAGATAATATGGTTGTATTAATCATATTTCAAACTGGCTATTTTTTTTTGCATGTAAGCTAAAAGAAAGTAATACTATGTACCGTAAAAAGCAAAATGTTTTTGTTTTTTACTTTAAAAAAATGTCGGACTATTTAATCAATAGAGTTTCATTATGCCAAACATATGAAACAACAACACTTAGATAAGAAATTCTGTTAGAATCATTACAAACAAATAATGTACATAAATGATGCGTAGATATACTGACTCACTTAAAATTGTTTACATGGACGACAAGGAACTAGTGATTACACGCACATTGCCACAAGTGATTATAATAATGAAAGAGTTGATATCCAAAAGCAGTACATGTTACTAAAATAAGGATAAAATCGAAGACTCAATTTTTAGCCAAAATAAGTATGGAAAATTTTAGCTTAAAGCTATTTAAACTATTAACTAATACTTTGCTTCACAGAGATGGACCAAATAATTTCAATAAGAGAAATATTTTTTAAAAACTAAAAAATAATTAATGTTTGAACGTTTTTTTAAAATAAATTTACGATTTTTCAAATACACTACCCTGTAAATAAAGTAACTGGTACCTGTATGTGGTTACATAACTGTCCTTTTTTCATATAACAAACTAGCGATTTTACAATAAGGTTGTCATAGGACCCTAACTAGTTCATTTGTATATAGTTGTATACTAGTTTAAATAACAATTATTATTAGAAAGTGAGTGTATTCACCTGAAAAATACCGAAAAATAATCAAAATGAATTTTACACAGCAATTTATGCAACAAGCGCGATTAGATGTCTTCTATCTCAACCGAGATTTGGACCAAGATATTTTGATAATTTATTTAATTGATAGTAATAAAAAAAGTGCTCTAAAATTTTGCGATGCTGAGTTTTAGTCAATGCTTGTGAGATCTAATCCGTTTACTATGTTCTCATTCCATCTAGTAATGTGACTAGTTCAAACTGTAACTAGTTAAAAAGTTTAGCTAGAGGGTATTAACTAATATTTATTTGTGTTCACTCCCCTTTCCCTTTAACTGGTATTTTTAATTTGCTCCATTAATTTTCTGTTTTAGATTTCCTATTTTATGTATTGAAATTTATTATATCTTTTTTGTTGCCATTTTTTATGTCATTTAATTTTTATTATTCTTTTGGTTTGCCTTGTTCATACTGTCTATTAATGTTTTCATTTTTTATACTGCTGACATTCTATGCTTCATTAATCATTGTGCTCTTAAGGAAATTGTGTCATTTTCTAAGCTTTTAATAAATATTTAAATGTCCTCTTTTTTATGTTTTATTATAGATTTATTTAATAGACAATATTTGAAAAAAAAAAATAATAAAAAAAAAGAAAAATAATAGACAATAAAGTACAAATATAAATAAGAACTGTCCATAAAAGGAAATAGAGTTTCTTTGGTTTGTTTTTTGAGAAAAAAAAAACTAAATTAATATTGACAGCCGAAGTAGTAAGAAGTCAATAATAAAAAAGAGAACTAATTTTTTTTTAGGTTAGAGTTTTTGGGGTTTAAAATTTTTATAAATTATTTAAAACAAATATAAAACAATGTTAAGCTAGATATTAAGTTGCCTAATGGCTTAGTAGTTAGCACGTTCTTGTAATCGGTTTCTTATATCGTCTTATAAATTCTGCGGTTTATAAATGCTGCTGCACCTCCATTCCAACACAATAAGTTTAAAAATCCCACTAACTGTTTTTGGTCCTTTGAACATGGTTTGTCGATTATCAGCAATCAGAACCATCTAAAAAATTTGAAGCAGTGCAAAGTAAATTACCTTTTTAGACCTTCTAAAACTATAGTGCAAAAGCAAACGTTATGGAAAAGCTAGGTATCAGAACCTTTGTCCAATTTGTGGGCTTTTAAAAGATAAAAAAACAGAGTAGCAACCCAAAATAAAATAAAATGATACAATATGGGCAAAAAGAAGTGTTCGGTAATGATGTGAAGTGGAAACTATTGTATTTAAAGTTGCGGGTTACAAAAGAGTAAAGCTAGAAGAATAAGTTAGGGAACAGAGCCCTTGTCCTGTTGATGAATTTAGATGACAATATATTAACAACCCTTTTCCCATCCAACAAACTACCTGTTATCAGAATATACTCAGATGAAGTAATTAAAATTCCTTTAAGAACAGCTGCCGAAACCAAGAAAAACCAGCAAAAAACAAAAGCCCAAAAAGTCACCTGTTCCACATGAAACACCATCAGAAGTAATCAAGCATATATCTCTTAATCAAATACATTTGACGTTTGAGAAGTACAAAAATTGAATCGTGAAAGGTTTTTTTTTTCAAAGGCATGGAAGTGACAGAAATTTTTGCTTATTAGTAAAGGCAAGGGTGATCCAGGCTTGCCAACAAGATTTAGAGCACTATGCATGCTTAAGACTGCAGGTACATGTTTTAAGCGACTCCTGAAATCCATACTGAAAGAGGAGGATTTTTATTCAAAGAATAAGTTGAATTCAGACCAGGGAGGTCCACCATTGGAACATTAAAAGATGTTGTTGATGGTTTAAACATCTTTAAATAGAAGAATCACTTTGACAGGCCATTGTAACCACGCTATAGGCATCTATAACATCCTAAGTTGGACAGATGATTTCCAAGTATTAGAGACGTGCTTTCGGTTACCATTGTTTATGTAGTGAATAATAAGAAGCTACTTAAAGAAAAAGCAGCTTATATATAACAAAAAGTTGGGACAAAGAATTATATTAGAAGCATCCGGGGCAATACAGGGACAAAGCCTCGGCACAGACCTATTAAAAATTATCTATGGTGATAAATTAAGGATTGAAATGATTAAGAATACTTCTCAGCAGGTTTAACTACTAGTGACATAGAGGAGGCTAAACCAAAAATGTGGCAGGTCATGATAAGAACAAAACATTGGCTTGACATCTCTTAAGATGGCAATCCAGAAGATTGTATTGCACCTCTTAAGGAGGAGACACATACCTATAGAAGTAAATAATGTTATAGAGTAGATTTGGATACAAGCTAATGCATAAGGCAAATTTCTTGGTATAAGAAATTACTCCAAAACGACGTTCTCAGATAAAATCAAGTATGCAGCAAACAATATGGCTAAAGAAACAACACAACTGAGACGAATAATATTTAAGAAATATAGAAGGCTCGCTACAGAACAAAAGAAAGCTGGAGATAAATATTAAAATTCTCCTAATAGAGACAATTTTTTTAAATTAACTCTCATAAGCAGTGTTGCCGCCGACCAACTTTTTTTCGCAGTGAAATCGACAAAAAAAAACGCAGTGAAGCGCAGTGACGAGAAATAAAAAAATTTCGTTTTCGTTTGGACAAAAAAAGGAAATTTTTTTCACTTTTTCAACACTTTTTTGCCTTTTTTTTAAGAATTACTTGTTTTTTAATTTTTTTAGTTAATTTTATTCTGCCTTTGTGTTGTTGCCGGGAGTTTCCTTTTCTTTGCATTTGTCGTCTTGTTGGTTTTCTCTTGGCTGCTATAAATAAATATTATGTAATATTTTCTAGTTATTTTAAACGCCAACTTACCCATTCATTTCTAAACAATATAAAAATTAATTAAATGGACTGAAAAGCAAATATTTTTTTCACGAAATAGTTTGTTTATGTTTTTCTAACGAGATTTTTGACATTTTAATTCAGGACCTAATCAGTCAACTGCAACGTAACGTAACAGCAGAAAATGTTGCCATCTAGCTGCTATATTTTTAACAGGGTGACAATTTTATCTCGTTGTGTTATAGCCTTTACAGACTTACGTGTTAAACACGTTTGAGGTAAATCATGTTAAGGCGTTGTTGATCAAAAAAAGAGGAAAACTACCAAAAACTGAAAAACGCAGTGATATTAAAAAAAACGCAGTTACGCAGTGACGACGGGCAAATCGCAGTGAAAAACTGCGATCGCAGTGAAAACGGCAACACTGCTCATAAGATTGTCATAAATCTGGCAACGTAATTATCATTTGTTTAATTAACTATTTAATCTTGAGTAGACTAACATCAGAAGAAACTTGCACATGATAAAAATTAGTTACGAAAATCATGGCTTAGTTTAAGAATGCTGCAGTGCAACATAATTCCAATATGAATTTATTTTTGGCTTGATAGAATTGTTAATATATTAAATAACCGCATTTTAAGTGAAAAAAATCCACGTTTTTTGAATGATTAAATCACAGGTGGTGACATCTGTAGAAATAAGATGAAGGACAAATTAAAAGTGTTGTCATAGGCTTAAAATAAAAACACGATCAATTATATTTTATTAATTTATTTTTCTTAAATTAAGATTTTATTTTAAATCTTTGCTTAGTATTTTATTATTATTTGTCCTTTTTAGGATTCTTTACAATCTGTTTTGAAGCGCCGATCAATAATGACTTTTGTATCATTTACGTATTATTTTTGTATATACATACATATATTTTAAAAAATTAAAAAAATAGTAATAAAGAAACACAATAACGAAATCGAACATGATTGTGCATGCAAAAAACTGGGATTTCATGATGTATTTCTTCACCTAGTTACGCATTGATCGTAAATTGGTAAGCAATGAAAATATACAATGTAAGTATGTATGTATGTATGTACAATCAAATACAAAAGCTGTTGCTAAGATAAGATCATGCATGCCCAATCATGTGGATTATTTGTTCTTGTACTTTAAAGTTAAATGAAGCAAAGTTAAATAAGAGTTAATTAATATTATAATTAGGGGTATTCACTATACACATATAACTTGTAGAGTCAAAGCGAGCGATATAGGGCCACCATTATTAATTTTTTGGGAATGCTATAAGATGGGATGCTACATTTTATTCAACAGCTAGATGATAAGTGATATTTAGTGTTTTAAACACCTTTAGCGAAAATGTTTATTTTTGAAATGATTTAGTCAGTTGGTCTTTAAGTCCAGGCGATTTAATGACTTTGTATTTATTTTTAAGGTTACGTTTAGCTGTAGATTTATGCGAATAAAGCAGTATTATTGGACGACTTGACGAACAAAATTGCCGAGGTTCAACAACATTCGCATGTGGATTGTTCGAAATTTTGACTACCGAAATGTGATACATTAGAGCCAGCCACAAGCATGGCCGAAATACTACTGAAAAGTTGACAGGATAAAGTTATCCTTATAATAAGGTCAACTTGGTGGTTTAAATTATGTAAAAGTGGTGCATTTTGCGAGGTGGGTGAAAGTCACCAGGTGTTTAAAAATTAAAATTTTTAATAATTAAAATAAAAACAGGGTGAAAGCCTCATTTACACTTATGTCAGGTTAGGTTGAAAAACAGGGGCACTAAAAGCCCAAACTCATTGCAGGTAAACACATATGCCCAATTGGCATGTATGACCAATTGGCGTGTATGACCAGTTGGAATGTTACTTATATTTCGCTTCTTATATCTCATAACTTAATCTTATAACCAGATTGATAAAAAATATTAACGATATAAATTCTTTTATTTAAATATAAACTCTTACTTGCCAGCAGGGCAGTACTTGAATTTACCGTCTGCTTAGAAATTGTATGGTGATGAATTAAGGGAATATATATTTAATTTGAACTCATCAAAATGAAAAATATCATACGCAAAAACAAAGCTGCCGTTGAATATTGCTACAATTGACTTAATTACCAAAAAAAAAAAAAAAAAAAAAAATAAGGAATGCAACTGACAAACACACACACTGACACTCATTCAAGAGCAAATGGCAAGTAGTTAATAACTGACTAAAATACCCGCTTCCAAGGAAAATAACAACAACAGCAACACAATGCAAAGCGGTGTAGTGAAAAGGAAAAACGAGAAGTAATAGACAGAGAGTTACTTTGACTGAGACTTTTACACACACACACACACTCACACTAAGCAATATTATTAATTAACAAAAGAAGGAATGCGCTTAAGAAAAATTTACATAAACAAAAACAGAGAAGACGAGAAATATAGCAAAAGTTTTAAATGATTCAAATTAAGGGATGGCAAATATTTAACAAGAGAACGTTGTTAAAAATAACCCCAATTATTTTTCACACATCTGTCACTTCTTATTACAGCCTTTTCTAAGTTTCAGCCCTGCACTGCAATTTATGTCAGTAATTTATGTTGAGAAATTGGCTAAATGAAAATGATTCCAATTTAAACTTTAAATTCATTGTAATCAAAAACACACGCTAAACAACAAAAGGGATGCACAGTAAACCGTTAACTTAACAACTACACCATCATTTAAACTTTAGAAATATGTGTGTGTGTGTGTGTGTGTGTGTCTATGTGTGTGCATGAATGTTAAAGTACTAGTTTAGCTATGAGTGAAAATAAAAATTTATATGAACGTAATTGTAAAATGCCAAGATTATGTATAATTTAAAAACCAAAAAAAAAAAAGAACACAACTATGTAACGCAGCCACCACCTTTTTCAAGTTTTTCCCTTCTAATGGCAAACTAACAAGTAACAATACAAACAAATGTTTCAAATACGTTTATGTGTATGTAAATACAAATGAGAATGCGAACAAGTGGCAGCGGGGGGAACACAAATAAAAATCAACGTTTATATAATTTTTGTATGAATTTTAAGTATCACGTTGAGAACAAGAGCCACATTTTTGACACAGAATTAAAACACAGATGCAAATTGTTTAAAATGCTAATATAACACAATGGGATTAATAATAAATAGAAGTGGATTGTAGTTTGGTCTTAAGTTTATATGATGGTACATATGGATTATAAGAGTCTGTGGATATTAGTGAGGATTAAAGTGTAAATTGATGGTTTAGATTTTGGATTAAAGTCGAGTTTATGGTTTGTTGTATATTGCCTCAATGTAGACTAGTATAAAGATTACAGTTTAGTATTAAACACTTTATACTCACTTTACAGTCAGGGTAAAGTCTAGTCATGCTACGAGTAGCTTAAAAAGGAGCACCAGCGGAAAAAGTCTGTACTAATGTCATGGGTTTCAAATCTGGTTTCATCTAAAGTATGGAATATTGAGTCATCCATAGGCTATATTCATTGTGGTCCACATATTGGAATATATTCAAGTGGATAGACATTATACTCTAGTTTAAATCGTAGTCGACATTATAGTACAATGTATTGTTAAAACTATAGTATAGTCGATACCAAAGACTTGAGTTTAGACAACAGCTTGGACTATTCTCCAGTTTATAATTAAGATGATTTCCTAGTAAAAATTTTGAGGGCTTAATAATTTGGTCTATTATTAGGTGATTTTTTAAGATATAAAAAAGTTCAAAAAACACATACAAATCAGAAAAACTCATGAAATCTCTATTTGAATCGAAAGTACGGTCCATTGAATTTAACGTTTGAAGATTATTTCATGCAAATATAGACGGGGACTGCGCCTCAAATGGTCCATCCCCTTGGTCCAATTTTGGCATACCCTTTCCAACATTTCGGCTGGTATCTCATGAATAAATGCTTCAACGTTGTCTTCCAATGCGTCAATTGAAGCGGGCATGTGTGTATAGACATGAGCTTTAACATAGCCCCACAAAAAATACTCTAAAGGCGTTAAATCGCACGATCTAGGCGGTCAATTGACCAGTCCCGAACGTGAAATAAAATGTTCACCGAACTCGCCTCTCAATAAGTCCATTGTTAAGCGTGATGTGTGGCATGTGGCACCGTCTTGTTGAAACCACATGTCATGCCAGTCAAGCTCTTGCATTTTGGGCAAAAAAAAATTGGATATCATTTCACGGTAGCGCTTACCATTCACAGCTACGTTACGATTCGCATCATCTTTGAAAAAGTATGGTCCAATGATGCCACCAGCCAGTAAACCGCACCAAATTGTGACTTTTTCTGGATGTTTTGGTAGCTCTTGCAGTGCTTCTGGCTGATCTTCACTTCAAAATCGACAATTCTGCTTATTAACGTACCCATTGAGCCAAAAATGAGCTTCGTCGCTGAACACAAGAAGCGCGCGATGAACTTTCTTAACAGAGCAAGCATTTTAATAAAAAAATTCAATAGTTTGCAAGCGTTGTTCGTTTGTAAGACGATTAATGGTTAAATTATAGACCAAACTGAAGATGTTTGACAGTAAAACAAAACACGAAATGCGCGTCAGCTGTTTAAACCAGTGTTGCCAAAAAGATAATACCTAAAAAAATCACCTTTTATTTATAAATATCTTTGTAGGGTGAGTGAAGGCCGCTTTAAATTAAAAAGCCACATGGAATGCAAATGCTTTGGTTTTGATTTCTCTCCGACAAAGACAAAACAATGTTTTTCATATATGTGTGATTTGGAAGACTATCGAAACAAGCCACTACTACTTCAGGTCCCTTTGCAATCCCAGCTGCTACCAATCGGCATCCATTCCTTCACTGAGTCCCGTACCACTTCAGGTGTTTTCTGTAAAGTAGAAAACGATTTCACATTATCGACTGTTGATTGTGGACAATCCCAGTCACAGAAATCGTAGCATTATGAAGAGTTCGTTAGGCTGAAGTCCCCTAAAGCATTCACAAAATAATTTTTAATTTTTAATCGGAATCTGATTGTAATAAACTGAAGTAAAAATTGTGCTTAAAAACTTCTTTTCATACCCGCCACTAAAAAAAAAGGTGGCGGTATGTTAATTTTATCATTCCGTTTGTAACACATCGAAATTCCCATTTTAGACCACATAAAGTATATATTTCCTAAATCAGGGTTTCATTTTATAACGATCTAGCTATTTATGTCCGTCTGTCTCTCCGTCTGTTGAAAGCACGATAGAGGTCGGACCGAAAAAGCTATGAAGCTTAAATTTTGCCAGAAAACTTCTTAAGCACAAACTATATTATTGATTATTGATATATTGATATATGTATGTTGGGCTAAATCCAAATATTAGAAAGAGAGTTATAGCTCGTAATGCAAGAGTAGGTAAAAAAACCACGAACTTCCAACCTTGAATAAAATGCAATTATGTCCAAACGCATTAATGTAGAGAAATAAAATTTCGAATATATATTTCTTGAGTAAAAAAATTTTTGTATATAGAATATTTTTCCCTTAAAATTGCTTAAAACTATGCATTCAAAATGTACGAAAATCTATACCGCACAGTATATTTATTCAAAATTTAAAACGTAATAAAACTGACAAAATAATACTTCTGAAATTTCTCAAACGGTGCTCTTTGTTCAAAGGCTTTGCACGAACGGAAAATCAATGTGACACGCCCACCTCCCATATAACGCTTTATCTCGAATTCATATAAATTCTCTATGAATAAAAATTTTGAAAGAATAAAGAACTATATTGAAAAATCTAAGTTGAATTTATGGGTAGAAACTACTTCGACACGCCTACTTTAACTCTTTCATTTCATTAAAAGACTAAATTTACGAAAATAATTTAATAGCAAATCAAAGTTACACAAAGAAAGTGATACATATTTTAGTATAAAGATATTATTCCATAGCGCTTACTGTTAATAACAAAACTATAAATTTTTTGCTATAAAAAAACATTGAATTGGTGGTGGGCATTTAAAATTCGGCACAGCCTTACTTGTTTCAAAATGTTTTATTTATTTTCTTTAATTATACTGATGCTTTTGTGACAGTCCTTATTGTCGTTTCTTTGTTTCTCTCAATTGTGCTTCTCATCATTGCTGTTATTGTTGTTGTTGTTGTTAGTGCTCTGTCAAGAGAATAAATTAAATAATTATTTGTGTTGGTTTTAGTTAGTAGGGCTTAAAACAGCTTTTGAAACTTGAAATAATTTTCAATTTTCCAATACAAAGGAGTGAGAGAAGTAGGACAGGAATTCTGCTCGTGTGAAAAGGATATAACAGCAGTTAAAACAGCAAAACATGTTCAAACCTGATTTTCTACCCCATTCTCTATGCTAAAGTACCACGAGATTTTTATTATATTTAGCTATTGTTGTTGTTGTTGTTGATTGCCCAAAAAGGCGACAACAAGTACTTTGTTTTTATGATGGCGTGAATATTTTGTTGCAAGTTTTCTCTTGAAAACTTTTGCACCGTCTGTCACTACTTCTTGCGAGTATGCATGTAAGTGTGTTTATTTGTATCTGTGCATACTTGTTAGTGAATTTTGAAGTATATTAAAAGTGTTGTAAATATTAAACTATGGCTACTTTATGTTCGTGTTGCTGTTTACTGTTATTTGTAGTTCGTTAAAATAATTGTGAACTTTGAGCTAACAATATTGTGTTTTGTTGTACAGCTTTACTTTTTGTAAGTGCATTAGTTTTGTTGGCATAAATAAGTGCTGTGTCTTTACTTTCGGAATTTTAGTTAAAAGTCATAAAAGTATTAAAAAGCAGTTTGTTGGCCCATCTAGTGACAGAGTTCAAACTTGTTATAAATTGGTTAAACAAAGTAAATGAATTTAAACGTAACTTTAAGTAGCAGCTAAAATTATGTTTATGAATGCACACGTACATACATACTTAGTTAAGATTTTTGTTTTTTTTTCTTTGTTCGTCTGTTAAAGATAATTAAAAATCCATGATTTAATTTCATGGCGTTAAATATTTACTTTTACTTTGAAACCAAGTTTTCTTTACTAAGACAAAAAAGAGATAATGATTTTGGTATGTTCAGACATGTTGACACGTTAAAGGAATATATCAAAAATGTTAATTTAAGTTAAAAAATATATTTTTTTCTTGAATTTAGAAATTTTAAATAATATAATTTTGGATAATAGATCCTTCCTTTTTTGAAGAAAGAAGTTTTTTTTAGAATACAGCCTTAGAAAGTTTTATGACAATTTCCTGTTTAGGAAAATAATAATTTTCTCTATATGTGTGGCCAAAAAGAGTTACTAATGGCTTAAGGCGACTAAATATATAACTTATATAATTGTAGAAAAAACAAGTAAGAGCGCTTTATTCGGCAGTGTCGAATTTTTTTCCTTTTTTATATTTTATTTATTTATTTTGTTTAACAGTGCCTATGCTAAGCCCGCAAAGCTATGAGCTTGTCTGATAATACCCTACTATATTGTAGCTTAGCCTAGATTTTAAATTTAATACGCTTTTTTCTTTATTCTTTCCCACGTCATCTTTGATTTTGAATTTTTAGGTTCATAGTGATTAGAGTTGTTAACAAAATAATAAGTTTTGTGATACACAAGTACAGCGAGTCTGGTGTCAAATTTATATTTTTAAATACTATTATTTCAAAAAGTAATAAACGGTGCGGAGGGTGGGTGGCGCCATTGGAATTATCGATTATTGACTTGCCAGTCGCGATATCGCAGTGGTCGAGTGAGAATCGCGATTTCGCTGTAGAAACATTTTTTAATAGTAATGATTCTTACGTAATTGCTTGTTGAGAATTTTGTTTAAAGTTCGGTATTCGGCGATTACGTAATAAACCGATTGTAAATTTTATTCGTTTGTGGCTGCAGAGATTCTGAGCAACTGCTTAGGCTATGAATGTCCCACAGCCAGGATCCAGTCAATCTTCATGGACTTCTGAAGACATTAAAATGGTTGAGAGCAGTTTGTGTGAAAATCCGCGACTTTCAATACGAAAAAAAGCAGCCTCACTGGGACTTTTAAGAGCGATTATTCATGAAATTTAAAAAAAGGATCTGAAGTTCCATCCTTTTAAGACTCAAGAACTGAAAGAAAGTGACTTTCATTTACGCAAAAAATTTTTGTGAAACGATATTGGTGCGTTTTCACACTGTAAATCCATTTTTTCTGGAGCGACGAGGCTCATTTTTACTTAAACGGCCACGTCAACAAGCAAAACTGCCGGTACTGGTCTCCAAGAACTCGCAGCTCTTGATTGAAACAACGAAAACCATTGAATTGCCCCAGGGTAACTGTTTAGTGTGCCTTATCCACGCATGAGATAATTAAACCATTTTTTTCAGAAAATTCTCGAGGCCAGGCGACGAATGTCAACGGTGAAAATTATCGACGCATGATTACATAATTCTTTTTGCGAAACCTGTGAGCTCATCCGATGTACTCTTCACACACGTGGTTTCAATAGGATGGGGCTACTGCACACATAGCCACAGCTTCGATGAATTTGCTTCTGGAAAATTTCCCAAAAAATCTGATAAGTCGCTTTGGGGACATTTCATAGCCACCGAGGTCGCCCGATCTAACTCCCATGGATGGGAATACCTTAAAGACAGTGTTTATAATGACGATCGCCAATCTGTTATGATTTTAAAGGAAAATACTCGTAGAGAAATCAGCTCAATTGAACCAAGTTTACTGCAGCATGTGGCACAGAACATAAGGCTCCTTTTTGAACAGTCTGTCCAACTCGATCGAAGACATCTGGAAGACATACTCCTTAAAAAATCCGCATTTCCAGTCTATCGTTCAATGCTCTTAATAAAGTTTTGCATCAAATGTTACGTTTTTTATTTAAGTTGACAACCTGTACAACACAAAATCTGGTGGTGGGTATCAAAAATCTTGCACCAAGGAATATAGAGCTCTTACTTGTGTGCTTTAGATTTTTAAATTAAATTATTATTTTCTCCTTTAAATGCTATTTATAATTATAAACATTACTCTTTGGTCTACTTGGTTTTTTTGTAATATTTTTTTGTGCCAATGATGGCTACTAACAATCTTTCTGCTCTCGTCTGTTTTTTAATAAAAATTCTTTCATGTTTTAATATTTTCTTCCGAACACTGAATGTTTGCTTTTCTTCTCACTCGTGCTATTTATATTGCAAATAAGGTTATAAAGTAAACACTTTGTTAAATAATGCGGTATAGATATTCACACAAAGGAGAAAATGAAATTTTTGTTTAAAATATACTACAAGACAAGGAATAAAAAAGTACTTTTTCCTAGAAAGATGTTTTCCAGCAGGTTGATGGGGTTAAAAAATAGTCACAAACACATACACACAGACACACTTACAACGTTTAAAAACTATAAAAATTACTTATATTGTAGTCATTTAGTATGGAAAATAGAGCAGAAAAATTCTTTGAAAAATTTCATTTTACTTCATTGACCAAAATTACTTTAACTACTTTTTATTTTATTTAGTGTGCAGAGTAATAAAAGAAATGTAATAAAATATTTGAATTTCTTTTTAAGTACAAACTCTAACATTTTAAAGCATCTAAGTAATGGTTCAAATGAAACGGAAACAGGAAATAATGATTTTTCTCTTTTTCTTTAAAAAACTCTATACTTGTATTAGTAACCTAGTAACTTTGTGCACATATCAATATACATACCAGGTAAATATGTTGTATTTTCGTTTTTAAAGAGTTTGTGTGTGTGTGTGTGTGAGTTTTATTTATTTATTTTTTTGTCTATTTCAAGGAAACTTAAAATCCTTAGAATTTAGCAAATTTTATCTCAACAACTAGATAGAAAAAATATATAAGTATAAATAACAAAGTACGTTTTACTATGTTCGTAAGCTTAAGTAAGCTATAAGTTATACTCGTTATTTATACCCATACAGTACCGTGCAATATAATAGCAGTGCATTGTTTTACAGACGAAGATTTCTTTTAAACTTTCAAACTATTTTAATTATTTAAATGAATTCATTTTGCTTTATGTTGTTTCGTACAGGGTAAGCCAAAAGTCACCATGGGGCTTAAAATTTAATTTAATAACTTTTTCGTTTATATTTCTGTATTTTTACTTTTTGTCGTTTAAATAAATAACACATGGAAAATAAACAATGGAGAGTTCTGCAATTAAAAAAAGAACCAGAACAATATAATTTTGGTTATTTAAATCAGCGTCTTCTAAAGCAATGTTTTGTTGCTTGGTTCATTGTCACCATTAACAAGGCACTGTAAGAGGTTCGCGTCAAATCGGTAGACCACGTTTAGTCCGTACTGAGAAAAATATTAAATGTGTACAGCCAAATTTTAACGAAGCACAAGAAACATCCACCAGAAGGTGTTTTGATCAGCTATAAATTGATCATAAATTCTTATGGTGCATTGTGATAAAAAATTTACTATTATTCTCATAAAAGAAGAAATTGGTGTAAAAATAAAACCCATAGTACATCGATAGGGTCTAAGTTTTGCTGTTAATAACAATTGTTTGGCCTGAAATTAAATCTATTTTATTTAAAAGCTGATTATAATCAATGAAGATCATTGCAACTTGAATGGCTTTATTTATAAACAGAACTATAGGTTCAGGGGTTCTACTAATCCAAGAGCCATTCATCAATACCAATTGCACCCTATTAAGCTTGTAGAATGTTGTGGCACTAGATCTGCATAATATCAGTTGGCCTTACTTCTTCGAAAATAAAGATGGAAGTGCCGTAACTGTAAATGGAAGACGATATTGGATTGCAATAGAACATTTCTTACATGCTGCCATTGAAAACAGACTTGGGATTAAGCCATTGCCCAAGATACAACGCGAGTTAAAATTTTGTAAAGAAAATAAATTCCAAGAAATCGAAAAACAATTGGCCAGCAGTTTTGCTTGATTTGTCGACTATTTTTTGTGTGATTATTTGGAGGAGCCAATATGTGTGAACAAGTCCGAGACAATCCTTGAACTCAAGGCCAACATTGTTGCAGAAATTAAATTCAAATGATTTTTCGAGTTTTGAAAGATATTATGGAAAATTCTCTCAATGAGCTTATCATTACGAAGCTGAAAACGGTAGTCACTTTAGTGACATTATGTTCCATATTTTGTTTAAGAAAATTTCTATTTTATAATTTTAATAATTAAAAAATAAAATAAAAAAATTAATTTTTAAAGAAAAATACAAATTTTTTAACTCCCAGGAAGGCTTTTGGCCCAGCTTGACTATAAGAAACAGTTCATCATAAGACAAGGTCGAGGGAGTTTATTGTTAGGTTTAGTATAAATTAAAATATTTCTTAAGGGCCTTACAAAATGTATATTTCCAGAATACTGATACAATTTGAAGAAAGTTATGAGTGTTCAGTTATTTGTTAAGCTGCAATCACCCTTAAGCTCAAATAAAAGATCTTGACATACCAGGCACACATTGAAAATCTATTCACAAATTTGTAGTGATGCAATATTGAAAAAAGTTAATGTAAATAATGAGGCTCTATGTTCCAATACTTAAATTCAATTCAATTACAATATTAGGCGTCTACCTAAGCGCCAATTTCTCACATACAATAAGTACAAAAAATGCTACTTTTAATGAAGCCCACCGGCTGATTGTTCGTCCATCCAAAACAATGTGCTTTAATAAATTTAGATTTCACAAAATTTCAATTATATGCATAATGAGAATCTACCTAATGATTATCAGTATGAATTTAGAAAAGAATGTGGTACGGAAGAAGCAGTAATTAATGTTGTTAATTGCATTTGTTGAGGTTAGGATGAAAGATGCAGTGGAGTAGCAGCAGGAATTGGTTTTTGATTTTACAAAAGCTTTTAATCTCATAGATCATGATATCCTTATTAAAGAACACAAGTACTATGGAGTTTGGCATAAAGCACTGGCTTTGTTCACAAGCTATCTTAAAAATCGACAACAGTTTGTCCAAATCTCTTCGTTTAGTTAAATATGGGGTACCACAAGATAAAGTGCTTTGCTTGTTACTGTTTTTAATATATTTTAATGATAAAACGAATTAATCTGACTGGAAAACTTTGTATTTATGCAGATGAGTTTTGCTTATTTTATTCCTATTTACATGAATTAGTTGCTTAAACAGACATGGAATGTGATGCTTTATTGCTATTTGAATATGCGAGAATTAATAAATAGGTGCTTAGTGCTGGCAAAACTAAGATTAAAGGACTTAACCCTTAAAATAGTCGTGTGAATGATTCTAGTGTGTTTGTCCATGGAGAGGATATATTTAAAGTGAATATACACATTCGTCACCTCAAAACGAAGTCAGCACTAGCAATTGGACATGAGACAAATATGTTAATCTAAAACTCACTAATACAAAGCAATTTTAAATATTTAGCTATTTTATATGAATACAGAAATAGTATTAAATTGAGGTTTCAGAATAAAGCCTTAAATGCTATTGCAAATCCTTCAACAATGTATTCTACTATGGCATTGTATTTATAACAGTGTATTTAATTTGATTTTTCCAATTCATGCTTTTTTATATGTATCAACTTTTGATACATATGATTTTCAAATGTATTCATAATATTGGACATAACACCTTGTGTCTTTTAATAAATCAGTTTTCAATTAATACGAGAAAAAATAGGATTTTTGCTACTGCTTTTTGTAGATTTGAGATCACCAAAGAGCGAGTCGAATATATGGGTAGTTGAAAGTTCAACAAATTACCTGATAGTTTAAGAATCATGTACAAAATTTTATCCTCTTAAAGATTACTATAAAAAATACTTATTAACTAACTTAGAACAGCTTCTTATTCAATATATTTTCATATGTAGTATTTTTTTATTTACTTTTTATTTTTTTGTACACACATTATGACTGCCAACTGACCTCATTAATGCCTTTATGGTGCCGAGGTAATATTTTAGTTACATCCGTTTTCTTCGATATATTTACATATGTATAAATAATAAGAATAATATCATATTAAATATAAAAATTTTAATAAGCATCACTGGTTCTATATTAAACACGAATGAAATAAAGTAAAATTTATATTTTTCATCTATGCGATTGAAGGACATAAGTCCCATGATAAAAAGAAGTAAAATATGAATTTTGTTTAACACAGTTATATACTGCTTGTAAATTGCTCGTTACTGTTGATTTCTAGTTGTAGTAAGTATTTATTTTTTCTTGCTATAAATATATTGCACATGTATCTCATTTAACTTGCTTGCCACATTCATCTTCATCAATTTTACTTGTGCAAGATTACAGCAATTAAATTGTTAATTAACATTCATCCGAAAAATGGCATTGCCACAAGATAAAAATGCTACAACAAGCAGTTAAAGACTACAAAGAAGAAAAAAAAAAAAGACATGCAAAATAAATATACAAACATCTACATGTATAATGAGTATCAGTAAATGAACGTTACAACAAGGCTGCCACATTGTTTTGTTGAAGATTTAGGGACTGTTTAACATCAAGAAATATTTTGCAAGTGAATTCTTTTTAAGAAATTTTCCATAAATATTTGAAATAAATAAGTAAAGACTAATATCGTTTGAGCTGGCATTATTTTATTTTCAACTTCAAATCTGGGTTGATAAGTGGTTTATGCAGATGTTAACGAAATTACCTCGCTGCGACATTATTTCTATTCTTACTTTCTCAAGACAAATATTTCTGCCAAAATCAAATACATTTAAGATACATGCAGATACATTTAAGTAATTTCATTGACGCCAAGGCTTTTGATTTCTTTGTCTCGTTGACGTGGTGTTGAATTCTATCCCTCTACAAAATTAGCGATTTTTTTTTAAATCTTTTCACTAAAAAGTTAAAACAATTTTGTGCTGGTTATTAATGTGTAAAAAATAAAAGTATTGAAAAAAATGTTTTATCCAAAGACTTCTGTTTATCATGCTGTGGAATTCGTTTATTCTGAATTATTTTTTTGCATCTAAAAACCATAAATATATCGGGCTGTTCACTTTAAATGTTTTTAACGAATAAAGCTAATAATCGAATGAATTACAATTTTCGGCTCTTAATAGTATGCTTATATTAGTAGAATGGGTATAGGTTAGGTTAGGTTAGCTCACTTGGGTCCTCCGACGGTCCCGTTGTGATACCGTAGGCACGCCAGTTCGTCTACCTCCTCTGACTGTCGTTCTTCAGCCATCCTGTCCTGTTTTTGAAGGTGTGAATCTTTCCTAGATCACCTGTGGAAAGACAAGTTTTTTTTATCAAGTATTTGCTGACCTAGAATCTGGTGTCTTAGGTCCCCGATTACAGGACAATTACAGAGAAGATGTCCAGCTGTCTCCTCCTCTTCCTCGTTGTCGCAACTTCTGCAGAAGTCGTAGAAAGGGTATTAGAGGAATACATTTTTTTTTCTCTACACATAGAGGTAAAACAACTTATTTGGTTTTAACATAATTTTTGTTCAGACAAAATTTTTCTACTTAAACTTCTATTTAGCTTTTTATACGGAAATGCAAAGTTACCATATCAAATAAACCTGCGGCAACTCGTTTTAACTTTATCCAAATAAAAATTAGTATTGAGCCCATTCTGGCTGAAAGGTTTTCCAACGAAGATGTTTTTCTATCTTTCATGAAAAAGACGTCAGCAATAATGCCCCTTTTGAATTTGGTGCTTGTTTTTTGTGCAAATGGCTTTGTCGCCTTACCATACGCTGCTCGTATTCCAATTTACTGACCGCCACTTCGCTCGCAAGTTCGGCCGCAAGTTCATGCCCGAAAACAGAGGCGCGGTATTCAAAATAGTTTGACGTTAGGTAGGTAGAACAGGCAGTTGTTGTGCTGCTCACTTAGATTAATTTTATTGTTCACTTTATGATGCCTGCATAGTATAAAAGGAATAGAATAGAAAAGAACAGAAACAGAAGCAAGTAAACCAGTCCAGAGTCACTGGCGAGATTCGAACCCCCAGACTAACAGTAACTAACACTAACTGATTAACATTACTGACTAGACACCCGGGCACCCTTAGTTTGACGTTAATAACTCACAATTCTTCCAAAAACACTTAAATTATTCCTAAACAGTAATTATTTGACATAATGTCTCTCCCAGGCTTTGGGAGTAACCTGGCTATCAGCGTTAAGAAAAACCTCCTTACTTCGTAGTATTTGTTACATGAATGGCCATTATTACAACTTGCCGACATAGTTAATGCTAATAAAAGGTAACGTTTGTTAACGTGAGCAATAAACTGACCATTAAGCATTTTTCATTATTACAACCTCCCTGTAAAATAGATTGTATTTTTTTTTTAAATATGGCAGCGCCAAAGCAAATATCGACTATTTTTAACAACTTAATTAGTTCTTTAAAAACAAAGTGGAAACGACAAACGAACAGTTTACAAATCCTTTATACCGTAGAAAATAAGGTAACCTTTAATTTATAAATCTTACGTTAAAAGTTTAAGGTAAATTGATCCTCTCTTTAACATATCGGAGTCTTTTAGGTTAAAGTGAAGTTGTAATAACGAAAAACTAGTTATCTGTCCGGTAACATCCTAACTTTAGTTATCGGTAATTTATAATAATGGACCTAAGAGATTTGTTGCTTTACAGATGATTATTATCTCCGCTTAAATTATACTATGGTTATTGCATAGTCTTTAAGACCTTGTAATGGTTTTTCCTATTATATTTCTTTAGAAAATTCTTATCACAAATTTTGTTAAAAAAAAACAAACAATCTGGCCACACTTTCGCTGAGTTCTAACAACGAATGTAGTCAGGCGTGTATTTAGAACAGGAAATTATCCCAAAATACAGATAAAGTACAAGATATAAATGTTGTTGTTGCTGCTACAAGGCAACAACTTTATTTCATTTTTTTTAACCTACAACGGCAGCAGTTAAATCACTTGCAATCAACCAACTAAAGAAACAATTTAGCCAACAACAACAACTGAAACTAGTAAAAAAAAGCACCGTTCAAGCAGGCAAACAGGCATTCAGTCAGTTAGTCAGTTCATATATTCCCACTGCCTTTAACTGGGTGAGTGGTTGTAAATCACAATGTCGTTGAGCTTAAATTGATTGTCACCAAAATCAAGATAAAGCCCTTTTGACGAGACTAAGACTTCTTTCGATGTTTTGCTGTCTTATATTTAATTTTTCTCTTTTATTTTCTTGTCTTTTTTTTGGAGTAAAACAAAAACAAACAAATGCATGTAACAATTGTAATAAAATTTATGCCTGGTGTTATCACTAGATTTAATCGTTAAGATGTAGAAGTAGCAAACGCAAAACGAATGAAACGAAACGTAACGTTCATTAAAAAAAATCACTTTTACTCGGGATTTTACTTTGACATTGTCATTTTGTTGTTGTAAGCAAGTGAGTGAGCGCATGAGGTACTAGTAATTCATGGTTATTAAGGAGATTTTAATGAGTTGATTAGCATGAAAATTGAGTGACAGTGATTAAACGAGATTAGAAGATGATGTATAATTTATTGAATTTTTTTTTCTCTGAAAAAACATAATTTATTTAAGTTGTTTTCTTTTAGTTTTGTTTGTTGGTTTCCTTTCCCATAGAGGCAAAATTTAAAGAAATGAAAGAATATTTTTGAACGAAGCGATTTTGAAGAGATTGTCAGTCAAACTGGATTTCAGATATCGTTTATGAACTGTGGACTAGAATTTGTATTGTAATCAGAACATTGATTTTTTTTAGCTGCATAAGAACTTAAAATGTTAATAAAAAGCAGAAATATTTTTAAATCAATTTTTTTATTACAATCTGGTAACTAATTTCATGGTTTTAATTTTTTTATTATAATTTTAGTCATATGTTGGCCTTGACTTCGAGTTGTATGGTCCATTCGATCAATAATATTATTTTTTTTTACTATTTTTTCAAATAAATCTGGCCGTTTAGCCTCAAGGGTGGATTCAATATTTTCCTACAACACTTCAAAGTTACACGTTTGTCGTTATTAACTAATAACTTAACAAAACCATATAAAAAGTAATTCATAGTCTTTAATTTGCATGAGGAAAAGGATAAGTCAACAGGACCGCTTCTGGAAATAAAATTGTAATCAAATTAATTTTCGTTAAAATCAACTGTTAAGCATGCTTTATCGAAAGCTGCGCCATCTTATTAGAATCAATCGTTGTTGATGTTTAGCTGTTTAATTTTTAGGAAGCAAAAATTCAGTCAGCCTGTCAGCACTCTCCATTCACTGCAATGGCAGCTCCTTCCTCCTCATTTCGAAATAAATAAGGACCAACGTGTAAATCACACTAAAAATTTTAATAGATGTATCGGTAATTCATTAATGGCTTGAGGATTGTCTTTACTTCAAGTACGACAAATTTGCTTATTGGCGAAGGCATTTAACCAGGAAGGAGCTTCATCACTAAACAAATAGAATAGAGTAAATGCTTTATGAATTTCGCAAACAGATTAATTTTTTTTTGAAGTGAATTTCCATTATTTTTAATAATTATTATCGCCTTGTATAATACGGACAATTATTGAGGTGAAACTTTTGGTTACTTTTAGGGGGACAAAAAAGGTACTAAAAAGGGAAAAACACCGAAAAATATGTATAGTTTCTTATTACAGCGACAGTTTGCATAAAATTTGTAACTGGGATTTCACCAGACATACAAAATTATATAATATAGTAAAAATTAAAACACATTTATAACAGGGAAGAAAGGGCAAACTTGGAGAAAACAGTTTAGTACTTTTTAGATAACAATTGTTTTTATGCAAAACAGAGTAGTTTCACCCACTTTTAATTATGTCTATAAAAATATTTACTTGTTTTATAGGCATTTGAACATTTTTGACTCGGAATTTATTTAATATGGAAAACCGCAAAAAGGTACTTTTAATGGTACTTTTTGTATTTTCAACGTTTATAAAGCTAGAATTGTGAAAAAGGGGGGAGACTGCAAATTTTGTGGGCCCTTAAAAAGGTGCTTTTTTGACTTTTATGGTAATTTTTTTATATTCAACGTTGGGAACTAGAACTTCGAAATTAGTAACTATTGATATGAGGTGAGCCTGAATTTGTTATGGGTGACCAAAAAGGTACTTCTTTATTTTATGGTAGTTTTTGTATATTCGACGTTTATGGAGCTAAAATTTTAAATTTAGTGACTATTGGAACGAGGTGAGCCTGAAATTGTTATGGATGACCAAAAAGGTACTTTTGTGAATTTTTTGGTACTTTTTGTATATTAAACGTTAGGAGCTAGAACTTCGAAGTTAGTAGCTATTGATACGAGGTGAGACTAAAATTTTTATGGGTCACCAAAAAGGTACCTTTTTGATTTTATGATACTTTTTGTATTTTTAACGTTTATGGAGCTAGAATTCCAAAATTAGCGATTATTGATACAAAATAAGACTAAAAATGTTATGGCTAGTACCAAAAAGGTACTTTTGTGAATTTTTATGGTACTATATGCATTTCCTACGTTCATAAATTTAGAATTTTGAAAATAGTGACTATTGATACGAGGTGAGACTGAAAATATTTTTGGCGAGCAAAAAGTAGCTTTTTCGAATTTTCATGGTACATTTTCAATCTTCAACGCTAATGAAGCTAGAATTTTGAATGTGATACAAGGTAAAAATCAAAATGTTATGGTTGACGTAAAATATATTTTTTAATAAAATGAATCAGAAAACAAAGTTGTCATAAATTTAACAAAAAAAAAATTTATTAATTAAAAAATTAACTTAAGTTTTCACTAATAGTAAGAACTTTGCTATCGAAGTAGGGGATATTTTGCTAGTAAATAATATAAGAATAATTTCTTCTTTTTCTTGAGCTTAACATCACTTTTTTTATAAATTTTTTTTTATTAACAATCAATATTTTTCATAAAAAACTAAAAGCAATTTCAAGCTCAAGAAAAGAATATAAAAGTCTAAAAATCAAACACTTTGATATCAAAACATTTTGATATAAGAATAAATAAAATAAAAACAAATTAAACATTGTAAGAGTAAAGTCACCAAAATTGTGATTTTTGTAATTTCAAAACCCTTAAATAATTGTTTGCATATTTGAAACCCTGTGCATTACAACAAGCTAAATTTTAATAAGTATTTACTTTAATAATCCTTACTAACAAGCGCATAAACTTTTTTATTAGCATTTAATAAAGATTTTATTTGTAATATAAAATTTTTCTTATATAATTTCATTTGGGTCTTGAATAAAAGTACATGACCACTAAAAAATTATTTTTATAGCAGACCATTAAAATTAAAACAGCTTGTCATGAAAGTAAGTACTAAATAGAAATTGTCATGCATGTGAGAATACTAACGACGCGACAATGGTCAGTGGAATTGCACAGTACGTTAGAAATGTATAGAAATAAACAAGCGTGTCCCCGTTGTTTAGTTAGTAAATAGTACACTAGACTGATGTGTTGGGAGTTGCCAGAGTCTCCCGTTTATTAAAGTTTAATTTAAAAAATTTTTTGTTGATTATAAGCTAGAGACTAACTGTAATATTGGCCACTATTTGTAGATAGTATAATTGATACTAGATATAAAATATTTTTTTTACATTCTAATCTCAAGTGTACTCTCTTTTATCTTATAAAAATATTTTCACCAGATATTACTAAGTTTTGGGGCAGATCCATTGGCTTTTTAAAACTACAGCGTAGCTTAAGTTTGAAATATTGCTTCAAGTGCCTCGTGCGATTTTTTTATCTGGAGCAGAACAAATTGCTGAAAGACCTTTAGAGAAGCCTCCTCGGGAAGATTTGCCAAAATTTGGAAAATATTTTTAGTCCGGCATTAAGTGATCAATTGTTCGTCCTATAAAAAAACCCGGGCTTAGAACAATTAAAAAAAGAAATTTTTAAATAAAGGTTTTAAATTTCTTGTATATAAAACCGGTTTAAAAATATGTTTCTTTGGAATGTTTACATTAATATTGAGATTAGAAAAAACCTAAACATTTTTTAACTTTTTTTTTTTGTTGCAGAATTGAGTAAAATTTAAATAAAATCAGTGTTTGAAATTTAAATCAATTCATATGAAAAACTTTTTAATTTATAAAGATTATTCTTAACAAGTCATCTAGTAAGAATGCTATACTCAGCTGAGCCGAAACAAATATTACACTTAATCATCAGGTACAAAAGTAAAATACTCTCATCATAGCATAGCTTTGATTGTTGACCTTTTTTTTTTGTATATATTTTGTTGCAGATTTTTGTTTGGCTTTAGGCCATAAAAATTAAATTTTGTTGTTTTATTTTTAATGAAAAGATTTTGAATTTCTTTATTTATTTTATTCCAATATTTCGACCGACTTCGTAGATCATCATCAGGGATATATAAAAATATTTAAGATTTTATTTTATATAGAGTTGAAAAACAATCCTTTTTATTTATAAGTTAATTAACAAATGTTATTGTTTGTAGTCAATTATATCTAAAATATTGTTAAATATCCCTGATGATGATCTACGCAGTAGGTCGAAACATTATCCATTATTTTTTTTCGAACGCCATTCAAGGTTGAGGGGCTTGAAAGGGGTAACTTTTTAAATACTAGATTTTAGCGATATATGTATATCAATTCATTGTACACCGTTTTGTAGTGGCGGCCATTGCGACTTAAACGGTTGATTTCAAATAACAGACGGACACTGACCAATCGACTCCCCTTTTCACAAGCTTTCAAAAAAATATATATCTTATGTGAATAAGCCATACTACATTTTTATTAAAAATAATCTCTTTTTATGTAATGCTAATTCTGTGGCTTGGAGCTAAAAGGGCCAATGTCACTTTTTTGCTCTTTTCAGTTAATCATTGCATTAGATTTGTTTTCTTGCTCTTTTTCACTATGGTAAAACAGCTAAGTCATACTTAACGCAGAACAGCTTCATAAATAAAATTCTGGCCAATGTCACTATGAAAGCACCTATAAAAGTTAAAGTTCAATTCGAATTTTCTCAAAAGTAAATATTTTGACATTGGCCCTTTAAGCTCCAAGCCACAGCATTATCTTTTTAATTAAAATTAATTTAATTTTTTTTCTTTTTCAAGTTTTTTTAAATATAATTTTTTATTTATAATTTTTCAAAATATTTTACTCTTACTTAATTATCTTTATAAATTTATTTAGTTATTTTTTTAATATTATTTTTATTTGTCATTTGTAACCGTGTAATTACTAATTTCTGTGCTGTAATATAAGACTACAAGTCTTGTGCCTAGATTTATAAATTAAATCAATAAATAAAAACAAGATAAACTGCACAGACCACACTCAAAGAACAACATGTTTGTCGTGATCATATTCGTAGAGCAACATACTATAGTTGAATCAAATGATTGTGGTAAAAACATATAATGATTGGCAGTTATCATTATTGTGCTTAATTAAAGTAACAATTAATAATCACATTATGATTACAATTAAAATGTACTATATTTGCTCTATCCTTAATCACTTGATTGTTTTTTACTTTTTTATTTTAGTAATTTTGTTAAGTTTTTCACAATTATTGTATGTTTTTGTAAAAAATAATATTTATTCAACACGAGGAACAAAAGAAGAAAAATAGTTAAAAGAAATTATTATTAAAGAAATCAAAGCTTGACTGACTTGTAATAAAATGTTTTTGGTTTTGAATTAAATGTTATTTTTGCGGAGACGTCGTCCTTTTTTTTACGAACCTTCATATACATTGTGGCTTTAGAAAGCACTCAACTAGGTTGTTGATAGAAACCCACTTTAGTAACCGATTGAACCAAAACGAATAAAAAATTCTTAGCGAATCTTGATTGCCAATATTTAAACTTCAAGGGCTATTTACTCATATAAAAGTAACAATGATATTTTCTTAATAATATTTCTTCCCAACGCTTTCCATCTCCTTGTGGTCTTTTAAACATAATAATAGTACTTTTTTCGCTTAAAATTACCGTCTTGCAGTCTTTTTTATTATTACGTGTATACGTTTGTTTAAAATTTTCATCCTCTTCATATTTTTTTTACGATAATTTTAATTTATTTGCACATTACATTGTAATGACATTATACGACTGTAGTGTAAAGTTTATTGCAACGTACTAAAATATTTATAAGAAAATACGTTTTATATTCATGAGAACCAAAAAGGGAATGTCTAGAAAAATGAGTTTTAATTTTATTTTTTTAAAGAAAATTAAATGAGGATGTGCAGAAATGAAGATGGGAAGAAAACATAAATGAATATAAGAATGACAAAAAGTCTGCATGAAACTTTAAATGAATTTTGTTTTTAAATATATTGGAAATAGCGACCTGCAATTTGATTTTATATATAATGGACTGACAGACGGACGGACACCATTATTAGAATCAGAAATTGTTTATTATATGTGCTCTAAGGTATTTGTAAAGCCTAAAGACTAACGTAAAACTTACCGATTGTATAACATTTATATATATATATATATATGTGTGTGTGTAAAGGTAATAAACAAAAAGCTTTTTTCATATGGAATTGGCCACCACTTTCGCTTTGTGCTGAAAGAAATGACATCTGACTAAAAGTTTACGAAAAGTTTGATTAATTATTATATCTGTGGCGTTTTGACAAAAAGATTTATTTAGAATCAACATTTTTTTTTCATAAATTATAAGAGCAAATTGGTAAGACTTACTTGAACATGCTTATTAATGATTTTTTCTTATTTCCTGGTTTGAATTTGATTTGTCTAATGTGACTTTGCAAAATCTGGCATTATTTTTTTCGTTTAAATTTAAGACCATCATTTATTATTATTTGCTTTTGGTATATCCGCAAACTCAAAACGACATCTAGAATTAATGATATCAATTTCAATTTGCCGCTAGTTAACTACTGCGTATTTTTATACTCTTTCAGTTACACCCTACACCAAGATGGTATGAAAAGACAGCACTTCAGAAATTATAGACAGAGGACAAATCATGAAATTTGATAACTATTGAAATTTTACTTGAATGTTAAAATGCTCTGTGCGTTTAATATAGATAATCTGATTATAACTTGATTATATTTCGTTCACGTTCCAATGCCGCAATTAGCTATTTTTTATTTAAATATCCTTAAAGTTCAACGACGGCAAATCACATAAGCGTGGCGGCTAAATAATATCGCTAAGACGTCAGGTATTATGGCCATTGAATTTCTCGCCTAAAAGACCCACTGCTTCTTTGGTTGTGTGGCAAGTGGCATCATCCTGATGGAACCACATATCATCCTGGTTCATACTCTCAATTTCTGGCCACAGGATGTCCATTATAATATAGCGATTGCGAACACCATTCATGGCAACTGCTTGGCTGAACTCTTTTTCGAAGAAGTACGGCTTGATGACACTTAAAAAGTGCGGCTTAAGAAACTTAAACAAAGACATGTCAATTTAAGTTGGGCAAAAAATTTGACGTCAAGGTGTGACTCACAATTATCATTTATATCATTTGCTAGGACCAACCATTAATTTTAATAATATTCACTTAGTACATTCTTATAGATAGTTGTACTTTGAGAGCTACCTTAGGTTTGCTATTTGAACTTTCAAAGTCAGTAACATCAGTCGAACTCAAAATTAAATATGTTGTATCCAGTTACCTAAAAATTTACTCTGGATGAAATTTTTATGTCTAAATTAGCATTATGTAGGCGTTTAGGTAGAGTTCCTATCAGTCGGTTTTGCCTTTTACTGGCTTTTTTGCCAGTTCTTCTCCTTAATTTATTAGATTGATGATCAAATTTGATTCGTAAAATATTTTCCTAAGATTTCTACTTGTCCAGCGTTTTTATATAAATACTTCCAATAGAATTTAAAACTAACTAAAGATTTGTTAAGTTAATTCAATTTAACTGCAACTAAACAACTTCGCAATGCCGAAACAAAAATACAACACAAGAAGATACAACGCAGCTAAGTGTTTAGCAATTTTCTCGTTTACATTCTTTACAAAAAAAAAAATAAAAAAATAGAAAGAAGGCAATAAAATTGAAAAAGAAAAATGCTAACAACCAACTTCAGACTACTGTCAAGGCAGTGTTGGCGCACAGTCATGTCACACTGACTGCAAACATCTATACACAGTGCAATGCCATTTGCTGTATACGCCATCCAGCATAATTGTCGTCGTCGTTAACGTACCCCAGATACGTTAGTAAATTTGTATGTAATGCCAAGTCACACAAAAACGCAAGGTTTAAACAATTTTATTATACAATTACGTGCAACAAAATGTTGTACGGGATTGTTGTTGTTGTTATTACTGCAATTGATTGTAGTGATTGTTTTTGTTGTTGGAATTGCATACGCACAGTATGCAATGTAGTTAGTAAATAAGTTAGAAAATTGTATAGTAAGATTGTTAGCTGGAGTTTTGAATTAAAGTTGTGATTGTGTTGTTGTTATTGGTGAGTGTACATATGTAAAATAAAAACTTCAAATAGCGGCCAAAATGGGGGGAAGTTGCCATGCAAGTATCACTAGTATGCAAAAAGAAAAAAAAAATATAAATAAAATTTACAAATAACAATTTTATAAAATATTTTAAAAGGCGAATCAACTCACCTTGGTTCCTAGCAAATAAAATAAGGAAAAAAAAAAATGAATCAGCTGATTTTATAAGGCCACCTTATCAATCCACCTTGATATTGTACATATAATAAAGTAAGAAACAATGTTGCTCTAGACCGTAAAGAAAAAATTCTTAAATCCTTAAGGATTAATTTTTTGTTAATACAATCCATGTTTATTTCAGTTTTTGGTCAATTGCAACATCTCTGGTTTAAGTATTAACTGTTCGATACGTTAACAGTTATCCTACAAGGGCCAATCTAATTTAAGAGTCCATTGTTAGGTATCCAGTCATTGATACCAAATCACATTGATGAGTTATATGATTGAGTAACAGCTCTAAAGGAGCAAGTGGTATTCCTTTCTACGGCAGACTTGAGAGATCTTCAAACTCGACTTTTTAACGTAATGTTTTTTTAGTTCAGCGTACTATATTTTCCACTGTCAGCTGTCTTCTATAATTATTTTTGTTGATTTTGATTAGCGAGATATGGATACGGCACTGATAAGAACATTTTTAAATTAAATAGAAGGGAGGTTTTTTTATGGACTTCCAACATTCCCTAAGCATACCAAAATAGAAGCGTAAACGTTGTATCTTATTTTATTTGGTAAAAAACAACACTCCTCTAAAAAGCGATAATATGGTATAAAAATCACTAAATTAATCTAAAAATAGCTAAAAGGCCATTACTTTGTAGTAACCGCAGAAGCAAGGCATATGATTTCATCAGGTAATTGCAGTTCGGAGAGATTATTTTTCTTTATATTTTTAATATATGAAGTTTGACATTTGTAATAAATGAGAGAAAAGAGAAAATTTATTTTTTATCTATAGACTTTGACAGCTGAAATTTAAAATAAGTGAAGAAAGAAATAATCAGCTGACGAAACAAGACTACTTGATGAATAAATGTGCCTTGCGCAAAAGCAAAAAAAAAAAACAATTACAGTTGTTTTGCAGCCAACTTCACACGAAAAGAAGCTTAAAATATGAAGGCTAAGTAATATGAATATGTATAGGATATGGAAGGTTCGTAGAAGAGTATGCCTAGAATTAATCTAAGAAACTCATGAGGTCATTACTAGACACTGGATTGTAGATGCGCATGCGGATAGGTTAGGCACCTTCTAAAATAATATTTGCAGAAGTTGTGATGAAAATGACGAAGAGGAAGTGGAAAGCACTCAACATCTCTTCTGTCACTCTCCGTCATTTGGGAACCTACGATTTCGGGCTCTAGGTTAACAAAAATTTAATGACAAAACATGTATCTTCGCAGATGATTTAGGCGGAACCTCACTTTTATAAATATAACAGGATAACTGAAGCAGGATGTTGGCAAGGAGTTATAGATGAACGGTGTGGTGGTGCATTTGGCTCATAATGGCATCCACGGAGAACCAATGCGAGCTGTGACTTCAGGAGGCTGCCAAAACAACCTAGACAAGAGTGTTAAGCGTTGTTTAGTAGAATATTGTAACCGATTATGGCCTAGAGGCTAGGTTACCAAACTTTAAATAAACATATAAATAAAAAACTCCAATGCTTGACGATTAAATGTCATGTTTAGGTTGGGCTCTAACTTCACTATTTAATGAGCGTCAAAATCATATTTTTTAATTAAAAAGCATAGACACCGCATAACATAATAAAATTATAAACCTTTAAAAAACATTCTGATATTAGCCGGGTGGAATGTATTTTGTAAACCAGCTACGATTTCCACATCATCACTCTTTGTCGGTATGTTCATATGCAATTTGAAACTACTATTCATGATACGATTTAAAGAAATAAGAAAATGAGAAGCATTAAATACTTAAAAAAATTTCGTTCTGTTTTATCAAATGACATTTTCATCTTGTTTTTCTTCACTCATATTCTTAATACATTTTTGTTATTCTTTCTATAACCATCTTTTGGCTGGCAGTTATAAATACTATTAAGGCGATAGCCACCGAACAGTTGCTTGCTTGTTCGCCATACTTCCCCTTGTTACTTCGTGCTTTGACATTCAATGCGTACAACGTTTTCTTGTGGTTAGTTTTTCGTGCTGGTTTCTTTCTAGTCGTACTAAATAAATGAAACCTAGACCAAGTTTGTTGTAATGCCGATGTTGTCTCTTTGTAATTTTTGTTGTTTGTTTTTTATTGAAAGTTGTTAAGTGCATGGTTAAAGCGGTGCCACCAGACATTTACAGTAACAGCAGAAATAAGAACACATACAAACATGATTTTACTATGTTTAATAACTTGTATTTGCTGTGCAGAGAATTCTTATCATTTATGTACTCCACTGTTGCCTTAATAAGTAGTAGATATATTCATAATCTACTAACTGTGTAACGTTTGTAGATATACAATGTATTTATCTCTTTTTTTATGTCGTATTAACTACTATCACATTTTCTATTAGTATTCGCATGTAGTAGTATTAACTACTACCACAACAATAATTTCTATTAAAATGCACTTTTCTAGCCACTTGTGCTTCTGAGTACGTTTGTGTATCTAAGGTAGTTTAGTTGATTGCTTGGCTTTTTATATTATTAGTTAGCATGGAAATATATGACAAACAAATAGGGAGGCCTTCCTGAGGGCCTCATTGAATAAAACTTTTATATTTTAATATCTGTACAATATTCTTTACCACACTTTTTAGTAAAATTCTGCTTTTTAACAGTCCATTTTTCAGGCGTCTGAACAACGACGTATGCATGGTTTCGTCAGACTTTCTGTAGTAAGTGTGCTACTGGACAAAAAAATTGTGTGTAAAAGGTTTTGACAATTATCAAATTATCAATCATCTTGACAATATTCAAAATAATTAAATAAATAGTTAAAATCTATTTATTGCACCTGATAAATAAGGCCTAATGCAAGGCTTGTTCGTTCCCTTCATCTTGTTTTAGCATTTGGTAAATATGTACACGTTTGTGTGTGTATAAACTAGCAGATTTGACAGCAATTTAGTTAAAACTAACAGTTGGTGACTTGGTTGTTTATTGCCATAGTAAATGTGATCACTTTAAAATAAAAAGAAGGAAAAAAATTAACAATTAACAGAAAAGTTTTCTTAAAATAATTAGAGAATACTTTTAAAATTCTTGTAAAATGATATTCGTTTTTAAACCTTTTTATGAATTTGAAAAAAAAATTTTTAAAAATAAAAAAAATTTGAAAAAAAAAATGTTTGAAAAAAATTTCTTTTAATATAAAAAATTTATTAAAAATTATTTAAAAATTTAAAACATAGAATTTCTGTGAAAATTTTGTTAATATTTTCCATGAAGAAAATATTTGAAAAAAAAAAATTTCAAATTTTTACTTTTAAAAGAAATGTAAAAAAAAAATTTCTATTGAACTAAAATAAATTTTCTTTAAATTTTTAATTGATCATAAATTTTCTTTGCGAAAAGCATTTGTCGAAAATTTTTACTAAATTTAATTTTATAAATTTCTTAATAAAATATTTATGGAAAACTTGTCTGTTATTAATTTAGATTTTTTATTATTAATCCTCTTTTTAATATACCAGTTTTAATAAATTACTAAAAACTCCTAGACTACTAAAACTCATTAGCTTATTAATTTGTTTAACTTATTAAACTAATAATAAAAAAATCTTGGGTAATAAGCCAGCTAACACTGTACTTGTGTGTGCTTTTTTGCTGCAAAAGCAACATTTAATTGCACTAGCTAATTAGCCATAGTTGAAAATAAACAACAACTAAAAAACTTTCGCTTAATAAACAACAAGAGCTGCTAGAAGTCGGAGAAAGTTGCTTAAAAAAATACACAAAAAAAGTATGCTTTAAAACTTTCAGTATAAGAGCACCATAAAGTATGCTGTATTTTATTAAAGAAAAAAAATTAATTTAACTCAAAAGCGGCTTTTTCTTTGCTACATTTTTAGAAAAAATTTAATTTTAAATGAAATGGTTTTTTTTTCAGATTTGTGCAAATGTGAATTGCTTTTGTTGTATTTTTCAATTCACCACACAAGTTTATTTGTTATTTGGTAATTGCAATCGTGAACAGACATTTGTTATTTGCTGGGTTTTTTCCTAGACACGTCACACACACACACACCCACACCCACATCTAGACCAACAACACAATCAAATAGAAAATTTACTTTCATCTGTTAGCAACAAAATCTCTGTCACTGTCTGTCTCTCACTGTTTGATTTGTCTTTCCGATTGCCTTTGTGTGAGTTTTTGTTTACCAAACTCAATAACTACAACAGTTATATGTAGTGTTTTTGATATGTATTTACTAACACGCTCATACGGTTTTGCAGTTATTTGTGTTAAGCAGTGATTCCCAAACGAAAATAGGAATATTTTGATAAATTTTTTTTTGGTAAAAAATTGCTAAAAGTAAGTTATTAAACCCAAATTATTTTAGTAAAAATTTACGATTGCACATTTAAAAATTATTTTATAAAATGATTTGGTATAATTCGTTTTTTTTTTAATAAGGGAATATAAATAGCACATATTATTATACAAGAAGTTTTCTTTAGAAATGGTTGTTAGGCAATAATTTTTTTAGAAATTAAATTTTTTTATAAAAAAAAAAAAATTTATAATAAAACTGTTATATACAACATATTCTATTGAAAAAATTGTTTTACACAAAATTTTTTACAGAAAAAATTGTTGTACAAAAAAGTGTCCATATAAAAATTGTTATACCAAAAATATATTTTGAAAAAAAAACTGTTATACAAAAAATTATCTATAAAAAAAATTTTGTTATGCACAAAATTTTTATATAATACAAATTTTTATACAAAAATTACTTATAAAATAAATTTTTATACAAAAAAATTTTTGTTAAACAAATTTTTATACAAAAGATTTTTTATAAAAAATTTGTAAACACAAAATTTTCTTTATAAAAAATTTTTATATACAAAATTTTCTATGTAAAAAATGGTTGTAAATTGTTATACAGTAAAGTTTCTATAGAAAAAATTTGTATACACAAAAGTTTCTATAGCAAAATTTTTATGCACAAAATTTTCTATAGAAAAATTTGTCAACACAAAATTTTCTTTAGAAAAAAGTTTTATACACAAAATTTTCTTAGAAAAAATTGTTGTACGAAAAATTGTCCATATAAAAAATTTTTATACAAAAAATATTTTATTAAACAAACCGTTCTACAAAAGATTTTTGATGAAAAAATTTTATACACAAAATTTTCTATACAAAAACTTGTTGAACACAAAATTTTCTTTATAAAAAATTTTTATATACAAAATTTTCTAATTTGTTATAAATTGTTATAAAGTAAAGTTTCTATAGAAAAAATTGTTATATTTTTGTTATTTTATAAACAATATTTTTTATACAAAAAATTTTATACACAATAGTTTCTATAGAAAACTTGTTATACATAAAATTTTCTATACAAAAACTTGTTATAAAAAAATTTTCTATAGAAAAAATTGTTATACACAAAATTTTCTAAACAAAAATATAAAAATTTGTTGTTGTTCTTAAAAGTTTTATAGACAAAAAATGCAAAAAATATTTAATAAAATAATATTTTTACAATTTTGTTATACCAAAAATACTTTAATCGAATGAATATATTGTTAAACACAATGATTTCTATAGGCAAATTGTATTATACACAATAGGGGAAATCACCCGTTTCCAGATCTTGCAAGTCTAGTATATATATTCTTAAGTTTGCTACAACACAAAAACAATATACACTAATATTACATTTCCCACACAAGCACTTATTTCCAATACTAAAAACAGTTGGAAATTTTTAAAAGCAACGTTTGCAATAGAATATATAAAAGCAAGATCTGCAACATTTGCATCATGTTTGCAACGAAGGGTGATTTCCGCTAATGCTTTCTTTTTTCGTAAACTCTGTTTAATCTCCTTTTCCTTGATTTGTAGTATAAATCTGGACATGATTTCAAACAAGTTGGAAAACACTGTTATATACGTAATGGTGGTGAGCAAACAAACATTTATTTGTATTTGCCCACATGCAAAGGGGTCATCATACGGTAAAATATTTTCGAATTTATATTTATGTAGACAGGCCTGAAAATTCACATGCATTGTTTAAAATAGCAGAGTAGAAGATATACCCTTATCATCTAGTGGATGTAGAAAAATTTAAGTTCTAAAAAAACAAGGGTCTGCAGCAACCTTATTGAGCTCAGTTTTTTCTTTAGTTCTAAGTTTTAAACCATTTAAATTAAAAAGTTATGTTTAAATATTTTTATTTTAAAGAATAACCTACAACTCACTTTAGGCATTAAAAATATATTTAAAATTTATAAAGCCAACCCTATTAAGTAGTTGGCTTTTAGCCCCATTTCGGTTACAACTTTACCTTAATGGTCTCCCTCAACTTTTTTTCATGAACTTTATAATTTAGAAAAAAATCTTATTAAACTTTATTTGTATATTTTTGTTGTTGTAATCTTTCATTATTTGGACAACTTTACTTAACGACCAGTAGCCAAGTTACCACTTCCCACCACCCTTTATTGAACATGTTTAATCATGTTTTGTGGTAACACAACATGTTTTCCTCGGCAACTTTTTTATGATTCCCTTAACTCCCCGCCGTAGTTGTTGATGCTGTTTTGCGCCTTTTTGCATCATGTTAAAGTGATGATTTAGTTTGTTTCTCAAATTACTGCTGTTGCTGGTGCTGCATGTGTGTTTCAATTGTTTGTAGTCGGTGCTGCTATTACTGTTGTTGATTGCTGGAATTGTTGTTCACAATAAATATACAACAAAGACAAATGTCAATTACAAACTTTTATTGGAATTTTAACAAGTATTGAACACAGTCAATAACAAACATACACTCACCATACATACAACAATAAGTTTTGTACCTGCATCCACAAACAAACAAACATCTGCAGGAGTATGTGAAATATGTGTGTATAAAAATATATGTATGTACCGCTATAAAATACTAAACGAACTAAGTATGTGTGTAGCAAAAACCTGAGGTGTGAGTTATTTGATCCCTGTAGAGAAAGTGGTTTTTAGGATTTTTCTTTTAGTTTTGCAAATGAACGCTACACCAGGTAATAGGGAAAAGCCAAGTTGTTTGGAATTTTTCATACACAAAATTTTGTGTTTAAAGTAATTTTTAAGAAAATACAACACTATTATACAACGAATTTCATAGTATATAAGCGGATTTTATATTTATGTAAAATGATTTCTACTGAAAATTCTGGTATAAGAGTGTTCTATTAAAATACTCGTTTTTTTCGTATAACAGTTAAGCAAATTTTATTTTCTGCAACTAAAAAAGCGTGTCAAAAGACAAATTAGACGTTATCTATTTACAATTGCTGAATTATTATACACGAATTTCCACATACATGCGACATTTAATTTGTCTTTACCTCTTTTAATTATTTTTTGCATCCATCCCCGTACGCGTATTAAAACGTTTTATCTTGTTAGATACAAATAATTAATTCCAAGCATATGTAGCAAAAACGAAATCGTTTAAAAATCTTACTTTTTTTTGGTAAAAAATTGTATACAATTTTTTATCTCCATAACAATTTTTTACATCTCAGGCTGATTGTCATTGGGATATAGAGGCAAAAAAAAAAAACAAAAAAAATTTAAACGTAACACGATGTCGAGAAAGAGCTTTTAAATATTTAACTGGTTGCCATAGAAAAAGTTTTCTTTTCTTCTAGTTTTTTTTTCGTTTTTTTTTTTGGTTCATCATCGTGCGTCTCTCTAAAGAGCTGTTAGCTTGCAACACATGTATCTATTGTTGTTGTTGTTTGATGCCACAAAAATATCTAGATTGTAGCAACATAAACTGTATGGTGCCAAGTACTATCACACAAATTGTATTACGGCGTTTTAACCATTTTATTTTCCAGGTTTGTGTGTGTAATTTACTTAACTGCGCATGTGATTAAATCTACAAAAGAAACGCATTTTTATACAACTGCTTTGATTTTTTGCTTTGCTCACTAAAAGATACTTGCATGCATACATGTTGCTGTAGGTATGCCGTTGTGTGACTGCCAGAGAATTGTGTTCTATCAAGAGGTGATTGCAGCGGCAATATGCAGTAGTTGTAATTTAAGTGTAATTCGTTTTTTACTAGATTTTTTTCTCTTATTTTTTTCTTAATACTGCAGTGACTTTTTGCTTGATTTAACAGAAAAATAGTTTATAAAAGTCACATATAGCAGGCTTAACATAAATTGTGAAAACAGTGGGAACCATTACAAAAAGATTGAGAAAAATTGCTATGCAAGCTTTTTGTATAGTATTTTGTATAGTATTATACAATTGTTGCTTATGATATGTGCTTTTATTATCTAAAGAAATTTCAACAGAAAAATGTGTTATACACAAAATTTCCTATAAAAAAAATTTATTATAAACAAAATTTTCTATCGAATAAGTTGTTATACACAAAATTTTCTATAGAAAAACTGTTATACACAAAATTTTCCACAGAAAAATTTTTTATACACAAAATTTTCTATAGAAAAATTGTTACACACAAAATTTTCTTACGAAAAATTGTTATACACAAATTTTTCTATAATAAAATTGTTATACACAAAATTTTCTTACGAAAAATTGTTATATACAAATTTTTCTATAAAAAAATTGTTATACACAAAAATTTCAATAGAAAAAATTGTTATACACAAAATTTTCTATAGAAAAAATTGTTATACACAAAATTTTCTATAAAAAAAATTATTATACAAAAAATTTTCTATAGAAAAAATTGTTATACACAAAATTTTCTATAGAAAAAATTGTTATACACAAAATTTTCTATAGAAAAAATTGTTATATACAAAATTTTCTATAGAAAAAATTGTTATACACAAAATTTTCTATAGAAAAAATTGTTATACACAAAATTTTCTATAGAAAAAATTGTTAAACACAAAATTTTCTACAGAAAACATTGTTATACACAAAATTTTCTATAGAAAAAATTGTTATACACAAAATTTTCTATAGAAAAATTGTTATACACAAAATTTTCTATAGAAAAAATTGTTATACTCAAATTTTCTATAGAAAAATTGTTATACACAAAATTTTCTATAGAAAAAATTGTTATACACAAAATTTTCTATAGAAAAAATTGTTATATACAAAATTTTCTATAGAAAAAATTGTTATACACAAAATTTTCTATAGAAAAAATTGTTATACACAAAATTTTCTATAGAAAAAATTGTTAAACACAAAATTTTCTATAGAAAACATTGTTATACACAAAATTTTCTATAGAAAAAATTGTTATACACAAAATTTTCTATAGAAAAATTGTTATACACAAAATTTTCTATAGAAAAAATTGTTATATACAAAATTTTCTATAGAAAAAATTGTTATACACAAAATTTTCTATAGAAAAAATTGTTAAACACAAAATTTTCTATAGAAAAAATTGTTAAACACAAAATTTTCTATAGAAAACATTGTTATACACAAAATTTTCTATAGAAAAAATTGTTATACACAAAATTTTCTATAGAAAAATTGTTATACACAAAATTTTCTATAGAAAAAATTGTTATACACAAAATTTTCTATAGAAAAAATTTTTATACACAAAATTTTCTGTAGAAAAAATTTTTATACACAATATTTTCTGTAGAAAAAATTGTTATACTAAAATTTTCTTTTGTTTATGTTAGTAACTGCAACTCAGGAATGATTTGCATTTTAAGTTTTAATTTCTTTTCTAATTCCATCTTAAAATTGGTCCACTGTTTGAATATGTACAATGTTTTTTTTTAACCGTTTTCTTTATTTTTTCTTCTTTTATTATCTACATTTATTTAAGTTGACACTGTAATACATTTTCCTATTTAATGTTGCGTTTTAGTAATGCATATGTATGTATGCATGTTGCTGCGTATAAATGTCACATTTGTACTTTCTGTAGCATCAGCTACTTTTCAGTTTTTTCATGATTTTAAATTTTTTATACAATACTTTTCCATTAATAGTGTGTGAAATGTAAGGAAATTTTAATTTGAGTAATTTTTTGCTGGTATCTAATAATGTTGCATTTGTAATGGTCAGTGATGGGAAAAAGTTTGCTAAAAATGAGGAAAATTGCTACAGTTCATATATAATTTAAGAGGATCAAAGTAATAAAATAGTAAAATTTTTTAAAAACACCATGCAGATGTAAGCAATTTTAAGGATTATTAGGAGAAATTAAAAAATTCATAGAAAACTAAAGTTTTTTAAAAACGGTTACAAATACAAGTGCAAGTATTTTTGACATAGTTTTTAAACACGAAGGAAATTAAGTTATTGTTGGTTTGCTAGAAAATAATAAATTTGCATATTTGAGAAAGGGATTTTTTAGTAAAGATTTTTTTAGAGATTATACTTCATAATTACGACAAAGAACAGTATTTTCATTTATAATATATGATAAAAAATAAATTTCCCTCGAGGGGATATTTTTAATTAAGTAACATTTAATTAAATTCTTATCAAATATATATTTAATTATTATTTTCATTAAACGCTATAAAAATATAGTTGTGATCACTAAAAATAAAAATTTCCCAGAATGGGATATTATTTAGATAAGGGGAAATTCACAACATTTTTGTAAAAATAAAAAATTTTAACAAAATTTTATACGTGTTAAAAAATTCAACCTTGTATCATATTAAATTAAAATTTCCTTCAAAGGAAATTTTTGTTTATTAAGGGAAATTTCAAAATTTTTTTTAAATAAAATTTGTGCATTAAGAATAATAAAATTTTGCTTAAATAATGTTGGTATAAGTGAAAGAAGAAAAAATTCCCATAGAGGGAAATTTCTTAATTCATGGATAAATAGATTAACATATAAAAGCGGACTGAAGTTATTTATATTAATTTTTTATAGTGTATTGGAAAATTTGTTAAACAAAAGCAAATTTTAAAAATTTTTTGTGTTAGAAGTAGAAATAGTTGTGTAATTTTGATCATTATAAAGTTTACTAATTTGTTTGTTGAACTTGTTTTAAAAAATTTTTAGGGAAAGCTAAACAATTTAGCAGGAATTTGTTTAAATGTAAACAATTTAGCAGGAATTTGTTTAAATGTAAACAATTTAGCAGGAATTTGTTTTTTTCAACACCATTTGGATTAAGTCTAACAATTACCTTCTAATTTTTTTTCTCTCACCCCGTTTAATTTTACTTTTATAATATTCAAAACAATGTGCCTACATTAAGGCTTATAAAAGATTTTCTGTACTTTGGATGGTAAGTTTTAATAGTTTGTTTGTTTTACACATTAAATTCTTTAAATAATTTCTATGTTTATACGATTTCATACTTGAAAACTATACAGTAAATTAAAAAGTTTGTTATGTAATGAGAACTTTTTACTTAACTAACAAAAACTATGGCATACTTATAGGCAGCATAAAAAATAAGCACATGCTAAAATAATCTAAAAATACTTAAAGATAAACTATTTTAAGGTACATTTATATGTTTTTTTTTTGGTTATAAATTAAGCAAACTTTATATAAGTTCCTAAACCACAAAAAGCATAAAGCAAACATCAACAACTTTTACTTTTCAAAGACCTTAACTTTTTAAACAAAAAAAATTTTTTTTGTATTTTTTTCAGTTAAAAACAGGAAGAAGCCTTTAGTCACTCGTATACATCAACAAAACACTTGAATATTTAGGAATTTGTTGGGGGACTTTTATAGGGTTGAGCTATTGATATGTTGACATTAAAAGTTTTCGTTTACAATATTTTTTATTTTTATACCCGCCACCAAAAAAATGGTGGGGGTATATTCATTTTGTCATTCCGTTTGTAACACATCGAAATATCCATTTTAGACCCCATAAAGTATATATATTCTGAATCAGGGTTTGATTTGATGACGATCTAGCTATGTCCATCCGTCTGTCCGTCTGTCCGTCTGTTGAAAGCACGATAGAGGTCGCACCGAAAAAGCTAGGGGGCTCAAATTTTGCCAGAATCTTTTTTATAGACAAGGTTTGTTTGGTATTGAAAATGGGCTATATCGGAATATTAGGAAGAGAGTTATAGCTCGAAAAGCAAGAGTAGGTCGAAAAAACCGTGTTCTTCAAACATCGAATAAAATGGAATTGTGTCCAAACGCATTAACGTAGACTCATGAAACTTCGAATCCCTGAAAATTATCAAAATCTATGCATTAGGAGAGGAGTTATCGATCAAAATGTACGAAAATTTATACCGCACAGTGTATTTTTCGGTATATTTAAAAACAAAAACGTCATAAAAGCAACAAAATTGCATGTACGACCCTGAAATTTTGCACACGTGGCTTTTTGGTAAAATGCTTTGTTCGAACAGGAAATCAATGTGCCACGCCCACTTTAACGCCCACCTCCCATATAAAGTTTTACCCAAAATTCATATAATTTCTCTATTAATAAAGATTTTGGAATATTAAAGGACTATATTGAAACACCTAAGTTGTACTCATTAGCGAGAACAACTTTGACAAGCCTACTATAACGCCCACTTTTCACGTTTTATACCGTTAATAAAATTTAAAAGCTCATAAAACCGCCAAAATTAGAGGTATGAAGATAAAACTTGCTACGTATATCCCCCTCGGCAATGTCATTACTGTGCCAAAAAATTAAGGTGCCACGCCGACTTTTACGCCCACCTCCTATATAACGTTTTACCTAAAATTCATATAATTTCTCTATTAAAAAAGATTTTGGAATAATAAAAGACTATATTGAAACACCTAAGTTGTACTCATTAGCGAGAACAACTTTGACACGCCTACTATAACGCCCACTTTTCACGTTTTCTACCGTTAATGAAATTTAAAAGCTCAAAAAACCGTCAAAATTTGAGGTATGATGATAAAACTTGCTACGTATATCCCTCTAGGCAATGTCATTACTGTGCCAAAAAATTAAGGTGCCACGTCCACTTTTACGCCCACCTCCCATATAACGTTTTACCTAAAATTCATATAATTTCTCTATTTATAAAGATTTTAGAATAATAAAGGACTATATTGAAACATCTAAGTTGTACTCATTAGCAAAAACAACTTTGACACGCCTACTTTAACGCCCACTTTTCACGATATCTACCGTTAATGAAAATTAAAAGTTCATAAAACCGACAAAATTAGAGGTATGATAATAAAATTTGCTACATATATCCTTCTAATCAATGTAATTGTTGTGCCAAAGAGTTTAAGTGACACGCTCACTTTACCGCCTACTTCCCATATAACGGTTTATTTTAAATTCATGTAATTTCTCTATTGACAATGTTTTTGGGAAAATAAAGGACTATATTAAAATATCTAAATTGTATTTATTAGCAGAAACTTTATTGATACTCCTACTTTAACGCCCACTTTCATTGAAGGACTAAATTTATGAAAACATTTTACTAGCGTATCGAAGGTTAAAAGGGTGGTTAAATTTTAAGGGCCGATGTTGATTTTAAATAAAACACAAATCGTTTAAGAAGTTATTATCATTTCTTTTTATAATATAATATTTGTATGGTTCAATTATGTATTTAACAAAATATCGGCCAAATGCCCCCGCCGCCCAACCTTGGCACCACTCCTCCATCTGATGATCCAAATTTTCAATGACAATGTTGATGTTCAATTGTTGGGCATGATGATGAGGCGAGGTTGACTGCTCTTTTGCCACACTATCGCAAAAACCAGCAGTGGTTCCCATTCAACGAACTAAGAAGGCATTCACAGATTTTCTAACATTCTATACAGACCTGTTTTGCAGAAATTTAAATATTTTTTACAATTCTCCCGATTGTGGACGAATTTGAACGATTATGTTGATCAAAAGAATTACGAAGTGCACAAAATGCATTTTGATTTGAACGCCCATTTTTATAAAAAACCTGAATAACTTTAAAGCGTTGCTCATTTGCGTATCTTTCCACGGATCAAATTGAGTAAGTTTGAAATTGAGAAATATCAAATGAAATGCAGAAAACAAATTTAAAGACTAGGTGTAGTTCACCTTCAACATGGGCCCTTAAAATTTAACCACCCTCTACAAAGAAAGTGATATATATTTTATTATAAAGAAATTATTCCATAGCGATTAACAAAATAATAAATATTGTGCTTTAAATGTACACAAAATTGGTGGTGGGTATAAAAGATTCGGCACAGCCGAATATAGTGCTCTTAATTGTTTTTTTTGAATTCATATGAACTTGGAGGAGTCTTTGTTAAGGGAATGTGGTTAAAGTTTTGTTATTTAAATAGTATTCGTACGCTAATTTTATTTTGTCAAAAAGGAAGAAGTAAAATAACACACATCAACGCCTACAACTTAATACTAAATATGTAAAACTTTTAATGTATTTTCAAAGAAAGGCAAAAGTTACAATTAAGGCGACAGGGCGACAAATACATAAATTGCAGGCGTTAAATTTTCTTTTGTTAAGAAGGAAAAGAAATGCGGCTATTTGTGTACTTAAAATTAATGGTATCGGCAAAAAAGAACAATTTCTTGTATTTTCTGTTTGAAAATGATATCATGTTAAAGTTGACCTGAAGTGGTTCTTTCTGAAAGTCCAATTTTGGGTGATTTGTTTGAACATAGGGAGTGGTATCTCGCATATAATACAAGTACTGTTGGCTTACAAAGTTGGATATTTTCTAAAGAAATCAAACTTAATATATCTCCAGACAAAAAGGTCCAAAAGTGAAATTGAGTGCTCTTCAAAATTATTTCTCCACAAGTCCATTGCTTCTCGCGATGTACGCCTCCTAGCGCCGTCTTATTAAAATTTTGTTTATAAACGTATCCATTGAACCAAAAATGTTCTTTATCGCTGAACAAAAATTTCACGATAAACCACTCGAAAAACATTTCTCACAGAACGCTGCTTTTATAATACAGCTGAACAATTTGTAGACTCTGTTGAGGTCTTTCCATTATGACTTGCCAAAAAATACTGAACAAAAATGGCAAATCAGTTTGATAAGTCATGCGTGATTTGTCAAAAAATGTGGTTTGAAACTAACGATGAATCACCTGATATGTTAATAGGAACCCAATTTTAATCAGAAGTATTCAGTTTAAAAGCAATCTCAATCTTTCTTAAATTGGTTCAGTATTTTAGGAGTTATAAGTGATTAAAGTTGCTACAAGCACAATGTCAAGCCAAATGTGTGTTATAAAATATAACACGGTAATATTTGTTGATGCAAATTATTTTTGTTTATGATTAGAAAAATAAATAAATCACAGAGAGAGCGTAGCATTTTAAGCTCCCTTTAAAAACGTGTTTTGTTGTTGTACTTTTTTATGTTTTAAATTTTAGTAAGTATTAGAAGTTTTTTGGATTTATTTTCAAATTAAGAACTGTATTTCTTGGTCTAGCGATTTTTAAGAAATTCCTTAATCTTTATGAATCCGATTTTAGCTATTTAGAACGAAGTTTCATCAATTCAAACGAAAGTTATGGAGGACTTTTGCATATACAGTATAACCTCCATAATCCGGACAGCAGAAAAAAATGTTACAGACCTTAAACTTAGGAATGTTTAGTTTCTATTATTACAAAATTTATTTAAATAAAATAAATAAATAAAGTACATACAACTAAAAATAATTATGGATTGAAATACGAACTTATTTTTCTTTGGATACAATTTTTTTATGCAGTTTTTCTGCTTTGCTTTACAATTTATTTAAAAATTATATTTCCTTGTCAGTCGCATTTGTATGCTGGCCCTATAAAATTGCTCTTGCAAACAGATCATTAGCATTTTTGTTTGAGACATTATCATGGACTTCCTGAATTTCCCTTATACTACATTTACACCTACACAAAATCTAATACTTAAGGGATTTTGAGCGAAATCTTGTTTATTTCTACCAGATTTCCCATACAAAACGAAATTTACTTCGCCACTAGATTTTGGCAGAATCTACTTAAAATCTAGTTCTACTTCGTGATGCAACTGTGGTTTTTTATTAAATTGTAAAAAAAATATACTACGCTGCATAAAGAAAAATTCAATCATAATATATAAGGTAGTTGCAATTGCACAAGTACTTTATTGATTAAATCTTTTTTATATGGAGTTTGAATTTTGGAGAAGTAGAGCATAGAGAGCCTCTCAGACCACCTTCTAAATAAATATACTGTTTTAACAACGAAATCTTGCAAAATGTCAAAAACGGTATAGCTTTTAATAAAGACTTTAAACCAAATCTACTAGATTTCGCTCAGGTGTAAATGTAGTATTAGAGAATTGCCAGAGTCTGGGTTTTCCTCAATATTTAAACAAACAAGCAAACACAAAACGAAGTAATGTCCAGATTACAGAGGTAAAATTTAACTGTCCGGAGCACTGGATAGTCCGGATTAGCGAGTGACCGGACTACAAAGGCTATACTGTAATAAAATAACTATATTTATAAATTTTTATGTACGTATTTACTTGAACTCACATGTGCGTTAATAAATATTGTTAAAAGCCCATGTGTCTAAAAAATTTACATTCTAAGTATTTACATCAATATGAATCACACGTCCGTCCAACAAATGCTGCTGAAATTGCGAATATTTTAATATTACGAATTTGTTTTAAAAATTCTAATTCTTATGTTCAAAAGAATATGTTCTTCTTATTTATGTACAAACTTATGTCGCCATTGAATTATTTTCTCAAACTTTCAACGCTTAACCATTTTCATTTCAAATTTAATACACAACATCTGCAGTATTTGTTGTATTTGTCGTTTGTGTTAATTGTGTTGTTCATTTAACAAATATCATAAATTTTAACCGAACATAATTTTTGTTTTCTTCACATACACCCATACATGTTAATTTTTTTCTTATTATACATATTTTTTTTTTGTTATAGAAAATCCTCTAATAAATGTTAGATAACTTTATTCATGCGGTTTATTTGTGTGTTTTACATACTTACACAAGTATTTGATGAGACATTCTTTGGGATTTTTTTTTTAACTTAATAAAGGATTGGTTGAGTATATTTATTTTTGTGAAAGGTATGTAACATGTAAAATCTATACAAATAAAAATTAAATGTCGTACATGGGAAATTGCAACACTTAAGAATGGCTGCAACAATGCAGCAAAATTTTTTTTAATGTCCTTACTTACGTTGCTCTCTTTTAAACCCCCTTTTTATTTTCTTTAAATTCGGAGAACGGCCGTATTACTTGGGGTATTTTTCTTAGTAATTTGTGGGTGTGGCACCCACCTCCCAAACAAAATCAGTAGATTTTTTCACATATCCAGAGTACTGTTATGCTTAAACACTTTAAAATTCATGTTGCATATTAGAATAACAACTTTCACAGTTGAGTTTAAAATGAACTGAACGAGCTGAAACAACAATGGGCGTGGCATATTCAATATAAAGAAAATACATTCTATGAGATGTTTAGAAATCTATTATAAATATATTCTCATGTCTGTGAGTGTTTAACTTTTATCTCATTTGCTTTGTGGCATCTGAAGGCTGTTACGATTGGAGCAGGGGAAGAATTATACAAGGGGGCGTGGTACCTTCTATATAAATAAAATATATTCAATATTATATCTGCATAACTATAATTGTTAACGGATTAAAATTGCGTGTGATTGGCTAAAATATAAGTTTACTTTTTCGAGTACAAAATTGCTAGGATCAGAGCAGAGCACAGGGTGTCCCCCCTCCATAACAAAAAATACATTTGATGTAATTTCTGGAAAACTCTTATCTCCATATGGTTTAAACATAATACGAACTACTCTTAATACATTTGCCTAACTAGAATCAAATATGGTAAGGATCAGCTCAAAAATAAAAAAATTATATATTATTAGAGTCAGTAAAGCGGACCGGGTTCAGCTCGTTTGCTTATAAAGTTTTTATTAAAAATATTTATTTTTGTTAAAAATATTTGGTAAAATCATAAATAAATAAATTAATGCTAAGACGATACTTTTCTATGCAGGAGCAATTCTAACAACGGAAATTGAAAAAAAGCCTTTGTTGTAGGTTATTTTCAGATCGTTATAAAACCTTCTTTAAAGCTTCCCTTTCATCTGTTGTCACTTACAACTATTTTTTTTTTTCTTTGTCAAATTATTTCCATATTCATGTGGTGGATTAAAATACACATTCCTTAAGTTATTTACACACGTTTTTTATGTGGCAAAATAGTTTCCATATGAGTTTTTCATGTTTCTCCCCCTTCGCTTTTACTTTCTCACTTAATGTGGTTTTGGGGTTGTTATGTGTCTTCATACAGACCAAAGACGTAATTTTTGTTGTAATTTTTCATATTTATGATTATTTCATGCAGATGTTGGAAATAATTTGCCAAATTATTAGAATTTAGTTGCTAAAAATTAACATATAAATGAGAATTATATATTTTTATTGTTTTAAAATAGACATTACATACTTACATACGTTTTTGAAACGAATAGCGATTTCTAAAAGCCATAGAATGGTTTTAGAAGATAAACGGTTGTTCGTTTTTGCTTATTTCTATATCAGGCGGTAATGTTTTGATTGTGCTGGTTTTAAAAATCATCATATTTATACTGTATATCGAAGGACCAAAATTGATTAACATTTACCATCGCGGTATGAATCCAATGCAAGATTTTAAAATCATGATATAAAATTATAATGTTTTACAAAACTTAAAAAAAATTATCAACAACGAGCATGCAATAATTGTGCAATTCGCAAACTCGTATTGTATTATACGAGATAATAGACGATACAGCTATTGAAATACAGTCTTAATTTATTTACTTGTGGCCACAATTTCTGTTGTATCGGTGTATGCTTGTATTGCTAAATGTCAATTAATATTAAACATCAAGTTAATACAAATCAGGAATGGGAAAGTTCACCAAATCTTACTTCGGCAGAGCTACAAAAAATATTTTAAAAGAATTTGTAATAACAAATTTTGGCATAAATAAAAATCACCAAAACATTTAAGATAAAAAATAAAAAAAATACTTTAAAAATAATTTTTTGTTTTTGCAAAAAGTTTTCTTTTTCCATCCCTTTATGAATCCATCATACCATATTAAAAACATATGAAATGAAATTGTATTGTTATACAAAATGTTTCAATAGAAACTATGCTTAAATTAGACGTGCCATAACCTTAACCATTTAAAACAGCTGTTTGAAGCAAACTAATAGGCAACAATGTAATTGATTATAGGTGACTGTCGCCATGACCATAGAAACTAATTGAATTTTAGTTTCTTATGGCGATGACTTTATGTCTATGTCAGGTCTAATTTAAGCAATTAAAAGCATACAATACTTTAAATCCATACAATAATTGTATCAATAGTATGATACAACTAGAATTGTGAATTGAAATAATGTAATCTTATAAAAAAAAAGTGTCGATACAACAGTGCAAAGTAGAAACAATATTTGTGTATTATTATACCCTTCACCTGTGGTGCACAAGGGTATATATAGGTTTGTCATTCCGTTTGTAATTTCTACAATTTTCATTTCCGATCCCATAAAGTATATATTTTCTGAAAGCTTATGAATAGAGGAGTCGATTAAGCCCTGACCGTCTGTCCGGCTGCCCGTCTGTCCGTGTGTTGGTTGAAATCAACTTTTAGAAGCAACTATATGTTCCTCAGATCTGTATATGGTATCAGTATCTTGAAAATATCCAGGAATGAATCGCTATTGAAATTCAGCACAATCGCCCCATAACTTTCTGAGACATGAGCAAAAAACCACGACCACCTCGTTTTTCTTCACAATTACAACAACAAACTACATACATATTGGTTAAAGTAAATAAACATGGCATTGGATTCCAGCTGAGCCAAAAAAATTTTATTTTATTTTATTTAATATATTATTTATATATTATTATTTTTTTTTATATATCTTTTAAAAAATTTTTTTAAAATTTTTTTTAATTTTTTTTTAAATTTTTTTTCTAATTTCTTTTATTACTATTTTTTTTGTAATTTTTTTTTTTTTTGGTATGTTTTTTACATGTACATACATACGTATTTTATATGAAATGAATGGTGATATAAACAATTGTTATTGCATGACTATACGTTGTGAAGGGTATATAAGATTCGGCACGGCCGAATATTGCACTGTTACTTGTTTTTTTTAATGCATATAGAGAAGATTACTTTAGTGAATAGTTTTGCAAGGCTATTTCAGATTTTAGTATTTATTTTGCAAAGTTAAATCGATCTAATATGTTTTAAATCAAATTTTATTTCATTAAATAATGATATTGTTAATATTTTTACACAATTTGAATAAAAAATGTATATCTTTTGAACATTTTAAATTTTGGCACATTTTCTTAAATGTAAAAGATTTTATTTTCTTCATATTTTATTGGCAGTCTTATTTTACCCTTGACATTTTAACGATTTGCTTACTTAAAAGCTTTTAAAAATATGCATTGCCTACTTAAGGGCTAAATATTAAAACAAATATTAGTGCATGCTTTTGAGGGCAAGTTATGGAAATACTCTTATCTTGACTATTACAGTTTAAAGTAAAAGTAAATAAAATCCTCAACAAATATTCAAAACGAATATAAATATAATAAATAACACAAACATTCTTAAGGCTTAATAAATGGGTCGAGGGTCAAGTTAGAAAAAGGTACATAAATCTTTATATGTACAAAATATTAAAAGAAAATTAAAGGTAACAAAACTAAGAAAACCTGCCTAATAACATTTATAAGATTAAAAACCTTTTTTCTTTTGTGTTTAGAAAACATTTTATTTTTAATATGAGAGTAATTAAAATATATGAATAATATTTGCTTAGAGTGCTTAGAGAAGAGACCTTTTATTTCATTAAATAATTAACAAATTGATATGATACTTTCTTTAAACAACCGCAATCTTTTGTTATCCCTTTATTCCCCCACAAACTCAATTTGTTTTATCTTTGCTACAACATCTCTGAACTGTTTAAGAAATTTCCAAACCATGACCGCAACATAAGTTACTTTTAAGTTTTTGTTGCTGACCTTAATTCAGAATTTTTTTTTCTCTGCATAAAAGAGTTTTTCAAAAATTAATTTGTCATTTTTGTAATGAATTGCCATTTAATTGTTATTAAAAAATCATTTTATTTCTTCCTTTTTGATTTTGAAGTATTTTAGGATGTACAGTTTATCTTTGTGGGTTTATGTGTTCGCCACTGTAGGTGCTTGTGTATGTGTGCTTTTGTGTAGAACTATTTATCATTGATTTCAACATTATGTTCTATTATAATAATTTTTAATATTGTTTAAATTCAACTGCATTTTGTCATTCTTTTTTTTAACCAGGCAGTGTCAGGATTTTTGTTTCAACATCTGTGCATCTATAATTTGTATTGAATTTGTAGAAAAAAAAATAAAATAAATTGTTGCAATTTTCATAAGAGTGTGAATGTGAACACAGAGAAAAAAATTTCTCTAACTTAAAAATGTTATTAAGAATTTGTTTTTTGGTTTCTGCAAGTTAAAACTTTCCTTAACTTAAAACGTTTTAAAACAATTAAAAAATTAAAAAATCTTTAATTTTCTAAAATCCAATTTTATTACTAATTTTATATTAAATTTTTTCCGGTGTATTTTTTAAAAAATAACATTTGTTTTAAATATGATTTCTGTCTGTATTTATGTCCTATTCGTACATATTCATACGTATTCACATATATTCTTTTAATTTATCTTGCCACTACCAGGATATTAGAATGGCTCCTAGTCAAGTATCACAAAAATTAAAAAAAAAAATAAATAAATTTTGTGGCAATATGGAAAAATGCCTATGTCGGTTTTAAAGTTTTTCAGGAGAGTAATTTTATTTATTTTAGTTGGATTTTAAAAATTGATTCATTTTTAAATAAATACTATTATAATGCTTCTGCGCTAAGTAAATGGAATTGCAAATTGATTTTCGTACATTTAGCTAAATTATAAGTTCAAATAAATTATTATTCCAACTAACATTGGTCTTTTAAAAATATAGGCAATAAGTTTTTATACTATAACTTCCAGTAAAGTTTTCCAAAATAGCTGAAGGTTTGCCTGAATTGCAAAAAGGTGATTATCTCAAATGTTAGCTTATGTCGGCTTAAGCAGTTTTTCCATTTTGCCACAGAACTAGCAATATTTTGTTTTTGAAAGTTTCAAAATAAAATTGCCTTACTAGGCTTTTTTCATATAAAAAATTTATTAGGATTTTAAACATATAAAATTAACCTCCCACTTGTACTTCATCCCGTACGATTTTGATCAAATATTGTATTTGTCTTAATTGTTGTTAATGAATAAAAATAAATTGTATAAGAATTGTTTAAAACAACGAGGCAAAAAGTTTCCAACATCTTACTAGATTCATGTTAGTTCATGTCTTAGGTCTCCTTTGGTTTTGTTGAAAAGAAACCGTGTGGTAACAAATATTGTGGACATGTTTAAAAACGCAAAGAAGGAAATATAACTTTTAAAGACCGTTTATGAATAATATTGTTTTAAAGATATTATCTTACATTTATATTGTAAAATACGTTTGAGGAAAATTATAAACCACTTTTAGCGATTGTAGTTCATTACTCTTGCTTCTTACACATACGATAGGGAAATGATGTATGCGTCTATGTATTAAAGTTTGATGCAGTATAGTGTCGTTTGTTAAACCTGTTTCTAAAATTTGAAATTTGTAAATCAAACTTAGGGCACATACTATTTTACTTTTAAGATTTTGAATGTGTAGATTCCATGACAGATTATTTTGAAAATAGACCCTAAGTTATATTGTTGAGTCGCTTTCAAAAATGTATTTTCCATCAACCAAGTTTCTATTATTTGTTTAACACGGACTAACTCTATTTTGTTTTGTTTTTAACACAAGAATATTTAGTCTTATGGATTCTAAAATTAAAGCTGAATCTTTCTCTATATTGGCTCTCACAGTTGCTTCTTATTTATAAGGGTAAAACAGACATACATATATCATCCTCACCACATATACAGTTAACCATATAATCCAAAGTTCAAAGGTCAATTTTAGATGATATATCCTTATCGGTTATTTTTCTCAAAAAAAAAAAGTATTTTTGAATTTCTTAAAAGAATATACATTAAAGAACATGATCTTGTCTACAATTGCATATTTAATTTTCATACAGAATTTAACCAAAATTATTAAAACTTTTTCGCGCCATCCTAATATAATAATTTCAATGTATTGTAACAATGCATTATGTGTGTTTGTTCAATGAACATACACAATGAATATTACAAGTGTTTCAGTAGTCGTGTATGTATTTTTTTGTATGTGTGTATGTGCTAACGGATTTCCGTTTGTTATTGCTCTGATGTTGTATCTATGATGTTGTTGACTTTGTAGTGATGTTGTTGTGTTGCCAAAGAAGTAGCAATAGCATTGAATTGCATTGTCTTGTTATACTTTTTACCACTTGGTGAAGTATTATTTTCAGGATACACATGTGTGTAGATGAAATTTGCAAAGAATATATTGTGGACAACAGAGATGTTCAAATTGAAGACAGGTAGAGACTAGGCTGTATATAAGAAAGGAGATAAAACCATATGCGGTAAATATGGAGTTATAAGACTGCCTACAATTGCATATTAAATTCTAACCATCATTTGTTGGTTGAATTTGGTGATAGTTAACTCGCGAGAACTGTCATATGCTAGAGAAATAATTTGATCCCACCACTGCAGCAACTGATGGAACTAACTGATATGAGATCTTCGGTCGAAATTAGGGTGGACCAATCCGAAGCATTAAATAATAAACTAGGTTTACGACTATATTGTTACCTTTCTCACCTTGTTACCTGCAGTAAATGTATTATATATATTTTATCTTTTGCAACTCAAATATGTTGACAATATTGATACAGCACAGAGAACTACGCGGATAGCAACTGCAACGTTCTCAAGTATCGAAAGGGAGTCGACGTGAGTAGGTCTGGTAGTAAACAAAGATAAGACTAAGTTTATGGTATCAACAAATTGAGAAACCGCGAGACTGACTTAGTAAAAGAACGTTGGTGACTATAATACGGAAAATGTGAGCAATTTTGTTTATCTCGCTACTGGAACAAATAAAAATATCATTATCAGTTAGAACTCTTCTTTCTAATGGTTCAGTTAGTAGATTTAAAATTAAAATGTATGTGTCGACGAAGCGTGAATCTTTTTGCTAGATAAATCTATTCCTGTGGTATTTGAAATTTCTAATGAGATTATAGGGCGAGGATGAAGAGTGTCGTCATATAATGATTTGCGAAATAATTAAGGCTTTATATGGAGAATATTTAATAGATATGATTTGAAAGCGAACCAATTATTCGATTTTGAATCAATAGAAAGACGAGATTTTTAATAAACATCACAAAATAATAGACTAGACTATAGTCCAGACTAAAGGCCAGAAGCTATATAGTGTCAAATGGTTTTTAAGCCACTATTTGGGGAATTACGAAAGTAAATTTAATTAAATTCTACATTACTCTTCTTGTAGCTGTTGCTAAATTTATATCCTGTTACTATCTTTGAAAATTCTAGAGTTTATATTTCTAGTGAAGTTAAATACATATTAGATTTGAATTGGTATCACCCATTTTTGAAGATTTAGTTGATACCTTGCAACTATCAGTCAGTGGACATTTTAATGAAAAACTTCAATACCTCATCTACTGTCAAACTGTTTTATTTTGGTTTGCTTCATATAAATTTTATGTTCATGATAATTTTTTGGAATTTTTGTTGTTTTTGATTGTTGTCGTAAGATAGTTTTACCATATTGCTTTCCACATGCTCGTAGACAACAGATTATTTGGTGGCCTTTTTTTTTATTGAATTTTTAAAACCTTTTGAGAACCCCTGCTATACTTGAAGTATATACTCCCAAAGAAAAATAATTCTTTTAAATCATTTATAATAAATTTTGTTGAATTTCTTCCGATAGTTAAAAGAAACTGCTGTGATGCGAGTTTGTGTGACAATGAAACAGGATAGAAATTGTTAAAAAAATTACACATGAAAAGTATCACAAAATAAAAGCAAAACCCATAATCATACAAAGAAATACGAGATTTGCATACTTTTCTAAATTCAATGTAGTATTGTTTTAAGATAAGAACTAAAAAACAAAAATATCAAGGAAACAAAACGAAATAGTCTTAAAAAAAATCCCTCTTGCATATATATAATTTGGGAAAGTTTAATAAACTACTGCATACTTTTAGGATGATGTTGTATAGAATACAATTTATTTTTAAGGGTTACAAATTAAAGCAATTTATATAGAAATTTATTTTGGTTTATACAAGTTAAAAGCCTATTGTAAAAATTTCTTTCGCTAGTAATTTGTTTGTGTAGTTTTTCTACTTGCCAGAAAATTGTAGTATATTTTCAGGTTTATTTTTATTTATTTATTTATTTTTTTTTTTTTTGATTTGTAAATTTAATTTTTAAATTGAAATGTTTTAAGTTTAAGTTTAAGATTTTGATCTGTCTTATATTTAGTTAAAAATAAAGCAAGGAGTTTTTAGAGTATTGAAAATTTAATTGTTAGTTATCACGGTCCGGAAATTTGGGCACCAGAAGTGTGTGTTTAAGTGCTTTATAATGTATGAAAAATATTTACTTAACGTTACTCATTTCTTCAATTTAAAATAATTTTACTTTCGATTGACATGCCTATTAATGATCAAATAGAGATGAATTTTTGGAATCTAGTCGAAAAAGTACGGCTCAAAATTATATTGATAGCAGCAATTTTACACTTTATTGTTTAAGTACCTTTTCTTTTATGTGTCATTTCGCTAGAACAACATAAAGATATTGGTATGCACTGCATCGATATTTTGTTGCACAACAACCGATTTTGTATGACCTTCATGGACCTTCAAGGACCACGATTGAATTTACTATACCAGAGACATACATTTTTGATTGTGGTCTATCGCCATACAAAGAACTGAGTTCATCGACATATTCTTGTTGAGATAATTCACGTCGTGAAGTTGTAAAAAATTATCCAACGAAAATTTTCATTTGTTCAATTCTTTTTAAAAAATTTAAAAAAAAAAATCTTAAATTTTATTTAATCCGGCTGTAATGAAGGGTGATATGGTGTGTAATGGGTTTGTAAAAGACAGATCTTCGGATAAAGGTGTTAAACAAGCTTTTGCACGTACAAAACCAAATTGCTATTGTTTTGCTGTCAATAAAAAGTTTAGTCGAAAAGAGCGAAACCGTTAAATTTCCATTTTTGTTATAAAATTGATTTTTTGCACTCACTGTAAACAAAACAAATAGCACTTGTACATTGAAACGTTGTGAGCGCGTTTATGCTAAAAAGTGTCAAACTTTATTATGGTGTTGCCAGATTTTAGCTATTGACATTAGTGTTGCCTGTTCCAAGCTGAGGTTTGGGTTATGGGTTATGTACGGGAATCTTTCATTCATTTTAGGGCACATAACGTATGCACATATACGTATGCCCTGTCCTGGCCTGGGCTTATTGAGCATAACTCAACCTAGTTGTCTGTTGTCAAGGTTGAGAGAAATTTTTGTGCCTAAAAAATTTATTTAAAAATAGATTGGAAAAAATTAAAATTAATTCAAATGCAATTTTTTTGTTGTGAAATCTTTGCCCAACTACAACAATTCATAAACTAAACAAAAGTTTTCTTAATGCACATTTTGTTTAAATAAATACGCTGAACTTTTATTACCTTTTTATGGCATTTTTTGTTATTCATTTTCTTAAAACTATAAATACAGTGAAATATTTGGCATCAAATACAAAAGTCCTTTAAACACACATCTCTCTTATCCAAGTAATAGTATATATTTTTTTATTGGTTTCTCTCTTTATCCTTCTGTCTTATAATATGTTGTCGCATTTGGATTTAGTTGCGGTAACTTAGTGTTTTTTGTCTACTGCTCTTTCGGTCATATGCCTTTGTATAGGAGATACGTTTGACTCGTTTTTTTATATTTTACGGTACTGCCAGTGCAAATCCTTTAATAGCACAATGTACAATATATGTTTGATTGTTTAGAAGTTGTATATTTAAAATTTCCTTAACCTTTTAGATATAGTTTTCTACATTTTAATAAAAATGTCAGCTACAGAGCAATGCTTCAATGTATGGCATTTAAAATTGTATGGAAACTTTAAGAAATCTGCAATTAAATTTAATTTAAAATATTTTAAAGGAAACAGAACTACACAGTCCCATTATAATCTATTAAATTTGTCTATTATAAATACCAAACATGGTCGCTTAAAGAACATAATTGTAACCAAACTTTATAGCCCTAAGTTATCCAACTCTGAATACATTTTGTTTTCATCTAACGTAAATAAAGAGAGCGCTTAATAGCCTTCGAGATCCACATGCTGAGAATTCGTAATCTCTGTTTTTATACCCTTCACACAGTGAAAAAGGGTATATATAGGTTTGTCATTCCGTGTGAAATTTCTACAATTTTGATTTCCGACCCCTTAAAGTATATATTTTCTGAAAGCTTATGAATAGGGGAGTCGATTAAGCCCTGTCAGTCTGTCCGTCTGTCAGTCTGTCCGTCTGTCCGTCTGACCGTCTTTCCGTGTGTATGTTGAAATCAACTTTTTGAAGCCCCCCGACATCGCTTGGACTCGGGTGAGGTATTAAAATATCAGAAATATTCGGGAGTAGATCGGTATTGAAAATCAGAAACATCGGTACATAAACAACTGAGATATGAGCAAAAACCCACGACCACCTCGATTTTTTTTTCACAAAAACAACATTACAACAACAACATACATACATACAAACGTGTATACTGGTTAGAGAAAACGTGGCATTGAATCCCAGCTGAGCCAAAAAAAAATTTTTTTTATTTTTTTTTAAATTTTTTTTTTAATTTTTTTTTTTATTTTTTATTTAATATATTATTTATATTTTTATTATTATTTTTTTTTTAATTTTTTTTTTAAATATTTTTTTTTTATTTTTTTGTTTCATATTTATTATATATATTTTAATTATTTTAAAAAATTTTTTTTTTAATTTTTTTTTAAATTTTTTTCTTAATTTTTTTTTTAATTTTTTTTTTAAATATTTTTTTAATTTTTTTTTATTTTTTATTTAACATACATACGTAAATTTATAATTTTACAATGTGGATGTTTTTATATATGTATAGTTTTTATATGTATGTACGTATATCATATGGAATGGTGATACAAACTACTGTTATTGCATGACTACACGGTGTGAAGGGTATATAAGATTCGGCACGGCCGAATATAGCGCTCTTACTTGTTCAATTTTAATCTCTTCCCACAAATCTATGATGCTTACGTGACATTTGTCACCATATGTCAATACAATTTTTGTTGATATTGTTTGTTGTAAATACTTTTTCATGTCATAAAATAAAAATCTAAATTTTCTAAAAAAAATACTAAAAATGTTTTTTGCAAAAATCATTAAAATTATTTTTAAACATTAATCTTTAAAACATTAGCCCATATCTAAAGCTCTCAACAACAACAAATATAATAAGTTTTTCCCAACAGTATTCATACATACTGACATACATATACAAATATATACCCTGCAGAAAATATCTACAGTAAAACAGTACAGATTCACTATTGACTCTGTCACCAGTACTACTGACCAATTATATCCAGACAATATTTCTTGCTATTGACATTCAACATGTATTTATCATTGAAAATCCATCAGTGACGCTAGAAGTACTGATAAGGAAGTTCTTATGGGACCATATGGCAACATTGGTACCAGGTATACACCAGCTATTTATCTGTTTGTTATTTTAAAACGTTAAAAGTGTAGACTTTTTGTTGAAAATGTCACCAAAAAGTCACCAAAATAGCCGAAAATAATGGTGACATGAAGACACTTAACACCAGGCTTCCTGCAGGGTATATACATACACACACACACATAGGTATATAATTTTATAAACATAAATATCTGTAAATGATAGAATGCCGTCGAAAAAAATGATAAAACCAATTGCAGCCTGTAATGATGTATGAACTTGACTCTGAAAACAAACACGCGCATAATAGTGTTGCATGTTAAAGGCATTATTTAAGCGATAATATTCTAAAAATTTTAAAAACAATAGTTTGCGCAAATAAAAGCATTTGAAAAAAAAACATGTGGTTAATATATTTATCTTTTGAGCGAGCGAAAAAAAAATTGTCATTATAAATACTCGTAGAAAAACAGGGACTCCCAACATAAATAAAAGATGGATGCCAAGAATTTAAATCTTTACCATTTTATGCAAAGTTAAAATAATGTATTATAGTTAAGGTAAGTGACTGGCCTACAGCTTAAACAATGGACTACAATTTAGTTTATATACTAGACACTTGTCAAAACTTTGTAACGGGTGGGAGATGTCTGCTAAATTTTTTAAACGTTGATTTTTTTAATGTTGATGTGCAATTGAAATATTTCCGACAGCTTTTCTGGGTAGCTTAGATTTAAAAATTCGAATTTTCCATGACTTTTTTGCATATGTTGGCTTTAAGTGCTTCTGCAGTTTGTTACTTAGTCCCTCAGACCTGAGAAAATTCCACAAGAAAGAATATTATATCATTAAATAACACAATTTGGTAAGATCTCCTAAAAGCAAGATGACTTTGACCTAAAATCGCTTGTGCCAAATGTTAAGTGTTACCCGGTGGACTAGTCAGTAGTGTTCTGGTCTGCTAGTTGGGTTGCGGGTTCGATTCCCGCCAAAAACTCTGGACTGGTCTGCTTGTCTTTCTTTTCTATTCTAACTTTTTCTAATCTTATTCCATTTTTCTCTTTATTTCTATATTAACGCGTCACAAAGGACCGTAATGGTCTCCGGGTGAGAGTAACTTTGCACCAGCCTTGACTACCTATCTGCCTAAGAGGGACATGAGGTGTGTGACACATAGAGCCGTCATGTCTAGATAACATATCGTTGGTGTCCATCAACAAAATCAGTCCAAATGAAGTAACTAATTATTAACCTATAGCGCTCGTCGTTGATGGTGATGGCCTGTAAAATGTCGTTCTCAAAGAAATATCAACCAATGACTCTGTCAACAAAAAATCCAAACCCAACACTGACTTTAATGGGATTCATTGGATACTTTTAGATCTCATGCGGATTCGTATAGTCCGAAATTCAACATTTTTATTTGCCAGCACAATGATACATTCATAAATTGCACAAATCACTGGAAATTATTTTATAGTAAAATGTTAGGAAAAACTTATTTAAAAAAAGAATCTTATTATTTGCACATGTTGTCTAAAGCTGGATGGATACATGGATCTCTTAATTTCGGAAGCCCCTTTTATAGGAATTTTTTGATCTGTAGTCCAAACTACAGGCCGTAGTAGAAGCTGTGGAGTAGAGAATGATATAAATCGTATAAAATATTAGAATCTGACTGTAAGGCAAATTAGCAAAAGAGTTAATAGATGAGACTGTGGTTTGTACTATAGAATGCAGTGTATTTTAGACATCAGACAGAACTACCATCCAGATTGTAGACATGACTAAAATTGCTTTAGTCGTGACTATAGAAGAAACTACAGTCGTAACTGTAGAAGAAACTATATTCGTGACTATAGAAGAAATTATAGTCATGATGATAGACGTGACTATAATCCCGACCATAGATGTGATTATACTGTTGACCATACCTTGACTATAGTGGAATTGCATGTCAAGGAGACAATAAGTTAATTTAGAAGATGAAGGGGGATTTAAACTGGTGGAATACAAAACGAAGGCAGTATTAATAAGTAACCGAGGCAAACACAAAATTATCTCAAAGCGACATGTCAAGTATCTGAGTGTATAGAATACATTTTAAAACACATGTTAATTATATATTGGACAAAGCATCAAAGGTAACAGCAGCTCTATCCAGCAAAATGCCAAATATTGGCGGTTCCAAGGACAGTAAATGTCAGGTCATAGCCCGAGTGGCAACTTCCATCATGCTAGGTATCGAATAAGGCCATAAGGACTTTTGATGCCTTTCTGTTTGAAAGGACATGGACCATTAATCCGAAAAGGTATTTTGTCATTATTATAAAACAAATGATCACTTATGCTGGCATGGTTGCCAAAGATTGAGCAATGCGGTGTTTAAGCTTATTCCTGGCCTTGCACTTATTGGTATTACAGATGCCAGCAGGACATGTCCAATGAATGCTCTGGGAGATTTACTAGGGCTGCTATCATTGCACTTGTTTGTAATGGATAATGCTAATTCTAGTGCTATACGACTTAAGGCAATTAGTAGCCTAAAAATTAGGAGATCTTGTTGCACGTATGAAGACTATGAAAAATTTGATTTATAACTCCATATTGAGGGTTAGGGGTACTGTCCCATTAACTCAGATTTTTACTAGACACTTCAGTGTCAAAATCTTTGATCAGACTATTTGGGCACAACGGTCATGAAGACCCTGGAGGAAGGTGCTCTGGTCTGGTATACGAATGGTTCTAGGGAATAGAATGGCATAACTGTTGCTGGAAATTTTTTTATCATAGTTTTTAAAGTACCCTGCCTTTTGAAAAATAACCTACGATATTTTAGGCTGATATTTATGCCATTTGTATCAGTGCAAATGAATCAATGCATGATTTATCTGACATATATTTTCAAAAGCGTACGTCATTTAAAAAGTAATAATTTTTTGAACAAACGTTAACTTTATGCTGGAGTACTGTGTATAATTTTTTTTAACTCACTTATTTTATATATAGGATTAGAATATAATCCAGAAAAGATCTTTTAATTCAACAGACTTTTATTTTGTTTGCAAACAAATTGTGAATCTCTGCGATTTAATAGCAGACTATAAATGCACACAGCTTAGTTTTAGTCTCATCTGGTATTTATCTATAATGATTTCATTATGTATTTATGAAAATATAATTTTAATTTATTATAGTTTTTATACTAAGTTGTACACACATATTTAAACGAGAATTTTTTTAATATTTACTGGCCAACATAATGCTAAAGCGGCAAGTTAAGCGAAAACTAAATCAGGTGAAAATTTAATAAATATTATTAGCTTTTAGTTGGCACACCAACTGCTTAAAGTTTTAAAAAAAACAATATACAGGATAAGAGCCTAAAAGTAGGCAAAATATTAAAGAGAACATATATTGGCTTGTTTAATATGATTACAGTTTTCATTGAAAAAATGTAATTGTGGACTCTGTTTTGTTAAGTAAACTTGAAATAAAGTTTTTTTTTTTTTTAGATTTAACTTTTCTTAAATTTGATTTAAATTTTATCAACAATCTTAAGCCTTAATGTATGCTATAGAAAACTTTATGCAGAATATATATACTTTTGTTCTTTTTTCTTTTTTGCTGGAGTACCACAACGTTTGTAAATGTTGCCTGTAGACAATTTTTTGTGCGTTTCGTTTGCTGGAATACCAGCGTGATAAGTGTGTCCCCAAGGTATGCCATGATTTTGTTCTCTTGTTTTGAATAGCACAGGACCATTTTGTTTATTTTGTATGTGTTTTCTTTTATTCAAATTTTGTTATATTTAAAGCATTTTTTTTGTAAAATGTTGCTTTTTTTGGGTTCAGCCTCCCTTAAGACTACTCATCTACTCCTTTTTTCCGCTTCATCTGTGCTTGTGTGAGTGTTGTTTTATGTTTTCGCCTGATTTTCTTGTTTTTATTTATTTATTTTTGTTTTTTTGGTTGACATGTCTGACAATATTTTCATACATCCGCATAAAGATGTGTATAATTTTTTTTACATATTTAATCACTCAACCATTGAGAAAACATCATCAACTTCATTGTCGTCAGCAGCAGTGGCAGTATTGTCGTCATCATCAACATCAACATCATTCACTTAAATAACAGCAGTTGTTACAACAGCAATAACAAATACAACACCATCGATTATCAGCTACAAAAGCCAAAAATTAACAAACATGCATATTCTTGTTGGTTTATTAACGCTTTAAAGTAAATATTCATGTTTGAGTTGTAGTCCCAAAACAGTGTGGAAATTGGAAAAATGAGATTTTCGTATAAAATTAATGTATCGTTTTTACAGTATAAGCGAGAAGTTATTGTGATAACGATGACATATTTACGTTTATGTAATCAAATTTTTTACTCAAAAACTCTCTTTTAGATTCTAAAAATAGCACATAATATTATAGCTCACACCATACCTTAAAGGGTCATATCGAAGGTCACAAGTAGAAGGCCCTTACTCGTATTTCTTAACGAAATTGTATTTTTCAGTGATTCCACTACATTTCTCAGAAACACACCTCGACAAAAATTCAATGCAATAGTATCAAAAATAAAAGTTTCACAAAAGAAGCTACTCAACGACATGTAGAGTATGCGAGGAAGAGTACAAGACCTTGGAACACTTTCTTTGTAATTTCCCTGCGTTTGGGCGTATAAGACGCGAACATTTTGACATGGATACCATTTCGAATTTAGAATACCTAATGAACTTGAACTGGAGATCCATTAGGAATTACATTGAGGAAACTGAGTTCCTGAACTAATCGAATTTAGGGAGAAAATATGATTATGGTTTTTATTAGGGAAAATTTCGTTTCCACATAGGGCGCACAACACGACAAGTGGGCATACGTGTATACCTGCTATAGATTTGGGCTTTAAGTGCCTCTCCTAACCTGACTTACAATATGATAATACAATTTATATTACTTTTTTACATGTAAAGCTTCAAATTTTTGAGTTTGGGCCTTTCTACTTGTGACCAATGATAAACGGGAATTACGAGTTTGTCCCCTTCAATCGTCACAATAATGGTATCAACTACTAGTTGAGTTTGGTCAATAGAATACCATTAACTATTAAGGAGTGTAAATTCCAAGATGGCGTTTTAATCCAAGACGCAATTTTTTTCTACCCTGATCAACTGAAAGGATTATCTAATAGAGTACAGTTGCTTATGTAAAAATTCATAATTATAGATGGCGTTGGGAAAAGTACAGTAAAACGTCGTAAACTAATAAATTTGAAATCTGGGCCTACCTATGCTCAAAAAACAAATGAAGTCATGCGCACTTAAATTAACTCGTAGCGGTGACAGAAGTACGGATTTTCTGAAACCATGCACAAAATAATTGATCTAAGAATGAATGTGTCAAGTACGAATTCATTAAAAAAGTTGATCTTAACAATTATTAGTGTGATTTAAGCCCGAACCGTACCTAACCAAAGCTTAGATCAAGACATATTCAAACATAGTATTTTGGATTTTTATTTCGCTTTCCTTAGTTTCTCTGTTTATTTTGTGAACTTAGTTGGCGTTATGCATAATAGCAAACCGTGTGCTAACTAACGAGCTTTTAAATTTGCCTTATGGAAATTTCGCCATTAAAAAAGATAGCAGCTGGTTAGCACACGTTCTGTAAATATGTGTAATGCTGAATGATTGGAGTTGACTAAAAAGACAACAGCAAAAAAATAATTTGAGCAATGTCAATTTTTGATATACATTTACTAACTTATCGAAAGGGATACAAATTAAATTAAATTTTGTTGCCTATTTTTAGGTTCTAGGTAATTAGATTATTTTTAGGTCATATATGAATAATAATTTAATTAAAAAAAATTATTTATTACATTAAATATTAATATAATATTTAAAAAAATATATTATACCCTCTGTTCTATAATTCATTTGAAATAAAATAGTGCGAAATTATCGTAACATTGTTTTCACAAACAATAGCACTGTAATGACAATTTCGTACAATTTGACTTGGAACACAGAACTGAGAAGTATAATAAATAATATACATAGAGAGCTTATTTATCAAGCCACTCATCACAGAACAGAAGAGCCCTTTGTATCATATGGAAAACATAAAAGCGTTAATTGCAAAAAATTTAAAACAAAACGTATTTACTTATTTTCTAAACAAAACAAAATAAAATATAACGTCATCGTTTGATTTGAAATTGATAAAACATATTTTAAAATAGAAAATCGAACACAACTAAATAGTGTGTTACCATGTCATCATCAACAAAATATTTAAAAGTCAAAGTGATCTGCTATAAAGCTGGGCGCACAGACACAGTGTGTAGATAATGATTAAAAACAATTTTAAACGGTTCCGCTTTTTTGAAGTTCATGGAGCATATAGATCTTTGTTTTGGCATTATTGTTGTTGTTGATTGAATTGTCTCTGGATCTTAGCATCTAAAGCATGTGTTAAGTATGAGTGTGTGTATATTTTTCGAATTTCGAATTTTATTTTTTCCGCAGAGCTTCTCAACACAAAATCGTTTATAAATAATATTAAAAATAAACATGTGTTTGTTGTATGATGTTGTTTTTGCTTTTGTTTTTTTTGCTATTATTTTTAATGCATTGTTTTTGTAATTTTAAAAGTGATCTAGTGTAACAACAACATTAAATCATTTCATTATTGTATAGTTTTTTTCAGAACTTTTAGAATAAAAGCAAAAGCCTTTTGCAATTGGTTGTCAAGCTTTAGTTCTAAACAATTTCAACTTGAAAAAATTTAGTTTCAATTTTGAGGTCTCTAAATAAATACACGGCCAACAAAACGGAGTGTTCAGAAAAATAATATTGAAAAAAAAAAAATTAAAAATTAAAAATAAATAATCAAATAAAAAAAGTATAAAATATAAAAAAAAATATTAAATCAAATTCAGTTTTATATAAAAAATAAAAATCCTCTTTTTAAAAAAGGGCTGGCATCCTTTTATTTTTAAATTTATTTCAATAACAATGTTCTATTTAACTAATTTTAAGAGTTATTTATTTATTGTGTGCATATTTCTAAGTGCTACAGTGTGTTTGGCTGTGGTGCATCATTCGCTGGAGGAGGCTCGTCTCGAACGCCAGCGTTTAGTGCAAAAATATATAAAAACTTTAAATAAAGAAGAGGGTGCCATACGTTTGGTGGGCGGTGATGTGGAATATGAAGGTAAACGGTGGCCACTAGATATGGCCTATAAATATTGCACAGTGGTCAGGGTTGCCATTGTGATGATTTTTAAAGGATTTTTTTTTAATCAAACAATTGTCAAAATGATAAAAGTAGTGAAAGAAAAAAAACTAATAAAAATTGTTTGACAAACCTTTTTTACAAATTATCTTGTAACTAAATTTGTGATGATTTTTAAAGAAACTTTCCATTTTAAAGATTTGTTTAAGCAATCAATTGTCAAAATGATAAAAGTACTAAAAGGAAAAAAATTAAAACGTTTTAAGTTTTTATTAAAAAATTAAATAATCTTGTCATTGTTTACTTATTTGAATGGTTTTTAAATCATTTAAATTTATCTTTAGAAATACATACTGCCATTTAAAATATTTTTCTTTTTATTATCCATTTGTCTAACTTGTACTTTAACAAGTAAGAGTGCTATATTCGGCCGTGCCGAATCTTATATACCCTTCACAACGTGTAGTCATGCAATAACGGTAGTTTGTATCACCATTTATCTCATATGAAATACGTACATACATATAAAAAACATACATATATAAAAACATCCCATTGTACAATTATAAATTTACGTATGTATGTTAAAAAAAAAATAGTAAGAAAAAAAAAAGAATATTAAAAAAAAATTAAAAAAAAATAAGAAAAAAATTAAAAAAAAATTAAAAAAAAATAATTAAAATTTAAATAAAAAATATAAAACAAAAAAAAAAAAAATAAAAAAATAGTAAAAAAAATTATAATAAAAATAAAAATAATATATAAAATAAAAAATAAAAACAGAATAAAAAAAATAAAGAAACAAAAAAATTTTTTTTTTGGCTCAGCTGGGATTTGATGCCACGTTTACTCTAACCAGTATACGCGTTTGTATGTATGTTGTTGTTGTAATGTTGTTTTTGTGAAAAAAATCGAGGTGGTCGTGGGTTTTTGCTCATATCTCAGATGTTTATACATCGATGTTTCTGATTTTCAATACCGATCTACTCCCGAATATTTCTGACATTTTAATACCTCACCCGGGTCCAGGCGATATCGGAGGACTTCAAAAAGTTGATTTAAACATACACACGGACAGACTGACAGAGCTTAATCGCCTCTTCTATTTATAAGCTTTCAGAAAATATACACTTTGAGGTGTCGGAAATGAAAATTGTAGAAGTTTCACACGGAATGTCAAACCTATATATTCCCCTTTTTCACTATGTGAAGGGTGTAAAAATTTACAATTTACAAAAACAATCATCTGGAAAGTATGACAGTAGAATATTTTTAATACGAATAGGCTTTAACAAAAACCTCTTTAAAAATTTATTTTGTTGTAGCGATTCGCCGGTGTATATACTTGTAGTATATACAGGTAGTGGCTAACGCGACTACCTGTATAAAGCTGCCTTGAGCTTATCGCAAAATGTTCTTTGTTTCAAAAAATTCTTATTATTTAGTATAGAAGTCAATTGTTTAAAGGATACTAATCTCAGGTCTTGGGTTTGTAAGAATACATTCAACGACTAGTTTACATATTTTAAGAAAAATGAGAATTAATTAGTTTAATAAAAATATTTTTATCACATCAACAGGACGAAGTCTTATTTCGTGTAATTTTTGCTATTTTAGTTACATGTCACAAAGAGAGATAGACATATCATAGGACTTTAATTAATTCCTTTCACTGATAACGTATTGTTCAAGTGACAGGTACTTTTCTTGGAAATCATTAGATCTACTTATAGATTTTACGTAGTCATGTAACTTGTTTTGGTGTTAGTCACGTTCCCTTCAGAGTTGTGGTTCACTCTTAGAGCCAGATGACAAATTTATCACATAAAATTATAAACTCTTTATTAAAAAAAAAGTGATTTAGTTTTGCATAGCTTTTTGCAAAACTTTTTTATTTTTATTTATTAAAGATTTTTTTATAATATTTTTTACTCTAAAAATGTGGGGTATTTGAAATGTGCTGACCCATGTTACTGTGTTAATGCTTTTTGAAGATTGTTTAAGATGCACACGTTTTTTGTGTGGCATTAGTTGTTTGAAAGGGGTGTATAGGAACTTTAAAATTTTTGGCTGTTAAAATAATTATTAAATTATGGATTTTAAATTATATTCTTAAAAAATTATATAAATTTTATTGAATTACATTGCCTGACAACAACTATTTGTTATGCATTTATTTATGACGAAAATTTGTTTGTTAAAACTAGTTAAGCCCGTTCCGCTTTGCCGGTCTAAACAAGATGTTTGTCATGTATTCATTTTTAGATTAAGTCTGATATTATTAGGGCATATTAATAAATTATTATTATGACAGCAATCTCTTCTATATGCTTCCTTCATTGTCTTCATTCATGCATTTATTTTTAACCAACTTTTTAGTGCCATTTGAAATACCATTTTATTTGTAATTCTACTACTTTATGTTAGAAATGTGGTAATATTATGCAAGAAAATGTATCGTGTATATTTAGATATTAATGTATCTCCACATTAAATTTTATTAAAATACCTTCAGTAGTTCTTTAGCCAATCGAGTTTAGACATACTAACAGAAAGACAGACAGACAAAAAAATTTATAAAATTTGGTATTTTGTATTAAGGATCGTTGACTTTCAGCACCATCAAAAATTAAAAAAAAAAAAAAATTAATATTTCATTTACGGGTACTGCTTTTCATAATAATATTTTGGCTAATATATATGTGCTGTGGAAATTTCGAAGCAGACTAAAAAACGATGTTACATTTCGGTCTGGTGATTGTCGACAATTCTTATCGCATAGTTTTTCGAAACCGCGATCATCTTCGTTAGACTAGGAACCCCCAACCGTTCACACTTAAATGTGCCTACGTGTTCATCCTTGGTCTAATGTCACTATCCATACCATCGTTGTTCATGGATACATCCTGTATGAGCGTGAGAATCAGCCCCTTTACCAGATCCACTCCACTTTTGCGCTCCATTGGCAATTAAGTCTCACTTACCTCTTTATGAACAAGATCCAAGATTCTCCTATGCCTGTCGGAGGTGCTGATAAAACCTCTACACCCCCGGCCTAGAAACAATACCAAAACGTAAACACTTCGTTAAGGTAACATGCCCGGGGAGAAATATTTTAGCTTACTAATAACTTCTTGGTATTTTTAAGGCAGGATTGCAGTTAGACCTTCTAAAAATTTTTGATTTTTTATTATATCATTTTATTTTATTATTATGTTATTAAATTGTTTTCCATTAAAATAATTTTACAACAAAATTAAATGAAAATAATCTGATGATGATAGCAGGTGCAAGGTCAAGATTAAAATGAAGCTGTGCTTAATCTTACTTTTAATTATGTGCCCGGCATTGACTTGAATTGCATTATTTATTTTGATTTTTTGGTAATTTTTGTAAAATAAAAACTTTTTAAGGGTCGGTCAAAGTTTTAATTGACATTGTGTTTTAATTTCGTTGGGTCGTTGGTTTAAATGGTAAAATTTTGTGGTAAATGGTATATTGTACAATGCAAATTTTTTTTAATATTTTGTAAGAGCTATGTTAAATTATGGACAGATTATAGCCGAAATCAAAATTATTTAACGTACATATTTATTTAAAATAACGAGCTGTAATTAAATTTCATGTTCTACGTAAATGGACAGACAGACGGATGCCAAGTCGACCCAAAAGGAGATTCTGGTATACCATAAGCTGGGTATAAATTCTCTTGTAGACCCACCGATCCCATACTTAGTTTAGGTTTTTAAACAATATACAGAAATTGTATTTTGTAATTGCCTCTTAGTCTTTACATTTACAGCTGTATATTTCCCCTCTGTGGGATTTTTTTAAATTTTGTTGGGAATTTAAATTTGTCTGGTAATAAGTCTTAAAATCTTTTTTAAACATTATTTTCAAGATAATTTACAAAACATTTTCTTAATAAATCTAACAATTGTAATTATTTCGCTAAATAAAAAATTAATAATAAAAAGCTGCATGCATTAAGACAGTGTGGCCTAAATTTTGTTTAGCTAGTTTTGCTAAAAAAAAAATCAGTTTCAAATGCATTTTTTTCCTACAATAAAACTTTGTTTAGCTTTTTGTTAAAAAAAAAAAAAAAATCCCCATAAAAAACTAAACGTTCCATTTTTCCAAATTTGTCGTTATTTTTTAAAACCACAATTTTGTTGAAAAGCTGATCATTGTCTGATACTTCAAAAATATAAAAAATAGATAATAAACTAATAAATAAAAGAAGTTTGAGTGTTATGTATGCTACAACTTAAATAAAAAGTTATATTCTATACACTTGAGCTAGAAAAAAGTGAACCATGCTTAAATATTTTGTTTTCCTTTTTTTAGGCAATATCGAGGTCTTACACAACAACCGTTGGGGTTCGGTGTGCGACGATGAATGGGACGCCTTAGAAGGTCAGATAGTTTGTGAACAACTTGGCTACCCCGGTCTACGCAAAGTAACGCATAGTGGTTATTTTGGTCCGGCCAAAAAACGTTTCTGGATGGATAATCTCTACTGTGAGGGTCATGAAAAAGAACTGACTCACTGCCACTTTGATGGCTGGGGCATACATGACTGTGAGCCCAGTGAAGCTGCTGGCGTTATTTGCTTAGCTCCTCCTGGTCTCGAATTAGAACCGGAAGTAAAACCAGAATTTTATGAACCCAAATTTAGAATACATTATACTCATAGAATGGATATACGTCTGAGGGGTGGCCGAACCCACAACGAAGGCCGTGTAGAAGTGCGTTTAAATAATGGTAAATGGGGCACCATTTGCTCGGATGGCTGGTCTTTGCTGGAGGCCAATGTTGTCTGCAAAGAATTGGACTTGGGTTTTGCTCGCGAGGCTCTACAAACAGACTATTTTGGTGGTGTTGACATCTCCCCACCCCTTATCAGTGGCACTGAGTGTTATGGCAATGAAACTGCTTTGAGTCAGTGTTTGCATCATGATCATTTACGTGGCACCCCCTCCTGTCATGGTACACGTAATCATGTTGCTGTTGCGATATGTGATCACTTGGCACCAGATCTTGTTGTTGATTTCTATGAAATTGAACATACGGCACATTTGGAAGATCGTCCAATGGCTTTAATGCAGTGTGCAATGGAGGAGAACTGTGTGGCTAGTGAAGCCTACGATATACAACGTGATGATCCCAACTGGCGCTATGCCACGCGCCGTTTGCTTAAGTTTACTGCAAGTGCTTTAAATGCAGGCAATACAGATTTTAGACCATTCAAGGACAAGAGTCTGTGGGAATGGCACATGTGCCATATGTAAGTATGGAAAAAAAAGGTATAATAAAATTATTACAGAGTGTTCTTGTTTTTATTTTAGGCACTATCACAGCATGGAAGTTTTTGCTACTTTTGATATTTTCGATTTGTCCGGCAAAAAGGTAGCCCAGGGTCATAAGGCTTCATTTTGCTTAGAAGACAGCCAATGTCTGCCGGGCATACCCAAGAAATACAATTGTGCCAATTTCGGAGATCAAGGTAATTTTTTTTGTTAGCTATAAAAATAAATTAAAAAATTTTTTTATACAAAAGGGTGTCCTAAAAATTTTCTTAAGAAAACATTTTGTCCTAAATTTTATTCGTAGAACAACATGCAGCTTAAAAATTGTTTTTAAACTAGTTGATTTTTTTAAAGAAAAAAAATTATGTTTTTAAAAGTAAAAGTAAAGTTTAAAAATTGAAAAAACTTAAATTTCATAAACTTTTTAAATTTTTTTTTAACTATTGGCAATAGAAAACTTTCTTCATCACAATATGCTGCACTAAAAATAAAGTTTTTATTAAATTATTACCATATTTTTTATATTATATAGAAAACAACCCTTAAAATATTAAAAATTTTTTATTTTTAACATATAAAATTTATATTATCAAATCTATAAAAATATTTTTTTTAAGTTTTAATTTTTTTAGGAAAAAATTTCCCTTATTTTTATATTGTATATTTATTAAAAAAAAATGGCAAAAAAATATTTTTTATAAAAAGATTATTTGATAAATTTGTTCAAGCAAAATTTGTAAGATTGCTTAACAAAAGAAAATTTTTTAAAATTTCAACGAAATTTATCTCAAAAACAGCTTTTTTTTCTTCAAATATTTGTTCTTAAAAAAAGGCTTTTCTTTGTGAAGAGTTTGTCTCAAAATTTTTCGTAGAAAAAATAATTTTTCTTCAAAGTGCTTGAGAAAGTAAGTATTTGGTATCAAGACTGCTCTAAATAACAAGAGTATGTCATAAAACATTTTCCAGCAAATTATATTTAAGTAAGTAAAATATCTTCCAAAACTTGCAATGATATTTTAATTGTTTGATTACTTTTCTGATGAAAAAATTTTAATTCATATTTTTTCGGCAATAAATCTTTGTCCCAAAATTTTATTCTAATAATTTTCTATAGAAAAATATTTTCCCAATGTTTTTCTATAAAGAAATGTTGTCCCATTGTTTTTTATAGACACATTTTATCCCAACGTTTTTTATTGAAAATTTGTTTGAACAATTTTTTCGAATTTTTTTGAATAGAAAAATGTTGTCCCAATATTTTTTAAGAGAAAAAAGTTTGTTCCAATGGTTTTCTATAGAAAAATTTTGTTCCAATGGTTTTCTATAACAAAAATTGAATCACAATGTATTTCTATAAAATAAATTTTGTCCAAATGTTTTTTATTAGAAAATTTTTTCCTAATATTTTTCTATAGAAAAATTTATTTCCAATGTTTTTCTATAAAAATATTTTTTTCCAATGGTTAAAAAAAAAATTTTGTCCCAATTTTTTTCTATAAAAAAATTGTGTCTTAATGTTTTTCTGCAGAGAATTTTCTTCCAATATTTTTCAATAGAAAAAATTTTTTTCTCTGTTTTCTTTTTTATATAGAAAAATTTTTTACATATTTTTTTCAGCGAATTTCTTCTTCAACTGTTTTTCTACAGAAAAATTTTGTTCTAATGTTTTGTTTTTTTTTATATAGAAAAATTTTGTTCCTATGGATTTATGTTAAAAGTTTTGTTCCCATGCTCAAATGATGGAAAATTTAGTCTCAATGTTTTTCTACAGAAATCTTTTTTCACTGTTTTTTAATAAAAAAATTTTGTTTTTTCTATAGACAAATTTTATTCCAATGTTTTTTTATAGAAAAATTTTGTTGAAATGTTTTTTCATAGAAAGCTTTGTCCCAATGTTTTTCTGCAAAAATGTTTTTCAAAGTTTTTCTATAGAAAAAATTTGTTCAACTGTTTTTCTATAGAAAAATTTTGTTCCATTGTTTTTCTATCGAAAAATTTTGTTCCACTGTTTTTCTATAGGAAAATTTTGTTCCACTGTTTTTCTATAGGAAAATTTTGTTCTAATGTTTTTTTTATAGAAAAACTTTGTCCCAATATTTTTCTAAAGAAAATTTTTGTCCCAATTAATTGTTATTATAATGTATATTGGGACAAAAATTTTCTATAGAGTAATTTTGTCGTAATGCTTTGTATAGAAAATTTTTATTCTAATATTTTTTTTGGTAAAGATTTTGTTATAATATTTTTCTATATAAAATTTGTGTCCCAAAAAAAAAAATTTGTTTTTCCATAAAGAAAAATTTCTTCCACTGAATATTAAAAAAAAAATGGTCGTAATATTTTTCTAAAAATAATAATAATAACTATCAGATTTTTAAACAAAACTTTATTCCTAATGTTTTTTCGTAGAAAAAAATTCTGTTAATAGTTTTTTATAAAAAAAAAAAATTTCTCAAATTTTTCTTTAGAACATTTTTTTTTATCAATTTTATAGGATTTTTTGTAAAAAAACTGTCCCATCGTTCTTATGTAAAAAAATTGTCCCAATATTTTTTATAGAAACAATTTGTCCCACTGTTCTTGTGTAAAAATTTTTCCCAATATTTTCTATAGAAACAATTTGTCTTAATATCATTCTTGGAAAAAAATTTGTCTTTATTTTTTTCTAAATTTTTCTCATTGTTTTCCTTTTGAATAATTTGTTCTAATGTGTTTCTATATAGAAAACTTTCTTTAAACCTCCATACAGAAAACTTGTCTCAATATTTTTTAAATTTCTTTTCGCTCTCTTCCAGGCATTTCCGTCAATTGCTCCGACGTTTACTTATTCAATCTGGACTGCCAATGGGTGGATATTACAGAACTAAATACCGGTTCGTACACCTTAAAAATTGCCATAAATCCCGAATTCAAGGTATCCGAAATGAATTTTGATAACAATGCTGCCATATGTGATCTACTGTATACCGAGACCTATGCACGTGTCGACAACTGTAGGCTGGTGAGGCCATGATTTTCCTAAACAAAGTCCAGCAGAGGTAACAAAAAGAGAGAAGAGAGTGATTAAAAAATAATATTGTGAATATCAGTGCCAAATATTTATAAACCAAATTGTACTTAATTTAAAAGATCAATAAATAATTATGTATAAAGCGTAGGTTTGCAGAAACAGAACATTTTATTTTAGATTTTTTTTTAATTATTTACTAACCTTTAGATGTATTTTAGATATTTTCCTATGGTTACTAAGTATTGTAGTGAATTTTTTTTTTTTTTTGGTTTCGAAAATATTTATAATAAAACGTGATAATCATATTTGAACTTGAAATTAACTGAAGCGTAACGGTCGTACTATTATATGATGAATTTGATTCAAATACTTGCAGTTTTGGTTCATATTGCCTTGTCTGCCTCTTTTTTGCCTCCACCTGTTTCTATCTTTGTGTGTTTGTTTTATCTATTTACAAATCCATACATGTGCTATGTTTTAGTTGTTAATTTTAAAATCAATTCAAATTGTTAATTACTTTTCAACGCTTTCATAATGTCAACAATGTCTGTTGTTATTTAAAAATGACATAAATATATATATTGAGAAATTTTTTATTAACTGTTTGTTATAGCAAATATTTTGTATCAAAATTTTTTTGATAAAAATTTTTTGTAAATAATAGTTTTTGGCAGAAACAATTTTCTACAAAATCTTACTGTTAATGAAAAATTTTTTTTTATTTTTTTTATTAAAATTTCAAAATTTTTTTATAGAAAAATTTGTAAAAAAATTCTTTTTCCACAATTTATCCAAATTTGATTGTCGAAGAAACTTTTATCTCAAATTATTGTTTTAAAGAAAAAAATTTTTTTGTATAGAACTTACACGCTTCTATTTTTTATTAACGACAAATAATACCGCTTGCCGTAAAGATTTATATTTCACCTGTTAATAAAACACCATCTTTAATTGAGTTAGTTCTTAAAGTTTTTAGCAGCTTCTAAAATTAATGACCCAGTTTTAGCAGTTTAATGCTTTAAAATGAGAAATTTGTTTCAGCATTTTTAAAGACCCACCTCAATAGATTAATAAAAGAAATAATAATCAAAAATAAATCACAAAGAAATAAAAACAAAACATTGCCATAAATCAATTTAAATTCAAAACACCAACAAAAAAGCTAAAAAAAAACTATAATCAGCTGGTTGTTATAATACACCATAACCAAATATGGATTCTTAGTAAAAACAACAAAAAACAACAAAATAATAAAATTAAGTCAAGCAAATACAAAAACAAACATTAGAAAATACAATTATTTAATAATTGTGAATTAATGAAATGCGATACTTACTAAGTGCACATATAAGTAAAAATAAATTCGTGTGTGTGTGTGTGTGTGTAGTATTGAGTACATAATAATGTTTGTAGATAATTACTATTAAGCCGTGTTTTTAAACTCACATTCTTGACTAGTTCAATTAATTTTTAATGCATTGTGTATTGCAAACGAATTCTACGTAATATGAAGTCAAGCTGTTGATCTTGATTCATCAAAATATTTATTGATTTCAAACTTATTAGCGACACAATTCACGTAAAGATAACCAATACTCATTGTAGTATCGTTTGAGCATGTTATATTTTTATTGATGGAAAAAATACATGTTTATATGTAAAATAAAAAAAATACTTCAGTTGTATTAAATAAAAACTTTCGCCACTTAAGAGGTAACTGCAAAAAACCATAATTGATTAACAAGCTGGCCAATAGGCACCCACGAAAGAGTGCTACTGCTAAGCTATAGCTGGTTTATATTAATAATAAAAAGAAATAACAAAAATACAAATACAATTAAATCCAGCAAGTTGTAAAAGACTAGCAACAAGATTGTGACAGGTTACACTGTAGATAAAATAAACTTTAAGTTAAGCTTTATTAAAACAATTTTTTTTCTTAATATTTTTGTTTAAAAAAACCTTGTCTCCAAACATTTTTCTATAAATATTACTTAGCTCAAACAGTTCTGTATAAAAACCTTTACTCCTGACATTTTTCTATAGAAGAAAAATTGTCCTAATAATTTTTCTATAGACAAAAATTTTCACCACATTTTGCAATTAAAAAATTTCAGTTTCTAACATTTAACTATTGAAAAATAAATAAATTTTTCAATAGAAGACAAATGTCTTAAGTATTTTTTTAAAAGAAGAATATTTGTCCCAAAACATTTTTCTGTAGACAAACCTTTGCCACAAATATTGTTCAAAGCATCTTTCTTTAAAAGGCCCTAGTCCAAAACATGTTTATAAGGGAAAACCATGTCCCAAAACTTTTCCTATAGACAGAACTTCATTTGTAAATTTTTTGTACAACACGAATTTTGTTACCTCACTTTTCTTACACTTTACTTCATAAATATTTTTGTATGTGGCAAAACCTTTACCCAAAACATCTGTGACTATCTTTTGCCCTTGACTTTCGTCTCGAAAATTTGCCAAACATTTTTTTTATATAGAAAAATTTCTGTTCCAAATTTTATTAAATAGATACACAACGGTCTCAAGTATTTGTGTAAAAAAAATGTTGTCATAAATATTTTTTTATATGAAAAAGTTTCTGTCCCAAATATTTTTTCACAGAAAACTTTTTAAAATATTTTTAAGTAAAAAAATTTTGTCCGAAAAATTATTATATAAGTGTGTTTAAAAGAGCTATTGTCCCAAATATTGCTTTAGAGAACAATTTTTATACTAAACATTTTAATATAGAAAAATCTATTAAGACAATGGTTTCTTTATTGAGACAATTATTTCTATAAAAAAACGTTTTGTGACAAAAAATCATCCACTAAAAAATCTGTTTTCTAAAAATTAAAAAAAAAAATTTTAATTTGTTCCAAGTTTTATGAAGGAAATATAACACTGTCTCAAGTTTCTGTGTGTGTGGAAAAATGTCATAAATATTTTGATTTAAAAAATTTCTGTCCCAAATATTTTTCCTTAAAACTTTTTTAAATATTTTTTAATAAAAAAAATTTATTCCAAAAATTATTATAAAAAATTTTTCTTAAAAAAATTATTGTCCCAATTATTTCCTTAGAAAATAATCTTTATCTTAAGCATTTCAATATAGAAACAATTATTGTGATAATAATTTCTTTACAGAGCCAATAGTTTCCCTACAGAGACGATAATTTCTCTAAAAAAGAAAAAAAAAAAAACTTCCATTTGCAAAATCTATAAAAAAAGTTGAGTCCTAAAAATATTAAATTTTTTAATTTTCGCTATAAAATTTGCTTTTTCAACGTTGTCTAATTGTGCCTGGCAACGGTGTAGCTTGCAAAATGTGAGAGAGAGTCTGGTTATTTTACATTTTGATTAAAGTGAAAGAAGTCAACATAAAGAAATTTTCTAGCTCCCTGACATTAAAGTCACGGACAGCAGAAACAGTCGTGTTTTAAACGCGTTGGCTTACAAACGCTTTTCCTACATATAAACGAAAATGTTAAAAAATACCAAATATTTAATGTTGCTGTTAACATTGCTAATGTGTTTAGCTGTTACGCAAGGAATACGTCACAAAACTATACCTATAAACGAGGAGCAAGAACAAAGCTTAAGACAATCACAGAATACCTTTGTACAATGGGTGCTTTCTCTGTTGCCGCAAAGACCAGTTTTTTCAAATTTGACATCAGCCCTAACAGAAACTGCAACGACTACAACAGCAGCTACCCTCATACAGCCCTCAACAAGTGGTCGTCCCGAAAAGACAACTGTAAAGCCAGACGCAACAGCCTCCCCCTCACCACCAGCCCCTACAGTGACATCAACTACTACAACTACAACACCAAAATCTTCTTCTACGACTATTTCAACTCCCGTTATGCCTTCTACTACACCTATTGCTCCACCCGACTTAAAACCACCTCGCAATTGCACTGAATGCACTTGTGGTGTTGCGAACATACAAAAACGTATTGTTGGTGGTCAAGAAACGGAGATCCATCAATATCCCTGGATGTCGATGTTGCTTTACGGAGGACGTTTCTATTGCGCAGCCACCCTAATTAATGATCAATTTTTAATCACTGCCTCTCATTGTGTCTATGGTTTTCGTCGGGAACGTATAAGTGTTCGTCTATTGGAACATGATCGTAAAATGTCAAATTTCCAAAAAATTGATCGTAGAGTAGCTGAGATAACAACCCACCCTAAATATAATGCCCGAACTTATGATAATGATATAGCCATAATTAAATTGGATGAACCGGTAGAAATGACAGAGCTCATGCATCCGGTTTGTTTGCCTACTCCGGGTAAGTCATTTAAGGGCGAAACGGGTACAGTAACGGGTTGGGGTGCATTGAAAGTGGGTGGACCCACATCGGATACGTTGCAGGTAAGATGATTTTTTATTGTAAAATATTGGAAAATGATGAAGTTATCAAAAGTTTCTGAGAAAATTCTACATGTTAAGAAAAGTCTTAAAATAAGTGTTCTGTTTCGCAGATGTGTTTTTTTTACTTTTCGCATCTTAAAGAAAATATTTCAAAAATTTGCCATAAAATTTTCTACATTAATCATTATTTTGATAAAAAATTTGTTCGTATTTGTGAAAACCTTTCAAAAGATTTGAATTTTCTCTACCATGCATAGTTTAAAAATGTCGTAGAATATTAACTGACTTTTTTTTTTAAATTCTAAATATTATTTTCTTCAATATTTAAAAATAGAATGGTTTTAAATGTATTTTACCCTAACATTTTTGTAAAGCTAACTGTGGCTTTGTATTGATTTTCAAATATATTTAATTAAAAAAAAATTTTTTGATTGAATAATCTTTGTCCAAAATTGTTAACAAGCCAAATATTTTTGTTCTAAATCTTCCCGCATGTAAACCAAATGTTTGTTTCTAATCTCTCATTACAAAGATTTAAATCCAGTTTTTTTGTACTAGCTCTTTTAAACAAAAAAAAACGTATGTTTAACATTTGTCCTAAATTTTTATGAATATGAAAATATTTGTCAAATTTTATAATATAAAATTATTTGTCCCAAATTTTCTTTTATAATAGCTTTGTTCCAAGTTTTTTTTTATATTAAGGAGTTATCCCAAAATTTGTTATATTAATAAGTTGTCCCAAACTTTTTTATATCAAGAAGTTGTCTCAAATTTTTTTTGTTTACTGTTTAGGTTTTAGTAGATTGTACCCTTTTAAATATACATACTATGTAGATATTTTTTGTACTAGCTCTTTTAAACAAAAAAACTTATTTATAAAATTTGTCCCAAATATTTATGAATATGAAAATATTTGTTAAAATTTATAATATAAAATTATTTGTCCCAAATTTTCTTTTATAATAGTTTTGTTCCAAATTTTTTTTTATATTAAGAAGTTGTCCCAAATTTTTTTACATTAATAAGTTGTCCCAAATTTTTTTATATTAAGAAGTTGTCTCAAATTTTTTTTTTTTTAAATTGTCCAAAATTTTTTTATATAAAAGTTATGTCACATATAATTTCTGTACAATATAAAAATTATTTCACGATTTTTTTCTGTATAAAAATAATTCACAAAATTTATTCTATATAAAATTATTTGTCCCAATTTTTTTTCTTGTTAAATAATTTTAAAATCTATTTCTCTAAATAATGTTTGTAATACATTTTTCTCTAACGAAACGATCGCCTCATGCTTTTAATTAAAATCCTATTTTGCTGGCAATATATTGTCCAAATCTTTTTCTTTAAAAACATCATTGTTCTTACATTTATGCTAATTAAGAGGATTTGTTTCTTTAAGAAATTGCATAAGAAGCCTTTTTCTATATAAAAAAACATTGTTTCAAACTGTTTTCGGTATAAAAGATTTTGTCCAAATTTTTTGACCAATAAATAAAAATAAAATAAATAAAAGTAAATGTGTCCTAAAATTTTATTATAAAAAATTTTTTGTATAATTTTATCTTACATAACATAAACTGCGTCCTTAATATTATTCAGGGTTGTACACTTTTCTGAGAACTATTTGGTATAGAAGAATCTTTCTCCAAAACTAATTTATATATAAGAAAGTAAGTCCAAATTTTTTTTATAAAATTACATTAAACAGACGAGTTTTTTCTGCTAATAAATAACTTTTCAAAAATGTTTCTAGTATAAGAAAAGAATATGTGTATTTTATATACAGTGATGTTCGATAAAATAGAGCCACACTACATCACATTTTTTCAAACTAAAAACAAGGACAAATATCTATGCAATATAGGTTTTTATTTATTTTTCAGTTCATTTCATTTTAAAACAAAAAATATTACAGCAAAGAAATTATAATTTAAGATTTTAATAAGATTTTATAGATAAAAATAAAATAAAAGTGCAGTTTCAGTTGTGAACAAAAAATAGAGCCACCGAATTTATGTATCTGAACTACAAATTTTGCAAGTAGTTAATAAATTTATATTTGTAAAATAGTCTTTATTTACCTTAGTATTTAGTAGAAAATCCATTATTTTTAATAACGGCTAAGCAACGTCTAGGCATTGAGTCCACAAGTTTTTGGCAAATTTCGGGTGCAATGTTCTCCCACGCACGTTGAATCAATGCCCACAATTGATCTTTATTAGATGGGTTTTTTCCTCGAAGGCTTGATTTTACTATTTGCCACAGGTTCTCAATGGGATTTAAGTCTGGCGATTGTGCAGGCCAGCTTAAAACCTTTATTTCATTGTTTTCGAACCACTCTTTTGCCCGCTTCGATGTGTGTTTCGGGTCATTGTCTTGTTGAAACACCCACCGAAGTGGCATTTCCCACTCAGCTTACGGCAACATGGTGCTATTTAAAATATTTGTATAATATACAGCGTCCATTCTTTCTTCAATCCGAAATATAGGTCCCGTTCCACTGTACGAGAAGCAACCCCATACCATTATATTTCCTCCGCCGTGTTTAATTGTTTTTATTGTATACTAGCTAATACCCGGTGTGCTTCGACACCCCAAATTTTAGTATTTAATTCATATGGAAGGTGCCACGCCCACTATTGTTAATGCACCCAATTTTTCCATAAATGTTTATTTGAATATCAAAGTTGCTTTTGCAAAATTTTAGTACTCTAATCGATATCGTTTTCCAGATATACGAATTTTAGTATTTAATTCATATGGCAGGTGCCACGCCCACTATTGTAAATGCACCCATTTTTTTCCATAAATGTTTATTTGAATATCAAAGTTGCTTTTGCAAAATTTTAGTACTCTAATCGATATCGTTTTCCAGATATACGAATTTTAGTATTTTATTCATATGGTAGGTGCCACGCCCACTATTGATAATGCACCCATTTCTTGCCTAAATGTTCATTTGGATGTCAAAGTTGCTCTTGCAAAATTTTACTACTCTAATCGATATCGTTTTCCAAATGTACGAAATTTAGTATTTAATTCATGTGGCCACGCCTACTATTGAAAGTTCGCCCATTTTTTACCCAAATATTTGTGTGGATGTCAAAGTTTACCGTACTTAATTTGAGGACTCTAGCTGCATTAACTTTCGTGATGTATAATATTTGATACTTATTCTTTAACAGGGCGTGGCACCCCGCCCACTTACAATTTCAAACCAAAGTATAGCCTATAGTTCCTTCCAGACATACAGCAAGATTCTGTGAAAATTTCAAGGAAATCGGTTCAGCCGTTTAACCGTCTGTAAAGCACAAACAAACATACAAACATACAAACATATAAACATACAAACACACATTGATTTTTATATATATAGATTGGGGGTAGAATTCGGTGTTGGGTGGTCTTCGTACGGATAGGCTGCTTCTGTCAGAGTTAAATAAGTTGACTTTTGTTTCATCTGACCACAAAATATTTCTCCACTTGCTTATTGGCCAACTTAAATGGTCTTCGGCGAATTCTAATCTTTTTTTAAAATTCTAATTTTTAAATGATATTTGTCTGAAATTTTTATAAGAAAATTTTAAGATCTTTATTAACATGAATGGTAGAAAAAAGTTAAAAAAAATGCAATACCTAATCCGTTGTTTTATAAAAAACGTTTTTGTGCCTCTCCGGAAAAATTTGATTTTAAGACATACGCGGTTGCCAATGAAAACCACAGATATATCCTCAATGTCTTCTATCAAAAAGAGACTTTTTTATGTAGGAAGCTTTTTTTCAAACTGAGAAATTTAAAATAAATTTTTTAGGTGCTCAGCTTATGCTCATCGATTTTCTACACTAATAATTTTGCTTGTTTTTTTTCTAGGAGGTCCAAGTTCCTATAATGTCTCAAGACGACTGTCGCAAGAGCCGTTACGGACCCTCACGTATTACTGATAACATGCTTTGTGCCGGTTACGATGAGGGCAAGAAAGACAGTTGTCAGGGTGACAGTGGTGGTCCACTGCATGTTGTGGCTTCCGGTACACGAGAGCACCAATTGGCCGGTGTAGTGTCATGGGGTGAGGGTTGTGCTAAGGCTGGCTATCCCGGTGTATACGCTCGTGTAAATCGTTATGGCACTTGGATTAAGACGCTTACGAAAAATGCCTGCCTGTGTCAATCAGAAACTAAAAAGATTAAAAAGTAATGTCTACTACAAGCATTTTAAATGGTTTATTTTTAATATTTTATTTATTTATTTTATTTATTAAAATCTATGTTAAGGAGAAATTTTTAATAAAACATTTTGTAGTTTTTATTTTTTTTATAATTGTCTATGACATGTTTAATTAATACTGAGAAGAAAACAATAGTCATAAAAAAGAGAAAATTTCCTGTTAATGGCCTGTATTGAAAAGATGTGTTTAAGGAGCCGGTTTAATGCTAGATTGTTGCACCATGGGGTGCTTTAGAAATTGCTGTCAGTAAAAAAATTGCAATTGCTTGTGTTGTTGTTAATAAAAAGAAAAATATTCAATATCAATAAAAAAATAAATTTAATCTTAATAATTTTTATGGCTTTAACAAAAACCCAATATAACTTCATTGGTATTAGAGAAGTTAATGTGCATATGTTTGAATGTCGGTCTGTATGTGAGAGCATGTATGTATATAAATATTAATCTGTATGAAGTATGCAAGTAAATGACTATAAAAATATCAGTGTAATTAAATTTGCACATGTGTCTCATGCAAACGTGACATGCCAATGTTAATGATTATGATGGACCAAACAGTTGAGTGAATGAATGAATGACTGATTGACTGACTTACATTATAACATAAAGTTTCGCCACAGCAAGTGTTTTAATATGTTGTGCCTTTAAATCTGTAAATGTAATCAAGCTGAAGCAAAACAGAATAATTTTTGTTTTACATTTTAAAGATATTTCTTTGTTTTTTTAGGTTAAGTTTTGTGGAAAAAACTTTTTGTTGTTGCATGTAGTAGCCATTAGAAAGGAGAAAAACATATAATATAATCTTTGTGATCTCCAATATCAATTATTATTATTTGTATTTACTGAGCTACATGTTTTTAAAAAGAAAATATTTAATTTTGTGATCAGGATGTTATTAATAGCCAATAGCGAGGGTATATGTAAAGGGTGTCTCAGTAGGAATGCACTTTTTTATTTTGAAATAGAAGCACGTATATTTTGGGATAGTTGTAATTTTTTCATTGAATTTCATCTTTATAGAACATGATCTGATTGAATATGTGGGGGATTCAAATGGTTGTCGTAAAGTCATATGTTTAAAATATGACTTATATATAAAAGCACGAAAAAATATAACTGCTGTGAAAAACCCCTCATAATTTATTGTGCTATTTCCGCCAATTTATTTATTATTGGTTTCTGTTTGTTTTTAATTTTCTATCACCCATATTTATGTTAAAGGGATGTGACAGTTTTTTTTTTTTGATATTACCTGTAACTAGGAAAATATTCACCAAAAGACACCCACGACTCTGATGACAGCCCATTTTTCTTTTCACAAAATTTACCATGACTTTTTACAGGGATATTGTTGTATCACTTTACCGACGACGCGTTGGATCTCGGATTTAAGCTCAGTAATAGTTTTGAGTTTATTCGCATAAGCACGAGATTTTACAAAAGCCCAAAGCAAAAATCACTCGGCGTTAAATCGCATAATCACGTTGGCCAGTTTTCATTAGAATTTTATGAGATAATTTCTTATGGAAATCATTGCTGTGGCAGGCGACGCCAACTTGCTGAAACCACATGTCGTTCAGATTCATGTTGTTCAGTTAACGCTGCAAGAACTACGTTATCATGCTCCTGTTACGATTGCCATTAACATTCACTGCGATTTCGGCTTCATCTTCAAAAAAGTGGGCAGCGTAATTGGCCGCTTGAGAAAAATCCCCACCAGACAGTTGCTCGTTATGGGCAAATTTATTTCAATAGGATTTCATGTAAGTTTTCTGAACCCCAAATTCGACAATTTTGTGTTTATTCGAAGCAATTCGGATCGAAATTCGACTCATGGTAGATAATGACTTTTTTCTAAAAAAATCCATTCTACATCTCTATTTCTCTGCTGGTTTGAGCTCTAGAGTAAGCTAAATTTATTACTTATGAAAATGGAGAATATCTTTTGTCAAAATTTGCTGCTTAGTGCTTTGAAATAATTCAAGTTGTTGAGAACGATGCCGAAGTTATGTTTTCTGCGACACTTTCGTTTACAGCAGTAATGTGCTCAAAGGACCGACGAGTACTTTAATGTATAGGACTTTTAGTGTCTATAGCCGGCAATTTTTAAAAAAATTTTCAACCACTCTTGGAGTGGCTGTCACACTGGGTACACTTTCTGGACTGAAAATTCTTCGAGGACTGCAAGCGGTTTCAGCATAACCATCCGAAATTTTGTAACAAATTTTCACAATTTCTTTTGTAAAGCGCTCTCTTTTCAATAATAAAAAATTATTTAAGAATTACAGAGTTACCACTTGCACAAAAAAGGACACTTGAAGTTCATTCTTACTTAGACACCCTTTACTTATAAGATTGTAAGAAATTTGTGTTTGTATGTAAAATATATATTTTTGGAAATTATATTGGCGGTGTATATATTCAATGATCTCAAATACAAAACACAACTTCTTAGAATTTTTGTCTGTCTAATTGTCTTTCTGTCTGTCTTCCTGAACTCGACTAACTATAAAACTACTGGATGGATTTTTATAAAATTTGGTATGGTGATGCCTTAATATCTGGTTTAACATGGAATGTATATTTAAAGGAGAGATAATAACTCAGTTCTAACAAAAAAAAAAAAACTTATACAAAAAATTATATTAAATTATTCTACTGATCTTAATGGTACCTGAACGTTATTGAAAAATTATTATATAAACAAACATAACAGTGAAAGGAATATCAAATAATTTTACTAATATTATTAAAATGTATTTCCAAATAAAAATGGTTATAAACATTTTTGGCGATCAACTTAATGGTCCAGCTTTTAGTTAAACAACAAAGGAGTTAGTGAACGAACAAATTGATTAAAGAAAAATAACATGTTATAAGCTGATTCTTCAAATTAATAATCGGTTGTTGCTTAAAAATATATTTCATTAATACACAGATCTAAAAATTTTCTTTTTCGTATAACAACTCTATAAAACTCTGATATGAAAATTTTTTCGTCATATCATATCATATCATATGGTTTCAACATACCTTTTACTATAAAAAACCTACTATTTTATAGTTCTACAAAACAAAAGTTGATTCCCTGACAATCCTTTATAGAAACTGCTGATTTTATTATCTCCCTAGCCTTATAGCACAGACTGTAAACCTCTTTAAACATAAATCTAATGAGAGGAAGAAAAAAGTTGTCTACATGATTTCTAAAATCTTTAAATTCATAATTAATTTAAAACGGTCTTTAAAATTACACAAATCTTTTGCCAACAATCATTCATTCCTACTGTACGCCACTAAGGATTACAAACTTTCTGTATGAAAGGAAAGAAAAAGAAAAAAATTCAAAATAGTCATGCACGAAAGTAATAAAATTTACCAATAAACCAGCCATAACATGATTATGGTTTTACGAGCAAGGTCCGCTGTCTCTCTCTGCTTCATTACAAGCTGCTCAAGCCGTTAAAGAAAAATATTCTTAAAAAAAAACATATAGAGGAAAATCTATAAAAGTCATAAAAATTCTTTGAGCAACTTGTTGTACTGTTTGCTGTGACTTGGTGACAAGGCACGAGGAAAAAATTTAAATTAAATATTTTTTTTGCTGAAACTTTAAAAGTAGATTGCGTTTTTAATCGTTTTTTTTTCTTCTTTTTTTGTTTGCAATAAAATAAAATTCCATAAGCTGTAGTTCTGGTGCATGTGTTAAAAACTTTCTCTTTCTTAAAATAGTATTTTGGAAATTTACACGACTTGTATATTTTCCTTTAGAGGCTGGGCAATTTTCACATATGAGCCAGAACGTCTTGCTGTTTTAATTCGAAAAATATCTTTAAATTAATTTTAACGCATGACTTCTTTTAATTTCCTTCTGCATTTCGCATATGGTGACTTGTATGTTGTAACATAGAAGAAGAAGAAGGACAGTGTAAACGACAGTAGGAATATGAACAAGAAAAAAAAAAATAAATTTAAAAATAAATATTTTTTTAAATCAGAATTTTTTTTAAAGGATTTGTTGTTGGCTGAAGGGATTTTAGTATGAATACGTTAGGTTAGGTTAGGCTGAAAGGAGGGGTACTGCCAAGCCCAAACCTGTTGCAGGTTCTTAAGGAATAAAAATTTTCCTACTAGAAACTTAATCCCAAATTAATAAAATATTTCAACTAAGCCAAAATCCCAATCCCTTTAATGCAATTCCTTAGGGATTGTAATTTGTAATTCTTAAGATATTCCCAGTTCCGCATAGTGCACATGTTAAATTTCTCGTATCTAATACGCCCAAATTCAGGATATTTACAAGCTACATGAGTTCTTCTCTCCACATAAACTGTTACTGCATTTGTTAATCTCATAGTGTTTGCCCACTCAGTTTCAGAATCTCCTACGTTTACTCAAGATTTGGATCACCCCATAGTATAACCTTCACCTTAGGTTAGGTTAGATTCGGCAGCCACCCGAAGGCATAGCTCACTTGGGTCCTTCGAGAGTCCCGTTGTGATAAACCTTACTGCCATTAGTATTTTGCCACTTCCTGGCATGTCTTTCCATCGCTCAAACTTTAAGGTCTTTTTTGAACCTCTGAAAGGGTTTTAGATTTTCCAAAGTGATGGTAATTAAAAATGATCCCATTTAAGATAGTTTGACAAACTCTTCGTTTCTGATTATGCCCCGGTATCTATATCACCTCAAGACGTTCAAAATTGGCATGCGAGTTTTACTCACTATTGCATGGTAGGACAAGAGTTTTTTCGTCCATTAGGATATTCATCACATTCTCTCTCCTCCGATATTTTCGCGATGCAGTTACCTGTCTCAGATCTCACTGGGATTTTGTCACATGCTACATCTGTGACATTTCCTATCGGCAAGACATCAATTCTTTTTTTGTTATCTGGTTTTATGGACTCTTACAGATTTTGATATTCTAAGCACAAGGACAACTACGGCTGGTGAAATACTAGGAGGTCAGACTTAATAGCAGACTTAAATCCAACAATACCGCCGACAAAGCTGGGAGAATAATCGGTAAGCATATGGCAAATGTAGGAGGACCAACACAGCTCAAGCGAAAGTTGTAAATCAATTACTACAAATTCAGTGCTTTTATGTGGTCGAGAATTGTGGGGCACATATTTTAGAACACAAAACAGACGAAATATACTATTGGCTACACAGAGAACATCGGCGCTAAGATTAGCATCAGCATATCGGACAGTTTCACAGGGACCCGTTTCAGCAGTTCAATCCCCATAGACCTTTTAATTGAGGAGAGATTTAAAATATATGCTAAACGAAAGCAGGGAATCGAAGTAGATCATGGGGAGTTACGAATGGAAACACTAAGGAAGTTGCAGGAGAAATGGAACAGTTCTGTAAAGGGAAGGTGGACCGCAAAACTAATTCCAGGGATTAAGAAATGGTTCAGCAAAAAAATGCATCCAGCATTTTTCATTCAGTCCAAATGCTGTTGGGACACGGCTATTACCGAAAATACTATTTTAGAAAGGAAAAGATGACGATCTAAAAAAAAATGGTCTCCTACCAGCCAGTTCGTGCACCTATCATCTCCGTCTATATAAAGATTAATGTTTTCAGTATTTTTTACCTTAATAACTTCATCCCATTTTCCCTCCTCTGGTATTATGTTGATGTAGTTACCGCTCTCATTGGGTTTTTCTCACATTGTACCTCTGCCTTGATTCTCATAGATTAGATAGAGGTTAATCTTTGGTGTCATCTTTAATGGTCTCTCATTAGTCATTCGCCTATTTCTATTTATTAAATAGCAGCCAAAGCTGTTTCATATTTCAACTGCATGTCATTTAAAAAGGCACACACTTTCCAAAAGACAAATTGATTTATACATGTATAACTTGGAGGATAAATTTGAATAGCAAGAGTATAAAATTGTGTAAAATCTAAACAATATTAAAATCTCTGACCAAAAATAACAATTATAGATATGTAACATAAGGATAGACAGACAGACAATTGAGCGACCGCTGTAAAATCGATCTAGAAAGCGATTTAATGGTCAAAGTATAACCATAAAATAGTTTAAAGGATATCAAAAAAATAAAAAATGCAAATATAAGTACTTACAAGCAAAGGATACACATACAAACAACAATCCTTATACACATACAAACAAATAAACAAAACAACAAAATCTATCGGATCTAACATCGAACAACAAAATCTCGAAATGAATATTCATATTTGCCAAATCATTTTCCCCCTTTCGTTAATATCAAGAATCAAAACGAAATGGAATTTTTAAACAAATAAAAAAAGCAAATATTACAGCAAATACATACATACATACATATTTGTTATTCAAATATATCATATTATACATACAAACATACAGCCATACATACAAATTCATTAATACTCGTATATGAGGTCACATATTGTAATTCGGCAAACTCTGCTTCTGAATAAAAGAAGAGACGTCAGTCATCATGTTAATGATAATGTTCAATTTGGTATGATAAACTGGCAAGAATATTAAAAGACAACAATTCATGAAGAAAAGTTAAGCTTTCACACACATTCAAACAATACGGAAAAAAGTTTTGACTGTTAAATTAAAAATAAATGGAAGGAGAAATGTTTATTTGACTTTGTCAAAGAATAAATATGCAGGAATTCTTAAACTTTTAAATAACTTGTGTGGATTTAAGTTTAAAAAAAAGGGGAGTTTGTAAAAAAAAACTCAAAATTTTATCTTAAAAAACCGAAAATATTGATTAGAAAATAAATTGAATAATACGAACGAAATTTTGTACAAAAACCTTACAAAACAATTTAGTCTGAAAAATTAAAAAAAAAAAATCATTCCACTCGGCTAGTGTCGGTAAAATATAATTTTTCAAGATTTATTCTTTCATATATCACAATTAAAAAAATTCTTTGTAAAATAGAAAATGTTAAATATGAACTCAAGCCTAATTAAAAATTTAAAAATATTAGTAAAAAAACTTAATCCGACAATAGATTTTTTATAAAAATTTTCAACAAATTAATAGATTTAAAAAATCTTTCTACAAAAAATTTTAAAGACTTTAAACCAAGGCGAATTCATACAGGTGAAATTATCAACCCAGCTGATGGGGATACTTTAATATTGGTTGAATTTGCCTTGATTTTATTTATTAATTCAAGAAAGGAAAATGTGATTTTGGCTTCGGTATTAAACAATTAACTTAAGTGTACTTAATTGATAATAAATGTACTAAATTTATGTATATTTGTTGCTTTGGCGTCACTAATAATGTGTTTCAAAAATTTGTAACCTTTTTTTAATAAAATTTTATTATATAATATGTCATCAAAACTTTTCCATCCCTGATATACGAATTTGCCTTAACATTAAAGATTACCTATAAAATTGCTTTCGCCGTTGCATATACCTGTATGAATATGCCTTGACTTTATAATATTCGATAATTTTTTTTTTCAAATGAATCGTTTATAAGTTAAACCAGTAGTCGTTTTTTTTATAGTAAACTTTAGCACCTCTATTGCGAATAGGCAGTAAAATATTAATTCTCATGAACCTTTTGCTCCCCTCGATGGAAAAATTTTTATTATGGATTTTCTGTTGATCTTTCGATCAGTTCATTAAACAGCTCTTCAAAATAAATTAAGCTTTCACTGCATATTGGATGTAGTTAAGAAGAAGAAGAAGTGATAGCATCTTTGGGGAATTTATTATTTTATTCACGATTGGTATTTTAGAGAAAATAAAAAATATTTCGATAAGAAAAATATTGGCGATAGGGGTAAATATCAAAACTTTTTTGGATTAGTAACCCCGATAATTACTTCCGTATAGTAAATTTTATTGGAAAAATTGTTTCCTATTCAAAATTTCATCTGAACAGAAAGAATTTTTATAAAAATATTAACTTCAGAAAACACTTTTAAAAATTTTTAGAAAAAATTTTCTCAAACATAAAGAAAGTTTTTTAAATTTAATTTGATTTACAGGCTATAAGTTCAATGTGATAATGACAGAATATCTGGGAAAAGACTATTTAAGTTCCACCCGACAAAAAAAATTTTGTATCGAAAAAAAATTTATAAGAAAAGGGTTTTTACGGAAAATTCATTCAGCCAAAATTTTTGAATAAAAATTGAATTAAACAAAAAATTTTTTTATAGAAAATATATGAAAACAAAACATTTTGTTTTTCGAAATTTCAACCGACAAATAATGTTCTATACAAGACCTGTATGAAGGGGTATATGCAACGGAAGATTTATACAATCACCCGACTTTTGAGGGGTGTTTTCTATCATGGTGAATTCCCATATCAGCGATGGAAAAGTCGTCATGATTCGTTTAATTTAAAACAATTAAAAACGATATATGTGACTTGCTCCACGAAAAGGGACCTCTGCGCCGAAAATTTTTTTTTTTAATTTTTTGAGTGATTCTGTATCAAATGCCGCAAACCGCAAGTTTTTATGTTTTTCAGTTTTTTTTACAAATCACCTGAAAAGATGAACATAATTAATGAAAAAATTTAAAAATGTGATATAAACAGATAATATATATAATATTTGAAATTTAAAAAAAGTTTAATATCAAAGGTACAAAATTACAAAAATATCAAAATTTTACTCTTTTTTTACTCCTAACACGCTTTTCTGGTGATTTTTCTGTATTTTGCTGCTTTTCACCTTTGTCTGATTTTTTAAGGAAGTTCTTCCAGCGCTTTTTTTAAACGCGATTTTCTCAATAACTTCTTTTCGGCGCAGAGGTCCCTATTCGTACAGCAGGTCACATATATTTGTGATACACATGATCACATCAAATATAAAACAATTTAGTATATTTGTTATTAAAAAAGTTCACTTTAGTTAATTTTTCAATACCTGAATATAAGTCTTATTTTCCAACGCTGCATAAATAAAGAAAATCAATTATAATTTAAAAATTTTAACATTATGCTTTCCCATCAGCTGTTGAAGTGGAGTATGTATGAATATTCCTAGGTTCTTTATATAATTTTAGCCGAAGAAAAAAGTTAACTACAAAATTCAATCTGATAAAGATATTTATAAAAAAATTTTAGCCGACAAAAAGTGTTCAATAAAAAATTTTGCCCGACAGCCAACAAAAAATTGTATACAAGATTTAATCGGAAAAAAAATTTCTTATAGAAAATTTTATCAGCAAAAATTTGTAAAAGTAAACTTAAGCAGACAAAATTTTTTAAAAGAAAATTTTTATCAGACAAAATTTTTTATAAAAAATTGAAGCTTATAACTAGTTATTTTTCAAATAAATAAGATTTTTTTGTAGAAAAATTAATTCCAGACATTTTTTTGAGAGTAAAGAGGACAAAAATTTTTTTTAATACAAAATTTTCTCTAAAAGAAAAAAATTTTATAAAAATTGTCATTTTCAAAAAATATTTTTAAAGGAAATTTCTTCCGCCAAAAACTTTTTCATAAAAATTTAATTCAACAAAAAATTGTTACAGAAAATTTCAATTCAATTCAATTTATTTATTACAATAATAGTAACCTAGCCTATGGGCCATAATCAGTTACAAACATCTTCTACTAAAAAGTAACTACTTAGAATTTCATCAAACAAAATATTTTGACAGAATTATGTAGAATTAAAAAAAACAAAAATTTTCTATAGAAAATTTAAGAAGACAAAACATTAAAAAAAATATTAATTATAAATAAATTTCACCACCAATTTTATTAAATTTCATCACCAAAAAACTAAAAATATTTTCTAGAATATTTTATTCGACAAGTAATGTTCTATAAAAAATCTAATGTCCGACAACCGTCGAAAAGATTTATAACAACATATAATCTGAGAAAAAATGTTTTATAGAAAATTTCATGAGACAAAAATTTTTTTTAAGAAAATTTCGTTAAACACAATTTTTTATAGACAATTTTATCCAACAAAAACTTTTTAGAAAATTTTAATCCAATAAAAATTTTTCAATTGAAAATTTTTTGTTAGTTGAACAAATAATAATTTTTGAATAGAAAACCTAATACCTACATTTTAGTTATAAAAGAGACAAAAATTTTGTTCTTTCGAAAATTTCGTCTGAAAAAAAAATTTTATATAAAGATTTTTATTACATAAAATATTTTTAGGGAAAATTTTTTTCCGCAAAGAAATTTTGTTACAATATTTTTTTATAGATTTTTAGAAAATTTTACCAGACAAAAATTTTTCAGGAAAAGATTTAAGAAGACAAGGACAAAAGTATTTTATAAAAAATGTATTTGATATAGTTCCATTAAAATACATATGTGCCAAAATTGTTATTTTTTTGGAAAACTTAATCCTACAATTAATGTTGTATAGAATTCTTAATCCGATTAATAATGCTCTAAATAAACTTTAATTAGACATAAAAATTTTACTACAAAATTAACCTCATAAAGAAATTTATATGAAACTTGAGCTGATAAAAAATATTCTTTAGAAGATCGGACGACAAATAAAGTTTTATAAAAAATTTGATCAGACAAAAATTTTTGTATAAAAATTTTCATGTTTCTTTGTATAGAAAATGCGATTAGACAAAAAATTTGAAATAGAAAATTTTAACAGACAAAAAATTTATATAGAAAATTTCATTCGACAAAATTTTTTTTTATAGAAATTTTAAAACGACAAAATTTTTTTAAGGAAATTGAAGTAAGCAATAATTTTTTATAGAAAATTGAAGCCTACGTTTTTGATAGAAAAGGCCCAAATTATATTTGTTATAGAAAGTTGTGGGCGACATTATATTTTCTATAGACAATTTTTAGCCTATAAAACATTTTTAATAGTAAATTTTAATATTAATAACTTTTCTTTAGACAATTAAGACGTCTTGTTTCTATAAAAAAATTTCATGAATTAAAAAATGTACTACTTTTATACTTTTTTTGCACTATCAAAAATTTTTCTAGATTTCTAAAATATAAACATTTGTAAACTTATTTGGAAAGTTTTAAAATGTACTTCTCTTTGGTGCTTTATTTGGGAAACAATGATTTATAGGGTTACATAGAAAAGTGTGTCACCTGAAAACACCAAAGAAATGCCTAAAATTATGCAATACTTTATATGAGTTTTAATTTTAAACGGTAAAGTATGCTCATGTAAGTATAAATTTTGTTAAAATATTTAACATATTATAAATAAACAAATTTGTTTTTTTTTAGACAATAGCGTCACTTTTCAATTATTAAAACTGTTAAGCGTTTGCTGGTAACATTCAAAGAAAACTTGTTAAAAATACCACACTTTTTGTGTTGTGCACCCTTTACTTTCATTTCAAAAATAAATTTTGCTGCAATACTCACACTTTTTGACTTAGCTTTGTTGGTGTTTGTAAATGTTTGCGTTTTATTTTTTATTTTTAAATCTAGTAACGTATGAGGGTTAAACGCTTTTAGAATTTAAATTTTATTTTTTCGGTTTCTTTCTCTTTTCATATTCATTATTCTACAAAGAATGTGTAGTTGAATATTTCTTTTTGGTTGGTGTTTACGCTCGTTTAACACTTCTGTTTTTGGTTTAAATACACACAGAGAAAAAAAATAAGATTCTTTTTTGACTAACTAACTGTCAGTCCGTCTGTCATTCCGCTCTATAGCACGTGTGGTTGTATGTCTGTCCGTGAAATAAAGGTTTTCTTTCTCTTGTTTGTGGCTGATTGAATGCATGTTTTTCTTTTTTTGTTGGCTTGATAATGTTGATGATGATGTTGATTGTTTGTTTTTAAACTTCATTGATATGCAGGCTACAAAATATTTTTGCTTTTTTTCTTTGCTTAACCCAATACGGTTTTCTTATTCGTTACCCGCACATTTAAATCCCCAGTGAGTGTGAGAGATAAATAGGATTCTATTTAGATGCTTTGAGTACTTTTTGAACTTGTATTGTGGGGATCCTTTGAGGTTATTTCATTTTTCGTTTTACAAGTGATGGATTACGTTTCAAAAAAAAAAAAAATATTTAAATAAAAAAGTAAGAAATGCTTTGTAGATGCTCTAGTTTTTAAAGTCAAACAAACTCTCAAAATAAAATGGATACAAATATTTATTTATAGTTCTCAAGTTAGATTCATAAAAAATAATTGAGAAATGCAGTTAGATTTTTTTGAAAAGTCAAAACGTTAAATAAATTTGTTTCTTTTACATTAAGAAAAGAGAGAGAGAGCTTTAAGAATAAATACTTTAAAACAAATAGCAACTAATAAAATAATAGTGTCTCTAGGAATCCTAAAATTATATGCATATTTGTAGTCAATAGTCAGTTAGTGTACAACAGTTTTTAAGTTTTCTATAAAAATACAATTAATTTAATTTAAAACACTTAATTTTAAAGAAAATTTTCTCTACAAAATGTCGCCTGAATTTGTGAACAATATATTTCTAAGGAAAATTTAAATGGTCTTCAATTTATATACAATTTCTTGTCTTCTGAAATTTTCTATAAACACTTTTTTGTCGCTTTCAATTTTCTATAGAAAAATTTTGTGGCCTTAAATTTTTTTTTGTGAAACAGTTTTTGTCACCTAAGATTTTTTTATAGAATATTTTTCTCGCTATAAATTGTCTACAGGAAATTTTTATTGCCTTAAATTTTCTTTAAAAAAATTTTTGTCGCTTTAAATCTTCTATAGAAAATTTTTTGTCGCCTTTTGTTTTTATGTGTAACTCTTTTTGTCATCTTAGATTTTCCATAGAAAATTTCTTCTCGCTTTAAATTGTCTATAGCAAATTTTTATTGCCTTTAATTTTTTTTAGAATATTTTTTTTCGCTTTAAATTTTATATAGACAATTTTTTGTCACCCTTAATTAATTTTTTGCCACCTGACACGTTCTATAGAAAATTTTTTATGTTCTTATTTCTGTAAGAAGCTTTTGCCTGTTTAGATTTTAAATAAAACAAATTTTTCTGAAATATTGTGGATTAGAATTTATGTCAATTTTAATTTTTTTGGGGCGGGCATACTTTTTGTCTGCAGAAATTTTCTAAAGAAACAAATTTTGTCACCGTAAATATTTTACAGAAAAGTTTTGATCGCTTCAAATATTGCAAAGAGAATTTTTTTACGCCTTCAATTTTCTATCGAAAACTTTTTGTCTCCTTATACATCCTAAAGAAAAATGTCATCCTGAATATTATATTGAAAATTATTAGTAGCGTAAAATTTTTTAAAGAAAATTTATTATTAGTCACGTAAAATTTTTTATAGAAGATTTATTATCGCTTTAAGTTTTCTATAAAATATTTTTTATCGGATCAGATTTTTCATAGAAATATTGGTTGTCTCCTTAGGTTCCTTGTAGAAAATTCTTTTTCGCCTTAGATTTTATAGACATTTTTCTTGTCGCTTAAGATTTTCTATAAGTTTTTTTCACTTTAGAGTTTCTATAGAATATTTTCTGTCGTCTTAAATTTTATTTAGGGAATTTATCGTCGCCTTAAATTTTTATACAGAATTGTTTGTTGCCTTACATTTTTTATAGAAAATTTATTGTCCCCTTAGTTTTGTTAAAAACTTTTTGGTCCCTTCAGATTAATTATGAATATTTTTCTCTTAAATTTTTTGAATAAGATTTCTTGGTGCCGTAAATTCGTTGATCATCTTGAATATTCTACAGACAATATTTGGTCGCCTTAAATATTGCAAAGAAAATTGTATCTCGCCTTTAATATTCGATAAGAAATTTTTCAGCCCAAAATTTTTGTTGCCCAATGTATTTTATTGAAAACTATTAGATGCTTAAAATTTTCCATAGAAAATGGTTTGTTGAATTAAATTTTCTATAGAAATTATTTTTTGTCATTTTAGATTTTCTATAAACATTTTTTTTGGCTTTAGATTTTCTATGGGATATGTTTGTAGCCTTACATTTACATTAAAGATATTTTGTTCCCTTAGGTTGGGTTAGGTTGAAAAGGAGGGGCACTAAAAGTCCAAACCCATGACAGGTATACACTTATGCCCGGTTGGTATGTTGTGCGCTTCATATGGAAAACGTAATTCCCAAACAAATAATATAATAATATAATAATAATAATCATAATTTTCCATAAGTAATGGACTAGTTTAAGAACGCAGTCCCCTCAATGTAATTCCTTATGGATCTCCAGTTCGAGTTCCAAAGTAATTCCAAATTCGGCATAGTATCCACTGTAAAATTTTCTCGCTTCAGATATGACCAAACGCAGGACAATGACAGAGATGGTGAACCAAAGTCTTATCCTCTTCCTCGTATGCTCTACATGTCGTTTTCTCAGACAATTTCATGCGAGCTAGATGGGTTCTCAACTCCGTATGACCTGTAATTACACTGGTTAGTCTCCTAAGTGTTGGTCTACTCAGTCGAAGAAACTCCTTTGATTTCCTAAGATTTGGGTCAAACCATAGTATGTTTGTCACTTTACCGACATCAGTGCCCTGCCATTTTCTGACATGTTCTTCCATCGCCCAACATTAAAGTTCCTTTTGTTCCCTTACACTTTGAAAAAAAAATTTTCGTGTGTTTAATTTTTTTTTAAAACATTTTTTGTTAGAGCTTGTGACGTGGTTACCAAGGTAATATAATAATAGTCATAATAACATAGAAAATAATATATAAATAGAATAAATGAATATATATCGCGAACCCCCATACTACAAGTCTTAGTTAACACCCCTTTGTTTACCAAACGAACAACAAATGACTTTGAATTCTCATTTGGTTCATTCGTAGATACGTATAAGTGTATTAAATAAATAAGAATGTAGTAGGGGCTGTTCAGACAAGACAAGAATTTTCTTCACTGGGTGCTAGGAAAGTAATACCAACCCAGGTCCTCGGAATTATATTTGAGTGCCACTTCAAACAAAAGATTCGGCTAACTGTTTCTCATACTGTGGTTTCGACTGAATGTTTCTCAGATAGAGGCTTCGACTGACTGTTTCTCACATTTTTTTTCGGATCTCAAATTTTAAAGGAACGGCAGGTTAAAAAATGCAATAAAAACTGTTTCTTAGTTTTAAAATAAGCTGTTTAATATTTTCCTTTAGTTGATTGCAGTCGTTAAAGATATAAATTGTTAGATTATAAAATCAGCCACACAGCCACCAAACATACAGCCACTTGGCCATATTTAACTTCAAATTTCATTCGCCACTAAATTTATTTTATTTTACAATCCATAAGATCAAATAAATTTTGCATATAAATTCCCAAGTCCGGCCAAACAGAAATAAACTATAAAAAATAACGCAAATCACAATTTATAATCTTTAGTGTATATTTTATTATTTTCCTTTTTTTTTTTTCTTAAAAATACAATTTATGCAAATTTGACAAGGCAAAAGCTAAAGTCCAGGAATAAAATCAAGAAATACAACTTAAAGGATTTAAACAATATTTATTTGTTAATTCAATACTATATTAACATACACACGCAGATTTATCATAAAACACTTAACAAAACTTTATAAAGAGTGTCTGCAAAGAGCATGGCGTGTTGGCAGTATAAGACAAACATTTACTGAACATCGTTTAAATTGAAAAATATAGATTTACATGTACAAACATACAGACGCAAAGTGTGTGTCGCCGACAAAAAAAAAAAAATAAAAAATTAAAATCAAACATAAGAATTAAACAAAAATTGTAGCCCAACATGCAGATGAGAAATGATCAATGATCATAAAGGCTGCTGTACCGTTTATTGTGCTTCGAAGGGGATTTCATCAAATACCAGCAGTAGATGCTTTCGTATGCGTTGTTTGTTGTTGGTGTGGAAGTGATTATTATTTATTTCTTAAAGCATGTTTAGAGGATTTAAGTCTAAGCTTGTGCTAAGAAAACATTTATACAACATAGAAACAGGGTATTAAAAGAGTTAAATTAAAAAAAATTATCGGAGAAAAAATGTTTTACCAAGAAGTATGTTGAATGAAGGAATTTCAACAAAAATTTTGTTTCTATAAACATTTTGTACAAAAAAAAAAATTAATAAAAATTTAATTTAAAAATAAATTTTCTACAGGAAATTTGTTAAAAATATTAAAAAAAAAATTTTTTATCAGCTAAAAAAATTTTTCTATATATTTAAACTTTAATCAGAAAAAATTTCTCAACTGGAAATTTTACCTGGCAATCATTTTTTTATAGAAAATTTAATCAGACATAAATGTACCTGTAAAAAAAATTATAAGGAAAATTTTCTCAGTAATTTTTTGATAGAAAACTTGATCAAATAAAATATTTTTTATAAAAAATTTTGTCAGACTAAAATTATTTTATAAAAAATTTATTCAGACAAAAATTTTTCTACAGAAAATTTTATCAGATAGAAATTTTTCCAGAGACAATTGATCAAACAAAAATTTCATTTGAATTATTTTTATAAAAAATATCGTCTTATTATCTTGATCTTTTTAATAATATTTTTTTTTCTTGAATTTAAGATCACTTCTGTTAAGACAAATGTTTTTCTACAGAAAATAGGAAATTAGTTTATAAAAAAATTCTATTGAAAACCTTATGAAAAAAATTGTCTATGAAAGAATTTAATCAGACAAACATTTTTCAATAGAAAATTTTAGCAGAAAATAAAATAATAGAAAATTTTATCAGGAAAAAATTTTTAACAAATTTTTTTATATTTGATTAGACTTAAATTTTTTTGTAGAAAATCTGATTAGAATATAATAACACTATATTCGATTTAGGTCGGTAGGTAAGGCCGGTGTGTAGCAACCTTCACACCCTCACCCAGAGACCAATACGGTTCATTGTGATGAAATATTCGATTTAATCAGAAAAAACATTTTCTAAAAAAAATTATCAAGCACTTAATTTTATACAAAAAATTTTATCAAACTGAAATTTTTTAAATAAAAACGATAAAAAAAAATTTCTGGAGGAAATTGTATCAAACACAAATTTTTCTATAAAAACTTTGATCGGTCTAAATTTTTCTGTAGAAAACTTGATTAAACAAAACAAATTTTGTATAGAAAATTTTATGAGACACAAATTTTTGATCCGACACTAAATTCTGTTTAAAAAATTTGATCAGACTAAAATTTTTCTAGAGAAAATTTCCTCGAACAAAATCTTTTTTTATAAAAACTTTGATTAGACAAAAATATTTCTATTGGAAATTCGATTGGACAAAAATTTTTCTATAAAAATTGGATCAAACAAAATTTTTTTTAAAGAAAATTTTCTTATAGAAAATTTCAGCAGTAAGTTTAATAGACAAACAAAGATAATCTGATTAGAACGTGTTATTTTTGTAAAAAATTCAATCATAGAAAAATTTTTCTATTAAAATTGATAAGACATTCTCTACAGAAAATTTCGTCTGATTAAAATTTTTCTAGAGACAATTTGATGGAACAAAAATGTTTATTTAGAAACTTTGATCAGACTAAAATTTTTCTAAATTAAAGTTGATCAAACAAAAATTTTTTTCAAAGAAAATTTGATTGAAAAAAAAATTTTTTTAAGAAAATTTGTTCAGACAAGAATTTTTCTACAGAAAATTTTATCAGATAAAAATTTTTTCCAGAGACAACTTGATCAAACAGATATTTTTCTATAGAAACTTTGATCAGAAAAAATTGTTTCTATAAAAAATTTGTTTGAAAAAAGTTTTTTCAAAGATAATTTTATTGAAAAAATAAAAATTTTATAGAAACTTTGATCAGACAAAAAATTTTCTAAAAAAAAATTTGATCAAACAAAAATTTGTTCCAAAGAAAATTTGATTGATAAAAATTTTTCCAGAGACAATTTGTCAAACTGAAATTTTTCTATATAAAATTTGATCAAAAAAAAATTTTTCTAGAGGTAATTGTATCAAACAAAAATGTTTCTAAAGAAAATTTGTTTAAAAAAAAATTATAGAAAATTTGTTCAGACAAGAATTTTTCTATATAAACTTTAATCAGATAAAAATTTTTTTATATAAACTTTGGTTAAGAAAAAAAATTCCTAAAGAAAATTGTATCAAACAAAATTTTTTCCAAAGAAAATTTGATTGAAAATTTTTTTTTAATGGAAGATTTGTTCAGACAAGAATTTTTCTATAGGAAATTGAAGCAGATAAACATTTTGCTAGAGACGATTTGATCAAACAAAAATTTTCCTATAAAAACATTGATCAAAAAAATTTTTCTAGAGACAATTTTATCAAACAAAAATGTTTTTTAAAGAAAATTTCATCAGACAATAATGTTTATACAGAAAAATGATTATGGCAAATAGTTTTTTTAAAGTAAATCCGACAAAAAAATTCTATGTCGCAAATTTGATACTACAGTTTTTGTAGAAAACAACATAATGGTTCGATACGACAAAAAAAAAATTTATTTTTTTAATTATAATTTAAAAAAAAATTTAATCATGTATTGCAAATTTTGTTTTTAATATCTTTATTGCGTAAAAATTGATTGTCTTACAGCTCTGCTTATCTAATATTGGTTTAAATCTCTCTATAAAAAATTAAAACAAGAATCTCTATGATGTTTATGCTAAAGTTGCAAGTAAATTTATGCAAGATACAAAATTGTTTTGCTGTATTTAAGTTTTTTCTTCTTCTCGCTGTTCACTGTTCGTTTTTTTTTTTTTGTTAAAGTTTTCGCTTAATAATTTTCTTGTGAGTCTTGATTCAGTTGCTTGTTTTTTTCTCTTGGCACAATGCCTGTTTGCAGATGCAGTCGTTGTCGCCGTCATTGTGTATGCTTAAATGACAGGCAAAAACCAAGTCAGGCTTTAGCTTTAAAAAAAAAAATAATAAAATAAAATAAACCAAATAAAAAAAACAGAAAACTGCTGCTATTCAAAAGCGTAGAAAACATTTAAGTGTTAAGCGCTTGATTAAAATTCTTGTTGCAACAACACTCTCTCGATGTATGTAAATTGTATATGTTGCACGACCCTGCCTGTTCGTTAGTCAGTTTGTCTGCTTGATTGCCGATTATTCGGCCGATTGTTGTAGTCGTTTTTGCTGTTGTTTGGTTAGTTGGTTGGCAATGTTGCGTGTTGCATTGTTAGTTAAATGTTGTCGACGTTTTTTTTTTCTTCGCTATCATTTTTGTTGTTTCTTGTGGTGTTGCTGGTTGTTGTTTAAATTGAATTGATTTGCATATTTCACGCAGGCGGTAGTTAAAGTTTGTTGTGTGAGTGTGTGTGTGTGTTTTTTTTGTCGTGATTTCTTTTTAATTCAGCTCAACGATTTACAATTTATTTAACAAAAAGGTTTATTTTGAGTTAATTTATTAAGATGTGTTTAACTTTCGTTGTCATATGTGTATACATTTTAAAATGTTTGTTACATGTGACGGCAGTTGACAAAAACAAGCAAGAAGAAGTGTTACTATAAACAATTTTAAAAAGCATAATTTCACGATGACATTTAATATAATAAATATTTTAGGTAAAAATGTGAGAAATTATTACAGACAGACATTCGAATTTCTTTATAATAAAGTTTGGAGAAATTCAAAAAAAAAAAAATTAAATCTCAAGAAAATCAGTTGAAAGATTATTTGGAGAAGATTTTACTGCAAAATATTTAATCAGAGTTTTTTTTTAATTTAATCACATGAAAATGACTGAAATAATATAAAATCCCAAGGAAATTAATTTTATCTCTAAAATATTTCATTAGAAAAAAATTCAGTTTCGAGAAAGAGTTTTTTAAATATTTGAAAAAATTTATTATTTAAAATTTTTGTTTGTTTTTGATTTTCCAGAAAAAAAAAATTATAATTTTATTTGCTAGAATATGTATTCTAATACAAGTTTGTTTTACCAAAAATGCTTTTTACAAATTTAAAAGTTATTACTCTTCCCATAAGCTTTTAAAAGTACTCCCAGCGTAGCATTCTTTAAAACACTAGAATAATTAAAATGATTAATGTTTTAAAAAGTAGAAATAGAAATGTAATGAACATTACGCATTTCTTTTGTATATATGCCACCAAAGAATACACAGGAACTGGAACGACAACAAAAGACTTCACAACCAACAATAATGATAGACACTCATGCATGGACAGACACACAGACAGCTCAACAACCAACTAAAACTAAATCTTTAAGGTACGAAATACGAATCATAATGCGAATGTTTGTCTAGTCACTGTCAGTTCTAAAATTTTTTGTTAAGAAAAAAAAAAAAAACTTAAAAATAAATGTGTTTGAAATGAAACTGACTGTCGGTTTGTGTGTGTCTGTCCATCCGTCCGTCCAAAAGTGACTATTTTTGTCATTTATTGCTTCACGTATGTTGCACACAAGAAAATAATGCATCTATTTGTTAACGAAGCAAGCTGTTTATGTTTGTATTGTGTGTGGCTAAGTCAAATTTGAACTTAATTTTTTTTATTATTATTTTTATTTATTTCTGTTAAAGCTTGTACTTTTAGCAAAACAATATCTCATTGTCATAATGGACATGCTTGACAATAAATAAAAAAATAAAATTAAAAAAAAAAAAAAAAATACTTCCTAAGCTGTCATTCATGTTGACTAGTCGTAGATATTCATACAAATGAAGTCAAGGAGTATTTACCTTAAATATATGATGAGTTATATTTAAAACTCAACCAAATGCGCCTGGTTCTTTATAATGACCAGTCATTTGCAGTCGTTGTTTCGAAGTCTGTTGTCATCATTATACCAGCAACTTGCCCGAAGATGATTTTTTAATTTACTAGGCTTCTCTACTTAAGGAATATTGATGTTAAAAAAAAAAAACAAATTTCTTGAAAAATGCACAATCCTGCAAACCATTTAGTTGTGTTTATTTGTAAAGTCATTTATAGGATACTTTATTGGATGTGGGATAAAGTATTATAAATTAACTTTTTGAGAATAGTTTTTGTTTTGTAATTTTTTTCTTTGAAATCATTTTGTCTGCTGCACAGACTGACCTGCTGGTTGAAAGTTAAATTTAGAAAATCTCGGTCTAGTGGCTCCGAGGAAAAACGTGTACATACGAAAAGTAAAGATTCTTATACATAAGTAAATATGTAAATAATTCAACTATAAGGTTGCGTTGAAAATTAAAAACTAGAAAAAATTCTTTTTTTTGATACCAAAGCTACCTAAGTTGTGGATATGAGTGGTTTTGGTACATTAATTTAGAATTTGTAAACAAATGACTGTAGCGCCAAATGATTGATAGCCATTTTACGATTCTTTTGATTAGGGGTTTGCAATCAATATATAGACATCGTTTTAATTATTTTTAAGAAATTGACTTAATACTAAACAATTTTATAAAAATATTTATGGCAAAATCCTAGTCAAAAACTTTGTCCTTAAAAAAGAATACTTGTCACAAATCATTTAAAATTTTTTGACCCAAATTTTATATATTATTAAATGTGTTAGTTTTAAAGTAAGTGTTTGGGAAAATGTTTGTCCCAAACTCTTTTGTAAAGAAAAATCTAAGTCCAAAACTATTTTCTATAGAAACATTTTTTGTGCCAAACTGTTTTCAATTGTCCAAACTTTTTTTAAAGCAAAATGTTTTTCCTAACGTTTTCTAAAAAAATATTTGTCACAAAATATTTTGTATAGAAAAATATTTGTCCCAAACTATTTTCTATAGAAAAAGATTTGTCCCAAATTGTTTCCTATAGAAAAACGATTTGTCCCATATTGTTTCCTATAGAAAAATATTTGTCCCAAACTATTTTCTATAGAAAAATACTAGTCCCAAACTATTTTCAATTGAAAAATACTTGTCCCAAACTATTTTCTATAGAAAAATATTTGTCCCAAACTATTTTCTATAGAAAAATATTTGTCCCAAACTATTTTCTATAGAAAAATATTTATCCCGAACTATTTTTTATAGAAAAATGTTTGTTTCAAAAATTTTTTTTATAGAAGAATTTTTGTCCCAGACTTTTATGTACATAAAAATCTTTGTCTCTCACATTTTTTTAAATCTTTTTTACGAAATATTTTTTATAGAAATTTTTTATCCTAAACAATTTTGTATAAAATAAACTATTTTTTCAAAATTTTTCCTAAACAATGTTTGTCCTAAATAAACTATGTATGTATATAAGAAAATCTTTGCTCCACACTATTGTCTAAAGAGCAGTCTTAATCTCAAACTATTTTGATTAAAAAATAATTGTTCCAAACTGGTTTCTACAGAAAAATTTTTATGCAGATCTGTTTTCTATAGAAAAATGTTTGTTCCAAATAATTTTATATAGAAACAAATTTGTCCAACATTTTTCTATAAAAAAGATCTATGTCCCAAACAATTTCTATAGAAATATCTTTGTTACAAATAACTTTCTATAGAAAAAGCTTTATCCACATTTTTTTTATAGAAAAATATTTGTCCCAAACTATTTGCTATAGAATAATATTTGTCGCAGCTATTTTTTTCCATAGAAATTTCCTAGCACCAATTTTTTTCTATAGAAAAATCATTTAAGAGTCATTTAAATTATTTCGTAAAAAATTTTTGTCGTTAATTCTTTCTGTAAAAGAGAGTTTGCAAAAATAATTTGTAATAAGAATTTCCCATTGGAAATTCTTTGCTTGGGTCTTGTATATATAATAAAACTATATTAATAAAATAAAGTTTGTGAAAAATAGAGTCAAATGTGTTCCGAATCTCTATTTATAAAATATTCTTTGTTTTAAGCTAAATATGTGCTATAAAAGAACTTTTGTCCTAAATTATTTTACATCGAAAAATCTTTGTTCAGAAATACAGATCTTGATTAAAAAATTTGTATATAAAAAACTTTTTTCCCTTACTCTAAATATTAATGACAATTCTTTTTTGCTGAAAAGTCCTTGTCTCAAGACTTTCTGTTCAGAAATTTTCGGTAGAAATTTTTTTCTATAAGATTATATTGTCCCAAACTTGGTTTCAAAGGTTTTATAGAATGTCCTACTCCCACATAACTTTTCTACAGAATTTTTTTCCCATTTATATATATACGTTAAGAAAATACTTTTCCCCTTCCCTAATAATGTACCATTATTGATGGGTGGCATTTGTTAATGTTTAACAATTGTTTAGTAATTTTTCATTTTCTGCTCATATTCTCTATGAGCTGATTCCTAGACAGTAAACTGCCATTGCTACTACCTGTTTATTACCCACATCAGACGAAGAAACAGCTTTAAGACTTTTGTAAATATTTTTCATAATGGCTGGTCTGCTATAATTTGAAAACTATTCTTTTTATGGACTGGTCTATTGATAAGTTTAAAATAAATAATGGACAGAGTTATCAATAGATTCCTAAGTATAGACATGCAGTCAATAACTAGAGTTCTTAGAGATACTTTTTATGTGTTATTGGTCATGTTTGTAGTTGCTATTGTTGTTATTTTTCATTGTTAATGTATGCTGTTACGACCACTATGTCATTTAATGGTTTTCAAGTTAAACATTTCCTTTATATCTCAGCATGAGATTTAATATTGTGAAGAAGTGGTAATATACAGAAAATGTTTCACAAACTAATAATTTGTAAGTAGACCAAAGGCTTTAGAATAAAACTTACTCTGTTATTGACTATAGGTAAAAATACATAAGTTTGCAAAAAGTCGACAATTTACCACAAACCTCCCGTTTTATATTGAAAGAAATAATTTTAATTTCTTTATAAGAAAACGTCTCTCTTTTATAAACTTCCCGTTTATTACTTTATTTTTGTAATGAACTCATTTTAATTTTATGCAAGTTTTATAAAATGTTTTTAATTTAACATGATGAGCAAAAAAAACAACAACTTATGCAAATACTTGAATATTAAAATTCCTATCTTTATACTCTGCAGCATGTAATTCATCCTCCAATTTCTAAGAGACTGTAGACATCAAGTGTGTTTGTGTGTGTCCTTAGGGTCTTGAAGGTTGGCCTCAGTGTTTGTGTGTTTAAAGTAAGAAAATATAAAAAAAATACCGCGTCTTAATGTTTAATAACAAAAAATCCAAATTCTTTTCATGTAAATGTGCCACTAAATATTGTTACGTATGTGTACAAGTTATTAAACACCCAAACGACGATGAACCACCGACACTGCCGGAGGCCACCGGTAGACACCATTAACAACCACAACAAAGGCAACAACACAAATAATAAATTTTCATACATCTCGAACAAAGTCAATAAACACCAGCGACACTGACTTTTGTTTCATCATTACCATCTTGCCGTCATCATTGTCATCTTCCTAGTCGTCATCGTCGTTGTCGTTGTCAGTCATCTTGAGCAGCAGCATATGATTGGTTATTACACGCAATTAATATGCTAAGTGCAATTATTGAATACTAATGAGTTTTAATATCAAACTTATTCTTTTCAATTTTATTTTAATTTTTTTTTTACAAAACTGAGCGCTATAAATAAAAGGGAGAGTATAGTTCGTACAGCCATTAGAAAACCCAAAAGAAAAAATATGAATAAATTCTTCAAATATTTAGTAATTTTTTTTTCTTATTATTTTATAAAAGAATGTTGTCTTAAATTATTTTTTTTAATCATTGAATAACCTTAATTTTTTAATCATATCATTTTAATCATATTGAATAACCTTAAATGTTATTTCTTTTCTAAAAAACTTATTAAACTTTTTTTAAAACCTCTTTGTCCCTAGCTAAGTTCTGCAGAGCAGACTTTATTTAAAAAATATATATCAAAAAAACTTTTTCCCTGAAAAACTTTTGCCATAAACCGATTGTCGGAAATATTGTTATAGAATAATCTATGTCCCAAACAATTTTCTTTGGAAAAAAACTTTAGTTTTCCCCCAATTAAAAAAAAAAAAAATTTTTTCAAAGTACTTTATTTAGACAAAATTTTAAAACAACTTAAATTTCAAATAATTTGTTTAATAGAAACTCTGTTCAAAATTGTTTTCTTTACAATATTATCCCTAGTTACTTTCTACAACAAAATTTCTAAGCTAATTTAATTAAAAAAATATTGTCCTAAACTGTTTAATATAAAAAATTATTTGTTCCAAATTCTTTTATAAAGAAAAATTTTTTGAAAAATTTTTCTGTCGAAAAACCTTTGTCCCAAGATAGTTTCTAGTGAAGATTTTTATTTTCAAACTACTTTCTGTAGAAAAAATCCAAAAAAAAATATTTTCTATACAAAAACTTTCTCCAATCTACATTATCCAGGAAGACATTGTTTCAGGATACTTCTTTATAGAAGAAATTTTTTCTCAAAATATTTCCTATGGGGAACAGAATATCAAAAACCATTGTTGTTAAACAAACTTTGCCGCAAACAATTTTCTTTAAAGCAAAAATTTTCTTTCAAATAATTTTCGACAAAAAAAAACTTTGTTACAAGCTGCCTTTTTTGTAGAACAACTTTGTCAGGAACTATTATATTGCATAAAACAAATTTTATTCCAAATTATTAAAAAGAAGTTTTTAAAGATGCCTGTTTTGATAAAAAAAATTTTGTCCAAAACTATTTTCAATACAAAAAACCATTGTCCCAAGCTATTTTCTGGAAAAAATCTTTGTTTAAATTTATTTATTTTTTTATAGAAAAGCCTTTGCCAAAGGTATTTCATATAGAATTTTTTTGTCTTCTTTCTAAGGAAAAAACTTTGTCCCAAACTATTTTATTTACAAAAAATTCATTATTTAAAATTATGTCTAATAGATCAAATTTTGTCTCAAATTATTTTCCGTAGAAAAAGCGTTTGTCCTAAACAATTTTTTGTACAAAAAACTTTGTCCCAAACTGTTTTCTATATAAAAACTTCGTTTTAAACTTTAGCCGGAATCATTTTCTATACGAAAATTATTGTAAATTATTTTCTTTATTATTCTATTTTCTTTATTTTCTGAAAAAAAAATTTGTCACAAGCTATTTTGTGTATCAAAACTTCGTTTAAATATATTTGTGTCAACAAATAAACCTTAATGATGTTATATATTAATATTAAAAATGTTTTGAATTTGGTGTTGTTGTTTATATAATTTGTATATTTAGCTTGAAGAAGCTCTCCATTTTTTGATGGCAAAATATTGGTGTTAAGAAGTAATTCTTTTATATAAAACACAAAAGAGTGCTCAACAATAGGAACACAATATTAATATATTTATTATTATTTGCTGTGTTGCTTTGTATTAACAATTAAAAACATATACTTAAAACCTAAATTAATGGTTTGTATAAAAGTGAAACACATAGAAGTATTTAACAAGATTACAAATATTTTGCTTATAAATTAGTAAAAAAAGATAATTTTAAATGCGCTTGTATGAAATATATAAAAAATATTCTTAAAAAAACGCGCCAAAAAATTTTCTTCCCTTAATTACTGTGTTAATATTTCAACAAACGTTTCTCTTTTCTTTCATCTTAACTCACTTTTTTATAGCAAGCTTTAAGTAAACTAAAATTCCTTTAGCAAAAATTTCTATCTTGCTATATATTTTGTACTCAAAATAATTCTATTAACTCTCTGAGTATACTTCTGTTACCTTTAGTGTCACTCTCCTACTGGAAGTAACATTAAAATTAGTTTTGCAAAACATTCGGCGAGAAGATGAGTGGAAAACTTTTCTCTCATTGGAATGAAAACAAAATGTTAAAAGATGAAAGAAAAAAAAAATAACAAAAATATAAACAAAACAGCTGTTGGCAAAATGTTTGCTAATGAATCCACATGTATAGAAAAAAGCATGATTTTGTTTGAAGAAAATGTAGAAGAGGTAAAAGCGAAAAAGTAAACAACTTTAACTGAAGAATACAATATGATTATGAATGTAGGAAAATGAAATAATGATGCAAGAATAAAAGGGTTTGCAGAACTAAATACAGAACAGGATTTAAAAATAACAGGAAGTTGGGCGTATGATTAATGTTGCTTATTTAGTTCTATTAAAATATATAAATAAAATCAAAAGAAATAGATACCCTATTTAAGAAATTTAATAAGATTTTTCGATAGAAAAATGTCTACTAGATTAAAAATTTAGTAGAAATTTCGACAACATTTTCGAAAAAGTTAAAATGAATTTGTATAAAATAACCCACAAATTGACGAATTTTCCTTATGATAATATTAAAAAGTTTTATTTAAAATTAAATAAAAAAAAAATTTCTCTTGAATACTACAGTACCAGATAATATTTTCGAACATGTAAAATCGAATGTATTAAATTTTTAATTGAATACAATTTTATGTAGAATATATACAATAGGATTTAAGTTTTTCTCATAAATACCCAGTCGGATAAATAGATTTTTTTTTTGAATAATAGAATTTTTTAAGGAATATTTTCAATAGGACATATTAACAATAACAAATTATTTTTAACGGACAACATTTTGTATAATTTTTTTTCTGTTTTCCGACGGAAATATTTCTTTGCTTAATAAATTGGACGGATAAAATTTCTGAGAAATATTTTAATTTTTTTAATATTTTTTATCGGATAAAGTTTTTAAATGAACATTTTTATTCGGATAAAATATTTTTAGAAAGAAAAGTTTCTATAGAATATCTTTAGAATATTTTCAATCTGGTAAAGAAATTTATAAAATATTTTAAATCATATAAAAGAATCTCTAAAATATTTTCTTTAAGTTATGATTTTAATAAAAGTTTTTCATAGATTATTTCGGATAAAGTTCCTATAAAATTTTTCAGTTAAAATTTTCGTAGAATATTTTGAAGAAAATTTTATTAAATTTACTTTTAAATGCAAAATATTAAAATTCATATAACAAATCCTGAACAATATCTTAAATCGAATATAATTTTCTATTTTTAAGTGAATAACATTATGTATAGGGTATATTAATTCGGGAAATGTTTCCTAAAGATAACACTGGGTAACAAAATTGAAATTTTTTGTGTTGTCTGGAACGTTATTGCAATTTTTAACTAATTTGAGATCGCAAAGTTTAAAAAAAATCGGTGAAGTTTAAGTAGCTGAAAATGATAACTTTTTTTATGGGCGTGGCCCTGCCCACTTTTCTAATCACGAAATTATATAGTCATGACAGCTCAATATGTGTGGTAAGTTTCAGAAAAAGCAGTCTAGTGCAAGACCTCAAAATTTTAACTTTTTTTATGGGCGTGGCCCTGCCCACTTTTCTAATCACGAAATTATATAGTCATGACAGCTCAATATGTGTGAAAAGTTTCAGAAAAATCGGTCCAGTGCAAGTACCTAAATATTATAAACTTTTCAATAGGCGTGGCCCCGCCCACTTATCTAATCACGAAATTATGTAGTCATGACAGCTCAATATGTGTAAAAAGTTTCAGGAAAATAGGTCAAGTGTAATCAGCACTTGGGCCCTGCCCACTTTTCTAATCAAGAAATTGTATAGTCATGACAACTCAATATGTGTGCAAAGTTTCAGAAAAAATTGGTCAAGTGGAAGTAGCAAAAAATGATAACTAATTTTTTATGGGCGTGGCCCCGCCCAATTTTTGCCACCCATAAACACTCCCTTGAATGTGTACAACAACTTGCCCAAGCTTGAGTCCGATTGGTTTTACAGTTTCGGTCTATACCTAACACACACTGGGAGGGAAAACTGGGAGGTCTTGAGTGAAGTGTGCTCCCGGATAATTAAGGACCTAAGAAGGCTGGAAAGGGCTAGACGGTCCGACGAGGAGGAGGTGTGAATGCCAACGGCCTCCGCGAAGTAATACCAAGCGGCAGTCCCGTGGGTATATCCGTTGATGATCGAGGGGGTGTGGTTTAGTACGTAGGCGCTACGGCGAATCGTACATGCTTGTGGCACGGGCCATCCATGAATATTCCACACCACCGGCTCGAAAGTAAAAAAAAAAAAAAACACACACACACATACACAGAGTTTCACTTTTATATATATAGATATAATTATTGCCCTTGAAAAACAATCAAACTTTTTAAAGTAAAAAAAAAAAAATTACTGAGAAATGGTTGTTGAAGTAAAAAATAAAAAAAAATTTTAATTATTTATATAAGACAAATCATGAAAACTCCAAAATGTAAATAAGTGTTAAGTTTTATTACTTTCACGTAAAGCCACATAACCTGTAAACAAAGTGAGACATCGATCATAAAAATCAATGAATCAGTTTCGCTTTTATTCACAATTAAGTGAAGGTACCTCAATTTTAAGCGAAGGAAAAAACGTTAATTTAGCATTAAAAATCGCTAAATATACATCAGCTAAACATACATATATCAGTGTCATTGCACAATAGTATCTTAAATAATAAAAATAAATAAAATCAAATGCTGTAGATCGATTTGAACGAAATATGGCTCGTTTTATTTGGAACACATTTGCCTATACACTCGCAAATATATAGCGGGATTTTTGTCGTTTAATATTTTTTTAAAATTTCTAACATATTAAAAATGTTAAAAATTTTTTTGAAAACATATTTTTCTGACACAAATTCCCCGATAACTCTGAAAATATTGGGAAAATTTAAAATTAATGTAAGCACGACTTGAAGATAGTATTATTGAGCTTTGGATTTTTTGTGGGTAAACAGTTTTTATTAGTAGTTATTCCAATATGTGTAGTGAATGCCTTAATTTTGGACATGACGGTGTATCGCGAAAAGTCGATCTGATAGAACAAAAAACCCAAGAGCAGCTTCCCTAATAACATTAATCAACAAAAACCTTGTTCTTATGTGTAATTATTTGATTGGTTCAAATTTCCTAAAGAATTTTTTTTTCAACTGGATAAAATTTGTTGTAAAATATCTTACCTACATAAGGTTTTGTATAAAAACTTTAAATCAAAATTATTTTGAACTCGGGAATTTTTTCCTGTATATTTTTTTTAACGGATCAATTTTTTTCGAGTTTTTTATTCGGATAAAATGTCCAATAGAGTATCTTCATGGAAATAACATTTTCTATGGAATATTGCCAGTCATATAAAATTGTCTGTTTAAAATTTTTAATCCGATAATATTTTCTCTAAAATATTTTTGAATTAATGGAATTTCTATAGAATACCTTTAATTGGATAAAAATTTCTGCATAACTTTTGTGCTGGAATAAAAATTTTTAAAGAACAATTTTTATTTTTGTAAAAAAGCTTCAAGGTAAAATTGGAAAACATTCTTCTTGAATTATTTGAATTTGAAAATTTATCCACAAAATTATCTATAGAAATTTAGTAGAAAAAAATTTTTGCAAAAAATATTTTCGGATAAATTTAAAAAGGTTTTCGTATAATGTCAATAATAATGATTTATTTATAGACATTTTTGGTTTCAATTTAAAATAAATATTCATGTTTTGACTGAAAGTTTCTATTAAATAACTTTATCCTTTAAATTATTTCTTTAAGTTATTTTATGCCTAAAAGATCTTCTATCAGAAAAGTTTAACCAAAATTTTTTTTGACAGAATAACTTTAATTAAAATGTTTTACCCACATGTTTTGTATTAATTTGTTTTATCCTTGCAAACATAGTTTAAGCAATGTGGTTCCTTTATGAATTCTTTGAAAATAAATTTTACTGCTTTTACTTTAAATAATTTAATAATTTTTTGTATAGTTTCTTTTGCTTTCATTTACACTTTTATATCACTAATGTTATTTGCTTTTAACCGTATAAGTGAAAGTTTATTAAATTTTTATGTTGGTGGCAATTCTTCCATTAACATCATTATAATCTTCGTATTTACTTCTTAGCCGTTTTTGATTTAAGACTCTAAACACTAAAACCTTAAAAAACTGCTTAATAGTTGAGTGACTTACCACTCTGCTGATGGTGGCTGCTGTTTGAACATGAACTAGTTGGCGTTACACATTTAGGCTGAAAGGAGCTAGTTGTTGGTAGAGGCTAGAAAAAATTTCCTTGTTAAGTTTTAGAGCATAATTAATTTTCATTAACTTGCTTGGCAGCAAGTCAAAAACACTAGTAACCAACATCTTAAATAAAACCCACCATAAGCCATGCCAAACTTAACAAAAGCAGCAGAACTCTAGCCAACCTTCAAACTAAAGAAACAATACTATGATAACAGCCCTTAACAAACACATAGCCAGACTCTATTGTGGTAGAAATTGGTATCAGTGGTAGCGGCAGTGGTTTTATAAGGGAACTAAAATATGAAAAATATTTATGTGGTTTATTGAAAGTTTTGTCAGTTCATTTACTTTCATTTAATTTGCAACTGTAACAACACAATTTTTTCAATATCTGCCAACTTGTCAGACCCCTACTACCGTTCGTTCATTTTTCCGTCCATTTGTCTGGTTGATATTGAAAGCTGACTTTGTCGAAAAGCAGCAACAAAAATACAACAGCCAAAAGTAAACATGTTGTTAAGTTGGGTTATTTTACAACAAGTTGGCGTTAACAACTTCATGTCAAAGTATTCGTCGTCTGTAATATAAAAGTTGTTGTTGCTACCAAACAACTAGTAACTACTTCAACTACTACAACTCTAATTGTTGGCGATAAGTTGTGTACGCGTTTGTTATTGGTAGTTTTTGCTTCTTAATAATTCTCTTCACATTAACTCTTGGCTTCTGTTCTGTTCTTATTGCTGCTGTTGCAGTTATTTTTGTTTGCTATTTGCCATTTTCTTAATTACTTACGACAAGAATAACACTTCATATACAATAATTTTAAGTGTGTGGGTTGTTCATGTTATAACTACATTACCAATAGTGACAACAATAAAAGCAATAAGCATCAGCTACATCTTCAAAAAAAAAAAAAAAAAAAAAATTCAACCAACCAGCCAACCGACAACTACTCTTTTAACAACTTTTGCAGTGTTATTGAGACGTTACACACTTGCAAAAGTTAATTTATGATAGACAGACATATAAGCAAATACTAGCCAAAACAGAAGTAGCAGACAGTATAGTCATAAAAAATTTGTACAAATGAAATTTGGAAAACTTAAGCAAAAGTTTTTCCATGGCAATTTTTTTTATAAAGAATTTTAAGTTGTAAAAATGTCTAAGTAAATTAGTAAAATTTTAATAGAAAATGTTATTACTAATAAAAGTTTCTACGTAAAATTTTATCCGATATGTTGTTTTCTGTATAAATAATTTTATCCGTTGGCAATAGGAGACTTCAATTGATGTGAAAATTTTTAATAGAGTACAATATCCCTCGTAAAATTTAATGTAAAAAACTGTATTCGATATTTGTACAAAATTTTTAAGCGATTTGAAATATTCCGATCTTGAAACATTATCCGTTCATACGCTTTAGTTTAAAGTTTTATGCGCTATGCTATTTTATTTGTAAATCTTTATATTTTTCTATAGCTAAATATATGCGCTGTCAAACTTTCTATGCGATAATGTATCCGTTGGCTTATTTTCTGTGAAAGTTTTTATCCGTTGTAAAATTTATCGAATATATATTTATCCGTTGTTAAATTATATAAAGAAAAATTTATCCGTAATAAAATTTCCTTGAGGAAGGCTTAGCCTTAGTGAAATTTCCTAAATGAAAATTTATCCGTTGTCAAATTTTCTAAAGAAAAATATCTTTGGTCACCTTTTCTATGTCATATTTTTTAAACATAAATTAATCCGTTTTCAAATTTTTCAAAGGAAAATTTATCCATGGTCAAATTTATCAATGAAAAATTCCTTCGTTGTTAAATTTTGTAAAGAAAAATTTTTCATTGTCAACTTCTGTAAGGGAAAATTTGTCTGTTGAAATATTTTTGGTAAAATTTCTACAGAAAACTGAAATTATATCCGATATTAAACTTTTTACTATATAGTATTCGTTGTTATATTTTCTGTTCTATAATATATATCCTTAGTAAAATTTTTTTAAAATAAAAATTTATCCGTTGTCAAATTTTATAAAAAAATATATATTCGATTTCAAATTTTCTAAAGCAACGTTTACCGTTATCTAAAATTTTAATGGAAAATTTATATGTTTTTTAATTTAACCAAATAAAATGTATCCGTTTTAGAATTATGTTAAAGAAAATTAATCTGTTTTAAAATTTTCTCAAGAAAAATTTATCCGTTGTAAGATTTTTTAAACTCAAACTTTCAAACTTTTTAAAGGAAAACTTATCCGCTGTAAAATTTTCTAAAGAAAAATTTTTTCGCTGTCAAATTCCCTTTAGAAAAATTTTTTCCGTTGCAAAATTTTCTATAAAAATGTTAATCCTTTTAAAAATTTTTTAGAAAAACTTGATTTGTTTTAAAACTTCTTTTTAAAATGCATGAGTGTTTTTTTAATTTTTTATAGAAAAGATTTCTGTTGAAAAACTTTATTTAAAGGCTTATCCGTTGTATAATTTTTTTGTAAGAAGACTGATTGGACGTTCAACATTTTTTTAGATAATTTTTTCAGCTGTCAAAATTGTTTGTCAAATTGACAAACAAAATTTATCGGTTTAAAATTTTTCAATAGTACTTCTTTGTTGTAAAATTTTCTATATGAAGACTTACTCGCTGTTAAGTCTTTACAAGAAAACTTTTTAGCTGTCTAATTTACTACAGAAGAATTAAAAAAATAATCATTGTCATATTGTTGAAAAAATCTTATCCGCTGTAATGTTGTAATCTCTAGTCATAATTTTTGTAGAAAAATTTATCCGCTTCTAAAAATTTTTATTTCTGGTGCTCCGTTTTATTTGCTTTGGACAATTTTTGTCCAATTAAAAAAAAAATTGATTCGTTGACAATTTTTTATAAACAATTTTATCTCTTGTTGAACTTTTTATCAAATTTTTTTTTTATTATTTATAGAAATCTTAAATCTTTAAACTATTTTCTAACGAAAACTTTATGTTTTGAAATTAAAACTTTTTTCCTTATTAAATTTTAAAAATTAAATTTTATCCGTTATTAAATTTTGATAAAAACATATTATGTCTAGTGAGATTTTTTAAGAAAATATTCATTCGTTGTCAAATGAATAGAAGCCTTTATCCGTTTTATTTTTAAGCTAAATTTTTGGGAGTGTAAAACTTAAAAAACCTTCTTCTGGTCTTAACTTTTTGATAGTAGATTTTATCTGCCGGAAAATTATTTGTATTCCAAGTTTTGATGGTTAAAAAATTCTGAAAATTTATTTAAACAATTGTTTCTTTTACTGGCTGTTGGCATCGATATTTTGTATTAATATTCCTTCACATGAAATATCTTTTCTGTATTATTTTTACTTGTTTGTGTCATTGAAAATGTAAGTTGCCACATTGCAGAGCAAAGCATGATGACTGCCAAACATGTACACAGGGCTAGTAAGTTGTATGTCAAACTCTTTAAGACTAATGAAGTGATTGTTTTAATGAAATGTTTAAAAAAATATTGTCTAGGAATTGGAGTGAAAAATGCTAGTTTATATCGAAAATCAGGTTAAATGAAAACAAATTCTTGGCTGCTTAGTTTTTTGTATTTAAATTTATATTTTTGGTGAACTTAATTTTCGCTTTTGAAATCATAATTAATTTTTAAATATAATTAATTAATTATTAATTTAAATATTCTATGCTCGTCTGAACTCTTTTCAATTCATCATCATTCAATTAAGTCAATTTTTAACTGCTAAAAGTTTTGTCAATTGTGTTTTTTATTATTATTTTTTTTGCTCGGCCACTACTTTAAATTTGACACACAAGTAAATGTAAATTGACACTTTGAAAGACATTTGATGCTTAAAACAATTACACAAGCTCATAAATTGAAAAATGTTCTCATTTAATTAATATTGCTTAATTTTATTGAAATTAATGGTGAAATTTAAGTATGCTTTTCTTTGCATATAAAAACATTTTTAGATAGATCATTTGTATGCAAATGGGATTAATGTGATAATTAAAGTAAAATGAAACGAGTGTGGCAAAAATAACGTTAAAAGATTTTGATACTTTTACTTTTCATATTTTAATATTAGATCTACAAATTAATATTAATCATGCGTATTGTTCTAGTGCCTAAAAGTAGGCAAGGTTTGATTAACTCATTGCAATACAGTGCGTATACTTTATATTATATATTTATACTTTACGTATACTTTACGTATACTTTATACTATTTAATTATTGAATATTTAGGAAAAACTTTTTTTTTGGACACATTTACAAGTTAGTCTTTCCCTATAGCCGATTAAGAAGCACAATGAAAAAGTTTTTGTATTCGCCTGGATTTCATTTATTGATGCAGGGTTGGAAAATGAGATTTTTGCTTTGATATTAAGCAACAAACTTAAGCTTACTTTTTGATAACAAATGTACTAAATTTATTTATATTTTTGTTGTTCTATGGATTTCACAACTTTATATCCTTTTTGTTAATCAACTTTTATTAAACTAAATTAAACATAACAACTTTTCTGTCCTTGATATATGAATTAGCCTTGTCGGAAGACACCTTCTAAAAATATGCTTTGTTGTAGCCAAAGCAAATTCATACGGGTAAAATTATCAGCCCAGCTGATGGAGAAGCGTTTTTCAAAATCTTTTGAATTCGTGTTAATTTAATTTATTAATGCAGGGATGGAAAATGAGATTTTGGTTTCGGTATTAAACATTTAACTTTAGTGTATTTTTTTTGATAATAATGTACCAAATTTATATAAATTTAATGCTTTGGCACTATTTATAAGTGTTTCACAAATGCATGTTCTTTTGATAATTAAATTTTATTAAAATAATCACAATGTAAGATTTTTCCCATCCCTAATCGAAGTGTTAGAGATGTGGCCTTGACAGAAAACATTCCCTAAAAAGTTGCTTTGTTGTATCAATTTGGCGTTGCATATAACTGTATAAATATACCTTGGTTATAGCAATTTGCCACTGCATATATATATCTTCATAAATACAAATTACTTGCTGTATGCCACGAATCATAAACTTTATTTTAATTACGAAAAAATCTTAATTTCTTTAAGAAATACCTTTCTTCAGCTCTCGTGCCCCTATAATTAACATTATCATATTAATGTGCATATTTCAAATTATAAAAAATATATTTATTCATACGTTTCAGCCAAATACAAATACATTTAAATATTAATCACATGTATATGCATATTTGTATGTATGACTTTTAGGGGTATTATCATAATATGACATTTAAGGCGATAATTATCATATTCATACTCATTAATATCGTTATCACAATGATTATAATTATTATTATCATGACTGTTACTTGTGCTATTGATTGAACTACAAATAGAGTTATAAATTTGTACCCCCAGAAAATAGGTGAAGAATGAGCCAAGCACGTTGAGTGTATAACAAGAAATGTACACACATTAAAATTTGATTGAAAGCAATTTTCAAAATGTAATTATAATAAATGTAATTTGATTTATGCATATTGAAAATTTTGTGAAAAGCTATAAAATTACTAAATAATTAATATGCAATATGGTAACGGGCGCAAGTTGCATTAAACATGTGTGAATGCTACAATAGAATAATTAAGGGAAAAATAAAATTTGCTTAATTCACAACAAGGGTTGTATCGTTGTATATATTTACAATGTAAAAAATTTAAGGATATTATTACGCTTGTATCTTTTGTTAATCGTAGGAAATTTGATTATGCTTTTACGTTTATATCTGTAACAAGCATTTGCTTATTTTCTGTAAACACACTGGGATAATTTAAATTGCAAATAATAATCAGCACTCTTGAAATCTACATTACAAAGGATCATTCAAATTTAATTAACTTAAATTCCGGGAGTTAAATAGATGATATTTAAAACGAACATGTAACCACCGAGCAAAGAGTGCTGATGATGAAATCGTAGCTGGTTTCGAAAATGCATTCCACACGGCTAGTGTCGGTAAAAATACAATTTTTCATATTTATTCTTTCATTTATCACAATTAAAAATTCTTTGTAAAAATAAAAAATATTAATATGAACTCAAGCCTGATTTAAAATTTAAATATTAGTTTAAACCGAAAAGTTTGATAAATAAAAATTCAATTTATAAAGGATTATTTATTCAAATTCAATCGAATATTAAAATAGTTTATTTAATATTTTACTATTACTTAGTTCAACTTGATATTCACTTATGTATGACTTCTGTGAAACTACTTGCTTTAGTTTCTTTATATTTATACTATTGTTAACTTTTTAACTTTTACCAACCTTGGTTTCATCTTTTTAAATAAACTGGCATACTTTTATTACAAATAACAGCACTTTAAATCTTTATTCAGGGTAACAGTACTTTATTTATTTAAAACCACTCGAATATAATTAAAAAAAGTAGTCGTTTGCAGCTAAACTCTTAAATAAACATTCTTTATAAAAGGTGTTAGAATATGGTTGTCTTTGAAAGATCCCAGCAAAAAAATCTATGACAAAAAAGTGAATTTGCAAAACTTCAACTGGTAGCGAAGTAATTAAATTTAGGTGAAAACACTAATGATTTTAACATTAGCTTGTCATTGATTGGAGATCATGTGTTTACATAAATACATTAATGAACTGCACTCCATTCTAAGTACTCATGCATATTTAATGAGAAGCATCGGATGTTCTATGAGTTGAATTTGTTTGTTTATATGAATTGTTTAAGATATTTTGCATGATGTTGTATTACATTTTTAGCACATCATTTATGAAAAATTATTTCACTTCACTTCATTTGGGAAGTCATTTAGAAAGAATGCTTTTACACAATTGATTTAGAACTCTTGAAAACGTAATTCGCTTTGCACTACTTCTAATTTTTTGTGCTGGGATGTAACGAAGACTGGCTACCTAGTGTGTAAAAGTTTACCATGTTTCATCATTTCGTGTGGGGTTTTTCGGTACCAGGTTCATACCAGCACACTGTAGTTATATGATGTCCTCAAAGTCATCCTATTTCAGGGCCATCATAAAAATATATTCGATATATTTTTCTAAAAATTTAAGCTGTTAAATTTGTGGTAAAAATTTTAGGTCCTACGCATAATGGAATTAATGAAAGAATATTAAAAAAGAAATACAAAAAATTTGGTTTTTTTGTTTGTTTGCAACATTACAACATTATCCTTTTCTTATAACCAAAATTTAAAATAGTTTTGTTGTGCCTCCTGAGTCCCAACATAAAATCTGAAACCGTATCATCTTTAACAAATAGCACTATCTGGCTAAATACTGGCAAGTCTATAATTAAAAGGATTTATTGGTTTTTCATAAAGTTTAGTTTTAAAAGAAAATTAAATTTGTTTTCGGCAAATTTTTACATAAAGTATTGTGTCGTGTATAACACCCACCCCATCTCCTAAACACAAAGTCCTAAACATTTTAATTCTTCAATTTAAATACGTAATGTTTTCATTCAAATAAAAACGTTGACTAAACTTTTTTGGCAACAATATCCGTTTATCTTAAGCATGTGGGCAAACTCCTTAATCAAATGTTTATAACTATAATATGTACAACAACAACTGTTTACTTAGTCCTTCACAGTGTTGTTCTAATCTTCGGTTCTCTGCTTTAAAAAATTTTTTTACCACAGCAAATAAAAACTCACACCAACATACACAAATTATTATTGCAATATATTATTCTTGGCACATTTTGTAAACTTTAACCCAACCATTTAAACTTTCAAGTAAATTAATAATTAATAAATCTAGAACAACAACAATCACCATATACGGATAATGAAAACAGTAAAACACTCTCTGAAACAACAAAAGCAAAACAAAAATGTATTCATTGTTGTGTTGTAAGAGAAAAATAGAAAATATCTTTAATTCAAAAAAGGAATAACAAAAACAACGTAAAGAACAAAGAATGGACAGTTTTGAAAACTATTCAGGTCAGGAGTTTAACTAAACAACAATAATAATAACAACAACAGCTTTAGAGTTTATTGTTTAATAATGAATAGGATAAGATGAGGTGGTATGGTATCGCATGGTGTGTTGTATTGTAGTATGTCAGCACTGAGAGTGAGCATGTCTGAACATATTTCTGTAAACAAAATTTGCAAAAATAACAAGAAATACATTATTTAGTTAATGGTTAGTGGTTTACAAAAATGTGCTATTTTTCCTTGTAATAAATACTAAAGAAAGTTAAAATGTTTTCAAAATTTAAATGTTTGCCTTTTATAAGTAAACAAATTAGGAGATAAAATCAAGTAAAATTGAATTTCTAAGGAAAGTAGATCATATTAATGATTTATAATTAAAATTTTAGTTGATAGTGAAGGTCAGACAGAGAGCATATCGTCGTTCGTAAATTATTGTGTTCTATGTGACATATAAAACCTATACATATGGAACACAATAATTTATGAACGACTATATGCATTATGACAAACAACTTTTTATTCATAAAATGTTTAAGGATACGAAGTAGAATTTTTTTGTGTCATCATTTAGGTACGTTCGACATAATGACGGGCAAAGTCTGGTAAAATTAAAGAAAAAAAAAATTATCACAGAAATTTGCTCAAACTTGCTGGAATGCAAAAAACCACAAATGCTAATCACGGCTCCACTAGTGGACATCATAGATGTTGGTCACCATACCACTTCTGCTTAGAGCCACGTCATGACAACCCGTCGGTGCTACTCCCAGTATAACTTTATCTATATTTATAAAAATCAATGTGTGTTTGTATGTTTATTTGTGCTTTATAGACGGTTAAACGGCTGGACCGATTTCCACGATTTTCACAGAATTTTTCTGTATGTGTGGAAGGAACTATAGGCTATACTTTGGTTTGAAATTGTAAGTGGGCGGGGTGCCACGCCCTATTAAAAAATAAGTATTAAATATTATATATCACGAAAGTTAATGCAGCTAGAGTCTTCAAATTAAGTACGGTAAACTTTGACATCCACACGAACATTTGGGTAAAAAATGGACGTACTTGCAATAGTAGGCGTGGTCACATGAACGAAATACTAAAATTCGTATATTTGGAAAACGATATCGATTAGAGTAGTAAAATTTTGCAAAAGCAACTTCGATATTCAAATAAACATTTATGGAAAAAATAGGTGCATTATCAATAGTGGGCGTGACACCTACCATATGAATTAAATACTAAAATTCGTATATCTTGAAAACGATATCGATTAGAGTAGTAAAATTTAGCAAGAGCAACTTTGACACCCAAATGAACATTTAGGCAAGAAATTGGTGCATTATCAATAGTGGGCGTGGCACCTACCACATGAATTAAATGCTAAAATTCGTATATTTGGAAAACGATATCGATTTGAGTAGTAAAATTTTGCAAAAGCAACTTTGATATTCAAATAAACATTTATGGAAAAAATAGGTGCATTATCAATAGTGGGCGTGGCACCTACCATATGAATTAAATACTAAAATTCGTATATCTTGAAAACGATATCGATTAGAGTAGTAAAATTTTGCAAGAGCAACTTTGACACCCAAATGAACATTTAGGCAAGAAATTGGTGCATTATCAATAGTGGGCGTGGCACCTACCACATGAATTAAATACTAAAATTCGTATATATGGAAAACGATATCGATTAGAGTAGTAAAATTTTTCAAAAGCAACTTTGATATTCAAATAAACATTTATGGAAAAAATAGGCGCATTATCAATAGTGGGCGTGGCACCTACCATATGAATTAAATACTAAAATTCGTATATCTTGAAAAAGATATCGATTAGAGTAGTAAAATTTTGCAAAAGCAACTTCGATATTCAAATGAGCATTTATGGAAAAAATAGTTGCATTATTAATAGTGGGCGTGGCACCTACCATATGAATTAAATACTAAAATTCGTATATTTGGAAAACGATATCGATTAGAGTAGTAAAATTTTGCAAAAGCAACTTTGATATTCAAATAAACATTTATGGAAAAAATGGGTGAATTATCAATAGTGGGTGTGGCACCTACCATATGAATTAAATACTAAAATTCGTATATTTGGAAAACGATATCGATTTGAGTAGTAAAATTTTGCAAAAGCAACTTTGATATTCAAATAAACATTTATGGAAAATATGGGTGCATTAACAATAGTGGGCGTGGCACCTGCCATATGAATTAAATACTAAAACTGGGAATGGCGAAGCACACCGGGTAATAGCTAGTATAAGATAAAGCGAAACAATAAATGCAACGTTTTATAATGCTTTTAAAACGAAAGTGTGTCTTACTCCTTCATATTTTGATTATCTGTGAACGACCCTCATGATTTCGTGCCTACCAATCTGTATCCTTTTCTCTACTGAGTCCCGCACTACAATAGGCATTTTTCCTCTAGACTAAAAAACGATCTCACGTAACAGACTAGGGCAGGCCGACAATCCTCATCATAAAGTCCCTCGTAATCAACAATATGTTCGTTAAATTCAGGTCATCCATAGCATCCACGCTTAATTCGTGCCTTTCTGTGAATATTATTTCCAAATGATTTTATTTTTTCTAACTTCTTCAAATACGAGGTCTTAGGAATATATTTGTAAGCATCTTAAGGTTTTTCATCGCTTTGCTCGATTGAGTTGGACCGTTTATTCTAAAATCTTTCAAAATATCTTGAAAAATCTTTATTTGATGTTCTGAAATATTTCGCTTCAAAGCATTTACTGCGTTATGGATAAACGCACTTTTAGTACTGTCTCCTAGAAATTTTGTAAAATCTTGCGTTATTCCTAAATCTTTTAGGTCATCTTTTAACTCTTTATCGATTTTTGACTTCACTTCTTTCAAATTTGAAAGATCTTCTAGAATTATCTTATGCCACAGCCGGAGCTCTTGCTGACATCTCTATAATCCGAAGTAGCAATAACAACAAGGCGTAGCAATCGGCCTAGGATGTAGGGCCCTATACTGCAAAATATATTTAAGATGGGATACAATCTCTATTACGAAACTTTTGCTGGTCTATTAGTCAGACTAATAACTCCTGTAGCTTGTTCTCGGGAAGTGGTACTCCACCCTTTAAATGATCATGATTTTGCATCAGGAAAATTTTGAAGCAACAAATAACAAAACGTTTAAAAAGTTTTTTTTATATTATTTTTTACATAATTTTTGTTAAATAATAAACTAAAATATTTACTTATTTAATAGTGTATCCAATGGAAACCGTAAGAGCGTATACAAGGCTCTTCATTAAATTTAACAACAAATATTTTACAACGAATAGAATTTACTTTTAATCTCTTTTATTTTTCTACTACATTTTCATTGACTTTATTATAGAATTTCATTAGAATCATGTTAAAAAACTAACATTGAGACTCATGTTAAATGCCTTAAAAAAAATAATTAAAAACCATTAAACAAATTAGCTGCATAAAATTAAAAATAAGTTAAAAAGTGAAATAAAACCGTCTAAATAATTTCATTAAATACTTGCAACAACAAGCTAAATCAAGTAGCACACATTTCCTTCCTCATCTTGGCAACATTAGTTAGATGCTGCAACCATATTTCAATGACTTCAAAGTGTCTACGCAATAACAACAACTCTCTACCTTGACTTGACACATAAGGTTAAAAACAGTTTTATTATTAAACTAATGGAAAAGTTATGTAAATTTTTAACACAAAACATGATTCTGTTAAAAGAAGACAAAAGAGTGTAATTGTGTGTATTTATTGTGTTGTTGTTGTTGTCGTTGTGTTTTTTTTAATTAAAATCTATTGAGTTTATTTTAGAAAAAAAAAATGTCATTGTTAGAGAAATTTAAATTGCTGTTAGTAAGTTGCTGGTAATTTTTTGTGGAATAGCAAGAAAAGTGGCAAGAAAATAAGAATCTTATGAGGTAACATGTTGTTGCTGTTGTTGTAATATTAATTAAGGCATTTAATTGGGGGATGTAGCAGAGTGTGTGTAAAGTGTTTGACATGTGATGCATATAAATTGCATTATTAAGTTTTAAATACAGAGTAAAAAAGATAATAATAATGTATTTTACGGCATAAACTGTATTAGTAACAGTAAACAGTGCGTTAAGTTGTTCTTTCTTGTCAATTATGCGTAATTTGATTTAGTCAATTAAGTGTTCATTTTGTTTTATATATGGTTTTAACCACCACCGAGAATATAATAGAGGGTACTGCCACTGTGTTTGTAACACACTGAAATATTTATATACCGATTATATTAGTTTTTAATTCTAAAAGGATGTAGCGGTATCCTTTCTTCTGCTCACTTGTTCATATCTATGTCTGTAGAAGGCACAATAGAGCTTGATCTAAAGTTCTTTATCCACCGTCTTGTGAATATGTCTCTAAAAAGCACAATTAAAACCTAGCAAATTAAATTTTGCTAAAATATTTTGAATATATCATACGATGAATGAATTTTGCTACATTAAGAAACTCTAAGAACTTTCTGTAAAGTTTATGTAATTTATTTTTTATTAATTCTTATGAAAAAAAATACTGTTTTATTAAGGTTATTTATGAAGTTTTAAAAATTATTATTATTGAAATTATTATTCAAACTGCCTCCATCCTCGGTGACACATGTGCGACATCTTATCAAAAATTTATTACTGCTCTGAGGGTTGCAGTGGCCCCACAATGAACCTTAAACTGTAACTGCACACCACACTGTGACGCAAAGTGGATGCAATTACAAATCATGGACTATCTGTATCAGTATTCGACAATTTTGTTTGTTTATATTGCCGTTTACATCAAAATGTGCTTTGCCAGACATAAAAATGCACTTCAAGATGTTTTCATCCTCTGCCGCCATTTTAATGATCTCTCGGAAAATTTCCAGCGAATCGGGAAGTCTGTTGTATCAGTTTGCGTGTCAATTGAATAAGTTTAAATTTTAAATTTTTTTAGCTAATGAAAATGAAATGAGTATGCCACGCTTACTTTAACACTAGTCTCCCATAGAAAAAAGATTAGAAAAGATTTTTAAAATGTTTTAGTTGCTATGGGACTCTAAGTTCTTTATTCTATTTAAATTCAATGGACGGAAGATAAGTATGATATGGCAAATTTTACCGCCCACCCTCTGGCATAAAACTCATTTCTAAATTTAAGCAAATTTCAATATTTTAGATGAAGATAGATCTTCAAAATTCAAATTAAGTTCATCAGTTAAAATGAGTGTGCCACGCCCACCTTAATATCTTTTTGGCACATAAGACCTTGAACTAAATAAAATTTTAAACATTTTTGGTTCAATATCCTAAATAATTAATAAACTTTTAACGATTTGCTTCTATCAAACCATGTAATTATGCATTGAACTTGAATAAAAAAGGGTGGAATATATATATACATACGTATTTCTTGGTTTATTATTACTAATAAAGCCCTAGACATTACAATATTGATAGTGGCTATAAATACAGCAGCAAAGCTGAATGTGACGCTTGTAGATGGTATTTTTTTATAGAGATATAGACTATAAAGTTGGCAACACTTTTTTAACTGGCTGCTATTTTGTAAGCTATCAAGTAAGTTATGTTTAATTGGGCTTGGCAATTCAACATGATAAGACTATCGCAAGAATAGCAAAGCGTAAAATCGATGAATTTGCATAAAACAAATTGTTCGCTGATCCCTGTTTTCATAAACGAATTTTATTTAGTGATGAAACTCTGTTTCGTCAATATATAAATCTGTCGTATATTCTTTTTTGTTTACTTTTAAATTTAATTAAGGTTGTCGGTAATAGAACTGGCAACAATTCAAAATTTTGCTTTAAGATAAACTTGTTTTATTACAATTTCTTTAATTTTGTTAAATTTTTGCCTCACATCTGTAAATTATTTCAATGTCAAAATATCTCTTCTCATCTACTCTAGCATCAAATCAATCCCATTTTGCAATTAAATTAGTTTGGTTAAATAAAAAATCCTCAACTAATTCCCCACTGAAATTTTCTGTGTAATTAAAGCAAAATTTATGATAAACCTGTTAAGAGATACCAGCGAGAGAGCAAAACTAACAAACAAATGCCATCAATTTTATTCACAAAATCGTTGTTATTACATTACAGTTCGAGGTCGTTATAATTTTGTGATTTTGTTTCACAAATTTTGTTGTCGTTGTTATAAGTGTAGTTGTGTGCTAGTTGGATGGTCAAACTATTAATCAACACAACAAATCACCGCCATTATCATTAAAACTTTTATTTGTATAAATGCCAGTGATGCAAGCATAAAAAGCATAGGGTTTTTTCTAAAGGGCTTGAATTTAAGCAAAAAACTAAAGCATAGTTTAGGGCTTTTCTAGAGTAGAATATGACAAAAAATACCCAGTGAATGAAAAATATAAAATTTCGCCCACTTAATAGTGTTTCTATGCGTGGTGGCTTACAGAGTTTACAAACAAATACATAAATACAAGGTGTGCCAAAGTCAATAAAGTGAGTTTAATATTTTTTTCTTTTTTTATTGTTTAAAAGCATTAAATTTAATAAATGAAATTATAAAAATGGTAAGCCCCATTATGAATTTTGGCCCACCCTGTACTTTTAAAACAATTCATATGTATGCTAAGTTACATGTTTCATAAACATAAGCACAAACACCATCACATAAATATTTATTCAAGCATGAGAGTGCAATTGTCTTTACTGAAACTAAACACTAATACTAAGAAATACTTATTAAATCTAAAACACCAACAACAATATACTTACATCAGGGATGCCAAAATTCGTGCAATCGTACCTTTTTTGGTACTATTTAAATTCGAAAAGTACAATGTGATAACAATGGCTTATTTATTACAATTAAGGAATCTCCCCAGTTTAAGTAGTTTTATGTGTGCTCCTGATATTGAAATATCAAAGTCTTACGTTCGTAATTCGGCTCTGGTCGGTTCAAGAGCTCGCGCGATTTATGTTTATTAAATTATTTCTTTTGCAAAAGTGCTTACATAAATAAAAGTTCAATAAACTGCCCTAAATTGTTTTACATTTTTTTTTGAAAAAGTGCTTACACGGTTAATTGGTTAATTTTATTTATTTGAAATAATTTCATTATCGATCAGTTTTGTCTTTCTTATTAAAATTTGGAATTATTTGGTTTTACTTTGATACTTTAATAAATGTTGATATTGTTGTTTAATCTGCGTAGCTTTTTTGGTGGATTTGTTGCTGTTGTTGCTCTTGAGGTTATTTCTGTAAGTCGCGTCATGGGCATTATCGTTTAAGGGAAATCAGGCCGTTCTTTTTTATATGGTGAGAGTTTTACGTTTCACTCTTGCTTGGTTAATTGTGTGGCGTCGCGTAACTTTGCCAGACTATTCTGCAATTAAGCGCGTGTTTCTATTTTAGTTGGATTAACTGTAGGAGGACCTGCTAAACTTAAATATTTACAACTGGAAGAGAACCAACAAAACTCTTTTATTTTTTAACTGGAGGAGGACCAACTAAACTCATTTACTTTTAACTGAATGAGTTCCATAAAATTTATTGTAATTATTGTTCAGATGTATCCGACTTCCTATACAATAGTATAGGTTGACTTATGGTGCATGAAATAAATGTTCGTAACTGAAGGAGAACCATAAAACTCAGTTTTAATTATTGTTCAAGTGTCTCCGACTTTCTATACGGAGGTATAGGTCGATTTACGGAGAAGGAACCAACGTGGAATACCCTGGCTTTTTGGTTATGTACCTCTGCCAATAAACTTTAGAATCCAAAAAAAAAAAAAAGTAAGAATGCCATATTCGGCCTTGCCGACTCTTATATACCCTTGACAACGTGTAGTCATGCAATAATAATTGTTTTATCCGCTTAAAAATATCTTATTGTAAAATTATAAATTGAGTTTATGTATGTATGTATGTTAAAAAAAAAACAAAAAAATTAAAAAAAAATTTTCTTGTCTTAACTGGGATTCGAACTTACGTTCATTTAGTTTGCATTGGTGTGAAAAGACGAGGTGGTCTAGGTTTTTTCGTCATATCTCAGTTGATTATAGAGCGATTTTTTTGATTTTCAATATTGATCTGCTCCCGAATATTTCTAATATTTTGGTTCCTTATACGGGTCTGGGTTCTGTAAAAGTTGATTTCAAAATACACATGAACAGACTGACAGACGGACTGACGGCTTAACGGAATCCCCCATTCATAAGCTTTGAGAAAATATATACTTTATGGGATCGGAAATGAAAATTGTAGAAATTTCACACGGAGTGACCAACCTATATATACCCTTACACTCATTGTGAAGGGTAAAAAATTAAAATCTTACAGTTTATTAAATAAAAAGTGAGGCAAATGCATGCTCTTTTCCAGAACTTACTTGAATTGTAAAAGAAAAACTATCAGTATGAATGTAGACATTAGCAAATGGGGAGAGAATCTTTTTTTACCAAAATATAATTGAAGCCAAAAAGAGAAACAGACTACAAACTGCAAGACTCTTCGGTTTAATTGAAACAAAGGATTTTCTCAATTTCCAAATATTGTATATCAAGTAAGTTATTATCAAAACTGTAATTGTGATCTCAAATTCAATTTAATAGATAGTATGTAGTACCTTAGTTTTCTTAAGTATAAATTATAGTACAGGGTGGTATACAACACTTGGAGAATTTATAATGGAGAGGTTCACAACTGAACAGAGAACCAGAACAATAGAATTTTATTATTTAAACCAGAGATCAATTATTTTAACGCAAAGAGCATATCGTCGATATTTTAACGTCAGAATTTCGCCCTCTGAAGCAATGATTCATTGCTTAGTTGATCGTCATCACCAACATGGCAGCGTAACAGATTTGCCTCGAACCGTTAGACCACGTTTAAGTCGCACTGCGGAAAATATTGAACGAGTACAGCAAAGTGTTAACGAAGCACCAGAAACATCTGCCAGAAGGCGTTCTGCTCAGCTAGGAATGTCTCGTACGTCACTAGGGCGCATTTTAAAAAAAGATTTACAGTTCTACCCATATAAAGTGCAATTGGTGCAAGAATTAAAACCCGCAGATCATCGGCAACGTCTAAATTTTGCAGTTAAATTTCAAGAGTTGGCCAGAAATGAAATCAACTTTATTAAAAATTTTATTATGAGTGATGAAGCTCATTTTCATTTGAATGGCTTTGTTAATAAGCAGAACTGTAGGTTCTGGGGTTCTCAAAATCCAAGAGCCATTCATCAACGCCAATTGCACCCCATCAGGTGTACAGTATGGTGTGGGATCACATCTGAAAATGTTATTGGGCCTTACTTCTTCGAGAATGAAGATGGAAGTTCTGTAACCGTAAATGGAGAGCGGTATCGGTTTATGATAGAAAATTTTTTACGCCCTGCTCTTGAAAACAGACCTGGTATGTGGTTTCAGCAGGACGGAGACACTGCCCATACTGCCCGAGACACAATGGCACTTTTAAGTCAAATTTTTGGAGGGCGAATGATTTCCAGAAATTCGGAAATTATTTTGCCAGCGCGATCGCCAGATTTGACAGCAGCCGACTATTTTCTTTGGGGTTATTCGAAGGAGCGAGTTTATGTGAACAAGACAGAGACAATCCTTGAGCTCAAGGCAAACATTGTTGCAGAAATTCGAACGCTACATCCACAAGTTTTGAAAGATGTTATGGATAATGCTCTACAAAGAGCCCATCAGTGCGAAGCTGAAAACGGTGGTCATTTAAGAGACGTCATTTTTCATACTAAGTGTAAAAAAATTTCCCTTTTGTATATTATATAATCTGAAAGAGAAAATAAAAAAAATAAATAAACGAAAAAGTTAATTAACTTTTACGCCCCTTGGTTTCTTTTGGCCCACCCTGAACAAATGAATATGAATGCATATTTTTATATTCTTAATAAATATTAACAAAACTAATAAAAAATTAAAAAAAAAAAAAATGTGTTTTAGCACAATTATGGTGAAAAAATACCAATTTTTAAAGCTATTTTTATAATTTTAAATTTCCTGATGCCATCCCTGACCTTCATACAACCCTGTTATGAAAATATAAGTCGATTTTGTTCTAAACACCCTCTCTGTGTATGTTTTGGATTCCTCTTAATTTGAACGGATTTGTATCTGTTTTCTAAAATAAGAAGTATCGATTTTCAAGAGACTTTAACGAAACCCAGTATTAACGAAAGTTTTTCAAAATTTTACTAGAACAAGTTAACTGAAGTACATAATTATAAACTAGAGTAAAGTGTTATTAAATTTACTAGATTAATGCCAACTTTAATACAGCAGATTTTATATTAACGGTAACACTAAATTGCATGCATACTTTTAGCTATTTCTAGTATACTGTAGCCTATAACAACAACACTAAAGTATTTTAATTGCATTGCATTTCGGGCAAAAAGAAAAAAAACGCAAACTAAACGATGAACTATAAATTGTCGATTGCAATTTCTAGAGCAATACGAATACGCGTTAAAAACCCTAAACAAAAAGAAAATTATTTTCGCTTTCAGTTATCATGGTTTTGTTTTTACTCCCCCTAAATAGAGCCTTTATAGAAACAACAACAAAAATAATTACTTTTTCCTTCAAACCTTTTTAGAACTTGGCTCAATTATCGTTCAACAGCAATCACAGAAAACAATCAATTTATGCCTTATTTGAAAAACAGTTTTTTGCATTGATTTATTCTCTTTCCCTGATTCTCTCTGTAGGCGTTTAGTTAGTGGTGTGTGTTGCATGCGTGTGTTTGTTTAGTTAAAGCCTCGCATGTTTGTTTGCGTTTGTGTACGTTTTCCAGGCTTCAAGTTTATGTGTAGTCGATGTCATTTTCAAACCAAAAAATTTAGGTCGCGTTTTGTGGTCAATTTACTATACAATTTGTTTTGTAATACAAATTTCGTTTGAATTTACTTGTGTGTGTGTGTGTCTGCGAGTGCATGTTTGCTGGTATTGAGGTTTGTTAAAAATGTGGTCATTTCAAGCATAAATTGATAAAAAAAAGAATTAAGAGAAAAATGAAAATTTTGGCAGCAGTTTGTTGTGGGAAATTTTGAATATAAATTGAAAAAAAAAAATCATTTAACATGATATTTGGTTTCCAGATATTTTCAAATATATTTTTACCCAATTCTCATTTAAAAATTATTCTGGGTACAATTTAATATTCTAAAAGGTTGCTAAAGTTTAAAATGTATATATTTCTTTTTATAGAAAAATTTTGCATATTTTTTAATATAGATTTTTTTTTAAATTATCTGTAAATTTATAAAAAATTTCTTTTGTAAAAAAATTCTTGAAAACTACTTTTTACAAAAAAATATTTTTAAAATATTTTTTTATACATTTTGCAAAAAAATATTTTACACTGTAAAAAAATTGTACATTTTAAAATTTTTCTAAGAATATTTTTGGGTTTTTAAAACAATTTTTTAATAATTTTATTTTAAAGAACTAAAATTAAAAAATTTTATTTATATCAATTTTTTTGGTAAATATTACAGAGATCAATAATCTTTTAAATTAAACAAACAAATATATTAAGTTTCAAAGTATATTCTTTAATGTTATAATGTTAAATTTTATAATAAAATTTATTTTAAATTTTTTTTGTCTACCAATTTTACTTGCAAATTTTCACAGCTAGGACACAGTCATATAATAGTTTTGTGTATGTAAGTTTCACAAACACGTCTATTACCATAGGAAAAGGAATAATTCAATAATACAAAATTACATATTAATTCTTATATGTGAAGTGAACATTGTATTAAGATCACAAATAAAATAGATTTATTTAGACAACCCAGCAATTTATAAAATTCAATAAATAATAGAAATTAATATTAAACATTTAAAACAGGTGTTTGAACATTTCGACCGCTGTTTTTAACTTAAATGCTGCTACACTACTACTGTGATATGTTTTTAACAGTTTTAAACAGTTTACAAAATCTATAAGTATTTTCTTTTGTAACAGTTTTTAATATTTTATTTGGTTGTTGGATTTAAGCTGGTCTATATGCATTTCACTGGTGCTTATACCAGATCATCAGTAGACCTTTTACCCAAATTTTTGAAAAAGTTTTAAAATGTTATAAGTTTTATTTTTAAATTCTTATTAACAAAATAAGAATTCAAAAATAAAAAACTATAAAAAACTTCCTCAAAAACCCAACCAAAATTTTTTTCTTATTAAAGTATTTTATTTTTCTTATCCATTAAGAGCATATCCCGAATAATTAAGTAAATTATTTAAAAATGAAAAATTTTATTTTTCGGTTGCCATTTATACACATTTAGTGTTAACCAACGGTTAGCCAAATGTGAAATGGATAAGAAAAATAAAATACTTTAATAAGAAAAAAATGTTGGTTGGGTTTTTGAGGAAGTTTTTTATAGTTTTTCGTTTTATTTTTGAATTCTTATTTTGTTAATAAGTCACACAACCAACTAAATATAATAGCAGCGGGATTATTTAGCTTCAAAGTTAATTATCTTGAGATAACATTTTTGTTTAAAAAATTAAAAAAAATTTATTTCTGATACGAAACAAAAAAATAAATGTTTAAAGAGCGAAAAAATTATATTTTAAAAACAAAACTACAAAAGATTAATTTTTTTCTTATCAAATGTTTTGCTGGGTTTTTTCATTCTTTCAAGTATTTAAATTTTATTTATTTAAAAATTTTTTTATATTAAATTTTAAAACCCTAAGATTGCAAAGAAAACTTTAAGACAAAATTTAAATGAATTAAATACACACAAATACACAACAGGTGACAAAATGATGGAAAACAAAATAATAAAAAATTTTATTTGTAATTGTTGTAAAGCATTTATTCAGGCTTAAGTTAATTTTTATAAACTATTAAACTTCCTACAATACGCTGGAAAAATTTCCTCCAACCACCTTCTTCTGTTCGATATCTATTTATAGTGCTTTTAACGGATGGACAGACAGACGAACATGACTATATCATCTTCAAGACTAGGACCCAAAACTTATACATGTTTTATGCAGTTTAAATTAATATTTCGATGTGTTGCTAACAAAATGATATTATTTTAAATTAATTAATAGAACTTTATCTGCCATATAATAAATATTTTAAATAAAATGTATGTGTTTCATCCCAAAAAACAATCCAAAAAGCTTACCAAACTGCAATAATATTAAAGTTAATGTTTGTATACAATATATAATCATTATTATGTCAGTAAATTTTATTATCGTAGTAAAAAGGTGTTTTTGTTTTAACACTCTGCTCAATTGTTGACAGCACTACCTTCCCCTTTCACTACAGCTTCTGAATTTTGAATAAATTTTGTACACCTTAGCAAATTACAATGTCTCTGGGCAACGGTTAAAGTATTAGTGTTAAAGTAAGTGTTTTTGTTCAATGAAAATTACCATTTCTATTTATTTGTGTTAGTGTATGTGTAAAAAGGCATTGAAAAGTACTACAAAAATACTTCTAACACATAAAGAAGCGAAACAGTTACTTCAGGCCGTGTGATCTTAACGTTGCAAAGCTAATGAATGAGAATGAATAACAATAAAATATAAATTAAATGTTTTTAAGGGAGATCGATTATTCGACTTTTTTCAAAAACTGGTTTTTAGATATTCTGAATAGTTACTCAATAAAAAAAACCGGGTTTCGGCTAAGCATTTAAAAAGTTAACCGGTTTTTTTTTCGAATAAACAATAACACAAAAATCAAATCATTTACTGTAATAAAAAAATTATTTAAATAAAATCAAAACAATTTACAAAGGTAAAGGACGAACAAAGTATACTGCAGTCATGACAGAAATATTTTTAAGAATTTTTGGAACATATTTATACATAGTTATGCATATAAACATATGCACTTGCATTAATAAAAAAAATATATGTATGTATATGTAGATAACAACTTAACATATGTGAGACCGCATTATTCAATTAAAATAATTGTAATTAAAAATTTTGCCTTATATAAAGCACCAAGTAATCTATTTACCCTTTCAAATCCCTTATGACACTTAAAAAAAATCCTCCAAAATGAGTTTTTTATGATTGAATTTTGTAGGGTATTTCGTATGTACTATTCAGCTTATAACAATAACCGGTTTTTTTGTAGCAAAATAACCGGTTTATTCGATGTTGGAAAAATGGGTATTTTAAAATATTCGGCTTCCAAAAAACCTAAAAAAAAACGGTTAAACCGATTGAATAATAACCGTTCGATCATCTTAATGCTTATACATGGTATACAAGAGTAGGCAGAGAATAAATAGGAACTGCCGCCTTTTTTGTAACTCGCTATAGCTTAATCGCTACCGCTTAAACTCAAAAAATATATATTTAGAAGATATATAATAGCCAAAAATGTTTTTATATATTTTTAAGAGTTTAAGAGATAGAGTTTAAGCTGCAGCGAGTTATAGAATAAGACTGCTGATTGCAATAAATTTGATATCAGTGTATTCAGTACAATATTTTCAATGTAAAGTAAACATTTTTACTTATAATAAGATTGTAAAAAAATTTGTTTTTACATAAAATATTTGGTTGTGTATATAGTCAACAATCTAGTATACACAACACCATGATTAGAATTTTTGTCTGTCTGTCTTTCTGCCTTCCTCTATTTCTCGCTGAGCTTAATTGGCTCAAAATTAAATACTAATTAGGTATTGAATTAACTTGTTATGACATTATATTAATACCTGGATTAAATAAAATTTTTTGTCGTAAAAAAAACCTTATTACTGGCAGAAAAATTTAAATAGTTTTTAAAATCGTATTTGAAATAAATAAAATTTCACAACAGCTTTCTTCAACGAGTTTCAAATGTCATATTGTACACAGATATTTAACAGCATTATTGGTTATACTGAAGCACACATATGCGAAGAAAAACAATGAATGTGTTTGTGTATTGCTTCAGTAGCTGCTAGTATATGGAAGAGTGTTAATGTCATTTGAAGAAACAGTAAGCGATTTTTAGTCAGGACTATTATTGTATTTAATTCTTTTCTTACAAAAATGTATAATCAATTATTGCTTTATAGTTTATTTATTTATTTTCGTAATATAAGGCCTAATGTCCAAAAAAAATTATTAAAAAAAAAAAAATAGACCTGATATCATAGAAACATAAAGAGGATAAAAGTTCCAAACTATATATAATAATGTAATAATACAAGAACAAATTTTAAGTTAAGGCTTCCACTTAGCGCAACTTTATTGTACGAAAAAAGTGCCTGAAATGATTTTCGGGTAATGATAATTTAAAGCATTTTTGTATCTTAAATTTAAAAGAAAAAAGTATTAATGCAATGAGAGACAACGGGCTCTAGATCAGCATATATTTAATGTCAAAGCATGTCTATAGGTGAAGTGGGTAAAACTCACACCTTTAAAGATAGGAAGAGATATATGATGGCAGACAGGGGTAAAGGTTAAGGCACACGATATCAGTCAAAATTTAATTTGAATGTTAGAGTTATTTTTAATTTAGATTTATGACACTCTAATAAAAATACACGTATTTCCCGTAGATATTAGCAGCCGCCATTTGTCTATACAAAAATTAAAAAATTAGGATATTCTTCTTTACACACTGAAAAGTCACATCAAGTTCTCTGTGTGGCTTATTACATAGATTTTAATAAAACCCTTTACCAGTGGTTCCAAGGACATCTAAATATAGCAATGCAATTTTATTTGTAGTTTCTATAATATTCATTTAAGTACAAAAAATTATTTTTTCTGCAACCTTATGAATGGGGGGAAGAAAAAAGTAGAGACCGTCTGTTGTCCTGTGTGTTGGTTAAATTTTAATTTTTAAAACCTTGAAACGTTAAACAGACCTGTTAATGGTATTAGCGTTTCGAAAAAAAATTAATTATTGGGCATGATAGTGACACCAAAGTGCCAGCTGTTGTCCATAGAATAGAGATTGATTTGAAACTGACTGACTCCTTTTCAACAAATTGTACATTATTTTTTCTGAACCATTCGATGGTTTCGCTGGAATAATGAATTGTTGCTAAATCAGGCCAGAATATTGGGGGCGTAGAATGGAGATTATACAACGACAACAAACGTTTTTGTAAACACTCTTTTATGTACATTTGTCTATTTAATGTACCACGTAACACAAAAGGCTTTGTGAATTTACCACAGCTGCAAATTGCTTGCCACACTAAGAACTTTTTCGCAAATTTGTCAACCTTTTTATATTTAAAAATTTTCCTTACACCTCCTCTCATAAATGCAGTGTAGTATTGACATCCAGGAATTTGTTTGAAATCCTCTTTGACATACGTTTCGTCATCCATTAATATGCAGCCTTTAAAATTGTTGAGAACTGTCTTCAGCAGTTTTCTTGCTCGTTTTTTTGCCCTTCGATCAACTTCAGAACTTCTGTTTGGTACTTTTATTACTTTGTATGATCTTAGCTTAAATTTTTTCTTTACTTTTTGAACATACATATGAGAAACGTTAAACTTTTTTGCCAAATCCCGAGTTGACATGTTTGGTTTAGACACTAGCGCATTCTTCACTTTTAACGCCATTTTATTATTAACAAAACCGGGAGTTCGGCCAGATCCGCGTTTTCTTTCAGTGGATTGGGTCTCCCTGAACCGGTTTATGACATTCCGCGCAGTCGCTCGGGACGTTCCTGTTAGCCTTGCTATAGCTGCAAAAGAGGCATTAGGGTTAACCAAAAAAGTGTCCACAATGTTTTTTCTCTGATTTTGTAATTTTGCTGTTGACGCCATAATCGATGATCAAAAACTAAATTGGTGATTCTCAGTTTATTGCTAACAAATCATAAAGTTTTAAAAGTAACGGAACTTTTTTTACATAGTTTGTTTTCATCACAATATTCGCATCTTAATTTGTAAAAAATTTTTTGTTTACATGCTTTAAACACCAAAACCTAACTAATTGGAATTTTTTTCATATGTATGGATCAAGTATGGTAATAAAAATTCTACTTCGTGGAATCCCATAAATCTCTAAATGAAATGAAAGGATTGACAACAGTGCATAAACTATGAAAAAGTGCGAAATAAAAGATATCATCAGGAACAACATATTTTGTTGTTGTTGTTTTTCACCCCATCAATGTGTGTATCAAAGGGAAGGCTTTTACCTTTAAAGTACAGGGTACGACCATAGAAATTAATACCCCTATTATGGTTCTCTACTCAACTTAGTTTGGTTGTGTGAGAGTCAACCCAACTTATGCACAACCAAACTCATTTTAGGTATTGTGATACTCAACTGTTTTTAGTTGAGTTTCACAACGTTTCAACGTTTTTGTCGACCAAATTTTTTAAAAGTTGAAAACGGTAATGCCACGAAAAAATAGATACACAACTGAATAGTCAACTGTAAGTTGAGTTGAGAATGGCAATGTCAATTTGCCAAAGACAACCAAACTGTTACAAAAGTGGAGAACCGCAATAGGGGCATTAATAATTTGTATCTATTTTTATACCCTCCACCGAAAAAATGGTGGGGCTATATTTCTTTTGTCATTCCGTTTGTAACAGATCGAAATATCCATTTTGGACCCCATAAAGTATATGTGACCTTCTTTGAGAAAAGGGACCTAGTGTGCCAAAAAACCGGTTTAAACTTAAGAGTGGATTTTGTTGCCTAAAAGAGTGTAGAATAAGATGAAATGAGTTAGATTTCAGATAAAAATTTATTTACCCCATAAAAGCGAACAAAAGGAACTTAGGAAAATTGATAAAAATGAGAAAAACATAATTCTTTTTTAGACATGACGTCACCAAAGTCGGCACCCAATCATAACTAACCATACCAAATCGCATCTCCCAACTGAAGGTGTGTCCACGGTGATAACGCGTTATGAAACTTTAAATGCGTTTTTCTCAAAACTTTATTTTCACACACTAGGTCCCTTTTCTCAGAGAAGGTCACATATATTTTCTGAGTTCTGAAATAATTTTATGACGACGGACAGACGGACGTACATCGCTAGAACGTCCGTCTGTCCGTCTGTAGAAAACACGATAGAGCTCGAACCGTAAATGTTAGGGAGCTCAAATTTTGCCGGAATGTTTCTTATACACAAGGTTTGTTTGTATTGAAAAAAGGCTAAATCAGAATTTAAGAAAAAGAATTTCTGGTCGTAATGCAAGAGTATGTTCAAAAACTCATGTCCTTTCAACATCGAATAAAATGCGGTTGTGTCTAAACGCATTGACGTAGAGCAATGGAACTTCGAAAGCATAATTTCTGAGTAAAAAAACATCTACGAGAAGGCGTTCTATTCAGCAAGAATTGGCTCATTCTTCACTACGGCGCATTTTAATAAAACAATTACCATTATTCCCATATAAAGTTAAGGTGAGGCAAAAATTAAAGTCTGCAGATCCCCGGTGACTTCTAAATTTTGCTGTTAAATTTTAATAGATGGTCAAAAATTAAATCAACTTCACTTAAAATTTAATGATGAATAATGATGAAGAATTGTAGCGGCGTGGTTTTTTAAATTCTAAAAGCAAAACACCAACGCTAAGTCAACCTCCATTCGGTGTACAGTATGATGTGGCATTACATTTGAAAATATTATTGGATGTTACTTCTTCGAAAATGAAAATGGAGGTGCTCTTTAAACAGATCTGAGTAGTGATTTCAGTAGGTTGAAACCAATGCCCTAGGCACATTGGCATTTGTAAATCTAATTTTTGGAGAGCGAAGATTTTTTAAGACCCGACCAATTTCTGTGGATTTTTTTTGATTAAGCGAGTATATATGAACAAGCCGGAGATAATTCTTGAACTTAACGCCAATATTGTTGCAGAAATTCATGCGCTATTGCCACAAATATTGAAAGATGTTATGGATAATGCTCTTATACGAGCCCTTCATTACGAAGCTAGAAATTAAGGTTATTTAAGTGACATTATTTTATACTTATTTTAAGAAAATTGCATTTTTCACGTTTTATAACAAACAAAAAAACAAAAGTTTTAAAATATAAAAACAAAAAAGTGATTTATTGTTTAAAACAATCGGTTTTGAAACACTCTGTAAAAAATGAGGTCCGAAGTAAAGTAACGGATGTCTATAATTTTGTTTTGGCCCATTAAAAAGGGTTTTAAAAAGGGTATTAAAGCTTTGACCACTGTATTGGATTACAATCAAATTCCAAATCCAAAATAACATCCCCAAAACAGGGCTCGCAACTTGCAATTAGAATCTAAGATATGCTGCTCTAAGGCATTATTATAATTTTAAAGGATATAAGTATCCTAGCCTACTGCTTGTTATATAATTCTTTTGAATTTAACTTAATTAAGTAAATTAAGGTTAAGCGAAAATGATTTGAAAAAATTACTCTTTAGGCCTTTTAAACATTTTTATACTTCATTGGGGTTAAAAATTGCTAACAACTAAAAGGCCTGACTTCCTATGGTATCAAATTCAGTAAATTTGCGATTTAATAATAATTAAAACTGAATATTACCACAAAATGAAAGAAATTTCACATTAAATCCAATCTGGCAAATATTTGTTCTTTTATCTGAGAGCTCTCTGTAAACTTTATAAGCATAAACCAAAATAACGTAATAAATTTAGTCAGTAGGGGTTTTGGTTAATGGCATAATGGCATACAAAGACACTCAAACACATGTACACATCTTAGTAAATGTACATCTTTAAGAACATTATTGTAAATATAATTTAATTTGGTCAACACCAGGCGAACGTACACACAATTTAAGTCCCTTTAATCTATAAATTAATGTTGTTGGGACAAAGGACAATCTTTGTTTATGAACAATTGCAGTAGTTTGTTAAACTAGTTACATTTTGGATTAACATTAAACCTAATGAGGTTTTATTATAAGATTAAAGCCTTTGTCATGCAGCATAATGAAAAGGGAATTATAGATTATCAAAATGGGGTTTAAGGCCACTGATTAATGTATAATTAGGTTGCAGAAATTTGTGCTTTTCTTTTATATACATATTTTGTAATAATTTTACTTATAATTTAAAGGCAAACTTCTTAAGTGAATTCAAAGTTAAAAACCCATAAATGTCTCTTCTGCAATTAAATCCTTTAAATTACTATCAGCCTTAACGATACTCATGGCAAATCAAAAACTCATTAAACAGAAAATCAACTCTATAAATTTTCAATCAATTGACACTTTAATTGCCATAATTAGTTTTTCAAATAATCAACGTACTAATTGTTGAAGTGAAAATGAAACTGATGCTTGTTAGCTTGCCACACTCTTGCTGGTTACTCACATAAAAAATAAAAGCAAGCAAAAACAGAAAACATTCATACTTGCAAGTTGCAACCCATTCATGAAAGAACATTTATTTTAGTTTTTTCTTTCTTTCTGTCATCAAGTAAGAAGATGAACAGCACATACATATAAATACAAATCAATAAAATGAACGACAAATTTTATAACTTTCAAAGGCATAAACATTGCAACAACAACAATATTGATTTGCTTGTTGCAGAACTACGAAAAAGAGTGGGAAAAAACATTTCGCTGTTGCATGTGTTACGCAGGCAATCGTAAGTAAATAATAATAAAAAGAGTATAAAAACAACAAATTGTTGCCATAAAATTGTTGACAACTTATCAATGAGAAATTGTTGCAAACAATCGTAATAACTACTACCGTACGGGTAAATGTTAAATACAAGACAAGCAATATTTTAAGACACAAGAAAAAAGAAAACGAAAAACGAGTAACAACATAAAATTATTTATATGAACTCGAATAATAAACTGATGAACTAAATAACTTCCAATAAACACCCAGAAACTGCACTGAAAGAAAAAACATTGAGTTTTTAGTCTACTTTTTATATCCTTCACATCACAGTAAAAAGGGTACAAATAGGTTTGTTGTTCAATGTGGAATTTCTTCAATTTTCATCTCCGACCCCGTAAATTATATGTTTTCTGAAAGATTATAATTAGGGGGGGTCAATTAGGCATGTCTATCTGTCTGTCCGTGTGTATGTTGAAATCAACTTTTTGAAGCCCTTAGACGTTTCCAAGACCCGTGTAGTTTACCAAAATATCAGGAATATTCGGGGCAGATCGGTATTGAAAATTAGAAAAATCGCTCTATAAACAACTGAGATATGATAAAAAAACCTAGACTACCTCTTCTTTTCACACCAATAAAACATGGATGACCGTAGTTCGACAAAAAAAAATTGTTTTATTTAACTACATTGAAATTTTTTTTATAATTAACTTAAGTATATAATATGTATGTTAAAATGTTGAACAAAAATCTCTCAGTGTCTAATTGAAAATGAAATTAATTTTAAATGCAAAAGAAGATTGAGTGTGTTACAGCAAAGAAAACATACAGACACGAAAGCCAATAAAACTAAAACCAATAACAACATGACATGTTCTTTTCATTTGCTGCTGTTGTTGTTATTATTGTTATTGCAGAGAGTAATAAACATAAATCAACCATGACATTAAATAAAGTTTTGCAACTTAAAACCAGAAGGTTATTGCGTTTATTGTTGCACTACAACATGAACGCTTATAAATTTAAGATATGAAAACGTGTGTAGGTAACAGTGTACGTGTGTATGTTGTTTGTGTAAACGTGTATCAGTCCCTAAGAGATTGCAGTAACTTTAGTGCTGCTGCAGCTGCATTTAAATGCCATAAAACTTAAATAGTTAATCAAGCGTTAAAGAGTGGACAAAAGGTACACGACAAACAAACAAGTAGAATGAAAGTGTTGAAACTCTAATGAGAATAATTAATGTTTATAGTTTTTGTGATACAACCAAAAGCAACAGGTTTATAATGACGCAAAGAAGACTCTGATTTTATAGAACATTCTAAATTAATTAGCTGTTTTGCTAATTAAATTAAATTATTCGTCAATACAATTAATTTTTAATTGACAGGGCACTAACGAATATAATCACAAAAACCACAGATATATTGTTGGAATGTAAAAAGAAATTTCTTTTATTTATTCTACTAAAGAACTTTAATCTTGTTTAACTTTTTAACAATGTAAAGATTAAATTTAACATTTTTTTTGCCAAGATTTTCCGTTGATTAAAACATACACATGTTTGGACAAAGTATTTGTTTTGTATCGTTTGTTTTTTTTTTTCATTTCTCTCAAACTTTCAACTACAAACTTGTCATCAAAGTTTGAGACTTTTATCTGCATAACGAGCAAAAAACACAAAACATTTACGCACACAAACGGAAGCCGAAAAGGATTACAATACAAAATTTGTCAACACTTTGGCTTTTTAACACTCTAATGTCATGGTACAGACAGACGGACAGTTAGACAGACAAAGAATTACAATATTCTAAGGTCTTTTCAAAGACGTTCAAGCAAATAAATATTCATTCATCTACATTTCACCCACATTAACAGCAATAGCAACAACATCGATATGGAGTAAAGGGTGTAGAAGAATTATATCTAGATACATTTTGACATGCTTAAACATATGTTTGTTCGGAAACAAAGTTAAACTTATCTTGTGTTTATTCAGGCATATGACCGTAAATTATAAATAGCTTAATATGTTAAAACATACAGCCATATATGTAGATGATTTAACTAATACACACGTAAACATTAAGATACATACACACATGTAATGATGATTTTTGTTGGCCAACAAAAGCCAGGACAATAGAAACTTGTTATATGACAGCTACATATAATGGGTATTGGGAAGCATCCAAACAAGTAAAATTGTGAAAATAATATTATATTTAAAAAAATTTGTTTTAAATTAAAAACTAGCATGCAACTCGTAGAATACTGAAAACAATAAAGAAAAAATAAATAATCCAAAAAGGAAAACATGATCAGTATAACAGTAGAGCTTGTAAAGCGCGTATCAAGGTGTGTTTGATAAGTGAAATAAGTAAAGTGCTATAAAACAATATCTGAGTGTGTTTAAGTAAATAAAGTGCTCTTAATTTTCAACTGTTTTTAATTGCAATAAAAGAACTCAAAGTATATTTAAGGAAATAAGCCCACGTTTATAAAAGGTATAAACGTAACATATGGATCGAATATAATTATTTTAAATTCAGAGACTTAAATTGTCTTAATATGAATACGAAATGAAAGCGCTTTATAAGTAGAATACTGGAAACCATTAAAAAATAAATAAAAATCCAAGTTGACGTTCGAAACAAAATTGCGAATAATTTTGTTCATGGGTATTTAATAAAAAGGAATGACTGGTAAAATACAGTAAACGATGAAAGAATTCAAAATTCGGCATTGTGTCCGAAAAAATATGGCGAATATTTTTTTGTTAACCGATAAGTATCTAATAAAATGCTGGAAATGTAGAAAAAAGTTAACTGTCTTAATAATTGCACCAGCAAATAACCATAGAAGGAAGGATGGGATGAAGTTATTAGAGCGGAAATACCTAAGACAAAGATAAGAAATAAGAATAGGTTTACATAACATAAGACGAAACTTAGATAAATACTTTCTTCTACCAGATCACAGTACTATTTTCCACGCTGAGATTATGGTTATTACGCGAGTCATTAAATGGATAAAGGATACTGATTCCTAATCGGAGATAGCTAATCAGTTATCAGAACAGAAATAAACAGAAAATTTCAATCTCGGAATGTAGAATAAATTTTGAATACCATTAACTTGGAGAATGCTAACCTCTTTCGGAGGTTAAAATAATTTACTTAAAATTGGGCAATTGAGGATCACGTTAGAAGGTGGCGAAATACTGCTGTCGGTAAGGTGATGAACATACTACGGGGTACACACATTTTTTTTTTGAAATCGAAGGAGATTCAAGGCCAACACTAAGAAGATTAACTAGTAAATAACAAGTCACTCGCAGATTAGTATTCATTGTATGAGATTGTCGGACGAAGTAACATGTAGGGGATTCGAAGGAGAATATGTCACTTTGGAATACTTAGGCCTATTAGATGCTGGAATTTTAACGTGAACATTGTGCCGAACTAAAAATTCAAATTGGAAATGTAGATGTATTTTTTATTTCTTTAGAGCAAATCACATGCTATTACATTCGGTATACGTGTGTGCTTTTTTTGGGTTTGGGATTCTTAATCCATACTCTTCTTCTAAACATAACCTAGATGTCTCAAGATTTAAAATCAAAGATAACACCCAAAGCAAAATGGTGTATCCTACGTGTTGGACAACAAATAGAATCAACAAATATAAGATATTGTGGGCGTGGACTATAAATTGATAATTTAATATACACTCCAATATATATATCTGAAAACTGTTATACCGGGAATTTATAAAACTTTATCTTATTTAATGTGTTGTTAGCTTACGTGGTTATGCATCAGTACTCATAATAGTACGCATAATATTTAGGTGGCGCTGTACTCAATTTCAGTAATAAATTTGTAATTTTTAGATCCTACAGGTGATCCTTAAATCTATAGACCACATAATGGAAATATTGTAGTAAATAATTTATTCTACCATATCCTTTAACTAATTTGTTTTTAATATTCGTTGCACTAGCATTGTAAAAACTATTTTTTTCACAAAATGCATAAAAATATGGTAAAATTATTGATAAAGGGACTGCTCTTAATTAATAGCATAAGAAAAAAAAATCTCAAAATAAAATAACTTGTATCCGAAGACTGCTTTCTAAGACGAGCTTTATATGCCATTCTCTATATAGAAAATATTACCAATGGCCAATTCAATTTACTATTTCAACTGAAAAATAAATAAAGCAACTGCCAAACTAAGAAACATTACGTTACATTTCCATAACATTTTCATCTAATACTTTTCCCCTTTTCATAAATTTTGTTCTTTTTTTTATCAATTTAAAATTAGAAAATTAAAATGTAGACCATTTTGTGGTTTGGTAAACCTTAAATTGCTTATTAAGAAAATTTATATCAAAATTGCTGCTCTCAATCTCTTGCTCTGTCTTTGCATGTGTTCTTCAATGTAGCACTGGATGCATGGAGGACAAATTGGCTTGTATTATAGCAGATGTATGTGGGGATGTATGTGTACATTTAATATAATTTACTTGTAGTTACCTTAGGGCATAATACAAAAATTATTTCGATAATACCATTTCGTTACCGGTGTGTGTACTCTCACACTCTGCATAAAAAAAATATTTGTACTTTTCAATTGATTGAGTTTCCTATTAAATATTTATGATCGAAAACGGCCATGTGAGTAGAAATAATTTATGGATAATGTTTGCTGTAAAAATATTATTATTACAACTTTTGTTTTCGCATTACAAATATTTGTTAAAAAAATATTTCGGTAGATTTTATTTTATAACAAAAAAATTATTGAATTTTTTATTTATTGTACACATTAAGGTGAATTCGAAATAATTTTGACAAAGCCATTTGTTTATAATAAATTTGTTTTTTGAATTTGTGCTGAAAAAATAAAACAAAAAAAATATCAAATAAAAAAAAAACTGTATTATAGTTGTTTTATTGCTATACTAGCTAACCCGGTGCGCTTCGCTACACTCTCCAGGAAATTTCTTATTGTTTTATTTATATTTATATGCAATTGTTTTTTATACTTACATATGTATGTATGTCTAATTTTAATTTTTATAATTTAAAGCGATTGTTTAATGCAGTTTATTGATTGATTAATTATCATTGACAGAAGGTATTTCATTCGTGGGGGGATAACCTGTGCTCCAATCATAATAATTTTTGGTTGTAATATGAAAATTGCCGTTAAAAATTGCTCGTATAATGTTTCAAATAAATTTTGTTTAAAGTTTTCTATTTGAGACATCAAAGGTTTTTTTTGTTTGGGGAATACCGTGCACTCTGCTCCGATCCCGAACCATTTTTTCTCATATATTTAAATTGTTTTCAAAGTAACTCGTACAAAGTTTGAAGGGAATAGCTGTTATAGTTCTTAAAATATATTATGAAATATATGCAATTTGTATGGAACGTACCACGCCCAGCTAAAAAATAAAACAAAATATAGTCTCTAACTTTTCGAAGGATATACCTATTGTGTAGATAGACCTAGAGTATTGCTAAAAAAAATTTCGAATTAGTAATACTGAAGAGTGCCGCGGTGTCTGTTAGTCTGGGGGTTGCGGGTTCAATTTTCGCCAGAGACTCTAAACTGATCTGCTACTCTTTCTCTCCTTTTCTATTTTTTCTAATCTATTCACTTATTATAAAGGGATAAATATAATGGAGCCAAGTGAGCTGCACAACAGCTGCCTGTTTTTCCTACCTATCTACCTAAGTAGTTTCGAAGAAAACTTATAACATTCAAACACACATATCCCCTTTTTATTATATAAGTATAGATAATAGCTCTTATCTTAAAATTCATAGAGTGACGCGGATTAGTGTAAAATAATTTAGGTTTTTTGGACGGTTATTTTTTGCAAAATTACTAAAATATAAATATTTTTTAGAAAAGTATATAAAGAAATGGCAATATTATACTCTAAACAACGTCTATTAGTGCGAACAAAGTGTTTGAAAGATTTGGCTGTTATTGCATTTTTTTGTTCTGTTGATTTGTTTTGCTTTTTAGCTCAAAATTCCACCGGCCAAGTATAATTCAGTCGCCAAATAAAATAATATAAAACTTATTTTGCTTGGTAATAAGACAATTTTTGATAAAATTAAACACGAACGAATTTACTATTCTTGTTACTTGTTTTATATTTTTTTCATTTCAGTTTCATTTAATTCAGTTTATAAATAAATAAATATTTCTGTTGACGTTAATAAATTAACGAAATAAATTTGTTTAAAAAATTTAATTTTGTTAAAAAATATTTTATTAATTATTTTGATCAAAAAATAATTTCTTAAATTTAAATTGTTGGCCATTTAAGAGCATTTTTTTTCGCTTTTTTTTTATCAAATAATACTTATTTATTACAATCCCTAATTTTAATTATAGGCGTAATTAAATTAACTAAAATATTGTTAAGGTTTGTAGAAATATTTATTATTTTTTTAATACTTTCTTAATACTTATGTTTCGCAATATTTTTTCTCCAATTAAAACTATTGATTTTCATGATGATTGTTGCAATATTAAATAAAATTTTAATTAATATAATTAATTACTTAATTGAAATTAATTTTTACTTTTTTCTGTGCTTATAAATGTTAGACCTTAATGCATCGAAAACAAATTTTAAGAATTTTCTTTCGCGAAATTTAAATAATTGTTATATAATTTTTTTTTATTCTTAAATTAAATTTTTTTTTATTATGATTTATCTAACTAAAAGTATTCATATGTTTTGTTTTTCATTAGTCTGTAAATTATATTGTTCTTTAGACTTTCATAAAAAAAAACTATATTTTCTTTACATCTGAGATATAAGGTGTGTTCAGCAACTTTGTAGACAGAGTTGTGGCAAATATTTTTGTGAAATAAATTAACCCCCTAGCTCTCCTTCGTAAGGGCATTTTGTAGCTTTATTCTAACAAATTGTTAAAAACAGGGTAAAGGCGATAATAAAATGTTTTCTAAAAATGTTGGCCTTCAAATTTGGCAATATATGTGAGAACACCCCAAAAATTAATTAAATTCAAGATTACCAATTAAGGGTTAATTTAGTTTTTATTTAGAGTTAGTAACAAGGCACATTTATTCATCAGGTACTCTTGATTCAGCTGATTATTTTTTTCAACACTTATTTTAAATTTCAGCTGTCAAAATGCATAAATAAAAAACAAATTTCTCTCTTTTCTAATTTATTTCAAATGTCAAACTTTATATATAAAAAACATAAACAAAAAAATTCTCTCCGAACTGCAATTACCTGATGAATAAATATGCCTTGGTTAGTAAAAGAAAGTCTTTCAAACATTGATGTTTTAAGGCTTTTGACGACATATAATTTAAAATAATGAATAAATTCGTTCCGAGCCTTCGCTTTATTATTTGTTGAGTCTTTTAAAAAACTACATTTTTTTATTTAATTTAATGCATAAGTTAGCCTGCGACCACTATGCTTAAGCCAATAGTACACTTATGGGTCTGACGTCACTTAAAGCTTCATCACTTTGGCTACATATTTTAAAATAGACGTAGTAGCTGCATGCGGTAAGATTTTGATATTACACAAAATGTATTTTAGTCCAAAAATGCAAACGAAGCAAATGTGGCTTTAGCGGATACATTTATGCTTCATGATGAGGTCAAAATTACGTCACAGCCATATGCGCATGTGTGACTCTTTACATTTCGTGTACTATAGGCTTAACACTGATACTGCAAGACGTGTGCGGATAAACTTACTTTAAAATATTACGCTTATGTTATGACATCCATTGGCGCAGACATAGCGTAAGGAGAATATTTTTGAAATTATTTTGTGGGAAACAAATTACATAAATATTACGCACAATTAACCTCAAGTACGTTAACTTATATAAGTATAAAAAGAAATACTTAGTAAATATTTGAGTTCATTTCTTTTCAAATCACTTTTTTTTCGCTTTTAGAAAATTCAACACCATTATCGGACAATATCCAACACAACACTGTTATTTTCTAAAAAGTTCATATGAGAGTTGAAAAACTGGATTATTCTTGACATGTGACTGCCTAATTTTTCAAACTCTTCTAGCATGATGTTCGTGTTAAGTTTAAATTTAAATAAAATAATTTTGTTACAAAAAAAAATTTTTATTAAATACTTTGATCAGAAATTCATTATTTAATCACAAATCTTGTTTGCTGTTGTAGGGTATTTTCTATTCATTTTCTACAACTACAACAATACCTCACCTTTAACAACCTTATTATTAGTGCAATAAGCACAAAGTAAGTTAAACGAAGGAAAAAAACTTTTAAGCATTAAAGGTGTAAATTTTCAAAGTAATTCTCAATCAACCAATTTTGTGCTCTAATAAATTTTATCGCTTTCAACCCAACCATACACTAGACCATATAAAGATATTCCACAAAATTTGCCATAAATTGAAGCAAAAAATGTAGAAGAAAATACACCCGCTTAACTTTTAATATTTTCATTTGAAATTTTCTCCACACTCCAACATGTTGTATGCAGCATGAGTTGGTGTTGTAAATGCTTTGGATTTCGCTTGCAGTTGTTGTTACCTTAAGGTGTGAATAACTTTAAGTGGCTGGTACTTAAAGTCCATCAATTATACTATTATTCTATTATTTAGTTATTTATCTACACCAACATGCAACATACAAAACTCTATGTACCATAGCTTGCAACAATTACAGTGAAAAACGTACGAATTTATTATTTCTTAAAAAAGTCTCAACTATTTCCTTAAGTCTCTGTAGAAATGTGGCTGTACAGATGTAAAGCTTCCTTATTTGGTTTAAGTATGTATGGCTAAAAAGAGTTTTATAACTTTCAACATTAAGATCATGAATTTAAAGCGGAAAACACACTCAGCCACTTATTTGAACAAGATAAATTTTAAAAGCTGAAACCCTAATTTTAGAATTTTTGTATAAAAAAATAAACAATAATTATCTTTACAGTTACAGTTAGTAGAAATTTTTAATAAAAATATTTTTTATTAATATTTTTCTTTTTATTTCGTAAAAGTTGAAACTCTGGCGTATAAATGGACCTTTTGATTATGTTGCCCACTTTAAAGTAGAGTTATTTTTCTTTAGTTTACTTCCTTTTAATGTTGTATAGTTGGCTTTTTGATTTAGAGCCAATTTTGTGATTTTTGCACATTTTTCCATTTTTTTTTGAGAAATCAGTTAAGCCCTTGGCTAAACTACAATTGCTATTCCAACTACACCACCAACGCCACCACAAAAAAAGTAAACAACACTGTTAAAGACAGCAGACAGCCACACAACTCTTGTGACTGAGGACAGACTCACCTTTAAACCATTTAAATTGTACATATGTAACACATATGAATTCCGTATTTCTCTTTTTTTTGGCCATTTACTACGTATAAAGCCTTAATCGTATAAAAAAAAAACTAAAAACAAAACTTTAAGTAAGATAAAAAGATTTAGCTGTTTAACAAGATTTACACCAAGAAATTTATTTCCAAAAGAGATTTTCGTTGTTTTTTTTTTTGTTTCCCTTCTCCTGCAGTTGGAGTTTAAGTTGGGCGAAAAGCCGAAATGAGGCAATTAAGATTGATATTGGTAGGAAGAAGATCGTGTACAAAAAAGAAGCCGAAAATTATGTGTGTTTTTTTCTGTGCACAATTAAAGTCGACTAATAATTTTAAGAGGCACTGTATCAAATTTGTTTAAGACTTAAGCTGAATTAATGTCGTCTTTATTGCAGTCATTGTTAAGGACAGACCATAAAAGGCTTAGCAGGATTATTATTTATTAAGATTCAAAGCATAATTCGGTTACTTCTTAATTTGGCCAAGTGAATTATGAAATTCTTTTCAAATATTTCAGGTAGTTAAAAAAGGAACTAAGCATTGTGTAGTTGGCTAAATCACAGGGTGTCCAAGTGATGTTTAGACATAGAGTCAAAATTTCTTAAAAATTTCAAAATGATTGAACAAATTTGTATAGTTTATTTTAGTTGTTTTATGCATTTTTAAAATTTAAAAAAAATTATGAGATGATGACAATACAACACAGAGAAAACTGTATCGGTATAAGTATAGTTTTACGGTTGCATCTACAGAATTTCATATCGGAATATCGATATATACTCTGCACTATGAAGTTATGATTTTTGCAATAAAAATTTTATAAAAACAAAAGAAAAATTCGTTGGAAATAACTGAACCATTCGATTAGCAATGAAATTGAGTTTTCGTTTTCAGGGTGAACACATTTGAACGTTTTAGGAATTGGCCAAGTTTTTTTCTCCAATTTAGATACTAAAAAAATAAATGTTTTGTGTTTTTGGTACCCATTTAATATTCTAAGAAAATTATTATAAAATAATAATCCGGGCTGAATCATCAATTGATGCAGAGAAAGCACAATGTTAAACAAAAAAGTTTAAACTACAGTACTATGGCTAAGGTTGCCAGACGTACTGTTTTTAGCAGAACATGTTATATATTTCTTTAAATGAACTGTTTTATGTACAAAACCCAAACAGTACGCAAATAAACTAGTTTTAAGTCTTTGTACTGATTTTTGTCTTTTCTTTTTTGGATTGCATCGTCAGTTAATACAGAGAAGGCACAATATAGAACTAAAAATATCCAACAAAAATACAGCATACAGTACACAGTACATGTACTGTTTCTCTTTAAATGTACTGTTTTATATATAAAACACAAACAGTACGCAAAATCGTTAAGATTTTTACTCTTTGTACTGATTTTTGTTTGCTTTTTAGATTAGAATCCCCCCTGATACAGATTTCAAATAATATTTTATTTAGTTTTGTAAAATTCGTTACTGAGTCTGAAATTTAGTTGTGTATCTTCATGTTTAAATCGAACAATATGTGTGTGAGATATTACCGAAATTTTGTATTCATTAGAAAGGTCTATAAATGCCATAATTTTTGTTATTTTTACTTTCAGTGACATAATCAAGAAACAAATTGTGGCCATCGATTAAATGCGAAATTGTAAAATTGTTGTTGGAATCTCATTGCAAGGTCAATAAATGCCATAATTTTTACTATTTTTACTGGGTAGTACGCATTCAAAATATTCGATTTTTAGTGAATTTGACACATAATCAAGAAACAAATTGTGGCCATCGATTAAATGCGAAATTTTAAAAATGTTCTTGGAATCTCTATACCAATTTATCCCCAGGCTAAATATGACTTAAGGGTTGGTTGTTTTAAGGGTGCCCCTGGGGACTAGTCAGCAGTGTACTACTTAGTCTGTTAGGCTGGGGGTTTCTGGTTCGATTCACGCCAGATACTCTTTCTTTTCTATTCTTCTGTTCTATTTCTCTATTCTGTTCTATTCAGTTAAAGCAAAGGGATCAATATGATGAACCCAAGTGAGCTGCCTGTTCTGCCTTACGTAACCTATGGGTTGTTTTGGTTTGGAGGGCCGCAGTACTTAGTGAGCACATTCTTGTAGAGACCTGCCTCTCATATATAAAAAGAATGTCTCAGTAGGAATATACTTTTTTATTTAAAATTAAAAAAAAACTTGTCTTTTAAGACAGCTGTAGTGATTAAGTATGGAATAAAACATTTCTTAAATGGGCTCCACAGCTCTGATGTCAGTCAGGCCGTTACTCTTTTCATGGAGTTTTCCATGACATTTTCACAAAGATGTTGCTGGATCTCACCGACAATGCGTTGGATATCGGATTTTATCTCAGGAATCATTTCTCGTCAAGAAACAACAAGAAAGTTTTTAAGCGACCGAAGGACTCTCACTGTACACAAGCGACTCAGTGTTTTACATTTTTGACTACTTTTCGAATGGTTGACAGATTAAGTGCACTTTCGCGACTACAACTTTTTCGTAGTTTTGCAAGCGGTCTCAGCATAACTTTCCAAATTTTTTTTAATAAGATTTCGCAATTTTAATACGATGTTCTTTTGTAAAGCGGTCTATTTTAAATAATCGAAAAATCAGAGAAGCCAAATTTGAGAGGCAACCTCTTGGATCAGAGAAAAAAGTGTGTATGGAATATTGAAGTAGACCACTACTTTCTTGGGTAAATTTTCAACCCTGTTCGTTTCTCAGTGATTTTAAGGCTGTCACTTGGAATCTCTTCCTTCACTGAGTACCACTCCTCAACCGGTGTCTATTCTAGACTATAAAACTATTTCACAATACTGACTGAAGAATGCCGAAAATCCCTATTACACAGTCCTTTGTAATGGCCAGTTTTTCCTTTGACTCAGGTACTTCATAGTATACATACTTAATGTATGTTTTTCTGTGATCCTACGAATTAAGGAAACCATTCCAGAAAAAATCTTAAAAAATCAAGTCACACGATTACGACAGCCAGTTCAAAGGACCTCCATGTGAGATGACCACACTCTTAAATTGCTAGCGCATAAACTTCGATGTGGCATAAGCTGTGTGACACGTAGGGACATCCTGTTATAACCACTGTCGTTGGTGTTCAGGTCACAATTATCTGATAATCATTGGGTAAAAGTGCTTGACATGATAGCTCGCCTAACATGGTTCTTAATGAAATATGAACTGCTGATCCCGCCAGTTCAAAATCCACAAAAAAATAGTGAGTTTTTGTTAGGTTGCATGGAACGATTTTGAAGGTCAAGCAAGTTGTTGTTGTCACAAGTTTAAAAATCTTATTTTATTTATTTTATTTAATTTCAAATTTATTATAATTAAAATTATAATAAACTAATACTAAGAGCAATAGCTGCTAACGCTATCGGCTCGTAAAAAAAAATTATTCTTTATTATTTTATTAATTTATTTTATTCGAGGTTAATTTTTTTTGTTAAACGTTGTACGGAAAGCTGCTCAGAAAAATTAAATAGTTTGGACAAACAGTTTTAATACTTGAACGTATTTTTGAATGCTATATCGTGTTTCAGCAAAACAAACTTAAGACTTTGCACTCATTTCGACAGCTACAGCTTCAACTATATGACTATGAATATTCAGAAGTCCTTATTGAGACTCCTTAAAATTTATTTTGTATGTACATAAGTATGTATATGAATGACATACTTCCAATAATTTTTAAACTATTCGTTAACTGACACATATCATGGATGCGATTTGAATGCTGCCTTAATTAAAAATATTTCTCACGCATTTTGTAGAAGCTGGAGGGTATTTATGATTCGTCGCAACAAGATTTAACACTCAATCTTGTTTCTTTCTTAAACGTATAAATGTTAAAAGTTTTTTTGTTAAAACGTGTTCAGTTTATGAATTGTTTTATTTAGTTTTTAACTTTTAGGATTGTTAAATTCGCGTTTTAACATTTTGTTATAAATATGCTTTTATTATCCGTCTGCCTGACTGCCTGACTACCTGGCTTTTCATACCTCTTTTCTTGTTTCGTGTTTTCTTCGTCTATTTCCATTTGTGTAACAATATTCTTAAGGGAGCCTTAACAAGGGTTTAAAGTACCTACTCGTAGCTGGTTTGAATAAACGGCTGTAACTTTTACATTTACATTTACATACAACAACAATACTTTGTTTGTTTACAATTGTTTAAGGCATTAAAGATGTTTTACTTGTTTAAACTTTTATACTTTCCTTTTCTTTTCTTTTTTTTTTGTTTAAATTATTTTCGTGTGTCTTTGTTGTTTATATCGCGAAAATGTAGCAAATCACCTGTAAAATGTAAAATGTAAATTGTAACACGTTTACAATCACATTTCATAGCGGTATGAATTTAGACTTTAAGGAGTAACTTTTGTTGTCATTTTTTTTATTTGTTTTTTTGTCTGTTTTTTTTTGTAACAAACCAAAGTATTTTATGACAATTTCTTGTATTGTCTACGTGATGTTGATTGTTTGATAATTTGATAACTTTGTTTGGTAAAACAAAAACACAAAATCGAATCTCAAAAGACAGAAGTTATAAAAAAAACATCAGCATCGGTATCATAAAGAAGAAAACAATCTTGGTTAATAGGTTGTTAAGTGGTTCATTTTGCCAAAAGGTATTTTGCTACATCTTTTATTTAAATACACTGAAGATGGAATATTAATGGTATCACAGATTATGTAAAGCACTTACTTAATATGCCCACCATACGTATTTAGAATGTTAATAATAACGTTGTTAAATGTTGGATTAATAGCATTTGACTGGAAGTAATTTTTAAGTTTGACTAAAAATTGGAATGCGTATGGAATGTGACACATCACGTTTGTATTTTAAAATTCAGAAATTACGCACCACTAGAATCTATTAAGCGTATTAAGTTAATATCTGAGTAAAAAAATGTTTCCATAGTTCTCAACATGTTTGTGAATTTTGTTTTAATGATCCTTAAAAAACACCCTCTGCACCTCATTTTTGCATTTCTACTAATGACATGGATTTTTGTTTTCAAAGTATTTCAGTAGTTTTGAACCATAACCTTTCTAAACCAATTTTGACAATTTCTGCTGTCGCTAATTTTCTATTTCGCATTTCAGTACTTAAACTGCATAAACAAATGTAGCGAGAGGATCTTAGCAGATCATTTCAACCCTTTTCTACAGCCTTCGTTCTTAAGTGATTTCGAGGCTTCCGATTGATATCTCCCCCTTCACTTAGTCTTGCACAATAACGTAATTTTGATCTACAATTGAAAATGATATCACACTGCTGACTAGTAATTGTCGACAAACTTCATAGCACAATTTTTGATAATCGTTATCCCCTTCTGAGTGATACCCAGTATTGGACAATTGTGTACTACATGCACTGATATCTCAGCATTTTCAAATCGCATTCTAAAAATATCATTAACCTCGATTTGCATTTTTCTTAGATGATATTTGAGGCTTACATGTTTAGTAATTAACGCAGTTATCCAGGCCTCGATTCAACGCGAACAAATTTACTTCACCCCTGGCAAAAGGCTTCTTGAGTCCCATTAGAGCCGTAAGTTCTTTCCTTCATCCAATTTCGTAAGCATATGGAGTTTACAAATTAAGGAACCTATACTCGCACTAAACTATCACCCAAAGAAACTCTAGATTCTGGGTACACAGAATATACCTGCAGATCCCCTCGTCAACAGCTTCATTCAAATTTATGCTCACCTATCCCTTAACCCACTTAAGTAGGCATCACGACATTTGTTCTGGGTACGGAGACTGGTTATCGTGGTAGTTCGCTGCACGCAAACAGTCAAGTAAAGTCTATATGACTCAAAGAATATAGCTGAAGACCTCCTCTTTGCGAGTTCGTCAACAGCTTGAATCAGAGATGTGCTCCTCTATCGCTTAACCCACTTCAGCATCACGATGTTTATAGAGACACACTTTGTGAGCTTAAGAACATACTCAAGTACTAAAGAGGAGTCAAATACATTTGCCGCACGTATTCTATAACCGACTGGTTGTAAAGTGTAATGAGAAGTCTCTTCCCCTGATAACCACACTTATTTTCGCCAGCAGCTTTCTTATTTGGCGTGGCTGTTTCAGCGCGATTATCTGCCATTTTGCTTATGGCGCCATCTTAAATTTTAATTTGTTCGTAGTTCACTGTATTCTACTTGTCCAGCCATTTTATTTGATACCACTATTTTTTGGGGCTGAGGGCACCAAGCAGAGTTCACTTTGTTTGACCCTCATATCCGCCATTTTCTTTCAGACGCCATCTTGGATATGAAAATTTTTTCTAGTTTACTATATGCAGTTGGTCAATCGCTTTTGCTTGCTACCAATATTGAGCGGTTTGATATCGTGTAGGTCCTCAATTTCTGGCCAAAAGAAGTACATTATTATCTGGCGTTAGACTATTGTCGTAAAAGGTTTCAACAATTTTAACGCTCTGCTTAATTGCGTACCTCTCAATGCCTCAATTTGTCAAAGAGAAGCTCTGGAACAGAGAAACCTCTATTAGAAGAACATAAAATTTAAATTAACAACAAAGTAGTATCTAAATAAGATTGATATACTTTAATGGACGGCATCTTGCTTGACCTGTTCGGAAACATCATTTACGAGGTATCTTTATATTAGTATTTTTAAATTCGATTAAGATATAAATATTGCTAAAGCTAAGCCAAAAATTTATTTTAAAACTTTACAGCTAGAAAAAAAATTTATATATTTTACAAAAGAACAATTCTTTTTTATTATAATTTAATGTATTTACGGTTCCACTGTTCCCTTTGTGTTATTTTATTATTATTTTTGAGCCATAAAAATTTCATAATTTTTTCATGAAATTAACATTTTATATTCAACTACACCTCTGCGTATAATAAAACCGCAGATTTATTTAATTTTTCAGATTAAAAAAAGAACCTTCAAGAAACTTAATAACATTGTCACTATTGGCACTGCTTGACTGTTGTTATCAATTCACACAACAAATTATGAACTTTAACGCCTGTAGTTCAAACCAGACACTTGACACAAAATTTACAATCTTCTAATAATTCTCTTTTCTATTTGCGTTTAAAACAAAAACAAACAAGAAATTTATTTTTTTTTATACAAATAAAAGTATTAAGTAACCTCAAGTTGTTTGTAACTACGTGATTGTATTACCTACTTGTATAAATACCAGTATTGCAAAGTTTGTGTTTGATTTATAGTACCCCTAAGGGAGTGGCATGACAAATCGATATGGAACATAGTTGCCAAAACAAAACCCTGAGCAGCAATTGGACGAAAAAAATTATTTTGTTTTTTTGCTCAACTGTTTGTAGAAGGTTTCTTTTTTTTTGGGTATAGAGTATATTAAAAATTAATATTGGTTTTGTTAGTTGGAATACTTAGGTTGGGTTGAGTTAATAACTCTCGGGAGAAATTAAAAGGATATAATTCAATTTTATGTGAAGCAGAGAGTGGTTTATAAAACATGTTGTTATATGTTATGAGAAGGCATTATGTTACGCTAGAGTGTATTGAGAAATAAACTGTAATAAGAATATAACTTTTTAACTACAATACGGATTTGTTTCAAAGCTAAAATATTCAAAAGGAAGAAGTTGAAGTTTAAGTGTTGGGTCTAGGCTTAGGTAAATACTCTTGGTGATTTAAGTAGGCCATTTTATATGCAAAAAACATGTAGGGTTTATTCAGTGTGATCGAACACATAATAGATGATTATGAACTCATAAGTTTGAAGCAACGTGTGGGCTGAGTTTCTCACCATACCTCAAGAGAAAAGTTAGTATTTGCAATCATAATCCTGTTTTTGAAATTTTGTTAAAAAACATGCATTAGCTACTAAAAATCTTTTGAAATTAAGAAAATGTTTATCTAAAACGTTCTTTCTTATTTTGAGCTTTCTGCTTTAAAACACACTGTAAATAAAGTATGTAGCTTTATATAATACATACTTCATTGTGTTGTCATACAATTGTAGATTGCAACATCCGCCTTGGTATTATCAAATAGAGGTAGCGGAAGCTTAATGCCTTTTAAAGTGTTTTGAGGTAGGTGAACGCACTTTTTTGAAATTTTTCGATTATGAATAAAATTTGCTTTGTAATCCTTTTAGAGTTTGAAACCTGACGCAATGCCATCTGATCATAGATAGATACATACTTCAAGAACGCTTGCAAGTGCTTAATTTTCTCCATCAAAATTAACTTTCCATTGCGAAAACGTTGGGTAAGCTTACGCCTATTTTCAATGATAACTAATATTGGCTCGATGGTTTTGCCAACAAACAAAATTGTCCCATCTGAATGAGTAAACAGTCTAAACAACTTTATCCGAAAAAGAAGCCTTCATGCTGCAGAGTCATCGTAGCATTTTTATTTTCTTTTATGAGCGTCTAAAGCGATCGTTATAGAAATTATTGGCGTTTGAGATCTACCGTGCAGACGGACAGACGGACCTAGCGGGATCATTCTAAAATGAAACCAGGATTTAGGAAATATATACTTTGTGGTATCTTAAACGAATATTGCGATGTGTTACAAGCGAAATGACAAAATATAAAAATATAAGTTCAATAATAAATCATTTTATGCACCAAAAGTATTGAATATTGTCATGTTGTTATAATTTTTTTTTAAGTAATCTCTCTGGTGTATTATTTGCTAGCCATATTAGGGTTAATAAGGAATAAATCTTCTTCTATATATATATAAAATAGGATGTATATATGTAACGTATGGACTCAAAAACGGGAAAACTGGGAATTTTCAGAATATTTAGGCGGGTGACACTGTGAAGTCTGATTTTTGATATTCGATCTGCGGGCGGAGGATCGTGGAAAATTCAATTTTAATCTTGCACCACCAATGACATATACATATATTTATTTTGTTTGCTTTTTTAATTTTATTTTATAAAGCCATTGTCATGTTTTTTAAAACGAGATATCAAACTCTTAAATCGGTTATGTAGTTTCGAAGATATTTACAAAAAACCTCTGTTAATATTGATCCAATATCAAAATTTTAAAACTTTCAAAATGTTGCATTTAAAAATAATAAATAATTCAATAATAGTTAATAAATATAATTTCCATTTGCTTTAAATACATGCGTTTATTTTTTGATTGAGCCCATATCTACACCATATGTAAGTTATTATGTAAAAAACTTTATGGTATTCCATGGATTTTTGTTTGAAGGCCGTAAATTCGTAAATTCGTTAAAAGCTCAATTTAAATCTTGTGGTAATACAACACTTATGTTTGCTTATGGCCAGCAACACGGACCGGGTAAGCTTGTGAAAAATAAATTAGCAGGGCATATTCATAAGGAATATGCATAACGTCAACAAACAACAATTAAAAAAGTAAGAGAGCTATATTCAGCAATGACGAATCTGATTATACCCTTCACCATCACCGTGGTATAGTGACAACAGCGTAACTTAGCCTAGATGTAAGATTTAATGTTTTACGTCATTTGGCTTTATTATTTTCAATGCCAAATCTGATTTTAAATATTTATGTGCTGTTTTTACAAGCCGATTGAGTGATTGTCTTGGACGATTTATTTGTATTTTGTTATTGTAACAAAAACAGATTACACATAAATTTATTAATTTTTTTTCTTTGTATGTCAGTTGTTTCCGAACTCATCGTAAATTTATTAAATAAGGTTATCCATGTATTAATAATTAACAAAAAAAAAAAAAAAATAGAAAAGGAATAAAAAGAAAAATTAGGTCTACCCGGGATTCGAACTAGCTTCTAATGGTTCTGTATATCAGTGACATAACCAGTAGACTACCAACCTTACTTCATAGTTTGCATTTGTTTGTAGATTTAATAAGAGCTAAGGAATGAATATATGCATACAGTATATAACTAATGGAGGTATGCAACTTAATAAAATATAATGAAAAATGTAGGCATACCTTAGATTTGGATTATTTTTATAGTGCGTCATCTCATTAATATGAAATACCTGCATACATATATGTTTCATTATCTTAATACTGATTTTATCCGCTTAAAAACATCCCATTGTAAAATTATAAATTGAGTTTATGTATGTATGTCTCAAAAAGAAATAAATAAAAAATTTTTATCTCAACTGGAAATCGAACCTACGTTTGTCCAGATTGTATTAATGTGTTTTGTAAAGCCGATGTGGTCAAGGTTTTTTCATCATATGTAAGTTGTCTATGGAGTGATTTTCCTGATCTTCAATATCGATATGCTCTTGAATATTTCTGATATTTTGATACATTACACGGGTCTTGGTAATCTCGGGGGGGGGCTTCAAAAAGTTGATTTCAACGTACACACGAACAGACAGATGGACAGACGGACAGACAGACATACATACATATGGATATTTCTTTATAAAATCCCCTATTCCTAAGCTTTCAGAAATGAATATTAATATGATTTTAAAGCAATTTGAAAGTAAAAGTTTCTATTCTCAGTTTTGTATATTTTAAAAAGTTTCAAACCAACTAAAATTGCATATTATTTATTGTAGAATAAAAATAAAAAAAAATTTAGTTTGACATGTGCAGACAAATTATTGAAAATATTTTAGTACCACTGATAAATCGCACATAATAAAATAATATAAAAAAAAACAATCAGCTAATTGGATACGAGTATCGTGCTGAATTATTACACATTAAATTTTTCTTATTTTTTATTGGTTAATTTTATTTTTATTTAAAAAAAATCACAAACGTCTGGACAATAATATCAAATTATCAAACTTAAAAGAATATGACATTTTCTCTTGTTTTATCTAAATATTTATTGTCACCATAATTTGTTTATTTTTATCACCCAAATGCTGTTGATAGATTCGAAAAAAACTTGCCACAAAAAAAATTACAAAAGAAAAACAACTGTAACTGCAAAATACTTACTTTTACCCTTTGCATACTAAAAATAAAAAACTAAAAACAAAAAAAAAACATAATAACAACAACAATTATTAACATTTTTAAATAGACAAGTGCAACATAAACTCACGTGTTAACAAGGTTGCAAGTATAAATAAAAACCAGCATAAAAAAAACGGTGCAAAACAATAAACTTGCATACTCACACGTGAAACAGGGAAATAAAAACAACATTGTAGTAATGTTGCCACAAAATGTGGCAGAGAAAAAAAAAACTTGAAAAGTGTGCGTGACAAATAAGTTTAAAACAATGTTTTTTTTTAGTTCTCTTACAAAAGGTAAAAGTAAGTGTTTTAACCATAAATTTACAATTTAACCCTCAGCAGCCTCTTTCTTTCACACTTTCACAATTCCTCCCCCCTCCACATGAATATGTATGTATGTGTGAAGAACATTTATAAGATGTCAAGCAGGAAAACTAAAGAAGAAGTGAAAAATAACAGGACATTTTATGTCACCATTTCTTCTTACATGAACATGAACACAATGGTCATGTTTATATTTTTAACTATTGTTATACATGTGTTGACATGTATGCATGTACATACATACGTGTGTTTGTGTTCTTTCTTTAACTATAATTTTGAAGCATTTTTATTGTTTGTGACACAAGGACACCTTAAGCAAGTCGCGTGCCTAAAAAAGAACATTTTATGCTCATGTTTCAAAGTGTTGATATTTTTTTCGTTGCAAAATTTAAAATTTTGATTCAAGGATATTTAGGTTGAATTACCAACCAACTTAAGGTTTAAAGGAAAATTTTTAAAATTAAGCTTTTAACACTCGCAGTTATTAAAATGTATAAAAACCTATAAACTGAGTTTTACAAACGCCATAATGGGTATTTTAGTAATAGAAAATTTTTATTTTAAGTCATTTTTGCGAAAGAAATATCCCTTTAGAACAACCATCTAAAATTCATTAAGAAATAGAGCTTGTGATTGTTAAAATATTTATTCAAACCTTCACACTATTTGATGTCCACAAACTAACGTGTGTATATACGATTGCTTGTTTAACTTTAAAGAAATTAAAAAAAAAATATTTTCACAAGCAGGAGCATTTCAAGAATACGAGAATATAGTAGTCAGAGTTGGCGATTTTTAATTTATAGAATTACGTGAACAAGTACTTTAAATAAGCTTTAAAGGGGCCGACACATTGACTATGTCTGTTTAGGCCTTTCCCATATGACTGAACATTCGGGTCTACACATTGAAACTCCGACAAATGTTCCGAAATATGAACGATGACTTAAGCATGAAATAACTCAAGAGAAAAAAATCCTCGAACTACACAAAAATGCGAACCTTAGCAGACATTAAGTACTTAGGAGCTTATTTCTTTATTCGTATAAGATCTTACTAGTCATCTGGTTCGAAGTTAGTGGTCGTACACAAGAGCTTTTGTTTGCTGGTTCACATATAAAGAAGCCGCAAAATCATGGTTAGAAATTGGGTTGAATGAATAACAAAATCATCAACACAAGATTAGCCAGATGAAAGTGTTTTCCCAACATTTTTGTTGTGGATTTCAGTTCAAAGTTATCATGGTTCGACACTTTTTCGAAAACGACCTTGGAAGGTTACTACCATCAACGGCGCGCGATATAAACCTAAAAAGATTAATATCTGTGCATATAATCATTATTATATAATGCAAAACAGAGCAATATGTAAGTAGCATGACTATCAATGGTCATGCATGATCCTCTTGGCCGAGATATCGGGCTACTTAATCTATTTTTGCAAAGGGCTGACGATTACTATAGGTGTATTTTGATTAATATCAGCATTGGTATCGAATGTAATGTCTGACACAGGTCTTACTTTTGGATGAGGTACAAGGTATGGCGCTTAAGAGGATTTTTTCATACTTAATCTTATGGACGATGCGTATGCACCATGCTTGAGAAGTCGTGGTCCATAATTCCTTGTTGCGAGGTATGCAGACTTATTTGACTATTCCCCAGCCTTGCTTATGCATGGACTCTAAACAACGATCAAAAGAGAATATTTTAATTGCTGGCCGAAGTCCGTCAATAGGATGAATACCAGCACCGATCCCTTTTACCTGCAATTTTGGGTGTCAAACACAGCCACTATATGATCTCTGAAAAGTCCTTACCAATAGCCTTCCGGAAATTATTCTGGGGGGCTATAGGTACCAAATAAGAGTTTTGTAAGCAGTCGTAAGCTAAGTTTCCCCATTTTTTGGCTCAACACAGTGAGAAGAATTGACAAACAACCAATACTCAGAGATATAAAAAATACGAACGTGAGATGAAATAAATGAAGGCGGTACTTATAGAAAAATCATTACAAAACACTTTCGACGAAACGATCGAGAACTCTGCGCTTGACATTGCAGAGAACGCCATGAAAAAAATTTTACTTAAACGATTTGGGGAGATGAAAATTGGATGTTAGGAGGGTGCGATTTATCGCCGTTATTATTTTTTCAAATTTATTAAATCTTCTACTAGACTGCATTCAACCGATATCGCAAGTAAAAACAGCTTAAGCCATTACTTAAGCAGGGATCTATGGACCCGAGTTATTACAAATTGAATTTAGTGGATAAGTGTTGCGGCGGGCATGCAAAATGTTAAATCCCGCATAAGTATTATGAAGTTCAATAATATATTAAACAATAAAGGAATTTCGCTAATATCCTACAAACAGCTAATATGATTCCATTTTAAATTTATATTTCTCCTAATGGAAATCCCTTCTTGGCTTTTAGACTACAGATTTCGTTCTGAACAATTTTGTCTCTGTTATTGTTTAGCCTATGATTTCAAAAGTGAAGTATATGATTTTAGAAGCTATTCTCGAGTGGTTTTTGCCTTCGTTAAAGATAAATCAAAAAAATCGCTTAAACTGACTAGTTGTTAAAATAAATTCTTGGGATCAGTATCACTGTGTGGCCTACACTCGCCACTCTCTATAAGGTGCACCAAAATCACTATCAGTTCTTTTAATAGCAGGAATTTCGTTTTATAAAATCCTTTACTAAATGTTGGCTCCCCCTTGTTTTCTCTTTAATCAATCCTTTTTAGAACTGTGTTTTTATTTAATTTTAACAAAAAAACAAAAAAAAAAGCACTAGAAGAAAATATCTGTTCATTTATTTGATAAATTTCTATTGCCGACAGTACACCACGAAACATCTGCCTTCAATAAGCAACAGCCAGTGTCTGTCTGGTTCGGCAATCAGACAAAAAAAACACGCCAAACAAAATTGCATAGAAATTGCACAGAAAAAAATGTCATCTTTATAGAGAGAAAGAGTAAATAATAGAAAAAAAGAAAAATAAAACAAGCGAAAGAAACATTTTGCTTCATTTACAACGAAATAATCTGTTGCAATGTCTAGTTGAATTATATTTCGACACTTGTCAGTGTGAAACTAAGCGGTGCGATCAAAAGAAATTCCTTTAAGACATAAAAAAATGCACTTGATGTTTTTTTTTGCTTCCATGTTCACTTTCATCCTTTTTTTTTCCTCCGGTGTGTGTTCAAACAAATGTCTTTTAACACTCGTTTAAGTGCTGACTTTAAAGAGGAAGATGGAAAAAACTTTGAATTTTTTTTTAGAATTTTGCGGTAGCCGTGCTTTGGAAGTGGGGTAGCAAAATGGACGAATGGTGTAAAAAAGGCAATAAATTATCGGAAGATATTTAAAAGAGGAATGGAATCAAAAATTTTTCTTCATGGAGAAGTATTATGAAGCGTTAATGTTTTTCGTGAAAATATAAATTTTAAAAAAATATTTATCATGAGAAAATTTTTAAAAAAAATTGTTTAAAGACAAAATCTAAAGTAAATTTACTTTTAATAGAAAATCTGTAAGTTTTCTGTATTAACAGGATATTTTCTATATGCACAGAATTTATTATCAAAAAATAATATTTATGAAATTTGGTTTGAACAGGAAATATTAAAAAAATATTTATATATTTTTGTTAAGAAACAACTTTTCATAAACAGAAATTTTTCTTAACACAAAGCACTTGTGGAAATTTTTTTTAAACAGCAATTGTCTAGAAATTTTTCTATAAACAGAAATTTTATAGAAAAATTTTATTTTTTAATTCTCTATAAACTAAATTTTTGTAGAGTAGTCTTTATAGTAGAATATTTTATAAAATTTTCTACACATATGCAGACATTTTATAGAAAACTTTTTGTCAAGAGAATTTATACAGATAATTTTCTGTAAAAAAAACATTTTTGAGAAAATTTTTTAAAAACTAAAAATTTTCTATCAATATAAAATTTAAAAAAATTTTTATAGACTGAAAATTATTGGAAATTTCTCTAGAAACAGAAAATTTTTTACAGAAAGAAAGTTTTTAAAAAATTTTCTATAAACAAAAATTTATCAAAATATTTTCCATAAATAGAAAATGTATAAAAAAGAATTTTATAAACAAAAAAATTTTCTATAGGAAATCTAGATTAGATAGATTTAGAACATTTTCTATAGACATAAAATGTTAAAAATGTTCATATAGAAAATCTCTAAGTAAATAGAAGATTTTCTGTAAACTGTCTATAGACTGGAAATTTTGTTATTTTTTTTTTAAATTCCAAGGTTTTTTTAATTCTCTTTAAAAAGAATTTTTTTTTTGAAAATTCTCTATACAAATACATAATTCTCTATACATATATTATTGAAAATTTTCTTTTGACACAGAAATTTTTAGAAGTTTTTTTTAAACATAAACTTTTCTATAGAAAGATAATTTTCTACAAACGGAAAATGTATAAAAATTTTTTTATAAATTGCAGATTTTCTATAAGCAGATAATTTTCTGTAGACAGAAATTTTTAATATATTTTTTTAAGCAGACTACATTGTCTGCTCTTATTTATATACAGAACATTTTTATGTGGAAAATCTCTAGAAATAAAAAAGTTTAAAAAAAAAAAAAAAAAATTCTATAGAGAGAAATTTTTTTCTTAACAGAAAAAAAAAATAAAAAAAATTTGTAAACAGAAACTTTTTATGTTAAAAATTTATAGAAATAGAAGGTTTTCTAAAAACACTAAAATTTAATGTAGGAAATCTATAAATAATTTTCTATAAATGAAAAATTTTATATTTATAGAAAATAACTAAATACAATTTTATTATTTTTTTTTATTTTATTTTTTTTTTCCTAAACATGCAATTTTTATATACTTAATTCATAAAAAATATTCTAAAAATTAACTTTTTTCTATAAACAGATAATTTTCTATCGACAGAAATTTTTTTATATATATTTTATAAAAATGTATAAAAAAGTTATTTATCAACAGAAAAATTTTTATGTAAAAAATCTATAGAAATTACAGAGCGTCTATAAACAAATAAATTTCTGTAGAGAGAAAATTTTTAAAAAATTTTTCGTTAACAGAAAATATATAAAAAAGAAATTTATAAACAGAAAATTTTTATGTTGAAATTTTGTAGAAATAGAAGGTTTTCTGAAAAGGCCTAAACTTTATATAGGAAATCTATAAAAAATTTTCTATAAATGCAAGACTTTATATTAACAGAAAATTGTCTATAGACAGAAACTTTTTAGAAAATTTTCTATAAACAAAAAGTGTATCAAAAATTTTCTTAAACATACAACTTTTATATATTAAGTTCATAAAAAATTTTTAATTAATTAAAAATTTTCTTTAAATAGATTATTTTCTATAGACAGAAATTTAAAAAAAAATTCTTAAAACAGAAAATCCATAGAAGCTTTTTTATAAACAGAAAATTTGGAATCAAAAATAGAAAGATATTATTTCCTTTAAAAAGAAAATTTTTTATAGACAGAAAATTTTCTATAGACAGAAAATTTTTATAAAAATTTCTTTAAACAGAAAATTTATTTAAGTAGATAATTTTCTATTAAAATTTTTTATATAGGGAAATATTTTTTTTTAAATTATCCATAAACAGAAAAATTTAAAAAAATTCTTTATGAACAGAAATTTGCTTGAAAAATTATCTATTAACAGAAAAAACTATAGAAATTTTTATGTAAATACATGATTTTATGTTAACATTAAATTTTAAAAACAAGAGATTTTTGGAAAATTTTTTATAAACAGAAAATTTTCTATAGAACAAAAATTTTAAATAAAAATTTCTTTAAACAACAGATTTTCTATAAACAGAAAACTTTTGGAAAGTTTTTACAATATTTGCCGTGAACAAAATATTGATAGAAAATTTTCTATAAACAGAATAATTTGAGATTATTGTCTGTAAACAAGAAATTATGAAAATATTTGCTTTAAATATAATTTAAAAAAATTTTTCAGAAAAAATATTTAGAAATTTTTCTATGAAAATTATATTTTTATTGAAAATATATTTGTGTTGAAAATTATATTTTTATGAAAATTATATATTTTTTATGAATATATATTATATATGATTTCAACTTTTTTGTTTTTTTATAAAAAATTATTTATTATTAACCAATATTTCGCTACCAAACAATGGGTAGCTTCTTCAGGGTAATATGTATACAAATTTTATAAAAACAAAAAAACAAAGCTTGGAAAAAATCATATATAATTAAAAAAAAGATCAAAAAATTTTGACGATATAAAATTATATTTATATTTATATTTAAATTATATTTTAATGAAAATATTAGTTTTATTTAAATTATATTTTTATGAAAATTATATTTTTTTATGAAAATTATATTTATATTTAAATTATATTTTAGAGAAAATATTAGTTTTATTTAAATTATATTTTAAAGAAAATTATATTTATTGAAAATTATGTTTTATGAAAATTATTTATTTTTTGGAGAATTTTATTTTTATGAACATTATATTTTTATAATATTTCTATTTTTATAAAAATTCTATTTCTATGAAAATTATATTTTTTTTTGAAAATTATGTTTTTATTAAAATTAAAGTTTTATTTGTATATAATTGCTTTAAACTGAAAGTTTTTTATTCTTTTATTAATTTTTAGTTTGGCTGTAGTTCATTTTATTATTAAATTTCTAATCATTAAATGAAGAAATCAATTTTTATTTGTGATAATGAAAGAATATATTGAAAAAGTAAGTTTTAATCCCGACACCAGCCGAGTGGAATGCATTTTCGAAACCAGCTACGGTATCATCATCAGCACTCTTTGATCGGAATGTCTTAGTGTTGGATGTAAATATCATCTATTTAACTCACAAGTTTATACGAAATTTGATTTTGTGAATTAAACTGCACATACAAATTCATATCTTTTTGTTGTAGTGAGAGAGAACGAAATTTACCAAACTTAAGCTTTTCCCCTTTTTGTTATTCTTTTCAACTATCACATTTGTTATTCTTGCTTTAAACCATCAGTCTGATGGTAATTTTTACAGTTTTTTATTCTGTAAACAAAAAATGTATTAAAAATAATTTATTTATTAAAAAATTTTCATTCAAAAATTATTAAATTGCTATAATTAAAAAAATTTTACTAAAATTTTCAAAGTAAGATTTTGTGACGTAAAATCCTTAAACTTAAAAAATTTGCTAGAAATTTTTCATAAGGCAGAAAATTATGAAATTATTTATATATGTGGAGCTAATCTGTCAACAGTTTTCTATCATAAAATTTGTAGAAAATGTTCTATGAGAAATTAAATCTATTAAAATTTTTTGGAAAGAAAAACGTTTACAAGTGTAAAGATGTGTGTGAAAATATAAGAAACACTCAACCGTTTTACGTTCGTACGTTTATTTAATATTAAAAATAAAAAAAATTACAGAACAAGTAAATTCAATTTAAAGGGTAAAATAAATATATTATGTTAGTGTTTTCTTGACGGGACCGTATGCAAGATTATATTAACGTTTTTTTTTTTGTATAAAAGCTATGCTTATAGACATATTTTTGTGTATGTTGGATTTACAAGGTGTGCATTGTATCATGTCGTATTGTCATAATATTTTAAAATGGTTTAAACTTTTTACCATTTAATATATTTTATTTTAAAATTTTAAATTAAATTCATTTTTTTAAATACAATAAAACATCAAGCTTCATTGACAACCAACTTAAGAATGTTCCAGCAAAAAAGTGAACATAAAATGTTTGTGTGTTTAAACAACAAAAAACATTAATTTCTTTCTTAAACAGACATTGACTTATTAAGCATAACAGCAGACACAATTTAATTGAATGTTTTTTTTTTTTCTAAAATAAGTATTTAGTCAGAATAAAATAAAAACTATTTTAAGAAACAAAACAAAGTGATATAGAGCAATATAAAAACGAAGCCCTAAGGCAAATACACTGCAAAAATTTGAATAAACTTCACATAGTGAAATACTAAAAAAAAAAAAACAATATACAAAATAAATAGTTTTTGTAAATCGGATGCTAAAGCTTTAACCTTTAAAGCCAAACAATTAAAAAAGATATAGTCGGTCAAACGGACTTGCATACCTATATACCCTTCATTACATTTTAAATAAAAGTTTATTGAAAATAATAAATATATAATAAAGACTAATTGTCACAATATTCATTTTAGCTACTTTAAGGGCCATTATTACAACTTGCCGTTAGGTAAAGGTATAAATAACTTTCCATTATTAAAACTTAAATTTTTTATTGTTATGATTACTATTAATAATGATAATATTTAATGGATAGAAACATAATAAATAAAGGCTTTATAACTCAAACTCTCTTATCGGTCCCTCAAAATCCTGCCTTTAACTAACGGCAAGTTGTAATAATGGCCCAAGACTTCTAAGAAGATGACAGTTGGCTATACCAGAACAGAGTTTGTAGACTAAATTTAATTGCAAACATAATGATATACATACATTCAGCATCACTACACTATTTGATCTTTCAAACCTTAAAATATATCCCGTCTTGCTCTGGTGCATTTTAAAAAGCTTAATATGAATAACAGTGATTACAGCATCGTGAAAAGTTAAACGTTTCGCAGGACCATAAACACTGAGAACATTGCTACTGAATAATACTTTTCCTTATCATAGTAATGTGAGGTAGAATGGAAAATATCTTTCTATTAAAAATTTTTTTTTATTTAAATAATAATTACAAAACCCTGATATTTGTTTAAAATAAAATCATACTAAAAGTCAACAAGTTTAAATTACTATTTTCATTTTATTTATTTTTACAAAAATTGTTCTTCATTTTGTAAAGTAAATAAATTCTTAATGAAAACGAAATGTTTGCTTAAGCTTAGGAATTTTTAAATATAAAATGTGTCATATAAAAATATTTTCAAAATAAAAGAATTTAAAGAAGGATATTTATATACACATGGATATGTGAGTACAGTGGTAGTAGTTTGCATGAATGTATGCACTTTGAACTTTTTGCTAAAATAACAAAAATTTTAAACAAGTGTATAAGTAAATAACAATACATTTGCATAGTTAATTTTGAAAGATTTTTAAAACTTAACGAAAGGCTTATGAAAAATATTTCTTTTTTAAACACTCGAAGAAACAAGTTGATAAAACATAGAGAAATATTAAAAAAATATTGGTTTTCTTTTTTTGAACTTCTGAACACTGTTCACGCTCCCAAATTTTTACTTAAAAGTGCGATATGTCTCAAGCTCTGTGGGCAGTGTTTTCGGTCTGCTAAAACCATATCTAACATTGCAGCCATACGTTCAAGTTTTTCTGTCAAGTTTTTCACACATCCAACTTGTCAAAATTAATTTAAATTGATTGCTGTGACGTAGGCTGCACGCAATTTTAAAGTAATTTTACTATTCAAAATGTCTTTGTGAAGAAATCAACTTATTAATTATATTTAATTTAAATTGCGGCAGAATATTTTTAAAACACAAAACAAAAATTTATGGCGGCAGAATATTTGTCAAAAAAAAAAAAAAACCAAAAATTCGTCACAACAATTGCACTCAGCTGTTTTCTTGACTGTAAATTGAAACATTCGATGGAAAGAGAATTTCAAAAGCATGTTCGCATCAAGTTCTAAAAGTATGAGTGTGTTAGTGAAAAATTCTGAGTGTATTGATACACAAAATTTGATCGTGTAACCCCTGTGTAAGGTCTGTTTTCAATACAAAATATTCTATCATAAACCAATACCACTCTCCATTTACGGCTGCAGCACTGCCATGTTCGTTTTATTTAACCTGTTTCTATAATAAAGAATTTTAAAGGATTTTTAAAACTTAAAAAATGCTTTTGAAAATATATTTTTTTCAAACACTCGAAGAAAATTGTTGATAAAACTTAGACAAAGATTTAGAAAAAATATTGTTTTTCTTTTCGATATTCTAAAAACTTTTTACCATCCAAGAATTTGACCTAAAAGTGTCATTGTGTCTCGAGAACTGTAAACAGTGGCTTCGTTTTGCTAAAACCATGTCTTAGTTTTGTTTTGAAATTTTGAATATAAAAAAAAATCTATCATAAACCGATACCACTCTCCATTTACGGCTGCAGCACTTCCATGTTCATCTTCTTTATTCAATTTCTAGTATAAAGGACCTTAAAACTAGGAACTAATAATAATTTTATTCTTGGACACAACTTATGGAAAAGTTTCTACTTTTTGCTACCATTTAAAGTTTAATTTGATGAATTTAGGTTTCGTTCTCTATTTACAATAAAACCCACTACTTAATAATGAGAAATAAAATTTTGTCGCAAAATTTGTTTTTCGTCAACTAAACAGATTCTAAAATAAATATTGAATTTTATTTTTGATAAAAGTCTTTTTTATTAAAATCTCTGTAAAGTACAAAATAAATTTTAATCGGAACGAAAATTTGTTAAAATTAAATAGTTAAATAAACACAGAAAAATAGAAGAGGTGTGTAACTGATTATGACCCATAGGCTATGTTATTGTTATTGTAATAAATAAATTGAAATTGAAAAAAAATGGATCTTAAATATTTTTTAAAACTACCCACCATCTCTGTGGATAACAAAAACAAAAAAGGCCTACAAATTTATTTCACTTAATCAAAATTGTTAAATCTTTACTTGTGTATGTAGATGATGTGGCAACATTCAAGCAATTTTTCAAACAAATACTCAACATATGACAAAATTCAACTTTATATAGAGACTATTGTTGAAGATGTTCTGTACATACATACATACCAGAGAACGGCATATTTTGTAGAATAATTTATGTTAGAAAAAATTCGCTAGTATTTAGAAAATTAAAAACGAAACACGCTGTAATATAAAATGATCAAAGTGCTGCTAAATACTTTACTTTTTAACATCATTGTCATATTGAATTATTTGTTTTGAAAAAGCAACAGACTTAATCGATTTATACTATTTCTACGAAGTTGAGAGGACGACGCGTCGCGACGCAGTATTAACTCTGTCATGTCATGTCTCTTCTTTAAATATGTACATGATCGACCCTGAATATTCTCCATATACTATCCGAGTTCAAGGTTACCCTTTGGTAGGGCTCTGAAACTGCTCACAATGGACTAGCTATGAACTAAGTATCAAAAATTGTTATTTTTACTTCTTGTTTTAACTATACAACAAACTCTCTCTCTCTCTTCTTCATTCTATGTTTTCATATTTCAATCATCTATGGACTCTTTCCTAGTTTTTATTGTTTTATTGTGATAAGATAATCATAGTGAACTTAGTTGTGTCTGGGTGAACATCCCAAACTTACCTGAGTGAAAATTCGACAAATTTCCGTTTTGGTCCGTAAAAAAGTTGAAAAAAAAAGTTGAAAAAAATTGAACTTTGATTTTCGTATTTCACGACCTTCTTCTTTCTGTTTATTTTCTCTCTCTCTCTCTCTCTCTCGGTGATTCTAAAATCATTACACTTGGGTCAATGATTGATCTTTTAGTGATATCTTGTACAAGGGATGTCGTGTAAAGTTAGCCCGTCCTCCACAAAAAAACGACAATCGACAAAATTGTTTTTCCAGATTTCGGGCTCTAAGTTGCGCCAGAGCTGGAAAATGGCAGAGAGAATATTAAGAAATACTAATTTCCTCTTCGCCGTGACAGTTTCAAACATTGAAAGCCAGATTTCATGTTCTGGCATGTACTCCCATTATACAGTAATCAGTTAAAGCCCTCATTCGATGGTTGCCCACTAACGTTCATGTTCGCTTGCAGTTTTACAAGTAGCCGTCTTCGCAGACCATATTGTCTGTGCAAAACTGTATGATTTCTGTTTCGCCAATGTCTTGCAGGATAAAAATGGTTAACTAGTGAATCTCTACCGAAGGGAGAAAAGTTTCAATCTTCGTTAGTCCGTCCGCAATGCAGTTCTTGCCTTTCCGAGTTTCCAGGTACCCATCTGCGCTTAACAGCGAAATCTCATGCCATATCATTTAAAGAAGCACAGCATTTCATAACAAAATTGGTTGTTGAATAAACATCCGCTAGCGACTTAATAGCAGCCTGATTTTCTATGAAGATACAAATACGGGTGTAATCTAAATATTTCTTGTAGTATATCAGCCAGTTTGATTCATTTTTAACAGCCCATATTTTATCCTAAAAAATACTGTTGTAGTTCGGTAACCTAAAATACTCCTTTCTATTAAAAAAGGCATAAAGAAACCACTGCCGACGCACTTGTTTTTGATTTCGATGCGCTCAAAATCTAAATGGATGTTGAATAAAAACCCGCCAGCGACTTTATAGCGGTCTGAATGTCAATGAAGATACAAATAATACAAATAATAGATGTGTAATATAAGTATACCCTGTCGCATCCAGTAACATTACTGCCAACTTGAACGCTGCAGAATACTATGGTAGTAGCAAAGCCTAAAAGACATTGTTATTAAAAATGGTAATAAAGAGGCCAGCACCGACCGCCCTTCTTGATTTTTATCTCTCAGTATAAATTTCCAGATGGCCATTCGATCAAGCGATGTCGAGCCGGTGATTGATACAGATAATTCTTTGTCAATGAATGTGGTTGAATTTCAATAATATGAATTTCTGTTTACTCGAACAATGTTAATCTCTGATATATATTCTCTCTAAAAAATACACAATAAGGAAGTTAAAACGAAGATGAACATCACAGAAACAAAAGAATAAAAATTTTAAATTTAATACAAATAAAACTGAAACAATAAAACATGTTCAAAATCTTAAAACATTCAAATGAAATGAAGTTGTTTATTTGTTAAAAGGATGAATATAATGTTGAAGTATAAAGTTGTATGTAAACAAACACGCACACATACACATGTAATAGAGTATTAGGGAGGGTCACAGACTAGGTGGAATATAATAAGAAAATAATTCAATAATTCTCGAGTTTAATTATTTAAATTTAAAAGAAAACAGTTTACATAGAAAGCTAAAATAATAGTAAAAAAATTATATCAATTCCCTTATTCTGAACTTTAATATGGCAACTAAAGTTGTAACAAATTTGATAATGTTTCATATCAATAGTAATAATAATCAAATAATTCTCATATTGTAAATTTTTCCTATTTGTTCATAATTTCCCTGAAGAAGCTACCCAATGTGGTAGCGAAATATTGGAATATAAAATTAAAATTATTTTTTATAACAAAAGTGATCTCAAGATCAATATAAAAAACAACTATTGATATAAATAAAAAAGATCGAAAACTTTTATTTATTATTTAAAGTTTTAATATTATTAAAAAATTTTGAATTAAGGTATTAAAGGAATTAATTAAATTTTATATAAAAAAATCTTTTTCGTTAAGACTTCTTCTTGCGACTTCGATAGACAAGCATCTGTCATAATATACGAAAAACTCCACACAATAATTTAACATTATTTTAATACAGTTCTTCAATGTCTGGAGTTTAAACTATGTTATGACAGAAATGTCCTAACATACTACACTCCAAACAAAAATCATCTTACCCCCTTAACAATTATTATTATCTTAACAAATTGCATAAGTCAAATTTTCTTTATATGGCAATATTTATCATTACTTATGTTGCTTTTAGCAGAAGAAGAATGTGCTTTCTATATGCACAACAAATGTTGCAACAGCAACAATATGCATTTTACTGTTACAAATTTGTAATTTATTTTCAAATTCTGTTGTGTTCTTGCTGTTGTTTTTTAAACTTATTTATTTTACGTATTGTAGTGGAATGTCTCTATTTTTTTTAAATTGCAAAAAGAAAAACTTTTCTTTATTTCGAAATCACATTGTTTTAGTTATTCTAAGAGTTTTATTAAGTTTGCCAAATAAATTCTTAAAATATTTTGACAAATTGCATAATCTGTACAAGAAAATGTTGAGTGCAATATAAAATTCTTTGTTTTGTAGATACTCGTAGAATGTAGAAAAAATAAATTATTTGTAAAAATCATCAAGATAAATAACAATTAAACAGTTAAGGAATAATAACAAAAAGTGTTGAGAGTTTCGTTTGTAAAGAACAGTAATTGCGACAGAAAATAAAAGAAAATCCAGAATGAGATAAATTATTGCCACTTTTAGTGTAATAGGTATAGTATAACGGTCGTGTTCTTTAAAAATATTTTAGGTGCGATAAAGAATTATTTGGAAAAATTCTGTTAAACATCTGCCAAATAAGCCTTTAATAAGCCTGAAATATTTTTTATAAAAACGGCATTTATTGTATAGGGTGAGCAGAAAGTCACCATGAGCTTAAAAATGTAATAACTTTTTCGTTCATGTGTTTTTTAAATTTTTAGAATAAATAATGGATTCATAACTAAACACAGAAGAAAGTACATATTATTAAATAAATTAAATATAATTAAATATAAAATCAGCCATCAATTACTTTAACGCAAAGAGCAACGACAACGACAGATTTTCACACTCTGAAACATTGATTGATCATTACCACCGTAGAAGATTTGCTTCGAACCGATTAACCTCCTCTAATTCGTACTGCTTAAAATATTGAACGTGTAGAGCAAAGTGTTATTGAAACAACAGAAACATCTACCAGAAGGCGTTCTGCGCATTTTAATAAAAGATTTAATGTTACTGCCATATAAGGTGCATTTGGTGCAAGAATTTAAACCCCCAGATCATCAGCAATTTAAAAATTTTTCATTTAAATTTCAGATAATAGGCCAATAATTCAATAATTTTATTGAAGATTTGATGATAATTGATGAAGTTCAAGTGCTTCATCAGAAAAAAACCCCAAAAACCATTCATGAGCGTTAATTGCACTCCAACAGGTATACATTATGGTATGGCACTATATCTGATAATATCATTGGGCCTTACTTTTACGCAAATGAACATGGAAATGATGTAACTGTTAATGAAACCATTATCGATTTATAATAGAACAGTTTTTATACAATATTTTACTATTAAAAAAAAAAATACCTGAAATGAGGTTTCATTAGAACGGAGCCACTGCCCGCACTGCCCGAGGCACAATGGCACATTTAACTAAAGTTTTTGGAGAGCGAATAATTTCCAGAAATTCGAGAATAAATGAAGCCAGCTTGTTTGCAAATTTTGTCAGCATTCGACCATTTTCTTTTGGGGTTATTTTGAAGGGCGAATGTCTGGGAAAAGTCCAAGAAAATCTTCGAACTCAAGGCCAACATTTTGAAAGATATTTTGAAAAGTACTCTTAAACAGCTTATCATTGCGATGCCGAAAACGCTGATCATTACAGTGATATTCTTTTCCATACATTGTGTTATTTTTTTTTTGTTTTTCATGTAGTATAATCTCAAAAGTTATTTTATTAATAAACCTCGCTGAGATTTTTGGCCGACCCTGTATATTTGATATCAGTTTGTATTATTTGTACAAGACTTTGCATACAAAATTAAAAAAGACCTAGATTTTTTTTTAAAAAGAATTTGAGTCAAGGTATTCATCTTTGGTTGAAAGTCTTTATGTTAGAAAAAAGATTTTAAAAATCTTATACAAACTTTTCCGTTTCTGGCAAGGCATAACTTAGTGATCAAACAGAACTGGAGCATGATGAGTTTTCCATAAAAAATATGCAAACCAGATTCAGTATAATGAAATATCTGGCAGGGATATTTATATATTTACTGACAGCAAGGCGGCTATTAGGTCCCTTGAGAGTGTGTACAACACATCGAAAATTGCCCAGGAATGCCGGGTGTCTCTTGAGGAGATAGCGAGACATTCGACGGTTACCCTTGTGTGGGTTCCAGGACATGGGGATATTGATGATAATAATAGAGCTGATGCACTTGCAAAAGCCGGTACTACCTTAGATTCGGTTGAATCCAGTTGTGCTTTGGGTATTCCCTTATCGAAGGGTAAACAGCTAATCTCGCATCGATTATATTTGGATGCCAAGGAAAGATGGGTGAGAGAACCCACTTGTTTGGAAACCAGAAAGATCTGGCCTGACATGGATGTGCATAGGACGCAATATGCAGTGAGTATGCCCCGAATCCACCTTAGGAACCTCATAGCGGTCATTACCGGACACTGGCCTATAGGTACACATGCGAAAAGGCTGAATGTCCCTTACAACGACTTCTGCAGAAGTTGCGATAACGAGGAAGAGGAGGAGACGACTGAACATCTTCTCTGCAATTGTCCTGCATTCGGGGACCTGAGACGCCAGAGTCTGGGTCAACGAATACTTGTAAGTAAAACTTGTCTTTCCGCAGTTCCGTGAACAGGACAGGATGGCTGAGGAACGACGGCCGAGGACATAGACAAACGGGCGATGGTGCCTATGGTATCACAACGGGACCCTTGGAGGACCCAAGTGAGCTATGCCTTCGGGCGACTGCCGGATCTAACCTAAGCTAACCTAATATGCAAACCTAGCATCTCTACCTGTAATCAGAAAACAGTTAATCAATTTTAACGCCAATCTATTGGTTCGGTTCTTACAACTAAACTTTTTCTTTTGTGGTTGTAAAATTTCAATTGCAAGAATAACAATTTCATAGTGCTGACTACATATTTATATTTCGAAATGAAATTTTGTGCATACAGTCGTAAAATTCTACTATAACAACTAAACAGTGCGATTGGCAACAATTGCGGTACTCTCAACAAGTAATCATTCAGACTCATGGTAAAGAATAATTTCAACTCAATAGAGAATACACTATCAGTTACCCTTCCTTCCGTAAAAGACCCAACAGTTTAGATGTTGATGTTACTAGCCATGCACTCATTCTGTATTCAACTATTCGCTATGAGCATGCGACAACTTTCACTCCACACATGCGTTCCAGCGGGATTTGAGTCTCCCTAGCCTCTTTATTTGCAAGGTGTGGCATTCTCATATGTCCCAAATTTAATAAAAATTCATACCATGTGCCAACGCCTTGCAAACGAATTCTGTGTGTATGTTGCAATCAATTTTCCAAAGGCCCCTGATGTCCTACGCAGTTAAATATAAAATGAAAATCTATATATATAAAAATGAATCCCTCTTGCCCTTGGTCACGGCATCACGCGTGAATGGCTGGACCGATGTCACTAATTCTTTTTTTTGTTGTTTTTGTTATTATTAGGAGAAGGTTCTTATGTAAGAAAATAATAATAATAATGTGTCACTGGCAGTAATATTCACGCAGTTGAGATTAAAACAAAGAAACGTAGGGAACATGCTCTTTGCAAATATATCGGTCGGAGTTGGTCTGTGGTCGGAGTTGTAATAACAAAATACCTACATAATTCATTTACCATTTCTTAGTGTACTTTTCACATTGGTTTCTGCAGGATAATTTGTACTGTGTGTTTTTTTTTCTGAAGTGTTTGTTCAACAAGGTTAGTCAAATTAATATAGTGTTGAAAGCTCTTGAGAGATCATTTTGATACATTTACAAAGGAATAGGTACTATAGTTTTTTTTTATTTTCAGTTGAATTCTTGTTTCTAAAAATGCCGGAAATTAGACGTACAAACTTAAGTCGACTTTAAACGGTTACAATTTCCCGTGCGGCTAGCATTTGCAATGTCGATAAATAAATCACAAGGGCAGTCGCTAAGTGTTTGTGGCATTAATTTTGAAAATTCATGTTTTTCACATGGCCAGTTATATGTCGCCCGTTTCCGTGTCGGAAAACCAACAACACTATTAATATACGCGCCAGAAAATAAAACTAAGAATGTTGTCTATCATGAAGCATTAGAATAATAAACACTTTGTTTTTGGAATAATTTTGATTTATTAATATACCAACAGCAATACTTAATAAATAAATTAACTTAATTCAGATAAAAAGGTAAAAGATATTTCTTGATTATAGGGCGGTACGAAGTTCACCGCGTCAGCTAGTATAAAATATATTTTGGAATAATTTGCTAGTAAAAATCAACAAAATCTGTTTTTTATCGTACGGAGAGATAAGCCAGCAACTTGAAATAACTTTGTTCTTATTTATTTTTTTTTTTCACACAAATGGGAAAGGGATAATATATTTTGGAATGATTTTTGGGATTTTATTGTATGTATTGATTGTAAAATCAATTAAACGTTTCTGAAGGCCTCAAAGTGCTACGCAACCGTGGAAAGTTGCATGTACTTAATAAAAATTAACACGATCTGCCAATAAGTGACAAAAATCCATGTATGCCCCTATTTTTTAGCCAAATGTTTTTTTAGGCACTAAAAAACGTTTAAGTTTGAGGAAAGTTTTTGCAATGTCTGAATTGTATAGGAATTGTTTTCCTATTTAATTTAGTTCTAATTATACAAAATTTTTATGGTTTCCTTCTTCAGCCTTTAAGAAATCAAATTAGTAGTGGAAAGGAAAACACTTCAAGTTTTCTATGCCTTGAGACGTTTGAGCTAGATGATAATTAATCAGTCTGTTAGTAATTCAGCCAGTCATTCACTCAGTTTTGAGTTAAAGCCAAAAGATTATAAATATTAATCTCTTTTGCTTGTTATCAAATGTTCAAACCACACATTAAGAATTTTTTAACAACCTAAACCAACAACAGGAGTTATTCCCTTAATGAAAATAAAGTTTTATAAACCATTCAAAGATCATAATTAAAATTCCTAAAAAGGATTTTAATTTCAAAACATACCTTCGTGATGTCCTTCGACACTAATAAACATTATTTGAATAACAAAATAAACACAGTGACTTGGTAGCTTTTTTGCATAAATGAAAATCATTAATCAATTAATTATGGCTTAAGAAAAGAGTGAGACGCGAAAAACTGTTTAAAAACTTTTCCTAAAAATTCTTAAAATAATAATAAACTGCAAGAAAGTGTTTACTGTTTGCTGTTAAATACATGATGACTAAACTCTCTAGAGCTTTAAGCTTAAAATTTAAACAAGGTAAAGTTTTTGTGTTTCTTGCTCTCATACACTAAGTAACGGTGGTAATTTAAGTCATAATGTTTCAAGTTTCATGGTAAAAATGTTACTAAACTCTATTTAATTATTGATAATTATTTGTGCTTGACTTTTGTTTTTGCTTCTTGACTTAATTTTTGTAATTTTATTTTTGTTGTATAATTGTTATTATTTCAGTTTCTACTTAGTTTGTATTTTCTTAGTTTTTCGTTTAGTCCTAAAACCTTTTTTTTTAGAAAAAAAAATGTTCTACCTGATATTAAAACTGTTGCTGTTGTGCAAGTTGTTATTAAATCACATTAAGACAAACCCAAAATTATTTTAAGGGTCTTTGAGTTTTAGAGTTTCTGTTAACATATCCAGAGCAAAAATAATATATTTTAAATTCAGTTGTCTTTCCTGGCACGTTTGTGACATTAAAATAGTCACTTGTGATATTCGAAGTAAAGGGTGTGTAAGTTTGAGGTATCATTTTAATTATAATAAAAAAGTGTTTTTTTTAAGATATTAGATATATTTTTATTTTAATTTATTACAGATACGTTCCGTTTAAAGATTAAAAATTATGTTGGTCAAGTGACCCCTTCGGCAGGCTTCCACTATTTTATCAAAATTCTCAATTAAATTTTTCAATAAACTGTTGTCAGTGATTGATATCTGCTCGATAATGTAACTTTTAAGCTCTTAAATTATTGTGAGATTATTGCTGTACACTTTCAATATCAAAAAGCGCACAAAGTATAATGTAAAGGTGTCAAATCGTGGTAGTCAACTCATTTGTCTCTTACGAGAATTTTTCTCTCAAAAAATCCAATGTATGATATATGGCAAGTGGAACTCTCCTGTTGAATCCATATTTTTTCTTCGTATAAATGATCAATTCTCCGCCCCAAAAACCTTGGGACCATCTTCCTGTAGCAATTTCCATTGACCATTAATACTTTTAATTTGAACACCATTTATTAAGTCGACATAGTGGCAGCCAAAATTTTGCCATTCAAAATAAAAACTAGGAAATCGGTAACCTTTTCACTTCTTGTAGATCAAATAATGTAGGCAATGGAAAGGTGAAACTTATAATATATAAAGAAAAATATAATTTTTTTAACTTTTTATACTATATTATAAATAATTGGCATTCTGGCTCAAATTTATTGATTCTATTATTTAATTTTCAAAAAACATTTTCTATATTACACTGAATTGTAATTATTTAAAGAATATTTTAAAATGCCGATGTTATAAGGGGTGTCTCGAAATGCTTTTTTACATTTTAAAATGTCTCCCAAATCTAGTTTTTTTCAAACAAAAAATACATTTTATTGGCGTTATGGAGAAAAATTTCATAACTTTATTATGCAAAAAACCAAAGTTTCAAATTTTATTTTCTTTGCTTTGCATTAAACGTTGGACACACGTTTTACCGAAGTGTTTGATAGTTTTTTTTCCAAATAAATCAAAATTTTTTTACATTTGCAGAAGCTTTGAACTTTGTTCTTAGGTACTGCTTAATTATAGCCAAATAGCGTTCAATTGGCCTTAGCTCTCGACAATTAGGTGGATTCATATTTTTCGGCACAAAATTTATTTTGTTGGCCTCATACCACTCAAGGACGTCTTTGCTGTAGTGGCAGCTTATCCAGTCGGGCCAAAACAGTGGAGGTATATTGTGGCTTCTATCTAATGGCAATTCAGCCTTTTTCAGGCACTCATTAATATAAAATTGGCTGTTCATTGTACGATTCACAATGATTACCTTTGAAGTTTTAACACATGTACATATTGCTTGCCATATCATATATTTTTTTGAGAATTTTTAAATCTTTTTATACTTAAATTTATCGGAAACATCAGCTCTTTTATTAGAAACAGAAAAACCCTGACCAGGAAGCTCTGAATAGTCAGCCTTACAAAAGGTTTCATCGTCCATTCAAATACATCCATTAAAATTATTTAATTTGTGACGTAGCAACTGTCTTGCTCTTATTCTTGCCGTTTTTGTTCCTTTTTCGTTTCAGTTTGTAGCTTTCTTGACTTTGAATGTTCTTAAGTTTTCTTTTTTCTTTATTCGTTCAACAAGCGACTTCGAAATATTTAGTTTTCGTGCGATATCGCTAATGGAAATGTTTGGATTTTGCTTCCAAAGTGCCTTCACCTTTTTAACGATTTGAGGATTCCTAAAACCAAGACAAGTCTCTTTTGAATTTAAAAATAACGTTACGGGCAGTCTGTCTGGACAGTTTTGCCTGTCGTGCAACTTCAGCGTAAGATAGTAGTTTTTTTTTTCATTATAAATATCCACAATATTTTTTCTCACTTTTTCTCTATTTGACGACATTTTAAATACGGATTAAATTATTTTAATAAACTTATTAACAAAGTATTGTTGACACTTATAACTATCACAGAGTGAAACAAAAAAATTAATTAAATAATAATTTTTTGCGTAGTGCTCTGTAAAAAATGTAAAAAAGCATTTCGAGACACCCCTTATTTAGTCAAAACTTAAGATATTATTCCCACAAATTCAGTTCACGTGACAATACAATATTACAATGAAAGAAGTGGTCAGTGTCATGCTCACTCAAACAATTATGGCGCAAATTCTATTAACAAAAATTTTTAAATTAAAGAAACAAAATATTTAATAAAGAAATTTATAACAATTCAATATTCTACTATATGTTGGCTGTCACTCAAGTAAGTCAACTTAATGGATTATACTTGTATCTAGAATTGAAAAAAAAAAAAATTATAGCAATTAATTGAAATAAAAAAGTAGAAAATAACTACGCAGTAATGTTGTATAAGTAGAAAGTCACCATAGAACTTAAACATTTTATAACTTTTACGTTTAAATAGTTTTTATTTTTTAAATTACAAAATCGAATTTTTTTTACACTAAAATAGAAAAAAGTGCCGCTGACATAACTTAAGTGTTTAGCGTCGCAACGATAAGATCGTTTTAATACATTTTCCAAAACATCTTTTACAATTTTTGGCTGTAGCTCTCGAATTGCTGTAATCATGCTGGCTTGAGTTCAAGGACTTTCTCGGGACTGTTTATAATAATAGGCTGATAATGTAGTGCGGGTCAATTAATTTTCGAATTTTCGGCAATTATTTTATTAAATTAAAAATTTATTTATTTTTAGACCTGAGTCATAAGCCAATTCTTGACTGCACAAAATGCCTATTGTGGTAGGTGGTGCATTTGAAGCAGTTACTTACTACTACATCTCAATTGTAAAGATTTTTTTGAACAGGTATAAAGCTTTGCAATGATATAAAACAAAGATAAGTTTTTTAAATTGAACTGAAACTTACTTTATTTGAAAAACAACGTGCTGGCATTATAATTTAAATATGACTGCTAACATATGACCGTCATGGCTGAGTCTTATCCTGAGGTCCTGTTTTTGTGAATTTTTCCAAATATTTCTGTCTGAATTTTGTGATCATTTTATACCTTTTTTATTTTAAAACAAACCCTCATTAAGTATATTGACAGCATAACCATTTTTCTAAAGTCAACAAAGATGGTATTTTTGTTTTCATATATCAAATCAATTGATATTTAGATGAATTTATTAAAAAATCTATTTAACCTTGGAATCACCTTTGCCACCACGGATTCTATCAGTACGACGGGCAGCAATAAAACCAACCTTACGACCAGCAGACGTTCCACGCTTAACAGTAGAGGCCTTACCAATATGTTGATGATTACCACCACCGTGAGGATGTTCAACTGGGTTCATAGCTACACCACGAACCTTAGGCCAGCTATTTCGCCTGACCTTGTAATTATGGTAGGCACGACCAGCCTTCAATATAGGCTTATCAATACGACCACCACTGGAAACTATACCAACTATAGCACGATTGGCAGAAAGAACAACTTTTTAAGCACCAGAAGGTAACTTAACACGGCTCTTTTTAGTAACGGGATTGTGAGCAATAACGGTGGCGTAATTACCAGATGTACGAGCCAAACGGCCACGATCGCCGCTTTTCTCTTCCAAATTGCAAATTATAGTACCTTCTGGCATTTGAGATACTGGCATCACATTATCAATTTGTAGAGTAGCTTTGCGGTCGCAGTAAACAAACTGGCCCGTGTGCACACCCTCAGGGGCAATAAAAAGTTCCTTACGGATTTTATAGCGGTAAGAATCGCGAAAGTGGACAACAGCTAAGGGAGAACCATGACCGGGATCATGGACGCCGCGAATGTAGCCATTACGTTCAGCAAAATCCAAGGATCTCAATTTAGCAGCGGTTTTGCGATGATGTACATGGGCTTTGAATACAGACCCAGCGCCTTTAGGTTGTGCACAAATAACACGGCCCATTCTTTAACTTTAGTTTTTCGAAAGCTAGCTAAAAAAAAGAATTGCCAAAAATATGGCCAATGTTGTCCTCCACGTGGTCAATCGTTTTCGACTAATCCACGTAGAATAACGACTTCACTTATCCCCAAGTCATGGGTTCAAAACGTGAAATTATGCGGTTACCAAATGTTTCCTGCAATAATTTAGTTGTGGCACAGACTGTGTGACATGTTGCGCCATCTTTTTAAAACTACAGCTTCTGCACATCATGGTTGTTTAATTGTTGGACAAAAGAAATAGTAATCATGGCTCCATAACGGTTAATATAGACTGTAACATTATAAATAGAGGGCTCGATCGAGTTTTTTGTGCTTTTGGTATAGAGACTCCAATAAAAATTTACACGTTTGAATGCCGTTATTTTTCCCCAGCATCCGTTTTACAGAAGTACATACCACTACTACCACTAGCCCATAACCCTACGTTGCCACAAGCAAGTATTTACTTGCAAGTAGTGTATACGTATTACTAACGAAAATCAGGAGAAATGCTAAAAAAACACAAAAATTTTTTGAGTGGCTACACAGCACAGTGCAAGTTCATTTTTAAAATGTCGTCAACAAATAAACTTCAAACAAATTTAAAACAAATGGCGCTGCTTCAATTGGTAATTAAGTGTTGTCAATAGCCACTATTGAACGTTACCTTTAGACATGTAACTTTTTAATATAATTTTTTTTATTAAATATTGATATTTATATTAAAACTTACATTTTAAATGAATATTTATATTTTTTTCTTAATATTCTTCATATACATATATACATATTTATTAAAAAAATTAGCTGAATTATTTACCACAATTGTATGATATATTAGTGAGTTAACATAAAACTCATTATTAGACAACACTGGTTTTCAGCTTGTCACTTTACTTGCCGTAACTGTAAAAATTTTACTTGCTTAAAAATTTCTTCGCAAGCTGAGTCGCAGGTTGCCAAAGTGTGGTTGTGTTAGTAAAAAAGTGTTAGTGTATATGTTTTTTTTTCACTTGCACTTGCGTGTGGCAACGGTAGGTAAAACACACCAAACAGTCAGTTTTTGTGGATGTAATGGTATCTCAACATACACTTCAGGGTTATCAATCCTCCAAATATGGCAGTTTTATTTATTGACATATCCATTTAAACAAAACTGAGCTTCATCACTTGAAAAATTGTTGAGCGTACAATGGACGCACCACGCAATACGTGTTTCGAGTAGAACCATGATTTTCAGAATAAATTTGCACTATTTGGAAGCGTTGTTTAGGCGTCAGTGAAATTTTGTATGAAATTATTTCTTAATGGCTTTTTAAATGAAAAGATTGAAAGTTCTCAGCAAAAATCCTATAGATGGCGTTATACGTTGACTTAGACTTTTAGCAATCTGACAGGTGTCGCGAGGCTAATCACCAGAATTATTACGGTCCATTGTACGTTACATGTTCGCGTGTTGGGAAACCGTCTTCGATGTTTGTTTTTGCGCCGAAAAACAAATCTAAAAATATTGTTCAACAAATCGCTCTTTTCTGATTCCATTTAAATAAATCACATTGAAAATTTAAATACTTGTGTTGTATTTTTACTCTAAAGTTTGTCTGAAGGCTTAAAATTGGGGCGAGGCGAAGTTCGCCGGGTCCGCTAGTTTCATATAAAAGACACTCAAGTTATCATCGCTTTTTTGTGGTCAGTTTTTTCACCGATCCATAGAGCACACCAAACAGTGACAATATATGGATATAATGATTCTTAAGTTATGGCTTGTGAAAAAACTTTATATCAAATAAGGCATCCACTTAGTCAATTAGCTTTATCGCTGAACAAAAATTTCTTGTAACATTGGCAAAGAGTTTCTCAAAAATAATCTTTCTTTTCGTAATCATAATTTGGAGGCGTTGTTAAAATGTCATTCGGTGTATATTTCTGATGAAATAGATAAAATATTTTCTCGCACATACTAAGCAATATTGCCAACTTAAAGTTGTATGTCTCCTAACAACACACCATGTGTTCGCATTAAATTCTAACAAAAATATTTCTTTAGTTTGGAAAACAAAGAAAAAGAAAATTTGTTTTTAAATATCATATTTCTATTGTACAATTATCTTAAGAGACATAAATACACGTCTAATTACAAAAATATCTTTTCTTTTCTTCAGTCTTAATCTTGTATGGTAATACTTCTTACAACAAACTTTCATAAATACTTTTTGAAATGTATAAGGACTCAAACATTTACAACTAAATCTATAGGAGTAGGAGAGCTAATGTGTTTAAGTATTTGGGTGTTTGTGTGTATTTTTGTGTTTTGCGTTTTGTGTTTTTTTTTGTTAGAAAATAACAAAAATATAATCACGTTTCATGTATAATAAACTTTTACTTTTGTTTTGTGTATAACACGGTAGAGTAGATATGTGTGTGTGTGGGTGTGTGTATTTAAGTAGATGAATAAGTTCGAGTATGTTGTGTATTTCCTGTTCCGTGGTAATTTGGCTTTAGTTTCTATACAGCTACACGTATAATATTTCTTTTAAATACTCACATATTTATTTATGAGTTTTTATTTTGTTGCTGTATTTTTTTATAATTAAGTTATTTGTTACTTATGCTACTTTACTGTGAACAATTATACTTAGGATTGCTGTTGTTGTTGTTGCCTTAGTATTCTAGTTCTTGTAGCATTAGTTTTATAAAACTTTAAGAAAAAGAAAAGAAAGAGAATAAGACATGCATATTTTTATTGTTGGTCATGCTACTTTAGGTATGTGTGTATGTATGTCCGGTAGTTCAAAAGCATACAATTTATTTTAGAAAAATAAACGTATTAGTTTCACCACTTGTAGTCTAGGAAAAATTTTTACTTAAATTGAAAAGATCATAGAGACACAGAGGTTAAGATTATATTTAGATAAATGTAAAGTTTCAAAAAGTACAGTGCAGGCTATATGCTGTAATAAAAGAAAGTCGAGTTCTTCGCAGCACTAATAATTAATCATAAAATGAAAGCACTTTGAGAAAAGCTTTACTTTGATGCAGTAGTGAAAGTGAATTAATAAATGAAAAATTGTACAAATTAATCAATTTCATGTGAATCCATTCTTCTCTTACTACAAAACAGATTTCTTAGGAAGAAAGTTGAAAGAACTCTATTGTAAATCTGTCATTTACATACTACAATAGGCTTTGGCGCATTTGGTGCTAAAACAGTAATACTTCAAAGCGATAACGAGCCATATAATTTGCCTAAAGTAAACTTTTATTAGGTTAGTTTGAAAAATTGGGACATTGAAAGCCCCGACTCATGTCAGATATGCCAATTTGGCATGTGATAAACTGTAAAGGAACGTAATTTGCCTGATAAAACCATAACCCCAATTCTGTTAATATTTGACTAGATCAAGTACCCAGTTATTTTAATGGAATTCATGAAGGATTTACAATTCAAATTCCTTCGATATTTTTAGTTCGGCATAGTGTCCACGTTAAAGCTCTCGCGACTAATATGCCCAAACGCAGGACATTGACGAAGGTACACAGAAAAAATTATCGTTTAAATATTTTCAAGCAAACGTTTGGCTTAATTTAATTTTAAGTTCTATTAATATTTTAATTGTTTCAAATAACTTTTTGTTTGTTTATTTACTTAGATTAACACATGAGCTAAAACAACAAATCAATTTTTTTTATTTGCGCTCAGTGTGCGTTTTCATCGCCTGTTATTTTTATCATTAACTTTATAATTCTTATTTAGTTAAAGAACCTGTATACTTAAATTCTTTAGTTTGATACAAGACTCTCTTCTTGTCTTGCGTGTCATACGTCTATTTTCATTAATTAAATCTTACTCTTTGATTAAGTATTTCTTTGAGATTTTAACTGATTTTTCAAATAACTTGTCATCGATGCATTCTCTGGAATGTTTGTTTGAATTATTCATATATATATTTTTTTAATATTCTTGAACTAATATCTAACAATTGTTTGTGAATTTTTTTAATAAACTTCTTATTTGTTTCTGCTAATAATTTGTTTGAAGGTCGGATATTTTTTTAATGAAAAATGTTTACAGATTTAAACAGTTAATTGTATTGAAAATATTTTAATGTTTTACTCTGTTTGAATTTATAAATTAAGTGATAGGTAGGTAGGTAAGGCTGGTGCACAGTTACCCTCACCCGGAGACCATTACGGTCCATTGTGACGCCTTAATAGAGAGAAGAATAGAAATAGTTAAAATAAAAGTAAAAGAGAAGCAGACCAGTCCAGAGTCTCTGGCGGGAATCGAACCCGCAACCCCTAAACTACTGACTTGTCCTCTACTGACTAGTCCAACGGGGCACCCAATTAAGTGATAGGTCCTTATTGAAACAAAGATTATTTTTGGTTCTCTAAATTTCTTTATTAAATCAGAAATTTAATTTTTTCTGTGCAGTTTTTCAATGTCACATTATCTTCTGTGTATGCTCTACATATTTTTTCATCAGTTGCATGTGAGGTAGATGAGCTCTTATCTTCTTGTGACCTGTTATAACACGAGTTAATCTCCTAAGTGTTGGTCTGCTCCGTTTCAGAATGTCCTTGGATTTTTCGAAATTTGGTTTACCTTATAGTGGGTTTGGCACCTTGTCTACTGCAATATTTTGTCACTTGATAACATGTTCCTCCATTGCCCAATTTTTAAGTTAATTTTTGTACCTCTAAAAGGGTTCTGGATTTTTCAAGGTGGTGATATTCTTTAGTGATTCTATTTTTAATAATAATTTCTTCACTTCTTTGTCTCCGTAAGCTAAATTGTAAGTAAAACTTTGAAATTTCACACTTCTAAAGCATTTTTTTATTGAAAGCTGATGACCAATTATGTTATCGAATATGCCCAAAAAAGTCATCTTTCATAAGTCAACTTCCTAAAAAAAATTTTTTAAATCAAAAAATTTTGTAGGGCATACAAATTTCGTTCTCTTGTACCTCCCCTTCAAATATAATCTGTCTCTTGTTTTAATCCTCAACACTCACACTAAATCATAGTAGTTAAATAATAACATATTTTTGGAACATCTTTGGGGAGTTCCTTTCGGTTTCAGTTTTACTCCACATCATTTAGTTTGGATTACAATACACAACAACATATGAACGTGCAAACTGTGATAGAGGAGTTGAGGTTATAGTGGAGTGATATAGAGCAGTGCAGAGGAGTTTAGAGAAGCAGTAGATTTGTTTTTTATTACTTAAGGAATTAAAATTTTTGTGTGTTGTTGCAACTATTTTCTAAATATTCACAACGAAATCTTGTTGTTGTTGTTTATTTGTTCTTTTGAAATTCTTAAGATATATTTCTTAACAAACTACTAGTCCCTTGTTTAGTTGAAGTTATTGCTATATAGTTGCTAGATTACCTTAGAAACTTTAATTATGTTTTAAGGACTATTTTCTTTTTCAAAAAGTTGGTTTAAGCGAAAGCAAAAATGTTTATGAGGGTGTAAAACAGGTAATCGGTTAGCATGTCTTTTCATGTCTTTCATGCTTTAGTTTGCCCAGGTAATTGTGTTAAAGGAGTTTTTAAGTAAGAATTATAGGTTTTAGGCGATAAAACAGTGACCCTTAATACTAGGACTTGACGCGACATCGAGATGGTTCAACAGTGAAGAGGCATCACGTTAAAACAGCAAAAAATAAAATAGTTTATACTCAAAAGAATATGGCGAAATTCTTACTTTTTATGCTGTTGGTATAAAGCTTCAGTACAAACACATTAAAAGTTAAAGTTGAGGAAATTGAAGATATAAAGGAGAGAGTGGGGTAAGCTTTTAGTAGGAGGAAAATTAAAGTTTTTAGTCAACACTATAGTCTCGTCTATTGGATTTGTTTAATCAAGTTTCAATTTGGAATATTGTCTGGACTATAATTTAGTAAATTTTCTAGAATATATTTTAATCAATGAAGTCGAACTCAATCTAGACTATAGAGTGGAGTCTGGACTATAGTTATAGTAGTTATAGTCTGGAGTATAGCTAAGACTTTGGCATATGTTTTATGATATTTTACACAGCCCTTACTTTAGAGCATGCACGATTATTATAAACTTTTTTAAAGACCTTAGACTCCAGAGAAAATAGTTAAAAATAGACCATTATACTGTAGCAAAACGTTAAATTTAGTGCTTTTTAAAGTGAATTTTTAAAGAAGACCATTGTTTTACGCGCTGTATGTCTTGTAGTGCTGTCTTGTCTAAACCTGAACTCAGCGAAACCATGCGCTTAAATTTGAGGATGGAATGTTGTTATTATTGTTGCCATTGACGGTAACATTTTGATTTACCTTATTTTAAAGAAAAAATTTACCAGTGATTCCATTAGTCCATAAACCACACCATGCCATTGTTTTTAATAGATGCAATGGTTGCTTTTGGTACTCTTTGGATTGCTTATCAGCCCAAATATGGAAATTTTGTTTAATTGTTTATCCATTGAGATAGAAATGTGTTTCATCATTAAATAGAATTTAACGATAAGACTCCAGATTGTTATTGAGTTTTTCCAGAGCCTATAAAAACACCCAAAAATTAAAGTTTCAAATATAAGTTAATATAATCCTGTCTTCAATTCTTGCACAAATTTAATTTTTAACACTTTAGGACCAAGATCTTAACCCAAGCTGCTGACAACAACGACGAATCGATTCTTCATTGCGTTCGCGTACACTCTCAGCTACAGCTTACATATTCTCTTCATTACGTGCTGGATTTGGTTTTAATGATCGATAATCATTCCCTAATGCAAACTGGGATTTAAATCTGCAAGTGGTAGTAGCAAAAGTGGTTTCAGTAGGGCGATTATGCGCACAGTAAGTTACTTGTATAGCACGAAAAATATTTCTCATAGAACGTTTTTTTTTCGTAATACAGTTAAACAATTTGGAGACGCTGTTGTAGTGTGAGTCTTTCCTTAATGACCTGCCAAATGATACTGAACAAAAACGACAAAAAAGTTTGATATCAGTAATGCTTGATCTGTCAAAAAAGCCTACTGGAAATCAAAACTCAAGATCGATCTCCCTACAGTTGCTTTCTTTTATAAGGATATTAAAACTTTTTCAAAGCTTAAGTTTTATTTACGTTTTCGAAGTACATATATCAGCAGTAACATATTCAATTCTATTACAGTTTCGTTGTACTTAAATGTCAAGAACAAAAAAATGTTTTTCACATACTCCACATTTACTTGCATTTTGTTTTTTAAGCTGGTGGTAACACTTGTACCAAAAACCACCAAACTTGCATCCTTGTTAACTTTACGTTCCGTTTTTCTATTTATCTTACGAATTTAAACAAATTTGCAATTTCTTGAAATTTCTTGCAGTTTTTTTCTTGTTGTCCATGCTCTTATTTGTCTTTGATATAACCCACAAATTTAAATTTGATTTTTATCATCGTGCAACATTTGCTCTTCGTACAGCACACATACATGCCCTGCAACTGAACGCGTAAATGTCGAAAATAATAATATATTTATGCAGCATCATCATGAATTGAGGCAAGCAGGTGTCATGTTCTGCTAAAAGAAGATTGAGAAGAAAAACACAACGCAGTTAAATGTTAGCAAAGAAGAACATAAAAAGCATAAAATAAAGTTTAAGAAATTTAAAATTAAATCTAGAAGAGAGTTGACTTTTTGACGTTTAACTGCTTAAAGGTAAAACATTATTTTGCATATAAACGAGGCGGGTAAAGATGTGTGTAAAAAAAAATATTACAATAAGATCTTCAAGTAATTGAGTGAGTACCTTGTAAAGTTTAAGCGCAGACTGAGTTAATTTTGCGATATTTTTTTTTTTTTTTTAAAGTGGAGAAAATATAATACAACTTAGACGTGGAACAATAAGTGGAGGGTGTTTTAGTTGAAAACTTAGATGCAAATCCGAGCTGTTTTAAAAAATAATGAAATAGACTTCTTATCTTAAATTGACACCTTATATCTTTACTTTTAGAAATAGGTTTAAATGAAATTACTTTCACAACGAACCATAACTTTGAATCACATTTTTTCTATAGTCTTAAGACGAGAAAATTTTCGCTTAAAACACGTCGCAGCATTAAGATTTTATATTTTTCCCTTCTAAATTTACACTCTCTACTCAGTAAAATATTTAAAAAAATATCAACAATAAAAACAAAATCAACTGCTATAAAATCAAATACGTTGATGGTGTTTAAAATGGTGGAATTTGTTTTTGAAAAAAATATTTTGCTTTGTTGTATTTTCATGACATACAAAGCATGCGAATTTTTTAAACAGTTTTAACAGCTATTTTTTTATCTTCCAATTTATCGCTTTTTTACATTTTAAGCAAACAAGTGTCAATTTAGCTTTTAAATGGCAATAAACTTAAGTGTTTTAAAAAATGAAGGAAAATCAATTCAACAATATTCTCTCCTTTAACCTTTTTTTACTTTTCAAGGACACAACAGAGATAAGGGGATAAATTTAAATAGACAGAGATTTTAATTTTATTTTATGAAGCATTATTCAGTGGAATAATATTGATTTTTTTAATTTGCTAATTTATTTATATAAGAAAAGAAAGGGGAATAATTTCTATTGTCACTTACTCTAGCATTTGCTCTAATGGATCAACTTAAACACGCCGCTCACATTTTTTTAAAATGACAAAATTGCAGAAGCGTTGCATACAATATCCTTTTTAAATAGCCCAAGAATTCATATTTTCCGGCTGATTTTTTAACCGTTTGGGATATGAAAATTGAAAGAAAGGTGAATGAAATATTTTTTGCGATAATAAATAAATATCTGTTATTAGCTTTTTAATAATTATTTCATGTAAATAATGTCCACAGCTATTCCCTGTGCTCCATCCGTGAGTTTCAATTTTAGCCAATTTTTCCAGCGTTCCTGGCAGTATCTCGCCAATGACACTTGTAGTGTTGCCTTGCAATGCTGGAATTGTTGCTGGCTTATCCCTCTATACAAAAAGCTTCACGTCTTTCCAAAAAATAGTTTATTGGAGCCAAATCTCATAATTTTGAAGGCCATTGGATTGCTTCAAAAGGGGAGACTAGTTGCTTATCTAACTCACCTTCCAAAATATTAATGGCATTACATGCCGTTCAAGATGTACAATATTTAAGAAGTTCGGCTCTTGTAAGGTCCATCCAATGAGCTTTTTTCTTCTGATGATTTTATTTAAAAACTAGCTGACCCTTAAGAGGACTTGCGGAATTCGCTGCATAATTAGATCTGGCCTTCATTTTGTCACTATCTTTTAGAAGCAAGTTTAAGAGACGTCATTACTTTGCTTTTGGTCATGATGTATTGCGCGCAGTTTACTTTCAAGCGGGCTACGGCTGGCTGAAGACTACCCTTTGGATGACATATACTAATCACCCGCAGGCTACTTTATAGGGTCTCATATGATTTGATTAGTGAAATTTTAAATTTAAATTTAAGCTGATCTTTATTACAGATGGATCTTCGGCATCTTCATTGTGTGATAAAATTCTAATCGATAGGGGGTATTTTTTTTTTTTGCTTAACTAACGAGTTTTCTCTTGAATCTTCATACACTAATCGGACATCGATGACATATTTTATAATTGACTATAGTGCTAGCTTTTCGTTATGGTGATTTAAGATTCGATGGGTTTTTTTCGACACGATACGACGCAATTTTATTAAACTATGACTTAGTTAACCGCAAATATCACATTTGTTTCCTAATCAGGCTTACTTTTTTCATAATGCTTGTATAATTGCCTTTTTTAGGCTCCACGAAAAGCCCCACTAATGAAATAACGCCCAAACGAGAAATGAAATATTCTCCACTTTTTTTCATACATTTTTGGGTGCTATTTCATATGAAATAACTCCCAATTTTTTTGGGCCGTTTTTCATTTTTTTTGGAAATTATTTCATTTCTCATTTGGGGTTTTCGAATTATGAAATAATCTCCAATGAAATAACACCCAACAAATTTTTAAAATTCGGGGCTTGTTTCATAGCGTGTATAATTTGGGTGATATTTAATTTTGTATTCGGGCGTTATTTCATTTTTAAAGCTTTGGGTTTTTGGGGGTGTTTGTAAATAAATTATATAAAAATAGGCCTTTTACAAGAAAGCTTTGAGCCTGTGAATATATTACTATATCTTTTCAAATACATAAATGATAACGTTCTGGATTTGGATGGTGCGACCTTCATAACAGACTGCGAAATTAGTCTACGGACGGTTGTTGGTTCCACATCTGCCAAGCAGTGAGGAGGTACATAATAACAATGTGTAACCAACTGGAAGCATTTATACATACAACGTCCCCCATGAGTTTGATTTTAAAGCCATTAGTAAAGTTTTAGGATAGCTCGTTGGTGGTTGATCTGAAATTGCTTCCATCGTATAAGGGAAAATAACTGCACTGGACTTAGTCCATTTACAAAACCAAAAGTAGTCACTATTAAACGAGCTTTGTATGTTCTTTCACCAAAAAAAAATTGATTATGAATGCTGGCACACTTTCGAAGTTGCATATATCCTTATTATGAAGAAGACGCCTGCGGGCCTCCACACGATTTATATCAATAAATTTGCGATTTTGCTGTTGGTCCATATTGACTTCATGAAATCCTTAGTGAAACTGACTCTTTTATGAATTTTGGGCATAATTTAATTTTTCTTGCTAATGGGGTTTATTTCATTGGGGGTTATTTCATTTTCATCATTGAGAGTATCCATAGTACCTCTAGACGTTCACAATTTGCATGCAAGTTTATTTCGGTCTAGCATTGCAGGACGTTTCGAGATTAATTCTTTTCGTTTATTAGTGTCCTGATTACTGACTGGTTCACCGTAAATATACGAATCGGGGCCTAGTTATTGGTTTCCAATGTCCATTTAATGCCTTCCGTTTGCCACAACATTAGGTTGAAAAACAGTGTTGTGGTCTAGCAGACGGAAGTATTTATCTATGTTTATGTCATATAAACCCATTCCTGTTCGGTCACCAATCTTTGACCCGTCCATAAAAAATCGATGACTTGGGAAATTCCTAGCCTAGTTATTTCACCTCAGTCTACTCCATCCACCCAACTACATATTCTCTATGACTAAGTCATCACTTTTCCGCCCCTGTAACGATTTAAAAATCATAATGATACATCAAATTTGGACAACCTTTATTCGTTGTTTAAAAATGACACTTCTTATTGGCAGATCCTATACTACTTTTAGTAAGTTCTTCTTGGAAAATTTAATTATTTTTTAACAAAATTTGTATCACGTTTTTACATATGTAAACTTTTTGCCTCAAAAATGCTCTTATTTATAAATGTGTCGAAATGATTTTGTTAAGCAGCCTTTAATGCCTCAAAATGTTACCATAAATCCTAGCCTTCCTTCAGCTTTTACACATTTCGCTGAAATGTAACTAAATTACAAAACCCACCATATTTCCAGGTAACCTCATAAACTCACTAATTACACTTCTATCCTCGGGCTTTAATACAAATTATTGGTACTTATTAGCATATATGCTAGAGTTAAATTCAGCTACAGCTTAAAGCTACTGCCATTTTTAGGTATTAAACACCTACTTTCCTCTGCTAACACTATGTACAGGTATGTTTTGTGCATATTATAGAGTCAACTGAGACAACCAATAAAAAATTTCATCTAGAAATCTTGTCCTGAAATGTACACCTTTTCGTTATTCTGTTATTTAACTTCTAATAAAGCATTCATGTATTATGGGAAATGAAACAAAGGCAGGGGGCAAGTAGAGAGGAAAAATGAAACATAAATAAGATTTATATTTTTGAAATGGTTAAAAATGTATATTTCAGGCATTTATCTTAATAAAATGTTTGTTAATAGTTATACAACCTAGCGAGAGGGGCATACATATATCAACGCCTTTTCTATCTTCTTACAAACAAGACGGAAGTGTACATGCAAATATGTATGATTTTATTGTTGTTGCTTGAAAAGTACTGTTTGAAAGAAGAATTATGTTTTAGACACAATTTGAACAAAATGCTGCAAGTATCTGTTGGCAAACAACATGAAGACGCATATTTACGACAATAACGAGAAAAGAAAAAAAAAAAAAACAACAATGACTTGATGTTAAGCAAATGAGCAACTAATAAATTTGCTTAAATATATTTATAACAACATAAGACATTAATTTTTTACACCAACAATCCAACAATAGAGTGATATTTTCTTTTCTTAAAAGCAGTGTTGCCAGGTTAGTATTTTTTACAGATTTCAAAAACTCTAAATTATAGTCTGCTTAATTAATGGAATTACAGTCTAAAAATATATGTTTAAAGCATATTCATATTATGCAAATATTTTCTGAACTACCACGAAAATGTATTTCTTTCTCCAAAATAAATGTTTATTCAATTAAAACATTAAAAATTTAAACAAATTACGAAATCAATTTTTTGTTATGAAGTAATTATCATATTTTGTGTAACACAAATCATATAATATAAAATAAATTAACAAAAAATAGTGGCTACATTTATTCAAGCAAATACTTACTTAGACTTAAAGATTATTCCAATAAAAATACCTTTTTTTAATCTAGTGCCATTTTTTTTGCAAGTGCCAACTCGTAAATGTGTCAGTTGTCACATATTTTAATACCGATTATTTAAAATGGAAGACTTCACAAAAAAGTTACGCGTTATAACTGTAAAAATTTATTACAAAAATTTTGAAAGTTGTACTGAGATCGCTTGCAAACTTTGAAGAATTTTCAGTTTAGTAAGGACCCAATATGTCAACCACTTAAAGAGTGGTCAACAAATTCAAAGAAACTGTGTTTCTGTTCATCAACGTATTGGTTGTTATCGGGTTCGTTATGGACAGTAGGTTGTCTGACAGTCAACGTAATGGTCGGTCTCATGAAAATATAGCTGCTGTAAACGATTATGTCGCCGAAAATCCAAACACATCAATTCGGCATCATTCTCAACAATTTTAAATTTCACAAAGCACTACACAGCGAATTTTGACAAAAGATTACAAATCCGTATGAATTTTAGCTTACTCAGAAGCTCAAACTAACAGACCATGAAAATACCGGCCATTTGTTCAGTGGCTAATCGAGCAAAGTAAAGTCAATGCCAATTTCTCTTTCAAAAGTCATCCTTTTCCGTTAAGCGTATTTCCATCTGAGTGGTTTTCGTGAATACACAAAGTGGTCTAGCTTGGGCCTTAGAAAATTCCCATACATTCCATGAAAAACAAATGCACTCACAACGGTCAACTGGCAAGTGCAGATTTTAGGCAGGTGGCATGATTGGAGCCTACTTTTTTAAAGTCATTAGTTACAACAAGATAAAAATGGAGTTCTTGTTGCCTCACCTGTATGGGCTTGAACTGTATGACATGTGATTTCAGCAAGACGACTTCACCTGACACGCATGAAATAATCCAGATTGTGCAGCAATGATTTCCAGAAGAAATTATTTTATGTAACTCTAATGTCAACTAGCCACCAAGACAATGCGATTAAACTTCATGTGATTTATCTTGGGTTTTTGTGCAAACTCGGGTCCTTGAGAATAAACCAGAAACAATTGCTGAGCTAAAATTCAAGATACGACTCGTTACCGGTGAGATACAGCCACATTTCTGTGAAAAAGTAATAAAAAAATTAAGGAAAACAGTGACTGATATCAAAGCTGTGGGAGCCATTTGACAAATATTTGATTTCATACTGAATCAGAACATGCCGCCTTTACAACCCAATAAAAACTTTACAATAATCTCGAATAATACTTTTTTTAAATTCTTAAATGAAAAAGGGCATTCCTTCTGAGACACCCTTTATTTTAATTCTAAAATTTAACTTCTCAATTGTGGTATTGTAAAAGGAAAAGATTTTTCCCTTTTTTCTCCCCATATGTAAAGCATTTCATTTGTAAGTTTTCTTCATTAAAGATGTCTGGCAACACTGCTTCCAGCATTGAAAGAAAAAAATAAAGTCTCCATGTCATCATAAACTTAAAGGGAGACAATAAACAAAAAGAATTGTTGCTTGTATAAAACCAACCTTCAAATAGTTGTTGTAGTTACAAGAGGTGCGTAAATAATTTTATGAAATGAACGCTGTAATGTTGTTGCTACACTTAGTCAGTTGATCGGGCAGTCGGCTGTTAACAAAAGTAAGTTGTTTTAGAAATTCTTTTTCAACAAATTTATTATGCTTCCTTAAGGCTTTCATTAAGGTACATAAAATCTAATATTATATAGAGTTACTGATATAAGGAATTTAAGTAAAACAGGGTGATGTTTTACAGAACCCCTTTTTTCCAGTGATAAAACTGTCATATGGTTATTATCAATCAATTTCGAATACCTTTAACCATTATGTAGATAAATATAGTGATCACATCGTAGTGAAGTCTAGATTTCCAGATTTTATTTTAAACGCCATTTTGCTCTTTTATTTGCGATGCCATCTTTGATTTTCAATTTCTACAAATGTATTATGTATAATTGTATTCTACTGCTCAAGCCCTTTCATTTTATACCCAAATTGAAATGGTTGAATGGGCAAAGTCGCAGTTATTTTATTTGACCCATATATCCACCATTTTGTTTCAGCCGCCAACTTGAATTTTAAACTTTTTTATGGCTTACTGTATTCTACTCAACAAGCCTTTACATTTGATAACAATATTGGTGGAGTTGAAGATTTAATTTTAAATAATTAGATTTGACTCTTACATAAATTTATTGAATTCCATTTTGTAGTGGCGGCCATTTTCAATTTTAAAGATGTTTATAGTGTTTTATATTTCGCCACTCAAGTTCTGTTTTTGCTACACATGTCTCTATATTGACCAGCAGCTAAAAAATTTCTGTTTGTAATCTTAGGAAAAACACCAAAAAAGTTGTTTAGTTACGCTTATATCTCAGTTAGTTTCCAACGGATTTGTCAGTTTTGTTCCAAAAACAATTTTGCAGACTACAGCTTGTTCTCTGTGTCATTAGTGTATCCAAAAATATATAAGAAGTTTTATTAACTTGATATATTTAAACAACATGTAGCTTTAATACATATTTATGCCTATAACTCTGCCGATTAGTGATTGACTTGTCAACAAATTTGTACGATTAGTTCTATGTACAAAAAGTAGCAAACGTTTGTATAAATTATCGTTGTGATAAAAATATTGATTTTTATGGTAAAAACATGAGAAAGCAATCGTGTTTACTTGCTCGTATCTAAGTTAATCAGGGGACATGCAGGTCTGTGCAACTTTTATGGACTTGTAAATTGGACACATAGACAGATGGAGAAAGTACAGACGGACAGATGGACATTGTACGATCGAAAATATATACCTTATGTGGTCAGAAATTAATATTGTGTAAGTTACCAGCGATACGACAAAACTATATATACCCTTGGCATTGCAGGTGAAGGGTATAAAAAATGTCGTTAAATACTTCAATTACTTTAATAATGTATGTGGCTCCAAAACTGGATTAACTTCTGCTTAAGTGCTTTTTGCTATATATCAATTGATCTTTCATTGAAGCAAAGCTATTCGCTGTAAAATTTATTCCCATCAATTTTGCTCTACAAATTGAAAGCAATAAATATTAAGTAAGATTTCCTTGCGTTCTTCTCTATTTCAAACTTAAAGCTAATAATAATTCATGTGCTAACAACTAATGCCACAACTCATCACTTGATGAGTTGCACATGCAACGACAAGTTGCGAGTGAATAAAAAAAGTTTACTTTAATAAAACAAAATTCATAATTTCACACCTCAAGTAAATATGAATATTTATGCCCATTTTTGTCATACATAACAGAAAATATTACTCTCTCGAGAAAGGAAGTGCATTTTTATGCAAAAAGTTTATTTTATGGGAAGAAAAAAAGAACAAGTGGATGATAACGACACAGACACAGACACACCGCGTTTCGTTAAAAGGGTAAAGAGGTAAAGACTTAAATCTAGGCGAATGGAAAGTGCAAGAGTTGTAAAATATTTAAAGAAAATAATCATGATGATTATGATGATGATGATAAAATTGCTTAAAGTAAAGTAATGTTGCAAACAGGATGAATCTTGTTACTGGCTTGTTAAATGTAAAGGCGAAGACAACAATAAAAGCAAAATAAGATAAATTCTTGCATCACAATGTCACTGGCTAAACATCATAAAGTGTCTAGTATTGATGATGACAACAAAAACGTTGCTCAAGATGATGATGATAAAATCTGTATTTAAAAGTTTTTCTTTACATTTTTTTGCTATCAATTTCGTAAAAATGAAGCCACTTTTTCCATATGAATTTTTCAGAATTTAAAAGGAAAATAAAAAGATTAAATACTTCCACAAAGGGACCAGCTAATTTTTTATTAAACGAAGCCTCAATAACTTTACTAAAAATTTTTTTTATTCAAAATTAATTTACAATTAAAATTCTAAGCTAATTTTTTTTAAAGCAGCAATAGCGACTGCGCCTTTAGCTCATAGAGTTATACCTATTCATATATTTTTACCCATTTTTTTAATAGAAAGAGTATAAATTATATTTAATGATAAAGATTAGTGCATTTTAAATACTTCACTAATAAGAAATTTTTTTAAAACCTTTTTTTTATCTTTATGCCTTTTAAGAAATTGATTTGTTTTATTGCAAACAAAAACTCTTAGATTTGCGGAATAAAGGCTAGAGCACTTTATTGATTTTTAACACCATAGTTTCAACTTATGCATACTTTCTTTATTATTGCACTTATCGTAGTACACCTTGTTATCAAACTTAATTTTATATACACACAACGAACTCTGTTGTATTACTGTTGTACTAGCTGCGCTTCTAAGTATTTATTATTTTTATTAGCGCTGCCATAATGGTGGTGATCTACAATGTTTTATATACTTCGATAACAATCACACTAGTATGTTTTATAACAATTCAAATAAATTGGTGAAGATGTACATGCAAAGTGATTACACTAGTATTTTCGACAGCCTATAAAGTAAATTAATTTTTCAGCTGTACATTACACGATCACTGTCGTTTCGCTCAGTGTAAAATTTTGCCTTCATATGTCTAAATAAAGTGACACTGACATAATATTAAGTGTTGTGCTCACAGTATATAAACACTGCTTAACACATGTCCACATGTCTGTATGAATTATAAGTCTGCCTTTCTATATCATCCTCTCGCTCTCCTCTTCAACAACCAACTTTGTGTATATATTTAGATTTCTGGCGCTATGTATTTTGAGTTTGTTTCCCCTCCTTTTTGACAGGTTGTGGTTTATTAAATAAAATGTTTAAAAATATCTCTTTTTTACAAGATTCTAAGAAACAAGGTTAACAAATCTTGTGTAAAAAAACCATTAAACAAGTAAGTAAATTTATGTTGTCTTAAAATAAAATGTACTCATATATTAATATGTTGCCATCTTTTTTAAAAAAAAAGAAAAAAATTGTTTCAACTTGATGTCATTATCATAATAAAATACAAATTTTTATTATGTTTATAAAATTATCTGTATCATATATTATGACCATTGTCATCAGCACTATAATCGTCGCCAGCACCAGCAGCGTCTCTAGGCAGTTGCCAGAGTATGGTGATGACGTAGATTTGTTCTCTTTTCAAGCTGTTGAACTTGTGTTAGTATGTACGTATGTGTGTGTAAAGTTTATCTGGAGTTAAAATCAAATAAAATATGATGTGTAAACTAAATGGCCTAAAGTGTCGCAACAATCTTCATGTTACTTGTTCTGTAAAATATCGCTCATCAATAATTGTAATTGTAACAGCAATAGCAAGAGGGGAAGACATTTTAACACTTTAAGCAGACATATTGAAGAAACTAAAAAAAAACCAAATCAAGAGGTAAAGAAGCAATTTACCTTATGATGTAGGGTACAAGTTTAGGCAGGCAAAAAAGAAGTGCTTTAGAAATACATATGTCTGTGACAAACATTTTGTAAAAACTAAAATTTTTAAGACAAAATTAAAAAAGAGTTGTATCTTAGAACTTATTATTTTAATAAAATAAAAATATAAATATTTAAGCAAACAAATAGAATTTTTTTTAAATCTTTTTTTAAAGAATTTTTTTTAGCAAAAACTTGTTACAGTATTTCCTGCAAGTTTTTGTAGGCCTTACTATTTTGGACTTTGTTTTTAATGAATCTAATTTTTTCAAAATAAACTTAATGTTCAAACAAAAGACCGTCATAACACAGTATTTTTTACAAATTGGTTTTTTAAACACATTGCAAAATTCAGTTATAAGATGATCATCTTTTTTATATTCTGGGCACCCTTATCATATCGGTGATTTTAGCACTGTTTTTAGTGCTTTTTACAATTCTAAAGGCGAAGATTTCATGTTAGTGCTCGGTGCATTAATTTTTAATTTTTAGTGCTTTTTTTGTTTTATTTAAGTGGCACTAACTATTAAACTTGAACTTTTTTTATATGCAAATAGTTTTTGTATTAAAACTGTTAATTAGAAAATGATAAGGATTGATAGCACAAAATGCTGTGACAGGTCGCCAGGACATTATTGTTTTGAACCAGCATATTTTTGAACAATTATAAACTCTTTGCTTTTTTTTAATTTCTGGGTTTAGGTGATTTTTAAAATTATAAAGTTAACAATACTGATTCTAAGCAGGGTTATTAGATCTAGCGACTTCTCGCCAAACGTGGCGGTATCAAAACTTGTTTGGCATCCTAATTTTGATTTGACGACATGGCGGTTTTTTGGCGAATATAAAATAGTTGGCGTTTTTTTTGACTTTTTTTTCATTACACATGAATTTGTGTTGAGAATCGTTAAGTTGAATACGAAAAAAATTATAATTTTTTTTAACGTATTAATGTATAAAATTTAAGGCATTCAAATTTTTGAGAACAAATTGGGGACTCTTTTAGATGATGTGTGAAGAATATTTTCATTTCTGGTTATTTCTTATATAAATACAGGGTGGCTGATGAACTTTGCTACATGAAGAAATTCTGTTTTTTGAATCTTAAATCAAAAAAAGTTTAAATCTTGAGGCAAAATTATCTGACACCTATTTGAGCAGATAAGCTCCTTGTAGAAACTTTAGGATCGGATTGTATGGCAGCAGCTACAGCAGCGATAGTTTCCTGTGTTCGAACTAAGGGATCTCGATGATAAAGCCTTCTTGTGATTGTGCCATGTTGAGCAAAATTATTCACGCGCCTCATTATATTCTGTCTGCTAGGAGGAGTGCCGACAAACGTGCGCCAATATTTTTTTTGAACGGAACTAAGGACTCTAAAGCGTGAAAGCTGCTCATTATCTAAATTCTTGTTTCATTTTCCCAATTCTTCAATTTCCTTATATCTAGAGATCAATCTATAAAATAAAAATTTAACAGGTTGATTGAACAAAAAAAAGTTACGTTTTGTTTTTGGGTAGCAATTTTTATCAGCCACCCGTAAATATTTCATTGTCAAATACTAAACAATTTTTAATATTGAATTGGGCGAAAATGGTAAAATTAAATCTGACAGTCCTGATCCTGAGTATATTTTCTTTAACTCGTGTTTTAAAAGACTAATTCCCTTAACGGTGTTACCATATTTCATTTAATCAAAAAGTGATTATTCAACGCTACTTCCGTTAATTTAATTATGGGCTCTATTTTTTTTGGCTGGATCTGCAGACACAATTCTGTTTGATTATTTACTCGAAAAATTTTTTGGAAAAGTTTTAAAAAAATTTAAAATTACTTTTTAAAAAAAATTATATTCAAAGCATTTGATAATTTGATGTTTTTAGTAAAATTTTTTTTTAGAAAAAAATTTTTTTTGTTAGAAAAGAATTTTATAGAAAAAATTTTGTATAAAAAATTTTATAGAAAAAATTTTATGAAAAAAAATTTTATGAAAAAAATTTTTTGTATCAATCTTTTACAGTGCATTAAAAAAATTTTGGTTGAAACAAATTTTCCAGATCATTTCTGCCTTATGCATAAATCCTATTAGAAGTTATAAAGGAGTTTGTGGTACTGATTTTCTATGACAATTTTACTTATAAATTTCTTATAAAGCTGTTTTAATTTTTTATGAACTAGACCGTTTGAATTTAATTTTTCTATCTACACTGTGTTTTTTATATATTTTATTAGTAACGCTTTTTTAAAAGGATGTTGCTGTAATTTTTTCTTCAAACAATCTAGCGAAATTGTTTGCTCCAAGTAGCGCACTCAATTATTAATATGATTACGAGTATTATTTAAAATGAAATGCTTTAAAAGGAGGAGAGCCTTAAAAGCAACCTGATGTTGTAGGATTAAGTTATATTTACTGACATGTTTATACATGATCATTTATTACATCTCTTTATATCACACTCAATTTGTACGTTTAACATGTTGTTGTTGCCGTTGTCTTGGATGGTTCAGTCACTGGCACTGCTATGTTATTTGGTCCATTTGAGGTGTGACATAAACATCACACTTTACGGGACAAACATGCATTAATTTAAGCCTAGAGGTTATAAGATATCAGTTTGATTTTTTCTTCTTGTTTTTTGTTTTTTTTTTTTTTTTTTTTTGGCTACGCTCACTTTTCAAACTAGAAACTCATTTATTGGAAATTTATACGATATGACTTTATTAAGCCTTTCGGCTGCAAAACTGAAAATTGAACTAAGACATAAAAATGGCTTGATGGTGATTAGATAAATATTTATTATTGTTTGCAAATAAAGTAAAATGGAAAATATTTATATTTCACTCAATTTATTGGTGGCAATTTTTGCAATCACAAATAATGGTTAAAAATTTATGTGAAAATTGATATGGAAAAAAGCTATAGAAATAATATACAATAAAATCATAAACATAATTTTGCGGAAATAAAAAGTGATGTGGTTAAATGGAAATTTCTCTAAGAGACGTGTAAAGGTATGAAAACTTGTAGATGTGAAAAATAAAAAAAATCAGTTTTATAGATTCTTTGCCAGAAATATTAATAACAAATATTATTCACCCCTTTCTTTGTGTGTGCTTTTATACTTCCTTTTTTGCTTTCACTTCATTGAGATAAAGTAAAAACTTTTCTTAAATATTTTTCTTTTAAACTTGCCCTGCATTGAAACTTAATACAAGGGTTGCAAATGAACCAGGGGGAAGATATTTTGATTTAATATTAAGTTAAATTTTATGTACTTACCTTTGCATACCCTTTCAGTTTTCTGCTTTGCTTTTTCAGTTTGTTGCTTATAGCCTCTTTTTGGATTTCAACTTTGTTTTAGTCCCCGGGGGAATCTTAACTCACCATTTTTGCAATAACAAGCAAAGTTTATTTTACTTGTATTTTTTTCATATTTTGATGGGAATTTTAAAGTTTTTTTTTGAATTTAAAATTTTTTATCGCATACAAATGCATAACTTTTTACATTATTATCAATCATTTATGTTTTTTTTTTCTTGCGCTTAAGTTTTTAAAACTTAAGGGTTAAAAGATATGTGCGAAAAGAGGTTGTACAAATTTACGAAAATAAGAGGAAGTAATTGAAGTTTAATTTATTTCGTATTTATATTACAAAAACAAAATATGTAAATGTTACTACATGAACCAGAAAAATAAAAGAAAAGTTGCATAAATAATTTTAGTTTTTATAAAAATCCCCTGTTTATATTTATTGATAAACTAGAAAATCCCGGCGCGCGTTGCTACGCCCCTTAATGAATCAAAATGCATTCTGAGTTTTAATTGAAAATCAAGTGCAAAAACCTAAAAATTATAATTTTTTTTTATGGGCGTGGCACTGCCCACTTTTCTAATCACGAAATTGTAAAGTCATAACAGCTCAATATGTGTGCAAAGTTTTAGAGGAATCCGTCCAGTGCAAGTACCTTAAAATTATAATTTTTTTTATGGGCGTGGCCCTGCCCACTAAAGTCATGAGAGCTTAGTATGTGTGCAAAGTTTTGGAAAAATCGGTCTAGTGAAAGTACCTCAAAATTAAAACTTTTTTAGGGGCGTGCCCCCGCCTACTTTTCTTATCACGAAATTATTTAGTCATAACAGCTCGATATATGTGCAAAGTTTCAGAAAAATCGGTCCAGTGCACGTAGTTAAAACTGATAACTAATTTTGTATGGGCGTGGCCCCGCCCACTTTTTGCCACCCACAAACACTCCCTGGAATGTGTACAACAACTTGCCAAAGTTAGAGTCCGATCGGTTTTGTAGTTTCGGAGTCTATAGCTAACACACACACACACAAACGAAATTCAATTCTCTTTATATTCCTGAGCACGAAATTCTTATTTTATTAATATATTATGGTTTTAGTTGAACTACAGTTAGTCTGCAGGACGCTATCTTGGAACGACTTCATTGAGAGCAGAGTGGAAAAGTCTCAGAGAATATGGGCCCTTTGCAGAAGGGCAATGGGCTCAAAGTATGGCATGGGCCCAAGGTTGACACATTGGCTATACACGAGCGTACTACGACCGGTCATAACGTATAACTCGATAGTTTGGTGGACATCCTTAGACTAGAAGGTAAATATAAAACCTTTTCAAAAGATTCAAAGACACTGATACGTTAGTATTTCCAGTGCCACGAGAATTACATCGACAATGGCTATACTATCAATTCTGCCGATAGACATACAGGTGAAATATGAAGCTGCTTTAGCTGTTACTAGATTATTTGCAATGGGTGAATGGCTGGTAACAGAAATTTAGACCAGATATTAGAGAATAACGTATATCTTTCCAATGGGAAATATCACAGAGGTAACATGCGACAAAATCCCACTGAGATATGAAAGCATTAACAGCCTCACTATAATACAGGAAGGGGTAAAATAAGGACGAAGTAACTAGGGCAAAAAGTACTAAAAGCATTGATCTTTATACGGACCGGTCAAAGATTGGTGACCAAACAGGAATCGGTTTATATGACATGCAATGAAACAGAGGTAAATACTTTCATCTACCAGAACACAACACTGTTTTTCAGGCTAAGTTTAAGGCAATTGCGGAAGGCATTAAATGGATAAAGGACACTGATAACGGGGACTCGTCTCATATAAGCCAGTCAGTAATAAGGACAGTTAAGAATGAAAAGGTTGAATCTCGAAACATCCTGCAATGCAAGAGCGAAATAAACTTGCACGCAAATTGTGAACATCTAGAGATAATATAGATACCAGGCCATAAAAGCCTAATTTGGAATGATAAGGCCAATAAGTTATCCAAAATTTGAACATTTTTGAGTGCTGTAACTTTGGAAAATGCTAAACCCTTTCAACAATTCAAATAGAAGTGACGAATATACGGAATATGGAATAACTCAAATCTTGGGAAATTGGAGGAAATTCTGAAACAGATAAGACCAACACTAAGAAAAGTAGCTAGTGCAATAACAGGTCACACGGAGTTAAGAACACATCTAGCTCGCATGAGAATGTCGAAGGAAACAACATTTAGAGCATGTGAGGAAGAGGACGAGACCTTGGAATACTACCTTTGTCACTGTCCTGCGTTTGGACATATAAATCGCGAATATTTTGACATGGATGCCATGTCGAACTTGTAATACCTAACGAACTCGAACTTGAGATCCATAAGAAATTACAGTAAGGGAACTGAATTCCTTAACAAGTCGATTTTATGGTTTTTATATGGAAAAATTTCGTTTCCACATAGAGCTCACAACATGTCAACTAGGTATACTTGCATACCTGTAATACGATTGGGCTTTTTAGTACCCCATATTTTCAATCTAACCTAACCTACCCTAATCTGACTATAGTACAAAAAAAAAAAAAACAACAAAACCAAAACAAATATAATAACTGCAAATATTAAAAAACCTCAGTCTTCCGGGGCACAAAATATAGGCACTATAACTTGCATAGTTTTTGCTCAAATTATATTTCAAATATCTGGCAGCCCTTTTCTTTCTACATAATCTGGAATGTTCCGTTATAGTTTCTAGTTTGTTTTAGCAACAGTGAGCTCAAAATTGAGTGAAACTACAGAATTCTACCGAAAGTAAATATTTTGCTAAGATTGGCGAGATAATTGATTTATTATTCGGAATTTTTTTTTTAAATTTTAAATGCGTATTTACCCAGCAAAAAAATTTTTGCACTAGTTCAATTTGAATAATATTTTTCATGAATTCTAATCCAAAAGTACAAGAAAAGGCATAACAAATGCCTTCTCCAAATTGCAAAAAAATTAGCTTTTAATGATGCGCTTCAAAATAAATGCAAATGAATGCGAAAAATTTTAAATAGCTCATGTAAACAAACATTATTAACCCATAAGACATGAGTCCGAAGTTTTCGTTTAATCACTTTCGCTGTTAAACTTTTTTAGCCTAGAAAACTGTTAAAAGTATTTTCAATTATTCTCTTTTGTTTAATATTCAGTTTAAATTTCGCATCACTTTTATTTTAAAATCTTCTTTTTGCACCATGTTTGCTCTTTAAACGCAGCTGTGTTTGTTTTTTGGAACAATTTTTCCATAAAGAAATCCTTGTAACAGCAAATATTTACGCAGTTTTACTTATTTTTTTTTTTTACTGCGTGTTTGCCAAGGCTAAGATAATTTAAGCCTTTATTCTTTGTTTACTGTTCGACAAATATTTGGAAAATAGAAAGTGTAGACATTTAAGAAAAAAACTACTACGTGGATTTGTTCTATACCTGCACCACCCCCCAACTTGCACCAATACACATGAATCCCTTAAAACATCTACTTACATTCATGAACCTAAAATTTACGTGCCGAATATGTTTCCCAGTTAAATTACCAGTTAGTTGGTGTGTGTCTGTGTGTAATCTATACACATACATATGCGTTTTCAAAAATTTCAGAATTTTGTTGTTGTTTTTTTTTTTACTTACCAATAACACGCATTTTTTTGTGGCCGTTTTGAATGAAAAACAAAAAAAAAATAAAAAACAACTGCACGTGATTCCCAGCTATTTCTTTTGCGGAATTAGGTCACAAAGGATTTTCAATTTGTTTTTTTTTCTATTTTTTGTTTCTTTGCAATTTTCCTATTCAGTATTCTCCACACACATACACACATTCTCTTAATGACTTCATATAGAAAAAATAAGCAACTTTTTAACTTTTTTTTTTTTGCACGAGTTGAGTTGAACCAAATCGTAGATTTAAAAAATGTTTTTGGTGAGAAATCATAATGATGATAATGGTGGTGAACATTTTTAACCAGAAATGGAGACTAAGGGAGTTTAATGGAATTGATTCTTTTGGAAAACTTTAATTGAAATTTCAAAATTGATGTTCTGCTTTACACTTGTGTGCGGCTCTAATAATTGGAGCAACATCTTGTAATTCCTAACAAGTCAAAGTAGTTATACGTAATTTTTTGGAAAATAATTTAAAATATTTTTTTATAAATATCTTATGAAATAATATTTTAAAAATATTTTTGTTAAAGTTTTTATGAAAATATTTTTTAAAATTTTTATTTTTTTATTTTTAAAAATTTTATTTATTATTAAAATTTGTACTTTAAACGGAATCCAAATATTTTAAAAATGTTGGAAAGATTTGCAATTTTTACAAAATGTTTGACAAATTTTGCATCTTCTTTAAATGTTAGATAAATTCTTTAAATTGAATTATACACATGTGTATATGTTGGGGACATATCGCAGCATAGCACTCCTATTTCGGATCTTTTCTCAATTTTACCCGCTCCCCATTGATTTCACGGTCAACCAGCTTTTAATACTTACTTTACTGAGTCCCGCACCACTAAAGGCTTTTTCTCTGGACGTGAAAATTATTTCACATTGCCGACAATACCAATAGTTTATTTTTTTGTTATTGTCAGTCTTTTTCTAAGATTGAGGTGTCACATAGTATTTGAACTTCTTTAAGTTTTAGGTTCAGGATTATTCTATGCCAAATCGGTAAATATACTGAAGTCACTATCCATGTATGCATAAATCTACTCGCTATAAGTACGTAATTCAGCCTCTAGACTACATTCACTCGACTCATGCGCACCATCGGCATCTAAGGCTCTCTAACCTTCTTATGTACGAGGTCCATGATATGCTCCCGCCTAAGGTGTTAGTAATACCTCTGCAACAATACTGAGACATGGAGACTTCGCCCGTTAAAATAAACTCTTAAAATTTTAGAATTTTAAAAATTTAAACAATTTTTTTTCCATTTCTTATTTGATTATTATTTCGAATTGTTAAAACATATGCTATATCGTCGCTTTAGTATGCAAACCTGCTAACTCCCTTTCAGCAAATTTTACAGGAGAGAGAAAAAACTTTCTCTACCACACGGCATCAAAATTTCAATTTATTTAAAAAGTGGACTTGGCAGGTTTGCATATTAAGTCGACGATATATTCTTGTTACCTAAAGGGTGGCCATCTGTTGGTTTAATTTTGAACCATAATAATTCGTATCTGGCAATACTTATGACATTCTATTTTTTCACAAAATTCAGCATATTATCTCCGCTGAACGAAATGAATCGAGTCACGCTTGAGCAACGTTTGAAATTTATTTCCAAAACAAAGACAATTGATCGGTAATTATATAAAAGACAATGCACTCATTACGAATGACCTTGGTGCGGCTGGTGGAGAAAAGACTTAATGGATTCATATTTTTTTTATAAATAAGAACGGGGCAATCATTACGGTCAATGGAGACACTTATCGCCCAATGATAACCGATTTCTTCAAGCTCGCTCTTCATGGTATTGATGAGAACGATGTTTGCTTTTAACAGGATAGTGAAACTGCTCACAGATCTTATACCACAATCCATTTATTGTGTACAATGTTGACACCGTTGGACTATATTTTGAGGGGCACCGTTAAAGACAAGTGTTATGCAAATAAAAAGGAGACAATTGGACATGTGAAGACCAACATTCAGGATGCCATTGCCAAGATACAATCTCATATATTCGAAAAAGTGCTCGAAAATTGGTCGATCGGTTGGCCATCCGGGGAAGCCATATAAATGAACTAATATTTTATTTCTAATCGGAATAATTGTAATTTACAACAAAAAATATATATAGAAAAATTTCAAAGCGTTTTTGTTTTATTGCATTTTTAAATTTAAACTCTTAAATGGCACACTACACCACACGGCTTGAAGAAACGTTTAATATTTTTGCAATAATTTTTTAAAAATTTTATATTTTATTTAAATCGTTAATAAATAATCAATTTAATAATTTTTTTCTTTTAATTTTTGTTACTAAATTTTCAATATTTTTTTTAAATTTTTGTTAGAAAATTATCTGGACTTAGAAAGTGTGCCACAACTTCTACATACCTGTTTTTAATAATTTTTTTTTTAATTAAAATAAATATTAAATTTTAAAAGTTTTGCGAAAGAAATTAGAGAAAAAAAATTTTAAAGGTAAAAAAATTTTGATTTAAAAATTTTTCCTTAAAAAAATTTTGCTTCAAAAAATTTTCCTTCAAAAAATTTTTTTTCTTTAAAAATTTCAAAATTCATATAATCTCTTTTACGAAAAGTTTACAGAAAATTTCATATAAAGTAATCGCAGAGAATTCTTTATTTTAGAAAATTTTATTTCAAAATTTTAGATAATTGATTTCTAAAATTTTTACTTTTTTTTTAATTTGTAAAATTGTTTACGATCTAAAAGTTGTATAATTATATTTTTTTAAATATTTAAACTACTTTCCAAGGCGATTTCATATAGGTGAAATTATCAGTCCAGCTGATGGGATAGCATTTTATCAAAATATGTTAAATTCGCGTTTTTATTAAAGCAGGGATGGAAAACGAGATTTTGGTTTCAATATTAAACAGGTAACTTAAATGTACTTTTTTAATAATAAATGTATAAAATTAATGTATATTTTTATGCTTTAATAATATGTTGTTTATAATGTGTTTCAGAAATATAGATCCCTTTTTAATCATATTTTTTTAAATTAAACATATCATAACAACTTTTCCATCCCTGATATACAAATTGGCCTTGAACCCTAAAAAATTGCTTTATTGTATCAATTCGCCGTTGCATATACGTAAATGAAAATGCTTTGCTACTGTCTTTATTTATGTCTTTAGAACTTTCTCAAACGAATTATTTGATTTGCGTCGCTAGAATATTCACTTTTAAAATATCTGCACAACATTTTTCTCGCCTTCGTTTCTTCAAATTAATTTTATCGGATATTAAATTAACTGTTTAAGTTTATTAAAACAAGAGTGCTAATAAATTCCCTTCTACTCTTGAAAATTTGCGTTTTTATTGCTGTTTTCCCTTTTGATTGCCCTCTTACAGCATCCTTTTTAACTTTAACACTTTGTTTTTTAATGGGTTTAGAGAAATCAAAAAAAAAATTGTTGTAATATAAAAAACAAAATGGTTTAGAAAGAAGAAAAAAAAAATAATTATAATAATTTTAATGTGGCAGAAAATTTATGCAACAGACTTTGGTTAAACAATTAAAAAATGAGAAAAGTTGCCAAGGCAATCATAAAACAAAAAGCAAAGACAATAAACGAAGGATATATCGAGTTAATTTTTGTAATAAAAAAAATGTTGTTTCTTTCTGCACAGAATACAAAAATTAAAAACTTTTAAAAAATGCAAAATAAAAATGCTAAATAGAAGGTTATTAGGGTCCATGTAAAGGAAATCTGGGGTAATTAAATTACGAAACTTTTTGTAGAGAAATTTAATTTTGCCATAAATAAAGTGGAAAAATTATGCACAATTTGATTAAGTAAAATAATGGGGTCTATAAGAGACTGGAAAAGAGAATTAAAAAAGATATTTCGCAATAGGTTTATTCGCGGCACAAATTTAAATTATTGATGTCATGGTCTAAAAAAAACTTGTAAAAAAATTTTTTGTTTAAAAAACTCTGCAACATTTCTTTGAAATTAGGAAAGAGGTCATAAAGAGGCCTAATTTATGTTTAGCACTGCTGCATCCAATCCTAATCATATAGTCTAAACGCAATAACTTGAAAAATGCAAATTTTGTTTGGCATTAAAACCAACTGCATTTCAAATATTTTTAACTTGAAAAAATTTTTATAAAAAACTTTAATTAAAAAAACGCTATTTATTGACAAAGTTCTTGCTTAATTTCATATTTCTTAGAAATTCTTATTAAACGAAATTTTTTATTTTTTTTTGTATTACCTAAACAAATGCGTATAACGTTAACCCATTTAATTCGTTTACAAAAACAATTTTTTTTTTATTTATAGCAAAATCCTGTTAAGATTAATCGTACTTTTTCCTGTTATACCTGTCAAATTACACACAAACTTTAGAATCATTTTCATTCATCTGCAGCAGCATTTGTAGCATTCTTATCAAATCATCATCCTTAGCATCATCACACAAATTTACAATCTAATTTCCTGTTCGAGTTGTTGCTTGTAAAATGAAGCCTGTAAATATAGAGCAGAGAATAGAAATAAAAAAAATAGTCAAAGCATACCACCTAGGATTGATATAAAGGCGTCTGAAAAACGATAATTTAGTTAGAGCAAGACAGTGTTTCTCAATGTACCTTAAAAAAACTTTTTCAATCGAAATTTTTGTTTTTCATAAAAACAACATTAGGCTAGTTATAAATTTTGTATTATGGAACATTTGTTTATAATAAATGTTGTCTTGCGCATCATTTTATTTATAGTAAACATTCCATTACGCCACTATTTGAATTGTCTAATATGTTGAGCAACAATAGTTATTCCTAACGAAGAATTTGACATACAAAAGTACCTCTTGGATGGAATAATAAATTAATTTATTGGTGCCTGCTTACAATTTCGTATTAAAGAACTGTTGTTCATATTGATTTGGACGAAATAAACTGTTGCATATGCGTTTCACATTCTTAACAGAAAACTTCTTAGGGGAAGACGATATCGTCATCAACAGAAAGTGGCGAGGATCGCTCTTTGGTTGAGAAATGGAAGAGAAGCAGATGTTGCAGCTGACCACCACCTACTTATTTCTGTACTGTAAGTATACTCTGTTCGGATTTTACGAAACACATTTTTTTTAGTCCAGCAATGACAGTTTTAGACACAAGCAAAAGGAACGTAAAGAATGATTTGCTGACACCACGCGGGCCTTAATATTTGAGAGGATAAGTGCCAAAGACTAGTAGATCTAAGGAACAACTGCAACAATTTTAATCATATTGTTCTCAAGGCTAAACAAGCTTATGTGGGTAAATAACATTGCAAAGGAAGCTCAAGCTGCTACCGAAACCATTCGTAGCAGGGTCCTCTATAAAACTTCTAACCAACTGACGCATAAAACGTAATTCACCAGCAAACCTCTTAAAAGGCCAAAAAACAGCTGGAAATATGAACAAATTAATACACCAATATAACTCCGCAATATATGAACCACAACTCTGTCTATGTATTGCTTACTCTATAAAAAATGATATCTCGACAATATGCCCGGACCTTACGAAAATGGTTGAGACCATAAGCCAACAGAGCTTCAAACAATAGAAATATATCAGCTAAGTTCCTTAAACTATCACCCAACATCAGCGCATAGTTACTTCCCCCAATTATCCAAAAATTCTGTAACTCAGGTTATCTGTCTGCTGGCATTAAGCAGATTTCACCGAATGCCAGAGCTGGAGAAGTAAAACTTTATAAAAAAAATTATAAACTAAAGATTATCCACAGGGTTGTGTGGTGAGTTGCAACAAGAACAAGCAATATCTCGTACTGCGTGCTCAGCAAATAGTCTAATAATAACGATCGAGCAGTTCGTGGAATGACGATCTTCTTTAGCCATTCATTGACTTGGAGAAGGCATTCGAATCTCTTTGAAATAAAGCAGTACGGATGGCGTTACGGTGCAAGGATGCCCCGGTAAAAATAATAGAGCTCATAAGGTGTCTCCACTATGAGGCCAATTTCCGAGTACTACACGAAAATATAATTGCCGGCATAGTTGAAGTTAGGAAGCGCGTTAGACTTCTATTATTTATTATGATTTTTAATGCCATTATGACAGATGTAACACGTATCAATACAGGCATAAGCTAAGGACTCAGTGATGTTTAGTGGACCTTGATTACGCAGAAAAAATTTAACTTTTTACTCACACATACTCTGTCTTGCAAGACAAACTCCGTACAATAGAGGAAATTACCGCAAGTGTAGAGCTAAAAATAAACCTCAAAAAATCCAAAACATTGCATATAAATACATCAACTTATCAGCCGTTTCTCTTTCGTCACCGAAATGTAGAGAACATAACTTTTTTTTTTTATTTCGGTTGCACTATTACAATAAACGGCGGCTCACATCAGGATGTGAAAACCAGATTGGACAAGGCGAGACGAGTTTAATTAATTTAATTCTTTATGGCAATCCATACAGCTATCTGCAAACATCAAGCTTAGAGTCTTTAACTCCAACATGAAGTAGAGCAGTATAAGAGAATTTTAGAATGCTAAACCCATGCTATTTGTAAATAGCTGTCTTCGCAGAATCATACGTATATACTGGCGTCATAATAATATCCAGTTGGAGATACGTGGACTTAAGTGGCGTTCAATTGCAGCTACGCTTAGAAAGCCACCCAAAGACATTAGCAGAATGGCCATTGACTGGAGTCCCCAGGCTAAACGACGTCTTGCAAAGCGTGCTCATACTTAGAGGAGACAGCTGGATGCCAAAATAAGATATTTAGAATGAATCGAAATAAAACATATATTGATTGAAAGTTAAGCCAAAATATGGGATTATATGCTGCATACTTTAAGGTGCAGTTAGTTTTTCTACATACGTATTACTAAAGGCTAAAATACACTGCATGTTTTTTACATCTGACTTTAAAATTTGTGAGAATTTTGTCTGTCAAAATTTTGCTTTTACAGGCAACCGTCGCTGACTGCATTGCAGCAGCAGAGATTTCTGCCAACGGCTGATGTCACATGTTTTGACAAAAGAAAAAAGAGCGCGCTCTAATTAAAATTTTGTCAGATGTCTCAACACATGTTTTTTACAGAAGAAATGTTTTTAAGGTAACACACGTTTTATCAGTTTGGAATTTGTCATGTCAGATGTAAAAAACATGCCGTGTATTATAGCCTTAAAAAATAACATCCACGTCTTTATTTATATGTAACGGCCTTCTGGTAATTTACTGGAATATTCTATTGTACATGTGCAAGAACTTTGTGGTATATTACAGGCTACCACAACACAGCTAACATGATCGGTATAGCAGTAGAGCTTGTTAAGTGTGTAACAAGTTGACGTTTATACAACACCTTTTAGGCAGTAAAAAACTGCTCTGTCTAAAACTCGATTTGACAATCACTGCCCTAGTCTTATTAAGTGCAATATTTTTTTTTACAATATTAAAGGAAACAAACTCAATCAAATACTAATTGACTTCATGAGATAATTTCCTGTTAAACACTTGCACTTTCCAGGATAACGCAAACAGTATGCATCCTTATTTTAATTGGTTTACAGGAGTAAGTAAAAGTAAATTTTTTCTTTATATACAAATTAAAAAATAATAGTTTTTTTTAATTTTAGGTAGTTTTGTATATTTTCTAAAACTTGTATTTTATTTATTTTATCTCCTGGCCATTGCTCTGCCATAAATCTTCAATTATTCACTTGAGTTTGTCAGTTTGCATATTTTTGTGCTGGAGAAAAAAATACCAAAAAAAAAATTCGCTTTTGCAAATTCCATACACAATGATGTATGGATTTTAACCAAAAAACTACTGCTGCTGCAATATTTCAATGTTCTCTGTTGTGTATATCATTTTCGGCTTCTTTTGCTGTATGCAGTTGTGAATAAAATTCTTTTTGGGAAACAAATTTATGCACCGCAAAATGTGTCATGTTCCAGTGCAATAGAAAGTTCGTACATTAAACATTTATAGATGGAAATAAAATGGAATAAAATAGAGCAATACAAGTGAAGAATTGCTTTGTTACATGCAGTTCATCTTGAGAATTTTTTATTTTTGCTTAATTTTTTATTTTTTTGAATATTTTTGGTTGAATGAAATCAAAACGATATTTTGAACTTTAGCTGGAGGCAAGATTTATTGCTGAAGATTCCATTGCAAGAAGATTTATTTGCGACAACAGCGCGAAAAAAACATTACAAGATTTATTCACGAAAATATAGTTAAAGCTTAAATGAAATAAGTAAGGCAGCTACAAGTTTTAGTAAAGACCTGTTTTACTGTCTGTTTGTCTTTGGCCATTTAAATTAAAATCTTTTCAATTGCTGTATCCATTATTTAAATTAAACTTAAAAATCACTTTCCATATTTTTAGAGGAAATAATTTTAAGGTCATTTACCAGCATAAATTGAAATAAACAATTTTTTGTTATAAAATTTCCATTTGCAATAATATTTTGTTAAATTATGTGCGAAATCATTTTTGTATATTATGAGTCTTATTAATCACGGTTAGTTGCTAATGTTAAATGTAACATGAATAATGAACAACATCAGCAGCAACAAACAACCAACAACTAGCAACCAAAAATAAATGACAAAATTACACAAAAATTATGTAAATGTCATAATTTGTATAAATCATAAAATAGATACCAAAATGTTGCTGCAGTTTTTGTTATACAACTGTGACGAACAAATAAAAAGCAAAACTGCAAGAATAAATGAGAAATTGAATAAAACAACTTTTAAGTTTGTTTTTTTTTTTACACATTTTACCGGGAGCAGGAGTGCAAGCCATGCAGAAACATATACATGCATACATTTTGTTAAAAATTTACAAACCTGAAGCGTGGGTCCAGAAGGGGGACAAAACATGATATTTCACACACCCTAACCAAAGCAAGTTTTTCTCTTTTGATAAGTAATAGTGTCGACAGTCATAAAGTAATTCTTATATTTTATTAAAAATTTAAACCCCTCACCCCCTAAAAAGAGGTAACTATGATCCGCGCCTGCAATTTTTAAACACAACACATGGTCTGTTTGGGAAAGTGGTACAGAGGTTGTTGGTGTTGGGGGCTGTATGGGGTTTTCATTAAATTTTAAATGAACATTTGTTTGGCGCCATTTCACAGTTGAACTAATTGGTAAATTAGCAAAAATATGGTGATGATGAAAATTATATAAAAACAAAAAAAAAAAAACATTTTTATAATCATATGGAAAATTTCGCTACACACTAGAGCAACAAAAACGAAGCAAAAAAAAATTAACAAAATATTGTTTTTAATGCATGTTTTTACATGTTTAAATGTGTAAATAATTTAAGCATTCGAATGCAAATACTTAAGGCAGATGTGTCGTCAAAATGTTTTACTGACATTTTCAATGTTGAAGACAGTGTTTTCGGCAGGAAAAATTAGGTGAAAATATAATATAAAAAAAACTTTATGTTGCTTTTAAGTTTCTGTACAAAATCTTATGTTTTCCATAATAAGACTAGTTTTCTATTTAAACCTTGTGTTAATACCCAACTTTATCCACATTGTTGAGCACCCGTGGTACCCATATACTATAATATATTAATAATCAATATTTTTGTGATATAGAATTAAATTTTTAATTTAAAATATCAAATGACATTTTATTAAAATATGATTTTTTAACTTTGAATTGCATAACGGCCAAAATTTCATATCAGTAAGTGAAACTTTTTAAATTGACACACAAATAAAAAATCATTGCCTATCTATGCAGCTTTTAACGTTGATCATCCAAATTTTCAGCGTCAATGGAAGCCTGTTACTATAACGGAAATTTATTCGTTTTTTGATAACTTGATTTGTGCTGGTGCGAATAATTCCTATACGGACCATACTTTAGCCATGTCGCATTCAAATTCATATCCACTGTACCGCGCGAAAATAGGACTCAACCGATTCCACAACACAATACGCTTTTTAAGATTTGATGACAACAATACACGTAGTAAAAATAATTTTAAGGCTGCTCCAATTCGTGACTTATGAACAATGTTAAACGCAAACTTTTCCCAAATCTATAAGCTTAGTGCAAAGTTTACAATTGATGAACAACTTTATCCTTATAGAGGTCGCACAGGGTTTACCCGATTTATACCTTCAATATATTGCTTCACTAGCATCATACATCACTTACTGAGAATAATACAATGATTGTGAAGAAAAAAAAACTGAGAGACGCCTCTTTATGCGTAACCTATCAGCCTATGATTGAAGCACAAATGCCAAATGCCCAAGTTATGCGCCGTTATACAACCAAAATTGCCATTGAAAGCATTTTGGATTGCCAAGTATCACCCATTGCAGAGGCTTCTAATTAATATAAAAAACTGGATAAAACAGGAAGAAAAAAAAGTTACGGAATCTTGTCAAGTGTGCTGCAAGCAAATAAAAAAATGAAGACGTAAAACTCGGAAAAGCTGCGCTAAACGTGCATGGCTAGTTTGTTCTGAGCTATCTGAAGACGTTGTTAAATATACAGAATGTATTATAAAACAATAATTTTGTAAATAAATGACATTTAAATTATTTTTATAATTTTTTAATAGTTTTTGATTCTTATTGCCCATACAATTTGTATTGGGTACTGGGATACCCGGGTGCACATGTTGCGATGTTTGAAGTTTCAGCAAATTTTTTTAATATAAACGGACTAAATAATTAACTATAGAATTTTAATTGGCTTTATTTTAAGTTAAATTACGACGATCCAGAAGCTTGTTCAAAAATTTAATTTCTAATATATGTTTTTCATGTAAATATACCTGGATGGGTACCCCGGTACCCGGGTATTAACATAAGGGTTAAAATTTTCAAATATGTTAAGCAACATTAGTTATTTTACATGAAGAATTTGACGTACAAAAACAATTTTTAAATCGAGCAAACAAACAAAAATTGATCAACTACTATTGCTTTAAATTTTGTACAAAATAATTATTTTTCACATTATTTCAAATGAATCAAAAAGACGCTGAAATGTTGATAGAAACATTTCATATAAATTTTATGTTACAGTAAACAAAGTACTGATTAGGCTACATTATTCGATAAGTATTTCGTACGAGTTTTTTTTATGTGGAGTTTCAAAATAGTTGGCATGAAATACTGATCAGTTTTTGCTTTTAATTTTTTCAAAATAACTTTTATTCAAACAAAACAAAATGTTGCTTGAATGTTGATAGAAACATTGCATATGTTTTTTACATTATAAACAGAGTACTGATTAGGCAGCACAACGTCATAAGCATTTCTTATGGATTTTTTTTTGTGGATTTTAACATGAATTTGCTTTAAATTTTGTAAGAAAAAATTATCAATCCCATTATTTCATACGAAGAAAAATGTTGCTTGAATGTTGATAGAAACAGAGTACTGATTAGGCAGCATTATTTCATAAGTATTTCTTACGAATTTTTTTATATGGAGTTTGAAACCAGTTGGCATGAAGTACTGATCGTATTTTGCTTTTAATTTTTTACGAAATAACTATTTTATTTCATGCTAAGCAAAATGTTGCTTATACGTTGATATAAACATTTTATATGAATTTTATGTTATAAAAATAGTACTGATGAGGCTGCATTATATTAAAAGTATTTCTTACGATTTTTTTTATGTAAAGTTTGACAGCAGTTCGCATGAAATATTTATTAGTTCTTGCTTTAAATTTTGTAAAAAAAACTATCATTCACATTATTTCATACAAAGAAAAATGTTGCTTAAATGTTGATAGAAACATTGCATGCTTATTTTTTTTATTATAAACAGAGTATTGATGAGGCAGCATTATTTCATAAGTATTTGCTACGATTTTTTTATATAAAGTTTGACAATAGTTCGCATGAAGTATTGATTTGTTTTTGCTTAAAATTTTGTTCAAAATAACTATTATTCACATGTTGCTTGGATGTTGATAGAAACATTGCATATGTCTTTACATTATAAACGGATGTTATTTCACAAGTATTTCTACGAATTTTTTATATGGAGTTCGACAATAGTTTGTATGAAATATTGAATAGAATACCAGACTTTAGTATCAACTATAAATGCTTAAAACTCCTAAAATAATCTCTTAATAAGATTAAGATTATGCACAATTTTTTATAAAAACCGTTTCTATATTGTGAGCGTTAACTGCGTGAAAAAAATCTACTTGCCTATTAATATATAAGATTTCGATTCTGTACTGAAACTATTTTTGTATATAAAAAATTAAATTTTTTTAATGACTTTCTAAACAACACATTATGCTGCTTGCTACGAGTATATTTAAGAGAAACCTCTATTTTTGACAATAATTTTTTTTTAATTTTTTTTTTCTTTATTGCAATTATGATCACTGTGTGGCTTCACCTCCAGCTTCCATGCAACTCATAGCTTTAACATTTTGTCAATCGTTGCAACATTTGATTTAAAGCACATCAACAATCGTTTGCGAAATTTTCCCCACCTCATATTTCGTTTTGACTCAACGCAACCAAAGAGAAAGAAGTAAAATTTATTATACAATTTAAATAAATTGTATTTATGTATAAATTTGAATTGTTGTTGGTTGGTTTTATATGTTGTTCAACATATTCGTTTGCAAATGTAGACCATATACGAAATACTGCCATTGCAACTAACAGCATGTTCTGTTCGCAAATGCAAAGATGAAAAATCTATATGAAAACAATGTCAGTCATTTAGTTTGTTTGAGTGTCTTTTCCTCTTGCTAAGATATGAATGTACGTCTGTCTGTCTGTCTGTCTGTCTGTTTATCTCTAGGTTACTTTATGTATATAGATCTTTATATGTCATAAATATTAATGTTGGACTATGCAAATGTATGTGTATGTGTGTTCATGTGTGATTTTGTATGTTTTATGTTTTATGGTTTGTGACTTTGATTAATTGCCTGATACCTACTTACTCGAATATAAATGGAATTGTTGTTATCGTTTACTGATGTTGTCGTTATGAAACTTTTGCTGTTTGCTGCTGTTATTGCTACTGTTGTTCTGCTTACAAGCACAAGATGTTGCCGGAAAACAGAAGAAATTGTCTTCATGCCTGCTTTCAACACCTTAAAAGATTTTGCTTAAAATGCGCTAAATTAAAACAGGGATTTTAAATCTTTAATGACTAGATACATTTTAAAGTTCAAGTAGTATTTCAAAAATTAAAAAAACCATCACATTATTATTTCAAACATTAAACATTAAATATTTGCTGTATTAGTTTCGGTATCATAAAGCAATTCCAAAGCAACTTAAAAGAATCCACTAAGTAATTGTTAGAGTGTCATAAATGTCAAATTCATATTCATCCACTTGATAATCATAGATTTATTATCACGTATGCTTTTCATGATGACGTATCTGGCTGCCATGGCTGCCATTTAGAAGAGATCATAAAATCTTAACACAATTTAGAAACAGAATACAAAATGTGGCTTGTCAAAATACTCATCAATTTCTTTAAGAATGTTTATATGAAACTGATGACATTTTATGTGGCCATAAATGTCTGTATTTAGAGTGTTTATTTTTTTATTATTTTGTTTTTCCAGAAATCATAAAATTTAAACTGATAAGAGACAATTTTTGTACATTATTTAAAATAAAAACAAATGTTTTATAGTTAATGCACTTAAGGCGTTACAAAAAATAATTTTTAAAACAATGTAATAAACGTGGTCCAATGTTAATAGAAAATGTCATCAAATGCATTTAAGTGTTTGAAGATGATGATATTTTCTAAAGTCTAAGATCATCTTTAAGTTAATGTAGCCCAAGTCTTTGTAATTTTCCTTGTATGTATACATATGTGATAACATTAATCCCACACTTTAATTATGCTTAATTAGAACATTAATTAAATAATTAACATAAACAATACCAACTAGATTAATTACCACATTCGATATTATATTAATTATATTAAATAAACCACAAGCATTAAGGACAACATCTTTAAACTACAACAGCAACCTCTTCTGCTGTCTGAAAGATGTGCTGGATGCAAAATTTACAAAATGTAAAAAAAATATATATTAAACAAAACCATCACTGATAATGACATGATAATGAGAAAGAAAAAACAGTACAAATGCAAACACACACATTCACCAAAAACCCAATGACTTGAGCATGACACAACAAAAACTCTGTTTAAAAAAACCTTTTTCCCAACCAAATGGTCAGAGCAGAAGAGTCTTGAAAGGTTTGCTCGTCTGCTGTATGTTGGTTTTGACCGCAACTTATGTTTGAAGTAACCACTAACACAAACTCCTACTTGTGTTTTTTGTTTCTTGACTACTTGACACATACAAGTATGACATGATTTGTCAGATAAGATAAAGGTAAAACAGCTACTGGGGAATGAGAGTTAAAGAAAATAATTTAAAATTCATTAACGCTATACACAGAGAGAAATTTGTAGCAAAAAAATCTTTTTATAAAATAAATCATTTTTATATCGTCTAAATTTCTTGATATTTTTTATTGATTATATTTGATTTTTTTTTTCAAGTTTTTATATAAAAAATTAATTATTATTAACCAATATTTCGCTACCAAACAATGGGTAGCTTCTTCATTAAAAAACCAAAACTAAAAAAGTTTATCTCAAGCTTGAAAAAAAAATCATATATAATAAATCATTTTTAATATAAAAACAGAAATATATTCTCCGTAAATAATATAAAAAAAATTCTGTAAAAACTTGTTGTATAAAAAACCTAGTTTAAGTCTAGAACTTAGGTGAGTTAGATTGATTACAAACCTTATTTCTATACAGAGTCATAGACTCGTACCGATAATTTTATAATCTCCCATATTTTATTACTCTTAACACGTTAAAATGTTAGGAGGCTTAGAAATACCTTACAGAATGTGATTTAATTAACTTCAGCACCGGCACCTATTGTCTATTGCCATAATCTCATGGTGTTTTTACCAAACGCCCCTGTGTTTCATGCTCTTCATCAACTATGACCACAAATAGCAATTTTTCTATATTCTATGATCTCGTAATTTATGTAATTTATGCTTTAGAGTTCGGACCTTTCTGTACCAAACACGGATCTTAGGGGGAGAAAACAAGGATGTTTCCCCAACCAAAAAAAAAATTGTTTTCTTTTGATCAGTTATAATTTATAGTTTTGACAGCCATTAAACAAACAATTTTTATTTTCTACATTTAATTAACTCCTCCTTTTAACTCATAAAATGAATCCGCGCCTGATTGATCTGATTGATTGATCTTTCTTCTTCGTTACTAGGCAAATGATGTTTATCGGAAAGAGACCAAACAAGTGTATCATAAAATTACTCAGTTAAAAAGCAACAGTACCCAGAGATATTAATGTTTACCAGAAGTCTTCAGGTCCGCCAGCTCAGCAGATATCAGTCATTAAACTACCAGTTTATCTGTAGAGAATAGAACAGTACCCAGTAACATTTGTGGTTGACCGAAGTTCATCACAAGCTTGAGGAAAAATAATTAAATCGCAACCGAATCTAATTTTCCGCTTGGGAACAAATTACAGCCACAGCATTCTTCGAGCACATTTTACTAATAACCACTCTTGAACAAGTTCTAGGGACTTATCGACTGTAGTGTTCTTAGATAGGGCCCTAATCAGCTTTGACTTTACTTACTCCAAATTATGGCTCCACACAGTCCTACACCTCATACTGATAAAAAACCAAGACGCAAACAGTTTGGAAGGCGCAAATAATTGCATTGGCATTGAGGGTGTCCATTTAAGAATCAAACTTTAACAAGATATTTGTAGCTGCCACACATATAGATTTTAAGAATGCCGATTTCCAAATTAAACAATACGTTTAAAGAGCCGTCCTCATGGTGCCAACATTGTCAACCTTAAAAAGACCTTGAAAATTTTGGTTTTTGTTGTTCTTAATATGTGTTTTTATTTATTGTCATCCCATTGGCCAACATGCTTTTTCATAGGCCGCAATATATACCGACATCACCTATTATGCATTGCATTTTGCTTCAGGTGCTTTTAAGAATTAAATTCAATTGACTTTCCGTGAACCATGTTTCTGGTTTGTAGCCGATCCCTTGATCGGTCATCAACCGATTATGGAAATTTCAAATATCAGTATTCCTATATATTGCTTTTAACAATACAGATTCGACGATACTCCGTTACATCAATACCGTTTTCCCTTGCAACGACAAATCCTATTATTCTATAGGTTTAAAAAAAGAAACCACTAACCTTGTATGTTGCAATTTGAATTGCTTTTTTAGTCTGTGATATTTATTATTCAATCTTGTTTAGTTCTTATCAAAAATAATTTTTTTCTTTGTTTTGCATGCACTGTTTTCTATATGTTTTCCCAATGATTTTAGGGAAACATAACTAAAGCCTCTAGGGAGAGGTGTAGGTTGTTTAGGTCCTGGTTTCTAAAATAAATTATTTTAAGTATAGATAAAACAACGTTGTCCTTTTCATGCGTTTCCTTATAGGTGACGAAAGTTGTCATCATTGTATCTACTTAGAGGTTTAAGAGCTTTAAGGTCCCACATTACTTTAAACATGGTACGGAAAGCTATACAATTTCATCTGCATCTATTTTGAGCATGGTAAAACCAGAGTGACTAAGTAATGGACCGATATCATGAATCTGTGCAAATGGTGATACAAGAGGGACAATGTCACCCTTTCTTTCCAATTATTTCAGTTGTAAAGATTATCTCAATTCGAAAAGAGTATCACCTCTAGACATTGAAGCTACAAAGACTCCATGGGTCTTAAGACTTTTCATAACTTTGTTAAAACTACCTGGCAAATCATTAAAGAAGATATTACTAAATCTAAAAAATTTTTCAGGAAGTCCCATTTATCTAGTTATATTTCATTGTCTCATGGAGTTCACCGTCTACGTGTCGAAATCCCCCAAAGTGTTAAATGGTCCTTTGTTGATTTGTTGTTTAATCATGACCATGAGAAAGCACAGTAGGAAAAAGTTGCCGGTAAGGAATTTATACCTGCTTCCAAAACCGATGAAGTTGTCGAACATCCTATCAAAAAAACTACCAACTGGAAGTTGTTACTGCCTAAGGAGGTAGTAATGGAAATTGGAATAAATTCTCATGATTACAATTCTTAGAAATCAATTAATTAATGACAGAAATAGAAACGTTTACTTCCACACAGATTTCAATATAAAATTATAATCTCTTGCACACCATAATTTTATCAAAAATCAGGGACTATAACAGGCTTTATATTTGCCGCAAAAATTTTCTCTGTTACAAACTATTTTTACGTCTAGTATATAATTATGTTACAGCTAACATCTCTATCTAGATGTGTAGTTCATAGCAGGCAACACTACTGTTAACTTTTTGTCTAGAAATCCTGTCTGAAATAGGCAACATTTTCGCTCAGTATAAGCTGTACATTTGGATTCGCTAATGCATATGCAACTTGTAGCAAATCCAAAATATTTTAGCTTTTAGTAGGGCGCTTGGTTTTTGCTTACTGATATTGCAATTTCATTTGTTTGTTATTTCTTCGTTTTTGTAGTCCTTTTGAACTCAGCAGGAATGTATTAATTTTTAATTACATTTCCACCAATTGTGGCTTTTGAACACATGTTGCTTAATTAATTATAAAACAGAGCCAGAATAGCGGCAAAAGTTTGAAACCATAAAATAAAATACAAAATACGCATGTAAAAATGCTCATCATCACTTAAAAATTGTTTTAAAAACATGATTAAAATAAAAAGCCAACAAACACAGAAACAAAACCAGCCGCTATGCGTAGAATATTCAAATTAAAAATGCAAACTGTGGTCAATTTGTAGGCAAGAGAAAACAAAAACAAAATGAAGAGAACCCCAAATCAACCATAAAACAAGCGGGTCTTACTGGTCATAAAGCAATAAGAACGGAATTGGAGTTTATGTCAGGTTCCAGCAGACACAGGATATTTCACGCTGTGCAGACAACGAATACAAGTTTGTTAAATTATTTACAAATACATACATGGAAATACAAGCGGATAAGTACAAAAATATCTTTAACAACTAAAATCCTTGTTTTCTTTAACATTTTGCTAAGTCATCAAAGAAAACAAGAAAGAGCAGGCCAGTGTTAATGTTATAGAAAATATGTGAACAGCAACGTTAGGACTATTAAAACGGGTTAACAATAAAATTTTAAAAAAAGTGAATTTTTTTCTAAAAGTATTATTACAGAATATGTTTCTGCATAATATATGAGGCCTGTTATACAGTAGTTTTGTCTGTCTGTAAATGTGGTGTCTTAAAGGCCACAACAAATTACAGATATTTGCCATGTTACAGACCGTTCTTTTGTCTATAAATAGTGTTTATTGCAGACCATATTTCCATCTAGAAATTTGATCTATGGCTAGCAATAGTTTTATCCAGAAATTTGCTCTATTGCAGAGCATATTTTTGGCTAGAAATTTGATTTATTGCAGATCATTTTTCTGTCCAGAAATTTGATCTGTGACAGATCATATTTTTATCTAGAAATTTGCTCTGTTGCAGACCATACTTTTGGTTAGAAATTTGCTCTATTGAAGACCATATTTCTGTCTGATTTTTGTCATATTTTTTGTCTGATATTTAGGTCTGTTGCAGAGCATATTTCTGTTTAGAAATTTTCTTCGTTGCAGCACATATTTTGTCTAGAAATGCCTTTTAATGCAGACCATATTTCAGGTTAGAAGTTTGTTTTGCTGCAGAGCATAATTCTGTCTAGAGATTTGCTCCTTTGAAAATTCTATTTTTGTTTAAAATTTGTGTCTGTTGCAGACCATCTTTCCGTCTAGAAGCTTCTTCTGTTGCAGATTATAATTCTTTCTAGAGATTTGCTCTTTTGCAAATTCTATTTTTGTCTTAAATTTTTGTTTGTTGCAGACCGCATTGCCGTCTAGAAGCTTGTTCTATTGCAGACTATATTTCTGTCTAGAAATTTATTTTCTGACAGACCATATTTCTGTGTAAAAATTTACTTAATTGCAGAACATATTTGTGTCTAGAAATTTACTCTGTTATAGAATATATTTCTGTCTAGTAATTGAATCTGTAGTAAATATTGTTTTATGGCAGACCATATTTCTGACTAAAATTTTTCTGTTTTGAAGAACATATTTTTGTTCAGAAATCTACTCTGTTGCAAAATATATTTCTGTCTAAAAATTTACTCTGTTTAAGAACATATTTTTGTTCAGAAATTTACTCTGTTGCAAAATGTATTTCTGTCTAAAAATTTACTCTGTTAAAGAACATATTTCTTGTTAAAAATTTACCCTGTTGCAAAACATATTGCTTTCTAGAAAATTACTTTGTTGTAAACCATATTTCAGTCTGAAAATGCAATCGATGGTAGACTATTTTTCTCTCTTAAAATTTGGTTCACTGGAGGCCCTATTTCTGTTTTTTCGGAAATTGATCAATGGCAGCCATATTTTCGTCAAGAAATTTTTATCTGAGACAGACCATATTTATATCTGTTTAAAGCCAAATATCTGTCCAAAAATTTTGATTTTATGCAGACCAAATTTCTGTCCTCACAAAACATATTTTTGTCTCAAAATTTAATCCTGCTCATTCTGATATTTGTTCCTTATGTATTGCCCTTATATTTTTATTTTTTCTGTCTGCATTTTTCCAATTTTAATACACATTTTATTTTTCTAAACTATTGTGTCTAGTCAATTTCTTTTCTCTTCCTCACCATTTAGAATTGTTTCTTGCCATTACATTTTCCCAAAGAACTTCTTTGTAGTTATTTTGTTTTCCGTTTACAATTGATGTGCCTATAATAGTAGCAACAAAAGAATCAAATCGAGTATTCATAAAGGAAGTAAACACTATGTCATCATCATTGTCATTTCACATTTATTCGATTTTTAAGTGAATGGTAATTGCCAAAGCTGTCACATGCTTTCAAACATCATCAACATTATTACAATAAGCATCATCAGCAGCACATATAAAAATAGAGTAACAATAAGAAAATATAAAGTAAAAATCATTTAACTATTATGGTCGTTATCATCGTTCACAACGTTTTAATCATCATGAGTAGTAAATAGTGTTTTGCAGCTTTGTGCTGTTACGGAATGATAGTATAGAATGTGTCAACACCATAAAAATCATGCTCGTTTTCTCATACTCATCATTATCATCAGCGAAGATTCATTCGGAACATAAACATACATCTCTATTCATTCAAACAATCGCAGTACTTCCTGCTATAGCAGTAACATCATGTGCATCCGAATGAGGAGGCAGACCAATGCTAGAGTAGAGTGAGGGTACATACAGGGATTTAAGCAACATGGCTGTGGTAAGTTTTTTACAGTTTAAAACAAAATATTTCAGTGTGTAGTTTTACAATTTCTATAAAATTCCCAACAATTTCTAATCACCCTCGTCTTTTGACATGTGACATAAACAATTTGATTGTATGCCTCTGTGAACACATGATATGGCTGAATATTTCATACAAAAATAAAAAGTGCAGATTAAGGAGACAGTAAAATAATCAAAACAAAGGTTGTCTTTGGCTTAGTTTCATTGTTTATTTTTTTTCATCAAATATTTTTTACAATTTTTCTATCCACTATTGTTATATTGATGATGTTTAATATTTATTGAATAATGGCTGATTTAAAGAAACTTCAAGCGACATAATCGTGACTCATGCCATTTGAGACACATTGACTTAAGCATGTTATTTTGTTGAATGCAACAGAATCTACTACAGTTTACTTTGTGAAAAAATAATGATGTGACAAAGTTATTAATGGAGTGACGGTTTAATTTAAAATTAACTTAAGATTTTGCAAAAATGCTAACAATACTAGGGGTGTTCATGTATATAAGCGTGAAACTTCATGCCAGGAAGAAAGTCACGATAAACACACGATACTTATAAGCAACAACATGGTCTGTAACAGAATTTGGTTTTTGATGGCTTGATATTCGATACGTAAAAGGGCATAATGTTTAACAGAAATATGAGCTTCTACACACAAAATTTTTACGCATAAAATAAAATTAATTTCTAGACAAAAATATGGTCTGCAATAGAACAAATTATTAGACAAAAATATGGTCTGCATTAGAACAAATTTTATAACATAAATATGATTTTCAGCCGATCAAATTTCTAATCAGATATTTGGTCCGCTATAGACCTCAATTCATATACAGAAAAATAGGCGGCAACAGTTTTAATTTTTAGACAAAAAAGTAGTCCCCAAAAGACCAATCAGTAGACAGAAATATGGCCAGCTACTGAATAAATCTTTAAGCAGAAATATGTTCAAAAATGGTAAAAAATTCTAAACAGAAATGTGATCTGCAACAGTTGAAAATTCTAAACAGAAGTATAGTCTACAAAAAACCAAACTTTTAGACTAGAGACCTAATCATTTGGCAGATATAATGGCTTAAACGGCCCAAATTTCTAAAGAGAAATATGATCTGCAACTGGTGAAATTTCTAGACAGAAATATGAACTGATATATGGTCTGAAAGGTTCTAAATTTTAGGACAGAAGTATGGTCTGCAATAAGGCAAATTTTAGAGGAAAAAAATTCTGTTCTACAACGGATAAAAATTCCAGAAAGAAGTATGATATGTAGGAGGCAAGTATCCATACAATATTAAGTGTAACTCAACGTAGCATCAAAACAGTGCATATAACTTAAGAAAAACTGTGTTTTAATATGAAATAATTTCTATAAATTTATATTACGGTTCATATGGTCAACGATCTGAAATAAATTTTTTTTTAGAATTTCTGTCTCTCTGTCTGTCTTTCTGAGCTCAATATGCTCAAAAACAATTGAACGAATTTTAATAAAATTTTGTAAAAACATACCCTGAAACCTGTGCTAATATAAAGAGTACCTTTTATAGCGAAACAGTAAATATTTTCTTACATAAAATAGGAGAATAATAAACCGTAGCTGGTTTCGAAAATGCATTCCACTCGGCTGGTGTCAGGATTAAAACTTACTTTTCCAATATATTCTTTCATTATCACATATAAAAATTGATTTCTTCATTTAATGATTAGAAATTTAATATTAAAATGAACTAGAGCCACAATAAAATTAATAAAGTAGAAAAATAATAGCAAATAAAATAGTATTAAAAATTGGTAAGGTCAAGGAATATACAAGAAATTGTATTAACAAAAATAAAAACATATTACTCTGCACTAACAACCCCCAGTGCCCCGGTGGACTAAGTCAGTAGTGTGCCGGTCCGATAGTTTGGAGGTTGCGGGTTCGATTCCCGCCAGACTGGACTGGTCTGCTTCTCTTTCTCTTCTATACTCTTTCTATTCTATTCATATGGAGCATGCTAATTGGGCATAAGTGTATACCTGTCGTGGGTTTGGGCTTTTGGTGCCCACCATTTCAACCTAACCTAACCTAACCTTACAATAATATAAGAATTTATCTTAAAATAAATGCAGCAAAACAATATTTCTAAGCCCAACAATGCGGACCGGGTTAAACTAGTTATAGACAAAAAAATAGCCTGCAACAGGCCATTATTTTCAATGGAATGAAACAATCAAAGTATCTAGAAATAACCTTGATTAGTTTCTAAACCATTTATCTAAACTTTATAAATTTACTTTTAATTATTTAATATGACCCAAGCTACTTATATTTGAAGACATGACACACTTCTTCGAGACCCTCATCACAAATTTTTTGACAACCTTAAAACATGTGATTTCATCATGTTCTTACTCTTAAGACATGCTTGTATTAAACTTAATTGAAATTGTTTAAAATTCCTCAAGCACTTGCTCTAATTAATATTCAACACACATGTGCAACAAAATATAAATTTTTGATCAGCAAAGTGTTTTAGTCACTCTTATAATTAATTCTTAAAATGCACGCACTTTATACACACACACACACACTAATGAAGTTAAAAATTAATTAAAATTATTCCAAATATTTAGGCCCACATACTGAAACAAATTAAAAGAAAAAGGTTAAAATTCAACAGAACTTCTAACCAAAATTAAATATTCATTTAACGTTTTTAGACCATTTTATTTACAAAAAAAAAATACCAGCAAAATATCAAAAACTATTCACTCATTCATTTGCATTTGTCAATTTAATCAGTTATTTTTGAGAGAGTTTGTTTGAGTATGTGTTTAGGGGCTGCAAGCTAAACAATAAACCCACATATTTGTGCGTATGCAAATAACATATTCAAGTGTGAAATGAAGAACAAATAGGGAATTTAAATATTGATAAATGTGAAATTCGTAGATAGAGAAGAAAAATATTTTTAGAATTTTTTTTTACTTATTTCTTGTTAAAAATAGTGAATAATTAAATAGTTTGACATACTATTTGAATTAAATAAAAGAAAGGTTTAAGAGAATTCTCTATTAAATATATAGCGGTTAGTTACAAGCACCTGACATACATTTTAATTTTAAAAGTCACTGACTCGTGGTCCTAAATAAACACTCTTAGTAGATGTCTTTATATTACAGAAGATGCGGAGTAATAATTAATAAAACACATACAAATGATTTTGTTCTAAAAATTATTTATTAAGAGAATTTTATTGTTTTATTGTTCCCTTGATTTACATTTTATTTAAATTAACGGATTAAAGTTTATTCTCCTCTTGTTTCTCTATTACTAACTGTCCTTTATTCCGACATTCCTGAAGGTGTTTTAAGCCATTAATGATGAATTGGTAATACAATGTTACAGGAAAACTAGGTGAACTCGTCTCTACTACGTCGTCAACATTCAATTTGTTTTTAAACTAAGCACCAAACTAACATTACATATGTATATATATTCGTCTTTAAAGTAAGTCAGGGATGGAAATTTTTTTTTTGCTGTGTCAAAATTTTTTATGAATATTTAATTAAAAGTGGTAAAAAGAATATTTTTTAACCCAACATTTTTGAAAAATTATATATATGAGGAATATTCCCTGTATTATCTATTTTTTGTAATTTCTTCTTTGCCTTAGCACTTGCTTTTGCACACAAGCACTCTCATCAAATTTTATACTTAAATAAATCCCATCCCTGAGGTTCCACTCACTTCTGACATCAAAGAAATTTCAGTATCACACGTTCAGAAAGCACCACATTCAGATTAAATGACAAATGCTAAGTAAAAGACACCAGCTACCGAAGTCTAAACCATTACACGGAACCTACACCGCACGAAACACATTTGTATGTGTTTCATGACCAGACATGAAACCGTAATATTCCATCATACGAATGCTCGTTTATATGTTTTAATACTAAAAACTATTTATATTATTTGCCTCACTATCCTTTTAGTCCAATATCTAGCACCGTCTGACTACTTTTTATTTAAATTGATGCAGATGGCGTTCTCTGAGATAAGAGTTATTTGAAACAGAGTATCCGTAGTTGGCTTAATTCGTTCTAGGCCTTAGAAGTTAAGCAGGTTTTTGTGAGAAAAATATATATGTTGCAAAAAAGAGGGAAAAACTTCATAGCTTACAAAGGCCAATAATTTGAATAAATTTATAGGGTTGAGTTAATTACGGAGTGTATTGGATGATGCCCACCTACAAAGGGCTAGTTGGTGTCATCTTTAAAATGATGTTGATCGGGAAATTAACCTCAACAGCCAGCATTAGATACTAAAACAAAGGATTAAGACTTTTATGAGATACAAGTAGTTCCAGCAGGAAGGAGCTAAGAGCCAATTAGTGGGCATTAAAAAAGTAGTTCTAGTTGAATTATTAATCGTTTGGTTAACTCCCGCAGTGGTCAAATTAATTCGTCACATGCCAATAGAATGTTTATTTTTAGATTTTTTTCGAATCGCATATCTGTATCTATTGATGTCCTCAAAGTCAACACAGCATAGGTCATTACCTGAAAAATGAGATTTTTTTAAATCGCATGTCTGTATCTATTGATGTACTCAAAGTAAACACAGCATAGGTCATCATCTTAATTGCAATAGTTTTATACCACTATGCAATGCCATAAATTTAATCTCATCGTTCTAGTATGGAACAGAGGGCCAAAGAAAATATTAAAGCGATGTCTTATTCACAAAGATTTGAAAAATATTTTTAGAAAACACTTTTATAACTTGCGACATTTTTTATACTTTCAGCCAACATTTATCATCGTTTATTAAACATGTGTATATGTATGGAGGTACAATTTTTTTTGTGCTGTAGAGAAAAACCACAATTTTTGTGCAAGAAAAGTTTTAGCGTGCTAAAGCCATTAACTACATGATGTATATTCTGTTTAATTCACACACATTACACACCTACAAATAACAAGGTTTGTCTTAAAATGGCGCCCGCAAAGAAAACAAAAGAAAATATATATTTAAACAAAATAAATATTTGAAGAAAAGCGAGGTTAAACACACATAATCTAAAATGTCAAGGAGTATTCCAGGTAATATTTAACATGTTAATACAAAATGAAAGAAATATTTTGTACTAAAACAAACATTATACATGAGCATGAGCAAAGAAATTGCAATTTTTGGCTAAAAGGTGGAATGAAGCCAAAATTATAGTAAAAAAAAATTTAAATTCTTAAAAAAAAATATCAAATGGAATAATGTTGTTCATATGTGTTTTTATGAGAAAATGTGACCGAGTATTTACATTTTAAAAGTCTTGCCATTGCAAAACCATCCCTTAATAACTGTTGTTGTTCTTAACGTTCTTATGATGTATCTTTAAGTAAACGATTATGTTTGCAATCTATATCATATGAAAGATGAGTAATGTTTTGAATCGATCGAAGGCATAAGACATTTGATTGACAACAACTGAAGTGGATTTCCTTTTACACTTAAGTCAACATTATTTCTGTTTATAAACATTAACTTTTCTTTTCATTTCTTCGACACAAATAAAGTAAAGAAATTGAAACAAAAAAGAAAAAAAAAAATAACAACAAAACACTACGAAAGAGTAAATAAAAACAAACCAAATTGTTATATTCGACTATGCCGAATTTTGTGTGCCCTTCGCTAACAACAAGGGATGCATAGAAGTTTTCAGAGGGCACTAAAAAAAGAATTTTGTATTAATATAATTTTGGAAAAGAACAAAGATAAGGTTCAACTAAAATGTTTTGTTCATATCTTAGTCTTGAATGACACTTACATGAGAGCGGTCAATAATAATATTTTATTACCCATTCAAAGCAGCTTATTGTTTCACGTCTATGCTAAGATATCCCCGCGTAATAGATTTTCAACAGCCCTTAAAAGGCTAGCTATAGTGTAACGACCATACGTACAGAGGAAGCCATCGCCACTGTAGAAGCGAGTGTTACAGAGCACTCGAACTTATCGATCAGACACCGTTCCCAGAAACTCGGTATCTGCTCGTCTAGTAGTTAAACAAATTTTTGGAAAGATATTTGTTTACTCTGATATAGGATTCAGCTGCTACAAAAATTAAAGCCAGCGAACGATTTATTACGTCGTGTTTTCTGTGAATGGGCTGAAAATCAACTGGAAGTTGAACCAAATTTGTTCGTTAAAATATCTTTAGCGATAAGGCTTTAAGGGTATATAAATATTCAGAGTTTTCATTCCTGAAAATAGCACAATCCTGATTAGACTCTTGATACTTTATTATATTCCAAAAACATCTTTGCTTTGTGCTGTTTACATGCCGAAGGCGTCATTGGACCATTTGTATTGAAATTCGAAACCAGCGATTTAAAGCAGATGTGTATGATCTTATTTTTCATAGTTGTGAAAGTTCCAATGATTCCATACAGCCAGCAATCATTCATTGCCGGTTGAAAACACTTTAGAGCCTAACAAGACAATACTGGTAAAAAATATACGACTAACAATTCTGTGGTTTTTTTGTCTTAAAATCATAGTACGAAACCATTTGAATAGATATTTTTCGTGAATGATATTAATTCGAATGAATTAAATTTTCCACATTGTGACGAATAATTCTTTTTGTTTTCCGAATTTTAAAAATAAAATTTGCGAGACAAATGAAATTTAAAAAAAATTTAAAATAAATTTCTTTTCACAATTTTAATTTTAAATTTCCTTACAAGAATCATTCATTCAAAGAACATAATCGAACAATTCAAAAAAAATCGATTCACAAATAGAATTTTTATTTTCCTTGAAGAAAAGTTAACAGCGTTGCCATTGTAGTTTATTATTTTTGTTGTGTTAATGGAAACAATTTCACCATTTTAGGAATTAAAGAAAATATTTTAAAGACTTTAATTTTTAGTTTTTCTAACTTTTTGTTTCTCCCCAAATTTTTTTTACACATATTAAATACATACGTTTAAGGCAATTTCATTTAGTATTGAACACCAGAAATTTTAGAGAATTATTGTATGTATGTCTGATAAGTGATAAAAAACATAAGTAAAAACGGGTTTCAAACAAGCAATTCGGATTAAATATAATTATATCTGTGGTTCTCATGGGCATGGTATGTCTTAAAATCAAATTTTTCTGGAGAGCCATAAAACCGTTTTATATAAAACAACATTTAACTTTTTTACCATTCATGTAAATAAATATCTTACAATTTTCTTGTAAAAATTTCAGACACATACCATTTAAAAATCAGATCATAGTGAAGACCAAAATAAACAAAGTGGTACGAGGACTAAAATTGTGTGCAGATAAAGCAGTGTATGTCAAGTTAGTTTGTACACAAGTAATTTTAGGTTATAGTAAACTGAAAAATAATGAGAAAATAATATTTAAATGTGTTCAGAAATAACATCGTATGTGGTTGCGTGTTTTTTAAAAAAATTAAATAAATTGCCATAAGGCAAACGTAAGTCAACATACTGCGTTAGTGCTGAACGCCTTTTGAATATTTATGATGCAAATTTGAGTGTTTTATTAGATTTTTAAAAAAACTACGCTTAAAAAATCATATTTTATGTATTGAAGATACGTTGTTGTCCCATTAAAAAAATCGGAATGGGTTCTTCTTATATCAGAAATTTTTACAACCAAGTAAAGAGTGTTTAATATCAAGCAATTTGACATTAATAACACAAAATCATCAAAAAATTAACATACACGGTTGCCCATGAAAACCACAGAATAATTCTTTAATCTTTTAAGTTGAATAAGAAAAACTTTTTTTAAACAAATAATTTTTTAAAACATAATTAACAACTAGAAAACGTAAAAACAATTGTTTAAAAATTATTTCCTAAAAATTAATTTTTTTTTTAATTTATTTCCCAGAAAAAAAAATATTCTTTGTCGAAATTTCCTGAAAAACTTAATGCCTAACACCAAACACATCAATAGTGTAGGCGAGTGAAAACTTTTCATACACTCTTTGTACGCTTCGATGTCGGTTAGAAAAATTGTAGCAGCAACCGAAGGAAAGACTGCTTTTTATGCGTTTCTGTTTGTTTAGCAGTTAAAGCATGTTTTAACACTTTGTTTAGCATTTACAAAGTGCAAACAAGGATATAAGAAATCGTAATACATTCAACACCCAGTGGTTAAAAGCCCTCATCTCTAATATCAATATTTTGATTATGAAAAGTGGAAGAAAGGAAAAAAGAAATAGATTGTTTGTTTAAGGAAAATGCAAAAGTAAGAGAGAAGTGTTCATGTATCTGTATTGTGTTGGAGTTGCTATCAAAGCTTTTTTAGAAACATTTTAGAGGAGATAGAAAAAGTAAAATAAAAACAAGTGTGTCACTCACATCAAGAGGTCAACTGGGGATGAGGTAAGACAAACATAAATATGTGAACAGCTTAAGTCAAAAAAAAATAAAATAATAATAAATAAGAATAAAAAATAAAAATAATTTTTAAGAAAATTGTTTGTGGTTTTAATTTTAACAGAAATTTTCAATTTATATAAAAATTTTATAAAAAATATTAGGTGACCCGGCGAAAGTTGTTTTGCCGAACAAATTTTTTCTTGGAAATATTTTTTTAGTTCAATAAAAGTAACTAACTTACTCTGAAAACATTAAAAAAACGAAAATCAGATGTGATCTACGGTACGCAGATCTATTTTAGTTAAAAATTTCATCGAAGTCGTTATGTTATTTAGGTGATGCAAAAATTGTCCCTTGGGGTGAGTGACACTAATATTTATTTTATTTTATTTTATTTTATGAAAAATAGATGTTGACCGATTCTCAAACGTCAATTTCTGCATTGGCTGGTCAATAAATTGTGTACAGTTTGAAGAAAAAAACTAAAATCTATATCCATGCAAGTACATAATAAAAAAAAAGTGGGCGTTAAAGGCGTGGTAAAAAAAGTATTCTATGAATCATACCAGAGTCTTACTTATATTATGTGAAAATTTCAAGAAGATCAGTCCAGCAGTTCGGCATAACTGAGTGGGGAGGGGGGAGTTGGCGTAAAAAAAACGCGGAGTTGATGGGTATGAAAAACAGATATTGACCGATTCTTGAACCTAACCGAAATGCATACAAACTTTCATGAAAATCGGTGAAGCCATTCCGGGGGAGTTTAATCACAAACACCGTGACACAGGATTTTTATATATATTAGAATTTAATATAAAACTGATTTATAAAATTTGTTTTTAATAGAATTTTTTTAATGATAGATAGGTTTAGAAAAAAAGACTAATCAAAATAGTCATGGAGGCCATCTCATTTTCATATTTTGATGTCACCTAAAGATCTACTTTACTCAACCTAGCAAAAACCAAAATATAGTTTTATATTAAAAGTCTACCAGGTGCAAAAGAAACAGGTTTAACTTTTTGTCACCGATTACAGTTATACTTTACTAGATCGTACATGGAACATAAAAAGCACATTGAAGTTTTTTTGTGTTAAAGTATCTCCTTCATCGTTATAACAGAAAATCTGAATAAAATTGTCATTTCATTTGCAGAGCAATCCATATCTTGTTGTTAAGAGAATAAAAGTTGCATTAATGACTAAGAGTGTTGTCGGTGAAAGTGGTTCTAAGGTAAAATCTATTTTACTTTTTATTTTGCAAGCAAATAAAAATACATGTGGTTAATTCAAAAGTGTAGTATCGCCATTAAGTTATAGTTTTCCAAAAAAAATTTGTATATAGTGTGGTTCAACCAAAACGTACGATTTTCATTTAAAAAAAAGGCTTAAGAGTATTACAAAAATATTTTTATTATGGTGGCAGGATCTATGGCTATTATGTGTGAAACAAAATATCTGGCAAATGCTCACCAACGCTTCGGAAATATACTTCTATCATTAGGTCTATATTTTCAATGACAGTGTGATATACATATGTAATAGAGGTTCAATATCATTAATGTGCCGAATTATCTCATCCTCTCTTCGTCATTTAGTTTTTAAATTGTTCTTGCCTTACTGGAGTACAGTTTTTCTTTTAAGTATCCCCAAAAAAATATATTCAACGGTGTCAAATCACATGATCTCGGTGGCCAATTAAACTCGCCACGATGTGACATTAAATTTTTTACCCAAAAAGAGCCCCTTTTTCGATGGCTGTGTGACTAGTGGCATTATCCTTTTAAAACTACTTATCGTACAGGCCGATATCATCAATTTCTGTCTATTATCATCTCGCTGTAGTAAACACCATTCAAGGTAACTACTTGGGCAAAATCATTTCGTAGAAGTACGGCGAGAGGACGCCACCAGCCCATAAACCACACCAAAAAGACACCCTTTGTGGATGCATTGACTAATCAACAATCACTCGTCGTTTCTCATTTATAAAAATACGGCAATTCTAATTCCTAATGAATCCACTAAGGTAAAAATATAACTCTTTGCTAAAGATAATTTTTTTTGTAACGTCACCATTTAGATTTGAGCGCCCTTTTGTCGGTGGCTGTGTGACTAGTAGCATTATCCTTTTAAATCTACTTATCGTACAGGCCGCAATCATTAATTTCTGACAACAAGAAGTCCACTATCATCTCGCTGTAGCGAACACCATTCACGGCAACTACTTGGGCAAATTCATTTCAAAGAAAAACGGCCCGATAAAACCGCCAGCCCATAAAAGGCACCTAATAGTCACCCTTTGGGGATGCATTGACTTATTAACAATCACTCGTCGTTTTTAATTTTTTAAAATACGGCAATTCTGATTCCTAATAAATACATTGAGGTAAAAGTGTGCCTCCTCGCTAAAGATTTAGATTTGAGCGCCCTTTTTCTTAAAACACTGCTCAATTGTATGTCTCTCTATGGATAAATTTGTCAAATAGTGAAACAAATTAAAAAAATTTCAATTTAAGTTGAGCCAAACTTGACATTAAAGTGTGATCACGATTAACATCGTGGATTATAGTTGGACCACCTTTTGAAAATAAAAAGTATTGAATTGTTGACTGTACAATTTTTAAATGTATTTAAAATTTCAAATTTCAAAAAATCCTGACAATACGACACTTAGGACACCTTGTAAATTCATCAAATGTACTTGTTATTTTGACGCAATAAAAAATATGACTGAACATTGACAACGTTTCAAATTAAAGTTGCGGCTATATTTGGTTTAAATAAATAAGTGAAGCATTCAACCCGAATGTGAATCTCAGTGAACACCTGTTGAGCAACCTTCCCTACACTGCAACGCTGCAATAATTCTTATTTATTTTATTACACACTAATACACACATACCCTTTGACACACATTTTTTCTTGTTCATGTTCATACTTATGTTGTCTTGGTCAGTGTTAGTACAGTCCACACTAAGAACAATCGAAGAAAATATAAATAAACGAAATAAAATTTAAATCATCAAGATTTGTTTTATTCGCAATCAACACCTATAATTACATTCAGACACCTATAATAATAGTCATCACAACTTGAAAAGAAGTTGATAGTATGGAACCCAATATTTAGCATTTCAACATATCAAAAGTCTAAAACCAAATTTTCATTTGCGTTCTAACCATATTAGAGTTGCAGTACAACTCATCTTTCATCAGACGTAATAACTGTATAAATTTGGTACCCAAATGACTGTTTATAAATTAAACAAAATTTAAAAAACTTTTTTTTTTGTTTTCAAGGAAAAAATTAATATTTACACCTATATGTACATACATACATACATACATACCTTTACAATTTTATTGTTTATATCCCCCTCCGCATCCATTTGATTGTCTATTAAATATGAAAATGTTACCCAAATATAATTTCATTAGAATGTTAATAAAGTTATGAACTTTACTTACATTTACAAAAAAGCAATACAAATACAAAATAAATATATTCACATGAGTACCAGAGAGTTTATAACAAAATTGATTTATTGCTGTTTATGGTTAAAGTTTGTAACCGAAGCTTTAGAATGGACATTATAATGAACGATGTAAAGGCCACAATCGAAAACAAACCATGCAGTATTTGTAAATAACAATGACAACAACAACAGCAACAACAACGACAGACATAAAATTTTCAATTGTTTTTCAATTTACAATGAAAGAAACTAATTCAATTGTCAATGGTATAATTTTTAGTTGAACATTATTTATGGGTTATGGTTACATTACGTGTATGTATGTGTGTGCGTGTGTGCATGCGGCCATGTGTCTGGGCCAGACTAGACTAGTAAATCCTTTTGAAAATATTTTGAACAAAAAAAATCAGGTATGAAAAAAGGACTGTGAAGTACATTATAATACCCTACATGTTTGAAATTTTAAAATAAATTAAGTTTTTAAATGATTTATAAAATTTGGAGAAAATTTGTCGCTTGCATTGAATCAATCACAAGATGGATTTCTATGAAAACTTATTTTCACCAAAAACAAATAATTGTATAGAAATTTCGATAACGAAACAATTTATTTTGAATTTGTTATACTAATGCATGTCAAGGGAGGTCCTTCTATCGGTTTTAATTTAAACCAGCGGTTCTTTCGTCTTATGTCAATCTATTCTGTCACAAAATCCAGCCTATTATCGCCGCTTAAGGAAATAAATCGATTTACACTTGAGCAACGTTGGAATTTATAGAAAATTTATTTCCAAAACAAAGACAATTGATTGGAAATTGCAATTGAAAAAAAACATCTTTTTGGTTAAAGCTAATTTTTATCATGGTTTGTACGTTAATAAGCAAAATTTCCATATTTAGGGTTCAGAAAACCCAAACGTGGTCTTACAGAAGCACCAATTATGTGTGCATTTTGGGGGCGGTTTGTGGAGCGGAGGCATTAGTGGCCCATGTTTCTTTAAAAATGAGGAAGGCGCAACAATTACGGTCTATCGATATCGGACCACGATATTCGATTTCTTTGAGGCCGCTCCTCATGTTGTTGATGTAAAAAATGTTTGGTTTCAACAGGATGGTGCAACTTGCCACACATCTCATACCACAATCAATACAGCGTTTAATGGTCGTTTAATTAGCCAAAATGGTGATGTTAATTAACCGACAAGAAACTGCGATTTGACATAGTTGGACTTTTTTCTTTGGGGCGCCGTTAAACAAAAGTGATCGAAAATTTTTCCATTCGAATGGGGGTACTGTAAGGCCAGCAGCAGCAGCAGCAGCCATATGAATAAAATAATATTTAATTACTAATCGGAACAACTGCATTTTATCCTTTATAAGATTACGAAAATATAAATTTTTGGCGCCCCGCTTGGGCGTTAGAAACTCAATTTAGTGAGGCCAGCCGCGGCAGTCATATGAATAAAATAATATTTAATTTCTAACCGGTAGAATTGTACTTCAAGCATACTGAAAATATATATTTTTGCCACCCCGTTGGGACGTTATAAACTCAACTAATGTTTAGAGCACTCACAGATAACAAACATTAAAACAAATCACAAAACACAAACTACAAGAGCTACAGCTCCAATATTTCAAAAATAATATTTAAGATGAAAAACTAAGGACCATAAATTACTATGACGACCTAAGAGAAAGTTAAAATTTTTCTTTAAGGTTTTGCCCACAATTAATAATTTTTGTTATTGGTCCCCACACTACCCATAGCAGTTACATCAAGAACTTTTTACTGCCCTTGATAACTATGTGTTACGTAATTGTTCCTTTATACAACTATGCTTCTAATAAAATTATTTTTTTATGCAAAATCATTTAAAATTCTTAACCCTGCAATTTTTTTTACAATTTTTAAAAGGCAGCATGAACGTCTTAACTATAAATAACTTTATTGGAAAATTTGCAAACGAAGAAGGAAATAAATTGATATAATTCGTGTTTTTCTGCATTTTGTTCCAAAACTCTTCTTGTACTTATGTAGCCCAGATTTAAAAGCAAACTGCATATACAAATTGTGAATAGCTAACGTAAATATTATTTATTTCTACTAAGTAGTATGACCGTTAGGATGTTTTTCACAAGCGGGCACTATTCGTCGAACACAGCAAAAACGAATTAGAAAGTATATAATTTGTTCGGCGTTACATGAATATATCTTGGTGTTACTTGTGGAATAGGCCTTGTCGAAATGCGAGGATGACAACGGCGTAGAATTCGGCTTCTGGGATTTGATAGAAAGAGGCTGAAGGACACTATGACTATCCTTACTGGTTACATAAGATTTGGAAATCATGCTAGATGAATGGGCTTGGTGAATGGGACAATCCAATAATGACTTTTGTATAAGTCATCTTGACGCAGAGGAAGAGGAGACTTTCTATGTCACTGTTCCGCATAGGAAATTATTAAAAGAACAACTTTCGAGGCCTGTAGAACACATAGATGGTAACGCTGTTTTTTTTACCTTTTCAGGGCATTATGAATGGTTTTCTGATCAAATCTATAATATTGAAATTAACGCTATCTAGGACAGATTCCCTGTAATGGGTTGAAGAACTATATTGCGAATTTTCTAATTTCATTCTTTTCTTTTGAGAGTGCCCCTGTGGATTAGTCAGTAAAAGACAAGTCAGTTGTTTGGCGGTTGCGGGTTCGATTCCCGCCGGAGACTCTGGAATTGTCTGTTTCTCTTTCTCTTCTATTCTAAATATTTCTATTCTTATTCTATTTTCTCTCTATTAAGGCGTCACAATGGACCGTAATGGTCTCCGAGTGAAGGTGTGAGGGTAACCTTGCACCAGCCTTACCTACCTACCTACCTTCTTTTCTTTTTCCTTGCTACTGATCTATGTTTCTCTTAATCTCTTACAGGTATCACAGAGGCATAAATATCCTTTGTATAAAAATACATCGATTTTAAAGACATAACATATGCATAACTGGGTATCCGGACATCCACTAGTGACTTTGAACGTTTGTAATTAAAACTTAATTTGAAAAAAAAAATAGTTAGGGCCTTTCTACTGTACTCTTAAGCTGTAAGTTATTTACGAATTAAAGAGAGATACACGGCTACCCTGATTTTGCATTTGCTTTAATCGTTGGATGCATAACTCTACGGTTAAAGCCGAGAAAATGTTTAGTTTTTTTTTTTGGCCAGTGTATTTAGTCAACTCCATTATCTACCCTGTTGTCTAGTCTGCGTTACGTAGGGATCTTTATATATTTTACTTTTTTCTTTTCAGTAAATCGAATTTATTTGTTTAACAAAATACCAGCAGTGCTTCTCTATACAGATTGTGTACAAAAAATCTGTACAATTTTAATTGTTGATATTTTTTTTCCCTAGATTTTTTTATATTGCATTTTGAAATTCTAAATAAAATTAAAAACCAATTTAAGCTCTTCGTTTGCATACAGGAAGCCTGTATAAAAAATAAATAAAAAATAAGATTTTAATTTTATTGTTTCACATCTATTTTGGAAAAAAATCAAGAAAAAATAATAAAAAAATATACAATTTTATTGCAGAAAAAAGAAACCAATGAAATCATTTATACTTTATAAGATAAAATTTATATTATTTATTTCAAATGTTTATGTGCACATCGATATACAATACATACATATGAATGAACAACTAGCTGCGTACGTACGGTAGAATGTTTTAATATAAAATAACGCACATGTGCTGCACATTATTTAAGGTGTCTTTGTCTCTCGACATTCTACGATTCTATTGCTACACTTCCATCTGTGGATTTGTTAGCGAGACATGTGTAAATGAATATTTCCTTTTTTCTTTTTTCATTTTTTGAAAACATTTGTATTTTATTTCATTTTTATTTCGGTTAAGTATTTATTTATCATTTTTTATTATTGTCTTAAAATTTATTTTTATTGTTATTGTATGTGTGAGCTGTTTTTCTTTTTCGCAGTTTTGCTTTTTCAATAAAAATAATATGATGATGGGTTTCGTAGGGGTGTCTGTGATAAGATAAAAATTTTACGTGTTTTTAGGATCCTACAAATACACAGTGGGATTGATACAAAAATGTTGTCTTAAAATTTTTTTTTTATATTTCTGTCTATGGTCAAGTCTGCAGGTACAGGATAAGACAAAGGTCATAATGGGGTTTAAAAAGGTAATAACTGTTTTCGTTTATAGATATTTTTTTTAGTATATAAGAAGTTTGTAATTCCGTTTGTGATTTCTTAAGTATTCCTTTGTGACCCGATAAAGTACATATATTTTTAATCCCTATAGAAAGAGAAGTCGTTTTAGGTATGTCTGTCTGTCCGTAGGCGTGAGCGTTGAATTCATAATTTTGATAATTAAGCTTCTTCAACCCCCTAAAAATAGTGGTATCAAATAAAAGAACTTGGCAATTTTGGTATCAAATGAAAAAATTAATTTTAAAAATGGCATTAAAAATAGTATCAACCCCTGTGCGCGGAATTATCGTAAGTTACGTTTTTTTAAAATTCGACTTTTTTTTTGTAAATTAGTTCTACATCCATTAATCCATCTGCTGATAAAATATTATAGCGATAACTGTTTTAGTTACGTATATAACACTGTGTACATTTTATCGTATGTAGCAGTGATATTTACGTTTTTATACCCTTCACACAGTGAAAAAGGGTATATATAGGTTTGTCATTCCGTGTGAAATTTCTATAATTTTTATTTCCGACCCCATAAAGTATATATTTTCTGAAAGCTTATGAATAGGGGAGTCGATTAAGCTCTGCCAGTCTGTCCGTCTATCCGTGTGTATGTTGAAATCAACTTTTTGAAGCCCCCCGAAATCGCTTGGACCCGGATGAGGTAATAAAATATCAGAAATATTCGGGAGTAGATCGGTTTTGAAAATCAGAAACATCGCTACATAAACAACTGAGATATGAGCAAAAACCCACGACCACCTCGATTTTTTTTTTACAAAAACAACATTACAGCAACAACATACATACATACAAACTTGTATATTGGTAAGAGTAAACGTGGGATCGAATCCCAGCTGAGCCAAAAAATTTTTTTTTTATTTTTTTTTGAATTTTTTTTTAATTTTTTTTTTATTTTTTTTTTGTTTTATATTTATTATTTATATTTTAATTATTTTTTTTTTTTTTTAATTTTTTTTTTGTTTTATATTATTTAATTAATTTTTTTTTAACATACATACGTTAATTTTTAATTTTACAATGGGATGTTTTTATATATGTATGTTTTTTATATGTATGTACGTATTTCATATGAGATAAATGGTGATACAAACTACCGTTATTGCATGACTACACGTTTTAAAGGGTATATGAGAATCGGCACGGCCGAATATAGCTCTCTTACTTGTTATTTATTTAAAAGTAATAAAAACGCTCTCCTGTAAAATTTCGTTTTTGTAACATACGATACTTTTGCGCACAGGGGTCGATAAGTCGGATATATGGATCAAATATAGTATTTACAGCCTTGTAGCTTACACCTCCTAAAACTTGGTATCTAATGAAAGGTCTTGACCGGTCGAATACAGTAAATTAGAAAAAACTTAATATTAAAGATGGGTTCCTAAATAAAATGGCGAATATATTAGTCAAATATAGCTTTTATAGCCTTGTAGCCTTTAAGCCCAACAATTTGGTATAAAATGAAATGTCTTGATCAATAAAAACAATAGACTATGAAAACTTAAATAATCCATGATGTCGTCTAAAACTAAATGGCGGAAGTTGTTTTTATTAACCCCATCAATATGGGTATTATATGAGAGAGCTTGACAAGTACGTAAAAATTCTAAATTAAAGATGGCGTCGGCTATAGAAAAGAAAAATGCGTGTAACGTCAGATATAAAATTTAGATTATTCTACGATCATTATGACTTTGTAGATCATGGTAAAGGATATTATCAGATTTTTCAAGAACGAATATAGCATTCTTACTTCTTTCTTCAGATTATATAAATAACAACTTAACAAAGAATTAGAATAATAGAATTTTATTATTAAAATCAACGATCAATTATTTTAAGGCAAAGATCATATAGACGTGGGCTGATTAGTAAATGCATTTATATGCAATATTTTGGTATTTTTTAGGTTAATTTTGAGTCCAACTTTTACGGAAATTTTGTCTATGATCAATAAGGCAAATATCGTCTGCGTAATCGGGGTCTTTTAAACATCCCTAAAGTCCCACGCTTACGTCTCTCTTGGTACGTTGCATCTGCTGAATTAACATTAAGAACAATTTTAAATAATAGAGGTGATAATACACAGTCCTGTCTTATACCCTTACTGACTGCAATTATACAGTCAATTATAAATATTTTCGTGCTGTTCTCGGCAACTAGCTTCAAAGCAGATACTATTTACGAGTTTTATTTTTTTCTTCTGAATAATCTTGCACCGTAACGCCGATTATATTGCTGAATGTGAGAGAGCTTCCGAAATTTTCTCGTCATTGAACGTTAGGTTAAGAAAAGATCGCGATTCCACTGATAGTAAGGTGACTATTCTTAGGCTATTTGAGTGGTCTACACAACATTTCTCCAATGTGAAATGCTGCTAGTTCTTGTCGCAACTCAACACAAAACGCAATGGATAATCTATAGTTTATAGTGCTTGAAATTATTTTACAAAGCATACGAAGCAACGTCCTTCCTCTCTAGTTATAACATTTTGTAAGATCCTCTTTCTTAGGCACTTTAACAATGACTCCTTTTTAAGGCCGGCGCATAATAGAGAGAATTAACTATGCTCTGATGTTGAGTGATAATTCAAGAAGATCCGCTAATATACAATCATCGCTTGGGGCTTTGGTAGGTTTTAATGTTCTTATGGCCTTAACAATTTCCGTCAGCCACGGGCATTGAATCCAGATGTCCAGATACGAGCAACTTTAATGTTTGAAAAAAAAAAAAAAATCATAACTATGAGCGGATTTGTTAAACATGAATACATCAAGCTCTGATCCAGGTAATATATACTTTAAAATTTTTATATTAAATATTTTTATATCATTTAACTATTAGCTCCAATGTGCCTTCCTTTCTGTAGCAAAACATTAAAACATAAGTGAAGAAAATGTTAATAAAATTTTTATAACTTTCTCATCCTTTACTTCCTTTTAGCTCCAAAAAGTCCTTGTTAAATTAATATAAATATATATACTTCCAATAACAAATTTTCACCAAACAATAAATAAACTAGATGATTTTTTTTATCTGCATTTTTATGGAAACTTAACGGGCCGTTATAAATATGATAAAAAGAAATATTCTCCAACAAATATGATGACGTGACTAAAATAAAGATTTTAAATAAAAAATTTGATATTTCTCCTTCTTCTTCTTCTGCTGGTAAATTCTTTTTGGTTTTAAGAGACATATTTTAATTATAAAAAAATTCATATTGAAAAATCGTTAAAAATAATAATAAAAAAAAATAAGATAAACCCAACTCAACTGCACTTTAATAGTGAAGCTTTAAACAATTTCCTTTTAGTCGCAACCGCTCGATATCCTGCTGGGCACGAAAATGATGAGATGAAATGAAATAAATGTTTAATAAATTTTATTTGCTTTTAAGCTACAAAAACAAGTGTGGTGTGTGTGTGTGCGTTATTTGCCTTTCGCGTTTTTAATATTTCGTTTACCTGTGTTCAATATCTTGTCCTAATGAGATATTTTATCTGTTGCAACCTTTACAAATATCATTTAATTTAAACACACTCACTTGCTACATATGGACCACAATCAACTCTCCTTTCAGTTACAATTCAGTTCAGTTTCGTTTTCGGTTTATCTTGTATTGCAGTTCATGCAATTACTAACGTTTCAATGCAGATGTCCAGAAACGCAAAGAACAAATAAAAGAAAAAAAAGAAAAAAATTTATATTTCTTGTTCATATTGAAATATTTATGATAAATTGTCTGAGAATTTAAAATATACTTATGTATGTTTGAATATATTTATTTCGTTTGAAAATTTTCAAGTTCCTTAAATTAATAGTCTTAATGTATTATAATTGGAAAATTAAAGATTAAAATATTTTTTTTTTTACATAAAAATGTGCATGATACTCATGTAGCGAAGAGTCTCACTCGTATTAGCCTTCTAAACATTTTCCTTTTAATTCTTGACACTCACAATAAGGACGCTAAACACTTAAGTTTCTGATTGCCCATATAGTTTTAATGGAGCCGCTTAATTATGATGAACTGTATTAACCTCGTCATCAGCAAGCATGTCTTATTTTCAATTTCTAATAATCAGCAAATTTTAAAAACTAACAAAAATATTGTCCTAAACTAAATATTTTTTTAATAATTTTTGTCATTATTCATTTGATTCATTAGGACCATAAACTATGAATTGCCCAAATATAATTTGTGGTTGGTAAAACTATTGTCCAATCTATGGTCCTTAAATATTTTTGAACCATAATAACAATATTATTATTGTTGCCTTTGCTGTTGTTGCTGTTACTGTTGCTTTAGTGTTTGTCATTGTTATTGTTGTCGATGTTTTTGTTAGCCGTTATCGTTGTTATTGCTGCATTTTAAGTTCGATAATATAGTCATTGTCATTTATGATGCAAATTAAAACCATTGTTAACAATATTCAACATATACAAACAAACAAACTTACATATACATAAACACATGCATGAATACATGTATCAACGTATTTACAGGCATACATAAGTATGTGTGCATGTTTATGTTAAATGTATAGAGTTGTTTATTTATTTTTATATGAATACATTGGTACCTTTCACAGAAAAATACACATACATGGATACATTTAAGCATACAAACACACATGTCAACATATATGCCTCCATTTGAATTTATGTTTAAAAATTTGTTGAACCAACATTGCGGCCGTTCAAACGGCTGGCCTTTAACAATTGCATGCGTAGGCATTTGTTTGTATTTGACCGCTTTACACTACAATTGTTTGGACACAAACATTAACTCGAGGCTTTTTCATATGCGTACATTTTATATGTACGCACATGGACAAAGGAGTTAGACTATAAAGTATATATATATTCATTATGGCCTCACAGTGAAAACTTAATTTAAAATGTTAAAGTAGTATGTACAAACGTTTAAAACCCCAAATATAATAGAGGTGGTGGTTGATTATTGCTGCTGTTAAATGTATGACTGACTGGTTAGTTGGATGACTGACTGACTGTTTCAATTACTTCACTCAACTCCAGTTAAAGTTTGAATTGCTTTGCGTACATTGTTAAATTATGGCCTTTAGCAAGAAGGAAAACAAACTCTCTTTATATGCGCACGCACCCCGTTTCAGATTTACGCAAAACAATTTGTTGCCACCATCCACCTTTAAGGGGAAAACAATGAACCATAATTGATTTTAATTATTAATTACTTAAAACATTAATTGTTGTAAGATGAAGGAAAACAATAAGAAAAGTAAACTTAAGGTACAAACAATGAGGAAATTTTAAATAGAGATTAAAAGGGAAATGTTGTGAAATAAACTTAAAATGAAATTAAAAAAACAATTTAATCACAGAGAGTTTTTTTTATTGCAAAAACAATTTTTATTTTAAAGAAATGTATACATTTTTAAAACGTTTAATTTAAAATTTTAATGCAAAGTGCACACTGGGCCGACTTACAAATTAATTGCTTATTAACAGATAAGTTCTAAGTCTGTGTTAGATTTTTTAAAAACTTGGATGGTGGTTTATATAAAATTTTTATTGAAAATAAAAAATTTAGCAAAACATTTGAGTGATGTAAGGTAGTTTATAAAGAGGACAATCTGACGTTTAAATAAAAAATGGAGTCTGTAAGAAAGACTTAATTATTACGATAATGCAAACGACATTTATCTTCCAAGTCACTTATTTTCTAACATGGAGACAAAACTACCAGACGTCATTGAAGCACCAACTTCCGCAGTTCTAAAAGCAAATTAGTCAATGCAAAATCATTGAGGATTAGCATCAATAGAAGTCACAGAATCAGCTTCCAATAACAATAAATAGAAGATTGTAAGCCATCTTTTACCTAAGCAGCTTGCTCGACAGACAAAGCGCTTTAGTTGCAGATAATTCTATTAGCATAAGCAAGGCAGGGCACGCAATTGACTAATCGAACACTGTTTTGAGATCGTTTAATATTTCAAAGAGAAACAAAATTGGAATATATAACAAAAATGTTAAATCGACATAGCTGGATCGAAGCCAGACATGAAACGTGACCCTTGCGACTCACAAATTTATTAAATAATTGTCAACATACTAATTTGTTCGATCTTCCACTTGTTTGGCTTGAAAGCATCACGAATAATCAACTTTGGATAGATACAAACCAAAACTCTTGTAAGCATAGATAGAGAATTGGAGCTTAAGAGGACATATTCTATAAAAACCAGACGAAGACATTGCCAAAAAGACGATAGAGTGAAATTGACAGTGAAGCAGGCATGTCGGCATTACCACATATACTTGGAAACGTAAATGAATAATAGAACTGCATATATTACGCTTGAACTTTTGCTCCCAAAAGGAGTAAAATGTTGGCACATGGAGGTGCATTTTTCAAACACTCTTCGCTGAAAATCCGAAAAAAATATGTATTCAAATATGTTAAGGATATTAAACACTACGAACAAAATTTTCAGTTAACAGACTAAACTTTACGAAATTAATTCTGTATCAAAAGTTCTGTCGCTTATATGACACTATTCTTCCAAACCTAGTCGCAGGTAGCTTTAATGCCTTTCAATTAGATAGACGAGGATATCAATAATGGGCAGGAGTAGAATGAAAATTTTGAAAGGCTACACACTATTCATGCGATCCATATTTACGAATTTTTTAGATTAGCTAGAACAGAGAGCTATTGTGCAGCTCACCTGGTCCTTCGCATTGATCCAAAAGTGATACTTGTAAGAAATTGTGTATAAATAAATCAAGCAAACATTTATTTGGGGCGGTTTATGCTACTGACCATTTACTCTTGGCCTACATGTTTGCCGTATTACTCCCAGAATCGATCATACATTGCGACACCAGTTTTTTTTACTGATACCTCTCTTATAGACGGAAGATCAGGGGCTTGGATCTACTTAACTGAATTTTAACTGTTTTTATTTTTTTAGTCTGTGAGTGTACGTGCCTATATATCAGCCAGAGATGTTTGAATTAAAACATGCGTTGGATAATCTTTTGAGAAATAGATTTAATAAAAAAATAAAATTCTTACTGCATTTTACAACCAGTTAAATATAAGACACAATTAGTGAGGGACCTAAACTCTGCACTAGTGCTTGGGTTCTGTAGCTGAATAAGTGTAACTTTCTGAATGAGTTAATACTGATATCGATTAGAAAAGGTGTAACATATGTGCCATTACGTTAATTTACCCCAAGAGTTGCTTTGTGGCATGCGATGGTGCAAGCAAAGGTATCTTAGTGGGTAGACTATATGATTATGTAAAGAAGGATGAAGACAAACTAGTGTAAATAAGCTCCTACCATGCTTAAAAAGCTCCATGACAGGAAAGCAATTAAGGTACTCAGGACTGAACGGAGAATGTTTAGCTAATGACTGCGTTAAAATTTAAGAAAAAAGAGGATGTGCCTGGATGATATGAAACAGCAGTGCATGTTATATGCAATTATCGAGCGAGGGCTGGCAATAGTCTTGGCACCACAGACAGAAACACATTAAGTGTGAATGCTACAAAAAAATGCTATGGAAGAATTTTTCAACTATGAATTACTGTGAGCCTGTGTAGGAATTTAAGACAATTACCAGTCAATAGTTTAAAACTAATAAAGTCTAGAGCTTGTGGTGGCGTGGATCTCAGTTTAAATTACCGGGTAACGAAGTAGATTGAAAAGGAATTATAGGAGCCAAATGTGGTTATTCTTCTTACTAGTCTAGTCGTTTAGTCAGAAGCATAGTAAAGCAATAACTAGAGCTTTAAGTGAAACTGTGGATCATTTTCAATGTATCCAATGTCACATGTTACAAATGATGACGAAAAAGTTTCGATTCCCTTACCAGTTGATTGCTTATGCTAAATTCCCAAAAAGTAAATGGACATAGATCTAACTTTTAAGTACATTAGAGACAAGATAAATTTTGATTCCTTTTTGAATGCAGATTGTTCTTGAGGCATGCGTATTCACTTTAAAAAGAAACTGATTATAATACGGTTCTTGTTAAATAATCTTCCTTGACAAACGACTCTAATCATCACATAATGTCTGAAGAATTTTCTGTATTTCAACAGTTTTTTAAGTTATATTTGAACAATTTGCAAGCGTAGGTTTATTTAGAGGCCCAAACAAGTCATTAAATATTAAAGCTAATGAATAAAACAATGTTGTCAGTTTTAAATTTGTAAGCCTAAAATATACCGGAACTTTAAAATGCATCTTGAGGATGTCTGGAAACATCATTTGATTTTAAAATATTTCAAGAAAAACTAAATTAATTTTTATACGAACTTTTAATGTTTAAAAGACAATATTTATTATTTCCGGCTTGAGTTAATTTATTTTTAATTCTCCTATACGAAGAGATATTTTGAAAAGGCTGTACCTGTAGCTTTTGTTTAATGACTAATGTTTAAATTTTCTCTTCAAATCTAAACTTAAATCGTGTTTCAATTTAATATCCTTTAACTAACTTTTAACTACATAACTTTTCACTTGTTTCAAATTATTAACTCTTCCCTACTTGTTATTTAATGCCTAAATTTACTACCTAAATTTAATTAGATTCTACAAACCACTAAAAAAAAGAAAATAAAAAGGACGAACACAAAAAAATCATCATTAATTTTAACATGCAATTGCTGCGATAACTACTGAAAAAAAGTTAAGCAGAACAAAAAATCGCATATAAAAACAGTAGCAAAACTAAAATATAGCAGCAGCTTAAGCAGGATAGAGAGCAATTGCGATTGCAAAGTGCAATAAATAAAATTTATAGTGTAGAAAATTGGTAATTAACTTTCTGCACGCAGCAATACTTAAATGAAGGGGCCAACAGTTAGAGTATGATGTAGATAATGTTGGTGGGTTTTCGAAACCAAGTTAACGAGATTTGAGAAAAAAGCAGCGCCATGAGGAGCAGAGGACAAACAATAAAAAAAAATATTTAATACGAAAAAACCAAGAAAAAACCTTAAACCGCTGCTAGGTTGCAACCAATGTAAGTAATAACGGCAACTAAATTGGTTACAACAATATACGCAGAAATACCAGCCAGGAAAAGCAACATTAACTAGAAATCTTATTGTTAAAGGAGAAGGCAGCAAGAAGAATAGGCAACAGGATAACAAGGAAAAACTTTAAGGAAAATAGAAACAATAAATTATAATAAAATGGTTTTCCATTTAATAAATAAATAAACAGCAGCCATGATACTTAAACATTATTACAGGATGTTTACTTGTTTTATATTTTGTTTTAAGGAAAACTCTTAGTTGAAGTTTCTTTGCAGACAGCCAGGAGAAGTGAGAAGAAACTTGACTTTGAAATGTTTGAGAAAATTATATTATTCTTCCACCAATTAGCATACTTTGCAATGTCTACTAATACCTTTGCTGACAGCCTTACTTATAAGCAGTATTGCTAATTTAACTAAAAGTCTTAGATAAACAATTTTTATTAAAAATTTGTGTTTTAATATTTGAATTTTAATTGCAATTTGTTTTTTAATTTGCGCAGAAAAAAAATTTTTTTTTCAAAATCTTAGATGTTACTGCACCTTCAAAACGATCAGTGGTCTAGCTAACATCGAATACTATGTTGCATATACCATATCAATATGACGAGAGATTTTAAACACCCATTGTGATAAATTCCAACAAATATATTTAATCGAGGTTGCCGTATTAATTTTTTTGGCGGTGCGCAGTTAATGATATTTTTGTAAAATTTTTTTCAGGGCTTTAAGAATTTCTTTTTAATTTATAGTTTTTCAATGTTAAACCAAAATTGAGTATTTTTCTATTACACAGTTCATGATAAATTAGGTAAAAATTTTTTAATATTGTTTTGAAAAATCTGTAACAAAAACTCCTTTTTTATACCCTTCACACAGAGAAAAAGGGTATGTATAGGTTTGTCATTCCGTGTGAAATTTCTACAATTTTCATTTCCGACCCCATAAAGTATATATTTTCTGAAAGCTTATGAATAGGGGAGTCGATTTAGCTATGTCAGTCTGTCCGTGCGGGGCTTTTTGAAGCCCCCCGACATAGCTTGGACCTGGGTGAAGTATTAAAATATCAGAAATATTCGGGAGTAGATCGGTATTAAAAATCAGAAACATCGGTACATAAGCAACTGAGATATGAGCAAAAACGCACGACCACCTTGATTTTTTTTATAAAAACAACATTACAACAACAACATACATACATACAAACGTGTATACTGGTTAGAGAAAACGTGGCATCGAATCCCAGCTGAGCCAAAAAAAAATTTTTTTAAATTTTTTTAAAATTTTCTTTTATTAATTTTTTTTATTTTATATTTAATATATTATTAATATTTTTATTATTATTTTTTTTTAATTTTTTTTTTTTAATTTTTTTTTAAATTTCTTTTTATTTTTATTTTTTTTTTGTTTTTTTTAACATACATACGTGAATTTATAATTTTACAATGGAAAGTTTTATATATGTATGTTTTGTATATGTATGTTCGTATTTCATATGAGATGAATGGTGATATAAACAATTGTTATTGCATGACTACACGTTGTGAAGGGTATATAAGATTCGGCACGGCCGAATATAGCGCTCTTACTTGTTTTAGTTCTAATTCACTCCAGGAGTTAATAAAAAAAGGCTTACCTTGTAGAGAGTTTCACATCAGGATTTATAGGGACGGTTCTATGTAAGTCTATAGAGTTGTATCCGGTGTCTTCTTTGGCGAACTAGGGATAGAACTCTCTTTTTGCCTTCATGAAGAATAAAGCTTACTTGACGCCATCTGAGAGGCATATATAACTCTTAATAATAAGAATATTGGTTGGAATATTGGTATTTTTGTCGACTGTTAGCCAGCATACTTTTTATTCAGCTCGTACACTACCACGTATTAATTTGTCTGCGAATTTAGGAAATAGCTATCTAGGCTTAGTCAACTAACTGACGTTACTCTAGTCTGTGTCTTTGTACATAAAAGGCCACTATGATAACAAGTAGGCTAATAATCTATCCAGGAAGAGATCTACTATGAATATCTCCAACTTACATGTAGTCGCAACCCCATTAAGGGCCTATCAAAACCAAAATCTCCAGACACTTTCTTGAGATAGCCGAAAACAGATGTCGAAGACTGGATATATGTCGAGTAGCTAAGATAACATGGACCTGTTTTGATATCAGGCGTACATCGCAACTTCATTGCCGAGGTTGGAGGTATATATTTAGGTTGCTGGTGGTATTTCTCGTCTTCCTTCAAACGACCCTTATTTGCCGCCTTCCTTGCGAGTTGCCTGCTCTAGCTGCCAAGAGACCCGGAATACTAGGCAAACATATAGATAAACTCTTTGAGATATCTGAGGTAAGAGTGAACGATCTACTGAGTTACTTCACCTCCGCGGGGTACATCTAGTACCACGACTACAACCCTTACCCCCTAAATCTTAGACTTATTATAGGAGGCAGCAAATCTGGCGAGTGCTGTAGTGTTGTCAAAATAGTATCATGCAGACTCCATCCTTTTTTTTAACTATAAGCTCGAAGTTTTTTCTTTAGTCATACAATTGTACTTGATTATTGTTATTTGAATTTTAAATAAATTTGAAGCACAGAAATCCATTGAAATATATTGTTTGAATTCATTTTTTTCCACTTGATGATTTTTAATAAAATTGGTTGCGCAATTTTTTGTTGTAGTAATACAGTATGGGATAAAATAAAATCAAAGGATCTTATTTTGAAAATGGCTGACAATATCAAATACCATAGTACGCAAAAAATTATGTTTGTGAATACAATTTCATTTTTTTCGCTTGTTTTTTGGATTATGCTCTGAATTAAAAAAGATAAAAGTTGTGAGTCAAATTCGATTTAGTATTTTTATTTTTTTTCATTCTTTTCACAAATAATATAAAAATATTTTTTTTTTTTATTGATTTCGTTTGCAATACAATTTCTATTTTTAATATTCGTCGTGTTTCATTCTTCTCACAAATTTAATATATTTCATTCTAAGCAAAATGAATCAAAAACGAAAAATTTGTTTTAAAAATTTCCTCTTTTTATTTGTTGTTGTTTGTGGTATGAAAAAAATTTTAACATTAAATAATGTACAGTTGCAATCATAATAATTTAACAGATTGGATTTTGCTTATATGTATATAAATAGCTGTAACGTGTATAAATATTATATTTTATATATCCATACATACATATATAATATTTTTATCCTCATAAATTTAATTATAATTGATTTAAAGATGCGGGCAAGAAAAACAACTTTATAGGTCTAATAAAATAATTAGGCATTTATATAATAAGGTAAAGTCTTAAAAGGATATGCGTATTAGCAAAACACATATATAAACATATGTATATACCTGAAAATGTAAACAGAAAATTCATTATATTCCTAATTTTTTTTACTCAGTAAAGTAAAAATCCTTGTTTGTCTTAAATTGAAACTCGGTATAAAAGCTACTTTATATATAAGCATATGTCAAGCGCCTATAGGTAAAAAGTTGTGTGTCACACTGTACCCAATGCCTCTTTTAACAACAACAATACCTAAAAAACAAACGACATCAATAAAAAGGTATATGTGAAAATCATCCCTTGCAAGGAATACAACACAAAAATTTTTTTTGGCGCCACATAAAAAAAATGTGTGTATAGAAAAATATGTAATACAGTCGGATTCGGTTAAGCTGCCGCCGTTTAATTGAAAAAATCACTTAACTACAATTAAATATTTTTACTATATTTTAAAGAAAATGAGTTCGCGTAAGGGAAAATCAGTTTTACAGCTTTTATGTTTTTAAAGCTACAAACTTCAATAAAGCAAACACTGCTTAGTAGAAAAAATTTCTTATTAATATACGACGAAATACAATGCGAGAGCTAATTTGTTGCACTGTAGTGCAACATTTTCTCTTATATTGTTTAAAACAATATAAAAAGTAGAAAAGCTATTTAACCAAAATGGTTTCAATTTGTCCAACGTTTTTTATTAATGAAAATCTTGCATAAGCCAAAAAAATAAATCCTTCAATTATCAATTTCCCTTACCCGAATCCGACTGTATACGTGTAATGTTTGTAAGTATGATGTTTGTGTACCGCTTAGCATTTTAAAAAACCAACTCACAATTAAGAAGTATTGCTTTTATGAATGCAAGAAATACAAAAACAAAAACATACGTATGAAACATTGTTCTTCCGGCGCCTAATATTCTTAATAAAATTGTGTATGAATTCATGTCCCAAAAAATTAAAAAACAAGTTGCCACAAGTATTAACCTAAGATTCTTTACAAAAATTCCCATAATACAATTTTAACAAATTTATTGATTTGTATTAGTTTAATTTTTATTTTTTCATCGGACAGTAATTCAAAAAAGATATATATATGAGCCTAAATAAAAACAAAATATATAAAAATAAATATTATATCATATGTAATTGTTCCGTGGTTTGGTTTTTTATTGTTACATATTCAATTAAATTCTTATTTAGTTTTACTAAAAGCAAATTGTTTATAGTATCTTTTGATCTCATTTTTGTTAATATTATTGAGAGAGCACTAAAAGCTCTTTCGACGGAAACTTGTGTTGCCGGGACAATAAACTGAAGGAATTTTTCATGGCTGATATATTGTGAAGATACGATCAAACTACTTGTCAAGCCTTTCGTAGTATTTGTAAAAATGTGTTTGTTTGTATTATACCGTGGCATTGTTGTGTGTCTCTTTTTATATCAATCATTATCGGTGTAACACATACAATCACATTTTTTACAAAGCCTATCACAATGCTTTCTAAGTTGCTTGAAGCATTAAATAACAGCAGGCTGGCGACTTAAATCTGTCCAAATTGAAATACATACGATGTTTGACGCCATCATAGCTGCACGGCTACATTTGGCGGTGGCGCCTATATAATTTTGAATGTACATGTTTTTATAACAAAAACTTTTAGGGATAAAAAAGAACGAAAATTGTATGTACATTTATTTATAAAACTAATCTACGATTCAAGTAAAAATTCCACAAATATAATAGAAAAAATCAGGTAAATCAGATTCATAGTTTTTGTTTTATTATACCTAAGCCTTATTTGTATTTTTGTTGATCACTTAATATTTTACATGCATATATTCATACGTACATACATGCATAAAATATATTAACTAAAAATTATAATTTTTTTAATATATTCTTTAATTCCTAAAATGGTAAAATTGTTCCTATTAACACAACAAAAATGATAAACTACAATGGCAACGCTGCTAACTTTTCTTCAAGGAAAATAAAAATTCTATTTGTGAATCGATTTTTTTTTAATTTTTCGATTATGTTCTTTGAATGAATGATTCATGTAAGGAATTTTATATAGAAATTGTGGTGAGAAATTTATTTTCAATTTTTTTAAAATATCATTTGTCTCGCAACTTTTATTTTTAAAATTCGGAAAACAAAACAAATTATTCGTCACAATGTGGAAAATTTAATTCATTCAAATTAATATCATTCATGATTAATATCTATTCGATTGATTTGCGTACTATGTCAAATACACAACCCAGTTTAATTTTTATATCATACAACTTTTATCTGAGACCAATGACATTGTAATTGCAGCTCATCCAAAAGCAATTTCATAGTATAGTAACAAGCCGTGTGCTAACTAAAGAGCTGCTAATTTTTGTATGAGAAATATTTTAGATGTCAGCTTGTTAGTTAGCACACAGCATGTTAATATGCATAACGCTGTAATTGGCAACTTTTGCACCAGCTTATTTCTTTAATTAATTTTTTTTTTGTTTTCATTAAAAACTAGAGTTTCCTTCCTTTCCTTTACTAATTCAGTTAATTTCTTAAATTATGCGCTTTAATCCCCTCACACTAAATTTTAACAAATTACAAAGTTTAAACTTTTCATTGTGTCTCTAATATTTATACAACCTTATGCGGGTCTTTAGAACTTTAACGTTAAAAAAAAATCGTTAAGAGATAAAAGACTCAGTATAAAAAACCGTAGGAAATGTGTCACACATTTGCTTTTTTCACCTCCCAGCGAATTGGAAACAAAGAAAAAAACTCATTACATATTTGAAAAATTTAGTGGGGATATATAAACCATTTTTTGTATTTGTTCGCTTGAAACACATGCTTAAAACAAATAGGGCGTGTTAAATTTGACACTAGGTTGGTGACAAATACTTATGATAGAAGCAGTGGAAGTTTTTAAAACTTTATAAATAGTAATTTCAATAAAATCTTTTGGTAGTTATTTTTTTTAAATATATATTTTTTAATCTAGTTCAGTACAACATTTTATAATTTAATATAAAATATATAGGTCAACGTATTGGCGACTTAGTTTCATTTAGTTTTATGACTTTACATCTATATCTTTCGTTTTCATGGCAATTTTTTTCACTGATCCCTTTTATGGCATTCCCTGGCTCCCCATTTAGTGCAATTTTATTATTTGAACAATTACTCTAGAGTAAATCTACCAGCATTAAATGTTGTTACAAATGTTCGTTGAATGTATGACTGAATGCATGTGCTTTAACTATTCGCAGTGTTTGAATGTGTACATGTGTTGGGTAGTAAGGTGGTACATTTTATTTAATTTTTTTTTTTTAATTTCAACAAAAGTCAAACATAACAAACATTGGATTTAATAAATACTGGGAGCAAGTGAAGGCATTCGCTTTACTTAAACATTGGGGTTTTCTGTGTTTTTGGTAAGAAATTCTCCTGATATTATTAAAAAAAATTTCCCTCACAGTTATATTTACGATGATTTTTTTGATTTTAAACTAAATATTTTTTTTTAATTTGTGTTCAAAGGTTTTTAATGTAAAAGACGGGTGAAGACTTACAGTTTAGAGCCATGTTGTATAGGCGGTATCCATAAAATCAGCTGTTCACTGACATTAAAATGCTTTAACGATTTCCATGATTGAGCAGCCAGTCTAAGTGATAAAATATTATTATCAAAATGATAGTTCATTTGTAGAAAGATATTTATCTTCCAGAGAAAATGGTCCTGTATATTTGACACTATGATTGGTGAACAAATTCAAGATGACTACTTTGATATTTAATCAAAGCCCACAAGTACAAAAAAGACATTTGTGCCGTAAACATTTTAGATCCACTTTGTTATGCCATTCTGGAAAGACTTACACCACAACAGCGCTTCCAAATCGTTCAACTCTTTACGAAAAAGCAGCTGTAGCTGAGAGTGTACCCAGAGACCGTGGTGAATGGTTTCGCCATCGTATACAGAAGCTTGGCTAGTCGTATTCCATAACCTGACATATTTTTCGTAACCCCTAGGCTTTAAAGCGTACAAAATTTAACTTGTTAAAGACTTGAAGCTAGGAAATTTGAATTAGCGTCTTGATTTAAATGAATGGGCTCTGAATAAACTCAATGAAAATCTGGTATTATTTTTGATAAATTTTGTTCAGTGATGAAGCACATTTGTAGCTCAATGGCTGCGTTAATAAACAGAATTTCCATACCTACTACCAGTATATCAATTAAAATACGGTTTATTGAATCATTAATCTATAATTGTTCAAATACTAGGAAAATCAGACTTTTATCGTTATTACAACCGTTATTGCACCATGTTTACCGACTAAAATTCATGGTCTCGTTGAGCTTTGATTTCAACATAGCAACTCTACGGCCTATACAGCGCATGAAACAGAGGACATGTTGAGAAATCATTTTGGTAAGCACTTATTTTCAAAGAAGAAACTAATCCTTCTTACGTACATATTTACAATAATTTTGAGCCTCCCTAGTGATACAAACTGCACGTGTAGACAGCGCAAACATATGCCAATAGAGGGAAATGTATTTTGTTCTATATTTGTTAAACGTTTGTTTTTTCTTATGTTTTGTTTCATGTGTGTGTTTGTGTGTTTGTATGTCTGTTGTTGCAGTTGGTTGTCATACAAGTACTATTGTAATAAATATATATTAACCAAAATTATTTGTTGTTAAATTGTAGTTTTCCCCTCTGTCCTATTATGACCCTATTTCATGCCACCTAATGTGGCATAAACTTCAAGTGGAACGAAAGCAGCAGCAAATTGTTGTTGATGGAAAATATGAATTGCTGTTGTAAATAAATAAAAATATAAATGAGTATAAGTGTGTCTGTATGATGTCTTGCTGTGGACAAGCCCCAAAGGTTTTTTCATTGTTTTGTTATTGTGTGGATGTGGTAGAATTCTGTTGCTGCCATTCATTAAATGCCATCCATCTACAATATTTGTTTGCAGCAAACAAATTACAGCTGTTTTCTTTGTTTGCTGTAGCAAAAAGAAAAAAAAAACTAAAATAACAATAATAAAACACATTTCGACAATTGGCAACATATGAGCGTTAAATAATAAAAAGGTGGTTGGTTGTTTGGCCTCGTCTAGTCTGTGGTATTGAGGTGGTTCTTTTTTTGTTTGCAGAGTATTTTAGCTGAAGGCTTGTTTTTTTTATTTCTTGAAATCAGGTGGGAATTTCTTTGGCAGAAGGCAAAGACAAAGAAGACCAAAGTTAAAAGAAAACAAAACAAAGTCGTGACAACTGACTCAAGGGGCCAACAGCTAGACAATATGAATGTCGGTACTAATAACAACTTTATGTATACGAAATTGCAATAAAATGAAAATATGTAATAACAACAACAACAACAACAACTGTTATAAGCAACAATCGTAACAAAATCATTATTTTCAGTCAGAAGTTCAAAGCGCTTGTAGAAATTATTGGTAAAGGGCATAAGTAAAAGAGGAAAAAATTATAAATTGTTTCATAAATATTTTCTATAAATAGAAACAAAAAACTAAACTGAAATTCAAATTTTTATTGATACAATTTTATAAATTTAAGAAAAAAAAATTAAAAATTGTTTGTAAAAAAACTGAAAAACTTTCTTATAAAATAGAAAAATTTTCCATATAAAAATAATTATATTTTCTACATAAGAATTGTTGAATTTTCTATATAAAAATTTTTTTTTAGAAACAAATTAATGTAAATTTTTTTTATAGAAAAATTTTGTAAAGTTATAAACAGTTTTTTCAATTGACTTTGAGATCACTTTTCTTAATAAAAAATAGTTTTAATTTTATTTTACTATATTTCGCTACCACATTGGGTAGCTTCTTCAGGGAAAGTTTTTACAATTTTTAACACCTAAAATTAATATATTAGAATTGTTAAAAATCAAAATTTTTTTTAAAAGGCAGGAAAATTCTGTGTTTACATTTAAAAAAACAAACGAAAATTCAAATACATGTTTTTCATAGAAAGAAAATTATGTAAAATTTGTTAAAGGAAGATAATTCTCTATATGAAGAAAATTTTTTAAATTTTTCTATAAAAGAAAAACTTTTTTAAATTTTCTTGGGAAACAAATTTTTTACAAAAATAATTTTTGTTTAAAAAATTTTTTAAGATTTTCTATACAAATTTTTTTTTTAATTATCTACAGAAATAAATTTTGTAAAATTTTCTGTAGAAAAAAATTTTGTAAAATTTTTCATAGAAAGAAAGTTATTTTAAATGTGCTTTAGAAAGAAAAATGTTTATAATCTTCTATGCCATGAAATTTTGTAACAATTTCTATAAAACTAAATTTTTGTAAAATTTTCTATAAAAGTAAATTTTTGAAAGATTTTCTATAAAAAGAAAATTTTGTAAAATTATCTATAGAGAAAAAAGTGTTGTAAAATTTTTCAAAGAAGAAAATTTTTTTTAAATTTTCTATAAAAAGAAAATCTTGTATAATTTTCTATAGAAAGAAAAATAATCTTCTATAAAAAAAAATTTTAAAAATTTTTATAGACAGAAAATTTTATAAAATATTTTATAAAATATTTTATAGAAATAAAATTTTATAAAGTTTTTATTAGAAATAAAATTTTATAAAATTTTCTATAGAAATAAAATTATTTAGAAAAAAAATTTAATAAAATTTTATAAGATTTTCTATAGAAAGAAATATTTGTAATATTTTCTATAGAAAGAAAATTTTATAAAATTTTCTATAGAAAGAAAATTTTCTATAGAAATAAAATTATATAAAATTTTCTAGAGAAATAATATTTTATAAAGTTTTCATTAGAAATAAAATTTTATAAAATTTTCTATAGAAATAAAATTATTTAGAAAAAAAATTAAATAAATTTTATAAAATTTTCTATAAAATTTGCTATAGAAATAAAATTGTATAAAATTTTTTATAGAAATAAAATTTTAAAAAATTTTCTGTAGAAATAAAATTTTAAAAAACTTTCTATAGAAAAAAAATTTTATAAAATTTTCTTTAGAAATAAAATTATTTCGAAATAAAATAAAAATTTCTAAAGAAAGAAAATTTTATAAAATTTTCTAAAGAAATAATATTTTATAAAATTTTGTAAAGAAATAATATTTTATAAAATTTGCTATAGAAATAAAATTTTATAAAATTTGCTATAGAAATTAAATTTTATAAAATTTGCTAGTAAATAAAATTTTATAAATTTTCTATAAAAATAACATTTTAGAAAATTTTCTATAGAAATTAAATCAAATCAAATAAATTTGTTTGAAATTTTCTATTTTAAAAAATTGTCTATAGAAATAAAATTTTAATTTTTTTTTTTTTAGAAATAAAATTTTAAAAAATTTTTTATAGAAAAAAAATTTTAAAAAATTTTCTATAGAAAATAAGTTTTCTATAGAAATAAAATTATTTAGAAACAAAATTTTATAAAATTTTATAAAATTTTCTATAGAAATAAAATTTTTATAAATTTGCTATAGAAATAAAACGGTATAAAATTTTCTATAGAAATAAAATTGTATAAAATATTCTATAGAAATAAAATTTTAAAAAATTTTCAATAGAAAAAAAATTTTTAAAAATTTTATTAAAAAACAATATTTTGTAAAAATTTCTGTAGAAAGAAAATTTTGTAAAATTTTCTATAGAAAGAAAATTTCGCAAAATTTTTCATAGAAAGAAAATCTTGTAAAATTTTCTATATAAAGAATAAAATTTAAAAAAAAATTTTTATAGAAATAAAATTTAAAAAATTTTTTTATAGAAATAAAATTTTAAAAAATTTTCTATAGAAATAAATTTATTTAGAAATAATATTAAATATTATTTTATTTAATTTTTTATAGAAATAAAATTTTTTAAAATTTGCCATAGAAATAAAACGGTATAAAATTTTCTATAGAAATAAAATTGCATAAAATATTCTATAGAAATAAAATTTTAAAAAATTTTCAATAGAAATAAAATTTTTAAAAATTTTCTTTAGAAACAATATTTTGTAAAAATTTCTGTAGAAAGAAAATTTTGTAAAATTTTCTATAGAAAGGAAATTTCGCAAAATTTTTCATAGAAAGAAAATCTTGTAAAATTTTCTATATAAAGAATAAAATTTTAAAAAAATTTTTATAGAAATAAAATTTTAAAAATTTTTTTATAGAAATAAAATTTTAAAAAACTTTCTATAGAAATAAATTTATTTAGAAATAAAATTAAATATTATTTTATTTAATTTTTTATAGAAATAAAATTTTTTAAAATTTGCTATAGAAATAAAACGGTATAAAATTTTCTATAGAAATAAAATTGTATAAAATATTCTATAGAAATAAAATTTTAAAAAATTTTCAATAGAAATAAAATTTTTAAAAATTTTCTTTAAAAACAATATTTTGTAAAAATTTCTGTAGAAAGAAAATTTTGTAAAATTTTTCATAGAAAGAAAATCTTGTAAAATTTTCTATAGAAAGAAAATTTTGTAATATTTTCTATAGAAAAAAAAGTTTGTAATTTTTGTTATAGAATTTTTTATAAAAAAAATTTTTAATTTTCTATAGAACATATTTTTGTAAAATTTGGATTTTGCATAATTTTTATTTTAAAAATAACTTTGCTGGTCTATAGTATGGCCTCAATTTCAAAAGCGTTTTTTACATTTTTGGACTGTTTTTTTCTAATAAAGGAATCCACCTTTTGCCCGTAGCCATCATTCAGTTTATAGTTAATGCTTGAAATTACTTTTAGTATTTTTTTTTTTTTTTTTGATAACATTAATTTGAATTTTTTTTTCTTTGCAGAATCGTTTTTTCATACTTTTGTTAAATATTCATGCAAATCTAAAAACTACATTAACATTTCAATAAACCCACATAAATTATGCGGCAATTGGAAAAAATTGCAAATGTTACATATAAATTGACATTTTAATAAACTCAATTGGTTTCAGGGGTTTTTTTTTTTTTTTTTTGCAATACCATATAGTAAATTGAAAATACATATTGGTAAATAAATTTTATTTAAAATGTTTTTTAAATGCAATAAATACACACACCTTTAAAATGTCTATATTGGAAGAGAAAAATTTATTTCGATTTTAATAACAAAAAAATAAATAAATAAATTTTTGAGCCCACACTAGAGCAGTGTAGTGGAAGAGTTAGAAAAGGATTAAAAAAGAAATTTGTATTAAATGTTAGTAGGGAAGGGTTAAAATTTTACTACTAACTGTTGAAGTGTGGGGTTCAAATGCAAATCATGCTGCACTGTACCATAATTAACTGCCTTAAACACAATAGTATGCATGTGATTGCAAATATTTGATAGTAATTTATTTATTTTTAAAAAGTATAAAGAAAAGTAACACTTTTCCATTCCTGCTCTAAGTTATATTAGACGTCAAAAAAATGTCAAATGATGCCGACTCCGAACAAGACACTTTCGCTATAATAAACTGGCTGCCAGTGTACCCCTGGTGAGGAAACTGACGAATAGAGGCAGTAAGACTTCATTATGTGGGCGGTTGGCACTACAGGGCTAGTGGTCATGCTAGCATTTTTAGGAGAATTGACTTCATCTCAACTATTATTGACTACTCCAGCTCTATTTTTTTACAGGAATTCAATATCTCGTTGAGGTCGGGAGGAGAAAGCTTGTCCTCTGAAGAAACCGCCCGGGGTATATATACGAATGGGTTGAATTGAAAATTGGTGTCTAAAATAGACAAGAGATATTTAAATATCTGGAGAAATGCAGTATTCTGCAGGCTCTGAGCTGTCTTCACTTTTTAGCTATTATTGTAAAACTATATTTAGCAAAAATGTAAACACTGTTGGCCAAAATTTTCTTTATGCAGAGAAAAGTTTGTTTTTTGTTAAAAATACTTATCTCAGTTTGTAGTCTAGTAACAGAAAATTTAACAGATAATACCAAATGACTTTCTTCAAAATTGTTCTCTTTAAGTTCTATTGACCCTTTAACCTATTACGATGACCCCTCCTGGCTGCAAAAAAAACTTAAAAAAAACTAGTCTTATAATTACGCTGTTTTGTTTGCCTGAACTATGTTGCAATCTTGTTTCGTTTCATTATTGTTGTTGCTGCCACATTGTATCTATATGGTTTGCATTGCAAAAAAATTTTATTAACCCATCTTGTCTTGTTTATACTTTTCTCCTTTTAATCCTGCTACTGCGCTTTTTTTTATTTATTTATTTATTTTTTTTTTCGTTTCCGGGTTAATGAACGCATGCAACAGTAGAGGAGTCTTGTTTGTATTTTGCAATGTTTAGCTGGGCACATTATTGATTTTCCTGGCAAAAAAGTAAACTCAGTCTCCATTGCAAACAAATTCTTATTAACTCAGTGTTTTCCGCTTCATGCTAAACATTAGAATAAAAAGCAGAAAATAAGAAAATAGAAAATAAAATAATAGGCAACTAAAATTGTAAAGAAATTACACTACAATGTAAAAAACCGCAAAAGGCTGTAATTGATAATAGTTTGTTTGTTGCTTGGTTAAGCACTAACCTTTCGTTCGTGCTGTCTGTGTGGCACAGTAGAAATAAAGCTAAAAGGTCAGCAGAAGAGAAGTTGAGTTTTATAAATACTGAAAGTCTCTAGATGTGATCAAATCTATGTATTTCGGTACCAAAAAATATAATTGCATAAATTCTCGAAACAAAAAAAAAAACAAAAAAAATATTTCTTATTTAAATATATTTTAGTCGGTTTAAAAAAAAACTAGAAAATATAAATAATTTTTCTCTTAGTCGTTTTATAATTATTTCTCCTTTTTCTAAACTAAAATTAAAATAAAATTATTATTACCATTTAAGCTAATCATTACCCACTGTGCATGGTTACTTAAAACTATTATAGTAAATTTATGTAAATCATCTGTCTATTCTTTAAACAAAATTTCAATTTACATCCTTAAATCTTGGGAAAAAAATTATATTTAAACCAAAATCTTGTTACCTCCTATTTTTTGTTGTTGTTTTTTTTTTGTATAAAAATAAACAAAAAAGAAACAATATGTGGCCAAAGGTCTCTTTTGCAAACATTAAAACTTTTTGTTTTTCTTTTTGGTTTATTTTTTATTACCCCCTCAAAAAAAAATAATAAATGAAAATTTGGAGAAATTGTAAACTTTTATTGAAAAATGTTTTACTTTTTATACCCTTCACACAGTGAAAAAGTGTATATATAGGTTTGTCATTCCGTGTGAAATTTCTACAATTTTCATTTCCGACCCCATAAAGTATATATTTTCTGAAAGCTTATGAATAGGGAAGTCGATTAAGCTCTGTCAGTCGGTCCGTCTGCCCATCTGACCGTCTGTCCGTGTGTACGTTGAAATCAACTTTTTGAAGCCCCCCGGGTAAGGTATTAAAATATCAGAAATATCAAATCCCAGCTAAACCAAAAACATTTTTTTTTTATATTATTTTTTTTAATTTTTTAATTTTTTTATTTTTATTTTTTATTTAATATATTATTTATATTTTTATTATTTTTTTTATTTTATTTGTATTTATTATATATATTTTAATTATTTTTTTTTTTAATTTTTTTTTAAACTTTTATTTTTATTTTTTTTAACATACATACGTAAATTTTTAATTTTACAATGGGATGTTTTTATATATGTATGTTCGTATTTCATATGGGATGAGTGGTGATACAAACTACTGTTATTCTATGACTACACGTTGTGAAGGGTATATAAGATTCGGCACGGCCGAATATAGCGTTCTTACTTGTTTTATTTGTTGTTGTTGCGTAGTGGTGTATTCTTTTGGTCATATCATGATGATAATGTAAGAAGAGTGTAGAATAGTTGAAGACTTTAGAAAAAAATGTTTAAAAAAAATTAAGAAAATTTAAAGCATGAGCATGATTACAAAAATAAAAGCCAATGTAAAATGTTTATTCGTTTAGCCAAAAAAAAAGATATTTTAAACCTATTAAAACCGTCAAAATTCAATAAATATCCATGCAATTTACTCAGCTTTTGTGACTTTAACAGTGCCCCAAAAAGACAAATCTTAAGCAAAAGTCTTAAAAATTCACTAAACAAGGCAACATTTTGTTGTCTGTCTGTTTAAATTTCTTAAACTTTATTTTTGACTAAATGCCCGACTAGATTGGCAAATTATCTATGTCCGTCATTGCGATTAGACGCAAGCGATTTTTTTATGTCCGAAGACATTTTTCTCTGACCTTCTTTTGCATTACAAGCTATAACTCTCTTACTATGATAGTCCTTTTGATCGTTTTTAAAACCAAATATTTCTAATGTACTAGAAATGTTTTGACAAAATTTCATCTATGTATGTATGTATATAGCCTTTTTGTTCGAGCTGTATTGTGCGACACGGTGCCAGACAGACGGACAGTTGGACAGACGGACGGACATAGCTAGATCGTCCTTTAATTAAACATGGACTCAGAAAGTAATCACCTTGCGACCATTTAAAACAATAACTAGAAATTCAAAAAATAATGGGTGATATCCACAACTTATACATATAGAAATTTTTACCGGTATGCAATGGAATTAAGTCATTACTTACCCCGGTATTGGGCTACAGTAAATGTTGACTTTGGAAACATCGAACGCTGATGTTCTTTATATTAGAAACAAAACATATTTTTTATAAATCTACTTAGTCGATCATTCTCCTGCAGATTGGATACATTTATTTTTTTTTTTTTATTAATTTCCTTATTTAAAAAAATTAATTGATCATTATTGCATAAAGTTTACGCTATCTTGAAAAAATTTTTAAATTTTAAAATAGTATATTCGTTTTTAATTTAATATTTGTTTCAAACTGTCAGAAATTTCTCTGCTTTTCAAAAACATTTTTTTTTTCAATTAAAAAACTAATTAAATTTATTAAAAATACAATTCGTATTTAAAAACTAATCGAATAAATAACTTTTTCTGTGTAATGTCATATTAATTCTCATATCAATTCAAGGTTGCACAACTTAAATTATTTATTAATTTATATGTTTCCATAAAAAATACATGAATAATAATTATTAGTTTCTTTGAACTTTTTTAAAAAATATGTAATAGTTTTTTAAGCTTAAGGTCCTTTTCATTTGATCCCCATATTGGCTCTGTCTGTTACATACAAAATATCGATTTCCGTTTGTATTTGTCAGTTTTTCTTAAAAATAATTTCCGAAATTTTGTATCAAAAATTATTTAGGAATTTGAAAAAGTTTTACATATTTAAAAAAATTTATGTATGTATATTGTTTTTAAAAATTTTTGCCTTCGACTTTGCCGATTAGTGACCGCTTTATCTAAAATTCTTGTATTTCTCCAGAGGCATACCAAATCAACAAATAGTATCAACAGTGTCTAAAAATTATCCTAGGGCTGGAAAATTTTAATTTTTGTCATGTTTATTAGCTCATATCTCAGAAATTTAAAAGGGCAGTTGTGCTGATTTTTAATATTTTTGTTATTTAGATACCTTACACGGCTCTTGCCGATGTCGAGGGACTTCAAAAGGTTGATTTTAACATACACACGGACAGAAGGATACTACTTAATCGACTTTCCCATTCACAGGCTTTCAGAAAATATATTCTTAATGAGGTCGGTAAATAATTTTAAGAAATTTTACGCTGAATGACAAGCCTATATACATATACCCTTACATTCACTGTAAAGGGTATAAAAATATAAATAAATAAAGAATAACAATAGACATTTAGGAACATATCCTATTAAATATTCATTCACTCTAATATTTTTCGTTTTACTCACCATTCCTCTCACTTCAACTCTCTTATGTTTTAAAACCCAGTCTAATAAATCCAATGACTTTACGAGCCCTTAAATTTTCAAATCTATTCTTCTTTTACCAAATAGCCAAGCAAAAGGAAACAAAAACAACTTATAAGGATTTGGCTACTCTTGATGAAGAAATAAGAGAAAAATATAACGTCAATAATCGTAAAGATAATTCTTATGATGGTGATGCTGATGATGATGTTCATGTTGAAGTTGATGTTGCTGTAATTGAAAATGAAATGGCGTAAAAGTTGAAATATATTTAAATTTTCTTTTTAGGAATTTTTTAAACAGATTTTTATTACAAATTGTTGAAAGTTTGTCTGTAATTCAAATGGTACATAAAAAGTTTTCTCTGGACTTTGTTTTAAAGTATGTCATGCCAGAACAAAGTGATCAAAAAGTGACAAATTTAGGTGAGTTTTAAGAAATTTAAATTTTTTTGTTTAATATATATATTTTTTTTTAATAAGATGAAGAATAATATGGCCTATAGTCTAGTTCAAGGCAATATAATGCAATAGATTATTGCACGTTGGAGAAAATTTCTTGGTTAAATTTTGAATCTAAGAAATTTTTCATTTGAAATAAAAGATAGAAGAGAGAGAAAAGCTTTTTATATATATGGAGTTTGATATTTGGAGTTTAAAATAATTAAAGAAAATATTAATCAGCTTTGGAGCCAAGACTACCTGATGAATAAAGAAGCATTTGTTTAATCAAGTTAAGTCTATAGAAAGTTCTGTGGGGTGGCGTATGGTCAAGTTAGGTCTAGCTTATTTTGGTACTTTCACAAGGTAGTATTCTCAAAACAGTTGATTGGGAAGCATAGTAATATGCATAAAAATGCTCTAATATATTTTATCAACTATGGCCAGTTCTAATTTAAATTTTTATATATTTTTTATTGCTTAAGGCTTCGTTCGTGATATATAGTGAATAGCCTACCATCCAGTCTAGTATATAGTCTAAGACTTAGCAAATCTTAAAATTATAATTACTTTTTATAGAGTGTAGATTATTGATAAGTGTGTATAACCCACCTTGTGAATTGTCAATTGTTTTGTTTGTAAAAGTTGATGGAAATTTGGTAAGAATGTAAGCGACTTAAATGAGATCTTAAAAATAAGAGCCGTCCGCTTTCTACTACAGACTTGGTGTGCTTCAAAATGAATTATAAATAGATTCCAAAGTAATATAGATATTTTATCGACTGAATTATACGACAAGTTTTTAATGCTTAAATAAAGGGTCCGCCAAATAACTTCTTTTTTTTTTGAAACAGGGCGCAAGACATCGAGTGTAGCTTCCGCTGTGTGGCTCGTAGCGCCGTCCTGTTGAAACTAAATGTTGCTTGTGAACAACAACTCGTTCAACATGGCCAGTTAACGATCGCCATTGCCTGTAACGGTCACTCCTTGCTAATGGCCCAAATATGCCTCTGGACCAAAATCCGCACCAAACAGTGACTCGTTTTGCGTGTATCGACTTTTCAATGTATGCGTGCGGGATTTCTGTGACCCAAATGCGACAATTTTGCTTCTTTACATACCCGCCAAGATCAAAATGAGCTTCATATGAAAAGATGATTTTTTTGGCAAAATCGGCATCTTCTGTAAGTCGATCGCAGGCCCACTTAGCGAAGCGTATACACAACCATATTCATTCAGCGGAAGGATAAAACTAATTATCTGTCAAATCAGACATGAGCTAAGTGATACCATTCACGAAATAAGCACTAGTTGAAAAAAAAAACGTTAGATGACGGACCGTTTATAAGAACAAAGGCTCTCTAAATAACAATAGATCATATTTTACGATGAGTTTTAAGTGTCATTTTGTATGAAACCAATTGTTATGCCCCACGCAAGAACTTTGCTGAGTTCGCCTGAGTTTAATTTCTTTTTGTCAGGTATAATTAATTTTTTTTAATACCAACATATTCTTCGGCAATTAATATTTATTTTTTTATTATAGCTTTCATCATGAGTGCCACATGTAAACATTTTTAAGAACATTGCCGAATTTAGGCTTTCCAGTGATAGCCTCGTTTACAACAGACCGACAGGTATGTTAATGCTCAGGAGTCTTATTATCCATAGCCGACGCAGTTTCTTACAAATTTTCAACCACTCTGCAACTGGTTGACACATTAGTCACACTTTTTCGACAGAAAATTCTTCGAAGTTTGCGAACGGTCCCAGAATTGGTTTCAAATTTTTGTAATAAGTTTTAGCAATCGCAACGCATTGTTCCTTTGTAAGGCGCTCCGTTGTAATTAAACGGAATAAATATATGTGGCAGCTGTGAAATGAATTGCCACTTGCACAAACATAAAAAGGACACTAAGTTTCATTCTTACTAAGACACCATTTTTAATTATATCAGCTTTTCCATGCCTGCTATAATAATTAGACTTCATATAAAGTTTTAAAAATCACAAATTTGGCAGAAATTAAATTTCATCGGTCATGCCTTATTTTATTGACAGTCTAATTTGTGGTCTATGTTGTAGTCTAACAATTCGAATATTGTGTCCTTATATGCTGGCACTTAGTATGGTTTATAGTGTGATGAGTCTATAGTTTATAATCCAGGGGCCAAACTACGGTATTCAAATGTGATCGAAGGCGATCGTTTGAGTAAATTGCAATAGAGTACGAATGCCGTAATTTACCCCCAGCACTTTCCTAAACAACACTAATGCAACTTTATTACCAAAGGAAAATTTATCTTTCTTTTTGTTAAGCTTTAAGCCTTATGCATGGGCTCTTCTAAATATCTATGAAGAAGGCAGTTTTTATCTACATCTGTATAAGTTTTAAGGTTTTTATTTGCATTGTCAGTCGGTGTAAGTTTCCTACAAATCAAACTGCAAATATCGCAATTAAATCGAATAAAATTTAAAACCGTGTACTTTAAATTTTAAGCTCCTTTCGACCATTAGCCCTAAATCTTCTTACAAATAATTTGTTGCAAAAAACTCATGTCGGTCTTTCTTTTTACTAGCGCAACATTTACTCAGACACTTTTCAACTTTTAACTAATTGTCTTTAAATGCATCATTGTTGTTTTTTTAATATTTTTTTTTAAGATTAAAGACATAAAAAAACTCTATTAAATCTTTTGAAATAAAAAAAAAATAAATAAATGACAATTAGACCACAAAATCTTTTTCATTTCAGCTGCATTTCTACTCCTTGTAGTTCTACTTGGAAAATCGTTGCTAAACTATGTGTGGTAGTCTTGGCATATGTCGTGGAATGTAGACATAATAGCAGAACGCTCTGTGCGAAAAAAAATAAATAAAAGACTCGATGAGCAAATCATCTAGTAAATGTCCCTGCTATGAAAATTGAGGAAATTCAAAACTTAATGTGCAGAGAAATAGAAAAGAAAAAAAAAATTTTAGTTGTTAAATGAAGAAGTGTGTAAGCAACAGCGAATTAAAAGTACTTTAAAGAGTTTTACATATATATACTTAAGAGTGTATAGGAAAATTGAAGTGATTTGTATACCCTTCATACAAAAGTGAAATATGGCACATATAGAGGTTTTGTCTTTCCTTGTGAAATTTCTGCAATTTTCATTTCCGACCCCCATAAAGTATAAATTTTCTGAAAGCTTATAAATATAAGAATCGATTAAGCCTTGTCCGTCTGTCTGCCTGTCCGTGTGTATGTTGAAATCAACTTTTTGAAGCACCCCAAAATTGCCTGGACCCGAGTGAAGCATTTAAATATCAGATATATTCGGAAGCAGATCGTTATTGAAAACCAGAAAAATCGGTACATAAACAACTGAGATATGAGGAAATAATCACGACCACCTTTTTTCACAATGATGCGGCCGAATATAGCACTCTTACTTGTTAGAAGTAAGATGGCTTTCGTGAACTTTAAATATCGAAAAATAATTCTTACGTAACGTAATTCAAAATGCTTTATAAAATTAAGATGCGATAAACAATTTATTTTCAAAGAGTTTAATCAAGGCACATTTGTAATTGATACAAAAATCAACTTTTTACGGGACGTTCTCTGTTAAGGCTAATTTGTATATCAGCGATGGACATATCGTCCTTGCTCTAACAAATTTAGTTTTGTTTTTTTATTAAGTTTTCTGGAGAGCAAAACAAACATTTTATTTTGTTACTTTACAGTATTAAACTATAGCGTAGTGACTCTTCTTTATTTTTGAATCAAGAAAAATATCCTTAAACGGTTTCGTTCGGATTGATATACGACCAATAATGGTTCAAAATAGAGCAAAAAAAATTTTTTTTTTTAAATTGTCACATAACCGATTTTGTAGAACAGCGACGATATATAAATGCTGCAAAAGCACCAAATACACATCAAATTTGTAAATTTTATTTTAAAAAAAGTACACTCACGTTAATTGGTTAATACCGTAACCAAAATCTCATTATCCATCCCTGCATTAATAAATGAAATCAAGGCGATTTTAAAAAATTTTTAAAAAATGCTTCACCATCAGCTGGGCTGATAATTTTACCTGTATGATATCGCCTAGAGTTTATTTTTATTAATTAATTTGAATATACACACTCTCTGAATAATGTGACCATACTTTTATGAAACTTTATATATTTTGAAAAAAAAAACCAAATGACGAAACGAAAGTGCAACAAACAACTGACAATAAGTTAAGATATTACTGCTACTTTAATATTTAGTTGTTTAAGTTCTTTAAAAATGAATCCTTGAATGACAAAGTTAAAAGTCTTAGGTACAAATAATCGTCCCAACTATTCGCTAAACTTTAAATACTTTAATCCTACTTGCACTAAATCGTAGGGTATAAATAAAAAATATAATTTTAGACAAGACATTAAAAACAAAACAACAACAACAAAAAAAAACATTTAAGGCAAACATTGTAAAAAACGAACTAACATAGACAAATAAACTATTTGGTTTTCTTTTTTGCTATATTTCCATTGCTGTTTGCTGCACAAAATTAGTCTATTTTCAAAAATAATACATCGGCTGCCGTATGTCTAGCTAAAACATAATATACACAAACTAAAGGAACGTCCAAAAAAAAATGCTTTCAAAGAATTGTTTTAATAAACATCACAAGAATCAGCATTTCAAACAGCTTAAAGCAACGTCAACATCATAATCATCATCGTCGTCATCATTTGGATCAAAATCGGTATTATTTGTAGCAACAAGAACATCAACAGCATCAAAAAGATTTCATTACTCTGTCTATTTGATTAAACGAACAGATGCAGCAAATGTTTGTTATTGGTTGTGACACATTAGCAAAAGACAAATAAATATATATATATATATATATAAACTGCACACACGCATACACAAACATATAGAGTTGAAGTACATACAGGGATTCTCAATGAACTATAGTGTAAACTATGGTGTATGTGAACTAAAGTTTTAAACTATTAAAATAGTTTTTAACCGATAAAAATAGAGATCGGATTATTATTATCTTAGAAATATTAGATCAAGGCTTACACATAATCAATCGTTTAGTTTTTAAAAGGCTTATTTTACAAAAGTTGCAAAAAAATCGTTTTGAAATAAATTTGCAAATAGTTAAATCCAGTCCGCATTACTATTCTCATGTTTCTATATACGCAAGGACATTATATGGTGTATCATTTAAGAATTTATTGAATATTAGAGTGTTAATTTTTCTTCAGAAAATTATATACACTGGGGAACCACAATATTTGTTTCAGAGAATTAGATTTGCAAGATCGTTAAGAGGAAAGAAAATTATAATTCCTAAGCATCAATATCTTGTTTCTAATTGGCAGTTCTTCTTACATTCTGTTCGCCTTTGGAATCCTCTTCCACATGACCAACAATTAAACAGCAACGCAAAAAATTTTAAAAATTTTTCTTTTTAGTTATTTTGACTAACAATATTTACCAAACAATTGTTTAGACAAATATTTTAAATGTTATATTATTTATATTATTTTCAATTATTTTTTTGTTTTAAATTATAAATTATGATATCAAAAATTGTATTTTAATTAAACCTTGCACTTTAATTATAAATACCTTGCACTATAAAATAAATACCTCTGAATTGTATTCATTTTAACATAAGTTCATATATTGTTCTAGTACCATTTTAACTACCATTTAAGTTGCTGTTTTTCTATTTTAAATTAGATATGAGATATTATCTTGAGATAAAAAGTAACTTATATGTTACCATGCATATTAAGTCACCTTTATAACAAATTTTATCAAAATCTCTTCAGAAAATTTTAAGCAAATTGAGTGCAGCAGCTCAGACAGAAAGACAGCCAGACAAACAAGATTCTACAATTTACAATTTACTTATAAGTATAGATATGGCCGTAGTTGTATACTATTTGTGTGAAAGCGAGATTGTGAAAGTTAACGGAATCGAATATTATCCAATAGAAAAATTTACCTCTATCGAAGTCATGAACAACGATATGTTATGATCGAAGTACTAATACTGAAGCAGCGTACAAAATATTAAAAACTCGGTATCCCGGGGCAGGTAAAAATAATTTGTTTTGTTTTTTGTTTGGAAATTGACTTCATATAATTTTATTTTTTAAGTATGACTGGCTTAACATTTTTTTCGTAATACTCTTATGTATAGTACCTGACTAAAAATTTGACTATAGTCTAGAATATAACCTGAACTATAAATTATACTGGGTTGTGTAAATTAGAGACCATATTAAAAACTATAGACATACTTTAGGACAGGTGACTGTAATGTAAACAAATATTGAAACTAAATTTTATTACCTACTAGCCAAGTCATGCGCGCGTTGCTATGCCCCATTAATGAATAAAAACGCATTCTGAAGTTTAATTGAATATCAAGTGCAAGAAGCTAAATATGGAAACTTTTTTATGGGCGTGGCACTGCCCACTTTTCTCATCATGAAACTATATAATGTAGCGAAGCTAATATAGAGCACTACAGGGCACTTCACTTAAAAACACATTTGTACCGCAGGGTACCTAAACTCACAATTATTATTTGTAATATGAACCCTGTTGTAACAATATAAATAAATGTGTGTGAAATAAGCCGCGCTTGGGAAATGACCGTATTACTTCAATTCGTCTGGCAAGCGTCTGGCGGCACTTGACAACATCAAGTGTTTGTGTGCCGTTATTCTTGCCGTTTTGGGCAAATATATAAACACACTCACGAACCCATACTATTGGTGTGTGTGTGTATTACAGTATCGGCACGCTTCATATTACTTTCATTTTTCTGTTCATTCCCACGGTATATCAGTGTGGGACTGACAACTAATTTTTAAGTACTAACACTAGTAATTTAATTATAATAATAATTTTAGAATAAGTACTAACCAACACTAGACTACTTTTAAGATTCTCATAAGTAGTATATAAGAAAACCATTTTAAGAACAAACAATCAATTGTATTTTAACCATACTTAGTAGAGCTTCCTAGAGGAGCTCCTAAAAGTAAATAAAATAATAAAAACCACAGTGGAGCTCCTAGAAGAGCTCACTGGAAACAAATAATTAACTCTCGTTTAAATTATTAAATAAACAATTTACAATAATCATGACAGCTCAATATGTGTGCAAAGTTTCAGAAAAATCGGTGAAGTTCAAGTAGCTGAAAATGATAACTTTTTTTATGGGCGTGGCCCTGTTCACTTTTTTTATCAGGAAATAAATGGTTACGACAGCTCAATATGTGTGCAAAGTTTCAGAAAAATCGATCCAGTGCAAGTAGCTGAAAATGATATCTTATTTTTTTTGGGCGTGGCACTGCCAACTTTTCTAATCACTAAATTGTATAACCATGAGAGTTAAATATGTGTGCAAAGTTTCAGATGAATCGGTTAAGTGCAAGTAGCTAAAAAGTATAACTTATTTTTTTATGGGCATAACCTCGCCCATTTTTTACAACCCATAAACACTCCCTGGAATGTGTACAACAACTTGCCAAAGTTTGAGTCCGATCGGCTTTACAGTTTCGGAGTCTATAGCTAACACACACACAGACAGACAGATAGAGTTTCACTTTTATATATTAAGATTTTTTAAAGAAATAAAGGCCCAGACTGTAGTCCTAACTAAAGACTAGACCAGTAAATATATTACAAACTAAACTGCATGTGCATCCAAATTTTAGCTAAGGTCCAAGAATATTCTATATATAACTTACAATCTAGAAGAGTCTACCATCTTGACTATACTTTGAATTATAATACGGACTAGATAATGGAGCATACAATAGACTTTATTTATTTTTTAAGCCAAATATTAGTTTGGACTTTTAACTTAGACCAATCTATAAACAAGACCTTAAACTTTATATTAAATTAGGCTCTTCACTCGACTAGTCATAGGCTAAAAATACAAATGTATTGGAGAGTGTCACTCTCTCCCTCTCGCAACATTCTGAAAAGTTTTACTAGAAATTTTACATAAAAATTTAAACAAAAAGTTTAACCTCTCTCAACTTCTTTGCTTAAAGGCTGGTGGTCGACTGCCAGTGTTGCCAGTAGCTGACATGAAAAAAAAATGCTAAATCGATTAAATGCAAATTCTGGACAGTATTAAAGGCAGAACCACAGATTAGACGAAGCCTTAACGAACGACTTGTTTATATACAAGACACTGTAGTGGAGACTCTGTTAAGACTCACTGCTATCAACATTTGACAATTTTTTAAAAATAAAAAAAAGAAATATTTAAACTGAAAAACAGCAGTGAAAAGAGTTTTGAATTACTATTTCTATATGTTTTTGCTGTGTCAACATACTCTCGCATACATTGATTTCATGGATTCTGTGATTTAATTTTTTTTTTCTAACATTTCTTTTGTCAAATTTGTTTAGTTTTGTAAATGCATGGCTGGTATGAGTGAGTGCATATTTGAACGAACAACGGTCGAGAGACAACTCATTTGTTGTCTTTCTAATATTTTAACATGAAATTCAATGTTTTTTTGTTGTTGTTTTTATAGAACTTTTGTACATCGTTTTATTTAAAAATTTAAGTTTTTTTTTGCTGTTTTAATTTTCTCTTAATCTGTATTGTAATGTGTCTTGCAGTTATTTCGAATAGACATGAGTCTTTATTTAAATAATTTTAACATGTTACGTGTCTGTTCTCTCTAAATAAACATTAAAAAAGTTTTTTTGTAATTTTAGTAAACTTAAGGAATTAGAAATTTTTATTGAAGTTCTTTTTCCTAAGAGGTACAAAGCAACGTGCGTGCTTAACAAATGTTGACAAATGATTGAAGGCAAAACATATTTGGTTAAAATTTAATTAAAAAGAACTTAAAGTAATTTTTATCGGTGACACTTACACTGGGAATAATTAAAAAAGAGTCCTGTCTTGGAAAGATAAAGTTCGTTGTTTGCTTGTTCTTGAACATTTCAAAAAAATTTTATATAAAAAGTTTGCAAAAATTGAATATAAATTTTTAAAATTTTAAACTGAAATTTTGTTTAACATGGGTCAAAATTAACGAATAAATTTTTAAAATCTTTATATGACAAAAAAAAAAGAATATCATAAGTAATACAACCACATTATCTAAGTTTAGGCTGTATATTAGCTGTTGCAAATCCATGCTGCTGCCACTACCAATTATAAACTATTAAAAAAATATACAGAGTTTTTGAACTATTATACAGATTTATTATAAACTTGGAATATATAAGTCAGGTTATTATAATTTAGTTTCTAGTGGAAAAACGTTGAAATAAAGACCCGATTATGGTGGTCTGAACTTGACTACGCTCAATGTGAAATATTTTTTTTAATAAATTTCAATTTGAAATAAATTCGAAAATATATTACTTAATCATATTGATTTGCTGTATTTTTATAGAATTTTGTAGTTTTAAACCATAATGAAAAAAATAGAAATAAGTTGTTTTGTAGTTCGAACTCTGAAGCATTGTTTCGATGCTTATTGATATGTGGTGCAGAGTGCCCCTGTGGACTAGTCAGTAAAGGACAAGTCAGTTGTTTGGGGGTTACGGGTTCAATTCCCGCCGGAGACTCTGGAATTGTCTGCTTCTCTTTCTCTTCTATCCTAAATATTTCTATTCTTATTCTATTCTTCTCTCTATTAAGGCGTCACAATGGACCGTAATGGTCTCCGAGTGAAGGTGTGAGGGTAACTTTGCACCAGCCTTACCTACCTACCTAATTGAATCTGATCTCTAGAACTTAAAAATACGTTTTTCAACAGACGTTCTTAATTTATTTAAGATCCCTTAACTTCTGTCAGAAAGTATTAAACATTATTCATTAGACTTAACCAATTTAATTCCACTTTTTGTTGACGATTTGTTAAAGTACAAAGAAACAGATAAACTACTTAATAAAATCTAAACTTAAAGCTGAACTGTTGCATTGGCAGCAGAAATTGAAGATCTGTCAAAAACTTCCAGAAAATGTGATAAAAGTTTTAATTATATGTGAACCCGATATTTATCCAAATTTAAGAAAAATATTTACCATTTTTGTTTCAATGCCGGTAAGTAAGGCTACCAAATCATACCAAATACTGCTTCTAATAAAATCCTAAAATTCATATCAAAATTCTTGCCTTTAAAAAATAATTTCCCGAATCCAGATAATTTACGTGACAAGCAGAAAACAGCAAGAAAACACTGCCTAATGAAACAAATTAAATTAAAAGAGCACAACCAAGAACAACCACAAAATAATTATTTTATTTATATTTAATTAAGTACTTGATTGGCCTACTACTGCTACCAACATTACTACAACATTTACTGTATACAAATACAACTACACCTAGTAAATCTTAATTTGCAACACACACCACAGCTCCCACTTAATGCCAGTCCTTTTCTTTTGGCTTGTTAATTGACAAGCTTTTTCTCCTTTATTTTATTTTTCCACACACTTTTATGTATGTAAGTAAGTGTGTGCCAACAGTTTGTTATATAAAATTAAATTTTTAGTACCAGTATTTAAATAAAACCAACAATAAACCCTCACTCATTAGTATTCAATATTTGCATGAAGTGCATTAATTTGCCGTAATCAGTAATTTGAAGATTTTGCTTGAACAACAACAACTACAATAAGAGAGACAATAATGAAACCATTTTGTTTTATAACAATTATTTATTCATCTGTCCATCTAAATGTCCGTCTGATTGTTCATTTATTTATTCTGCTTTGATTCTTTTTTTTTTTCTTTTATAAGTAGTTGCTTCGTTTAGTTAATTTTTCGATACAACAAACAACACTCAAATGAAGGACATTATTTGTAAAATGTTGTATTCAAAAGAGAAATATATACATATAAATGGTATAAGAGAAATGGAAAAAAGGAAATTGGGTAAATAAGAATTATTGGTTTTCATGTTTGTGTTCACTTGTGCACCCACACTCTTTGGCGTTTTTAGTCAAAGGCACCTTTTGCTGGCCGTGAGAGAAACAACAAAAAAATTAAATGAAATGATAATGAAACATTGTGCCCTTAACTTACGCCTCTAGTGATACCCTATAATATAGACAAAAAAATTTTTAAGATGTAAACTTTAGCTGATTTAGAAATAATCTAAGACTGAACTGGATATGAACTATAACAGAATTAGAACTGAAGTAGAAAACTGAAATTAAACAAGAGCCTAACACGAATTGAACTTTAAAGTGGGTGATTCACTGTAATGTTTGATATATAATGTAAAATAAAATACATCAATTTAAAAGTGAACCTTAAATGTTTTATTATCGTTTAGGTTAGTATAGGATGAAAAGGAGGGGCATTAAAAGCCCAAACCAATGACAGGTATACACTTATGCGCAGTTGGCATGTTGTGCTCTCCATGTTTATTATCGGTTAAAACACCAATATTTGGCATTAAGTGTTCGAAAATAGTGTTACATAGATGTTGGCTATGACTACATTTTAGGTGGTCTATTTGGAAGGTCAAATTTTGTGTGATTCGTTTCGGAATAACGACGAATAACTCGAGTTATGTTGGCTTAAAAAGCGCCAATCGTAGCTCAAGACCTTTGATTTTACATATTTCTAGAGAAAATAGTCCAAATGTGTGACATTGCAAGATCTAGACGGCCGCAGCCACCCGTTAAATTAAGTGCTTTCCAAAATGATTTCTCAACAAGTTCATTGTTTAACTCGCATTTAAATTGCCTGGCTTCAATTCTTGCACAAGTTAAATTTATTACACTTTAACTCCAAGATCCTTACGTAAAATAAGACAAGCTAAGCAGCTGAAAACGACGACAAATATATTCGTCACGGTCTTCACGTACTCTCTACAGCTGCTATATGCTATATGGAAAAGAAATAGAACTGAACTAGAACTAAAATATAACACATCGAGAACTGCTTTTGCTGTGTGATTTTTATTGAAACCATTGAAATTGTCTTCCAGTTTAAAGTCCAGGTAAATGCTAATCGTTCTCTAGTTTCATATGAATCTACCTTTAAACACCAGCTGAATTTTAAATCTAAATAATAGGCAGACAATTTGTTTCTCTTACAGGGTTTCTATATTTCAAACTATATACAAGGCATTATAGGCGTGATAACAACGAACACGTTTAGATGTGTAATTTGATAAAAGGATATAGAAAAAGTTCTTAAAGTCTAGATCATCGCTTAATTTTGTTTTGTCAAGAAAAAAGTCCACACAGCTGCAGAACATTATAAAATACACGAGCGTTTTAAAAAAAATAAAACTATTTGTAAAGTTTTTATAAAGTATTTTAAAACCTATATGGGGCACACTAAGATGTCAGAAATAAATTATAAATATAAAAAGTTTATCCTAGACCTAACTGGGAAATTTTCTATGCTCCCATTGTTTTTTTTTAAATTAAGATGGTTTCTGTAAAGTTCAGCCACCTCCAACTTGTGGCTAAATACTTATGTTCAAATCGAGACTATTCTCTATTTATATTTACGCATCGAAATTTTTCTTAGCAGCACTTAAGATAAATATTCCGACAGATTCTATGAAGTTATTCTAGCATTGATGCCATCCATATTACGAAATATTATGCCGAGTCTTTATTAAGTGTATGAGATATCATGGAAGGTTCTTATTGGTTTTAAAGGCAAAGGTTTCTCGAGGATATCGTATCGGATTTCCATGACTCCAGAACATAAATTAAGTTATATTCACTGTAGCATTTGCAATATTAACTTTGAGGGCTGCGACTTAAGAAGGCCTACAAGGAAGAGTTGGGTGGTGTATATCACACTATTTTGCTGGCCAGAATTTCTAATGTGACAAGAGCCGTGTGACACGTAACACCGTCTTGTTGAAACCAAATCCCGTTGGTGTCCATATCATAAAATTCAAGCCAAAATAAGTTGGTAATGATCGACTTATGATGACCGGCTTTGACTGTGATGAACAGACCTACGTAGCTTTAACAATACAGTCAACAATTCGGAAGTTCCTATTGTAAGCCACTTTATATATACAAGTTCCAGTTGTTCCTAAACGGAACATAAGACCTTAACAACTGTACCTCATTCGGAACAACTGTACCTCATTTGAAGTTATGTTATTTAGTTCGCTAGCTACGTGTTATTTGATTTCATTTAAAACTACTCTGAACCTTTTTCGTCGAATACTGAATGTGAATAGACCTAAGGAATGTGTGAGGTAATTCTTGTAAAAGTCAGTAAATGGTGATTTGGCATGGTTAACAAAATTCGTGGTGATCATTGGTTGTAACAAAGCAATTAGATTCCTTTAGATTTTAAGAAACACATAGAACCGTCTTACCATCTAGAGTGGTTTGCAAACACAAGAAGGATAAGGCAGTGTAGATAGAAAATAACTGCCTGTTCAACGATGTCGAAAGAAAACCCAAGCGAAATTTCATTCGTACAAATATATTGAAAACAACAACAAAAACTAAAAATCTGTTTTTGTTTTCAACGTATTTGTACGAATGAAATTTCTCTTTGGGTTTCTTTCGACATCGTTGAACAGGCAGTATATTTGACAACATGAAAAATTGTAGCTTATTCGGAATAGGCCCAATTACACTTGTAATCCGAGATTGTTTACGATGTATAGCATCTTATAAAAATAAAAGCGATTTGCTGGCAAGTTCACTGATAGCTTGGCAAAATAATTCGTTTCAAGGACATTTCAAGAAACTTTACACAAAATTAAATGGAACTTAAAATGTCAAAAATATATTGAGGGAACATTTATGTCCCATAAATAGATCTTCAAATCGAGTTTCTTTATTCTAATATGTAGTGTATTTCTTTTGTCGTACAGTTTAATACTTTCAACTCCCTCATTTGGTGTTCCTTAACATTCATTGGTTTTCGAAGGATTTTAATTGCTTTGACTCGTTTTCTGTTGGTTCCGTATAAAAGATGATGATGGTGCTGGGACCAGCAAACAATATCTGTATTGAAAACATGTACGGTCATTCGATATCGATGCTGGTTTGTAGGTTCGTTCCTTTCATTTGACTTTTATATTTGATATTCATTTTAAAAACTTATGGAAATTGTTGCTTCATTTATACGTGCGCAACATAATAATTTTGGGTGGTTCTTTAAGATTGTGTGTGTACCTGTGTATGTGACTCTATTTTTTTTTTTGGGACTTTATATTTTATTACAGATGTTTTTTTTTTTCGTGTGCGTCGTTTGGCAGATGAAATATATCTTTGGTAAGATGGTAGTCCATGATATTTGTATGGTTTTAATTGAAAACAGTTTCAATATGACAGACAATGTAATTGCATTCGATGATGAAATTTTCCTTTTTCTGGTCTATCAACGGAGTGTGAAGCAAATTAAAATTGCGGATGAGATTTTTTGGTGTTTTGTAACCAAAAATAAAAATAATTTTTCAGCTTGCTTGCAACCGAAAATCCTTAGAGGTGTTGTGCATAAAAATGAATTTTCCAAAGAGATTTAAAATCACTAAAGCTGGAATAAAGTTTCTTATCCTTAAAGAAAGTATTGAAATTGAATATTAAATTAACTAATATTAAAAGGATTGCCTTATTTAAATTTTCTTAAAAACATATATTTTAAATCGTGATACAAATACCAGCACCAGTATGAAAGGCACACAATTTTTTCGACCATTTCGTTGTGGAACAAACATGCATTGTTTGCATTTTACCGCATTCATAAAAATGTACATTATGCCTATTGCATTTAAAACATTAATGCCTTATTGTAATAGCTTCTGAAATCCTGTTTTAGTATATTGCACACACATGAACCACACAGCGTGCTACATATACAAAGACATATATAAGCCTTTTTGCATGCTCATGTTAATCAAAATCAAACATGCGTTATTTTTTTGCATTCCTTGACTAGGTATACAGAAATATGCAAATTAGCATCACACATCAACACTAAACATGAAAATTAAACATCCGTAGACATGCACAAAGCACCCAGTACATACAAATAGGTTAAGACTAACACAATGAAGTGTTTTAATTTCTACACACATGTATTTTTCCATTCATGCATATGAAAGCATACAACACCAATAAACAACTTATTTAGAATTGAAATCAGTATACAGTGCTGCTAACTATAGGAGCCCTAAAAAATCACTAGAAGAACCGGAGTAAAGCTTAGATAGAACTGAATTTTAGCTAAACTAAAAAATTTTCTGTCAACGCTTATTACTCAGTCTAAAGCTTAACGTGACATATGTCACAGCCATAGAAACTAAAATTCAATTGGTTTTATATGGCGTTAAAGCAATTTACCTCAAAATAAAAACATTGTTGTTTATAACTTTGGTTCAAACTGCTGTTTTGTATGGTCACGTCTAATTTAGGCTTTAGACTAAGTAAAAAGTGTTAAAAAAAATTTTTTTTATATTTAATTCAAAATCAATTTTGTAACATTTCTACGTCAAAAATAAGAAGCTTGTATTCAGTTCTAGTGAAGTCCTAGTAAAGTTCAATTCCATACACGCTAAAGTTCTTTTTTAGTTTAGCTAAAATTGAGTTCAATCTAAGCTCTACTTTGGTTCTTCTAGTGATTTTTTAGAGCTCCCATAGTTAGCACGATGCAACTATGAGTTGAGTGTGCATATGTCTTGGGATGAGTAAATTTGTGTTAAGAAAAGCACTGTCTCTTAATATGAATTATATAAAAATGCAGAATATAAATTCTAGATTATATTTTATACATTGCAGAACTGGCAAGTCAGTCATATCAAAATTGTTTGAATGCTCTCGGAGTATACAATATCCAATTAAAAAGTCTTTGAACGTATTTATCTAGAAAGAGCGATTTTAAAAAAGGCAGCAACAAAAACTAAACATAAAATTTACTAGCATAAAATTGTTTTGGCATTCAAAAAAAAAATCCCTGATAAGTGACCATCTTATTACGCCATTTACAAGACGATCGACATGTACCTTTGTAAAGTGATCTCAAATACAACCTCGTCAGTGCCACCATTTGATTGCTTATAACCTTTAATTTTCGTTTACCTGGATCCTTTCCTTATGGTTGCCATAGTACAAAAAAGATAAGGATTGCAAACGTAAGACACAACTTGTTGCACAAGGTTTATCAAAGTAAAAAAAAATGTTTTTAGGATCACCGTCGAGCAAAACCTATTTATGGTTGTCAGAGTAAAAAGAATGGATCAAGGTTGCCAGAGTGCAAAATTTTTTTTGCGTTTGCTATAATTCCAAAATTGTTTGCAAATACCAGAGAACAACAAAAATTTTTTTTAAAGTGAAAAAATGTTTGTGAAAGCCGACTGAGTGCAAAACTATTTAAAGAGTTCAAAGGCAAAGATCCTTGCACAAAAGAACTTGGAGCTTCTTCGCATTTTTTGTTAAAAAGTTTTCATCTGCCTAGTTGCTATCTTTTGTAGACGTGCTTTAAGCTTGATATATTTCAAGAGTTTAAAAAACAGCAGCGAAGCATATAATGGCAGCCTTATTATCAGCGAATGCAAGGCAAAGAATGCAGTAAGAATATTATTTAATTAGACCTATAGCCACCATATAAAACGGCTCCAAAATTGTTTTCTAATTCAAAATATTTCCCATAGATCAGCAGACTATTTTTATTGAGGAGTCCTTAGTCCTTGCTGAAAACTCCTGATAGATATGGAAGGCTGAAATGCCCTTATTGAGACTCTCTCATACTGCGAATTCTAAGAACAGTTCTTGTCTATAAATTTAAAAAAAAACTACTTCACATTATTTAAAATCTCAAAGGATTTTGGTTGTGTGATTTTGTGGCTTGATTCCGGGTAATGTTCTTTGCTATCGTTAAAAGTTAATGAACAAATTTTTGATGGGCTTATTAACAAGCCTATATCCTGACACCATGTGAAAGTGAATTTTACAGCATATTGATTACATTATGACTGACATATGCCATCTTAAACTAAAAATCAGCTAAAACTTAATAACATAACGATTATAACTTAACTAAAACTAGAACCAAGATAAATTTGAAATACAATAGAATTTAATCAACACTAAACACGAACTGAACGGGAGTGAAATAAGAACAAAGTTCAATCTTAATTAAACCTCAGCTAAAACTATAATCAAATTGTAAATAAATAAAACATCTAAATAAGCGCTAAATTAGACATATGGATAACAGTATTCCTTCTTTTGTTTTTATTTTCTATTACCTGCCTTCTATGAAGCTCGTATGTCAAGCAAACATAACACAGCTTACCCTTAAGTTTTAGAATTTATAGCCCCTTGTTTTTTCTGCTGTTTTGAGAAAACATATGAAAAAAAAAATTGCAAAGTCTTTCCTAAGGACCTTTACAATTACATTCAATACATGCACACAAAAGACATTTTATACTCTACATTAGCAAAGCTTTACATAAACCAACTCTTGTTTTATAACTTAAAAAAGTGTTATGACTAGGGTGAACGAACGGTTATTATTTGAGCGATTTTAACCGGTTTTTTCAGTTTTATTGAAGCCGAATATTTTACAATGCAAATTCTTTCGAAAACCAAAAATACCGGTTATTTTCGTACAAATAAACCGGTTAATGTTATGTGTTGAACTAATAAATATATGCACACACCAAAATGCCTTACAAATGTCAATAATAAAAAACACATTTTGGAGAATTCGTTTTATTTAAATAAGTGTCATAAGTGATGTGAAAGGCTAAAAAGATTACTTGGAACTTTATATTCTATAAGTCCAACATGCTAATTGAAAGGTCATTTTCAATGTCGAGTCATAAAAAACAAAAGAATATATTAGATAAACATACTTCAGAACATTTAAACTGCATTTTGTTTCTAAAAGATTATTTTAAAAAAAGCAACTAAGAAGACAACATTTTTAATTATTATTTTTTTCAATTTAATAATGTGGTCTTACATATGGGCATTTCCATGAACATGTCGACCACGACTGCAAAAATAAAAACTCTTGAAAACTTTTCAATATAAGTATATTGATTAAAAAAACACTCAAATTTGACTATGCACAGATATTAAGATCTTATTAAATTATTTTAAGAGCAATAATAAGAGTTTAATCTGATTATCTCTTTGACTTATTTTTAAGAATTGCAATTAGCAATTTTTTTTAGCGACTAAATTGTAAAAATATATTGTAATTGTAAATATTCTTTAAAATTAAGGTAAAAACAACAAGTAACAAGATCCATAAGAAAAAAGAAAATATAGAGTCCAATTAGCTGTATTTTTTTTTATTTCTCTTGGATGTTATTTTAATGTCACGTACGTAGTGCAAAAATATTATTTGTCTCCGTCATTCATATTTGAACAGTCGCAAGAGCTCCTAATTTATAATTTAACTTTTTTTCTTAACATAACAAAAATTTTATTACCTAAGAATACTATTAGAGAAAAATATGTCACAAACGATATTAAATTGAATTTTTTACAAAGTTATTTAAAGATTGTTTTCAATTAAGTATGATGGATTTTAAATGAAAAATATTTAGTTAAGTGTAAGAAATTTAAAAAAGACAAAATGCCTCCCAAGATTCACAGATTTTTTCATATTTCCATATATACCTCAAAATCACTTCTGTTGTATGTCACGTGCGATATATTCTTATTTTTCTGGATATTTTAGACAACAATAATTCGAATATAATTAATTTGTTTAAATAAAGTACCCTTTGAATGAAACATAAAGATCTTATTGTGTTTCAGTTACTGTTACTTTTGCAAAATTACTCCACTTTATAGGAGTACAAATGTCACGTACGATGACATGGAAATGCTCATATGTTAAGTTCTTAACTACAAATAAATATATTAATTTATTAATGAAAGTGCATATGTTTCTATGCATATCTATTTGTAAATGTATAGATATGTTTCTATAATATTTTCAAGCAAAAATTCTTTAAAAATTTTTGTCATGACTGCAGTATGTTCGGTTCGTTCTTTATCTACTAATTGTTTTGATTTTATTTTAATAAACTTTTTGTTTTAATAAATAATTTGATTTTTGTTATATTGTTTATTCGAATACATTTTTTTAATGTTTAACCAAAAACCGGTTTTTTTACACAACAACTTTTCGAAATACCCGAAAACCGGTTTTTGAAAAAAAATTTAATAATCGATCTCCCTTGTCATGACTCACCTGGACCAACAAATCAACACACCTCTCTAATGGTGTTGGCAATTATGTTTATCAGCAGTCATAATAGACCCCTTTTGATTTTCCCTCCTTTATACACTGACAAGCACCACAAAGATTTCTATAATGACTGGCAAGTTTTTCTTTTGTCTTCGCACAACAGACATTTCAAGTTGTGGCAAATAAAATTCTTTAATCATAAATCATTGATATTTGTTTAGCGTTCAATAGTTTTTGTATGCAATGGAAAAAATTATGACTATAAATGTCAATTTTTTTTTGTACAACATAATTACCACACCAAACAACTTTAATTGCGCTAGAGATTTCTTTAAAGGCGAAATGCAAGCAGCAGAAAAAAACCGCTTTAATATTTATGGTAAAATAATTACAATTCAAAATTTCAAATTAAAGCTATTTGTATGAAATCTAGATTTGTGGTATACAATTAATGGGCTTTTTATATATACACACACATTTGCACTTTATGTTTTGGTAGGAATTAGTTTTCTGGTGTGTTTGCCGTTTTAACATGATGTATGTGTAAACGGGTACACTGAGAAAAATTAATGTAAAATAACAAATTTTGTGTAAAAATAAATGGAAATGAAAAATGTTGTTAAATGGAATGAAAGGTTAATTGTAAGTATTATTTAAATTCAATTCTAGTTTTAGTTTAAGTTCCGTATCAGTTAATTCTGTTCGAATTTTTTTTGTGTGTCTTGGATGAGCTTAAATTCAGTTCTTGCTCAGACCTAGGTAAGCACTTGTTCAGATCTAGTGTAGCTCTACTTTAGTTCTGGTTTATACCATGTTCACACACGCGCCTTAAGTGTCAATTTATAATATTCTCGCAACTAAAGACCTTTATTGAGGTCAATTTACCAAACTAAAATTTACTTTTAAATTGAGCAATATATACTTCATTGCTTCACTTGTTGTCTAAAACTGTAAATACAACTCTTGAGAAGTATGTTCAGTGAGAAGGAAATACTATAGGTGGCATTTTTAATATGAAACAAATAAAAATACAAAAAACAAAATGTAGAAATATGGAAAATTGTATGTGAACACTTATTTTAATTGCTCAATCAACACTAAATTGAAACAATTAAATTTATCTGTCTGAACAGGGTTTGAGTTAAATTTAATTGAATTCTTATTAAGTTTAAGTTAATTTTACTTTAGTTCAAGCAATTCTAGGCTAGCTCTAGTTAGGCTTTAGTTAATTATAGTTTAAGTTCTTGCTTTATTTTAGTTCAAGTTAATTATAATTGAATTTTGTTTGAGCTCAAATCAAGTTCAGTTTCAAATTTGATATTCCTGTTTAGATTTTACAGATCTTTTATTAAGCTTTGTATTTCTATAAATTTAAATAAAACGATTATCGATGCCATTATGTATGGAAATAATCAGGAGGAATTTAATTACTGACATGGGTTATTGTGGATTATTCGCATGATTTATGTAAATCTTACAAGAACAAGTTTAAAAGGGACACATCGCATGGTATTGGCTATTGAGCTGTGTCCATGTCGTGGCATATCGTTAATATCCTTATTATACAATGCTGTCTAAAAGAAGTGGACAATCATCGACCTCAATCACGCACGCAAGGCATGCTCACGGATATATGAACCGATATCACTTCCAATAAAAAATCCATAGGATACAAGTCACTCTTTTGAGTCTCATTTAAATTAGTTTTGTTTCAAATTCATTCAGAAATACCACTCATCGCAGAAGATATCTTTCTTGATGAAAGTTAGGGTGTGTTTTTAACTCATAGAGGACCCATTTAGCGAGCACACATGTTTGCCTAAAGTGACTAATATTCCTTCCCTGGATAAATTTACTTTTTTACTGGTGCAGGCCTAAGTCACGACTCAAAGTTTACCAAATTGTAGTCCATGTTAGGTTAGGTTATGTTGAAAAGGAGGGGCACTAAAAGCCCAAACCCATGACAGGTATACACTTATGCCCAGTTGGCATGTTGTGCTCTCCATATGGAAAACGGAATTCCCAAACAAAAACCAAAAACATAATTCCCCATAAATAACGGACTAGTCTAAGAACCCAGTCCCCTCAATGTAACTCCTTATGGATCTCCAGTTCGAGAATCCTAGGTATTCCAAGTTCGGCATAGTATCCACTGTAAAATTCTCGTGCCTAATATGCCCAAACGCAGGACAATGACAGAGGTAGTATACCAAAGTCTCATCCACTTCCTCTTCCTGGTCTATGTAGTGTAGAGATTATTTCAGCGATGCGAAATTGACTGTTAAAGATACTCCTGCATACTCTCACCAACAGCAGCTATAGTTTGGCCAGATCTTACGTTCGTCTGGTGTTGCTTCTTTGTTGTGCAGAGCACTTATATCTATCTGTCGTAATCCGAATAGTCTTCTCAATAAAACGACAATGAGACCGTAAAATTAACAAAGCCCCAGGAGCATTGGTCTAACGAAACACCCATCCTGATAAAACAACTAATTATATTCAGCAATTTGGCAATATAAACCAAATAAATGACAACAATTCCACAGATATTACACAATAGCTTCAATTAAATGGCCACTAATGAATCTCCAAGTTTGGAAATCCCTATTCGAAGACCCTTTTTTTCAGTTCTAATTTGTCTCCAAACTTACTTTTTTTTTTAACTCTGCTATAATTCTAACAACTTTTTAATTGATTATTTTCTTCTTGTTTGAATTGTTTTAAAGTTTAAAATAGCCGTGGCATAAACATAACCATAAAAAACTGCTGTTTGAACCAAACTTATAGGCAACAAACTGTTTGATAATGAGTGACTGTCGCCATAACCATGGAAACAAATTGAATTTTAATTTCTTATGGCTTTGAAATTATGGTTTCGGCATGCCTTATATAACCATAAATCGTGTTAATTTCTACTTCAGTTTTTACCAACTTTAAGTATGGTCGTAAGGTAGTCATAATATAGTTTTAGTTCAATTCTAAAATATTCGTATATTTTATTCCAACTTTTCTTTGAGTGTTTTCCACACTCCGTAGCTGATTTGTAACTTGTATGTCGTAGTTAGTAAATGCTGTTTTCTGTTGTCAGTTTTTCGTTTAATTTTTTTTTTTTAGTTCTATTTGATTTACAACAGTTTAATAAGTTTTACCAATATCATATGTGTAGCACAAAACAAACACACAAACAAGCATTTTCACTGGCAACTTATAAGAAAAGGATGTGTTGAAGCTGTGGAGTTTTAAAGAGTCAAGCTTAAACATATAAACTCAAATATTCAGAAACCAAACAAAAACCATAAAAACTTGTGGCTTTATTTATTTTCATTGTTGTTGTTATTAGTATTGTCGTTTTTAGTTGTGTTGTTTTTGGTATTGCTTTAGAGTTGTCATGCTTGTCGTACTTGTTAAGTTGATGACGACAAAGACGACAATGATGGTGGGTGTTAAATATTTTATACTGAAGTTGTGTTTGTTCGACATGTGTTGCAGAGAGTGCAAGTAGAGCTAGAGTTTTTATTAAAAAACTGTAGTACAAAGTAGAGCTTTTAAATCCAAAAAGGAACTAACATTAAATTTTGATTTTAATGTGAACCTAATATTTAAATAAGGATCGCTTTGTTCAAATTGTTAATCAGACTAAAGGCACTACAAAATAATAAAACGTCCTTTAATAGTACAAGGATTTTTTTATATTTATTTATATTAAAAACACATCAAAAAGGTAATTAATTAAACAATCTTAGATAAAAATTGTGTCTTTGTATGAATATTAAACTCTAGTCAAGTTAGGAAAACCTTATTACCAATCCTGTTAAAATCTGTCTTAGAGGCACATTCTGGCTCACGTTTGTCGTCTTCAGGATATGTCTTTACATCCTAATTTAGTGATGACAGTTATAAAATTACACGTTTTTTTCTTTCTCTGACATGTAATTTACCAGTACCATATTTTATTTCCATATAATGACCTTCCTTTTTTGGAAAGGGAGAAAATTTGGTGGACTGAATCTCTTATTCTTTCTCAATGGGCCGATTTACGTTAAGTCTCTGGAAAAAGCCCTTCATGTAATGGAAACTATTTGGAAAAATTGTCAAATGTGATGTTTTGACTAGTTTTTCCAACGGTTTGCAAAGTTCTTTAACAATTTTCTCAGCTACATTTTTTGCTTTTCTCAGGTCCTTTTTGTCCGAGGTATGGTTAAGTCCAAGTCCGTTTTTAATGGAATGTATTACAGAAATGATACTTGCCCTTTAAAAGAATTAATTTTTCGTCAGCTGTCAATGAGGCACCAAGTATATATGACTTCAGCAAGTCTCTCTTGATGGGTTGCTAGAAATCACGAACAGGAGTGAAGTTGTCCTTTGCTGTGCGTTGTGACCGAGTAGTCTGTGTTTCCATACAGGAATATGCTGCAACCAAATAATGGATGCTAGATTTCTCATTCACTCATTATACCGTGATTTAGCAAGTCTCTCTTGATGGGTTGCTAAAAATCACGAACAGGAGTGAACTTGTCCTTTGCTGTGCGTTGTGACCGAGTAGTCTGTGTTTCCATACAGGCTCGGAATATGCTGCAACCAAATAATGGATGCTAGATTTCTCATTAACTCATTATACCATAATTATTTACTTTATCATTCAATAATAGATCAATACAATAAAATGCGTCAGCTACAATGCTAATATAATTTCCTGGTGTTAAAACTACTTCATGTGTTGGTCCTCGAATAATATTTTATCTGCGATATTTAATCATTTCGGTATCGCTTGACAATGAGACGCATTCAATTCCATCTTTTGCGATATAAACCATTGCAGGACTTGCTTCTGGATCAAAATCGATATCTTTAGTACTTCTGGCTACTGCAGAATTAGTTTCATATTCTGGAGTAAGATCCGCCTCCACAGAAAATGAACAGTCATAGTTCTTATCATTAATAACTACTTGGTCCTAAAGATTTCTTTTTCATCAATAATGATCTTATTTCCTTCTGGTCTAACCATATTTCTTTACGATATTGTATAAAAAGAACGTCGTCTTCACTACCTTCTCATCGAAAATCTGGCAACAACTGAAAAAGAAACTATGCAAGCTCTCGTTAGGTTAGGTAGAACAAGCAGCTGTTGTGCAGCTCACGTGGGTCCATTATATTGATCAATTTGTGATACCTGAATAGAAAAGTAAAAATAGAATAGAAAAGAGAGAAGAGAAGCAGACTAGTCCAGAGTCTCTGGCAGGAATCGAACCCGCAACCCCCAAACTAGCAGACCAGCACACTACTGACTAGTCCACCGGGGCATGCAAGCTCGCGTTAAACGAAATAAAATGAGGATTCGCAATATTAAATTTTATTGTGTTGTTCACTAACATTTCATATACAAGAACTATTGAAACCTGCTAGTCACATTGTAACAGTTGAGTGCGTAAATAGTTTTACAAACAAAAATTAAAATTAAATTAAAGTCAAATATGTGCTTAAGAGCTACATGCTGGATTAAGGTAAAAGCAAGTTTACCGCTCTTTGATATATCAAATTCATTTAATCAATATAGTGTCTTTTCAAATAAATTGTTGCAGTTTAATAGAAAAATACTTTTCAGGATTCTCTTCGAAAATATAAACATTAAAAAAGCATAGAAATGTCTGGCTAAATTGTTCTATTTAACTTCAATTTACGAAACTTCGGCCTTTAGGACCTTATTATCTTACCAGCTCCTTGTAAATATCTTCACCATATGAGCACTTTTTTACTCCACTTAACTGCAGCATTAGCACTGGAGTTTTGCTAGAAAATGTGTGGGCTGTTTTATTACACTGCCGCAAAACAGAGAAAAAAAGAAAATGATTAAAAAATCGAAGAATTAAATGAACATTTTTACTGATGCTTAAACTAATTGTTAAGCTTAATTTATAAGAGTTAAATAATGATGATGGCAAAACAACATGACAACAAAAACGAAACTTGAAATTTTAAGAAAAGCTTAATGACAAATGCTACTGGCACAGAGAGGCAATGACAGTTGGAAGGAGTTATTGTACAAAAAAGTTTTAATTTGAAATGTGTATCGGATGAAAAGCTGTTGAAAATATAATTTCCAAGCTGATTTTAAATGAAATATTTTTCTAATCTACTTACTTATGTATGTAAAAAAATATCTAATCAACACAGAATGAATTATTTTGACGGAAGGACATAAAGACTTCTGCAAAGAAAATTAATTAAAATTGTTTTTTTTCTTTTACAGAATTTTTTTATCCAAACAAAATTAAACGTAAAGAAATATAGAAAATCTACAAATCTCAGATTATGTTTTTATTAAAAAGTTTTTCTGCCCAAAAAAAATGTTTTTTTATTTTTTCGGTATATTTTCAACTTTATTTCGCTACGCATTAGTGTCTTCCATTAGTGCATGTATGTAAATACATGCATACATTAGATATACGTACATGCATATATGAGATATAATTTAATGTTTATTTTATTTAATTTCAAAACTGTTGAACAAAAAATATTTATTTATTAACAATAATGGGGTGTTGTTCTAGACGCATATAACATTCGATTGGTATAATTTTTAAACTGACTTCTGTACTAATGAAGTGTACTAAACTAATAATAAAACTAATAAACTTTTGCAAATCACCGTGCAGAGACGTACACCAGAACAATGTTTACAAATCATGGAATTTTTTTTTTCAAAATTCTTGTTCTGTTCGCCAGACTTTAAGAGCATTTTGTCAAGCTTACGAGAAGCATAATCGTCTACCTGAGCAGGTATTACTATGGATTGATTCAAATCAACATTACCACTATTCGATAATATTCAACAAAATCTACCCCAACCGTGCGTATAGAATTAAATGGCTTGATGCAGTTCTTAGCAACGCGGTCTCTGCCCGTCCACTTCTGGGAAAATTGTAAGGAAAGATCTTGGCCTACATTTTAATCTATCTTTTGTATATATAAAACAGGATTTGTGTACGTATGTAACGTATATACTCTAAAACGGCTGGACTGATTTTCTGGGAATCTTCAGAATATTTAGGCGGGTGACACTGTAAAGTCTGATTTTCGGTCTGCGGGCGGAGGGGCGTGGCAAAATCCAATTTTCATATTGCACCACCAATGCCATATACATATATTTATCATGTGTATTATAAATAATGCAACAATTAAAACCAGTGGATTATCAATAACGTCCTGTCTTCAATGATTGCGCTGAGAATCAACTGGTAGATGATCCAGATTTTCTTCACGTTTATTTCTGACTTAAAGGGTATATAAACAAGCAAAATTCTAATCTTTGAAGAATGCACCATCCCTTAGGTATTTCATTACATTTAGAGAAAATCCTTGTTAGTGCGGTTTACATGCCAAAGTCATCATCAAACCTTTTGTCGATAACTCTGAAACCAGTGACAAGATTGCAGTGAAAGGTGAATGTTACAGGAAAGTTATTGGCGGTTCATTTATTAATTTTGTCTTTGTAAACAATTTTAAGGAGAAATGGTTTCAATAAGACGGCATAGCAGCCTATATTTTGTTGAGTTAAACGTTTGGTGATGGAATTATCTCAAGATCAGGACCTTGAATAGGCCACCTAATTCGCGATTTGATACCTTTCGGCTTCGTTTCAAATCTCGAGTCTACTGGAGTTTAAATTTCCCACCTAGTTCGCGATTTGACACCTTTCGGCTTCTTTTTAAATCTCTAGTCTATGCTGATAAAGCAGCAACGATCGATCATATAAAAAGAAACCAACATTCGACGCACTATTGGTAATGTTAAAACGCATTTAGAAAACAAATAATCAAGTGCATTGCCAACTGAATGGTTCAGTACCAATCGTTCGAAGCAATCGAACTTTTCTTTTGTGGTTATACAAATTTTATTTATTTTTTTTTATTTTTTTTAATTTCTTAGTGCTGACTACATATTTATATTCCGAAACGAAATGCTGTAGATACGACCGTTCTGCTTATACAACTAAACTATGCGATTGGCAACAATTGTGGTACTCACTGATTCCGTTTTCTCTGTGTGGGAATGCTCAAAAAATGTTTGCAAAATCGGGATGGCTTTCATAAGACGATGTTGTGGAAGTCATATCTTTGAAATTATTTTTAAGTGTTAAATGCCATGAAATTTGTGAGCCAATAAAACCAAAATTTTGCTCCTTCTATTGAATTGTTGTATTTTATAATTATAAGCGTAAAAAAAATCCCGGTGGCGACATATTCACTATGACTTTTTTACTGATGAAATCATTGTCACAGATTCGGTATCAAGTCGAAATTAACACAAAACTATCGTTCATGCAAAATTGTATTGATAGATTCACGTGACAATGACACAAGCAAAGAGAGTTATACATTATAACATTATTGCAGTCTCACTATATTGAAGAGACCCAGTGGCGAAATTGATTACAGTGACATTTTTTCGATTGACACAGAATCAGTATCAAATTGCAGTTCGCTTAAAATTATTGTAAATTTCAATTTCATTTCTGAATCCCCATGATATTGATACAAGCAAATAAAGTTATGCATGACAACATCATTGTAGTATCACCGCAATAAAAAAGTTAAAACTCACCGAAATAACTTAACAAATGAAAATTTGCTAATTACTTAATGACAATACTGTCTGTAAGGACTGATATATGAGAAACAAAATCAACTTCTATTATCCCTTATTTACTTCAACAGTTCCTATAAGACACCAAAGAAAAATTAGCTTCCATTATCACTGATCAAGACGGTCATCATTTATGATAACGTACCAGGATGACTTGAACCATCTGCAATATACAAAATCCTTGTAATTAGTTAAAGGTATAAGGTTTATTACTATCATATAGTATAGCATTCTTCTTTCCTTCTAAAATTGATTACAATAAATGACTGCCCTCTCAGCTAGTTGCTGGTCAACTTTCTACTCCACCCTTTTTCCTTCTTATCTCATTTGGACCACTTACGGCTTTTATCACTAACCCACCGACAGCAATTGTCTACAAATGTCTGCTGGTTATGGCAAAATCTTAAATAAATTATAAGATATTTTTCACTTCTTATTACTGGTTGTCATAATAACATTAACGCCTTAATGTCTGTAATTTAATGAGCAGCTTATAACCGTATGAACACAAGTGTAAACGATTCGCATGAAACTTATCATCCTCAAAGTAAGGCATATTAATGTAAATAGAAGAAGTTTGGAAAATATGTATTTAAGGGGATGCTAAAGCTTCTGCTTGTGTTCAGTCAAATCTGTGGCAATAAGGAATAACTGCTTGTGTTGAATTTTATAGTTTTTCAAAAAAATTATGTGAAATTTTTTAGTTAATTTTTATAAATTGATTGCCTTTTAAATAAAGATATGGGAGTGTAAAAGGCTGTATAAAAGTTTGTCATTCCATTTGAAATTTCCACAGTATTAATTTAAAGCCTGTAGTTATAGTATACGAAATGCAAAAAGCCAAATGCACATGTTGGTCTAACGTCACTAAAATGTTTAGCACTTTGGTGACATTTTTTAAAATAGTCGGAGTGGCTGCATGCGGTAAGATTTTAATTATACACGAAATATATTTCAGTCCAAAAATGTAAATGAAACACATGTGGCCGAACCGGATACAATAATGCTTTATGATGACGTCAAAATTACGTCGCAGCCACATGCGTATGTGGCTCTTTACATTTCGTGTACTACAGGCTTAAGACCCTTTAAATTATATGTATTTATTAGAGTTCTTATATTTAGAGAAATTTATGAAGCTGAGCCCGTCTGTCCGTCTGTCTTTCTGTCCGTGTGTATGTTAAAATTAACTTTTCAAATCCCACACGTTTATTCCACATTCTTCTATGGCATCAGATATGTTTCCAATAATTTTGTTATTGATAATCAGTTATGTGATCATACTTATTACGAGCTGAGATATGGAACAAAAGAACACGATTGTCTCTGTTTTTTTTTACCAAAAAAAGGCAGATTTTGCAGCTCCTTTAAAACTAATTGCAACTTTTGTTTCGCATTTATAAAATATGTGCCTTTTGAAATATTTACAGAAAATTGTGGTTCAATTACCGACAAAGATATAGGAGAGCAGATTTTTTTGGAAAAAATATCAATTAAAAGTTCAAATTATCGATTTCTTTAATAAGATTTGGTTACAGTTGTCGTTCACAGTTGCACTAAATAATTGTCAATTTAGGTCAGTACATGATGCTACAAACTGAAGTGTGTAAAGGGTATATAAGATTTGTTTAAGCCCAATATAACCAACATAGTGCTCTTGCCTATTCCAAATCATATTCTTCATTGAAGAAATAGAGGCAACAAATTTTTACGTTATAACATCCTGAAAGACTCCAAAATTGTTGTACATTCGCTTTAGGATATTTTTTAATTGCGATATTGCAATGGTACTATTATGTCAATTTTAGCTTATATCCAGTTAAGCAGTTATTCCTTTTAGCCACAGATATTAAAGTTCTAATTTTGTTTTAGTTAGGAAATGTTCAGTTTTAGTTCGATGTGAGTTCAGTTCCAGCTGAGTTTGGAGGTCAAATTAAGTTCTAGTTCAGTTACACCTTAGAGGCTGAATTACGGCGTTCGATATCGTACGAAATTTCTATAAAATGTGGAAGTTTATCTTGCATTTTGTATAGGATTCTTATTTTAATTCCCTTATCTTAAACGATATTGACTGTTGTTATTCGTCCCTGGTTTAAACATAGATTTAATTAAGTTTAAGTTAATTTTTAGTTTCGTTTTATTGTAGTTTAAATTTAAGTTCTGGGGCCAAATTACGGCATTCGATTACGATCGAAATTTTACTCGAACGATCGAGTTCGCTGTGCTTTAGGTGTAGAGATTCTAATAAAAATTTTCCAATTTCGATCACGTTTGGATGCAGTAATTTACCCCCTGGTTTAGTTCATATTCTACTTTACTTAGATTAGGTTAGATAGAACAGGAAGCTGTTGAACACTTGGGTTCGTCGTACTGATGCCTGATACCTGAAAGAAGAGAAAGAATGGAATGGAATATAAAAAAAGAGGAAGCACACCAGCCTATAGTCTCTGGCAGAAATCGAACCTGCAACCCCTCACGAGCAGACCAGCACACTACTGACTACCGGTCCGGCCACCCGGTCTAATTCAGTCTTAATTATGGCATTCAAGCACTAGCGACATTTTGTTCCAACATTAAAGTTTGCACTGACTTATGTATGGACATTCTACTAAGAATTTTAACATTTCGATCACACTCGAATGTTATAATTTGCCCCAGTGCAGTGCCTTATTATGACATTCAACTTAGATTTCTAACATAGATATTCTACTACGAATTCTAACATTTTAATCACACTTGCCTATTTTTGCTATTTTAAATTTTTATTCTAAGTAATATATAATTTTTTTTTTGCTTAACTTAATACTCTGGCTTCATTTCGTAAAATATATCATTGTTGAGTTACTGGAAAACATAAGCAACAATAAACAAGTCTCATCTTTAAAAGTAAATTTCGCCTTAAGCAACTTAAAATCTGTTGCATTTCCTTTTATTCCACAAAGGTTTTGTTTTCTTTACTCCTTTTTATGCCTTTTTACATATTACACTAATGAGCTGGATTTTCATTTAAGCCCTTTTCTTTATGCTCATCATTGCTCTGATTTTTTTCTTCTTCATCTTCATCTTCTCATTATTATTCTCATGACCTCATAATTATTGTAGTGGTTTTTCCCACTACTAAAATCTTATACATGGCTTCAATTGCAAAAAGTAGTTTTAAGTTTTTTATTTTTTTTTTTTTTGTTAATTTTTCTATCCCTCTCTCTTTTAATACTTGTCACTGTTAAATGCGTCTATGTATGTGTGTGAGTGTACATCTTCTTACTGGGTTTCATTAAAATCTAAAACTGCTTGCTGCATGATAATTCCATGGCTGTTTTCTATAGCTACAGGCGCAACAGAAACTAAAGACGCAACAAAAACTACAACTACAACAATAAGTAATAATAAGGTCACAATATGTTGGTTGTCTTGCTCGGCTGCTCTTTTCAGTAACTTGCACCCGTTAAAAGAGGGGGAAGAGTGAATAGCTGCATTTAATATTTTGTTATATGATAATTAGAATGTCACTACTAACACTTAAACATTCTCAACTACACACACACATACATGTATGCACACTATTATTCATAAAATAATTATCAATGTTAAGAGCTGAAGATGTCATTTAAGGTTTTGTTTTAGTAGTGGTTATTGTCTTTGCCTTTTTAACACTTTGCGTATAGTTGTTGTTGCTAGTGTTGTGGGTCGCTTAGATTTAAGATGGTCTTGTCCTTGTTGTCTAGAGACCTGAAAACGCATAGTAGTTGTTGTAGCCATTGTTATAATAATCACTGTTTTTAATCGAGCAAAAAAGAAAATCTACAATTAATTTAATTTGTAGTAAAAGACGATTAAATGCTTTTCATTTGATTGGCTTAAACGTCACCAATAAGAAAGTAATAAAAAAAACTTAAATACTAAAATGGAAATGAAAAATGTGAAATTAATCTTTTACTTCAATTTAAACTCCTTGCTATTTCGATAATTATTTGAATTCCCTTATTAATTAAAATAAAAAAAATTGTATAAACTTCTTACTTGCCTTTCAAAATATTCTTCTTAAATAAGTTTGTACTAGATAAAAAAAGCAAATGAAAAAAAATTGCTTTTAACAAGTCATCGCAAAATTTTATCCCTTGATATAAGACTTTTATGCGCTATGTTATGACTTTTATGTTATTTTATCTTACTTGCCACTCTCCTGCCATTCAAACTCAAACACAATCCCAATAATGCCAAATAATAACTGAAACAATAAAAAAAGGAGATAAAATATAAAATAAAAAAATTGCAAAGAAAAATAATCGGCAAATCAAACAATTGTTCAAAATCAAACCGAAAAATCATACTCATCAGACATTGTCAAAAAAATGTGAGATTGTGTGCGTGTGCTTAGTTATCAATGTAAAAAGTTCATGACGAAGAATGAATGAACATGTCTTGTGTTGGGAAATATATACTGACATCAAATGGGTATATAACGGCTAATCGTTTTGTTGGCCATAAATGTTGTTGTTTTGTTTCATTTTAAAAATATTTGTGAGTCTTGTAGAAATTTTCAAATTTTATTATATTACCAGCCTGTGACCGTGACTTTGTCTGCGTAGTTATTTTGGCACGGAAGGAAGCCTCTTTATTAATAATTCGTGTTGTGATCTATATGTGCGTTATAATTTATTTAAATCCATTTAGTTGTTTTTTGCGCGATTAAGTAAAAATATTAAAATTTTTAAACATACGAATATTCATGTTTATTATATTGGGTGGCCCAAAATGAGCGAAGGGGTTTGAATTCGTTATATCTTTTTATTTAACAAATAATAATTATTATTTTTTTTAATACTGTGTATAAATGGGGAATATTTTTAGTTCAGGTATGAAAAATTATATATCGCATGAGGTGGCTATTTTCTGCTTCGCAAACTGGTGCTCTTTCCAACACATTTTCCATAACCTTTCGCAAAACTTCAGGAGTTATGTTGTTTATTTCGTCGTGTATATTGCTTTCTAATTGCTGGATGGTTCTAGGTTTAGTAATGTAGACTTTTCCTTTCAAATGACCCCAAAGAAAACTGCCTGGAGCGGTTAAATCCGGTGAATGCGGAGCCCAATTTAAATCACTTGTACGCGAAATAATTCGTTTACCAAAGATGTCCCGCAAAAGAGCCATTGTGTACCTTGCAGTGTGCGCTGTGGCTCCATCTTGTTGAAACCATACTTGCGGATGGTTTTCCGCGGCCGGCCTTAAAAAATTGGCCAACATTGTCCGATATCTGACATTATTAAAACGGCGAGCCTGCGTTCATTTAAAAAATTATCCTTATCCTTATCCAATTATCCTTTCAATAAAAACCGCACCAAACCGTGCAATTAGGTGAGTGTAATTCTCGCTGTTGAACTACTCTCGGATTTTCCGTAGCCCATATCCTGCAGTTTTGCCTATTAACGAACCCACTTAATTGGAAATAGGCGTCGTCGCTCATAATTAAATTAAAAATAAAATTATGATTTTCTTCTGCTTTTTGCCGGAAAAAACTGCATAATCAAGTCATTGCTGGTAATTTGTCGGTTTCAATTCTTATGCTCCATTTTATATTCCCCAAGTCTTCTTTACAAAATACTGAAAAAAAAAGAAATAAAAATTATAATAAAAGAGTTATAAGCAATTCCTTCGGTAATTTTGGGCCACCCAGTATTAGTGGGATGGGAAAGGACTTAATGCAACAACCGACTAACTAAATACAAAAAATATATTTATTGCATATATCCGCTAGTTCTTTTGATTTTCGTGGTAAAGGGTAGTCAATGTGTTAATCTAATCCTAGGCGCACAATTGGGACGAACGACGAATTTTTCGTCGCGAATATTCGTCATCAAAAATAAAACACATTTGTGTATATGAGAATGTATACAATTGTGGCGTGAGTCGAAGTTCGCTATACCCGGCGAACTCTGCATTAGATTTATTTATATTTCTTAAGCCGGCGAACAAATTGATACAAGGTGACCATTTTTTATTAAATTTTGGTTTACTTCTCAACTTTTTAAGAAAATAAAGTTAGTTTTTACTTTAATAGTTGTTTTATTTTTTATTTTAAAATATTTAAAACAAGTATAAAAAAGTTAAGTACAAAAATTTGTTTTTACTTGTGTTTTTTCAAATGTTTAAGTTTATTAAGTGATCTTTTTTTATATGGTCACACTATTACAGAAATTATATTTATTGTTTTATTGAGTTTCACAAAAAATTAAATTCTTAGATTATTTTATCAACTATAAAAGATGTTACTTTTTCGTCATTGTTGTGCTTCACACGACGAATTTGCACAACGAATTTTTACCGAAGAGTTCGTCGTGTTTGGCGAAATTCGTCGTTCGTCTCAATTGTGCGCCGAGCATAAGTTGTTGATTCAGTGACAAACATCTAAACATACAAACTAAACATTCACATTTATTAAATAAGTAGGATAATAAATTACACAATTCTAAATAATTTGCCTGTTGCAATGTAACGGAACCGGGTCTCTGGCGGGAATCAAAATAGCCGATGAATTTACCTTCTTTTAGCTTATACAGGATGGCCCAAAATATATCTATATATCGAAATATGCTTTAACTTTAAGTTAAGAAGTTAAGTTCTAACAAATGCCAGAAGTTTTACCAAATTTGATTTAGCCCTAATTTTTTCCATAACAAACAAACCTTGTATATAATAAATATTCTGGCAAAATTCGAGCCGCCTTACTTTTTCGGTTCGAGCTTTATCGTGACTTCAACAGATGGACAGATGGACGGAAACGGACGGACAGACGGATGAACAACGATTTAGAAAATATATACTTAATGGGGTCTGAAATTGATATATCGATGTGTTACAATCGGAATCACAAAATGAATATACCCCCACGATTTTTTTGGTTGCGGGTATAATAAGCTTATTGTTGTATTTATTATTGACTCCATAAGGAGTATTTATATGTACATTCTAAATATTTATAAACATTCTAAATAGCTATGACCTTCAGTCCATCTATATATTAAAGTATAATTTGTGGAAAGCATTCTTTATTACAAATCAGAAACTGAAATTTGGATTAAGTGAATAACCTCGATAAACAAGCAAAAACTTGGCATTCAACAATACCACACTTTTTAATGGCTACAAGCACTTACTACAACTCTACGCCTAAAATATTAAAAATACACATTCAAGAGCATAAAATCTGAGTCTAATCATTGAATAATAGCGGAAGTCACCCTTCGTTGCAAACAGATCATGCAAATGTTGCAGATCTGGCAAGTCTAGTATATATTCTAACAACAACAACAACAAAAACAAAAACAATATACATTAAAATTACATTTCCCACACAAGCACTTATTTCAAATACTAAAAACAGAAACTTTTAAAAGCAACGTTTGCAATAGAATATATACTAGACTTGCAAGATCTGCAACATTTGCATGATCTGTTTGCAACGAAGGGTGATTTCCGCTGATGTATTTCTAACTTGTGTTAAGTAGCGCACAGTAAAATTCTCCCAGCCTGCCTTTACATAACTCTTACCAAGTACATGAACTTTGTGCAAAAACCTCTCAACTAATAAAATCAAAGCAAATACCAAAAGTCAAACAATAAAAATTAAATGTATGTACAACAAATATTGGCATAAAACTAACGTTTATCAAAAGTTTCTCATATAAAAATCATCAACGTCATCATCATTATCATCATCGTCAACGTCATTGTCGTCATCAATAACAAACTAACTAAGAAAGCCTTAGCGAAAAGTTGAATAAAACCATCAACGTCATGGAAAATAAAACAAAAAACAACAAAATTTTTTACGCTAAAAGGATCATATTGTTAAGGAAATAAAAAAGCAAATATTAAGAAAATTCGGTAAGTCTTAAATAAATATGTAAAAGAAAACTACAACTTTGCAATGTAGACAATCATAAGAATAAGACATTAAAAGTTTAAGCTAAGACAACAACCATGTATGATTTCGGCAAGCAAGATTTGGAGAATTAAATAAATATTTTTTTTTTTAATAAAAGTTTTAATTGCTTTAAGAGTTTGAAATGAAAATTTAGGAACGTTAGGTTTTTAATCTTAAATTGTGGTTAAAAAATACTAGTTAAATTTTTCGCTTATTTTAAGAAAATTGGAGCACATATGGACTGACAGGATGGCGTTCATAAGGCGCAGTGGCGAAGGCCATATGCAAATAAATATTTTTAAAATATTAAATGCCAAGTGAGGGCGAAAAAAGCCAAATTTTTGATCATTCCATTAACTTTATTATGTTTAATTTTTAAAAGAAGTTTTGTTCCTTTAAGACACACACACACATTATAAGAGGTAAGTTGCACATGTCAGCATGTTTTTTGTAGATTTCTATACCCTTCACCTGTGGTGCACAAGGGTATATATAGGTTTGTCATTCCGTTTGTAATTTCTACAATTTTCATTTCCGACCCCATAAAGTATATATTTTTTGAAAGCTTATGAATAGAGGAGTCGATTCAGTCCTGACCGTCTGTCCATCTGCTCGTCTGTCCGTGTGTTGGTTGAAATCAACTTTTAGAAGCAACTATATGTTCCTCAGATCTGTATATGGTATCAGTCTCTTGAAAATATCCAGGAATGAATCGCTATTGAAATTCAGCACAATCGCTCCATAACTTTCTGAGATATGAGCAAAAAACCACGACCACCTCGTTTTTTACACAATTACAACAACAACATACATACATGTAAAAAACATACCAAAAACAAAAAATTTAAAAAAAAAAATATTAAAAATAAAAAAAAAAAATAAAAAATATATAAAAAAAAATAATAAAATATAAATAATATATTAAATAAAATAAATTTTTTTTTTGGCTCAGCTGGGGTTCGATGCCACATTTATTCTAACCAGTATATATGTACATATGTACGTATTTTATATGAGATGAATGGTGATACAAACAATTGTTATTGCATGACTACACGTTGTGAAGGGTATATAAGATTCGGCACGGCCGAATAAAGCACTGTTACTTGTTTTTTCACATTTAACCAATACTGACGGATTGGCCTTAATTATAACTGATATACTGCTACAGACACAATCGAATTTGACATTTTTACATCATAATAAATATTTCCAACATTTTTTTCTTCATAAAATATTTTGTACAAAATTTTGATTTCTTCATTTCATTTCTTACCTCCAGCTCTCCTAAATAGTACAATACCCAAAGTACACAAACAAAGCTAGACATCAGCTTATCGTGGGTTTACATTTTTACTTTGCCAACGTTTGAGTAACAAATAATCCCAACATTTTACGCAACTAATACCTTCGTTATACAAAACAACGTCTTCCACCACTTCTACTTATTTCTGCAATTGTGTTTTATAACCAGTTATCAGTCCTTGTATTAAAAGGACTTGTCTCTAGAAGAGCATAAGGAGCAGACATAAATTCATAGATTATTTGTTAGTTTTCTTTGCGATGTTTTGTAAACAAATCACAATGTTTAGTAGAAAATATTTTGTTTATTCAATTTCTTTTGAGATTTTATTATTAAATGTATTTTTTTTTTATCTACAACAAATTGTTTATATTTATTGGTTTTTTTTTTCTTATTTTTCTGCATACACTTTGTCAAAGATTAAACGTAAATGATAGACTTGTATGTCTGTAATCTTGTAAGCTGGTGGAAAATATTCATAAATATGGTTTTAGCTGGCTAAGTGTTGGTAAGAAATATTTTAATATTTATTATAAATTTTTTTCTGTTTACATTAAGGCTTGTCAAAAAATTGCCGACATTTATTTATTCGAAGGATTATTACAAGAAATTGATAAAAAAAAAATCTTTACATAACTTTATATTTTGAGGTTTTATGTGTTAAAATAAAGCAATTCACATGGAAAAAAATACTAAAAATAATATTCTTTTATTAACATTATATGTTCCACTTTTCCTCTACCAATTCTTATGACCTGGAGTACTCCTTACGAAAAATACAAAGATTCATAAAACCAAGCCATATTACATACAGGTATATGCAACGGCGAATTAATACAACAAAACATCTTTTTAGGTGGTGTTTTCTGTAAAAGCCAATTCGTATATCAGGGATGGAAAACTTCTTAAGATATGTTTAACTTAATAAAATTTGATTAAAAAAAGGATATATAAATTTATGAAACACTTTTTAAATAGTACGAAAGCAACAAATAACAAAAAATTTGGTACATTTATTATCAAAAGAGGTTAGCTCAAATTAATTGTTTAATACCAAAACCAAAATTTAATTTTCCATCCCTGCATTAATAAATTAAATGAAGGCGAATTCAAAAAATTTTGCAAAAAAAAATACCTCCCCATCAGCACTGACAAACTTCTATACAACATCTGCTAAATAAGCCTTTGATAAACCTAAAATATTTTTTTATGAATACGTCAGGTTATAAATAAGAAAAATAAAAAACAAGTAAGAGTGTTATATTCGGCTGTGCCAAATCTTATATACCATTCATCTCATATGAAATACGAATATACATATACAAAACATCCCATTGCAGAATTATAAATTGAGTTTACGTATGTATGTTCCAAGAAAAATACAAAAAAATAAATGCATTAAAAACAAAAAAAACAATAAAAAAATTAAAAAAAAAAATTTCAAAAAAATTTTTTAAAAAAAATAAAAAACTTATAAAAAAAATAAAAATTAAAAAAAAAATTAAAAAAAAATTTTAAAAAAATAATAAAAATTTAAATAATATATAAAATAAAAAAAGTTTTTTTTTTTTGCCTCAGCTGGGATTTGATGCCACGTTTACTCTAACCAGTCTATATGTATGTTGTTGTTGTAGTTGTGAAAAAAAACGAGGTGGTCGTGGTTTTTTTGTTCAACTAGATTTTCTATAGAAAATTTTTGTGTTCAATTTGATTTTCTATAGAAAATGTTTGTGTTCAATTTGATTTTCTAAGAAAATTTTTGGTCTTCAACTTGATTTTCTATAGAAAATTTTTGGTCTTTAACTAGATTTTTTCTACAAAATATTTGTGATCACCTAGATTTTCTACAGAAAATTGTTGTTGTCAACTAGATTTTCTATAGAAAATTTTTGGTCTTTAACCAGAGTTTCTATAGAAAATTTTTGGTCTTCAACTAGATTTTCTAAGAAAATTTTTGGTTTTCAACTAGATTTTCTATTGAAAATTTTTGGTCTTCAACTAGATTTTTAATAGAAAATTTTTCTGTTCAACTAGATTTTCTATAGAAATATTTTATATTCAACTAGATTTTCTATAGAAATATATTCTATTCAACTAGATTTTCTATAAAAAATTTTTCTGTTCAACTAGATTTTCTATAGAAAATTTTGTGATCAACGAGATTTTCTATAAAAAATTTTCTGTTCAACTAGATTTTCTAAAGAAAATTTTGTGTTGAATTAGATTTTGTATAGAAAATTTTTCTGTTCAACTATATTTTCTATAGAAAATTTTTGTGTTTAACTAGATTTTCTATAGAAACTTTCATATTCCACTTCATTTTCTATAGCAAATTTTTGTTCCACTTAAGTTTCTATGGGAAATTTTATGTTCCACTTAATTTTCTATACAAAATTTTATATTCCACTTAAATTTCTATAGAAAGTTTTTTTTTTGATTATTTTCTATAGAGAATTTATGTTCCACTTAATTTTCTAAAAACAAAATTTATTATTCACTTTATATGATAAGAAAAAAATTTATGTTCTACTTGATTTTCTATAACAAATTTTATGTTCCCTTTATCTTTATGTTTAAAATTTAATTTTTGTACTTAATTTTCTACTTGCAAAGAAACAATAGTTACGACATGATCACGCCGGTCATATTATATTCTTTAAAACAACATTTGGTTCTTAAAATCAAGTAATAGTTATTGTTACTTTATTTCATCATATATTTTGTCACGATAATCAAACATTTGTTTGAATTGTATCATTTAATGTTTACCTTTCTTAAAAAATTCAAAATGATTGTCATTTAAAAAAAGGATGATTTAAAAAAATTAATTAAAATTAAATTTTTAATTAAAAAAATTACATTATATGGCCTGTTCCTAAATGCATCACTGCACTGCATATTATGCGTATGACATTCAAAATTGCAAACAATGGCAGCCCTGCAATTGTCAACTGTTCAAAAATGCAATACTACTGCATATTAGGCGCAAATAAACAAAAAATTCTAATCTTAAAAATGGCTGATTGATACAACGAATGAATAAGTATGAAGAATGTGATTTTTTATTACTTATTTTTAATTATTTTACTCTTTAAACATTTTTAGCCTCGAAGGTAAAATATTTGTCAGATGTTGTATCATCAAATTCGCAAATTAAATTTATAATTATTTTTTCCATTTTTGCTCAGTGTTTGCTAGTTCGTAAATGCAAGCAATAAAATAAGCAAAAAGAAGCATCAGCAACATATGATTTGCAGTAGCAGCACAAAGTAATAATATAGTGCAGCGCAGTGGTGCATTTACCAACAGGCCCATATTCAAAAGCATTAAAAATTAAAAGTAATCATTAAATAAAAGGTAAGACAACAGTATGATTAGACATCAATCAAGCTATGGTTTTTTTAATAATAATTTGATTTAAACTGTTCTTCTTTTTGCTGAATAAATTTTTATTAAAGCTTCTTAAACTTTGAGATGTCAAAAAAATTCACAAGAATTTTGAAAAAATTAAAGAAATTTAAAAAAATTAAAGAAATTTAAATATAAACGAGAAAATGTAAAAACACATATTGATATAAAAATCGCAATTAAAGAGGTAAGTACAATCAATATGTGTATGTTACAGCAAATTTGCAAGGTTGTCGTTTTCAACTGTAGTCATATATATGATTATTGCTTGATACTTTAATTAAACATAATAATGACAACAACCAACCATTATATGCTTTAACCACAATCATACAATTCAATCATACTATGTTGCTCTCAGATTATGATTACTACAACCATGTTTTTTATTTGCGTGTACAGAATATTTTATTTTCCACATTATTTTCTATAACGATTTTATGTTGCACTTAATTTTCGATAGAGAATTTGATGTTCCTCTTGATTTCAATGAAAAATTTAGTGTTCATTTGAGTTTCGGTTCAAAAAGTTATGTTCCACTTAATATTTCGTAGGAAATTTAAATATCCCTTTTTAATTAACTAGATTTCTATAAAAAAGTATTGTGTTCCATTAAAAAAATTTTTGCTTAACTAGATTTTCTATAGAAAGTTCCAGTATAATTTCTAAAAAAAACGTTGTTTAACTAGAAGCTTGTATAGGAGATGTTGTGTTACAATAACTTTTCTGCAGAAAATAATATGATCAACGCAACTTTCTATGTAAAACTGTATATTCCCCTTAATTTTCTAGGCAATTTCATGTTGCGTTTAAATATCTTTGGCTAGTTTTAGGTTCCATTAAATTTTCTATGCAGAGCTTTATATTTTTTACGGTTTATTTGTTTTTATGCATTTTTTTTAAATATTTTTGCATAATTTATTATTGTTTAAGTAAATAAAATTTTTTTATTTTTTTCATAATTTTTTTTTTTTAGTTGTTCATTGTTCATTTGTTGAATAATTTAATTCCCTTAAGCTTTAGTGTTAAAAATCTATTTAATTAAATTATATTTGATCTACTAACTGGCCCTAAATTTGTTGTGGTTTGCACCTGCATATAGTTTTTAGTACTTATTTACCTAAAACTATTGTGTCAATAAAACAAATACATGATATTCTGTTGGTTTTTATTAAAATAACCAAAAATACGTTTAAAACTAGTACAAATAAAAATAAAATTTTAAGTTAACATGTAACAACTTAATCCATTTTCCAGTTTTATGAAATTTTTACGCATTTTAATATATTTTAGGGCTTGTAAAACCATAACAGACCACAGAGTTTAACTTTATTTACTTTGTTGCTGCAAAATAATTACGAGTATTAAACGAACTAGAATCAGGAGAGAGAAAATAATATTTTGTGGGTTTTTACTACTTTTTCTAAAACCAACAACCACCCATGGTTTTATAAATTGTTGTGGTTTTGTTTCTACGATCCAAAACAGGCAAAACAATCATACACACAATATTTAATTTTGAGAAATTATTATTAAAAAAATAAACTGATATAAAAGCAAAAAAATAATTATGTTAAAGTGTTTTTGGTTTAATTTAAAATGACTGAGTGTTAAAAAATTATTTAATTTTTATTTAACGAGCTAAGAAAAAATTAAGCCAATACACACACGACCACAATACATGTCACTAAGGAATATTTTTTTACAGACACATAAAAATTAATTTTAATAATGGCCGCTTAAAAAAAGGGAAGGATAAAAAAAGTGAAGTGATTTTTAATTTATTACTCTGACTTCTAATTGATTTGTCTGTATTTATGCACTTGGTTCCATTTTGTTAACAATTTTTTATAAAACTCTTTTCACAAACCTCCTTTCATAACCTCATGTAACCCTTAAACATGCATTTAAGGCCTTTCAGGCGTAAGCTGTACTTCGCATTCTTAATGACACCCTAAACCATGTACTATGCACTTGTGTATGAAACATAATGTTCAACACATGTTTAGTGTCACAAAACCAAACAAATACGAGTATCGTTTATATTTGTGGGCTGATTTATTTCAATTTTTTTTCACTTCAAAAAATAATAATAAAAAGAAAAAAAAAACACCAAAATATTTAAATGTAAAATTTCTCATTAACTTAATGAATGACTGGTTTTTAAAAACCCATTATTTTTCAAGCGTGTATTTCTTGTCTTTTACCGCGTGCAGTGGAAGAAAGTTTGATTAATTACAAAATTTTCAGACATGCATAAATTCCTATTCTCCCTCTTTTTGCCAGAATTTTTAAAGAGATGGAGAAAGAAAGAAAAGAGAACCAGCAGCAAATTAACAAAATTTTTATCATGTCTAGCGAAAGAAAAATCGTTATATTTTGACAAGCAAGTGTTTTGAGCATAATAATATGACAGGGTGAAGAAAAGCGACTAAAAGAAATTATTGTGCTGACAAAATCAGAAAATTCTTAACAAAAATTCCAAAAATTGTATATAAGAAAACTTACGACCTACAAACAAAATCAAAATCCAATCGTTATATAACCTCTAAAAATTATCATCCACATATTCCACAAAACATTTCACACTAATGTCCAGAGTCCATAAAACTGATATGCAACACTAATAAACATTTTGAAATTTATGCGATTTTTTATATTAAATGTTGTATATCAAGCGATTTTTTTTTTATAAATAATTATATGTTCCACATTATTTTTACACAAAATAGGTTTAATTTATAGATTTTTTGCAAAAACTTAATAATTTCTTAATAAAGTTTTTGTAGAAATTTTGTATTGTATTAGATTTATAGAAAAAAATTTAGAGCTACTATTTCTGTTTTTTCGTTTCTGTAAAAAAGTTTATAGTCCACTATGATTTTTCCATAGAAAACTTAAGTTCCTTCTCAAATCTTTTTAGAAACTTTTAGTTCAAAAAGATTTTTTTAAGATTTTCTATAAAAAAAATTCATAATTTACTAAAAAAGTTTGAGTTTAACATGAGTTTTGAGATAAAAGTTTAAGTTCCACTTAATTTTTACACTTTTTCCTTTTGCTCTCCCTTAAATTTAAAAAAAAAAATTACGCGAAACAATTCTCTATAAAAAAAATAGTTTTCTGTTAAATTTTTTATAAAAATCTTGTGTTCCACAAAAAAAAATTGTATTCCACATATTTAAAAAAATTTTGCTTTCCACTAGATTTTCCATAGAAAATTTTGGGTTCCACTAAATTATCCATAGAAAATTTTGCTTTCCACTAAATTTTCCATAGAAAATGTTGCGTTCCACTAGCTTTTTTATAGACAATTTTGCGTTCCACTAGATTTTCTATAGACAATTTTGATTTCTACTAGATTTTCCATAGAAAATTTTGCGTTCCACTAGATTTTCCATAGAAAATTTTGCGTTCTACTAGATTTCCATAGAAAATTTTGAGTTTCACTAAATCTTTACAAAATACTAGTACTAAAAAATCTAGTACAACGATTTTGCGTTCCACATGAACTTTTAGAGAAAATGTAATGTTCCACTAGATTTTCTTTTCAAAATTTTTCGTTCAACTTGATATCTTATAAAAAATTTTGTGTTCCCATAGAGTCTCCATAGAAAATTTTTTATCCTCCTTTAAAAAATTGTGCTCCAAGAAAAATTCTGAGTTTCAATTGATTTTCAAATAACATGTTGCGTTCCACTAGATTTCTAAAATAATATTTTTATTATAATTTTAACAGATTAACTCACAACAATATGTGTTACCATAGAATATCTATAGAAAATTTTTGCTTTTCACAAAAAAAATTTTGTGTACCACATTATTTTTAAAAGAAAAATTTTAGTTTTACTAGGTTTTTACAAAATATCTTGCGTTCTACTGGATGTTTTAGAAAAAATTTCGAGTTCTAATATATACCATTTAGAAAATTTTGTGCTCAACAATATTCTCTTAAGAAAATGTTATGTTCAACTAGATTTTGTATTAATAATTTCTTGTATCTCAACATTTTTTATGAAAAAATTTGTATTTTACTAAATTTTCTGTAAGAAACTTTTGCTTTTCTATATTTCTTGAAAAAAATAATTTTGTATTCCACAAGATTTTCTACAAAAATAATTTGTATGCCTCTAGGTTTTGTATAGAAAATTTCGCTTAACGTTAGATATTCTACACAAAACTTTAACTAGCGCTAGATTTTCTAAAGAAAACTTCTAGTTCATTAAGTTTTTTTAAACAAAATTTATGTTCCACTAGATTTTCTTTAAAAAAATTTATGTTCCACTAGATTTTCTTTAAAAAAATTCCTTTCACTAGATTTTCTACCAAAAATATTAAAAATATTGTGATACAATAGGTTCTCGACAAGATTTTCTATAAAAAAATTTTTGCTTAACTATATTTTTAAAAGAAAATTTTATGTTCCACAAGATTTTGGACACTAAAATTTGTATGCAAAAAGATATTTTATAAAAAATTTCGTATAACGCAGTTTTGCTACATAAAACTTATTTTACATTATATTTTCTAAAAAAAAATTTTCCGTTCAACAAATTTTTTCTACTAATTTTAAGTTCCACAATTTTTTTAAACTAATTTTATGTTCCAAAATTTTTTTAAACTAATTTTAAGTTCCATAATTTTTTTAAACTAATTTTAAGTTGAACAATTTTTTTAAACTAATTTTAAGTTTCACAATTTTTTTAAACTAATTTTAAGTTCCACAATTTTTTTAAACTAATTTATGTTCCACAATTTTTTTAAACTAATTTTAAGTTCCACAAAATTTTCTTCAAAAATTAATTTCACTAGGTTTTCTTTAAAAAATGCATTCCACCAGACTTTCTACAGAAAATATTGTGTTCAAATAGGTTTTCGACAGAAAATGATGCGGTTGATTACAAAAAAATTTTAAGTTCCACAAAATTATCGTTTTAGTAATTTTTCTACAGAAAATGTATTGCAATAATTTCTTATATAATTTATTGCAATAATCTTAAATAACATTTTGTTAAACTTCACTTTTGAAACCAAATCTTTGTGGTTTTCATTCAATTATTTAAAAAAATTATAATCCATATTATATTCTATAGGATGCTGCTTGTAACTAATTCCATTAATAGAGAAAATATATTTTATATATTTTATTTGCAAATGCAATAAAGTGTTTTGTACTCTTTGTTAACTTTTAAAAATGTATATTTTAGTTTTTTTACGTTCCACAAAATTTTTCTTTAAGAAAAATGTATTTTTAAACAGATTTTTCTTTCACATAATTTTTCATAAAAATTTACTTTATGTCCTACAAAATTAAGAACTTTTTTTTATTATTTTTTGCACCTTTAAATTTTTTTTTTTCAAAAATGGTGGGGGGTTTAAAACTGCCTTGAATTAAGTTTACCCATATTTATGTTGTAATGCCCGTTTTTAACGAGTTTAATTTACAACAACATATGTGTGTACATATTTGATTCTTTCCAAAAAGAATTCCTAATGATACTCCCATACTTGCCTCTCGATAATTATTTACTAGGCATGATAAAAATTAAAAAAAAAAACACATTTAAAACACATTAACACTTCAATAATGAGAATTTCATAATACATATTTCATTTATTTTTCAACATAATTTATGAGAATTTTTTTGCTTTTCATTGCATTATGAAAAAATCAATATTTAAATAAATATTTTGTGGAAAAAACTACAACAGAAAATAAATGAAAATGTGAAGAAAAACGTGCTCATAAATTTATAGATTGTCAACACAGTGAAACAAGCATCCGTGTATCATTTGAGTCACATTAAAATATTGAATGAGACCTTAAATGCCTTACAAGATATTTCACATGATATTAAGTAATTTATAACCTCAAAATGTATACACAAACACTTACATACACACACTTACATAAATACAATTTCTTTTTAAAATAAAATTAATGATGATAAAAGAAGTAGAGTTGAGAAAAGGTTTTTTCTTTGGTTCCTAATATACATTTCTACCTTCTAAATACCACCATAAGCATATAATTTTCCTTTTTACACTTCTACTTTAACGTGTCTTATCAGCCATTTATCAAGCAGAGCTAAAGAGGGTGTCAATCGAACCCAAAATAACGTCAATAATCATTAAAGAAAACCTTTATAGTCAACACTAGAATATAAATAGACAAAAAAAAAAACACACACACACATTTTTAAGTGGCTCCTACTCTTGCTGTTGAAATTAGAAGACAGCATCTCTGTGTCTATTATTTACGTTTATTTTTTCTTAAATTTTTATTTAAAGAACTTAACTGCGTTTTAAGTGTTAAATTACTTTTGAGAAAACAGAACTGAAAATATTGTCAATTTATGGCTGAAGGAAATAAAAAAATTATAAAAATGATAAGAGAAATTTATGATTTTTTTTTTTCTAAAATTTTTCAATTTTATTTTAAATAGTGACGATGATGTGAATGGCAAAGACCTTGTCATAAATTTAAATTTCGTAAATAAACTTGAGAAAAGTTTTAAACTTAAAGAAAAATAACACACACCTTGAAAATAACACACAGAGGTTTGTTTAACACACACACGGCAATTAAAATGAAACATTTTGTTTTTAAGTTAATGCAAGAGTAACTGTAAGTAAAGACACTCAAAGAAAAAGTAGAATCAATTGAAAAAAGAAATCATTTCAAATATTCATTCAAAGTTATTATGATTCAAATAACAAAGTTTAGAGGAATATTTGCAGATAAGTCATATAAATTCTAAATCAATAACAACGTTTTATTTTTATATCAAAATTTATGTAAAAAAATTAATGTTAGCATCAAAGGACTGGGGGGAGGGGTTAAGTCGCATTTCCCTTTTATATATTTATTAAACCACCATGATAATATTTGCCTTAAACGAGCAACAAATGGATAGGAGCAGGGACAGTGGTTACCTCAACCAAAGAAAAAATATGATACAGGGTGCGACAAAAGTCATCATGAGATTTAACTCTTTTAATTTATTTTGTATTATTAAAACTTTTATTTAACAATAAATAAATTTAAAAAAAAAATAAGCCTCACGGTGACTTTTAGCTTACTCTGTTAAGGAAGATGTGAATTTTTTCTTGCAAATATTTTTGTAAAATTTTTGTAATTTGAATAGATTCTATTAGTTTCAATTTTGTTCAGTGTAGCATATAAATTACATAAGTGTAAATGAGCACGAAATAAAAAGTTAAATAAAAATAGATAAAACACGTTAAAACATTAGCTACGTCTGGTAAGTGTCGTTATGATATATAACCCCTTTTTGTCTAACCAAAAGTGCAACCAGGAGTGTTGTCTCCACAGTCTGCAGCAAGAAGAAAAAAAAGAAGACACAAAAGTAATAAAACTAAATGTGATTCATCAAATACCCTACACTATCAGGGGTTTTATGGGAAATTTCAATTGATAATGAAACAATGTGAGTAAAATTTTAACCTTTTTCTCAAATACAATTTTCCATACATATCCCTTTTAAGCTTTTTGTATGGTACAGTGGGGTATACTTTTAACTTTTTTATTTTAGTTATTAAACAAACTAAGTACAGGGTGGGGCAAAAGTCGCGAAGGGGTTTAAAACAGTCATAACTTTTTTATATTTAATTTTTTTTTTTTACAAAATAATAAAATATGATATTGGGAGATTTTTTTAATTTAGGTGTGAAAGATTACGTCACATAAGGGAGCACCATTTTCAGCCTCGCAAAGTTGAGCTCTTTTAATAGCATTTTCCATGACACGAGTCAGAGTATCTGGCTGCAACGCTCTTATTTCGGCTCCAATATTCTCTTTGAGCTGTGCAAGTGTTCTGGGTTTATTGATATACACCTCCTCTTTTAAATATCCCCAAAGGAAATAATCTGGTGCTGTTAAATCCGGCGAACGGGCAGGCCAATTGAATGCTGAATTTTTGCAAATTAAACGTTCGCCTTAAATCTTCCTTAGGAGCTGCATAGTGGTTCGAGCAGTGTGTGCAGTGGCCCCATCTTATTGGAACCACATGTAAATTTCCCTTTAATATTCTGCGTAAAGACCGCCGAGACATTTCCAGCTCAGCAAAGCGCCTTCGAGTTGATGTGTCAGGATTATCCTCAACACTCTCCATAACGCGTTGAATATTTACTTCACTAATTACAGAATGTGGTCCTCCGCTTCGTGGAAGATCCCTCACTGAGCCTTGTTCCTGAAAACGTGTCACTAAGCGTCGAATCATTGATTCGGATGGTGAACTCCGCACATTAAAATGACGATGATAGGCTTGTTGAGTTTGAATTATTGATCGATGATGTTCAAAATAAAGTTCTATGATTTTGGTTCGCTGGTTAACGTTGTAACCTTCCATAATTAATCTTCCAGATTTATTTTACAAGTCCTAAAAAAAAATAAAAAAAATAATTAAATTAGAAAAGTTAAAAATTTTTCAAATCCCTTCGCGACTTTTGCCCCACCCTGTATCATTAGAAAAATCTATGCATTAGTTTTATTGTATTACATTTGAACTTATCTTTCAACTAGTAAAAATCTTTAAATTGTTTTTAAGTTGTAAATTTAGAAGTGCTCATAAAATGCGTTATATATCACCTATTTTATATTAATAATAACTACCGTCATTTAAAACCCCTATTTATATACATTATTTCCTTTTAATGTTTAGTGTACTTCAAATTAAACTTAACACTTTTTATATATCTGCATAAATATTAAAAACACCATCCCCTCCTTCATTCTCAACTACACAAAAGGAGCAGCAAATAATGTTCTTACAATGAGGACGACCTTAGCAGCAATAACAACACATAGTTGGCATTAACAAGGCATTAAATGTTGAAACATTTAACTCCTTTTTCATATGCAAAGACATTTTGTCTACAATGGCAGCAAAATGAAATGGTACTTATTTAAAAGTTTTAAAGGCTTGTTGAAAGGAAAAATTTATTAGCAAAATGTTAGAATTTTAATTAAGAGCGTTAATTGTTTATGCTAAATGACTTTATAAAGGAATTTCTTTTATTGTGTGTGTGTGTGTGTGTGTTTTTCGCAGAATACAAAATACTAAATAGACACAAGGAGAGCTATGACCTTTTAGGCAACAAGAACTTGTTATTAATAATTTGTGCAGGTAAAAGTATTTTTAGATTAAAGATTATTTAAGCGAAAAGGAAAATTTTGTGTTTTCATTTGTGTATACATTTTTTATTTTTATTATATTTTGAGCCATTATTACAACGTGCCGTTAGTTGAAGCTGGGATTTTTTGTGCCCGATTAATAGCTTTGTATTATTAAAACTTCCATTTTTTATTAAAAGTATTATTAATATTGTAATTAAAGGATAAAAAAATAATGAATGGGGCCTTTAACTAATGGCACGTTGTAAAATTGGCCCTTAAACAATTTTCGAAAAGTACTTTTTTGACACACTTTATAAAATATTTTTATTATTTCCACAATTTTAAATCTTAAAAATTTTTAACATATTTACAAAACAATTTACTTTTTTAAAAAAAGTACTTTTTTACTACTCATTAAAAAAATTAGCTTCTACTTATGATTTTTGCAAATATTTAATTTATATAATTTTTTTACCTTATTCAAAGCATTGCTTTTTAATGTAAAAATTGTAAACAGATATAAAAAATAACTTTTAAAAAATAGTACTTTTTTACTACTCTTTACAAAATTTAGCTTCTACTCATGATTTTTGCAAATATTTAATTTATTTAATATTTTTACGTAATTTGTAGCATTATATTTAAATGCAAAAAATTTAAACAAATTGAAAAAACAACTTACTTTTTCAAAAAAGTACCTTTTTACTACTCTTTACAAAATTTAGCTTCTGCTTATGATTTTTTTAAAATATTTAATTTATATATTTTTGTAACCTTATTCAAAGCATAATTATTAAATGTAAAAAGTGCAAACAGATTTAAAAAAATTCACTTTATGAAAAAAAGTACTTTTTTACTACTTTTTTACAAAAAATACCTTCTAATTATATATTTTTTTTAAATATTTAATTTATATATTTTTGTAACCTTATTTAAAGCATTATTATTAAATGTAAAACGTGCAAACAGATTTAAAAAAAATTCTCTTTATCAAAAAAGTACTTGTTTGCCTCCCTCTACAAAATTTAGCTTCTACTTGTGATTTTTTTTTAATTTTTAATTTATTTAAGTTTTTAATCTTATAATATAATTTAATCTTAATATAATAATCTTATAATATAATAATTCTTTAATTATTTTAAAATATAAAAACACATTTTAAAAACAACTAACCTATTCAAAAAAGTACTTTTCACTACTCTTTTCAAAATCTAGCTTCTGCTCACGATTTTTTTAAATATTTAATTTAGTTAAGTTTACTCGACTAATAGCATGAAAGTACCTTTTAATATCCTTTTTTTAAGTCCTTTTTCTTTTACTTTTATTTAAAGTAAAATCGTGTAAATTTTGAATACTTTCAAAAATATTACTCTTTAGCCTTTCTTATTAAAAAAAAAAATTTTATTTAGCCATTTACGAAATTTAGCTTTTACCTATTAAAGTATTTGATTTATTTGATGTTTTTGCTTGACTCATAGCAATTTAAAAATTATCTTAATACTTTGTTTTACAGAAAGACCTCTTTCTAATTCTTATTTGCATACCTATAGTGTCCAAGGGTATAAATAGCATTGTCATTCCGTTTATTATTTCTACAATAATGATTTTCAACTCAATAAATAAGATATCTTCTGAAATCTTATTGTAAAAGGAAGTCTTTTGAATCATGTCCATCTGTCCGTGTGTTCGTCTTAATATACATCTAGACTTACAAAAGTCTATCAAGAATATTATTTGAATTTTTCGTGGAACAAAATTTTGTTTGTATTTTATTTCCCAAATGGAAACTATCCCCTTTTTTTATCATTATCTCACGTTGCTGCCAACTACGTAATTCGCTCTTTGAATTACTTATGCGAATTACTTTGTTCGCACAACCTATTCTTGATTGGTTTTGACAATTATTTCTGTTTTTTTATTATGTACGAAAAATATAAGTACAAACATAAAAATAAATATTTTAGAAAATTTCAAAAACTTTCCTCTTATAGGCATCAGACCTCTGATCATGATTTCACCTTTTCGATCATTTTCAATATAAATTATAATTTCCTAAGCGCTACAATTTGCTGTTCAATTTAATGGAAATTATTTTTTCATCTTTTTTCGCTTGTCTTTGATAAACTGCCAAAAAGAAATTAGAGAAGGTAATGAATTTATTGTAATTCAGATTTCAAATGAATTATCTACATAGATGTCACGTAATTCTGATAATATTTTTTTTATGGAAAATTATGTAACTTTAATCGTTGTTAATCTTTGAATTAAGAATAAGACATAAAATCACGAATTTCCTTGTCGTAGAATCATAATATTAGTGAATCTAATATAATTACATTAACCGTGAATATTATCAGCCAGTGGGCGGTTTTGGCACACTTCCTTGGAGCTAAAATTATAAAACAATTTTATAATATTGTATTAAAGTATTTTTTCTGGAGGTAGCAAAAGCTTTAAAAATTTTCTCTAGGGGTTGGGGGTCATAATCTTAAACTGAGATAATTTTAAATGTGTCTTAAATGTAAATAGTTTATTTTTTTTTAATTCGAAGGAAGGGGGAATTAACCCCCAAAAAATGGTCTAGTTACATCCATTAATGTGTGAGAGTTTGGTGGCAATCCTCCCAGTAGATCAATCATAATGTAGCTGCTAAACATGTTTGCCGAATATGTGCGTATCGCACAGAGAACGTACCATCGGGTTCCCTATGTTCGAGTTCAAGACAGAATTTTAGCTGAGCTTTAACGAAAATTCATAAATAAATTTATATCCAAAAGATCTATCTTCCCCTAGCCTCGCAAGTTTACCTGAACAGACTGCCTTAGACTTTGTATGGGCTTATGTCAAGCAAGAGTTGAACAAAGCAAAATCAGTTATTTTCACTTAATTAATACAGTCCATTAAACAAGGCAATGCCGACTTCAAACCTTTAGGCTACAACTAATATTTCGTTTGATCAGATATCACAATTACATTGAAGTTTCTATAAAATAAAAAAAAAAAATAAATAAATGAAATATATTGATTAAAAAATTAATTAAATTTTTTTATTAAAGCGATATTGCTGCGCCACTTTATACTTTCTTAAAAACAAGAAAAATCTATTTAACATATTTTGAAATTAACCAATTTAATTGTATTGAATTAAATTGAATATAATTTATATTCGTTAATTCAATTTTGACACATATACATGTAATGACACAAATTTTCATTTTTTTACCTCAAACTATATAACTTTGGCTTAAAAAATGTTCATCACGTTTTAGAATTTATAAAATATATTTTTGGGAATTTTCAAATTCCATATAAAATAAATAAATCATCGTCATCGTCGTCATCATCATCGTACTCTCATTGTTGGCAACATTTTGTTCTGATTGCATTTCATTATGAAAATAAAACAACAACAAAAAATTGCAACAAGAATTCATAATTTAATAAAACAAATGAAAAAAGAAAATAAATTCCTGAATTTAATATGTTTTTATTGCAACAAAATTTAAAACTGAAAAAATAAAAAAATTTATTATGCGTACGTGCCTGAAATTTTACTCAGTTTTAAACAAAAATAAAATCAAGGCCAATAGAACAAAATACAAGGCAACAATTATGAGTCTTTTAGTTATTTTAGTTTTTTTTTCGCTTTGACAAAACATCAAACTTTAACAAAGCGAGCGAACAACTTTGAAGTTTAAATAGCCTCCTTTATGCTTGATTTATTCACTCGAAGTACAAAAAAAAATTACAACAATAAAAGCAAAGAAAAAAAGAATGAAAATAAAATAGCGCATCAAAAACCAAATCAAAACTTTGTTTGTGTCTCTTTAAAAAGTTATCTGTCATACCTGTTGACAATGATTGATGGCCACGACAATGAGACATAACAAAGTCGCTGTTTACAGTGTGTCTTCTATCTGGCCAAATATTTTAAAAAAGGAAAACATAAAATAAAACTTAGGAATTACTTTAGTTTGTTACAAAAATAAAAGGACTCTGCTATAAAAGGAAACTTTTTTTGTATAAAAAGCGCCGTAAAGTACTTCTTTTTTATCAGTTTAAGGAGAAAAAAAATAAGTGAAACCATTGAACAGCCAACAAATTTGAGGAAGCTTTTGTGAAAGAACAACCTGCTTAAGGTTCATGAAAAAGTGCTACCTAATGGGCTTAATAAGAATGAGGTATTAAGAAAAAATTTTGGCTTTTAAAATTTAAAAACATCAATGAAGAAATTCCTTTTTAGAAATTTAAAAAAAAATATATTATATCTATATAACTATATATAAAAATCAATGTGTGTTTGTATGTTTGTTTGTGCTTTATAGACGGTTAAACGGATGGACCGATTTCCTTGAAATTTTCACAGAATCTTTCTGTATGTCTGGAAGGAACTATAGGTTATACTTTGCTTTGAAATTGTAAGTGGGCGGTGTGCCACGTCCTATTAAAGAATAAGTTTTAAATATTATATATCACGAAAATTAATGCAGCTAGAGTCTTCAAATTAAGTACGGTAAACTTTGACATCCACACAAACATTTGGGTAAAAAATGGGCGGAGTTTCAATAGTAGGCGTGGCCACATGAGTTAAATACTAAATTTCGTATATTTGGAAAACGATATCGATTGGAGTACTAAAATTTTGCAAGAGCAACTTTGACACCCAAATAAACATTTCTGCAAAAAATGAATACGTTAGAAATAGTGGGCGTGGCAGCTCTCATAGCAATTGAATACTAAAATTCGTATATTCGGGAAGCGATAACAGTGAGAGTACACAAATTTTGCACGAGAAGCTTAGACATCTATATGACTATTTTGATAAGAATTGGATGCTTCAGTAATAATGGGCGTGGCACCTGTCATATGAATTAAATAAAAAAATTCGTATATCTGGAAAGCGATAATAGTTAGAGTACAAAATTTTGCACGAGAAGCTTTGACATCTATATGACTATTTTGATAAGAAATGGATGCTTTAGTAATAGTGGGCGTGGCACTTGCAAAATAAATATATTTTTGAACTATAAAATTTTTATTTCATTACGATGGGGAAGGTGAAGCACACTGGGTATTAGCTAGTCTATATATATAAAAGTGAAACTCTATGTGTGTGTGTGTGTGTAAGCTATAGACTCCGAAACCGTAAAGCCGATCGGACTCAAATTTTGGCAAATTGTTGTGCACATTCCAATGAGTGTTTATGGGTGGTAAAAATTGGGTGGGGTTACGCCCATAAAAAATAAGTTATAATTTCTAGATACTTGCACACATTACAACAACAAACTAAATAGCTAATGTAATGAGTGTACTTATTGCATGAGTGTTCTATGTAGTTTGCTTTATTCGTTACAGCCGAATAAAACATTAAAGGCATTCACGTCACCGACATTAGTGTTTTACAAATGGAAAAAAAATTTTCAAATCCAACAATAAACATGTATTCAATTATTTTGCACTAACTGACACTTTTGCACTTTTCTCTAAGCTAGGGCGTAAATATAACCACACAAAAATTTTATTTTCGAAGGTAAGCGCTCTTAAAACTACAAAGTTCAAGGCTATTAGTGCAACGGCTTTGTTCTCCTTACATTAAACATATTTTGCATAAAAATGTTGCTTACGTCAACAAGAGTAAATTTACGCTTTTTCTCAGTTTTGCCAGAGTAAAACGAGTGAAGTGAATACCTTTATTATAACTGGTGTTCACAAAAGTTGTATACACTTAAGTGAACTAATTTAAATTTTAATAGTCTCGAAAATAACTTTAATAACAATCATCAAATGATTGTTGGTCTTCTTTAATAATGCAGTCTTATCAAAGACATTATCAGCAAACAAATAAAAATATTTACATACTAACTGTTAAAAAAAAATATTCAATAATTTTCACATGACTGAACAAAATGCAAAAGGGTCGGAAAAAAATCCACTTAAAATATAATCATTTATAAAAATCTATTACAAAAAAGACCTTTCAATTTATTGGAGTGAAAAATAAAAAAATAAACAAAAATTGTTAAATGAGAATAAAATGAGGCAGACAATCGAAAAAGTGGAGAGAAGCAGTTATAAAGTAAAATTTAAATAATTTTTTTTTAAAACAATTTTTCTATATTTTCTATAGATATATTTAATGCAATTGCTATAAGAAATAAAACATAGATTCCCTATAAAAATGGGTTTCGATATCATCCATCCATCTATTTCGTCTGCTATCTACAATTTTTTTGGAATTTTATCCATAAGTAGCAACAACAAAAGCAGTAAATATTAACTAGCCAATCGTTGTAAAGTACTTTCAATGTTAGTTTTTGAAATGGCATTAGCTGTATGCTTTAGCACTGTTGTTGTTGTAACAGAAGTTGTTAAATAAAAGCCAGTTAAAAATAAAACTCCCTGCTAACAACGATAATCTGCAAAAAAATCTTCGTTTTATTTTCTTTTCCTTATACAAAATGAAATCTGATAATAAAATTAAGCGAAAAAAAATAGAATTTTGTCTCTATCTGAATGTAGCTGATGCATGATATTATTGGATGAAACAACAACAACAATAATAAAAAAAAACACTAAATAAATTTTAGGATCCAATGCATAGTTTCTTAAATAATGGGAAGACTAATTCCGTAGTTTTTTTTTTTTCTTAAACATTTAAATTTTTTTTTTTAATTTAAAGACTGTCCATGATTAAGAAAAAGTATCGTTAGATCTGTTCTATCGTTTTCGAATTTAATTAGTATCGTTAATGAAAATTCTTCTATAAAACACGAATAGATCATTTATCTAACACACGTAGAAGTAAAAAATGGTCACTGATAGAATATGAAAAGGTTAACTCCATCACCAGAGGAGGGAGAATGGAATGAAGTAATCAGGGTAAGAATGATGATAAAACTAAAATGCGTTTATATGACATAAATTGAAACTGAGGTAAATAGTTCCGTCTACTACATCACAATTATGTTTTCCAGGCTGAGATAATGGGATCATTTTTAAAAACCATAAAAAATTAACTTAAAGCTTGGTTGATGAAGCAACACTTCAGAAAGTGACAAAATACTGGAGTGACCTAAATATTAAGACATCGAAGGATACTAAGAAGTCTGACTAGTGTAATAACAGGTCACACGGAGGTGAGAACCTATCTAGCTCTCGTACATGTAGACAATATGAAGAAAAGCATGAAACTTTGCACCACTACCTTTGACAATGTTGTACATTTAAGCGTTTATATACAAGAACTTTAACGTGGACACTATGCCGAAGTTGAAATACTAAAGAAATTCGAATTGAAAATTCGTAAGCAATTACATTTAAAGGACTGGGTTCTTGAACAAGTTAAGATATTGGCGGAATTGGGATTATGATTTTTCTTAGGGGAAATTCGTGCTTTTAGAACGCAAAAATGCTAATTTAGCATATATTTAATGGGTGTGGCCGTTTAGTGCCACCCCTTTTCAAACCAACCTAATTATAAAACAAATGTTTAGGAACGTCATTAATGCTGATTAAGAGAGCATTTCATAATTCCAGTTTTTTAAACAGAGAATTAACGGCTGCTATTTGTGCATGATCTTTTAAATCGGATTTAGTTGTTTTATATTGACGATTCTGAAAACAGTTGTTGTTGTTGCTAGAGCTTACGATGCTTCAACAAGTTTTCTTCCTATCGGATTTTTCAACATTGTAAAATTATGGCTTTTTTGAACAGAATTTGATTGCCAGTATTGAGAAAGCTGTAATGAGTTCTGCTGTTTTCGGTTTTTGAAAAAACCAAAATAAACTTCATTATCAAAAAGTGCTTATTTAATCGCTTTCCTAGTTTTTGTCTGCTTCTAAAAGTAACGGTATAACATATGATTTTTCCACTTCTGTATGTTGCAAATATTAAACGCTTATTTAGTTCCAAGCATTAGCAGCTTTATCATGTCTTCCCCTTACGGTTCGCTAAAATAGAGAAGCAGCAATAATAAGCTGTACAAAAGAAATATTTTGTTTCGGTTTAGTATGCAAACTATTTATGCATTTCAATGTAAGCAATACGGTAAGCAAATGAAGTCTGCACTACCTACAAAAATGTAATAAAATTGTTTATGGGAGAACTAGGTTTTGGTGCCGTAAAATGGACACAGGAAGAGTAGTAAGGAGTACTATGTTATAAAGATTGTTTTCAGTACTAACATAAAGAATTGTTTGTAAACTGAGTAAATTTATATCGAAAATAGAGGAGCATTTCGCAAATATTGCCGAGCATCGAATTTATTAAATAGTTAATACATTCATCCATGGAAGCAATAAATTCGATGATGCCAAGGATGGTTTTTGTTCACCAACTGCACTGAAGTATTTAAGACTCTAAAAGATTCGAACTTAATGAAGGTGCATCAATACACGTAAAGATCTCGGCTTAAGACTTTATAATTAAGACGATAAAAAAATTTAAGCTGACTGACTATAGCTTAGAATCTGTGACCTCAAAATATACTGAAAGTCAAATTACTAGTTTCTTCTTAATTATCTTTAATAATTTGGCTCAATTATGGTGCTGTGTGCAGTTAAATAAATGAAATTATTACAATTAATATAAAGAAATTCTTGACTTTTAATCAAATAAAGCTAGCTAGAACCTTTTTCCTAACAAAGAATGGTGCTCTTTGGTACTTTAGGATTATTTTTTCTAGGTTAGAGTGAAGTTTTAAATTTATGCGATTAAAATATTTCTTATTTCTTACTTTAGACGTAGATATTTTTAAAAACTATCGGAAATTTATACTTAAGTCTTCTTCTCTACTATCTACGATTGTTAAAAAAATAATACAAGTTTAGGAACCACTGCCTTGAGTAATGTTGATCCCTAGTTGTGAGTGTAGAGTTGAGTATCAGCAGCAGCTAAAATAAGTCGCAGTAGCAATAAATGCTTTTACAAACTAAAATAGTTGCACGAAAAGGAAATTGATGATTTGGTTGAATGACCATTGAACAAAGTGATTAAGATTACAATAAAATGATATTAAAGCAAAATGATGAAGAAACAATCTATTTTATTTTAGATATAAACTAAAGTGGTTAAACAGACATAAATATAAATGAAGGTAAGTCGACATTTAGATTTACTAACTATATAAATAGTATTTCAAATAATAAATTTTTTGATAAAAACAAATAAAGGAATTTGGAAGCAAAAAATTGATTACATACAAAATTGTTGTTTGTTGAGAGCAAGAATATTTGCTACAACAAAAAATATTTTAAAATTTACTTGCTCAAAAGAGAGGCGAATATTTTATAGTCTACCATCTATTTGAAAAATATGGAAGAAAATTAAAATGGAATTTTGTTTGCGAATATGTTAAATAAATGTTACATAAATTATAAAAATTATTATATTCTATACCATTACTGATTGGTGGTATTTTTTGTTTTATTTATATGACATGCATTTTGTAGGCAGGAAAGTCGATTTCAAGTTGTATGCCTTCTACTGTGTTTGTTGAAATCAAGCCTGCAAAGCCACTAGTTACTCTACGGACTTATATACAGTATCAACATATCGAATATACTATACAGAATTTTGGTATTCAAAATCTTTAAAATCGATCAATAAATAGCTCAAGTAGAAGAAATAATTATTTACTTCATTCGTCATACATTTACTATTGCATACCCACAGGCTAATGAAAGTTATATAAAACTAAGCACATTTGTATTACAAGTTTTCATAAAAAAAAATGTTAAAAAGATAAATAATTTATGTATTTTAAATGGCATACTTTGTAAAACATAAATTTGAATATTAAATGAAGCATATTTTTTGGGTGGTCAATTAAAATAATAACACTGATTGGAAAAATATATCATATTTAAATTGCAGATTTAAATTTTATACACGCTGAAAGTTAGTGAATTTTAAACATTTTTATGTTATCGTTAAAATTTATTTTTAATTTATTTTTTTTATTTTTATTTTGTTTTTTTTTTTTTTTTTTTTGTAAAATATATTTTTCTGTTTATTGTTTTAAGCGCTATTTATGCAAAAAGTGTAATATAAACTAATGCATACATAATTTTAAAATAAAGTAGTTCTTGGAATTTGAAAATTTAAATACATTTTCTACCTTTTCTCAGAGAATTTTCATGCAAATACGCATTAAGCGATGAATGCATAAAATGCACTATGGGGCTATAAAGTATTATGGTAATAAATAATATAAGAATATTTTACACTATAGACAGACTTGTAACTCATACACTCTTGCAACTTGTTTGTTGCTACGTATATTCATACAGGTAGCACAGAGCCTTTTACCTATTGTTGCTTAAATGTATGTTTAGAAACTATATTATTTGTACCTTCATAAATATTTATTTGGACTTTTCTTTTCCTTTTTAATAATTTTTTCATAAATTCTGATTCAAAATTCTTGCAATAAGTTCTTGCCTAATTGTTAAGTATTATCTGTAAAAGCTCCTATAGAATGTATCTTATGACCCTTGACTTCAAAAAAAAATTCCAGTAATCATCAAGTAGGCTGATCTGAAAGGCGACTTGGAAATGCATTAAATAAAAGGACTATTTTTTCGTGAACGGATTATGCAGTTGCACCACCCTGTTGACACTACATTTCCTCTAATTTAAATTCATTCAATTTTCGGTAAATAAAAACCAATTAATAAACTGTGTATTGATCCCCACTTGAAAACAGTATTAACCAGGTACTTATGGTGAGCAAACAGTTCACTATTCTATGCATTAGACCGTCTCTTAGTGTAATCGAGCCAGGGTGTGATAAACGACGAATAATCTAACGCTATGCTATTTATACTAAGAATCATATAAAGGTCCGATTCATAACGCTTTTTGGGTGCGAGAATAGCGTTTCCACTTAAGATCACCTTTAATTGCGACACTGAAAGTGAAAGGGAATTTGTATTAGTGTGTCTTCGAAGGTGGGCAACCGGACAAAGACTACACATTGAATTTATACAAATATAGTAAGACCGAAAATCACTTACGCGTCTGTCGTTTGGTGGCCGAGGCTACTCAAGTTACAATTAAGAGGAAGGTAGTTGGGGTTTTAAAGGATTGCTTTCATTGATATGTATATACAGACCGTTTAATTTATTTAGAATAAAAATGGCTGCAACACAGTTACGTCAGCACCACTTGGCATAGCTTTGGGTGGAATTTCGGGCATGGGAATATTCTGCACTTTGTCTGTAATAATGTTTATGAATATCAACTGCCGATGAAGAGCATGAGTCAATTAAAGTCGACAAGCATCATGGCATCGCTTTGGCTGAAATTTTCGGCACACATAAATTCTGTACCTTTTACGTATTGACATTAGGGAAAATCAGATGCCGAAGGATCACATGCATCGAAGTTGTCGATTGGCTACGTATTTTGATTGACTCCATATTCTTAGATATCGATATTAGTATTTTTACTAATACCTCCGTAAAGGGCGTAATGGCTGGAACAGGAATCTAATCAATTGAGCTTAGCCTCTTTTGCTTTTTTAGTAGGGAAGTTAACGTGTCTGCATACTAGTATAAAATGCTTTGATTGATACATGCGTTGAATTACCTGACGAATGGTAGAATTCAAGGGCAGAAAATTCTCATTTCAGTCCAGTGGGTTTTACAATGTATAAGAAAAGGACGTGAACTCTGTACTGGTGCTTAAATGTGTTTTGAAGCTCAATAGATGCGCCTCCGTGAAAGTGGTGACTGCTGTGGGTTAGGAGACACGGGAACGAATGAGGCAGCAGACAATTTTGTAATGAAAAGATCTGCGGTGGCATTCTGTGGACCAGAACCCAGAGCTGATCTGAGGGATTCAATAATTTGGTTAAATGTCTTTCATTGGATGGACTTTGTGAACTTAAAGGGGTATAATAGACACCCACAATGTAAATAGGCTCTCCTGGTGCTCAAAGAGGCCCTTGGCAGGAGTGCAGTTAAGGTAATCAAATGTACTCGAAGAACCTCGAGCTCGATAATCAAGACGGATTATATTTGGTGAATGTTAAAACAGCAGTGCATGTGAAAAGCGAAGCAGGTACGCATGAAGTGTTGCAGTTCATTGTGATTAAAAGTGAAGTCTAAAGAAAATGCTTGTGATGCCACGGGAGGAGTGAGTGAGACAGAAACTACCTATTTGGCGACCCTGAGATCTGTGGGAAACAAAGGAGGATAAAAATAGAAATGGTTATTTCCCCAACATGCATATAGAAGTGGTATTACCCAAGACTTCCTCGCTAAAAACTGAGCCCGACGACACCTACACCTTATATGGCGAACCATGTGAATGTGTTCACTCTTTTTACTTCAAAGTAATCTTACAATCTTGTTGGTTTACTCTTCTTACAGATACAAAAATTAAAAATAAAACTTTGTATTCTTTTTCAAATTTTCCCTTCCCATAGTGCTTTCTAGCTTTGCGTTTACGCTTTATCTTTTGTAAATATTTTTCTTTGTCCAACAAACTTTTTGAATAATTTTTTTTCTTCATGCCACATTTTCTCCTAGCAATTGTATGTGCGTATATATTTTTTCTTTTTTAACAAAATAAACTTCATTCTCTGTATAAACGCCACATAATGGCTATTTGCGATGTTGGTGGTCAAACATGTTTAGAGTAAAAATAATAATACTTAATGATGTATAGATGACAGGTTGGCGTTGAAAATGTTGATGGTTCTTTTATAGTTTATGGTGCAGTCTTTGTTATTTCTACTTAAATACATCTTAAGTCTTGTTGTGGCAAGTTTCCTTCATGAAGGTTTTGGTGTCCACACTTGATGTTCAACATAATTTAGCTCGTACCTTAAATGTAAATAATTATTGTTTTGGAGTGTGTGTGTGTGTGTATGTGAGTGTTTGAATACTTACATACTCGTTAAAAAAAACAATGCATTCATGCCACAAGTCTAGTCATAATGATGTGTGGCAGGTATTTAACTATGTTTATGAATATTACACTTGTTTTAATGTATCAAAACGTTCTACGTTTAATGCAAATTGATTTTTCGTTTCCTTCTAGTTGTTGTTGTTATTGTTGATATTGCTGTTTTTCATTAAAACTTATTATTATAATTTTGTTTTGCCTTTAAACCTCAGGTACTGCAAGTTCCTACTCTACCTCAAGTTTTTATTATTTTTAATAGTCATCATTATCAACGAGGGTAAGACAGAGAAGCGTGTAGGCATTCCCAAGTTAATTAATAATTATTATATAAAATGAATGATGAGTTTTAAAATGCAAAACTCTAAGTAGCGCTTAAATGTCTACGAAGTTTTTTCGATAACTCATGCATAAATAAGGTAAAATTTATAAGTTTTAGAATAATGACTTCAAGGTGGTCTTAGGAAAAAGGATTTGCAAAATCAAATTAGTTGCCAGCCTGTTAGTAAAAAGAACATCTTTCTAAGAGAGAAAAAATTGTTTGACATTCGAATTTCTCTTTGAATTTTTTTTTCTTCTTATTTCATTACATTTCTTTTTAACAATTTTGCAATACTCCATCAATTCTTGGCTACAACACTATTGGCCACTAAAAAAAAATAAGAGGAAAAAAAAACTGCTAGAACTGTTAATTAGCCTCAAGGTGAGTTCTGACTTGGCCAATGCAATAAAGCTACAGTTTCATAAAAGGAATTCTCTAATAAATTTGTAGCCTGTAAAACAACTATTGCTTTTGGCATAAAAATTGCAGCTTCAAAATAGGATTTTAAAAAATAACCACATGATGTTTAACAACATATTTAGACAAGAACAAATAGTATATAAGAAAAAACGCAGTAAGTTACACTGTTTCATAGCAAATTTTAGATGTATACAAAATTTATTTAAATTATTCAAATATCAAAAATTATGAGTTTCCTAAAACTTTCTAATTCTTTCTATTTTGGAGTTCAGACTTAAACAAACATGATAACCGACCTAATTGTCTTTAATTTTTTAAAATCCAGAATTAAGTCTTGCTATCTTAATAACTAAGAAGATTCACGACCTTCTATCTTTAGCGGCATATTAGTGGAATACCTTTCAATGATATTTCAACAACCTTTATAGTAATATCTAATGTAGGAAACGTCTGTGTTTAATCAAACTAGGAGATTCAGGCTCTATTTAGTCTTTCTTTGTACTGAAAACTATTAAAGGAACCCTGGCAGGTCAGCTTAATAAAAACCTTAATATAACACCAAAAGGAAAGATAACTTTCTCACGATGTTAAAGACGTCAAATCTTTCCTCTTTCGTGCTAAACGTGCCATATAGAGAGCAATTCATTTTTGGGCTATACTCTATTCAATTTGCTAGTTTAATTTAAAATTTACAAACAAACCTTAATCAGCACGCCAATTTTCGTCAATCTATCTGAAATTTCCCTGTCCAAATAATTTGTATGAAGAAAATCGAAATAAGAGACTCCATTAGTTTCTTCATTAATATTTTCACGGTTCCTTCTTCTTGCTTCTTCTCTACTAGCTTGAGTTTTATTACTTTGACGAAGCCTCATGTTCTATTTCAGTTTTTCTGGCTTTCCACCGTCTTGATTATGTTTTGTATTGAAACAGACCAATACTATCTTGGGTCCCTTTTGGACTTCCTTCGCTCCTCAGTGGTTTCGAGATTAGTGATCGTTATCCCTAATTTAACTGAGTCTCGAACCTTAACCGGCATTTGTTCTAGATTACATAACAATTTCTCACTGCCGTCTTAAAGTTATCGACAATCCTTCTCACACAGTCCTTTAAAATCACCAGTATTTCCTTTAGACTGAGGTGTCCCATAGCTTCCATATTTAATTTGTGCTTCTTTGTGATCCTCAGTCTTCCACTTACCGTAGCTGGGCATTCACCTATTAAAGGCACTGCTGTCTCAGCATCCTCCAGACACATTCTACAAATATGAGCAACCATGATTTGTATCCTCTTCAGATGATATTTCCATGTCCTGTAATAAACATAGTTTTCCAGCTTTTGTGTTGACTTACTCTAATGACTCCAATGTTTCGATTATTGATAATTACTGCGTCAATTCGAGTCCCTTCCTATCTAACCAAGTCCTGATATTGTTATCGTATCGTTAAAATACAACTCCATTTTGTTAATATGGCATCAACACATCCAACTATTTTGCTCTCTGAAGGATTTTCCAGCCTTAGATCATCATTGTTTATAATATTACACAGCAATGTTACAGTACCGATCATTATAGGACCACTGCTATAACACTATGTGTTTTAAGGCTTTCTTCAATATTGTGCAGCAGCTTTCTGTTATAAAAGCAGTTTTAAATTTTATTCAGCAGGTAGTAGAGAAAATATAAATTCTCCAACTTTGCTATTATTCGATCCCATCGCGCGGCATTCAATGCATTTTATTATTCCAAAGTGACAGTACTTCTTATTTGCACCTCTGCCTTCTATTACTGATTTTATTATCGATGTTACTAGTCCAATTACATCGATTCATGATGCTTTTCTACTTGCGGAAGCAATTTGTTGTATTTAAGTTTCTCCAAGAGAATTCACATAGTATCAAGTAAGCAGATGAGCTTTTGTAATGAGGTTTAATTTAAGGATTTGTTGGGAATAATCTACAATTAACGCTTAAATATATTCTACTCTATACGGTCGTCGTTATTCTCTTCCATACCCTCAAGTATATTCTACTCTACGTCTACGCTTTGTTTGGTCAAATATGGTCTACTGTATATCTACTGTATATTCTACTCCATATTCGTCCTTATTCTCTTTCATACGCTCAAGTATTGTCTACTCTTTACGCTGGTCTTTATTCTACTTTGTATGGTTAAATATGGTCTACTCTAGACTTTCGATTATATTCTACTCTACTCTAACCTATAGTTAAGGTTGCTCCAAATGCTTGAGTGTATTTTTTTTTATCTCTTGACTATAGTATTTCCTATCTGCTAGACTATAGTCTCCTTTGTACACTATTTTTCGTTAATTTTTATTTATTTTGGCAACCCTGGGCTATAGTATATTCTACACGTTAGAATATACCCTGATCTATAAACTTTCTTAAAAATTTTAATTTTCTTTTGAAACAGTGTAATTGTGTGAACAAACAAATTCATGTTCTTCAAAATTTTACATAAAATTCTTGTTGCACAATACAGGTATCTAACTAGATATATATAAAAAATAGCTCATAAATGTGTATACATAAGGAAAATTTAAAGATAGACAGACTGTAAAAACGATAGCATGAATATTAAAGTGAAGTAGTAGTAAAAGCCATTTACGACATTCAGTCTCATGCTGAGAATGATGAGTGATAGAAAAGGAGAACAAAACCCAATAAAATGCAATCAAATTTACGAAACAAAAATACTTAGTCTTAACACGCAATTTTCAATTAAGAAAAATTTTGTGTTGAAGAGCAGAGAGTCTTAAAGTGAAGCAGCCCTCAGATGGAGATTTGAAGAGCGTGAAAATAAAAGGTAAATATTTTTGGAATCGTCTAGTGAGTGATTACCTCAATTCTTTATTCTTCTTTTTTTTGGGAACCTTACAACCTTACTAATCATTGCGATAAAACTATACTTCAGACTACAATCTAATCCAAAGATAGGACTACTCTAGAGCTTATAGCATAGACGAGGCATAGCGATGATTAAATCTATACAATTTATTATACTATGGAAGGAAGGTATAGCAGCCTGCTGTTATTTACCTGACTTCGGTTTATTTTAATGATCCCTTTTTGATACCCCTGTAGATAAAAAGAGAAAAAAAGAAGAAATGATTCGGTTATATAATTAAACGTTGGATAATAAAATTAGGAATAAAGATAGAAAAGAAGATAGATTGTTATCTGATTCATCAATCATTTCCGGGGAAGCGTGCTCTAGACGCGGTTAGAGTCTAAATTCTGGATTGGTCGAGGGAACCACCCACACTGCCTTATAAAAGTATTAATTTCAGCAAGACTTTGTGCTGCCTATCTCTGACAGGCTTTGTGGTATGCAAGACTCTAAAATAATCCTTCGACTTTTGTCCAGCGCTTGACAATGACATAGAAAGTGATAAATGGTCTCCACCTCTTCCTCTTCTTTGTCTTAATAGCTTCTACAGATGTCATTATGGGGCATTCTCATTCTTCTTTCATAATTTGGGACACTACAGTGACCAGTCAACGTAGTCAGAATGTCCCTTAGCCACATCCTGTTAAATCGCAGAAGCCGTTAGGTTCTCCTTGGATCCATTTTAGGCCATTTCATTCGCGAAATATAAGACTCCCATCCCCAAAATTACTTAGAGGAATCTTTAGTGGAAGTAAAAATTTAAAAGCCGTAGTTACTGAGAGTTGGGAAAAATCTAAGTTCTTCATAAATCTGGCATGGCCTGTAGTGCAAACCACCAACAGCGTAAAGTCTCACCGCCGCGATCATATATTGTTTCCTTGCCCTGGTTGGAGTTGACTTAATTGCACCTGTGTACAATGTCGCCATAATCCGTAAAATCTTCTCAACCTATCGTAGATTTGCGATGTGGTCCATGGCCTTTTACCATACTATAATTTTATAGAAAAATTAGGTCTGATGACTGCCTCATATAGACATATTACATTACCGGGGGTTGAACTCCAGGTTTTGCAAATGATGCATCTACATTCACAGAGAGCCGTCAACGCCTTTGATACTCTTCCTTCTATATTTATCCTCCAGGATAGCTTGCTATCCTAAAAGACCCCAATATATGTGGCATTAACCCATAAAGCTTAAGATACTCCGTCAAGTGTAAGGAGTATAAAGGATGATATCTTGTACCTTTTCGTAAAAAAAACAAGTTACGTCTAGAGGAACGACTCCCATATTCATAAGCTTTGAAAACATATATATACTTTATGGGGTCGGTTCATAGGTTAGGTTAGGTTGAAACAGAGGGGCACTAAAAGCCCAAACCCATGACAGGTATACATTTATGCCCAGTTGGCATGTTGTGCGCTCCATGTGGGAACCGGAATTCCCAATTTAAAACCATAATCATAATATCCATAAATAAATATCGGACTAGTTCAAGAACTCAGTCCCCTCAATGTAATTCCTTATGGATCTCCAGTTTGAGTTCTCCAGGAACTCCAAATTCGGCATAGTATCCACTGTAAAATTCTCGCGTCTAATATGCCCAAACGCAGGACAATGACAGAGATAGTGTATCAAAGTCTCATCCTCTTCCTCGCATGCATGTTGTCATGCGAGCTAGATAAATTCTCAACTCCGTATGACCTGTAATCACACTGGGGTCGGTAATAAATATCGTAGAAATTTCACACGACCCTTTCACTCTCTGTGAAAGGTAAACAAAAAAAATTTTAAATCTTATTGTAGTGTTTAGAATCCCTGTACAAGTAGACATTTTTAGCTCGTAAAACTGATGTTAACTCATCACCAACTGCATACATGAATGACTGATGAAGAGTTGAATGGGTCAGGCCGGTTGGCCAAATTTGCAGTGTGAATAACTTTTTAATTACATTTACATTTTGTCTATAAGTATTTTCTGAAATTTTATTTTTTCCGCAAATTTTCAACACAAGTTATTTAAGGCTGTACAAATTCCTATGTTAGCCATTATGATCATGTTATGGGTAATAAAATATAATTGACAAAATTCCTAGACAACCTGAGGTTCAATTAATTATCTTTAGAAGTAACTAGCAAAAAAAAAATTGTACAAGTATCTTAAACCTGTCGTTATTAGATTCTTCTACAGCCACAAGTAACACTTGTATTCATAAATGTTCATCTTAACTGCTGGCTGTGCGTTAAAAACACACTTTTATTTACAATTTGTATACACACTATGGTCAATTATTTTTTTTTTGCAAATTTTGCTAGTATTTATTAAAAAAACATTTTTCCCCCCCCCCCATTCATTTATATTGTCGCTTGTATCTTAACGGTCATCATAAAGATTTATCTCAAATGTTTTTTAAACATAAAAATTTAATTTTGTCTGCAGTTAAAAGCTGACTATTTTTCGGTTGATGTGTTGCCACCAAAATCTGGTTTGTTTCGAGTTTCTTTAGTTCTGCTGCAATGCATGCATGAATGAATGAATGAATGTGTGTGGCAAATATGAAATTATGACAGGGTTTTTAGAAGATAAAAAAAAATATTAAAATACTCGTTTAATTTTTATGCAAAATGTCTGACAGATTTTAGATTATGGCTTAAAAAATAACAAAAATTTTTACATAGATTAGTGGAAACATTTGCAATTATTTGTTTTAGTTTGTCAAATGAAAAAAATTTTAGTTTTAACATGGTAAGCCAAGAGTCACAATGGTGTTTAGAATTCTCATAGCTTTTTCGCTTAGACATAATTTTCAATTTTTTTTTTCTGTTTATAAACGTCGTGTTAATTTTCAAAAAAAATAAGGACCAATTATCCTTTCCGCACCAAACCGTACACTTAGATGGGTGTAATTCTCGCTGTTGAACTATTCTCGGATTTTCCGTAGCCCATATCCTGCAGTGTTGCTTATTAACGAACCCACTTAATTGAAAATGAGCTTCGTTGCTCATAATTAAATTATAAATAAAACTATGATTTTCTTCTGCTTTTTGTCGGAAAAAACTGCATAATAAAGTCGTTGCTGGTAATCTGTCGGTTTTAATTCTTTAACAAGCTGAATCTTGTATGGAAACATTGCTATCGAGTGCAAAATTCTCTGCAGCTATGCTCGTGAGAGGCCAAGTTGTGTTGAACGTCTCCTATTTGATGTTTCTCCATCTTCCCGAATACTCCTCTGTTCCAGTTCAATATTATCATCAGTGTGCACCATTCGTCCTCTGCCAGCACCAGGAAGGTTCTTTACTGTCCATTGTTATAGAAAATTTGCAACCAGACGGTTTATTGTTGACTCTAAGGGTCCAACCTGCACATTAAAATAACAACGATATGCACGATGAGTCAAAACAATGGACTATTGATTTGAAAAATAAAGCTCAAAAATTTGTGCACGCTGTTCAATTGACTACTGCTTCATTTTCAATTCCGCAAGTTTTCTTTACAAAATACTGAAAGGAAAAAAAATTTTAATAAAAAAGTTATAAGCAATTTAAGCCCCTTCGGTAATTTTGGGCCACCCAATATAAATAGAACCAGGAGAATAAATAATGGAGAGATTCACAACTAACCAAGTAAGAGTGCTATATTCCGCCATTCCGAATCTAATGATACCCTTTACCATACCTTGCACATTGCTATAACGAACACATCGTAGCTTAGCCTAGACCTCATGTTAAATGCCATTTTTATATATTATTTCTGCCTCCGTCTTTGATTTGATTTCATTACATAGTTAACTGTTTTCTATTAGTCAAGCTCTTTCATTTGTCCTAGACCTCCTAAATAAAGAGTCTTGTTAGACTGGGATGCCGATAGAGCACATGAATCAAGTGAAAATGGTCGGAAGGCTATATCGAACGCATAGCTAATCGATAAGTGCGCAACGAGGGTATGAATAGTAACATCAGTTTTTTCACTGATAAGCAATATGAGAATTCTGAACCTCGTACTTAAAGAGGATAGACACACTCAGATCGCGGTAGACTGAGAATCACAGGTAAGGAAACATTAAATGTGGATGCTATGGGGAACATCAGTCTTACGAAGATGCTGGCTATTACGAAGGTTACGGTAAGAATTGTCGGCAGTGTGAAATTGGTTTTCAAATCTAGAATAAACATCAGTAGTGGCTAGCTTTAAGTGAATGAATGGATGCCGATTGGTAGTCATGAAATCACTGGGAACGAAGAAAGTCGATAAATCTAGAATAAACACCAGTAGTGGCGTGGCTTTTAAGTGAAAGAAGGAATGCCGATTGGTAGTCATGAAATCACTGGGAACGAAAGGAGTCGATCTGTCTAAAATAAACACCAGTTGTGGCGTGGCTTTTAAGTGAAAGAAGGGAATGAAGGGTGTTAAAAAGGGACCAGAAATGTAATGGTCTGCATGGATATTCCCCTAACACTTATATAAAGATTTTTTAATATATTTATGCAGTTTCTATTTATCATCGGCAAACTTTTTTCAGTGCCTTTAATTTAATACTAAGTTTATCGGCAATAAAAATCCTCTTCTGCATAAAAAACTCACTGTATAAAAAAAGACCAGAGAAAGGGCGATATTTTTTCGCCGCAAATAAAAGAATATAAATTTGGTGATCCTAATACCTTTAATATTTCCACTTATTTTTGTTTACCTTCAGCAAAAAAAGGTTTAACCTTTAAATACTCTGCTTAACCCTTTAAAATCGTTCAAGTGTAGGAGGCTTTATTGAATGAAAGCCACAATGTTACTGTTTTTTTTTAAATAATTATTTATTATGTCGCCTTTTAATTTCCAGCTCATAAAACTAAACCTATTTACAACAAAAACAAAATACCAAAAACGGAAATAGAATTATTTAAGTATTTAATTTATGGCCAGAGTTTTATAAGCTGGACACGAGCACAAAATTTTTAATGAAACCACAAACAAAAGCATTTGTATGCGTGTGTCAAATAAGACATGGACAGGATTTAAATTCAAATTTTGGCTTCAAACAAATATACAAATAGTCCACACATGTCCGCACAGTAAGAAACCAATAAATTACTTTTGGAACAAATGTTAATTTGATCATGAATGATTCTAATTTAGTTGCTTGTATGAGAGGAGCATAAATATATATGAATAAATGAAAGCGTGTTTGTATGCATGTATGCAAACATGTTAGTGCGTATGTTTGTTTGGCTAAAACTATTAGTTATGCTGCCTTCGCATTGTGGTTATATTTTTGTTTAAATTGAAATTTTTGTCGATGTTTTTCCCCTCTCTCTCTCTCTATCTGTCCGTCTGTATATTCATTGGGTCGTTATTAATGTTTATGGGAACCAAATAAAAAAAACACGTCCGTTGTTGTTTTTACCTCAAGTCAATTTGAATTTAAATATTATTGTAAATGTATAATCTAAGTATGTAATACGAATACAATGTGATTGTGTATCCTTTTTCTTTGAGACTACCTACAACCACTTAAATGATCAATGATCCACATTGTCTGCATATTTAAATTTGTCCATCAACATTTATTGTAGAGTCCTCAAAAGAACAACAACAATAATAATAAAACAGAAAAAAAACTTTTATTTGGTCGCCTACATTATGAAGTGTGTGTGCCTCTTATAGGAGCACATACAAGCACACTCGTTTCTCTGTCACTTCTACCACACTTTTATCTCCAAATGTTTGTCCCTTGTTAATGGTTTGATTGTGTGCCAAAGTCTCTTGCTGTGAGCAATTTCCAGCAGGCCAGCCCAGTGATTCCTTTTGTTGCCATCGTTAGTTGATATTATAGTTGTTGTATTTCAAATACCTTCGTTGTTGGGTCGTTTGGTGGTTTGTGAGTCAAGTTAATTTATGCAATATTCAAAAATTTTGTAGCGTTGTTTAGAGTAATGTTGAAAATGTTGTTTATAAAAAGTAGGCTTTATTTTTTGTGTTTGCTGTAGTACTATGCAAGGAGAGGAATAAAGTTTTATTTTTAATATTTTCCTGAAAAAAAAGGTATTGGATTGATAAAATTGCCCTTTTTTCCATATTTTTTTCAAGTCCACTTCTAAGTGACATATTTTGTATGGTGTAAAATTACTGTTAAAAATATTTTTTCCATATTCTTAAGCATTCTTTTTTTCAAATTGTATTAAAGTAAATTTTCATACTAAGAGTGTTTTATAAGCTATGAGCTGATAATGGGTCAAATTTGCTGATTTGCAATACCAAAATTTTTGATAATATTTCTGAGAAACTGATGCTACATACAAGTACTTGGGATTTATGAGGGCTTTATAAAGTTGATTTCAACGCTCACAAGAATGAATAGTTGATCGTACATAAATCAACATCTCTATAAGATCGTTATCAGTCCTCAAGTATCTTAGACGGGATATCCACTATACGATTGCCTAGGCTTCTGTGTCTCTTAGCAGCCATCGCAGGACATTTGTAGAGTAGGTGCAAAAACCGATTTATCCTTGTCCAAATCCATACAGCACAGATAATGATCGTAAAAAAAATTTGAAATATTTTTTTTTATTTTTTAATTAAAAATTTTTTTTTTTTATTTTTTTGTATAAAAAAACTGCAAAAATAATATTTGTGAAATATAATATTTTGACTTTGTGTAAACAATTACAATATATAAATATTCTTAATTCTCTTCCCATTGTGCTTTGCGCTGCAAATAATGCTTTTCAGTTCATATATTTTAGCCTTATTTTGTTTGCATTTCACCCTTTTACATTTTATACACTCTTAACCGTTTGTACTATGCCCAGCTCTGTGTTGCTTATTCTCTCTTCAAAAAAAAAAAAAAAAAAAAAAAATAATAACTTTTTGTAGAACTGAAAAATTGTATCAAGCGGCTTCCTCCACATCATTATACACACAATACCAGAAACAATTTAGTGAAAAAATTACTACAACAATAAACAAAAAACACTAACAACAATAAAAAGTTAAAATAAATTTCACAAAAGTAGAGAAAAACAGCAACAATAATGTTGATTTTTAGTGTTAAGCCCTTAATTAAAATTCTTGTACAACACAAACACTTTAATGCCTTTTTGCATTTGGGCAAAATGCTGTTTAACAGGAGGCTTAAAATATCAGCCAAACAGCAACACAAACAACAAGCGAGCAGCGAGCAAAATTTAAAAAACAACAAGAATTATGTAGTTTTGTTGTGCTCCAAAGTACAATGTGATGTAAATTGATAAATTTTCTAAAATGTTTTTGAATTCCTTGTTTTTCAATCGCTGTATGTTTGTTTACAGAATTGTTTTTTATTTTAAATTTTTAAGTAGATTGTAGGCAAACAGTTAAACTAGTTTGTCGAATGATTTACATAAACCAATAAAAACAGAACAAAAGCTGGAAATTTTTTTAATATAAAATTAAAAAAAAAATATATTTTAAGAGTTTAATTGTTTACTTTAGGTAAACAATTGTAGAATGTTATGCAAGATTAAAATCAGGGCTAAATATTGTTTTTTTTTTTTTGGATTCTTGACACAATGACGAATGTGGCTGTGTGTCTTCTACTTGAAGTTGTCAACTTAAGTTATTTTATTTTAGTGTTAATAATAGAGAAAATCTTTGCGGTATAGAAGGAAGGTTACGGGTATACCCCATATAAATTATTATTTTTCCTATACCTACAGAGCTATATTGGTGAGGCACGCTTAATTTGCTTTGGGCTAACGCTAAGTACAAACTTCAAATTCCAAAAAAATCTTGGCGGAACAGGAGAGGGTGGAGGTACCCCCATACAAAATAATTATTAATTAATTAATATATATGATTTTATATTACCGCGCGCTCTTGCTGAAGTGCCTGCCATTGAATGACTTGGATTAGGGAATATGTAATAATTTCTTAATTTTCTCTCACAATGTTTGATTTCAACGTGTGACTTCAAAAGCAACGTTCCTATTTGACACCTATTTCTTGCCTATTGATGTAAAGTTTTATGTATTTTAAGAGAGTATGTTTAGTTTTCATGGCACTTGATATTTTTTGGTAAAAATACCGTGAAATTACAGCCTTTGGCCCTTATGAGCTGTACTTATCTAGGACAAGTAAACAGCTAAATGAGCCGTTTGTCGTTCGCTGCCGTTTTCCGCGTACATTACCCACCGCCACTATGGAGAATAATTTTTCATATGAAAAAAACATTATTTACAATATGATGACCAATTGCAATTTTGGCAAGTGTTCAGCCGGAGTTTTTGTATCCAAGGCATACCATATTGGTTGAGAACATCATCGCTGTACGGTAAAGTATGTAGAACCTAAAGTAATTGACAATTCGTCGCGACCACAAATACAAAATTTGGCAGTCTTTAATTTAGCCCTGGTAAATACTCGTAAGAATTCCAACCATTGCTTTAGCTTAAAACAAATGAACATACACAACGTCGTTTCTATTCAAAGAGCGCTTTAGAGTATTTAAAACAGCAACTCAATTTTGTCTCATACTGATTTTAAGTGACAAGATGGGTATTCCTTATGAAGTAATGCTATGAGGTATACCATAGGTAGTATGCAAAAGCCAAAGCACCCACAATATAACTTGTTTTCGCTGTGGGCTTTAGACAAAAAGTATTATTGGACCGTACATTTTTAAAAATGATTTTATTGAAGTCTTTTGCATCAGTATTCAGTGCTTTAGATCAGAGATAATCATTTTCTTACCCAAGTAAACGATAATCTGCAGGTATAATTTGAAGTTATGGTTAACTTACGATTCGAAAATTCAGATTTTGAGACTTTGTTTTTTTTTTAATTGTTCTAAAGTCTTAAAATTACACCAATCAATTGATGTCCTCGAAGTCAACGCAACACAGAGTTGTCTTAATTTAAAGCTAGATCTATAGTTCAAACTCATTGAAATAAAATAAATGTATAAATAGTAAATAAATGATCAGCTAGTGGCATTACTACACATTTTATTAAAAAAAAATGCTGGAGTTATGGTCAATTATATCGTTACCGCAACAGGATGTAGTTTTTGATTTTTTATTTAAAAATTTAGCTGTAATTGATTCGGGCGAGATATGGTTTCAACAGGATGATGCTATGTTATGTATGTTATGTTTTTAGTAAAGTCAAAATTGGGTGATATACTGATTTAAAAAATTAACCTTTAAACTGGCCTCCGAATTTGTGCGATTTGACAACATTCGATTATTTTTTATGTGTGTATTTTTTATGAACTGTTAAAGCAGCAACAATTGATGCTCTGGAGGACAAAATTTTTAGTATTATTTGTGACAGACGGATGTAAATACAAGAAAAAGTAGCCTTAATTTAAACGTATAGAATTCGCTTCGTCGAGGACACCATCGGTGGGTAAATAAATGTTCAAGTTTAAATGCCATAATGTATTGATTGATTTTTTTTTTGTTCAATGGGGCTTAAAACAGGTCAAGCTATTGAATTTTTGAATTTATTGGAACTTTTGAAATTATATATTTAAATAAAACTTGCAATAAATTGTATATTTCCATTAAATTTTTGACATACATATTGATTATAAAGGACATTTTAAATTCTACACATTTCTTAAGCAAAAAAAAATCTTTTCACCCTCTACATTTCCTAGAAAATATACAATAAAACTATAAAATTGCTACTTGAATTTTGTTTAACAAAATATTGCTTTTATGTTAAATTCACAGGAATTAATAAAAATTTAATAACCACTTTATATTCTCGATTATGCCAAGGTTCATATTTTAAATATGATGTTGCTTTTGCCATACAATAAAATCAATCATTAACAATTGTGTATGCATTTTTTTTCCTTTTTACATAAAATTTATGAATATTTAAATACGGAAAAAGCAACAAAAACCCCCTAAAGAGCAGTTAATCACTTTAGTGGAAATTTAATAAAATAAACTGAAAATGTTGTAGATTTCTCTCTTCTCTGTATTTTTAAAAATGTATTTTTTTTATGGTTAAATTATGCAGTATTTTAAATAATTAAATTGCTAACGTTTACAGCAACGACAACAGAAACTATTGCAAGTTTTACACAAAGCCACAATCAACCAACAACTCATTGTAGTACTATTGAAACAGCAGTGGCAGCATAAAGTACTGCTGCTTCTGCCGTTGATGATGAAGGCAATCATGAAGATGACGTAGTGATGTTCATTTAGTTTTTTGAGCTTTTTATTGTTTAATAAAAACATTTTTAAAAAATGGACTTGATAGTTATAAAAAGCAGGACTTTAAAATAATGAAAACATAGATAATAAAAAATTTCATTAAAACGTTATTAAATGAGCATACCATCACGGAATCACTAAAGTTTTTAACAACCATTTTTGGTGAAGTAAAGTGTTTAAAATTACTTTAAAAAAGAAATTTTAAGTCAGGGATATTTAGGAAATTAAATTATTTACATACATAGTATACAGAACTAAAACATGGACGGCAAATTCAGAAAACTAATTGTTTAAAGGTTAAATTTGTATTAATTTGCACTTCTGATAACACTTTTTACATTGATTAAAATTGAGTAATTATTCGAATCAAATTATATTTCAGAAGAAATTTTGTAACTTGTTTTTAAATGCATTTAAAAAAATTTCACCTAGAAAATTCCTAAAAATTTAGAAAATTTTTTTTATGAAATTCCTTCACATCTCTGTCCTTTATTATTTCCATACAACATAATGCATTTGTATAAGTGTGTAGAATAACTTCATTGCCGCTCATTATGTCTTATGTCCACTTGCAGTGATTGCGCTTTCCGTTTAATGTAAAAAAAATAAAGCAATGCCCGAGCACATTCATTTATTTGTCATCTCTTTACGAAATACGTTATAAGAGATCTATATCTATGGACGGTTGACAAAACTACTTAAGTCTAGATAAGAAAATTTTCACCTTTCTATATTTATGGATAAAAACTTTAAGAGATGCCACGTATTAAAAAAAGTTAACTGTATTTATTATGAGTTGATTTTGGGCTCTCCTGAAAAATGTGAAATTTTTATAAAAAAATTACTTTATTACTTTTGCTATTTTTATTAATCATAAGCAAAAACGTCGTCAGAATAACTACACTTTATTACTAAAGTATGTCTATTTTCATTGGGTAGAAAGCACGACTCAAGAAGTTTGTTTATAAAATTTAATATTTTGTTATGGATGTTTTTATGGAATATCTCACTCTAAATTTTTATTATCAGATAAAATTATTTTAATTTTTCTTTACTTCTTCAAAGAAAAACAAGAAATTCAAGGAAAATGGGAACGATTTTGACAGCTTATTGGGGCAATAATTGCTCTAACAATCAGCAAAGGCATGATTGCGCACTAGGTTGTTACACATGACATATTGTGGTCTACACGTCGCAATCTCTAAGGACGCAATTAAATTTGATAATTGCTGCAATAAATATTGCTACCTACCGCAAGTGTGAATATTTAATTTGCTTTAAAATTTCATTGCAAGCTGAGTCGCAAGTAGCAAAAGGTGTGGTTGTGTTAGTAAAAAAGTTTTAGTGAGTTGCACTTACATGTGGCAAAGTAGGGTTATGCTGAGACCGTTGGAAGTCTTCAAAGAATTTTCAGTCAAAAAAATTCACCTAATGAGTCGACTATTTGTATACTGGGTAGATTAATGACAGCAAGATTCTTAAGCTTCAACGTACCATTCATTCGAAAGTGTTGCCGAACACCCAAAATCATGAATTCGGCATCGTTCACAACGACTTTAAATATTGTAGCGAAATTTTACGAAACAACTTCATCTCCATCCTTACAAAATTAGACTCAGGCGCTCAAGCTAATTGACCCGCAATTCATTCAATGCGTAGTGCAGCCAAGTGAAGTCTATGCCAAGTTTTCGAAAAATTCTAAAGGAGTTTTTTGGGTCTCAACTGAACGTCATGGATCTTGACGACATGTCGTTTCAGCAACACATCGCTAAATGCTACACCACGGATGCCGAACAAATTGTTTCAAGAAATTCTAATGTCAATTGGCCATCAAGGTGAAGCGATTTAACGCTATGCGATATTTCTCTATGTGAACTCTCGGCTTTTATGCAAATATACGAGAAATAATTGCTGAGCTCAAATCCAAGATACAAAGCGTCATTGGTGGGATACAGCCATATATCTGTAAAAAAGTAGTTCAGTTGTTTATTGAAAGGTTAATAGCCTGTCATCAGAGCCGTGGCGCCATTTGACGGATTTTTTTTACGAACCTTATAGGAATATGTCTTCTTTACAATTCAATAAAAAGCTCATAACAATCTTGAAAAATACGTGTGTTTCTTTTTAAATAAAAATAAAAGAATTTTACTGAGACACTTTTTTACTAGAATTTATATTAAACGTTCAAGATACACATATAAATGAAGTTAGAAATTCAAATAAGTTTCAATATTGATATTAAGAGAATTATTAAAAGACTTTAAATTTAAATTAAGGAAACTTTGATAAAATCTAACGTTTATCTTAAATGTTTTTTTTAGTGGCAATAGCTGATCACTGCCATTTACTCGTTGTGCACAGTAAAACATACACGACCTGAAGCTGTTTCTCTATTTAAATGTTTTGGCATTATTTATTGAAGTACTCTGCAAAGCTTTCATTGAATACATATACTTATACACTTGTGAATATGTGTTTACACATAAAATATTTATTTTCATTGTAAATATATTTTAAAAATCCTTTTTTAACACACAAACTTCAATTTGATATTTTGGTAGCAAATTTTTATTTTTATTTTATTTTAATTTCCATGCAAACGCATGCACACATACACACACTTTTATAACTACACAGTTTAAATTAATTGCGGTCTGTGCATGTATCGTTTGTGGTCTACTTTGAAATGAAATTAATTTTCATTTTTTATTATAATTTTCTTCTTCTTTTTTTCACCTCGCCACCACTACTTTGCACTGTTATTTTTTTACATATTTAATTAAGAAATATCTGGTAGAAATTTAATACAAAATAGACATACTTGATAAAAAAATTTTTTTTAAATAAAATAAATTAAAATATATATGAATGTATGTAAGTGCATACTACAGATTCTTTTTTATTTAATTAATGTAACTTTTTTTTTTAAATGTAATAGCCTACAGAGAATTTTGTGGGTTAAAATGAGGAAGTAGCAAAAAAGAAATTATTTTTAATTGTTAATTATTTTTACAGGGTGTAAATAATGTATTTTAAAATAGGTTTATGTGTAGGGTAATAATGTATAAAACAGCCAAAAAAATCGAAGACATATAACTAAAGGGTGTCCAAAAAAATAATAGATTAAGATTAGGTTGATTGGACAACTGCTTTAAGATCACAATTTATTTGGAACCTGTTGTTATCCTTGTGCTCATACCATTATTCGTTTATATTTCCAGGCTTTAATTATTCTTTACTGTCACCCTCACTATTACCCTCACTGTCCTTTTTTACGAAATTGTCAATTTTTCCCAAATCTCATGTGGAGAGAGAATTTTGTTATCCATTATCCATTCATTGTATGAAATCAGGCGTAGATCCATTTTTTTTGCGCCATCAAACAGACAATTTATATATTCTAATTAAAAGTTAAAATGTCCCGCACAGTATAAACTAGATCCACGCTTGTATATAATGTATCTCTAGAGGTATCCAGTAGTGACCGCTGAAGGGTTCCTTAGATGTACTCCTGCTAAAATTGTCTTTTTTATATCCATATTGAGTTAGATCCATCTGCAGCCTTATTCTGTAACTGGATAAACCTTTAAAAAATATATATAGAGATTTTCGGCTAATATGTATTCTCTAAACATATTTACAGTTTTAGCAATAAATATTGAGCTTAGTCGAGTCACAGAATAAGGCTTCAGATGAATCGAATGGCTGCACGGCCGTTTACTTAAAGACTTAGGCTACACAATTCTCTAAAACTATATTTTTTTTAGAATTGTAACGAATTTATTCCACAGCGTAATTTGATTTGGGAGCTATCTAAGCACTGAAGCATTATGTACCTTGATGGCTTTCTCAATATGTCGATGCCACAATGTCTTTTTAAAACTAATTTTATTTGTTAAAATAAGTCGATCAGGTAAACAAAAAAGCATTGAGTTTGTTTCAGAAAAAATAATAAGGGCAACTTTAAGAATAACGTTAGCCAAGATTGGCATTTACTAACATCAACTTCAAAAGCGAATTATAATAATGGCCCTTAATTTATCACTTAGTTGTGCAAAACTCTCTGCGCCAAGAAAATCTCAAAACAAATTGTCACTGCAAGAAATCAAAAAAGAATATGACACAACTTTGACATTTTAACATGAATTTAAAAAGGTATAATAAAAATATTTTTTCGTTTGTTTATTTACATGTCAGACTACCTGTGTGTGTCTGTCATATTTTCGGATAGTAAGTATCTATGGAGCTCTCTTGGTATGTCTGTCTGTGGAACAAAACAGCCCACACAGCTTTAAAACGTTTATACTTTAGTGAGTTCAAAAAAAATATGAAAAAATCATTTTGGAACAGCAGCCAACAACAATAATAACAAGAGCAACAATAACACATTTAGTGTATGAATCATCATCACTAACAGCATCGTCGTCGTTTTATCATCGACTCAAGTTTATTTTAACAATTTAAGCTTGTAGTTTATAATGGCCGTTTTGATACCTGACAGATCGACAATGCTCGTAAATTGATTAAATACAACAAAAAGCGCACTCACACACATACAGCAACATTTATGATAAACAAAAAACATATACTCAACTTTTTTTTATTTTTTTTGGTTTTTGTATTGAATTGTGCAAAAGCAACCAAATTTCATGTTGTTTTTGGGTCTTTGGTATTTGTTTTGTGAAATATGACTGCAATCAGTGAAACAACAAAATTGTATTTAAAACGGACTACAAATTGGTGTCATGTTCAAAATTGTAGATAATATTTTCGTTATAACAAGGAAAAATTGTTTATGTATTTGGATTTAAAGCATTATTGTCAAATAAATGACACAAAAAAACTTTGCCAAAATCATACAAATGACAAGTTATGGTCAATTTATAATTATAAAAGATTAAAGAGGGGAGAATTTAAGTTTAAAGAGAAGTATTCTTCGATTTATTAAAATGACAGCTGTTATCCGAAAAAAATTAGATATTAATTTTGTTGCTAAAAATGAAACATACTTTCGACAAAGCTAAAATAGGTACATTTGGTTCAAATATAAAGTTCTCATAGAGACAGACAGACAGACAGACAAAAATAAAGAGTTTTCCAATAATAATGATGATTTTGAAGTGACGTGTCGGTCATTTGTAATATATCAAGATCTGTCATTTGTTTTTCATTGTATTCAGTAGTGTTTACAATTTCATAATGGAAAAAATTTGTCAGTTTTATTATCAAAATAATCGTTCTCCAGTTGCCACTTTTTAACCAAGTGTGCGCGTTATTCATCGAATTGTTGAAAATTTTGAGCTAACATTTTCTTTACATAATGTTCAAGTGCCAATAAAACAAAGAACAGGTCGAAGTAATGCAAATATTGCTGCCGTTACAGCAAGTGTTGCTGAAGACCGCAATATGTCGATTCCAAGACGTTCTCAACAATCGATTCTGTCTCAAACCACAATCTGGCAGATTTTGAGAAAGAATTTGGGTTTGCATTCATATAAAATTGTTCTCACTCAAGAACTGAAGCCATTGGATCACCGTAAACGTTGTGAATTTGCGGATTTTGCCTTGAAACAACTTGAAAACGATAACGACTTTTTTAAGAAAATCATCTTTTTCGATAAGGCTGAGTGGTACAGTAAATAAACAAAGCTGTCGATTATGGACTATTTCAAGTGCGATTATTTAAAGTCATTGGTCTTTTGAAATAAACCACACTCTCTTCAATTCATGACATACGACTTGATTTAGTGGAAAAAGTGCTCGAAAATTGGGTTCATCCAATTCGTTCCTGCAGAAGTAGTCGTGGAGGTCATTTGAATGACGTTTTATTTAGAACTTAATTGTATCGATTGTACTTCAATACAATACAATAAAAAACTTTTTAATTTTCTTAACAATAAGTGTGTGTTTTTTTAAACAAATCATATCATTCTTATTGGAAAACCTTTTATGTAGCGAAATCTTTTAAAAACTATAATTCCAATTTTATTTACTCTTAAATGCTGGCCACCTTCGATATTTAATAATCGTCATGAAAAAAGGTGCAACAACAACTATTGAGGTTTTTTGCTATAATTTTTTTTTTTTAGATGTTTTTAAACAAAAGTTTTATTGTATGGTGTCAGAGCATGAATTGTGGTCAAACTTTTGTGCGTGCGACAAACAGGCACGTACGTGAATTTTATTATAAAAAGTTGTATTTGTGAATTTTTTTCCAATTTTTTTTCTTTTCTTATTTCAATTTTATTTTGAGGTTATTACTCACAGCAAGGTATCAAATGGCCAACTGTTTAAATTTTATTTTTATTATTTTACTACTAGTTATTAAATATTATTAAGTTGCATTCTTCTTAATGAATCTTTATACCAAACCAGACAATTTTTTATTGTTGTTAACATAATGGTATAACATATGATACGCCGCACACTGCGTCGATTCCATACAGCGAATGGACAAAAATATAAGAAGTGGTTTCAGAGTTTTAGAATTTGGTACACTACTGTAAAATATTTTATTAAGTTTTATTAATTAAGACAAAGTCTATTTTTTTAAGAAATCGGACAAAGAACACTCCCATATGCCCATATATGGTAAGGACGAAATTTAAAATTTTGGCTACATAACTGCACAGAGAGTCCGAAAAGTCAGAAAAAACAAAAGATTATTTACATCGCGTACTTGTGAGATAATTTTTATTGTGATTGATGCAAAGCCTCTAGGTCCTTTCATATATCCTTTTTCGTAAAAAAGCTATAACTCTTACAAAAGTTGTCCGAATCTCATTAAATATGGTATAGTATTTATAACATATATTATTATTTCTGTCTAAATATACATATTATATATGAAGTGATATTTTAAAATAAACTAGGTTACGTTGAAAAGAGGTTGAAAAAAAGTCCAAACCCATAACAGGTATACACGTATCCCCATGGGCTTGTTGTGCGCTCTATAAGAAACGAACTATTCCCCTAATGAAACCATAATCCTAATTTCGTCAACGTAAAAATATCGACTAGGTCAGCAACCTAGTTCCTTCAATGTAATCCCCTATCGATTTCAAATTTGAATCTCTCAGGCATTCCAAGTTCATTAAAGTTAAAATGTTCGCGCCTAATACGCCCAAACGCAGGGCATTGACAAAAGTAATGTTCCAAAGTCTCCTCCTCCTCTCATGCCCTACATGTCGTTTTATTCGACAGTCCCATGCGAGCTAGATGAGTTCTTAACTCCATGTAACCCGTTATCTCACTAGTTAATCTCCTTAGCCTCGGTCTACTCAGTCTCAGAATTTCCTTCGAATTCCCAAGATTTGTGTCTCCCCATAGTATCCCAGCAAAAATTTATTTTGTACCGGTAAGCAGTAAAAAAGAATCATGCCTTCTTATAGCGCAATATTAGAGCACATTCGTTATAAATGGAAGTCAGAAATTTCTATTAAATATGTTTCATTTTTTATAAAATAACTTACTGCAACTTCTTTCGCTTACGAGGATCCTGGAATGTAAGCGAATGATTACCTCTCTTTACTGTAGTTCTTAAAAAATTTATTGAAAACACATAAAGGAGACATGATATTACTGCATTAACCATGTGTGAAAATAGCAAATAATTAGAGCATCAAAGAGCCCTACCAAATCGGACATCTCATATAAAAATCATGCCTTCCTTAAGCAGGTTGGGAAAGGAGAGTACATTTGTCTCTCCCTTACAAACCTGCATCCGGATATGCAGTCAGTTTTGCTGGGATGTTTGTCACTTTACCGACATTTGCTCCCTGCCATTTCCTGACGTGTTCCTCCATCGCTCAAACTTTAAGTTAATTTTTGAACTGCTGGAAGGGTTTAGCATTTTTCAAGGTTATATAATTTAAAAATTGTCCCATTTTGGATAATTTATCGGCTTCTTCTTTCCCGATTATGCCGTGATGACTTGGAATCCATATTATCTCTAATCGTTTACAATTCGCATGGGAGCTTATCTCACTCTTGCATTGTAGGACATTTCGAGATTAAAGCTTTTCATTCATTAGTGTCCTTATAACTAACTAGATGGATACGAATCGGAGCCACTTTATCAATTTCTTTTATGCATATCTTAAACTTATTTTAATAAGTTATGTGCCTCAAGCTATTTATAATTAGTAAAATTTATGAAAAAATTCCCCAATTAATTCCTTTTTAAAATTTCAGAATTTTTGAAGTTGTAGGACGAACTTGGTTCCGATTTTTCTTCAGTTTAATAAAACAGAGTCTATAGCTTAATAAACATAAATAAAAAAATTCTATACTCCACCAAATTTTGATAAATTTTTAACTATTTAATAATATAGGTGCGTTTTATACAGCAGGAAAAACAACAACAACAAAATTTTTCAACTTTTTTATTCTCTATTTTATTTAAAATATTGTTACGTTTATACCTTTTATAAATGTTGGCTTACTTCCTTTAAATATACCGTGAGTTCTTTTATTGCAATCAAAAACAGTTGAAACTAATTATAAAATTAATAGCACTTTATTTAAACGCACTTAGCTATTGCTTTTATGTCACTTTATGGTTATACACTGATTATCAAACTCACTTTGATACGCACTTTACAAGCTCTACTGTAGTACTGATCCTTTTAGCTGTGTTATTCGACTATTTATAGTAACATATGTGGTGTTCGGTAAAATTCGACAAAGTTCTCGTATGTACACACTAGTTCATTCGAAAGCCGTTACATTTAAATTAGACGTAATGTTAATGTTAAGTAATATGCAGGAATAATAAAAGTTCCTAAAAGTATGCTGCACATAATAACAACTTAACATCATGTTCAAACAACCAGCAAAATAAACTAATACAAACAAAATTACAGTAACTTTAACTACTATAACTAAAATAAATTAAAATGTATTTAAAAATAAATCTGTAACAATAGTTTAAAGTAATTAAAAAACTTAAACTTGAAAAATTTTTGGAAAAATTAAAGTTTCTACAGCTATTTCTCTGAACCAATTTTTACATGGTATTTTCTATTACAAATTAGTTGAGTTTAGCGCCCTCTTGTGAGGATATAGAGAAGTAAATGAAAAAACTTGTTCAGTATTATATTCGGCAAATAATTAGCTTTAAAAAAATAAATATTTTTTTTTCAAATCCGTGATGAGTGATTTCTTGATTTTTGGGTATGGGCAACACACTGTGCGACGCATTGTGTTTTTGACATTTATCCAATAAGAGTGAAGTTGGCTCCGCAACTTTTTTGCAGTTTAAAAAATCAGTCTTTTTGATTTAATAATAGAGAAATACACGTTTGAGAATAATGGAAAAATAATTAAATTTTTGTTTATCGAAGTTCACGTACTATCGCCACAATGTTACCTTGGGTAGTCTAATGTTCGAAAATTTTTTTTGGGGGTTTATGGCTTTGTAAACCAGCTAAATTTTGGCGTTTGGTACAGCGTGGGCACTTAAAAGTCATGTGACAAGGTATTACTTTATTTGAACAAAATAACTATTAGATCGCCACAAAGGATTTTATACTGGTTGACTCGAAGGACCAATTTTTATTTTAATGCAATTGACACGCCAAAAAACCTTTACTGACAGAAAAATTACGCTTTTTTTAAAATATGAATTCTTACTGTTAGAAAGTAAATTTTTTGTAAATAAGAAAATACTCCCTTTTCCAAGATAGTTATCATTGTGTTCATTATCCTTTTGATTTTATTTTGAAACATGACCCCTAGCAAATAGCATATAATATTTAAAAATTAACTTTATTCTGACATATATGATCCCCTGATAATATACAATTTTACTTTTACCTCTAGAAAAAATATAAAATTTAAAATAATTCTGCATTTAAAGAAATTTTTAAATAAATCACATTTTTCCCCATCTGCAATAACCTTCAGAGGATCTATGTGTAATAATAAGTTGTATTAAGGAAAAAACCTCTGGGTATTTGTATCTTCTAATAAGGGTCGCATTACAATCACGATAAGCTGAATTCAAACAAAAAAAAGGCCCTTAAAAATGTTAAAAAAAAAATTATTCCAAAAAATTAGCCAAATATAAAATTCCTTTTCTGTTTCAATTTAAACTAAACATTACTAAGGCATAATAAAAATAAAAAACAAAATTTAAAAAGGTCCTTATAAAATATGCTAATTTTATAAGTTGATACCTTTAATAAGACTACATAAGACCGCCACCCCCACCCAAAAGAAACTTAAAACATAAAAATGTTAAATAATTCAAATAAACAATAGCAGAGCAGAGAAAACAACAACAACAGAAAAAAGAAAACTTTCTAATAAAACTCTCATAAAAGCCGGAAAAAATATATTTAAAAGAAATTCAACTGTCAAATAAAAATTAAATGGTTACAAGTTGTTTGTTTCCGCTCTCATGCACTTAATGGAAATTTTTTTATTTTAAATACATTTTCATATAATTTTGGGGTGTCTTTAAGGGGCTACTGTTGTATTTTAATTTTCATTTCATTTCCTTTTATTTATTTTATTATTTTTTTTTGAATTCTATAAATTATTAATGACAAAAACCCCTGGTTTTAGTTGAATATCTGTTTGTTTATTATTGCCAGTTATAAAGACATATGCTTTTGTTTATGTTGGTGTTCAGAGAGAATTATGTCATGACAAGAGATCATGGTCTTGGTTTTGGTTGTTATGGTTCAACACATCTGTTAATTATCATTCTTAAACTAGTTTTTCACGCCTTTATAATTAAAGGGTTTTGTCTTCTTTGCTGTAAACTAAAATGCAGGACAATATAGATTAACAATGAAACAAGATTAAGGTAATAAGCCGCCATATAAATAAACATTTTTTAATATTTTAAAATAAAATGTTTTATACAAAATTTGTTTGAAAGATTGTTGTAAATAATTTTCATTATGTTTGAAATGCCAAGTTCCTATGATCAATGGCAAGTCGATGTTATTAGATTGAGTTGCACACATTCAGTCACAGCAGCTGCGTTTTGATCCGTTCGTTTCGTAAGATGATGGTGACCATGAATACAAGCCACTTTCAATCTAGTCCCACAAATTAAATCATCTTGGGTCCAGCTCTAGCGTTAAAATTAAAACTCATCATTGTAAGAAACTCATATTGGTCCACGAAGGTTTAATTCTGGCTGACTTTCAGTCAATAATTTAAACAGATAGAAATCTATCTCAGTCCATATATCATATGATTTAAGCCACCCGTTTTCTGAAATATTTTCAGAACTATCTATTTATTATCTAAATGTCTGCGGCTTTTGTTTGAAAATTAAAAACAAAAACTTTATAAAGGGTCCGCCAAATAACCTGTTTTTTTTAAACAGGACGCAAAACATCGAGTGTAGCTTCGGCTGTGTGGCACGTAGCGCCGTCCTATTGAAACCAAATGTTGCCAATATCCTCTTCTTAAATTTTTGTAAACAAAAATTCGGTTAACATGGCCCGATAACGATCGCCATTGACTGTAACGGCCACTCCTTGCTCATTTTCGAAAAATGGCCCAATTATGCATCTGGACCAAAATCCGCACCAAAATGTATGCGTGCGGGATTTCTGTGCCCCAAAGGCGACAATTTTGCTTGTTTACATACCCGCCAAGATCAAAATGAGCTTCATCTGAAAAGATGATTTTTTTGGCAAAATCGGCATCTGCTGTAAGTCGATCGCAGGCCCTCTTAGCGAAGCGTATACACAATCATATTCGTTCAGCGGAAGGATAAAACTAATTTTCTGTCAAATCAGACATGAGCTAAGTGTTACCATTCACGAAATAAGCACTAGTTAAAAAAAAGTTAGATGGCGGACCCTTTATTTGCTGAAGAGTATTGTTTATTCGTTATTGCCCAAACAGTCTAATACCGTCCTGAGTAATTTTACAACTTATTTAAAACATTCATCTGCAATTACTAAATCAATTATTAAAATTGTAATTACTAGTCGCATCTCAGAAACAAATTGTCTTATATTTATCTCCACAAATCTAAATGGATTTTTCAAAAACATCCCATTCATTTAAACAAACCATTTAAAATAGAGTCATCTACTTGAAAATTGCAGCTTGAGGAAACCTGTTAGAAATAATAAAGAAAATATTTTAATAACTTATTTAAGTTAAACATACAATAATATAAATCATGCATATTGGACCAACAACAATATTCACAAACTCATGCCGACACATACACTCACATGACATGCAAACATATTTGCAGATGATGATGATGAGTCCAACAAGAGGTTTAGCTTAGACTCCTGATGATTGCAATCTCTTAATGAATGATTTTTGTTGGTGTTGTTGTTGTTATTTTAGCCAGTTAGCCAGTCAGTCAGTCACTCTATCAAAACAAATACTCTGCTTGAGAGTGAAACACCCATTTAGTTGGATAGGAAATCTATAGAAAAATCATAATTTTTGCTACAAAATAAATAGGCGTTTTGGTGTTTGAATACACATATGTATGTATGTGCATGTGTATGCATGTCAGTTAAATGTTACTAACGAAATCTAGATAAAAATCTAAATTTAAACTTGGCTTTTTTAATGGCTTAAAACTATGTAGCAGTACGGCAGGTGGAAAAGGTAGCCAAAAGATCGTTTAAGGCGGAAGTTCCCAATGTGAGGCGAGAATAGCTAAACCATTTATAATACCCAGCAGCCCCTTGGTATTGTTGCATGATGGGGTAAAGAGTTCTTGTGAAGCAGTTCAACACAAGACTCACCAAAGTATTATCTGGTACCATGGGAACTAGTAGCCCTCAGAATGTATCCTAGATTCCATGTAAGAGTAACCTCTTTAAAGACCTTATGCTAGTTGCACATTCAAACCAATTCTCGGGAAGAAACGGTTTCTAAACCTATAACGCTGGTGCTAGTGTTGAACTTCGGATGCTGTTGCTTTGCACCACAGCTCTGTAGTGGTTATTTGACGTCCATCAAAGAAGAGAGTGGCGGAGTTTTTCTTAAGTTCTTTTGATTTGTCGAAAAAGAATCAGGCGTATACCTGTCACGCATATGCAGCGAAAAGCCTAATTCAACAAGAGAACTTCGACTAAGTAAATAACCCACCACTTTCAATGTAATTTCTATGGGATTTTAAATCTGAAGCCCTAAGGTATTACTGGTCTAATAATTTACTAAAATTTTTTTGTACCGAGTAAATCAAAGTAGACTTTTTTGGAAGAGATAGTGTTTGTTACGTGCCGGTATTTTCCGACTACCAAATACAAAAATAATAAAAGCGAAACATACCCACGCCAAATATTGGGTTAAGGGCGTGAAAGGCGGTTGCCAGCTAGCTCGAGCAAAAAGGTCAGTGGTTCTCAACCCGGGGTATTTGGCACGTGAACATATGACCGTACTCTACACACCTTTAGAGTACGGGAAATTTTTAAACAAAGCCTTTAAAATCTAACATCGCTGTCGTTATGCAAACGTTGGCATGACCAGGTGGATCGTCACGCCAGGTACTATTGTTTTCCCTCCCGCAATTTGCTCCTATGACAGACCAAGTACCTTAAATTTTATGTCTGTCCCAATATTGTGATCACCCGCTCAGCGCATTCCACTTACCTCCAACATTCCTCCTCTAATAGAAAAAATTTAAAATTTCATAGTTCAAAAAAAAAATTTATTTTTACAATTTTAAATATTTGCCATTATTGTTCGTAATAAAAAATACAATTATTCGGTATATATACTTTATAATTAATATTAACAATAGAATTAATAATAATATTAGTGTAATAATAAAATAATTATAATAACGATACTTAGCAAAATAATGTTGTTGGTGATGGGTTGTTGCTGATGAACTTGTCGTTGCTGATAAACTTGTCGTTGCTGGAGAACTTGTCCTTGCTGATGAACTTGTCGCTGCTGATGAACTGGTCGCTGCTGATGAACTGGTCGTTGCTGGAGAACTTGTCGTTACTTTTTTATATATTTGTATTTGTTAAATATTTTGGATATATTAAATTGACGATATCTGCCTTAACACTGTATTAAAATTTGCAGTACATACTTTGTGTTATTTTTAACCAAATTTAACATTTACAAAGTAAGAATATTTTTCTTATTGTTAGTGAATAATTTAATTATTTAATTTTGTTGTTAAGTGCCTTATAGTTTGTTGTTATTGTTTGTTGCTTTGTCTATAACTTTTCAGCTGTTTTGCTAATAAAACGAACTGTTTCTGGTTTTTTCGTTTTGTGCTTCTTCAACACACATTAATACACATGTTCATATCTATACACGTTTTTTTTTTGTAATCAGTTTATAATTTTGCTTTTGCAACACTAATGACTTGTTTAATTTTTTTTTTGATTTATGTTTGATTTTAAATAATATAATTTTAAAACAAATGAAAAACTTATTGAATAATAAGGCATTTAGTTTTATCTATACACACACACGAATATGTTTTTTGTGAACAAATTTAACGTTTTAGTAACCTTTTTACTTTATTTGTAAAGTTTGTAAATTTTATTTAGAATTAATTTGTTTTTCTACAAATGCAATTTGTTTTCAAGTTCACAGAAGTTTTATATTTTTACTATAGTTAAAACTATCCACGAAAACTGAGTACACTCAATAGTTCACCATGAAACTCCCCGTTAAAACTACTGCTTTAGTGTCTTTTAAGTAATGGGAAATTTAATAGAATTTATATTTGCTACTTTTTAATATTTATTTACCCGCCGATGTCTAAAACGCAACCGTCCTTCTTAACTTCAAAAAACCAAGTGTCTGCTTTCAACTTTTTTAATCTGACTTTCTTTTTTTCCCTTCAACCGTAAGGTTGCCAGTAGGTGATCTTGCCTGCCGAGCCCTTGTACAATTTATGCAAAATCAGCAAATCGCTGAAATGCGTCACTTGCAGAATCTTTTCTCTTTTCCATTCCCTTCTTTTTCAAAACCGGTTTGATATGTGTCGTGCTGCTATTGGTCAAATAATCTAACGGTAAACTGAGGTGATGACATTTATAAGAGGAGACGTAAGGACATGAGAGGTGACAAAACTTTTCATTTGTGATCGTCTATCGAAACTCATATAAAAAAAATTGGTTGCCAAGCGTAACAGTTGCATATGTATATGTACATGCCTGTTCATATATATATATGTGCGTGCATATATGCAAATATGTAAAGTCGTAAAAGAAACGTAAAATTACCGAGCCTTGCCAGAAAATTTAAGTGTGTAATCTTGAAAGGCATAGGAGGTTTAAAAAAAAAGTTAATAACAAAAAAAAATCCGTAACAAAACTGCTTCGTCTTAAGATTTCCAATCGCTTGACGAACAGGAAAGGATTTTTTTGTGGGAAAAGTAGAAGAACTATGCTGGTGGGAGAAAAATATATAAAAAAAAATTTTCGTATACAACGTGTGGCACGACCCACGAAGCCGGGCATAAAAGAATACCAGTTTCGTGTCTCCAAGTTAGAGTCCATACCTGGTGAAGTTATGGGCGAATATCAGAAGCATGATACTTCCCTATGTAATTTCCCCGAAGATCCTCCAACTCATAAATAGTGTTTCCAATCTTCTTCCTTATCCTACACTTAACGAACTTCGGGTTAAATTTAGCGTTAATGCCCTTTCGGAAGTCGCTCTGCGCGTGGTTCTTCCTAAAAACTTCCTGGCCTTCAACGAAATTCACTGGCTTGGACCTTGTGTTATAGGTCCTACATGCTTTCTCATGAGCCACATTTAGGTTCTCGCTTATCTTGTCGCGAATGTGCTGTAGTCGGTCGCTCCTCGCGACAGGTGTGTCGTCGGAAAGCATATTCAAGCGATCCAGTAGGGAGTAGCTCGATCCATTTGTGATCATGTTCTGACCGAAAACCGCGTAGTATGGGGAACACCCTATAGCGGAATGAAAGTCGCTACGCAATATTTGCAAAATGTCCGGTATTTTCCTATCCCAGTTCGTATGATCTGGCTCATCCTTAAGAAAATAACGAATTTTAGAAATTACTTCCCTATTTGCCCTTTCAGAGGCATTTGCTTGTGGTGAATAGAACCCTGTGGTCACATGGGTAATGCCGTACACGGAAAGAAATTCCTCTATCTCCTTAGAGGTGAATTGTTTAGCGTTATCGCTGTGAATGAACTGTGGCACACAAAAAGTGCAGAAAATTTCATTTCGGAGGAACTCTATTACGTTTACGGATGTTGCCGATTTCATGGGCTTCAGGAACAGAAATTTGGTTAGGTGGTCTATCACGATAAACAGTTGACAGTTTTTCGCTTTGGTACAAGGGTACGGGCCTAAAAAATCGCAGTACAATCTCTGAAAAGGACGGGTCGTCAAAATTTGTTTTCCCATAGGTGGGCGAAGGATTTGGTTCGTAGGCTTTATCGTTTTGCAGACATCGCATTGTCTGATATATGTCCTCACGTCACGAGCCATTTGCGGCCAGAAATACTTCTGCCTAATTCTAAACAACGTTTTATTAAAGCCACCATGACATCCTTCCTCGTGAGCAGACTTGATTGTATCTGTGACTAAAGATTTCGGTAACCAAAGTCTCCAAAGATCGCCTTCGTTGGTAACTCCATTTCGGAATCTAACTCGTTTGTAAACATAGTTCTCGGACAGACACAAATCTGGAAGATCATTACCGTTCTCACGAATTTTATTTCTTAAGTCATTGTATTCGGGACTGTCAAATTCAGGGGACGAAATATCAACTTCGGGTGGATTGCAGTTCAGTTCAAGCGCATCTACGTCAAATCTCGAGAGGGTATCGGGTACAACGTTCAAGGACCCCTTTCTATGTTCCATGGTAAAATCAAAGTGTTGGAGTTTTAAGCTCCATCGGGCTAGTCTGCCTGACAAATCCTTCTGGCTCATGAGCCAGCGGAGGCTTGAGTGGTCTGTGACAATTTTGAATGGGAGACCTTCGACGTACTGTCTAAAACGTTTGACACAAATAACGGCCGCTAGACATTCTAGTTCCGTTACCGTATAGTTTCGCTGTGCCTTATTCAGCTTTTGCGAAACGAACGCGATTGGGTGCTCCTTACTCTCGTCATCGAGCTGGTATAAAACTCCCCCAACACCGATGCGTGATGCATCGCATTGTATTACGAACTCTTTACTGAAGTCCGGTTGAGCCAGTACAGGGGCGTTTGACAAGGCAGATTTAAGTTTCTCGAACGATTCGGTGGCTTGAGCAGATAAACGAAACGGTTTGTTTGACTTACGCAAACAATCCGTAAGTGGGCCTGCGAGGTCTGAAAAATTGCTTATAAAAGCACGATACCAATTTGCCATGCCCACGAAACGCCTAACCTGCTTAGGAGTTTTCGGAATAGGGAATTTAACAATGCCCTCAACTTTGCCTGGGTCAACTTTCAAATTTCCACCACCAATCCGATAACCTAAATATCTTATCTCACGTTGGCAGAATTTACTCTTACCTACATTGATGGTCAAGCCGGCAGATTTTAAGCACTGGGCAACCTCTGAAAGTAATTTCAGGTGGGTATCGAAATCTTGACTGCACACTAGAAGATCGTCAAGGTAAATAAAGACGTTATCCCTTAATTTCGCGGGAATTGCCCTGTCCATTAGACGACTCATCGTCTGGGGACCGTTACAGACACCAAAAGGCATGACCCTATATTGGTACAGGGATCGTCCCGGTACCGCGAAAGCTGTTTTCTCCTTGGATGTTTCTGATAACTTTATCTGGAAGAATGCATCCTTTAAGTCGATGCCGCTGATATAATGCGTGTCCTTCAAACGACTGAGTAGGCCATTTATATGTGGTAACGGATACGAGTCCTTTTTCGTCAGAGAGTTTATTTTCCGACAATCAAGACAAAGTCTTATTTTTCCGGGCTTACGAACGGTTACTATGGGGCTACACCAAGGGGAATTTGACTCCTCTATCACACCAAGAGCCAGTAATCGGTCCAGTTCCTCGTAGACCTCAGCTTGTCTAGGGGGCGAGAGAGGATAGTGTTTTTGTTTGACAGGTGTGGCGTCCCCTGTATCGATGTGGTGTTCGAGTAAGGGTGTGCACCCAAGGCCCAATTTTTCATAAGAAGGAAATTTCGCGATAACACGCTCGAGGCTTAATTTCTCTTCTGGGCCTAAACTATGGAAATTTGACTCGGAGTCGCTAACGAGCTCCGCGCATTCGAAATCTGAAAATATTTGTGGAGCTAGAGCGTATGCCTTCCAAAAGTCTATGCCGAGATAACCTACTTGAGACAAATTTGGTACGATGTAAAATACTATGGACCTTGTTACCCCTTTAAAGGTGACCGGTAGTATGCAATACCCCGCAACTTCATTTTTCGAACCGTTTGCGGTTAAAATGTTAGACCTAATTTCCCTTAATTGAATGTTATTCCTTTTTACAAAGTCTAAACTGCCTTTCCCTAAAACGGATACGTTGGCACCAGAGTCTAGAAGACAAAATAATTCCTCATCAAAAATTTTAATAAGAGCAAAAGGCCTGCCATCATTTCGATCTGGCAAACATGTGGATTCAATGATTTTCCTAAATTTGAGTCTATTACAATAACGCTGTCTGCACTTAAGAATCTGTGGTGAGATTCCAGGGTTACTAGTAGCCTTGCCAAAAGATAAGTTCTGTCTATAATCATGCAGAGAATAAGTTTGTACGTCAGGTGGTTGTAGAGCAGGTAATTGTGCGTCTGGTTTGTTAGTCAGACTGGGAGGTAAGTCCCTCTGTGAAGGCTTACACTCTTTGCTGGATAGAAACTCGGGATTTAATGGGAGGAACGAGCATCCCCGGTCGCCCACTCGCTCCGTCGCTTGTTTCCCGCATGAGGACCAATACACTTGAGAGTAGTTACTCCTCTTTGTCCGCATTTGTAGCAGAAAACATGGCGAGTTTCTTCAGGACAATATATGTAGCTATGCCCAAGCTGAAGGCAGTTCCAGCATTTTATCTTGGAATAATCACCCCTCACCCAAGTCTTGTTTAACTTTAAAGCCTCGACCTGCGGATCGGATTCTGCGTCGGAATCTTCGGGTTCCGGTTCAACGGCAATTTCGTGTACCTGTCGTTGCCGACTAAATGTAGTAGCTTTATTTTCGGATACAACCTTCTCGGCTTTTCTAGCTAGGTCGCGAAGCTTCCCTAAATCCCTGGGGTCTGAAATAAAAAGCATGACTTTAAGGTCGGGGAGTACGTTTTTCTTGATAATTTCTATCACGGAAGTGTCCGGCAAGGGATCTGACAATCTGAGGTTTAAACGAACAATAAAGGAGTGGAAGTCGTCATAACTTTCCTTTGGAAGCTGTTTTCTGGTGGACATCTTCAATAGAATTTCGTGGTCACTTTCGAGAGACCCAAATTCTTTTAAAAGAGCAGCCCTTAACATTGGGTAAGTCGCTCTTTGATTTTGCTTGACATAGTCCCAGTAAAATGTTTCAGCCTTCCCCGTAACAAACAGGTGAAAATTTGACATAAGGTGGTCATGTGGACATTGCGATCGCCCAGTAAGTGTGTCTATCTTAAATAAAAAGTCTGAAACGCTACCTTCGCCACTATATGAAACTTTCCAGTCCTTCAATTTAAAATTTAAGCCAGAAGAAGCATACGAGAATGAGTTCGAATGAGAGCCAGATGGCTGAACGTTAATACCAGGAGTTCCCGAGGTAGATCTTCCATTGTGGGCTACCCCTACGGACTCCTTAAGAGCGGTGAATTCTCGTCTGAATTCCTCTTGCGTATTTCTCATAGCTTCTTGGAAGTATGCCATCAGGGTCTGAATCGTATTATCATTTGAAGGCTGTTGGTCCCCCTCTTGACTAGTGTTATGGGTGGCCATTTCCGTTTGATTTTCGGATGGTAATATAGGGACTGATTTTTCCAAAGTTCTCGCGTCTAAGTTCGGTAATGAATGAGCAAAAGTATCGCCTTTGGGAATTTTACTCCTAGTATCTGTATTGTCAGATGAAATTGAAACTAATGAAGAAGAGACAGACGAGGACCTCAAGGCCCTAATGCTTGTGGTAGATTGCGAATTTACTGAACCTGAAAAGGATTTTCTGGTTAATGAAGCTGCTCCTCTTCCCCTACCTTTTGCCGAGGACGGACTACGACTTACAACTTGTACTCTACCTCTACCGGATAAATCTACTAAATTGGGATTAGTTACTGTACGCGGCGGATTCCTAGATGTGCTTTGCCGAGTGTTGGGTTTGTGCATAATGTGCCCGCGACACAAAAAAAAAGGAATTTTTATTTGCAAGGGGGAAAAGAAAAAAGATTCTATACGTGTAGCCTTTATCGCGTATGGGAACTTGATTAATGGTAGTTTAGAAAAGATTTAAAAAAATAAAAAAAAACATTTTGAAAAATCACTAAAAAAATGTTGTGAAAAGTCGTGAAAAAAAAACTGAAAGCAAATTTTAATCGTGAAGAAAAAAAAAATTTTCTTGCAAAGCCAAATTTTTTTATCATGAGGATAAAATAATTTTTCTTGCAAAATTTAATTTTTTTAATCGTGAAGATAAAATAATTTTTCTTGTGAAGATAATAATGAAGATAATTTTTAATCAAGAAGATAAAATAACTCCCTTTTTTTCCTTTTTGCGAAAACAAATTTTAATCGTGAGGAAAAAAAAAGTTTTAAAAAAATAAATTTTAATAGTGATAAAAAAGTTAATCTTGAGAAAACAAATTGGTTTGTTTTTTCCAAGTTATTTTAAATTCCCGTTATTTTAAAAAAAATATTTTTTATTTAAAATGGGATTAAATTTATTTGAAAAAAAATTCAATTAATATACATATATTAATTTAATTTTGAAAAAAATTTTTGTTTACTGGGAAAAAAATATTCTTTTTTTTCGTAATTTGAATGAAATTAAACCTAAAAAAAATTATATTTGTGTTATGGAATAATATAACTTAAATGAAATTATAAAAAAAAATTAAAATCGTACGGAGGAGGAATGATGGGTGCTGTGGTTGCCAAACGGTGATCACATTGTTCTATACGTCGAGAATGCTAAGATACAATAGTATGCTGACTCTTCTCGTTACTGATTGGCTAATCAGTTTCCTACTTTTCTCAGAAAAACTGATGACTCAATCAATTAAAATAGAACGTGTTAAAAAAAAATCACAATTAAAAAAAATACGTATTCTGATAGGGAAATTACAGAAATATTTAATAATTCTTTTATTCGAAATGTTTTCTAATATTGGGACATGATCGCAACGATGACTGCTCGACTAGTTGTCGTCAGCTCGGACTTATCATATCTCCGACATAAAAAAAAATAAAATTCGAAGGTGTTACCGAATATCTTGAAATAATTGTTGTTCGCCAATCTTGCGTCGCAAATGATACCAGGTTTACATGCCCAGAAATCATGACTTACGCTAGTCAACGAACAATCACTATTTCCAATTTCCCTTTATTTTAGCGTCGCAAATGAATCCAGGTTTAGTCTCCCAGAAATCATGACTTACGCCAAATAAAAGAAAATTTAATTATTCGAGCCCTATATACGATTACGTAAACTTACGTTTGCATTACGTCAACGATGTGTTACTTCAGGTGGAAAAAAAAATAATTTACATTGTTAAATTCGTTTCGTGTTAAGTAAAATTTATTTTCCGTTAGGTAAAATAAATCTTACAAAAACAAGTTTTGCTTTACGTTGGGCTAATATTAGCCTCACGTTTTGCAAATGCCTTGCGTTGGGCTAACATTAACCTCACTTTGTGCAAATTGCTTTGCGTTGGGCTAACATTAACCTCACTTTGTGCAAATTGCTTTGCGTTGGGCGCCATCTATGTTACGTGCCGGTATTTTCCGACTACCAAATACAAAAATAATAAAAGCGAAACATACCCACGCCAAATATTGGGTTAAGGGCGTGAAAGGCGGTTGCCAGCTAGCTCGAGCAAAAAGGTCAGTGGTTCTCAACCCGGGGTATTTGGCACGTGAACATATGACCGTACTCTACACACCTTTAGAGTACGGGAAATTTTTAAACAAAGCCTTTAAAATCTAACATCGCTGTCGTTATGCAAACGTTGGCATGACCAGGTGGATCGTCACGCCAGGTACTATTGTTTTCCCTCCCGCAATTTGCTCCTATGACAGACCAAGTACCTTAAATTTTATGTCTGTCCCAATATTGTGATCACCCGCTCAGCGCATTCCACTTACCTCCAACATTCCTCCTCTAATAGAAAAAATTTAAAATTTCATAGTTCAAAAAAAAAATTTATTTTTACAATTTTAAATATTTGCCATTATTGTTCGTAATAAAAAATACAATTATTCGGTATATATACTTTATAATTAATATTAACAATAGAATTAATAATAATATTAGTGTAATAATAAAATAATTATAATAACGATACTTAGCAAAATAATGTTGTTGGTGATGGGTTGTTGCTGATGAACTTGTCGTTGCTGATAAACTTGTCGTTGCTGGAGAACTTGTCCTTGCTGATGAACTTGTCGCTGCTGATGAACTGGTCGCTGCTGATGAACTGGTCGTTGCTGGAGAACTTGTCGTTACTTTTTTATATATTTGTATTTGTTAAATATTTTGGATATATTAAATTGACGATATCTGCCTTAACACTGTATTAAAATTTGCAGTACATACTTTGTGTTATTTTTAACCAAATTTAACATTTACAAAGTAAGAATATTTTTCTTATTGTTAGTGAATAATTTAATTATTTAATTTTGTTGTTAAGTGCCTTATAGTTTGTTGTTATTGTTTGTTGCTTTGTCTATAACTTTTCAGCTGTTTTGCTAATAAAACGAACTGTTTCTGGTTTTTTCGTTTTGTGCTTCTTCAACACACATTAATACACATGTTCATATCTATACACGTTTTTTTTTGTAATCAGTTTATAATTTTGCTTTTGCAACACTAATGACTTGTTTAATTTTTTTTTTGATTTATGTTTGATTTTAAATAATATAATTTTAAAACAAATGAAAAACTTATTGAATAATAAGGCATTTAGTTTTATCTATACACACACACGAATATGTTTTTTGTGAACAAATTTAACGTTTTAGTAACCTTTTTACTTTATTTGTAAAGTTTGTAAATTTTATTTAGAATTAATTTGTTTTTCCACAAATGCAATTTGTTTTCAAGTTCACAGAAGTTTTATATTTTTACTATAGTTAAAACTATCCACGAAAACTGAGTACACTCAATAGTTCACCATGAAACTCCCCGTTAAAACTACTGCTTTAGTGTCTTTTAAGTAATGGGAAATTTAATAGAATTTATATTTGCTACTTTTTAATATTTATTTACCCGCCGATGTCTAAAACGCAACCGTCCTTCTTAACTTCAAAAAACCAAGTGTCTGCTTTCAACTTTTTTAATCTGACTTTCTTTTTTTCCCTTCAACCGTAAGGTTGCCAGTAGGTGATCTTGCCTGCCGAGCCCTTGTACAATTTATGCAAAATCAGCAAATCGCTGAAATGCGTCACTTGCAGAATCTTTTCTCTTTTCCATTCCCTTCTTTTTCAAAACCGGTTTGATATGTGTCGTGCTGCTATTGGTCAAATAATCTAACGGTAAACTGAGGTGATGACATTTATAAGAGGAGACGTAAGGACATGAGAGGTGACAAAACTTTTCATTTGTGATCGTCTATCGAAACTCATATAAAAAAAATTGGTTGCCAAGCGTAACAGTTGCATATGTATATGTACATGCCTGTTCATATATATATGTGCGTGCATATATGCAAATATGTAAAGTCGTAAAAGAAACGTAAAATTACCGAGCCTTGCCAGAAAATTTAAGTGTGTAATCTTGAAAGGCATAGGAGGTTTAAAAAAAAAGTTAATAACAAAAAAAAATCCGTAACATGTTCTAAAGTTTTATCCCCTTCTTCGCATGATCTGTATGTTGTTAATCCCCCAAGTGTTGGTCTTATCGATTATGGAATCTTTTTTGTTTTCTTTAGATTTGTGTTTCCTAAAGTGTATTCGTCACTTTCCCGACATCAGAAATTTGTATGAATACCTGTTCTTCTGTGGTAAAGATTTAAGATAATCCAAAAGGACTTGGCATCTTCCAAAGTGCTGTTATACAAAGATGATCCCATTTTGGATAGTTTATCGAGTTTTTCGTTTTCGATTATGTGAAGCACTACCTTAAGCCATTTATTTATTAAAAAAATTGTCTTTTAGTAATTGCTCCGCTTTTATCCTAGCGGTAATATAAGCGTTTGTAATTTTAAAATTAAACAAAAAAATAAATAAAACAACACCTCACATCAGCGCATTCGAGGTTGCTGGTTTCAACTTTATTAAATACGCCAATATTGCTAAATGGTACGATACTGATAAGACTGTTGCTCTCGATTTCGCTGTAAACTATGAAGGTTTCTTGAAACTCAAGGAATTCTAGAAATTCTTCAACTTGATTAGAAGCTTTAGATTTAATATTTCATGTAAATGTTGCCAGCGTCTTCGATTTTGGAGAATTATGGCCGGTATCTCTCTTAAAGTATTTGTAATATGTTCACATATTTCCACAAAAGATAGTCTAAATGGATAAAATTATATGATCTTGGCGACTAATGGACTGCTTCCAAGCATGCAATCAATTGCTCATGAAACTTGTCTTTCAATAATTTCATCGTATCGCATACCAGGCGTCATATAGCACAGTCTTGTTGAAACCACATGTCAACTAAGTCCACTTCTTTGATTTGAAGCTATCGCAATCGATCTTGCTCCGTTGACTATAATACAAACCTAATTGTTGATAAAAGTGATGAATTTTTATATCACGATCTTTACTGACATTGACCGATACCAGAATATTTTTCCCCCCGGTGCTCCCAAAAAACCAATAATAAAATTTTTTGCCAGTCGAACGGATAAATTTTTTTCAATTTAAAATTTCCTTCGTAGTTATAATATTTTTATTGCCAGAATCATAATTTCTTAGTGCTGACTATATATTGATATTTCAAAACAAACTTCTTTAGGTACAACAATAATATTCTACTATCACAACGAAAACGATACTATTAGCAACAATACCGATATTGTTTCTCTATGTACTCAGGCTCCAATAAAATCCAATAAGGTCCAATAAAATCAAACTGGTTTCACAACAACTTAATAGCCTGTTCGGTGAGACATAATTTGCGAAATGTATTTCTCAGTCAGTCGGAATTTTTTTAATCAAATTCAATGATTTGCAAGGGTTGTACGAATTTTAATGTTTTCATATGGTGAAATCGCATTTGTACAATTGCCCCATATTATGAATTTTTTTTTTTTGCACAATTGAAACAATTTACACTGAAAAATTAAATATTAAAACAATCACCCTTTAGATTTGACTTTATGTCTTCAAAAAATTTTGAAGAAAATTAAATAAAAACGGGGACCTTTAGACATTTTTAGATAACTAGTAACCATCTAAGGTTTGTTACTAGCCTATTGAACCATTTAATATATCTCAATTCAAATTGTTGTCCTAGTAGCCTAGTATGAGTTTTTCAATATTGTTATAGGGCTTCCCATATTTTCCGCAGTGTCTACAGTCTGACAGACTAGAACACAACTAATAATTTCACTATATCACACAGTCTTATCAATAAAATAATTATTTGGAAAAATTTAAAAGTTTAAGAATCACTGTGTATTTTACTAAGTATTTACAGCAGCAACTTTCCTGCATACAACAAAGTTTGCTTAACGCCCCTGTTGATTAGTTTGGAATTGAATGTTCTTTCTTAATTGTGATGAGAGTATGATGATGATGACGACGGCGACGATGATGCTGTTGATTTTAGAGGTTTTAGTAGTCCTCTAACTTCTGGCTAATTATTAGTTTGTGTAATTTTAAACAAGTTTTCATGTTTGAGTTTTCAATGTTAGTTTTTTCTCTTTTTATTAATTTTTTGTTATAATGATAGTAAAGATCAATCAGTAATTTTGCAATATAGGTTAGGTTAGGTTAGGTTGAAAAGGAGGGGTATAAAAGCCCAAACCCATGACAGGTATACACCTATGCCCAGTTGGCATGTTGTGCGCTCCATGTGGAAAACGGAATTCCCAAACAAAAAATCATAAACATAATTTCCCATAAATAACGGACTAGTCCAAGAAACCAGTCCCCTCAATGTAACGCCTTATGGATCTCCAGTTCGAGTTCCCCAGGTATTCCAAGTTCGGCATATTATCTACTGTAAAATTTTCGCGCCTAATATGCCCAAACGCAGGACAATGACAGAGGTAGTGTACCAAGGTCTCATCCTCTTCCTCACAAGCTCTACATGTCGTCTCCTCAGATAATCCCATGCGTGCTAAATGAGTTCTCAACTCCGTATGACCTGTAATTACACCGGTTAATTTCCTAAGTGTAGGTCTACTTAGTCTCAAAATCTCCTTTGACTTCCCAAGATTTGGGTCACCCCAGAGTGTTCTTGTCACCTTACCGACATCAGTGCTTTGCCATTTTCTGACATGTTCTTCCATTGCCCAACGTTTAAGTTCATCCTTAAATCGTTAAAGGGGTTTGGCGTTCTCCAAAGTTATAGTACTCAAAAGAGCTCCCATTTTGGATAATTTGTCGGCTTTCTCGTTTCCGATCAGCCCGTGATGGCTTGGTATCCATATTATCTCCAGATGTTCACAATTTGCATATGAGTTTATCTCACTCTTGCATTGCAAAACGTTCCGGGATTCAACTTTCTCCTTTCTCAATGTCTTAATCACTGATTGGCTATCCGTAAAGATACGAATCGGAGTTTCGCTATTCGTTTCCTTTATCCATTTAATTCCTTCCGTAATCGCCATGATCTCAGCCTGAAAAAGAGTGTTGTGATCTGGTAGACGGAAGTATTTGCCTCTATTTCGGCTTATGTCGTATAAGCCCATTCCAGTTTGGTCACCAATCTTTGAACCGTCTGTATAAAGATCGATTCCGTGGGTGTTTCCCATCCTGATTATCTCATCCCATTCTCCCTCTTCCGGTATAATGGTGATAATTTTTTTTTGCAATATAACTTTTCGGCTTAGAGATTAAGAAGAGACTAATGCAATTTTATAATTTTTTCAGCACAAGAGAAATATTTAATTTAGAAGAAAATCAAATTAATGTGAAGAAAAATTCGTATATTAAAAATCGTTCTTTTTACTGCGCTCTGTGTTCATAAAATCTCTAAAAACGGAACTTGTCATTATGACATGATGCCAAGCGGTAATTAGACAATCTACATTTGAAAACTTTATGATACTCAACACAAAAATTCAGCTCAAAAAATCGTTACGACACAATTAAGCAGCGAAGATTTTATGACTCTCATCATCTTTGTTGTGTTTGTTAATGTTTATGGGCTCTCGCCTAATCCCTGTTTATAGTTTCATGACAGACATTCATTTCATCTTTACATCAGGTATTATTTATGCCAGTGCGTGGCATAAATGAGAGATTTTGGCTTCCTTTTATAACATAATAATTAAAAATAAGCAGGGGTGTAAAAAGAAGTAAAAAGAGGACAACACACATCTCAATAAAATAAGATTATATTGAAAAGGAAATATAAGTTTTAGACGACTATGTGGTTAGCAACTGAGCATAATACTAGACAAAACTATGGTCCTTAACTGATTGTAATTAAAGACCATAATTCTGGATTAAAAAATAGTCCGTTTTCTGGAGGAATCCAGCATTTTTACTCGAAAATAATCATTATCTGGAAGACACTGAATCATAGAAATATTCATGGAAATATTGGTATTTTTATAAATAGTCAGGCCGATGTCCTGTCACTCATTTCATACACTACCGCGTCTAAGCTAGTCGATCAATATAGGAATAAGTAGTCAACGCATGTTTATCTTGCCGAAGCTGCTTTAATATGGGTTTCTATGCAGAGGGGCCACAATGGTTACGAACGTGCAGATGAGTTTACCAGGAAGATCTGCTCTGGATATCTTTGATGCAAATAAAATCACAAACCTGTTTGGGGACTATAAAAATCTCCAATTACTTTCTTGAATAGGCCTACTGAAAATGGCGTGGGCTGGATACATGTAGAATGGCCAGACTAACGTGGCCCTCTTTTGATATCAGGCGTGCATTGCAACTGGAAGTATGTACGGGTCACTTGTTGTTAGGGAAACATGCGATTGAGTCGAGTCGGAGCTTCCTTCAACGACCATTTTCACAGCTGTACGAACCTGCAGAAGCAGGAATCGGTTTTCCACATTGTTGGCGAATATCCTGCTATTGCTTCCAGGATATGCTTGAATCTGGGTCTCTGTGAGATATCTAATGTCGAATTGAACGATTTGCTGGAACACTTTCAGGCTTCGGGGTGGATTTAGTACCCATCTAAAAATTATTCTTAGATACACAAAAGAGACGAGTGATGTGGTCTTGTTAAAACGGAGTTATTTAGACACCACTTGAATGTTCGCACATAGTGAGCTACCACGACAAACCACCAACCATAGTCAGTGACTAGCTTTAATTCTGGATGGAAATACAGTAGGTAACTAATCATAGTTTAGACAAAAATATGGACAAAACTGACAATAATTCTAGAGAGGAAGATGGTCCGTAACGGACCGCTATTCTGGACAAAAATATAGTCAACAAACAATCACATTTCTAGACGCAAATATGTTCAGCAAGTGCCTTTGAATTTACTCAGAAATAGGGTCCGAAACGAATTACAATTCTACACAGAAATTTGATCAACAACTAATTTTAATTTAATATGAAACTGGATCAGCAATGGACCATTACACAAGACAAAAATGTGATCAACATGTGACTATAACACAAAACAGAAATGTGATCAGCAACTAACCATAATATAATCTAGAATAATGGTCAGAATGTTGTTATAAATTTAGACAGAAATATGGTCTGACTCTGACCATAATTTTTGACGGAATTATAATTGGGAACTGATAGAATTATGATCAGTAGCTGACCATAATCTTAAGCAAAGTTATGGTTAGCAACTAATCCAAATTTTGGACAGAACTATGGTTAGCCACTAAGCACTATTCCAGACATAAATATGGTCTACAATTGACCATAATTTTTAACAGAAATATGGACAGAAAAAATACCTCAATTCTACAGAAGAATGTTGCTAGAAACTCATTCGAATTCTAGGCAGAAATTCAATTTAATTAAAAGTAGGATTAAAGGCAATTATTAAGATTTTGGTCAAACATATTGACCCCTGTGCATGAAATTATTGTATGTTACAAAAACAAAATTTTACAGGAACGCGTTTTAATTACTTTTTAATAAAAAAAAAAAACGTAAATAACACTGCTAGATACGATAAAATATACACAGTTTTATTTCCATAACTAAAACAGTTATCGCCTTGGATGAAGAACCAATTTTCATAAAAAAGTCGTTATTTAAAAATAAGTAACATACGATATTTTCGCGCACAGGGGTCGATATAGTAATTGATTTTGGTCTGAAGAATTTAAAGCAAGAAAAGTTCAACCACGCACAAACCAACATTTCTCTTACTGACCATATGAAGTAATATAACTTTTTTCTCCTACTTTCTGCTGTTGTTTTTATGCTTATAATTTATTGTTGTTTCACATTGTTTCTTAGCGTATCAATTACAGCCAAGTTGCACACACCCCCCACCACCCCTAAATTAAGGCCTTCATTGCCGGGTCTTTGCATAAGAAATACTTCAAGAAAAGTGTCTTCGAGACTGAAAACTATTTCCCTAAAGTAACGAGTATGAGTGAGTTGTTTTCACAGTCTTGCCTTAAGGCATCTCAGCAGACAGTCTAAGTCTACAATGTACTTTTCCTGTATTCGCTTTCTTTTAGATATTTTAGCAGAGTGATGGCAAACTTGGTGCGTCTTTTTATTTGTTTATTTTATTTTAATATTTTTTTTTTTATCAAACAAATTCTTTACTTTTCTTTTTTTCATTTATGTGGGGTTTGTTAATAATTCATAAAATCATCAGCATAAAACCACTACTTAAGCAAACACTATCAAAAAATCATGGAAAAGTATTTTGAAATGTAGTCTAGAAAGTTTTTTTTCCTAAAACAGAATTGTGAGTATATAGTTTAAGATGCAAGAAGGAAATAAATTCTGTGCTATGCTTTCCAGGACAAAGGGACAAAGTCTGAAGCAGAGTTCCAAATAAGAATAATAAATGAAGTGTGTGAATTTAAATAAAATTCGTTTGAAGCAGAGATATTAAAAATGTAGTTTCTTTTTATTTATGTCTGCAAAAAAAGGGCACATAATCAAAAGGTTCAATGTCCTTGCCTTTTTATTAATTCGCTTAAATTTCGTAGAATTAATTTAAAAATTCGTTTACTATCATAAATTTAAACATTTCAATTCCACCTCACACATACACATACAAATAGTTCTTGTTGCAGTGCAATAAAATCAGAAATTCAATTTGAAATTAATTTCACTAGTCTCTCAAGGACATTAAATCTACCAAACAATCAACCAAACTTAAAACTGAAAATGAAAAAATTTTTAAAAGCCTGCAACAATGTTAATGATTGTGTTGTGTTGTTTGGCAGTGGCTCGGCAAAATATATTATATTCTCTTGCACATTAATTTTGTTGTTGTGCTCTTAATAAACAACCAAAATGTTAACTTTGACATTGCAACATTATGTGGCAGCAGCAACAGCAGTAGTTCATATAATTCAATGTGGCCTTAAAAGCCAGGATATAGTTAAATAAACTGATCACGTATTATTTTCAACCCACATACTCAGCCATCCACACACACACACGCACACATGTATACGTATTTACATACACATACTATCACTCTCGTGAATAAGCTTCAAAAACTCTGTACAAGAGAAAATTTTTGTTTCTATGACACAAACTGATAAAAATGTATGGCATAATGGGCAAAGTCGGCAGAAGGATGTGGTGTAATGTTTTTTAAAGAAAAAAAAAATTATTATTTGCAATATTGGACATAGGGCACTTTGTCGCACAATATTATTATATTATATTATAAAATGTATTTAAACTATACCAGTCGAAGAAGTTCATTTGTGTTGCGGCACGGACTATTAAAGTTTAGCGAACTGGTATAGGAGTAACGGGAAAGTTGAATAAGAATGAGGGAATACTGTCCATTGACCCGACAAAGAAAGTTTCTCTAAAATAAGTTCAGGTTAAAATGTCGGTAGGAAAGGCGGATGCAGAAAGCAAGAGCCACCTCCAACACCCATACTCGGAGATCAAATGGTCCATGTGTTCTAAGGTAAACATAATGTTACAAATTTTCTTATATGGTGTCATACGTTAATAAACGGTCTTTTATTATTACGTGTAATAACTTTTATACCCTCGACCTGTATTACCAAGCTTTGCATATCCGCATGGCTTTTTTTACACTATTAATTTTCGACCACATAAAGAGCCTTTGTCTCTATTCATCAATCTGCCCTATGGAAAGCGATGCCGTCCAAAGGAGTGTCAAATAAAATTATTAGACTAGTACAATGTTCGTATATGGACTCAACTTGCATTGTTCTGCATGAACATTCGGCACGGCCTTATATATTGCTCTTACATGTTCAACCTCAATTTCCCATGCCTATTGAAAACCACACAGTATATGCACACTCATAGTCACTTTAAAATAGATGAGGATTTACATGGCCAAGTGCGTCATATGTGTTTGTTATTTATACGTCAAGGACAATAACTGTTCACTATTTTAGTGGAAATTGAATTGTTACAATTTTAAGAAAAAACTGAAACCATTTTCATACATATTAAGTGAACACTGTTTTTCAATACGGAGCAGAGGAGTTTGTAATACATTTTATATTTCTGGATGCTTATAAATTTAGATTGTTTTATAATGAAAATTCTATATTGTGTTGCAGGCTAATATTGTATATAAATGATTTTTAATTTTATGTACAAATTATATTTAATTTATTGCAAATTCTTAAAGAAGAGTAATGCCTGGAATATTAAAACAAAAAGAAAACGGAAAGTTTTCTTGTATTCCATTCTATTCTATAATAAGTTTCCTTTTGGAGAATTTACCAGCATAACGGTGAGTAAATAAACATATTTCTATGTAGCATTATGGTTAGTTTTGTTTCAAAATTGTACCATAATTCTAATTAAAACAGTCTCCCGTTCTGCCACCTTTTACTGTTATATATTTTTGAACCATCTGTACATTCTAGTTGTACATGTGACAATCAACTTATATGCCTTTAATTGTTCCTAAGGACATTTATTGAATAACTCAACTAAATAATTATTATAAAATATATTGGCATACATTTGTACTTATTCATAAAGTACATTTTAAATATTTTTTCTAAATTCACATAAACTTTGTTTAATTATAACCTACGGTTACTTGGTGATGCAATAATTTTTCACTGAATTGAAGGCAATTGTTAAGATTTTCATTTTAAACAGCCCATATGTTCAGTGAAGTTTTCCAAAGTTTTATCTCATGTCATTTTCAAGGATTCCCTGTTTTATTTCCGGCGGCGTCTTGCCTAATGAATGTGCAAGTTATTTGTTTTGAGAAGTTTTCAAATTGTTTTCTTTGCTTTTCAAGTAAAATGCGTTTGAAGTCATTAAGGAGCGAGGAAATATTAAAACAGGAGGAAGAAGAAATAGATGTAAGAAGTTAAAGAGAGAATTATTTTTTTTTTAAATTTTTAAATATTAAAGTATGCATTTTTAGCTTAAAATTTAATTTCTGATTAAAGTAATGAACTAAAAATATTTGGTAGAAGTAATTTTCAAAGAATTGTTTTTTGTTAACAAATTCTGTATATTATTTTCCTTGTTACCTGATTTATTTATTCCCTATTTTATTTGAAAATCATTATAAATATTAATGTCCACATAAATCTAGAATTTTCATCAACAAATACATCGCAAAAGTATATAAAATGATATTAAGACATAATATTTATTTATTCCTTTGTTACATGTGCATTAAATTATAAATACACTGATGCATATGCATAGATACATAGTTATGTATGTGTGTATGTATCAGAGAACAGAATAAAATCATTTGCGTTTGCTGCCTATTCACAAATTCATTGCTTTTATATTGCCTTTGATTGATAATAAAAAAATGTGTATTGAAATTTGCATACTCATTTCTTGCTTGCACTCTCAACAATCCCTTTTTGTGATGATCATATGAAAGAACTGAAAATATTCGCACCATTCGTTCAGTATTCGTTGACATTTGTGTGTAAAGTTTGTAAACAACTAGTTTCGCTTATGAATATACATATATGCATATGTATATACATAGGAAGATAAACGATTTGGTAATTTAATTTTTTTTTCAGCACCAAAAATATATTAAGTTCAATTGATGTATAATGCAAGTTATATTTACAGAAATTTTTTAATAAGCATTAAAACCATTCATACCATTCTCTCAGTATTCGTTGCTTGTTCAATCAGCATTAAAACCATTTATATCATTCGCTCAGCATTCTTTGCATGATTCGTTATACTTCCTTATTGTGCATGGCTTTATTAAATTAATGTATATTGTCAAGAAAAGGCTCCCTTTTTGAGATTGTATTCAAAGACATAAAAAGACCAATCAGACCGTTCTCTGGTATTTGAATATGTGCTCATCAGAATTTCTGTGTGTATTTAAGAAAAAAGATAGAGTAATTTGCATTCAACTAGGCCATTGTACCCTATTCGTTATAAAATGTATAACAAACAGAATGGACTTGAACAAAAAAATATCAGCTGTGTTTCTAGTAAAATCAAATTTATTTTATATTTAAATCTTAATGTTAAAACAAAACTCCGCAGTAACGTGTTTTTTTAAACCAAATTAACATTAAGCAAAATACGTTTCAGTGTGCAGTAAGTAGAGTGGTTCGCCATTCATTAAAAAAAATGTGCCAGTCATCCGTTCGGATTAAAGACAATGTAAAAACAATTCCAAAAATAATTTTTTTATATTTTTGCCACACCTTAAAATACCGCCTTTTTAGTATTTTGTTTACTGTGTCGCCATTTTTAGTCCGATCATAACATTTTGTACACCGGTGCTCATGACTCTCTAAGGGCTAGATTTCTGTCTCAAATATACTAAAAATGGCGACACAGTGAACAATATATTAAAAAGGCGGTATTTTTAGGCGTGCCAAAAATTAAAGAAAATATTTTTAGAATTCTTTTTACATTTCCTTTAATCCTAGGGAATGACTGGCATAATTTTTGTTCGAACCACTCTAATGGGCATTAAATTAAAGAATTTGACTAGTAGAGTGCAAACTATGAAAGCAAAATCGCGCTTAATATTAAATCAAAAATCTCTGCGATAAGTTCACTCCAACCATTTTATGATGGTGAAGGATAATATCAGGATCGGCGCGGCCAAATATAACACTCTCACTTGTTATAATTTCAGCAAGCTTATTTGCAAAACACTTTAATTTTGGCAAAATAAGTAACCGAAAGAGAGCACCTAATTAAATTCTCTCCATACTTTTCATATGAAAATAGGCTTAAGGATACTTGAAATTGACACATATACATTAATATTTGTTTAAGAAGACATATAAAAAATTCACTGTAATAAATAAGAGTAAAAAAGCCCAATAGTATGAAAGTTATGTAATAAAATAATAACGAAAATGAAAGTAGAAAAATAAAGGATTTATTTGTTAAGCATTTTGAAAACAAAAGCATTTAAGACCCTTCAAATTGTTGTGCTGATACTGCATACGGCATAGGTATTTCAAACCGTTTGGTTATGTTGTTACTTTAACTTTAGCAGAGCGTTGGCATATACATATACTCTCCCGTCAGCTAAAACTGTCAATACTTTTATATATTGCCTAGGATTTGATAAGTCTCTGTTTCCTCCTAATATAATACAAACATTCATATATTTTATTTACTTAAATATAATGTGATTAAGTTGTGCTCTTTGTACAGCTTCACATCAGCTTTCCGAAAACACTTAATAATTGCCAGTGTTTGTGTGTAAAAATCCAAAAGTACTTAAGAATATTTAAGTAACTACCAGCAACCATAAGAATTTTCCTGAAATTATTGTGGCACAATTATAACAAGGGTTGCTTTAAAGACATCCATCCTGTTCGCAATTGACCACCAGAGATAATAGAAATTGAAATAGTATTCAGTAGCAATATCCACATCAGAGCGCAACACAATCCTGGCTAATATCAGGTCATATCAACACACATGTATCATTTGGTAAGTGTGTGATAGGAAACGTAAGTGTGTGTGTGTGGGGTGTAATATGGTGGTGGCAGCCAAAGCAGTGATACTCAATGTTTTATAAAAGAAACCAAAGCAAAACACGAGAAAAAAATTTAAACAAAAAATAAAATTATTTGTGTAAAAACTTAGAAAATAGTTTGTTTAAACACAAAAATTTGTGTAAAAATTAGAAAAAAACATTTTACAAAAATAAAAAAAAAAATTTGTTTATTATTTAAATAAATTAAAAATTGTAAGATTGATGTAAGAATTAGGAAAAAAAACATCCAACATCTACTCTCAGAGACCACTGTGGTTCATTATACACCCATTCAATTATGGAAACACAACAACAAGTAGAAAGAAAACAAGTAAGAGCGTTTTATTCGACTGTGCCACATCTTAAGGCAGAATTAGTTTGTACGTTCTGTGCTGTTATAAATCAGCTATTTTGTTTCCGTTCAATTGAAAATCTGTATATATGGTTTGTTCTTACTTTTTCGTTCTGTTCTGTTGCGGACAAATCTGTAGAAAATAGAATTCAACGTTAAGTGTTGGCCATTGAGAGAGAAACAGCTGATATTAAGAAGCCTTCATTTTAAAGGTGGCTGCAACAGAGAGACTCTCTTTACTTATAAATGAAATCTAACACTAAAAAATTCTTTTTTATGTACGAACTTTGAGAAGCAAAATATACAAATAATATTATAAGCTTGTTTTGCTAAGGTTGCCTTGAAAATTAAGGCAGATCAATTTTTACAGCAGAAGTAACTACAAATATTAATCAACAGAATGGCACGTCACAGAACGACAATAGAAAGTAAAGACAATTGAAGCCCTTTGTATACCCTCTACAGAAATAAAGATGTGCAATTATACGCATATATGTACATATAAGTTCTTTGTGAAACAGATTTACACTAGCTCAATCTTTGCTGTTGTAGATGCATGGCTTGTCATCAGGCAGGTTCTTCTGGATGTTTATAATCATGTCATGCAACGTACAGTAAACAAAGCAAAAACTTCTCATTAAATTCATTCGTACACGTGAATAAACAAACACTTTCTACAATCCTGTACATACACCTGGTTTCGTTATTTTTTATTTTAAAGAATCTTGTTGTTGCAATCTCCATAAAACTTGAGGCGTAGCTTACATTTTGCTCATATTTTAGCCGCTAATAAATCAGAATTGCTGATTTGCAATATTGCTAATAAACTGATACTACAGTCGAGTCCGTGGGATATATGCCGACTTTAAGAAGTTGTTTTTAGCGCTTACAAAAACTGAGAGACCGACATAGATAAATCGACTTCTCTATCTATAAGGAATCAGAATATATACACTCTATGGAGTCGCAAATGAATACCGTTAAAATTACAAACGGAATGATAAACTTATATATCGATGGTTACATGTAGAAAGGCTCTAACGTGTATTTTTTCGAAATTGCATTTTTTTTTAGTGATTTTACAAAAATTCACTTCGATACAAAAATTTAACGAAATTGTATAAAAAACTGCAGTTTTAGGAGCAATTTCACATAAGAAGTTACGTTAGAATAACACGGCATCTGTTACGTTTTAACCTTCTCGTGTAAAGTTACAATTATTTGAGTTAGGGCCTTTCTACTTGTGACCAACGATACACCCTTATACGCATTCGTGTAAAGATATAAGAAATAGAATATATTGAAGAGGAAATAAAGAAAAAAACAATTCCTTCATGAAATAATTGACTATCGACTAGCCACCTGACTTCCACAGTCAATCAGGAAATGTTCTATAGTTTGCTCTTCGATATATTATAGAATCGCTTAAGCTGCCACCTTACTCCATTGTTATGTAATACAGAGAGTATGCTGTACCAATTCCATCTTATCGTCTCATGTCCTTCAATTATTCGGAGTGTCGCGATCCCATCTTATAATTCTAGCGCTTACTTCACAATGACCCGCAGTAACTACAATAGTGGCCCTTAGGAGTTCACCATTAGCTACAAAGCCCTTAATACTCTGCAATCACTTCTGTACCACCTTACGATATCAGTCTTGTATAACATCCTTTCTGTAATCCATCTAATATATTGGCCCAATCAATCAATTTCATCGGCAATAAAATACACCACATTTTAATGTACTTAAGTCTAACGTTGAAGAAGTTCATAATTCTATCAAAAGCATTCCCATAGTCCCTAACCAACCTAGATTTGATATAATGGCCCTTTCAAGATGAACAGTATCTCCGCTAGGAATGCACTGCAATCATCAGAAGGTTTACCGCACTTACTGCTGTTCTCCTCCAGGATATAAACATCTACCCAATGCCTATAATCATCTGAAATCCAGCAGTTAAAACTACACATGCCTCATGCAGTTCGCCGGAGCCCAACCAACAATACCTTTCAGGAATTACTGTGAGAGGTGTCCACTCAAAATTAAACTCTGGGATCGTTAGTCAATCACCTTTCCCTGACGTTGAGTATAATTCTGAAGAATGATTACCATATTATGGCTGATATGAGGTAGTCTTATGGCGACCAAGTTTAGCACACCTATAGACTTTTGCCAGAAGCTCTCTATAATAACCACAAAAAATTGAAAGTAAAATTTAAAGGAAATACAACTTTATCGTAAATTTTTTATAAATCGAAATTTTCGTCATTATTTAAGAATGAACGCAAAATTTTTAAAGTAAATAAAAATCTATTAGCAAATTACTGCAAAAGTTACCTTTAAAAATTTGACTTTTAATTTCTGTAAAATTGAAATTTGTCAAAAAAATTTTTAATTCAAAATTTATACTTAAAATTTTTTATATCAATATTTTTATCAAATTTTCTCTTAAACAAAATTGTTCGTGAGTTTTTATGATTAAGGATTCTTTTTAATTTTCTAATACCAAAAAATTTTTTGGTATTATTTTCATATATCAACAATTTATTATAAATTATTAGAAAATAAAATATTTATTGTAAGTTTTCCAGCAAAATATTTTTTTCGCAAAAACTTTTAAGGTTAAAAAAGTGTGTTAAAAATAATTTTTTGTGTCTCATGTGTAATATTGGGAGTCTCTGTTTTTAAGGTAATTTTGACATAATTTATTGTCTCTAAAAGGAACTGTCAACACGCTATCTTGTTTATAATTTACTGTTATTTTAACAGATGAAATGTATCTCAATTTTGGGAAACATTTGAAGTAGGACAACTTAAGGCATTACATGGTATTTTGGTGAACACTAAAGACTTAAATATTTTGTAGGAAATTTTAAACAAAATATAATTTTTCTCTTGCATTAAACATGTTGCGTTTAATTTTATATATTAACTAAGATGTTAACATAAACTATTAATAACATCTCTTTAAAAAATTCTAACTCTGCTTTTCCATTTCAACATAAATAATTTTAAATTAACGCAGTTAACTTTAGCCAAACCTTCTTAAAATTGCCCAAAAATCCAAAATCTTGTTGTATTTCTTTAAACTTTTTGCCTTTAACAACCTTCCTTCATTGTGCTGTTTAAAATTTGGCTTAATGGCCGGAAAAAGTTGTTTAACCCTAATCTTACCAACATGTGTCTGTGAGACACATTTTGATGTTTGATTCAATAAAACAACGAAACTTTGTTACATATTGACACCAAATTTTATGACTTTTATTTTACATCTGTTTAGTATAATTTCACAAAACAAAGTTGATAAATATTAAATTCCTCTATTTTTTATAAGCCAAAATAAAAAAATGTAACATAAACTACCAACATGTGTCTCAGAGACACATACAAAGAAATTAGTAGAATGCGCAAATTTAGAACAAAAGCAACTATCTGTCATATATGTTACAGAATTTATATTTGTTTAGCAGCAACTATCTTTCATATATCTTTATACAAATTGCATATTTTCATATCACTATATTAAATTTGGGGAATTCCCTTTTATTGAAATCAATAATCACCTGATACTGAATGTTGAAAAACAACAAATTAGTTGCGGTTAGATTTTGTAGAGTATTGATGTGCAAGTTCATTTTATAAAAAAATATGCCAAAGCGACTTACAGAAGAGGAAATCCGACTAGCCGCGGAAGAAATTGATGAAGATACGGTTGATGATATAGAAGACGAGGATATGTTTTTGCAATCTGATATCGAAGATAGTCAAAATAATGAAAATATTGAAGATGATGCTTCCGAGATGTCTGATACTATTTCGGATATTGAGGAAGATGCAGGTGAAGAATATGGTGAAATATTTGTTGGTAAGGACGGAACTCAGTGGTATTCTATTCCAAAACCTCAAAGGCGTATTCCTGCTCGAAATATAATTCGGTGCCCATTGAACAAAGTTAACTTGCCACCAGGAAAACAAATTGAAGACCCTTTAGAGGCAATCGAGCTATATTTGAATGACGAAATTTTTGATTCAATTGTAAAATTTACCAATTTGTATGCAGTGACTACAAATCAGAATGCCTGGCGTCCAACAAATGTAACAGAAATAAGAGCCTATGTTGGACTTTTGATTACAGCGGGGACAAAAAAAGAAGCAAACACAGAGATTGCTGAGTTTTGGAGTTCGCGATATGGTTGCCCAATTTTTCGGGCTACTATGAGTCGAAATCGTTTTATGGAAATTTCCAAAAATTTGCGGTTTGACGACAAAAGCACTAGAAGCATTCGACAGCAAAAGGATAAACTGGCACCTGTAAGGGATTTATTTGAAATTGTCAATAAAAATCTAAAAAAATTTTACACTCCTGGTGACAACCTTACTGTCGATGAGCAGATTGTTCCGTTTCGTGGAAGGTGTTCTTTCCGCCAAGATATGCCTAGTAAACCAGATAAGTATGGACTAAAAATTTGGTGGGTATGTGACAGCAAAACAGCCTACTCACTCAACGCAATACCTTACTTAGGCAAAATAAACAACCAGAGGGGTTTTGGTTTGGGCCAAAGAGTTGTGGAGGAGTTAGTTCAACCCTATGAAAACACAGGCCGAAATATAACATGTGATAATTATTTTACGAGTTTGGAACTTGCGAATAACTTATTGGCTAAAGGTTTGACTATAACGGGCACTCTAAAGAAAAATAAGCGCTGTGTTCCTTTATCATTTTTGCCAAACGGAAAAAGGCAAGTTGAAACAAATTTGTTTGGTTTTACCAATAATAAAACTTTGGTATCTTATGTCCCTAAACCGAATAGAGCAGTTCTTTTACTCTCTACAATGCACTATGACACCCACTGCGACTCACAAAATAAGAACAAATCGGAGGTAAATTTACATTACAATCGAACTAAAGGAGCAGTTGACACTTTGGACCAACTTGCACATAGTTTTACTTGCCGGAGAAAATCAAACAGGTGGCCATTTACGTTCTTTTCCAATTTAATTGATGTTTGTGCAATTGCAGCATATATTATTTGGAAAAATTTACATCCATCATTGAAAGCACCACAAGCAAAAAAAGCTCGAAAACTCTTTTTACGAGAAGTTGCCGAAGGACTTATTGCCCCCCAAATACATCAAAGGTCAAGAAATAAATTACAACGTCCTATAGTTCAATGCATGGAAAAAGTTCGTCAAGAAGGAAATACACCAAGTACAACCACTTCTACAACAAATAAACGTAAAACATGCTATATGTGCGATCCAAAAATAAGTCGTATAATAAAGCAATGCTGCCAAAAATTAAAAAATAATGTCTGCAATGAGCATGCTACAAAAGTTATAAATTGTAAAGAATGTATTCAATAAAAAATTACTTAACATAAACTAATTTGTAATTGTCGTATGCTTTTTTCTTTTAATTTGTATGTATGTGTCTTAAAAACACATGTTGGTAGGATTTGTAAGTTTTTATGTCGGTATGATGAGGGTTAAGAAAAAAAGTACTTGTAGTAAAACAAACACATTAACTTGTTCGAAAACTAAATAAAGAAATTACAATAATAATAACAATAATGATGCACAAAATTCAGCTAATGATTTTACTTAACGATTGTTAAAAGTTTTTTGCATTTTTAATGTGCAACTTTTCCAAAAAGTTATACTAGAGGCAACGGCACAGGCATTTGTTGAGAATTACCAAAGAAGGGAGAGAACAAAAAGTTAAGTTTTCTTTTATGGGCAGTTGTGATGGTATTTGTTTTTTCGTTTTTATACCCTTCACAAAGGGTATATATAGGTTTGTCAGTCCGTGTGAAATTTCAACAATTTTCATTTCCGACCCTATAAAGTATACATTTTCTGAAAGCTTATGAATAGGGGAATCGATTAAGCTCTGTCAGTCTGTCCGTCTGACCGTCTGTCCGTGTGTATGTTGAAATCAACTTTTTGAAGCCCCCCGAAATCGCTTGGACCCGGATGAGGTATTGAAATATCAGATATATTCGGGAGTAGATCGGTATTGAAAATCAGAAACATCGGTACATAAACAACTGAGATATGAGCAAAAACCCACGACCACTTCGATTTTTTTTCACAAAAACAACATTAAAACAACAACATACAAACGTGTATATTGGTCAGAGTAAACGTGCCATCGAATACCAGCTGAGCCAAAAAAAAATTTTTTTTATTCTTTTTATATTCTTTTTTTTAATTTTTTTTTTTATTTTTTTTTTAATATTTTTATTTATTTTTTTTTTGTTTTATATTTATTATTTATATATTAATTAATTTTTTGTTTTTATTTTTTTTTAAATTTTTTTTTTAATTTTTTTTGTTTTAAATTTTTTTTTTTACATTTTTTTTTAATTTTTTTTTTATTCTTTTTAAATTTTTTTTTTACATTATTTTTTTAATTTTTTTTTATTCTTTTTTAATTTTTTTTTTATTCTTTTTTAATTTTTTTTTTATTCTTTTTTAATTTTTTTTTTATTTTTTATTTTTTAAATACATACGTTAATTTTTAATTTTACAATGGGATGTTTTTATATATGTATGTTTTTTCTATGTATGTACGTATTTTATATGTGATGAATGGTGATACAAACTACTGTTATTGCATGACTACAAGTTGTGAAGGCTATATAAGATTCGGCACGGCCGAATAAATATAGCACTATGAACTGTTTTTTTAATAGAATGTTGCGGGTGAGGGAAAAGAGGAAATAATGATATTAATTCTGTCTACAGGAATATTACGAAAATTTCTCTTTATGAACGTCACAATAATTTAGAGTGAATAATAAGATGTCTCAGGCTCTACAGTGTTTGAATCAGACTTGTTATGAGACGGTTAGGTAGGCAGGTAGGCAAAAGGAGTACCGGAAGTAAGACATACTTTTAATACCTAAACCGGGAGACCTATGTGATCCATTACGTTTCCCTTTGATAATAGAAACAACCAAAAGATTAATAAAGAGTGCTTACAAGTAAGAGCGCTATATTCGGCGGTGACGAATCTTATAAATCCTTCACAGTGTATACAATCACGTAATGACCATAAATGACAATTATATGGTGCAACTGTCAACAAAAAATTGTTTTTTTTTTAATTCTTGTCAATACCTTTGTGGGTATTTGACGCATTGAACCAAGATTTAATGCAAATGTTGCCAAAGTTACATATTTTATACAAATGCCTTATAACAATGAGGGGTTAGCGTTAAAGTAGGCGTGTCAAAGTAATTTATACTAGTGAATTATATTCAGATATTGAAAAAGTGAGATTTTAATTTTCCAAATTTTTATTTAAGAAAAAGCTTTAATAATGAGTTGGGCTTTAAGGTCGCACTCTAAATGCCATTGTTGTATAAAAAATCTCTTTGTATTTTGTATTCCACTTCTGTTTGATCATCACATTGAATAGGGGAAAACTGGAGACCCCATATTTTCTTTGCTTTTCTTCGCAGATTTGATTTGATATCAACACACAGACTCTGTTTAAAAATATTGACTTTCTTCAACTCTTTTGTAAATGCTGTTTTCCTTATTAAATAAATAAAACAAATATCGCTTCAATAATTTCATTTTCTTCTTACGACTTTCAAATAACAGTTGACAAATGTTGGCCATAAAAACTGTTTTTTATGGCTGAAGTAAAACCCTTAAGAAAGCAAATATTAAAATGTGACAAATAGACAAAAAACTATTTAAATCCTTTACCAATATTTGTCACAAATGTAGTTTAAGCTCATTTTTCCTTATTTTTCTTCATTTTTTTTTATTTTATTAGTAAAACATAACGCGTTATAAGTTTTTATATATTTTAGCAAAAATTATCTCATACTCATTTATTTATGCCAAACATACTTAACATTTATTTTAACAGTCCTCTCAAGACAATGTGGCGTCAATTGTCGACAAAACACACTTGACTTGGTTAATAAGAGGAAGAGAAAAACTAAAAAAAAAATAACAGAAAAATCACTGCGAAACAAAAATCCTTTCAACGTATAGAAAGACAAGAAAATCAACCAAGCAAATGATAATTTCCCAAAGAAAATGGGTTAAAAGCAAACAAAAGGAATTTGTTTTTTTTTCTTGGCAATAACTTGTTTTCTCTTCTTTCTTTTTCGTTTTTTTTTCTGATTTTTTTAAGCAAAATAATTGTCAAGGAATTTACACCACATAAATTCTAAAATCATATTCAAATTATTCCAAAAAATAAACAAGAACTTAAGTAAAAAATAAATAAAAAACAAAGAGTTAAAATATTAAAAAAAAAAAACAAATTTTTCATTTTTTCTACTTCACAATCTCAGTTGTTGTTTTTGTTTAGTCATTGTCCTTGTTCATATCTCTGCAATAATTTTACAACTTCCTATTCCTCACTATCACTCAGTGACTCTGTCTTCTGTGCCATTTCGTTGTTTCATCTATTGTTTTAACTCTTCCGTTTGACAAGAGCCGGACACAGCATAGATGCCTCAACTTGAATTTTAAATATTCCACAAAAGTGTTGTAGTCCTTTCGTCCTTTTTGCATGTATTGTTCTAAGACTTTACTTTATAATTTGCACTTTATTAAACTTTTAAATTTTATTCTCATTCTCATTCTTATTGTTTTGGATTTTGTATTGTTGACGCTGTTTAATTGATTTAGGTTGTTTAAGTTGTTGTATGCTAATTTCATAAATTCAAATGTAAAGATAGAAATGAAGATTTATTCAACATCATTACTGTCATTTGTAAGGACCATGTGTACACTTAGCTCATTAGCAATTCTCTTAGGACAACATTTACTTAGTGTTCGCTACATTTGTGTACAAAAATATTTAAATATTGTAATTTTGGTTGGATTTCATAGTCATTTTATGTAAAAATTTTGATGGCAACACATTTAGACAGGGAGTAACAAAAGAAGCTAATATTTTTTTAGTCGGCTACTTAAGGAGTTTTGAATTCGAATCTCTTTACTGACTTCGTTCTGCTACCATCAATAATCATATCCTGTTATTTGTAGCTGCATTTGTAAAATGAAATTAATAGACAATTTATTAATCAATACGTGAAGAAGAAAAATGTTATTCCTAAACTATTTAAGCATATTGGCCGCTTGAAGATGCAATTTAAAATAGTTGAAGTTTAGGTGGAGAAAAAGTGCAATTATTAAGTTCATTTGTTTGAGAAATAAACAATAAACCGGAGTACAAATACAAAAATAAAACCCATATTTAGACCCAGGCTCAAAAAAACAACGGGTAGCGTTGCTCTTAAATCGTAGCTAGCTTATCGAAAAGACTTCTGACTTCAAAGTTTTTCAATAAAATAAATCGTTGCTGTTGTTTAAAACTAAAGGTTGTAATGCCGGCTTAGCCTTGACTGTTCTGCTTCACCTCATGCTTTAGAGAAAAGACTAGTATTTCGATTATTTCATTAACCCACAAACTATAAACCATAGCAAATAGTGCATTTTGATTGATGTAACGATTGCTCAAGAATTTCTTCGTCTTGCTCATTAGTCCAGATATGAAAATTTTGTTTCCTTTTTTCCTTACGCATTCTTGTATCTTGTCATTGAAGAAAATCCCGCTTGAATATTCATTGAGCTCTGGCATATCCCATTGACTGAAAATAAAGCATAAGATCAAGCCTGGCGGCTTCAATTCTCGGTCGTGTATGCTCTCCATTCGGTAAATAGAATTATACCCTAGATCACTCATAGGCAAAAAAACCAATGCATTTGCTATTGTATATGTGAGTTGAGCTCTTTCCCTCTCGCAAGTTGAGAGTCGTATTTACATTTTACACAGGAATTTAAAAAGCAAGCGTTAACACAACCACTTTTTTTAAAAGCTGATGCGAGACTTTGGTTTAGTTAGGAGATTTGTATCGTGATGTTACAAAAATCTGTCGCATAAGGAATACGTGTTACTGTTTATTAAAAGTATTTCATAACTTTCCGTGAGGTAGAAATCTATAGAGCTTTACGGAGCGAATGTAATTCATTGGACATATTGTAAAGAGACATACTAACTAACACAACACACATTTTAACGATACTGAGAGCTGTAAGAAAAAAAATCTAAATCTAATAACTTAACCATTAGTCAATACGTATGAGGTGTACATGTGAGATTAAAAGAGAAAATTTGCTTAGAGACGCGATTTGCCTATGACTGCCCTCGATCATAGGATTCAGCACAATTGGATTTCTTATGAGGTTCAAGGGTTTATGGCAAGTCATATTTATTCATCAGATAATCGTAGTTTGGAGAGGGAGTTTATTTATTTATTTAATTAATACAGCACAACAAGAACAAGTCTTATCTAATAGTACTTTGTATATAGTGGCACGATAGAACTTAAATTACAATAAATAAAATTAAATCAGTTAAAAAAAAAAAAATAATAATAAAAATTAACAAGCAGTAGTATGACAAAACTTAAAATTAGTACATTTAATACATACTTTAAAAATTAAGTTAACAAAAGGTAAGTTGTAATCAAATGCATTGTTTAATGATATATGATATTAAGAGGGAAACTAAGAATGAGTTTGCATCAACAACACAAAATCATCATTAACTCAAGTGGGCAAATAGTGCAGTTTTGAAATGCTTTGCATTGCTAATCGTTTGAATATTAGGGGAAAGTTGGCGCCAAAGGTTAATAGCATTGTGGAAGAAGTGCTTTTTCGTTATATCCTTTTTCAAGCGAAAGGTATTAATTCTGTAGCCTCTGTCAGACCTTGAAAAAATTAATCTGTTGTATAAGTACCCAGGCTGTTTTATGTAAATAACTTTATGAAAAAACAGCAATGTTCGAAATTTTAACAGACTATCAAAAGGCATACTACATATCTGTCTTGAGTATTGCGAGATTCTGCTCCGCCTAATTCGACCAAACACATATCTGGCAATATTATTGCACGCTACATTTAGCCTTCTCATACTAAAAGCGTCACAGCTAGCGAAAAGTTCAACTCCATACAAAAGCGTTGGCAAAAGATAGGTCTTAGCAAGTAACATACGAATATCAAAAGGTGTGTAATATTGCGACATCCATAGATTTATTAACATGGCAAAGGTTCTCCCACATACAGAATTTATGTGATTAGACCAGTCGAATTTCTTTTTGAAAACTATACCGAGATTCTTAGCAGTTTCGTCTATTCTAATTATGGAATCTCCAATCAGAATTGGTGGCAAAATATTCATTAGGGAATCAGTTTTAGCAATTATCATAGCCTTCGACTTCTTTGCATTTAATGAGAGCCCATTGGCTGATGCCCATTCTTTATTGTTTATGCTTTTTATACCCGCCACCAAAAAAATGGTGGGGGTATATTCATTTTGTCATTCCGTTTGTAACACATCGAAATATCCATTTTAGACCCCATAAAGTATATATATTCTGAATCATGGTTTGATTTTATGACGATCTAGCTATGTCCGTCCGTCTGTCCGTCTGTCCGTCTGTCCGTCTGTCCGTCTGTTGAAAGCACGATAGAGGTCGCACCGAAAAAGCTAGGGGGCTCAAATTTTGCCAGAATCTTTCTTATAGACAAGGTTTGTTTGGTATTGAAAATGGGCTAAATCGGAATATTAGGAAGAGAGTTATAGCTCGAAAAGCAAGAGTAGGTCGAAAAAACCGTGTCCTTCAAACATCGAATAAAATGGAATTGTGTCCAAACGCATTAACGTAGACTCATGAAACTTCGAATATATATTTCCTGAGTAAAAACAATATTTTTTCCCGAAAATTATCTAAATCTATGCATTAGGAGAGGAGTTATCGATCAAAATGTACGAAAATTTATACCGCACAGTGTATTTTTCGATATATTTAAAAACAAAAACGTCATAAAAGCAACAAAATTGGATGTACGACTCTGAAATTTTGCACACTTTGCTTATTGGTGAGACGCTTATTTGTAACGGAAAATCAATGTGCCACGCCCACTTTTACGCCCACCTCCCATATAAAGTTTTACCCAAAATTCATATAATTTCTCAATTTATGTAGATTTTTGAATAATAAAGGGCTATATTGAAACATCTCAGTTGTACTCATTCGAAAATACAACTTTGACACGCCCACTATAACGCCCACTTTTCACGTTATATACCGTTAATGAAATTTAAAAGCTCATAAAACCGCCAAAATAAGAGGTATGATGATAGAATTTGCTACGTATATCCCCCTAGGCAATGTCATTACTGTGCTAGAAAATTGAGTTGCCACGCCCACTTTTACGCCCACCCCCCATATAACGTTTTACTCAAAATTCCTCTAATTTCTCTATTAATAATGATTTTGGAATAATAAAGGGCTATATTGAAACACCTAAGTTGTACTCATTCGCCAAAACAACTTTGACACGCCTACTATAATGCCCACTTTTCACGTAATCTACCGTTAATAAAATTTAAAAGCTCATAAAACCGCCAAAATCAGAGGTATGATGATCAAATTCGCTACGTATATCCTTTTAGGCAATGTCATTACTGCGCCAGAAAATTAAGGCGCCACGCCCACTTTTACGCCCACCTCCCATATAACGTTTTACTTAAAATTCATATAATTCCTCTATTAATAAAGATTTTGGAATAATAAACGACTATATTGAAACACCTAAGTTGTACTCATTCGCAAAAATAACTTTGACACGCCTACTATAACGCCCACTTTTCACGTTATATACCGTTAATGAAATTTAAAAGCTCATAAAACCGCCAAAATAAGAGGTATGATGATAAAATTTGCTACGTATATCCCCCTAGGCAATGTCATTACTGTGCTAGAAAATTGAGTTGCCACGCTCACTTTTACGCTCACCCCCCATATAACGTTTTACTCAAAATTCCTCTAATTTCTCTATTAATAATGATTTTGGAATAATAAAGGGCTATATTGAAACACCTAAGTTGTACTCATTCGCCAAAACAACTTTGACACGCCTACTATAACGCCCACTTTTCACGTAATCTACCGTTAATGAAATTTAAAAGCTCATAAAACCGCCAAAATTAGAGGTATGATGATCAAATTTGCTGTGTATGTCCTTCTAATCAATGTTATTGTTGTGCCAAAAAGTTTAGTCCCATACAACGGCTTACCTTAAATTCATGTAATTTCTCTATTGACAAAGTTTTTGGGAAAATAAAGAGCTATATTGAAATATTTAAGTTGTATTTATTAGTAGAAACTTTATTGACACAGCTACTTTAACACACTTTCATTGAATTTCATTTCATTTAAGGACCGATGTTGTATTTAAATAAAACACAAATTATTTAGGATATTATTATTTCTTTTTATAATGATAATATTTGTATGGTTCAATTATGTATTTAACAAAATATCGGCCAAATGCCCCCCCCCCCATCCTTGGCGCCACTCCTCTATCTGATGGTCCAAATTTTCAATGACAATGTTGATGCTCAATTATTGGGCATGATGATGAGTCGAGGTTGACTGCTCTTTTGCCACACTATCGCAAAAAACAGCAATAGTTCCCATTCAACGAACTAAGAAGGCATTCACAGATTTTCTAACATTTTATACAGACCTGTTTTGCAGAAATTTAAATATTTTTTACAATTCTCCCGATTGTGGACGAATTTGAACGATTATGTTGATCAAAAGAATTACGAAGTGCACAAAATGCATTTTGATTTGAACGCCCATTTTTATAAAAAACCTGAATAACTTTAAAGCGTTGCTCATTTGCATATCTTTCCACGGATCAAATTGAGTAAGTTTGAGATTGAGAAATGTCAAGTGAAATGCAGAAAACAAACTTAAAGACTAGGTGTAGTTCACCTTCAACATGGGCCCTTAAAATTTAACCACCCTCTACAAAGAAAGTGATACATATTTTATTATAAAGAGATTATTCCATAATGATTAACAAAATAATAAATATTGTGCTTTAAATGTACACAAAATTGGTGGTGGGTATAAAAGATTCGGCACAGCCGAATATAGTGCTCTTACTTGTTATTTATAAAATTTGGCATTTGAAAAAAATAAGAGAAGAGTGCGAATTGTTTTTTATTAATGTGCTCTGACAGCTGAAGTTTAAAATAAATGAATACAAATATTATCAGCTGACGTAAATAACAAGACTACTTTATGTATAAATGTGTTTTGGTTTATTGCATACAGCCTGCAACCCGCCTTGTACTGATTGAATAATTCAAGGCTGCATCTTAAAATATAACAATATTTATGGAAAATTTCAATGAAGAAATTCCCCAGCAACCTGATGGACCAATTTTCTCATACACTTCGCTGTAAATCAAACTGCATTTCGGATCTAATGCATCGAATATTAGCCTGCAAGTTTATCTGCATATACCTGCGACTTACCACGTCCCTAGAGAAAATAAGTTTATAGCGTCAAATTACATGAACTAGGTGGCCACTTGACAGGTTCATTTTTTTACACTATTTCTTTATCAAATGTGTTTTTCTTAACATTGATTGTATCGCGCTCTGTATGATATTTAGTACTATTCTGCTGAAGCCACAAGTTTGCAATACTAGAGCCATACAATTGAAGACACTTAGAATGACTCATCGTTAACTGTAACGTTCTTGCCACCGTTATTTGTAAAGATATATCGACTAATATTTCCACCAGAATAATTTTAATGGTATTTCGACAATGATTTTAGGATTACAATTGATCTAAATGAGCCATTTAACAAAATGCTTCATGTAATGCATGAAGACATGCACGTCGAATTAAACAGGGATTTTCAATATAAACTTGAGTAATTAGTAAGTGTCCCTCTATTCATGATAAATTTGCAAAATAAACTAATTTGAAAAGAACTAAAGATTGTCATGAATTTGTCTTTTATCGAATGATAGTTCTTGGTCATTTTTATTGTATGACTACCTCGGTTGGCTCAAAGGAAGTCTAATCAGAAAATCTTATTTTCGATTACCTTTTTCAGCTCTACACACCGTGTCAGTGATAATGTGGAACCTTAAAAAAGCCTCATAAAAGATAGTCTGGCGGTGCTTAATCTCAAGATCTTGGATACCACTTAACGGTTTCAGTAGGCAAATTTATTTGTTAAATTGATACTTCTTTTAGTAAATTAATTGTGACACGAACAGTTTCGCACTTTTAGAAACCACAACACTTTCAAATTTAGAGCATTTAATTGTGTTGCATTCCCTGTAAAGATTAATGTTCTGTTCAGCATCGTTTTTAAAGAATCATGGACCGTCGACTGTCTTTCTCTAATGGGTTTTCAGTAACGTGTTATAAATTCTGTTCTCTTTAAATACGACATGGCTGCTTCTTGACATGAAAATTTAACCAATAGAGAATTTCAAAACAAATTATTTCGAAATACTATGTGTGGCGTGTTTCTGCTGCTAAATGCTATAATACACGGCATGTTTTTTACATCTGACTTTAAAATTTAAGAGATATATGTAAATCTACATTTCTGTAAAAATTTTACTTTTACAGGCAACCGTCGCTGACTGCTTTGCAGCAGAGGTTTCGGCCAACGGCTGATGTCACATGTTTTGACAAAAAAAAAATAGAGCGCGCTCTTATTGCAATTTTGTGAGATCTCTCAACACATGTTTTTTACAGAAGTAAAATTTTAAAGGTAACACACGACATGTTCCTATTTATCAGTGAGGAATTCGTCAAGTCTGAGGTAAAAAATATGCCGTGTATTATAGCATTAAACAAAATTTTTATTGTGTATAAAATTTGTAGAGTTTGCCAGGCGCTGTTCGAGTGTCAGCCGTTTTATAAAGAAATGGTAAACTAAACTAAATACAAATTCCAATATAGCTGTAAAAATAACACACATATCAAGCAGTATTGTTAAGAAAAAAATTATATCGTTCACTTTGGGGCACCTTTTAGTCAAGTATGAGTGTTTAGTTAAGCTTCTTTTTTTCCACGCATTGTATAACAGACCATATTTATTTCCTTGATATTCACGGTACATCCTACTTATAACATAGAGTAACTCTAGAAGAGAACGTAAATATCAAACTAAAAAAAAACGACTTGTCTATAAAAGTAAATCTACCACTAGTAATTGTGTTAAGGCCATGACTGACTATCAGATTTAGTTGTTCGATATGTCAAAAATTGTATGTGTGTTCAGAAAGTGTGATAGTGTGGACACAAAGTGCACATGTGTGACAGATTATTTGACAAGTGTGTCCGATTTGATAATCTTTTGAAAATTTTCATAAAATAATAGTTTCTGTGCGATCAGAGTTGCTTTTTCTAAGCAAGTATGACAGTGTGGCATCCAATAACACATTTTGTTGCGATTTTTTCATGTAGGACAGAAAACTATCAGATTTTGATTTGACATAATCGCACGACTTTGTAGGATAGTCAGTCATGGCCTTTACTAACACATTCTTACAATACATTTTTTTGAAACAAGCTCATTCTAAATTTCCAACTCTCACATTCGTCTCTAGTTATAATCTTCAATTTACACTACAATTAGTAACACCGCAAATACTTTATAAAGTCGAATCTTAAATAAAGGTTGTATCAACGTAAAACTTTAAGTTATCTTTTTTTACACAAAACCAGAAGCCAGCAAAAAACTCTGTGTAAATATTTATAAATTTGTTAAAGGAATTTTGTAGAAGAAAAAAAAACAGCAGAAAAAGTATGTTTTTTTTAATCAAAAAAAAATATTATACCAATTAGTCTAGCAAATAAAACATTAAAAATTTGTAATTTAGAGCAAATATTTATAAGAAAAAAATTTAATTAAAATAAAAAAAACACACACACAAAATCATGTAGGCCTTAGTTGAAGCTTATAAATTATAGTTTGAAAGCCTAACATGTGTGTTTTAGCCAGCCTGCTAGACTTTATTAAAACAACCAGGAAAACCCCATGTGGCCATGCCAACACATGTTTTAACTATTAAATTTATGAAGATTTAACATGCTCCTCAACTGTACGAGTGAGTCTAAGACGACTAAGACAATAATCCCAGGCATAAGCCAAACCAGCAACTATGCCATGTACTTTACAAAAAATACTAGTCCAAAACATTGGGACATGTTGAGCTCTTGTTTAAAGTCAACAAAAAATAAAGACTTCATACTGTTGCTGATATGTTGTTAAAACATAAGTAGTTATAAAAGTCTAACATGAAAATGTTTGCTTTTTATTATTATTTTCGTTTTTGTTAATAATAAAAGAAAGAGTCATCCTTTTGGAGCAGCAGATCATCAGCATGTGTAAATTGCAGCAATGAAATGTTGCCGGTTTAAGCTCTTTTTCCACACACATTTAACAAGTGATTAGTTGAGGATGTTGGTAAGATAATTGAGTTGTTAAGGAGGCAAAAGAAGAAAACCACAAGGAAATGTCAAAATCATTAAGAGGAGATTGAAAAGAGCTTAGAATTTTCAATCTATATTAAAAGTTAAAAAAAATGTATTAAGAATATACCAGACCTATTTATGCTGTATTTGTGCAATTTCATAACAAATCAGGGGCTCAATTCTCATTCTGTGAAATGACAACATTTTGTGTATAATATTATATGGTGCCACCATACCTTTAACCATATAAAAACCTTTCATTTCACACTTCATCTACCGAGTGTAAAAGAATTTCATATGCCAGGGGTGGTAATGTCAATGTACTTAATTATACTTTCTTTTACTTTGATTTTAAAAGGTAGAATAACATTAATTTTAAAGTTCATTTTCAGTTTTAAGTTTGACATTAGATATATGGAACGCTATACGCTTGCACATGCTAGAAAGCCTTCAACGCAAACTGTAAGAAATTTACGTGGAAAATCATCAAAAGATGGGCCTTCCGTTCAGTTTGTACATCAATTTTTAAAAAGAGCTAATGAAAATATCTCGTTGTTAGACAAAGCAACTCGTGTATGTTCTCGTCCAGTGCGTTCAATCGAATACATTATGTTGTGGCTAAAAAAGGGGCAAGAACATCCATTAACATCAACTTGTCACTGATCTCAGGAACTGAAAATTTCTCGGACTTTTTTGGGAAAAAAATAACTCAATGGGATGGGGTACTGCCAAGAAAGTCATGGTAGTCATATGAATGAGATTATATTTCAATCTTAAATAACCAATTAAGCTAGAAGTTCCAAAAAAAATTTTTACTTTTTTTAGCCTATTCAAATGTAAAATTGTAAATGGCCCTACCTGTGCTAGGGCATAGTAAGTGTTAAAACAATATTTTTAAAATGATTCTTATATCAAAATTGAAATCGCATTGCCCATTGCCTTTTGGTGGCAGGTAAGCACTATGTAAGGGATTTAAGAAAAGCTTTCTGATAATAAAGTTTTTTTGCGGGACAAATACATTCAAGAAATTAACCTGTTAATAGACAATATCGTCCACGTATTTTAAAGTCATACAATTATTTTATCTGGGAATCGGTAGTTAGTGCCAAACCTGAGTTACTGCAAATAGTTACGCCATATACGCAATTGCCTCTGCTGCTCCATGTTGCAGATTAGTTTGGTTTGGTAATATTAAAACATTTTTGTCCTAAAATTTTCGAATTATCAATGCTAAAAAGATGGATATTTAAAACAATTTTTTCTTCTGTACCTCAATTTGAGCTATTCACAACAAATTATTACGTTGGTAAATTGTTCACGCCTTGATGGTATTGCTAGTCCGCGGTATAGGGATATTATCAGCAGCTCTGAATGGGCAATAGCAGAATTCAAGAAATAAAACTTAAAGAGAAAATGGAGAGAACATGAGCCAAGTGAAATTTGTCGAGGGGATTTTCGCACGGACATAGCGGGTAAACTCATGCACAATAAGAGCACGGCTAGTGACAACAGTATCTTTACTGATGGGGCATGTAATAGTCCTAGACCTCGTACTTAAAAAGGTAAGGGAGAGATTAAGTTTGCGGTAGACTAAAGCTTGCTTTTCACTATGTCATATGAAATGCCAACAAAAACTGCCTCAAATAATTTCTCGTCAGTCAAATACGTTTTCACTGCATTTTAAAAACTGACAAAAAAACTGACGAACGACAAACAAAAGTAATTGACAACTTGTTGTCAAATTAACTTTGAAAAAAAATGCTGCCATATCTGCTGACAAACTGAAATTTGGCGTTTTCACTTATTTGTCAGTTTAGATGGCAGTTTGTGTGCATAACTGGCTGCAAACATAGATGACGCCATATGACAGCCCGTTTTCATACAATTGCCAACAATTTGGACAATTTGACAACAAAAATGACATAGTGAAAACCAAGCTTAAAGATTACATACATGGAATGCGAATGTTTAACAGCAGCATATAACGAAGATGTTCGCGGTTACAAGGGACTTTAAAATTAGGATTGTCGACAATCACTGGTCAGCAATGTCGTTTTCTTATGTGCAGAAGTCGCTTGTAGTCGTGCGGGACTCAGTGAAGCAATGAACGCCAATAGTTAGCCAAAGAATGTCTGTCGAAAAAGCAACCTAAAATAGTACTCTGCTTCTATTGTTCCTTAACACACTTAATAACCAAAATTGTGAAAATTAGCCGGCCATATAAAACTCTATAAAAGTGAATTAAAAGACATCAAGAAGAAATGATTTCATAAAATTGTCTTATTTATATAAAATTCTGTAATGATGTACGGCGTTATGCATAATAACAAACCATGTGCTAACTAACGAGCTGCTATCTGTTAATATGGGAATATTTTCATTTCCATCTGTCCGTGTGTATGTTGATATCAACTTTTTGAAGCCCCCAGACATTTCCAAGACCCATGTAAATTACCAATTACCGGAGCATATCGGTATTGAAAAATCGGAAAATAAAGCAGCTCATTAGTTAACACACAGTTTATTATTATGCATAACGCCGTACATCATTACAGAATTTTTTAAATGTAAAATTTTGTATCACTTTCCTTAAAAAATAGAAAATGACCTAAAGGTTTCTTAAAGTAGACACATTTCTGCATTAAATCTGTTTTAGTTGAACTGTGTATCCCTTCAATTTTTTTTTCATTACATCAAAAATACGTTTTCTTATCTCAAACGCAAACAAACATTTTTGCCATAATTACCTTATACTCATACTGCAGCATTTTCCTCTCATGATAAGGGGTCAGAATTCATCACTCCCCTTGACTAGAAACAATTGTACAACTGAATGAAATGATTTAGAAAAACACTATATAATAACATGTTATAATCTGTAAATGATTGAAAGCAATTGAAAGAGAATACGCAATTGATGAAACCACAGAAAACTCATTGCAAATCAACACCACGAATTAATACTTAAAGTTAAAGCAATATAGCAAACAACCCACCACTTCTATACTTTTAAGCAGTGTGGACAGAGAAAAATATAAATAAATTAACTGTTAGAAACGAAATACACACTAATATATTGGAAGTGATGATTTAATTCGCCTGCATTAAGTATAATTTCTTTAAAAGGATAAATTTCCTTTTTTTCAATTTCTAGTGAACTTATTCTGCGTTTAAATATACACATACGTAATTCCCTTTAATTCCAAAGCACCTTTATATATATCAAACTCACTATCAATCACCCAAATTACTTACACTTGCATACCGAAAAAAAAACAAACAAACTAGTCTCCCATCAATATTGGCAAATGAAATCAATTGCATTGAGTAGTTATAAATAAACTCTTACTCTCATCCCACTTATTTTTTCTTCAACCACCCACTCTCACTTGGTTAATGTACAAGAATATGACAACAGAAAAACTATTTTATATAATATTCGGCAGAGCTGCATGTAAATATGTGACCACGACAATTACATATCGTCGCTGCTCTGAGGAAATCGGTTATGTGACAATTATTAAAAAAACAAGTAAGAGCACTATATTCGGCTGTGCCGAATCTTTTATACCCACCACCAATTTTGTGTACATTTAAAGCACAATATTTATTATTTTGTTAATCATTATGGAATAATCTCTTTATAATAAAATATGTATCACTTTCTTTGTAGAGGGTGGTTAAATTTTAAGGGCCCATGTTGAAGGTGAACTACACCTAGTCTTTAAGTTTGTTTTCTGCATTTCACTTGACATTTCTCAATCTCAAACTTACTCATTTTGATCCGTGGAAAGATACGCAAATGAGCAACGCTTTAAAGTTATTCAGGTTTTTTATAAAAATGGGCGTTCAAATCAAAATGCATTTTGTGCACTTCGTAATTCTTTTGATCAACATAATCGTTCAAATTCGTCCACAATCGGGAGAATTGTAAAAAATATTTAAATTTCTGCAAAACAGGTCTGTATAAAATGTTAGAAAATCTGTGAATGCCTTCTTAGTTCGTTGAATGGGAACTATTGCTGTTTTTTGCGATAGTGTGGCAAAAGAGCAGTCAACCTCGACTCATCATCATGCCCAATAATTGAGCATCAACATTGTCATTGAAAATTTGGACCATCAGATAGCGGAGTGGCGCCACGGATGGGGGGGGGGGCATTTGGCCGATATTTTGTTAAATACATAATTGAACCATACAAATATTATCATTATAAAAAGAAATAATAATATCCTAAATAATTTGTGTTTTATTTAAATACAACATCGGTCCTTAAATGAAATGAAATTCAATGAAAGTGTGTTAAAGTAGCTGTGTCAATAAAGTTTCTACTAATAAATACAACTTAAATATTTCAATATAGCTCTTTATTTTCCCAAAAACTTTGTCAATAGAGAAATTACATGAATTTAAGGTAAGCCGTTGTATGGGACTAAACTTTTTGGCACAACAATAACATTGATTAGAAGGACATACACAGCAAATTTGATCATCATACCTCTAATTTTGGCGGTTTTATGAGCTTTTAAATTTCATTAACGGTAGATTACGTGAAAAGTGGGCGTTATAGTAGGCGTGTCAAAGTTGTTTTGGCGAATGAGTACAACTTAGGTGTTTCAATATAGCCCTTTATTATTCCAAAATCATTATTAATAGAGAAATTAGAGGAATTTTGAGTAAAACGTTATATGGGGGGTGAGCGTAAAAGTGAGCGTGGCAACTCAATTTTCTAGCACAGTAATGACATTGCCTAGGGGGATATACGTAGCAAATTTTATCATCATACCTCTTATTTTGGCGGTTTTATGAGCTTTTAAATTTCATTAACGGTATATAACGTGAAAAGTGGGCGTTATAGTAGGCGTGTCAAAGTTATTTTTGCGAATGAGTACAACTTAGGTGTTTCAATATAGTCGTTTATTATTCCAAAATCTTTATTAATAGAGGAATTATATGAATTTTAAGTAAAACGTTATATGGGAGGTGGGCGTAAAAGTGGGCGTGGCGCCTTAATTTTCTGGCGCAGTAATGACATTGCCTAAAAGGATATACGTAGCGAATTTGATCATCATACCTCTGATTTTGGCGGTTTTATGAGCTTTTAAATTTTATTAACGGTAGATTACGTGAAAAGTGGGCATTATAGTAGGCGTGTCAAAGTTGTTTTGGCGAATGAGTACAACTTAGGTGTTTCAATATAGCCCTTTATTATTCCAAAATCATTATTAATAGAGAAATTAGAGGAATTTTGAGTAAAACGTTATATGGGGGGTGGGCGTAAAAGTGGGCGTGGCAACTCAATTTTCTAGCACAGTAATGACATTGCCTAGGGGGATATACGTAGCAAATTTTATCATCATACCTCTTATTTTGGCGGTTTTATGAGCTTTTAAATTTCATGAACGGTATATAACGTGAAAAGTGGGCGTTATAGTGGGCGTGTCAAAGTTGTATTTTCGAATGAGTACAACTGAGATGTTTCAATATAGCCCTTTATTATTCAAAAATCTACATAAATTGAGAAATTATATGAATTTTGGGTAAAACGTTATATGGGAGGTGGGCGTAAAAGTGGGCGTGGCACATTGATTTTCCGTTACAAAAAAGCGTCTCACCAATAAGCAAAGTGTGCAAAATTTCAGAGTCGTACATCCAATTTTGTTGCTTTTATGACGTTTTTGTTTTTAAATATATCGAAAAATACACTGTGCGGTATAAATTTTCGTACATTTTGATCGATAACTCCTCTCCTAATGCATAGATTTAGATAATTTTCGGGAAAAAATATTGTTTTTACTCAGGAAATATATATTCGAAGTTTCATGAGTCTACGTTAATGCGTTTGGACACAATTCCATTTTATTCGATGTTTGAAGGACACGGTTTTTTCGACCTACTCTTGCTTTTCGAGCTATAACTCTCTTCCTAATATTCCGATTTAGCCCATTTTCAATACCAAACAAACCTTGTCTATAAGAAAGATTCTGGCAAAATTTGAGCCCCCTAGCTTTTTCGGTGCGACCTCTATCGTGCTTTCAACAGACGGACAGACGGACAGACGGACAGACGGACAGACGGACAGACGGACAGACGGACGGACATAGCTAGATCGTCATAAAATCAAACCATGATTCAGAATATATATACTTTATGGGGTCTAAAATGGATATTTCGATGTGTTACAAACGGAATGACAAAATGAATATACCCCCACCATTTTTTTGGTGGCGGGTATAAAAATTGTATTGTTCTGTTTTAAGGATATCTTGTTGATTGGTTAAAAAATAAATAATAGTGAGTGTGCGTAAGTTTCATACGGTAAAGTAAGATAATAAAATGCTTTTTTCGCTCTGCTTAAAACTTAGTAAAAAGCACATAACTGAATTTGTTAGAGCAACGACGATATGTACATGTTTCTTTCAAAACATTGTTATTGCTTTTATTCCTTTATTTTGTTTTGATTGTTTTTTTTTTTTTGCATGAACATGTATGTTTGAATACGATATCAACTGTGTGTAGTTGTTTGTGTGTAAATAAACAATCATCATGAAATAATGTAGCCCTCAGGTTGATAAATTAATTTTCAATATGTACAACAACAACAACAAAAACCCAACAATAAACAATATAAGAGTAACAACATGCATATAACAAAAGATTTGAGAGGTTTGCTACAAAAGCAATAACGATGTAAATAATCGAAAATACAATATTACACAAAAATTTGTACGCGTAAATGGGAAGGATCTAAAAACAAAGTGTTTCCCAAAGGATATATGTATAATATTTTAAGCTTTTTTATAATAAAGTTAATACTTTCTATTTTTGTTCTCTGAGTTTTATGACTCTCAGATTATAGAACATCTTTATAAAATTAAATTTTTTTGCACTAACCCCCATATTAGGATGATCGCATTAATTCGATGTCGGAATTTTATTCATCTGGACCCCACAAAACGATTTCTCTTTCCAGATATTGAGACAGCCGAAATTTAAACTGGATTAAATGACGTTAACCCGTGCCGCTCGTCGCTCGAAATTTGCAAAATTCCTTTATTATAAAGGTGACTGCAACAGAGAGACTCTTGCTTTTTTTCTGACAATACAAATTTCTTTTTTTATATATAAACTTTGACGAGAGAAATATTCATAAAAAATAATAACCTTGTTTTAGTAAGATTACCTTGTAAAGCAAGACAGATACGTTTTCACAGAAGAAGTAACTAAAAAAATTAAACAACAGAATGGCACGTCACAGAACGACAGCAGAACGTAAAGACTACTGAAGCCTTTGTGTTTGTATTATACAGTGTCTATCCTCTAGTTTTAAAAGTATTCTAAGTGTTATGCAGGTCATTGCAGACATACCTAAATGGAGTTGTGACCTATCCGGTGATATGAACCAGATTCCGCTATTTTTCTCCCTATGTGAGATCCTGTCACTCTTGCTTAAATTTAAATGAGTTAAAAAATTTAAAGTGAGTTTAAAAAGTATTTTATTTAATTTTTTATATAAAATTCTTTAAAAAATGATTTTAAGTACATCATATTTTGTATGAATATGAGCCCCGTTTTCAGCTGTGATTGGCTCATTTCGGAGCATTTTCCATAACATCTTTCAAAATTTGTGGCTGCAGTGCTCGAGCATCTGCAACTACATTCGCTTTAAGTTCAACAAATATCTCGGGATTGTTTACATATACTCGCTCCTTCACCCCAGGAATCTAGTCGAGTGCTGACAAATCTGTCATACGTACTGGCCAACTAATATCCGAATTACTGGAAAATAATTTCTCTAAAAAGTTTGACTGAAAAGAACCATTGTATCTCGGGCAGTGTGGGCAGTAGCTCGATTCTGATAAAACCACATCACAAGACTGCCTTCAAAAGCAAGAGGTAAAAAATTTTCTATAATAAACCGATTTGGTTACAATTTTTCATTTTCCTTTTCGAACAATTAAGTCTCAATGATATTTTTAAATGTAATGCCATACCATACTGTACACCTAATGGTGTAAAACGAGCGATGCCGATGATCTGCGGGTTTCAATTTCTAAACCAATATTTTTTTTAATGAGCCGCAGTGATGTACCAGCTATTCAAAGCTGAGCTTAATGCCTTCTGATAGCTGTTTCTGTTGTTTTGTTAACACTTTGCCCTTTTTCACAATATTTTTTGCAATGTGAATTAGGCGTGGTCCATCTATCCAAGCTAAATCTCTTACGGTCCCTACAGATAAAGTAACTAGTATGCGGTTGGAAATATACTACTTCCTTCTAACTTTAGACATGTTACATATATCTGTCCTTCTTTCACATATCAAACTATAGATTTAAGCATTAGGTTGTCATAGGACCCCCACTACTTCATTTGTATGTAGTCTTATAATAGTTTAAGTTCTAGTTAATGTTAGAGAGTGTTAGGTGAGTGAACTTACTTCACACATATTTAAAAAAAAAAATTTATGAACTTTACACAGCAATTCAAGCATCAAGTTCTTTGGAATTTTTTTAGTCTCAGCCGGGATTTGAAGCAGGGTATTTTGGTTTGGAAGTTTTATGCTCTAATAACTGCATCAACACACTTTTATATTAAATTGGTATTAATGATTAATTTATATTGAAAAACAAACATCTCTTCAATTTTGCGATTGTGTTTATTTTTAGTCAATGTTATAGGATCATTACAATTAGTTATATGACTGCTTCAAAACGTTACAAGGGGTGTTATGTTGGTGGTGACGATGAACTTAGCAATAAATGATTGTTTCATAAGGCAAAATTCTTTCTTTAAAATGTCGACAATATACTCTTTGCTTTAAAATAATTGATCGCTGATTTAAATAACAAAATTCTGTTGTTCAGGATCTTTGTCTTTTGTGAATCTCTCTAGGTGTTATTTATAAAATCTATATAAACGAAGAAGTTAATAAATTGTTGTACCACATGGTGACGTTTGGCTCACCCTGTATATAAATTTTTTTGAAAATACTTTTAAGAATTGTTGTTGTTGTATTTATTATAGTTGTTCTTTTATTAAAAACATTTAATTAATATTTTCTCAATGGAAAATTGTGTTTTAAAAAATAATTTTGTTTCTCTCTATTTCAATATCATTTCAAATAATTCACCATTTACATGTTTTTTAATTGTCTATTTTAGCATTTTGGGTAACTCTGATGTAATATAATGCTGCTTTGATTTGACTGGCTTTGTGATTATTTGAAATTTTTCTTCTTTCTTTTCGATTTGACGCTTTGGCATAGAAAATGTATTGTTTGTATGACTAAAATTAACAAACTGATGACGAGGATGAGCACAATTCTGTTGTTGTTGCTCTTACTGATGACGATGATTTAGTGTAAATGATGTGTTTGGTTTATTAAGGAGTAAAAACTATAAATTGGCATTTCGTTTGTTTTTTTTTTTTTCTCAATACAAATTTATTTCTTTACTCATATTAAGTACTGTGGGAGTAAATATTTCTATAGATCTTTTGAAAATGTAATCAATATATTTATAAGCATAAATATTGAAATATTGCTACAGGTCTCTATCACACTGAATAAACCGAGCCATCTTCTTGCTTATTAAAGTGTAGAAAAGTCTTCTGTTTCTTTATAACTCGAGGTAATAAATCTTGTTTCTTTAATCAAACATTTATTTAACTCTCATGGAAAAAAAGAAACAAACAACAAATAATTGATATGCAGCTAAAATAAATTGAAATTTTTTTTGAAGTTATAAAGTTTATTAAGGGTATGCTCGTAAGAAAAAAAAACAAAAAAAATTTAATTGAAAATGTTTAATAGGCATCTGTATTTTATTAGAAATAATAAACAGTAGATTGTGTAATTATTTGTCAGTATACAGTGTTCTAATTCTTATAAAATTAAAGCTCTTTTTTCTCATTCTTACAAGCTTGAAGATTTTAATACATATATCTTCAAAGTAGTTAAAATATTCTTTCATTTATTTCTTAGATTACAAATTTTAATTTATAAGTCCATATGTTGTTACATAAATTTTTCCCATTGCAAACTGGGGCCGAATTACGGCATTCGAACGGGATCAAAATTTGAAAATTCTTATTAGAATCCCCATACCTAAAGTACAGCGAACTCGATCGTTCGAGTAAAATTTCGATCATAATCGAATGCCGTAATTTGGCTCCAATTGTGATTTCTTTAAATCTCCTATTAAATCTAATAAAAATATATATATAAATATGTTCCTCCAACTCCCACTGGAGCATAGGGTGCCAATAATTGGAGATCTCCATCTGACTCGGTTTTGAGAAATAGACCTTAATTCGTTCCAAGATACACCCAGTTGATTTATTTCGGATTCTGTTGAACGTCTCCATGTTATACGTGGCCTACCACTTTCTCTACCATCTTGATGAAATGGGTTCCATCAAAGAGCTTGCTTGGATACATTATCATCATTTCGACGAAGAGTGTGTCCAATCCACTGCCATTTCCGTATCTCAGTTGCTACTTCCATTTGCCTTGCCTTTAGTAACAACTCGGCATTCGTTATTGTTTGAGGCCAAAAGATACGTAATATTCTTCTTAGGCAGCGGTTGACAAATGTTTGCAGACGTTTTGTGATGCTGTTGGTGACTTTCCAGGTTGTACACCCATATAATAGGCCGGACTTAACATTTGCCTCAAAAATTCGAAGTTTAGTGGATTGACAAATTTTATTACTTTGCCATACTGGGGCTAGTATGCCAAAAGACGCTCTTGCCTTGTTAATTCTAGCATCAACATCAAGTTCGGACCCTCCATTAGGTGAGATTTCACATCCAAGATAACAAAATTGTTCACATGCATCAAAAGTTTGGTTATTGATGCTCATTGGAACTGCTGTTGTACCAACACTTAGTGTTTTCGTTTTGCCAGCGTTAATTTTGAGTCCTGTGTATTGCAGTTTTTCCTGCAGTTCTTTAGTTGTGTGTCTAAGGTCATTAAGATTATGCGAAAGTAAGCAGATATCGTCAGCATAGGCCAGGTAATTAAGATATTGGTTATTGATTTTCCATTGTATGCCTTGCCTTTTATTCTCAATACTATTGAGAACATCTTCCATAACGACAAGAAACAAAAGAGGTGATAATATGCAGCCCTGACGGACTTCGCTTTCTACCATGAACGGGTCAGAAAGTTTTCCCTCATGGAGAACAAAGCATTTTGCACGGTTATAGCTTTCCTTAATAAGAGCTATTAATTTTTCGGGTATATTTCTCTTTTGCAGGGCGGACCAAATACATTCCCGATTAATTGAATCGAACGCTTTCTCAAAATCTATAAATAGAAGATGTAATTTGGAATTGAACTCAACGCTTTGTTCTAAAATAATGCGTAGTGAGTTAACATGGTCTGCGCACGAGGAACCACTGCGAAATCCGGCTTGGCATGAGCTGATGGTTTGCTCCAAATGCTCTTTGATGCGATTTAATATTGTTTTTGCGACTATTTTGGCTACAGTTGGCAATACACAAATACCCCGCCAGTTTGCGCAATTTTTGAGGTCTCCTTTTTTTTTTCGCAATTTTGACAATGATACCATCTTTCCATTCCTCAGAAAAGGATTCTGTATCCCAGGTTTCGGTGATCAGAGGGTGTAAAAGTTGTGCTGAGAGTTCGGGATCACATTTATAGATTTCTGCTGGTATACCATCATATCCAGCAGCTTTTCCATTTGGGAGTTGTTTAATGGCAGCAATAGCTTCTGCTATACTAGGGGGTGTTATTCTAATGACAGAATTTGTGACTGGTTGCGGATTAACTAAAATAGTAATTTTAAACTATAGAGATAAAAAAAGTTTAAAAATTATTGTATAAATTTTTTTTATATTGAAAACTAAAATTATTTTAGTGCTTTTTTACATTTTGTTCTATAAGTTTTCTTCTATTCGACTGATTTTGCATAACTACAATACCAATGTTCATGCAAAAATTGTGAAGAGTTTTGTTGCACTTTATTTCATTTGGCTTAAGAGTTTGGCAGTGGGAGTGATTTCCACAGTCACGAAATAGGCGAATTAAGCTTCAATCAACAACAGTGTATATACCTAATATATTTATTTTGTTGTGTTTTAGATACATGATGAGCATTCAGCTCATCAAAAATAAAATTTTATTAAAAATAATATTTTAGTAAAAGTAAAATTTTTTAAAAAATAATATTTTTTTTAAAATAACATTTTACTAAAAATAATATTTTTATTTATAGAAAATTTTTACAAAACAATTTTTTATTAAAAATAATATTAAAAAAAAAGATTTTATTAAAAATAACATTTTATTCAAAATAAGATTTTTATTTATAGAAAAGCTTTAAAGAAGAATATTTTTTTTGTATCAATAAAATTTTTATAAAAAAAATAATATAAATAATAAATTTTATAATATTTTCTAGAAATGTATAAAATGTAAAAGTATAAATAAAAAGTGAATTTTCGTCAAAAAAAAAACGACTGAGAAAATAAAATTTTTTTAAAAATTTTTCAAAAAGGTACAATGTAATAAAAATTAATTTTTAAAATTTTTTGTTTTGGTTTTCCAACACTTATAATTCATTTATAGCATCTTTCTATATTACGAAAATGACAATAAGTATTACAATTTTAAATTAAATAATTTCTAGGTCTATTGCCATTGCAATATAGAGGCTCCAATTTTCATTGCATAGAGGCCATAATTCTAGCGAGTTCGCTAGAGCCAATTTTCCCCATCAGCTGGGCTGAAAATTTCATCTGTATTTATCAACCTTGCTGTCTTCTATACAGATTTTTTTACTCCATTAAATGGTTACCCTAATGTAGTTGTCATTATTTTCCCCCAAATTTATGATAATTGGAAAATATTCTTCACCATCTTCGTACGTAACATCGCACGTTTACATTAATAATATTTTGTAAAGAAAAATATTTTTATGCTCAAATAACAATAAATTTTAAATTTCTCTTCATAATTTTTTTTTTGTATCTTTTATACTCTAAGAGTTATTTATACAACTTCTTTCACTCTGTACTAAAATTTTATTATTACGCCAAAAATTTTGTGCTAAAACATCAAAATAGTTTTAATAAAAACTTTTGCTTAAAAGTTAATTTTTGCAATTAAAACCTCCCTGCTAAGCCACCAATAACTAATTGGGAGTTTTGTCTTTTGCTTTTTAGTATCCAAAGTAGCAAAATCAATTTCCAATAGTTAACGATGACATGTTTTTGTCAGAGTCTTTTACTAGCGCTGTTTTAAATTTATTGACTCTAGCGTCTATAAACGAAAACTTTGGCAAAAATTATACGGTGTCTTATAAAAGTTTGTAAATATTTTCAGTCACTACATATTTGAATAAGTGTATGTGTGTGTGTGTGTGTTGGCACTTTATTTCAGCTACTTGAGCATATAAACCACATAAAAGTGAGATAAACATTTTTGTGTGCAAACAAATTTATGTTTTACGAGAAAGAAAAAATGTTGGTAATAAATAGAAAATTGCGTTTAATGGGATCCTGAAGTTGATGTTTGTGTTTGGATCAAACATAGAAAAGAATAATATAAATAAAGATTTTACACCATGTGCATGGTGACATGTATGGCCAACAGTAAAAGGTGGTCAAGTAAAAATTTTCCGATCGAAAACTACGTAAAATCATTGCTACATAAATCTTTATTTATACTTTATTTATTTAAAATTTACAAATACCAAATTACTTTGCATGTGTTACTTATTCTTTGTCAATAGAAAGACAGTCTTAGTGACGTCAATGACACGATATGAGTAGAAAATTTCAATTTCATGCACGGCATGTCGTTATCTTTATTTGATCGTTCTTGAGTCATAGGCAATAGGTATAGATGTAATGGAGCGACTAAAACAAAACTTATAATGAGACGAAACAGTAGCTAAGGTTATCAGCCGATTTTGATAAAGAAATATACCAATTAAAAAGTATTTCTATAAGTAAGTGTTGGAATATGTTAAAATTTTCCCTTCTTTAAAAACTGTCTAGCAGTCCACCGGTTATTACAAATTAAATCTCATTCAATTGTATACTCATTGTAAAAGAAAATATTATTAGAAACAAACAACAGCAACAAAAAATGCGAATACAATTTAGCCACCGCACTAATCGTCGAATTCACTCTCATTCACTTATGTTTATGAAATGTTGTGGTTATATAAAGAAATATAGTCAAGTATAGTACCCTGTACTTCATCCTGTATTCTTTATACTTGGTATAAAAATCCATTGGTAATAAACAATTGGCGGATGTAATCTATACTGACTTCAGTAAGGCTTTTGATCAAGTTAATCATGATCTACTTCTCCACAAGCTTAATTCTATGGGATTCAGGATAAACACTTTGAATTGGATAAAGTCATACCTAATAGGTCGTAAACAGTGTGGTCTTTTTAACAATGTTACTTCTTATAATATTGCAGTAAAATCTGGTGTTCCTTAAGGTAGCCATTTGGGTCCTATTTTATTTTCGCTCTTTATTAATGATTTGCCAAGTGCAATCAATGATGACGTAAAGATTTTTCTTAGTTACAAGAATATTCAGGATGGAACTCAGTTACAACATGATTTGAATAAATATTTCGAATGGTGAAATATTAATTTAATGACTCTCAACCTAAAAAAATTCAAACATTTGAGATTCTCAAGAAATTGGAATGCTGGTTGTCTCTTCTTTCTGGATGGTTATCAACTTGAACTGGTTTCGGAGTATCTGGATCTAGGCGTTTTTTTTTACCCTAAACTAAATTTCAACAACCATATTGTTATGATGGTAAATAAATCTCGTGGTGTTCTCGCTTTTATAAAACGTTGGCCTAAAGAGTTTACAGAACCACAAATAACTGTACGGTTGTACACCTCATTGGTAAGACCTATTCTAGAATTCGGATCTATTATTTGGGATCCTTATACCAATTTTCAAAAGGATCGAATCGAATCTGTTCAGAAACAATTCCTTCTATTTTGTTTAGGTCATACAACATGGGATTCTGATAGAAACATTCTGCCGTACACAACTAGACTTGCTACAATTAAGTTGCCAACGTTAGAAAGTAGACGAACTATGCTTAATGTAACTTTTGTGGTGAATTTATTAAATGGTTCTGTTAATTCTGAATTTTTGCTGAGTAATATCAACTTTAATGTTCCACTTAGAGCTACTCGGAATTTTACTCCTCTTTATCTTAGATGTCTTCAAATTAACTACGCTGATGCTGACCCACTAAGGAGAATATCGAAAAACTATAATGATCTTTATAATTTCATTGATTTTGCTGTAAATGTTAATATGATTAAACGTAATATTTATTTATTTTTTGCATAAATTTTTCTTTTTTGGTCTGTAAGGATTTATAATCTATAGACTTTTATTAAATAAATAAAAAAATAAAATTGTAAAATATAATTACATTTTGTAAAATAAATATTACATAAATATTAAACAAAGCCTAAGTCCAGTTCTACGATTCTTCTTTACATTATTATCCAACCAGACCAACCTTTTTAAAGATTTATTATGTTAAATATTATTTGTTAAATTAAATGTCTGTGCCGAACTAACATTTCTTCTTGAGTGTATTGTTTTGTATTCCATTCCTATAAGTAGCATCACTAACCATTTCTTTTTAACAGGCTTAAGGTTGTATATAAAGTTTTTGTTACAAGAACAAGTACTACGCATATATTTTTTTATTTTATGTTTTTTTTTTCTTCTCTGATATTAACTGCAACTTTGTGTGGCAAAAGTGTTAAAAACAAACAGAATAAGTGCGACATATATAGTAGATGTCGTAAATTTATGCTTAAAGTTTTTATTTTCCCCGGTTCTTATGAAAAAAAAAACTAAAAAAGTATCAATGTAGTAACAAAAATTTGCAACATTTTTTTTTTGTTTGTTCTTCAGAGCTTTATTTTTAAGACCTGCCACTTTAAACTCCAAGTTATTCATTGTTTTATTGTAACGATTACAGATTATTTTATGGGAAGCAATTTTCAATCTACTGTTTTCTTTTTCTCTTTGTTGAATTGAATTTTTGTTTGTTTTTGTTGCAACTAGGGGCAATAATTTTTTTTACTTTTTAATATGTTTTTAAAGGCAGAAAGAACAGAAAAATAGTTGGGAAGTTAAGCTCTTCTGATAGGTGTTAAGTAAATAGCTACAATTATCGGGAGATATGGCTCAGCTTTTTAAGACAAATGGGCAAATTTGTATAGCATTTAAGTAAATAATAATTGTTTATTCAAAACAAATTGTAAAGCGATAAAATATATTATTCGCAAGTTAGGAGTGAGATCAAAAATTCTTAACACATGTTTTGCCTCTGATTTTTTTTCGGAATAAGCAAGGCATATTCATTCATTCATATATGCATCCCGGCATTAAAACCAACTATTAAAAACCCCTGGAATTTGGTTCGGATATGCCTGTATATGTCACACAATTTTTTTCATTTTGTCTTAATTTTGATAAAAAACTTCAATGTAACAACTTTGTATTCTCGTTTGGAAAATTGTTAAAGCGTTTAAACCAACTGAAACTGCAAATTATTTATCGTAGACAAAAAATAAAAAAAAATATTTAAACGGCTGCAGACACGTTATTCAAAAAAACTTGGCACTAATTGTAGATGCTTACAAAAAAAAAAACTATAAGCTGTTTTGATAGGAGTTCCTTATTATACACCTCGGGAGTTAGTATGTAAATTTTTATTTTATCTAGTTGTCCTTGAAATATACATCAGTTGTTAATTTTAGTGACACTGATATTGATTTGTTGTGAGCTTTATCAGAATGAGTATAAAAAAATTATTTTTCAAAAAAATCCAAATTGGTCCTACAAAAAAATTACCACAAATTTAACAGTTGGCCCACCAACTGTTTGTAATATTTTTACACAGTCTCAGGAGTATATTGCCATTATAAGCACACTTAAATCGTGGAAGAAAGGTCTACATGTATTGGGAAGGCCTAGACAATTGAAAGCCATTTGAAAGAGCTCCTAACAAATCTGGTAGAAAATCAGCTCGCTTAGCTCAGTGCTCCGACTAGTTGATGCGAAAAGTTAAAGCCAGATCAAGCTTGAAAACACATAAGTTCAAGGATATATACAAAGAAAAGGGGCAATAAAATTTGGAAGCCAAAAATAGGCCACAAAATGTAAAATCAAAATTTTAACAAAATTACACATGTTGTATTTATAATAGACAACGAAACGTATGTAAGTACTGGCACATATTTTGCAGCTTCCAGGTAAAAAATTCTATTTTGCTAATACATGTAGAAATATTGAAGATACATTTAGTAGCCAGAAGCAGACAAAATTTCCCACACGATTTTTGGTGCTTTATGCAGTTGCAGCACTTAAAACAACTCATTTGTTACAGTGGGCTCTATAAATAACGAAATATACATCAAAGAATGTTTGCAAATAAGACATCTTCCTTTCAAAAGAAAGCACATTGTGTTTATATATTTTTGTCTGAATTTAATAGCATGTCACTATAATGAGCATCTCTGGTACCAAAATAAAAATTAAGTTTTTGTGTTACGTTCCACCAAATTGACCCGAGCTAGCACCAATTGAGAGCCATTGCGCTGTTGTAAAAAGACGATTGTAGGTGTTCTACAATATGAAAGATTTTCAAAAGATATGATCAAGTTGTTCCATAAAAGTGAGTGAAACTGCTATCAAATCTGTAATGAAAGGGTTACCAGAGAAGGTCCACGAAATCATAAGTAGTGGTTAGAACTATCAATATCAAATAAATAAGAAATTAGCCGTTGCCAAATTACAAAATCTTAAATATGTTTTTTGATCTCACTCCTTTTTATTAAACGGGGTTTAACCCTTTTTAAGCTCAAGGCAAGGATTTAGAAGAGAAAGAAATGTTGTGGGGGTATATTAGTTTTGTCATTCTGTTTGTTGAAATATCCATTGTAGACCCCATAAAGTATATATTATCTAAGTTTTGGTTTCATTTTATGATAATGTTGCTATGTCTGTCCGTCTGTCCGTCTGTTGAAAGCACGATAGAGCTCGAGCAAAAATTTTGTTTTTTAAACAAAGGCTTTGTACCAATGGAATATTAATGTGACACGCCCACTTAAACGCCCACCTCCCATATAACGCTATTTCTTAAATTCATTTAATTTCTCTGTGGATAAAGTTTTTCAAAGAATAAAAGACTTTATTGAAATATCTTAGTTGAATTTGTTAGCAGAAACTACTTTGACACGCCTACTTTAACGCCTACTTTTAATGTAATCTACTGTTAATGAAATTTCAAAGCTCATTAAACCGACAGAATTAGAAGTATGATGATGATATTTCGCACATATAGCCTTCTAGTTAATGTCATTATTATTTTCCTAGAAAATAAAGGTGATACGCCCACTTTAACGCCTACCTCCCCTATAACGATTTATCTTAAATTCATATAATTTCTGTATGGAAAAAGGGTTTTTGAATAATAGAAGATTATATTGAAATATATAAGTTGAATTTTTTGGCAGAAACTATTTTGACACGCCTACTTTAACGCCCATTTTCATTGCAAGGCTAAATTTACGAAAATATTTTAATAGCAAATCGAAGTTACACAAAGAAAGTGATACACATTTTAGTATAGAGAGATTATTTCATAGCGATTACAGGTAATAACAATATAATAAATTCTGTGCTATAAAAGTACATCAATTTTGTTTTGGGTATAAAAAATTCGGCACAGCCTAATATAGTGCTTTTACTTGTTTGTAGCTAAAGTTTATATGGGGAAGCTGTGCACAAAGCTGAAGTTTAATTTTGCGGCTTAGTATTTTGTACTGCTTTCTTGAATTTGTTCAGCAATTCAAACACTTTCTCAAATATGATTTGAAAGTACCGAGTTTTCGCCCACTGGTAACCATTTGTTTTTATCTGTTTATCACGCACATTTTTATTTAATATTAAAAATCCATTAATTTTTATTAAAAATTCGTAATTAAAAACTCATTTAATTAATAACAACAACAGTCGCAAACATATTTAATGATTATTAATTTTTAATTGTAATAAATACCATAAATACAAAGCACGTCACATTTTAATGAACAACAAATGGCCACAAGAATTGTATTAAAATAATACAATTAATTAAAAATTTTTACCCCTTCCGTTCTTTATTGAACCCAACACACGAACTCCTTTGAAGAACTACAATACCAACACACATACATGTGTATGTGTACAAGCAAAATAATCATAAATTTTAATTAATAACTAAAAACCAAAAAAGAAAAAAAGAAATTTATTTTTATTTTTTTATTTAAAACAAATTTTTGATAAAGAGCACAAATAAATAACTTTTAAATGAAAACGGAAATCCATTTAAACCATTTATTCAAATTAACGTTTGTTGTTTATATTTTTTTTGTTCACTTTTTTGTAGCTTTTAATTAATTTAAATAAAAATTTGTGGAAAATGTCAAAGTCAATTAATGATGGTGAAATTAACAATTTTTACTAACGGTTTAATACAAATGATTATTAAACATGTAACTGCAGTTAGTTAAAGCTGCACTCTTTTACTCTTCACTCACACTATCATCGATTGTCATACATTTATTTGATTTTAATAGGAGGGGCTTCCACTATTCAGGGAATGTGTGACAAAATATAGTTAAGTCTCTTAAATGTTGTCAATAAGGTGATAGTACGATAAACCATGTAATAAAAGCAGTAGTTCAGAACTAAAAAGGCGACAGTGCTAGTAAGAAGAAAAGAAAAGTTAAGCACAGTGCAATCGCAACAACTCGTGAACACCGCCTAACATGAAAAATCTTTTGTCAACGTTAACTACTCTGCAACGTAAACAAACTCAAAAAGCTCCATAACGTAAACATTTCGCATATGTTTTCTAAGCATATGGACAATACTGAAATATATTACTTTCTATTTATAAAGTTTAATATTTTTGTATGGCAACGAAATTTGAAGAGCTGAATCAATCGGCATGAGTGTAAAAAGATCTTAATGTTTAGAGTTAATGGAAAGGCATTTTATATGGTTTGCAAAAAGAAATCGCATGACCTTTTTAATGAATTCCAATTAATAATTTTAGCTTTTTATTTTAGTAATACAAATAGTAATAAATGAACTTCAGATTGAAGAGTTTAAAACACTGGTTTATATTGAAAAATTTTAAGATTTTTTCATGAAAATCGTCAATCGCTAATGTAAACAATTTCGCTAACATGAACTTCTTAGGTTTTAATTAATTTACGTTAACGCGACTGCACTGTATGTTGGAAAAAATATCATTTCAATATTTGATGCAGGGATGGATAAGTTAAATTAGTTAAAATTATTTTATGGTGCAATTGAATAAGTTCTATTTTTTCGATAAGCACGATCAAAGTTTGAATTTTGACCTCAAAGCGAGCACCAATATAGAAAAAATTACATAAAAAGGCTTATATTCGCAGAAGAAAGACAAACAGACAGGCATACAGACAGACGGATGGACAGACAGACGGATGGACAGACAGACGGATGGACAGACGGACACAAATTACAAATTGCTTTCCCTTCTAAGGGTCCAGATTTTTAAATCAAATTTGAGCTAAATTTTATTTAAGACCGAAAATTATTTGTGAATTTAGTTTCTAGCAAAATTTCTATCAACTTCCCATGTAGTCGAATGAGCCTAGTGACTCTAGGTCGATCGTTTTACATAAAGATAAGTGTAAGTGCTTTGTATTCAAAAGGAAAAACTGGCCCATATATTATTACAAATAATGTGGACAACCTTGTGACAGTCATTGATGTGTTCTATTGATAGAGGTCAACAGAATTTATTTTGGGACCTGTTAGAAGATTTGGAATCGTTTCAAAAAAATGTTTCTCGCACAGCAGCTACTGCGAACACAATTTTCATTATAATTTGGCATCCAAGATCATTTAACTTGACAAGGTCACTTAAAGTCAAGAGTCTATGATAACATACTGCTGCAGCCGTCTGTCTGATGCAGCCGTCACTCTTGCAACAAATTTACCAACTTAGAAGGGCTTTGTAGACATGGGTAGGAGTAGGCATTTGTCCCAGATCAAATTGTACAGATATTTGCAATAAATTGTTAACAAAAATAAACATTTTATTTTTGAAAAAATATTTTTTTAGAAACCTAATGTAGAATTTAAAAGGCGAAATTTTTAAAAACTGCTTTTTATTTAATAAATTTTCTCTTTGTAAGAAATTATTTCATACATCTTCAAGACCATTTTTTATCGCCAACTAACACAATTTAAAATCTCGTTAAATCGATAATTTTCGATAAGTGTTTCAAGGCAATTTAGCAACGTTAATCACACAATTACATGTTATCAAACAAGCACACATGTACTAAGTAACAAAATATTATTGTATGTTGTAGATACACTATGCCTTAACAGCAATAGCAATTACTCTAGCAGTCATCTTGTTACCGAGGCAATATTAACGATTATTTCCAGAAAACAACAACAAAAAATTGTTACAAATTACAAGGATCTAAGAGTAGGAAATAAACAAACACACTACATAGTTGAAATTGTGCTATAATTGCCACATATTGTTGTGAATTCTGCAGGCATTAGAGGACTTACTTAACAAGTGTGTGTAGCGAGATATTGAGAGAGAGAGTGCGATATAGAGTAGCAGCTTGAAAAAATGCAACAATTGTTTAAAATGTCGTGGCTTCTGTTAGTGCAATTATTGTTAGATTTGTAGTTGTACCTAACATAACAACTACTACTACTGTTGTTGTTGTTGTTGTTGTTGTTGTTGAAACATAACAAGCGACAATAGTTTTGCATGTTTTATGCAACACGAAATAATAGCAACCACATCATCATTGTCGTTATCATGTACAAAAAAAATGTACAATAATTTCATAACGATCTGTAAATTAAAATTTCAGTTGGCAAGTTGTATTGTGTTTTACATGTTGCATTATTATTATTATTGTTGAACCTATAAGTTGCATGTTTTCATAACATGCGTGTTGCCAGCACGCATATGGCCAAACAACATAAAATTATTAATAAAAACCGAAAAAAACGTAATAGTTCAAAAACATAAAACAACAAATATGTGCAAATAATAAAAAAATATGGCAACACGTACAAAAAGAACTCATCACTAGTCATAAACATGCACGTTGTTCCAATTGCAACATGTTCATGTAGCGTATAATATGCATGCAATTTAAATTTTTTATGATAAATTATGCCTGCTATATGGTGATTTGTAGCCAAAAGTAGTTGTTTTAGGTGCAAAAGGATTTTTGCTTTGTGTTTTTTTTTGTAATTTAACGCCCATTAGAATAGTTGTCAACAAATTCACAGGAGAGCTTTAAATCAGTAAAAAAAAAATATTTTAGTTTTTAAACAGAATTTGTAGAGTGTTATTAAACCAATCCTCCTTTAAAACATTCTTCTTAAAACGAGGAAAGGATCGAAAATATTTTTCAAAAATTTATTAAACAATGTTCTCTGCATTAACAATTTATAATCATATTCGCATTAAGACGAAAACTTTCTGAAAAACAATAATTTGATCAAAAGTAGTTTGCAAATAAAAAAATTATTGACCTAGAGCCTGAAAAAAACAATAAAAACTAAAAAAATTATTTAATTTTTCTTAAATTAAACTTTTTTATAGAAATAAAATAACCCCTAATTTTAAATTAAATTTTTTTTTTAGAAATTAACTTTTACGATAGAACACATTGCGACTGTTACGTAGATAATATCAATATCAGCAAATATTGTCAAAGAAAACGAAAATGCATCTATCTGCGAAGGCAAATTATCTTAAGCTACAAACAAGTAATAAAACCGATCACTGCTGTACTATATTGCTGATTTCGAAAAGAATTCCACCGACTATTGCCGATTGTGTAAGGAAAAAGAGGAGGACGATAAGCACTTACTCCGATACTGTCTGATACTGTACTCGATGCTAGGAAGCTCTTGGATGAATATGTCATTCACTCTACAACTTTTTTTAAATTGAATTTGTTTTATTATGATTTATAAAACTAAATGTATTTATAAATTTTATTTTTCTTTAGTCTGTAAGGAATATTGTTTTTTAGACTTTAGGAAATAAATAAACAAACATCCAGCCAATAGTTGAACTTAGAGGATGAGAACTAGATATCGTCATTTTGTATTAACATATCTTCCTCTCTATATATAAAGACTTGATTTCTTTCTACCTTTTTCTTTTGTTTTTAAGACAATTAAAATGGATCTATTTGTCTGTGTGTTGAACAGCCAATAATTAGTTGTATGTCCTTGAACATGAAATTGAAGATTTTTTAACATTAAAAAAATTTATAACAAATTTTGTGTGAAATCAATTTACAAAAATTTTCTCTAAAAAAAAATTGTAAATATTTTCTATCAAAAATAAATGAAAAAATATCACATATTCTCTGTAAAAATATTTACCAATAATTATCTATTAAAGAAACTTATGAAAAAATATCTATAAATTTTTTTTTTAATTTTCTGGTATAAGGGAAAAATTACCAGATATAATAATATCTATAAATTTTTTTTTTAATTTTCTGGTATAAGGGAAAAATTACCAGATATTTTCTGTTTAAAATTATCTATTAAACATATTGTAAAAAAAAATAAAAATTGTATTAAAAATTTTCCTTAAGATGATAATTCAGAATCTAGAAGATAATTTTCTACAAAAATATGAACACAAATTTTATATAAAAATATTAATTAAACTTTTTTTATAAAAAAGTAAATATAAATTTTGTACAAACATTTTTTTTTACGAAAAAAAATTAAATAAATTATTAATAATATTCGAGAAAAAAAATATTTACCAAAAATTTATACAAATAAAATTTATTTAAAATTTTCTATGAGAAACTAAAAAATGAAGAAAATCTAAATTATTATAAATATTAGTTCAAATTATATTTGATTTTTATTTAAGCTTGAGATCACTTTTTTGTTTTTTTATAAAAAATTATTTATTAACCAATATTTCGCTACCAAACAATGGGTAGCTTCTTCAGGGTAAATATGTATACAAATTTATCTTTGTATCCCTGAAAAAATTAATGTGCAATTTATTACAAAAAAAAATAGCAAAAATTTTCTATTTAAAATAAATAAAAAAATTATCCTTAATTATATTAAATATTACAACAACATTTGCTTTCTATTAAAAATTAATAAAAAATTTTTTATAAAAAAATAAAAATAAAATTTTGTATAAGAAATTTTATTCAACAAAAAAAATATTTAAACCAATTACCTTAAAGGAGTATAAACAAATTGTTTACAAAAAAATTTTTAAATAATCCTACTAATATAATAAATGTGAATGTTTGTATGTTTGGATGTTTTGATATTTATTACTCAATCACGAAACCACTACTATTTATCACGATAATAACGCGAAGTCGTTGGCAAACTCATCATCACACATCCTAAACGGGTTGTTTGTGTTGTAAATATTTTTGTTTTTGTTTTTGTTGTTAATACTTTTATCCCGATAACTACGCAGACGAAGTCGCGAGCACAAGCTAGTAGTTTTATGAAAATAAAATTTACCAAAAATTTTCTGCAAAACAAAAATACTAAAAATGTGTTATCCCAAATAATCTGTTAGGAATTATTTATAAAAAAATATATCGAAAATAGTAAACGAAATGAACGAAAATTCTAAAAAAAAATTCAAAAAAGTTAAAAAAAATCTCTTGAATATTTTCTTAAAAAAATAATCTAAAATTTTCTTCAAAAGAGTTTAAAAAATTTTTTTTAGATAAAATGATTAATTACATTTTTTTTTCATAAATTTTCTTCAACAAAAACTTTCTATACAAAATATTTCACAAAAAATTTCTACGAAAAAATTTATAAAAAGAAATTTAATAAAAAAAAATTAAATCAAAATACTGCTTTAAGAAAACAAAAAAAAAAAAAAAATTCTAAAAAGGTTCTGTTTAAAATATATATTAAACGTTTTATATAAAAAAATTTACGAAAATTTTGCAAACAAAATCAACAAAAACTCTTCAAAAAAATTTATTTAAAATTATCTTAAAAAAATATAAAATTTTTACTAAAAATTAAAAAATTAAAAAAATTCTCTAACAAAACTATTAAAAATTTTCGCTTCTAAATATTTATCAAAATATTTATACAATAAAAACTTATATAAAATAATTTTATATAAATAAAGTTTATTAAAAAATTTTCGTCAAGAAAAAAGTATTAAAAATTTTCTACTCAAAAAAATCTGCTAAAAATATTTTCTGAAAAATATTTACAAAAATATAAAAAATGTAACAAAAATTCTCTTCAAAAAATTTATTTTTAATTTAAATATACTTTTTAAAGAATTAAATTAAAAATTTTCTATTCATCAGCAATTTCTTTAAAAAAATATTAAAATATTATTTAAAAGCAAATCGTCGTTGCTCTGGCAAAATCGGTTATGTGACAATTTTCAAAAAAAATTTTATGTTTTTTTTTGGAACCATTATTGGTCGTACCTCTCTCCACGAAACCGTTTAAGGATATCTTTATTGGTTCAAAAGTAAAAAATAGTCAGTACGCGATCGTTTAATACTGTAACGTGCTCTCTTCAAAACTTAACAAAAAGCACATAAGTGAATTTGTTATACCAACGACGAAATATTAAACATTTTCTATAAAGACAAAATTACTCGAAAGTTTTTATTAAGAGAAATTTGTTAGAAAACTTTCTTTATAGAAAATTTTAACCGACTTTTTGTCTATTGAGTGTGTTTTGTTTCAACTAATGTACGTTTTTTATAAAAGCTGTTTTTCTAAGTTGAACATGCAGCAGGCCATCAACAAAAAATATTTATGATTTTTTTAACATTCACATTTCATTTGATAACAAAGAAACTCACACGAAAAGCCCATAAATTCTACTTTAAATACCATGTCAATAACTCACTTCAAGAAACGACAGCCGACAAATGTTGAATGCTTTTCTGGTCATTGATACAAAGAAATGCCTAGAATTTACGAAAAAGTTTAACAAAATATGTAGTTGTCCAAGCAACATCTGTTAACAAATGTTTGAAGGCAACAGAAATATTTAATTCTATAGTCAACAAAAACAACCAAGATGGTGGGTATATTAAGATGGTCATTACGTTTGTAAAATGTATAAGTTGTGGGCCCTTATAAGAATAAAAGGTAAACTAGATATAAGAATCCATGTCTCTGTATATTTAAAGCATGTAAGAGTTCTATGGAGGGGATAAAATTTGGTAACAAGAAATTACTTAAGTTTGTCTTTAATGTATAACATTTTTGGCCGCTTTATTATTAAACTGCGTTTTTTTCAGAAAATTATGGGTCATTAATGAGTTCCTGTAAGATTTTTAAAGCAAAACCTAAAATACAGTTTAGTGTTTTAAAAACTTACCAGCGTTCGTATGGCCATCTTAAATACCCTAACAGCAAAAAGATGAGTCACGCCTACCTCCCATATACTACATAAGTTATAAACAGATTTAATTGACACTCTATTTTTACACCGAACTTCTATACAAGGAGTTATTAGATCAATCTTGGACTCTATTTGGATAATTTTAATGAATAAAAGTAAGTGTGGACCGCAGTCACTGATTAACAATTTTATAACTTGTCATTGCTGTTGGGTGTTTTAGATTCATTATAGCTGAATATAAAAAACTCCTCTATGATAGAACAGTAAAACAACTAATATTTTAAATTAAAGCCACCATTTGTCAATGTTTAATTGATTTAACACACGAAAAAAATTCTCCCTATTTTCTGTTTTTTTTTTCTTTACAAACTTTTATTATTTTTTGGTTGTTTTGAACATGGAAAAAAGAAACAAAAAAATAATAACTTACAAAAAAACCAACATAATTCACCTTTCAGTATTTATTGTAAATTGGCAGTTGTCATTCAAATACTCAAACAAGAGATAAATGCCTTAATGCTTGAATGCCCAAATGCCTGCGTCCGAAATAAGATGACAGGCGGACAGACATGCAGAGAGAGCTATAAAATCAACAGCCAACAATTATTGAATTACACCCTCAAATTGGCGTTGAAGTGGAAATGTTTCTTTTCCTCTCTCTACGGGCTTTTATTTTCATTTTGAAATACCAACAACTACCAACCAGCCAGCTAGTCTGTTGGGGATAAAAACGAGATTACATGCTGTGACAAATTTTATGCTTGATCAAATGTGTATCTTTTTTAAAGTTTTTTTTCTGTTTTTTTTTTTTAATTTTTTTTATTAAAATTAGGCATTGCTCAGAAAGGAAATGAATTTTATTATAATTAAAATTTATTGTTTTTAATAATTAATTTTGAATATTTTATAGTTGTAACACTAATAAGATCTTGAAAAAACACCCAGATCTTGAATTTTATTTTGATTTTTTTTACACAAAACAACGGAAACTATTAAGTAGAGTGACAGTTAAACAATCAATAAAGTGTGTGATTAAAAAAAATATTTAATTAATTTTTTTTTCAATAGCCAATGTTTGGTAAAATTTACTTTATAAAAACCCTTTGTTAAATTTTCTTTTTATACAGGGTGTGGCATTTAAAAGGTTACAAAATTAAAAATTATTAAACTGATGTTAGAACTTACTACAGCCTTGTCTGAGTTTTTGTTGGGTATTTGTTCACAAGATAACAAAATAAGATGATACAAAGCGCTCACTCTACCATCACCCGAAAGCTGGGAAAACATTGGTGTAGGTCAAGGTCAAGTATATTTGAATGTTTTCCTTAAACTCTGTAGTATTTATGTGACTCTATCGATACAAATATTTTTAAAATAAAAAATTTCTTTTAAAAAAATTTTTATCTAATTTTTTTCAAAAATTTTTATGTAATTTTTTCCAAAAATTTTTATCTAATTTTTTTTTTCAAAAATATTAAAAAAAAATTTTTTTGCTTAAAAAATATATAAACATAGTTTTATTTTTGTCTTTATTTCATTTTAATTGTTTACGGAACGGGTCAAATTAATGTTTTGACCATTAAAACTGCACATTTTTACATCCCTGCATTGTACTGGTGAACAATTTTTTTCTGAAATTTCAAATTTGGCCGTATTATTTTTTTCTAAAACCCTAATGGAATCGCCTACTGCTTGTCTTACCCTTTTAAAGTAGTCAGTCTCGCTTATACCGTGTTCATCCCAGAAAACGTCTAAGTTTTTTTTTCTGATAAACCCTTGGCCTTCATTGGCGCCGATTCAAAGGTGTGTTGTGTTCCGTCGCGGTTTCAACTCATGAATTTAAAACATAATTGCATTTGTACTTCTTTTTTTAGCCATCTCATACCTAAATTTGAACCACTGAGCCGTCAAATATACCTATAGAATCCACAATCTGTTGCAATCTGTGATCGCCAAATTCCACATCGTGAATTTTCTTAATTGTTTCGGGTGTAGAGACCTTAACTGTGATGTACAAAATATTCACCATCTTCTGTTTTTGTACGATCAGAATGAAATTCCATATTTTTCCATTAGTGCTTCAAAGATCGTACAGTATTTATCATGGTTAGGCTGAGTTTGAGTGATTGTATTTTCAGCAAAAAACATGGCTAAAGAGCACACAAAATTCGCTTTTCAAATCACGCTGTAGTCTGCTATCAGAGGATCTCAAAAATGAACTATATGACGTTGATTGTTTAAATTTAAACAGGAGTCAGACGTCTGATGACAGCTTTTAGTTACTAGGTGGAAAATTTAATAAAACATGGACTTATTGACTTGTTCTTGTATTTGTATTTATTTTTCGTCCCCAGTCAATTGCTTTTTTAGAACCAGCTACTATTTTATTATCAGCGCTCTTTGACTGGAATGGTTTTAATGTTGTTTGTTAATTTTTTTTATTTAACGCCAAGTTCATATGAAATAGAATATGGCAACAAAAATTTGATTCATTGATTTTCTATTCAAAAATATCTCTAAAATTATTTCTAAAATTTTTTTTATAAATTTTTCTAAAATATTTTTATAAATTTTTCTAAAATTTTTTTATAAATTTTTCTTATTTTTTTTTTTATACATTTTATTAAAAATTTTTCTAAAATATTTTATACATTTTTCTAAAATTTGCTTAAAAATTTTTCCAAAATTTGTTTATAAATTCTAAAATTTTTTTTTATAATTTTTTCTAAAATGTTTTAATAAATTTTTTCTAAAATTTTATTTATACATTTTTAAAATATTTTTTTTATAAATGTTCTAAAATTTTTTTTATAAATTTTTCTAAATTTTTTTTATACAAAATTTATTACACTTAAATTTTTTAAAATTTTTTTTATAAATTTTTTTAAATTTTTTTTATAAATTTTTCTAAAATTTTTATATACATATTTCCGAATTTTTTTATAAATTCTTCTAAAAATTTTTATAAATTTATTTTTATAAATTATTCTAAATTTTTTTATACAAAATTGAGTATACTATAATTTGTTTATAAACTTTTCTAAAATTTTTTTATGAATTTTTTTAAAAATTTTTATAAATTTTAAAATTTTTTTTATATGTAAATTTTTTTAAAATACTTTGTATACATTTTTTTAAATTTTTTTATAATTTTTTCTAAAAATTTTTTATAAATTTTTTTATAAAATTTTCTACAATTTTTTTTATAAATTTTTCTAAAAATTTTTTTTGTACATTTTTCTAAAAATTTTTGTAAGTTTTTCTTTCTTTAAAATATTAATTTTTACATTTTTTTTAAAACTTTTTCTAACTTTTCTATATTAAAATGTGGTCCTTTATTTTTGTAGAAATTTGTTGTGATATTTTTAAAATCATTTAATTCAACATTTTATCAACTAAAACAACTTTATAAATGTTGATTACGTTTAAAAAAAAATATGTTACACTTTTATGCCACATTAAGACTCGCCAAAGCTGTCACAATCTTAAATCCGAACAGAAATTTTAAAAACCTCCTAATCAGCTTTATGTAGGATCTTTTAAAAGATTATCTGGCATAGTTGAAGTCTGCCTGCTTAATGTTAACGTTTTTCAAAATTTTCGCTTTTCTTTTTTTTTTTTTTTTGCAAAGACTGTTGTTTGTATGCAACACAAATTAAACCGCCATTCAATAGACGGACAAACAGACACGCATTTAATCGGCAAAAACACTAATTAACACATGCCAAACACATTCGCATACAAAAGCATACACACATAGCCACATGCACTTAAATAGCCATCTACTTATTATCAGCTGCAAAAATTAAAAACAAAAATTAAATGTGTATAAATTAAAAAAAAAAAAAAAAAATTCAAAGGATTGAAAGTAAAACTAAACACACATGTGTCAAATGATAAACAAATCAACTATGGTCTGTGTGCCTGTCCGTCTGTCTGTCTGTCAGCGTCTTTATACAATTGATAAGTTTATCAACAACAGCTTATCAGAATACAACGCAAGGCTTAAACAAATACATGTGTATGGCTATGTTGTATATGAAACATGCATGTGTATGTTTTAGCACGCAACGTAATCGTACAATTCAACGCAATGCAACAAATAAACAACATGTAAACAAGTACTTAAGCTAACAAGCACAAAAAAAACGTAAGTCAGGCAGTTTAAAGTTTTGCACTATGGACAACTGTTTTCCATTGGACAACTTAATTAATTTAAAAATTTAACAATAATAGTTTTTAACACCAACAAGTCACAAATTCAGCAAAATCGCTAATTAAATTAAAAATCACTGAAATTCTTAAAACCAGCTAAATTATGAACAATTTATATAATCTTAAAAAAAGGTGAAATTTTTTAAATACTATTAATTTTTAAATATTGTAAAATTTTTCAAAAATATGTCATAGAGCGAAAAATCGTTAAATATTTAAAATCTAATTTTGTTTAAAACTGCTCACTTTTCAATTAAGTTTACTTTTTTGCATAAAAATTGTTAATCATTTCTCTCACATCTGGCTTACTAACCCATTGTGCCCAGATTTTTATTTCAGACCATCGTCATCTTTCATCCGCCAGTGTTGGCAATCAACAAGCAGCATTTAAAACGAAAGTAAAGTGCGTAAATATATATGATACTTAGTACCTTCATAAATACATACTTAAAAGGCGTTTTTTGCAGCCATATTGTTGTTATTTTTATTGCTGCTATTCTGTAGACACTTTACACAACTTAAGCAAAAATTAAAAAGCAAAAAAGAAAAGGATATTTATGCAACACACTAAACATGCAATATCAACATTTCAACACGCACATTTAGGCTTATGTCAAAGTAGTTAACTGGCAATTAATTTTTTTATTTTTATTTATTTTTACTAATTTCAACATACGGATAGACCAACTTATTTATTTTATTTTTGCAAAAAAAAAAATCAGTAGGTTTTGGCTTATCTCTAAAGATTTGTTGCAAAGAGTGCAGACAAAAAAATATATATTGCAACGCTTTAAACCACACAGTACAGTGCTATCGCTTGTGGTGGATTTTTATGAAATCAAAAGTTAAATGCAAACTAATGAGGAATTTAAACTTTAATTAGTCTAAGGCAGGGGTAGAGAAACTTTTTTGCAACATGACACACTATTACCTAGTAAAAGCCGTTGTTTATGATATTTAAAAATATCTAAAATTTTATAAAGAAAGAAAAATCTCCTATAAGTTTTTTCTATATTTTTTTTTATAACAAAAAAATTTCCAACATTTAAAAAAAATTTAATTCAAAAAATTTTCGAAATTATTTTACAGAGAAGGTGTGGAGAAAGTTTTTTGCAGAAAAATTAAATAAAATTTTCTGTAGTAAAAATTTTAAAAAATTTTTTAAATAAACAACATATAGAAAAATGTATTTACATTCGAAATCTCAAAAATTTTAAACAAAGACAAAATTAAAAAAAAAATTTCTACTTAAATAAAATTGTAGAAATTTTTTCAAAAACAGAATATAAAAATATTTTTTATAAAAACAACATTTAAAAACTTTTCCAAAAATAGATAAAATTTCAACAAATTTCTACAAAAAAGAAAAAAAAATTTGTAAAAATTCTATACAAAAACAAAATCTAAAAGAAATATTTATAGAAACAAAATTTCAAAAATTATATTTCAAAAATTTTAAAAAATTTTATATAGAAAAATTTATTTACATTCGAAATCTCAAAAATTTTAAACAAAGACAAAATTGAAAAAAAAATTTCTACTTAAATAAAATTGTAGAAATTTTTTCAAGAACAGAATATAAAAATATTTTTTATAAAAACAACATTTAACAACTTTTCCAAAAATAGATAAAAGTTCAACAAATTTCTACAAAAAAAAAAATTTTTAAAAATTCTATACAAAAACAAAATCTAAAAGAAATATTTATAGAAACAAAATTTCAAAAACTTTCTACAAAAACAAAATTTTTAAAATTCTATAACAAAGACAAAAGATAAAAAATTTCTAGAGAAACAAAATTTTAAAAATTCTATACAAAAACAACATTTAGAAAAATTTATAAATAGATAAAAAAAATTTTTACATAAATTATTTTTTAGAATTTTTTCACAAAAACAAATTCTTAAAAATTTTTCGCAAAAACAAAATTTTTGAAATTTTCTACAAAAACAAAATTTTAGAAATTTTCTACAAAAACAAAATTTTAGAAATTTTCTACAAAAACAAAATTTTAGAAATTTTCTACAAAAACAAAATTTTAGAAATTTTCTACAAAAACAAAATTTTAAAATTGTTTATAAAACAAAATTTTAAAATTTTTTTACATTAAAAATATCTAAAAAAATTTCTATTGAAACATAGTTTTAAAAATTCTCTTCAGAATCAAAATTTATAAATATTTATATAAAATTTTTCTACAAAAACAAATTTTCAAAAATGTTCTACAAAAACAAAATTTTAAAAATTTGATACAAAAACAAAATGTAAAAAAAATTTCTATAGAAACAAAATTTTAAAAATTTTCTCCTCTTCATCTTGAAGCTAAAAAAGCCAATGTCACTTTTTTGCTCTTTTGAGTTAATCATTGCATTTGATGTGTGTGTGTGTGTTAGCTATAGACTCCGAAACTGTAAAACCGATCGGACTCAAACTTTGGCAAGTTGTTGTACACATACCAGGTAATTTCGTGATAAGAAAAGTGGGCGGAGCCACGCCCCTAAAAAAGTTTTAATTTTGAGGTACTTGCACTGGACCGATTTTTCTGAAACTTTGCACACATATTGAGCTGTCCTGACTTTATAATTTCGTGATTAAAAAAGTGGTCAGGGCCACGCCCATAAAAAAGTTATAATATTGAGGTTCTTTCACTGGACCGATTTTTCTGAAACTGTGCACACATATCGAGCTGTCATGACTTTATAATTTACTGATAAAAAAAGTGGGCAGTGCCACGCCCATAAAAAAAATATAATTTTTAGGTTTTTGCACTTAATATTCAATTAAAATTCAGCATGCATTTTGATTCATTAAGGGGCGTAGCAACGCGCGCCGGGTTTGGCTAGTAATAGATAATAATAGAAAAAAAAATAAAGACAACAATTTTCTGTTTGAAAATTCTCCTTAATTTTAAAACAATTCTAACCCCTTCAGCTTCAACACACGCGCTTAAAATAAATCTTTATTTAATTAATTGTTATATCAAAGGGATTTATGGCCCACTAAAGGTGTTATAAATCTCCTGCAGCCCACATTTTATTTAACCAATAATTTGTTAAAGAGTTTTTAAAAATTAAAAAGAAAAAAACAGAACAGAAATATTTAAAGAGTTTGTTAAGTAATTTAATATTTTTTGTTGTGACTTTGTTTACATGTCAAAATGTCTTATTAAAGAATTAAACAAAATACAAAAGAAAAGAAGAGAGATCACCCCTGTTATGTGTAAAACAAGTCAAAGTAATTTAAGACGTTTTAAGCTAAAAGGGATTTCTTACTTAATGTGTTCAATTAAATGAGGTGGAAAATTAATTTGTATTGAATTCATAACAGCAAGAAAAGAAACACGTAATTTCTTGTTGCCGTTTATTTACAGTTTAAAATTCTTTCAGTTTCGTAAATTGTTTCTATGAATTTCCAGGAAACCTCTTAAGAACATGTTGAGTTTAACTTATTAAATATTTTCATTTTATTTCTTCAACAATTCTAAACATTTTTAGAATTATTTTTTTTTGTTAGATGTGTGCGTGTATGTGAGTTTGTTTTTGTATAAGACAACACTCCCTTGTTTTACTACCATAATTTCATACTTTTAGTTGTTGTTTTTCGTTTCAGTTTTTTTGTTGTTGTTTTTTTTTTTTAAATATTTGTTTTAAACTATGAGTGCGATTATACATACTATTCTATTGTTCTTTGAACCACATGTGGTGTTGTTGTTTGATTTTTTTTTTGTTTTTCTAAAACCCTACCCTTTTTGGTTGATTCTTATATTTAGTTTCTTTTAATTTCATACAATCAGTGTTTAAGTGCTTCTTGAAATTGAAAATATTTAACAGTTTATGAACTAAACATATTTATTAATAATATTGTTATGTGTGTGAGTATTTTTAATTTTGTGGCTCTTATCTCACTCACATGTGGCGATTTAAAGCAACTGAAGCGGCACCCTATGAAGATTTTGAAGGACGAAAGAAGTTTAGCTTAAGAAATAAATTAAGGTATTTATTAAAGAAATATTTATTTAAACATTTTTAAAATGATTTAATCTTAAAAATATCTTTTGTTATTAAAAATATCGTTGACCACACAATAATTGTATTTATGACTGCAGTTTTGGTGGTGAGAGTTTTCATCCATTTTTTATTAAGAGGAACTAACTCTTATCGATCTAATTGGTTATTTAAGTAAATAAAAAAATAATTATGAATTCGATATGTAAAAAAACAGTAGGATCTGTACTACCAGGCCCGGCCCCATATGTGAAAAGTCAGTACGACTTTTTCTCTTTCGCTCTGCTTCTACCACAGTCATTGTAAGTCAGCTCTTAGACACACAAATTTTTGTTCAAATAATTTTCTTAAATTTTCTTTTAATTCATTTCTTTGGTGCTTAGACACAGAAATGTTAATTTGATAAATTGCAACTTGTGCGCCTATTACGCCGTTTGTACGTGCGTCTTAATTGACACTACAGTTATTGCAATAAGATTTTTTTTGTTATAAACGGTGAGTTAGTTTTTGTTTCAGAACTTACGTGCCCACGAAAAGAAATCTTGATTAAGAGAAGTTTTTGCAAGCTAATTGTATAGCGTTGCCATTTTTTGGGTGTTAAAATAAAATAGTATTGCATACATACATATGTAAATGTTGAGTAAAAATTTTAAACAAAATAAAAATTGTTTAAAATGAAAACATCATCCTACAGAACTAAAAAGAAAATAAAACATATGTAGGCAAATTATGCGAATAAACGGTGAGTTTTTTCGCATATTGTAATGAGCCTACGCATAAATTTAGCAATTCTACAGATAACACGACTAGTCCATATAAACATATAAAGTATGCTCCGTAATAGACTAGGACTAGTCCAAAGATCACCTAAATTCATGGAGAAAACATAATTGATTCAACATTGCGATGTCCTGAACCATATAAGCTTGTTTTGCATCGGAGTAGTCTCTAAACTATTCTTTGTCATTGGGCAACACTCTATGATATCGTTAAAACATGAACATTTATCGGTCGCTTAGATATTTACAAACTTGTTTAAAACTTGTTAGTTTGCAAGAGGGTTCTTTCTCCCACCTTTCCTTAGAAACTTTATAATTTTAAGTGAATTTTCTTTTAGACTTTAAATGTGGAACATCAATATTACGGCTGAATTCGTTTAATGGTGCAGTTCCACAAGTGCCCCAGGATGCCGGAATCCCTTCAGGGTAAGGCGCTCAGCATTTTTGTGAAATTTTCGATTAATGCATAATGGAGTAGGTGGGGGTGAAATATATATTTCAATGAACAATTCAAGCACCAAAATATGTCTGCCACGCCTTAAAATACAGGTGATTTATTGTTTTGTATTTATTGTCGCTATTTTAAGCCCAATATTCTATTCTATACCATCGTTAATAGATTGCAAATGATTTCGATTTTTTTTCATTAGTTTTTCAATTGGTCTCGAAATCCATAATACGATTTTTGATATCTAGGCTCCTCTATGTAGGTAGGTAGGTAAGGCTGGTGCAAAGTTACCCTCACACCCTCACCCGGAGACCATTACGCTTCATTGTGACGCCTTAATATAGAAATAAATAGAAGAATAGAATTAGTTAGAAAAGAAGAGAAAGAGAAGCACACCAGTCCAGAGTCTCTAGCGGGAATCGAACTCGCCAACCCCAAACTAGCAGACCAGCACACTACTGACTAGTCCACCGGGGCACCCTAGGCTCCTACTAACAATATATAAAATATATCGCTACTTTAAGCCTGATATTTTATACCATCGTTAATGGATTGCAAATGGCTTCGTGTAAATTTTTATGGTATTTTAATTGGACGCAAAATGCTGGATACGACTTCTTATATCTGGGATCCTCCTGAAATGAAATGTATGAAATTTATCTTAAGGATAAGAAAAGGCCCTGCTGGCTTCTTAATTTAAGCTTTTAAGTAACTTACTTTTTTTCACTAACTACAACATTATGCTGAAGTGAAAAGTAAGAAGTAAAGCCACGTTTTCGTTCTTCGTTACACATGTTGCGAGCATATTGCCTTTACAATACATGTACTATTTTTTCTTTGCTTTCGTTTTGTTTTTTGTTTTCCATCTAAGTAAATTATTAATCTATTCTTGCCTGTCGCAGGATATTGTATCTGACTTCTTATTATCATGTGTAGTGGTGCTGATCCTTGCAATGTTTTGTGTGGTCTAGCTAAGCATTTGTCATGGTGCTTCTTGAATTACCATTTAATGCTAAACTTGTTTTGATTCTAGGAGAAAGCTGAATCGTCTGGGGACTTTTTCTTTTCTTTTTGAGTGGATTTGTCTGGAGTGGGTTAAAAGCATCTTACTAAGAAACTTAAACACTGCAATGAAAATATTTATTGTCTCTTTCGGAATTCAAACCAGAGCCTTTCAGTTTGGGGTTTGGCCCTCCAAACACACCTCCACATAACGGATGTAAAAAATATTTAAGTAAGATTCTCTAACTAGTCAAAGTTCCCTTTGCCTTTATACTCTTAGGGTCGAGTTTAGATTTTATGATGAGAAATCGCAAGTCTTTTGTCGTCATTTGAAATGACCGCTAATCAAAGATAATCATATAAACAAACCCCACTGCATTTTAAAGTGGTGTTTGTAATATCGTCACTTTAAAAGACTACTTTCTGCCTGAAATTTTAGGCCATGACCAGGGTACACTTCATAAGTCAAATATAACTGCTTAATTTATCGTTTTTGCTTTCATATAAGAATGTCAAATGTTATATAAAAAAAACTAAAAGCGCTGTATTCGACAGTTCCAAATCTTAAAATATCCTTCACAAAAGTGTTTATATGTAACTATTAGCATATACAAAGTAAATCACACCAATGCCCTGAGTGATACCATAGATCCCACTAAATTAGCGGCGGTCAAATTAAAACAATACGTAGCTGGTTATGAAACTATTAGTGAAGCTTTGGATGATGTTGATATGATACATAGAAGTTATTTGTGATACAGATTTACATTTGGTAAATCTTTTCTTGCATACATACACTTTTACACCTGAATAACCATAAAAAATATAACAACTTCACCAATAATCCACACATTTATACCATAACGTGCAACACTGCGTGGTTTTTTTTATAGAATTTTTTTGTTGCAATCGCAATGGAACAAAGAAGCATGCATAAATTTTTGCTCATATATCAGCTGCTTATAGGTCCAAATGGCTACTTTTCAAAAACAATATTTTCGACAGAATTTCTAATAAATTGATACTGCACGTGAGTTCACGGGATATATGAGAGCTTCAAAATGTTGATATCGATTTCTCTGTCTATTCGGATTCCGTATATATATATATATATGTTTATATTCTTCTTAGGATGGCAAATGAATACTGCGGAAATTACTAACGGAATGACAAACTTATATAAATCTTTTTACACTCTCTTGTGAAGGGTATACCAATATGAACTCACTTTTATATTTTTTTTAAATAAAGTTTGACATTGACGACAGAAAGCAAAAGTTGGCTGTGCCCTGGCATTACACTAACTACATTTAGTTTTATTTTTAACAGAGCGAAAATATTTTTATAAAGAGAAAACTCGTTATCATGGCCTCTTTTAAGTTGACATGGCGATTAAGCAATATAGAGCTAATATAAGGGCTCCGAACGGCATTCAACTAATTCAGCTGTACAATTGTATTCAGAGGAGGGCAAAAAAGGCTGTATATTCAGAGTGTATCATGTCAGATGACATTCTATACACTCTTATTTATCTACAATCAATACACTTAAAGTAGGGTATTTACAGTTTGGTTTTGAATACACAAAACTGTTCAATGACAGATGTGTTTCAATTGAATAGTCAAAACTGAAAAGTGGAGTAGAGAAACCGTTACGGTCTCTGGAAAATGTGTGTCAAATTACATATTGTATATGATGACGCTGCATGCATTATTATGTCTCGACTTTATTGACATTTCAAGTGTAATAATGTGTAAACAATTTTTCATTAAACATGTAAGCAGCATGGCAAAACCAAACGAAACTCAAATATTCAAATATATTTTTGGATCAAATAGATGACTTGTATTTCTTTAGAAATGAAAATAATAAAAATTTGAAAATTAAAGGAGATTATTAAAAAAAAAAAAAAAAAACGCCGACAAGTCAACGATAAACAGTTGTTAAATGTCAAAAGGGATTTTCAATGATAAAGACAACAACTCAGTGGGATCTTTGAAGCATGTAAAAACGAGAGAGTGCCAATGAAGCAAAGAAGGTGTAAATAGAAATTTTTAAAATAAAACCGGATACAAAAACAACCTTTTTTTTTGGGTATAGGGAAATAAGACTGATATTTTTAAAATAAGAATTATTTAAATTTTGAATAAAAAAAAATTGATCTTTTGTGTGTTTTTTATGCGTAAGAGTTTGATAGTTTTCTTTGTGTTAGTGAGAGATTAATGTGTCTTTTATATTTATATAGTGCGTTGCACATAAAATTGATTAGTAACGGCAGACTGATAACCATTTCTGGTCTATAAAAAAAATTATTGTTGTTTTTAGTTTATTTATATCCAATACAGGTGTTTCAGTTCAGTTTTTAAAAACTTTACTTTGAGATGTAACGAAAATTACAACTTAATGAACGACACATGTCAAATTATTTGAAATTGCTCGTTTTTCATGCCCTTTTTTAATGTCACTTGTTAGTTTTTTTTTTTTTCTTCTATTGTTTTGATAAAGAAAAGTGTATGAATAAAACATTTTTATTATTTTTTTTTTTTAATTTTCTTTAATTAATACTTTAAATTTAACATTCGGTATTGGAGCAACAATTTGACTTTTAATGGGAAATTAATTTTCTATTAAAAAAAACTCGTTGATTTTTTATTGTTTTCATTTGTTATGTTTTGTTGGGGGGAAACGGTATTTCTAGACATTAAACACAACTTTTTGTTATTGACTTTAATGTGAAAAAAAAACAATATTGTACAAGTGTAATCAAGCCAGTCAATTCAATTTATCACTTTGTAACAAGACACTTTTCCCATTTAAAGTTATTGATTTGTTAGAAATATTTTATAGGCAGTTTAACGAAAGCTTATCACCCGTTTGATCTTGTAGTTTTTTATTTTATTTCAGTTTTTAAAGCCCCCATTAAAATGACTATTATTTCATCAAAATGTTAACTGATAGTTTGTTTACATTTATATAAAAGATAAATTAGATAATTAAATAAAATTGATATTTATTTTTATGATTAAGAAGAATCTCTATTTACACCTACAGAGGGCATATGGTTGGAGCTGAAGCAAAACATAATTTGTTTGGATTAGATATTAATCCTCTAAACTACTAATCAGACTGAATTATATTAAAATATTCTGATCAATATTCTATAAATAAAGCGTGATTTTTTAAGAGCTATAGGAAAGTTTAAAACAAAAACACATAAAATTCAGAAAAATGCATGAAATGTTTATTTGAATCGATAGTACGGTCCATATAATTTAATGTTTGAAGATTATTTCATGCAAATGTTGACCGTGGCTGCGCCTCAAATGGTTCATCCGCTTCGTCCAATTTTTGCATACTATTTCCAACATTTCGGCCGGTATCTCATGAATAAGTGCTTCAATGTTGTCTTCCAATGCATTAGCCGCACAAAAAATAGTCTAAAGGCGTTAAATCGCACGATCTAGGCGGCCAATTGATCGGTCCCGAACGTGAAATAAAATGTTCACCGAACTCGCCTCTCAATAAGTCCATTGTTAAGCATGCTGTGTGGCATATGGCACCGTCTTGTTGAAGCCACATGTCATGCAAGTCAAGCTCTTGCATTGTGGGCAAAAAAAAGTTGGATATCATCTCACGGTAGTGCTCACCATTCACAGTTACGTTACGATTCGCATCATCTTTGAGGAAGTGTGGTCCAATGATGCCACCAGTCCATAAGCCGCACCAAACTGTTACTTTTTCTGGATGCATTGGTAGCTCTTGCAATGCTTCTGGCTGATCTTTACTCCAAAATCGACAATTCTGCTTATTAACGTACCCATTAAGCAAAAAATGAGCTTCGTCGCTGAACACAATTTTCGATAAGAAACGCGCGATGAACTTTCTTAACAATGCACGCATTTTGATAATAAAATTCAATAATTTGCAAGCGTTGTTCGTTTGTAAGACGATTCATGGTTAAATTATAGACCAAACTGAAGATGTTTGACAGTGAAACAAAACACGAAATGTGCGCCAGCTGTTTAAGCCAGTGTTGCCAAAATGATAAAAGCTAAAAAATCACCCTTTATAAACAGTATTTTATTGTTAGCAAAATGACAATGGCAACACATTATACACTAAACTGAGACCATCTTTATTATTATTTTGTTTACTAGTTGCTAGTTTTTATGTAACGAAACAGAGCTTTATAATTCTCATTTAGTTTATTTAAATTGTTATATACGAGCAAAAAAAATTTTGAACAAATTCAATGGGAATAATATTTTTGATGATTTCTAATTCATAAGGAGGCAAAAAGAGGCATGAGGAATGCCTTCTCCAAATACAAAATAGTTAGCTTTTTATGATGTGCTTCAAAATACATGCAAGTGCATTCAAAATATCTTCAACAATTCATGTAAACAAACATTATTAACTCATGAAACATGGTTTTCTATTTATTTACCAAACATGCATTCCATGCACATTAAAGCATTGCCAAATCGTTCGTCTGATCTTCGCTCGATTAGCAAAAATTTACCCGTTCGTTATTTTTTACTAGCCATTCCCGGCCCGGAGTTGCTACGCCCCTTAATGAATAAAAATGCATTCTAAATCTTAATTGAATATCAAGTGCAAGAAACTAAAAATTATAACTTTTTTTATGGGCGTGGCAATGCCGACTTTTCTAATCACGAAACTGTATAGACATGACAGCTCAATATGTGTGCAAAGTTTCAGTAAAATTCGGTGAAGTTCAAGTAGCTGAATATGATAACTTTTTTTATAGGCGTGGCCCTGCCTACTTTCATATCACGAAATTATAAGATCATGAGAACTCAGTATGTGTGCAAAGTTTCAGAAAAATCGATCTAGTTTAAGTAGCTAAAAATTATAACTTATTTTTTATGAGCGAACAAAAAGCGATCAAAAAAATAGCCGGGTCACTTCATTCAGTTCGGTGATTCGTTCACTTTAACCCGTACGTTTATGAGCTGCACAACTCTAATGCACTTGCTCTTCAATGACACGTTAATGTTAAAATCATAGATGTTTCATCTGAATTGAACCACTTCATCAGGAGTTGAACTCATGCATTCACTATTTCTATTGAATGTCTTCGGTGGGGTTTTTAATTTGTTCCTGTTGTTTCTTTTTTAGGGAAAATTTTTTTTAAAGTTTATTTTAAATCTATAAATAATACTAATGAGAGTAATGCAACTAAAATCAAATTGTTTTTAGTTGTAGAAAACCTTCTAACATTTTTCTAAATTATATTAAAGAGCTGGTGATTGCCTAAAAAATACAACATTCTAAAGTGCACCATTTAAAGACTTTAATTTAACTCCTTAAAGGCTTTTATCATACTCCTGCCTGTCATTTTGCTTCCAACCACAAACAGCAACAAACTGGCATTTATATCTTCTTCATGAATAAGTTTTTATTGTTGGTCATAAATCAATTACGACTCGAAAACGTTTGTGACAACAACCCTTTTTCCATAAAAAAGCACCATAAAAATAGGGGGAAATGACCCCATAAGCTCCCTTCTTTACTGGAATAAAACAGAAAAAACATTACAACAACATTTTTTACCAACTAAACCCCAAAAACAACATCAACAGACGTCGCTAGATAATACAACTTTAACAACAATACAAAAATACTATAAAAGCCGCAAAAAGCGCACGTGTCAAACTGTCAAAAAAATCAAAAATCGTTATTTTGATGTTTTTATAAAAAATAAAAAAAAACATATTGAAAAACTGTTAAATTATACTTTGTATAAAATAACCAACATAAAATGTACTCCTACTTTAATAAATGTATGAGTTTAAAAATAAAATTACCACATGATATCATACACTCAAGACAGACAGAGCGACAGATAAAAAAAAAACATTACAAACATAATCATGTTAAAACAATGACATTTACATGAATATTTAATTTATATCCTTTAATCACATTAATAAAATTGTTAACTTTTTTTTGCTTACATACACGTACAAACATACGTACAGACACACACATACGCACATACATACATCTGCATGGATTTACTTTGATTTTATGTTGGTGGCTTAACGCTTTTGATAGACATTCTGTTATTTGGCTGTTTGTTGGTGTTATTGGTAGTAAATCAAATTTGTATTTTAGTGATATAGACTGTCATAAAAGCATAAGAAAAAACAACTGTGAAAAAAGGAGGGACTGTTTAATTTGTAGTTAATACACTACAGAGTATATAGGGTATTCACATAAGAATTTATTTCATCAAGTGTTGGGGGTTATGTTTTGTAAATAAAAGTAAGTGAAAGGAATTTTTTTTTTAGAACTAATAAATAAAGTTTTAGTCTGTGTTGAAACCTTGCACTACCATGTGTTTACAGCATTTAGAATAACTTTAATTAAAAACAAGTAACAGTACTATATTCGGCCATGCCGAATCTTATATACCCTTCACAACGTGTAGTCATGCAATAACAATTGTTTGTATTAGCATTCATCCCATATAAAATACTTGCATACGTACACGTTAGAATAAATGTGGCATCGAATCCCAGCTGAGCCAAAAAAATTTTATTTTATTTTATTTATATTTTATTATTTTTTTTATATTTTTTTTAAATTTTTTTAAAAAATTTTTTTAAATTTTTTTTTAATTTTTTTAAAAATTTTTTTTTTGTAGTTTTTTTTATTATTTTTTTCTTATTTTTAATATTTTTTTTTGTAATTTTTTTTATTTGGTATGTTTTTTACATGTATGTATGTTGTTGTTGTAATTGTGAAAAAAAACGAGGTGGTCGTGGTTTTTTGCTCATATCTCAGAAAGTTATGGGGCGATTGTGCTGAATTTCAATAGCGATTCATTCCTGGATATTTCCAAGAGATTGATACCATATAGAGATCTGAGGAACATAAAGTTGTTTCTAAAAGTTGATTTCAGCCAACACACGGACAGACGGGCAGACGGGCAGACGGGCAGACGGACAAACGGTCAGGGCTTAATCGACTCCTCTATTCATAAGCTTTCAGAAAATATATACTTTATAGGGTCGGAAATGAAAATTGTAGAAATTACAAACGGAATGACAAAGCTATATATACCCTTGTGCACCACAGGTGAAGGGTATAACTAGCATTTTATTAGACTGACCTGTGTCAATACTAAACAATTTTGCAACAAAATCTTGTTCAGTTTTAAAACTGAACTTAAAACATTGCACTCATGGTTAGTTCCTGTCTTAATACAAAATTAGGAGTGGAAAAGTGGGTAGTTCCATGCCCTAACAAGGTAAATATTCTTTTTTTTTTGTTTTGTTTGAATCATCGATTTTGATGTAACTTTTGACATAAAAACATTTAGATCAACAAACTATTTAATGATTAGAAATGTGAGCAGTGCCACACCTACTTATATAGAATAACTATTCTATTTAAACTATTTACTATTATTTTATCTATTCTGATAAATCATTTTACATATTTACTGCATGGTAAAATATAAAAGTATGAAAAAAAATAGACAGCGGCACGCCCATTCAAAAAATAATAAATTCCAATTTGACAAAAAAAAAATTTTATTTGTTTAGAAAACACGTATTTTTAATCATAAAGAACATGGATTTGTTAATGAATAGAATAGCACATTAGGTTAAGGGGAACTATTTCTGACAAATTAAATGGGAAAGTACATGATCGAAAGATGTTCCACGCAGTATTATTTATTCTTATTTATTTACTAATAGATATAAAATTGTATGACAATAAATATTTTAACACTAACAAATTGTATTTACAATATATCTTAATCAGGCATAACATTATGTTGTGAGCCGTATTGGCACTATACAAGTAATCTACTTCAATGATTGATTAATTAATGAAACAATAAAAATATTAGTATATTGGTAACTTTATATCAAATTCATTTATAATTAATTTGCGATATTTAAAAAAAAAATTCCATATAAATTTGCAAGAACGTTAATCACATTGTTAAAATAAAGATGAGGTTCACCAAAGTATTTTCCTCTAATATCCTCAAATATAGGACAAACACCAATAAAGTGAAAAGTAACCTCAACTACAACCATATTGTGCATAAATAATCGGCTGTTTAAATCAATCGAAGCTCCACGGGCTCTTATAAGTAGGCAAGTAACTCTTGATGAAGAATTTGTTGCTTTTATCGGAGTAACGTTTTAGTTCAATTCTCCATACATGTCTTGATGTAAGGAATTTATTATGCTTGTGGTTTATTCCTAAAGTTCTCTTGCTTTTAATAAATTTATTACTGTTCTCCAAAGCCAACAAAGAGAACGAGTTTTGTCAATGTTGTCGACATATATTGGACCATTCTTCTGCCCAATATACATTTTTTACATAACACTCTCTGCTAAGATTCGTGGTACTACGCTAATTCATATTCAAGACCTTGTTATTGTAGCAGAAATGAATTTTTAAAATTGAGAAGAATAATGAGTCCAGACCAGTTTCAAGGTATAGCATGCAATATAGTATATGGGAGATGTAAAATTTTTTTTAATAAAGAAACGAAATAATTTTTCAACCACATCACCCCCAGTTCAATGCAGTATTTGAATTGTTTCACGGCCATCTTCCCATCAAAAATATTATTTGCTTCAATAGCTTTTGTGTAGAAAAACATAGCTTTGCAATCATGGCATGATATTAAGAGCTAGTCTCAGCTTCTGCCTGACCTCCCAAATTTTCAAGAAAGTGATGTGTTATGATGCCTCTCTCTTAAAAACTGTATTAAACAGTAACACGTTGTGGATGCATTTGTTTCCTTTTTAATTAAAATTTTAATGGGAGAGGTGTGTAACCAAAATCACAGGGTATCCCACGTTAGTTAAGTATCCATTGGATCAGTGTTCATATAGGAGTCGAAAACATCTAAACAATAGATAAAAATTAGTTTAATGGTATTTCTCCTGTTATAATGGTTGGTTCAGGATCCAAGAAGTAATTTCATATAGGAAGCAAGAGGCACTTGAAAAATAAATACAAACAATCTTATTGATACCGTTTCAGCCACAAAAAATGTCTTTTAAGGTGCTCCTATAATAATCCTATGGAATTGTGGAAACCTTTGGCAACTGTATTACAGTATAACGCAACGCTACATAATTAACTACTCCGAGAGTGAAACCTTAATACTCTCGAAATCAAATTAGAAGGAAAGGCATGATTGCCCTTAATTGATAGTGGCAATGACACGCGAGTTGTTGACCCGATCAGAGCTACATAACGGCTCTCGATTTATTTGTTTGTTTTTCGAAAATAGCATGGGGGTTTCCTAAACACAAAATACGATAATTTCCACTAAAAACTTCGCTTCTATCTTTCAACGCCCACAATCTTATTCTACAAATTCTTTTCGCTCCGTATAACCATTAGGATTCAGTTTTGGTGTCAATAGAACTTGGTTTTGTTTTTAGTGATTAAAGTCAGTGGAGAAATTTTTAAAAATTTATGTTTCTTTTGATCGATGCCGAATTGATGTTTTCTTATCACTCTCGGGGATTGCTTTGATATTGAGCACCTTAACTTGGTTTTGGACGACAAACAACACCAAGAATTAGTCCAGCCTCACTGAATTTTAAAATGACTCTACGCACAGTCATCGAAGTTGGATCCACATACCGATCGTATTTGGAACCAACATTTTTAATTTTTGACCACCAAACTTTCGTTATTTTTTAGATATTTTTATACCCTTCACCTGTGGTGCACAAGGGTATATATAGCTTTGTCATTCCGTTTGTAATTTCTACAATTTTCATTTCCGACCCCATAAAGTATATATTTTCTGAAAGCTTATGAATAGAGGAGTCGATTAAGTCCTGACCGTCTGTCCGTCTGCCCGTCTGTCCGTGTGTTGGTTGAAATCAACTTTTAGAAGCAACTATATGTTCCTCAGATCTGTATATGGTATCAATCTCTTGGAAATATCCAGGAATGAATCGCTATTGAAATTAAGCACAATCGCCCCATAACTTTCTGAGATATGAGCAAAAAACCACGACCACCTCATTTTTTTTCACAATTACAACAACAACATACATACATACATGTAAAAAACATACCAAACAAAAAAAAATTACAAAAAAAAATATTAAAAATAAGAAAAAAATAATCAAAAAACTACAAAAAAAAAATTTTAAAAAAATTAAAAAAAAAATTTTAAAAAATTTTTTAAAAATTTTTCTAAAAAAATTTTTTAAAAAAATTTAAAAAAAATATAAAAAAACAAGTAAAAGCGCTATATTCGGCCGTGCCGAATCTTATATACCCTTCACAACGTGTAGTCATGCAATAACAGTAAATTCACGTATGTATGTTAAAAAAAACAAAAAAAAAATAAAAAAAAAATTTAAAAAAAAAAAATTTAAAAAAAAAATTATTATATACCTATATAATATATATAAAACAAAAAAAAATAAAAAAAAAATTAAAAAAAAAAAAATAAAAAAAAATAATAATAAAAATATATATAATATATTAAATAAAAAATAAAAAAAAAATAAAAAAAAAATTTAAAAAAAAAATTTAAAAAAAAATTTTTTTGCCTCAGCTGGGATTCGATGCCACGTTTTCTCTAACCAGTATACACGTTTGTATGTATGTATGTTGTTGTTGTAATGTTGTTTTTATGAAAAGAAAATCGAGGTGGTCGTGGGTTTTTGCTGATATCTCAGTTGTTTATGTACCGATGTTTCTGATTTTCAATACCGATCTACTCCCGAATATTTCTGATATTTTAATACCTTACCCGGGTCCAACCTATGTCGGGGGGCTTCAAAAAGTTGATTTCAACATACACACGGACAGACGGTCAGACGGACAGACGGACAGACGGTCAGGGCTTAATCGACTCCTCTATTCATAAGCTTTCAGAAAATATATACTTTATGGGGTCGGAAATGAAAATTGTAGAAATTTCACACGGAATGACAAACCTATATATACCCTTTTTCACTGTGTGAAGGGTATAATAATAATATATTAAATAAAATAAAATAAAATTTTTTTTGGCTCAGCTGGGATTCGATGAAACATTTATTCTAACGTGTACGTATGCACGTATTTTATATGGGATGAATGGTGATACAAACAATTGTTATTGCATGACTACACGTTGTGAAGGGTATATAAGATTCGGCACGGCCGAATATAGCACTGTTACTTGTTATACCCTTCACCTGTGGTGCACAAGGGTCTATATAGCTTTGTCATTCCGTTTGTAATTTCTACAATTTTCATTTCCGACCCCATAAAGTATATATTTTCTGAAAGCTTATGAATAGAGGAGTCGATTAAGCCCTGACCGTCTGTCCGTCTATCCGTCTGTCCGTCTGCCCGTCTGTCCGTGTGTTGGTTGAAATCAACTTTTCGAAGCAACTATATGTTCCTCAGATCTGTATATGGTATCAATCTCTTGGAAATATCCAGGAATGAATCGCTATTGAAATTCAGCACAATCGCCCCATAACTTTCTGAGATATGGGCAAAAAACCACGACCACCTCGTTTTTTTTCACAATTACAACAACAACATACATACATACATACATACATGTAAAAAACATACCAAACAAAAAAAAATTACAAAAAAAAAATATTATAAATAAGAAAAAAATAATAAAAAAAACTACAAAAAAAAAATTTAAAAAAAATTTAAAAAAAAATTTAAAAAATTTTTTAAAAACTTTTATAAAAAAATTTTTTAAAAAAATTTAAAAAAAATATAAAAAAAAATAGTAAAATATAAATAACATATTAAATAAAATAAAATAAAATTTTTTGGCTCAGCTGGGATTCGATGCCACATTTATTCTAACGTGTACGTATGCACGTATTTTATATGGGATGAATGGTGATACAAACAGTTGTTATTGCATGACTACACGTTGTGAAGGGTATATAAGATTCGGCACGGCCGAATATAGCACTGTTACTTGTTTTAACTAGGGTTCTCTAGTGTTACGGATCAAACTGTTAGCTGTCGTTTGTTATGCCTTCACGAATACTGGCAACTTATAATGTGACGTATATTTTGGAATTTAAAACATAAAATTTATTTTAATTTTCTTCACTTAAGTACATATATTAGTTGCGAAAATAATTTTTGCTTTTTATAAGTTAAAGGTCGTAAATATCAAGAGCATCATTTGCCAATAGGACGGTCTTATTTGATGAAGTTGCAGTTTGATAATTTAATTTGTTTTTACTCAGTTTGATATCAACAAATTAAGATTAGGACAACTGTTTCTAAACATGATGATTTGCTCTTTAGCCAATATATGAGAAAAATGCATACATTATTAAGCAAAAACTGTAGTTTCTGACTTAAGACCTCTTTGTCTAGCTTCAGAGACATGTTGATCACTATATATCTCTACTTAGTTGCAATAAAATTGTAAAAGAAACTGTCTGTACATGAAATACCTTCAAAAACTTTGATGGCGGAGAATACAGTCAGCGATCTGGAATACAAAATACAACTTTTTAGAATTTTAATATGTCTAACTGTCTGTCTGTCTGTCCATCGATCTGTCTGTCTGTCTATCTTCATGAACATGCTCGGATCAAAAACTAATATTGTCACGCATAGGCTTATAAGGATGAATTAGAACAAAAATTAAAGGAGCTATGAAGCCCATATCTATAACAAAATACAACTTTTTAAAATTTTTATATGTCTATCTGTCCTTCTGTGTATCTTCCTAAACACGCTTGTCTCAAAAACTCAAGAATGAATTTTAATTATTATTGGTCAGGATATACTATGTATATATATACCCCGTACCTAGTGTAATATAAAAGAAAATTCTTGTCTCGACATAATAATATTTATCACATTTTACACAGAAAAGAGAAATTCAGAAAAATTTAAAATAAAATCATCAAATGAAAATGTTAATAAAAAGCTGCTAAGAAATATATACGTTAACGAGAAAATAATTAACAACAACAACCTATTAATTATTAAATTTAACACCAACAATAATATTAGCATGTATCTTAGAAAGAACTTAATACAAAAATATTTTTGAGGCCAGTAATGCAGCCCTGGTTCAACATGTGTTTTTACAAAAACCAAAAAATAAATAAATAAATAATTTTGAACAGCCATTTGATGAAACACAATCTTAACAAATAGAAAATTTATACAATTTCCAAATTGTAACATTTTATTTACATATTAACTAAACGAAACGTCGCTTGAACGCTTTCAAACTCTTCCGCTAACAACTTAAACACTCATTAGAATACAAACACATGCCATTAATATAACATTAGCGGGCTTCCTTTAAAAAAAAAAACCTTTGTTTCAATTTCCTACTCATAGTTATTGTAGTTGAGCCATGTTTTCACAAAACACACCAACAAAAAAATCAAAAAAAGAAGTGAAAACCTCTTACCAACATGCTTTTAAAATTTTATTGCTGGCATTACAAACTAACAAATCAATGTTAATACGTTTTGAAAAAAGATTTGAAAAAAAATATCTGTCATTATAATAAAACTTTGAATTTTAGCTATTTAAAGTGTTGGAGTTTTAATGTGTGTGTCTGTGTCTGTGTTGGTAACTAAGTACAATTTTTATGTTCCCTAATGAGGTTTAATTGCGGCCAATAAAATTGTTTAAATTTACGTCAGAGTATTTCAATTTTGTTTCTTTTTATGTGGTGAATAAGTTTAAGAAGCTTAAAAAATAATGACACTATTTTTTGTTCCTGCACATTGCTCTGATTATGTGTATTAAAACATTAAATTGTAAAAAACTACTGATGATGTTTTTTTCTTTTTGATGGCAATCGAAACTAATGATTGTGAAAACTAGTAAAAATGGTGATGAGAAGACACTAGAGACCAGATTAACGGAAGGTTTCAAAAATCTTTAAACAAAACTAGGGCCACACTGAACTGGCAGCTGCTAGATTGAAACTAAATACCACTTAGAAATTATATTAAGGAGATTGGTTTCTTAACCCAGTCGAATCTTGAATAAATTTGGATTATAATCAATTAATTTTCCCTAATTAAATCGAACAATAAGCCGAATAAAGCATACAAAATCTGTTTCAATACCATTTTATTTAAAAGTTTTCTGATTGTCTGTTTTCTACTAAAAAAGAAATATTATCTTTTATATTATTTTAGGGACCATGGTATATCCTGACCAAATTGACTGCAAAACCATTCAGTAGTTTTTGAGTCAAGCGTGTTCAGGAAGATACACGGAAAGACAGACAGACATAGAAAAATCATAAAAAATTGTATTTTTTGTGGGAACGGACTCCAGAACTCCTTTATTTTTTGTCCTAATTCATCCTTTCCAATATATAAATATGTGTTATTATAACGCCACCTATCAGATTTGTCCTATTACCAAAAGTACCTAAAAACTCGCAAGCAAATTGTGAACGTTTAGAGATGATATAGGTATCAAACCATCACGGTATAATCAGAAATGAAGAAGCCTAAAAGTTTGTTAAAATGGAATCAACTTTAAATACCATCAACTTGGAAAATGCGAAACCCTTTCACAGGTTCAAAAAGGAACTTATATTTTGGGCCATTGAAGAACATGTCAGAAAGTGGCAAAATACTGTAATTATATTATCGGCAAGATGATAAAAATGGTGAGGCCTAAATCGTGAGATATAGGAGCAGTTTTTGATACTCTAAGAGCCAAAATGTTAAAGATGAACTAGTGTAGTAACAGGTTACCCTGAGTTGAAAATTCATTATCGTTATCCATGTCCTGCATTTGGGTGTATTAGACACGAAGACGTAAACGTGGATACCATGCCCAATTAAGAATACCTAAGAATTAGAATTAGAAATCCCTAAGGCCCCTTTCGCATTAGGCAACTATAATTGCGCAAGTATAATTTTAATTTTTATTTATTTTCTTTTGAACTTGCTTTTATGTTCACATTGAGCAACTTGGTTGCTCAATTTCTCCCAGTTTCTTCCAATTTCTCATAATTTTTAAATATTTGATTCACTTATAAACAAATAAAATTTTCACACACACAAAATTACACAACACACCGAAGAAGAAATAAAAGACAATGTCAAAAACAAATAAATATTCCAAGACAAGAATGACAGCAGAAGCAGGATTGCCAAGTACAAGCAAGTCTGTACTCAAATCTCGGCAATTCTTTCCCCTTCACACCGACCTTTCCTCTCACACCAACAAACACAAGAATTGCGCAATTATAGTTGCCTAATGCGAAAGGGGCCTAAGGAATTACATTGAAGGAACTGGTTGTTTGACCTGTGCCCATGTTCTGTTAATCTCGCTACGAGAAACTTTTCACTTGAAACATGTAAAATGGTACACAAATGCAATAAATTAAAACAAACAGCTGTTTTTTCTCACAGTACTGTCTCTGCAACTATTCATGTGAGAAATACCTGTCACGTAAAAAGACACTCGCAAGACGCAAACAAAGTTTTTCTGCAAAGATTTTAGGGGAGAATTTCTCGTTGTTAAAATAATGGTTTAATAAAAATTTTTTAATATTTAAAAAAAAAATTAAGATAGAAGATAGAAGAATTTTGATTAAGAGTTAAAATATTCAATATTCAACATTCGACACTTACGGTTTATCTCTGCCCCGTTTATTGATGTCGCGATGTCTTCAGGTCAAGTATATATTTGCCAACAAAAAAAATTTTGCCACTACTAACTACTGCTGCAATCATACGATTAACCACTTTAAGTACAGATATTAAAACGACATCATTACCTGAGACAACAACACAAAATCACAAAAAAAAGTCAAACAACAACTAAAAGTTGATATCAAAGTGAACCATAAAAAACAGTTCTAAAAACGTGCTTCCTTTAAAAAAAAAAACACTTATTACAACAACTAAAATGAACCTTTTTACCAAACGGCAACCTGAAACAAACAAAAACCGTCAATACTGCAGCAGCAATTGAAGAGCATCAAAACAGACACACAGTTGGATGTGAAAGAAAACAAAAAATAATCGAAATGAAAATTTATTCAAATACTCAACATGAGGATAAAGAGTTGGTGCTTTTGTCATAACACGCTTTAAAAATCAATGTGTTCTTAATACCACAAAATTTTTACATTAACGTGGTAGTAAAATGTAATCGAACAGTGAGAGGAAAAAGTAAATGTACATAAAAAAAAATATGAATAAAATCATATTTTTTTTTTTAATTCAGCTTTAACTAGATAATTACAATAGAAAATATTTAAAAGAAATTGAGAAATGAATAGTCAATGTGGGTGTGTTCTCTTATTCAATGTAAATATCACTCATTTATTTTAAAAGTGATCTAACTCAAAAAAAATTTTCTTTCAACATAAAAAATTCAATATAAAAATTGTATAACCTGTAAAGAAAAACTGTATTTAAATATTTTAAATAGATAAACCGGCAAAATTTTGTGTAACGGATGTTTTTTATAAAGGCCTTAATTAATTGGATAATTTATTGGCATACATGTTTCAAAGTGACTTCGGGCATGTGGAGCATACATTTTTAAAACTGGAGATGCAATTTTCACCCACCTTTTAGTAGTATGTCTGGCTGTGTTTCGGCAATATTGCAATTATTTTTCGCTTCCAAGTGTTCTATCGTTAGCCCTAGAGAAACTAGTCTAATGGCTTCAAACCAATTGAGCAAAGTATCAATCCACTTCCACTTTTCTTAAACTGTAAGATGATTAAATGTTTATCAGTAAATTTTTTGTATAGCATGCTACGTAATATTTGACACGATCCAGTTGCTATACCGCTCAATGTTAATTTTACTGATCTCCAATAAGTCCACCGGCCATGAAGAGTAACAAGAAAATGCTTTTTCTGGATTTAAGATGTTCGTTTTTAAACTGCTGAAAGTATTAAGTATTTTCCAAGGTGATGATATTCAAAAATGATCCTACGTTGGGTAATTTTTTTGCTTCTTCGTTGCCGATTATGCCGTAATGGCTAGATTTCCATATTATCTTCAGAAGTTCACGTTCGATCCATTCGTATAAAGATCGAAGTCTTAGGTACTTTTTACCCTTCTTACTTCATTTCAATCTCCCCCTTCCTGTTTTAAGGAACGGATCACACGATTGCCGCAATGCACCAATTATTGATATATTTTATGTGCCAATCGTGTGATTTCACAATTTATTGCCCCATACGTCAATCGAGGACAATATTGTGCCAATTTGCCACAATCAAATGCAACTCTGGTGTGGCAATCTTGTGAACGGTTGATAGGTAACCATACGTCAATAAAAATGTCAAAAATGCACCAATATTTATTGTGTTCTCGTGCGTCAATCAAATAAGACAATTCGCGCCAATAATTTAGTTTTTTTTCGTGTGATTCTACGGTCAACATTTCGTAAATAAAATGAATTTTAATTATTGTACGTGCTTTAATTATATTGATATGCGCCATCAGTGCTTCTTTTTGTGAGCCACTCTCTGACCCACGTACTTCTTTTAACTTTTCTTTTATTCATTTTTTCAGTTTTTATATCTTCAAGTACACACACGATAATTAAAGCTGATGCAATTCGTTTCTTCTTTAGAGAACAAATCATCTTTACGTAAGACAACGATTGAATGCAGAATGTTTTAAAATTTAAGCTAATATAAACAAAACAAAATTTGGCATCTACCACAACAGCTGTTTCTCAGAGTTGCCGTGCATTAGAACAATCGTGTGATTGTAGTGCGACAATTATTGACACTTAATCGTTTTGCGTCAATTCGCGACAATTAAATTTATGTAAAATGTGTCAATCATGTGACCGCAGAGAATTCGATGGGGACAATTTTATTATTGTGTGTCAATTCAGCACAATAGAAATTGGGTATGATTGCTGTATTTGTGGTAATCGTGTGATCCTAGCTTTATGGTGTTGCAGTTGATGTTCTCATATCTCGTTGGGATCTTGTCACATTTTACCTCTTTGATATTTTCCAACGTTAAGATATCGATTATTCTTTGGTATATGGTTTATGACTACTTAAGGCCATGACTGACTATCAGATTTAGTTGTTCGATATGTCAAAAATTGTATGTGTGTTAAGAAAGTGTGATAGTGTGGACACAAAGTGCACATGTGTGACAGATTTTTTGACAAGTGTGTCCGATTTGATAATCTTTTGAAAATTTTCATAAAATAATAGTTTCTGTGCGATCAGTTGCTTTTTCTAAGCAAGTATGACAGTGTGGCATCCAATAACACATTTTGTTGCGATTTTTTCATGTAGGACAGAAAACTATCAGATTTTTATTTGACATAATCGCACGACTTTGTAGGATAGTCAGTCATGGCCTTTACCGGCCATTTAACCAATACCGATAATTAAGTAACAGCCAAGACCACTTCATATTTTACTTGTATCTTAGTTTGCCGAATTGATAGTTTATTCCCAGTTACCATTTTTAATGCTGTTTTCATGGCATCACATATGCTAATAAGGCACTGTCTTTTAATCATTTTGAAGAGGTTGACATTTACCATATAATCGAAAGTGTGCTTCATTTAACTTCTGTTTAGGTTGTCGACTTGAGCCATGTTTTTTTAAAACAGAAATTAAGCAATTTGCCAACGTTGCAATTTAACAAACAGCCGTATTTTTTTTTTATTTTTTTGATTCAAAAAATTGATTGGCAGAGGTACGTAACCAAATAGCCAGGGTAGCCACGTTAGTTCCGGCTCCGTAAAACGACCTATACCTCTGTATAGGAAGTCGGAGATACTTGAACAATAATTAAAATTGAGTTGTATGGTTCTCCTCCAGTTAAAAAAATCGTTTTTTCAGTCACCGCAAGTCGACCTATACCTTTGTATAGGAAGTCGGAGACATCTGAACAATAAATTATACTGAGTTTTATGGAACTCCTCCAATTAGAATAATTTGAGTTTGGTTGGTACTCCTCCAGTTATAAATTATGAGTTTAGTTGGTGCTCCTCCAGTTGTAAATTATTAGTTTAGTTGGTACTCCTCCAGTTAATCCAATTAAAATGCACGTGGTTAATTGTAGAATAGTCTGGAAGCTGTATCCAGTTACGCGACGCCACACAATTAACCACGCGGGAGTGAGACGTAAAACTCTCAAAGACGAATGAAAAGGACGGCCTGATTGCCCTTAAGAGATAATGGCAATGACGCGCGAGCTCTTGACCCGACCAGAGCTGTAATACGACTCACAAACAGCCGTAAACTGTAAATCAGCTGTAAAATAAAACAGTGTTGCCAATTAATAAGTCTCCCTTTTGAAAAAAAACACACGCTTTAGTAAATTTGCGATATAAAAGTTATAACTATATGCAAATAGAAATATCTCATGTGAATTTAAAAATAAAACTATTTCTGTGTGCCATCTAATACTGAAACATTGAGTTAAATGTTTTCTTACTTCATAACTTGAGCATGTGTCTGTGGAAATCAATTTTTTAGAGGCAGTATTGATTTTTCATGATCTTTGCGGACTTGTGTAAGTTCCTTAAGGCTTGACAGGAATTGCTTTTTAAAATAACTTAAGTTTCAAGATTTCTATCCTAATTTTGATGCCTACATAAGAGTACCTGAAGATGTTAAAGAAACCGTTAAGATGTAAAATGTATGTAAAAGACAAGGCGGTATTAAGGCATTTAATATCGATCGAATTTAAATTGAACTTGAAGTTTTGATTGCGTTTTGTTTTAGGTACCAAAGGAAAATCTGTCTCACTTTGTTGTTTTTTGTTTTAATTTTTTATACCGATTATAGCGTCTCTTTTTTTTCCTGTTATTTTATTGTAACATCAGCCACAGTTAATGTGTATTGATACACTCACTTAAGTGGGAAGCAAAATAACCATACAATTGTTAAAAAAATCTATATAAATAAAAAAACACACACCCTCCCTAACAGCACATTAATGATACTTTTAACCACAATTTAACATCAGGTGCCAGCCATACACATCATTGTCTAAACAGAAACGACCAAAAAGCGAACAACAACAGCAACAACAACAGACAAACACATAAAATTTCAATTTAAAGCCAACAAAAACAACAACCACATTTTCAAATTGTCCCTAAATTAAATAAAAAACAAACACAAAAGGTTGTTACAGAATCGTAAAAAGGTATTATTTCAGACTCTTTTGGGCACTTTTTTTTCCATTTGAACTAGAATTGTAATAAAAAATGATTGAAAATACAGAGCCATCAATTGAAAAACCTTCTTTGTTGTTGGACGCTTATACAGTTTGGATTCCTATATTTATTTTGTTTTCTTTTCTCCTTCCTCTTTTACAATTTTAGGGTCTTTTTTGTTTTTGTTACAAAATATTGGGTCACATGCCACACCGTAAATGAAAATAAACATCACCCAGTTGATGTAAATTGTTGTGTAAACGTTTGCTGCTCTGTTTTATTTTGTTGGTAAATGACAGACCCACTGACAGATGGTTAAATGGTAGCAAAAAGGGAAGCATTGCTGGTATACTCGTATTGAAGGTAATAAAAATTGATGGTCTTTTAATTTAAATGACATTATTTATACGATCTTGTTGTTGTTGTTGTTGTCAAAACATTGATAGATTAAGGAGAGAGCAAAGGTAGACCAATAGGTGAAAGGGTTAAATTGTTTAGACATTTTTTGTTATTGTCAATTTAGATTAATATTAATTGTCTGGTTAAAGGTTAAGCTTTAAAAATGTTAAAAAAAAATAAAATTTTTACTTTTAAAATTTCGAGTGTACATTTTCATTTGTGTTTGAAAATGGTAACCAAAAGGTTAGAAGGTTATTGAGGTTCATTTGTTAAAATGGTTGGTTATATGTACAAGATCAACTGTTAGCTATTATAAATACATACCCAGCAAAAATTTATTTTGTACCGGTAAGCAGTAAAAAAAAATCATGCCTTCTTATAGCGCAATATTAGAGCGCATTCGAGGGTGCTATAAATGGAAGTCAGAAATTTCTATTAAATATATTAAATTTTTTATAAAATAACTTACTGCAACTTCTCTCGCTTACGAGGATGCAGGAATGTAAGCGAATGATTACCTCTCTTTACTGTAGTTCTTAAAAACACATAAAAGAGACATGATATTACTGCATTAACCATGTGTGAAAATAGCAAATAATTAGAGCATCAAAGAGCCCTACCAAGTGGGACATCTCATATAAAAATCATGCCTTCCTGAAGCAGGTTGGGAAAGGAGAGTACATTTATCTCTCCCTTACAAACCTGCTTCCGGGTATGCAGTAATTTTTGCTGGGTATGTAGTTAGTCAGATATATAATTTTTAAATTCTCTTTTAAACTTTCTTTCATGCTGAGACACTGAAATTTTAATTTGACTGATTTTTATTGGATAAATTTTAAGAAGTGTATCTATTTAGCAGATGGATGATTATATTTGTAGAATGTGCCTGGAGGATGCCGAGACGGCAGCGCATGTAGTATGCGAGTTTCTGGCGTTGGCGAGCGAAAGGTTGAGGATCACAGTCAAGCACACATTAAATGTGAGTGCGATGGGGGACCTTAGTCTGAGGGAGATGCTGGCGATTTAAAAAGACTGTGCGATGAGTATTATCGACAATCATCAGTCGCCAGTGTGAAATCGTTTTCCTAGTCCAGAGCAAAAGCCGGTTGAGGCGCGGTACTCTGTGATTGAAGGGATACTGATCGGTGGACACGAAATCAATGAGGAGCGAAGGTTGTCAAAAAGAGACCCGTGATAGTAGTGGTCTGCTTCGATATTCCCCCTACATATGTATGAGTATATCAGCAGAAAGTAATTTGTGAGCACAAATAACTTTTTACTCCCCTCTTATGCTCCTTTAAAAGGATATGAACCATAGAGAGCATCAGCAGTAGCCTGTTTGCTAGGAATGTTTGTTTTAAGTAATTATTTTTTTCATCAAGTTTGAATCACTATAATTCTGTACGTCTTTTCCACATAAGCTTTAACTTGGCAAAATCTTACACTATTCTGGGGATCCTAAGATTTAAAGTAAATTTTTCTTTTAAATATCCCCAAAGAAAAATTTCCAATAGAGTCAAATCGCATGATGGTGGCAGCCAATTAACATCGCCACGACGATAAACAGGGCCATTGGATTTCTCGCAAAAAACGAGCCATTGTTTCGTTGGCTGTGTGGCATATGGCACTATCCTTTTGGAACCACATATCGTCCAGGCACATATCCTCGATTTCTTAAATGTAAGTTAAAGCCGGCGAAAGAGTGTTAAGACTCCAGCTGCAATTAACTTTTGAAACCTTTTAACTTTAAATATCCCCCCTACAAGGAAATGCAATGGTGTTGAAACGATTGATCGTGCCGTGTCAATTCGCATCACTGAAATGTGAGACTACACAATCTGGTAACAACTCATGTACAATAAATTTAAATTAAATCACGAACTATATGGCCTGATCCCACATGTCATCCACATCAACAAATCTCAATTGTGTTCCTTAAAATAACTTTTAATTTTAGTTTTATTTGTTTCAAAATTCTAATTACTTTTTCCCATTTTCCAACAACAACAATTTCTAAAGCATTTTCCTATTAACTGCCCTTTTCAACTCATCTCTCAACATCTACGTTTAAGATAATTTTTCCATTGAATCAAAAATTAATTAAAAACCCCAAAAAAAAAAAAAAAATAAAGAAAACTCTAGCATACACTGCAACACCATAAATAGAGATAAAATGAAAAAGATCCTCCATAAATGTCGATTGTAGTTCACGCCATAAAGAAGAAAAGCCGCTGATGTTGCCTGCTGCCTCTGCTGCTTTTCATCATTATCAATTGTTGTTAATAGTGTCGCCACTTTGTGCCTCAAATTCGTCATACTTAAAGGCTGCTGCTTGAAAAACAAAAAGTTAGACACAAAAAAAAAAAACTTTAAATACATGGTAACATTACATACATACTCTGACATACATACATGCACACCTCTACAAACATTTCGTCACATTTACACATTAGAACGCAAGAGTACATTTATATACTACTGCCTCTCAGCTACTTTCCGTTGTAAAGCTTACATACAATTTATGTTGCACACCGCAGTAATTTCTTCTTGTGTTTTTGCCGGTGCAACATTAAATAGTATTTGTTGCATTTTATGCGCAGCATCACCAAAGCTAAACGAAATAAAACTGAATGTACTGTGAAAAATTTCAGTTAATTTTTGTACATTTTAGTTTCGGGATTTTTTTTTATATTTTGCTTTATGAACCCACATAAATACATAAATTTTAATAGAAATATACCGCCACATAGTAAATAACTTTAAAAGACATACAGACACACTCTGGGGCACAATGGCAACATCTTTAGCCCAAATACACACGTATAGAGGATATGTACTGACATACGAATGCATGCGTACGCTGGCGAACACCCAATTTGTGGCACATGCATACAAGTGATGTGTTGTGTTTCTTTGTGCCTCAAAAACTATCAACATTTTTATTATTTTGTACAAAATAGTCATTTTGGCTTTCAACACACAATAATTATTGTGAACGAGTGAATAGGGCATAAAGAAAAGATGTTGTTTTATGATGCATTCGCTTAAAAGAGTTAGGTGGAGGAGGGGAGAGCAGTCATTATGAAAAGGGCGATTTATAAGGAGGTATTGTTTGTTATAAAGTCGTTATTAGCTGAAGTCTCCATTTTAAGAAGATTGTAATAAAATTTTGTACAAATAGATTCTATTAAAGAGAATTTTTGTAAATTTTTGCTGAAAAAAAGAAACGTTTAATTAACTCTTTTCTACTCGTAACAATAATTTTTCGAAAATTCTTATTTAGCAAATTTTGTATTAAAAAGAATAGTTTTATAAATTACCTTATTGAATTGATTGTAAAATATTCTTTGTGTAAAAGGGGTGTTAAAATCAATTTTTTATTAAGTGAGAAAATTTCAGCTTAATTTTAAATTTTTAAGATATTTTTAATTCATGAATTCTTCATGCAATGAGATTGAGAGATCAGAGCTCAGTTTGAAAAAAAACATTGATAAATTTTCTATATAAAATAAATTTTAATAAATTCTGCGTTTAAATAAAAAAATTTTTATAAAATTTTCACTTCATTAGAATCATTAAAAAATTCTTAATATTTAAATAATTTTGACTTTAAGTCTTCTTAATATTTTTTTTTTATTGTAAATGTATCGATTATTTCTACATAAGCGAGAATTTTTATAAAATTACTAGCTGACTCGGCAAACGTTGATTTGCCATATAAATTTTTTCTAGCAAATATTTTTTTAGTTCAATAAAAGTAACTAACGTACTCTGAAAACATTAAAAAAACGTAAATCAGATGTGATCTACGGTACGCAGATCTATCTTTGTTTAAAATTTCATCGAATTCATTACGTTATTTAGTTGAGGCACAAATTGACCCTTGGGGTGAGTCACCCTAAATATTTAGGAGTATGAAAAATAGATGCTGACCGATTCTCAAACGTTTATATCTGCATTGGCTGGACTATGAATCATGTACAATTTGAAGAAAAATACTAAAAACTATATCGAAGCAAGTACATAATTAAAAAAAAGGTGGCGTTAAAGTAGGCGTGGTAGAAAAAAGTATTTTATTAATCATACCAGAGTCTTAGTGATATTATGTGAAAATTTCAAGAAAATCTGTCTTGCAGTATGGCCTACCTGAGGGGACGTGAAAAAACGCGTGTTGTTGAGGGGTATGAAAAATAGATATTGACCGATTTCTCAGACCTACCCAATATGCACAAAAAATTTCATGAAAAGTAGTCGAGCCATTTCGAAGGAGTTTAATCACATACACCACGACACGAGAATTTTATATTTTAGAATATTTAAAAAAAAGAAATTTAACCCTGGAAGAAAATGGTTCGAATATCCTTTTTTCTTACCTTATTAGCCAAATGTCAAACATCATCTTTAATAAAAAAATAAAATAATATTTTACATGTTAGATGGGAAAATAGCTCTTTAGGGATTAACTTCATACTAATCCACACAGTAAAAGAAAATAAACAAACTAAATCAGCATTCAAGAATTTCTACAATTCTTAATAAAGTTTTTCACAAACACTGCCTGTCAAATATCATTTGAAGTAGTTATTAGCAGCGATGTAGGCAATATGACGTTTGAAAGCTTTTTTTGCACAGAAAAAATTATTATCGAAATATGTTAAAAGAAAGCACTTACCCAAACCAAATGTATTTACCAGGTAAGACTACCTGGTTGCTAAGCTGATAATTTTTTTTTCACCTATTTTTAACCTCAACTGCCAAGACCAATAGATAAAAAAACTCTCTCTCTCTCTTCTCTAATTTTTTTAAAATGTTTATTTGCAATAAAAAAAACTTAAACAAATTCAATTCTCTCCGAACTACGATTACCTGATATATGCAGGTTGTGTAAGAATCCGAAGAAGTGGGAGACGGTTGAGCACATTCTATGTCATTATTCTAGACTGCAAAATACTAGGCTAAGATGTCTACATAGTAGACTCCTGGATGAATTGGGGAATGTCCCGGGCTGTGGGCTCAAGAAAATTATAGGATTCGTAATGAGACTGACTTAGCTGCGCGATAAGAGGTTGAATCTAGGACGAAGCTCTCTTTTTATAATGACCACTACTTGTTTTTTTTTTCTGTAACTTCCTTAATTTTTGATTCTTTCTTCTACTGTTTTAACTATCTTCTACTAAGGCGCCCCAAGGGTGTCGAGATAACTTTGTACCAGCCTTAAGAAGAGTGAAAGATGACCTCAACAAATGTAGTCCATTTACTATACATAACCCACGATCAAAAGAATCTGATTTAATTTTCAGTAAATTTTATAAAGAAATATTTTATAAAAATTAATTGATCAATTTAGTTCTAAGTTTTTTAACATTCTAACAGTCTAAATTATAAAAAGTAAAACAAATTTCCATAGGAAATCAGTTGTACTATAAACCCTTTATAAACCTTTAATATTTTTTATAAATAAGGCAGTATGGCTACAGATAATTTTTCAGAAACTGTGTTGTTAGCACTAACTTGTGATAATGTTTCCAGTAAGAAGCAAAACGTTTTCGATTTGCAATAAATTTTATTTTTATTTTTTATTTTATTTTTACAATTAGAAACATGGTTAGATAAATGGAAAATAAAAGTGAATGAACAGAAATGTATACACGTAACTTTTACTTTAAGAAGAGAAACGTGTCCACCGATTCAAATAAATAATAATAATATACCCCAACAATCAAATGTGAAATATCTCGGTATACATCTTGACCGTCGTCTTACATGGAAAAATCACATAGATGCGAAACTTACCCAGATAAAGTTAAAAACTGTTGAGCTCACGTGGCTTATGGGTAGGAACTCTTTACTTGCCTTGGATTGTAAACTGTTGCTTTATAACTCGATAATTAAACCCATATGGTGCTATGGAATTCAACTCTGGGGTACCGCCTCAGCATCTAACATAGAAAAGTTGCAAAGACGTCAAAACAGACTTCTTAGAATGATCACGTGTGCTCCCTGGTATATAAGAAACTCCAACATACATAAGGATCTCAACGTACACCTTGTTAGAGATGAAATCAAAAAGACATAGCGAAAACTACTTAAAGAAACTAGAAACCCATCCGAATACACTAGCCCGGAATCTATTAAATAGCAGTGGTCACCTGCGACTAAGAAGGAGACATACTGCTGACTTGGTACACTTGTAAAGAATAAATTAAAATGAAACCACAAAATTTTGTCTGGCATTGGCTGGACTTAATACTTTATTTAGTCTTAAGATTTGAATACTTATTGTTAGTTCACACATTTTCAGTGAAGATTCAATAAATAAATAATAAAAAAAAAAAAAAAAATTTTTATTTAAAATAAATTCTTAATTAAATCTCTGCTCGAGGACAAATTCGGTTTTAGAAAAACGTCACAGCTCTTTTCAAAGACTACCTCTGAGTTTTATTTGAATATTAATAAAAGTTTGTCAATAACAACCTCATTTTGTTCATTAATATGGTGAATAGGCAAAGAAAACCGCGAGAACCTTAGATTTAATGTGTGTGGTGTGCTCAGCAGATTTGTGTAAAAATCCACAAGAAATATTGTTTAACCCTCTATCTATTCAATATGTGGGTCTTTTTGGTACTCTTTGTAAAAAGAGAGAAAATATCCTTTTAACAGAAAAAAAAACCGATAAAAATGTTTAACAAGAATATCTCCCATAATATTCTACTATAAGCATTAGGTGAATTCCCAAGATGTCATAAGTCTCATATTGTCATAATGTTTTAATTTTTCAAAATTTAAAAAACGTGTTTAAAATTCTATAATAATCTTTACAAAACTTCTCCTTAATTTTTCAATTTTTAAGCAATTGTGACAGTATGACACATAGTACTTCTTGTGAATACACACCAATTATAACAAAAAAGTTGATCATGATTAATTTTAGAAAATTTAAATTTTTAAAAAAATATCTCAAATTCTTTCAGCAAAAAGTTTTGTTCAAACAAAGTCTGTATTCGAAAACAATTGTCGGTATATGCCTTTTAAGAAGAACTTTTTATACCCTTCACCTGTGGTGCACAAGGGTATATATAGCTTTGTCATTCCGTTTGTAATTTCTACAATTTTCATTTCCGACCCCATAAAGTATATATTTTCTGAAAGCTTATGAATAGAGGAGTCGATTAAGCCCTGACCGTCTGTCCGTCTGTCCGTCTGCCCGTCTGTGCGTGTGTTGGTTGAAATCAACTTTTAGAAGCAACTATATGTTCCTCAGATCTGTATATGGTATCAATCTCTTGGAAATATCCAGGAATGAATCGCTATTGAAATTCAGCACAATCGCCCCATAACTTTCTGAGATATGAGCAAAAAACCACGACCACCTCGTTTTTTTCACAATTACAACAACAACATACATACATACATACACGTAAAAAACAAACCAAACAAAAAAAAATATTAAAAATAAGAAAAAAATAATAAAAAAAACTAAAAAAAAAAAATTTTAAAAAAATTTTAAAAAAAATTTAAAAAAATTTTTTAAAAAAATTTAAAAAAAATATAAAACAAAATAATAAAATATAAATAACATATTAAATAAAATAAAATAAAATTTTTTTGGCTCAGCTGGGATTCGATGCCACATTTATTCTAACGTGTAAGTATGCACGTATTTTATATGGGATGAATGGTGATACAAAGAGTTGTTATTGCGTGACTACACGTTGTGAAGGGTATATAAGATTCGTCACGGCCGAATATAGCACTGTTACTTGTTGTTACTTCGCTTTTCCAAAAAAAAATTGCGATAAACCCTTTTACTAAAGAGATTTCGATTAGGTTATTTTTTTTAAAAGAATTTTCAATGGATTTTCTATTCAGGTACCTTTTGCAGCGAATTCTCTATTTAATTAATTTAAGCCAATTCTCTAATCCAACAAAACTAGTTTTTGAAAAAAAATTTAAAATATATTTTTTCTGCTATAGACAAGTCTTTGGTTAATTCTTATTTTAAACACAACTTTCCGTGAATTGCCAGCTACAAAGAAATTTCTATGAATTCTAACATCTCATTTTGCCAAACCGCTCTGGCAATATTAGTCAACCTAAAAGGCAAAGTGTAACCAAAACCCCGAAACAAAAACGTATCATTGTGGTAATAAAAACCGTGCCAATGCATTGTGTATTGTTGCACTGCAAATTCATATATTCCAATAATACCCAACCATAACTAAAAGTCATACATTTTGAAATATGCCTCTAGGTATGTGTGTGTGTGTGGAATTTTTTATTTTCTGCATTTTTGGTTAATGGTGTGGCAGATCATAAGAGGCGCTTAAAATTAAGACAAAAACAAAAATCCATGACACGTTTTTCATGCATTCGCGGCAGTTTTGGTAGTTTGTTGCTTGAACCATCAATTGTGAACACTAACAAACACAGTCATACGTACATATATTTAAACACATATGAGAGAGGTAGGGAACAACGATACATTGCGGTTGCCTAGTAAAAGTGGAGCAAATTGTACTCATTAAAGTAGATTTTACAAAATGTGTTTATTGGGTAAAAAAAAGTAAAATCTATGCAAAACCAAATCTCGCAATAAAAAAAAACTTGTTGTTGGCTGTTTAAAAAAATTTAATTTAAAATTTTAATGTTGGCAACTACTCGGAAGAAACGGGTAATATAAGTTTAAAAAGAGCCTACAAAAATCACTCAGGAAGCCTAATGAATAATTCCCGATAAAACTGTACCTAAGAAATTTCTTTTTTAATGAGAAAAAATATTGAAAAATTTGTGGCGAAAATATTAAAGAAAATTTTAGGAAAAAAAAAAATTTTTTAAATTCAAAAAAATTTTTATTTAAAAAAAAAAATTTTAATTAAAAAAAATTTTTAATAAAAAAAAGGAATTATTGCGAAAATAGTCTTTTATAAAAAAATATTTTATTAACTATTATTATTACCGTAGCTGGTTTCGCAAATGAATTTTAGTCGGTTGGTGTCGGAATAAATTTCACTTTTTCAATATATTTTTCCAATATCACAAATAGAAAAATTTAATCTATTTGTATAGAAGAATTAAAAATAAATTAACTCTAGCCGGATATAAATAAATAAATATTGCTTTTAAAACATTTAACTTCGTATAAAAAATTCAAAAATTTAATACAAATTATTTGAAATTTTTTAATAAAATAAAAAAACACCTTTTAAAAAATCATTAAACATATACAGAGTTTTTACTTGTTCTTAAGGTATATTTACGAGGAAGTATCATCACAACAGCTGATCAAAATTTGTTGAAATCTCATCGATTGTATTTATTTGTACAGGGATGGCAAATACAACTTTTATTTCGGTATTAAAAAAAATTAATTTTATTTATTTTTTAAGGTAAATGTATTGGTTTTTTTTATATAATTTTATATATAAATTTAATTTTTCGAATCAAATACTATTGAAATTATAAGAACTTTTCCATCCCTGGTAAAAAATTTTTCTTGACAGACACATCTATGAAAAAGGTGCTTTGATTTAGCAAATTGCTGTGGTAGCCATGATAGTAAATAATATTCCGTATATAGATTATATCACATTGACCCCCTTCTTTTACACAACCAATTAACAGATCGACTGCAGTCGATGATGAAGATATTTTTCCAGGAGTTTATAGTGATGGGTAAAAATCAAGAAAGACAGATGTGGTGGCTTTGTATCCCACCTTTTTTTTTTAAAGGGATTTATTAAAAAGTGTATAATTTTGAATACGAACCTTGAAAAAGCCCCCAAAACCGAAGGGCGATATGGCTGAGATTACAAAGCCAATAAAACGATGGCATCTGTCTTTCGGCTTCTTTGACCTTGCAACGAATCTCCGTGGTGTAATGATAGTGGCAAATTCGCCTGTTTTAAGAATAAATGTCGCAAAGACAAAGACGTTCTAACAATTATTTGTTATTAACAAAAATGAAATTAAGTATATCCCTTAATTGTGCTCTTTTAGAAGTACGAAATCAGCGAATTGCAGCTCGGACGAGACTACGAACAATGTTTGCGGAAAACTCTTCAAACAATTTGTAGTCTAAGATTGATTTGGTATTTATTCACATTTAATTTACGAACGAAAAATTCTTAATTCAATGAATTTATAACTACTTAAATTAATAACCTTTAAACATTTGCGAAATAAAAGACTCTGCCTCTTACGATGCATTTTTCGGCCAAAAACTGTATCTAATAAAATAATCTGGAAACGAATAGGTCAATAGCCATTATCAATTAAAAATTGCCATTGGATTGGTCATACCCTTAGGTTAGGTTAGGTTGAAAAGGAGGGGCCTAAAAGCCCAAACCCATGACAGGTATACACTTATGCCCAGTTGACATGTTGTGCGCTCCATGTGGGAACCGGAATTCCCAATTTAAAACCATAATCATAATTTTCCATAAATATCGGACTAGTTTAAGAACTCAGTCCCCTCAATGTAATTCCTTATGCATCTCTAGTTTGAGTTCCCCAGGTAATCCAAATAAGGCGTAGTATCCACCGTAAAATTCTGGCGTGTAATATGCCCAAACGCAGAACAATGACAGAGATAGTGTATCAAAGTTTCATCCTCTTCCTCGCAACCTCTGCATGTTGTCTGCTCAGATAGTTTCATGCGAGCTAGATGAGTTCCCAACTCCGTATGACCTGTAATCACACTGGTTAGTCTCATAAGTGTTGGTCTATTTAGTCTCAGAATTTCATTTGATTTCTCAAGATTTGGGTCACCCCATAGTATTCTTGTCACTTTACCAACGTCAGTAGCTTGCCATTTTCTGGCATGTTCCTCCGTCACCCAACATTTAAGTTCATCCTTGAATAGTTTAAGGGGTTTAGCGTTATCCAAAGTTATATTACTCTAAAGAGCTCCCATTCTGGATAATTTGTAGGCTTTCTCGTTTTCGATAAGCCCGTGATGACTTGGTATCCATATTATCTCCAGATGTCCGCAATTTGCACATGAGTTTATCTCGCTCTTGCATTGCAAAACGTTCCGGGATTCAACGTTCCGGGGTCATACCCTTAGAAGATAACCAAAGGACATCACCAGAATTCTTATGGAATAAGATATACAGGGGTATGGGAAGCCCTGCTCATAAAGAGAGAAGACGGTTTGAGGCAGCAAAAGTTTGTAAGAAGTAAAAGTGTTGTCCCCGTGGTGAAGGCCCTACACTCCTCAAATAAACGAGAGGGTGTACTTGGATTTTATTCTTATTTGTATCTTTACCGATAGGGAGGCTGCTATTAAAGAATAGTTGGTATTTATTTCTACAATATCCACTTCGATTAAAGAATACCTGGTATGTCTATATAATTTGGTAGGACATTTTACTGTAACTGATTTTGGTATCTAGGTGCTCAATAGTTACAGGAAATCTTGTTGCAAATAAATTAACGAAGAATAAGAAATTCTTACATATGAAAAAGATTGAAAAATTCGATGGTTCTTGAATTTTCTTCTTCAAGTCCCTGGTCAAGCAGGAATTGTACAATTAAGGACTAACCCCCATACCTAAACAAGAGCGTTGAGCGTCAAGCGTTGGAGTTTTACATGTGTTTTGTTTTTGTTACAATAACAAAATACATGCAAAATTGCAACGCTTGACGCTCAACGCTCTTGTTTAGGTATGGGCCTAAGTGGTTTGCAAAGATCACTACTTAAAACAACGAAAAATTTTCAATCATTGTCTTCCTTAACAAACAAAATCACTTTTGAAACTCCCTCGAACCTGATTTCTTAATCATTTTGAGTTTCTAATCTGAATCTGTATTTTGTGAATGCATGCTAGCAGATATAATCTCCAGCAACTAATTTTATTGAAGAGTATAATTTTTAGTTAAATCGTCAAGGACAAGTAGGGACAAAAGCATCGGGCAAATATCCTTCAGGGGTGTGTTAGTATTTATTTATGATTTTTTCAATATTTTCATGGCCATTTTGAATTAATGTTACTGAATTTTTCTTTTTAAGTACATAAAGTTGGCATAGAGCTTTGACTTCAAATAATTGTTTTGATTTTTAATTTCTCGCCTTAAAGGGCAGTCTTGTTCATGATCAAAAGAGTATGCAACCAGAAAATGCGGCAATTTAATTGTTTCACGGTTTCTGTGGCATGTCATTCACTTTAATATTATTCAACTTAGGCAGCTAGACCTCTGTTTTCGTGATACGATAACAACTACAGCAGTGCTTTTAAGGGTTGCCAATACTTTCCGGATGCATAAGTTCCGGAAAGCTCAAAATGTTTACTTTTAAAAGCCTATTAAATAAAGTATTTATTCAAAAACTCGTTTTAAAAAGAGCAAAAATTCAAATAAAATGACTTGAGTTTGACGAAAATTCTTTTCTAAAACGGTAAAGTCCCCAGTTTTAATTAGAATAAATATTTAAAAGCGTCTTCAATAAAAATTATGTAAAAATCTCTTTAAAAATTAATTTTATATAAAATTTTTTTAAAATAGGATACGACTAGTTTATAAAAAATTCTTTAATTTTTTGTTCTTTTAATTCTCTATAAAGAAAAAAGATTTTTTAGAGAATAACACGATTCTTGACAAACCTCTACTTAATCTGACTCTTTATTTCCCTTCCTCAAATGAGTACTTTTGTGTTTCAATTTCTTGTATAAACCAACAAATAAACAAAGAAAAATAAAAAAATTAAAACAAGCAAAACTAATAATAATTTCTCTCGTGCCATTTAAAAAACTATTTACCGACACGCGTATGAATAAATACTTATTATGAGCAGACACAAAAACCTCATCACCCATATGATCAGAGGAAAACTGTATAATTTTTCTAAATAATTTTTCTTTTCCCCTCCACTCCTCTGTCTCGCCGGGCTGTCAGTCTACTTCAATTTCTACTATTGTGGCATTTTTATGGGTGTCACTTGAAGGCGTTTTTCACAAATACCTCCTCCTATTTTTAACACTTAAAAATAAAAAAAATAAAACTAAAACAAAAACTAAAAAAAATCTTTATGACTTGTTGGGCCTCATTTCGTTTCAAAATGAACACAGCCATTCACACACACTCATGTCTTAACAGGGAAGTTTTGTTTTAATTGAATTTTATTTACGATTTTTTTTCTTCTTCTTCTTCATTTACTATGTGGTAAAAGTGTTTATGCACTATGGGTTTTTCCTTTAAGTTACAACTTCAAACAATCAAAACAGGCGCAACATTATTATCAGCAGTCTTTTCTAGTTTTTTTTTTATTTATTTTTTTTCTGAAAATATTTGTTTGTACTCGTATGTAAAATATGAAGTTCTTTACTTGATCATAAATGTGTCATTTGTTTAAATCCATTTGAAGTCCTTTTCGGCGTATGTTTGTGTGTGTGTGAGTAAGAAAAAATTTTATTATTTTTTCCCAAATTAAAGTGTTTAATCAATGTGTTTTTAATAAGATACCTAGGTGCGGGCATAATACAGTTTTTCTTTTTTTTAAACTTTAAAGCAGGGGTTCCCAAAATTTTACTGAAAATTTAAATGAAAGAAAATAATAAATGATATCAGTTGCTAAGCTTATTTTTTTTAATCAATTTTCTTAGTTTTAATCTATCAGAATTTGAAAAAATGGGCTTTACGCACATTTGATCTCAAGATTTTAAGTGGGCGTTGCACCTTCCATATAAAAATAATATTTTTTGCTATATATCCAGAGTAATATAATATCGAAAGTCTTGAAAACTCGTTTGAGTTTTTAGCTTGAGCTTTGAATTCAACTTAGAATAAACTGGAAAATAATAGTAGGCGTGGCCCCTGCAATATCAATAAAACATATTTTATTAGTCAACATTAGAAAAGTATTACATTTATAACCTTAAAACTAAATGCGCTTTGCTTTTGTCTTATATGTCTTTTTGTAGCCAATAAACGATACGATCGGAGCAGGCGAGGTAATACCCCCTATACAAAAAACTCCACGCATGATTTATTTGTGAAACTAAAATTCTTAAAAATTTTAATCCTGCTAGTAAGAATTTTAATAAAATGTTTACAACTAATTTTGATAATTGGATAGGATCAAATGAGAGGACGTGGCACCTCCGATACAAAGAAAAGATATCGAATGGCATATGTGTAGAACAGAACCGTGTGCCCCGGTGAACTAGTCAGTAGTGTGCTGGTCTGCTAGTTTGGGAGTTGCGGGATCGATTCCCGCCAGATATTCTGAACTGATGTGCTTCTCTTTTTATTACATTCTCTTTTTATTCTAAATTTTCTACTCATATGGAGCGCACAACATGTCAATTGGGCATAAGTGTATACTTGACGTGGGTTTGGGCTTTTAGTGTCCCTCCTTTTTAACCTAACCTAACCTATAGACTGTAAAATTCTGTATAATGGGCTGCCATAATAATTTATTTTTTTCTGGTGCAAAATCGATAGGACGTGACGCAACCCCCATAACAAAAAACACACTTGATGTTATTTCTGAATAATTGTAATCTCTATTTGGTTTTAACTTAGTACAACCTATTTTTGATATAGATTTTCTAATTAGAACTAACAATGCTAAGCATCGGGGAAAGAGGAGTGATAACTTTATAGGTTAGCTTGAAGAACAGGGGCGTTAAAAGCCCACACTCATGACAGGTATAGGCATATGCTTAATTGGCTTGTTGTCCCCTATAAAGGAACGAAATTCCCTTATAAAAAACATAATACCATTTCTGTTAATATATCGACTAAAACAAGACTGCAAGATGTTCTCAATAGTATTGAGAATAAAAGGCAAGGAATACAATGGAAAATCAATAACCAATATCTTAATTACCTGGCCTATGCTGACGATATCTGCTTACTTTCGCATAATCTTAATGACCTTAGACACAACTAAAAAACTGCAGGAAAAACTGCAATACACAGGACTCAAAATTAACGCTGGCAAAACGAAAACACTAAGTGTTGGTACAACAGCAGTTCCAATAATCAATAACCAAACTTTTGATGCATGTGAACAATTTTGTTATCTTGGATGTGAAATCTCACCTAATGGAGTGTCCGAACTTGATGTTGATGCTAGAATTAACAAGGCAAGAGCGTCTTTTGGCATACTAGCCCTGGTATGGCAAAGTAATAAAATTTGTCAATTTGAGGCAAATGTCAAGTCTGTCCTATTATATGGATGTATAACCTGGAAAGTCACCAACAGCATCACAAAACGTCTGCAAACATTTGTCAACAGCTGCCTAAGAAGGATATTACGTATCTTTTGGCCTCAAACAATAACGAATGCCGAGCTGTTACTAAAGGCAAGGCAAATGGAAGTAGCAACTGAGATACGCAAAACGGAAATGGCAGTGGAATGGACACACTCTTCGTCGAAATGATGATAATGTATCCAAGCAAGCTCTTAGATGGAACCCATTTCATCAAGATGGTAGAGAAAGCGGTAGGCCACGTATAACATGGAGACGTTCAACAGAATCCGAAATGAATCAACTGGGTGTATCTTGGAACGAATTAAGGTCTATTTCTCAAAACCGAGTCAGATGGAGATCTGCAATTATTGGCGCTCTATGCTCCAGTGGGAGTTAGAGGAACATATACTTATATATATTGGACGTGTTCCTTCAGCACCCAAATTTGAAATACATTTCTGACCCTCTGAAGGTATATAGCACTTTCTTAGGGTGATGGTATTCAAAAATGATCCCATTGGATAATTTGTCTATATCATCGTTTCCCATTATGACACGATGACCATATTGTCTCCAGACGCTCACGATATGCATTCATGTTTATCTCACTAGTGTATTGCAGCACATTCTAAAATTCAACTTTTTTGTCAATAGTGTCTTGATAACTTATTGGCTATCCGTAAAAATATGAATCAAAGCCTCGTTATAAGTCTCATTCATCCATTTAATGGCTTCCTTAATTGCCATAATCTCAGGCTGGAAAACATTATTGTAATCTGGTAGATGAAAGTATTTACCTCTGTTTCAGTTTGTGTTATAGAAACCCATTCCTGTTCGGACTAATCTTCGATCCGTCCGTATAAATATCAAAGCCTGGAGTATTTCTTACTTGATAACATTATCCTTCATTTGGTTTTCTGATGATGCAGTTAACTCTCTATGATGTTGGAATTTGGTCACAGGTAACCTTTGTGTTGCTTTCCATCCGTAATATATCGACTAGTATTTGGTATCCGGTTTTATGATCTCTTACCAGCCATTCATCCATTGTCCTTAATCTAGTATAAAACAGGAATTAAATATTCTAAATGATAATTTTTGCACACCTTAAAAATGCTGGTTTATAATATTAAAAAATATCTTCTAATGAATACAATGTTGGGTTCAGCAAAGAGACCTGTATGACCCGTATTAGAATTTGTCATTGAGTAATCTATTTCAAATTATAATTTGTTGAAAAAAATTAAAAAAAATTTTTTTTTTCTTGTGGAAAGAAAATCCCTTAAAAGGAAATTTTATTGAATTCATAATTAATGATTTTAAAACAATATTTTATATTTAATTCTTGAAAAAATATAATTTTTTCAAAGCTTTTTAAAAACTCTCTTTAAGACTCCCTGATTTAATCAGTCTTTTCTTTATAGGTATTTAGGCAGACAAATTGTTGAAGTGCTTAATAAATGGCTGCGGTTTACTACAATGTTTTTTGGTGTCTGGGGAAATTGAAAAAAAATGTTCGTAATTTAGAAACTCATTAAAGATTTATGTTTATTTGACTGAAATGAAATTTTTATTGATTTAAAAGTCTGGCAAATGAGATAAATTAAGTAGTCAACATGTGTGTGCTAATGGAAATTTTATTTAATGGCAATAGATGAAAAGATCTAATGATAAATAAAAAAAATCAAAAGTAAATAGACACATGTGTATATAAATAAAAAATAAAAAAAATACTAATCGGGAATATTTGCTGCTGCCTACACTTCAAATTACATAATTTTAATATTTTTAAATAGTTTGTTTTTGTAACAATTGTTTTTTGCTACCTACCTTTAAGCTTATTATTAAAGCTCTTTTCTATCCCCCTACAGCTTTCAAGCTAACCTACTAAACAACATCATAGATTACCTTTGTTGCTTTCACACTTACTTTCCAACAAAAATCTTTAAGCCTTCTTTTTTTGTTTTTGTTTAAATTGACATGTGTATAAAGTTACAATTGTTTACACTCAATTTTCAATACAATTCCATTTAACCTGTCAGCTTTTAACAATTTTTATTGTCAAGTATTTCCGCTCGAAAGACTGTCAGTGCTTGACAACTTTTTTTTTTGGCGCAGAAGCAACAACAACTTTTAATTAATCCTCTTTTTTGTTTGTGTATGTTTAGTGCCAATTATTGTTACAACATGTGGGTGCTTTGTTGTACCCTTTTATTCACTCGTTTAAACAAAAAAAATATATAAATGACTACGAATAATAAAAATGAAATAAAATAAAATAATACCTGGTAGATAATTCACACCTACAATTACAAATTTTATGACCTTAATAACATTGAATAACAAATATGAGGCTTTAAATAAAATTGCAGCAAAAAATTTTATAATTTTTTCCCTTCTATAGAGTATAAAACGAAAACAATGTATTCTGTAAGCCACAAAGAGTTATGGAAACTAAAGAGTGAGAAAGCAAAAAAATTAAAAAAACAAAAAAGACTAATAAACTAAAACCTCAACCAGAAGTGTAAATTGTGAAATCAAAAATTTTTCATTAACAATTTAACGAAGATATTAAAAAAAAACATTTTAAGAAAAAAATTTCTTAGAAAAAATTATAAATTGATAAACTTTTTTAAAGTTAAAATTTCGTTAAAATAGGTTCGTTCGTATCCTCAAAAATTGTGACAATTTTCCATAAGTTTTTACTGGATAGCGTTCGCTTACACAGAATCCAGTAGAATTTTTGCAATAAATTAACTTTGATGGTAAAATAATGAATTAAAAAAAGAAAGCTGCTGAAGATATTAAATGTCAAATCAACAAAAGCAGAGCCGCATTCAGTTTCCTTCAGAAGATTCGACAATCACATACATCTCATAAAATACAGAAATAGAAAAAAAATATCTTTGGACTTTTGACAAAACAACCTAAGTTGATATAACAAGTGTTTAGCTGGTTAATCGTAAAAGTAGGATATTGAAGACGCTTTGTTTGCACTAATGGGAGTTTTATCTATTAAAAAAATACACTAACTGATACCGCGTATTGACAAAAGTTAGCTAATAAAATTATTTTTTTTTAACCAATAGTTTCCTTTATGTTTTTTCTAAATATTTAATTAAAAGCAAAATTCGAATTAGTTCTCATTAACGAGTCATAAAGTAAGAGATATTGAAATTAAAACAACCATCTAAAGTTACAATTTTTTATTTGTTGTTTGTTTTTTGCTCTCCAGAAATATTTAATAAATTCGAAATAAGTTCTTTTGTCGAAAGGCCACAGATTTAATGGCAGCATAAAGTCGATGGTTGTTTGCAGCTAAGAAATGTGGAACTACGCCAATAAAGAACTGTAGGCACTTAATGCTTAACTGTGTACTTTTTGGCTAAACATGATTGCCAGAAAAGCTTTATGGAAGACCCTTTGAAATGTAATACCTTAACTGAATGTATATTGTTCAAAGCTTAAGGAATTTTCAATTAAAAAAAAAAAAAAAAAAATTAAAAAAGAAAGTTTTTTTAAAAAAAGTACTTTTTCCTAAAATTATTAAAAATAAAAATTACATTAAAATAAGAAATTTTAAAAATTTTTCTTAATACGAGAGAAACTTTATCGAAAATTCTATAGAATCAAGAAACTTATAAAAAAGTTACCAAAGACAATTCATCATTGGTCATAGCTTAAGTAAATTCCAAATTTTTTTTAATAAAAAGAAACAGTTTTTTTGAAAATAAAAAAGTTTCTTCTTCTTTTTATTAAGAAGGTTTTTTTAAGTATTTTTTTTTTCAATAAAAAATCAAATTTTCCTAAATTTATTAAAAAATAACACATAAAAAAAACTTTTTTTAAAAAATTTCTATAAATGTAGAATTCAGAAACTAATTATTAAAAGACAATTTCTCAAAAAAAAATCTGTAAAAAGGCAGTGTTTGGTTGCAAATTCCCTAAATTTTTTTTCCTTAATTCGTTAAAAAATAAAAATTACACGAAAGTAAGAAATTTTTAAAAATTTTCTTAAAATGAGAAAATTTATTAAAAGTTATGTGGTATTCAGAAATTATTTATAAAAAATTACCGAAGACAGTTCATTAAAAAAAATCTGAAAAAGGCAGTTTTTGTTTGCAAATTCCATAAATTTTTTTTCCTTAATTCGTTAAAAAATAAAAATTACACGAAAGTAAGAAATTTTTAAAAATTTTCTTAAAATGAGAATATTTATTAAAAATTCTATAGAATCCATAAACTAATTATAAAGAATTAACGAAGACAACTCTTTAAAAAAAAATCAGCAAAAAGGCAGTTTTTTTTTGCAAATTCACTAATTAAAAATATCTTATTTAAAGTTTTATTTCCAATAGAGAGTTTCAGAAAAGTCTTTTAATTGTAATGTAATTGAACTTGAAAAAAGAGTTTTTTATATATTTTTAATAGATTTTCATTCGTCATTCCATAGTTCTTTAGCGCTGGATTTTTGTGCTCACTGCAACACTTATGCCGCATCATATTTTCATTCGTAAATTCTTAAGCGTATGGTATTGTAAGCGAGGAACATGAAATGATTTTTATCGCTTTTAATTTGGTTTTTATTTGGTATCATATTTCATTTCACTTAAACGAAATCCAAAAAAAAACAAACAACAGCAGAAAGAATAAATACAGCAACAATGCAACAGCAGCATCAAAAATCTTACTTTAATATCATGTAGTAAGAAGTAGAGTCGTCCGCTGGGTCAGGTCTACCATGAAATAAGTTTAAGCTTACTAATTTACTTTTTATTCATATTTTTATACCACAACTACAGCAAGTATACACACAGCTGGCTAAAGGTTTGGGATAAATATAGAAATGTTTGTGTTCTCTAACATGCTAACAATTAATTAGACTTTAATACTTCAGTTTCTAGATGTGTGTAGGGCTTATAGGTAGAAAAAAAAATATTACAAAATATCAAAATTAAAACTCAATAAAAAAATTAACAAGAAAATTAAAAATGGCAAAAATAATTCATTTGTGGCGGCACCTCTGGTGCCCAAGGGTATATATAGCTTTCACATACCGTTTGTAATTTCTCCAATGTATTTTTCTGACCCTATAAAGTATATATTTTCTGAAAGCTTATGATTAGAGAAGTCGAATGAAAAGTGTCTGTCTGTCTATCCATGTGTTGGTTGTAATCAACTTTTAGAAACACCCACATGACACTCAGTGTGTGGTATTAATATTTTCGAAAATATCCGCGAATGAATCGCTATTGAAATTCAGCTCGATCACACCCTAAATTTCTGAGATATTAGCAAATAAAGACTACTAACTAAGATATAAGCACAAAAATACAAAATTTTCGGTGTTTTTTCTAAAATTTACAAGCAAAAAACAATTTTTTCAGCTTTGGGACAACAGAGAGGAACGAAATGCGCATCAAAAGAAATACCTTGGCTAGGAGAATATAACACACTTAAAAAAAAGTTATATCCAAGATGTCTGACACTACAAAATGGCGTACAATTAACTTATGGGTCAAATCTACTAATTAAAAATTAAAAAAACTTCAACCCACTCAATATTGGTATAAAACAAAAGGACGTAGCCAGTGGAATACAGATAATGATGACAAATATAAAATCCAAGATGGCGTCGGAATAAAATGGCAGATATATGGGTCAGAAATAGTAATTACTGTTATGCCCAATAGGATACATGGCTTGATGGCTTGACCAATAGGATACAGTAAACTATGACAAATTTTTAATCCAAAATGGCGCTGAACAATGTGTTCAGAACAATGGCGGATAGTATTTTTTCAATCCCATTAATATGCGAATATAATTAAAGAGCTTAACTAGCAGAATACAACTAATTATGTAAAAATTCAAAATCAGATTTGGCATTGGAAATAATAAAACAAAACTAAGGCTACGATATGGTGACTATACTTACGTTCATGATGATGAAGAGTAGTATCAGATTCGTCATGGCCAAATATAGCATTCCTACTTGTTGTTATTGTATAAAAAAAATCAACCGACTGTCCAATAAGAAACAAATAAAAACGACAACAATAATAACACTAACAGCTACAACAAAACACAAACGTCATAATGTCATAAAAATGTCACATTTTGTGCATAACTTTATGACGGTTATAAAATATATAAAAATACCATTTTTTTTGTTCTTTAATTTTTTCTTGTCTTGCATTTGATTTCGTGTTTAATTCCTCTTTGTTGTTTTAATTCCACAGAGTTAAGAATCGAAAAATCCCCATTACACAAACACACACAGGTTAGGTTTTTGATAGACGTCGGGATTTGTGGAGCAGCGAAAAAGATGTGTTTGTTGCGATTTCAAGTTTTTGATTTCATTGTAGAGTGAGTGTCTTGTTTGGTTTATGGCTTTAAAGGGAGAAATGCTTTAGTAAAGGGGTTCTCAAACTGTTTAGAAAATTATAACAGACATGTGACAATATATTTTAGGGTTCATCTTGTAAATTTTTTTAACTTGCAATTTTATTTTTTACAAGTGGCTGTATAAAGGTTTGTTTGAAAGACAATGTTTGTTCGGTTTCAGAGCATTTACGATTTGCATTTTGAGTTGCATACACCTGTGCAATATACGTAAATAAAAATTACAGTTGAAATCAGTCCAGTCCTTGTTTTATCAGTATTATTTTAATTGTTTTTAATTTAATTTTAAAATAAAAATTATCAAAATTCTTCTTAAAAATGGAAAATTTGTTAGTCATTTCCTCAAAAAAAAAAATAAATCTACAAATATATAAAAATCTCTAAATCAAAGGCCTTTTAGAAGCTCTGAGTTAATTTAAGAATTGTATCTGTATGATATTATGTCTGTGTGTGAGTGTATGTTTTCCAAAACTAAAGTCAGTTTGGCTGGCTTCAGTTGTTGTCATATAAATTTCTTTGATTGCTTTCTTGGTTTAAGTATTTATTTTCTTTTTTTCTTCATTCGTTGTTGTTATTTAATACAAGAAATTGTTGTAAAACGTTTTGTTGTAACAATGTCTTATTACTTATTTAGCATATTAATTACTTGGGATACATTTAAATGTATAACGGAGAATGTTTCTATTAGTTTTTGTTGTTTAAACAAAAATACAAAAATAAAAGAAATTCATTTGTAATAATAATTAGAGGGAAATTTAAACCGAAAAACTGCTGTTAGGCAGTGACCCCACCTCATTGAAAATCAAAACAATTTTACTACAAATATTTCGGAAAAGTTCAAAGAATTTTTTTGTAAAACTATTTATGAGTTTTCAATTACTTCCTTTATTTAAAAAAAAATAGATATCGAATATTAATAAGACAAGAACAATTTAATTAAAAACCATTTCCGATTTAAAATCTGTGAACAAAGAAATCAGTTTAATTGTGGCATACGAATGAGTGTTTGTCAAAAGAATAGTTAAGCTCTTTCAAACGAGTTTTACTTTTGTGGTCATAAATTTTTATTAGAAAAATTAAATTTTTTTAATAATATCTAAAGATTGAAATTTCTAAATGGATTCAATTTTAATGTTGAAATATAGAGACCTCAAATCGTTGCCCATATAGCAAATATATTGAATAGGAGGCGTAAAAGTGGGAGTGGCATATTATAATTCTGTGTAAGATATTTAATCATCGTAAAATTTTAGTTTTAATATATGGGATTTTTATTTTGAAAGAAACCAAAGGAGAGATTGTGCAGAGAATTTTTCTGAATTTTTAATCATTTTACTGACAAGCCCACCGGGACACACTGAATAAAAATATATATTTGTCTATAATGGATAATATACGTACATAGAGTACGTTTTACTGAGTGTGGAGTTATTACGCCTATGGCCATTTGGAATTCTTTACCTCGTGGGGTACTAGGCTTTATAAAAAGCCTTGACCTATTAGTAAACTAATGGCTGGACAAAATACTTATTTTTGGTAGTGGCGCTTATGAACCAATTTACTACTTCTACCACCTGCATATAAAATTTAATTTCTCTACATGCTGGACATTTTTGTGGTTTGAAAAACTTCAGCACCTGCACCTAATTTAAGAATCTGATGGTGGTCTTACCACTGGGTTGGGTCCGTGACTCCCAACCAAAGCTCTTGTGATCATATAGTGCAACACAACATATCGTAGGTTGCAATATTACGTACATTAATTCTTGGTTCATGTAGATGCATCTAGCTCAAGGTCTTGGAATATCTCTCTCCTTATTAGTGTATTTTCACTACAACGCTTTAAATTGATCATTATCAGAAGTGCGGTCTAAAAGATGCCGAACAATTCATAAAGTACCTACTTCTATTTAAACACAACAGCACGCCGAGACATATGTACATATATGGTTGACCGAAGTCCGCAGTGCACCGTTGTACCCAAAATACGATCGAAGTCAAGCATCAGACATTAACCACTTTCGAATCTGTTTTCCCGCTTGAGATTAACCATAGCCACCACGTGCTTTCCAAAGAAACCTTAACAATAATCAGCCTAGATCAAGTTCTATTGTTAGGTCTCTGATTAGCCTTACATTTTCAGCCTGAGTTTATATACTTCCAAGTTATGTCTCCAAAAAAATCACAGGTGTTGGTTTCACCTCTCTACTCCGTACTGACAATCCTCCGAGTCCTGAGAATAGCCAAGTATACATGCCCCTCTGGGATGTTAAAATTTCTTAACTTTTCTTTTATAGAATCAATTTTTAGTGTGAATTATTTAAGTCTTTAATAAAATATTCATTTATTGCATCTTCCTAGGAATTTTTTTGAGCTACCGACGGAAAGACAGTCGGACATCTTTGATAGTTTTAACTAGATTTAAAATTAATATTGTGATGTATAACAAATACAATGATAAAATTTTATATTTAGTAATTGAAAAAAAAACCTTTAGTTAGTTAGTTAAGTTTATTGAGACTTCATTTTTTTTTCATTGTACAAGATTTACAAACATTTAATATTAGAATACTTAAAACTATACCGTATTATTTTAATTACATAAGTACTTAATGATTATGCGACAGGCTTATCAAAATTTGAGAAATTAAATAAAGAAAAATTTAAAAAAAATTAAATTTTTAAAAATAAACAATGCTTGCTCCCGGCATTTTACCAAACTAGTAGAGTAATATCTACTCCTTGTAAACTTCATACTAATAAAAAACTTAAAAACTAAATCTTAAGACTACTTATTACTATAAAATTATAATAAAAAAAACGAAACAAAATGAGAAAAAAAATAAAAATAATAATGATAATGATAAATAAATATAAATTACCCCCTATGTACCCCGGGAGTACTACATGAATAAAAGTTTTGACCAGAAACACTATCTGGTCGTTCCCTTAAAATTCCAATCGCGGAAAGATAATTAGTGTTTGACCAACTAAATTCCTGCTCGCAGGACAAAATATCCTGCATTACACTGCCTTCAAAGTAAGTCAATCTTTCTACAAAATGCCTTAACGAATCAATAGCATAAATGGAAATAGGAGATATGTTCGCCCGCTTGTACATAAATTTATTCGAAAACCTTTTCTCAAAAGACTTAAAATTTTTTCCAATGCACTTTCGGACAATATGCCGCTCAAATACCTCCATTCTTTTCATCATTGTTTTAGAGATGCTAAACCATATTGGAAATGCATATAAAAGAATTGGTCTTATACTTACTTTGTACAAAAGTAATTTTGTGTTAACTGGTAAAGATTTACTATTAAACAATCTCGAAAAAGCACCTTTAACTCGATTTGCCTTTTCTAAATTATAAACTACATGCTTATTAAACTTTAACAATTTATTAAAGTTTACTCCAAGATACTTTACGCTATCCTTAAATATGATTTCCGAACTATTTAACGTTAATTTCAAATTTTTGCTTTCTGGGACAACAGTATATTTGCATTTTCCAGAAGCATTACGTAAACATAAAGCGTTGCTCTTGGAAGCATTAATTTTTATTCCCCAATGAGAATAATATTCATCAACATATTTAAGGTGCGATGAAACACGTTGGAGCGCTACTAAAGGAGATTCATCATGAGAATAAAGTAATGAATCGTCAGCATAAAGTGGACCCTTAGAGTTATTAAATTCATGGGGAAAATCATGAATAAATATGTTGTACAAAAGAGGTGCCAATACAGAACCCTGTGGAACACCACAATAAATATCACCCAGAGAAGAAGACAAATCATCAATTTGAACGTAAAATTTCCTGTCATCAAAAAAGCTTTTAAAAAGTTTTATAATTGCTGCGTTAAAACCAAGTCCTATCATTTTATAAAGTATGCCATTATGATAGGCCTTATCAAAAGCTTTTTCTACGTCAAGTGATACTGCAACAGTGCAATGACCTTTTCGTAAATTTTTAACGACATCAGTGTGAAAACTTAGAAGAGCATGCACTGTGGAATTACCTTTCTTAAACCCAAACTGTTTCTGAGGGATATATGGCTCATTCAGATCTATATCCATTTTTTCCCGAATTATTTTTTCAAATAACTTTCCTACATTAGAAAGTAATGAAATTGGTCTTAAGCTGTCAATATCAATTTTACCCTTCTGTTTTGGTATAGGAATGATTCTTGCAATTTTCCATGAAATAGGAAAATAGGAGTTGTTCAAGCAATTATTAAATAATATAGTAAGGTATTCTAAGGCTTTAATAGGAAGTTTCTTAATTAAATAGTTCGATATATTATCCAAACCACACGACTTTTTATTATTTATCTGCCTAGAAATTTCCAAAAGATTATTTAAACTTGTAAACTTTAAATTACCCTCGTTGTTTAATGAAGTTGTATTGTCATTGTAAGTTAGTTGATTTGAGAGTTGTGAAATTGTTTCATGTATGGCTTCATTAACTTGTGAAACATTTCTAAAAACCTTTATAAAAATAAAAATCTAATAATTTGAGCAAACAATAGGGGTATTCACATGATATGTTTTTTAGTCATGTGAAAATTCAGTTTTCCTTTATAATTTTACGTGATTTTTAATGTAAAAAAAATATATTTTAAACAATCTTAATTTTCCCATGATTTTTGTTTAATCTACAAATGGAAGGACAGATAGACATATTTAGGTCATTTTAACTAGAACGATGCGTTAAACGAATTTTTTTCACGTTTAAGAAAATCCATTATAAAATTAATATTAAATAAATTTATAAACAGTAAAACAACCCAAAAACTACTTCCTTTGGCAAACAATAGGGGTATTCATAAACCGGTTTTATAGTATTGCTAAAATTTAAAATTTTTTTCACACATAGCAATAACTTCGTAGCAAATAGTTTTTTATTCATTTTTATTTATTTCACTAGATCTAACTTAGTGCGTAAATTTTCGGTACAATATATACTACAAAACATATGTTTAATTGTATTGTCAATCTTCTAAAAAAAATTAAATTGACATTGAAAAAAACAAATTTATTTCTTTGCAATAGAAAACAAATATAATGAAACATTTGTTTCAAAGAAAATGCTGGTCTAAAATATTTATTTAAATTATTTTTTTCAATTAAGAGATTGAAAAAAACTTTAATCTCTTTAATCAAAACTTAAAATTTACACAAAGAAAAGAGTATCGGTTCATAGAACCGCAATTGTTGCCAATTGCATTGTTTAGTTGTGATAATAGAATTTTACGGTTATATTTACAAGACTTCGTTTCGGAATATAAATATGTAGTCAGCACTAAAAAATTATGATTTTTGCAATAGACATTTTTTAATTACATATGAAAAGTTCGGTTGCAGGAACTGACATTGAATGTAGTTTTCTGTTTTCTGGGTATATATAACAAAAATTTTTTATCGTTATTTAGTTTATAAGTTCACACACATCTACAAGACTTAATGAATGCCGAGTTAGCTGACGTGAATACCTTTAATACTTATGAATTCCAAACTAAGTTGCTTCTAAACAATAACATCATGTTAATTACAAGAAGTGGCATATACACACGCTTGTCTTCAACTGTTCTTGTTCGTTTATTCGTATAAGAAAAAACACTTTAACCTCAAAGAATTTTCTTTGTGCCGAGTCTAATTCAAATAGTTTTCTTTTTTAAACAATTTTCATTAATAATTCTTTACTTCCTTTTACATTTCTTACAATCCTTTGACTGCGGTGCATGATGTTTCTTTTTACACATTTTATATTTGTATTTTCCTTCATTCACTTTAACCTCTTTTAATGTGGGCCTGTGGTACGTATTCAAATCACGCTTAAACAAATCATTAAAATACAAAAATATAAGAAAAAATTAAAAAATGTGGCAGCTAAAAGGGAAAAACAAGTTAAATAAAGAACAACAAAAAAAAAAAACAAACACAAAAAACGTGTTGGAAAAAAATTTCAATGAGTTTATCACAAACGCAGAACCCGCCGAAATTGTAACTAAAAAATACCGACAAAAAAAATTAAAGAAGAGAGAAAAAAAATTAAAGACTACATACAACAACTTTATTTGTGTGAAACAAGCACTCTGTCAAAGCCCGTAAGGTAATTAATCAAAATCACGGGGCGTGTGCTTTTTAAACAAAATCGTTGTATTTTTTCCGATTTTTTTTTTCATACATTTTTTGGTTGCTACGAGTTTTAAAGAGAGTCAAGTCAATTCATTTAAAGTACACACTGTGTAAGTAAATATGCTAAAGATGTATGTATTCACAATGTATGCAGATATAATGTATGTTTGTTTCTGTGCATGTTTGTTTATTTATTCACAAGGAAAAACACATGTGTGTATTTTTTTTTTGGTAGATAGTCAGTATGGGGTAGAAAGGTAAGACCAACAGCTCTGACTTCTTTCAGCCATAATTTGGGAGAATGAAAAATCTGGCCAGAGTGAAATTCGAGGCTGACCAGAGACCTATCTGGTATCAAGAGAGTAATTATGTCCCCAGAACTTGTTTTGGTCTGATTATTGTTCTTGTTATTGGTCTCTCCGGAGAGCACTTGGTACTTGTGGTTCCTCTCAAACGGAAAAATAGATTCGGAAGTGGTAAGTGTCTGATGCTTGATTTCGGTCAGACTTCGGACATGGATGTTTGTGGGTGCTGTTGCCATCTGAACCATATAAAAAATAATGGTTTAATATTCGATGTTCACAGTGGAGTGACGACACTGTGTACTACCATATATGTCTCGGGGTGCTGTTGCCTTTCACCATAAGTAAGTAAAGGATCCGCCAAATAACTTTTTTTTTTAAATGCTATAAAAAAGTGTAGCTTCGTCTGTGTGGCACGTAGCACCATCCTGTTGAAATCAAATGTTGCCAATATCCTCCTCTTCAATTTTTGTGAACAAAAATTCGTTCAACATGGCCCGATAACGATCACTATTGACTACGGCCACTCATTGCTAATGGCCCAATTATGCCTCTGGACCGAAATCCGCACCAAACAGTGACTCGTTTTGGGTGTATCGGCTTTTCAATGTATGCGTGCGAGTTTTCTGTGCCCCAAACAATTTAGCTTGTTTACGTATCCGCCAAGATCAAAATAAGCTGCATCTGAATAGATGTTTTTTTTGGCAAAATCGGCCAAAGTAATGTCGCAATATTTCCCAGCCTTGTTCAAGTGTATACACGACCATAAACGTTAAATGGCGGATCCTTTAGTTACATTGTGGATAGTTCGAATTCTTTCAGACCGCACATCGGATTTTGTTTGCGATTAATCTATACTATATAGCGAAAAATCCCAACTAAGCGGATAGCTAGTCCGAGCTCTTGAGCAAAGTGCTTCTACATGCACCAAGAATTAATATGGATAAAGTCAGTAGCTGTGGCATGACTGAGTTGCATATCATGATCACAGGGGATCTTGCTGGGAGTCACGGAGCCAACCTAGTGATAGAACCCGCCTCGAAATTTGGCACTTGATGCCGGTGCTGACGTTAATCAATCCACCCATACCTCTATTTTGCTAAACAACTTAATTGTTAAAAGAAAAACATTATTTAAAGCGAATCTGATTAATTTGACTTTTTGCTCAAATGAACAACGTCCATCTCTGGTATGTATGTAAATATAAAATTGCCAGTATAATTATTTTAAGTCAAACCTACCTCCACTTGAACTGGTTAAAATACCCTGTACATACTTTAAAGCATACCATATCACATCTTCTCTCCCTCCCTCTCTCACACTCTCTTTCATGGTATAGAACAAAAACCAAACCGTGATATAAATTATGAATATGATTTGGTTTGTCAGGGTATAAAATGATTATGACTCTTGTCTTATTATTATTAATTTCATTTAACAAGCCTTAATTAATAAGTTTTAATGGAGATGATGCATAATTCCTACAAACACACACACACACACATCAGTTGAATGATGTTCACGGCGATGACACAGTTTTTTTTGTTTTTGATTTTTTTTTCTTGAATGTAAATGATATGATCATGCATTCTTATACAGATTTTTAGGGGATTTATGTCAAAAGTAAGTTTGATTTAAACAAACGTAAACAATTATACAAAATGTATTTAAGTCATTTAAATTAATGTCACAGTGTGATGAGGGGATGCTTTAAAGATCAAAATTTAACTGAATTTTAGTTCGAACTATTTTAAAGTCCTAATGCAACAAGCTTTGAAAAGATTGAGGAGAAGAACAACGTAGTGGATAAATTATGGAAAGAAAACGGCTTAGTTGACATTAAAATTTTAGTTTGTCATTTTTGGCTGAAGCAATATTAGCCAACAGGCTTAAGAATTATTTAAAGGGTATCCTAAAGTGTTTGCATGTTACTCAAATAGTAAATACAGCTTCCTTAATCTTATTCTCTTATTGAAACTTAAACGATTGATAAATAGTCAATATTGTGCTGGTATATACGCATAATTTCTAAATTTCCCATTTCGCTTAAACGTAACTGCTACTTTAGCAACCAAAGTTTATTTATTTAAAAAAAAAATCGTATAACAATGTAAATGCATTCCTCTTTCATACAGTGCCTTCTTCTAATAACACTGAACTATCATGTGACAAAAAATCTCATATTTTTTTTGGACATTATTCGACTGCTTATATACAGAGTGGGCCAATTGTCACTATGGGACTTAAAAATTCAATATATTAATTTTTTTGTTTTACCTGACCTAAGCTTCTTCCTAAAACCAGTTCTTGTTTATATTTCTTTTTTTTAACTTTATTAATTTTTCTCAATATTTTTTTTCATTCTTTGTTTGCTTCTTCTTAATATTTTTATACCCTTCAAAGTGAAAAAGGTTTGTCATTACGTGCGAAATTTCTACAATTTTCATTTCCGTAAGTATATATTTTCTAAAAGCTTATGAATAGGAGAGTCGATTAAGCTCTGTGAGTCTGTCCGTCTGATCGTCTGTCCGTGTGTATGTTGAAATCAACTTTTTAAAGCCCCCCGACATCGCTTATACCCGGGTGAGGTATTGAAATATCAGAAATATTCGGAAGTAGATTGGTATTGAAATTCATAAACATTGGTACAACAACTGAGATATAAGCAAGAAACCATGGCCACCTTGTTTTTTTTAACACAACAACAACATATAACAACAACATACATACATACATACATACAAACGTGGCATCGAATCCTAGTTGAGCAAAAAAATTTTTTTTTATTATTTTCTTTTTATTTTATATAATATTTATATTATTTTTCTTTAATTTTTATTTTCTTTGAATTTTTTTTTATTTTTTTATTCGTTTATTAATTTTTTTTAAAATTTTTTAAAATTTTTTTTTTAATATTTTTTTTTAATTTTTTTTTTTAATTTTTTATTTATTATTTATATTTTTATTATTTTTTTATTTTTTTTTAATATTTTTTTTTTAATTTTTTTTTATTTTTATTTTTTTTTTAAGATTAATACGTAAATTTATAATTTTACAATGGGATGTTTTATATATGTATATACGTATTTCATATGAGATGAATGGTGATACAAACTATTGTTATTGCATGACTACATGTTGTGAAGGGTATATAAGATTCGGCACGGCCGAATATAGCACTCTTACTTGTTTTTTCTATTTTTAGTTCTATTTCCCTCTATTATAAGTTTTCAGATTTTTTTTACTTTAATTTTTTTTCTTTTTTATTATTTTTTATCCTTGTTTTTCATTTTGATCTACTTTTTGTTATCTTCACCCTTTACTTTCGATGTACATTTTCGGTCCTTTCTTTCGTAACCTTTCTTTTTCAATTTTCCTCTCTATGTTTTCGTTTTCTGATTCTATATACACTGATTTCAATTTTTTCTTTGCCTTTTGCTCTTTTCTAGATTTATTTCTTCCCTTACGTAGGTAGGTAGGCTGGTGTGAAGTTACCCCAACACCCTTATCCAGAGACCAATACGCTCCATTGTGACGCCTTAATATAGAACTAAAAAAGAAGAATAGAGTAAGAATAGAATACGAATAGAATAAGAATAGAATAAGAATAGAAGAAAAAATAAAAGATAGACAAGTGGTGAAGTAGTGAACACCAAATCAATACCAAAAAGAGCTAAACCCTACAATCGACCCATTATCAGTCTCGTGTCACGAAGCCAGGTCATTCACATTACGAATCCTATTAGATTCTCGAGTTTACAGCCCGAGACATCCCCTAATTTCCCTAGGAATCTGCTACCTAGTTATTTAAACCTGCTTATCTGCAGTCTGGGACACTGGCATAGAATATGCTCAACCGTTTTCAACTCCTCCGGATCCTCGCACAGCCTCCACATATCCGACTGATTCAGTCCCATTCTTACCGCCATCCTGCTTAACATACAGTGGCCGTAACGATCTCTATTACAGTTCTCACGCAGAGCCTACCTCTGCCCAGAAGCAAATCTGAATCAGACTTACTGAGCATCGGCCACAGCGTCTGTGATACTCTGCAGTCCTTAACTTCCCTTAACCTTCTCTCTATTATTCAAAACTTCTTTTTTAATAATTTTTTTCTACGTTACTTTAACTAATGCTTTTGTTTCCTTCATTTAATTTTATTCTTTTCTATCTTATTTATTCTTTATTATCATTTTCTTATTTACCCCTTTGTTTTCATTTATTTTTCTTATTTCTTCTTCTTTCCTTTGCGTTTTTGTTTTCTTTCCATTTCTTAATTTTAAATTCCTTTTTCCTTATCTTCAATTCTCTAACTAAATTCATTAAAATTTTTCTGTTTCCTTTTTTTCCTCTTTCTAGACCTTGTGTCAAGTTAAGAAAATACTACCTTCATATATGATGCAACCATGTCTTACTACAACTGTGTAATTTTCAAAAACTAACCGAAGAAAGATATACCTTTGACGACGCCGTCGTGTTCGACAGTTTTGTTTTAATCGACTGAGAGATAACAACTATAAATTTTCCTGAAGAAACTTGGCTTAAATTATTTTATTGATGACTAAATTGATGTATTGTTAACTAAGAATCATATGGTTTTACAAATAAAAGGAACTGAATTATAATTTGTTGATTTGGTCGAGTCTCAATTTAACCTCACACTTGTCTTATTTTTCCTTGTTTCGTTCTTCTACTTTCTCTTACTTATAGCTTTCTATTTACCTTACCCCGAACGTCCCCCTAATCATTCCAGTTTTATGATTTTGCTGGCTACTTTTCTTTTACAACTTTAATCTCACTGTTCTTATTCCTTTATTTTCTTTCTCCTAATTTCTCCCTCTTTCATATTGTCAATTATTTTATCTCTGCTTTTGGTTCCTTTTTAATATATGTTTTGCCCTTCATTAGCCTTTTAATTTTTCCTTCTATCTGTCGTTTGCCTGTTTGATTTCTTTGCTGTTAAATTTCACTTTTCCTTAGATTTGGTCATAAGTCATAGCTATGGACACTAATAAACTTTTTAATAACTTCAAATTTTTTTTATGACATTGACTGGTGAATAGTGATAAAAAAGACACTTGGGAAAAATAACTTTAACTTGGAAAGCAATATCTTTTAATCTCAAAATTTTATGACTTCCAAATTAAAAAAAAAAAATAGATTTAAAACCAAGTTTTATTCGCTTTATATTTTTTAAATAATAAATCCTTTTATGGTTTCAAGAGGCTCAGCTAGTTTTCTGTTTCTTAGTCAGGTAGTTTTAATTTTGTAGCTTAATTCTTCACGCTCTCAAGAGCACTAATGCAAGCTGCAATTTTATATCTACATTTTGAATGCGTTAATACGAACAGTTATACATTTGACTTTTCATTAATCATTATCAAAGACAACCAAACCGCCACTAAAATAAACTCATAAAGTTATTGTTTTTCATAATCACATTAACTTTAATTATAACGAAACTAGTGAAGCTATTTGATTGCCTTTGTAAACTCAACCTTAAGCTGATATCGAGACCATAACAAACTAATAAAAAACTATTAGGAAAAATTTGAAAACACATTCGTTACGCATAAAACATTTAAAATAATTTTCAACACCACAAACTCTAAAAAAGAAATTTGAAAAAAAATTAAAAAAAAAACAATCGTTTGTGCTCCATGTGTTGAATATGTAGCAGCAAATATGTAAAACTACACCGCTCGGAATATAAATTTTGAGTTGCTGGTTTAGCAACTGCCACCGCAACTCTGTTTATAGAACACTTTTCATTGTTATGCTAAACAATGGCTGATAAAATCATGCACTATTTTCTATAGGCTTTTTAAAGACCCCTCCCCACCATTCTATCTTTATTTTCCTAAGCCATTTGATCTACTGCATTAGATAATAAAACACTGAATTAAGACTATAAAAATTATAAAGTAAAATAGAACTAAAAAAAATAAACTTCAATGGTTAATCATAATTAAAATGCATGTCAAGTGGTAATATATAATTTTTTTATTTTAATTTTCAAATATTTTTCTTAAATAGAGCATTACAAAGATAAAGTTGAGTATTAAAAAAAAGTAGCCAAGGGAAATGCTAATAAAGTAGAGAATTTAAATAATAAAAAAACACTCCAACGAAATGTGAATGTGTTTTTGTAAATGCTTTATGAATACTTCTTTTAGAAAAAAATATTTTTTTTAGCCTTGACTTTGCTTTACATATGAGACAATGTCATTTTTGGAAGTACTAGTGGCTTGAGCGTTCGTTACTTTCTTGCCAAAATCTTGATATTATGGAATGACATGTATAATTAATGATTAAAAATTCTAGTGAAAAATTCAACTCATATTCATATCACTATATTGCTCAATACAATCATTAATTAAATGGCTTAAATCATCAGTCATTCGCCAGCAGTAGGGACGAATGCCAAGTGTAGTTACTGAATATCTTAATTATTTAATAGTTTAGACTAGTTGCTTTATTTCCCTATTATAACATTTAATTTTTTCTTTTTCATTTCCTTTCCTTTCTTAAGCTTTAATCTTTAAATATTTTCTTTTGCTGGCTTAATTTCTGCTGTTTCCTTGTTTTCGTCTGATCACCATCTTTTCTTCTTTCTCTCATTTCATTAATTTTCGTTCTTGGTTTTGAAATCACCATTCAACTTTGTTACATTTAATATTCTTTTGCTTTATACATATATTGTATTAAATTTTTTTATAATTTTTTTCTTTTACTTTCATTTCTACCGATCCTTTAATTTGATTTTTTATTTTTTTCCTAACTTTTCTTTCATCATTTTTTGTTGTTCAATTTCTGTCCTTCCCAGTAATTCTTTCTCTGGTACATATTTGCTCTTTTCTTAGTTTTCTGTCAATAGTTTCCTTTTCGCCTTCTTGTTATCCTTCTTACTTTCCATTTTATACTTGTATATTTCTTTTCTTCTTTTCCTTAAGTTGCTTTTTTTTTTTTTTTGTATTTTATTCAGTTTATTTAAAAAAAAAAAAAGTATTTACAAAAAATAGAAAGAGCCTCAGCGTCACTTGGACATTATTGAGGCGAGTTGGCAACAACTATTACATAAGTTTTATTTAATAATAGCAATTAAAAAGAGAAAGAAATAAAAAGAGACATAAGAAGGGAAAAAAAAGAAATTAATTTTTACATATCAAATAAGTTTTAACAATAAATTTTACAATAAATAGAAGCATTTCTAAATTTTGGAGAAGAAACTCTTTTAAACTTTTTTTAAAAATTGAAATCCTTTCAATGTTTTTCAAATTCTGAGGAAGATTATTGAACTCAAAACTACCCATATGTTCAACTCTCTGTTTCGTTGCTTATTTACTTTCTTGCTTTTCTTTACTTCCTATCCTTCCTTTTTACATTCTCTTTTCTATCCTATTTTTAATATTTTCTTACTTTCCATAATTTTCTTTTATTTTTTTTTTTCTTTCTTCCTTCCTTTCTTACTTTAATTCTCTTTCGTTCTCTTTATTAATTTTGTATTTTCTTTAATTTCTAGTTCCTAATTAGATTTCTTTGCTTTCTTTTCGTTCTTTAATTACTTTTCTTTTTTAATTCCATTCCATTACTTCCAATCGTTCTTTCATTATTTTCTCTTTCTGTATTTCGTTGTTTTTATTTCTTGTTTTATTATTTTTCTTTCACTTTTTTTGTCAATTGTTCCTCTTTTCAATATTTTCTTATCATCCGTAATATTTTCTACTTTCCTTCTTTACCTTTCAGTTGTTTCTTCCTTTTTTTATTTTTAATTTCTTTACCTGCTTTACGTAATTGTGTTCTACTTCTTCCTCTCTTTCCTTCATTTGTTGTATTTACTTCGATACTTTTTGCTCTTTTTATTGCTCTCTTTTTAATTTGGATGCATTTCTATCAGTCGATTTTTTTATTATTTATTTAGCTTGTTTTGCCAAATCACCCCCAACAACAAGTTCAAATGATCAAAATGTTTTGTGAAAATAGAAACGTTTCTTAAAAAAGTATCTGCCGAAACGAAGTCCATTTCTGGATGAATGGCTAGGTGGGTAGGTAGGAAGAACAGGCAGCTGTTGTGCAGCTCACTTGTGTCTATTTTTTTGATCCCTTTGTGAAACCTAAATAGAAAGAATAGAAGAGAAAAAGACCGGTACAAATTCACTGGCGGGAATCGATTCCGCAACCCCCAGACTAGCAGACCAGCACACTACTGACTAGTCCACCGGCGCACACGGGTATAAATAATTACTTAATCAAAGAAAAGTGTTAAAGTTTTGATGTTACAAACACACATGCGTTTCTGGTTGTCCACAGTTTCCCGAAAAATTCACTCTTTGATGTGTTTTGAGCTGGCGGCATAAATGGTCCATATGTCGCTTCCCAGGCCACCAGCATCAATAACGAGCGTTCCAGGTCGTTTTAACTCAATTTTTGTTGGCCTCAATTGGACGATGTAGACACAGACGATATGAGATTTTAACACGAAGGTTGTGAGTGAACGAGCTATTTATAGGCATGGTCATCTAACGTGAGAGGATAATGTGATTTGGCACCTATAAGTTTTTTTTGTTGTGGGGTATTGTTAAGTCGCAGGTCTATATGAATTATAAGTAAACCATAGGGGTCCCCAAAGTCAACATAACCCATACCAAACATCAAATTTAGCCGAATTTGTGCGACAGAGTCAGGGAAATTTTAAAATTTCTAATTCACTTCAATGAGCAAAGCCCTGATAGATGCTATACACAATGCTATTGACATTAACTTCCCTAGTTCATATAAGGGCACCATTTTTTTGGTTTTGGTTATTCAGATATTGTAAGCAGCTGATTAGGCTCTTGCATTCGATCTTTGTGGCGGGGACATCAGCTGCCTCCAGGAAAGCTTTTCAAACGACTAAAAGTTTTCGATGATATCTCACACATACTGAGCTTTATTTGATAATGATAGAAAGCCCGTTATTAAGCATCCTTTGTCCTTTATATCCTTAGCCGTTTTTAAGTTGATTTTTTCAAATTAAGAAAAAATTAAAAATCGAACTGCCACAATTCAGCTGACACCATCTAACAAAGATTATCTATTTTTTCATTTTTTAATAAAACATGGCTTGTGGCTTAACTTCCCACATCTCATACCATCACACGCTTACACATATCAGTCACTTCATATTCCAACTTCCATTGAATTGCCTGCAAAAGCTGAAATCATGATATTTTGAATTGTATTGGCACTGCCATTGTCTGATGTATTGTATTGAGTACAATAGCCGTAATTATTTATTAAATGTCTAGCAATTTTCTGACAATTGATAAATGATTTAACTATTTGTTATGAGGGAAAAATTATGAGTCATTAGTGGGAATCTTCTTTACGACATGTTTTTTGTCGCCCTCCTTATCATAAGTTTAATTACAAATTTCGTTTTAGCTGAAACAGAAACAACAATAAATCCTTTAACTTTATTATACAGTTGTTTATTTTTCATAAAAGACAAAATAATATTTATTTAATGTATTGAGAACTTTTTGAAAAGTATTTGGTGGCATAAATTTTTGTTTTAGAATTTTGAAGAGTAATTAAATGAAAAAACGAGCGCTTAAAATATTACAAGTCATCAATCATTTGACATTTACATGGGGCATGTTTGATGTTTAGTTAAGAGTTCAACGAATGTTTGAAAAAAAATGTAAAATTTGTTGTTGTTAGTCAAATTCATTAATATGTTATTACGCTTGAGCTGGCTGACAGTTTGCATTAGTTAAAATGTGATATTTAGTGAATAATGTCTGGTTGCTGTGTAATTTGGAGATATTATGTTATGTGCGTTTGTTATATGTAATACAAGCATTTTGTCTGTATTCCCATTTACTTTCATCTCTTCTCTTATATCCTCGCGTTTCCTTCTGCTTTTCCCTATCTACGTTTTGCCTCTCCTTCCTTTTCGTCGTTAATTTTCTTTCAAGCCATTTTTTATACAACCTTTTAAAAATTATCTATTCATTTTCCTGTTTACTTTTCACCCAACCTTCATTTCCATTCCCTATTGTCGCTCCTCTATGATCCATCCGTTCTGAACCATCCGGTGCTTTTAGTGCCTTCATATCAACTTTTTTTCTTACGTTATTATAAACAATCTTTAACTTTTTATTTCTGTTAAATGCTAACACCACAACGTAAATAGTTGTAGAGTTAATCCAAATTAGTCGTGTTTTTTCACAGTGTCTCAAATATTATATAAAGTGTGTCTCAGTAAGAGTGCACTTTTTCATTATTAAATAACGTAATAACTGTGATTTATTCAATTCGATTGTAAAGAAGACATATTCCGATTACACTGTGCAACAAATTTCGGATCATCGCCACCAGACTCAACAACTCCAATGGGAAATAAAAGTTCACTATTAATTTAACAAAATTGCGAAAGGGTTTTGAAAAGTTAGCTCGAATTTAATTTTTATGGCCTCTAAAAGTTGGGCCATTCTTAACCAATTTTTCCACTATGAGTAAAAATTAAAAAGAAAACGTATAAATTTATAAAAATATTTAATGGATTGTAATTGTGCGTACTTATTTTTGCATTTAATCCAATATGGAAAATTATATATTTTTTTCTTTATTTCAACAAATGTTAGGCGGTATGGGCGTGGTCAAATACAAAGAAATTATCAATTTTGGATTAAAATGAACTACATGACATTCGTTGTCTTTTTTTAAAAATTTTAAAATCTAATCTGTATCAAATGCATATAAAATTCTATTAAATTTTAATTGATTTTCAGAAAAAAAAAATTAAAAAAATTTTTTTTTTACTAAATTATTTTATTAATTACACAGGTCAACAGCAAAAAAGGGTTTTATAACCACTACATAGATTTGATGCATCATGGATACCTAAGTAAAAAAATGTTAAAATTTTTAAATTCTATGGATAATTTTTTTTTTAATTGAAGATTTTTTTAGACGATGCTCCACATAATCAAAAATAACTCGAAAACGGTTAGTCCAATGTTCTTAAAATAAACTTTGAAAAATTTAAATTTACATAGCCTTTAATCCGTTTATATCTTGCGCTTTAATCGGATGAGTCGTTTCGGAGTTATAATAAAAAATTTAAAAAAAAATTTATTTTTTACGTCAAAATAGCAATTTTCTTTGTTTTCAAACAAGGCAAATCCATAAGGTATATGCATCGCGGCAACAAACACAACAATAAAAAACACATGTATTTTGTTTTTGTATATATGCCGGCATACGTCAAACAATTTTTTTTATTTTCTTCTCAAATTTGAACAACTTTTAAAAAACTTTATAGCGAAAACTTTTAATTCACGGTTTTGTATTTTTTAACACGCTTTAAACCAACTGAATCTGCGAATTATTTATTGTACAATAAAATTTAAAAAATTAAGTTTGACAACTGCAGGCATGACTTTTAAAAAAAGTTGGTAACGCTAAGGCGAATTCATATAGGTGCACTTATCAGCACATGATGATGGGGAAACATAATGTCTAAATTTGTTGAATTCTCCTTTATTTTATTTATTAATGCAGGAATGGAAGATTAGATTTTGGATTCCGAATTAAACATTTAACTTAATTGTGCTTTTTATGATAATAAATTTACCAAATTTATGTATATTTGTTGTGCTTGCACCATTTATAATGTGCTTCACAAGCACATATCCTTTTTTTAATAAAACTTTATTGAATAAAACATACAAAAACAACTTTTCCATCCTTGTTATACAAACTGGCTTTGAAAGAAAAAATCCCCTAAAAATTTGCTTTGTTGTATCAATTCGCCGTTGCATATACCTGTATGAATATGCCTTGGTAACGCTTTTAAAATGTATATAAAAAAAAAAACAGTCAGCTGGAGCCGAATTACGGCATTCGATATCGATCGAAATTTTACTCGAACAATCGAGTTCGCTGTGTTTTAGGTATAGAGATTCTAATAAGAATTTTCAAATTTCGATCACGTTCTAATGCCGTAATTCGCCCCCTGATTGGATACGAGTACCTTATGGATATGCCTTGTTTTCAAACAATCATGAAAAATTGAAAACGACAAAAATATAAAATAAATTCGAAAGGAGGCAACCGATTTTTATGATCGATATCTTATTTTGTTGCTATTACATGTGGCTTTGCGATAAAGTAATAAATTTGAAAAATTTTTGCCGTTTTCGATTTTTCAAAAATAATTATGAAATAAAACATTCGCCAAATCTCCTACAAAGCTCTAATGACAGGCCATTATTATTTTCACGAAGACTTTCATGACTTTTTCACCGAAATATGGCTGTATCTCACCCACGACGCGTCGGATATCAGCTTTGAGCTCAGAAATTGCTTCTGGTATATTCGCATAAACCCAAGATTTCATATAATCTCCAAAAAAAGAATCTCACGGCACACATGATCTTGTTGGTGAGTTGACATCAGAATATCTTGAGATAATTTATTACATGCGCTTTGGCAGGTGACACGGTCTTGCTGAAACTACATGTCGTCCAGATCCGTGCCATCTCATTTAGGTCACAAGAAGTTCATTATCATGTTTATGTCACAAATGCCGTTAAAGTCACCTCAATTCCGGTCTCAAATTTCAAAAAATTTGACCACAATTGCGCTCTCTGACCAAAGACCACACCGAGCAGTTGCTCAATGTAGGTGTTTTTTTTTCATGGACTGCATGAGGATTTTCTAAGCCCCAAATTTGACAATTTTGTGTATTCACGAAGCTATTCAGATGGCAGTGCGCTTAAGTAGAAGAGAAGACTTTTTTCGAAAATTTGCATTGACTTCACTTTGCTCTTTTACCCATTGAACGAATTGCCGGCGCTTTCCATGGTCTGCTGGTTTGAGCTCGATGTAGGAATTTTTTTTCTCATGGGCTGCATGAGGACTTTCTAAGCCCAAAACTCAACACTTTTGTGTATTCACGAAGCTATTTAGATGAAAGTGCGCTTTAGTGGAGGAGAAGACTTTTTCGAAAAATTGGCATTGACTTCACTTTGCCCTTTTATTTATTGAAAAAGTTGCCGGTGCTTTCCATGGTCTGCTAGTTTGAGCTTCTAAGTAAGCTAAATTTTGAACGAATGAAACGTGCAATGGGTTGAAATTTCTAGTTGAACGAGATGGAATATTGAAGAATAAGTGGCTTAGCAGAAAACTAGAGTATACATCTCAGTTAATCAATTTGATAACAAACGTTACATTCAGCATTATTCTACGGCTCTGTATGAGTGGGAAGTTTAATTAGTGCAAGTCTAGTTTTGTAAGACGGTAAATTTGTAACACTATTCCAAAAAAGGTGTCGTAAGCAAAACAACAGAAATTGCTTCTGTATTGACTCAATTTTATCAGAGTACAGATTAGCTTGAGGAATCCAGATAATTGAACTAAATTCTAATATTGGTCTTACTAAAGATGTATAGAGCTGTTTAGTGATGTGAGGGTCTGTAAATTCCTTGGCCCAACGTTGTATGAAAGCAAGAACCCCACGAGCTTTATTAGATATTAGGGTAATATGCTGATTAAAATTAAGTTTAACATCAAATAGAATATCCAAATCAACCATTGAATCAACCTGATCCAGTTTGTAACCATTAAAGAAGAATCAGCTTAAATCTTAATGTCATTAATCAACCCAATTTCTTCAAATTTTTACCACTATTGGAATAATTGACACAGTAGGTGCACTTTTTCAACTAAAAGTTCATAGAAGTTTGCAAGCAGTCCCACTTAACAAAGACTTTTGTCCACAAAATATTTGAACTATAAACATTAAAAACTTGTTTTTATAAACTGAGCTAATGAAAAGTACTTACTTTTTATACCCTTCACACAGTGAAAAAGGGTATATGTATATAGGTTTGTCATTCCGTGTGAAATTTCTACAATTTTAATTTCCGACCCCATAAAGTATATATTTTCTGAAAGCTTATGAACAGGGGAGTCGATTAAGCTCTGTCAGTCTGTCACTGTGTCCGTCTGACCGTGTGTATGTTGAAATCAACTTTTTGAAGCCCCCCGATATCGCTCGGACCCGGGTGAGGTACTAAAATAGCAGAAATATTCGGGAGTAGAACGGTATTGAAAATCAGAAACATCGGTACATAAACAACTGAGATATGAGCAAAAACCCACGACCACCTCGATTTTTTATTCACAAAAACAACATTACAACAACAACATACATACATACAAACGTGTATACTGGTTAGAGAAAACGTGGCATCAAATCCCAGCTGAGCCAAAAAAAAATTTTTTTTTATATTTTTTTTTAATTTTTTTTTTTTTATTTTTTATTTTTTATATAATATATTATTTATATTTTTATTATTTTTTTTTCTAATTTTTTTTTTTAATTTTTTTTTTGTTTTATATTTATTATATATATTTTAATTATTTTTTTATTTGTTTTTATTTTTTATTTTATATTTATTGTTTATATTTTTATTATTTTTTTTTAATTTTTTTTTAATTTTTTTTTTTTTAAATTTTTTTTTTTTTAAGATTAATACGTAAATTTATAATTTTACAATGGTATGTTTTTATATATGTATGTTTTTTATATGTATGTACGTATTTCATATGGGATGAATGGTGATACAAACTACTGTTATTGCATGACTACACGTTGTGAAGGGTATATAAGATTCGGCACGGCCGAATATAGCGCTCTTACTTGTTTAATTTTAATTATTTTCCTAGCATGGCAGTGCTTCAAACCTTTTAAAGGCGAATTGGCGGTGATTTTTGTGTAAATGTGTACATATGTGACAGCTGTCAAATTTCAGAGTTACTACTTTCATGAAAAAAATCGTCACTAATATAAGAAGTGCATTCTTACTAAGACATCCTTTATTATAATTCTGACCTCTTGCATTTCATTTTGTCATGTCTTTATGATTTTCACATGCCAAACATGCATTAATTTAATTTTGAATACGCCGTTTTGTTGCCGCTGTTCCTCGCTATCTCATTCCACATTCCAACAACAATAATAATGTCTTCGTTTACTTAAAATTTTTTCTAAGGCTAAACGTCTTACCTCTGTTTCCCCGGGTTACCAAAGGCGACAGAGGAGACAAACGAATGAATATTAAGAAAGAAAACAAAAACAACAACTGAAACAAATGATTATTAATGGTTTTGACAACAAATACTAAAGACTTATTGATGTTAAAATACAGATAATGAGTTTCTTAAAAAATAATTTTAAAGTTTGCTGCTACGTTCCTTCAAGTCAAGTCAAGTCCAAGGCGAATTCACTATCAGGTGATAACATCCCTGCAACAAACACAAAAAGGCCAAGAGAATGTCAAAACATAAAAAAACAACTTTTTTGTTTATTTTTAATTAAAATTGTATTTTCATAAATTTACGCGAAAACTTTTAAAATAAATAAGTACTTTTAATTTATTACATAAATTTGTGCTAGATTATATCACATATTTGAGTTTTTTTTAATATTTTTCACAATTTTCACAACTTTTAATCAATAGGACAAGCAAAACGGAAATTTTGTATTTTCTGAATTAAAAACATTAAAAATGTTGTATATTCCACTTATTAATTGTATTTTACTTATTTTCCAATAAGTTATTGCACAAATATTAGTATTTTTACAATTATTTTTCACAAATATTACCACTTTTATATAAATTTTTAGCTAACGCACATAAAAATTAATTTAAATGTAAACAAACTTTGACATTGTGCCGTAAAAATAAAACGAGCAAAAAACAATCAGCTGGCTTCTTAACATCACCTGATATTAAATTCGCCTTGGTCAAGTCATTTTGGAATGAGGTAAAACGCCAAATGTCAAGATTAACTGATAAATATCTGTTTCTGTTTATTTATTTTATTTTAATTTTTTTTTATATACTTTTTTTTTGGTTGTATTTTTTTTAAGTATAATTCTTATAAGCCAAGAAATTAAATTTATTTGTTATTAAAAATATTAGATCATATTTTAAGATTTCTGGAGATGATTTTGGAATTTTGAAGATCATAATTGTTGGAAAGAAAAATAGTGTGGGAATCAACGGATGAAATTAAAATTGTAATGCATCATGCTGTCATAATTTTATATAATGGGAAAATCACTAAAAAGAAAAAAATACAGGAATAGAAAATTGTCTACAGAGAAAAATATTAAACTTATGAGAAAATTTTTATCAAAGAATTGTCTAAAAAAAATAAGAAAAATCAAAAAGTCCAGTGAGCATTTATATTTGTAAAGTCAATTGATCGATCAGCTTATCAGAAAATGTTTTTTTTTTTTGATACTAATATTGGGCAGATTTTTAATTACTATGTAAGGCTTTTTTGTAGGGACGGCCATCTTGTCTTTTTAATTTTTTATAGTGTCTTATATTCTGCTTGCCAAGCCATTTCTTCTGATATCAATATCGTTCCACTCTGTTGTCTACAAGCTGATTATCGATTTTCGTTTATAATTTTGATGAAAATATCTTCTTTATTTGATTTGTTATTCAATAAAAAAACGTATATTTCAAACATTTGGAAAAATTTTCTTTCTTCAATTAAAAGCAAAAGCAATAACTATTTGATTACAAATAAAGCTTACAGTAAAGTATTAAATCCATTATTATTTACAACAAACACCCAAGCATTTGTATTTTTGTGCCTATATCTCAGCTAGTTTCTTTGTTAGTTTTTCTCGACAATATTTTCCAGGCTACGGATTGTTATCTGCTGTATTCAGCATGTTCAAAAATAATCTAGGTGCATCAATAATTTGTTATTTGTATTTAAAAAAATTTATATATTTTAAAATTATTTTTTGCCTATAACTTTGTCAGTTAGTAACCAATTTATCCAAAATTTTGTAAGAATGTCCCTAGAGGCATATCATACCTATAAATAGTAACAAATCTCTATAAATTACCCTAGGAAAAACTTAGATTTTTGTGTTACAAATATGGGAAAGAACAGAGGCAGTCGTGTTCGTCTGCTCATACCTTAGAAAGTTATAGAGCGATCGCGCTGGGTTTCAATAGCGAATTATTAGCGAATATTTGCAAAAGATTGGCACAACATATAGATCGTAATAATAAGAGGGGGCTTCTAAATGTTGATTTCAACCAACAGACGGGTAGACGGATAGATGGACATTCGGACAGACGGAAATTCGGACAGATGGACATGACTTAATCGACTCCCCTGGTCATAAGCTTTCAGAATGACAAAACTATATACTATACCCTTGGCGCCACAGCTGAAGGGTATCAAAATAATGGCACACCATGTCTGTAGTTTCCGCTGCATGTACTAATGTGTTGTTTGGAAGCATTTTCCAATAAACTCCCGTTTCGTCACTGTATTCATTAAAAAACAGACGGCATACGCAAATATCAAATTAGGATTCATTGAAAAACAAACGGTATTTTTTACACTCATTTTTAATTTGTTTAATTTTTTGCGTTAATTTTTTGTTTGAGTTTTTGCCCTGCGTTCGTTATATCGTGTATAAGTTTTTTGATATGTTCGTAATATAACAAGGCGAATTCAATAAGGTGAACTCGTCGCTAAAACAACTACAAAGTGAAAAAATTCAAACGTGTATTTTGTTAGTGTAACAAAACAAAACGATATGTCAAAAATACACAAAAATTTGACAAGTGGTCCCTAGAAGTAGTCAACAGCTGATGATCAGCTGATCTAATAAGTTCACCTTATTGAATTTGCCTTGGTAATATAAGGTAATCAAAGTAAAAAATTGTATCTTTCGTTACATCGCGTTTTCGTTAAATTGAGTATTAACTACACCGCGCTTTGACTGTATTAAAGTACACGATATGTAAAAACATGTAAAAAAAACGCATGTGGCTGTGACGTAATTTTGACGTCATCATAAAGCATCAATAAATCTGCTTCGGCCATTTGCATTTTTAAGACTAAAATACATTTCGTGTAATTTCAAAATCCTACCGCATGAAGCCACTACGACTATTTAAAAAAATGTAACCAAAGTGCTGATCATTTTAGTGACGTTAAACCAACATGTGCATGTGGCTTTTTACATTTTGTGTATGGTAGGCTTAAAAGTACCCTTTAAATTATCTGATGATTACTTACAATGTAGAAATCCTTTACTATAATTTAAGGATTTAATATCTTGTTGTATTGCGACCAAATAAATAAAGGTATTATCTCGCGATAAAAAGTTTCCCAATATAAACAAGCTTCATCTGTACCAAATAAAATCAAAATTCATCCTAAAGTTTTTAAGCCTATTGCGCTCAGGAAGTCAGATAGACAGGCAGACAGGCAGACAGAAGGACAGAAAGAAAGACAGACAGACAGACAGACAACTATTCTAAAAGTGGTGTTTTGTATTCTAGATCGTTGACTTTTGATGCCGCTTTTAAAACTGAAAAACAAAATAATTTCATGTTTAGACTTTGTTTTTTTTACAATCTTACATATCGATGATCCCAAAAGGCCCTAACTCGTATTTTTTTTTTAAATTGATGTTTTAAGTGATTCCTATGCATATCTCACAATTACGCTTCGACACAAAAATTTAATGAAATAGTATCAAAAATAACTGTTTAACAAGCCATTCTACAAAAGAACTTACATTATAACAACATAGTTTTTATAACGCTTTTGCCTTCTTCTGTAAAGTAACAATTATTTAAGTTAGGCAAGGATATATAGTCGCAAGAATTAAAAAACGCTGTAACTGCCAAAAAATCGAAAATACGTTTTTTGCATCCCATATTTTTATGATGGAAAAAATTCACTTACGCCGTCTGCGTTTTGCAAAATACAAGTGTTTTCTTTGTCGTAGGCCTAACAAAAACTAGTATTTTTTACAATTGTTGCCTACGACACTTTTGCGTCAGCAAAATTTTTCAAACTAACGCTTTTGATACATTATAGAGTATCAGTTATTACAAATAAATATCACTTATTTTAAAAATTATGCAAGATACCACTTTTTGTCAGTAATGTTCCCGGTGAAATATTTTGTACATAATTTTAATTAAAAGCGCAGTTAAAAGATGTACCAGTTATTTCCCGAAGCATGTCATACGACTCCATAAAATACAATTCTCCAATATCTGGAAGTAGTAACCAATATAACAACAATATAATACAGACAAAACTTAACGATCCAGAAGAAGAAAATACAATAATTTAAAAAGTCTTGTAAAAACGAAAATTATTCCACATAACTACGCAGAAGAATTTCTGGACCTGCACCACAACAATGAAGCAGCAGATTGCCTACCACAAATTGATGAAGAAGACTGAATATTTTAGAAAAAAAGGACTTATCCTGCTCAAATATATGTATGTATTTATAAGTGATTAAATAAATGTTTTTAGTTCTAGATTATTAAATATATGTACTAAAATCTTTGCGTTTTGCTCAAAAAATATTTTTCCCACTTTATTCACTTTTATTTGCAGCTCTTAACTTTTACTTAAAAAAAATGTGTCGCTTAAGGCGTTTTAAATTTCTCAAATTTTGTTTCCATAAAAAAATAATTGTAGTTACAGCATTTTGTAGGCCTGTGGAAGAAAAATCATTTGCTGTACGTCGCAGAATCTCCGGGAATAATAGACTTGAGAAGAAATGTTTACAGGCAATATATGTATAAAGCCAGAAAAAATAAAAATTAGTTTTTGAAATTATTTTCCTAAGTTATATAGTTTTTGTTATAGTTTTTGTTATTTATTAAATTTTATGTTTTGTCACTTACAGTGTTCTTTAATTCTTGCGACGATATCTACTTCCTTCTACTCTTTCTCTTTTAATTTATATCATGAGAGTGGTTATGCATGCTTTGAATTTCTTTTGGTTTGTTTACTTATTTTGCCTGTTAAGTTAATAATTGCGTTTCTGTTACTGAAAAAACTTCGATATGTTCGTTACATCAGAAAAATTTAGAACATGGAATAAGTAAAATTCTATCGCTTTGGTTCATTGCTTCATCACGGTTCGATAAATAAAGTCTAAAAAAATTAAATAATATAAACAAAAAACTCATGCAATTGTTGTACTTTTGCAGACGTGTCTTTTGGATCACCTTGTACTGATTGGTGAAATACTGCAAAACTTCTTGAAATAAGGAATTATCTACCAATAAGAAGTACGCTATATATTAACCCAAGTATCACGGTTCATCCATACCAAATTAAATGAAAATTCCTGCAGAAGTTTTTGAGCCTATTGAGTTCAGGGATCCAAACAGAAAGACAGACTGACACACAAGAATTCTGAAAATTGGTGTTTTATATTTGAGATCGTTGTCTTTTTACGCCGCTACTAAAACTAAAACAAATTATTTAATGTTTAGACTTAGTTTTTTTACAATCTAACCCCCATACCTAAACAAGAGCGTTGAGCGTCAAGCGTTGGAGTTTTACATGTGTTTTGTTTTTGTTACAATAACAAAATACATGCAAAATTGCAACGCTTGACGCTCAACGCTCTTGTTTAGGTATGGGCCTAATTCCTTTTTCTCTTTCTGTTTTTATTTATATCATGAGAGTTTTCTGTTATCTTCTGTATTTCTTTCTAGCATGCTTTTAATTTCTTTAGGTTTGTTTACATGTTTTCCCTGTTAAGTTAAACAAAATTCCCATACCGGTTTTTATTTTTATTTACATTCGCTTATTCTCTGTTACTCTCTGTTAATGCCTTTATGTTACTTTACACTCTGTTACGATTTAAACAAACTCCCTTGTTTATGGATTTAAACTACTTGGCTTATTTTTGGTTTTTCTTTTCTTTAATACTGTTAGCTAACATTTACTGTTACAGTTGATAGCTGAACAATTTTAACAGTGGACAATCGTATTGGAAAATGTTCTGCTAAAGCAACAAACAGTTGTAAAACGTTCGTTTATATGAGAGGATGTTAAACACGCATTAAATGGTAACGGCGCGATTTTCTTTTGAATTTTATATATAAAATGTGTGTGTAAAATGGTATAAAAGGAAAAATCTTTATAAAATAAAAACATATTGAAGGCAAAAATAAACGAAAATATTTTAATGGAGAAAAAATTTATTTTTTTTTTAATTTTTAAAGAAAAGAAAAAATTCTCAAATAAAAAACTTGAAAAAATTAATTCAAATTTAATAAATAAAAAATTTTTAAACAAAATTGAACTTTGAAGATTCTCGTAAAGGTCAACAAGTTTTCTAAGTGCTAACGACATTTATTAAGTAGGAAGTGTGTCATTTAAACTATATTTAAAGAAATAATAAAGCAAATTACCCACCATATGACTCCTGGCAAACTGGCAATTAAAGCAATTTAAACAACCGGTCTTAGTTTTCAACAGGAGCTACGCTGCTAAACAAAGTGATTACCATCAGTAAACCCACCCCTTAACAATTTAAGGGTAACGTAATAGATAACGAAAAAGAAAAAAACAGCAACAACAAACCTTAAATTCCTTACAGATTGTAAAGAGTGTTAAAGAATTTTCCAATTTAAAGATACAAATCAAAATAGACAAATAATATTTGTCGTTTTATCAAACCCCCAACCCCCGCTGGCACACATGTAAAGTGGCAAATTGTTACGCTACTCTATCATTGTTAGTGGTACATACATACAGACATATGTTTGGACGTGCGTAAATCCATATAAAAATCATTGTCAACGCTATCAACACAACATCATCAGCATCATTTATGTTTATCAATTTGATGATAATGTATTGCAATTTCTTTTCAAAGCCATTTAACAAATAATTGACAACAACAACAACAATAAAAGAACGAAATACGGTATAAAATTTTTATTTAAACACACACACACACACACCCGACAGTAACAAAAAAAGAGTATTAAATATGTAAAAATAATATGTTTTTACTGTGATTGATTGTTGGAAAAAAAAATTACATGAAAAAATTTTATATTAATATTTGAAAATTGTGTCAAAAAAAAAAAATACATAAAAAAGAAATTAAACAACAAGAAAATTTTATAAATTATTTAAAAATCAAATCACCATAATAAAAAGCAAATAGTTGTCTCGAAAGAAGTGCTGAAAGTGATTTATCATTATTGTAGTTTAAAACCAGTGAGTGATAAGGATAAACCCATGTACGAATTCATCAAAAATTGAATACAAAAGCCCGACAACAGGATACAGATAATCAGCTGTAACAGTTTCAATAGCAACAAAAAAGAACGACGTGTTGTTTTGAAGGATTATTTTTGAATTGAATCAAGGTGAGAGTAAATAAAATTATTATGATTAATGTTTTTTATTGAATAAAGTTATTGGAAATATGTATGAGATCTTGGGTAAATAATTTTTACATACATAGAATTTTCTGCCCAATAAATTGCGGAATATTTTACTAAAATTTCAATTGATATTTAAAAAAAAATCAAAGACGTTATTTGATTATTTCTAACCCTCATACCTAAACAAGAGCGTTGCAATTTTGCATGTATTTTGTTATTGTAACAAAAACAAAACACATGCAAAACTCCAACGCTTGACGCTCAACGCTCTTGTTTAGGTATGAGGGTAAGTCTATATAATTCTGTGGCGATAAGGAAAAACAACTTATGTCTGTTTTTATAGCTTTTCAAGGAAAGGACTTTTAAATTTTTAAGTAGATTTTCAAAAATTAATTCTCTTTAAAATAATTCTTATATGAATTCCATTCTATATTAAATGAAAGGCATATCGGGTTTTGTATACCTACTTAGTTCAATAAGAAGTTGATTCTTAATGATATTATTCATTGAAACAATATAAGCAAAAAGCTTTTTTATACCATAACTTCCTGTAAAGTTGTTTAAAAGAATTAAAAATTCTTCTGGCGGCAGTTTTAAGTTACAGGTCTGCAATGGTGTGCTTATCTTATTTTTAGCTTATGCCGACTTAAACAGTTATTCCCATATGACACAAAATTTATATCCTTTTTTTATATAGAGAAACTTGAGAAATCTGCTTACACAAAAAAAAATATAATTGTGGTAACCATTGCCCAAAATGAAAATACTATAAATGAACTGTATGCTTGTGGTTAAAGCCACAAGTGTCATGCAATTATCAAACAAATTAAATATAAAATTTCCTCTGTATTTTTAATAACAGAAATTATTATTTTTTGTTTTTATTTCTTTTGTTGCACTTATCTTTTTAATTGCACCTTTTTATACCAAAAGTGGTTGACACTGTAGTTTATTTTGCACATGTCAAACTTTTAAACTACATAATTGAAAATTATTTAACAAGAAGACGAACAATAAGCCCTAATAATATTAGAGTATTTTATTGCGATATCGTTTTTAGCAAAAACTAATAGTTAAGTAAGTAGGTGCACTTTATTTGATGTACCTCCTTTTGTCGTGTCAGTATGTATTTGCATTTATTTCTAATCAACCTTCTCGTACCATTTTTGATATTCGTCTATTTTCTGCGTTTATTTCTAACCAACCTTCTTGTATCATTTTTGATATTTGTCTATTTTCTGTTAGAAGTAAGATATCATCTGTCAATAAAAAGTACCGCATAAGTCAAACCTGGATTTAAGGTACCTCCATAGCAAATTTTTTAAATATCCATCAAGTGGGCTTTAAGCAAAACGAGTTAAGGAAGACAAACAGAAAGACAGCCAGACAGAAAAAAATACTATGAAGTAAAATAAAATAAAATAATTAATTAAAAATATATAAAGTTTTATTAAAAATATATACAACTTTATTAAAAATTTTTAATATATTATTAGAACAATAATATAATATGAACCGGCATAGATTTATTACTTTAATTTAATTTAAAACTAGTTGAACCTGGTCAGCAATGCTGGGCCCAACAATATTTTTTTTGTTGTATTTATTTTAAGATAAATAAAATATAATATCATCAAAAATTATTTCCTAAAATATAAGCTAGTCCAGCCTAAATTTATTCATGTAAATAAAAATCAATTTTATTAAATTTATCCCGACGTTTCGTTAATTTTTTTTTTTTTTACTTTTTCAAGGGAATAGTAAATAAACCAGGAATTTTTACAACATTACAAATTTAACATTTAACTGGACTTAAGCTTTTATTTTTTTTTGTTTATTTAAATTTTAAATTATTCTATTTGTTTATAGTGCAACTCTATAACTATCGTTTTCAATGCAACTTCATTTTACATTCCTGTCTGTATAAGCCTGTATATCGAATAAACCACTTAAATAATGTTACCACTTAAAATAACATTAAATTTTCTATTTGTCTATTTTATGTTAAAAATACGATATTATATCGCCATAAAAAGTACCCTATAATTTAACCCAAGTATCAAGTTACCACCATACCCAACTTTATCAAAATCCATTTACTAGTTTGTAAGCCAATTAAGTTTAGGAAGTCAGACAGAACGACAGCCAGACAGATACAAATTCTAAAAAGTGTTATTTTGTGTTCAATATAAATAGATTAGAATATTATTGTTAATCCAATTACTTTTATATCTTTCCCTCTTCAATGTCCGTATATGCCTTTATTTTTAATCAATCTCCCAGGTTCATTTTATATACCGTTTCATTTGAAATTTTTCTGTTTTTTGTTAGAAATGAGCTATTATCTCACATTAAAAAGTTTGTACTCTGACTATTAATACACGTATTAGTGTATCTTTATATCAAATTTTATCAAAATCCATCCGGAAGTTTTTAAGCCAATCGACATCGGGAAGATGGACAGAAAGACAGCCAGACAGAAAAAATTCTAAAAAGTGGTATTTTGTATTCCTGATCGTTGGTTGTATTTTCTGCAATAAAAGTTCTCATTTAGTTTTGTTTGACATTGCCCAGACCCTCGTAAAGTATCAAAATACATATCAGATATATTTGGGAGCAGATTGGTACTAGAAATCAGCATAATCTCCCCATAACTATCTGAGATATGAGCAAATAAAATTAAAATAGATTTTTCGGACCCTATGATAATCTTTAGACACGGTTGATTGATACTACTTATAAATTTGGTATGCATCTGGATATACTCCTTAAAAATTTTAGACAAATTGGTCTTTAATCGGCAAAGATATAGGCAAAAATTATTTGAAAAATAATATATTTTTTTAAATCTATATATATAAAAATCAATGTGTGTTTGTATGTTTATATGTTTATATGTTTGTATGTTTGTTTGTGCTTTATAGACGGTTAAACGGCTGGACCGATTTCCTTGAAATTTTCACAAAATCTTTCTATATGTCTGGAAGGAACTATAGGCTATACTTTGGTTTCAAATTGTAAGTGGGTGGGGTGCCACGCCCTATTAAAGAATAAGTATTAAATATTATCTATATATATAAAAGTGAAACTCTGTGTGTGTGTGTGTGTGTGTGTGTGTGTTAGCTATAGACTCTGAAACTGTAAAACCGATCGGGCTCAAACTTTGGTAAGTTGTTGTACACATACCGGGGAGTGTTTATGGATGAAAAAAAGTGGGCGGGCCACGCCCATAAAAAATTAGTTATCAGTTTTAGCTACTTGCACTTGACTGATTTTTCTGAAACTTTGCATACATATCGAGCTGTCATGACTAAATAATTTCGTGATAAGAAAAGTGGGCGGGGCCACGCCCCTAAAATAGTTTTAATTATGAGGTACTTGCACTAGACTGATTTTTCTGAAACTTTGCACACATACTAAGCTGTCATAACCATATATTTTCGTGATTAGAAAAGTGGGCAGGGCCACGCCCATAAAAAAAGGTTATAAATTTGAGGTACTTGCACCAGACCGATTTTTCTGAAACTTTAAACACATATTGAGCTGTCATGACTAAATCATTTCGTGATTAAAAAAGTGGGCAGTGCCACGCCCATAAAAAAAAGGTATGATTTTGAGGTACTTGCACTGGACCGATTATTCTGAAACTTTGCACACATATTGAGCTGTTATGACTTTACAATTTCGTGATTAGAAAAGTGGGCAATGCCACGCCTATAAAAAAAATTATAATTTTTAGGTTTTTGTACTTAATATTCAATTAAAATTCAGAATGCATTTCGATTCATTAAGGGGCGTAGCAACGCGCGCCGGGTTTGGCTAGTATATTATATATCACGAAAGTTAATGCAGCTAGAGTCTAGAGAGTTAAGTACGGTAAACTTTGACATCCACACAAACATTTGGGTAAAAAATGGGCGGACTTGCAATAGTAGGCGTGGCCACATGAATTAAATACTAAAATTTTTATATTTGGAAAACGATATCGATTAGAGTAGTAAAATATTGCAAGAGCAACTTTAACACCCAAATGAACATTTAGGCAAGAAATGGGTGCATTATCAATAGAGGGCGTGGCACCTACCATATGAAATTAATACTAAAATTCGTATATTTGGAAAACGATATCGATTAGAGTACTAAAGTTTTGCAAAAGCAACTTTGATATTCAAATAAACATTCATGGAAAAAAGAGTGTATTAACAATAGTGGGCGTGGCACCTGCCATATGAATTAAATACTAAAATTCGTATATCTGGAAAACGATATCGGTTAGAGTACTAAAATTTTGCAAAAGCAACTTTGATATTCAAATAAACATTTATGGAAAAAACGGGTGCATTAACATTAGTGGGCGTGGCACCAGCCATATAAATTAAATACTAAAACTTGGGGTGGCGAAGCACACCGGGTATTAGCTAGTGTGTATATAAAAATTAGTTAAACGCCTAAATAAGTTTTAAGCATGCTTAAGATAACAAATTATAAGCCGTAATCTTGGAAATTATTTGTAAGAAAAACTTACATCGGGTTGAAACCATCTGAGATATTAGCACCAGAGTATAACGGCTTCGGTGTTTTCCTAAAATCTACAAACGGAAATCGATATTTTACAGTTTCTATATAAACGAAAGTCCAAAATGGGGATCAAATGAAATCAAATTAAAATATAGTTAGATATGAAAAGAATAAAAATTCAAGATGGCGTCCTAGATTATATGGCGAATATATGAGTCAAATATATAGTAATTACGAGTTTGTCGCCTTTAACCCCCACAATGTTTGTATAAAAAAAAATCGCTCGACCACTACATCATAGTAAACTATTAAAAAGTATTAAATCCATGATGGCGTCTAAAACAAAATGGCGGAGCGAATTTTTTTAACCCCAACAATATGGGCATCCAATGAAAGGGCTTGACAAGTAGAATACAGTTAAATATGTAAAAATTCACAATCGAAGACGGCAACGGAAATAATAAAGAAAATAGCGTATTGCATGAAATCAAAAATCTAGGCTAAGCTACGATGTGGTCATAATACCTTTCTACATGACGGTAAAGGGTATTATCAGATTCGTCAAGGCCTAATATAGCGCTTTTACTTGTTTTATTTAATTTTTGCATAAAAGTCTTTATAATTTCTTTTAAATACTTTATATGCTCTATAATTTTCTAATTAATATTAAAATTTTTATTAGATTTCAAATATTCATTTACTCTCACATACACACATTTAACTCTACTCTAAAATAGTGTAGACACACAGACATAAATTAAAAAGTTGCTTTTTCATAAACATATTTTTCTTTAATAATCCACAAATTTATTAGTTTTTAATGATAAAATTGTAGCTAATAACCGCTTATTAATTATAAAAGCAACAATTTTAAAAAACATATTATTATTCAAATATTTATTATAATTATTTTTTTTTTTTTTTTTATTAAAAAAAAATTTTTTTTTTGTTATGAATTTCAATCAAAGAGAATCTTCACAATTAATTTTATTTTTATTGTTTAAAGTCATGCATTTGTATGTTAATGGTTAAAATAAAACAAAAATCTTTTATTTAAAAATATTTTACATAACAATTATAATTTATACAAACTAGCTTTGAAACAATACAAAAATGTTGTTTTAAATTTCACAATTTTTGATACCAAAAATCTATTTTCACACGGTTTTTTAATGATTATATTTTAAATAAGTTTGTGAGAAAAAATAATTTTTTACAAAAAGATTATATTAAAAAACATCAAAATATTGTTTAATATGTATAGAGTTATTAAGATGATGATGGTTGAATGATAAAAAACCATTAGATGGAAATGTCTTTCATGTTAAATATGTTAAAAACAAAAATTGATAATAAAACCACATGATGGGTAGATTTAAATAATATATGTATAGATAAACAAACTATTTACTAGGAAATAAAATAAGCAAGAATATAAGCAGATCAAAGAAGCTATAAAAAAATACATTTTTAACACCCGTGTTAGCCCAGCATGGGTGTTATAACAGACCTTATCGATTGCAAAAATCGGATTATATTTTTTAAATTAAATAAATGTTAATGAATTGTACTGCATATTTTCGAAACTGCTATTCCAACTACAATGTAATATATAGGCGAATCATAGAGAAAAGCTTTGGCTTTCAGAAAAATTAAACCATTATTATTCTGTTTTAAAGCAGGGTGAATTAAACAACAATTTGAAAATCTGCTTCTATTTCTAATTCTTTGGCAAAAACGAAAAACTACTTAAGTCGACATAAGCTAAATTTGAGATAATTACATTATTGTAATCCCGGAATTAAAAACTACCCTGAGGCAAAATTTTAACATTTTTGGACAACTTAACAGGAAGTTATAGTGTAAAAACTTGTGGTCTATATTTTTTGAAGATAATATTAATATTAATTAGAATAATGACTTATTTTAACTAAATAAAAGAAAATCAATATGGGCATTTCCAGTGTGGCGTGACGTGACATTTGTACGATAAAATATTTAAAAAAAAAGAAAAGTTCAAATTTTTAAAAAGTTTTTTTTTTATATTTGCAAAGAAATTAAGTAGCACTATATTCTGTAAAGAAAATGACAAAAATTGACACTACTAATTTGAAGATATAAGCAAAAATATGTGCTGGCGTGACGTTACAAAAAAACATAAGAGGGTTTTGACTTGGATTACAAAATTCCGTTCATCTGCGAAGTGGGCAAGACTTTTTACATAAAGCTTTTTTTAGTACGATTTGGAGTAATACAAATTTATTTTCCAAGTTATCGAATTTAAAAATCTTTACTAGATATTTTTTTATTAGCCTAAGTAACTGACGTGACATTATATGACGTTACGTTACTTAAGTTTCCATATACTTTTATTTGCATATCTTTGCTGCTTGATAAGAAATGTATAAGATAAGAAGTGTATACCAGGTATTTTCGGCAACTCCTTCCCTTTTTCAGTTAGCGAAGTAGAGAACAAGTCGATTTGCTCAGAGGATATGTACGTTAAATTAACCCCAAATATGTTATTTCTTGCACATTGATAAAACGAAAAGGCATTTTCTAAGGTAAAATTTTTGGTTTTTGTCATCTCCCAAACTTTTCGTTTTATGGTTGCTCCTACCACATCGACCGCACCCTTGCCGTGAGAAGCTGCAAAATAATTCCACTCAAAAACCTTGCAACCAAATTTAGAAACAAAATCAGGTAAACTTTGGGCAATGAACTTATTTTTAAATTGTGAGCTGCATCAATCCGAAAAAATATGCAAGGAAATTACTTACAATGTGGCGTGACATTACACACTTTTGACTTTTAATATACAATAAACTGTTTGTTTAATAACCGAGTTTTTTATTATAATTAGTTAACTTTATTAACCTTTGTTAAAAAGCAAAATCTCACGCACTTGCGATCGTCAGCGTAGATAGAATGAGAATAAATGTTTTTTTTTCTGACGTAACGTTACCTTAGAATATCATTAAAAGAAAATCAAAAATTTATCATCAACTGATATTTTTTTGCTCTTCGGCATTTATTTTATTGTTAGTTGTTGTTGTAGCAAAAGTTTTGCGTAAGAATGTTATTGCATAATTACTCTTAGAATTGTAAATTCTCAAGAGAAGATGCCCTTAAAATTAAAAAAAACAGAATCAATTTTAAAAAACCAATCCAAAAGTGCTTTTCTGAATAACTGTAAAAACAGACATAAGCAGTTTATACTAATTACAAAAAATATATAGAAAGGGGACGTAATTTTGTTACGAGTACTCTATCCAGTGTCTATACAGGATTTGTGTTAGGATCTTGAAGTTGATGTCATAAATTTTATAATACAAATTGAATACATATCTTTCTAAAGACTAACATAAAGGTATACAGAAATCATAGAGGACTTACGTTTTCGAAAAAATTACTTCGTTATTACATTGCTTGTCTACAAGTGTAAGTAGTAGGGTCTCTAAGTTGGCCACCCTGAAAGTTTAATTTTTTTTTAAATAACAAATTTTACATCATCTAGTTTTGATATTTGTCTATCCTTTGTTACGTTTTAGCAATAGAATACTAGCGAAAATCACCCTTCATTGTAAACAGATCATGCAAATGTTGCAGATCTTGCAAGTCTAGTATATATTCTAAAGTTTGCAATACCACAAAAACAATATACACTAAAATTACATTTCCCACACAAGCAATTATTTCCTATACTAAAAACAGTTGGAAATTTTCAAAAGCAACGTTTGCAATAGAATATATAGAATAGAATATATACTAGACCTGCAACATTTGCATGATCTGTTTACAACGAAGGGTGATTTCCGCTACTGTTACATTGACCCTTTTGCCATAAAGTACTAAACTAGGTACTTTCACTTTATCGGAAATAAAGCTCGAATTAATCAATGAATTTTCAAGCAATCAAATTTATTTTATTTTCAGTACAAGCAGCTTTATACCCTGTTCAGACAGATATTTTTAATTGTTTCAATTTAGTGTTGATTGAGCAATTAAAATAAGTGTTCAGACATACTCAATTTATCTTACTCCATTTGCATTTGATAGCTGTAAAATACGATGTATTGATACCAAATCAAATAATGCCTTCTCTTCAGTGTTTTTCCTGTTGATAAAATATATTTACAATTATATTTATACATATATATACTTATATGTATGTATTTGAATTTATTTTGACATTTTTTTTAAACATTTTCCATTTTTTTAGTTTTTATTTTTTGTATATTTATTTGTTTGACACCTATAAAATTTTCTTCTCACTGAACATACTTCTCAAGAGTTGTATTTCGAGTTTTAGAAAATAAGTGAAACAATTAAGTATATATTGCTCAATTTAAAAATAATTTTTAGTATGGTAAATTGAGCTCAATAAGGCCTTTAATTGCGATAATATTATAAATTGACAATTAAGGAGCCTGTGTGAACATAGTATTAAACATTTTCCATTTTTTTAAATTTTTATTTTTTGTATATTTATTTGTTTGACATTAGAAATGCCACCTATAAAATTTTCTTCGCACTGAACATACTTCTCAAGAGTTGTATTTCGAGTTTTATACAATAAGTGAAACAATTAAGTATATATTGCTCAATTTAAAAATAATTGTTTGTTAGTATGGTAAATTGAGCTCCATAAGGCCTTTAATTGCGATGATATTATAAATTGACAATTAAGGCGCCTGTGTGAACATAGTATTAAGATTTTGTATTAAAATTCGAGATTATTTGTTCGTTTATATTTTTATGAATTTTTTGAATTAAAAATTTTGATTAGTTTACAGCAATTTTTTTTTTTTACTTTCACTTTATCGGACATAGAACTAGATGTTATGTATGGTTTTCCAAGCAATAAGATTTATTTTGTTTCCTATACAGACAGCTTTAACATCAAGTACAAAAACTGGAAAATAGTTGTTGTTTTATATATTTCATAAATTTTGTGAATTCAAAATTTTTATTATTAAACCAAAACAAAATTTTTTTTTCGACTTGTTCCTCAATAACTACATAATCAATAGCGTAATCAGGGGCCAAATTACGGCATTCAATCACGATCGAAATTGTACTCGAACGATCAAGTTCGCTGTGCTTTAGGTATAGAGATTCTAATAAGTGTTTTTTAATTTCGACCACGTTCGAATGCCGTAATTTGCCCCCAGAAAATGATATTTGTAAGACTTAAAGCTGGCATAATTTAACGTTTTTTAATAGACTGCTTAACAAAATCGAGTATGTCGTTCCACAGTTACGACATCATATACATATAGAGCAGCCTCTTCAGAAATCTGAAATTTAAAGAAAAAATTTTATAAAAAAAATCTTACCATAGAATTTAAAATAAAAATGATTTTTGCAGTTTGGTGACCATAAAGGATCAACAAAACTAGTGATTATTTAGGGAAAAATAAAAACTTTCAGTTAATAGCATAATTTTACCAGAGAGCATATACCAGATATGTAATAGTAAGCTTTGAAGTTTAGAAAATATACATAAATAATTTATTTGCTGCCGTCTTGCTGTTATTACAGAATAAAATAGACCATTAAATTAGAGTCTTAAATATTTTTATCAACTTTTACAATCGTAAATGATTTTGGGCAAGCAAACTGTGCTATCCACTATAAAATAATGTGTCTCTATATGAAATGGTTTTTGGTAAATTTTTATGGCCATATATTCAGTCAACGTTCTGAAGTACTAAACCCCAGTTTTTAGAATTTTTTTTTTGTCTGTCTGTCCTTCTGTTTCTCGTCCTGAACTCGATTTTCTTAAAATCTTTTTAATGATTTTGCTAAAATTTGTACGGAGATACCCTAATACTTGAAAAATCTATAAAAAACTAATAAAACTTAACACATAAAAAATAAAATTATTTGTCATCGGTTGAGCTAAAAGTTTTGATTTTTTATTAAATTTATATTATACTAGCCGCCCGGTACGTGCTTTGCTACGTATCATTATCCAGGCTCTTTGGTCCTTTCTGAATTTTTGTGATATCTTTATTAAGACCGGAGGTACTGATTTTACCCTTTTGGACTCGTAAGCCGCTCGACGCACTTTGTGCATACTTCACATAAACCATCTACTAAATAGTCCGAACAAAGACTAAACATTTGGTTCGTATTAGTGTGCCCGTTCTTGAGTTATAAAATTACAACAAAAAGTGGCATTGATTTTTCTGTACATACTAGCTAATAACCGGTATGCTTCGCTACCCCAAATTTTGGTATTTAATTCATATGGCAGATGCCACGCCCACTATTGTTAATGCACCCATTTTTTCCATAAATGTTTATTTGAATATCAAAGTTGCTTTTGCAAAATTTTAGTACTCTAATCGATATTGTTTTCCAGATATACGAATTGTAGTATTTAATTCATATGGTAGGTGCCACGCCCACTATCCAAAATGCACCCATTTCTTGCCTAAATTTTCACTTGGGTGTCAAATTGCTCTTGCAAAATTTTACTACTCTAATCGATGTCGTTTTCCAAATATACAAATTTTAGTATTTAATTCATGTGGCCACGCCTACTATTGCAAGTCCGCCCATTTTTTACCCAAATCTTTGTGTGGATGTCAAAGTTTACCGTACTTAATTTGAAGACTCTAGCTGCGTTAACTTTCGTGATATATAAAATTTAATACTTATTCTTTAATAGGGCGTGGCACCCCGCCCACTTACAATTTCAAACCAAAGTAAAGCCTATAGCTCCTTCCAGACTTACAGAAAGATTCTGTGAAAATTTCAAGAAAATCGGTGCAGCCGTTTAACCGTCTAAAAAGCACAAACAAACATACAAACATATAAACATACAAACATACATTGATTTTTATATGTATAGATATAGATTACAGATCACAGAAAAATATAAATTTTATACCTTTCTAGTTTTCTTAATAAATTTTTTGGAACACTTTAACAATCTCTCTTTAAAGTCTATTTAGTTTAAGTTCTCTTTAAGTTTATTTAGGGACACCTATTTTATTCCTTTAATATTTCTTTTCACAAAACCCCAATATCTCTCCACTGTTCTTAGATCCAGTCAATTTGAAGGATTGCCCTGTTCTGGTACAAAAATTATGTTATTGTTTTGGTACACCTATAGAGCTTTCTTATCATAGTGATATGACGTGGAAAAAAAACATGGACACATTGTGCTCTCTTATGACAGCAATAAACCTTTTTTGCAAACATTCTGTGATGTATATATTTGGGTTCTAAATTTATATTCAACATTACAACATTAGTATTAGCAAAATAAAAATTTTGACTCAGAAGCTGCAAAAAAAAAACTGCCAGTACAAACGATTCGTTGTCCATTATTATTTATAACATGAGTATTTTTGTACGAAATTTTATTTTATTTTGGGTGCCCTATTTATGGCTTCTAAATTTTTTTGCAGCATTCCTGTTTGGAACTTTTTGGACTCTGTATGTTTTCAAGCCTGCATTGGCTTTAGCTTTTCTCACCAATAGGTGTCTCTTTCAATAAGCTTTCAATTATCCTTTGTCTTCCCGGTATTATGTAGACATTTTTTTCTTTCCAAACCAGGTCTGCTAGCAATGGCACAACTCTCCTGATACTGTTTAAATAGTTTAACGGCAGACCTATAATTCTTTCACCAATTTTTTTCTAGGACTAATTTGGATACATTTTTTATATGCGATCAGGATCAATTTATAAATAAACTTCCTAGATGCCATAAAGTCCTTAGTCATTATTTTACAAATAAGAAGAAAATGTGTTTATGTAAGAGTTTTCATCAATTTATTAAACAGAACCCCCGCTTTCCACTTACCTAGAACTACAAGTGGTTTTTTTTTTGTTTCAAGCATCTGCATACTTGGCATTGATTTTATTTTTCCAAGTAGAGCTCAATAAGTAGGTGGTGGTTTTAAATGTGCTCTAATGAAATCATTTACATTTATCTCTTGAACATATCTATTTCACTAGCATCTATGCATGTCTAACAATGTTTCCATGTGTAGTATTAAATTTAACTACGAAGCAGAAAAAAATACTATGAAATGCTTAACCCAAAAGTAATGTTTCCTTAATGACACACGTTTTTTTTTCATGGAAATTTTAAGGCAATTTTCAAGTAATCTTAAGAAATAAAAAGAAAAAAACACTTGAGAAGAAATTTGTACATTTTTTTTTACTCATTCGGCAAGTGTATTTGTTAAACAATTGCTTGAAGAAAAACGTTTTGTATCTTAAAAATCTGTGCTCCAATTAACCTTTAATAAACTCAGCACATAAATTTCTATACATTTCAAGTGGCATGTATGTATGTTCACATTGAGTACCTTTATTTTTCTTATGGGTAGAAAATCTCACAAAAATTTACAAACATATTTGGACTAATTTATTTTATTTTTTTTTGTTTAATTTTTTTTCTTTTTAATTTTATTTCACATTTAGTTTGCATGTGTTTGGTTTACGTTTGTGTTAATTCTTAGCTTATTAGACGATTTCCCTTCTCTCTCCCGTGTATGTGTATAATTTTCACTTTTCAATAGTTTAGTACCTGCTACTAATTATTTGCCAGTTGTTGTTGTATACGTATGTGATGAATAAAACACTTGAACTAGTTTTATTTATGAGCATTTGCAGCTTTCCACTAGTTTTAATTTTTATTTTCTGTTGCCGTTGGCTTTTTTGTAAACTTTTCTCAAAAAGGTTTATATTTTCTTTCTTTTTTATTTTTTATTGAATTTTTTGTTTTTCTCTTTTAGCAACGCACAACTGTTGGCTGCTGTTTAATGAGTGGCTTGACTGTATGCATGTTTGAGTTCCGAGTACTGACTCTGACTGTGTAGTATTTGTTTTATGGTTACACTCTTCAAAGGTCCTTAATGTTGGTGGGGTTTTTTTATGTACTCGTTTAAAAGTGGCCTTTTGGTAGTTTTTTTTTACCGCATTGTATGTTTGTAAGTAAAGTAAAGGCAGTTTTTAAACTTGCTTGAAAAAAGCAACATTTAGAAAAGCCAACAAGACCTTGACTGGCATTTAAATGGTCGTTTTAATGTAAAGCAAAACTGTTAACAAATGTGTTATATGTAGGCAAATAGTTTACTTTTAAGTAAATATTTAAAAATTTTACTGAACAATTTTAATTGAAACAAGAGCATAGATAGGTGGGTCTAGGAAAGCTAAGAACACACTTCCAATCAGGTTATTTCTAGAACTTAGGTTTTATACACTTATTTTATAAGTTCAGTTTTTCAATAGATAGCTCTTGCCCTCCCCAAGACCCCAAGTACTCTGGTACAGTTTTGTATATATATTAATGGTTCTTACCAAGTACTCTGGTACAGTTTTGTTTATATATTAATGGTTTTTACCATATTTACTTGAAAAACTTTTTAAAAATTTTAATTTTTTTTTTAAATTTTATGTTTTTCTACCCATTTAAATTTGTTCTCAACTAGACCAAAAAGTCTAATTAAGTCAATCATTAATATTATAAATTTTAATATTTGATTTTTATTTAAGCTGGAGATCAGCTTTTTTGTTTTTTTATAAAAAAATATTTATTAGAAACCAATATTTCGTTACCAAACAATGGGTAGCTTCTTCAGGGTAAATATGTATACAAACAAGTCAAATATTATCAATTAAGAAAAATCAAGAAATTTGGATGATATATTATACATTTTTTTATATAAAATTTTTGTAAAAATTATTACAACAATTTTGTATAATTAACACATTTTACTGCCTATTAAAAACTGTTCCTATCTTCAAATTATATATATTTTTAAAAAAATCTTATTCTTTTACAAATATTTTAATTAATCTAGATAAATGTGACTAAATTGGCAATTTTTAAAACTGTTCCCAATTGTTCTAAAACTGTTCCCACCCCCCTAAAACTTAAAAAAATAAGGCTTAAAATAATTGCTTAGTTTTGTTAAAAATATTACAAGAATTTGTTTTAGTTTTTAACTGTTCTCAGTTAGAAAATTTGCATTTTTCAAAAGAAATTTACATGATTAAGTTAACTTTAAATATTGCATAAAAGCCTTACATGACAAGAAATTTTTTATAACTGTTTCTTGTTGTTAAAAAGACTCTTCCTACCTGAAAAAATTTATAATCTCATTAAAACTCAATTAAAGTTTTATTATCTACTAAAATAATATGTATTTATTTTTTCTCTTTTATACTCTCCTCTCTTTCCTTATTAAAAAATGTTTCTAGTACCATGCATAACATACAAATTTGTAGTATTACATTACTAGTTATAATATTTACCATCTCATTCAAAACTATTACTAGTCTCTGAGGCCCTATGTTTCTTTTCTTAGCTTTTTCCGATTAAATGTGCTGTTCTTAGAATCCGAACAGTCGGTTTGAGTGAAAGTTTGGCCTGTGTTAAATTATTGTAACAGGAATGAATTACGCTCGAAATCTTCACATAAAAATATCGCTTGGATTGTAAAAACAGCACATAAAACAATTTTTTACACACTTTTTTTTTATAATATACTAGCCGTGCTACGCTGTGCCGAATCTTTATATAGCTTTTATAGCTAGGGTTTTTTTTCGAAAATTTTTGTTCCCGGAAAACATAAAAGATACGTGCTACGCTACGTATCAAGTGAAATAATTAAAAAATTTATTTGGACCATCAAATTCATTTATTAAAAAAAACATTAGCCTTCTAGTATCTTTTTGAATTTTTGTGCTACATGCATCAAGTCCGAAGATACAATATTACCGATTTTACCCGTTCTTAGCCCTTTCCCCCCTAAATTCCAAAATTTCGAAAAAGTACAAAAATTCATTAAAAATAAAATGGAAAGTAGAACTACGTTTTTACTTTTTTTCTATTGCTATCCCTCTCAAAGAAAAATGTTGTTCAAAAAAGTACCAAAATTCAGTTTTTAACCGTTTTATCCCCTTAAAACTCAAAATTTCCAAAAAGTACCATACACCTATCCAATTATTTTTAAAAGGCTCTTTGCTTCTTTCTGAATTTTTGTGATATCTTTGTTAAGCCCGGAGATACTGAGTTAACGATTTTACCCTTTTTTACCTGTAAACCGCTCGACGGACTTTGTGCAAACTTCACGTAAACCATCTACTAAATAGTCCGAACAAAGTCTAAACATTTGGTTCGGATTGAATTATAAAATTACAACGAAAAGTGGCATTGATTTTTAAATATATTGTTACGTTTACACCTTTTATAAACGTTGGATTATTTTCTTTTAATACCCCTTGAGTTATTTTACTGCAATTAAAAGCACTTGAAATTAGTTATAAAATTAAGTGCACTTTATTTATTTAAATACGCTCAGATATTGTTCTTATATCACTTTACTTATTACACTTATGATTGTACAATTTTATTATCAAACTCTCTTTGATACGCGCTTTACAAGCTCTATTGTTAGACTGATCATGTTAGCTGTGTTGTTCGGCTACTTATAGTAACATAGTGGTGTTCGGTAATATTCGACAAAGTTCTCGTATGTACATTCTAGTACATTCGAAAACCGTTAAATTTAAATTAGGACTTTAAGTAATATGCAGGAATAATATAAGTGCCTAAAAGTATGCTACATATAATAACAAACTTCATGTTCGAACAACCAGCGAAATAAACTAATACAAATAAAACTACAGTAACTTAAACTACTACAACTAAGATAAATTATAATGTAAATTAAGTTATTTAAAATTAAATCTGTAATTCAAGTTTTTTTAGATTTTGTGAAAACCTGTAATTTTTCTTAAAACTATTTAATATTTAGATTACTAAAAATATTATAGAAATGGTTTTCTTGTACACAAATTAATTTTATTAAAATTCCTTTGCCACCAACCCCTATTCATCACACTTTTAAAACCCAATTATAATCCATAACTACATCACCAAAAATTATGAACTTTATAAAACAGGAGGTGTGAGTATTTTTATTAAACTGTACGTATATGTATTTTACTCTGTCCATTTGACTGTTTAATTTGCCTCCAAGTGTTTGCATTTATAATAAACCTCATTTATTGTTTACTAAAGGTTGACCTGCACCTAAAACCGGCAGACAAATAAACATACATAAATATAGCTCAATCATCTCCTGCCATTAAATTTTGTTTGATCCTCCCTCCTCCTCATATCTCTTTTACTTTTATGGTTTAATATTTCAATTCCACTGTAAATAAACTCATACTCTAAGATTAACATTATCGTTATCACTACAGCATTACGATAGTCATCGTCGTTATATTCATAAACATACTTATACATACATATGTGGATATGTATGTATGTATGTATTGTACGTAGTATATCAAATATATTCATAATAACCATTTTATATTGAGTCGTCTAATGACTTTGAATATTTATTTACTTTTCATGTTTGTACATACGTACATATTTACATATGTTGAATTTTAATGTTGCTATTGATGTTGTTGTTAATAATGTTTTGGTGCTAAACATTTCATTTAACCTACTGCATATACATATTTAAAAAGAAAGAGAGGAGAGTGTAAATGCATACAGTACGTGACTAATTATACGGCGTGAAATGCAATTCATGTTTGCATGTTTTAGTGTAAAACATATACATACGTGTGTAAAAAAATATGTTGGCTCCCTTTATACAGACATACACATTAAATATTCAATGTTTGTTTTCTCTCTACATATAAATATATTTGTACATGTGTTTTAAATGTTTTTTCCTTTTTTTTCTTTTTCTTTTTTGTTTATACGCATAAGTTATGATGTTATGTTGTGATACAACAAATAATAGAGAAAAAGAAAAACTGAATATATTTGTTTTTGGCATAAATTATTATTAGTTAATATTGAACATGATCGTTTAATGACTTGGTGTTATTTTAAAATATTTAAAGGCCTGCAGAGGAAAAAAAATTATAAAAAAGCAATACAGCGATGGGATCTTTTTTCTTACAGAATATTAAAAATAAATTGTTAGAAATTAGGTAATAATTTTAATTTGGGTAATCGGTTATGGTTTCCTGTTTGATTTTAAACGATTAAAAAGTAATAAATCATAGTATGTGGTGGCTCTTGGGTTCTGTTAGTTTGGCTAGACTTAAGACTAAAGTAAATTTATTTTTTTTTTAGGGAAATTATGTAAATTATGCATTTTAAAAACAGCTACCACTTTTTTGTGTGAAAATGATGTTAGTTTTAACTAAACTCCGTTCAACGTTTTTTGATTAAAAGAGAAATGTTTTCTTTTCTTCAGCGGAAACTTTCGCTTTAATGTAAATCATAACAGCTTAGACTTTGGCGTCTCAATACATTAGTTCCATTTGGATATTTTATTGGAGGCAAATGCTTAATTCGTCCATTAAAAATCTGGAATTTGAAATTTTTTTACATTGTTGTTTTAAGTAAGTCTGCACGTAGTATTCATTTACACTGTACCATGTTCATAAATATGCTCTTTGGCAGGGATTTGACACTCGACACGATTTTCCGAAAAAAAGGCCTTAATTAAAGGAACTCGGCTTCACATTCAAAGTACCTAGTTTTTACCACTAAATTGATGAATTAACAAGGTGTTCTAACTGTTGTATTTTCATATTGCTTCAAAATATAAAAATGGTATACAATTTTACAATTAGCAATAAAATATTTTTTAAGTTGTTTCAGAATTTCAGAAAATGGTGTCTTGATCATACTTTTTGTGAATTTACCAAATGCCCATCGAAATGAGTCATATTAGTTATTTTTGTTTTGAACCTTGTTATTGGTTTTCTTACTAGAATTCCAATCACTGATTTATTTTTCACAATATCGTATATTTACTTTCACTCCAGCTCTTTACTCAATTCTGTTAGCCTAAAACGACTAATTTTTTTTTTCTAAGTTAGGTTTTTGGAGTTTCCTGTCTTAAATAGCGTTCGCCTTTTCATTTCCAAATAGCCCATAGTATCTGCTGCAAAACGATGTAATATTTCTGTCAAAAAGTGCTTTAATATTTGTAAATATAGCTACGAAGTCTGACTGGAATATTAGTGCTGGTGCCGCGGGCTTTAGGTGGTCTCTTGGGGAAATTCGTGTTGGTTGGGTTTTGTACCCAAATCGCGAAACGAATATTGGCACAATATGATATTGATTTGGAAACGAGTGCCATAAAACATAGATTGGCAGAATGGCCTGTATTCCTAACCTAGGGGAAGGAGTTTCATTGCCCAATAGCACTGACTGTCTTTGAATTACGGTGAAAAAAATTCTCCATTTGCCTAAAACCATTACATTTTTAATTTATTAAACACATTTCTAAAAAACTGTTGTCACCAGGAAAAAATTATCTAAAACTAAAATTTAATTTACTACATTTTGGTACTTTCTTGGTTGTTATTCACTGTTCCCATTGCTTAAATATACCTTTTTTGTTAAATAAATTCGCGTAGATATATCACTGATTACAAATAATGTCAAAATATATACTTTTCAACAGTTCCTACCCTTACAAAAACTGTTCCCATTGCCTAAATATACCTTATTTGTTAAATAAATTCTTGTAGTTATATCACTGATTACAAATAATGTCAAAATATATACTTTTAAACTGTTCCCACCCTTACAAAAACTGTTCCCATTTTAGAAAAACTGTTGCCATTTTAGAAAAACTGTTGCCATTTTAGGAAAACTGTTCCCATTTTTGAAAAACTGTTCCTATCCTTACTAGAACTTTTCCCATTTTTGAAAAACTGTCCCTACTTTAAGAAAAAGTTGAAATTCCATTTAATTTAAATGCATAATTATATATGTTTAAATATAATAACCAATTTGCTAGATTTTAAATGACATTAAAACATGGTTTTAAAACACAACTGTTCCCAACACTAAAATATTGTTGTTTGATAGGATCTTGTTCTTTATGTTTTATAATTCTAGACTATTAATCTTGTTCATTAAACTTCCACTGTCGAAACATTTAACATATTGAACTGATATGGTTTTTAAAATAAATACAAATTATATTTCATTCATTTCTAATATTAATTATTTCAATTTGATTTTAAAATTCTCTGATATTTTTTGTTTTATTTTTATATTTCTAATTAAAATAGTCATTCAGATATTTGCATATAATTCACACATTTGCAGTAGAACACACAATATGTCGTAATGTAAAACGTAAAATGCTGTAACTAAAGAAATTAATTGAACTAATTTCAAATTATGTTTTACCGAATCACACTTTCCAGAGCAATTATAGTGATTCAGTAACCAAAGATTTATTAAAATGTTATTCAGCTTTATTTACATTTTAGATGACGACATGCATAAGCATATATGTATACACCTACAACATTTTTGTTCATAAAGTATAAAGTAAACATTAATTTGTAAAATTTAATTATTCCCAATTAAAATGTAAACGCAATAAAAATAAATAGAGAAATATGTTTTTATTTTTTTTTCTCCTTCTGAATACTTGCTGCAGAGAACCAGCATTTCTATACATATGCATCTACATTTTTTTTTAATATTTTTTGCATAATAATTTAATTGAATCAAAATAATTTCTATACCAATAAATATTGCCAATGTACGTATTTGATTTTCAATGTGTAGACGTATATTTGCATATGACATGTAAAAACATGGCAATCAATAAATAAATAAAAATAGAAACATAAAATATCAACAATAATTGTGTAAACATACATATAAACAAATGCTAAAAAACATATAAAATTTATAGAAATATGCTAAAGCAAATACCTAAAATCATAGACAAAACAAGCAGAAAAAAAGTAATGCGATTGAAAAACAGGCAATGGGATTTGAAAGATTTAAGTCCCTAAGGGTATGCAATAGTAAATAACCATAACAATTCTCAAAGCTTAAAAAATCAATATGTTTCTCATAATATTAAATGTTGTTCAAAAAATTGTTTATGTTAGATGGTTCTGTAATTAGTTTATTGTTTTTAAGTATAAAATTAATTCTTTTAAATTATTTTCAATAACATAGACAAAGTTATTAAAAAAAAACTATTAAATAAACGATCTCTTCTTGAAAATAATAAAATGCGATAAAAAATTTCCATTCAACACATAAAAACTATAATGCGTTTTACATTTCATACCAGGTAAAATTACTAATTTTACTACGTCTACGTATTCTGCTACTAGTACACAATACTACAGCAAAAACACATTTCTAGTTGTAGTGTACACGTAAATATAAGCATAAATATAAGGATTGCAACTGCAACATCACATAGTATTTCCCTAAACAATTTATGTTTTTACTACATGACACATAAGATATTCTAGTTGTATTTTAAAAGGTTGAAATAGAAGCTTGCTGCAGTCTACAGAAAAAAACTGTCTGGTTTGATTGTTTATGTGGCATAATAGAGAAGCAAAATTTATAGTGGCAACAACTAAAGGAAAAGGTGACATTTTAATGCTACAAACAACCATTGAATTGAAGTTATCATAGACACAAGCAAATTTAAAGGAATTTTTAGATTCAAGGTTTGTGTACACAGAATTTTGTGTGTAAATAAAATTTTCCTTCCAGAATATATTTTACTATAGCAAAAATTGCAAATCATTTAAATGTGAATACAAAAGCTTAAGAATATTTCTTCAAAAAGTACACTTTTATATTAAAAATTTAGAACATTTTCTACTTATATATACTAGTCGAGCGCGGCGCGTGGTGCGTTAATGAATGAAATATATTCTGAATTTTAATTGAATATCAAGTGCAAGAAACTAAAAATTATAACTTTTTTTATGGGCGTGGCACTGCAAACTTTTATAATTACGAAACTGTATATCATCTCAGCTTAATATATGTGCAAAGCCTCAGAAAAACCTATGAAGTTCCAGTAGCTAAAAAAGATTACTTGTGTTATGGGTGTTAGACTGCCCAATTTTCTAATCACGAAATTATATAGTCATGATAACTCAATATTTTTGCAAAGTTTCAAAATTTTCTAGTAGTAAAGGAAATTTTTAAAACTTATTTTTTATAATTTTCCAAGATTTCTACAAAGAAGATTGTATCAAAATTCTACCAAAATCTATTGCAAATAAAATTTCTCAAAAAGGGAATTTTTTACAATGAAACAAAATTAAAAGTTGAAGAAAATTTTTAAAGAATGCTATATGCTACTGTTAAAAATACCGAAAACATATAAATGTTTTATTTCACTAAAATTTCCCTAGGAGGGAAATTTCTCATAAAGTAAAAAATTTTAAAATTTTGTTCTATTTGTATTTAGTTTTATAATGCAAATTTTATATTCAAATTTAAGCAAAAACTTTTTTAAATAAAATATCCCAAAAGGGAAATTTACTGTTATAAACGAAATTTTAAAAAGAATATATAAATATATGTATAGAAGAAGCCAAAAATATATAAATATTAAATATATAATATAAAAATATTGTTTTGGAAAGAAATTTTGAAGGGAAATTTTTGTTAATTTAAGAATTTTAAAACTTTTATTATATTTAAATTGAACTTTTGCCTTTATAGAAATTTAAAAAAAAATTTAAATTTTTAAGCAACTAATATATCAAAAGAAGGGATATTTATGATAATAAGGGAAATTCTTAAAATAGTTTAATATTTTTTGCAAGTTTTTATATTTAGATATGAATCTGTAATGGAATATAAAAATATAAAATTTAAATTAAATTTTCCCAAATAGGATTTCTTTTATATTAGGAGTAAATCTTTTAAGAGTTATTAAAAATTTTCTCAAAATTTAATAAAGTTAAAATTTTTAGAAGAGATTTTTTTTCTAAAAGGATTTTTTAGGTAAATTTTTTATTGTTTTTTATTTATTTTTTTTTTAATTTTTCTAGAAAGTTTTTTTATTTATTTATTTGATTTTTTTAACTTTTGCAAAAATCTCATCAAAGATGTCTTTCAAGGCTAAGCTTTGTGCGAATAGGGAAATTTTTAAAAAATTGTTTAAATATATGTTAAATGCTTTTGATAAGTCTAAAAACTTGCAAATATATCTATATATATAAAAATCAATGTGTGTTTGTATGTTTGATTGTGCTTTATAGACGGTTAAACGGCTGGACCGATTTCCTTGAAATTATCACAGAATCTTTCTGTATGTCTGAAAGGAACTATAGGCTATACTTTGGTTTAAAATTGTAAGTGGGCGGGGTGCCACGCCCTATTAAAGAATAAGTATTAAATATTATATATCACGAAAGTTAATGCAGCTAGAGTCTTCAAATTAAATAAGGTAAGCTTTGACATCCACACGAACATTTGGGTAAAAAATGGCCGGAATTACAAAAGTAGGCGTGGCCACATGAATTAAATACTAAATTTCGTATATTTGGAAAATGATATCGATTAGAGTACTAAAATTTTGCAAGAGAAACTTTGATACCCAAATAAACATTTCTGGAAAAAATGGGTACATTAGAAATAGTGGGCGTAGCAGCTCTCATAGCAATTGAATACTAAACTTCGAATATTCGGGAAGCGATAACAGTTAGAGTACCCAAATTTTGCATGAGAGGCTTTGACATCTATGTGACTATTTTGATAAGAAATGGACGCTTTAGTAATAGTGGCCGTGGTACCTGTCATGAATAAAATACAAAAATTCGTATATCTGGGAAGCGATAATAGTTAGAGTACCCAAATTTTGCAAGAGACACTTTGACGTCTATATGATTATTTGAATAAGAAATGGTTGATTTAGTAATAGTAGGCGTGGCACTTGCAAAATAAATATATTTTTGAACTATAAAATTTTTATTTCATTGCGATGGGGGTGGCGAACAACACCGGGTATTAGCTAGTATTTTTATAAATATGGCTTTTAATTGAAATTTAATCAGTATTTTTTTTTAATTTTTTTTATTATATTTAACATTTTAAGGTGTACATAAGTACATATGAACTTAAAAAAAAATTTAATTACTTTGAAAAATTTAAAAAATAAGACTTTAAAGAAAAGGTTTTTGTGTTTTTTTTTTCAATTGTTAAGTTACCCAATTTAGATCTAAAAGAAGATTTTGTAATAAAATTTTAAGCTTTTACAACAACGAAATAGTTCTTGTTATCAAAAACTACTGTGGGAGATCTTGTACTATAAAGCTGCTGAATATTGTTTAAAGTAAAACTTTTATTTAAATTATTTGTTTTTAGTAATCGTAATAATAATAATAATACAGATACACTTTATAGGTGTTATTTACTATTATAGTTTTAACATACATTTTTTTATGGTCCCTATTCATTCCCTATACTAACAAACAAAAAAAAAAGATAAAAATGAAACTGTTACATTTTACAACTTTTTTTTTTATAACTTTTTATGTTTATCTTGTCTTTAAACAACAATATCTTAGACTTTTTCCTGCACAAAAACTTAATCACCTAATTTATCAAATGCTCACAGGGCCCCTATCGAATACAGATTTGTTGTAAATGTCAGTAAAAAAAGTGGAAGAAAAAACTTAAGGTAAAATACATAAATAATGTTTTTGTTCACAATTAGCTGTTTTATTCCGTAAGTCGTATTTAATATTATGTAAATCTTAACAAATTTATCATCTGGAACATGGCATTAGATTAATAAAGACAAAATCTTCAAATTTATGACACCATACAAAAATTAACTTGGACAATCGATAAACACCCTACATTCGCCACTGCATTTACATAAAACATACACGGGTGTTTTTCTTTAATTTTATAGTTTCTCCAAGATCCCACAAAAAAATATTCATTTCTCTATTATAAAAACAATATGTACTTTTTTAATTTATGCATTTCTTTTGAAATTATTTTAAATAGTTTATGCAGCTGGGAAGATATTTAAATGGATTTTTAATAAAATTCAAATAAAAGCAAAGAAGTAGAAAAAAAAAACAACTATGAAAGTGAATTTCTGTGTAAAACATAGCGAGAAATTGGTAATAGAGAGCCTGTTGTTGTTTTAATTATAATTGTGTGAATTATGGCATTTGATTAAGAAACAATTTTAAATCTTTAACATAAACATGAACGTACATGTGTTTATGTATTTATGAATATATGTATTTATGATTCCCAATAAAAGAAAAGATGATGACAAAAAAATTAGTGGGTCTAGCTCTAAACACATTTACATATGTATGTATGCGTGCATGTGTGTAAAGTACAAATGTGGAACAACTTGTGTGGCACAGGTGCTTAGCTTTTTGCGTGTGTGGTTTTCAAATGTTGCTATTTTAGTGCCATTGTAGTATGTATGTATGTATGTATGTGTGTAGAAGGTGGTTTGTAAAAAATCATAAACAATCTATTTATTTATTGTTAATTGAATTCATAATTTAGTAGATCACATGGCTGTAAAATACAGATTAATGCAAATGGAAATTCGTTTCGTTGTTGTTTTGTTGATAATAAAAAGCTGCTTGTTTGTATTTCCAGCAATTGTGTCAGATACCATAAATTGATAAAATAAATAGTTTTGAAAAACAAAAAAAATGAAGAAACCAAACAGACAAGACAAATACATATGGACTTGTATAAATAAAAATAAAAATTTTTAGAAAACTATTAATAAAGTCTTACGGCCTTATTCATAACAAAAAGTTGGCATAAAGTTAACATTAAGTTTATTCATAACACTCATGCCAAACTATGGCCAAACTCTTGTTAACGAGCTGCCAAACGTTTGCCAACTTGTGAAAGACAGCTTTTATGTGTTGTTGTTTTACATTACCAATATTTTTTTACCTACCTTTTCATCCTGTTCCCAATTTACAGATCGTTTGTGTTGCTTTTCCATTTTAATAAAAATTATATTGTTCGTTTGTTTTTTAATTTATTTTTCAATTTTAAAAATTGTTAGTATCGATGGAAAAACAAAAATGTCAAAATTAGGGATTATATACAAAAAATGGTAGCATATTTTAGGGGTATCATGCAATTTCAGAGTCGATTTATGAAAAGTTGGCAGACGGATAAAAGTTTCTTATGAATAAACTCTGTGCTAACGAGCTGCCAAGCTTAATCGGCATTCTAGTTAGCAGCTCGTTGTACGTAGTGTATAAACTGTGGCTAACTTTTTGTTATGAATAAGGCCGTTAATTAACAAAAATCAATAATTTTTTTAACAAAAAAAAAAAAAAAATATTTATTTCAATTTTTAGAAATTAAATTAAAATAATTTTTAAATTAATTGATTTTTTAAAAACAACCTTAAACAAAAATTTATAAAAATGTTTAATATATAATTTTTTTTTATTAACTGTGAAAACTAATTTCTGTTATTTGACGCAAGATTTAAAAGTCGTCCAGGGTAAAAATAAAGTCATAGTCAAGCCATGAACAACGATAGGAGAAAATCCGACTTTAAATGGCTGCGATAAATAAAAAAACAATAAGTGCTGTATTTTGGGGCGTGGCAAAAAAAATTTTTTCCTCTTTTAGAAACTTCACTGACATTTCTTTTATTCTAGGGGTGACTACATAACTTTTTTTGTCGACCCGCCTTAATGAACCTATAAGGATATGTTGTTTAGTTTATTTCGACTTAAGTATTTGTTCCATCTAAGGGTTGCCACATATATCACCCAGGCTTATATAGGGTACAACTAAATAAATAATGTAGTCTACCGCAAAAGAACAAATATTATAAAACCAAGCACTCACAAACTATTTAATATTCCCATATCACTATACAATAAAAGTATAAAACCTTTTATATCACCATACATACATTTACACTTGCATGTATGTCTGTTTGAGTGCACTTATGATTATGCTCACACTATGATTAAATAAAATAACAACGAGACTCTGAACACTCGCTCAGTCTCTTTGTCTAAGACATAAAATCATAACCCATAAATACATTTAAACAAACAAACAGACTTGTACTCATAAATATATTCATGAAAAATAAAAACAACAAAATCATATATAAACTCTATGTGAATAGAGAAAAAAATTGCAACATGAATAATAATCATACTGCAACAGCAAAATATGCAGTATGTTTTTATGCGGGCATAACCCAGCAAACCATAAAGCCGTTACACATAGAGACAATAAAAAGATTAGAGTTAAAAAAGAAAAAAATAAAAATATATTTATCACCCATATAAAAACTATAGAAAAAGTGTAGTAGTTGTAGTAGTTAGACTAAAAGCACTACTTTTATGTAAATTTAGAAAACAAAAAAAAAACAAAACACACAATAAGGATTTTTTAAGGCAGCTAATAAATATTAGGTAAGGGAAAAACTGTTTCTGTAGAAAAATTGCCAATGATATAAAAGTCTAAAATTTGATTTTTAAAAGCTTACAAATATTGGAGAAAAACATTTTTATTGTTTTTTTTCATAGTATTGCCTTCATAAGTAATTTCGAAATCAAATTCGAATTTTTAAAATCAAACTCGAATTCTTGTTGCTCTTACTTGACCTTTATTTTATAAAATTTTTAATTGATTTTTCAAACTCGAGGTCTTTATAAATATTTGTTGATTTATTTATTACTCACTATTTCGCTTCTCCTTTGTGTAGCAAAAAAAAAAAAAAAAATCAAACTCGAATTTTTAAAATTAAATTCGAATTTTCAAATCAAATTTGAAATTTCAAAATGAAATTCGAATTTTCAAAATCAAATTCGAATTTTCAAAATCAAATTAAAATTTCAAAGTCAAATTCGAATTTTCAAAATCAAATTCGAATTTTCAAAATCAAATTCGAATTTTTAAAAATTAAAATTGCTTATAAATATTGTTTAATAATTATACTCTGGTGTTTTGGTAATATGTAATATCCAAATTTCAAAGCAATTTCAAAATTTCGAAAATGCCTTTTAAGACATTGTTTAAAAAACTTTAGAATTATAATTATTTAAAGCAGGTTTTTATAAAGCTATCTTTACACCATCTGATTTCTCATCAGAGTTGAGCAATTAAACATTAGTTTAAAGATCTCCTTGTATCCACAAACTATAAAATTTATTAGATTTGACTTAAATATACTTGTGGGAAGCTATTCTAAACTAAAAAATTAAAGATTATATGTCTTGACGTGAATCAGTTGTTATACTCAGATGAGAACTCGGATAAAAATAACATAAGTAAATTTTGTATAATATTTTTCAGTACGAATTTGTAGTGTAGGAAACATTACCAAATAATGTGGAGGACAGGATATTCAACCAGCCCCAAACACACACACACACACACACACACACCCAAAAACAATTTAATAACGGTATTTAAATTTTTTGCAATGTTTTAAAATTATGGAAAAAAAAAATCAATTGAAAGTTTCGAATTCCCTTTCGATGATTACTGGTTTTAAAAAGTCTTACATTGAAGTCTGTTTGCTCTTGTTTCGGATATTTTGAAAATATTTTTCTTGACTTTCGACATTTTAAAGGGTAAACCCTGTTTTTCAATAAAAATAGTAAATGTTTGATTTCTGAATTTTTATTTACGGGAAAAACAATTTTTAAACCAAAAAAATTAATGCTTAAAAATAATTGCGTTATAAGAACTTTTTCGCAAAAATAGCGTTGTAAAAGGTAAGAGAACCGAGTTATAGAAAAATGTCCACATTTTGTAAACCGGGTGAAAGCGAAAACGCGTTGTAGCAGGGTTACCTGTACTTGTGAAGACGTTGTCACTACGCTAACATGACACGCGGGGGCTATTTAATTGTAAATCGTAGTTTTATTATAGTTAGAAAATTCGAAAAAAAGCTATTGAGAATAAAATCATTTTTCTTCTAAAAAGTAAAAAAATAAAATTAAAAAACTATTATAAAGAATAAAAAATAAAGCAATATTTGACATTTGCTATTTCTTACCTCAAAATTAATCTGAAATATTTGTAAGTGTCTAGTCCCAATTTCAGATAAATTAATATCCTCCATATCTTCAATTTTACAATTTTTTACAAATTTTATTTAATAATTCTGTTATTTGTTCCAATTTAGACATTTCCTGTAAACCTGTAAAAATATAGAACAAAAATATTATTCAAAATGTAAGTTTATAAATAAATATTAAAAAAATAATTTTTAGCACAAAACATTTAATTCCAAATTAAGTTTAGATATTCGAAAATTCCTATAAGCGTTAAAGACTTAAGAATATATATCAGTTCTTTATTTTCTTTCTTTGTAACATTAAAAACATTATTCGAAAACAAATTAAATTTTTTTACAATGTTTTGAATTTGTAAAAAAAAGTTAAAAAATAATGTGAAGTTTTTATAGCAAATAAAACTTTAAAATTATTTTTATACATAAAATTTCAATTCGAAGTGTAGTTCGAAAAATCTTAAATATGTTTAATAATTAGAAATTTTTTTTGAAATAATATTGATTTATATATGTGATTATCTAAAGCCTTTTAGATTAATTTTTGGTAGAAAAACAGTCTTCAGTGTTAGTTTCGAATTTTCGAAATGAGCTACAAGTACTGAAAATCTGCCATTAATATGGTTTAAAAATTGTGAAATTAAACCAAAAATTAATAACAAAAAAAAAAATATAAAGAGACGATAGGAATCAAAATATTAAACCTTTTTGAGTATATGTCCATCCGTCTGTCCGTTAACAGTTTAAAGAGAAAAATCGGTGTCTTTACACAAATTGTTATCGCATCGCAGTGTAAAATATTTCCTATGAAGTTAAAAAGTATATAAGAATATAGGAAGATTTTTCCCCTATAATATTCTTTGAATCTTTACCCAATGTTCTATACTTTTTATACTGCAAAGCTGGCAACTAAAAAACTTATACACAAATAGAAAAAAATTATACATAAAAAAAGAAAGATTGCATTTTTTGTTATAGAAATGTTGATTATTTTATACGATTGACATACATGTTGCATACAAATGGAAAATGTCTACAACTACATACTTATTTATATGTTTATGGCTTTGAATTTATTGTCCGTCCCAATACTGTATCTGTTTCTTCTTTTATTTAATAAAACTTTTTTTGAAAATATTTATAAAAGTAAAGTTTTGTGTACAGCGATTACAAAGCACAAGTACGAAGATAAGCTTTATTTTATTGTAAAAATAACTTTAAAGTTTTTTTTTTTTAATAACCTTAATCTGTAAATGTACGTTATTTTTTTTTTTGTCTTGATGGCAAGAAATTAAAATAAATAAACAAATTAAAGAAATCTTTAGAGTTTTGTGGCAGAATGTAGAAAAACACAAACGAAGGTTTCTGATAAAGTTTAATTGTTAAAGGGGATAGAAGAAAGAAGTGTTTTTTATTTAAATGAAATGTGAAAGAGCCATTGAATGGCCATAACACACTGTAGGTATAAAAAATGTCTTCATACTTTTCTGTAAATTTTATTGCCTGTTAAATATAACCATTTAAGCGTTTTAAAACACCACTTTTTCAAACACCTTGTTATGCACTAGTCAGCGATTCATTTGATGTTCTTCATGTTTCATACAAAAACATTACATTTGCAAACTTGTGTGTGCGATTATGTTTTTCGTATTATTTTTTTAATTTTTCTTCTTCTCGTTTTTAGTTGCCAAGTGTCGAATCAGTGTTTTCATGTTGTTGTTACTGCGGTATATTGACACTTATCCGGTGGCATTAAATAATGTCATTAATGCAACTGCTACATACATACTTGAGCTGAAAAAAAAACTCTCAACAACTTGCAGCAATCCGGGCAACATAATTGTCTACATACTAAACATGTTGCCAACAGTCGTCTGTCTTCAATTGACGGGTAAAATATTTTATTTTTTTGTTGAGTTGTGTTTGTTGGATTTGTCTTATTTTTAGCTTGTACTTACTTCGTTCAGCTCATTCTTTTCTTCTTTTTTTTTAACTTAAAATTGAAAATTTCTTTTTGCTTTATTGCCTTGAGAACGTGAGCCAGCTTAACGTTTGGTCAAGCGATAACTGTTAAAGGTGTTAAATGTTGCTGGCTATTTGTGAAATTGATTGGAAAATTGATTAAAGCAATAATTTCTTTTTATGATTTGTATTAGTTTTTAGAAACACAAATCTGGTTGTTTGGCTTGTACAGCTGGTGTTGGGAAAGTATGAGTGTCATCGGTAAAGTGATACGACTGAAACGGGAATTTAATTTTTTTTTGTAGCACAAATGAAATATGAGAGAAAATAGAGTTCAATTTTATAGGTACATTATTTAAAAGACATTAGATGTATTATGATTTTTTTGTTGCGTTTGCACTATGGGTGCATATTGTAATAGACAATGAAAATAAAATAGTAACAGCCTAAACTTTAAACACTGTTTCTCAATTTTACTTCTAAATGAGAGGTCAATTTGCTAAATTTTCTATAATTTTGTGGTCTTTTTTACATTTATCTTATACGTCTAACAGCAATCTAACAGGTGATATAAAATAGACAAAGTGAACAATGTTTTGCATTTAAGACTACTAACAGCAACACTCTCGAGCTGCTCAGAGTTGATACCCCACCACGAGAATGTAATAGACTGTATATATTTGTTATTCCCCTTGTAATCAATATTTATTTTCAAACCCATACAGTATATTCCGAATCCTTTTCGAGAAGAAGATTACTCTACATCCATCTGTCCGTCCTTGTGAGCGTTGAAATCAACTTTGTGAAGCCGCGATATATCGCAATGACTTATATGCAACATCAGCTTATTAGAAATGATTTCAAGATTTTTGGTATTTAAAATTATCAATTTCGATTCACGTATGCCTCTGTTTTCTTTTACTGAGATAGCAACAATGAAATCTGGTTTAAAAAAACAACAACAAAAGTAGGCGGTTTTGATATGCAGTTATGATGGTAAAAAATCTGAAGGTTGTTGTGCTATTTGGTATAAATTAATTGTATAGAATACGAAATTATTCGTTTGTTTACTGTACGTTGCACGGACCTGATCACACACAACCAAAAGTTATTCTGCATGATGACTTGCTATGAATCAACAACGATTAAAAATTAGCAAGTGAAAATTTGTTTTACAATCCACTTATACATACATATGTATATATGTATATACTTATAGATGAGTATCTACAGTTTTGTGTAGGATATACCAAGATTTGGAACAGCACAATATAGTGCTCTTACTTCTTATTTATATAGCCATACTACTTGGATTATTCGTAGAAAGTTATGTACAAATTTATCCAGAGTTAGCAATGGCAAATAGGTAAAAATAATTCATAAATCAAGTTTAAAAGGCTCTTAATTATCCTTTACACACAACAGTAAAGGACGTAGTGTCAAAAATCACTGCAAAAAGTTACTGCATAATTAGTTCGAATCTGACTAAGCTACAAGCACCACAATACAACTGCATTGGTATTTGTGCAAAAATTTACAAAAAAAATAAATTATTTGTAAGCTTTAGAATAACTGGCAGATTAAATACTAATAATAAATAGAAGGGCTGGACCGATTGAAAACAGAGCATTATACAAAACTTCAAATTCAAGAAGGTGTCTTAAACAAAATAAACATATTTAAAATGCACCATACCCCACAATCTTGTTTCAGTCATAACAATGCCCTACAGTCTTATGATCACTTTTAGAATTTCTAAATACCTAATGGTAAACAGTATATAAGATTCGGCGTGGCTGATTATAGTACTTATACTTGTTTTAACAATTTTAAATCTTGCTAGGAATATGTTCAAACCAAATTGAAAATTTCTTTTTAAGATTAAGTATCGATTAATTTTAATTTGGAAAGTCTTTTCTATTTGTTTTTTATTTATTTTTTTTTTTTTTTTTCAAATCAATAAGAATACAAATCATTAGTTTCCCCCAAATCTGTTTTTAAAAAACTGACACACACACAAAATAAACAATTACACTTCCCTTTCCTCTTCACAAAACAAAATACTAGCAACAACAACTAGAACAACACCAACAATTTATAGTAAACGCCATCATAAAGGAATCGTAATGACAAAAACAAGAGAAAGAAATTAATTTTAAATTTGAGTTTAACAGTTTTTTAATGCATAGAAAAATTACAACTAAACAAACGCTAAACCAGCACGAACTTTACAACAAAGAATATGGCTGGTGTAAACACTGTACGACAAAACAAAATATTAAAAAAAAAGTCATGGGAAAAAAAGCACTTAAAACGTGTCTTATCATTAGAACAAAATCTAAGAAATATTTCAATAAAAATAAGACAAGTGGGTGGTATGGGGTTGGTTACTCATTATAAAGAATTTCAAAACTAAAGGAAATTTAGAACAAACACTGTCGTGTTTGAAACTAATAATTTTTATAAATTAAAAAGTTGAACTTTAAATTAAGCACAAGCAGTATGAGTTTATTCTTTAAAAAATATTTTTTTTGATTTTAAGTGGAAAATATAATTTCTAAAACAAATATCTTAGGTTATTTAAGTTGTTGTTGCCTATAATTTCTATAACAATTTTTAATGTTAATATAAAGTTTATTACTTTTAATAATTTTGAAATTATTGTGGCATTTAAAAGGCTTTCTTTTTTAAGTTATTCTGCTTTGTCATTAATTTTATTTATTTTTATTTTTTGTGCTTGAGAAACCCCTATTTTTCTTCTTCTTTTCACTTCTTTGATAACATTAAAAATTTATTTAAAAATAAAAAATAAATTTGTTGTACCCTTTTAAAAAACATGATTATTAATTTTTATGGTCTTCTTCTAACAAGACCCACATAATTTTATTTTTCTTTAAAGTCCTGTCTGGGTAATTGTGTATTTTTTTAATTTATCAATAATATTAATAATGGTATTTTTTGAAAAACTTTATTTTTGATTAATCATCATTTAACCATAAAATTTTCTTTATTTTCTTTTTAGGTGAGTAAAAGAAAGAAGAAAAAAAACTACAACAATTGCTAACTTTTTGCGGGTATCATGTGATAATTTTCCCAAGGGTCTTGTTACTAAAGAAAAATAAGGTAAAATTAAAATGAAAAAAAATTTTTACAGTTTTTTTATTTAAATTTAAAATAATACAACCAGCTGTGATATTGAATGACTTAGATAAATATTTCCAATTAAGAGTGAAAAATGCTTAACATCATAGTCAATTAAGAAGCCAAACGTAGTATCGTTCGTTTTTTTTTTCTTAGACTACATCAGCGCCTACAACTCATTTTTCATAAAGCAAAAAAAGGTTTTTATAACTTTTTAAAGTTGGGTTGTAAAACAAAATTTTTTCTTACAAATCATGGGTTTACGACTTTCTGAAGGGTGCAGAAGGTAGGTAGGTAGGTACGTAAGGCTGGTGCAAGGTTACCCTCACACCCTCACTCGGAGACCATTACGGTCTATTGTGACGCCTTAATAGAGAGAAGTATAGAAATAGGTAGAATAGAAGGGAAAGAGAAGCAGACCAGTCCAGAGTCTCTGGCGGGAATCGAACCTGCAACCCCCTAACTAGCAGACCAGCACACTACTGACTAGTCCACCCAAGGGTGTAGAAACAGTGTTTGAAAAATTTTTTACTTACAAGTAACTGTTCGCAACATTGTCGCTTAACACAATTTGCAAATTTTAGGTGTGTTCATTTACTTTTTTATTAAATACTTGCAATGAAAAAGTAAAATGGAATTAAACAAAATTACTCTCAAAAATTTAACAAGTAGTATTCGTCTGTGCCGCATTTTTTATACCCACCACCCAGTTTTATAGCACAGAATTTATTATTTTGTAATCAGTAAACAGTAATCGCTATGGAATAATCTCTTTATACTAAAATATGTATCACTTTTTCTGTGTAACTTCGATATGCTTGTAAAAGATCATCGTAAATTTAGTCTTTCACTGAAAGTGTGCATTAAATTAGGCGTGTCAATGTAGCTTTTACTAATAAATTCAACTAAGATATTTCAATATAGTCTCTTAATCTTCCAAAATCTTTATTCATGGAGTAATTATATGAATTTAAGATAAAGCGTTATATGAGAGGTGGGCGTAAAAGTGGGCGTGTCACCTTTATTTGCTGCCATAACAATGACATTGACTAAAAAGCTATAGGTATAAAATTTCATAATCATACCTCTTATTTTGTCGGTTTAATGAGCTTTTAAATTTCATTAACAGTAGATTACGTGAAAATTAGGCGTCATAGTGGGCGTGTCGAAACAGTTTCTGCTAATAAACTCAACTCAGATATTCTATATAGAGTCCTTTATTCCAAAATCTTTATTCATAGAGAATTTTTATTAATTTAAGATTAAAGCGTTATATGGGAGGTGGGCGCAAAAGTAGGCGTGTCACATTTATTTTCAATGCAATGATTGCTAAATTTCAGAATCGTATATCTAATGTCAGTTTTATTAGGTTTTGAATTTTAAATATACCGAAATATACACTGCGCGGTATAAATTTTCGTACATTTTGACTCCTTTTCTAATGCATAGAATTAAACAACTTTCAGGAAAAATATTGTCTTTACTTGGGAAATATATATTCGAAATTTCATGGCTCGTTAATGCGTTTGGACACAATTACATTTTATTCGTTGTTGGATGGACATGGTTTTTTTTGCCCTATTCTTGCATTACGAGCAATATGTCTTCCTTATATTCCGATTTAGCCCATTTTTATTACCAAACAAACCTTGTGTATAACAAATATTCTGATAATATATGAGCTCCCTAGCTTTTTCGTTTCCAGCTCTATCGTGTTGTCAAAAGACGGACAGATAGACGGACATATCTAGATCATTATAAAATGAAACCATTACTCAGAAAATATAGACTTTATGGGGTCTTAAATGGATATTTTGAATTACAAACGGAATGGCAAAATGAAAACACCCCCATCATTTTTTTGGTGGCGGGACAACAAATTAAAGAAACATGAGTTGGTTTACAAAAATATACTTCTTGATAAACCCCCGACCACACGAGCAATATGTTTGGCAAATATTGTCACATCAACTGTCAAATTATATTGCTATCACATGATATTAGCGTGTGGACTAGGGTGATCGATTATTCCACTTTTTTAAGAAACCGGTTTTCAAATAGTTTGAAATTTTGAATTTAGAAAACACCGGTTGCTATTTTGAAAATTAAGAAAAAACCCGGTTCACCGGTTCGAATATATAAAATATAATATTTAAACAAAATATTAAAAAATATTTAAAAAAAAAGATTATAATAAAAATTATATCTAAATATGAAATTTTTACAGTTTATATACGTTTGGCTGCAAAATTACGCAATAACTGACATGAATGCAGTTGACCCATTTGGTTTTAATTATTTGAATTTAAGGACAAAAGGTACTCTTTACAAGTAAAATAAATAAATACAATAAACTAATACATAAATAAATAAGACCTTTTACAAGGCTGTTATAAATTTTTGTATCTCCTTCTGTACATTTTTTTAATGTTAAATAGATCTTTTAAACTAATATGCACTAACGTATTTTGTTTGAAATGATTTCTGTAATTTGAAACACATTTTAAAGGCTAGGGAGAAAATACAAATATAAGCATAAACTAGCTTGTTCGATGGTTTAATTGAAATTTTTAGTTGACAGACACTCAAAGTCATTAATTAAAATTAGGTTCTGGGTGAAAAGATTATTGGTTTTTCTTTATTGTTACTTTATTGTAACTTAAATGGTTTTAATTTTCTGATTTTTTGAAACTTTTTTCGTACTACATATACTATGGTACGATTAGTTACAAAGATATATGAAAATAAACTTTCAAAAATAAAAAACCGGCTATTGCGGGTAAAAAAACGGTGTATTCGATATTCGAAAAATCAACATTTAGAAAAAACCGCCAGCTGAAAGAAGAAAAAACCGGGTTTTCCACCGGTTGTAAAACCGAATCGATCACCCTAGTGTGGACCGCATAAATAGTATTAGAACACATATTTAGCAATAAATATTTGAACACATTGCTAAGCAATAATTTTTTTTGACACAAGCTGTCAAAAGCAATTGCAAAGAAAAATAAATGTGGCAACTACAGAAAAAAGAAGAAAAAATATTGAAATTACCATTCTTATTATAAAATATATACTGCCGTATTCACAAAATATATTTTAGGTTTAACGAAGGCTTATTGGACAAATTTCTGTACAACATCTGTCAAATAAGACTTTGATAAACCTGAAATATTTTTTATGAATACAACAGATAATATACATATAATGGCAAAAGATTAGTTTTAATCTAGTGGCTTTAGTGAAATTTATTTACATATATTTTTGTAAAATTTTTAATTATACAACAAAATCTAGCCAAATTTTCAATTTTATTTTTAAATATATTTACATGTTCACCACCTAGATACACATATCTGTGGCTTGAGGCTAAAAGGGCCAATGTCAAAATATTTACTTTTGAGAAAATTGCAAATGAACTTTAACTTTTAAAGATGCTTTTTATAGTGACATTGGCCAGCATTTTATTTATGAAGCTGTTCTGGTTTAAGTATGACTTTAGCTGTTTTACCATAATGAAATAGAGCAAGAAAACAAATCTAATGCAATGATTAACTCAAAAGAGCAAAAAAGTGACATTGGCCCTTTTAGCTCCAAGCCACTGATATACGCTTGAACATTGGCAATTTGACGCAGTTATACTGCCGGTGTTATAGCTTATATTAAGACATATGTAAGCAATCGCTCGTGTGGTCGGGAGCTAAGTTATTTAAAACAAATTTTAATGGACTTCATACCAGTCCGAAATGAATAAATTTTTTTTTATCATTTAGTTGTTGTTTTCCTAAAAATATCTAAAAACAGTTTCTTTCAAATATCTATTTGGTTTTCCTTTTGTTAAAACTCACAAAATATAAAACCTTTGAAAGAAAATCCTTTTCACAGTTATACATCTTAATATTTTGCTTTAAGTTAGTTTTTTGCAAGACTTAGAAAAAATTCTTAAGAAATGCCAAGAGAATACAAAAATGAATTTTCTTAAGCTTTTTCCTTCTGTTTGTTCTTATCCTTGGTCCTTGTTACATACACTACTTAACGTAAATACTATTTAGACATAATATGTTGTCCTCATCTTCGTTTTAACAACAAAATTTTGCAACAAGAAGTTTATTTTTTAGCAACGTTTTTGTCAACACCATTTTGTAATCGTTTTTTCTTTTACAAAATTATTTTTCTTGTCCGCAAAAGAAACGTATACTAGTAAGTTTGTCAAAAGAAAGAACAAAAAAAAAGCATTACTTTTGTATAAATAGTAGACAATACACATGAAATTGTGTAGAAAAAGGATTTAGTTTAAACAAGTACTTATTTACAGTTGCTTCTTTTTTATCTTTCTCTCTCAAAAGCCCTCAACTCCTGCTTAACGCCAGCTGTGCTAACACCCCGAACAAAAGGGTGATACTAAGATTCCCTCTTTCTTTTTTTTTTTGCAAAAACCATTTGATTTGTTTTATTTATGCCAGTTATAAAAAAATAAAATTTTTTTTATCTTTATGTGTATAAAAAGCAAAATGATGATTTACATTCATTGATTATATATATTTTATTTGTTTGATATGCTGGCTGGCTACTTGGCCATAGTGTGCGGCAGGGGAGAGTTGAAAAATAAAATTTATTTTATAAAACTTTTACGTTTCTCTTTCGATATATCTAATGTTTATTCAGGCGTATTGGTCGTATTTTAAAAATATTACTTTATATGTAAATCTTTTGTAATAACAAAAGAGACTTACCGAAAACGTAAAAAGATAAGCAGAAGGCAACAGAGGGTAGAACTAAAAGATTTCCGCTTTTAGTTTTAAAGAGAATTGAAAAGATTATTTTAAACTTTGTAGGTAGATTTCATTTATTTTCTTTTTTCTTCTTCAATCTTTATAGTTTTTAAATTATAATATTATACATCATGTTTCAGAGAACTACTTTATACTAAATTTTTTAGCGAAACGATGAACAGCTGCAATAAAACTTATCTAATTTGTTTGCAGCTCAATAAAGTTCACTCATTTGCCGGGAACACTTATACAGGTAGCGGTGCCAGTACAGCTGATAATTTTTTGTGTCTCAATGTCTGTCAAACTCCATATATAAAAAAAGAGAGACAAACTATACACTGAAAGAATTATGCTTCATAAATCCAATGAATCGATTTCATTAGAATTTTTTCATTGATCCAATGTAATATTTCATAACATGAATGAAATTTTACAGATTTAGTGAAATAAATTCATTAAAAGTGCCTTTATTAGATTACGTAAATATATTAACAAATTTCATTAGATTTATGAAGAAATGTTTTTTTTATTTAAAGAAATTTTTTAATTGTGACACATTTTTTTCAAGTATGAAAAGTGTTCGTTAGGATAATGAAATTTTATGAAAATTTTTTTTATTAAATTAATGAAATTCCTTCACTGATTTTGAGAATTTTTAGCATTAAACTAATAAAAGCTTTCATTAGGATAATGACACAAGTGAAATGTTTAATGAAATGTTTCATAAGATCAATGTAATTATTTCATTACCTAATGTTAAAGTTTCATAAAAACGTTGACTTTTTTCATTAACACAATGAAACATTTAATTAAATAATAAAAAATTGTCACATTTTCAATGAAGTATATTTCATCCAGTTAATGAAAATATTTCATTGATTTCATGAAATATTTCATTGCTATAGTTTTAATGAAACATGTTTTCCTAACCCAATGAAGTGTTACGTTTGTTAAATTGAAATGTAATTTTTTATTGAATTAATGGCAAAATTCATTAGACCTATGAAGAAAATTCTTTCATTGCTATCACTTGATGTAATTACACCATGAGTAATTTTATACTAACGTTAGTATGTCGTTGCAAACCTTTTCATGTGTTCGGTGAAGCAATGGTCAAGCACACTCCTTCAGTCCTTGTCCATATGATGGCATATTTAGTACAAAACTTTTTCAAGTTCTCTGCTCAAATTGCATTTGTGTCCACACAGTGAGACTAGGCTACGAAACATACATTTTTTTACATACCTGCATATAGCAAACTTCCTAGCAAATGAGAACAACAATAAAGAATTGCATGTACAAATCACATTGTACCCTTTTCCACACTTCCTTCCTCTTGCAATAACAAACTCAACTATCGTACGTCTAAGTAGTTGTTGTTAAACAAAACCGTCTTCAGTTGAAATTTCTTCGGCCAGAAACAAAAACATGTTTGTAAAAATTTTAAACTATTCATTCCTTTCAGTTAAGTAAGAATGGCAATGGAAATTTACAATTTTTAAACAAACTATTATAAGAGTTGTGAACCGTAATAGCGACATGTAGTCAAAAAACGTCAAGAAGCAACGCAATATTTTTCAGTGTAGACGGTATAGACGGTGAGATAAATTTTAAATTTTACGCAAATAATTAATTTGCTTGACAATAACATTATGCCATGCCCATTTATTTTTCTTTTTATAAATTTCGATTTTTATGAAACTTTGCACATACATTCACGCTCTTCTAATACAGTCTATTAATTGTAAAGTACTACTACACAATCGATTTTTATTAAACTTAGCGCATACTTTGAGGTCCCTTGATGATACAATTAATTGGTTAGAAATGTTAGAGATGCCACCTCCAACCATCTGAATATGAACCTATTGATATAACGGAATTTTTCAACGTTATTTTTAGCAATTTAAGGACAGTTGATTTACTTTGCTTAAAATTCAAAAATTGGGGCAGTGACACACCTAGTCAAATCAATTATTTTTTAACTGATTTTGATAAAACTGAGCACACAAATGTAGTGCCCCTAATAAAACAATTAAGAGATTGGGAAAGTAAAAAATTAAGAAAAGAATAATAAAGAAATTTTGTTTATTTTCGAACTAATCAAGATATCCTTAAACGGTTCGATGAATATACGTAAGCTAAAGTTTCAAAAAAGAGAAATAAAAAAATTTTAAAAACTGTCACATAACCGATCACGTCAGAGCCGCGTCGATGTATAAGTTTGTCGTTTCGTTTGTAATTTCTACAATATTAATTTTCATACTATAAATATATATGTTCTTAATACTGAAAAAACATATTTAGCTAAGTCCGTCTGTCCGTGTGTATGGTGAAACCAACTTTTTGAGGCACCCACTAAAGATATCAATTTGTCAGATATGATTTCGAAAATCTTGCTATTGCGAAAACATAACGAGCAATTTCTTGAAATATTTGTTACGTACATATAAAATATGTATCATTAGCAACATTTACAGGAAATCTTGGTTTAAAAGGTTAATTACTGACAAATATATCGGCAAAAAAAAATTTAAAAAAAAGTCAATTAATAGTTCAGATTATCGACTTATGTTACAGTGGAGAAAATATATAATCTCTTTTTTAAACCAACTCAAGCATATTTCATTGTACCAACCGTGTGAAGGGTTTTAAGATCCGGAACAGCCAAAGAATATAGCCCAGGCAGAAAGACAGCCAGACATAAAAAAATGTTAAAAGTGATGTTTTTAATTCTAGTTCGCTGGTTTTATACAAGGTTCATAATGTCAAGAATTTTCATGTAAAATTTAATATAAACCTTTGAGAAAATAAAGTAAAAGAATTGAACTGTATGTCGGCTGGGACTGGATTCTAAATGATCTTCGGCGATTCGCTTTAAATGTCGTTATATTGAATAATTGTGTTTGGGTTTGATCCATTTAATTTGAGATGTTTTGATTTAAACTTAACAAATTGTGGGTAATATTTAAATATATGTGTTTACCCTAAATCTCTTCTCCTGGAAACACCTAAATGCTCATAAAACTATTAAAAATAATTTAAAACATTTTTCGGGTAATTAGGAATCACTACAAAATATTAGCACAAATAATTTTATATATCAATTATTATAGTGTAGGATATTCGGCTTTGACCGAATATATTTGTTTACTTTGGATATCTAGTAAAGATGTTCTTTTTAATCCAATTTTAATTCAAAGTTTCCTTTTAAAGTTATTTTAATGTGACTTTAAAAACCATCATCAAAATCCGCCCTGTTAATAATTATAACATACAATTAACAACATGTTTCTTTGTTAATTTTTTTTTTTAAATACATAAAAAATTCCTATTTAAATTTTAACCCCAAATTATAAAAAAATAGCAGCAGTTTTATAGCAATAAGTAGCATATTTCTTTATTCATAAGTCAGCTACAACATCAACAATGATAATAATAACGTTTTAATGGCATGAGATGAGAGTGTATATGGTGACATATGGAAAAATTCCCACACATAGATAAAACATTATAATTAAATTGTTTAGACAGACAGACAGAGGGAAGGACAGACAGATACAACACTACAAATACTACTAATACGAAATTGCAAAAGATACTCAAACTGAGTATGCTTAGAGCACAAAATCGCTACTATGGAGGAAAAGACAGACAGACACAGGGTCTTTAGTGTTGTTCTAACATCAGAGGGTGCGTTTATTTTTAAGATTTAAAAAAATTATAATAAAAATTCATTATGTCTGAGTTTGAGAGTAAAATATGTTTTGTTATTCCAACAAATCAGCGTTTTTTTTTCTTCTTTCGTTTTTGCTAAAAGATTTTTTAAATTTATCTAAGGGTTCCCCTTCTTTTTGTTTTGTATATATTATGGTTGTTTGGCGAGATGTCACTTTTAAGAGAAGAATGTCAGTGTTTTTAAAGTGACATTTCCATAAACATTGCATTAATGCGTTTTACATTAAAGTGCGTGTTAAAAGGCACACAAAGGCAGATAGTCGGACAAACAAACAGACAGACAAGCAGCCAAAAAAAAAAATAAATAAAATAAATACGCAAAATAAACAAACAACAATTCACCCAAAACCACTATATAATAGAAACTCGCAAAAGAAACAAAATATTCTCATTAACACTCACTCACTAAGTGCATTGAGATTCATTTAGGAATTTTTTTTTTTTTTAATTTTTATTTATTCATACATCAAACCAAACAGTCAATCAAAATCCATCAACCACCACTTTGGTTTTAATTTTAGAGACCGTTTTTTTTTGTGTGTTGAAACCGAAGAAACGATACACTGTGGTAGGTAATAAATTTTAGGCAAACATTGTCCATTATGTTGTAATACATTATTGGATTTGGTTGTTGTTTTTATTGTTACTGCTGCCGTTTATGTTATTGTTGTAGCTGTCATTTCTTTAGACTTTAACACTTGTCATTATTATCAAGCGGCAGTGCTTAAGGAATACCCTAAATGCATTAAGTGGGTTAATAAAGTTTTTTAAGTAGACAAGTTTTTAAACACATTTTTAAAAAGATGGATGGGTTTTTATTTTAATTTGTGAGAAATTGAAAATACTTTGTTGGTTTCAAAAATTTTAGCGCTATTTATTTGGGAAGTTAAGTGGTGCCAACCAAAATTAAACGTGTAAAAATGAAATAACATATTTTTATTGTGAAACAGTATCTATTTTTAGTCCTTCAGTGAAATTGTGACTTCTTTCTTATGACGGCTGAAGGTCAAACCTAAAAAGAACTAAAATAAGTATTTGTGTTTTAAGAATTATTTTATAGCGTACACCTATTTACAGTCCAAAATCAAATGTTATTCTTTGGGAAACCATATTCAGCTTATTCGTCGTTATTAGTTTCTTTAAACTCTGTCTCATAACATATTTAGCCCTATCTGATTTATCTGATTTTAAATAATAAAGTACATACTGAAACTAGTAGCATGTTAGAGAAAACCATGTAACTGCTGTGCTGAATCTTGTACACCCTTCTCACAGCTTTTGCCATCACGTTTATGTATGGAAAGGTATGTACTAGAAACGGCTTGCTTTTGTTGTTGTTTAAGCTAAACGATAATCAACATTTTAATTGACATTTTTTCTTTCAAAAATTTGTTTCGCTTATATCTTTGTTGGTAATTGGCCCATTAAAATCATCTTAACAGGTTGCCTAAGATACAAAACCAGACTTTGTTTGAGTAAAAACACGAGAAAATCGTTTGCCTTCGCCCATATCTCAGTTCATAATGTGCCCACATACTGATTTTCAATAGCAAAATTCTCAAGATAAATTAATTATATAATATAAGAGACTGAAGTTGGGACTTCAAAAAAATGATCTCAACATTCTCACGACTGGAACTATGATATTGTTACAAAGTAAGAAATAAACAAGCAAGAGAGCTACATTTTATCTGATAATACTTTTCATCACCATCATATACACAGGTATAATGCCCACATCGTAGTTTAACCTTGATTTCAGAGTTCATGTTACGCCATCTATTTTATTATTTCCGACGCCATCATTCATTTTTAAATTTTAAATGGTTAACTGTGCTCTTCAAGTCAAGCCCTTTAAATTTGATACCCATATTGATGGATTTTCCGCCGTTTTGTTTTAGACGCCATCTTGGACTTTAACTTTTGTATTATCTACTGTGTTCTACTGGCAAAGTTCTTTTATTTGATACTGCTATTGAGGGGGTTGAAGTAGATGTATTTTAAATAACTAGACTTGAACTTTATATAAATTACTTATACGCCATTTTGTAGTGGCGCTCATCTTGTATTTGATATTTTTATATAGTGTATTATATTTTGCTAGTCAAGCCCTTTTTTGATACCAATTACGTTTCTCGCCGTTACCTAGAAGCTGAAAAAATCGATTTTCGTTTGTCAATTGAAAAAAAAAATCACATAAGTACTTGTGTTTTTGTGCTTATGTCTCAGTAAGTTTAAAACCGATTTGTTAGCTTTTCTCGCCAATAACTTTCAAGGTTATGGCTTGTATTCTGGTTTCCTTACAATGTCCAAAAATTAATAATGAGCTTTAATAAACATTATTTTTCGAAATTATTTTTGCCTATAACTTTGTCGGTTAGTAACCGGTTTATCCAAAATTTTTGCAAAAAACCCTTAGATTTATAACGTACCTATAATTAGTAATAAACGTGGCTATAAAATAGGCTCTTAGATGCTGATTTTTGTGGTAAAAATATTTTTTTTCTGAATTATTTTTGCCTATAACTTTGTGGGTTAGTAACCGGTTTATCCAAAATTTTGTCAGCAAATCCTTAGATGCATATTGTACCTATAATTAGCAATAAACGTTTATATAAAATTGGCTGTTAAAAGATGATTTTTGTGGTAAAAATATGGGAAAAAACAGAGGCAGTCGTGCTGATTTGCTCATATCTCAGAAAATTATGGGGCATTTGATCTTGATGTAAATAGCGATTCATACGTGGATATTTTTAAATGATTGATACCATAAACAGATCTGAATAATATATGAAGTTGATTTCAACCAAAGCACGGACAGACGAACATGGCTTAACCGACATCCCTAGTAATAAGCATTCGGAAATCAATTTTGTAGCAAATACAAACGGAATGACAAAGTTATATACGTACACCCTTGGCACTGCAGGTGAAAACGTTAATAAATAATATTTTTTTATCATAAACAATTTTTAAAAAATTTTATACATTGAAGCTGTTATTAATTCTTTAAAATTAGGCATACAAATCATGAGTCAGAAATGGCAGTTTTGTTTTTAAAGCAAACAAACTATGTATTTTTCAAAATAATTTTCTAGAAGCTGTTGTGTATTATTAAACGAAAAGGAAAAAAATTAATACCAACTTACATTCCAAGCAAAAACTCAAACTGAAATTTTTGACTTAAGACATTTTTGTCCAACACCAAAGAATAAATATATAAGTTATGAAAGTTAAAAAAAAACTTTGTGCTGTGTACTGAAAATGTATTGCAAATTTTCTATAAAGAGATTTTTTTAATATTAAAGTTTAATTTTTCCTGTCATTGTGCAACAAATTAAAAGAATTGTGCAAAGAAAAAAACAAAGAAGTTCTCGATGTCACTTAAAAAAAATAAGAAGCAAAATATGGCAACAATACACTATAGAAAAAATTTCTTGTTAAATTTATTATTTATTTAACACTTGTGCTTTGTTAAACCTTCACACATAATTTTACCTTTTATTTGCCATTAGTCTACTTAGGCAACAATAAGTGTCTTGAATGTAGGTGTTGTTTAAGTCTTTAAAATTTGTATTTCGTTAAAACTAATTACAGTAATTTGTTTTCTTCACACAAACTTTGTTGTTATTATTTACAGTTTAAAATTTCAACGGGCGATAACATATGAGGTCAACTATTTTTATACATATATTTTTTTATGTTCTATATGTATGTTCTTCTCAAGATTTTTTTTTATTAAATGAAATCTGTTCAACACGATTATAATGATGATGAAAAAACTTGCTGTTACTTAAAAGAGAGATAAGCGTCTTTTAACACAATATTTGTTATTTTAATCTTAAAAAAATAACAAGCAGCGAGAGTAACTAATTAATACCATTTTTATTTAAAATTGTTTAAGCAACTCTATTTATTTTCTTTTTATATTTTTTTTTTAATCTTTTTTGGATTGTAAAAAAAATACAACAATCATACTGGAAAACTTTATTTAGTTTAAATGTAAATAAGGTAAACTTGAAAGAATTATAAAAATATAATTACCCGCATATTTTTAAACAAAACTTTCATACAAATTTTTAACACGAGTTGAACCCGGTCCGCATTACAGGCCCCATACAATAGTTTTGTATATTATTCATTTTAAGATAAATTTAGATATCTTTGTTAGTTAAAATTAATAGCCTATTATGGTAGTGTAGTTTCTTTAATATTTTTACTTCTTTCGTATGCATGTATGCATTTATTGCTTGCCAACCTTTTAGTAACATTTTCAAACCCATTGTATATAAAATGTTTATATTTTTATACCCTTCACACAGTGAAAAAGGGTATATATAGGTTTGTCATTCCGTGTGAAATTTCTACAATTTTCATTTCCGACCCCATAAAGTATATATTTTCTGAAAGCTTATGAGTAGGGGAGTCAATTAAGCCCTGTCAGTCTGTCAGTCTGTCCGTCTGACCGTCTGTCCGTGTGTATGTTGAAATCAACTTTTTGAAGCCCCCCGACATAGGTTGGACCCGGGTAAGGTATTAAAATATCAGAAATATTCGGGAGTAGATCGGTATGGAAAATCAGAAACATCGGTACATAAACAACTGAAATATGAGCAAAAACTTACGACCACCTCGATTTTTTTTCCACAAAAACAACATTACAACAACAACATACATACATACAAACGTGTATACTGGTTAGGGAAAACGTGGCTTCGAATCCCAGCTGAGCCAAAAAAAAATTTTTTTTTATATTTTTTAAATTTTTTTTTTTATTTTTTTTTTTTTATTTTTTATTTAATATATTATATATATTTTTATTATTATTTTTTTTTTAAATTTTTTTTTTTTAATTTTCTTTTTATTTTTTTTTTTGTTTTATATATATTATATATATAATAATTTTTTTTTTAAATTTTTTTTTAAATTTTTTTAAAATTTTTTTTTTATTTTTTATTTTTTTTTATTTTTTTAATATACATACGTGAATTTATAATTTTACAATGGGATGTTTTTATATATGTATGTTTTTATATGTATGTACGTATTTCATATGCGATGAATGGTACACAAACTACTGTTATTGCATGACTACATGTTGTGAAGGGTATATAAGATTCGGCACGGCCGAATATAGCGCTCTTACTTGTTTGTTAAACATAAGATATTATCTCGCGATAAAAAGTATTATATATGTTAACCCAGGCTTACAAGTACTTTCATACTAAAATTTATCAAAATTCATCCAAAAGCTTTTGCTCCAACAGTGTTCTGGTAGAAGTACAGAAAGACAGCCGGACAAAAATTTAAAAAAGTGTGGTTTTAAATTCTAAGTCGTTAATTTTATTAATCGGCATTAAAATTATAAGAAAAATATTTCATTTCAGACATAATTTTTTTTAAATGTTATTATATGTATAGAATTAAAATATATAAAAAGATCAGTTAAAGATCAGTTACAATATACTGTTCACCACAGTATGTACAATATAGAATTCTTTGTTCTGAGTTTAATTGTGATTTTACCAAATCTTAGATATTAGTCAACCGCAATTTTTATATATTTTAAGCATTTTTTTATTTTTAAGTATGATTTGTGTAATTTGGACTTATATTACAGCTAACACCAATTACACTGTACACCAAAATCATAATTTTTTTACAAAAACAAAAGGTATCGATACTTGATATTGTTAGTGGGGTTCAAAAGAAATGTACTTGAAAGGGCGTATTAAAAGTTAGCATGTTTCTATTGTTCACATGATGTACATCAGGCATTAATTTCTGACTTAACCCTTGAGTCCTAATCATCCGTTTACATCCGTTTGAACTTACGATCGTCAATTCGACAACGACTTTTTCTTTAATTTTTTTTTTATAAATTAAAATAATTTTTTCTTTACAAAATCAATATTACTTATTGGACTTTGAAAACTCTAAAACTGCTTATAGCAAAAGCAACTCTGAAACTAACGCTACACAAAATGTAAGCATGATCGTCGCATTCAATAGGCAGAAAAATAGTAACAGGAAATTTTCGACAAATTAACGAACGTTCGTACTCTACGGTTAATGAAAAAATTGAAATTATTTACCAAATGTGAACGTAGCTTAAGAATATGTAAGTATGTGTTATGGGCGTTTAGTTTAAATTCCTAAAAGATATTTTAAAGGATATGTGCAAAAGGTCAGTTAATTTTTCTAAATAACTTACGCCTACAAATAAATATTAAGAAATAGAACAAAATGAATAGTTCAATCAAATGAGTAGTGCGCTATCAAAATATTTATTTATTACGTTTCTTTTGTTCCGAACACATCATCCATTTCTGCGAAAAAGAACACACATTTTTCAGTATTGTTTTTGTTGTATTTCGCATCCTTCAGTCTCCCTCCTTCATTAGCACTGTATATAAATACAGAGTATTTAATCTATCTTTAAGTACTATTTCTTAGTACGTGTTGTTATTTATTGCGTTGTATTTTTGGGTTTTTTGAACAAATCATTAATAAGAGATTGAGCACAGTGTCGCCAAATATTTTCGTAGATTAAATTAAGAAATCAATACATGAATGAGAGACACTGCATTTTGTGAAAAAATTAAGGTTGTGATTGTATTTTATTAATATAAATTTTCTCCTCACTATACAATAAATTGTTTTATCGAAAGTCCACAGATGAGTTACTATACATATATCGTCGGTCACAGGTTGACAACTCTTAACTCGTAAAAAAACCGAATCCGATTTTTAATGCCAAAGGACGGTGTTTGTTCTTCTGCATGTTAGTACGTTTCATTTATATTAAAAAATCATCTTACAATAAATATCTCCTTCTAATTTTGGTGTTTTCATTTACTTCCAACACGGTTTATTAACGGAGTAATAACGTTTTTTTTGTCTCCTGAAAAGCACAAAAAAACATGTAACGAGTTGTCAACCTGTGACCGACGCTATGTTAGTGTTCGAATAAATAAATTTTACCTTTTTTTTTTTTTGATATATGGTTCACTTTTTTCCCATAATATATAAATAAAAAATTTTATTTTTAGCACTAAAACATAATTTTAATCCCTATTTTGTTAAGGATTTTTAATTTTCTTTTCACTTTTTTGTTTGTTTTTTTTATGAAAAAAAAGTTCATTACTTAACCCCCCAATGCCCAAAAAAAACCAAACATCAATCATTGTTTTACATAATATTGAAATTTTCAGAAACAAAATAAATACATATTTACATTAAAAATCATCTGAAAAGTATAAACAATCACATTTCACTTGTCACTTTGACATTTAACACACACATCCATATACGAACTGATGCTAAAAAGAGTAAGTGTGTGTCAAGAAGAGTCAACAAAAAGAGAAGAAAAAAATATTTTAAGTGCTAAATGACAACATACATCATTGAAAATGTAAAAACCTTATTTGAGTAGTTTTACCAGCATTTTTTAAATATAAAAAAGAAATTATCACTATAAAGAGTAATGAAAAGAAGACGTAAGGGTTGTGGAAAGAAAGAAGTATATGTAAGTAAAAAGAATTTCATTAAAAATATATGTACGCTCGTATATAAATACATACATACAAACGTATATGGAAATATAAAAAAAAATATATATAAACATATTTAGTATTTTTGTGGTTTAAGAACTTTCGGTCTAAATAACTCCAGACGAAAGCAAAACATAAGAAAAATATTAAAGCCTCCACTGTGTGTATTAAGCTTTAAAGTGTTGATATATTTTAGCTGAACTTATTGTATTAAAAATTAAATCTACATAACCTAAATACTTTTCAGTAAAAAATTCTATTAAAAATATTTAAAAATGAAAATTTTGAATAACAATTTGTATCCCCGATAATCTACGCCAATAGCCATCGTTATGTTAAACTCACATGGTCAAAATCATTTCAACTTCCCATTCATCGTTAATTGCAAGGTTATGACCTTTTATCATTTTAGATATGACCCATAAAGCTCTCCAGACATTAACATTTACTAGATGTAATGGCGTTTTCACAATGTTTTATGCATCTGCTTGAAATAAGGCAATTTCTCTTAATTACATAGCGATTTTTACAAAAGTGTACTTCATCACTTAAATTTAAATGAGTAAAAGCGATATTTATGCCCTTTTTATACATTCTAATTAATATATCGTCGGCTTAATATGCAAACCTGCTAAGTCCACTTTTTAAGATTTTGATGCCGTGTGGTAGAGAAAGATATACATCGACAAGCCTGCAGTTTTACTTCAATTTAAGTCTTATAGATGTGTAAAAAGGTTTTATAAGAAAAACTGCTAAATATTCCCACAGAAAAATTTTTGTAAGAAAAACTGCTTAATCCATTTTGTGATGCAGTTTAATTTCCAAGCCGAGGTAGGGCTTAGCCTGTCCACGGGTTATTCAAAGGCCTACTTTAGACAACACTAAATTGCTGGTTGGTTTGAACAAAAAATCACAATTCTGTAGAAAGGAAACCTTCGTCCGAGATGCCAGTGATTACCGGGAAATGTTCAAAGTATGAGATCGTATTAAGATGAATATAAAGAAAATGCGGTAGGCCTTATATTTGGGTATGATAGGTTACGAGTTAGTTTCACAACAGATATAAGGAAGACGCGGTAGGCCTTTTGTTTGGTAACGATAGATAACGAGTTAGTACTATGGCGAATCTAAGAAAAATGCGAAATGCTTTATATTGGGATACGATGGATTACGAACGAATATAAGGAAAATGCGGTCGGCCTTATATTCAGTAACGACAAAAATATGAGTTAATTTCTATAAATAACACAAAGAGCATTCAGAGGGCCTTGCGTTTGGCTACGGTAAAATACGAGTTAGTTGATAGGATGAATACTTAGTTTCGGCTACGGTGAAATACGAGTTAGTTGTTAGAATGAACGCAAGAGAAATTCGGAGGACTTTGTAATTGGCTACTATAAGAAATACGAGTTAGTTTCTACAACGAACACAAGGAAAAGTCGGAGGGCCTTGTATTCGTCTACAACAAAAATACTTTCTTTAGTGTTTATTAATAACTCTTATATTTCTGTGGCTTGGAGCTAAAAGGGCCAATTTCACTTTTTTGCTCTTTTGAGTTAAACATTGCATTAGATTTGTTTTCTTGTTCTTTTTCATTATGGTAAAACAGCTCAAGTCATACTTAACCCAGAACTGCTTCATAAATAAAATGCTGGTCATGATAAAAGCATCTATAAATGTTAAAGTTCAATTCCAATTTTCTCAAAAGTAATAATTTTGACATTGGCCCTTTTAGCTCCAAGTCACAGATTTTTATACTAACAATTAATACGATTTTTATTTTTGTAGATTATAGTCAGGCATGAAGAATGCCAAAAAATAAACCAACTATATTTTTGGTTTTCCTCTCAGGCTACAAATATTAAATATGAAAATTTTTTTGTCTCTTCTGAAAATTTGCAGGTTGCATATTAAGCCGACGATATGTTAAACAAAGTTTTGCAGTTTCAAAAATATTATTCATAATTTTTTAATGTTTTTTTATTTGTATAAAAGCTTTAAAAATATTCTAGAAAAATTGTTTTTTAAGTTTTTCTTTCTCAAAAAAATTCTACAGAATTTTGATCTTTTTAAAAACTTTTGTATGCATTTTCACTCACTTCCATTATCAAGGTTCTCGTAAATTGCACAGTGTGAAAATTCCCGATTAAAATTTTTGGTTCATATAGATTTTATGTGCTGTTTTTAGAATGCGAACGATTACTTTGAGTGAAAGTTTTGCGTGTAATTTGGTTTTGTTACAATTACAAATTACACGCAAAACGTGCTCTTTAGGTAATTGTTTGCATTCCAGAAACAGCACATAGATTTCGCATTGTCAATTCCAAGGCGAATTCATACAGGTGAAATTATCAGCCCAGCTGATGGGGAAACTTCTTGTCAAAATTGGTTGAATTCGCCTTGATTTTATTTATTATTGCAGGGATAGGAAATGTGATTTTGGTTTCGATATTAAACAATTAACTTGATTGTACTTTTTTGATAATAAATGTGCTAAATTCATGTATAAATATATGTTGCTTTTGCGTCATTAGTAATGTGTTTAAAAAATTTGTATCCTTTTTTAATGAAATTTTATTATATTTAATATGTAAAAACAACTTTTCCATCCCTGATATACGAATTGGCCTTGACATAAACCATCCCCGAAAAATTTGTTTTGTTGTATCAATTCGCCATTACATATACCTTATGGATATGCCTTGGTCACTTCTATGTAAATAAAATGACAAAAATTTGTAAACAGGTTTCTTTAAAATTTTTCAAAATATTTTACATGTAAGCGATTGATAATAGTGCGGAGTTTTTAAAGCAGGCATAGTCAGAAGTAATTTTTTCAGAGTTTTTAAACTTGGGAATTTTTAAAATTATTCACAAGTTTGGAACTTTCTATGTGGAATTTTATTCCTGATAAACTTATATATTTAATAGTGAAACACAATTGAAGCATGACGAGTTTTTTACATTGAAAACAAACCTAAATAAATCGTGAGATAAAATCTGTTTTATTTTTTTTCAGCTGCGAAAATTTCGATTACAGCAGCACACATGCAAGAGAGTAATGCACGCGATCTCAAACACAAATCTTGTATGCAACGCATTTGTGGAGTGAAAACCTTCCACTTGCATACAAAAAGTAAGCGAATTTTTCATCCCATAATTAGTACTCCCCAAAATACATTGTTAGATGGCAGTAGGCGGCTCAAGTATAATCTTGCTTACTTTGGGGACAGGTAGAAGACTTCTTGAACACTACTTTAGACAAATTCTAACATGACATTCATAGCACCACACTAAGGATAAGATGTGATGTAGTATGCAGTGTTCGCCGCGGTTATATTCGCATTATATTTCATACATTTTGTAAGCAAACCAATTGGTGAACTAACAGGGTGTCATAATTTTCTAAAATTTACAAATGTTGAAAAAACATTTTTGAGTTCATTGTAAAATATTTCAAAAATTATGAAAATATCACAATTAAAAATCAAACAATAAACTGGCACAACTTAGAGTTAGAGGCTTTGTTTTCTTTAGCAGCGATATGACTTAAAACTGCGGACATATTCTGTTCATTGTTTATGCGAAAGTAAAATTTAAAATCAAATATCTTACGAAATTTTTTCTAGAGATCAATTACAACAACAATAAAATGAAAATAAGAAACTCTTACATAATTCTCTTAGGCGAGAACATAAAAATAAAATTTATTAAAAGAAAATAAGCAAAAAAGTAGCATTATTAAGTTTAATAGTTCTTCTTTTTTTTTTTATTATTAATTTTAATACGTCTGATTTATTTACAACAAACACGCAATTTCTTTATTGTTACTGTAAATTGTTTACAGTCAATCGTATAATATAAACCATGTTACGCTTTATTCTTATTAAGTCCACATATAACAAAATCTATTGTTATTTAATGTTCCCTTACAAGTTGAGGGGTGTTGACTTTTGTCATTCGATTATTTGATTGTCATCATAATCAAGTTGATAAACGTTTGACAGGCTTAACAGAAAAGAAAAACAATTATATAATATTCTTATTACTCCAACTCACACTCTCGTTCTATTACTATTTCTTAGCTGTCCATGATATTAATGATTCACTAGAAATACCGTAATTTATGCGGGCCCAACAGTGTGTCAGTAAACTTTTTTATGCGAGTGTTTATTAGTTTTTGTTTTTTAATGGAGTGCAAGTGATTAAAACAAATGATTGTTGGCTGTTTGCGTTTAAATTTATTGTACCTATATAATATATATTTATTTTTTTGATGTTTTTTTTTGTTTATTTGAAATACAACTTAACTACTGCTTAAATATCTGGTATAATTTTGTATATTTATTTAGTTAATTTCGTTGCGTATTGTTTGTTTATCTATTTTTCGATGTTATTGCAGACATTCAGCTGGAAATTTATAAAAAACAGACAAAAAATTTTTTGTTAAATAAGTTAAAGTGAAATTAATTGTTTGCAAAGTGCTGTACATTAAACACATAGACGACGGCAAGCAACTGACTTCAATCTGTCAAAATAAAAATGCACACGCTTATGTGAACACAAGTGCACGACCACCGTTGTTTCAGTAGACAACTTCTATATTGGTAGGCTGCATTGAATGGATCCAGTACTGGGAATATATTCAAAATTTTAAAATAAATGTGAGCATACAACAATTTTTATTCTATTTAACCAAAAAGAGCATCGTTAAAAAGTGTTAAAAAAATATTTTTTTATATACATAGCAAGGCATAATTATTCATCAGGTAGTCTTGTTTCGTCAGCTGATTATTTTTTTTTTCACTTTAAATTTTAGCTGTCAAAGTCTATAGATAAAAAAAATTTCTCTCCTCTCTAATTTGTTTAAAATTTTTTAATTTTTTTACACAAAAATACTAGAGTAAAATTATTATTTTTTCAAACAAAATTCATGGCTCATCGCAAAAACGCCAAAAAAAATTGCAACTATTTTTTAAATCGCTGTCGCCAAATCGAAAATTAAGGCATCAAACAGGTTTTAAAATCGCCAGTTTTGGCAAAAAAAAAAAAAAAAAACAGCCGGATCTGGCAAACCAAGCCTGGTGCCAAATTACGGCATTCGATCGCGATTAAAATTTTATTTGAACGATCGAGTTCGCTGGGCTTTAGGTATAGAGATTCAAATAAGAATTTTTAAATTTCGATCACGTTCGAATGCCGTAATTTGTTCCCTGGTATTTGTAGTCGTGTAATTGGCAGCTTGTTGCTGCTTACATTATCATTTATATTTATTTTATTTATTTATTTATTTATTTATTTATTTATTTATTTATTTATTTATTGCTTTAAATATTATCTATAATTAACCTTAAACCATTTATAAGAATACTTTTGTTAAATTTACACTACAATATCACATCTCACACTCCTTTAAATTGTCCACAATATCTTCGCCCTGACTGCTCATTCCTCTACCTTTTGCAATTTCAAGTACACACCCCCCTTAGCTGTCAACACAAATGTTTTCTCATCAAACTCTAAGGGTACCGGGGTCTTCGGCGAGAGGGTAAAATGGAAATTTTTCATAAGCAATGCTAAACCAATCATTGCTTGCATTTTACCAAACCGTAAGCCAATACAATTACGTGGTCCTTCGCCAAATGGCAACCAAGCCATTGAATGTCGTTTGGCTATTTCGTCAGGAGTAAAACGTTCCGGTTTAAATTCCGATGGATTGGGATAAATGTCAGTATCATGATGAATGGCATCGATGGGTATAATGATTACCATACCTTTTTCGATGATATACGGCGAATTGGGTACTTTGTAGTCGTGGAGAGCTTTACGCATAGTTATGGAAGCAATTGAGTATTTGCGCATGGTTTCTAAAATAGAGGGAAAAAATAAGTAAACTTAGCTTTGTGAAAAAAATATTTTAAATAAAAAAAGCTTTTGTACGCTTTTTACAAAAAAGTTTTTTAAAAGAAGCCTTTAGTGAAAAAAAAAACTTTAATACAACTTTTCATGAAATGGTTTTATAATAAAGCTTTTTAATAAAACTGTTGGTACCACAAATGTTTGTATTAAATGTATTCATTAAACAATCTTCCTATCAATATATAAAAGCTCTTTACAAAAGAATTTTGCCTAACAACTGCTCATAAAAAAGCTTTTAATTAGTGAGCTGTAATAGAAAAGCTTCATAAAGCTTTATAATAAAATTTGTTGCTCCTTTTGAATTTTTTAATTGTCAAGCATAAACATTTTATTAAAATTATTTGCTTTGGAAAGGTTCTATAAATATATTAATAAAAAATTCTAAAAAACAAGCTTTTTATAAAAAAGCTTTGTTGAAAAAATATTCATGTGATAAAGCTTGGTATAAAAAAGCTTAAAATTCAATTTTTTATAAACTTTGGTGTAAAATGCTTCTAAAATCAACTAAAAGAAATTTAAATTAAAAAATAACTCAATATAACAGCTTCTAGGGAAAAAGCTTATTTAATAAAAAAAATATTAAATTTATTTTTATTTATGTATTATCATTTATATAAAGAGCGTTGTGAAAAATTATTAAAAACCTATTTATAAAACAAAGCTTATTATTTTTGTAGTACAATTACTACAAAAGCTTTAACGAAAGAACTTTTTATATAAAAATGTTTATCATATCTAAGCTTTTGTAATAAAGATTATAACAAAAAAAAACTTGTAATAAAAGTAAGCTTTGTCTTAGGATTTTTTTAAATTAAATTTATCTTTTAAGAAAATTCTTTAGCCTTGAGTTCATGCTGTAACTGTAAAAGCTTACCGTATAATATCTGTTGCAAATACTTTAGCTCCTTCACTCCTTCATACGTCAGCACATTGTTATACTTCTTAAGCACACCAGAAATCTCCTGTCTGGCTTTTTTTTGCATGTCCTGATTAATGGCCATCTCGTACAAAGCAAAACCCATGCTACTGGAACTGGTCTCGAAGCCAGCCAAAAAGAAAACAAAAGCCTGGGCTGCTATATTCTCTAATGACAAACCCTCTGTGTCATTGCGATTTTTCAGATCTATTAATAGATTCATAAAATCGTTCTTTTGCACTTTTTCACGCTCACGATACTCTACCGTTTGTTTGACCACAGTCATCATAAAGTCCGTCACATCTTTGGGAGCAAAGGCAATGCCAAGCTTGCGTGCCAAGTTAGGATAGGCCTGGCAAAAAGAAAACACCAAGCGTCCATGACGTCGGGTAGTAAAAGCTTTTTTACCCATTAAACGAAATTGGGTATTGGGATCCTTTAAACTATTGCATTCTAGGCCAAAGGCACAGGACCCTATTACGTCTGTGGTAAAACGGGCTAACAGTTCACGAATTTCTAGACCTTCTTCAGTGTTGTTGCTTTCTAACAGCTGCGACAGCACTTGCACAAATCTCTCACCCACTTCTACCACACAGGGAAACATAAACTTCATTTTGCCTGAAGTAAAGGTGGGTGTCAGCTTTGCTCTCATGCTCTTCCACTTGGGACCATCCAAGTTAAATAGATGCGCCGAAAGGGGATCATCCTTTTCATTGTAATAATTTCCACGCGCAGCAAAATCATTGAAATCTGTTATCAACACCTGTTGTATTAAATCTAAATCCAAAAGCACGACAGCTTTGCGTAAGCTCAAATAAAAACCGCCAAACAAGGCTTTTCCTTTATACTTTTGATAGAAATCGTAGAAAGGCTGTTTCAATGGCTGTGTCTTGCCCACCTGACGCATGTTTCCCAAAAAAATATCAGGTTTTTCATAAACCACATTACGTTGTTCCCAGTACGAATAGTGACGGCGTATGACAACGTATAGTAGTGTAATTAAGGTCAGCAGCAAACAACAGAAAATTTGAAAAAATTCCATGCTGAGATTTTTAGTATTGGAGCGTCACCAGCAGAGTAGTTGTTAGTTGAAACGAGAACTTTATCAGACTGAATAGGACAGAGAAAAAAGAGATGATTTTAAAATGAATTGTAAAAAGAAAACATTTCTAGTTTGAAAATGTAAACTCATATCAAGCGATTGTAATTTGTAAGAACTCAGGGTTGCCAAGTAAAAATTATTGTTTTATTTTGAAGAAATTTTGAGAAAATATTTTTTAGTCAACAAAATAATTCTTAATTTTAAAAATAAAAAATTAGTTTAACATTTTATAGTTTGTTTTGACTTTTTCATTTAAACTTTGCTTTTTTATTTTAAAAGCTTGGCAGTCCTTATTTTGTATCTTCTTATATTTTTCGTATGTTTTTTTTATCGGTTTTAGTTCCTCTATCTTTTAATTTAATTTTTTTTGTTGTTTGCCTGTACCTCTTTGTATGTTTTTTTCACATTTGTTTACATTTTGCAATGAACTTTAATTTGCTTTAGCTTTTCAAACTCTGCCAGCTGATACTATTGTCATTAATTTTTTTTATACGATTTTTTATTATTATTGCATTTCATTTGTTTGGAATATTGTTTTAGAATACTTTTTAGTGTCAAGTCACTGTGATTTACTTTTCAAGCTTTTTTACATTTAAATAACGGTTTGGGGGTTAACAAACTAGAAATTTTTGCACAATATTTAATATTCAGTCATTTATGGTCGCTAATGTCGGTGTGTCATCGAGGCTAGACATAATTAAAAAGAATATTATGCGAATAATTAATTATAAAAATTTAGATGTTCAGATTTGTTTTCATTAATTTAACAAATAGCTTTCAATTTTTTTAATAGGATTTAAAAGTATTTAGAGCAAAAGTATGAACATAGTCTGATAAACAGTATAAGTATTATAATATAAAAAATCTAAGTAGAAAAAAACTCAGTGGAATTTATTTAAGAAAAATAAAATTTCAAGATTATTATTTTAAAATTTTTTATATAAAATTATAAAAAAATTTTTTTCGTCGAAAACGTGTTTTAGTAAAAAAATTTTAATGAAAAATGTTTTATAAAGAACATAATTATAATTTAACACCTTAAAAGAAACTTTCGTGTGAGTAAAAAAATATTTTTTTTATTATTTTTATTTTTTTAGAAAAAAATTTTTTTTTTAATATTATTTTTAATATTTTTTTTTATATTTTTTTAACTGTTTGAGAAAACTTCTTTCCTAAAAATAAGTCACATAGAAATACATTCTTCTTACAGCGGCCATCGTTGTGTGAATTTAAAAATTAATTTTAACACAAGTTAGTTAGTGAAGTTGACTGCAGTACATTTGTATATTCAAGGCATATTTATTCATCAGGTACTCTTGATTTTTCAGCTGATTATTTTTTTCATCACTTATTTTAAATTTCAGCTGTCAAAATGCATAAATAAAAAACTATTTTCTCTCTTTTCCAATTTATTTCAAATGTCAAACTTCATATATAATAAATATAAACAAAAAAATTCTCTCCGAACTGCAATTACCTGATGAATAAATATGCCTTGGGGTAAGACATGGTAATCAAATTACTGTTACTGTAAATTGTTTACAGTCAATCGTGTAACATAAACCATGTTACGCTTTATTCTTATTAAGTCCACATATAACAAAATCTATTGTTATCTAATGTTCCCTTACAAGTTGAGGGGTGTTGACTTTTGTCATTCGATTATTTGATTGTCATCATAATCAAGTTGATAAACGTTTGACAGGCTTAACAGAAAAAAATAATTATATAATATTCTTATTACTCCAACTCACACTCTCGTTCTATTACTATTTCTTAGCTGTCCATGATATTAATGATTCACTAGAAATACCGTAATTTATGCGGGCCAAACAGTGTGTCAGTAAACTTTTTTATGCGAGTGTTTATTAGTTTTTGTTTTTTATTGGAGTGCAAGTGATTAATACAAATGATTGTTGGCTGTTTGCGTTTAAATTTATTGTACCTATATAATATATATTTATTTTTTTGATGTTTTTTTTTGTTAATTTGAAATACTACTTAACTAGTGCTTAAATATCTTGTATAATTTTGTTTATTTATTTAGTTAATTTCGTTGCGAATTGAGGGAATAGATATTTGATAAAGCAAATGATTTTGTGTACACTTTGTTTGTTTGTTTTTTTTTTTCGATGTTATTGCAGACATTCAGCTGGAAATTTATAAAAAAAACAGACAAGAAATTTTTTTGTTAAATAAGTTAAAGCGAAATTAATTGTTTGCAAGGTGCTGTGCATTAAACACATAGACGACGGCAAGCTACTGACTTCAATCTGTCAAAATAAAAATGCACACGCTTATGTGAACACAATTATACAACCATCGTTGAATGGATCCAGTACTGGGAATATATTCAAAATTTTAAAATAAATGCGAGTAAACAACAAAAAGAACATCGAAATGTGTTAAAAAAATATTTTTTTATTTATATAACAATGCACATTTGTTCATCAGGTAGTCTTGTTTCGTCAGCTGATTATTTTTTTCTTCACTTTTTTTAAATTTTAGCTGTCAAAGTCTAACATGAAAAACAATTTTCTCTCCTCTCTAATTTATTTAAAATTTTTAAATTTTTTTAAACAAAAATACTAGAAAAAAATTAAAATTATTTTTTCGTATTTAATTTAACGATTCTCAAAACAAATTCATGGCTCATCGAAAAAACGCCAAAAAAATGGCCACTATTGTCTAAATCGCCATGTCGCCAAATCGAAAATTAAGGCGTCAAACAGGTTTTAAAATCGCCAATTTTGGCAAAATATTGCCAGATCTGGCAAACCTAGTAGCATGGTATTTGTAGTTGTGTAGTTGGTAGCTTGTTGCTGTGTATATTTTCAAAAGTATCATGTATTTTTATTTTATTTATATATTGCTATAAATATTATCTATAATCAACCTTAAGCCATTTATAAAAATACTTTTATTCAATTTGCTCTACAATACTTATCACATCTCAGACTCCTTTAAATTGTCCACAATATCTTCGCCCTGACTGCTCATTCCTCTACCTTTTCCAATTTCAAGTACACACCACCCTTGGCTGTCAACACAAATGTTTTCTCATCAAACTCTAATGGTACCGGGGTCTTCGGCGAGAGGGTGAAATGGAAATTTTTCATAAGCAACGCTAAACCAATCATTGCCTCCATTTTAGCAAAACGTAAGCCAATACAATTACGTGGTCCTTCGCCAAATGGCAACCAAGCCATTGAATGTCGTTTGGCTATTTCGTCAGGAGTAAAACGTTCCGGTTTAAATTCCGATGGATTGGGATAAATGTCAGCATCATGATGAATGGCATCGATAGGTATAATTATTACCATACCTTTTTCGATGATATACGACGAATTGGGTACTTTGTAGTCGTGGAGAGCTTTACGCATGGCTATGGAACCAATTGAGTATTTACGCATGGTTTCTAAAATAGAGGAAAAAATAAGTAAACTTAGTTTTGTGAAAAAATTATTTTAAATAAAAAAGCTTTTTCAAGCTTTTTACAGAAAGTTATTTAAAATAATCCTTTAGTGGAAAAAACTTTAACACAACTTTTCATCAAAAATGATTTTATCGTTAAAACTGTTGGTACCAGAAATGTTAGTATTAAATATTTTCTTAAAAATATTTCCCTATCAATATATAAAAGCTCTTACCAAAAGAACTCTGATTAACAACAGCTCATATAAAAAAGCTAGTTATAAAATAGCTTCATAAAAAAAGCTTTATATTAGTGAGCTGTTAAAGAAAAGCTTCATATGAATAAAGCTTCATAATAAAAATTTTAGCACCTTTTAAATTTGTTTTTAATTTTTAAGCATAAAGATTTTGTTAAAATTATTTGCACCGGAAACGTTTTATAAATGTGTTGTTATACAAAAGCTGTTTATAAAAAAGCTTTGATGAAAAATTTTTTTATGAAAAAGCTCGGTATAAAAAAGCTTAAAATTAATTTTTTTATAAAAAAACAAACTAAAAAAAGCTTTAGTTAAAATAACGCAATAAAACAGATTTTAAGGACAAAAGTTTATTTAATAAAAAAAAAATTATTAAATTTATCTTTATTTATGTATTTTCATTTATAATATAAAGAGCTTTAAAAAATTAGTTAAAAACCTCTTTATAAAAGAAAGCTTATTTTCTGTAATGAAATTATTACAAAAGCTTTGATGAAAAACCCTTGTAATAAAAGTTAACTTTGTCTTAGGATTTTTTTTAAATTAAATTTCTATTTTAAGAAAATTCTTTAGCCTTGAGTTCATGCTGTAACTATAAAAGCTTACCGTATAATATCTGTTGCAAATACTTTAGCTCCTTCATTCCTTCATATGTCAACACATTGTTATACTTCTTTAGCATATCAGTAATCTCCTGTCTGGCTTTTTGTTGAATGTCCTGATGAATTGCCATCTCGTATAAAGCAAAACCCATGCTACTGGAACTGGTCTCGAAGCCAGCCAAAAAGAAAACAAAAGCCTGGGCTGCTATATTCTCTAATGACAAACCCTCTGTGTCATTGCGATTTTTTAGATCTATTAATAGATTCATAAAATCGTTTTTTTGCACTTTTTCACGCTCACGATACTCTACCGTTTGTTTAACTACATTCATCATAAAGTCAGTCACATCTTTGGGATTCAAGGTAATGCCAAGCTTGCGTGCCAAGTTAGGATAGGCCTGGCAAAAAGAGAACAGCAAGCGTCCATGACGTTTGGTAGTAAAAATTTTTTTACCCATTAAACGAAATTGGGTATTGGGATCCTTTAAACTATTGCATTCTAGGCCAAAGGCACAGGACCCTATTACGTCTATGGTAAAACGGGCTAACAGTTCACGAATTTCTAGACCTTCTTCAGAGTTGTTGCTTTCTAACAGCTGCGACAGCACTTGCACAAATCTCTCACCCACTTCTACCACACAGGGAAACATAAACTTCATTTTGCCTGAAGTAAAGGCGGGAGTCAGCTTTGCTCTCATGCGCTTCCACTTGGGACCATCCAAATTAAATAAATGCGCCGAAAGGGGATCATCCTTTTCATTGTAATAATTTCCACGCGCAGCAAAATAATTGAAATCTGTTATCAACACCTGTTGTATTAAATCTAAATCCAAAAGCACGGCAGCCTTGCGTAAGCTGAAATAAAAACCGCCAAACAAGGCTTTTCCTTTATACTTTTGATAGAAATCGTAGAAAGGCTGTTGTAATGGCTGTGTCTTGCCCACCTGACGCATGTTTCCCAGAAAAATATCAGGTTTTTCATAAACTACATTACGTTGTTCCCAGTACGAATAGTGACGGCGTATGACAACGTATAGTAGTGTAATTAAGGTCAGCAGCAAAGAACAGAAAATTTGAAAAAATTCCATGCTGAGATTTTTAGTATTGGAGCGCCACCAGCAGAGTAGTTGTTAGTTGAAACGAGAACTTTATCAGACTGAATAGGACAGAGAAAAAAGAGATGATTTTAAAATAAATTGTAAAAAGAAAACATTTTTAGTTTGAAAATGTAAACTCATATCAAACGATTGTAATTTGTAAGAACTCAGGGTTGCCAAGTAAAAATTTTTGTTATCTTTTGAATACTTTGAGAAAATATTTTTTAGTCAACAAAATAATTCTTAGTTTTAAAAATAAAAATGAAAAATTAGTCTAACATTTTATAGTTTGTTTTGACTTTTTCACTTTTAACTGCTTTTTTATTTTAAAAGCTTGGCAATCTTTACTTTGTATCTTCTCATTTTTTGTATGTTTTTTTTATCGGTTTTAGTTCCTCTATCTTTTAATTTAATTTTTTTTGTTGTTTGCCTGTACCTCTTTGTATGTTTTTTCACATTTGTTTACATTTTGCAATGAACTTTAATTTGCTTAAGCTTTTCAGACTCTGCTACAGTGAAACAAGTCGACCGACTCACAGCCGACGGCTCGCCGCCGCCGGGTTTTTTTCAATGTCGACGCCGCCGCCGTTTTTGTCGGCTTAAAACGGCTCAAGAAAGCCTCCGTTTTGATCAACTTCAGTCAACTCAAGAAGAAATTTTGAGCCGCCGATTTTAATTTGTTATAGCCGCCGCCGCTTAAAAACTGCTCAGCTGCCGCCGCCGAAAATTTTGCCTCGGCTTGTTTCACTGCTATGCCAGCTGATACTATCGTCATTAATTTGTTTTTATTAATTTAACAAATAGCTTTCAGTTATTTTTAATAGGATTTAAAAATATTTAGAGCAAAAGTATGAACATAGTCTGATAAGTTTCCAAGATTTAAAGCTAAGTAGAAAAAAACTCAGTGGAATTTATTTAAGAAAAATTAAAGATTATTTCATGAAAAATTTTCTAAAATAAATTTTTAAGAAATTGTTTAAATTTTTTTCGTCCGAAAAGTTTTTTTTAAAACTATTTGAGAAAACTCCTTTCCCAAACTGAAGTCTTATAGAAATACATTCTTCTTACAGCCAAACCTAAACAGAAGCGGCCATCGCTTTTAGCTGGTAAAATTTCTAATGTCTAAAATATATTTGTGAACTTGAAAATTGAATTTTGCAAGGCGTTAGGTAGTTAAGTTGGCTGCAGTACAACTGCTGGCTATATTCAAGTCAATATATTAATGTTATCTCTATTTTTATTTAGTGGATTTTTTTAAACAACATAATTGAACATTACTGTTTTTATATTACACAATATTGATGCTCTTGTTTAGGTTTAACACTTATATATTGAGAAAAATATTAAAACAAATATTTTATAATAATTTTTTAATATAAATATTAACAAAAATTATTTAAGCTCAAGGTCTTTTAATTATTTAAATAATATCTTTAATTATTATTAATTCTTCCAATATTTCGCTACTCCGTTCTGTAGCATCATCAGGAAATATTTGTTTTAATTTTTTGGAAAAATTTTTTGTGTAAAAAAAACACCTTGAGCTTAAATAATTTTAGTTAATAAAAAAATATTTTCTTAAGCTTTTCGGGAGCTCTTTTCTTAATTTTAAGAAACATTATTGTGAACAAGCTTTTTCATAAAAAAGTTTAAAATAACACTTAAATATGTTGAAACTTTATTTAAGTAAGCTTTAAGTAAAACCTTTTAGTTAGAGCTTTTTTTTTTGGTTTAAATATCTTGCAAATCTCTTGTCTATGGTTTTTAGCTTTTTGTTTAACAAATTCTCTTTCGAACGTTATTTTTACTGAAAATTACCTTTTTTCGGTTGAATTTTTTTAAAACTTCTTTGTTAAGCTTTTTGTAACAAAATCTTGCAAAAGCTCTTGTCTATGATTAATATAAAAAATAATAATCTTATGTGTAAAATATTCCTTCATGAACGTTATTTTTTTTGAAATAATGATTTTTTTTTTTGGTAGAGCTTTTTTTTTTATTTTTTAATCATTAAAATATATTTTCTAATTTTTCTTAAAAAAGCTTTGTCTTTATCAAAAATAAAATTTGTATATCACGTAAGCTCTTTATCATTAAAGTATATTTTCTTGTCTACAAAGCTTTTTTTAATAAAAAGCTTTTATTTATTTATTTATTTTATTTTTATTTCCTTTCGATGTCCCATACACAAGACTTTAAGTTTTATATTGCAGTATGGAACTGAGCATATGCAAATACACAATTTTGGAAATAATTACAAAGTAGGTGCTAGATTTAACTACGTAATTTTTAACATAAATTGTAAGTAAGTTTAAATAAAAAATTAGAAAAAGCAAACTATTGAATTTAACCAAATTTAATAACAAAGTGTTAATAAAATTTAATAAAATAAGATAAAATAAGACAAAACAATAATAAAATAAGATAAAATAAGATAAAACAATATACATACAAGCAAAATTTATATTCATACATATGTATGTAATAAACTTTATTGTTTGTTATCACATCTGTTTATTACTTTTGTGGCCAAGATCCATTAAGACTTCTTTGCCTCTTCTTCTTCGTTTTCTATGTGTGGGTATGGTTTTATGAAGGAATTATTAAAACCCTAATAAAGCATTTACCACTTAAACATGGTCGTTTTTTTTCCTCTCTCTCTATTATTTCTCCTGACAAAGTTTGCGGTTGTTTTTAAGTAACAAGAGCTTTTTGCAATTATTGCTAAGGCTCAGATGTCAGTTATAACCACAAAAATTTTGTTCTTCGTAGCATCAACAACATTTATTTTAAATTTAACACCAAGTCGTACATACATACATACAATGAATGATGATGAAGTGTAAGAAAAACCAAAATATTTAATTAAAATTTAATACAAAAAGCTTTTAAATACATAATTCATGCTTTAGGACAGTTCCTTAAATTTAAAAATATTAAATTTTAGCAAATTTTTTTTTATTTTATTTTTAAATTACAAAAAGTGACTTCGTTTGAAAATTAAATTTGCCGCCCTTTGACTAGTATTTAAAGCATAATTTTATTATACTTTTTATACAAAAGACTGTATAGCTGAGAGTGTTTAGTTGTGAACACTTGTCATTATCATTTGTGTTGTAGTTTAACTAATAAATTTACATGTTCGAAAAAATTTGTTAAATGTTTTTATTTACTTCGGTTTATAATTATACCCTTCACAGAGAGTGTAAGGATATATTAAGGTTTGTTGTTACTTGTGAAATTTCTAAAATATTAATTTTCGACCCCATAAACTATATACATTTTCTAAATGCTTATAAATGCGGGAGTCGATTGAGCTTTGTCCGTTCGTCCGTGTGTAGGTTTTAGTAGTCCGCACAGCTTGCACAGATTTGTATGTGATATTAATTTTAGGGAGACACACATAAGGGAATTGCTATTGAAATAAAGCGCAATCGCCGCATGATTTAATAAGAAATTAGCAAATAAACACGACTGCCTCTGTTTTTTACCACGAAAAAATAAATCATTCTGCCCTAGTATAATTTGTTGACACGTTTGAAATAACATTTAACTAGGGCTATTCATAAAAATTTTTGGACAATTTTGGCAAAGTTATAGGCAAAACGAATTTGCAATTTTTATCTTTATAAGTTATATTAAGTTACTAAAGCTTTTTATTGATTTTCGAAAACATTGAACCCACCAAATTACAAGTCGTAGTATTCGAAAAATTTTCTGCGAAAAACTTACAAATCGGCTTAAAACTAAAGGAGATATAAGCACAACAAAACTTAGGTGCTTTTCCTAGGATTTGCAAACGGCAATCGATTTTTAGAAGTAAGCAGGAAAGGACAGTTGTGGGTATAAAACTAAAGGGCTTGACTAGACAACTAAGAAAGTCTACAAACAATTAAAATCCATTATGGCCGCAACTATAAAATGGCGTACAATTTACTTACATATGAGTCAAATCTAGTAATAAAAAGTAGATCCACTTCAATCGCATCTGATTGGTATTGAATGAAAGATCTTAACCAGTTAAATACATTTAAAAGTTAAAAAGTAAAAATCCAGTAGAATAAAATAAACTCTAAAGAGCGTTAATTCTAAAATGGCGTCTATAACAGAATGAAAGGTCTTGACTAGTAGAATACAGTTAACTAGGTAAGGTTAGGTTGAAAAAGATGGGCATTAAAAGCCCAAACACGTATGATCCATTGGCATGTTGTGCGCTCTAGAATTACTATACTAACTATGTAGAAATTCACAATAAAAGATGGCGTCTGAAACTATAGAGAAAATGGCGTATAACATGTAATCTGTAACCTAAGCTAAGTTACGAAGTGGTCACTATACCTACGTAGCTGATGGTAAAGGGCATTATCATTATTCTGATTTGCTTTAAGTTGAAATAAAAAAAACTACATTTTAAGGTCATAAAAATTTTATTTAAACCATATTCTTGATCTCTTTTTTTTAACTTGTCGTTTTGTTAATTGTTTTTAAATGCCAAAGGGTAAAACATTTACATAAATTTTCCTTTTATAGTTATTTAAAAATTTTCATTTATTTTTCACCATATTTTTCGCATGTGCGTGCCACACATAGATATGAGTTTGTAATTAAAAAACTATAAACATTATTGTTTAATTTTAATTTAATTATTTCTGTAAAGGAATTATTATTGGCTGCCATTGAATTGGCCTCTCTACATAATGATTTAAATGCGATTAGTTTTTGGCCCACAAGCAACTAACATATTCATTGATTATTGTACGACTCCAATTATTGTGAGTAGGAAAAATATAGAAATTAAAACCCTGAACATTTGGTAAATTATTTTGCAATATTGAAATGTAATTGAAATTTATATGGACACACAATAACAAACGTAATGAAAATAATTTGTACACAAAGCAATTTATAATATTGAAAAACAAAGCATTCAATAAAATAATAATAATAATATTTAATAGAAAATTACAAATTATAATAAAATTTAAATTATATTTGGTGAATTCACATTAAGTTGTATCTATCATATGTCGTATTGTCATAATTTTAGCAATTTTTTAAATGATTGAAAAATTATTTATGTTTTTGCAAGGCGTTGTATTGTCATAGTTTTAAAATTTTACAATATTTTGAAAAGTTTTGAAATACATTCCTTTTTATTAGAGGCATTTAAGACAAATACGTTATGACATTATGACAATATGACAGTTAGGACTTTTTCTGAATACACCAATTATATTGTTTATTATTAATTTTTAAATGATTTTAAAATTTTTGAAAAATAATAACAATATGACAGAAAGGACATCGTGTGAATACACGAACTCTGTTAATAGGTATTGCCAAGTTAACAAAAAATATGTATTGGGTGTCTATATTAAAAACTCGGAATTTTTTAAAAATGTTTTAATTTTATTTTGAAACATAGTTACAACAAAAATTTATTCAATAGTCATTATTAGCTATGACCTTTACCCATCATTTTGACAACATAAGGATTCCGCGCCAAAAGACCTGTTTATCTTTTGAAGCCAAGAACGAACCACACTAATTTTCGATAACCTAATCGGAAGTAAAGCGTACTTTTGCCAGGGATAGAGCACTCTGCAATGACCAAAAAGGACAGGGCAAGGTCTGGCCTATAAGGCGCATGATACTACGAACATGTAAAATGGTCTTTAAAGGCCTCTCGGCTTCACTTCAAAGAATGTCCGATTTCTTTGTTTCGGAATAAATTATGCTGTTCGCAACAGTTTGAAAATTGCTGGTGGATAAGCTGCCAAGTGGACTTGAAAATTTTTGTTAACAAAATAAACACTAAAAACAGTGCTCAAAGCATTAAATTGACCACACAGCTTTTACTTTAAGGTAATTTCTTCATATAGACAAAATGAATATTATAACTGGTTTTTCAGTTTAATCAATACTTTTATAACATTTTGAGACACCCTAAAAAAATTTAAACCAAATGAGAATTATAAAGTAAAACCATTTAGTATTACAGTGCTTGCTAAACAAGATGAGAAATTTAAACCCTAAAGTGAATGTTGCTATACAGCCTGCACTTCACTAATAATGTTATAAAAAAAAAGTTCACAAAAAATACTTCTGGCACAGCCTTCCGGTTTAAAATTTTAATTCATTTGTTTCTTTTTTTATTGTAGGTTTTTATTCCATTTTTTTTTTCTTTATTTAAATCTCATTTAAAATATTCATGACTTTTATGATTAGGTTTTTATTTTTAAAAAATTTTTTTTTTGTATCGTCTTTGTGTTCTATCATACTGGCCTCTTATAATTGATTAAACATTGTAAATACCCTCATAATATTGTTTGTGTGGAATAAAAAAACCTTTTTTAGATATATTTTTGTTTTGTGTGCTTGTTGGTTTGTTTGTTTGTTTCTCTCTAGCCTGTTTTAGCAAAACCATTATATTTTCCTGCATATCCTTTGAAATTGAAATTTTGTTATTTGGAAATTGGCCTTAGAAAAAAATAATAAAAACAACAAGGAAATTTTTTCTATTAAATTAAGCAACTAACAAGCGATTTTTGTTTAAAGCATTATTGTTTTTTTCTCTTTCTTCTCCTCTCACCATCTCTCTCTTTTTCTACTCACTTACAATACGTTTAGTTTGAATTTAACCAAGCAGAAATATGTAGAGAAGAAAGTACTTAAAAAAAAGTTCGTAAAAAAGCAAAAAAAGAAAAAAATATCGTACAAGAAAAGGGCAGATGTCAGTTGTATGAAATAAACATTTATTTTATCTACTAATACTAGTAAATAGGAAACAAAATAACCTAGCATGCATATGCATGTATGCTTTTCTTTAGGTATTAAAAATAATCATACGGATCATGTTGAAATTTCCCTTTTATTTTTATGTTGGCTTATGTTAATCAAAAATAACTACAATAAAAAATAATAGTATTTAGAAGGAGAAGTAGTAGCAGATAGCCAACCCTTGTTTAAAGGAAACCCTCTATTAAATACTTAAACCATATATTATAAGCTTTTTGCTGGTTGTAAGTAAATAGATGACCATACTCGTACAAAAATAGTTGGGGTAATACCACATCATTCAATTGTTAGGAAAAGCAAATTAATAAAAAAAATATAAAGTCAAAAAGGTAAAAAAGTGATATGAAAAATGGGTTTCAGTTCTGCTTGTGTAGAAGTGGTAGTAGCGTTTGTTGGGCAGCATTTCGTGCTAAGCAAGTAATGAATGAATGAATGAATGATTGGAACTCAGCTGGAAAACAGTTTTATTGGTTCCAGCATATGTTAAGTGATTTAAACAATAAATTTTGATGTTTATTTCTTTTATTGAAAATATTTATGAGGGTCTTTTTTCAAAGAGTGTTGTTTTTTTTTCTTTTAATTTTTTTTTAATAACTTCTCAATTATTAGCAAATGTTTATTCTGCATTAATATCAAAAAGATTTAAGTTTGAGTCTTTATCAGAATCCCCAGCTTTTGCTATACTGTTTCTGACATTCTGCCGGATTTTGTTTTTCTCAAGGTCAGGGTACACATATCCACAGTGGCGAATTTGACTGAATTCGAAACCATGTTAAACTCTATATACAAAAAAAAATATTTGAAGTGAATTTATATTTCATGTGTTAAATGAAGTGAGTTTTGCAAAAAGTTATTTGAATTTCTTCTAAAAAATTTCGCAATGAGAAATTTTATTGTTTGTATATCTTAGTAAAAGTCTAAAATATATGTAAGTACATATCTATCACTTGAAAAATCAATTGATTTCTTAAACACTTTTTACTAACACACATGATATCTGATATTCAATGAAAATAATGTTGTTTTTTAATTTTTTTTTTTAAATAATTGCAGTATGCCTACTTTTTTTCCTATACGGAAAATTATTTAACTTATAAATAAGATTGTTTTTCAACTCGATATAAAATTTTATCTAAAATATTTTTAAATATCCCTGATGATTATCTACAAAGTAGGTCAAAATGTTGGAATAAAATAGATAAAGAAATTTAAAATATTTTCTTTAAAATTAGAACAACAAAATTAAAATTTTATGACCTTAAGCCAAGCAAAAATCTGCAACAATCGTGTAGATTTTTTTTTTAGTGACAAAAAAAACGTAATAAAATATCTAAATATTAAAAGGTGGGCAAATGACCAACTAAAAATACAAAATGTTATTTTTTGTGTCAGCGGACGGAAAAAGTTTACTCAAAGTGTCTAGGATCACTATTTTTTTCAAAACATACTGAATCTTTGGTTGCTTTTTACACATATATCTTATGGCGTTTTGCAATTTAGGTAAAACTGCATACTTGCCTTTAAATAAGCCAAAATTTTATTAAAAACTAGCTAACTAGCGGTGTGCTTCGCCACCCCCATCGTTATGAAATAAAAATTTTATAGTTCAAAAAAATATTTATTTTGCAAGTGCCACGCCTACTATTACTAAATCAACCATTTCTTATTCAAATAATTATTTATACGTCAAAGTGTCTCTTGCAAAATTTGGGTACTCTAACTACTATCGCTTCCCAGATATACGAATTTTCGTATATAATTCATATGACAGGTGCCACGCCCACTATTACTAAAGCATCCATTTCTTATCAAAATAGTCATATAGATGTCAAAGCTTCTCGTGCAAAATTTGGACACTCTAACTGTTATCGCTTCCCGAATATACGAATTTTAGTATTTAATTCATATGACAGGTGCCACGCCCACTATACCTAAAGCATCCGTTTCTTATCAAAATAGTCATATATATGTCAAAGCATCTCGTGCAAAATTTGGGTACTCTAACTGTTATCGCTTCCCGAATATACGAATTTTAGTATTCAATTGCTATGAGAGCTGCCACGCCCACTATTTCTAATGTATTCATTTTTTGCAGAAATGTTTATTTGGGTGTCAAAGTTGCTCTTGCAAAATTTTAGTACTCTAATCGATATCGTTTTCCAAATATACGAAATTTAGTATTTAATTCATGTGGCCACGCCTACTATTGCAAGTACGCCCATTTTTTACCCAAATGTTTGTGTGGATGTCAAAGTTTACCGTACTTAATTTGAAGACTCTAGCTGCGTTAACTGTCGTGATATATAATATTTAATACTTATTCTTTAATAGGGCATGGCACCCCGCCCACTTACAATTTTAAACCAAAGTATAGCCTATAGTTCCTTCCAGGCATACAGAAAGATTCTGTGAAAATTTCAAGGAAATCGGTCCAGCCGTTTAACCGTCTATAAAGCACAAACAAACATACAAACACACATTGATTTTTATATATATAGATTAGCTGAGCCCGGTCAGCATTGCTGGTTCACAAAAAATTAGATTGTGTAGTTTCCTTAATAATATATATTTTGATATCGAGTCTTTTGTGTATAATTACTACTATTTATATATGTTTTGGGTGTCTCGTTTCCGCTGATCCTATCCTCCTTATTTTTACCATCTATAAAACGAATTTCTTCAATACTAGCTAATTTAAGGTTTTAGGTCTGTATGTATAATAGTTTCCTAAATATGCCATATAAAGTATTTATTTTGTTTGGAGGATTTGTACGATCCTTATGCTGATTCTATTTATTATACCCTTCAGCAGTGATGCCAAGGCTTCGTATATGTAGCTTTTTTATTCCATTTGTAATTTCTAAAATATTTATTTTCGATCTCATCAAGAACACATTTTCTGAAAGCTTTTAAATAGGGGAGATCTATTGATCAATGTCCATCTAGCCGTGTCTCCGTGTTTTGGTTGAAATCATTTTAAGAAGTCCGCACATACTGCACAGACCTGTATGTGTTATCAATCTTTTGCAAATATTTAAAATTTATCGCTTTTGAAATCCAGTATAATCACCCCATAACTTTCTGAGATATAAGCAAATAAATACGACTGCTGCTATTTTTCCTTGCTTTCCTTAAAACTTAATAATGTTATCATTTCTTGAGTCATTTCGGGTCAAATAATTTTAACCACTACGCAAAAAAAGGTATTAATGATTTTGCAGAACAAACTCATATTATGAAGACTAATAAAAAAAATTTGCTTATTATATCTATCATAAAAAATATTTTTTTTTGCTTTTTTTAGTCTCACATCACATATTATGATCATCTTTTATAAAACTTCAAAGCAAAATTTTTAATAAAGCGTTTTTTAATTCTTTGCAGGTACGGAATGTTTAACTAAATTTTTGTCCCAAGACCCGTGGTAAGCTTTAAAATATTAATATAAATTTAAATAATATAAAAGAAATATGCAAATAACCCTCTAATTATAAAAAAAATCACAAATACATGTAGAAAAACTACCAATTCTGTTTCCTTTTATGTTTTTAATAAAACTCTTTAAGCGATTATCAATAAATTTATAAATTTATTTCCAAACACGTATTTGCTCTAGCAATTAATACCTAATTTAGTTAATTATTAATATCTTGAATATTCACTCATAAATTATAATCATGGCAATGGAACATTGGCCCGAGGCATTAGAAAAAACAAATTATATTAGACATTTCTCACACACATACTTTACGAAGATGAACATCAGCGCTTAAGCTCTGTAATTATACCCGTAAGAAATGAAGTATGAAGGTAACAAAGTGAAGCCAAAAAGCCTAAAGTGTAGCAAAAAGCTTTAGAGATTAACTAAAAACAAAAACACGTTACACGCAACATTTTACTGCTGCACATTGGGTGTAGAGGTCATTATGATAAGTGTTAATATCTTGGTGGATAACTTAAGAAACATTTATGGAAATTAGTTTTTTTCTCGCAAGCGAACTTGGCTTAGCCTTTAGCTTTAAGGGCGAAAGAAAAGACAAGACATAAAGGCAAATAATCTAAAATAAATGTTGTATTAAAGATATAATTGATACACCGAAAGGGAAATGTACGAGTCTCACTTGTTTTTTATAACAGATAACCAATTAAAAATTTTATGTAATGGCAGGATTTTTGATCATTTTCATAAAAAAGAATATTTATCATAAATTCACATAAAACCAAGCACGTTTCTTTTTAAAGGAATATTTATAAAATATTTTTTTTTTAATGAGATTTTAGCACAAAAAAAAAATCTGTTTCATTATAAAAGGAAAGTCAATGTTAATTTAATCAGGTGACTGCATTAGGCCAAAGAGTTTTGTGTATTTTTTACATGGAGTTTTCCAATATCATAAATTGAGAGTTTCTTTTAATACATAGAGTTTGACAATCCCATAAAATAGCCCTTGAATCAGCCGACCGTTTAAGGCCACCTTATTGTGCATATTGTTGTGATAGCTCGCGAATAATCAACATTAAGAGAATTTTCAGAAAGTATAGACTTATAATAGGATTGTTAAAAACTATGCCTGTACATGAAATATTTTTTTGAAAATCTTAATGTCCGCTTTGATGTTTGAATGTCCTTCTGTCTGTCTGTCTGTCCTTCCGTATGTGTTTCCGAAATCTATTGGCTAAAAAACTGTTAGTTAAATTTTGGTAAAATTTTGTATGAACTTGTTTTTAATGTCGTAACAAAACTACACTACACTTTTCACCGCAATATAATTTTTAATTTCTAAGAAAAAATTTGAAAATATTTAATATAATTGTATTTAAGAGGATACTAGAATGTTTGTCAGAAGCAAATGATTATATGAATACAACAGATAAAAGAATATAAAACTGCATTGACAATAACAAACTCTTAACGTGCAACAATAATAAAATTTTAATTTATATAAAACTGAATACAATTCAAAACTATTTTAGGGCCTAGAAATGAAGCTTGGCTACAGCTAGTATTCTATGTTAATAATTCACTATAAAAAATTTGAAATAACTGTAAGATAAACCAAGCATTGGCCGCTTTCTTTTAAAGGGAAGAAAATATATCGTCGCTGGTCTGACGAAAACGGTTATCTGACAATTTTCAAAAAAGTTGTTATTGTTCTATTTTGAACCATTATTGGTCGTACAACTATCCACCAAATCGTTTAAGAATATCTTGATTGGTCAAGAATAAACAATAGTCAGTATGCGTAAGTTTAATACTCTAATGTTAGAAAATAAAATGCTTTTTTCGCTCCCCAGAAAACTTAGTAAAAACCACATAACTGAATTTGTCAGAGCAGCGATGATATATTCTCCCTTAAGTATCAAAAGTCAAATGTGAGCAGTAATACGTTCATTATAGTAAAGCAAAAATATTCGCCTTTATTGGCAGTGGATAGCATTCAGCGATTTGCAAAACGTCTTAATACAAAGTTGGAAAAAATTACGACTAAGATGCTTATTATAACTCTGCTGTAAGATATCAGGAATATGATTTCTTGTAAATTCTCCTTTTCTTAGCACGTTTTCTCTGAGTGTAGTGTCCTTTAATTTAAACATCATTATATTGTGTATAATTTTTTTTTTTGGCTTTAACATAATCTTTTTGCTTTCAGCTTTACAATGTTTTTGCATCAAAGCCACTATTTCACTGTTCAAATGGTTGTATTTTTACGCTTCAGGTTACTGCATAATTAATGCTCTCTTTCTCTCATTCGCTTTCGCGCTGTATGAACACAAATTTCATATTAATGTTTTAATTTCCATTTAGTGTTAATATCACCATATCGTTTCTACATTTTTTTCTAGACCTACAATCTGTCTGTAATCATTTCAATTTGTTATGCTGTAGGCATATGTTGGTTAAATAACCAGGGTGTTACTAATTTCGTAGAAGAAAAAAAGCGTTAGAAATAAGATATAAGCAGTACAATTTAATCTATTGTTGATGAGATTTTAGTTTGCTCGTTTCGTAATGTTGGAATTACAAATTTGTGTTAAATATGGAAAAAAGATCATTACATTAAAATATATTTAGTTTTTCTCTTTAAAATTTTTTGTTTAAGCCGCAATTAAAAGGTGTTAAAGAAATGTGAGAAATAATAGAAAATGTTGCTACTTTTTATTGCTTTGGCAAATATGATTACAACAGCTTTAATGTGGGTTGTGTTTTTAGTAGGCTTTCGTGTAGACCTTAATAAAAACTTTTCGACAAAAATGTTTTCCCATTTACAGCAAATTTTCTGTTAAACTAAATTGAATTTTCTTGTTTAATTTCATTAAATTAACAACATGTTTTTCCTTAATGAAGAACAAAAAAAATCCCTTTTAAGCACATACACACACACGCCACAGTAATACATGCAGGAAATAGGAAACTCACAAAAACAAAAATATCATGTCAAGTGCAAATTAAACATATACACCGAAATAAATTGTCAGCACAACCTCAAAAAGAAAAAAAGCACAAGCAAAAGCAAAAAAAGAACAAAAAACAATAAACAATTACAATGTAAAAATGAACAAAGCTACAGCCAACACGTAACAACAACTAAAACAAAAATTAATATAAAATAAATATATAAATTATTAAATAACTGTAATTATCACCTTTATGCATGACCTGTGTGTAAACTAAAGGCCTGCACTTGGGTCTCTATCTGCCGCCGCCTCTCACGCACGCTATTTTTAATTACAAAATGGTAAATGTTTATTTTAGTGCAAAATAATGACGTTGGCAACCCTGTAGAGAAAAACCTAAGCATGCTACTACATGGCTTTATATAGAGAAAATTTTTTTTAAAAAATTACTCTTTATCCTACGAGACACAGGGCTACTAAATTAACACAAGTAAAAAGCAACAGCCCTTTGTTCAAATAAATTTAAAGACAAAGAGGTAAATAACCCATCAAAATTGTTTTATATACAAACAAACACATATCCATACATATATGTACCTACACAGAGCGTCATGAGGAGCAAAATTTTTAAAACAGACTAATGAGTTATGGCATGCAAAGGACCTTCACACCAACGCTATAAACAAATATTTTACTTTTCACTACCGCAAAAATAAAAGCCACATATTTTCGCCATAAATGTAACGTAGCGAAATGCTAAAGCAAAAATAGAGAAACAAAAACAAATACAGCAGAAACACATTATACCGCTCTTATACAATGTGACAAAATGTACAATAAGAAAAAAAAAATATTTATACATTAACGTAGTCATAATTAAATTAAAGTTTACTTATTATTTAATCATAAAAACGACTGACACCCAAGATGGAAGGGAGTGTGAGTAAGCAAAACCCCCACAAAGGACTTACAATTAAAAGGAAGTAAAAAGGACATTAGAATAAAGAAACAAAAACATACCGAAAAATAAACATTAGACGTTGATAATGTTAATGACATTTACGCCTTCATACTCTGGTGTATGTAAAAGAGACCCCAGACATAAACAAAAGGATAACAAAATGATGGGCAATGAGGTGAGGCGAGAGGGTGGGTTAAAATAAAATTAAAGTTTAATTAAAGCGAAACAAAAACAGTGTTTGTGTGTCATAAACTAAGATAATGTGAAGGTTTTTTTTTTCACAGACAAACTAATAATAAAAATATAATTAATAGATAAGAGCTTAGGAAGTAAAAAACGGTTTAAAAATAACTCTAATACAATTAAACTCAAATAATGACTTCTGAAAGACTTTTGTTACTACTGTTGGTGTGGCTAAAATATATTATAGTCTTCAACACAATAAAAATAGAAATTATTTTAGCTAAAATATAAAAATAAAACAAGTAAGAGTGCTATATTCAGCAGTGCTGAAATTTATTTGCCCTTCACCAACATGTAGGTAAAAAATTACCAAAAATTACCTGATCATTATATGGCGATCAAACCAAAATACCAAATGTGGGACATATCACAGCTCAAATAAATATGGAAATCAATTTTTTGCTTGTAATTTGTTTCAAACACCATGACCGTATTTAGACTATGCAATTAACGCCGCAACTTTTGCGTGCAACATTTTGTTTGCTAGCAAGAGAACAAAGAAAAGCATAAATCGAAAACTGTCACAATAAATGCTCGAGAAAACAATTGTAATGTAAATGGGAAAAGATTTTCGAATCAACTTTAAAAGAGAATAACGAAAAAAAAAAAACTCGGCGTTATTTGCATAGTCTAAATGCGATGCATCTTGGAATTTAAATTTCTTCATTGTACTCTATACTACAAGATAATCCCTTTAATTTGAGTTCGTTGTGAGAGTAAAAGAGTGCAACTCACATATACAATCGCGAAATGCATTGGTATGTGTTGTCCAATCCTGTTTTAGAGCAATAAATAATTACTTGACTTTAAAAAGTTAAATAAGCCATTATTATTATGGACTCAAATAAGTCATTCGGTTCTTTTAAGGACAAAAATTCGTTTAGGTTATTATGCTATACGTTAATTGGAAATCATGCTAATCATGCTAATTTGCCGCTATTGTAAAAAGCTTTAGTTCTTATACTCTGAGTGCGATAAACTAAATGAGAATTATAAAAAGTTATGTATATGAATGGGTTCTAAAAAATTTCGTAATAATAAGTTATATTGTGGGTGTATCTAAACAAATGTCTAAAAATTTAGTACGTGCGTATCACATTATAAATCAAGTAATTACTCCCAGCAACAACAAAAAAATAGAAGTAGTGCAAAGCGAATTACATTTTCAAGCCCTCTAAATATATTATGTAAAAGCATTTATTCTAAATGACTTCCTAAATGCGAAATGATTTGGCATAAATGATGTTCTTAAAAATGAATGCAACATCATGCAAAAATATCTTAAACAAATCATGTAAACAAATCAACTCATGTAACATCCGATGGTTTTCATCAAATATGCATGAGTTCTATGCACATATTAGAATCGAGTCTAGTGCGTTAATATAATCATGTAAACATTCATCTCCAATGACACGCTAATGTTAAAATCATAAGTGTTTTCACCTAAATTTAATCAGTCTTCATCAGTCTAACCACTGCAAATTTACTTTTTCGTCACAGTTTTTCATTGCTGAGCCTAAACTCTTTTTAAGGCTATAATACACGGCATGTTTTTTACATCTGACTTTAAAATTTGTGTAAATCTACATTTCTGTCAGAATTGTACTTTTACAGGCAACCGTCGCTGACTGCTTTGCAGAAGCAGAGATTTCTGCCAACGGCTGATGTCACATAATTTGACAGAAGAAAATAGAGCGCGTTTTAATTTAAATTTTGTCAGATGTCTCAACACATGTTTTTTACAGAAGTAATATTTTAAAGGTGACACATGACAGTTTCGTATATATCAGTGTGAAATTCATCAAGTCAGATGTAAAAAACATACCGTGTATCAGCTGCTTTAGTAAGACACACGATATGTAATTGTCATTGATAATTATGTTGTTTAGTAAGAGCGAGTTTTTAACTAATTTTTACAAATATAAATTACTAGAAAATCCCGGCGCGCGTTGCTACGTCCCTTCATGAATTTTAGTCGCATTCTAAATTTTAATCAAATATCAAGTGCAAAGCTAAATACTATAACTTTTTCTTTATTAGCGTGGCACTGCCTACTTTTCTAATTACGAAACTGTATAGTAATGACAGCTCAATAAGTGTGCAAAGTTTCAGAAAAGTCCGTCCAGTGAAAGTATCTTAAAATTATAACTTTTTTAATGGGCCTAGCCCTGCCCGTTTTTCTAATCACGAAATTATATAGTCATGACAGCTCAATATGTGTGTAAAGTTTCAGAAAAATCGGTCCAGTGTAAGTACTTCGAAATAATACCTTTTTTTATTGGGCGTGGCACTGCCCACTTTTCGAATGACGAAAGTGTAAAGTCATGACAGCTCAGTATGTTTGCAAAGTTTCAGAAAGTTCGGTCCAGTGCAAGTAGCTAAAACTGATAATTAATTTTTTATGGGCGTGACCCCGCCCACTTTTTTAATCACGAAATTATAAAGTCATGACAGCTTAATATGTGTGCAAAGTTTTAGAAAAATCGGTTCTGTGCAAGTACCTCAAAATTTAAACTTTCTTAGGGGCGTGGCCCCGCCCACTTTTCTTATCACAAAATTTTTTAGTCATGACAGCTCGATATGTGTGCAAAGTTTCAGAAAAATCGGTCAAGTGCAAGTAGCTAAAACTGATAACTAATTTTTTATGGGCGTGGCCCCGCCCACTTTTTTTACCCATAAACACTCCCTGGTATGTGTACAACAACTTACCAATGTTTGAGCCCGATCGGGTTTACAGTTTCGGAGTCTATAGCTAACACACACACACACACACACACACACAGAGTTTCACTTTTATATATATAGATAGATATGTTTCTAAAAACAATTTTTATTTTAAGGAATCATTTAAATGATTTTTAAATAATCACCCAACAAAAAAATGTTTAGCAATTTCGTAAGGAGAAGGCATTATTAAGCTGTTCTTCATAGGGATAAAATTAGTGCTTATTAACTGCACAAAGGATACTTATAAAGCAGAACATTTCATAAAAAAATTATGCCTTCTAAAAGTGCTCCTGTAGGCAGATAAGCCAGAAGTGTCTTTTGGTAATTAAGTTTTTTGGTGTGAAACATCATTTAGGTCAGTTTAGTTAAAATTTCAACACAAAATCTTTTAAAGTTAGTATTAACAAGAAGAAACTATTTGCTTTCATTAAACGTCAAAACAAATATAATATTCCAAACCGATTTAAAATCAAATTAAATAAAGCAATAGACTGGTTAGAAGTTTTTTTTTTGAAAACTTTGATGCATTCATTTGTGGCCCCAATCATATCATTTGCAATTCAATCAGCAATCAAAAACAACTTTGTAACATTTTCCCATTTTCCTGCCAAATACTCTGCTTGAATATTATCAAATATGTATGTCCTTAAATATATTTTTAATTATTTATAATTTTTACAAAGTTTCTTTTTTTTGGAACATGTTTTCTTGATAATTGTTTTTCTTCCCCCTTTTTTTATTTGATTATTTTCCTAACGTCTAAACCTTTTTGCATACACATTTAAAACTTTTCTATGTTTTCCTTGTACCTGTCAGGAATTTTTAATTAATTCCTGTTAAATTTTTTATGCATTAAACAAAACTCCATAAACAATAACATTTCTTTTTTTTTATCAACAACAATATAGGATAAAAAAAATATATAAATAAAATTATAAGAGCAGTTATAAATAAGAAACGTGTATTAGTCACAACAGAAAATTGACATGATTTTCAAGGTAACAGGGAATAAAAGCAGTGAAATGTTAGCAAATTTAAAGAATGAAAAATAAAAGTTTTTAAATCTAGATCATTTTGTTTTTAGTTAAAAATTTTTTATAAACCCTAAATTTATAGTAATTAACTTTTTACTCTCCAATATTTGAATTTAAAAATTTATTCTAATTTTATAAAAAAAATATATATTTAATAGTTTTTTAAGCTTAAGGTCCTTTTAATAATAAAAAATCTTTTTGTTTTGTTTTATATTATTTTACCAATATCGCTACTTCATTGTGAAGCATCATCAGGATACACGTTTTTTATTATATATTAGTTTTTTGTTGGATTTGTGTCTTGATATTTGTTATTTATTATTATCAAGACACAAATCCAACAAAAAACTAATAAACTTTAAAATTTCTATAATGTGTATTTGAAGTTACTTCTATTTTTGTAAAACGCTTCACCTCACTTTAAGAAAATTTTTTTAATTCACAGCCCCCATTGTAATGTACTATTAGTTCAATTTACAACCTCAGCTGTATTATACTTTTGATACTATTTTTGCTTGTGTTTACAGTGTTGTATGCTTGTTGTTTGTAATTTTCATTAAAACATTTAGTAAAACAATACAATTTCATTTCATATTATTGTTCTGAACTCAAACAGGAATGGGAAAAAAGGTTTTATGCCGAATCAAAAAAAAATTTCGTAGTATTTTTTTGCTTCCAAATTAAAAAGTTCATATATTTTTGTCAAACTCAAATTATTTGTTGAGTTTTTTTCTAACTTTCCTAAAGGTTTTTACTAAAAATTGTTTTGAAATACCCAAAATAAGATTTGATAAACTTTCTCCTTCCTGATTTTTTTATATGCCTGACATTTAATGTCACTTGTCTTTTACTAATATAACATGCAACCTCTGCAACAGAGATTGTGTTCACAAGTAAATAAACTAAAATTTTATTTTACTAGACGATACAATATATTTAGTACAATAGGGGGTTTTTAATTGAACATTTATTTAAATTAATTAAAAAAAAAAATTTTTAACAAATATTCTCAAAACCAATAATTCTATTCAAATATTAGTTTAAATGAAAACAAACAAAATAACAACATTTCTATTTAGCAGATTAAATTCTTTTATGAGTCTGTCTTTTTTTGTTGGTTTTCTGAGTTTATAAATTACGCTTCTTACATTAACATTACGTTGGCCTGATGTTGATAATACTTTCTTCAAGTTCTCGCTGTTTTGTTTTTGCCCTTGTTGTTGTTATCATTGTTTTTGTATATCTCCTCCCTGTTTGTGTCTTCTCAGTGTTTCTGCGGCATGGTGTATCAAGTCTAAAGTATAAATTGTGTCATTAACCATGTATTTTTATACCCTTCACACAGTGAACAAGTAACAGTGCTATATTCGGCCATGCCGAATCTTATATACCCTTCACAACGTGTAGCCATGCAATAACAATTGTTTGTATCACCATTCATACCATATAAAATACGTGCATACGTACACGTTAGAATAAATGTGGCATCGAATCCCAGCTGAGCCAAAAAAATTTTATTTTATTTTATTTAATATATTATTTGTATTTTATTATTTTTTTTTATAATTTTTTTAAATTTTTTTAAAAAATTTTTTTAAAAAAATTTTTAAAAAATTTTTTTAAATTTTTTTTTAAATTTTTTTAAAATTTTTTTTTTGTAGTTTTTTTTATTATTTTTTTCTTATTTTTAATATTTTTTTTTTTTGTAATTTTTTTTGTTTGGTATGTTTTTTACATGTATCTATGTATGTATGTTGTTGTTGTAATTGTGAAAAAAAACGAGGTGGTCGTGGTTTTTTGCTCATATCTCAGAAAGTTATGGGGCGATTGTGCTGAATTTCAATAGCGATTCATTCCTGGATATTTCCAAGAGATTGATACCATATACAGATCTGAGGAACATATAGTTGCTTCTAAAAGTTGATTTCAACCAACACACGGACAGACGGGCAGACGGACAGACGGACAGACGGATAGACGGACAGACGGACAGACGGACAGACGGTCAGGGCTTAATCGACTCCTCTATTCATAAGCTTTCAGAAAATATATACTTTATGGGGTCGGAAATGAAAATTGTAGAAATTACAAACGGAATGACAAAGCTATATATACCCTTGTGCACCACAGGTGAAGGGTATAAAAAGGGTATATATAGGTTTGTCATTCCGTGTGAAATTTCTACAATTTTGATTTCCGACCCCATAAAGTATATATTATCTGAAAGCTTATGAATAGGGGAGTCGATTAAGAGCTGTCAGTCTGTCCGTCTGTCCGTCTGACCATCTGTCCGTGTGTATGTTGAAATCAACTTTTTGAAGCCCCCCGACATCGCTTGGACTCGGGTGAGGTATTAAAATATCAGAAATATTCGGGAGTAGATCGCTATTGAAAATCAGAAACATCGGTACATAAACAACTGAGATATGAGCAAAAACCCACGACCACCTCGATTTTTTTTTCACAAAAGCAACATTACAACAACAACATACATACATACAAACGTGTATACTGGTTAGAGAAAACGTGGCATCGAATCCCAGCTGAGTCAAAAAAATTTTTTTTTTAATTTTTTTTTAAATTTTTTTTTTTATTATTTTTTTTTTTTTTTTTTATTTTTTATTTAATATATTATTTATATTTTTATTATTATTTTTTTTTAAAATTTTTTTTTTTTAATTTTTTTTTATTTTTTTTTGTTTTGTATATATTATATACATAATAATTTTTTTTTTAAATTTTTTTTTTTTTAATTTTTTTTTTTAAATTTTTTTTTGTTTTTGTTTTTTTTTAACATTCATACGTGAATTTATAATTTTACTATGGGACGTTTTTATATATGTATGTTTTTATATGTATGTACGTATTTCATATGGGATGAATGGTGACACAAACCACTGTTATTGCATGAATTCACGTTGTGAAGGGTATATAAGATTCGGCACGGCCGAATATAGCGCTCTTACTTGTTTTTCTTCGTATTAAAATTTACAACAATGCTACTACACTTATGAGTACATGTCGCAAGGCATGTGTAAAAGTATGTAATGCGAAATTTACACGCAGACAAACACACATGTGTTCCAGTACACGAACATTTGATGAAATGTATAAGTGAGTAATAGGGAGGTATTTTTTTTTAATTAAGGAAATGTAAAAAATGGCAAAAATAAATTTTTAACAGTTGAATATTTTTATATGGGGTTACAAAATTACAAACTCATTTGATATTTGGTAAAGTTTTGCTAACGGAAAAAAATACTTACACAGTAATTAAGAACAGCTGATAGTTATAGTTTAATAAAAATGAAGGACTAGACAAAAACAAAATTTGTTTTATTAATAAACAATAATACAAAACTAATTAATATTTGATTGCTTAAGCCTCAGCAAAATACTACTGTCTCCAAAGATTTTATATTTTAGAAAATTTTTTGAAAATATGTTTTTTTGGAAAATATTTTAAAATTTTGCTATGCTAGAATATTTATACAAATTTGTTATAGAAGATTTTGGAAAAATTTGGTATATAGAAGATATTAAGAAAATTTTAGAAAATTTTGCAGAAATTTGCTTATGAAAAATTTTTAAACATTTGCAATTTTTGAATATTTTTCAACCATTAACTATTTTTAGTATATTTTTTAAACATTTTTTATTTTTTAGTAAAATTTTGAGAAATTTAAATTTAAAATTTTTTTTTTAATTTTCAAAAAATTTGCTGTTATATATAAATTTTTTAAAAATTTGATACTTTAGAAAATTTTAAAATATTTGCTATATCAGAAATATTTCATAAATTTACTATTTTAGAAATGCGTCCAAAAATTGCTGTTATAGAAAATATTTAAAATTTTATTTATAAAAATTTACTATTTCAATAAATTTTTAAAAAATTGCCATTTTTTGTAAATTTTTTTAAATTTGCTGCATTTTGTAAATATTTAAATATATGCATGTAATTTTAACAAAATTTTTAAAAATTTCTTTTTTTTAGTAAAATTTTCAAAAAATTTATAATATTAGTAAATTTTTGAAAAATTTTCTATTTCTCGTAAAATTTTTGAAAAATTTTCTATTTCTCGTAAAATTTTTAAATATTTTCTATTTTTAGTAAATTTTTTAAAAATATCCTATTATAGTAAATTTTCTTTTATAGTAAATTTTTCAAAAATTTTCCTTTATAGTAAATTTTTCAAAAATTTTCTTTTATAGTAAATTTTTAAAAAATTTTCTTTTATAGTAAATTTTTCAAAAATTTTCTTTTATAGTAAATTTTTCAAAAATTTTCTTTTATAGTAAATTTTTCAAAAATTTTCTTTTATAGTAAATTTTTCAAAAATTTTCTTTTATAGTATATTTTTCAAAAATTTTCTTTTATAGTAAATTTTTCAAAAATTTTCTTTTATAGTAAATTTTTCAAAAATTTTCTTTTATAGTAAATTTTTCAAAAATTTTCTTTTATAGTAAATTTTTCAAAAATTTTCTTTTATAGTAAATTTTTCAAAAATTTTCTTTTATAGTAAATTTTTCAAAAATTTTCTTTTATAGTAAATTTTTCAAAAATTTTCTTTTATAGTAAATTTTTCAAAAATTTTCTCTTATAGTTAATTTTTAAAAAAATTTTCTTTTATAGTAAATTTTTTAAAAATTTTCTTTTATAGTAAATTTTTTAAAAATTTTCTTTTTTAGTAAATTTTTTAAAAATTTTCTTTTATAGTAAATTTTTTAAAAATTTTCTTTTATAGTAAATTTTTTAAAAATTTTCTTTTATAGTAAATTTTTCAAAAATTTTCTTTTATAGTAAATTTTTCAAAAATTTTCTTTTATAGTAAATTTTTCAAAAATTTTCTTTTATAGTAAATTTTTCAAAAATTTTCTTTTATAGTAAATTTTTTAAAAATTTTCTTTTATAGTAAATTTTTTAAAAATTTTATTTTATAGTAAATTTTTTAAAAATTTTCTTTTATAGTAAATTTTTTAAAAATTTTCTTTTATAGTAAATTTTTTAAAAATTTTTTTTTATAGTAAATTTTTTAAAAATTTTTTTTATAGTAAATTTTTTTTAAAAATTTTCTTTTATAGTAAATTTTTTAAAAATTGTCTTTTATAGTAAATTTTTTAAAAATTTTCTCTTATAGTTAATTTTTAAAAAATTTTCTTTTTTAGTAAATTTTTCAAAAATTTTCTTTTTTAGTAAATTTTTCAAAAATTTTCTTTTTTAGTAAATTTTTCAAAAATTTTCTTTTTTAGTAAATTTTTCAAAAATTTTCTTTTTTAGTAAATTTTTCAAAAATTTTCTTTTATAGTAAATATTTCAAAAAATTTTCTTTTATTGTAAATATTTCAAAAATTTTCTTTTATAGTAAATATTTCAAAAATTTTCTTTTATAGTAAATTTTTCAAAAATTTTCTTTTATAGTAAATTTTTCAAAAATTTTCTTTTATAGTAAATTTTTCAAAAATTTTCTTTTATAGTAAATTTTTCAAAAATTTTCTTTTATAGTAAATTTTTCAAAAATTTTCTTTTATAGTAAATTTTTCAAAGATTTTCTTTTATAGTAAATTTTTCAAAAATTTTCTTTTATAGTAAATATTTCAAAAATTTTCTTTTATAGTAAATTTTTCAAAAATTTTCTTTTATAGAAAATTTTTTTAAAAATTTTTTTTATAGTAAGTTTTTCAAAAAAATTTTTTATAGTAAATTTTGCAAAAAAATTTTTTATAGTAAATTTTTCAAATATTTTTAATTAAAAATTTTTATTAACTTCCCATTTTGAGGAAATTTTTTGAAACTTTGCTGTTTTAAGTATTTTCCCTAATATTTACTAATATTGTTTTATAATTTTCTATTATTTTTACATTTGTCTCAAATTTTGTGTACCTATTCAGTAAATGTTTCTCAAATATTCTATTTTACTAAATTTATCTTAAATATTCTATTTTTAGTACAATACATTTATCCTAAAATTTTTAATTGTATTAGATCTTTCTAAAATTTTCTAGTTTAAGCACATTTATTTAAAATTTTCTATATAGAGTAAATTTCTCAAAACTTTGCTATATATCCAAAAAAAATTCTAATCTAATATTAATTGCTATTTTTAGCAATATAATTTTTAATATTATAAATATAATGAAAAAATATTTCAGAACAATTAAGCCCATCCCTAATATTTATGTTTATGTATGTCTACCCTATAAGCAACTCATCTTACTCTAAGCTAGCTAAAATAACTTTTTCGCAACTAGTGCTGGTTAATATCTAGAGTATTTTTAATGTGGCTAACTGAGTACTTTAAGATTGCGATATCTTACGCAGTAGTAAAATATCCAGCTCTGGAAGACTTTTTAACTAATTTAAATTAGCTACTTAAAAGTTAGCTTAAAGTTGGTTGTTTTAAGTAAGCTATTAATTTAAAACAATTGTCAACACTTTTTGCGAAATATTTTTAATATCTGTAAAATTTTATTTCAGAAATTTGTAGGAAATTAATTTACAGTAAGACCGCATTTAGACTAACACACAATTTACATGATGAGTTTTATGACGTCCAATTTTTTTGATTCCCTTTTGAAGTTGTTACCAAAATCTACTCAAATTTATACGATGGTTTTTTTGGACGTCTAATTTCTAATTTATATTGTAAACTATTAAATTTATATATTTAATATTATTTTGAATGTCGAAAAAACTTATTACTGTTTAATATTGTTTTTTATCAGTCAAAAAGCACAATCCAGTTGATGAGAATATAAAAATAAAACGTAACAGAAAGAAGAGAAAAAAGTGTAAAGCGAAGTGTCAAAAAAACCATGAAAACAGAAACCATGTCTATTTTTCTATCCCCCTTTCTTCTCTACACCGCTTGCTACCAAACAAAAAATGACGTCCAATTTTGGACGTCATAAAATTCATCATGTAAACCTCTCTTTTAAAGTTGCTTCGAAAATCTTTTTACATTTACATTACAATTTTCTTCTCGAGAATTCATTGTGACAGTTTTCGGTTTATGCTATTCTGTGTTCTCTTGCTAACAAACAAAATGTTGCACGTTAAAGTTGCGGCGTTAATTGCATAGTCTAAATATGGTTTAAATCATTTTTATTTTGGCTCAAGTTCATTTACCGATGTTCGGCTAACATCAAGATGAACTTGAGCCTAAATAAAAATGTTTTACAATAACTTTAATTTAAAAAGTTTGAATAAAATATGGTTACATAAAGGAAATTAATGCAATTTATTATATAATTTACTTTTTACAATAATAATTACATTTTCTATCTTTAGTTATTTATTTTTTACTGATTTTACTTATTTGATTATACTGATTTCCAGCACAAAAAACTGCAAATAGCTAAATAATAAAACAAATAAGCAAAAATATGATTCTTCCTTTCTCAGAGCAAAATATATGCTTCCAATTTGGGTAACTTCTGGATTACTTTGTAGTGAGCTTAAATCTAGTTGATAAAAGCTAACTTAAAGTGATTTATTTTTGTAGTCGACTACTCTGTTGCTTATAGGGTAGTTATTGGCCTCTGCTCTACCATGCGTGTTCATATGTATGTTGTTGAAATAATATTTTGTCATTGTTGCTGTTATTGTTTTTCCCTTCACTGTCTGTATATCTATCTCTGCAATGAAAATCAACAATAACTTTGTTAGCAACATTGTATAAACATTAATGTTGTTATCGTTGTTATTGCTGTTTATATTATTCTATTTGTTGTTTTAGTCATTGCTGTTGTTACAAATGATGCATTGTTAAACATTTTAAACAGAAATTTGTATTTTAAGCCAAGAACCTACGACGGCAGCATAATAAACACAAAAAAAAAACAAAAGCGGCAACAAATGGCTACTGAAAATGGTTGTTATTACAAAAAAAGGACGTGAGTAGGTGGGTTTGTGTGTATGTGACTTGGAAAATGTCGTGTCTTAAATAAAATGAAGTATATGTTTAGGGATGTGGTTTTATGTGAGGGGTTGTCTGTAAGCATGTGTGTATGCGAGTATTGCCTAACTCTCTGTATATACAGTTATTTATCATCATGAAATATAAACATTTTAAAACATTTTATCATTGTTATTTGCTACTAATGAATGTTACACATACAGTCAGTAGAATAAAACACACACGCAGGTACTTACTATTTAGCACACATGTGTACGTACATTAACTCATACTTGCTTTTTATACCAGACATTCTATAATATTTTATATTATTAAAAAAATTGTACTTTTGTCAAAAATTATGTGTCTCTAACGCTACAGTTGATTTTATGGTATTAATAGCACAATTTTGGAAAAATTTTAAGAATCTATGTTAGAAGTTCTTTATTATTCCCCCTTTTATATACGTTTAGCAATTTTTGGGACATTGGAGATTTTTCGCCTTTTTTTGGGAATTTATATAATATATGTTTTTTGACTTTAACCAACAAAATTTTCAGTTATAAAAATTATTTTTGCCAAAAATCCAAGAAATATTTTTGGGTATTTTTTTCATATTTTTTAGGAATTCATTTTTTTGCACTCTTTTATTTAATTATGTGTAGTTAGTGATTGGATAAACTGTTTTAAGCTAGTTATTGTACTTTTTGTTTAAAACCTTTAATTTATTTTTATTTTATCTCTTTCTGCTTAAACTAACACCAAAATTGCCTCAGAAATAATAAGTCTTCTTATTAAAATAGATTATAGTTATATTCTTTTCAAAAATTTTCTAAATCATTACCCTAATTTTGCAACAAAAAAGGCAAACTACATGTCGCCAGTGTGCATCTTATATGGTACGGCAAAAAGGAACTTTTAAAACTATCAATCATGAATTTTGACCATGACAGTTCTACTTATACGTTACAACATACATACGTACAAATATTAAAAAAAATAACTAGAAAAAAAGTTAAAAGCCCTTTGGTTATATAAAATAACTTTAAAAAAATTTTCAAAATACCATACATGGTTAAGTCTTGTTGAAGTGAATGAATGACTGAGAGAGCGAACGAACGAACTGACTGACTCATAACTAACTTGACTTGACCAAAAAAGAAACTACATGGAATTGGAATTGTTTAAGCATTTTAACGCTAATTTAAGATGCACATTTGTAACGCAATTGTGCTTTCAAGTCATACAACCAAGCTTTGTTTGTGCTCTTTGTTAATTTCTATTTTTTTTTTCTCTTGTTTTCATTTGAAATGGTCTAAAATATTTGATAATGCAATTGGTTGCAATGAATTGTTTAGATCAGCAGAATCCAAATTTTTTGTGAAGGAAACTGTATGCTTAAAAATAATTTAACTTAATGAAATATTCCAAAAAGATTTCTACAAGGATAAAATGTTGCAAAAATTTATCTTGAAAAGAAAACTATAGTCAACAATTTTTTTATAAAGTAAGAAATTTTTTAAACAATTTTTAAAATTTTTAAAATTTATTCAAAATTTTTTTTAAATACATCGAAAACTTAATAAAAAATTTATTAAAATGTTTAAAAAAAAAATTTATTGACAAAAATATATTTTGATTATTATTAAAAAAAAAATACATATCAAGAATACTTTGAATAAAAAAAATTAATGAAAAAGTTCGTTGATAATTTTTTTAAGTTTATCAATGAATTTTTGTTTAAGAAAAAAATTTGAAACCGAAATATTTTTCGAAAAATTTACAAAAAAAAAAAATTAATAAAAAATGTTTAGAACGAAAAATTTATAAAAAATATTCTGTGAAGAAACTAAAAGAAAAAAATTGAAAATAAATTTACATTGAAAATTTATTTTATAAATATTAAAACAATTAATTAAATTGAAAAAATATATGAAAACTTCCATTGAGAATATTTTTTAAATTGTTTAATATATTTTTTGAGGGAAAAAAATTTAAAAACAAAAAATAAATATTTTTGAAATTTTTTATAAAAACTATCTGGAACAAAACTCTTATAAAAAATTTCCTGCCAGGAAAGTAAAAGAAAAAATTTCTAAATAAGTTAACATAGAAAATTTATTTTATAAAAACTAAAGAAACTAAAAATATATGAAATTAATAAGTTTGTTGAGAAAATTTTTTAAATATATATATTAAAATATTTTTAAAGAAAAAAATTTTAAACAGAAAATAAATATTATTCGAAAATTTTTTATTTTTTTTTTAAATTTTATTGTCGAACTTTAAATGTTTTAAAGACTTTATTATTTTCATTCTGGCTCTAGTTCATTATAAATTATTCGAAAATTTTAATAAAAAAAAATAACAAAATCGTGTGGAACGAGAAATTTATAACAAACTAGCCGCCCGGGACGTGCTTCGCTACGTATCAAGCGAAATAAAAAAAAAATTATGTTAAACATTAAATTCATTTATTCAAAAAGAATATTTTATTAATTGCTAGCATTTTATCACCTTGGAAAACCAAAAAAGTGCCATTAGCTTTTTAGAATCTTTGTGAATTTTTGTGCTATATGCATTAGGTCCGAAGATACAATATTACTGATTTTACCCGTTTTTAGCCCTTGTCCCCCTAAATTCCAAAATTTCGAAAAAGTACAAAATTCGTTATAGATTGTTTTAAGGAGAGCAAAACTATGTTTTTACTTTTTTCCTGTTGCTATCCCTCTCAAAGATAAATGCTGTTCAAAAATGTACAAAAATTAAATTTTTACCCGTTTTATCCCCTTAAAACTTAAAATTCCCAAAAAGTACCAGACAACTATCCAATTATTTTTAACAGGCTCTTTGGTCCTCTCTGAATTTTTGTGATATCTTTATGAAGACCGGTGATACTGAGTTAGCGATTTTACCCTTATTTACCCCTAAGGCACTCGACGGATTTTGTGCAAACTTCAAATAAACCATCTACTGAATAGTTCGAACAAAGCCTAAACATTTGTTTTGGTTATGTGAGCCTGTTCTTGAGTTATAAAATTACAACAAAAAGTGAAATTGATTTTTATACATATAGATTTTCTGGAAAGAAACTAATAGAAAAAGTTGAAAATAAATTTACATTGAAACTTTATTTTATAAAAATTAAACAAATTAATAAATTAAAAAAAAAACAAAAATATGAAAAACTTTGTTCAGAATATTTTTTAAATTTATTAAAATATTTTTGTTAAAGAAAAAAATGTTAAGCAAAAAATAAATATTTTTCGAAAGTTGTAATAAAAAATTAATAAGAATTGATTTGAAGGAAAAATCTATAAAAAAAATTATAGAAAGAAACTAATGGAAGAAAAAATTAAAATAAGTTTAAATAGAAAATTTATTTATTAAAAATTAATAAATTTTTTAAAATAATTAATGAAAGTTTTCGTTACGGAGAAATTAAAAAAAAAAGAATGAGAAATTTTTTTAAAAATTTATCAAAGAAAAAATAATAAAGGGGATTTTTTTTATATTAGAAATTAAACTAAACTAAAAATTTCTTCCATCTTTTTATTAATATTTTTTCTTGTTATTTTGCTTAATATCATTTTTTTTTCTTAAAAAAATAATTATATCATATAAATGTAATTAATTAAATACTATTAATTAATTATTATAGAATTTACTTTTATGAGAAAAAATATTTCAAAATAGAAAAATAAGCGAATTGGTCAAATATTCTTTAAAAGAAATAAAGATGATGGAATAAAATTAACGAATTTTTGGAAACAAATTCCTTAAATAAAATTTTACGAAAATTCCACTAACAATGAAAACAAGAAAAAATTTAAAAATGTGAAAAAATGTGCTAAGGTTTATTGAAATTTATTGACTTTTTGTTCAAGAATTATTTTCTATAGACAAAAACTTAATTTAAATATTATGGATTATTTTGAAAAAATTAAAAAAATAAAAATTTGGAATATTTGGTAAAATTAAAAAAAAAAGTTAGAAAATAAATGAACGAATAAATAACATTACGAATTAAATTTAAAAATGCAAAATTTATCAAATTTTTAAAAATTGATTTCAGGTTAAAAATGAGATTACTTACAAATTTTTTAAAAATAGTTTTCTACACTCAATTATATTCGTGAGGGAATAATTTTATTTAAAATATTTTAATAAAAGCAAAATCGAAATACATTTTAAGAGAAAACAAAAGCTTTAAAAGATTAATATTTTTCAGAAAATTTTATAAAAATTCAAACTTTATCAAAAGTTTATCAAAATGAAAAAATTAATAAAAATTATTTAAATATTAATTTGTTTAATTTATTTCAAGAAATTGTTTTTATATAATAAAAAAAGATTATGATTTTTTTTTTCATTTCTATGGAAATTTATCTACATAAGTTGATGAACACTGTTTTACATATTGGATAGTTGTCCGGCCCCCATTTCTTTTTTTCTCTTTGTGCCAGCTAATAGCTGCCTGTTCTTTATATTTGTTTGACTGTTGGCTTTTGTGGTTTTCTTTTTTTATTTATTTTTTTTATAATGGTTTATTTACATCAAGGCACAAAGATTAAGCAAATTATAATAGATCAGAGCAGACTAACCAAAGAAAACGCATTAAAGATATAAGTACGGTAATTGGAAACAAATAATTTTGAACACGTATAAAAGTGCTTTGAAGCGTGAGGGAGTACAACCCAGCAAACGATGTTTAAAGAAAACATTTGGAGCAAATTAAAAAAAATTTTAGAATGAGAAAAATGTTTAAAAATTTTTAAGAAAATATTCTAATATTATTTATTAATTTTTCTTTGGAAAAAACTTTTTTGAATTTTTGTGTAAAATTTAAGTTTTTTTTTTCGAAAATTGTAAAAAAAAATTTAAGAAAAAAAAATAATAAATCCTTAAATAAGAGATCTTAATACAATACAAATATATTTCCTGGCAGCTTTTTTAAAATTAATTTTGCTGTTAACAAAGCTGTTATGGCACAGAAGTATATTTCAGTTTTTAAAAAATCTTATTAAATATTCTGACTTTTTCCTTTATTGCTCTCTAAAACGAGAATAAAAGAAATCACTGGAAGATATCAAACAATCGTTTTGTAAACTTTTTCTGTTCGTCTACCAAAAATCTATAACCCTGAACAACAACAACATATATTTACAAACAAACAAAAAATACTTACTATTCCTTAGTATGATTGTTTGATGATGATGATTGATTACAAACGTATATTTTGATCGACAGACATATTCTGGCCTAAACCACAATATACCAACATCTACTCATCGTCATCATCCTCAACATCAATGCCAAAACAAAACACAATAACTCTCTGTACCTCTCATTCGTCATAAAAACCATAACAAAAGTCATGAATTTTATTTATTTACAATTGTTAAAATGATGAAGTCGAAAAAAAACCCCATTATATGCTGGCAAACTTAAAATCAAACAAGAAAAAAAAGTGAAGTTTAAAAGAAGAAAGAATTCTTCATTATAACACAAACATGAAATCTAAATCACAGATAAAAATTACTTTGTGTACAGACGTACATGCATACGTATGTACGTACGAAAGAGTATTGTTTTGTTGTGGGCTGTCAAATGGGAACAAAAAAATTATTTCTCCGTTTTTAGGCTCCTTCAATCACATACACGTTTCTTGTTCACAATAAAATTCCAAAATATGATTTCTCTTAGCAGTTCAATACTTTATTGTAGGCTTCTTTAAAATTTTTTTATTTGTTTATTGTTTTAATTTCTTGCTTGATGAGGGTGAACTTTTGCTTTGATTTAAAGATTGAAATCTTTCGAGTGAATAAAAGCTTCCAATAAAGCAGTTTTTAATGTCAGTTAATATTTGATTATCATAAGCAAGCAATTAATGGTTTTAAAACAATACAAAGAGCACTTTCGTTGCAATAACAGAAAAAAGGTTTTTAACAAAGATAAATACAAGGAAATCATATTTTTTTTTTTTTTTTGATTTGAATTTCTATTTAATATGATAATTTAGGTAGAAAGCTATTTTATTATTAGGCATGACACAGAGATAAAATACGCTCAGAAGTGGTTTTTAATTCACCTTTTTCTTTTTTAAAAAATGTAAAATGAAAATTGAAGGAACCTTTATTTACTTCAGCTTTAGTGGTGCATACTTCTAGGGGCGTCAAAAGAATATTTGTTCCTCAAGCTTTGTGTTGAAAAAATGTGGCACTTAAAAGGATGCTATTATTTGTGTTGAAAAATAAAAATTACACAATGCACGAAGTGTGAAGAATGTGAAACAAAAACAATCGAAATGAAAAGTATGAAATTTAAATTATTCCAATCGGAATGTGCAATATATTTTATCGTGATGAATGTTCGCATAAAACTATTAAAAATAACCAAAATCAATAATATAAGGTATGAGCAGCAGTTCGAAAATTCCGTACAAAAAATAGGGATGCTTAACATATTTAGAGAGACTCTGTCAATTGTTAATTCAGAAAGCAATAATCGTGTTAGGAATGAGCAACAGTTAGTGAATTTCGTTCGAAGCCAGTTCGAAATATTTCTTAAAATTTAATGAGAGTAAAGAGGGGTATTAAAATGTTCCAGGAAGGTAGACCGATTGTGGATTCCAAAAGCAGTTGTCGTTTACAGAAAACATTGCAATAAAAATTTTCTATTAGAAAGTTTACAAATATTTATTATTTAAAAAATTTAAAAATTTTTTGTTCTCATTATCATTAAAGAAAAATTAAAAATTATTTTTAAGAAAAACTATTTAAGTAAAAGTTAAAGCTAAAAATTTTAATATCCACAACAAATTTTAATGATACTTTGCATACCCTTCACACAAAAGTGAAAAACGATATACATACATACACTCCGGTTTATCGATTTAAAGGTACTAAAAATTCCATTTTCAGAATCCTGTATCTTTTGCAATTTTTAACCGTCCGTATGTCCGTATGTCCGTCTGTCCTTCTGTCCTTCTGTCCGTCTGTCCTTCTGTCCGTGTGTATGTTGAAGTCATGACTTTGAAAGTCATCATGAAAATTAAAATTTATATAAGTGAAAATTGGACCGAAAAAATTTTTTTAATTAAAAATTTTTGATCGCATAATTAAATAATATAAACTTTTAACGAAAATTTCATTTAAAAAAATTAAAAAAAAATGTTTGAAAAGATACAAAATTAATTTAAACTATATTAAGGCTTAAGGTAATTTTTTCTAAATTTTTGTACGTTAAAATATATATAAAAATATACGAGTAAATACGAACTTAAATTAACAAAAAATTTTTATTAAATTTTAAAGAAAAGTTATCAGAAGGTTTTTGTAAATTTCACATTTTACAAATATTTTTTTTACAATTCTTCACACTCCCACCAACTTCTCAAAGAAAAAAAAAATACATTATGTCACGCATATTTTCTATACATCTTAACTAAGCTCCAGCTCTTTATTATTTGAGGCTTTATCTCAAAATAAATTCACATAAAAACGTCTAAAACTCATTTCTTAAAAGTCTTCATCATCAAATACCAAAGGAAAACACCAACAATTTTTACGACACTTCTTAAAAGGGCAACTGCCAAAGATGAATGCCATCTCACCTTAAGAATTGCTAGTTTTATTTATGAGTGGAATTTATTTAAATTAGAGCTGCATTAACCGTAGTAAATACAAACGAAAATATGTATCTTAACAAGAAATAGGAGAAAAAGCGTCAGTGAACGAACGTCTTTAATGGTTCGTCTAAAGAAATATCATGTGGAAAAGTTTCGTTAGTATGTCAACAATGAAATGTTAAATGAATAGTTAAAGAGGGAGCAAAGTTTTCGGGGGATAAAAGTAATTTGTGTTTTTGTGGCTTTTTGGGGAATCTAAAATGTTAATTTCAAATTTTAAAGAAATTTTTTGTTTAATTTTAATGTTAAGAGAAAAACGTCTACAAAATGTATATTAAAGTGGATTACAATTCTATGCAGACAATTTAATATTTGAAATGTTTATGTGTATTTAGGTGTATTGGTTGCAAAGACTAGATTATTTTAGAAAAGGTGTTGATATCAAATTTTTAATTTACTTATAAAACTTTTTATTATTAAAATTTTATTATGGTGTTGAAAAAGATCCAAAAACTTCCATTCGTCATCGTTTGCAGCAATGAAACATCAAACGATCCACATTATTTAATATTTTGCATCGTTATCTCCTTTTCAAAGGCTTGTTAGATCCAGTTGACTCAAGAATTAAGAGCAGCTGACCACGAAATACGTCGATCATTCGTTCTTGGGCCATAGAAAACCAAGAAGAAAACGAAAATTTTTTAAAACTAAATAATTTTGACCGACAAAGCCCATTTTCAACTCAATGGCTACGTCAAAAAGCAGAATGCTGCATTTGGGATAAACAGAATAAAAAAGTTATCTAAAAACAACAATTATATCTACAAAAAGTTACGGTCTGGTGGGGTTTGTGATCAGGAATAATCATCGGACCATATTTCAACGAAAACGCAAATGGAACGGAGATTACGGTCAGTGGAAATCACTTGTGGGGCTTTTAAAATTTTTACAAATAATCCCACGACAGTTTAAAGTTTTAAAAATACCATTGTCGAGCATATATTTACCATTGTCAGTTTATTAAAAAAAGTGTTTGAGATTTTTGATAAAATATTGAATGCCTGCTGACACAGTTGGGTTTTCACTTAACCTTCATAATTTATAATTTTTTGACCGGAACCTATTTGTAATAAACTAAAATAAAAATATTTTTAATTTCCTAAAAACAAAAACTTTTTTTATTTAAATTAAAATGATTTTTAAATTTCGACACCCTTTATTAGTTAAAATTTTGTTCATGAAAATTATTGTTAAAATTAAAAAAAAAAAAATTTTAAATTTTTCATAAAATTTTCGGTTAAAAAAATATTGAATTGTTCTAATATAAAATATTCTGTTTTATTTTAAAAATAATTTCCTTAAATTTTTTTATAGGGAAAAATTTTTGTTGAAATATTTTTCTTGCGGAGATTTTTAAATTAAATTTTCTTTTTTGGAATTGAAAAAAAAAAAAGAGTTTACATTAGCATCGAATTTTAAGAGAAAAAAGAATTATAATTTTTCAATTTAATTTTTTTCTTTAAATAAAATTTTTTAATCAAATTTTTACCTAAAAAAAATGTTGTTTATTTTTTACTTTAAAAAGCGTTCCGATAGATTTTATTTATTTTCCAATAGTTCGATTCGACGAGGTGTAACCTAAATGTACTAAAATGAAGCGTAACCATCCGGGTTTAATAAAAAAATATTTACTGTATTCACAAGGTGTCCTAACATGTCATATTGTCATAATGTTTAAAGTAGAAATTGTCCTAAAATAATACTACTGTGTGTGGTATGTTTATTGTGCTGTCATAACTATTCAGATACCTGCGGCGATTGGCTAAGTAACTGCTAAACCGAGTCGTCTGTAAAAATTGTAAGTCAACACCTCCGATATTTGCTTGTTGCAAAATCGGCGATTTAAATTTTTATATTACACTCAGTTGTAAAGGGTCGTTCATAACAGCCGATATTTTTATATTATTATTTTACAACATTTGAATTTAAGACACCTTGTAAATGAATATATGAAATGAATGCAGTAATTGTAAAATCTTTCTTTTTTTATACAAAAATAAAATTTTTTATTCTAATAATTCAAAATCAATAATATTTCGAACTTTTTATATACATTTTATTATAAGCTCAAGCCGTAATAAATGATTTGTAATAATTTGTCTTTAGTTTTTTTTTCGAGTGTGTGGCAAATTTCCTTGAGCAAATTTTGTTTATAAAAAAAAGTTTTAGAATCCCTGTTATTACTATTAATATTACAAACATGTGAAGGTATTTTTCAACATTTAAAAAAAAAAAGATTTTAAAATTGTTGCATTAATGAGACAAAAGCTACTATTTAAATATCATACCAAATGACTCTCTTAGTGACTCATGACCTTTTTTTATCTGCCAAAAATACTATTGTTCGCCTCTTTGTGATGCCCTTTTTAGTACGAGTTTATCAGAAAAAAATTAACTTCCTGTTTTTATTATTCTATTTGTTGACTTCAAATTTAAAAGTTTAACAAAAATGTTAATATACCATAATCAAGAATTTTTATCTAAAATTTCCTAAGAATATCCTACAACGTTTAAGGTTGGGCTTTAAAAATTTGCCAAGAGACTTAATGTTTCTTTTTTTTTTCATGCTCGCTTGGCGGTTAATTTGATATTTATTTATCTTATTCAATGTTAAAGATTAATTTACTGATTTCAGCACAAACGCACACAGGCTGGTATACAAGACACTGTGTTAGGCATAACAATGGGTTAGCAAATGTATTAAATGGTTAACTTATTAAGGTACTTTTTATAGCAAAAGCAATTTTTTTTATTATTGTTGTTCTTAATGTAGCTTTAAGACAGCCATATAAAAAAGGGTTGTAGCTACCCAAAGATATATAAGTATTAACTTCTCCTTTTTACCTACAAGTTTAATTTTAAGTTATTTAAGTTGTAGTTATAAGGCCTTTTTCGTATCTTCTTTGCTACATCAGAAGTTAACAAAGTACTATTACTATTAAATTGTGGAGGTTGTTTGTAGTTACAAACAATTTAATACCAATTGAGTTTGATTACCGCCAAAAAAAAAAAGTGTAGTTGCATTGTTGTATACTAAGTAGTTAAGGTAATCGTCGATGAAGACAAAAGAGTAGTCATGGTTTGGCGAAGGTGATTGCCGCTCTGCCTAGAGTTGGCTAAAGTATTTTCTACTGTTTTCTTCTACTGCTACTTTTTTGAGTTTTTAGGCTTCTAGTACGCCCCTATAAATGGTAAATGTTGAAATAAGAAAAAGAAATCGTTTAAATAGACTTCTAAGTTTGGAAATTAAATAATCCTTTAAACATCAAAAGTAAGACTAAAGTGTTCAAAGGTTAACTAATTAATTAAAATAAAAATTTTTTAAAAGCTCCGCAAAAAGCTATTTTGAAAGCTTTATAAAAACCTGGTATATTTTTTTTAATATAAACAAGCTTTAAAAATTTTTTTGTAAGCCTTTTCTAAAGCTTAAATTAATTAATTTTATTAAGATTCTAATGCATTTTTATTTAGTTTAACGTTTTAAAAAGTACGAGTGTTAACTTGGTTTATTTTCCTTCCTTTAACATTTTCTGTGGTTCACAAAACTCATATTTACTGTAAAAAACTTACTCATTTCAGTAAGCTTACGAGAAAAAAGCTTTTTTACAATAAAAAGAATTGTCAATAGTTGTTTTATGTATTGAGCTTATATTGAGGTGATGTCAACTATTGATATAAATAAAAAAGAACGAAAACATTTATTTAAAAAAAGTTTCCTTAAAAGAAACTTTAAACTAAACATCGTATTAGAAGGCTTTCCTTTAATATTTTTGTAGTAAATAATATATTAATAAAAGACTTTAAATCAAATATTATTTATAAAGTTTTTTTTCAAAAAGCTTTCAAAATAGCTTTTGAGAAAATTATTTCCAAGAAAAGCTTTAATGTAATAATAGTATAATGTTTTTTTTATCTCAAATGCTATACCTTTTATAATTAGAAAAGCTTTTTCCCAGGAAATGCTTTTAATAATGTTTTCCTGTTCAAATGCTGCCTTTAAGCTTTTGTTGTAAAAATGCATTCTAGGTAATAGAAAAAGCTCATAAAGAAGTTTTAACAAAAGGCTATACTACTTTCCTGCCTGGCTTAAAAGTTTAATTTTACTTTTCATCCAAACGAATATTTATTAATTTGTGTAGAATATTTTCCTCCTCTATTTCGTAATAGTGAATGTTTTTTGGTAAGAAAAAAATCAACGACATAGAAACTATAAATAAACGTTGCCTTTAACAGAAGCTTAAAAACATCTGTAAGGCAATGAAAGACCTTTTCTATTTATGTGTTGTGCTTTTACTGGTATCGGCGAGTATGTAGGCAATGGCAGTAAGTTTTCTATTCCGGCTGCTGGTTGTTGTACAAAAATATATGTTTAAGGTATTTTTGGTGAATATTATTTTTGTTTGTTTGTGTGAGCTTAAGTGTGTTTATATTTTATGTTATCATATGTTGTTTTATGGTATTTGTTATTGTTGTTTTTCTTGTTGTTGTTAGATTTTTAGCTATTGATAACGCTTAAAACGTTTTATTTTTATTATTATGACCATTTATTATGTTGTGGGTATTTTTATCAAAAAACCTTTATACAACTTGTACTATTTTCTGTCGAGCTAAGAAAAAGAATTATCTCTTCTGTTTTCTTAACAAAAATGCCTTATACTCACTACCGGCATACAAACACATACTCACACACACATATAAAATGCTGTCTAAAATGTTTTAGCTTGAGGTTAATTTGAAGCCTCCTCTATATTTATATGTTTCATTAGATGTTGAAATTATCTAATCGTTTTATTGATTATTTGTATTTTTTTTTTAAGTTGTTGTATTTCATTTGGGGGAAATTTGAAGGGAAACAATGCAGCAAAAATTATTTAAAAGGTTTTTTTGGGCAAATAATGTTTGTATAGAAACTTAAAGAAAATTTATCGAGATTAATTAATTACTTAAATTGAATAGATTTGGAAACTTAACAAAAATACACTGTTCAAAAAAATAACAGTAAATTGAAACCTTAGCCATATATTTCAGAGGCTTGTAAAATGCGCTAAAAATCCCTAAAAGCCTCACGTAAACTCCTAAACTGTTAATAAAAGCTTTTCGGGCTTTTTTAAAATTTTTTAAGTTTTACAAAAGCTTTTTAAATTCCGGTAAAGCTTAAAAAAATTTCTAGTCTCAAAACTTTTTTTTTAAGCTTCTCTTCTCCATCTATCAGAAAGCGAGCTTAAGACTTGTAAAGGTATTTAAAAAATATAAAACTTTGTATATAAACAACAACAAAAAGGTTAACAATGCTTATTTAACATTATAAATTTTTCATAACATTAATAAAAGCCTCATTTTAGTTGTTTTCATTAACTTCATTAGATACATAAAAATTGTTTAAGCTTCACAGAAGCTTTTTATAATAACTAAGTCTTAGTCTAACTGGGTAAGATTTTTAATATTAAAAAAAATTTACCCAAAAGCTTTTTTTATTTAAAAAAAATCGTAATGAAGCTTTATAAAGGCTTGTCAATACTGTATATAATCTGCTAAAAATCTACAAAATTTCTATGTGAATTATCTGACTATTTATACAAGTTTTATGAGCTTTACAAAGGTCTTAGGCTTTACGGAAGCTTTAAAAAAAGCTTTACTAAAGCTTGGTACAAATTTTAAGACTTAAAAAATATAAAAGCTTTTTTATCAATAAGAAAGTAAGCCTAAGCTTTATAATATTTAAATGCTAAGGATCTTTAAAAGCTGCCTTTAAAAATTTATAAATAATTTTTAATGTCTGCAGGACATAATAATGGATATCTAAAAGGAATAATTTTTATTTATTATTTTTTGTAATTGTATTGTCCTTGCCTCTATATATAATTTCCAGGAAATTATTCAGCACCTCTTTTTATATAGATTTTTATTAAATAAAAATTTCTCAGGCGAAACCTTTGAATTTGTTATTTAACTCCCTGGCTTTGATTTAATCACTGCAAATAATTTTTTCCAAAATTTTTTTATTCGTTTTTTTTAAAGCTCATACTTCACGGTATAGATTTTCATGCAACAGCAAATAAAAAAAATAACTACTTGTGTTATAAGACTTCAACATAATTTTTTTATTTTTTTTTTCTTCCAACAAATTTAACAATAATTCTAAAAAGTCGACAACTATAAATCAACACATTGTAAAATTCCCTCTTCAATAAAGAGCCATCCGTTGTTATGGTTTAAAAAAAAATGAAGTATGAGAGACTGAATGGTAAAGAAATCATTTACTTTTTAAAAAGACTCGGTAGCTGTTTTTTTTTTGTTGCATGTCATAATGTTTGCTTCCTTAACTTGACACTCACATACACAGCATGATATTAAGGCACACACACACACATACATACTTACAGTTCATTCGAAAGAATTTCATATGTCGCCATTGAATCTTTTGGCTTTTTTTCGTCTTTTAATTTTTTTCTGGAGTCAAACGTCTCACCATATTTTGTGTTGCCATTAAACAAGACTCCCCGCAATAGTGGCAGCAGTCTTTCATATTTTTTAAACTTCAATATTTCTATGTATATTTTTTTTTTTTTTTGAAATCAAGTATTGAGTTACAGATTTACAACGTGTGGTGTTTTTTTCTTTATACAAAAGTATTTTGACTTTTTTTTGACACAACATGTATGGCAGTCTGTCCTTTTTTGTCTGTCTGCAAAGGTTGCTTCTTAGCCCCCTGTTAACATTGGCGGTGGCATTTAACTGAAGTGTTTGACAAGCAGAAGCCGCTTAAGAACAGTGTTGAAAGCAAAAAAAAAAGTTTAGACAACAAGATTTTCTTTGGCTTATGACAATAATTGTCATACAGAACTATTCAAATCGTATCTTTTAACTACCAATTTTTGCCATAAATGCTACCACAAGAAGCTACTCGGAAGAAGTTGTAAGAAATGGAAATAATTTTATATAATTTAATAAAATTATATTTAGCAAACCAGTTAAAATTAATATAAAAAAACGTTTAGTTTTTCCATAAAAATTAGTTGTTAAATCAAATTTTAAAACTTAAGGATTTTTTTGTAAACACATCACTAATGTATAATTAGGCATTTCAAATTCAGTCTATCATCAATATCAGCTTTAATTATTCTTTAGACAGCTTTAGTTTACTTAGCCTAAAGGCCATAATCAGTTGTATTTATTTAAAAATTAAATAGTGGTACTTGCAAAAATTGAATATTACACATTGTAAAATTGCAAATTTTCTCGCGGCTGAAAAATATCTTGCACTCTCCGACCTGGCAACATTGTTTATACTTCATACAAATGAGAGCTGTTAATGTGTTTGTTGTTGAATCAACGTGAGTAGTTTTGCGAATCATATAAGTTTGCAGTACTCATGTTCATTGTGAGTTGTACTTATAAATCAACGTAGTTGTGGGTATGCGTACGTTAGCTCAGTTAAATTTCAATGATTTATACGCACTTATACTCAAATTTTATGACTCATTATGAATATTGAAAAAACGACTCAAAGCCGATCACTGATACCCACCACCAAAAAAATGTATGTGGGAGTGTATTCATTTTGTCATTCTGTCGAAGCATCCATTTTGGACCCCATAAAGTATATATTTTCTGAGTCTTGGTTTAATTTAAGGATGATCTAGCCATGTCCATCTGTCTTTCCGTCTGTTGACAGCTCGATAGAGATCGAACCGAAAACGTTAGGGTGATCAAATATAGCCGAAATATTTCTTATACACAAGGCTTTTTTGCACATTATGAAGAAAGGTTTAGCTCGTTATGCAATAGTAGAACCATAAAACAATGTCCTTTCTACAACGAATAAAATGTGATTGTGTCTAAACGCGTTGACGTAGAGCGTTAAAATTACGAATGTACATTTCCTGAGTAAAAAAACAATATTTTTCTCTGAAAATTGCAAAACCAAAAAAAACATGAAAGGATTATTTAATTAAAGTGTCTTTTTCTGACAAAATTAGATGTACGATTCTGAAATTTTGCAAGCATTGCTTTTTGTTGTTAATTTTTTGTTTTTGTTACAAACATATGATTTGCGCATAGCTTAGTAGCAACTTTAATTGCTTATGACTACAAAAATATTGAACCAATTATAATAGGTATGAGATTGTGTACTTCTTCATCCTTTCAAGTAGCAAATTTTTTTTTAGCAAAATCGGTTTTTTATGTGAGCGTCAACTGTGTAGCAAAAGCTTGACTTATATAACAATAATTAGTTTTTTTGTATTTCAAATCAATAAAAAAAAATTTATTGTGAATCAAAACTTAAACTTTTTTTTCAGTCCAAATAGTGTTAAATTGATAATACAGAAGAGGAACAAAGTTTTTGTTCACTAGCGACCTATTAAAAATTTCCATTAATTTTGAATCACCCTTTTTCTTAATTTTCTAAAAAAAAAGATTTGGTGGGTACACTAATTTCCTTTACATCAATACGTTCGTTTAAAATTCCACACATGGTATATTTTCTAAATTAAAATTATTAAACTGTATGTCAGTGTGTCTGTGGAAAAGACGAAAGAACTCACACAAAAGAAACTAAGAAATTAAAAATTACACAAATTATTTATTTAAGTACTAAAGTGTTTGTTGTTAAAAACAAGTTGAATCTGGCAGATAGGAAAAAGTTATTACAGAAAATAAAAACAAATCCTTGAAAAAATTAGAAAAATTATATGTTTTTGCAATTGCCATGTTTTCACAAAATTTTGATTTTCTCTACTGGTCGGAACATTAAACTTTATAACTACTTTTGATAAAACAACTGTTTTAAAAGCTTAACTAAGGTTTGCAAGCTTTTCTAGGCTTATATTGTTATTGTAATTTTTTGTTAAATTTTTTTAAATTAAGTACTTGTTTCCATTAGTTTTGAAATGTTCTTTTGCTAAAGCTATTAAATCTTTATACTAAAACTTTTAATCAATTCCCACCAAGAATCTCTTTTGGCAACTTATTACCTAAAAGCATTACTTTCCAATTAATTTTCTTACTAAAAACTATAAACTCGCTCCTAAAAAACTAACTAAAACTTTTCCATCAACTACCCGACATAACTAAACTGCACAGAGCAAAGAACAAAAATTTTCTAATAACAAAATATTTGTTTGTGCAACTTGTTTGAATGCAAAAAATCTTCAGTAATAAATTACAAAATAAAGAAAAGAAACACAGAAATTGAATAGAAAAACGCGAATTATGCAAAAAAAAAAAAACATTTTTTAGTTGAAAAAAAAAATTAATGCAAAAAGAAAATCATTTTGTACCAACAAAACTATTAGTAAACTTTAATCATTTATAACAACTCTTCAGATGAAGAAGAAAGACACAAAAAAAAATCACTAAAATAAGCTCAACACTACCCAAAAGAAAACTAAATAAATGCAAAAATTCACCAGAAGTAGAGAGAGAGAAAAAAATTCGCAAATAAGAAAATGTTTATGAACAAACAAATTGCTCTGCAAGAACTCTTCTTCCTAATAAAGAGAGAGGAGAGAAAAAATCCAGCACCAGCGTAAAAGCAAGAAACTTTTTAATGAAATTTAATTATAAACTTTGACAAACAAATAAAAACGCCATTTATATTCAAAACCCAAGTAGCATGATGCTCAAGCGAAAAAGAAAATAAATGAGAATAGAAGGAAATGCTAGGAAAATGCATATCAATTTTCTTTAATGCACAAAAACTGCGGAAAAAACTAAAACTATTTTCCCGCACTTTTCTGTCGTTTGCTTTTTGTGCTGGAGATCAATACGCAAAATAATTTTTATAGACTTAAACCTTTATACATAGTAACACACAACTAAAACCACATTAAAATTCAATAGTTTAGCACAAACATAAAAAAATAAAAGTAAAAGAGGCTGCATGGAAGAGGATGAGTAGCTAAAACATCATGAGGGGGTGAAGAGCTTAAGCTTAAAGTTTTTTTTTTGTTAAAGAAAAACAATTTGCATAAAATCAGGTAAATACATTTGTTATACTATAGTTTTAAGTGAATAAGTTTAATGGCATATTAAAAGTTCTCTTTACTTCTTTAAGTATACCGGCAAAACCTTAATGATGTCGTTGAATATGTAAAAAATAAAAGTATCTTTTCTTCAACTAAAACTAATTGTCCTCTTATTGAGGCTGGAGATCAGTTTTTATATAAAAAAAATATTTTTTGTTTAAATTCAATATTTCACTACCATACTAGGTAGCTTCCTTAGGGAATTTTGAAAAAGGTTTACCCAAGCCTGAATACTAGAACAACGTATAAATAATAAAAAAAAAAATCTAAGAAATTATATAATAATTTATAGACTGTTGATAAAACACATTGTTTACTAAAAAGTAATTTTTTATCTTAGTAACGAATCTACACAAAAGCTTTTAAAGAATTCTCATAAAATACATAAATTAAAAGCTTAACGGTCTAATTCATAAAAACTAAAAGAGCTTTATAAGAGGTTTATTACTCAAATTTTCATAGAAAATCAGTTTAATAAGCCTTTTATAAACCATTAATAACTTTTATAAGGCAGTTAGTATATAAAATTATTTCTCAGCACATATCTGCTTTATAGTAATTATTTTTCCTTATTTTTTTCTTTGCAGGTACATTGCCCTATTAAAAAAAAAGCTTTAAGGGTAAGCTTACCAAAAACTAATACATTAAAAATTAATATTTCCCACATTTCTTTCGTACTCACTTGACATTGATATTCTGAAATGAAATTATGTAGATACAACCATAAAATCCATCTATCGTAACTAAACTATAGTATTGCAAACAATTTAGGTTATCCTTACCATCTTCGCTTCTACATATGTGTCTACACAAAATGTCGAATATCTAATAACTGAAAGCTTTTCTAAAAGCATTTTTCATATTAAAACATTCTTATGTCTCTGTGATCAAATTAGTTAAAGAAAATTATTTAGTTTTCTTAGCTTTCCATCCAGCATCTTTTATCAAGTAAAGGTTAAATATACATATAAAATTTATTACCTTTTAATTTTTTAAACAAGTTATTTTTAAACACGGTCTGTATTTAATTTTTGTATAAAAAGTTATATTTTAATAAAAGCTTAAGTGTTTAATAGTGCTTTACTGCAAAGCTTAACAGTTATTAAGCTTTACACTTAAAAGCCTTAAAAAATTATTTTAAAACTTCCTTATTTAAGGAAGCTTACATGCTAAACTGAATTGTTATACTATTTCCAGATCATTAATTTATCAAAGCTTTATATGTAGATACTAACAGAATATAACCGTCAAATGATTTATGCTTTAAGATTATGTTCCTTTTTTAATTGTTTAAAAACTTCAAAGTCTTCTGATAAAAAAAGGCAAAAGGATGATGCCTAAGAATTTATTAAAAGAACTTATATATCAAAAGCTTTTATAACACCTAAACCATAAAATCTTTGATGTCGTTAAGTTTGTTATTTTGTTTATTGCTTTTTTACTGTAACGCAGAAGGCTACACAAACAATATTTTATACAACATGTTTAATTTTAGATTTTATGTGCTTTAAAATAATCATAATTTTATTATACAGCTTTAGATATAAAATCTTTAAAAGCTTATAGAAAACTTAAACCTCAACTTATTTTAAAAACTTATAAAATTTTTTAAATTTGGTAGCAGGCCATTATTTGACTAAAGCTTTTGTTTAGCTTTAAGCTTAGAAATCTTTCTTAAAATTTTGACGAGAAGTCTTAACAAAAGCTTTTTAGAAAATATTTTTTTTATTTTAATCCCAAACACTTTAAATCTACTCAAAATAGTCAGAGCTTTAAGCTCAAAAAGGCTTAAATATTTTAAGATTTAAGATGTCATGTTTTTGTAAAATAGATTAGTTTTTCAAGACTAATATTTTAAATTTAAAATGCTCTACAAAACTTTACTGTGCGCTTTGTGCTAAATTTTTATTTTTTAACAGCTTTAATAAAAACTAAGTTTTTATTTAATAAAAATTATCACATGGAAAGAACTAAAAAAACTTTAAAGCTGTATACGATATAGACAAATTATGTTAATTAAATAACGTCTTCTAACAACAAATGCTTTATTGAAGAATAAAAACCTAAAATATTTAATATTAAAGTTTAAAAGCTTTTAAAGTATCTTGAACAATCTTGTAAAGCTTGTAAGCCTTCTTAAGAAATGGTTAAAGTTATTTCAAGACAAAAGGGCCAAAATTGCCTTCTTGACTTTTTTAATAAAAATAATTTGAAAAAATTGATTTATCAGCTTTATATCTGTGAGCTTTTGATACAAAAAGCACTGATTTAGCTAATTTATTGAGCTTTCTGACTGAACATTTTATGCATGAGCCAAAAGCTTTTGTCGTATTACCAAAGTGGAATTTTTTAACACATATCTTAAACCAATGATAGTATAATTGGGACCCATCGAGAGGCTGTATTAAATTTCTTCTTAGATTAACATAGCGATTGACTAGCGGATCATATGGCTGCAACACCACCGATACTGTAAAAGTTGGATTATAATAATTCAGAAGTATAGTCGCTAAATTTTAAGGCGTTTGTTTTATTCATTACCTTCAATATGCATTTAATTTAATTAGTAGAAAAGGAGATTGGATGGCCTTAAGTCTTAGTTTTCGGATTAATATGAAAGTATACAATTGGATGGTTTTAAATTTTTAGTAACATGTGGACCCCATTACCATTATGCATATAGATATAATGACCACATCGTGATTCAGCCTTGATTTAAGATTTCATGTTATACGTAATTTTCTTTATTATTTCAGACGCCCATCTATCATTTTGAGTGTTTACACAGTTTACTGTATTCGATTAGTCAAGCCTTTTATTTGTTACGTAAATCGGTTGGTTTGAAAAAAATTCCCTTCAGACTCTTTAATTGTTCTCGATTATATCAAATGATTTTATAACACACACGATTCTTGTCGGGGTGGGGGTGGGTTTTAAAAATCTGATTTCAACATACATGCGGACAGACGGACAGTATTAAATCAACTTTACTATTTATAGGATTTCACGAAATATATACTTTTTGGGGTTTGAAATGAATGTTGCAAACATCACATATGGAATGACAAAACTATATACAACTTAACATTCTCTGTGAAGGGTTTTTAAAAGCTGTTTGGTAAGCTTCAATTGCGCTCAAGTTGTATATTAATCTTTTTAAGATAAAAGTAAAATAAATAATTAAAAATAATATAAATATTTTTTTAATTTGAAACATATTGTTTCAAATGCTTTACTTAATTCTATATGAGCTTCATATATTATTAGGTGAATTCACAAGATGTCCTTAGTGTCGTGTTGCCGTAATGTTACAATATAATTTTTTTTAATTCATAACAAAGTTTAAACATTTTACCACAAATGATTCAATACTTTAACAAATTTTTAAATTTTTAAGATATTATGACATTATGACAATACGACACTTAGGACTTCTTGTGAATACACTACTTTTATAAATAACAATAATTAAATTTTCCGGAAATATTTTTTTCAAGAGCTTTTTGTTTAAACTTTTACTGGAATTTCATTTCATTGCATTTTATTATTTTTACAACACAGAGTTTGGTTTCTGTGGCTTAAAAGTAATTTAAATGTGTTTTTTCATGAAACATTTTGTCTATTGGCTCAGAACATCTGACTGCATGCCGTTTACAAAAAAAAAACGTTTTAATATATGATAGAATTTTAAATATAAAATTGTTTATACTCGTACATACTTTCAAATTAATTAAACAATTTTCACTTTAGTTTTTTTGGGCAAAAACATCAACACCAACAACAAACTTTCATAATTAATTTATTACACGAACAGACGAGAAAAAAACTGAATTTTACTAAATTAATTACAAAATGTATAAATAAACTACCAAATTAAAAAAAAAAAACAAATTCTCACCGCTATTACCACATGGTGTTGAAAACTTTAGGTACTTTTCTCACAGTCAGCTCTTGGCCAAACGAAATAAAGAGAAATTTAAATAAATAAAAAACAAAATTTTAAAATACAAATTAAAAAAGTCATTTGTAGAATAAACATAGTGAATGGCTGGCAAAAATTTTAAATCTAGTCGTATCAGGCAGTCTGCCAGAAAGACAGACAGACACACAAAGAGACATGACAGAATTGTTTATTTTCATACAACACAAATTTAACAATAATTGTTAAAGTTGTTTAAAAAACAGCTTGAATTATGTACAATTTAAACAACTTTAACTAACACTCGGCTAATAGAAACACACATTTTTCGTGACTTAAGACTTCATAAAATTGAAAAAAAAAATCAAAAAAATTATTTTCAACTAGGGGAGGAGTTACCTGGTTTGTTGTTTAAATTATTCATTATAAAATAATTATTTAAATGATTTTTTTTTTCTTAAATTTAAGTTTATTAAATTTTGTTTTATTAAATTTTTTTATTTAATGGGTTTGTAATGAGGGTATTTAATAATTATTATTTAATATAGTTCATAACAAAAATGAAGTAATTTTGAATAATTTGTTGTAAACAATTTTAAAATTTTATAATTTTGTAATTTATTTATTTTTTTTTGTTATTTTATAGCACTCGCCTATTTTTCTACAGTTAATTTATGGCGAATTTGTATAAGAAAATTGCTGTAAATTGCAACAATTTATAAAATTATTTATTAGTTGTTAAAATTTATAGTGCAATTGCAACTTTAACACAAACAAACATGGATTTTCAATATCAAAAAAATATCATTTTTGGTAAAAAAAAATAGCTTAAGTTTAATTTCTTGTCTTCTTTGTAGCCACAAAGAAAAAAACTTTACATAAAATATTACTTACAGCTTAACCAGCATCAATGTTTTCTATATTTAAAAGCTCCTTTTGCATAGTAAAAAGAAGTAAGAAGAAGCAGAAAAAACAAATTCAATTTTTTGTTGAGCCATGCCGAATCTTAAATACTTTACATCAATTACGATGCAAACAATTTTTTTAACTTTAAATTAAGACCAATGAACTATTAAAAATATAATATAAATAAAAAATATTAAAAAAAAAAAAAAAAAAAATGTCGTTAATAAAGAATAAATTAAAAATTGTGAAACAAAAATTTTCAAAATTAATATGAGAACAATATTTTGTGCCTCTACCAATATGCCTTGCTTTGTGAAAAAGTATAAGCTTTTGTACTTGGTACTGGAAAAATTGTGGGATAAAAAATAAAACTATTACCTTTATCAATTCCCATACCAAATTGCGTTGACAACTGTTGAAATATTTTCTAAAAATTTTATTTAATTTAGCTCAGTAGTTTTAACACAGACAACTTTACGGACAGATGGACAAACCCTACCAACTCAAATTCTCATAAAGATTAAAATGTTTATATAATCTATATTTACACAAATATTTTCTTATGTGGCTATACAGCATGAACTACCTATATATGTACCTAATCAACATCCTGGGGGGCTGTGAAGAATATCTGATGGCATCATCTCAGGAAAAGCTTTTAAAATTTAACAATACATATTGTAGATATTTTTTTTTTATTATTTTCTTAATTTTTTTGTGAACAATTTCTTGCAACATGTACTTGCACTATAACTAGGGATTTAATCGCTGGGATGCAAAAAATAAAGGACTTATCTTTAAGCATTACCCGAGAACATGATGTTCACTATGGATGGCACAAGAAACGCACATACAGACAGACAGATGGATGGTCAAGAAATAGTTACAAATATTGTGTATTTTCTTAGAGATTATTATGTTTTTAGTTACTTGTTATACGTACGTATGTATGTAAGTGCATTTATTTTAAAATGATAATGGATTTAAAGGGGAGTTAACAAAAACGTAAAATTAGGGCAAGCCAAATTAAAAGCTTTTTCCCATACTTATTGACAAGCATACTTACAGGCATATAAATATTGTTAAACAAAAGTTGTCGTATAGCTGGACTTAATATGAAAAAAAAAATATATATATATATTTTTAAGCTTTTTTATAGCTTTTAAACAATTTTAATATTAAAAAATAATTACAGTACTTTTCCCTTATAGTTTAAAAAAATTCTTAAATCTGAAAAAAAAATGTAATTAAAAATAATGAACTTGAAGCCTTACGTTTTTTATTTAAAATTCAGAAATTTACTCCAAGGCTAAGCAACTGAAAATCTTAATGGGTTTTTAAAACTTGTTATTAAAGTACTAAGCTTTACACCATAGGCGTAGTTAAACATTTTTTATGGGTGTGGCAAAATCTTTAAATTTTTTTTTTTTATAAATCTTAGACGGAGTTAATTTTATATGAATATTATAAGTAAATAATTAATTTTTAAAAATTCATAAGAAGGAAGGGTGGTTTTGCAAAAACGATTCTCGGAAGGCAGTCCCAAAAAGGTAAAACATTTCAAGTTTTTATACTAAAATATTTATGAAAGCTTTAGTGATACAATTTAAAAACAAAACAAAAATTTTTTAAAAATTCTTAAATGTTAAAGGTAAAAATATTTTGGAAAAATATGAAAAGAAAAGCTTCAGATTGATATTATTTTAATACTTAATACAACATTAAAGCTTTTTGTAAAAGCTTTGTTTAATTAAGCCTTAAAAACTTCATGCTTTAAATCTTAAACTTAAAAGCTTCAGGCGGATATTCTTTTAGCTTTAAGTTTGTCAATTACGTTAATCGAAAATGTTGACAAAACCCTAATTTTATTTTATTTCACCGCTAACCCTTAGACTGGACAGCAATTTTAAAGTAGTTTTGATAATCATTGTTGAAGTATAAACATAGTTGTTTTAAAAAAAAAAAATATACACAAAAGAATATAATGATCAACAATCCGACTGTAACGACCAAACGTAACTAAGTGTATGAATGACTGACTGACTGACTTGACTGACCATTGCAAATCGTTGTTAATAAAAAATGAGCCATAACAAAAGGAAAAATACCCAAAAAGAATTTATATTAAGAACACAGTTTATATTAAAATAAATGTATAGGAAAGCTTTTCCTTTTTTTTATTTTGAAATCTTTTTAGATGAAATAAAATATAAAAAAGACGTGTGTGTATGTTAGTTTGTTTTATTACACTTCTAACTATCTCGTACAGACAAATAAAAAGACAGGAATTGAAAATCATTAAAAAAATGAAGAGCTTTTGTATGTTTGTAAGTTGCACAGTTAGTTCTTGTTATGTGTGTCTCAAGTTCACAATTTATAGAATTGATGATGCTGAATGGAATCAAGATAAAAAATATTGTGCTTATTCATGGCACGTTTGTGATTAAAAATATTGTATCACTTCAAGACGTTTCCTAAAGCAAAATATGGTCAAAAGAGTTGAGCTTTTATTACTCTGTTTGTATTAATTTATCAGTTTAACTTGAGGTGTAAAAATGAGGAAATTTGATAAGGTCAAATGACTAGTCATGTTGTGTGTAGCAATTTTCTTAAAAAAAGCTTGTTATTTTTTTTAATTATAATATTTTAGAACTGTATAATTTACATTATTAATAAAAGATAATATAAATTATAGACCAAAGTTTGAACTAGGAAACAATATTAATTATTTTCCTTTTTTTTTTAATTTCTAAAGGATTCTTTGTTAAGTACTTTTTTATATTATAGAATTTTTTCTAGCCTTCTTTAAAGAGTGTATAGTGTATTTAAAATTCGCCTTAAGTACCACTTATTTAATCCCCACTAAAGTCAAACAATTGACCAATTATTTAATAATAATTTGTAATGTAGTTTACTTCGTTCTTTTATTTATTTTTTGCAATTATTAAAACTGTTTTTTTAAATCCTATAATTTAAACACTTTATGATACACACCCATTTTGACTTGTTACTCAGTACACTTACACACACACACTCCTTGAGAGCCATCAGCTGGCAGCAACGCAATTGTTTCAACTGCTGATGGCGATAGTGCTGATGATCATGATGATCCTCTTAGGCAATAAATGTAACCCTAAGTCACGCTTTTATTAAATAACCTACGCTTTCAACCTTTCGACTGTTGTTGTTTGTACAATTGTGTGCCTAAAAAGAGGTTGAGTTTGTTTCGTAGCCAGACTGTTGTGTAGTTTTTATTGGAGGGCGCTATTGTATTGCGTTAAGCAAACAGTTACTGTTTTAAGATGAATCTTAAAGGTAGATACATTTAAAACGCCCTAATGTGTTTAACAATTGGTCATAATTCATTTGGTGAGACTTTGTAATAAGGCTGCTAAAGAATGGCCCCTAAAATTATACACTAGATTTTAACATCAAGAAAAATATTTTCATTTTATTGTGTGCATATTCGGTTTAGTAAATTAATAATAAATGGTACAAGTAACAAAAGAAAAATTAATTAAAAAAATTAAACAAAACGAATTTTTGCACAAATGATACTGATATATCAAACGACTGTGGGAGACAGATCTGAAGATAATGTCAGCATATTAATTAACGAAAATTTTTTTAGAACTATTTTTTAATAAAATACAAACGAGAATGTCGATAGTGACAATTCGTTTATTGAGTTCAATTTATTCGTTAAATGATCGACGTCTTGGGTATCACTTTCCCTAATTATTTAATTTTATTATCCCTCATCTGGTATTAAGGTGTTGCAGTTAACGCTGTTCGCATAACGTTCTGCGTATGTAAATTATATTGTCGGAATATTATCTTTCCAATTAAGTAAATTCCATTTCTTTTTAAAGAAATCATCTCTGTTTAATTCCATTTAAAAGTTCTTTATCTCGATGAAAAACCCTTTTGAATTCTGAATCCTTTTATAGAGACCAGATAGATTTAGTCACTAATATTAAGAATACTCGATCATATTTTGAAAATAGTGCGTTTAGTTTTTCAGCACAGGTCAGAGATTTGACGTGCTCCTCCAAAAATTAGTTCACAAACTGACACGAACAAGCTGGCCAATTCGCTGATCCATTTCTTGAGATAATACGATTACTACACGTTTGGCTTAACAAACCAAGCACTTTAGTCTTAAAAATCTCATTCGAAGTAATTAAAATGAGTTTTCACTTACCATAGAGCGTTTGGTGTGAAACATGATTGAACTATGATTTAAATCGACGTTTAAAAATTATTAAAATTATTATTTACAATTATTACGTTCATGATGTAATAAAGGAATCAACAACTTACTACGGCACATTAGAGTTGAAGTTTGGAAGGGATTGATTGACTGAAAACACCTTCAAAACTCTATAGGCTATAGTTTCTTTCAGAAGTTAAGGAATTTTTTAGAATGATCCTTTGGATTTTGCAAGAAAATAATACTTTTATACATAAACCCAGAAATGTGAAAGAGTGTATTTAATGCGAAATGTTCTCATTGGAGTTTACGTTTTTTCTCGGTTAGCAGTGACTACTAAAGAGAGATACGGTTAAACTATATAAACTCTTGATCAGAGGCAATCAAGCTCGAAAGCAGAGAACTAATATTTATTTTTCAAAACACACAAAACGACTGTCTTATTGGAACCAAATGATTTGCAATAACATAAGGATTAAAAAATTTATAAATTACGAGACCGCAGAGACAGGCCTTGACAAATTCAAGTCCTTTTTCACACTGGCACGGACTCGATTTGAATAAATATTATTCAAAAATTAACCCGTCAATAGTATTGCGAATTACTTGAACCATAAACTTGACGAAGTGCCCTATAAGTTTAATGAATAGAGCGAGAAATTCGAAAAAAATTTCTACGATTGGTAAACGCTGTTCTAGGGTAAGTCTATGCAAATTTGATCAAAATAAACACATTTAATTAAAATGATGGCTAATTATCTCCATCGGCAAGTCTACGGGTCTTAAGATACACTTCATACTATGTAGCTGATATTGAGCAGCTGTAGTGTTAAGCATAAAGGAGCACAATTTAATTACTTCTCTGAGCAAAAATTATAAAGAGATTTATAATAAGTTTGATCGGGTTCGATCCTTTACTAAGTATCAAAGATAAGGAGTAAAATTTCGACGTTAAATTAGAGTTAAAATTTTTCCCAAAATGTCCTACCAACTGGAAGGGACAAAGGTAGATATGTTTACTAACAAAAGTTTAAAAGAGGAACAAATAAGTAAGAAAATTTTGAAATTGCTTGTAAAAAAATCTAGTCTTTAAACGCTGCTAAACTTAAATTTTTCTGGCTCTGAATTTTTCTTAAGATAAACATTTTTGTAATTAATAGTTGATTTTAGCAAAACATTTCAGGGAGAAAATGTTTACAAAAATTCCCTTTTTACAAGTCATTGATTTAATACCACAAACCATTTCCAATAACACACTACCGAAAGTATGTATGTGAGTATGTCTGCTGAGAAAAGCATATTCCTTTAAATATTTATAAATATTATCTGCTTAATTTTATGTTTGTCAAATTCAATATGTATAAATGCTTCGGTATTTGTGTCTATTATATTATGTTGATATCATTACAACACAATCTTTATCTCTAAATGCTGATTGTGGGTTCATTGAAGAAAGGAAAATGATTTTTTTCTAAGGATTTTTCTTTTCTTCCATACAGTTTCCTTAAGACAAGTTTTACCTTGTTGGGTTTAAAAAAAAAAGTTAACGTTTATTACACAGAACTGCACACACACACATAGACATAAGCTTTTTTATACACTGTTATAAGGATATTTTTTGTATACATTTCTAAGTATAATATTTAATGTTCTTGTTGTTCTTGCTGTTGCTACCGTTCCTGCAGCTGTTTGTGTGATTACATTTTTAGGGTCTCTATTGGGGTGTTGACTTCAATTGACTTTATTGTGTCTTCATGTGTTGTTATATGTCGATGTGATTATGTGTGTGTTTATTATATTCGTGTTTATGCTTAGGTTTATGTAGGTTTCTTTGTGGGTATAAGAGTTTTTCTCTTGTTAAAGTAATTTTACGCTCTATAAACTTTTGTTATAAATAAATATTAGTTAAAAATTTAAATTAAAAAAAATCTTATTTATAAAACACAACAACATACACTCGAGACAGTACACAAAATAAAGAAAGTTTATTTAAGAACATTCAAGGCAATCCTACTAATATTTCATAAATCTAATTTAAGGTTAGAAAAAAAGGTGACACTTTAAGCAACTGGGATTAATGGAGAGATAAAAAAACAAAATTATTTAAAGCAATAGAATTGTTTTTTGTTTTGTTTTAAGAAAATAATTTAACCACACAAATTTCTAAGACAAATTTTAATTTTAGTTTTAAAAATCAATATTTTCATGCTGTTTTAAAACAAACAAACTAAATTTAATTATCATCTTAATGCTATTATTTTTCAGCATATAATATCCACTTTTCCTTGGCTGTCTTTCTTTGTCTTTCGACATCTTCCTAACTGATAGCATTTTCTATGGAGCGACTACCTTTTCTTTAGGATGTCCCTAAGGTATTAAGGCAAAGTTTTGCTATTAATTTTCTATTCCTTTAATAAGATAAATATCTAGACAAAAACAAATAAAAAAAAATTTACAAGGAATGTCAAGAAAAAATTCGCCAAGAAAACTACAAGCAAAAGTTTTGCTTTTAAAAGAAGGAAAGGAAAAAAAAACATTAAACACAAAATTAAAAAAATAAACGTATTTAAGGTATTGTTACAATCAGCCAAATCATATAGTCAATAATGGAACAAGGTTTAAAGAAATAAATAGAATAAAATAAGTGTAAAAATGCGGGCAATTAAAATGACAAAAAAGTTAAGAGAGCAACAAATATCTTTAACACAATTAGAAATTTAAAAGCCCTTTAGTATGTTTTAAGATCTTTTTTAAGCAACAGAAAAATAGGCTTTAAAAACTGAACTTTTAAGAAGCCGAAAAGTAGGCTACGAAATTATAGACATTTTATTTATGAAATGCCTGAAGGTATGCTATAATATATAGTTACTTTTCATAAGGTAAACAATCAAATGGCAGCCTAAGAGAAAATGCAATGAAAGTTTAAAGTTTAAAGACAGTGATTATAGTTATTTTAATAGATCGAGATATTCTCTTTTTCATTCTAAGAACATAGTTAAAAAAAGGCAACGGTTAGCTTATAAATAATTTACTACTTACAGTTACTTGTTATTCCAAGGGAAGTTTAAATTTAACGACCAGTTTATAATATTGGATTTTCGGTAGATACGACAAATTTCTTGAATAGGTGTGAAGTTGGCTGCGCAACTCTTTCACAGTTGGAAATGTAAGTCCGTTTAATCGTAGAGATACACAGCTGAAGAGGATAAGACATGATCACAATATTTGTCAAGCCTTTAAGAAGAATTTTTTACGTGTTGCACTGAAAAAATAAAATTTTTGTTTTTCCATCAATCACCGTCAGTGTAACACGTACACTTACAGTCATGCTTAATGTATGCCTAGTCCTCTTTAAGGACGTTTCTTAATTACAAATTTCTATCGCGACTACGTTGCCTAAGCTTTTCCTTGGTACGACCCACTTTTTTTATATTCAATGAATAATAGTTAATTTGACTTCGCAATTCTTTTACACTTTGAAATATCAATCGATGTCATTTTATCATTGAGATATACACGCTTTAAAAAATTTCTAAATTATTTAATTTTTGAATATAATATATATGAAAACTTACACTCTATTTCAACTACATCGGGTGTACTTAAACCAATTAACTTTGAAGTTTACTTCTGCCTCATTGATTTAGTAATCAAGCATTTGGACGAGTGACAAACCTAAAGTGATGCCAGAAGCTCAACTTAGTTTGAAAAAAAAAAAATAATTATTTGGTGTGATTTTCATGTTTCATGGTTTTTCATGTGATTTTCATTGAGTCATGATATTTTTCTTTTTTTAAAGCGGCTCACCAATGACCATAACTACCAATCGTTACAATTAGGGAATATTTTTTGGATCAGCTCAACGCTGTGAATTTGGACTAAATGTGATTCCAACAGGAGGCCACAACTTTTTATAAAATGTACGATACAATCGAATTATTGTAGAGCAATTTTGGCATAAGAGTTGTTTCACGCGACGAAGCTCGCAAATACCCTACTCGTTCGTAAAATAAATTTTTTTTCTTGTAGAATTTTCTTCTGATTTTTCAGCAGAGTAAAGCAAAATTTAACATTTCGGATGCGCGTCATCCAGTAAAGCCATGGCGGAAAATGAAAACTTTGATGTTATCTGTCGCATGCTTTATTTAATTTAAATTTAAGTATTGGAAACGCTTAATGAAAGACCCGTTAAACTTCAATGCGACATAATGTGAGTTCACAATGGCTTACTTTATAGAGAGAATTATTAAAAGTTGATCCAATTTTTAATGACTGTAAATTATATTCTGTATATAGTCTTTCGAGGGAATTGATGTTGCAATATCCAAGCTTGTAAGCCAACACTATTATGCTAACTTTCTTATACAAACTCTAAATAATAACTAAATTAACCTTTGATAGGCAATCAATCAATTGGATCTGTTTTTGCTGTTTGTGTTAATTTCTAGGTTTTGATGTGTTTCAACATACATACTGTTACGTTTGTACCTTTTATAAACGTTAGCTTATTTCCTTTAAATAACCATTGAGTTCTTTTATTGCAATTAAAAACAGTTGAAATTCGTTATTTAACTTAGAGCACCTTATTTATTTAAATACACTCAGATATTGTTTTTATATCACTTTACTTATTGTTATACACCTTTATTGTCAAACTGACTTTGACACACACTTAACAAGCTCAACTGTTAAACTGATCATGTTAGCTGTGTTGTACTGTTATTTATAGTAACATAGTGGTGTTCGGTAACATTCGACAAAGTTCTCGTATATAGACACTAGTACATTCTAAAACCGTTACATTTAAATTACGACGTAATGTTCATGTTAAGAAATATGCAAGAATAATTAAAGTGCCTAAGAGTATGCTACACATAACATCATGTTCGAACAACCAGCGCAATAAACTAATACAAACAAAACTACAGTAACTTAAACTACTACAACTAAATAAATTATAATGTAAATTAAGCTATTTAAAAATAAATCTTTAACAATAAGATTTGAAGGCCAACATTTTTGTAGAACATTTCATCCCATCCCTTTTCTCTTCTTCGGGGTGCTTTTCACGATTTGTTACAATAAAGCTTTAAGAGGGTTAATATATTCTACAAAAAAATTAGCCATCATATTTTTCACAAAGCTGCTGAACATACTCTACACCTAAAATGTAAACAAGACATAGTTTTGTATACCGATATGCTGCAAGAAACAGGTCAAAGTTGGGAAACTTTAACCGCCGATACACGCTTGTGTATTTTTTCTTGGTCGCTACCAGAATCAATCCTCAAAAACCCCGGAATGTTAAACTATGCAACTGGTTCACTGTCGCATCTTTCTTTTTTATTACTTGTACCTTTAACAGTTATAATGTCTTCTATTTAAAATACCTCAGACTTTTTTTTTATAATTTTCTCAAAAAGTTTCCTTCTTATGTTAATCTTATTTACTTTGGCAACTTATTAAAGTTACCATTAAGATTACAGTTGGAGATACCATCAATTTCTGTAACATTTTAAATTGAATTTTTGAATAAGATATAATTTCCTGTAACGCCTTCGCCCTCTCCCACTCTCCCTAACCGTATTTGAAGCTACACTCCCTAGAAAAATTCATAAATTAAAGTCATTCTTTTTTTTTTGTAACTCATCCTTAAATTGTATTTACAAAAAAACAACTTATCATAATCATAATCGTCGATTTAATCTTGATTATGCATCACTTTATAAGTTTCAGTTTAAGAAAGTTTGTTAATTTTGTTCATAAACTTCTTCTTTAGGCAACGTGAGACAGATATTTTGGTTTTTTGTTAACGATTAGGAGTGTATTGGCATAAACTGCCTTTAACAAAAGCTTTTGTAGCTGCAAACTAAAACGAAGAAGAAAAAAAATAAATTGAAGTAAACACCACCGATTAAAATATTTTTTCTTAACTCTAATGACAATGTCATTAGCATTTTAAGTGCTAGTTTCTTCCCGGTTGGTCTTGGGAAGCATGGATACAAAAGCTTTAGCTAAACAAAAAATTATGCTAATTTTAAAGTTTTAATTCCTTTAGTTTTAGTTTGTTTTTATTTTTGCTATCAACAGGAGATAAACTTTAATAAGTTTTCAATTAGTGGCAAAAATTATCTTGGTCGAGTTTTAATGAATATTGAGGCAATATAGAAACACAGGAGAAAGTTTTGAGGCAATGAACAGTGTATTGTTTTAGTTGAGCTTCAGTGAACATGACTTAAGAAAAGTTATTAAAATAAAAAGATAAATAAAAATGTAATAAAATGCAAAAAATTAAAAACTTCTACTAGGTTTAAAGAAGCAAGTAAAATATATAAACTTTAAAGCTTTTGTTTTAGCAGAAGAAAGCTTTTTGTAAGCTTAAAAGCAATTAAAATATGATTTTATGCACAAAGTGGTTTTAGGTCTTGTAAAACAAGAATTATATGACTTATTCGTAAGCTTTGTTTAATAGAAATATTCCCTAAAAAGTTTTTTGGGAAAAAAGTCCTTTTTATATAAAAGCACTTACATTCTTGCCTTTTTAAAAATAATCTAAAAGCATGAAATACTAATTATTTCAAGAACATTTTATTTTATATACATCCATTAAACAGGCAATCAAATTCATTGCAAGTTGAACGGTTCAGTTCTTACAATCAAACTTTTCTTTTGTGGTTATAAAACTTTTATTGCTAGAATCATAATTTATTTGTGCTAAATAGATATTTATATTCTGAAATTAAATTCTGTAGATTCAACCGTTAAATCCTACTTTCGCAACTAAATTGTGCTACTGGCAACGATTGTGCTACTCCCAACCGATACTGTTTTCCCTCTGTACTTGAAAGGAGTCACTTAAAGTTTTTTTTTTAATAAAATCTTTAAATAAAAAATTTTTTCTGATATATGCACAAATCAAAAACAATTTTTTATATAAAGCTTTTAAGAAAAAAACAGATCGTTTAAAGCTTTTGCTTTAGTTTCTGAAAAGATATTATTTAGCTACCTGCTCAAAATTCAACTAATATAAAACAGCTTCTTTACAAAAAAATAGAAAGTTTTTTAGTGAGGCATACCTTTATTTCAGTGCATTTTCATTTCAAATCTAGTATTTGCGAGCTTTCGAGCAAAGTCTAGTTGATTTCCCTTACAAAATTAAATTTATTTCGTCACACGATATTAACAAAATATGCTCAAAGTCGAGTATCTCTCTGATTTTTATCATTGACGATAATTTTATAAGGTTGTTGCAAGTGGTCGTGTTCTTTGTAATTTTTATATTGAATGTATGTAGTTTGACATCTAAAGCCGCAAAGTTCTAACACAAGCTTTTAAATTAATATACCTTGATGAAAACAAAATCTTGCAAAATGTCAAAAAAACTGTAGTGTATACAGGGTAGATTTTGCGAAAGATTTGAAATTATAGCTACAAGATTTCCGTACATTATAAACTAATCATAAGCTTTTTGTGAAATTAATTTAAATCAACTTGTTGTTAAAAGTCCTAATTAACGTCGACTATAACAAAAGGGTTTAAAAATTTTTTTTTTCAAATAGAGAAGTAAAAACTATAAATTGTTATCTGTCGAAAATTTTTACAAACTAAAACAAGTTTCAAAAGCGTTCGAAAAGCTTGAAGCTTTAAAAACTTTTTATAAAAAAAATGATTTTTCATAAGGAAAGTCTTTTAAAGAATAGCAAAATAAATAAAAATCTTTTAAAAGCTTTAAAAAACCACTACAAAAATTAAAAAAAAAAACTTTGAAAAAGCTTTTAAACAGTCTATAGTTAAAGCATGGAAAACTACTTCCGAGGATAATGTAAGAATTTTGTTTAAAATGCTAGATAGAGTTACATATTAAAAAGCTATTATTTATATTAAAGCAAAAAAAAAACCTTTTAACACAGAAAAGCATTGAAGAAGTTTCTTTTTAAAAATTGTTGCAACTGATTTGTAATTGTTTAAAAAAGTGTTTATACACAATAATTTTTTATATTTAAATCTAGTGTTTAGAAATCTTTTTGTTTTCGTAAAAAAGCTTTCATTGTTAAAAAGTTTTTAAACAAAATTTAAGGCTTAGAAATCTGTAACACAAAAAAGATTTTTTCGTAAAAAGCTTTCATATAAAAAGCTTATAAATTAAAAGCTTTAAATATAATTTAAAAGCTGCAAAAACTGACTACATAAAAAATCTGTTGCAAACAAGTTTCTATAACAAAATTTAAGGCTTAGAAATATTTAATACAGTAAAGCTTTTTTTTTTGTAAAAAAGCTTAAAAAATTCAAAGCTTAATATATAATTTAAAAGCTAAAAAAAACTGTTTACATAAAAAATCAGTCGCAAAAAAATTTGTATAACAAAATTTAAAGCTTAAAAATCTTTAATACAGAAAAGCTTTTTTTTCTTAAAAAAGCTTTCATGCAAAAATGCAAAAAAAAAATGACAGCTTTAAATTTAATTTAAATGCTTAACAAACTTTTTTTCGTAAAAAAGCTTTTATGCAAAAAGCTTAAAAAATTCAAAGCCTAATATATAATTTAAAAGCTATAAAAACTGTTTACATAAAATATCTATTGCAAGAAAGATTTTATAACAAAATTTAAAGCTTAGAAATCTTTGATACAAAAAAGCTTTTTTCTGAGAAAACTATTTTGCAAAAAGCTTAAAAAATTAAAAGCTTAAAATATAAATTAAAAGCCAAAAAAACTGCTTATTTAAATAATCTGTTGCTCTACTGATTATCGTTTCTTCTTTTATTTGAGTATATTCTAAACTTTCCAACTAAATCTCCTTCAATTTGATTAAAAGACTAACAATTTGTTAGCAATTTCCTAAGTAATTCAGTTTATTTAATATTTAAATAAATTTGTTTGCCATTTTATTTTAGATATTCATTTGCTCCTCATGCTAACTTGTTAAAGTGAGAGCAGATATATAATTTTTTTTTTGTCAAGTTCAGCAGAGTTGAGTTTGTTATTCTGTTTTTTTTTTGCTCTGCAACTCATAGCACTATACAATTTTAACAAGCAATAAATATTGAATTATTTTTTTTTGTTATTCCTGTGAAATTCAATACGATTTTTCCCACATACATCGTTAGACTAGCTAGAGAGTCAAAAAGAAGAAGTGCTTGGCACAAAAAATTAGTATAAAATTGAAAAAGTTTATTTGAAACTTTGTGGATAAACGTAGAGCGTTTGCATATACATACATACATGTGTGAAGAAAACCGAAAAACAGTATTGCTTTCCACCCACAAATTGAAATGCAACAGTCATGGATATTTTTGCTGTTCTTTCGAAAAAGAGTGTTCAGTTTCACACTAAAGCTATAAATACATTTAGTTGTCGAACATTTTGTACACAATAATTTGCGCTTTATAGAAAAAAGTACATACGTGAGACATAAAGATAGACAGTGGTAGACAAAAGTAGAGCTACACTTTTTAAACTTATCGAGAAAATATGGAAGTAAAAGATTTTTACAATGGCAGCAATTGAAAACATGAAACTTGTAAGGCAAAATATTTATTTTATATTGCAACTGTATGGTAACTTATGTAACAGACTGTTGATACTCTGTCAACTGCCATATCGACTGCATTGGGAAAAAAAATGTCGTCGTCGCATTTTCTGCTGCTCTGTCGTCGTAAAATATAAATGTGACAACATTTGACTTCTATACCAGGGAGTAAATAATACGAGTAAAACTCTATTTCATGTTAAAAGTTTTTCTATATTTTTTTTTTGTTTTCTCCACCATATTTGTGCAGTTTTAATGGAGATCATAAGCAAAAAGTTTAGTTTTATTTATTTCTATTTTTTTTTATGAGTGTTAACAAATTATAACTCTTTTTTTCTGACGTTTTTAGAGCTTGCTTTGGTAGTGAAAAAAATAGATACAAATATGAAATATTTGTTAACTTTACAAATTTAATATAAACTAATAATTCAGAGATATCGATACGTGCACTGGCAAAAGAAACTCAATTTATTTTAATGAATTGGTTACAAAATGTAAGATTTTTTTCAACATAAATAATTGTAAAATATTAAGATTAAATTACAAGGAAAAAATTAACTGAGATCTTCTTCAAGTTAATTTATTTAATTTTTTTATCTTTAACTATGTGAAATACTAAATTTTAACATAAAGATTCTTAAAGTTTTTGTACTTAATTTCTGTTAGAATTTTTTTTGTTTGCCTTAAAATGGCAATATTTAATTTGAATTGAATTTCAATTTGCTAAATCCAAATTTACAGCCTTTTGAATCCTTCGAAGTATCCTGATCAAAGCCTTAAATACTTTGCCCATGATGGTTAATAAAAAAAAATAATAATAATCACCCTTAAACTTAAAAGAGTATATTCTGGTCTTACAAACAACAAGAATAATAATAAAAGCGAGTAGTAAAAAAACAAAGGAAATCCTTTTTATTGTTGTTTGTTAAGCAACAGTGATGACTACCTTTGTTTGAAAGTCAAGTTGTCCTTGAATGTTGTATGCAAGTTATTGTCTTGAATTTTCAATAAAGCAGGCAATTTAGTATGTGGACTGTTGCTGGCTTGAGTGGATAAAAATTCTATTAATATTTGCTTGGAACAGACTTTCTCAATGTGTTTAACCAAGGTATTATCTGGCAAGTCAGATTCAATAATATAAAAAATAATTTTGAATAATTATTAAAAGAAAAACATAACAAATATATTGTTTGGAGTAATTGATAAAGAAATAGGGGGAATAGAAATATTAATAGTGCTTAATCAAGCCTAGCGATAAATCTGCTTTTAAGTTTTATATTTAGATTGAATTTTTATTTATCAAACTTTTTCGGTTTGAACTAATATTTAAATTTTAATTCTGGCTTGAGTTAATATTTTCAACGATCAAAGAGTGCTGATAATGAAATCGTAGCTGGTTTCGAAAATGCATTCCAATCGGCTAGTGTCGGTAAAAAAAATAAAATTTTTCAGGGGCTGAATTACGGCATTCGATATCGAAATAAATTTAACTCGAACGATCGAGTTTGCTGTGCTTTAGGTATAGAGATTCTGATACGAATTTTTAAATTTCGATCACGTTCGAATGCCGTTATTCGGCTCAGATTATGCTTTCATTAATCACAATTGAAATTTCTTTGTTACAATAAGAATGTTAATATGAACTCAAGCCCGAATTTAAATTTAAATATTATTTTAATGTTTAGTCTAACGGGTTTAGTAAACAGTTCTGTGCATTATTCCTAGTACAGTCAATACTTTAATTTATAGTTCTAGTCTATAGTCTTGCCTTCAATTTAATCCATAGTCTGGTTGATTAGTAAGCAGGGTAATGCAACACATGGGAGTCTGTATGAAATTGTTTAGACAAGGCCACATCACTCGACTTAGTTGGTGTTTCTTCTTTAATTCTAAGGGGGGTGTTGTAGACCCACCTGTAGCCGTTAGGTATTTCAGTATATCATTCAGTCTGACCTCGAATATCTCAGAGAGGTTATCTGGTATATTTTTGCCTAGAGTGCTGTGTCTCTTGGCAGCTGGTGCAACACATTCACAGAGAAGGAGGAAAACAGTTTTCTTTTTTCTTAAAATCTAGATAAGTAGAACAATAATCATTTGAGGAAAGTACAAGTAGACTGGAATATTTTTGTAACATGCATTAATCTGTTACCTGGAAATGTCCTTCCGAACTCGGTCCGTAAGTTTTAATGTACACCTAATAAAATGATAGTTTCCACACCGAAATAGCACTTAATTTATCGTTAAATCGCTTACTCAGCCACCTAATACTATGGTTCTGCGATCTCTTAAAATGACAGCTAACATGCTTTTACTGTTTACTTATCTTCTCATCATTCACATGTGGCCTAAAAAAATCCGGAGTATAGCTATCCGTTCTGCTGATAATTACCGCATAATGATTGGTATTGAACTAAATAGTAGCCTTCAGAAATATCCTACTTAAGTCCAGGAGTAATATAGAGCCTGCCGAGTTTATCATTGGTCATAAAGTCTTTAACACTCTGCGACCTATTCTCTTCATTCATCCCCTATCGCTCCTGTCTTGTCGTTGAATCGCTTACCCAACCACCTAACACTATGACTCTGCGATCTCTTATAATGACAGCTAATATGCTTAACTGTTCTTATCTCCTCATTATTCACATGCGACATAACAAAATGTATCATGATCCGTCATACTGATAATTACCGCTCAATGATTCATAATAAACCAAATGATAGCCCTCAAAAATGTCCTATTCAAGTCCAGGAGTACTATACATCCTGCCGAGTTTATCATTGGTTATCTAGTCCTTAACACCCTACAGCCTCTTCTGTTCATCCATATCCTATCCCTACCGCTGTCCTGTCTCATTTACCTAAGTAAGCGGTTTATTGGCGTCCTTCTAGTACCCTCATCATATACTAGTCCTAGTTCAAAACCAAATATAGTCTTCAAACTCATTGCTGAAGGTTAGTATATTTGAAATTCTTACATACAATAGAGTCTTGCCCGTGCTCTGAATGATCCTCATCCAATAGCCAAAACTTGTAGATCTCTACGAAATTTGATATAAACTACGACAAGCTTTCACATGAACTAAAAGTAACAACTCTCGGTAAATGTTCACTAAAGGTGGGATCACACGATTGCCGCAAATGCACCATTCTGACACAATTTTTATTGTGCTTAGTTGGCGCACAATAATGAGAGTGTTCCAATCAAATACTTTGTAATCACACGATTGCCTCACTTTATACAAATTTGATTGTTGCAAGATGGCGTAAAATGCTATAGTGACAAAAATCGCCGCATTCCCGTCACACGATTGTTCCTGCTTGTAGCAACGCTAGCTTATTTTGTTGTTGGTTTGTTTTTTAAAAAGAAAGAAAATTGCATCTTCTTTGTATATTGTGTGTTTATTTGGTATAAAAAAAATTTATTTATGGTTTTGTAGAAATATACCTACAAAAAGAAATGTGCACACTTAATAAGGAAAAATAGATATGCTGGGGGTACGCAAAGCTTAACTGGCTTCAATTTATGTAATTAAAAAGTATAATCATGCAAAGCAAAACTTTTTAATCACAAACCACAAATAATTGAAGCACGCAAAAAAAAATTAAAATGTAAGCGCGTATTGTAAACTTTGATTGCCGCTAAAGAACACAATAAATATTGGCACACTTTTGAAATTTTTTTTGCCGCGCTGTTGTATTTAAAGTGGTCACACGGTTGCCTCACCAGAGTTGCATTTGATTGGTTAAAACAAGCGCAATATTATCCGCGATTGTCACATGAACCAATTTATTGTGCAATCACACAATTGGGATACAAAAAATTTTTTGGAAATTGGTGCATTACGGCAATCGTGTGATCCTATCTTAAGACACCCTCTATAAAACGTCTTAAGAATGGCTTCAGTACTCTAGTACCCTCTATGAAATGTCTTAGAGTGGCTTTAGTACTATTTTTACCTAAATTTTGTATACTTTAATTTATGCTTTAGTTTGAATGGAAAACTTGGTATGTCAACCGAACAGAAATTCTTATTTAAAACGTATTTGCGATCGCTAACTAAAAAATTGATCTTTCCTTGATCAAATGAATTTAAGAACAAGTAAAAGCGCTATATTCGGCCGTGCCGAATCTTATATACCCTTCACAACGTGTAGTCATGCAATAACAGTAAATTCACGTATGTATGTTTAAAAAAAAACAAAAAAAAAATAAAAAAAAAATTTAAAAAAAAAAATTTAAAAAAAAAATTAAAAAAAAAAAATTATTATATACATATATAATATATATAAAACAAAAAAAAAATAAAAAAAAAATTAAAAAAAAAAAAATAAAAAAAAATAATAAAAATATATATAATATATTAAATAAAAAATAAAAAAAAAATAAAAAAAAAATTAAAAAAAAAAATTTTAAAAAAATTTAAAAAAAAATTTTTTTGCCTCAGCTGGGATTCGATGCCACGTTTTCTCTAACCAGTATACACGTTTGTATGTATGTATGTTGTTGTTGTAATGTTGTTTTTATGAAAAGAAAATCGAGGTGGTCGTGGGTTTTTGCTCATATCTCAGTTGTTTATGTACCGATGTTTCTGATTTTCAATACCGATCTACTCCCGAATATTTCTGATATTTTAATACCTTACCCGGGTCCAACCTATGTCGGGGGGCTTCAAAAAGTTGATTTCAACATACACACGGACAGACGGTCAGACGGACAGACGGACAGACGGTCAGGGCTTAATCGACTCCTCTATTCATAAGCTTTCAGAAAATATATACTTTATGGGGTCGGAAATGAAAATTGTAGAAATTTCACACGGAATGACAAACCTATATATACCCTTTTTCACTGTGTGAAGGGTATAAAAATATAAATTTTTACCAAATTGCTTTATAAATAATTTGTGTAGAAAAAAAATTTAAAGGGCACCTTAAAGTATACAAATATTTATAATGATAACAAAAATACAAAATAAACCAAATTTAAAACAAATATTGAATAAAAGAAATTCCTTATGGTTTGTGCCAGAGGCCTGCATTTTTTCCTCAATTAAGAACTTTTAAACTTATACTTAAAAAATAAATTTCTTATTTCTTCTACAGCCGTTAACATAGTCTCAGGTGTGCTTTCTAAAAATATTTCATTATTTTGCCACCTTTTCCCAATTTTTAACCCGATGATTGTGGTAGTTTATTTGTTTTCGTAAAGTCAATATTACAATCCAGTCTATTTAACAGACAACATTAATATGTAACTGAAGGAGAAAAACATTTTAAAAAATTGTGTGGTTTTGATTTGTACCATTTAGAATTTGTTGTAATCGTCTGCCGGTATGTACTTATGTACGTCCGTCCAAATAACCAGTCAGCCTTTACTTTTTGGCTGAACTGGTGGTTTAGACGATTTATCTGTATGTCTATCCGTTTCTTTGAGTGTTCGTTTATTTGTTTACTTTCTGGCCTGGTTTGATGCTTGACTAATTTCAAGGGGTTTGGGGCCGGTTTTTGCACGGCATAAATGTTGATTTGACAATATGTTTTCTTTTTTGCCCAAAATTTTTTGTTGTTTTTTTTCATGTTGTTTGCCGACTTTTAGGGAAAAGTGTTTTTATACACAAACGTTTTCTTGCAATTTTTCGAAGGCAAGAGGGAATTTCAATTGTAAATACATTTTAGCTGTAGAAATTGTTTTTTTTTTTACAAAAAGACAAAATGAAAAAAAAAATTGCAAAAAGTTATTCGTGGTCTTTTGGTAATAAAAAATTTGAAATAAACCAATACACAGGCAATTATTGTGGCTTTCTAAAGGGAAATATCAAACAAAGAAATGCGAAAGGGAAAATCAAACACAACATGATTTTGATTGTTATTTGGAGATTGTGATTAAAAAATGTTTGATTAGCAGGGACAGGTTATCCAACATGTTAATAACATCCAAATTTATTTTTTTTTTTATAAAAATCAAATTTAAAAATCATAAAAAGCAAGTTATTAAAATTTGCTTAATATTAAAGCCTTTACAAAAATATATTTTAAATTAGTTCTTTTATTTTTCAAATTTATAGAAATTTTATGGATTAAACTTAAGAGCATCTGGGATAATTGTTTTGTTGTATTGAATGGCCAGTCTGAAAGCTGCTAGTTCGAAATCCGAAGATTGTGGTGTTCTGCACTACGACGGTCAATGTTCGTCTTTATCCTGATCGTTTAGATAAGTCTGAATCTAGCATGAATTTAATATTATTTTAACAAAAAAAGTTGTTAAAACAGTAAAATAGCAAAAACATTTTTAAAACAGCTTTAATGATAAAGAAGGAACTCCTTTAAATAATAAATAAATAAATCCTTTTATACAATTTTGTTACAGTTTTCATTTTCCACGCTAGTAATTACAATTTTCTGAAAGCTTATGAATGTCGATTGAGCAATGTCCGTATGTCTGTCTGTCTGTCTGTCTTTCCACTCTGTCCGACTGTCCTTGTGTTGGTTGAGATCAACTCCAGAAGACAACACATGTACTATGTGTTATCAATCTTTCGCAAAAATTCGGGAATAATTCGCTACTTAAACCCATAAATTCCCCTCATAATTTCTTGAAATAATTTTGCAAACAAATACGACTGCCTCCGTTTTTCCCTTCTTTATTACCACACAAATTACCATTTTTCAGCCCTGGATAATTTATAAACAGGTTTGTTACTATCTTAAGATATGTTGTAAATCCAGGGTTATTCGACAAAGTGAGCACTAATCGGCAGAGTTATAGGCAATGTTAATTTAAAACAAAATATAGTTTTTAAAAACATTAATTTTCTCAACCTTCTAAATAACTTTTTTACTCACTAATGATTGCAAATAGTAAGATATAGTCTCACAGACTATTCCAGAAATAATTTGAAATTAACTAAGATATAAGCTGCAAAATACAATTGTTTTGGTGTTTTTCTTAAGCTTTACAAACGAAAGGAAATTGTTTTCATCTATATCAAATCCAAGGACTTAACTATAAAAAAAATTTAAGTCCATGGTGGCCACCACTACAAAATGGCCTACAATGTATTAATATCGACCCCTGTGCGCGAAACTATCGTATGTTTTAAAAACAAAATTTTACAGGGGAGCGTTTTTATTACTTTATTTCGATAAAATGTACACAGTTTTATCTACATAAATTAAACAGTTCTCACTGTAATATTTTATCAGCAGATGGATTAATGGATGTAAAGCAAATTTGACTAAAAAAAGTCGATTTCTAAAAAAAGTAGCATACGCGAATTTTGTGCAAAGTGGTCGATATTTTGACCAATTCAATTTTAAAAAATCACCTTATTCAATATTGGCATCCAATAAAAAGGTTTGACCAGTAGAATTCAGTAAACTATGGTCAAGTTAAAATCAAAAATGGCGGACAGTTGTTTTTTTCTTAACCCTATCTTTATGGATGAATGAGTACAGCTTACTAGGTAGAAAACAAAAATCGATTATGGCATTAGAAATAATAAAGCAAAACAGCGAATAATATTAAATCTGAAATTTAAACACGCTACGATGTGGTTATGTTTCTGTTTAATGAATTCGATATCCTTACAGACTTCTAAACAGTAACAGTAGTTATATCGTTTTAGTTATTCACAGATAAGAATGGTTTAGGGGCTACAATATTAACGTTTAAAGAAAAACCAATGTATTGATAAATTTAATTAATCTCATTACAATTTCTTATAAAACGGATAGTGTTGACATAATTTGTTCTAAAAACTTTGACAGATATTAAATAAAAATAAGATGTAAAGAAGAACGTACACTTATAGAGATATTGCCAATCAAGAAACCAGAGTAAACATTTCATTTTATAAAATTTATTATAAACGTGATATTTAGCATTGTTCTTCAAGTTTTTAGCATTGGCTGCTTTTAAGAGAACGTCTACTAGTATAAGGTGGCAAGGTTAACACGTTCCATAGTAGGCCTCGAAAACAAAATAACAGAAATTGTTTAAGCATAGACTTAATGTCGCAAACAATGCGCGTTGGATCTCAAATTTTTCAACCATACTGGCCAGTAAAATCCTATGCCCATCGTTTTATATATCCAAATACTGCATTTGCTTCTAACAGTTACATAAAAGTTAAGTTAAGTAATATAAGTTGAATAAAATTTACTTTAGAATCTAATAAAATTTCAAAGTATGGATGATATATATTATCCAGAAATCTTTATATATATATTTTTAGAGTTTTAGTGATACAAATTTAGCTTAAGTGAGTTACAAAATTAGGGTTTTAAGCGTTAGTTTATGTAAAACAAAAGACACATCTCTTATATCTTAAATATACCGCAAAGTCATTTTGACTTACAGTCGACAATGACCTCGACAATTGCATCATCCTAACGACGAGTTTTTAGCCATTTGTATGGCAAACTTCGTCATGCCACCATTCTGTTTCATAATTATTCCTCAAAAGTTTCACCTGCTTAAAAGCTTTCCATTTTAAGGTTGCATTTTTTTACAATTTTAAACATATTTTAAGTTACATTAATCTTTAACTATAAATTACATTTTAATGCGTTACTACAGTGTGTACATTTTCTTGTTATTTAAAAATTATTTAAAAAAAAAAAATTATGTTTTACATTTCTCTTATTTTATAAATGTCTTTTTTTATTGACATTTTATTACACCTTACATGCATTCGTAAATACCAATCTGACGTGTATCTCGTTTTTTTTTTTCGTTTTCATCATCATTACAACAAATCATCAACAAATTTATTAAGTATTTTATATTTGGCCATAAAAATTCTTTTGTTTACTATTCATAATCTTTAAAAGCTTTGCTCGCTGCTTTCTTTTGACGCAGCGCTTTTCTGCTCAAACTTTGTTGCTGCTGTTCTTTGTGATTTATCTAGTCCAACAATAAATGTGTATCTCAATCATAAAATACATCGAAATACTTTTGTAAATGTGTCGTAAAAAATCAGTTTTATTACGAGGAACCATAAAATATAACCAAATTGTTTGAATACCTTGCGTTTTTGCTGTCTGCTTTTTGTGGAAAGTTGTAAAAAATATATATATTTGTTCGTTTATGCGTGTGATTTGTTTATTTAAATAAATTGGAAATAAAGGAGAGTTTGTTAAAAAGTGTAAGAGGTTTTACATAAAATATTATAGAAGTAAAGTGTTGTAATAAAGTGTTGTGTTAGTTTATTATAACTTTATCCACTTAAACCAGTTCTTTGCCTTAAGAAATTTATTTCGTTATCAAAAATAAACAAAGAAAAAAACGTTTTAATGAAGACACCCATAAAAATCCTTTTATAAAATGATTTTAATGTTGTTTAGTTAGAAATTATCGCACTTCTACAAATAGTTATTTTATGCAGCCACGTTCACATTTGACAAATATTTGCTCAAATAAGTGTGACCTTTGTTTTTGATAAATTATTACATAGAATACAAAATCGTGCTTTCCGAATGCGAACGGAATGAAACTAATTGCAAATGAAAATTTTAATTATTCAAGGGATTTACTTCAGTGCGTGATTTTTTTACATGCATTTAAAGTTGGTGATTTTAAAACACTGTCTAATATGAAAAGATTTATTGAAAGTTTGATGAAATAATGCTTATTTATTTTAATTATTTATGATTACAGCTGTGTTTGGAGTCGAGAGATTCATTCTTGATACTTCTTTTTACCTAAAACTCACGCTAGATGGCCCTGTAATACAAATGTTGTTTTTTCTTCCAAATTTTTGTAGAAAAAACAATGAAATTACTTTTTTTAGGCTGAGCAATCAATTTTTAATTAGTTAGATTCATGTGATTATTTATCTGTTTTAGCAACTAGTTACAGAGGAGTTAAACTTTATTCTGTGCAAGGCATATTTATTCATCAGGTACTCTTGATTCGCCAGCTGATTATTTTTTTCAACACTTATTTTAAATTTCAGCTGTCAAAATGTATTAATAAAAAACAATTTTCTCTCTTTTCTCATTTATTTCAAATGCCAAACTTCATACATAAAAAATATAAACAAAAAATTCTCTCTGAACTGCAATTACCTGATGAATTAATATGCCTTGATTCTATGTAAGGTGATTTATGCTGCTGGTAAAAGAGAAAACCCGATGAAGGGGATACTGATGAAGAGTAAGAACCAAAAATATACAGAGATCCACAACCTTCTAATTCTAAAGCTTTTGTTACTTCAAACATGTAAGTTGACAGTGATGATGATTAAGCGGATGCAAAAAAAAATGTAAAAAATAATCTCGCACTGAATTTAAAAAAAACCCTTTTTTATGGATAATGTCAACTTTCATTTGCAATTGGTTTCATTCCATTCGCGTTTTGGTTGTTGCACTGCGTTATTGAATAACTATGTTAATTTGATTGCACCCACACGCAAAGAAAAAATATGGTTGTGGTAACCATAATCGAAGAGCAACATACTATGATTGAATTGTATGATTATGTTTAAAATAATAATGGTTACCAGTTATCATTATTATGTTTAATTAAAGTTTCGTTCAATAATCATATATATGACTACAATTAAAATCGAAAATCTTTGCTGTTTTACGGCAAATTATTGTCTTTTGCTGTAACATACACATATTGATTGTACTTACCAATTTAATTGAAATTTTTTACCAATATTTTTTTACATTTTCTCGTTTATTTTTAAATTTTCTTTAATTTTTCAAAATTTTTGTTCCTTTTTTTGACATCTCAAACTTTTAAAATAATTAAAATTTATTCAGCAAGAAGAAGAACAATTGAAATCAAATTATTATTACAAAAAATCATAGCGTGATTATTTTGTAATCATACTGTTGTCTCACTTATTATTTAATGATTATTTTTAATTTTTAATGATTTTGAATATAATGTTATTTTTGTCAAATTAATTTTTTTAAATAATACTATTTTTAAATGATAACCATTTTGAAATTTTTACGAAAAGTAATCATCAAATGATACAATGCAAACAAATGCTTGGTTATCGTGACAAAATATATGATGAAATGAAACAAAAATAACTATTACTTGTTTTCGACAACCAAATATTGTTTTAGAAAAAATAATATGACCGTCGTGACCATGTCGTAACCATGGTTTTTCTTTGCGTGCAGTGTTGCCAGTTTTTGTTGACTAAAAAATTTAGCCTTTTTTCCATACAAAAAAAATCTAAAAGAGAGCAAAAAAAAGCTAATAAGAGATTAAAAATTTTAAAGGAGATTTCATTAAAACCAATAAGTTTAAGTTAAAAGCCCGTATAATTTTTTACATTCACTCAGAAAATTATGACAAAAAGTGACTGTGGTTTATGCAAAAAGTTATCAAATTACATAAAATTGAGTTAAATTAAAAAAAATTGCAATTATTTGGAGAATATTTAAAACCGGCTAGGATTTCATCTTCAGCACTCTTTAGCGCTATACACATATGGATATTTCCATGAATATGTCAACTGCGACTGTAAAAACAAAAACTCTTGAAAGTTCTTCAATATAAGTTTATTGATAAAAAAAAAAACACTAAAATTTTACTATGCTCAGGTATTAAGAGCTTATGATTTTAAAAGCAATAATAAGAGTTCAATCTGATCATCTCTTTGACTTATTTTAAAGAATTGCAATCAACTATTTGTTTTTAGCGACTAAATTGTAAAAATAAATTGTATATGTAAATATGCTTTAAAATTAAGGTAACAACAACAATTAAGAAGATCCATAAGAAAAAAGAAAATATAGAGTCCAATTAGCGGTATTTTTTTTTCTTTATTCCCCTTGTATATTATTTTCATGTCACGTACGTAGTTCAAAAACGTTATTTGTCTCCGTCATTCGTATTTGAACAGCCACAAGAGCACCTCATTTAGCATTTAACTTTTTTTCTTAACACAATGTAAATCTTATTACCTAAGAATACTATTACAGAAAAATCTGTCACGTACGATATGTCACTAACGATATTAAATTGAACTTATTATAAAATCACTTTAAGAATGTTTTCAATTAAGTATGATGGATTTTAAAAGAAAAATATGCGGTTTAGTGTAAGAAATTGAAAAAAGAAAAAATACCTCCCAAGATTCGCAGATTTTCTCATATTTCCATATATACTTCAAAATCACTTCTGTTTTATGTCACGTACGATATATTCTAATTTTTCTGGATATTAAAGACACTAATGATTTAAATATAATTAATTTTCTTTTAAATAAAGTACCCTTTGAATGTAACATAGAGATCTAATTTTGTTTCAGTTATTATATTTTGTTATATTTTGTTCAGACAGATATTTTTAATTGTTTCAATTTAGTGTTGATTGAGCAATTAAAATAAGTGTTCTGACATACTCAATTTATCTTACTCCATTAGCATTTGATAGCTGTAAAATACGATGTATTGATCCCAAATCAAATAATGCTTTCTCTTCAGTGTTTTTCCTGTTGATGAAATATATTTACAACTATATTTATACATATATATACTTATATGTATGTATTTGAATTTATTTAAACATTTTTTTTAAATTTTTTTCAAACATTTTCCATTCTCTTAATTTTTATTTTTTGTATATTTATTTGCTTGACATTAGAAATGCCACCTATAGAGTTTTCTTCTCACTGAACATACTTCTCAAGAGTTGTATTTCGAGTTGAAGACAATAAGTGAAACAATTAAGTATATATTGCTCAATTTAAAAATATTTTTTAGTATGGTAAATTGAGCTCAATAAGGCCTTTAATTGCGATAATATTATAAATTGACAAGAGAAGCATGACATTCATTTATAAATCTGTCTTTTTCTTTCTTATCAATTGTAATTTTCTCAGTTTCTTTTAAATTCTCAGTACATTTTTGTTATGCTTTCTACATACATCCTTTGGCTGGAATTATTATAGCAAGCAATAAATAAAAAATAAACATTTATTTACTAGAAGAGAAATAAATATTTTCTACTGGTTAGATCTGTTTCGTTAAATATTTGCCTAATGTGAACAAGCCGTAATTGTTTCAATAAAACATACAGTATTTTTACTATTAACTTTATATTAAGCTTTCTTTTAGTGCAAGCTCTACTCTAGGCTATAAACTATAGACTAGATTATATATCCTTAAACATTTTTATCCATAAAATAATCTTAAATCTAAACCCAAAATACCTCAAAAAAACTACACTTAATCCTTTAAACATATAAAAAGTTGCTTCAGGTCTTGTAGTTTTGTCATTAAGAAACGAAGAAATTATTACGAACACAAAACTAAACAACAATGGAATAGAAGGGACTAATGCAAGAGTTAGAAAAGGGAATATAAGTAAATTTTCTTGGATAATTAATTTAAAAAAAGCTATATTCACAACTGTTGAACACTGTTCAACAAGGTTAGTAGTACGCTGCCGAATAATTCATTGACTCCGTTTCTTGACGGCTGGCTTAAATTTCAGCAAATTTATTTTGATCTGTGAAAAAATTACACAAAAAAAATTTTTTAAATTCACAAAATGTCCTAGTGTCCTAGTGTCGTAGTGTCATAATGTCATTACTTTTCAAAATTTTAGAAAATTTTCACACATACAATTATGAAGCCATGTGATGGCCAAAAAAAAATTGGTCAATGACTTTTATGTTGTATTTAACACAATTTAATTTCATGTATTAGATTATAACAGTATCTTACAGTACTGTAAAGGGTATATTTAAGTATGTGGTCATGTGATAGCGAAATAAATGAATATAATGGATCATTGCTTCACCTCTACCAACACAAATCCATTCAAACTCCTACAAAAGTCTTTTAACAGACATTCATCCAAACATTATGGTTTACCTGACTCAAGTAATTTAATAAAAGCACCGAATAAAACTGAAAATATTTATAAAAATGCTCCAGCTTCAACTGCCACAGAAAGCTCTTTTGACTCAATCTAAATGAGAGAAAAAAATCATTGTAAAACGTTTGAAGGCATTTTATAATTTAATGTTGTATATCAAGATTGCACGTAGTTTATTTGTCATGTTAAGTGTTTGGTGGAGTGTTGTTTGTTGTTGTTCTTTTTTTTAGTACATGAAAAAAAAAATGGGGAAAAACATTTAAAAATTTTTTTTTTTTAATTTATTCCCTCTAAGCCTTAAACTCAACTGAGCATTTTGTATCATCAGTCAGTTGGAGCCATAGGCTAAAATGTCATTTGATAAAGAAATAAGTATTTTTATTTTTTTTACCTAGTAACAGGTTAAATGAATTTTCATTCAAAATTAATTATTTATTTTTCAAGAGTTTTTTTTTTTTAGCCAAGTGAATTATAGGCCGTAAAAAATAATAATAATTAAATTTTAAAGACATCATTAAGGGAAAATAAATTCAAATTTATTTTGTTAATATTAAAAAATATACCGTAATCTTAAAACAATTTTATATAAATTGTAATAATCGTTATAATATTAAAATTTTATAGCCTACTTTAAGGCGTGCTTTCAGCTTTGGCAATGGTAATCCCTTTTGGGCTGTTTTTATCAAAACAATTTTTATTACTTCTTTAATGTTTCTTTAATGATTTATTTCATTATTATTTGCAATAACCCTTCCTAAGTAAGATTTCATTATACTGCTTTAAAGCCCATTTGTTGCTGCCGTTAAAGTCATAAATTTTAGCCGGTTAAAAGTTCAACAGCTGGCACAAACATGAACAATATTATGTTTTAGAAGAATTGAAAAGCAGCGCATGTAGAGAGAAAATATATATTTTTTCATAAGCATATATTTGTTATTGCGACAGCATTGTGGCAATATAAATTTAAGCTATTCAAAAGAGAGGCTCCCAAACTTTGTTTCTTACAGAAAAATAACTGAAAGATTTTTTTAAATGTTATCAACAAATAGCTTATTTATAACCAACATTTTTTTAAATTATAAAGTAGATATGAATTGTTTTTGAAAATAAAATTGATAAGCTCCTTTAAAACAAAAAAAGTGCCTATTGCTAGTTATTTGAACTGCCAGATTTTGTCCCCTAAAACCCATAAGTTAAATGGGAAAATGAGAAACATTTTTGTTTAGTACTCTTTACTTTAAATTTTTAACCAAGAAAATTTATCGAATCAAACAAATTATTATTTACGTTCCAGTTAATTTACGATCACGATCCTATGTCATGGTATGTCGCCAGGATTTCGTTTTTTTCACCAAAAGTTTTGTGCCTCACATTTGCATTGTACCGTTCGCAAAGTATATCTCAGTGAGAATGCACTTTTGAAATTCAGCATCATTAAGGGTATTCACATAGGGCAGTGCAAACTGTGCAGATGATGCAAATTATTGAAAAAATTCGCTATTTTTTTAACACAACAACAAATTGTATGCGTTTGCAATTAGCTTGATTTTACTTCATCTACACTTTAAAAAGCTTGAGCAAATTGGCTGTATACAATTGACATTTCGACCGCCACTTAATTTTTGTAAAAGAAAACTAATATAACAAGAAATTTCTTTTAGTAACAATAAAACTAAAAAAATAGATTCTCTTGAAAAAAAAAGAAATATTTAAGAAATTCAGTAAGAATTTGCCAGATTTTTTCAGTCGGTTACTCTGACAGCACCGGCTGAAATAAATATGTATTTCGGATTAAAAAAGGACGCTCACGATCTGCCATATTATGCACAGTAAATTTGTGCAGAGCAAATTTGCACATGTTCAATAGTGTGTAGCCTTATTGTTTTTATAAAACTGTGACTCTTAAACTTTTCAGCTGTCACACATGTTTATTTCTATTATTAGAAATGCAGCACTTAACTAAAAAAAATGTGTTAAAATTATAAAAATTGTATTAAAACAATTTGTTAAGAGACCGATCAAAAACTTCGAGGAGTTTTCAGTCGATAATGTGCACTTAAATCAACCATTCAAAAAGTGATGAAAAAAACTAAAGAAACTGGGTCGATTATGATACTCGAATGTGATTGATATTTGAAAATTTTCACTACAATCTCTATTCCAAAAGCATAGCGATTTAGTTTGTTTGAGAAAATATTCAATCGTGATCATTGCTCCCCAGTAAGGAATAAATAAACTTGAAATTTGATTTAAACTTAGCGGATTTTTGTAAACATAAATGGCTGGAAAAGAACAGTATAACATTATAGAAAGAATTTCTGTATTTGTAGGCAATACTGGTGAAGAATTTCTATACCTTTTCAAAGTACCCTCAAGATATTTTTCTCTGGTCAAATATTATTCAACTGGTAATATGCTTAAAAGAGCAATATAAAAAACTGAGAAAAAAGTGCATTTGAACACCGGTTCTGGCAAAGATATCAAGTAAAAAAGTGACTTTAAAAACAATTTTTTTGAATACAAATTATCTCAGAATGAGAGTTCAAATTTTTACTCTGCGAAATGGTGAATTAAAACACCATGAGTGAATTTATTCTTCCAACTTAACACAGAGAAGGGTGAGAGCTTCTGTTTAACTTTCTTTTACCTCCCTAATTTTGAACTGTTACAATAAAGTCTGATTTAGATTTTTATGCATTAAACATTTGCTTTGGATGGTTAGGATGTTATGTACTTTACAACTGATATGTTAAGTGATATACCGCACCGGACATTGATCGGTAGAAAAGTCAATTTTTTAATTGTCTTTAACAAAGTAGTAGCATTGCTGCTATAAAAGCTTAACATTTTAGATCGCAACCTCTATGGTAGTCGTTATATTAATGGTTGAACTAGCTTAGCTAGTAGAGTTGTAGTACAACAGATTTCGTTGTGTGTATATAAAGTTAAGTTTGATAGCAAAGGTGCATATAAACATAAAAGTGGTATACAATAAAGTCTGATTTAGATTTTTATGCATTCAACATTTGCTTTGGATAGTTGGTCGACCGTGTTAGGTAATTTAAATCTTAAATGTTAAGTGATATACCGCACCGGACATTGATCGGTTTAATGGTTTTAAAACAAAGTATTATTGCTATAAAAGTTTATAGAATATTTTAGATCACAACCTCTATTGCAGTGGTAATAAAAATGGTTAAACTAGCTTAGCTAGTAGAGTTGTAGTACAACAGAGTTCGTTGTGTGTATATAAAATTGAGTTTGATAGCAAAGGTCAATAACAAAAAGTGAAATAATAAAGAAAATAATTCATAAGTTAAATTAATTATACTAGAGACTAATAAGGAGCTCTAGGCTCTTATGCCGTATATATCAAGTGTTTAACCCCGTCAAATGTAAAGAATAAAAACAAAATTTATAAAAGATATAAAGGTAACAAAAATTTAAATTTTTTATACAAAATCTTTAGAATTTTTCACTTATTGAAATATTCTTTTTCACTTCTTCCTATTCACTTAACACAGGCATAAGGATCCTTTAACACTGCTCCATGATATTTGATCATTTTCAAGTGTTTTACTTCCCCTTAGGCTTTCAGCAGTTTTTAAAGTTTTTAACATTTGGTCTGCTATAGAGGGCCTCCTTTACCTAGATTATTTGTAAGCATTTACGCCAGTCATTGTCGTTGAATTTCTAAGTTTAAATTTTAATAGTAATTAAAACCTGTTAATGTAGCTTTGGATAATAAGGTTTGACCACCAAACATAGTAGAGTCCTGTATTTTAGAGATCAGTGCAATTGTGGTCAAGACGATATTGCTTTAACAAAGAATTCTGTAGGGCATTACATTTAAATAGTCTTGTTTTAGCACTGCTTCTTAGGTAGCATAATTAAACCACAAACTAAGCTTGTTCGTAGTCAATGATAAATGGGTTGTCGTTAACAAATCCTTTATTTAAAGCTTTTCTCTTGTATTTCTTTTCAGACCAATATTTTAACTCACTTTAAGAAAAATTAATAATGGACACCTAGATCTGTTATCTGGTCAACAAGTCTTATGGAATTTGTGGGTTATTAACTTTTTTATATTTTAAGTATAAGAAAGAAAAAGTTACCAAACGGACTTAGGGCATTACGGATATAACCTTTAATACTTAATAAGATTTAAAACTAGTGAATAAGAATTTTTTCATTTTCAGAGCATACATTAATATGTTATAAAGTAAGGAATTCACCCTCTCAATTCTGGTTTTATATTTATTTTTAATTTTCTAATTGATTAATTTTACGTAAAAGAACTATGCTTAGACATAAAATCCTTTGGGAGTCACTGCTTTAAAACAAATGACATACAATAAAAAACACCTTTAATTTTAGAACTAGAAACATAAAAAAACCTAGACGTGTTAAATGATAAAAAACATTTCGAGAAAATTAAATACTCAGGCTCTTAAGTGAGTGGGTGCACAAAGACATTATCAGATTTTAATTATAGCAGCCCTGAAGCATGAGTGTGTGAACAGCAAAAAAAAATTTATTTTTTAAACCATAAAAAGTTTCTTGTGTTAATTTTCAGTGATTATTAATTAATTTATAAAATTTCCTTAATGGTTTTTGGGCGGCTAGGGGAGAGTCTAGAAAGTTTAATGCCACTGTCTTCTTTGGTGCGCAAAGTCATGTGTTTAATTAATGAATGTGTAAATATTTTAAATGCCAATTAATAAATTTTCTATAAATTTGTTTGTTTTTTAAGTTGCAAACTAAATTATGTTGTCATAAATTTTAAACATATTGTAGAAATTTTTCCAAGAATAGGTTGTTTCAAAGGCAAGTTAATAAATTTTTTTTTTTTTTAATACAAATTCTTGTCATTGTTTTCTTAAGGGAGGCATAAATGAGTGCCAAAACATGTGCTGCATTGCCTGAAAAGATATAGATTTTGGCCCAAAAAATTTGAAATTTTGTTACTTTAGTTGCATTCTGAAAGATGACTACAGTGTAAGTTTAAAAGATTTATTTAGACAGATAACATGAATGTGTCTTTAGAGCCAAAAAAAAAATATATAAACATTAAATAGTAATTTTTTTTAAACCAAAAACAACAAACAGATGTTAAATACTACAGACAGAATTTAATTTATATAATTAAATTTTTTTTTATACAAAAAAAAAATTTTTTTTTTATAAAAATTTTGGTAAATTCACAAAGTGTCCTAAGTGTCGTATTATCATAATTTTTAAGAATTGTAATGTTTAAACTTGTATATTAAAAATTACAATTTTTTAAATTTTTTTGCTTAATTTTTGGAAAATTATGACAATACGACATTTGGAACGTTTTGTGAATGCCCCAATTATAGATACATTTTCCAACTAATTACATTTTGAATTAAAAATTTTTGATTTGATATTTTTTTTTATTATATTTTTTAACATTTCTTTTAAAATATAGAGACATTGTCTGCCCAGTCTAAACAAGAGCACTTTAAATCCATTTTCATTTTATATGCTGCTCGTTTTTCTCATAATTGTTTGTGACAATAAAAAAATGTCGCAATTCAAGAGTTTTTTTTTCTAAAACATGAACCAAAAAGCGAGCAAAACAAAAAATGTTTTGTTAAGAAAAACGACACCACTTTTTTGCGGACGAAAAAAAAAGAGAAAAAACTTTGCAGACATGTTTCGCTAACAGAGAAATTTTTGTTTTACAAAATGCAGTTTAACAAATGCATTCAGGCGCACCAATGAAATAACACATAGACAGACAGACAAACAGCATAAGAAATAAAAGAAATACACGCAAACACCACTTTACAAATTTATTTGTAAACTCAAATAGACAGACAAAAGGACAGACAAACAAGCAGACATTTCTAGCTCGTTTAGTGACGCCACACAACAGCAGTATTTTGAATGCAATATTTACCCTTGTTTTTTGTAGTTCGCTTTGTAGGGGCTTACTAACACACGCAACTAACGTTCTCTACAAAAAAAAAAATAAAAAAAATAAAAACTAAATAAATAAATAAAAAATGGAAAAACCAACAAAATCTGCACAAATTAAAACAAAAATTCTTTTTTATTCAGCTTTATTTTTAATTTGAAAAATTGCCACAATTTCTATTATTATGGAAAATGTGTTGATTTTCATTTGTTTTGTTGTTAGTGTTCTCTGAGACACTGCGTCTAAAATGTTCACTTGAAATATAGAAAGAAAAAACTATACACACATCATACATGTTGCAGCAAATAAATAAATTTATCATCAGAAATGAGTAAAATTACACTAAAAAATAAGAAAAAAAAATTAAAATTTTTTTTTTTTAAATGAAATAATATTTACATTTTAAAGAGCTCTTCATATATACGAACATGTATGTATGTATGTGTCTTCTAAAATATTCTGCTGAATTGTCTTGCATTAGAGGGCCAAAGGTTAAACTACTTTTAAGTGTTTTAACACACATGTTAAAAGTTCAAAGTGGAGAATTCTTTGCATTTTTTTAGAGGGATGTAGTTTTTCTTACTGCAGCATAGTTTAGGGCGTTTAATATAAAAGTATGGAAGAATTTTTAATATTTACAGTTTAATACAGATTTATATTGTCACAATAATAATCAAGATTAATCACTTATAATCTATTAATCATGACATTAATTAACAATAATTGTACAAAAAGCATAAACCCAAGTATTAACGCATATTACACTTCCTAAAGGCCAATATGCAGTTCTGCGTGAATTTTAGGAAGGAAATTTTTCATTTCTCTCTACACGAAAAAATAGTTGCGAAGAAATTTTCTTTTTATGTTCAAATCATATACAAAGAAAACTTATAGAAGTTAAAGTGTCTTAGTGCAAAGAAAAAATAGGAAACTTCAAAAAGTCCTGGACCAATTTATTGTCCAAATATTAATTTTGGTTTAGCTAACATTCCTGTACCAGATAACAAATGTTAGAAATCTTTTTCGGATACCCATTTGGTTGCATACTGAAAATTGTCTAAAAAAATTTTAAAACGTGATTTCAGGTAGTTATTCTTTACAGGAGCATTGAGGAATCAAGCAAAATTTGACCATGGTTTAAAAAAAAAATAAATTTTTTTAGTCCTTCATTGGTATAAATTATCCCAACCAAGTGAAGATGTTGAATATTTCTTTGGAGAAACACGATTAAGTATCATTGCTGGTATGATTTCCTGCATTGACTTTCCACATTATGTCTTTATATTAAGTTTTAAGATTACAAGTTCGACATCTGTAATGCATCATTATTTTCACCTCAGATCACTTTAACATTATTGCGCTTATTTCGGCTAATTATAGTCCTTTGCAGCTGTTAAAAGGTCTACCTTTCCTTGTGCTGCCCTGAACGCTTCAGTCATTTACCATCTTCGATAAAGCATCATGTTGTCTGCTCAAAATATGGCCATCTCAGCTTTATTTTCTCTTAGCAGTTTTAATACGGATTGGTGGTACGCCCTATCTTTATCATAGGTCTCCAATGAAAATTATGTTGGGTCTTGATATTTGAAAGCAATGATTACCAAACACTTTCAACCATTTTATGTTGCGTAAAGTAGAGCTGCAGTTGATTACATTACTCCCACAAAAATTGAAATTAATTCACTGACCATAAAGACCAGCAAGATTGCCAACTAGCACTATACAGTCTTTCTCAGAGGCTCCCAACCCTTTTTTCAGGGTATAACGTACATAAAAAAATGACTAACAAATACAGAAAGACTTGAACAAACAAACCATTCATTATGTACAATACCACTGACCTCTTCGAGAGCAGATGTTATGACCGCTAAGTTAAATGTTTTTTCGATAATTCTTTAATCTGATACGTTGAGCCATTTGTACATGTTTTATTTAAAAAACCAAAAGTTCAACGCAATACCAAAAATAGCACGTACTTGATAGTGAACGAGATTGTTAAAGTGATTGGCAGCACTATGCTCATTTTATTTATCTCTTTACCTAATGAGTATGAGCAAGAATTTCTAAACCAGAATTTAAAAAAATTTATAATATTTTAGTCTTTCACAATAAGTTATCTTATACAACCTTATAAAATCTGTATCTGGCGAAAAAAAAATTATTTTTTTTGGATCAAGATTACATTAAATAAAATAAATAAAACTATTTCAAAGTTCTTGCTTATTTAGGTGGGCGTGGTGTAGTGGTTAAAGTGCTTTTATATAAATTAAAGCACCCCAGGTTCGATTTCTGGCAGAAGAAGAATAAGTTCTCAACATAGTTTACTAGGACTCAATCCCTCTCCAGACAGTCCATCCAAGAAGCCCTTTGGCTAACCATTATATTTTCCACAATATGTTTAAAAATATGTGCCTGCACTACTCACAACTTCGCGATTATGTTGGCTTTGCGTTCAAGGATTGTCTTGGGTTTGTTCACATATATTTGCTCCCTCAAATAATCACAGCTAAAACAAGTAAGAGCACTATATTCGGCTGTGCCGAATCTTTTATACCCACCACCAATTTTGTGTACATTTAAAGCACAATATTTATTATTTTGTTAATCATTATGGAATAATCTCTTTATAATAAAATATGTATCACTTTCTTTGTAGAGGGTGGTTAAATTTTAAGGGCCCATGTTGAAGGTGAACTACACCTAGTCTTTAAGTTTGTTTTCTGCATTTCACTTGACATTTCTCAATCTCAAACTTACTCATTTTGATCCGTGGAAAGATACGCAAATGAGCAACGCTTTAAAGTTATTCAGGTTTTTTATAAAAATGGGCGTTCAAATCAAAATGCATTTTGTGCACTTCGTAATTCTTTTGATCAACATAATCGTTCAAATTCGTCCACAATCGGGAGAATTGTAAAAAATATTTAAATTTCTGCAAAACAGGTCTGTATAAAATGTTAGAAAATCTGTGAATGCCTTCTTAGTTCGTTGAATGGGAACTATTGCTGTTTTTTGCGATAGTGTGGCAAAAGAGCAGTCAACCTCGACTCATCATCATGCCCAATAATTGAGCATCAACATTGTCATTGAAAATTTGGACCATCAGATAGAGGAGTGGCGCCAAGGATGGGGGGGGGGCATTTGGCCGATATTTTGTTAAATACATAATTGAACCATACAAATATTATCATTATAAAAAGAAATAATAATATCCTAAATAATTTGTGTTTTATTTAAATACAACATCGGTCCTTAAATGAAATGAAATTCAATGAAAGTGTGTTAAAGTAGCTGTGTCAATAAAGTTTCTACTAATAAATACAACTTAAATATTTCAATATAGCTCTTTATTTTCCCAAAAACTTTGTCAATAGAGAAATTACATGAATTTAAGGTAAGCCGTTGTATGGGACTAAACTTTTTGGCACAACAATAACATTGATTAGAAGGACATACACAGCAAATTTGATCATCATACCTCTAATTTTGGCGGTTTTATGAGCTTTTAAATTTCATTAACGGTAGATTACGTGAAAAGTGGGCGTTATAGTAGGCGTGTCAAAGTTGTTTTGGCGAATGAGTACAACTTAGGTGTTTCAATATAGCCCTTTATTATTCCAAAATCATTATTAATAGAGAAATTAGAGGAATTTTGAGTAAAACGTTATATGGGGGGTGAGCGTAAAAGTGAGCGTGGCAACTCAATTTTCTAGCACAGTAATGACATTGCCTAGGGGGATATACGTAGCAAATTTTATCATCATACCTCTTATTTTGGCGGTTTTATGAGCTTTTAAATTTCATTAACGGTATATAACGTGAAAAGTGGGCGTTATAGTAGGCGTGTCAAAGTTATTTTTGCGAATGAGTACAACTTAGGTGTTTCAATATAGTCGTTTATTATTCCAAAATCTTTATTAATAGAGGAATTATATGAATTTTAAGTAAAACGTTATATGGGAGGTGGGCGTAAAAGTGGGCGTGGCGCCTTAATTTTCTGGCGCAGTAATGACATTGCCTAAAAGGATATACGTAGCGAATTTGATCATCATACCTCTGATTTTGGCGGTTTTATGAGCTTTTAAATTTTATTAACGGTAGATTACGTGAAAAGTGGGCATTATAGTAGGCGTGTCAAAGTTGTTTTGGCGAATGAGTACAACTTAGGTGTTTCAATATAGCCCTTTATTATTCCAAAATCATTATTAATAGAGAAATTAGAGGAATTTTGAGTAAAACGTTATATGGGGGGTGGGCGTAAAAGTGGGCGTGGCAACTCAATTTTCTAGCACAGTAATGACATTGCCTAGGGGGATATACGTAGCAAATTTTATCATCATACCTCTTATTTTGGCGGTTTTATGAGCTTTTAAATTTCATTAACGGTATATAACGTGAAAAGTGGGCGTTATAGTGGGCGTGTCAAAGTTGTATTTTCGAATGAGTACAACTGAGATGTTTCAATATAGCCCTTTATTATTCAAAAATCTACATAAATTGAGAAATTATATGAATTTTGGGTAAAACGTTATATGGGAGGTGGGCGTAAAAGTGGGCGTGGCACATTGATTTTCCGTTACAAAAAAGCGTCTCACCAATAAGCAAAGTGTGCAAAATTTCAGAGTCGTACATCCAATTTTGTTGCTTTTATGACGTTTTTGTTTTTAAATATATCGAAAAATACACTGTGCGGTATAAATTTTCGTACATTTTGATCGATAACTCCTCTCCTAATGCATAGATTTAGATAATTTTCGGGAAAAAATATTGTTTTTACTCAGGAAATATATATTCGAAGTTTCATGAGTCTACGTTAATGCGTTTGGACACCATTCCATTTTATTCGATGTTTGAAGGACACGGTTTTTTCGACCTACTCTTGCTTTTCGAGCTATAACTCTCTTCCTAATATTCCGATTTAGCCCATTTTCAATACCAAACAAACCTTGTCTATAAGAAAGATTCTGGCAAAATTTGAGCCCCCTAGCTTTTTCGGTGCGACCTCTATCGTGCTTTCAACAGACGGACAGACGGACAGACGGACAGACGGACAGACGGACAGACGGACAGACGGACGGACATAGCTAGATCGTCATAAAATCAAACCATGATTCAGAATATATATACTTTATGGGGTCTAAAATGGATATTTCGATGTGTTACAAACGGAATGACAAAATGAATATACCCCCACCATTTTTTTGGTGGCGGGTATAAAAATCAGATGGTGACAAAACTGGCGAATAAACTGACAAATAAATTTCTGAATTTTTGGAAATCATTCCCTCTTCAAAAATTTTACAATAGCAATTTTACTATTATGTCACGGGCATGGATAGTGGCTTTATACTTCAGAAAGCACATTTCAGATCTATTTCCAAAAAGACAAGGTTAAAAAAGTTCTATCATTAACCGATAACGCTGTCCACTTACGCTTACAGCTCTACCATTTTAATTTTCGAGAGGAAAAGTCAAATTTATTTTTAGATGTAATGCCACATTATACTCTACACCTGATTGGATGCAATTTGAGTAAATGAATGGCTTTTGTATATTTAGAAGCGCAGGAGCTACAGTTCTACTAACTAACCCTAATACCTAAACAAGAGCGTTGCAATCTTGCATGTATTTTGTTATTGTAACAAAAACAAAACACATGTAAAGCTCCAACGCTTGACACTCAACGCTCTTGTTTAGGTATGAGGGTAACAAAGCTATTAAGATGAAAATGAGCTTTATCACTCATAATGAGATTTTAAATAGAGTTCATTTAATTTTGGGTCAATTGCAAAATTAAGTCGTTGGCAATGATCTTTCAGTTTTAGTTCATGCATCAATTGCACCTTATATGACTATAACAAAAAATCTTTTTATGTTTTAGTGAGCCGTAATGAGGTACGAACAATTCCTAGCTTAACAGAATACTTTCTAGTAGATATTTATTGATTTTGTTAAAGGCCTTGCTCCACACGTTATTTTTTTAAAGTCCGAATTAAAAGTGGTCTCCTGGTCCGTGGCAATTCTCTTATTGTGCTAGGAATCATTTCTTACAAGGGCAAAATTCTGATAAAAAATACCGATGAAAAGCGTTCTCATTTAAAGTTATTGATCGCTGATTTAAATAATAAAATTATTTTCTTCTGGTCTTTTCTTCAGATATAAATCCCCTTCTCTAGGTGTTTTTTATATCACTTGGAAAAAAATAAATAAACGAAAAAGTTATAAAATTTTTAAACGGGCGACTTTTAGCATACTCCAAAAAAAATTATAAGAACCAAATTTTACAAAAAAAAAAGAAGATTTATTTCTTTTTTTTTTCTTTTTTTCCTCTCCTAAACTAAAAGTTAACCTTAATTGAGAAAGTAATTAAAAAAACGTATAAGAACAACTCAATTAACTCTGTTGCTATTTAGCAAAACAATAAAATTTAATCCTTTTCTTCGCCTCTGTAGCTTAAGCTTCTATAAGCCTTTACTTGCTAACCAGTGAAAGTGAGACCGGAAGAATAATTTTAATATTTGCATGTGTCATTGAAAACTTTATTTGTGTTCGTGACAAAGTTTCAATTTGCAATTTTGTTTTCTTTTTCTTATTCTACGATTTTTTATATTGTTTTCTTAACTCTGCCACCACAATTCAATTGTAGTGCTTTTGTTTAGTTTTTAAATGCTGCATATTGACTTCTCGGCATGTTGCATGCAACAACAAACTGAATAATAAGTATTTACCAAAGCTGCAACATTCAATGAAATTGAGATCAGAGTATTGAAAACTAAATGTTTTGTTATTGTTAGTGTTAGTGTTTCGATATGAAATTGTATTTGTATTTATTTAATTTGACGCTACTGCCAACGGCAGTCAAGGTAAAAATTCAATAGAACTCTGATTATAGCAAAAAGTAAAAGAGTTTTAAAACAAAATAAATAAACACAAATGGAAAAGTTTTAGTTTTTATATTTCTTTCCCCGTTTGCGGCAAATAAAGAGAAACGTGTTAACGACACTATTGTACGTTCATATATTTGCAAAAGCCAAACAATTGTTTGTAATAAAATAAAATAAAAAAAAGTACAGAAACAACTAAAACCAATTTCTTAAATAAAATTGTCACAAACACACGTTTCCGTTTTTAAAAAAGGTGCAGAAAAAGAAACTTTTTTGCTACTTTCAGTTTCATTCGACTCAATGAAAGTCTTACAGTATCAAGTGATTTCAATAGTAATATTTTTTGAAGGAGTTTCAGTTGTAGTATAATTAAAGTAGTTTATTACTTTTAACAGGCTGTTGCCTGCTTTTGAAAGGTTCATTTAGAACAACATAAAATATAAAACGAAAAAGTTTTCAAAGTTGTTAGCAGTTATTTGAGGTTGTTTCGAAGTGAACGAAGGAATAATAAAACAATACTTTATATTGTGCAGGCATAAGAAAGTGATTTAGTCTAGACATTAACCATTAAGTAAGTGATAAAATAATAAGAATAAGTAAACGTCAGTACAAGCGGAATCTTTTGGGAAACTGGGCAAGTTTTTAAAATTAATAATGTAAATCAAAATATTAAATAGTTTTAATTAAGCATCACTTTAAATCTGAGCTGTAGCTTGAATATGAGAGCTGCATGAATGAGTCTTTCTGTTCTTTGTAAATAAGCATTAATTTTCCCGTGGTAAATCCATAAAAACTCAAGATCTGGGACCGTGGTTGGAAAACCAGCTCTCAGAGCAAATTTGCTATTAAAAAACTACATTAAATTTTTTTAATATATTGTAAGAGAGAAAGCAAGTTCTTCGTTCTGTCTTCTACTCTTTTTACTTTACTCTTTTACTAAAGCGTCACAATGGACCATATTGGTCTTTGTGCGAGGGTGTGAAGGTAACTTTGCACCAGCCTTTTTATCTTACCTCACCTAACCTAAGCTAAGAGAGAAAGCCCTGCAGATAATGCGACTAGTTCATACACGCATGTAAAGTATACTTTTCAACGGACTAGGACTAATCCAAAGATCACCCAACTGTATGAAGAAAACGTGGTCGATTTAACATTACGATGTCCTGAACCATTTAACCCATCGCAGTAGACTCAAAACTACTGTTTGTCACTACTCGATGCGGCACCTACACGACCATTATACACGTCTTAACAACAATTTATGCTGAAACACGAACACTTGTCGTTTAACTACAATTTCTTGTTTAGTCCATGACTGCATTACATAGGACCATGTTGTAAGCAGTCCATTTAGCTAAAATGGACCACGTAGTCTAATATTATCTGCAGGGTGCGAACAACTCACCTATACCATGGCAAACGCAATAATATGTGTTGCCGTATCAATTCTGCGGTATCAATTCTCATTAACTTTTTTAAATCTTTTACGGATAAGTAGTATTACACACCAAAACTTCTTATTAAAACTTCATGTCATTCGCATTAATGTCAGTCAATTTAGGGGTACAGAACAATATTATATGAAGTGGTCCCAATTAGATCAACCAATGCTAAACAAGTAATATCTGTTGTAATAATTATATGCTTTTTTTTTTTTAAATGCTATAAAAAACGTGTAGCTTCGGCTGTGTGCCACGTAGCGCCGTCCTGTTGAAACCAAATGTTGCCAATATCCTCCTCTTAAATTTTTGTGAACAAACATTCGTTCAACATGGCCCGATAACGATCGACTCGTTTTGGGTGTATCGGCTTTTCAGTGTATGCGTGCCGGTTTTTTGTGCCCCAGATGCTACAATTTTGCTCGTTTACATACCTGCCAAGATCAAAATGAGCTTCATCTGAAAAGATGATTTTTTCGACAAAATTGGCCAAAGTAATGTCGCAATATTTCCCAGCGTTGTTCAAGCGTATACACAACCATATTCGTTCAGCGGAAGGATAAAACTAATTATCTGTTAAATCAGACATAAGCTAAGTGTTACCATTCACGAAATTAGCACTTAGTTGAAAAAAACGTTAGATGGCGGACCCTTTACATGTTAAATACGTTTTATTGCAGCTTTAGCCCAGTATGTGTGAAATATTTATTTATTTATTTATTTAATTTATTGTCTATAGATAAAAATCCTTACAGACTAAAGTATGTAAAATAACAAAACAAAATTCAGGTTATATATAAAATAATATTCTATAATAATTCAACGATTTAAATATAAAATGATATTTCTTTTAACAATTTCTTTACTTTCATTGAGGCCAATAAGGTGATAATAATTATTAAAGTTTTCACATATACGACGAAGAGGATCATTATTAGCATAGTTGGTTCTGTAGTATTTTAAGTTAATAAAGCGGAAATTTCGAGTTGGTCTGGTTGGAACATTAAAAGATATTTTACTTAGCAGGAATTATGACATCCATCTTGATAGAGCAACAAATTAGGATACTTCTCTACCATAGGGCGTAAAGGTTATCGTCTTTTTTCTGTAAGAAGTCACGGAATTTGCTTGTGGAGTTCCATTCTATATAATGCAAATATTTCCAGGAGCATGTCCTGAAGGACAATTGATCACTGAACCCTACTTCTTAAAACGATGGACGAAATTTAAAATAATGTAGGCTATTTGAGCTGATCTTGAAATAAAAACGTTAATGATAATCAATTACTTACAAAAATAGAAAATTAGATCATTTTATTACGTTGCTGGGTACCGTTCGCATCCATTATACATTTCCCAAAATTCAATTATAATATTTGTAAAAGAATTAAGACACAATTACATTTCAAAACGAACAAAGTTTTGCGTGCCTAACATCGATAGGTTTTATTTCAAATAACAGGGTATCAATTCTCGTTCTATGAAACTGTGAAAAGAAAAGTTTTTGTATGTCATATCATATGGTGCCACCATAGCCTCTGCTTTATAAAAACTTTTCATTTCACAGTTTAACAGAACGAGAATTGAGCACCAGTTAGGCTTAGTTCGTCTTAAGGACATTCAGCCCATAATGACGGTAATGCACTCTTTTTTGTGCTCCATCCAGAAACCAATAGCGCCATTGTTAAACACTTTTAAGGAATTTAAAAAATTATCAAAAGCCAACAGAAATAAAAACACATAGAAAGATAGACAGCAATTGAGAGAGTGGTAGTTAAGAGGGAGGTTATGGAACTGTATTATACAACACATTGAAGAGAACCGGAACTACCAGTTCAGCCCAATTTTTAAAGACTTATGGTTTAATGTAACTCACAACCCGAATTCGATGCTTAACTGTAATGCAATTTGTTTTCCATCGATCACATATTCACAGATCATCTTAAGATGAGAACTATGATGATTTGGTTGTACAGCTAATATTCTGAAGCATATTAAACTTTGTAATTATAGTATTGCCAGACTTATTTGTACAATTAACTGAGTTAGAAAACAGAATTCTATAAAATCGGTTATTTCATTTAATTTAAAGGCCATTCAAAAAATATGATTTTAAATGTAAATAAATAAAGTTGACAATAAAGTTTTTCTTTTAATTCGTTTTCAATAATTTTTGTTGCCAGATACGAAAAGAAAATATTGTTACAAATTTTTTTTTAAATAGCTTAATTTACATTATAATTTATTTTAGTTGTAGTAGTTTAAGTTACTTTATTTTTGTATGTATTAGTTTATTTCGCTGGTTGTTTGAACATGATGTTAAGTTGTTAACATGTGCTGCATACTCTTAGGCACTTTCATTATTCCTGCTTATTACTTAACATTAACATTACGTCATTACGTAACGATTTTCGAATGAACTAGTGTGTACATACGAGAACTTTCTCGAATGCTACCGAACACCACTATAATACTATAAATAGCCGAACAATACAGGTAACCTGATCAGTACTAGACTAGAGCTTGTAAAGTGCGTATCAAATTAAGTTTGGCAATAAAGTTGAATAACAATAAGTAAATTGAAGTAAAAACAATATCTGAGGGTATTTAAATAAATAAAGTGCTCTTAATTTTATAACTAATTTCAACTGTTTTTGATTGCAATAAAAGAACTCACAGTGTATTTAAAGGAAATAAGCCAACGTATATAAAAGGTATAAACAACTGGTGTCAGAAGTGAAATTGCATTTAAAACAAAAAAAAAAACAGACATGAAATTTGAAGAGCTTAAAGTAGAACAACTCAAGAAGCAATTAAGTAAGCTGGCATTGCTGAGAACAGCTAATAAAATAAAATTGCAGTAAAAGAACTCACGGTGTTTTTAAAGGAAATAAGCCAACATTTATAAAAAGTATAAACGTAACAATATCAATTAAATTTATAAAAAAATAAAATTAACAAAAATATTATCTTTAAAAATTAAGTAAATACTTTATTAACTGAACAGATTGCATTTTAGCAGGTAACTGGACAAGGCCAAAAAAAAACTTGACCATCCCGGCATTCTAGCACGTCTGGCAACCCTTTCTATAGGGTACATTAAAATATATTTTTTTATTCCTATTACTAGACTATGTTTAATATTTAAGGTACAAAAAAAGTAAATGTTTAAAACAAAGGTTTTTTGATACATCGTCTAAGTTATTTTAAAAACATAATCTTTTTAATACTTCTTCGTTAAGTTGTTAAATATTTTTTTTGTAAATTTAACATTTGAACACTTGAAGTCATTTTAGCTAACAGTGACCTTCTAGGGTTAACATATTTTTAAATTGATAGCATCTATTAGTCGTTAATATTTTATTGATTTTTCGCAAATAACCTTATAAATCCTTGTGCATTTATATTTTACTTTTTATTTAGCTGTTTTTTCTTTTTATTATTTTTTGGCCATCAGCTTTTAATTTGTAACAAATTTTCAATTTATTGTTTCCTTTATTGCTTTTTCAAGCTCTTTGAAAAATCCCATAAAAAAATAAACCGAAAACTGTTAAGCAGTAAAACAGCCAAAAACGTTAAATGTATTTTTGATTAGCTGGAAACTTTAGTTGGTATCTCAATTGCTGCAGAAGCTCTATTGTTTTTTTATTTTGTTTTAATTTTTTTCTTTTTACAAAAATGTATGAAGTTCATTATTCTGTAGCAGTAAAATCAATAAAATAATACCAATAATAATTGGAAAATAACTGTGTGTGAAGAACAAAAATTCACAAAACTTTTTTTTCGATTTGTTTGCAATTTTTTTTTTATATAAAATAGTTATGAAAGTGAAAAAAAAACAACAACAATTTTTTTAAACAGCCTTTTTGGCAAAGTTTTTATTTTATTGTTTGTTTTATTGAAAACAAAGAGAAATTATATGGAAAAATTGTTGCAAAAGTAACTATGGTTTTATAGTTTATGATAAAAGTACGATTTTCTGTTGCCGCTTTTAGGGCGCTTTTTGTTTTCTCTAACAAACAAAAAAGTTTTATTTTGTTTAAACAGAAAACAGATTTTGCGTTAACTAGAAATGAAAATAAATATTTTAAATTGTGCATTTTTGGGTAATCAGTAAAAAAAAGTGGTTAAAAACCAAATATTTTGTTAAAAAACCTGAAAATAACTAGTTTAACCAAAAATGGTTATATTTACGGGTCTTCTGTTATAGAGAAGTATTTTATTTTAGAAATTTAAAAAACCCTTAAAAAAATTTTATTATTTTTTTTTCGCTTGATATTAATTAAAAATTTTATTTTTTATTTCTTTCTAGCTCCTTTCCACCAAAATGCAGTTTCCGTCGTTTTAATATCGATCCTCTAACACAAAATCAAACATCCCATGAATCGTTTAAATATTTTTCGAATTTAAAAATCTTTTAAAACGATTATTTTATTTTATTTTCTCATAAGTTGTTTAAACACCATAAAAAATAATTGAAAAAAAAACACATCTTCATCTTCATACCCATGTCGTTGTATGTAAAAATGAAACATTTACACAGACTTACGCATGTAAGATGGCGTCTGACAACATCGTTATCCTGTTATAGTATACCTTGGCTGCACTTAAGCTCATTACTGTTAATCCTGCTTAGCTATCACACACAATACACCGCCGCCTTCTGTCCCTCCAAGTGTCAGTGTGTGGGCAGTGATGCCAATACGAAAGCGTATTGTGTGGATGCCGCTTTAGAGGATGTGCCAATACAACTGAATCCAGAGACCAAATATATAAATTTAACTTTAAATAAAATACGCAATATAGAGTTTACGCTGCCGTTCTATATGAAATTGGAAATACTAGATTTATCACGCAATATTATTGAAACTTTGGGCTCGAAAAACTTTGAGTATCAAACGGAAATGCGCACTTTGAATTTAAGCCACAATTCGGTGAGTTCTCTGCAAAAGGATGCTTTTAAGGGTCTTACTAATTTACTGGTCTTGGATTTGGGCTTTAATCGCATTGATATGGTGCACTTTTCGGCCATGAACGATTTGTCATCTCTAATAGAATTGGATTTGACCAATAATAATATTGTTAGTTTGGAGGATAATACATTTCGAAATTTAGTGTCTTTGGAGATATTGATATTTAAAAACAATCAACTGCTAGATGTACCGGCCAATAATTTGCAGCATTTGCATTCGTTAAAGTCCTTGGATTTGTCCGATAATCTAGTGGAGTATGTGCGCAATGACAGCTTTGAGGGCCTAAGGGAGCTGGTGACGCTGACGATGAGAGGAAATGTTATAAGTGAATTGGATTTGAGTGCTTTTGAGGGTTTGATAACACTGAAACATATGGATTTGGCAGATAATAATTTAACGGTAAGTGGAAATAAATCGAAAAACAAAGGGCTTAATAAACATACCTCTCAGTTAAATAATTTGCCTACAGTTTTATGTTTATAAATATTATTTTAAAAATTTTTATTTTATTAGAACTTTATATTAATTTGTTACCATAACAAGAATTTAATAAGCTCAATAAGTAAATGAATATTGTCTTTAAACCACAAAAAAATTAAAAAAAAAATACACAGATCAACAAACACCCATGGTACGATGTGGCTATTTTAAATTGGCATGCCCCGGTGAACTGGCTAGTCAGTAGTGTGCTAGTCTGCTAATTTTGGGGTTGCGAGTTCGATTCCTGCAAATTGTCTTAAGTATAAAATTGAGTTTTTCACATTTAAGAGTTTTTTTATATTTTCAAGTAATTCGATAAATTTCTAATTTAATTGTTGAAACCCATTTCTACAGGGTTTAATGAGCAGGATGCATTAGAATTACGGGTCATCCCTTGTATAAACTTTGTCAAGGTGTCTTAATTTCTAATTATCATTAGGAGTGAGGGCGAAACAAGTTCTCAGATTGAATTTAAAGTTAGATCCATTTTTTTTTGCAATCTAGCGATATCTCTCTATTTTCGCCTTCCTGATGATCGAAGCTTATTTTAGGCTTAAGTATTTACTATATAGATACTCAATAGATCAATAAAGGAAAAGGTTGTCAACTGTTTGACGTTACTCTTTTCTGCGTCCCTGCGTATGGGGGCGCTATGGTGACGATTGATGATGAGCCTCATAAAAGTATTTTTTTAAATATCGCCAATGCAAATGCATTTGTTAACTCTTTTTTTGGACCATCACAAAGAGCTCCATAGACTTTCTTCAGAAAGCCGAAACCATGTGAAGTGGATTGGGAAAATTGAAAATTATTTGTTTAATATATTTAAATATGTGGCTAACTAATTTGCCATATGCTGAAATCGAAATATAAATTCAGCATAAAACAAGATGTGTTATAAATCATTATGTGGGATTTAAGTTGGTGGGTATTGGCCAACTATATATTTCTTATTATTTCTTTTCCTAATTTTTGTGGTGCAATTGTATCTAAAATTTGTTCTATAGTACTTCCTTTTTTGTTATTTTCTTTTTCCAAATTTAAAATTGTTGTTAAATATTTTCAAGTGCTAAAATTACTACTTAAAAAATGGTTTTTATTTCCTGTAAAAGAAATTTCCCCAAAAATAAAACAAATGAGTAAAAACATTTTTATCTCTTACAAAGTTTATTTTTTCAATCTTATTCTGTACTCCTACAAAAAACCATAGAAGACACTTATGCATAAACTTGTTTAAATGCAGTTACTGGTAACAAAATTCCTGCTTAAACAAGGCTCTTATTTGTAGTTCCTTTTGCTATAAGCAAAAACATATTATGTCTCTCGGGCTTATAAAACAGCAGGACCTGTAATAATACTCACAACCATAGACACATAAAAATTTAAAACAATAAGCAGGACCAGGTATTATAACAAGAATATAGAATTTATTGCCATTGTTGCCGGCATAAAGTTGTTGTAGTTATTTTTTTAATACGCAACACCCTGCCAACAAAAGAAAGTTCAATGTTATAGTCACTAATTTGAATCTTTTAAAAGATGGTTAGTTTTTGCTTTGATATTTGAAATTTTTATCAATCGTTATTACTCTATTTATTTTTTAACTCTTTTTGGATTCCGTTTGTATATTCAGTGTATTTTTATTTATCGCCACACATATTTGCATAATTTAAGCTGTCTCTTAAAATTTTTTAGAGACCTAATTCAGCAATATTAAATGACGTCCCTAAAAATATGCATCACGCTGCTTATTGCGTAAAATGCGCCAGAGAAACTAAAAGTGGATTCAATTCCTCTTACGATCTAATACATGGATTATTTTTAATAACAAATATATTAAGCGATTAATGTAGAATCAGTTTATTTGCTCTTAAATGGTGCCCCTAAAAATATACATCACGCAGCTTATTACAAATAATGAGATAGAAAACCCTAAAAGTAGATTCAATTTTATTTCCGATCTTATACATGAATTAAATCGTGGTTTTAATATCAAAAAGATTGAGCAATTAGTACAGAATCAGTCCATTTTATCTTCTAAAATAATGCCATGGAACTGAAGCTTACAACCAATTATGTTGAAAGTTAAGCAGCTCTCAAATCTTAGAAATCTAAGAAGGTCAGTTGGAAAAATATCGAAAAAAAAGATCGCTGTGCTAGGTTTCCAGACACTCTCGTATAACCAGTACCGATGCAGCTGACAAGATGGCACAAGGAGACTCTGAGATGGGAACGTTTTTTTGTATAAATTTTAGTGCAAGTTTGAAGGGCAATTAAAGGCTCTCGAAGGCCGTAAATTAGCAAGCCATACAAGATGTAGAAACGTCGCAAAAGAGAACTTAAATAATTCTATCTTTTAAGTAAAAGGATCTAAACCTTCTACTAAGTGTGCCAACCAGTCATTGCAGAATGGGATCGTATATTGCGAAATGACAACCAAACTATTGAATTTTGTCGCTTTTGTCAGAACGAGAAGAAAGCGGTGAAGTACTTATTTTGTCATTGCTCTGAATTTACTGCTTATTGACATCGGCTTTTTGATGAATACCAAATTGACTGTCTCTAAACAAAACAGCTCACGTATGATTTAAGGGCAATAATGTCCCTTGCTATTAATGTGAAGTTTTTCGTGTGATTTCCTTTTTATAATAACAAATTTACTTCTTAATATGCCATGATTTTACGCCTGCCTGTCTTTTCCATATTATTTTCACTCTTACTTTTATACAATATTTAATGCTCGAATATGTCATAAAAAAATATGATTTAATTTAACTTTTATTAAGTGAGTTCTTGTTTAATCGTTAGCTGTTTGTTTCTCTACAACATATTATATGGCTGCCTGCTAGACCGTTTCATAACCTCATATCTAAAACCTTCTAATTAATTACAGCTAACATTGCAATTACGAAGCTTTTTTAAAATCATCAACCTGTCAACGCGGCTGATAACACTTTATAACGCTAAAAATACTGGTGTTTAAATATAACCCCTTGCTGGTAGGCAACACTTTTTAAAATATTTAATAATTAAAAGGAATGTAACGGGAGCAAGTTATAATTCCGTTAAATGGTGATACAAAAGGGTTTATTTAAATGTCTAATGAAATTTGGATTCAGTGTTACAAGTGAATTAATATTAATTAATCGCTCTCGAATGCATGCTAATATATATAACATTTACAGATATTTTCAAAATCATTAACCAGTCGACGCAGCTGATAATACTTGATAACGCTAAAAATTCTGCTGTTTAATTATTACCCTATTTTTGGGGGTAAATAAAATACTGGTTTTTAAATATCAATTCCTTGCTGGTAGGCAACACTTTTTGAAAAATTTATAATTGAAGGGCAATGTAATGAAAGCAAGTTATAATTCCATTAAATGGTGATACAAAAGGTTTTATTTACTTTGATTTAGTGTCAAAAGTAAATAAATATTAATGTATCGCTCCTGAAAGTATGCTAATATAATTAACATGAGTATAAGAGAAATGTGACGCTTTTGTTCAAATCCACAACTAAAATTGTAATTGCTATTTATATTTATGGATCTTTTTTAAATCATCAACCTGATGACGCGGCTAATAACGCAAAGAATTCTGCTCTTCAAATATTACCCCCTTTATGATAGGCAATACATTTTTAAAAATTTAATAATAAAGCTGAAATTTAATGGAAGCACGTTATAATTCCATGAAATGGTGATACAAAAGGTATACTTAACACGTCCAATGAAACTTTGATTCAGTGCCACTAGTAAATTAATATTTATTGATGGCTCCTGAATGCATGCTAGTATAAATAACATGAGTAAAGGGGAAATGTAAGGATTTTGTACAAAATACACAGCTAAAATTGCAATTGTAATTAATATTTACTGATCTATTTAAAATCATCATCCTGTCGACGCGGCTGACAACACTTAATAACGCATAGAATTCTGCTGTTCAAATATTACCCCCTTTCTGGTAGGCAACACTTTTTAAAGTAAATAAAATACATATAAGCATCGAAAAAAATGGGAGAAATTTTACGACACACAAAAGTGAAAGTTTAATTAAATGCTTTTTGGAAACTCTGTACCCAAAAGAAAAAAAAACTCGTATATTTGAGAAAATTATGTTCGCGTTCCTTTGTTGTAATTTCTCCATAGATCATTATAAAAAGAGATTACGAAAATAAAATTTTAGGGAACTGATTCCCTCTACACTATCATAGAATAAGAATTGACCTACAGAATAGCACAACAGCATCAGATGTGGAAAAGCTTTTTAGTGCAACGTTTCACAGAACAAGAACTGACTGATCAGGTTGTTTAAAAATATTTAATTAAAACAGCTTATGACAACAAAAAACAAGACAATTCACTTATCTTTATCTTTGGTATATAATTTCCGAAAGATGACAATTTTTCAATAAGGAATTTATAATCTTATTCGATAAGTATTAACTTTATAACGCATTAGTGTTCTTTAAAATAACAATTGTTTGCGGGACATATATGTATGTAAGTGTGTTATTAAAGACACTTCTACATGCTTAGTTTGTACATACCGCATACATTTTCTAACAGGAAACTACTTAAAATATCTCTCAAAAATTATTTAATGCTTCTGAAAACTACATACATGAGTTCCCTGTTTTACTAGAGTTTCTCCACATGTTTGTGTGCTTTTGTTAGCATGGCCACAATATTTATGTGTGTTGGTATGGATTCTCCAGGTAGTTGTGTTTGCATGCCTGCATGTATGCATTTAGTGAAATACCTGTTTATTATACTAAAGGTTTGTGTGATTGTCTGCTGAGTTTTAAAAAAGGATATTTTTGGTATTTTATTTGTTGAGTTAAAAGTATTTCCGTATAGTTTTTACTTGTTTTGTTTAAAATTTTTTTGTAACTATGTAGATTGTGGATTTTAATAACTTACAAAATGAAATATTTTGAATTTCCTGGTATATTCCTTATTTTGGACAAATAGCTACAAATATTATTAAAAAAAAAAATAATTTTAAATAGAGATAAATAAAAGAGGTAACAAATAAGTTTGTTTTTTTTATTAAAAAAAATTTTAAATAATTTAAGGAGAACTATTAAAGTAGTTATATATTTTTAAAGCTAGAAAAATTATCAAGAGAAATGTAAAATAGAAAAAAATTCGGGTTTTGCTTTATTTTAAAGAAAAAACTGGTGATAATTATTAAAAAAACATGTAAACATATTAGTGTTGCATTTTGCACAAAATTTAAAAATAAACTTTACAACAAACAACATTATTTACGTTTTAATTTACGAAAACATATAACTTTAGAATTAAATTTTTTTTTTGTGTGACACTTTATTACCTTTGCCATAAAACTACTATAATAAGCTACTTAATTTTTGCTATAAAAATTTTTATATTTTTTTTTTGTTGTTGAAATAAATAAATGCAATTTTATTTTCCCGTTAATAAACTCTTTCATTTTACTAATAAAAAAAATATTAAAATTTCTCCTAAAAAACAGAACAAAAAAATAATAATGACTTTAACTGCTACAAAATTCGAACAAAAAAAATTACAATAAAATATGATGTTAACAACAATGTGGCAAAATGAAAACTTTGTTGCTGATTATTTTGTAACTGTCAAAAACAAAAACAAAAAAACGAAATACGTGACCTTTTTACCAGAGCCACGACATAAACAGCAAAATCGTATATTTACGGCAACAGCTAACATTTACTACAATTTGCTGCTAATACTGTGGTACTGCTAAAGAAAGTTTTTTTTTTTTTTAAATACTTTACTATGGTAAGATAAAGTAAAATTTGCTCCCTCTTAAACCTGCTATTATTAGAATTGAAAATGAACGTAATAAAACAAAAAAAAAAAAAAAAAAAATCCAGAAAGGAAACGGAAACGTATGTTCGGTGTTTCCTTTTAACAACAACTAAACACTGCTGCAATGAACATTCTCATGTTATTTTCTTCGACATTTTCCACAAACTTAAATGATTTTGCTCCTTTATAACCAACATAAATATGTTTAAATTAATGTATGGGAGCATTGCTGACCATAAACTAAACAACACTCCTCTCTGCACCGTACCTTATTCATTTGCTTTACTTTTGCCAAATAAAGCGGGTAGTAAGGAATAAAATCAATCTTGAAAAAAAACTGAAACAATTTTATTACAGCACCACCTTCAAAAACAGTGGCTCCCAAATAACATAATAATAAAATAAATTCTATAACACAAAAATTATAAATAATCATTTCATATCTATAATGAGAAATAAATTCAACCTCTCGAAGGTTAACATTCGCCGCGCTTTTACAGATATACGGCCACAGATGTTAAAAAAAGCAAATCGAAAAAAAGTCATCGAAAATTGGTCGTATTTAAATCATAATACCAGAAGTTTGTCTTCCCAATAAAGTAAATTTCATGTCAATTTAAAAAGTTCTTCTTTATATTTTTTCAATTACAAAGTTTTATACTTCCATATAAAAACACCCTTTAAAATAAAACTTAGTACCTTTATCATCAAAAAAGTAGACTTAAGTTAATTGTTCAGTACCAAAATGAAAATATAACTTCCATCCCTGCATAAATAAATGAAATCTAAGCAAATTGAATTGAGTCTATGCTTCGTCATCAGCTGTTGGGACGAGGTTACCTGTATGAATAGCACTTAAGCGGACCTTATATGAGCATTTTTGGCATAACCACTTCTCATGAATCTTTTTTTTTTTTTTCAATGAAAAATCAAATACCCATCATCTTCAGTTTCATTTAAATTGAGAAATTTTCAAAAAAAATTTTTCTTTAAATATGGGAATTTCTAAAAAACTGTCAAGCGCAGCCAAATAAAGCAAAGTCTAAAAATGTATGTTGTTTTAACATATTTTTACAGTGAATTTATCAAATTTATGTAATACTAGCATTTAACCCGCTACTTCGATAGCGCAGTTCTTACTATTTCTTGAATACTCAAGTTCTATTTATAATTATTAAATATTTTTGGTTAAATTTTTGAAAATTTATATCTCTGATTCAATTTACTTAAAAAAATAAAAAGTAGAGTAAGGATATATCGGGCATATATCTCCTAACTAAAAGCAAGATCAATGCTACTGAGTTTCAAAAATTAAGATTTATAATTTGCAAAAATGACCCTAAAAATAATAAAAGTAACATTTTTTCCTTCACTAAAACTTCTACATGGTTTATTATTACCTACATTCAGAATTCTATGTATACAAAATATAAAAAAAAATTCGAAAAAGTAATTTTGGTCGTCCATAATATTAGGAGTTAGACCGCAGATCAAAAAACACTAATTTTAAGAATCTATGTTTACCAACGCAAAATTACAAAGAGTACAATAAAAATGCGAAAAGGCTTTTTTGTGTCGCCAATATCATTTTAATTTTCAACTTGATCCAATAGTCCTTTATTTCACAATTTTAGCTTTATAATTGTAGAGAATACAAAAAGTCCCATTAAAATTCAGAAAAGTACCTCCTTGGTCGCCCATAACATTTTCAGTCTCACCTTGTATCAATGGTCTCACCTGGAATCAAAAGTCCTTGATTGTACAATCCTATCTTCATAAACGTAGAAAATACAAAAAAAAAAACATAAAAATTCAAAAAAGTACCTTTTTGGTCGCCTATAACATTTTCAGTCTCACTTTGTATCAATAGTCACTGAAAATACAAAAAGTACCATAAAAATTCAAAACAGTACCTTTTTGGTCGCCTATAAATTTTTAACCTCATCTGGAATCAATAGTGCTTGATTGTACAATTCTACCTTCATAAACGTAGAAACTACAAAAAGTACCATAAAAATTCAAAAAAGTACCTTTTTGGTCGCCCACAACATTTTCAGTCTCACTTTGTATCAATAGTCACTGAAAATACAAAAAGTACCATAAAAATTCAAAAATGTACCTTTTTGGTCGCCTATAAATTTTTAGCCTCACCTGGAATCAATAGAGCTTGATTGTACAATCCTACCTTCATAAACGTAGAAACTACAAAAAGTACCATAAAAATTTAAAAAAATATATGTATAAATTCGAAATTATTTTTGTTTCCAAAAATTCTTCATTTAAATATGTAAATACAAAATATAAAATTTGTGAATGTAGATGAGCAAAAATAACGGGGAAAAAATAAAGCCAACTGCAAACGGTGGAGAAAAAGGTTAAAGGCTGATGAAACCAAATTACAAACTTATAAGTTAAAAAATAAGAAAAGAATGCAAAAAGCTATACAGACGTGGGGAGCACTGGCTGAAGATAAAGAATATAAAATTCATGAGAAACGAAATTATAATCGCATAAGACAACGGGAGAGGCGCAAAAAAACTTTTACAAAATGAAATGGCATACGCACGTCAAAGCAGGAAATGGCAGTAAGTGAAAAGCATTCTAGGTATATCCCAGTTGCATTCGTTTTGTTGCATTGGCCAACAGCTAAAAGCAGCTAGGACTACATATTCCTTTAAAAAAAACTTTATTTGCCATTAGTAATGCTATTGTCGGTTAAGTTACACAGAATACACGTATTTTTTTTTATTGAAGTTATTTTGTTAAGTTTATAATTTTTGTTGTGCAAGTATATATTGAATATATTACAAATTTCTTATAACCATTTTATGCAAGTCTAGTAATATAAAAATTAAAAGAAAAAACAAGTAACAGTGCTATATTCGGCCGTGCCGAATCTTATATACTCTTCACAACGTGTAGTCATGCAATAACAATTGTTTGTATCACCATTCATCCCATATAAAATACGTGCATACGTACACGTTAGAATAAATGTGGCATCGAATCCCAGCTGAGCCAAAAAAATTTTATTTTATTTTATTTAATATGTTATTTATATTTTATTATTTTTTTATATTTTTTTTAAATTTTTTTAAAAAATTTTTTTAAATTTTTTTAAAATTTTTTATTTGTAGCTTTTTTTATTATTTTTTTCTTATTTTTAATATTTTTTTTTTTGTAATTTTTTTTGTTTGGTATGTTTTTTAGATGTATGTATGTATGTATGTATGTATGTATGTTGTTGTTGTAAATGTGAAAAAAACGAGGTGGTCGTGGTTTTTTGCTCATATCTCAGAAAGTTATGGGGCGATTGTGCTGAATTTCAATAGCGATTCATTCCTGATATTTCCAAGAGATTGATACCATATACAGATCTGAGGAACATATAGTTGCTTCTAAAAGTTGATTTCAACCAACACACGGACAGACGGGCAGACGGACAGACGGTCAGGGCTTAATCGACTCCTCTATTCATAAGCTTTCAGAAAATATATACTTTATGGGGTCGGAAATGAAAATTGTAGAAATTACAAACGGAACGACAAAGCTATATATACCCTTGTGCACCACAGGTGAAGGGTATAATAAACTCAAAAAGTGTGATGGAACAAAATGTCGCATGCGACATATCGCGTGCGACAGTGATTAAAATTAAACAAAAAATAAACTACTTAATATTTTTGAATAAAATAAATAAGATTATTAAGACACATCAATGCATAACATTTTAAAATTATTCGCATAAAAATATTCCTTCAGCTATCGATGAAATCAGCGTTTGATTTGTTTACTTTGAAAGCGACTTCTATTTTTGTCGCATGCGAATGTGTTGGTTTTCTGTAATTATCTTGAAACCGAACAATTGGTTAAAGTCAAACTTAGCACTACTTATAGTGCTAATCAAGTGCTATAAGCTTCGCGTTTTATCAAAATAATGTTTTTGCGTAAAATAAAATAAAGTTAAATGCGTACGAATGTCACATTCACACATTGAAGAAATTCCCATATACAAATTTTTTAAATTAAATAAAAGAAAATTAAAAAAAAAATTATTTTAAAAATTAAAAAAAATTCTTTTTATATAAAAACGTTATTATTTAAGTAAAAGAAAACTTATACAAAATAATTTTCAAAATTTTTATTAAAAATGTTCTTTAACATTTTAACGCAGTGTGGGAAACCCTGCATTCCTTTTAATTTTGTAAAAGTCCTTAGCCATTTCTCTTTCTAACCCATCCAGACTGAGACAATAAAAAAATGACTTACATATTGGCCATATTTTTCTTTCTTTTTTTTTTTTTTTTGTGGCTGTATTTGGCACTGCTTTGCCAGCCACCTGAGAGAGCTTAATGTTTGTTTGTTTTTTTTTTTTTTGAGAAATAAATCCTACCAAAATATAACCTGATTTAGAGTAATTTTTTCACAGCCAAATAAAAAACGACTAGAAAAGAATTTGTAGCTTAAAAACGTGCCACTAGATCGCGATAACGTTATAAACAATACGTACGTGCTGGTGAATAATGCCACATGAAAAAGTGGCAATAACCAAAATAAAATATAAAAAAGTAAAATACTTAAGAGGGTACAACATTTGGCTTCAGTAAATATAAATTTTAAACAAATATAAAAAAAATTAAAAATATTGTTTGGGAAAAAAACTTCAAATAAACTTGAACTTGAATTTTCATTAAATATTTTATCAATTAAGATGAAAAGTTTGCACTTAATTTAAGGGTATTTTAGGTTTATTGAAGTCTTATTTGACAGATGTTGTAGAGAAATTTGTCAAATAAGCCTTCAATAACCCTAAAATATTTTTTATGAAAACGGCCCAAATGTTTAAATTTATGACCAAAACTTTTATAAAATTTTTTGTAATTTTTGACGAAAATATTGTTTTTTTAATTTAAAAATGTTTGATAAAAATCAAGTATTAAATATTACTTTAATAATAAAAAATTTTAAAATATTCTTTTTACATCTTTTATGCTTCTAGATGGTGCCGACACAACAATTGTCTAAATTATCGAATCTAACCCACTTGACCTTAAGTGGTAATCGTTTTACCCATTTGCCAGCGGTGGGATTTTTAAATCTGTTTCATTTAAGGGAACTGCATTTAAATCGTTTAGATTTTCTGCAACGCATTGACTCGAGGTAAGTTTTTTTTTCTTTTATATTTCTGTGTTGGTTTGCCGTCATTAAAAAGTAATTGTGTGTAAATTTCACAACAAATAATTAAGGATAATGATACTGTAAATGGTTTAAAAAAATTTTTTTTTATATTTTGCACAAAACAAAAATCACATTAATTTAAGAAAGTGTTATCGGCAAAATCCGACCTTTTGACGACCTATACCTTTATGTGTCTTTAAATTACTTCAAGCAGCTGTGAAATCGTAAACCAATTTTAAATAATTTCTAAAACATTTTTCTTTGCGTAAATGTCACATATTTCAAAATTATCTGAAAATGTAATAAAATAATTCTATAAATTTGCAAACACAGACAGACATTGGCTAGGCCATTTAGAAATATTTTACATTTTCAGGTGCGCTATATTCTTGAAAATGTTTCGAATGCTAATTTTAGTCTAAGATACCCTATAACAGTGTTGTAGTTTACCTTTAAATTACACTGTCATTAAAATAACAAGCAACTATTACAGATAAATTACACGTGTCTCTGGCACACACACAGACATATCCCTATTAAGTTATAAAGTGTGATTGATATAAACTTATGTTTAAGTATTTATGTATTTATGTGTATGTGCAGTAAATGTATGTTTTCGATTCACGGTATTTTACAACAAAATTATGCTCATTTAACCAAATATTCATTGAATTAAATTTTTTCTTACCGAAGCATTATCTATAAACAGGGTTAAACGAGAGATAGCTATAAAATTGCTTATTTGATGTTTTTAAATCCTCTTAAAAAGGATCGAAGATTAAACAAATATTTGTGTGATACTTTTCATCAACTGTAAACATAAAATGGCATGTGCACATTTCCATTTTAGTAAGTGTTACTTAAGAAATATTTAAAAAATCGTCTGTAAAAAATAAAACTCTTAATGGGTTTCTAGGGATGATTCAAGGAGTTATTGTAGTATATTTGAAAACAATACTTAGATGCATGAATACTTTTTCTTTTTGCCGCTGTGATATAGAAAATATTGACCAGACTGATTTTTTTTCGACCTCCTTCGCTCTCTAGAAATTTTATAGCTACTAAGCCCTTCATCACTCATTCTTGTGCTACTACAGACGTTTTCTTTGAACTATAAAATGATTTCATATTGCTGACTGGTTATTGCTGATAATTCTATTTGCAGAGTGTTTCGTAATCCTCAATATTTTCATTAGATTGAGGTTCCTTTTGGAGTTTAGACCAACCAATTTAAGTATGAGGTCTAGTATTCTCGTATGGCACATCAGTAAAAATATTTAAGTCATGTACCCATTGTGCATTGATTAATCCGCTATGAGCGTGCGATCAGTTCCTCGAACGTTCTTACTCGACTTCTGCACTCAATCGCCATCCTAATCTTCTTCGTCTCTTAAATTAGACGTCCAGAGTTTGTCTATGGCCCATGAGTAAAAATAATAATGTCTCTAGACATACTCTATTTTTGCAGGGATCCATCCGCTATTTTTGCCGGGATCCATCCGCTATGATGGTGCTTTACAAGCCCTCGAAAATATTTACTCACGTTGTACGCTCAATTAGAATCTGACTATTTCTAGTCTCCTTTAACCCAGCGTAACATTGGCAACACCTCTGTACCCCAGACAAGTAATAGTACCAAAGCGCGGACACTACGCCAAGGTAACATTCCCCCGGGATGAGGTTATACATGTAAGAGGAATATAAAATAAAACAAAAAACAAGTAAGAGCGCTATATGCGGCCGTACCGAATCTTATATACCCTTCACAACGTGTAGTCATGCAATAACAGTAGTTTGCATCACTATTCATCTCATATGAAATACGTACATACATATATAAAAAAATCCCATTGTAAAATTATAAACTTACGTATGTATGTTAAAAAAAAAATAAAAAAAAAATTAAAAAAAAAAATTTTTTTAAAAAAAATTAAAAAAAAAATTATAATAAAAATATAAAAAAAATAAAAAAAAATAAAAAAAAAACTAAAAAAAAAATTTTACCTCAGCTGGGATTCGATGCCACGTTTTCTCTAACCAGTATACACGTTTGTATGTATGTATGTTGTTGTTGTAATGTTGTTTTTGTGAAAAAAAAATCGAGGTGGTCGTGGGCTTTTGCTCATATCTCAGTTGTTTATATACCGATGTTTCTGATTTTCAATAGCGATCTACTCCCGAATATTTCTGATATTTTAATACATCAACCGGGTCCAAGCGATGTCGGGGGGCTTCGAAAAATTGATTTCAACATACACACGGACAGACGGACAGACTGACAGGGCTAAATCGACTCCCCTATTCATAAGCATTCAGAAAATATATAAAATAAATATATAAATTTGCTATTCTGTAGCTCGTTCAGTTTTCAAAGGCTCAAGTCTTTCCCCATAATTTGTCCCCAATAAAATTGGTAGTTTAAAGGATATGTTTAATATTGATTACCACTATTTCTTCCTATGAACCTCCCTCGTTAACAACATGTCATAATACTTTGATACTGTTGTGCTTGAATTTTAAATGCAATAAATTCTAATTATCTAACATTTAATTGCATGCGATTATATAGAGTATTTTATACATTAACTGGTTGTATGTAATATTATTAACATTAATTTATTTATTTTTTTGCTTTGTTTTCTATTGTTTTTTTTAACAACTTTTTAAGGAATATTAAAACAGGTATCCTACAGAAAGCAATGGTACAGCTATTAGATAAGCTGGTAAAAGATGTCATATATTTTAAACATAATACGGGTTATCTAATATTTATCTTAAATGTCCATAAAATAGAAAACAAAAAGAAAAATACTTTTAAGTTAAGAGCATAAAATTTATTGTAATAGGCGATAAAAAGACAACACAATGCTTTTACTGACTTAAGGCCCAGTCAGATAAAACTTCGTCGCATTTCTAACTTTGACAGAAAAGCGCGAGAGAAAAGGTGTATATCACAATGAAAACTTTGACAACACCTACGCATTGTTTGTTTACCTATAAAGTTTGCAAGTACGGATTGTCAAAGCACGCAAAAGATGAAAATTGGTTAACTTTAAGCTTCGCGTTGCATTGAAATTGCTTTATGTGATTTAATGTCAAAGCGAATTTCTTACGCAACGCAAAGCAAAAGTTCTATCTGACATAGCCTTTACTGTCAAACCTAAACAAGAGAGGCAACCGATGTGCTAAACGCTAGCGCTGAAGTAATAAACCTAAAAAAAAAACGCCAATGTTGTGCATATGAACAGTAATGTTCACTTATGTTTTTTAATAAAACTCATAAAGTGGAAAAAATAAGAAATCGCTAGATTGAAAATAGCTAAAATGGCATTACTTTTCAACAACTAGAAAAGCGAAGAAAAACAACGACAATTGTACTGCAGCCAACTTCAAAAATGGTTAATGACATAAATATACAAAACAGCTGTTTGAATCAAAATTATGGGCAACAATGCATTTGATTATAGGTGACTGTCGCCATAAACATAGAAACTAACTGAATTTTGGTTTTGTATGGCTATGGCATTATGGTTATGTCACGTCTAATTTAAGCCTAATACCTAGTCGAAATTTTATTTTATAGTTGCAAAGCGTTGCCGCAGCGATATTTCACTTTGCTTTCTACTAATTGTATCAACATTTTTGACAGCTAAAAAATCCTTGCCGCTCTTGCTTTAGTTTAAATCAAAAACAAGTAGAAGTACTTTATATGGCCGTGCCGAATCTTATATGCGTTTTACAACATGTAGTCATGCAATAGCGATAAATTGTGCTACAATAATTGTATCACGATTCATCTCATTAATATGAAATACGTACATACGTACATATATGTTTCATTGTCTTTAAAATGACTTTATCTGCTTAAAGACATCCCATTCTAAAATTATAAATTGATTTTATGTATGTTCAAAAAACAAACAAAAAATATATAAAACAAATTTTTGTCTTAACTGGGATTTGAACCTACGTTCATGCAGTTTGTATTGGTGTGAAAAGACGAGGTGGTTGTAATATGCTTGTTTAAAATTAACTTGTTGTTTAATATTATTTCAATATCATTGTTTCATAGTTTTTTTTTTTGTATGAATGGAAAATATAAAAATAAAGTTTAGTTTTTGAAAGCCAATTTACAATTCAGGTGTGGGGTCAGACAAATATGTAATTAAAATATAAATGGATCTACGTTGTAGTCTACAAAAGATCATTGTAGATTAATTGCATCAATAATATCGTTTACTAAATCTGCAACAATGAGTCAGTTAAGAAGCCTATACGATTCAGTGAAAGAAGCTCTGAGTAATAGTGAGTCAAGCTCTTGCGATGTAGGAATTTTTTTTTTCTCCTGAAATTACAGATTTAACTTCCGATATTTCTTTTTTAACATCTTGAACCTCCGCCGTAAGCACCGATGTATTTACTGCTGTAACTTCCGCTTTAACTTCTTGTTTAAAATTAACTTGTTGTTTGATATTATTTGAATATCATTGTTTCATAGTTTTTATTGTATAAATGGAAAATATACAAATAAAGTTAATTTTTTAAATCCAATTAACAGTGGTATAGGTTTTTTCATCATATCTCGGTTGTTTATAAAACGATTGCAATACCGATCTGCTACCAAATATTTCTGATATTTTGGTATCTTTGTATTGGAATTTTTTGGGAGCTTCACAAAGTTTATTTCAACATACACACGGACAGACAGAAAGACAGACAGATGGACAGATGGACAGACGGACAATACCTTATTGACTAACCTATTCATAAGCTTTCAGAAAAACATATTTTTTATGGGGTTGGAAATGAAAATTGAACAAAATTTCACACGGAATGACAAACCCATATATACCCTACCACCCACTGTGAAGGGTATAAATTCATGATGTGTGGATTAAAAGGACACAAATGTACTAAACGATGATATATTAAAATTTATTTTAGAATTTAGCAAAACTAAGAATATATTAAGGCCTTAATTTAGTCTCCGTATGCCGTCTGCCCTAACATATGCTACATATATTTCTAACATTATTTACTTGTTAATTTTTCTTTTTATTTAATTGTCGAACTATTTAATGTATTAAAGACTATATTATTTTTTATTCAGGCTCAAGTTCATTTTATATTAAATTTCTCATATATTTTCCTTTACTTGTCATATATTTGTTATTGCTCATTTTCGTAGAATATTTTTGTTGTTTTAAAAATGTATGCATGACCCCTCTGTAAGAGTTGAACTACTGCATAAGCAAATGGCTGAGTTCCCAGGCTTTCTCATGTCTTCACATGATTTTGTGTTTATTTTCCACAGCTTTATTTTCAATTTGCAATTTTTTCGTTGTTTATTTATTTGTTATTCACTGGGTTTATTTACAGTTAAAAAATAAATAAATATATAAAACATGTGTTTACAATGTTTTTTTTACGTATTAGGGAATTTCAATTATTTTTCTTGTAATATTATATGCTAAAACTTAAATAGTCTAGTAAATTGCCCTTGGATTTTTCATAAATTGTTAAACGTTTAGGTAAATATGTGATAAACCTAATTGTCAAATAATTGTATGATAATTTGTTTAGTCTTGTTATAGGGTAGATAATTTTAAAATAAACAATTATTTAACACATATACAAAATACAAAAATTTTTTAACTCTTAGATAATAATGAAGGAATTTCTTTAATCTACAAGAATATAAACTTCTAAAATAACCCTTTTTCGCCTTCTTATGCCATTGTCGCTTTACTTTGAAACTTAATATTACTTCATTTTCCAACACTTAAATAGGGAAGCACTATTTCAATTTGCCTTAAAAAAAAAATATTGTTTTACTTGTGTATTGTTTTTTAACCTTTCTCACACTCATCGGTTATTTAATTCTTCGCCCCTTCCCCTCTCCAAAAAATTAAGTCAAGCATTTAACAAATATTTTAACAAATTGCTAGTGAATTTTACTGTTTGCCCAACAAAACTATAGTTGAACACTTGAATGGGGGAAGAAATTAATTTCTAGAATTTCTTAAGTAAATGTATAAAATTTCATATGACTTGTTACCTTTGTAAACAACATCTAAAAACATTTTGACATACGTAATAGTAGTCAGGCATTAGTTGAAAAAAAGGGGTTACAAAAACCGTAAAACGATATTGATAATATTAATTTAAATTCATATAAAACCCCCTTAAAGTATGCTTCACTTTCAATATGTTAACAACAGAAGGGTTATTATAAAAGCAACCCTTTTATGTTTTCATTTTCTTTGGAAAATGGTTAGGAATGTAATAAAAAATTCTTTAATTGAGGCAGAGTTTCCCAAAATGTCTATAAAGAGACCAAATTTCGATATTGTAAATTTTAAAAATATTTACTTTATATTTTAAAACTGTATATCGTTATTGATCTAATTGATAATGGGAAAAATACAAGAGTAAAGCCTGGCTTTTTGACCGGTTTTTTGTAAAAAAAAATATCCTCACATCCAACGTGCGCCTGCCAGTGGTACTAAGTCTATTGCCAGCCATTGCTGGACATTCGAATACCACATGCGTCGCAGTGTGAAGGCACATTCTGCAAATATCACCCTCCACAACCCCGATCCTGAGCAGATGATATTTGAAGTTGCCTTGCCCTGTGACCAAAGCAGTTATTCAGCTCAGGGTTCTCCGATTATATCCAAGTACCCTGACTGCATTTTTGCCAAGGGGTCTGTTGATATAAATTATTTCTAAAAGAGGAGGATTTTAAGTGTATAGTAAACCAAAAAATACAAGAAAAAAAAACACAAACGCAATTTAAACTCCCGTTTAAAATATGTATTTTGTTTTAATTTTCTCTCTTTTGAATTTGGTATTCCCGGCTTATTGCATTTGCTTCAAAATTGAGTATTGTTTTTCACCATCCGGTGATTTTTAGGAATAACATTAAACTTTGTAGGGACCAGCTAAATCAGTTAATATACGGTATGATTTTTACATCTGACTTGTAAAATTCCCCACTGCTAAAGACGTACATGTCATGTGTTGGCATTAAAATATTACTTCTGTAAAACACATGTGCTAAGTTATCTGACAAAATTTGGATTAAAGCGTGCTTTAATTTGTTTTGGCAAACCACTCGACATCAGCTGTTGACAGAAATCTCTGCTGCCAGAAAACAGTCAGTGGCGGTTGAGTGTTAAATAACAATTAAAAAAAAACATAAACAATTACATATCGACCCCCCTGTACGCGAAATTATCGTATGTTACGTTTCTTTAGAAATCGACTTTTTTATGGAAATTTGTTCTACATCCCTTAATCTATATGCTGATCAAATATTTCAGCGATAACTGTATTAGTTATGGAGATAATACTGTGTACATTTGTTTCGTATGTAGCAGTGTTAGTAACGTTTCTATTTTTAAAAAAGTAATAAAAACGCTCTCCAGTAAAATGTTGTTTTTGTAACATACGATAATTTCGCGCACAGGAGTCGATATGGATACCAATTTATCAAGTTAGATGTAAAAACCATGGCATGTTTTAGCTGCTTAAGCGTTCTGGTTTTAGCTAGTAAAAATCGTTCGGCATAGATATAAAGAAAGAAAGAGAATAAATATCAATGATGTGCAATATGTGAGTGGTTATCAAGACATCATCTTAATATATTTATTATGTAAGATTTTCGCTAAATGTTTAAATTTCGTATTAAAATATTATTAAATGAATGTTTGGGAGTCACTTCTGTATACAACCATGCAATTAAGAATTGCTTCGAATGGCAAGGAATCTTAAATACTCTCCACCATACTTAGTAATTACAGAACGTTTATTGTACTGTATTTGCTTCGGTTAAAAGAATTGATTTTGTTTTAAAAATTTAAACGAAGTAGGTAGGCAGGAATATTTTTTTCTAAAAACCGAAACGTTTATGGATTTAGTGTTACTAGTCATGGATCAAGCTTAAATGTTTGGGGTGAGGGCCAACTTTGTTTATTTTATAGTTGACGAAACTTATACTTAACAAAAGAAAAAATAGGTTCAGGGCGGAAATGTCATATATCATCCTCCCTTGAATCCGCATTTAACTGTTACTTATTTTTAAAATCTCTCGAATTCTCTCTGCTGATTACAATCTGTAGAGGATAGGTTAGGTTAGGTAAGGTTGAAAAGGAGGGGCACTAAAAGACCAAACCCATGACAGGTATACACTTATGCCCAGTTGGCATGTTGTGCCCTCCATATGGAAAACGGACTTCCCAAACAAAAACCATAAACATAATTCTTCATAAATAACGAACTAGTCCAAGAACTTAGTCCCTTCAATGTAGCTTCTTATGGATCTCCAGTTCGAGATCACCAGGTATTCCAAGTTCGGCATAGTATTCACTGTTAAATTCTCGTGCCTACTATGCCCACACGCAGGACAATGACAGGGGTAGTGTACCAAAGTCTCATCCTCTTCCTTGCATGCTCTACATGTTGTTTCCTTAGATTATCTCATGCGAAAAAAAAGAGGAAAAAGAGATTACAATCTGCAACGGAGAAAGAGCACGCTATATCAGAACACATTTACTCTATAGTACTTGCAATTACAAACGAAGTGAAAAAACGAAATGCCAAACTTATAAACTCTTACATAAACCCCTGTCATTCATGATAAGGAACATAAAAATATCATATATTCTTAGTTGTGGAAAACACAGGATATAAGATTTCTATCTCTGTTTTGCAATTTACACCCAACAAATTTGTAAATTAATTTCCTACACCTAAAAATGACTTCACTTACTTCTTCACGAAATAGGGTAAAAGCTTTTTAAGCAATTAATACTTGAGTTTAAAGAAAAAAATTAATTTATTTTTTTTTTCTCTAAACAACCTTGAAAATTATCTATCTTATTTATAGTGATTTTTTTTTATATTGGTTTTTCTACTTGCTCGTTGCCAGCATTTGTTTTTATTTTCCAACATAATTTATGTGACATTTTAAACATGCCACTTAGCTTTGGCTGACATATATTTTTCGTCCATAAAATAATGTTGCTTGTTCTTGTTCTATTCTTGCAGTAAAATATGTTTCACTTGTAGTTCTTTGCTGCTGTTGATAATTCTTAATAAAGTTTTCATATTTTGCTTTAATATACCTGTCACTTTAAAATAACATGAGCTGTTTATTAGATTATTATGATTGTCTTGTCATAAAAATTTAAGGCGAAAGCAGTGAATAGATAAAAAATTTGTGGTATTAAGTTGTGGGGTAAAAAGAAATTTAATGGAAAACATTAATGAAAATCGTGTTAAAATAGAAAATCGTAAAAATAGATTGTGCAATATTAGAAAAGAAATGAGAAGCTTTTACAATTTTTAAATATGTTTTTGAGAAACAGTTTTCGAGCTTCAAAAACGAAGCGCTTGAAGAAAAGTTTGGATCTAAAATTAAATTAAAACTGAACGAGAACAGCACTAAATGTGATAAATTTTGATAAAAGTTTAATTATGCCCAGTAAAAAAGCACTATCACAAAGAAGGAAAGCTTGTCGTAGGAGATTATGTTATAATATGGCGTAGCTACAATTTTTTTTTTTGGGGCGGGACTTGAAAAGCTTTTTCTTGACAAAATCTTAAACTAAGTTGATTTTATATGATTAACATAAACCAAATGTTTATGTCTATAGTGCTGTAATTTTTTTTTATATGTGTTGTAACTGATAAAACCATCTTGTGTATTGACTTTTATTTTTGAACGAGTGACTCGATTAATTGAAACTGGAGCTCAAGAAATGATAGTAGGTCCTCAATTTTCAGCAACTCCTTTGGTTTATCTAGGGATGGCTCAAACCTCATGGTGCAAATTACGATCCAATTTTTTTTTATCAAAATTTTCAAGAGAATCGGGCTCTAAGATTTTGTATTAAAGCCAACATTGTTTAACGCCAGCAAACACTCTCTAGTTGTGATATGAAGATATTTGATAGATGACGCAATTCCAGTGCTTGACAGTTGATTAATAATTTTTTCTATTAATGTCGCCACGGTGATACGTTTATTGTCGTATCTCTCTTGTAGTGTTTTCTAAGCTGCCTGGTAATTTTGTAGCATACAACCAAAGAGAAAAATCTCCTTTTGCAAACGGGTTAAGTTCGAGCATGCATTTATTATTCTGGCTCTGGCTCGTCGGCAATCGGGCGGGGTTGAGAACTTAACACTAGTTGGTAAAAATATTCGCTACATACAATAATATTTAAATTGCATGCAAAAAAAAGTTACATAACCAGAAATAAAACAAGATAAACGAATTCAATCATTGCATCCTACTGAAGTTGTTACTATTAGGTGACATAAGTAACATTTTGCCCTTCCCAACCATGATCATCCATACGCAATTCTCCAAATATAAAATTTTTGGATGATCCCAAATAAATTAATTTCCCCACTAACTAGATTTTTCTTATCGCTAGAATCAAAACAAAAAAAAATTTAGAAGTTCATTATCTTATATATATTTAAATTCAAAATTTAACTGTATTACTACTAAACTATAAAGTAATAATAGCATTTTAAAAGTTTTTCGTAAAGATTTTGAAATAACAAATAGATAATATAAATAAAAAGCTTCATCATTAAAAAAATTGACAAACTTGATTTAACACCCTGTATATATTAAATTTTATGAAACAAACAGAAATCAAAATAAAGTGAATTTAAAATTAGGTCATTGACCTATGTTAGTAAATTTTATAGAAAGTATAAAAGGAAGAGAAAACAAAAGATAAAAAAAAGAGGGGAACAAAATGGAATTGAAAAAAAAACTTAGCAAAGAAAAATTAATTAATATATTTTACCTTTAAATTTATAGAATGTAAATGAGTTACTTTTAAACACTTCACAAAAAAAAATGTATATTTACATACATATATAACACTTATTATTTAAATTTTTACTTTTTTTTCAGAAATTAAATTACTTCTTTTTTTTTCCCTTTTTTTCATATATATTAACACTCTTCTTCTTTACACAATTTCTTATTCATAACTATTCTTATTTTTTCTATATACAAATTTATATCTTATTTAATATTTCATTTTTATGTAGTTTTTCTTTTCCTATATATTTTTTTTTTCTTGTTAAATCACATCAAAATAATTAATCAATTACTTTCTTTTAAATCTTTTAGGTCACTAATATTTAATATTCTTCACGAAATTACATTAGCTTAGGTTAATGCATTTAAGTATACTAAAAACGTAATAAAAGAAAGAGATAATTTACGAGTACTTACATATATAGTTTCGTAGATTCCATCGATGAATGGTCATTCAGCAATACGTCGCTATATATGTCGAGAAGAGATGGTAATACATGCAATTTTTCTGATGTGATCGATTAAATTTTGTTTTTTTTTTCTTTTGTTTTCGTAATATTTTTCTTTTGTAAAAAGAAGTATTAAAACTATTTACGAAATGTTAATTAAAGATGAATATTAATATAAAGAAAAAAATAATGGTAATTATGTTTTCCCCAATTAACCATAGGTTAGGTTTTCCCCTTTTCGGAAGATTTTGTTTGATGAGTGTTGGTAGTTGTGGTTAGTTTTGCAAATTATTTGGATTGTGGCATGAAATTTCTGGTACGATCTGCATATTTTACGAGTTTATTTTTACTTCGGTGTTAGTTAAATAGAGAGCCTAGGTATAAACTTTTCTGGCATTCATATAGTTTTCATCGGGAATTCTTTAAAAGTAGGATTTGTGCCAAACCTGCAAAATATTTTTTTTTATTTTTTTTTTTATTTTTACTAAATGATATCATTGCCAAAATTGTATCCAATTTACCCGTAGGATATGGCACCATAAATTAACTTCTCAGTTCCTGTTACTGAAAACAGCTTAAATTGTTTCGAAAACTTTTTTAATCACTAATATTCTTATCTTTGTAAATTTTATGGAAATAAATTAACTTGATTATGACTTTTAAAATTAAATTTAAGATATTTAAATTACTTTTAAATTAAAATTTACTATTTCTCTTTTAATTTTAAGACTTTAAGTCACAAAATCGACTATAAAAATGGAGGATTTGTCACGCGATTTCAGGCTTATATAGGTTTGGTTAAAACACCTAGTAAATTGCTTAATAAAATATGGCGCTATATACAATATTTTAGAAAAACCGCGTGCAAATCATATGTTTTGTGGATAGTATTTTTCTGTTGCGAGTGGTGAAATCCCATTATGTTTAATCGATATGGTAATCTTATAGGTATTACACATTCGTTAATAAATTGGAATAATTTTCTTTTATACCCTTACTTGTTTTCTTTTCATTTTGCTATGCGCATCATTTAATACTTTTAATAAAATAAATACATGTTTATTTTTTTTTCTCAAAATCTTTTCCGATATGGTTAACAATGTTCTTTATATTGACCTGAATGTTATATAGACAATATCGCAGTTATTTTTAGAATATAAAAAATATCAATATTTCTCAACATATTTTCATACGCGTGAGGTCATTTGAAACTTAAAAGTTATTAAGATAGGCCAGCCTTTACAATTTCCTTCCGCGGTTGATAGATGACCTATGAATTTTTCGGCTTCTCCGCTGATACCACATCTTTTGTACATCAGGTATCTGCTGCTGATGTATCATGTGGAACATGGAACATGTCGTTGAATTTTTTCCATTTGGTGTAATCGCCATACAATTTTGGAATTGATATTTTTAGAAGCGGTAACGAATTTTGCAAAATAATGACTCTCATATGTGATGTGTTATACTCATGCTCCTTGTTATTGTCTATCAACACTACGAGATTTATTAGGTGCTGCTGTACTAAATCTTCTAGATCATTGTAGTTGCTCTAGTCAAGTCCTACGGTTGATTGATCTTCCAAATTCTGCCATATTTCATCATACAAGGCTTGAATTTGTGTCCACTTATTTTTTATTGTATAAATTTTAATATTGTGAAATTTTTGTGGCTGATTATATTCTACTGAAAACAAACCGTGTAAAAGACGGTTCAGAGCCATCATCCGAATTGTTATCCTCCTTCTCAATCCTTGATTTTGATCGTGTTGATTTATTGACGGTACTTCAACCGTTTTTTCTCTCAATGCTGGCAACGGCTTAGGGTTTTTCTCTGTAAGTTTCCTGATTTGACTTTCGATGTGAGTATTTTTGGAGCTATACAATTCTCTAATGGTTCCATGCCGGTTGATTACAATGTAGGGATGATCATCCGAAACCGTTGGATCTCTTCTTATTATGTTTTCTGTTTTATAGAATGCCTGCCATTAAGCAGTTAGCTGCTCGTGTTTGTTCCGATAGAACTCTGTCGTCCTTCGATCATGTGGATTCTTTTTTATGTTAGCAGCTACCATTTCTATTTTAATTTCTCTTGCCCCTTACTGCGAGACAAGATCTTGTAGAGTCACCATTTTCAATCACCAAATGTTTTGGATTTTTTTTAGAGATGCGTACTTTTTCTGAGGTGTCACCAAATGTTTTTGGTGGGATGTTTAATTTGTATAATAAAAGTTTGGTCCTATTCTATTCTATTATAGTCTATTCTATTCTATTCTATTCTATTCTAAAGATTCGAATTCCTTTTAGACCCGGGTCACCAAATGCTTATGTCATTTCACCAAGAATGGTGCTTAGATTTCTGCAAATTAGGTGAAAGTATTCAAATATTTTATGAGTTAATATTGTTGGTTTACATAAATTGTTGAAGGTATTGAGCATGATTTTTAATCAATTTTGAAGCACATCATTTACGACGAATAATTTCGCCTTTTGGGAGTTAATTGGACAGAAAACTTTCGCACTATTGAAATCCTAGAAATATGATTAACTTTTCATTACTTTACTATTTCTTTTTTTTGTTGGGTTAATAAAACAAGGGTTAGCGAGATTTAATTTAAATATTTATCTTATCACTAGAAAATTTTATTGTTAACCAAAAGAACATAAATCCTTGTTATAACTTTATGACGTAAAAGCTTTAAAGCTTAACAAAGGCCTTCAAATTTTTACTTTTTTTCCAAAAAATCCAAACAATGTTCAACTATATTCACTTGCAAACTTCTTTTCTTTTCAGAGCTTTTGTGGACAACACCCACTTGCAAATATTGTATCTCAGTAATAACCCTGTCCTGGGCGATATACCCATGCGCATGTTTCAGGGTAATCCCAACATTGTGGAGGTTTATATGCAGGCCAACAGTTTACAGACTTTATATGCTGCCCAATTTCCCATCGATCAATTGGAAAAGCTTTATCTGGGAGACAATCCTTTGCAGTGTAATTGTACCCTATTTTGGCTTTGGCGTTTGGTCACGGGCAATTTTGACAATGGCCAGCAGGGCAATGAAATGAAACCCGATAATATGATGGCACATGAAGGCGGTTCTGTGGCCGCCTTAGAATCAGATTTGAACTCAGAGACAGATGATAATTTAGTAAGAGTGGCAGCTTATGTGGCCGAACGTAAAAAAGATGTCAGTTCGAAGTTTCAATACACCAATACAGCAGCCACAGTGAATAGTGGTTATTTGAAGCTGGACTCGGAGAGAATTGGCTGTGAGGTGTGGCATGATCGTAGGAGAACCCGCAAACATTTGGCTGCCATGACCGAGGGAGAAATCACTTGCCCCGCCCATGTGGTAACGATTGTATGTGCTGTACTCACCTGCTTGCTAGTGGTCATGACCGGAGCCAGCATAGTTTTCTATATGAGATTTGTTAAGCGACGCAGGAAGTTAATGCATGATCGCAGCCTAAGATCGGGTAAATCGATAGTCAATGTACATGATCGCATATTGCCACATCAGCCCTTGAGTGCTCAGTCGAATGGTGGCATGCCTGGTACTCTCATCAATGGCGGCTATCCACATCATACTTTGCAAAGCCAAAGATCAACACTACCCCATCACAATATGCATCCCCTGCATCATCAAGACTATCATCAAACCCTGCCACAAGTAGATAAACTAGAATTGGAAAGATATCTAACCGCCCAGGCCATAGCTAATGAGTATCGGGCTCTTAAACCCTGGGAACTGCCTCCTGTTAAGGACTCCAATACATACACCGATGAACCTGAGCATTTATATGAGAAATTTGATCACTATGACTACCCTGATGACCATACAATGACAAAAACAACAAACGGTAAACTTAAGAAGAATTCACAAAATATTCATGCGGGGTCGGGTCTTTTAGGTGGTGGCCTAAATGGTAGTATGGGTAATAGTGTTGTTGTTGGGGGTGGTAGTGGTGTTGGTGGTGGTGGTACTCTCAACAAACCTCATATAGTCTATGTATGATATAATGGTAGAGAAAAGTTGATCATTGATGAAGGATCTTCTAGTGATACTGTGGCATTAAGCAATTGTTTAAATAATAATTATAATACAATGTGTAGTTATATAAAATTAGTTTAAAAATTAAAACTCTAATTACTACTAAAAAAAAACAAAAACTTGCAAACCGAAAAGAGCATCTTACAAAAGAGCTTTAGTTGAAAGCAAAAGCAAAATATTTTAAAAAAAACGGCCTGTTTATTTAGAACAAAGTAAAAAAAACACAACACTTCTAACATCTTCTGAAACAACTATCTACTTAACAACTTTAGTAAACTACTCACAAATACATAAACAAACAAACATTTTCTCTACATAAAATATTTAACATTAATTAACTTGGCAAAAACAGGGAACTCATTTAGCATGAAACAAAACTTATAAACTTTGTAGTAAACTAAAACTTAAAACAAAAATAACAACAACCACAAAATTACAAAAAATAACTAAAAGTTAAAGTAAAACACCAGGTACAGTAGAGGATTTATTTAGTAAAGATTAAAAATAACAATTTAAAATCAAACAAAAATGATGGTAAAGAGGAACAGCTAAGAGGAACTAAACTGAAGATGGAACAATTTTTTGGTTTTCTTAAAAAAAAAATATATATTTCTGACAAATTTCAGAAAATGTTGAAAAATATAAAGAGATTTTTATATGAAATTGCTTTTTAGCTTTTGATATTTAGAAGGCTTTTTATTTTAAAAATTTTTTCTGTAATTTTTAATTTAATAAAAAAAAAAATCTTTTTAAGTTTAGATGGTGGATTTTTATTTGAAAAAAAAAGTATTTTCCTAAAATGTTTTGCAGAAGAAGAAAGCAAAACATTCAGAAATACTCCAAATTTAAGCTTGTTTACATCAGACAAAATCAATTATCATTTCAAAACTACCACATCTTTTAATCAGTGTCTTTGGACAAATTTCATATTAAAAAGAGCTTTAATTAAAAAAAAAAATTAAAAACCTGAATTAATCTGCAAGATGCTTTTCATAGAAAATATTTATAAAACTTAAAGCGCTTTTGAGTTTTGAAAAGCTTATGCTAATTAAAAAAAAAATATGTGATGAATATGGGGAGAATTTCTATGAATAATAATTTGTTATAAAAATAATATTTCTACATGCAATGATAACTTATATAAACAATTTAAGAAGATTAAGTGGTACCATGAAAACAAAAAAGTTTTAAAAATAATAATATAAAATTATAGATTTTTAAATATTAACTAAAATTATTCCAGCTCAAGGTCTTTTTATAATTTAAATAAATAATTTAATAAATTTCAAATTTATTATTTTTTCACACAAAAAATTTTTACAAAAAATCAAAACAAATATTTCCTGACGATGCTACACAATGGAATAGCGAAATATTGGAAGAATTAATAATAATAAATATTAAAGATATTATTTAAATTATAAAAAGATCTTGAGCTGGAATAATTTTAGTTAATATTTAAATTAAAAAAGGTCAAAAAACTAAATAATTACTATTATAGATTTTTCTACCAAAACTGTTTAAAACTCTAATTTTATGTTATTAAAAAAACTAAAAGCTTACTCTGTAATAAAAAAAAGAAATAAAAGCTTAGACAGTAATTTTTTTGCCACTTTAAATCTATTGATTTCAATTGAATTTATTTCAAAAAATTTATAATATTTTAAAAGCTTCTTTGACTAAATTTTTTCTTAAAATTAATTATTTTCGCACAGAAAACTTTAAGTAGTAAATCTGTAAAGATCGTTGAAAGGCTTCTTCCATTAGACAGTAATTTTTGGAATCTTTAAAACTACTGACTTAAATTTAATTCATTCTAAAAAGTCTACAAACTTTTAAAAAATCCTCAAAGCTTTTTTCAGTCCAATATGTTTAAGAAATATTAATCACTGTAAAAGTTTTGGTTTTAATGATTTCATTTGTACGAAAAAAAGCTTTTAGAAGCTTTTTTATACAAATTTCATATTAACTAAATATTTTAATAACGGTTGCTATTTTTATTTTTAATCCTTTTTTGTTAATCTATATACATATATAAAAAATTGTTGCAAGTGTGTTGTGACTTTATACATAACTGACGAACGGTCTAACCGAATTCGATGAAATTTTTAGGGTTTGTTCCTATGGTCGTTTAGATGGTTTGTGTTTGCACGAAATCGGTCGACGGGTTCGTGAGTTATGACTTTTCATGTCAGCATGTGATATTTTGTTCATATAAAAAAAACAACAACAAATTTGTATTCGATAAGACTTAAAGATCGCGATTTAAATGAATTCGAATTAATTTTTTTTAATTTTTTTTTTTTTTGCACTACGATGTGTGCTGGGGATTCGCTAGTATTTTATAAAATTAAAAAAACATATTCTGAATATGGGTGTAAAGCTTTGTTTAAATTTTAAAAGAAATTTAAAAAAAAAAAAATTTTTTTATAAAATTTAAAAAACAAAAAACATTTTTTTTTGGAAAATATTTATTTTGAGTTCTCTTCAATGTAAAAGAAAATCTCAAAAGCTAAATTTTTTTAAAATATGCACTTGCTATACATAGTTTTCTTACTCCATGTTCAAAAGTTTTTCTTAAAAGAATCGGGTAATAATAAATTTTATGATCAATCATCTTCTTAGCTTGAACAACAACCGATTAATGATTAACAAAATCGATACAGGAAAAGTAACAATAGACTGGCTATATCTAAGGGCAACTAACTTTTAAATACGTAAATGGCAAAAAACAACTTCTACCAGTCGTGTAAGATGTAAGTGCATTGTGGAAGCCATATGCTCTCAAGAGGGGTAATGAACAAAAAAAAATCATTTTATTGAAAAGCTTTTTTATAAAACCGAAAAAAATGATTTTGAGTATGTGAGTTAACTTCTCAGATAGAGTAAGAGCTGTTTTAAAAAACTTTGTCAGTTAAGTTAAGCTGTCGAGGCAGCTAGGTTGGGAAATGACGCCGACCAGAGACTAAGCAGTAGTGGTAAGGAGAATGTGAAGTCGAAGGGGAGCGGGAAAGTTAAAAAAACTTTCGCACAAGTTTGTGGAAGTAGACTCACTTTAGGTGTCAACTGGCATGTCCATTTTGGCGATTATAAAGGACTCTGTAATGAAGATTGTAGATAATCATCAGTCTGCATTGTGAAGTCACAAAAGTCTAGAGCAAACGCCTGGGATGGCACGGGACTCAGTGAATTCGGGGTAATCTTGTAATCTCTGGGTAACGCAGGGGGGTCGAAAAGAGACCCGTTTATAGAAGAGCTCTGCTTCGATATCCCCCTACATGTACATACATATATAAAGCACGATGGCCACGTTCAAACTGATTTGACAAATAATATGTATGTATTGGTAATATTTGGTTTGGCTTAACACAGCAACGTATCAAACTCAAACCATCAAATTTCATTTCAAAACTGTTTTTAAAAGAAAAGAACGTGTGATTAATTTGATCGCAAAATATTTTTAATGTTTACAAATTATTTTTTTTTTAGAAATATGAATTTTTCTCATCTTTGTTGCTGTATTCCTTGGATTTAACCTGCTATAAAGCAGGCAAACCACGGTATACTTCAATAAATTCAAGTATAATATTTTTTCCTCCATATTTTTTTTTTAACCACAAAATTTTTACCGTACTGTGTTGTCGCTGCGAAAACTGAATAAAAATGCCATTTGATGTTTTTCGCAGCAACACATCAAACTCGCTTCAAATCATAATAGCGGCTGCAGTGAAAATCTAAATTTGTTTTGATTTTCGTCAAACTCACATGAACATATACGTGTGAGATTTTTTTCACTAACACAATCAAAAAAAAACTGAGTTTCACAAATCAGTTTGATACGTGGCCATCGTGCTTAAGGTTTTTAAATATTGTAAAATTTAATTTTGTAAGCTGTGCAGACTTCACACAGTATTGCTTGTGAGTTATACAATTGTTGCCTATCGCATAGTTTAGTTGTGATAGTAGAATTTTATGGTTGCATTTACAGAATTTCGTTTTCTCATATAGTCATTTTCTTGCATTAGAACTTTTAACCAAAAAAAAAAAGATCTTTAGTAAGAACTGAACAATTCGTTTAGGAATAAATTTGAGTTTTTGTTTGTTTCAATGTACGCTTATATTATTGTATACATGGAAATGCTAAAACTGTTTGTGGTAGAAAACTCAAAATGATTTGTCTCTTCTACTGCTTATTATCCCAGCAGTAGAATCATTTATTTCAGTAGAAATTTCCTTTAATATTTCTCGCTTAATTGCTGCTACCTTTTTGAGTTAAGTGATGCTGCTTCTGATAGCGATATTATTAGCGCTTCTTATTTGCAAAATCGAGCCATACTAAGTAGGAGATGGAATATAAAAATCATGTCTTTTACAAGTACTATTGGATCCAGGAAAGCACTAAGTAAGAGACTCATTAAGCTCTTTTTGGCGATTTTCAATATGGATTTTAGAAAAATACATTAATTTGCATCATATAAAGCTCCTATAGTTTTTCAACCCCATTTTGAGATAAAGGAAATTTTTAAATATAATCAGAAAAGGTATAACAGTGAAATAAAAAAATTATTTTGTTATACAATATGTTTTAAAGATATTTAAAAAAAATTCACCAGATAAACTTAAAGCTTTAAAATTTTTAGTTTATTCTTCTGTTTTACTAAAAAACATAAAGTCTTGAACATTGTTAAAAATTTAAAATATTTTCTAAATTAAAATTTTATTAAAATCTCTTTAATTTGTCACATTTCCATTTCGTATCAAAACAAAAAAAAAAAATTCAACAAAATGTCATAAAAAATTCTTTTTTTTTTTGACATGACATCAACAAACTATACAAACAAATTATGGTTAAATATTTATATCAAAATATATATAGTATGTAATAAAAATAACTTAAAGAAAATAAAAATATATAATAAATATAAAACAAAAAATAAAATAACAAGTAAAATGAAACAAGGGATTATATAAAATTTAAATTAAAAAACAAAAATATTTTTCTTCATATATTTCATAAAAATTAAATAACTAATAATAACAAGAATGCATAACACCATAAATTAAAAATTTAAATTAAGCAAAAACAAGAGAAAACATACAACTACAAATTAACAACAACAACAAAAAAGATATAGTTATACGACTAACTAAATAGCAAAAAAAAAACTAAAAATTATAAATAAATACTAAATGAATGAATGAATGGCAAAAACTATTTATTTAACAGTTTAAGGCCAATATACATACAACTGTATTAAAGTGTTACTTTTTTGCTAAAAAGTAAAAAAACAACAACAAAATTTATGACAAAAATATTTATAAATAAAAGTGTAAATAGAACGAAATAAAATCTATGATCGAAAGGGCAAAAGCAAATGAAATAAATCAAAAAGAATTTACGGCAATTATCGATGCTTTAATTTAATGTTTAGGGGCTTAGCAGTTTAGGGTGAGCAAAAAGAATTAATAATAATTTTCAGTAAAATCAAAGTCGAGTTTTTCGCAGCACTAAAATTAAATTTTAAATTGGCAGCACCTTTATAAGCGCTTCGGAAAAGATTTTACTTTGACGCCGTAGGGGAAGTGAATAAATGTATGAAAAATTAATAAATTACAAGTGTAGCCATCCTTTCCTTTCTACAAACCAGAAGGAAAACTACGGCATTCGAACGTAATCGAAATCTGAAAATTCTTATTAGATTGTCCATACCTAAAAGCACAGTGAACTCTATCGTTCTAGTAAAATTTTGATCGTCATCGAATGCCGTAATTTGGCCCCAGATTTGTAAGAGAGAAACTTAGAAACACTTTATACTCATACGCCTATCAGTTACATTGTAGAATAAGCTTAGAAAAACACGTATTTTGTGCTAAAAAGGCAATGCTTTAAAGCGAGAACTCGCCATACAAATTTCAGCCAAATTTGTAGGTGAAACTTAAACATTTCTCCTTTACAAAAACGCTTCGTCCGAAGCACTATATTTTATTATAGATAATAATGTTCAACTATTGTCTATCTTGGGAGCATATGGCATCAATTATAATTCTTCAACTGATTCTGCTATATGCCGTCCTTCCTGCAAGGTTCCACATAAATTGTAATGTGGCTTGCTGTTCTAGGATTGACTACTACCAAGTGGTTTTAGGAAGCCCCATATATGGTGTATGTTAGAACAGTTTAAGCGATACTATTCCCTGACCTTAACATGTAATCAATCTATCCACGCTACAATTCTTCGTATTAAATCTTGGTCAATCGGGGATAAATGTGTCCAGTGCAAAAACTTAATGTTACTAATGGTCTCCGGCCAAAAGCATCTAATTAAACGACATAGTCAATTGATAGTTATAGTCTGTAGGCTTCTATTAACTTTTTGGTTTACATTCATAAAGAAAAAATGGCTTAAGATTTACATCAAAGGACAAATCATTGCATATTTATGTATATCTTTGTTAAGGGCCATTACTGACTATCAGATTTAGTCGTTCGATATGTCAAAAATTGTATGTGTGTTCAGAAAGTGTGATAGTGTGGACAAAAAATTCATATGTGCGACAGATTTTTTGACAAGTATGTCCGATTTGATAATCTTTTGGAAATTTTCATAAAATAGTCGTTTCTGTGCGATCAGAGTTGCTTTTTTGTTTTTGCATCTTTTTTTGTATGACAGTGTGGCATCCAATCATACATTTTGTTGCGATTTTCTCATGTAGGACAGAGCTCCATCAAATTTTTATTTGACATAATCGCGCGACTTTGTAGGATAGTCAGTCATGGCCTTAAGTAGTACATTGTCTAACGAACTTTGTCTTTTCGATTTATGACAACTTCGTCAAATTTGTGCATCCAAAGAAACAAAGGTATTGGACATTTGCTACTACTGCTTCATTTAATACAAGGAAATTAGTGTTGTTAGTATTAATTAAAATAATTTTTGTTTTTATTGTATTGATCAGTAGATCAACCTTCAAAGGTTGTTGTTGACAGATTGTTTGGTTTAGTAAATGGAGTCCACTGTACACTGTACTGTACTGGATATTCCGCTTATGTTGCCACCAATGCAATATCAATACCAGTACCAGAGGAAATAGAAGCTGAGAAAGAACAAATACTTGTCGAACTTCAACAACGAGTTGGAGTGTATCTGACGTTTGTACTCATAGCACTTTATTATCCCAATTCAGGAACATGTTCCTTCTCAAGTTCGTTATTATTTTTGAACTCCTTTTGGTGTCGAAAGCCTGTTAAAAGTAAAAAAAAAACAGCAGTTATGTTGATGACTTGTTTTTAGGTTCGCTTGCTTGATTATAATACTAATGGTTCATACATGGTCAGCACATGATTTAGCTTCCCGGTATCCCGCCTACTCTTGTCCTTAAGTCTGGTTAAGTGGCGAAAGTCGTTCCAATACAGAGTTGACGAAAGGTCTGGATAATTGAAAGGAAAAGTCTGAATAACTGATTGAATTTAACTGCAAATTTTAGATGATGCCGATAATTTGCGGGTTTTTATTCCAATTGCACATTATAAGAGACAACAAATGAAACTTTTTTTAAATACACCATACTAACACACCAGCCATTCCAAGCTGAATTGAACACCTAATGTTCAACAGTGCGAATTAAAAGTGATCCACCGATTCGAGGTAATTTGCTTACGGTTCTATTAATGGTGACGTAGAACTTAGCGAAGAACTAAACGAATCATGACTTCAGAGAGTGAAATTCTAAAGTTAATATATCGACAATATGCTGTTTGCTTTAAAATAATTGATCGCTGATTTAAGTTATAAAATTCTATTATTTTGGTTACTTGTTCAGTTGTATATTTTCAAATTGTTTACCCTCTAGATTTTCTATCTATAAATTTTGGATAAAAAAATTTTAAAAAATATATATAAAATAAAAAGTTATTAACTTTTTTAACCCCATGGTGACATTTGGCCCACCCTGTAGTAATACCGCCAATATTTTCTTAAGGGTGTTTAGTAGCGACATTTCACTATCACAACCACTAGGGCCTTTTTTGGAACTGTAATGGCTTAATCTTTTTTTTTCAGCATCTTGGTGTTGATTGGCTAGTCCATGCTACAGACCCTGAAGAGTTTTGAAATATATATCGAAGAATAGTCAGTATATAGCCTAGTCCATGGTCCTGTACGAATTATTTTCTAATCTATAGTCTACCCTGCATTTCAATTAACAACCCGTACAGTATTAGTATTATTATATACTGTAGTTAATTGAACGCCCTTAAGTATGCCACACATGTTTCCTCTTAACCTTCACAACTTAGCCAAACTGTTGCTCCTCTAAATATATTAATTTGTCTTTCTACAATTTCAATTTAATAAAAATTTTATTTCAAATAAAAATTATTTTTATAAAAAAAAGAAAAACTATAAAAAAAGTTACAACAAAAGTTCCTCTGCTTTTTATCATTTTTTTACACAAATTAATAAAATCTTTTATAATATAATTTTACTAATATTACTTTAAAAACACATTAATTATTGGCTTATTTTATTAGATTATTTTTTTTTTGTAAAATTTATAATTGTTTTGTTCTTATCTTTTGTTTAATTTCAGGTTAAAACTATAAACAAAAAATTAAAAAATAAAATGACAATATTAAAAACAAAATGGAAAAATATAAAAAATAAATATAATTAATTATAAAACTATTGTAAATATTATAGAATTAAAAAAAAAATTATATAACAAATCTAAAATCAGCAAATTGTAAATAGTTTCATAAATAAAAATGTAAGTTCTTTTTTTTTATTAAAAATAATATAAATCAAAATAGTGACTTTTGTTTTTATTTAACAAAATGGGGTAAGTTTTATGGTGACAGAGGAGAATATATGAAATAAATCTTGATTCTGCCTCTATATTGTTAAAGCAAATGCTATAGTTTTACTGCCGTATTCAAAATATATATTTTAGGTTTATTAAAGCCTAACTTGACAGACGTTGCAAAGAAATTTTTTAAATAAGCCTTCAATAAACCTTCAATATTTTTTATGAAATTTTATGTTTTTTAATTTTATTTTTTAAATATTTTGTTTTGAAAAAAATGGTTATTTTAACTAGTGTTTCCATACAGTGCATTAAAAACAATTAATTTTTTTTCTTACAAATTTTTTATATATAAAATTAGCTTAAGTACCTTACTCTACAAATATTAAAAATAATTCCTTAAATTAATATAAAAGAAAAATTAAATCTCTTTTTTGAACTAACTAGCAGTTAAAGCAAATGAAAACCTAAAATAATATTAAATCAATACAACCACAGAAGAACAAATGTAAAATAAGTAAACAAAAAATTAAGAAAAATTTAAATATAATTAAACTTAAATAGATATATACCCCTATTGCGGTTCACCACTCAACTCAGTTTGGTTGTGTGAGAGTCAACCCAACTTATGCACAACCAAACTCATTTTAGGTATTGTGATACTCAACTGTTTTTCGTTGAGTTTGTTATAAAGCTGCCAACTTAAAATATCAAACTACCAACTTTAAATATTACGTTTGGCAAATGAAAAAAAAATCCTAAAATTGTTTTTAACTGCTGTGCCAAATAAAAAGTATTTATAATAGATATAAGTGTCGATTTACATATGTTATGATCAGGAATATAAAAACTCTTGTGTAGATGTGCTACGTACAGGAAGAAAAATTCGTGTTGATTCAAACCCTCTTGAGCTGCCCAGTTCCAAGTATAAATTTCTAATAAGCAACGAAACTAAATAATAATTTATTATTAATAGACTTATGAGTTATTTTCTACTAAATAAAGAAGCGTTTTGTTATTTGCTGGATGAAATTAAAGATCACCTAAAAACACCTGTTCGCGTGGTGGCTATTTCCCTATATTAAAGTTGTGTGCTGTTTTTAGATTCTTTGCTGATCAACTTTAATTGCCAATAACACAACTACTCTTAAGCAGTTGTGTGTATTCAACGCTTTTGTCGACCAAATTTTTACAAAGTTGAAAACAGCAATACCGCGAAAAAATAGATACACAACTGAATAGTCAACTGTCACTTGAGTTGAGAATGGCAATGTCGATTTGCCAAAGACAACCAAACTATTACAAAAGTGGAGAACCACAATAGGGGCATTAATTGAAAAAAAAAACAAACAGAAGCATACAAACTAAAATTAAACTTAAAAAAAATGTTATTTCTTATACAAAGACTGAAAAAGGTGGACAAAAAAAAATAAAAAAAAAATTCAAATAAAGAAACACAAATTTCAAAATTATATAAAAGAAAAGTGTTTTATTTAAACAGATACTTTTGACTTGTAATAAAAGGTTTTCCAATCAAAGTGAATAATATCTTTAAAAAAAACACACATTTTTTGTTAAGGAAATTCAAAAGTTTTTAATAATTGTGAAGGACAATTGATGCAATTGAGTTCTTAATAAACCGTCATTCAAATGTTCTTCATGATTTATTTTACAAGAACGAATTTGATGAACCCAATTTTCGAGCACTTTTTCCACTAAATCATGTCGTATGTCATGAATGGCACGTTCAATATTGACTTGTAAAGCTTAAAGAGAGCCTGGTGTGTTTCGAAAGACCAATGGTTTCAAATAACCCCACAAGAAATAGTTCAATAGTGTTACATCGCAACTTCTTGGAGGCCACTCAATATTACAACTTCTTGAAATAATCGAATCTTCAAACTTTTCTCTCTTCATTTCGAAAGAAGTATAGACCGATGATTCCACCAGATCAAAAATCACATCAAACTGTCAATTTAGGTGAATGTAATGGTTTCTCATGAATAATTTGTGGATTTTCTTCGCACCAGAATCGACAGTTTTATTTACTTACTGCACCGCTTAGATGAAAGTGAGCTTCATCAGAGAATATGATTTTCTTAAAAAAGTCGTTATCGTTTTCAAGTTGTTTCAAGACAACCTCAGCAAATTCACAATAATTACGGTGATGGAATCAGTTCTTTACTTCTTAAGTGAGAACACTTTTATATGGATGCAAACCCAAATCCTTTTTCAAAATCTGCCAGGTTGTTGTTTGAGACATTCATAATTGTTGAAAACGTCTTTCAAATCGACAAATTGTGGTCTTCAGCAACACTTGCCTAAACGGCAGCAATATTTGAATTACTTCGAGCGGTTCTTTGTCTTATTGGCACTTGGACATTATGTGAAGAAAATGTAAGCTTAAAATTTTCAAAAATTCGACGAACGGCAAGCACACGAAAAGTTGCAATTGGAGAACGATTATTTTGATAATAAAACTGAACAATTCTTAAACGTTGTTCTGACATATATCTCTCAAAGATAAAATTATAAACACTACTGAATGCAATGAAAAACAAATGACACATCATGACATATTACAAATGGCCAAAAACTCACTTCAAAATCATATCATCCCTACTGGAAAACCTTTTACTTCTGTGGCAATAACGAAAAACTGCTTATGCCTCTTATTATTATTTTTGAGGAAAAAATTCGCCTAAGGGTAGTGTAAAATTGCGAGTTTGTAATAATGTTAATATTTATATCAGTTTTATCTTTTGTCGACTTAAGCAGTTATTTTTTTTCTCACAAATTAGAAGTATGCTAATTGAAGTCGATGGTGTCTAGTAAAGTTAGGATGTATTGAATTTACGCCATACATTAAAGCCTAAACCACATAACTTTGTAGTCAAATAAGAATAGTAAAATCAAAATTGGGAATAAAAATCTTACATTATTCTTCCCAGATGTTTGTTAGTACCTCCTGACCTTAGTTTTTGCTACAAAGCCCTGGGATTAGGTTAGGTTAGGTTGAAAAGGAGGGGTATAAAAGCCCAAACCCATGACAGGTATGCACTTATGCCCAGTTGGCATGTTGTGCGCTCCATATGGAAAACGGAATTCCCAAACAAAAACCATAAACATAATTTCCCATAAATAACGGACTAGTCCAAGAACCCAGTCCCCTCAATGTAACGCCTTATGGATCTCCAGTTCGAGTTCCCCAGGTATTCCAAGTTCTGCATAGTATCCACACCAAAATTTTCGTACCTAATATGCCCAAACGCAGGACAATGACAGAGGTAGTGTACCAGAGTCTCATCCTCTTCCTCGCAAGCTCTACATGTTGTCTCCTCAGATAATCTCATACGAGCTAGATGAGTTCTCAACTCTGTATGACCTGTAATTACACCGGTTAATTTCATAAGTGCCCTGGGCTTACTGCCCAGTTTCTCCACGCAATATCCCTTCTATCTGGTACTCATGCTTTAATTTTCTTTAACAAAGTGGTCTTCTAATAGCCGCACAATTATTTTTTTAATTGTTAACTCTGGGGAAACCGCCATTAGCAAGCTCTTCAGCAATTTAGTTTTATTGACAACAAAAACGCAGTACCGGTACCTAGCATAACTTAAAGTCTTAATTGCACTAAGAACCAATCTCTTACTAGTCTGGATTTGACATAATGTCCCCCAAAGACCTTGTTAATTGCCTGAATCTTATAGAAAAAAATTACTTTCATAATCCTGGGCATGTATTCCATTATGACATCTCTTAGTTTCAATATGAAATCCGTGGACTTACATATGACCACTCTCGTTGTTGGAAATGCATAAAAGTCTTAACATAGTCTGTAGGTGCTCCTAATGTTCTTCCTCATAATATAGACATCTGTCTCAGAAGTCAGATTTCCATAAAATCTTTGAAGGGCTGATCGTTTGCTACCACTCCTGTAAACCTTCCGTAGTCAATTGGTAAATAGTAAAACAGGAAGCTGTTGTTAAGCTTTCTTGATTCCTTTGTGATACCAGTAAAAGATTAAGAAAAATTTATAAAAAAAAAAAGATTTTTAGGGTTGACGCTTTGTTGCCATAAAGTTCATCATTTTCGAAGCAATAAAAAAATTGTTGTCTACACTATAAAGACTTTTATAAATCTACTAAGTTATTACTTAGTAAGAGAAAATGATGGATATGATATATAAGTTATCAAAAGACAAAAATAACTCCTTCTATTGTGAGGTCCGCAACAACTATGTTTAAAATAAATTTGTGCCTTTAAAATCAATCCAAAAATATCATAAATGTATACCAGTTTCTTAATACATTTTGTTTTATTATTTTTTTTGTCACTACTTTTATAAATCTACTTAAAAAATCTAATAAATTTAGGAGAATATATGTGCCAAATTTATTGATAAATCACACTAAGTATTGGATCTGCCCCTCTGTCGCTCTAACACATCAATATGTATTGCAAGAAATCCAAATGCTAACAATCGTCGAAACAATTTACTATTTGGCCACATAAAAATTAATTATCTAAAAACACTTTTATTCGGCATAAAATTTATAACTCTGACATAAATTTTCACACACAGATGAGAGCTGGCGTAGAGAGACAATGGAATAGGGACGTGCAGATTGTTATTTCTTTAGGCTTAAATATACATCATTGTTCAAGCATTAGGTTTATGACCGTGAAATAAAAACTTTTTGTAGTAAATGTTAATGGTTTTAATGGCTATTAATGTGTGCTGAAACTAATACATACCAAGCATTTGTATATAAATAGTGTCGATGTGTGTCAGCATGTGGTTAAGGATGTCTGAATGTATTAACATGTCTTTAACTGCAGTAGCAGCTAGGAAGTCATACCATTTTAACAATTTTAATTGTCAATAATACTTACAGCACACATACATTCCTGTGATAGATGATGTTTACACATACACAGGTATGTAGATATTTAATGCTAGTCTACAAAGAATTTGAGAGAAAACTCCATAAACTTAATAGTTCTTTAATGATAAATGTATGTGTGTAAATTTCGACAAGTTTAAATATAGTTGAGACAAAACACAACTGTTTTATTAAACCTTTACAATAGCAAAAGAGCTTTAAAGAAGTGAGAAAATACAATAAACTGAAACTGAAACACACTGAATTTAATGGCAAGAAATAGAACTTTAATTGCTTTATATGAGAATTTTAAAAAAATATTGCACTTAATGTTTTTATTGGTTTTAGATTTTGAATGAAATATTTGAGGTACAAATTAAAATGTAGAACTCACCTAATAGAAATTCAAACCAAATTCTGAAAAAAAATGTCTTGTAAACTTAATGATAAATTAAGATTTGTTGGCATTCGTGCAGTAATATCGATAACATTAAACAAAAGCAAATTGACAGAAAACATGGTCGTAATTAGGGTACACCTACGAGGTAAACGGAAATTCTGTGAATTCGACTGAAGTCATCTATATGTTTCAATGTAAAATTTTTTTATGATGTTTGACATTCGCATGTGAAAGCAAAGATGAAAGTAGCTTAAATTTACTTTATCCAAGGGATATTGGTAAAGTAAAAGAAGTCGATCAACTGCTTCGAAGAGCACCTAACACTTTTATCAGAAGTCGAGCAACTTTTTCGAAGAGCACCTAACACTTTTATCAGAAAAGCAGCGCGTGAAATGCTCTAATAGTTTTGTCAAAAGGGCAAAAGCTTATGCTGGGCTGAAGATATACAAAGTTCAGAAAGTTCCAGATCGCAATTCGGTAAAGAACTTAGAAGCAAAAAAACGAGCGAAAAAATTTAAGGCAGATTTTTTTTTTAAAAATACACTTGTTGTGCGACGGATGACGAAACATACATACTGACAGACTTTTCTCAACTTCCCGGCCAAGATTTTTTATGTTGCTGATAAAAGAGATATTGTTCCGGAAGAGTTCCGTACAAAAAAACAAAGGAAACTCCCTAAAAAATTTCTCGTTTCGCAAGCATGTGGCAAACGAAGCCAAGTATGTGGCATCAAGCACGATAAACACAGAAATTTATATCACGGAACGACTTTTTTGAGATAGCACCGAGTGCCCAGATATTTTTCTTTGTTTTTATAAAAAAGCAATTGAAGAACACAGGAAAAGTGTCCCAAAACATGTCCGATTTTAAGTGTAGATGGACCACCTCTTCCAAAAAGGTAACAGAAGCAACTTTAAAATCTTAAATGGAAGGACTTCCGAAAAAAGTCGATAATTTTAAAAATACGAAATAATAAATTAAGATTTCACTGTCTGCGTATTTTAAAGAGTTTCTATATTGCATGACTTGAGGTTTATTTAACTTAATGCAACCACAAATTTTGTTTCGATACTCTCCTTAAGTATACCCTGTTCGTAATATTGATTTAAGTTCGATAACTGTGAGTATAATAATTTAAAAAAAATGCCAGTAACAAATTTCAACATAGAACCCGTCCATGAGAGTATTAATGAATATAAAAAATATGACGTTATATTCGTAGACTTTGTTGAATAATTCATACTTAATAGTTCTTCTTGATATTCAGTAAATTGAACCGAAATACACTGCTTAACATTATAAGCAGTGTGCTGCCAAAATCTTCTTCTACTTCTTCTCTAATTGACTGCGTACTTCTACTTCTTCTCTAATTGACTTATTTTCTTTTGAACACATTGTTTGTTAGCAAAAAAAAATAAATAAAAAATTAAAAATAATATTTTAATGTTGAATTTTGCTTGCTTAACCTTCCAACCCCGGCGTAAGATAATTCTGCACCTGGTACATATAAGTATACGAGCCGCATGAAAGTGGTCGGAAGCAACATCGCATCGTGGATGGTTCTATGCACAATGAGTTCATAGATATACGTCAGTATATTTACTGATGAGTTGTGGTAGTGAAAATTTTCATTGCAGTTAATAATCAGTCGATAATAAAGTGCGTTAGCGAGACGGATGTGAACTCCTTTTTGGCGCTTAAGTATATTCTAAAGTTCAATAGGTTCGCTTTTATAAATGAGGTTACGCTGATAAAGTCTAAGGGACACTAGGACACAGCTCAAAATAAAGCGGCGGATGAACTTGCAAAGAGATCTAAACAAAATTCTGTGGGCAAGAACCTTGAACTGCTTAAACAGCCTCTTGAAAGGTGAGGGAACTTAAAAAATTTAAAATATAATCTAAAAAGGATACGAAAGAGAAAAGATTATGTTTGTAAAATGTGTCTAGAAGAAGTAGAAACAGAAGTGTATGTAATATACAAATGTTCATCATAAGCCAGCGCTAGTCTAGGGATCATAATTGAGCAAACACTTAATGTTGGCGATTACAAATCAATAAGTATTATTGGTAGTCACCAGTCAGTGGTCATTCGTCGGTGGTCGTGCGGGTATCAGTAAGTGATGTGATAACGATTGGTGGCCTAAAAAACCAGTGATGTGAAGGGTTTCGAAAAAGAATCCAATATCATAATGATCGGCTTCAATATTCCAAGAATCCTAAAAATGTCCTTTCGATCCCAGCTCATTAGATGCGATGCACGGTTTTTTTACATTTTCCCAGTTCACGTCACCTGATCGCAGGTTTTTCACGAAGGTTTCTAAAGATTGTATCTTTAGTAGTCTCCAATGGGATTGCGACTGAATTTTCTATAGAATTATACAGATGGTTTGAGCCTTATTGCTAGTTGCAGATATAGCGATAATATAAAGGTTAATGGAAACAAAATGCAAAACAGTATTAAATAACTCTGAGCTAGGCGTAGTCCCAACATATTCCAATCTTTGGACAACTGATCGTCAACATATTAACGCCTCGTTGAAGTTCACTATACCAGAGATCCATAAGTAAGAATTGTAAGTTGCAGCCGTATAACTCCAATTAACCATGTTTGGGTTAAGTCCCCATTTCACACCAAACATCTTACGACACGTGCGGTAAGCTACTGTATCCTTCTGTTACTTTGTATTGGATGTACAGTTTCCATAACAATTTTGATACCATTGTTATACTCAGATATTTAGCCCTGTCCGATAGAAGATTTTTCTAGATCTCTTTCCTTCGTAGTTCAAAGCTTGGAACTTTGATTCTCGTTGTGAAAAACACAAGTTCTGTTATGTAAGCTATTTAGGCAGAGATGTTTTTCGCTGATAATTTTGCGACATGATAATACAGTTCCTGCTGCCTGAGTTAGATAATATTAACAGCACAGCTTTGCATGCTCTCCCGTTTGCTTGCGGTGATGAGATCTATAATTGGTAAAGGTTAGTAAGGAATAGAAACGATCTTATATAGCATCCTCGCTTGTTAATAAAGAAGAATTTCCTAGTTTGCTTTTATTGGTAGTTCAAAGCTTGAAACTTTGGTCCTCATTGCGAACAAAACCAGCGACATGAAAACAGTCATTTGGAAATTATTTTACAGTTACATATATTCAATAACACTTTCACATATGTATTATGAAAAAAATCATGTAAAATCTTTTTTTGCATTTTTAAAAGAAGACTGAGAGAATTATTTTTATTCTTGTATAAAACAAAAAAAAATACAGCAAAAAACAAAGAAATTTATTTTTCAAAATGTTTATCAAGTAGTTAATTTTCGATTAAATTTAATTTGAATTTGCTTTTATCTTTACTCCTATTCATCCTGTTTTTCCTGTTCTCCACCTTAATTTTTTTGTGTTTTTTTAATTTTTTTTATTTTTGAGATTTCCGGTTAGAGGACGCCCTTTATTTCGATAATCAATCAAACGTAATGTTTTATTGATTTAATTTGCATTTCTAGCATTGGTTTTTTATATTTTTAATGTTAACAATAAAACAGCAACCCTTTTACATTAGCAGCTGTTTTTTATATGGTTTTGAGGAGGGGTTTTAATGTGGCGGCGAGTGGGGTGTCACAATTACAAAAGAAAATATTATTTAGTATTTTCTTTTGATACCATATGTTACTATAACGATTTCAATTACTTTACAAACACATTACGATTATTGACAATAACAAAACGAAAAATCTTAATGTATCAACACTCTACGAAAACATCTTTTTGCATGTTTTATAGATGTTAATAAAAATTGTTGTTTTTTTTTTCTATTTTTGAAGAAAATAGAAACACCACCAAACAGCACTTAGTAGATATTGTGTACTACAACCATAAAAGCAAAAACAAAACAAAAAAATCCTAAGAAATATTACCACTAGCAAGAACAGAGAACAAGAACGAAAAAACTCACCCACACTATGCACAGTAAAACAAAATAACAATAAACAGTGTCTGTCTTCCTGACCCCCTCCTTCGAACAAACGTACAAGAATTTGCATATATTTTTAAGAATTTAAAAAAAAAATTGGAAACAAACAAGTACCACTATAAATGGCTGGAAATACCAGCCACTCTACTGTTTCCTGTTTCGTTAGATATACTTTCTTCTTTATTACTTTTCCTTCACTGTTAGTACGACTACTAAGTAGAAAAGCAAAAAAAAAAGAATTCTTTGAATCTATTATTATTTCTAAAATTTTGGCAATATATTTTCAATACACAACAAATTTTTATTCTACAGTTTTGTATTATAGGGGGAACTACGGGTTAATATTATGCCATAATATTTATTGCGACAGTTTTATTTTTTTTTTCTTTTTTCATTATTTTCCTATATGTATGGTTTCCTTTTAAATGGTCGGTTCTTTACAACATATGCAAATACTACAAGCGTATGAAGAGCTTAAGACAGGAAAAAAAATAATAATAAATAACGGAAACGGAAATGTCGTATAGAGACACTTCACTCATGTTGTAGTTAGTAAACGAATGGTTTAAATGGCTAACTTTTTGTATGTCTACATAAGTGGCTGTGTGTCCTTAAATGTAGACATCAATGTTTTACCAATAACACTAAACAATGTTGAGATAAAAATTTATTTTGAAATAAATTCAATTTGTCGTAAATAGCTGAATTTTCTAGTTATTTTCTACCTCATCCTTAGTTGCTTTAAAAAAAAATTTACATGTAAAAGAAATAGAAATGATGGAAACGTTATAGCAAAAGGATCACATTTGAGTAATAGTTTTAATGGAAAAATAATTTAATGGCATCAGTAAAAATTACGTTGGGGGGTTTAAATCTGGTTATATGGCAAGGTGAAATGATATTTTTTTACATTACCATAGTAATTTTTATTGGGCTTACCTAAAAATAATAAAACAATTGTCCACAAAACTAAATCAAAATAGATTTAAGGTAAAAATCCCAAAGAAGGACGAAAGCCCTAAATTGACACATAGTGAAGCTAAATATTTGAGCTGTGAAGCACCAGCATTCGTGTCGAATACTCCGTCAGGAAGACCGAATAGGATATAATTTGGTACAAACTACTCGTTCTTAAACTACAGAGAAAAAGTAAATACTTTCCCATATACATGTCATAGTCTTGCAAAATAACCCCTTTTTAAACCAACCATTACATAAGCTTAAATTGTTCAGTTGTTTAATTGTATATTTTCTAATACAAAAGTAATTAAACTCAAAATGTCCCTAAAATATATTTGTATTTATTCATTGAATTTGTTTTTCTCATACAACAAGACAAAATATTTTAATTAATAAAATTCTCGTGTCGTTGTGTTTGTGATTAAACTCCTCCGAAACGGCTCGACTGATTTTCATAAAATTTTTGTGAGCATATTGGGTAGGTCTGAGAATCGATCAACATTGATTTTTCTTACTCCTTAATGTCACGAATTTTTTTAACGCCCCCTCAGGTAGGCCAGACTGCTGGACCAATCTTCTTGAAGTTTTCACATAATATAATTTACACAGAACTCCCATAAGTGGATTCATTCGTATTTGACAAATAGAAAACAAAATGTTCGTTTTAAAAGCATTATCTCTAAACCAATAGCCGTTGTTTCTGGTGTTCCTCAGGGAAGTCATCTTGGTCCGCTGCTGTTTTCTTTGTTCATTAATGATTTACCAAATGCTATTAAATACTCAAGCGTTATTATGTATGCTGACGACGTAAAAATATTCCTAAGTTATAATAATTAAGCCGATCATACCCTCTTACAAATGGATATAGATGCTTTTAATGTATGGTGTAGATTTAATTTAATAGAGCTGAACCCCGAAAAATGCAAATATATGTGTTTCTTTCGTAGATGTTATATTAAAGTTAATTATGTTTTAAATCGTTTTACGTTAAAAAGACTGGAATACGTCTCCGATCTTGGAATCCTATTAGATGCTAAACTAAATTTTATTCATCATATTTCTTTAACTGTTAATAAAGCACGTGCTGTCCTTGGAGTCATTAAACGTTGGGCGAAAGAGTTTACAGATCCATATATAACAATACGATTGTATATTTCTCTTGTCAGGCCTATTCTTGAGTATGGTTCAATAATTTGGGATCCAACTTACAATGTTTATATTAATAGCATTGAATCTGTGCAAAAACAGTTCCTGCTATTTTGTCTTCGTGGCTTACAGTGGAATTCGTTAAGCCTGCCGCCTTATACTAGTAGACTTGCACTAGTGAAGCTGCCAACTTTAAAAAGTCGTAGAACAATGTTAAACGTTACGTTTGTTCTAAATTTAATTAAAGGATGTATATGCTCTGCTTTCCTATTAGCGAATATCTTTTTTAATGTACCATGTCGTTCTACACGTCGTTTTTGTCCGCTATCAGTCAAAGTTTTCAGAACGAATTATGCCAACTTCGATCCGTTTTTGAGGATTTGTACCGAGTTCAATAAACTTTATCAACATATTGATTTTTCCTTAAATGTTAATATTGTAAAATGTAAAATTATTTTGTTTTTGAATAACTAATATTAAACATTTTGTATGTACTGCTTTTTAGTCTGTAAGGATCTAGAATCCATAGACTTAAATAAATAAATAAATAAATAAAATAACTAAGACTCCGATATGATTAATATGATACCTTTTTTACCACGCCTATTTTAACGCCCACTTTTTTTATTAATACACTTACATCGATATAGTTTTTAGTATTTTTCTTTAAGTTGTACACAATTTATAGTCCAGCCAATGCAGAAATAAACGTTTAAGAATCGGTCAACATCTATTTTTCAACCTCCTAAATATTAGAGGGAGACTCACCCCCAGGTACAATTTGTGCCTCAACTAAATAACGTAACGACTTCGATATAATTTAAACTATCTGCAAATAGTAAGGAAGTTGTTTTCCCAGACGTATGGTAAATATGAAAAATTTACATCCTAAGGCATGGTAATAACGAGTTGCGACGGCGAAATTCAGTTATACTTCTACCCTTTTCTTGATCTTGAAAACTGTTATCTATCATAGAGATATTTTGGCTCCTTTGTCGTTATAATTTTGTTTAAAAAAAATTATATTTTTGAATTTTAAATAATTGGCAAATAATACTGCATGAATATCATTCGTTACATATATGAACTAAGAAAATTTGATCATGTAACCTTTCTTAGTTTATATATGTAACGAATGATGTTATTATAAGTTGTGGTTAGTTTTTTCACCTCATTTGAGTGCAACAAGTAAGAATTTCTGATGAGTAGAGTTTCGTTGGCAGTAGATATTTTTTAACGAAAAGGATTTTAACCTTCAAGGGAGTTAATTGTTGAGTGGCCCATAAATATCGCAACATACTGTATGTTCTGCCACATGCCTGGCTAATTTGTGTCGACCACGTGAGAGATTTGTTTAGTGTTACACCCAAATTTCTGGTTGTGTTTGCTATATCTACTTCTGAGCTACTATTGATGCCATAAGTGAATTCTTTTTTGCATTTTGACTTCATTGGATTAAGGCGTAATCCATTAACAATACACTCACGGGCTGATCAGAATTGAGAAAGCCAACAAATTATCCAAAATGGTAGCTCTTCTGGGTACTATAGCTTTGGAAAATGCGAAACCCTTTAAACGATTCAAGGATGAGCTTTAATGTTGGGCGATAGACGAACATGTCACAAAATGGCAAATCACTGATGTCGGTAAAGTGACAAAAATACTATGGGCTGACCCAAATCCTGGGAAATCAAAGCAAGTTCTGAGACTAGGTATATACACACTTAGGAGACGAACCAGTATAATTACAGATCATACGGATAACCTATCTAGCTCGCATAAAATTGTCTGTGGAAACGACATGTAGAGCTTGCGAGGAACAGGATGAGGCTTTGGTAAACTTCTGTCCTCTGTCATTGTCCTTCGTTTGGGCATATAAGATGCGAAAATTTTACAGTGTATACTATGCCATAAGGAATTACATTGAGGGGACTAGGTTCTTGGACTAGTCCGTTATTTATGGGAAATTATGATTATGGTTTTTGTTTGGGAATTCCTACTTCCATATGGAGCTCATAACATGCCAACTAGGCATAAGTGTATACTTGTCATGGATATGGGCTTTTAGTAGCCCTCTTGTTCAACCTACCTAACCTAAAACCGGATTCATTAACACATGCCTACGTAGAAATTTTCTCTAGATCATTATTTAATTCCCATATGTTTAAGTAATTTATTCCTTGGAACAATTAAAATACAACTGAACGTCATCAGTATACAAATGTATATTAATTATAGTAGATGTTGTAGTAAATCATTAGCATATAATGAGTAACGGTCAATAAATGGAACCCTGTGGACGACCTCTTGTAACTTGAAGCGGACGTGAAATTAAATCCCCACTCATCACCTATTCCGATCTACTAGAATAGTACGAGGCGATCAGTCGAATAGCAAGCAATAAAAAATTAAATAATTTTAGGCATAACATTGAATGATGTACGGAATCAAAGGCCTTATAGTGGTCCAATAATTATAATTATACCCTTTTCTCATCTAGATTAATACGAACATCCTCTATGATATTAAATAATTGAGGTCTGAATTTCGATTGACGATCAGTAAAGAGGTTAATGTCTCTAACATATTCATATATTTGTTTATAAAATAAATGTTCAAGAACTAACGAAAAATAAGGAAGAAGAATTGCCATAGATATTCACATAAATATTGCCTGATACTCACATCATAATACCAGAGTAATACAAAAGTAAATATACAAGCGAAAATCAAACCTGCTGCTTATAAATTTTTCCTAACTACAAACATGTTGACAACATATAATCCTTTAACTTTCAATGCTGTCATTGAATTTTCCAATAAAATTTAATTTTGGAACAGTAATATTTTCTCCTGCTCTCTTTCTAAAAAAAAAGTTTAATAAATCTATTTGAAAAGTTTTCCCTTTCTTCTACGCAAACTTAAATTAAAATAATAATATTTGATTTATTATTTTCTGCGTATTTAAAAAACAAGGTCATTGAAAGTATACGTTACAATTTTTAAACAACATCATATAAAACTATTAATACTTTTACTTTACTTTTCACAACATTTAACTAGTTTTTCAAAAAAGAAAAGTTTTTTTTTCCTCCACATTTAAGCCTCCACATTATTTTGCGCAAAAAAATTCAACTGATTCAAAAAGTAGCTGAACAAAGTTAGTTTCAACTCTTTGCTGGCTGGCTGTAAACCCTGCTGTGAGTTTTTCAGTCCTCCACTCCAAGCGGCATTTTTAAGTGCAAGAAATCATAGTTGAGTAGTCAAAGGTAAATACTGTTTTTGTAGGAACCAGTTTAATGTTGGTTTAATAAATAAACAAAAGCAATAATAAAATTTTTTGTAAAATATAAGCTGTAAGGATACTTAATATGTTTGTTCGTATATATGTAACAACGATACGTTTGTTTATTCATTTATTTGCTAAAAGTTTGGAAATAGAAAAACTTTATTCTTTTCGTTAATTTTCGTTAAAATAAATACTAAATTATAGTGAAAGGATTTAAAGGAGACATTTAATTGTGTAATGGCAAAAGTGGGTTAAAGTATAAAATAAAATTTAAGATTTCAACTAATTTATGAATTAAAGTAATTTAATTGGTTTAAAGGAGCCCTTTTTAAAGAACATAAAAACCATAGTGCAAAAATTGAAAGAAAACGAAAAACAGAAAATGATTATTAAAACCCTGATCTGATACCACATAAAAAATGCATATCAGTCCTTTTTAAGATTAAGAATGGTAAAGCAGCGGGAAATTATGGAGTAGCTCTTGAGCTCCTAAAACATATGGTTGGCGAACGAGTATTTCCTCAGATTATAAACATGGCATGGTGGAAAGCTCAATATCCAGTGATTAACAAATGACAGATATTTATAATAGGTTATAAAATGAAGAAAACTGTCCTAAACTGTTTTACCTTAGTCGCATTAGGTTATGTGGTGACGTGAGAAGTACCAATAATGGCTGTTGAGAACATACTCAACACTGCTGATTGAAATACAGATGACATTTAAAGCAGCCTTGGCCACTAATAGATTGATGGCAATGTATGAATATCTACTGAGAGAACATATAACTTCATACTAAGAATCAATTATTATCCCAACGATGAAAAATATCACAGATGTAACATGTGACAAAATCCCAATAAATTTAAAAATGTTAACTATCACCATAGTTCTAGATGATAAATAAGGGAGTGAAGTAATTTGAAATAACCGGATGGATTGAGGATTGGTGGCTAAACTGGAATATGTTTCAATGACAAAAAAAACGAAACAGAAGTGATTAGTTCCACGTATAAGAACACCATACTGTTTTTCAGTCTTAGATTATGGCATTTTAATAGATGAAAAGAGACTGATAACAACACGGACAGCCAATCAGTTCTAAAGACTCTAATGAACGAAAAAGTTAAACCTCGGAATGACGTGCGTTGCAAAATTGAGACAAATTTGCATGCCAATTAAGAACGTCTAGAAATAATACGTATATCAAGCCATTACGTCCCCCGGTGTCCCGGTGGACTAGTCAGTAATGTGCTGGTCTGCTAGTTTAGGGGTTGCGCGTTCTCTTCCGCCAAAGACTCTTGACTTGTCTGCTTCTCTTCTCTCTTTACTATTCTATTCTTACTTTTATATTCAGGTATCACAAAGAGAGCAATATAATGGACCCAAGTGAGCTTCACAACAGCTGCTTGTTCTACCTTACCTAAGCCATTACGTCAGAATTGGAAATCAAAAAGCCAAAAATTATTCTTTGAATACCATTATTTTTGAAAATGCTGAACCTTTCTAGAGACAACTCTGGAACACATCAAAAAGAAGCAACATACTGCAGTCGGTAAGAAGATGAACATACTCTGGGTTGAGCCAAATATTCAGATTTAAAAAGAAATCCTGAAACAGAGTACGCCAACACTTAAGAGAGCTTAAAACTCATCTAGCTCGCACAAGGCTGCCCAATTAAACGACATGTTGGGCATGGAAAAAAGAGCATGATACTTTTAAATACAACTTTTGTCAGTGTCCTGCTTTTGGGCACATTATACATGAGAATTATAACGTAGACACTATTTCAAACGTGGAATATTAAAAGAATTTAAATTAAAAGGACGATATACTTATTGAGTTTGGAATTATGGTTCTCGTAAGAACAATTTTATTCCCTAAGAGCGCTCATGAGCCAAAGTAAAAATTTAAAAAAAATCAACAATGTTAATTAAGTACAATACAAATTTTAAAAACAAAGAAGAATAAAAATATACTGATCGGGTGTGCAATACTGATTGGGTGTAAATACAGGTTATTTATTCATTACATTTGTATGACCTCGACTATATATCTCAGCTCACTCAGTATTTGTTCTGCTTTAATTGTTTAGAAAATTTCACTGCCTAAATATTTTAAAAGTAAATTATATTTTGCAACTCTTGTTGTACTTTTCCCTCAGTGTATAAATCACAATGTATATTTTATTTACCTTACAAATATCATAGACAGCAGGTAATTTATCTATTAACACGTTTCACACACACACAAACATAAATACAGACTAACACAGGCACAGACACAGAATTTCATTAACAGTACATTACATTCGATTTTGATGGATCATAAAACGATGTGCGTTAAAAGTACACAATAAACATATTTAAACATGTTCAAACTAGAAAGCTTTCTTTCTACGTATTGTGATGTATGTATGTGTTGTTGTGGTAAACAGCTGCCTGGAAAAGGGTAAGTTTTTGCGTAAGTAGTCATTGTTGAAGATGCCTTAAATGTGTAACGTGCAAGGATGTATGTATTCTCCAATATGATATTCCCCCTTTAACAGATTATTCATGAAACATACATACACATACTTATACATACATACATACATAAACATGTGTGTATAATTGTAGAAAAAATCTAAATGTTTTTTTATTTCTGCCGGTATGTTTTAATGGTATTAAAATTTGTAAGTGATTGTTTGGGAATCAAATTTATGTAAACGATTACGGCGAATAAAGAATACCCTTTAAAAAACAAAACATTTATTTTTTTATTGTTATATTTTCACAAAACTTTTGAGCCAATAAGGATAACAAAACTTTTAAAATAATAGGCCTACATAATTTTTATTAAGAATTCTAATGGTAGTGGCCCACTACGGCAGAAGAATTATATTCTAAAAGTGTTAAAAATTTAAAACTGATTAGATATCAGCAGCCAAGAAGTTTTTTATTTTTGACTAAACTATGCTCAACATTAAAATAAAGCTCCTGCTTATATACAACAAACAAAAACTCGTTTGTTATTGTAATGAGTGTGATTGATTAAGCTTGTTTTGTTAAAATTATTGAGAAGGTGGCTTAGATTTTTGAGAATAAATTAGCATGGGCATATTAGTTTTATTTTTTTTTTTGCTGATATAACGCTTAATGAGGTCTCTATTTATTCAAAAAATTTTTTTAACCATGAGTTACAAAATGAAATCATTCAAATAAAGTGTTACATATTATTATATTATTTAAAATCCACTAAAACAACTATATTTATAAAAAACTGAGGAATTCTAAACAAAAACAAGTAATAGTGCTATATTCGGCCGTGCCGAATCTTATATACCCTTCACAACGTGTAGTCATGGAATAACAGTAGTTTGTATCACCATTCTCTCATATGAAATACGTACATACATATATAAAAAGATCCCATTGTAAAATTATAAATTTACGTATGTATGTTAAAAAAAAAATAAAAAAAAAATTTAAAAAAAAAATTTAAAAAAAATTAAAAAAATAATTTTTAAAAAAATAATTAAAATATAAATAATATATTTAAAAAAACTATAAAAATATAAATAATATATAAAATAAAAACTGAAAACAAAATAACAAAAAATTAAAAAAAAAATATATATAAAAAAAATTTAAAAAAAATTTGTTTTAGGCTCAGCTGGGATTCGATGCCACGTTTACTCTAACAAGTATACACGTTTGTATGTATGTATGTATGTATGTATGTATGTATGTTGTTGTTGTTTTTGTAAAAAAAAATCGAGGTGGTCGTGGTTTTTTGCTCATATCTCAGTTGTTTATGTACCGATGTTTCTGATTTTCAATACCGATCTACGCCGGAATATTTCTGATATTATAATATCGCACCCGGATCCAGGCGATATCGAAGGGCTTCAAAAAGTTGATGTCAACATACACACGGACAGACTGACAGAGTTTAATCGACTCCCCTATTCATAATATACTTTATGGGGTCGGAAATGAAAATTTTAGAAATTTCACACGGAATGACAAACCTATATACATACATATACCCTTTTTAAAGCAAAAACTTAGGTTAAAAATAATTTTGATGAAAATATTTCAATATTCGAAATTTAAAATGTCAAGAAATCTTAAATATTTTTTTAAAAACTTCGTATGTACACATTATTTCATATTCTACAATAAGTAAAATTTTTTCGAACTTATGTTCGAATTTTCGAACATAAAAAACATATCAAATTTTAAGTCCTTATATAAAATCATAAGCAAAAAATTGTATCTTCTGACTTGTCTTTAAAAATTTCGATCTTCGAAAATCATAAATTGCCTAAGAATCCTAATGAAAAATGTTTTTTTTTTTATATATTTGTAGAATATTCAATATTAAGAAATATCGCAACATACTAGGATTTTTTTTAAATAATAAAAGTTTCATTTTTATTTACTTCATACATTTATGTAGTATTATTAACAACCGTTTTGTACCCATAAATCCCTCTCATATTGTTAGTACTTTCAAAATCATGTTCTGCATTTAATAATCCCCGTTTTATTTGTTTTCTTTCCGTAATCCAGTTTGTCATGTCATGTCAGTATTTTTAAAGGATTTATTGCCGTCTTGTCTAACGTTCGCCTATACACTTTCAACATACAGACGTGTATAACATAAATACACGTACACCCTTATTCAAAAATACGTTTTCGTACGCACTTTTATTTACAAGCATTGTAGCTATATTCAATGAGCTCTATTATTTTAACATTTTTTGTTAAATAAAAACCATGGGTGTCTGTTATTAATACACTAACTTACTTATGTTACACACATGAAACAAATAAACTTATTGCTTTTGTGAGAACTTTATTAATTACTGTTCATTTCAAGGTAAACTTTTTGCAGGTGCCAATCAGTAGTCCTAGATATTTAATTTTGTTTATAACCTGTATATTTTATAAACTTTTCTTGCAAAAATTACCTTTTCATTTCACTAAGATATTAATTAATTAGCAAGACTGTCAACTTTTCACAAAAAAACTAGTTGCTAGGCCCACAGCTAACTTGTGAACTTATGGTATACAAATCTATATTAAATATAAATTTGAAATTGCTATTAGAATCGTTAGTTTGCCTTAATACATCACAAATTTATTTCAAAATTCGCAAAAATTACACGAGTGCAGCTGAATTAATTGAATAAGATTTTGAAATAAATAATTTAATTTAAATATTTTTATGACCTCACTAGCGCTGGTAGAGATGCACTGTGTAATAATTTAATATAACGAGTGACCAGGAGGAGTTTTTGGAGTTTTAATAAAGAATTGAGATTTGTCACTTACATAGAGATTGATTAAACATAACTAAATCACAAATTTCGAAAATTTAGTAGCAAGGATTCATGTCCTTGCCATTTAAACTGAAATAAAAACTTTCATATAGGTAAGAAAAAAAGTGCAAACTGCATGATATTTTTTATGGTAATTGAAAGTGATATCCCTAATAATTTGACCAAATTTTATTCAAATCAGATCCTTACACAAAACGCTTATGGCAACCTCATTGTGTCTATCAAGTTTTTTCTAATTCGGTGCAGAGATAAACCAACCTCTCATATAGTATTTAAGTTCAAAATAGTATAAAATATTCAAAAATTGTTAGAATTAGTGTTGACAATATATATGTACAGCAACTTTTTTCCTTATTTGAAAGGACATGCCCAACTCTTGTAAATGTATATGTTTCAAATTTTAAAATGGTTTTTTAACTGCGAAATACATACATATAAGGCACTTGCATTCAAGTGATGCTTTTTGTGATATTCAAATTATTAAAAAGTGCAAATTCTACAAATATCTCCGGTGTACAGATATAAAAAAAATTTTAGGTGTATTGCATTCCAAATGATGGAGTTGCTCTGCTTAAGTATTGTTATGATGTTCTTTTTTTTATTATTAGCATTTTGCTGCTTGGTACTGCGTAAGCTTAAGCCATCAGTCATGTTACGATGAAAACAACAAAACAAAAATATTACGAAAAATAGATGTAGTAGTCTAAGTATTAAGCAATAATGGAAAAGTAATTTTTTGTATGAATTTCAGAGGTATATAACAGTGGGTTTGGCAACTACTTTAAAATAGTTACCCCAAAAGCAGGTAAGTACTATATAAACCTAAAAGTATGCTACGAATATGTGATACATTTAATAAATTTTTTCAGTTTTTCGTTTAACAAATCCCTGTTTAGTTAGACAGCCAGATTTTGGTTTTGTCAATTGTGGTGTTCCTCAGGGTTCCATTTTATCTCCGCATTTATTTAATATTTTCGTTCATGATTTTCCTCATATTTATTCTGACTCAAAAAGTATTCTTTATGCTGATGACTCTTTATTATATGCTCATGGTGTTTCTCCAATTGACACATTGAGTTCTGTTTCAGCTCATTTAAATGTGGTTAATAATTATTATAAAAACTGGGGTATTTCTATAAACATTCCTAAGAGTAAGGCAATTTGTCTTAGAAACTCATCTGGTAAATGTAAGAGTTTTGTTGTTCCAGAAAGCAAAAACCTTAAACTATATGTTAATGGTGTTGAAATTCCTTTTGTCGAAAGTCTTCGGTATTTGGGCGTTGTTTTTAACAAATTGGTAAAGTTTAATGAAAATGCAAGATTTTATCTTAATAAAGCTAACTGTATAAGAGGTTCTTTTGGAATGTTATTTAGAAATAACTACTTACCCGTTAAAACCAAATTATTGATTTATAAAACTAGAATTAGACCCATTTTAATTTATGCCTTTCTGGTCAATCTGGTTTACCTTATCACCTACTCTAATGAAAAATTTTGAAATCTTAGAACGTAAGGTTATTCGACTCTGTATAAATAAGCATTATGAAGAGGAAAATAAACGCTTTTCAAATAAATTTATTTATGATATGGCTCAAATTGAACCTTTAGCATGTTATGCGTTTAGTTTAATGAAAAAATTTATTAATAAATTGCAATTCAATGACAATTTTTTGATCAAGAATATTATTCATGAACAGTCCAATTTAAATTGGTCAAATACGATTTATTTATCTCCGTTGGGATACTTGGAAAACGAGATTTCAAGCAATAACAATCTAATGCCAAACTTTTTTATTTCCACCTTAAGGGGAACTCATAGGGGATAACTTATAAATTTTTGTTAATATTTTATTTATTTTTTATATATATATTTATTTTTAATTATAACTTTAGATTTAAGTCTACCTTTTAAGTACACTTTTCTTCTTTAATGTTGTGCCGGGAGCAAGTACATTTCTACACATGTTATACATATTTCATTTAATCTTTTGTAAAAGATAAGCCTGATGCTGTATATATACTGTATTCTTGTAATTAAAACCAAACATTATAGTTTTAAGATTTGCTTTTTCATGTTTATTTTTATATTAATTATTTGTAACTTATATTGTTTTATGAAAAAATTAAGTCTCCAATAAACTTACTTACTTACTTACTTAGTTCGACAGCATATATAAAAACATAAATTTAGTCTAAATGTATGCTATAGTTCTGTGGCTTGGAGCTAAAAGGGCCAATGTCAAAATATTTACTTTTGAAAAAATTGTAATTGAACTTTAACTTTTATATTTATATGCTTTCATAGTGACATTGGCCAGCATTTTATGTATGAAGCTGTTCTGGGTTCAGTATGACTTAAGCTGTTTTACCATAATGAAATAGAGCAAGAAAACAAATCTAATGCAATGATTAACTCAAAAAAACAAGAAAGTGACATTGGCCCTCTTAGCTCCAAACCACAGAATTATGCCTTAAATTAATTCAATATTCGTGGCATATTTTAATTTTTAGGCTTATTTCAGTTTCAAAATATTACAACTTTTATAGATACTTTTTTCAATAAATTTCTTATCTATTTAAAAATAGCTATTTGCTCACTGTTTTTCGCTGTAACACAAACCCAAAGCACTATCAAGCCTTGAGTTTTATTTGTTGTTTATACGTAATTCCTTCCTCGAATTTTTATTACAAACATTATTCTTGCTTTAAAAAAAAAATTTAAAATGAAAAATATGCATTTTTATGTAAAACCAGTGAATCTTTGCATGATTGTGGCAAACAATTTTTTTTTTTTTAATTTTTTTGCATGGTGCTGCTCCATGTATGAATTCCTAAAAGTGGCGTCAGGCTTATGCCTGCACCCAGGCAACTGAAGTGTCTGAATGCGTATGTTTGTTTGCAAGTGTGTTTTTGTTCTATTTAGACATACAAAAGTAATTCTCTGATAAAACAAAACTGGCAAACAAACTTACTCATAAATGGAAAAAAGGCCATCTCCAGAAAACAAACAAAAAATTGAATTCACATTTACGCATTTCCGAGAACGGTTTTTAATTTTCTATATAGAACACAGATAGACAATGAAGATATACAAATGTTTTTTGGCAATAAACTGCAAAAAATATATTAAGTAGAATTAAAGAGAGCAATGACTTTTTTAAAAATAGTCTACTTTTAGGGGCAACGAACGTTTGTTTTAATATTACAGTTACTCTAATGCAACTTTTGTATTAAAAAATGTGTTCAAGGATCTGTTTGATTAATTGTTTTTATGTCAAAATGCATAAAAATTAAAATTATGTTTTTTTATTTTATTAATATGGATAAAAATTTATTTGATGTGTTAACAGTTTACACCAACACATATTTATTCATCAGGTACTCTTGATTCGCCAGCTGATTATTTTTTTCAACACTTATTTTAAATTACAGCTGTCAAAATGCATAACTAAAAAAAACAATTTTCTTTCTTTTCTAATTTATTTCAAATGCCAAACTTCATATTTAAAAAATATAAACAAAAAATTCTCTGCGAACTGCAATTACCTGATGAATATATATGCCTTGGTTTACACTTAAAATTATATTCATGTCAAATAAGACACATTAATAAGGTATACGCAACAGCAAACACAACTATTAAAAAGCATATGCATTTTATATTTGTGTATGTCACACAATTTTTTTTTTATTATTTATTATTATTTATTTTTTTTATTGTTAATTATTTAAAAAAAAAAATTCAAAGTTGAAACTTTCCATTTCCATTTTTATATATTCTAAGACATTTTAAATTAACTGAAATTACGAATTATTTATTTCAGAATAAAAATAAAAAAAATGTAATAAGAACGCTATGTTAGGTAATACCCTTTACCAACATGTTGGTATAGTGACGATAGCGTAGCTTTTTTTTGTGCCATTTAATTTGCTAGCTGTATTCCAGTAGTCAAACTCTTTCATTTGAAATCTATATTGATAGATTAAGAACGAAAGTTATTCGCCATTTTGTTTAGAACACCATGTTGCATATACATTTTTTCATATTTTACTGTATTCTACTGGTCAAGCCCTTTCTTTGGATATCTATATTGTGGTGGTTGAAGGCGGCAAAGTCCTAATATCTTTTTTTGACCTATACAAACACCATTTAAATTCGTACTCCATCTTGAATTTCAACTTTTTCATTGTTTACTAAATTATAGTGGCCAAGTACTTTCCTTTGGTACCATTGGAATTGGAATTGAAGTTGGTACATTTTAAATTACTAAATTTGATCCATATAAGTATAAATTAATTATTCACCATTCTTCATTTGCAGCCATCTTGGATTAAATTTTGTTTTATGTCTTATATTTTGCTAGTCAAGCTCTTTCCTTTTATACCCATATCATTCCTCTCTCTAGTCCAGAAGCTGAAAAAATTCTTTTTGTTTGTGAGCTGTTGTAATTATACTTATTATATCTCAGTAAGTTTCAAACTTCATTTTGTCGGTTAGTAACCAATTTATCCAAAAAAATAATATCCCAAGAAACATATAGTACACATAGGTAGTACAAACATCTTTATAAATAAACCTTGGACGGTAAGATATTGATTAAAAATATGGTAAAATAGAGGCAGTAGTTTATTTGCTTATATCTTAGAAAATTATGAGACGATTGTGCAGGATTTATACAGTGATTTATTTTCAGATATTTTCAAAAGATTGATGCAACAATCAGGCATTAGTAACATGTGGGGGCTTCGAAAACTTAATTTGAATCAACACATGGACAGACAGACAGAGGTCCTTCTGGGTCCCCTGGTCATAAGCTTGCAGAAAATATACACTCTGTGGGGTCGGAAATGAATATTGTAGAAATCAAAAATGGAATGACGAAGCTATATATACCCTTAACCACACAGGTTAAGCGTTTGACAGTTGCATACATTTTATTAATTAAAAGATGTCACCATCGATAAATTGTATATAAAAAGAAAACAATCAGCTGATTGGGTACAAGTACCTAATAAGTTTTCCTTTATAACAACTGCTACTTCTTAATTATTGTTAAACATTGTTAATTATTATTTTTTTAGTTCTAATCATGGCTACACTCGACAGCTCTAAGTACCACATTCTAAACTAACTAAACTTTGGAAACCGCAGTTTCAATGCAAAACATAATTGTATAAAAAAAATGTGTCTAAGAAATTTCAACGTTTCCTTATAGAAATTTCAACATTAGTTATAAAAATTTGGCAATTTATTTAACGACTACTCTATGCTATACATGGTTATACAGCTTTAGCTTAAACCCAGGCGAGGATTCAGCTTACTCCTTTGACTGGGTTTAAAGTTGTTATTAAAATATATGAATTGTTTGTTAAATGGCTACTTAGACCATTATTTATCATAGCACAAAATGTATTAAATATCCTTTTTCTTCTCTCCTGCAACCAAGCGCGGCCTACATTTATACTAATAAAGCATATAAAGATATATTTAAGCTTTATAAGTATCAGGGAGCATCTCGTTTAGCCTTTTTATTAAATTGGTCCAGTTATAAAGAAATAAATTAAAACTTTTATCACGTAAGGTGCAAAATAATATAACAAATTTTAAACAAAAGAAAATATTTAGGGATTTCACAATTGTGTCATAAAATCATATGTCCTATAAAAATATCATGAAAAATTAAGACTATTGTGAACAACCCCTCATAATTAAGTGTGCTATTTGGAATTTAAATCAGCTGATGTAAAACAATTATTAAAATAATACTTTCTTTCATAATGCCAAAAACAAGTGAAAAAAAAAAACAAAATAATGGACAGTTTGTGCGAAAAGCACATTTAAGTTGTTGTAGTGGCAGACTCAAGTAAGATCTTACCACAATATTTTCCATTTTTTCGTTTTGCCCCAAATCACAAATAAATTAAATTTTGTTTGATAAACAAAAACAGCAGAGTCCTTAGCCGTTCTTATATGACGCCACCAGTGATTTGTGTAGCAACTGCGCTTAAATTTGGATGTCGGCACGATAAAATTTTACAATGAACCGCGACGGCTTATAAAAACTATTGCGGCTTGGCTTAGCCGTTTAGCACAGCTCTCTGCTTATTAAATACGACAGCACAATAAATATAGCGTACAAAGTTCTATTATTATAGGACACTGTTTGTTTGAAAAGCAACAACAACATTTTAAAAACATTGTAAAATTTTAGAACAATATGCCATGATAAGACACCTTGTGAGTCACCCAATTATATTTCTAAAAACTCTATAACGTCAAATGAACATGCCTGGCGTCAGAGTGCTGAAATATAAAAAATATATATAAAAATTTTTTAAGCCCAAGATAACTTTTATCCCCATATTGTATATACACATAAAAGGACGTGTTTATGCTTGTGAAAAAATTCATAAAAAAACTGCATAATACTTATATGTGCACTACTACAAGTAGTCATAACAACTTAAACGGCAGAACTAAACAAAGTAATATACTATAAAAATAACTTAATTGACCTAATCTTAATTACCCTCCACCAATTTAATAGAGCTGAACATTCTTTATTTTAAATTTAAAGAAAACTTTTAAACTTATTTTTCCTAATGTTCCTAGACAAGTTTAAAGTTTGAGCTAAAGTTTGCTAAAAGCTTTTGTAAGTTGAAAAAATATATTTAAAAAATACGGGATATGCATACATACACTGTTTAAATACAAACACACTATAATATTAAAAGTTATAAAAATTTTATACTAACATGCATGCACACAACAACGGTTATTATATTAAATAACTTCTTTTATAAGTCATCGCTTAATCATACAAACAAGTTCTCCCCACTCCGCTATTACCGTTAAAATTATATTATTATACTTAATATTCAAATAAAATTTTCTTTGCGAGTGTATATAACATCATATACATATGTGTGTTAGCGTATATGAGAGTTTATGTTGTTTTAACATCCCTGCAGATAATACCGGACTACTTGGTAAATTGTAGCTGAAATGGACTACTTACAACATGGCGCTAAGTTATACAGTCATGTACCATATCATATACAAAGAAGAGTTTGTAGTTAAACAAGTATTCGTGTTTTAACGAACATATTGTCAAGAGGTGTTAATGATCCCCTAGATGCTCCATGAAGACAAAGATTAGTTTTAAAAATAATCCGATGGGCTATACGATCCAGCCCTAGGACCTCGTAATACATTTGGGTGACCTTAAGGCAAGTCTTAGTTCATTATGGAGTATTCTTTACATGCATGTATGGACTAGTCGCAATATCTGCAGGGATATACATTTCTTAATATATAACAACTCTAAATAAAAGCAGAATGTGGCAGCAATAGAGAACATAATATTTAAAAAGAAAAAAACATTTAAAATTCAAATTTAATTGAGTTATTTTCTGAAAGCCAATGAATAAGTAATACGTAAATATATGAAAACACATAAATATTTATTTGTATTAGTATAATCTATAAATTTTTTATGCAAGTTAATAAATTATCAGGTGAAAATTGTATGAAAATAAAAAAAAATTTTTTTAGCAACATGACTATTTGTTTTTATTTTAAGGACTCGCTACATAAAAACACAATAAAATTTTGTTAAAAAAAAAATTAAAATAAATAATGAAATATTTTCAACCATTTGAGTTAAGGCATATTTATTTATCAGGTAGTCGTAGTTTGGTGAGAATATTTTTGTTAATGTTTTTGATACATGAAGTTTAAAAATTGAAATAAATAAGAGAATAGAAAGAAATTGTTTTTTATCTATCGACTTTAATATAGGGTCCGCCAAATAACTTCTTTTTTTTATTTTGAAAATGCTAGCGCAGTCCTGTTGAAACCAAATGTTGCCAATATTCTACTCAAAAATTCGTTCAACATGGCTCGAAAACGATCCCCATTGACTACGGCCACTCCTTGATCATTTTCGAAGATAAAAATGGCCCAATTATGCCCTGGATCAAAATCCGCACCAAACAGTGACTCGTTTTGGGTGTATCGGCTTTTCACTGTATGCGGGCGGGTTTTATGTGTCCCAAATGCGACAATTTTGCCCGCCCAGATCAAAATGAGCTTCATCTGAAAAGATGATTTTTTGACAAAATCGTCCAAAGAAATGTCACAATATTTCCCAGCGTTCTTCAAGCGTATATACAACCATATTCGTTCAGCGGAAGGATAAAACTAATTATCTGTCAAATTAGCCATGAGCTATTTAAGTGTTACCATTCACGAAATAAGCACTAGTTGAAAAAAACGTTAGATGGCGGACCCTTTAGCTGAAATAATAATAAGCTGACCAGTCCAGAATATCTGATGAATAAATTTTTCTTGGCTTGGGTTTTCAAAATAAAATAAGTAAAAAATTATAAAAGTGAATAAAATATTTATTTGTGGCATTAAATGAATGCCTGCCATTTTCCTTTTTAACATTATAAACTTTAAAAAGTAAATAAAATAATTATTTTAAGTTAATACTTATTGCATGTGGTTATTCTACTAGCTTCAACTTTGTTACATTCTTATTAGCATTTTGGCCGGTATTTTAATAATTTAAGCAGTAATGTTGTTTTCTAGGTTTAAAATTATGGCTGGCTTAATCCTGTATAAAAAAACTTCACTAAATGTAGTCTAGTTCGAGAAAATTTCGCTATTCTGGCAGCCAATGAGCTGCTGTTAAACGTTAAATTTATTGCTTACCAAACTAGGCTCTCAATAGGTTCATGGTATCACGTGACATGTGTCATGCTGTACCGTTTTATTAATACGTTGTGTCAACCAAGTGAAGTTCTTTTATGTTGTGCCAAAAAAAAAAGTTGGTAATCATCGCACGATAACTTGGTTCATTTTTAAAAACATCGACAAATTGATATATCACAATCCTCATTGACACTGGCCGATAATGGCAGTATTCTACTTGCTAATCACTCTTCTCATACAGGTTGGTAGATTAATAAATTAATAATTGTAAAATTGATTGATAAAGTGAAGGTGGTGCGAAATAATGTCAAAATAGCTTGAGTAACCTGTTCCGTGGCTGTATTATGATGACGTAGTTTAAAATACACATTTCTCACACAGCTCTTATTTTGATAATATTTAATGATTTGTAAACGCTATTCGTTAAATAGTTTTCTCTTTGCCACATTTTACGTTTCTATTTTTTTTACACTGAAAAATAAATACCAAAAGAATCACCCTTTATATTCAAGATAATGTTGAGACTTACAAATAAATTACCGAAAAGAAAATAATTATTTCATTATCATTGCATTAAGATCGATTTTTAAAATCTCAATAATATACCAATCAAAAAGAACCTTAACAATAAAAACAAAAAAAAATATATATGAGACCAATAAATGCTAAATCAAACTAATTGGTAGTTTTTAACGGAACAGTTTAGGTGAGTAGAATCATTTGTTTGAGATGATTCGAATGACACGAAAGCGTGTTTTTCTATGGGCGTAACACATTCCAGTTCTTGTATTGTAAAACTAATTCAAGCATGAATGATAGAGCAAAGATTATGACTTCCCGTGCATAAAATTAAGAATTTCTGCTCATATGGTGTCAATGACGTCACTCAAGCTGTATTCTTATTGTTTAATAATGTCAGACTGCCAGTGATTTTAATTATAGTTCTCAGATAATGTTTTTATACATTTTTCGAAAGAAATTGGCAGCCCATATTGATACGCATACTTCACACAGCCTGTGTAGATATTGGATAATAATTTTAAAGAGCGAAAGTTATTTTAATAACAGTGTTGCCAGCTCTCATACAATACCTACCGAATATATAGAATGATGGAACTAATTTATCTTTTTTTCGTGATTAAATACAAACATTATTTCGCACAAACTTATATTTTTTACAGATGAAATAATTTGGTATTTACACATTCTAAATAAATAAAGCAAATATAAAGATTCATGTACAGTGAGCAATGATTTTGAATTTAATTCGTTTGGTTTGTAACATAAAAATATTTTTCGGCTCTGTTTAAAGCGGAAATTTCTTACTTAACAATCCTTACTGTTGCCCAAATGCGTTACTCTTCTATCACTCTTGGATTCAAGTAGTAAATGTACTTTGAAAATAATATTAGCTTTGTAAGGACATGGAATTGCTACTTTAAAACCAATACATTAAATTATTACAAGCAAACTATGTGTGAATAAATTTTCACTACAATTAGTTCAACACTCCCAAATGAAAAATAATATTAACCAACCAATAAATTAACCAATTCCTTCATGTTTGACAAAAAAAGAATTGTTAATCGTCTCACTGTCTACCTTTTCACACTTAAGAACAATTATGTATTTGGATCAGTAGCTCAGGAATAAGCCCTTTTTATTTATTACAAATATTTTTGTATATAAACTTCGTTGTATATGTTGTATATCATCGTTACTGGTTCCGCATTCTTTTGATGAGCTGGTTTATAAATATGCACGAAAATGTAAATCTTTAAAATTCCTTGACATAAGTGTCACCATAATTTACCAGAAATAAATTCAATATTTACAACATAAGTAATTCATAACTATATATTTTTAGCCATAAGATCTGCAAACATAAGTTCACTACCAAGGAAAACATGTACTCCCCTTCAAACACACACACATGTTTCCACCTGCCTGTTTAAACACACTTATAATACACCATAACTTTTTTGCTGATTTTTTCTCCATTTGAGACTAACATTTCTAAACTTATTTAAACAGACGTCTGTAGCTTATTGAATTTATAAATTCATTCTGCCTGTTTTTTTACCGGCAATGGCCATGACACGGGTGTTGGCTGGTGTAACAGAAAAAATGAACAAACCTTTTTAATAGAAAATTTTTTGTATTGTATTTCATGAGGTGGAAGAGTAACAACAATAGTCAAAGAGAAATATATTCAATAGTCATAAATAGTCGACTAGACATTTTTAGATTTTTTTCTTCTCCCCTTTTTTCCAATTGCAATGGAACACAAATAGTTGTTGGTATTTGAACACCATAGACTAGACTTGTGAGTATGTAGCGTTACGATGTTATTTTTTCTTTAAAGGTATTACTATTATACGTCTAGGATTTTACTTTTATGCGAAACTAATAAGAACCCAAAGGACATAACAGTCAATAAGTAAGGATTTTATTTATGAAATAATTTAGTATTGTTAAGTGTATTGTAATTCTAAACTCCCATGGGAACTTAAATCATCTAAAGAACTAAATATTTTTTCAGAAATGTGGAGATTATTTCAAAAAATATAGAAAGCAGGTAAAAGAACTCAGAGGTAAGCGTTCCACTATTTGAACATATCAAATGCCTAGTGTCTTTTCTTTTTTTTTTTTTTTTTTGGGAGATAGCCTAATAAGCATTACCACCTAGAATCCTGCAGACTTCTCGACAATATTAAAGCTGGTAATTATTATAGAGTAATTTGTGGACATTCAAATAAAATTTATTTTTATTTTAAAACTAAGTCCGATATACGGAATCCAATTACCTGCAGAAACTTGATTGACATATTTTTTAAGTAGAAAGAACTGTCTTTAAAAATTGTTGTAATTAGCAAAGAATTTATATTATATGATGATAAAATATGAAGAAAAAAATATTTTAATAAAATTTTAATTAATATTTAAAAATTGATTTTTTTCCAAAAAAAAAAACATTTATATGCTTGAAACAAATTTAATGGAAATTTTTATCAGGCAAGTTTTTGTTGTAGTGGCTCTATTAGTTGACATAAATACCATAATAGGTAGCCCAGTACTCCATACGATCTAAATCTCAAATATACAACAAAATACTTAATCTGTGTTCTAAAAAATGACACCCCTTAGTGCTACTGCTGGCCTCGAGGTAATCGTTAGTAAATAGCAAAATCAGCATGCACGTGAACAGTTAGTTTATTGCAAATATAAACTAAATGAAAGCTACAAAAATGTCCAATTTCATGATACGTTAGTCAGCAGCATGGTCTTCATAGCTCAAAATCTAAAGCGGTCTTACACTGTTAAGGAATTCAAGTCGATTGAGAACTCCAATTATATATTATATCATCGAAACTGAATTGATATCATTAGTCATAAGAGCCTTTAAAAGCCCTAAGCTTTGCGAGATATTGAAGTTTTTTTCTACATAACCAAATGGCTTTCTATAGCCTATACAAATGACAGTTATACACTTTTGTTTATTTCGGCAGGTTATCCACTCTACCTATAAAACATTCTCCTAAGTATAACATAATTCAAATTCATCATAATTCATCCAAACAACCCAATCCTCTTAACGTAAATCCTAAGAGATTTTCAACATGGAAACTTTATAAATTCCAAGTTTAGCATAGTGACCGGTTTAAGGTAAATGCTTTATGTGTTTTTTATGTTGCTCAACTATGCTATTACTCTTGTTAATCCTCTCAGTGTTGGCTGCTTTCATTTTTAAAACTCAATCGTTTTTTTTTTAATTTGTAATTGGCTTTACTATTTATATTCCTTACTTTACTGATAACAAAATGTTGGCACTCTTTGACTTGTTCTTCCCTCACCCAAGCTTTAAGTTTATTTCTGAACATCCTTAAGGGTCTAGTATTTACCAAAGTGATCCATTTTGCATAATTTGTTGGTTTCTTTGTTTCAACTATATTATAACGGATGGATTTCTTTTTGTCTTCAGATATTTAAAAATCTGTTTATGAGTTTATCTCAATTTGCGGTTTTAGGATATTGTGATATTTTATCTTTATTCCTTAAGGTTATGACAACAAACGTTAATTCATTTTATCCAACCAATCAAACGTTTTCGTTAATTTTATGATATCACTATGTATTGACTTATGCTACGAAAGCCGAATTCATAACGGTCACCAATTTTTATCCTTCTGGCTATGACACAGATTATATAAATCTTGGCATGAAACATTTAAGGCTACTTATTAGTAGGAAGGGTCCTCTAAGGTTAATCCAACATCGTACAGAGCGGTTAAAATTCTGGCCTGCATTAAATTCTATATTAAAGTCTATAGTGTAGCATATTTGATGGTCTTATCTATAGTAAAAATAACAATTTTTTTACTATCAATGGAATAGTCTGCAATGTAGTAGTACACACTGAAATCTATATTCTAAAATCTAGTGGAATCTATATTATAAAATCAAATGAATAGTCTGATAAAGTTTAGTTCTAGTCTAAAATCTAGTTTTTCTGCTTATACATAGTCTAGAGTATATTGTACAATTTAGTAAGTAATTTTTGTTAGTACCATGTAATTTTCTTTATCCAACCTGGATACCAATAGCTTTTTTTCCATGATGCAAACAATCTGTTACTTCTTCTTTATTTTAATGTAAAATTAGCGGTTCGGTGTTTTGATTACAGCTGTATTTCATTATTAGCCCAATCAAATCAAGATATTTGTTGAGAATTTAGTACAACTTTTAAGCATTGTTAACTGATCCCTTCATATTAGCCCACTTAGTGCAGTCTAATATCTCAGTTTTAACGTTCTTTTCTCTGCTAAGTGACAGTCATCACATAATTAATTTTCCTGACTTAAAAACATTTGACTGTAAGTTAAAGTTCTCTCAAAATACAACAGAATACGAAAAATTCGGGGCTCTTACAATTAAATCTGATAAAGGAAAACAGATAATATACATTCGTGGGTGCTTTTAAAGATCACATCGCAATTTTATTTTCAGGGAGATTCAAATTCCCCATCTTCGAACTGTTCTTGCAGAATATTGGAACATGCAACTTTATTTTTATTTACATCTGAGATTGTCCGACAAAATTTTAGAAAATATAAAAGTAAATATTTTTATAGAATATAATATTAGGCTTCTAACTACCCCATATATCAGATCGCACTAAACCCCAAAACTTAACACAAATAGCAAACCCAGCTAAACTCAGGAGTGTTCATCAAGACGTGGTTATATCTAATGCGATATTCATATTAAGTCTACCCTAGATTCTACTCACTGGTCTATTTTATAGACTAGACTCTTACCTATTAGTCTACTGATAACTCAGACTTCTTCTTTATATCATTGTTTTTCTGCAGCTGTTGCTAGTTGACATGTTGGGTATTTGCACGTTTTTTTCTTTTTTAGGTTCTCAAAATTTACTTTAATTTATGCAACTATATAAACACATACAAGTGTAAAAATATTTATGTGTATTTCTGTATGTCTGTGTCTTTGCATATACACATGTTTTTATTTCTTATCTTTTTTTTGTGTTATTTATATTTATTTGTTTAATTTTTTATAAATTTCAAACTGACAGCCCGCCTTTTACTAGAGATACTTGCACAGGGAAATATTTTTTTTAAGCATATTGTTTTTGTAGTTTGTTTCCACACACACATACACATACCCATATGTAAATACAAATTTATGTTTATAAATTATGAATGACATTGAAAATGTTAAATGTTTACATGTGTGTGTGTAAAATATTGTGATTGATGTATGCCCGTTTGTGTGCATAAATGTAAATTGTAAGTCGAGCTGAGTGTGTGGTTTCGGCACCATCATCAACATCAACATTATGATGATGTGTTGCTGTAAATATTTACTTGAGTGTGTATTTGGCTGTGTATGCATTTCACATTGCTTGTAATAATATTAAGTGAAGTGATTTAAATTTTATTTTTATTTTTATACATATAAACGTCGTTTGGCTTACTACAATAATGTTTTATTTTTATTCTTTTAATTGAAGTTATTACAGAACATAAAGCCGAAAAAAAATAAAACTCACAGACTGTCACAACTGAAATGAAATATTTGTCATAAACAAATGTGGTGAGCAATAATTTACACCAGTAATGTTATTCTAACGAAGGGCGAAAAAGAATTTAAACAGAAATTATTTTCTATTGTGCATAAGCATTTAATGAATTTTTTTACTAAATAATTTATTTTGTGCAATTTGTGTGCAGCTTAATTAAGAGCACCAATAAGACTGTGTATTAAGAGTTTTTGAAAGTGTTGAAAGTTTAAATAACTGAACGGCTGTAAAGACGACAAAATAAAACAATATTAGAAATATTGTTTATTAGCAAGTGAAAGCCCAAATTCTATTTTTTTAGTTTAACTTCCGTATCATGAACAATCAAACCCATTGCATTTATTGTCTGTAGTAGCCTATTGGTTACGAAATAGTTTAGTTAGTAAATATATATATTGTTACGTTTATACCTTTTATAAATGTTGGATTATTTCCTTTAAATAAACTTTGAGTTCTTTTATTGCAATTAAAAACACTTGAAATTCGTTATAAAATTAAGAGCACTTTATTTATTTAAACACACTCAGATATTGTTTTTATATCACTTTACTTATTACACTTATGGTTATACACTTTTACTATCAAACTCACTTTGATACACACTTTACAAGCTCTATTGTAATACTGATCATATTAGCTGTGTTGTTCGGCTATTTATAGTTACATAGTGCTGTTCGGTAACATTCGACAAAGTTCTCGCATGTACATTCTAGTACATTCGAAAACCGTTACATTTAAACTAACACGTTAAGTAATATGTATGAATAATAGAAGTGCCTAAAAGTATGCTAACCATAATAACAAACATAATTTTCGAACAACCAGCGAAATAAACTAATACAAATAAAACTACAGTAACTTAAACTACTACAATTAAAATAAATTATAATGTAAATTAAGATACTTAAAAATAAATCTGTAACAATATGAAATATAGCTAATGCCAGTATGGTGAAATAGAACTCATAATTTTTAAAACATTTCACGCATCTCTTAAATTATACTGTCATCACTTATTGTATTCTATGATTCACACTTTTAAAGCGTATGACTAATACATATTTAACACAATTATTAACACTCATACGCCCAGGTAAATTATTAAATAAATAAAAATTAAAAAACAAAACATAAGGAATAAATTGTCCACCGTATCTTTATAGCTTTTTACTTGTATGTGACACAATAAATAAATAAACAAATAAATTTTTATAGACCATAAACTCCACTTAATAAATGTATTAGAAATTTATCACATAAGCTATTAATTTGACAACGACTTATATTATTTTTATGGCCACTCAAGCACACGCACACTCCAACGTCTACCAATAGCTTAAATTGTTGTTAGCTACCACAGATACTAATTTAGTTGACATTTAATTGCCGATTTTTTTTTTTTTTTTAATTTATGGCGATATTTATGGCAGCATAAGGAATGTTCTTAAAAGTTAACTGATAACACATACAAATTGCTGAGCCACTATGCTGTACCGGTCGTTGAAAGACAGTAACGACAACATGTAACGTTATTGTCACATAATATTAAGGGAGTTGAAATGTTTAATTTAAAATTGAAATAAAAATGACTGCCCTTATAAACTTAGAGGTGTTTTAAAATGTCTCCGCTAAGCGAACAATGCCTTGTAGAGGAAAATGGAGCCGCCAGGATAATATAAATGTAAATGATAATAATTCATTTTTCAAATTAACAGCACTTGTTGGGCAATCTCTTTGTGGCAAATATATAAATAAATTATTTCAAAGTAATTTGTAAAGCCTTAAATAGCTTTTAATAAGTACTAAAAGGGAATTAGAAGGAAAAATGGAATAGTTTAATTTAAAGAATTTAAAATATTTTGTATAGTTCAAATCCTGGCTGACAATTAACCAATAAACTTGTCATAATAGAAGGCCCTGATAGTGAATCAAAAGGATTTTTAAATGACCATGTTTATTAAAGAAAAATTTCTATCCACTATTTCCTCCAATTACTACTATTCGGAACAAAGTCTGTGTTCAGTAGAAAGGATATATAATATTAATTCAACTGACTTTTTCTGCGGCTTCTTTCAAACAAGCCAATTTAAAAAAAAATTATATAATAAAAGTCCTAAAAATGTTATGTTTTTATAAAAGCTCTTCATAAATGAAAAAATATTATTGCATGCAGTTACAATAAAGTAGTTAAAACTAAATACATGACAAAAAGGCTTGCCAGTCACCCTCTGGAGTGTCAGTCAAAACAACACCATCGGCTTCGTAATAAATAGGTTAGTTTTTTTGTTTTTTTTTCTCTGATTTATTGTTTAAAAACCTGAAGTAATACTTATTAAAAAAAATTTAATAAAAAACTTTCAGTAGTTTGTAATAAAATATTTCTATTCATGTGTTTTAAGCACTCCTGTTGCTTATCCCATCCATCTAATGTACCATCCTACGCGTGTCCGGCTACAAGTTGAGTTTCTATTAAGGTTTTAGGGAATCTTTTTTAATTATTTTAAATAAATTACATAAACATTACTTAAAAATAGTTACTCAAGAAAGTTGTGTATATTGTCTATATTTCCTTATGTTAAGTACCTATTATCTTAGACAAGACTCAATTGACGTACCATTTTATGTTCTACGTGTCCTTCTTTAAATTACAAATAATTAAAATTACGATCAATTCAAAAATTTTAATCTTCTCAATTGGATAAAACAAAATAGGAAAACATTTAGCAAATCGAAAAAAAAACTAGTTAAATTGTACATCAAAATAGATTTTAATGTCCCATCCATTCCAATGCATTTTTTCAGCTGGTTAAATTATATTTTATCTTGCATCGCCAATTTCAGCCCGATGGTTTTATATTGTATATTGTTGTTAATGACTTGGGTGAACCTTGTTTATGCTTATGGTAGAAATTGGAATTGGAAACCAAGTTATACATACGACTTATGATAGTCCTGATGAGTCCTAAGCTATGTTATTTTGACTTTTAAATTTTTTTTACGCCACACCCAAAATACCTTCTTTTTTGTTTTTATACCCTTCACCTGTGGTGCACAAGGAAATATATATAGCTTTGTCATTCCGTTTGTAGTTTCTACAATTTTCATTTCCGACCCCATAAAGTATATATTTTCTGAAAGCTTATGAACAGAGGAGTCGATTAAGCCCTGACCGTCTGTCCGTGTGTTGGTTGAAATCACCTTTTAGAAGCAACTATATGTTGCTCAGATCTGTATATGGTATCAATCTCTTGGAAATATCCAGGAATGAATCGCTATTGAAGTGCAGCACAATCGCCCTATAACTTTCTGAGATATGAGCAAAAAACCACGACCACATCGTTTTTTTTCACAATTACAACAACAACCTACATACATACTGGTTAAAGTAAACGTCGCATCGAATTCCAGCTGAGCCAAAAAAATTTTATTTTATTTTATTTAATATATTATTTATATTTTATTTTTTTAAACAATTTTTTTAAAAAATTTTTAAAAAAATTTTTTAAATTTTTTTTTAAATTTTTTTTTTAATTTTTTTTGTAATTTTTTGTAATTATTTTTTTTTATATTTTTAATATATTTTTTTTTTTAATTTTTTTTTTTTATGTTTTTTACATGTATGTACATACGTACTTTATATGAGATGAATGGTGGTACAAATAATTGTTATTGCATGACTACACGTTGTGAAGGGTATATAAGCTAAGGCACGGCCGAAAATAGCACTGTTACTTGTTAAAGTCACTATTTAAAGTTTGATCGCATCATTCTGCAAATCAATATTAATGCCTCATTTGGCAACTTAGCTCATTTTTCAAAAGATGATCAAACATTAGATATTACTACTGATAACTTATTATAACTTATAACTTTTTCATAGTTAATTGCATTTTAGTGATCAAGCATTTGCTATTTAATAAGGGGGTTACGGGAACAAAATTTCAAAATTCTTAATTAAACACAAATTTAAATTTATTGTGTGAAAATTTCGTATCAAGTCACTTAGATTGTCTGGAAAAAAATATCAAAACGGTTGCACTCAGTAGATTTTAAAGCAATTTGTTACTTTTTCTTTTAGACTACGGCTTGTAATTTTGTTTCTACCAAAAACTAATTGTAAGCTTTAGCAGCGAATAGCCCCCAGGGGAATACCGTGTCAATAAACAGAAGCAAGCAGGTGTTTAAATCATTATAAGGCCGTTAATTTGTGTCGTCAAAAAATGGATAAAAACGGTATTTGTTTGTTTGCTCATATCTAATAAAGTTATGGAGCAATTTTACTGTACCTCAAAATCGATTTATTCCCTTATATTGTAGGAATTGTATTTAACAGCAATCTAACATGGTAAAGTAACATAAACTCACTAGTTGTAAAGGTATATAATAAGTTGAGAACATTATGGTCAGTGCAATCTTTTACGCCGTTAAGACTAAGAATGCTACTGGCGAAGGCATATCTGGTTCCTATTCTGACTTATGGTTGTGAATTGTTTTCAAGTTGCGATTTCCTAAGTAAGAAGAAACTCGAACTGTTGTACAATAATATTGTAAGATATGTATTGGTGTAATTACAGGTCATACGGAGTTGAGAACTCATTTAGCACGCATGGGATTATCTGAGGAGACGACATGTAGAGCTTGTGAGGAAGAGGATGAGACCCTGGTACACTACCTCTGTCATTGTCCTGCGTTTGGGCATATTAGACGCGAAAATTTTACAGTAGATAATATGCCGAACTTGGAATACCTGGGGAACTCGAACTGGAGATCCATAAGGCGTTACATTGAGGGGACTGGTTTCTTGGACTAGTCCGATATTTATGGGAAATTATGTTTATGGTTTTTTGTTTGGGAATTCCGTTTTCCACATGGAGCGCACAACATGCCAACTGGGCATAGGTGTATACCTGTCATGGGTTTGGGCTTTTATACCCCTCCTTTTCAACCTAACCTAACCTAACCTAAGATATGTTTATGGTCTAAGGAAACGTGATCATTTGAAAATTTTTTAAAGATAAGAACACTAATTTTCCTTTGGAAAATTATTTACACTGAAGAGCCAAAATACTTATTTCAAAATATTCGTTTTGCTAGATCATCTAGAGGCAAAAAGATTATAATTCCGAAATTTCGTTGTCTCGTTTCTGAGTGGCAGTTTTTCATAAATGCTATTCGCCTTTGAAATACTCTTCCAAACAATCAACAAACAAATAGCAATTTTAAAAAACTTCTATTTAATTATTTCACTTAAACGTTAAAAATTAGTTTTAATAAATTTTGTTTAAATATTTTTTTTTTATTTTGTTTATATGTCTTTTTATTGTTTGAAATTGAGTAGAGTTTAATTTATTTTATTTTGTATTCAATTTTTATTTGTTTTTGGATAATTATTGGTACAATTTTAAATTCCTGCACTATAATTATAAGACTTAGTCTTATTGTGCAAAGAGACAATAAATAATTAATAAATACATCTCTTTGCTATAGGGAAGCTTTTAAAAGTTGGTTTCAACGAAAACAAGGACAGACGGACACAAATGCTTCCGAAAAATATGCGGTTTATGGGATTGAAATATTTTGGAAATTACAAATGGTATGACAATGCTATTTATACCCCTGGCACCATAGCTGAAGGCCATTAAAAGCATAGACCCGGTTACATTTCCCTTAAATTTTTAAATATGTAACACAACTTTCATTGTGGCAACTTTCATGGGCACACCATTTACTTTCACTATTTAAAGCTGAAATATGTATGCTAAATTCAAGCAAATATATTTATTTTTTTTTCATTTTTCTTTATTTTATTTCTTGCAATTTCTTTTTTATATTTATTTTTCTTGTCTAAGTAAGATGAATGAGTATTTTGTTTTTACTTTATCTAGTCTTTAGTATTTCATTTAAGGCTTCTTACTCGTTAACTGTCAAATAAAACGCTTCATCTTTTATGGCAAAACAAAGCAAGGAATATATGTTAAACTTCAATCTGGCCTTAAACATTGTACCATAAAAATAAAAGAAAAAAGGCATCAATATTTAACTGACCCTTTCTGCAGAAGGAAAGTAAAACATTTTTGGTTTTTATCAAGAGAAATACATCTTACTAAACTTCCTTTTTTATATTTCTTTGCTTTGTTTTCTTTCTGCTGACATTTGTATATTTTTTGGTATAATTTTCTCTTTTATCCTTCTTGTTTAATTTATTTATCGAAGTTTTGAAAACCACAAATAAAATATTAATGACTTTTAGACAGCACAGTTGTGTTCAAATTTTGGTTAATGTAGCCAGAAACTATTAAAAAAAGTTTGTTTTTTTTGATGCTTTAAATAGGGATTTTTTCAATTGCCAAATTAAACATTATAGATGCTGATATACCCTACTACCCAGCAAAAATTACTTCATACCCGGAAGCATTGTAAAGGAGAGACAAATGTGCTCTCCTTTTTCATCTTGCTTCAGGAAGGCATAATTTTAATTTATTTGAGATGTCCCACTTAGTAGGGCTCTTTTATTCTTTAAATATTTGCTATTTTCACACATGGTGAATGCAGTAATATCATGTCTCTTTTATGTTTTTATTTAGGCCTTCAAAATGCGCTTAAATCATGTATCTTTTCTGCTTCTTTATTTGCGTCAACGATGCACTAAACGACTATGTATGAATCGATTACTTTCATAGACCATGCAGAAAAAAAAGGTTGATAGCTTAAGGCAGCGGTGACCAACTACTTTTATTTGGGGTCCGTTTTTTTAAATTTTAAGACCAGATCAGAAGGAAATAAACTAAACTATTTAAATAATATGTTTAGATACTGTATCAATGTACAAATAATAAAACCAATGCGCTTCGGTGCATTTTTTTTTTTATTAAATAATAAACAAATGGTTTGAATAAAAACAAGGAAGTACTAATTGTTTTTACAATATTTTAGAGAAATAAATTTTTGTCTTGGACTATCCGTCTGAAGTTTGAAGTAAAGCTTGTGCAGGCTATTGTCATTAAATCTTGGAGATGTTCATCGGCAAGTCTGTTCCGGAATTTATTTTTAATGTATTTCATCTTAGAAAATATTGCTTCACAAACATATATTGAACCAAAAAAGTAAAAAGTTTCAACGCAAATTTTTTTAATTTTAGGTATTTATTAGCACAAACAAATTTTATCCAAAACTTTTGACAAGAAACTTCCGGTTTTTGGTGTTTTAAAATTGTATTTTTTTGAAAATTGATCATTTCCATCTAGAGAGAAGCTTTATTACTCCCGAAAATATTTTTAGCTTCATTACACCATTTATCCTCAGAATTCAGAAAGCAAATGTAACTGAGGACGTTAACGGCATTCCCTATTTCCTTAAAATCTGCGAATCTGTTTTCAAGTTTCAATTTTAGATCTTCAATCCATTGTTAACACAATGTCAGCATAAAATAGGTTTACGGTCTAGATCCGGACCGCGGTCCGCCAGTTGGTGACTCCTGGTTTAAAGAAAACAAAAAGGTACCCGAAAGGAGAAAATATGGAAGAATTTTTTTAATTGAGCTAATTCGGAAAAAAATTTTAATACGGATTTCTTTAGACAAAAAAAAAATTGAAAAATTGAAATTGAATTAAAATTGAAACACATTTCTAATGCATTAGAAATCGAAAAATTTGGGTCTTTTTGCAACTGTTTTGTTTTTGGTACTTTTTTTTATGCAAATAGAAGTAAACTTATGTCAAATAAAATCCAAATTGAAATTGAAAATGATGAGATTTTTTAAATTAGGCCCCACGAATCCAAGTTTGGATTGAAAATTATATGAGGGAACCTTTCATGTTTTGATGTTACTTAGACTGATTAAAAATAAATATGGGAAGATTAAGAGATATCTTTAATCTAAAAATTTGAATATTATGAAACCTTTCCAATTGTATTCTTGCTGAAATATTTTCTCAAATTTAAATTATTTAATAAGTTTATTATATTGAGGATTATAATAAACCAAGGAGAAAACGATTCCCTGCTATGTCCTTGTAATACTTTTTACTTTTCTAAATAAAAAAAAATTAGTAAAAAGTCCTTTATATTCAAAAATTTTTTTTTCTTTTTTGGAAAAAGGACAAATGGTGAGAATTGCGTTTAATTATAGGCTAGGAATTAAACTGTAGTATACATAGACCAGAGTAGAAAATTAATGTTGATTAGACCTAACCATCCATTAAATTTTATGTTTTACTATTAACTGGTTTATGTTTTAAAATGTTAGCACGCTAATATTGTAATGAAAAACATGAATATTGACTATTTCGACTGTAAATTAAATTTTAAACTTTGTTCTGAACTATAGTCTAGACTACACTATATACAAGAGATCAGATTTAATAATAATAAATTGAGAAGATTATTTAACAAATTAGAGAATAAAATTAAAAACTCTATATTTAACTAAACTATTCAGTCTTTAACGTTAGACAAAAAGGTGTTAAGTCAAAAAATTGTAGTTTGAGTTCTTGATTAGGTCATGCTTAAGTTTTTTACTTCTTCAATTGTTATCCAGAACTTAAATCTAGCACAACAGCTTCCAACTGTAGTCATTTGTTTTTTAGGAAATAATTTAGAAAAATGCAAATTTTGGTTTTGTTTTGTTTAACAAAAACTGCAGTCTCTAACTTGAGATATTCTTTCCGAATTTCAAAAAACTATTCTCTAAATAAAAGTAAATTTTTTTGGTGAAAGAGTTGTACCACTTAAGTTTGCATCTGTTCATAGGAAGATAGATACTCTCTAGATTTCAACAGCGTCATTGTGTATAGCAAACATTTATCCTCCACATTTTAGCTAATACTTCTGTAACATTTTATAGCATTCTTTACGATCTGCTTTGCTTTTCAAAATTTTTTTCTATCAAATTTCGTCCCTTTTTTTATTATTTTGTATATGAAATGCGACAATCATTTAGTTTTTTTTTTTATTTTTCCAACAACATTCTTTCTTGTTTGTCCATTAAGAGGGTTAGACCAACAAAGTCATTGATCAAATTGTGATTTTATAGAAAATTGATTTCAATAAGCTTCAGTCACTCACTTTAACTGTTAAAGATAGATGATTTGAGAGAAGAAGAAAAAAAAAGGATGGTAATTTAATAGATATAAAAAGGACACTTTTTAAGACTTACAATGATTCATTTTGTATCAAAAGCGAAGGGTAGGTAGGGAGCTTAATTTAATAACAAAATTTAGCCTTCATTTAAAATTATCTAAGTGGTAAATGGTGTTAAGTATGGTTAAGCAAACTCATTTTGTATTCTTTTTCAAAGAATGTTTAAAAAGAAGTTTCCTTAATGCTGATACTTATAACTAGGCATGTGATATATGGTCTTTTATTTACATCAATGTACTGTTACGTTTTCTGTATTACATTCAATGGTTACTACAAGCAAATGCAAGTTTTAATGTTAAATAATATTTAATAATATATTTTATAATCTTCTTTTGATTCATATGCTTTTATTTTTCGTAAAAACTTATTGTATTTTCATACAGAATTTTGTACTTTCTTTAAACCTTTAAGCTGCAATTCTTTTCCTGACACTTGTAATTTCGCACAAAAACCTCCGAATAAATTATTCACTCTTTTTATGTTGTATTTTATTGTGTGTTTTTGATTTAAATGTTTTTGATGTCATGTCATATTTTACTTCTTCTTTTTTTTTTTTTGTTAAACCAATGTTTTTTTATGAAAAACGTAGTGATAATAAAAAGGGGTTCATAAACACATGTACATGATTACTTTATCTTTGTATTATTTAATTTACCTTTTGTATGCTTAATACTATTGTATTATACATTAAAAAATTGGAATAAATCTTTTTTTTTTATTTTATTTTCACAAAGGATGTGATTTAAAAAAAGAAGCATTAATCCATTATGATTTGCTTTATAATGCAAATTGTTTAAATATATAAAAGAAAATAAGAGAGAATTATGTGCAAAAAAAAAAAGAAACTCTTTATTTTAAATGAACCTTCTTTGAAACTTGTACTTTCAACGCAAAGTAAGCAAGTTAAACATTTGTTGCATGTGAATACAATAAGAGCTTAAGGAGCGTACGCAGGATTGATTAAAAACACCACAAAAACAAAATCAATACCATTATCATCAATTCCTTCTCGCTTATTAAACAACAACTCACAGGTGTGCCAATCTTCTACTTTCTGGGTAGCATTTTTTTTACGTGTAGCTAACAAGGATATCCAGAACAAGTAAGCTGAGCCTAAATAAACATTTGGAATCCTAAAGAAATTTTGCAGATCAACAATTATTGCATCCAGCACCAAAATTGAAAAATTTAACAGCAATATTTAATCCGTTTTGCTTAATGGATTGGAGACCTGGAACCCAACGAACCAAGATATTCAAAAACTTCAAGTATTCACTAACTGCTGTGGCCATTAAATACTCAATTATAATTAACGTAGATTTATGGTTTAAAGTTCAACAGTTCAACCAATCGACCATGAAATCAAATACGAAAGTAGAGAGGACTAGAAAATAAACTACGGAAGTCAGCTGTAGGTAGAATATTAAATCCTTCGAATACAAGGCACAGGGAGCTCTAAAAAGAGTTCATTTACAATATACCAATATAACCTGAAGAAAAGCCCAAGGATCAGCATAAGACAGAAATCGATAGATATCATTTATTTAAGTCCTATGCTGATTGTAGGAATTTTAAAGGATTATATATATACTCATCCTAAGGAGGCCATAGAAATATAGAAAATTTTCTCTTTGTATCATTTATTCCACACCACAAATATTATTAGACAGAAATCGATAGATATCATTTATCTAAGCCTTATGCTCATTGTAGGAATTTTAAAGGATTATATAAAATACTCGTACTAAGGGGGCTATAGAAATATAGACAACTATCTCCATATAATTTTTTCTACGCCAAAAATAAAGTAACATTTCTTATAAACATTTATATGCTTCACTTAATCTATCTCTCTCTCTCTCTCTTTTTCTCTTCCTCACTCTATTAATCAACAAATTACAATTTTGTTTACACTTTCCGCATTCACAGAGCACCTGTTTAAATTAAAGTTTTTTTTGTTTGTAATTTTCACAAACTTAGCACATAAATCTCAGAAAAATACAAAAGTTTTATAAACAAATCTTGAAAAGAAAATATACTAATAACAACATCAAGAACAAATATATATAAATTGCAAAGTAACCAAAAATGTAATAAAGCCAAGTTATACAAAAGCAAATAAAAAACACAAAAAGGTTGATTTTTACTTAATCAGAAATATAATTGCATATAAATTTCACTGGGTCATAATGTTGCAAAACAACCATAATGGAGGAAAAAAGAAACAGCATTAAAATTATTTCACATAGAAGTATAAATCTGTGGCTTGGAGCTAAAAGGGCCAATGTCAAAATATTTACTTTTGAGAAAATTAAAATTGAACTTCAACTTTTATAGGTTCTTTCATAGTAACATTGGCCAGCATTTTATTTATGAAGCTGTTCTGGGTTAAGTATGACTTTAGCTGTTTTACCAAAATGAAATAGAGCAAGAAAACAAATCTAATGCAATGATTAACTCAAAAAAGCAAAAAAGTGACATTGGCCTTTTAGCTCCAAGCCACAGAAATATGGAGCACAGTGTCATGTTTTAATATAACGAATGCTCAAAACAAGGAAATGTTATAGTAAAAGAATTCTAATTTGAAAATCCTTTTATAATTAATAAGAAATAGTCACATGAAAAATTTTTAAAAATTTCATAGCCAGGATTGGCATCCTTCATATATAACCTTAAATAAAAAATTTCATAAGGCAGAGAAAAATTCAATCTTCATGAAACTGTATACTCATATATATTGAATTTAATACACTAAAAGTTTTGGTCAAGTCTTATCAAAATTGGATCAAGGATATATGTAGCCAAAAAATATCCTTTTACAAATTTGAAAAAAAAAATTTTAAAAAAATTTTAATCGAATTTCATACATGAGAAACATATTTATAACAGGCTTAATGTATATTAAATTTTTTCATCGATTCAGAGCAAGGACGTAAATAATATCCTTCACAGTATCGAATAGCCTAAATATGGTATAGTTTTTTTTCCTTATAATTTTTTTTATCGATGGACTTTGCTTCCACAGCAAGCTATTTTTTATCTAAACAGTGTTATTTACTGAATGAAATAGTTGATATTTATAAACAACACTTGTAGATCTGGTCAAAAGAGTGATGAATGATGAAGCCGTAGCGGGCTTCGAAAAAGCATTCCACTCAGCTAGTATCGGATAATTTCCTAGATATTCTGTCATTATCACTTTGAACTAATAGCCTGATAATTAAGTTAAATATAACTAAATGAAAAAGTTCGAATCTAATATTAAAAAGGTCTTATTTATTGTTCATTTTTGTCTACTAGCTTTTATCCTAATCGAATTTCCATACATTAATTTAACTTTTGTGTAACGTCTTTTTCAAAACAATCGCAACTTTTATGGTCTATAACTTCGGCAAAAATAATATTTTAATATTATTTGTAAGTCAGAGTATATACTATTAAATAAATAGTATCAACATATTTTCGATTTCCCAGCATTTCATTATACTACTTTTAACCGCCACATAACACTGTGACGTGGTAGTATTAACACAAACAAAAGCAAAAAATCACCACCATTAACAACAAGGGCAATATTACAAATTATTATAATAAAGTTATTACCAGGTTGTTTTTGTTGTTGTTGCTGGTGCTGGTATTATTTCTTTTTACTTTATATTTTTTCATAAAGAAAAATAAAATAAGTACTAGCACTACATTCGCCTACACCGAATTATTTATACCCACCAATAATACTGAAATTGAATTAAATATAAAATTGAAAGAAAATATAAAAAAAAAAGTTTCAATAAATTTAAGTGGCTTTATAAATCCAATAATTTAATGGCATTAATATTTAAATATGAATTCCGTCATGTAGCCACCGCAGCCAACGCGTGTGTGTAACATGATGATCGAAGTTTTATACATTCTTTGTGTTTTTTCTTTTTTTTATATTTTCAAAAACGTTATAATTTGTTTATTAAACTTTCTTAATTTGATTTTTTATGTAAATTAAATATATACTTTGCAGTAAACGCATCATATACTAACTTCCAAGCTCTTAATCGTTCTAATATACGAAGTCCTGGAACTTTATATATCACCAGAAAAAATAATGTGGCTTCAAACCACATAAGAGAGTTGGCAGGTTTAGTTCTTGAAATTATTCGATCGTGATATATTTCTCTCAGCAAATTGAATGTAGAAGTACATGTCTGCACTACAAATGCCAATTTAGGCACGAACAAATTAGTATATTTCTGTAATGAACACTATTGACTCAAACATCATTATTTTTAAAGGCATATAAATCAATGTTTCCACTGTCCGATAAATCGAACCAAAGAGCAATTTTTCTGGATGTTACGATGCTCGAACAATGGATCAAGTATTATTATAGTTCAAAATATGACAAAAACAACGTAAGAAATTGTTAGATTGTTAAAAAATAATACAATACTAACTTTTAAGAGGCGTGCAGCTTTCTACTTTGATTATTACTAAATTATAAATTGATATTTATAATAATTGTATAAAAATTCTAAAAACAAAATTAATTGTGTACTGATTTTCATAATATTCGGTTAATTAGAAGTGATTGAAAAATAATATTTATATTGTATTTGCGTGGCTTTTCTCACTTTTATAATAATATTTCATTGCAACTGGACTTAAATAGAGTGAAAGTAAAATATATTTTAGCAGGTGGGCGTGAAATTAGGCTAAGTTCACATAAAAAACGCCCATTAAATTCAAGTATTGTAGAACCGCACATTTTCTAAGGTTTTTAAAACCTAGAATAAAATAAAAAAATTAACATGTAAATAATAGAGAATGCCCTATATGGGAGCTTAAACCTTTTATTTTATCAATATAAAAATTATGTGAATTGAAGGAAAGCCATGAAATTCGATTTGAACCTTGAATTGGGCATATCACATGTAGAGAGTTTTTTTAGACGTTAAGAACATGCGAATGGTATAACTGTAAAACAAGATATAACACCAATGAAGCGTGTTTAAACTTTTTTTAAAAAACTTTGGCATGCCACCATGCAAAAAGTTTAACCAGAACTTTGATAGCAAATAGTTTAAATTTAAATTTATTTTAAAATTCGCGGTCTGTTCGCGAAACTTATATAGCACTCCGTCAAGGTTATGGTGTGCATAATCATTCATCTGTCTATGAAGTATGCAATGCATTCAATCGACTCATTTATTCTTTTGAATACTATTCATTCAAATCGAATTCACTTTACCACTGCTGTAGACGCGGGTATGGCAGAGAACTCACATTAATCGAATTGACGCTATTTTCAGCAAACTCGTTCTTTATCCGTTTACTACTTGAAAAACATTGAATAGAGATCTTAACTGTCATATATATGTGTATCCAAATTGTGCAGCAATTAAAGTAAACAGACCATCAGTTGCGTTGTGTCTTCGGTAGATGGGCTAAGAATCAATTGGTGATTGAACCAGTGACCGAATTACGACATTCGATATCAATTGAAATTTCAATCGAACTTGAACGTTTTTCTTGAATTCTAATAAAAATTGTATCATTTTCGATCGATACCAAATGCCGTAATATGACCCCAGTTTTTTTTCATCAAGCTATATCGTTCAGCGATAAGACTCATTTCTGGATTAATTTGGAGAGATGTTAATCCTCACGAGACTCTTAAGACTTCATTTTATCCCCAAAAAATACTTTTTCGCTCAGTTTATGTATTAAAAGCCTTATCAGCGCATTTGTATTTAAATACAAAACCAGTGCCAATATTGCCCTGAATTGCGAATGCTTTTTATCATCTGTTTCTGTTTCTTTCATAGGATTTTTATTTAAAATAAATCAAAAAAATCACTGTGTAGGGCAATTTTTTGTAAATTTTTATCTTAAATTGTTTTCATAGTACATTGATTCAAAAGATTTGTAAAAAACATACTTCTCGATGCTCTACGTTACTACGTTCAGACGTTATCATATTTTTTGATGCAAAATGTAAATTTAGGCTAGACCAACTCTGGAATTACCGTTTATAGCTATTTTCACCAATAACCCGATTTAGTAATTTTCAATATCAAAATTCTTTTCAGCTGGTTTTAAAAAATTATGAAAAATTTACATCTCCAAAGCTTTTTTTTTGGGGGGGGCAAGCTCTATCCTGCTTTCCACAGACAGACAGACGGACGGACACACATTGATAGATTTTCTTAGAGTAACATAAATTAGCGGGTCTCAAGCTTATATTTTATTGTGTTACAAACGAGCTGGCATTATTAAAATACACCCATGATATTTATTTCTTGGTGGGTATAAAAAGTATAGTCTTTTTGAATGAAAAGTTATAAATACAGTGCGGTGAGTGAGTAAAAATTTGTTTGAAAAAATTTATTTTATAAACTTTGAATAGAAAAAAAAAGAAGTACGACAAACAAACAGAAAGCCGATGAATGAAAAAAAAATTTGTTTGAAAAACATTTTATTTTTTATTGAAAATTTTTAATAAATTTTTTCCATAAAAATTAAGAAAAATTATTTTATAAATTTTCAATAGAAAAAAAAAAGAAATTTTCTTTTGCAAAAATACCTTTAAGTTCTCAATTCATAGAAAATTCGCTAACTGCTCACACTGACCAAAAAAATCCTTGGCACACGCACGCAAACACACACATACACGCGTTTAGTTATACCCATAAAATAACTGGTTTAACTCTCCATAGAATTTTGACCACCACTGAGTATTTTTCAAGATTTATATCACACAAAGCACAGCAACGGCTAAAATACCAAAGTAACACACTGGCAAAGATTAAACTTACTTACATGCACACGCACACACACATACGCTCTTTTAATGGCTTCGAAACAACAAATGACTTAATCACTTTGTGTATGATGTATTTATTTCTCGTTATGTTAGTATGAATGTGAATATATTTTGTTTATGAATTTGTTTTGGTTAAAGTCAGAAATTTTTTTTTATTTCTTTTTCTTTATATACTTAATGTACATGTATGTATGTATGTATGTATGTATGTATGTATGTATGTATGTATGTATGTATGTATGTATGTGTGTGTCCATATTTTTGCTTATTGTTGCTGCTAAGCTCATCAAGAGATTTTCATTAACTACAAAGGCAAACAATAGCCATTATACCAACAACAAATAAAATATATGTATGTTGTTAACATTTTGTACATTAAATAAAAAATTAAAGCCCATAACAGAACGAAAAAAGTTTAGCCCAGAGAGTATTTTGTTCTATATTTTTTTTTTTTTTTTTTTTTTTTTTTTTTTTTTTTTAAGAAAATTTCATGGTTTTGAGCTTTGTGAAAAATTATTGTAGATTTTTCATGATTTTTTTCTGCTGTTCCCTTAGAACTCTTATGGCTTTCTAAATAATTAACATCTAAGTGCTTAATATTTTCCATTGTATATTATTCCATTTATATGTAGGACATAATTTTCATTTGGGGTTTTGGTTTTTCCACTCAATTTATATCTCAAGAGTGCTTCATTTATTTGTGGTCGGCACAGAGAATGATTACAAACATTTAATGTTAAATAATAAGAAATTTATTAAAAGACTTTAGAAATTTTTTTTGTAAGACTATTTGTGGTTTTACTTATTAATATATTTTTTTATTTATGATGGCACTTTCGGAAAATTAAAAATTAATATTTTTCTTCTTATTACGAAAAAAAAGTAATAAATAGAATAACAAGTAAGAGCACTATATTCGGCTGTGCCGAATCTTTTATACCCACCACCAATTTTGTGTACATTTAAAGCACAATATTTATTATTTTGTTAATCATTATGGAATAATCTCTTTATAATAAAATATGTATCACTTTCTTTGTAGAGGGTGGTTAAATTTTAAGCGCCGATGTTGAAAGTGAACTACACCTAGTCTTTAGATTTGTTTTCTGCATTTCACTTGACTTTTCTCAATCTCAAACTTACTCAATTTGATCCGTAGAAAGATACGCAAATGAGCAACTCTTTAAAGTTATTCAGGTTTTTTATAAAAATGGGCGTTCAAATCAAAATGCATTTTGTGCACTTCGTAATTCTTTTGATCAACATAATCATTCAAATTCATCCACAATCGGGAGAATTGTAAAAAATATTTAAATTTCTTAGTTCGTTGAATGGGAACCACTGCTGGTTTTTGCGATAGTGTGGCAAAAGAGCAGTAAACCTCGACTCATCATTATGCCCAACAATTGAGCATCAATATTGTCATTGAAAATTTGGACCATCAGATAGAGGAGTGGCGCCAAGGATGGGGGGGCCATTTGGCCGATATTTTGTTAAATACATAATTGAACCGTACAAATATTATCATTATAAAAAGAAGTAATAATAATATCCTAAATAATTTGTGTTTTATTTAAATTCAACATTGGTCCTTAAAATTTAACCACCCTTTATAACTTCGATATGCTACTAAAATGCTTTTGTAAATGTAGTCTTTCAATGAAAGTGGGCGTTAAAGTAGGCGTGTCAATAAAGTTTGTGCTAATAAATACAACTTAGATATTTCAATATAGTCCTTTATTTTCCCAAAAACTTTGTCAATAGATTACATGGATTTAAGATAAACCGTTATATAGGCGGTTTTATGAGCTTTTATATAGTAGGCGTGTCAAAGTTATTTTTGCGAATGAGTACAACTTATGTGTTTCAATATAGCCCTTTATTATTCCAAAATCTTTATTAATGGAGAAATTATATGAATTTTAGTTAAAACGATTTATGGGAGGTGGGCGTAAAAGTGGGAGTGGCACCTTGATTTTCTGGCACAGTAATGATATTGCCTAGGGGGATGTAGGTAGTAAATTTTGTCATCATACCTCTGATTTTGGCGGTTTTATGAGCTTTTAAATTTCATTAACGGTAGATAACGTGAAAAGTGGGCGTTATAGTAGGCGTGTCAAAGTTATTTTTGCGAATGAGTACAACTTAGGTGTTTCAATATAGCCCTTTATTATTCCAAAATCTTTATTAGTGGAGAAATTATATGAATTTTAGTTAAAACGTTATATGGGAGGTTGGCGTAAAAGTGGGCGTGGCACCTTAATTTTCTGGCACAGTAATGATATTGCCTAGAGGGATGGAGATAGCAAATTTTATCATCATACCTCTAATTTTGGCGGTTTTATGAGCTTTTAAATTTCATTAACGGTAGATAACGTGAAAAGTGGGCGTTATAGTAGGCGTGTCAAAGTTATTTTTACGAATGAGTACAACTTAGGTGTTTCAATATAGCCCTTTATTATTCCAAAATGTTTATTTATAGAGAAATTATATGAATTTTAGGTAAAACGTTGTATGGGAGGTGGGCGTAAAAGTGGGCGTGGCACATTGATTTTCCGTCACAAAAAAGCGCCTCACCAAAAAGCAAAGTGTGCAAAATTTCAGAGTCGTACATTCAATTTTGTTGCTTTTATGTTTTACGTTTTTGTTTTTAAATATACCGAAAAATACACTGTGCGGTATAAATTTTCGTACATTTTGATCGATAACTCTTTTCCTAATTCATTGATTTAAGCGATTTTCAGGGAAAAATATTCTTTTGACTCGATAAATATATATTCGAAGTTTCATGACTCTACGTTAATGCGTCTGGACACAATTCCATTTTATTCGATGTGCGAAGGACACCGTTTTTTCGACCTACTCTTGCTTTCCGAGCTATAACTCTCTTCCTAATATTCCGATATAGCCCATTTTCAATACCAAACAAACCTTGTCTATAAGAAAGATTCTGGCAAAATTTGAGCCCCCTAGCTTTTTCGGTGCGACATCTATCGTGCTTTCAACAGACGGACAGACGGACAGACGGACGGACATAGCTAGATCGTCATCAAATCAAACCCTGATTCAGAATATATATACTTTATTGGGTCTAAAATGGATATTTCGATGTGTTACAAACGGGATGACAAAATGAATATACCCCCACCATTTTTTTGGTGGCGGGTATAAAAAGCAATTGAAATCTTTTACAATTATGAATTATACTGAAATGTGATGCAACACTCTTTCTTAAGACAAACTTACCTCTTTAAATCAAATTTTGTAGGTCATTCAGTCACTAATTCTAAATAAACATGGAATTAACTCTTTAACACATTAATGACTTTAAATTATTTTTAATGTTTAAGCTAAATTTTAAGCAGTGATGTTTTCAAACTTATTGACAAATATTTTTTTTTGATATCTGAACCTGTTTTAAGCGTATCTTCTGCCCTTATAAACAATGAAACGAAAAAGATCCTTAAGTTGAATAGCTAAAGGGTAAGAATATTTCACAAAAATATTCCTCCTCAAATTTTACAAAAATATTGTGAACAAATTGTATATCTAAGTTGCAAGGAGCATACAGTTTTATATACTAATTCACCACAAGAATAAAATAAAGGGGGGAATTTCATCTTCCTTTTAATAAAACTCAGATGTAAGCGAGATTAAAGTCCAGAAGAAAATAATGTTCTGTTTAATAACCAGAATATTGTCCTATTGCTCCTATAAAGTTGGTTATTGAATAAAATTAATTAATTAATTATAGACTTCAACATAATCCTAACTTTGGATCAGTCTGTAGTTCAGACTATAATCTAGATAATATTCTTGCCTCTCAACTTGACTACAGAATAAAATATAGATCAGAATATAGGCCACACTTTAATAGTATCCACACTGTAGACTACAACATAAGCCGGGCTAATGACCAAAATTGTAGCCAAGAATATTAACTAAGCTACAAGCTATAAACTAAAATCTAAGTTTTAATCTCAAGATCCCTTGTTCGAATCTCCGTAGAGAAAAAATAATATTAATCATATTAACCCCTGGATAAATATATTCAAAATGAAAATAAAAAGCCCTGTGACGCTCGAAAAGGACCCGTTTATGGAAGAGGTCTGCTTCGATATCCCCCCCTACATATATATAACACTATGTGGAGATTAAGAAAGCATCATTTGCTAGGCAAATAAAAAATGCCTAGAAAAACCTCACATCACATAGCAAGGATCTTTACAGAATTATGGAGAAACCGTTTCAAGGCAAAAACAGGTGGCAGCCTCATCGTTTTGGGATAGGCAACAGACTAATCATCTACTTATTTAGATGGTAAAACAAAATAGATTAAATAAATGAAATCAACACCAATATGCTTTGTGAAAGTTCTCTGCTACCAAGAGCATTAACGAAGAAAACCAAAAATAGTCAAGACTACAAACTAGACCTTATTCAAGACCATAAAATACACTACATTCCAACCTAAAGAGCAGACTATATGCGCCATAGCTTATTATCTACACTTAAAACCAGACTTAAATCTAGGGTATTGCCTGGAAAGTATTTTTTAATTCAGTTTATATTTTCTTACTTTTTTTATTTCGATTTTGCTTAAATTAACTCAATCGTATTAGTATTACTCATCGAATCTAAAGTTTTAATTGTCTCATTTTGCTTTTTAACCACATCATCTGTTTACTTAGTTTTCCTCTTTAAACAATATTTTTGATTATTTATTCACTTTTCAATAATCTGTAGGTAAAACCAAAACATATAATTTTCTTTTCTCAACAACCAGCTCTAATTCTTATTTTGTTTTAAAAATGAGAAACATATTTATTTTCATAAAAAATTGGCAAAGAAAAGTTTCTCTTTATTGGCAAAAGAAAGTTAAAACCTGAAAATTGTAAGTTCATGGTGAAAACATATATTTTACACTTGAATGACTTTCAATTGGTTTCCTTACGGTTAGCTACACTATAAACATTGCTGCTCATCTTTATGTTCGATATACTGAGTCATCTGGATGCCGTTTATCTAAATAAATTGTTATCTATCTTATTTACTTCATCTCTCTCTCTCTCTCTCTCTTTAACATATTTTATGTTTAACTTTTTCTTTTTTCAGGTTAAAAACCTTCAAATGCTGTATAGTGTGTTGGTGGCTGGCCTGAAGGTGTGAAGTTGTTATTTGTTTTTGTGGCTGAAAAGTTTTTCTATTCTATTTTATTTATGATGTATGGAATTTTATTTATTTTTTTATAAATATATTTTTTTATTTTTCTTATAGCTCTTATTGTTTGTTGGCAAACTTTAGGGAAAGTTTTTGTTTTCACTTTTTCTGGTAGTGGTTGAAAGTTTTTGAATGTGTTTTTTTTTTTGTTTGTTTAAAATAATTTTGTTATTGTTATTTTACTTTCTTATTGGTTTTAGATATGTTTGGTTATCCTGGGATTTTTAGAAAATTAAATGAGTGATTGAATTAATATATATAGTTTTTTTAGTGATTTAAATAATGAGTTTTATGAGTTTTGGGTATAATTATTATATTAGACATTAAAGTAATATTAAACTATAATAATAACAATTACATGACTCAATTGATTTATTTTACTTTAATGACATATGTTTAGCTTAAAGTAATATATTTTCTTTCAGCTGCACTTTGAAAAAAATATTACAAAATGTTAAACCCTGAAGCTGAATTATAATACAAAATGCATTAAACCATTTTGTTGTGATTATTAATAACATTTATACGCCTTCAGTGATGAGCCTTGAATATACAGATTATATTAAGATATAATAAAATATTTTTACATATTAAAACACTATACAAAAAAAAATATATTGTCATTTATAAAGCAGTTTCTTAAAAAACACAAACTTGATTCCTTAAGTCATTTTATTTATGTATTATTAACAGTTTTTTTAATTTTCTAATCTTTCTGCGTATGTATTTTGGAATAAATATTAATAATTTGCCATTATATCAGAGTTTACTATTATTTAAACACAAATTTTATCACTATTACTATAAACTCTGTGGCTTGGAGCTAAAAGAGCCAATGTCAAAATATTTACTTTTGAGAAAATTGGAATTGAACTTTAACTTTTATAGATGCTTTCATAGTGACATTGGACAGCATTTTATTTATGAAGCTGTTCTGGGTTAAGTATGACCTTTTACCATAGTGAAACAGAGCAAGAAAACAAATCTAATGCAATGATTAACTCAAAAGAGCAGAAAAATGACATTGGCCCTTTTAGCTCTAAGCCACAGAACTTATACTTTAGATAAAAAATTTCAAATTACAAAGCAGGTCAATGGCATCTATAGGAAAATGAAACCAGCTAAAAAAATATTTATATACAAGTTGTCTCTTAAGACAGGCAAATCTCGGTATAACGAACCTTACTTAAAAGAAAATCCGATATTAAGAACTTATAATTTTGAATATTGTCTTCTTTATATAAAAAAAAAAAATAAAATTTTAGTCGAATTAACAAAATAAAAAAAAGACTAACTATCAACCTAATTTTGAATAATGCAAATATTTTTTAAAAATGTAGATAACGAATGCCGAAGTAATAAAAAAGGCCTGTACACCAAATTATGTTAAAGCATTTAAGACGTTGGAGTACAGTTACTTTTTTATTTGACAACTTGTTTTAAAAGAAACTGCCTTCAACTTTTTTTAATACAATTTAAGCTATGCGCGTATTAGAGCGAAGCTCAAATAGGAAAAATAAACAAATTTCGTAGAAAGATAAAGTAACAGTTTAAAATGATTATAAAAAGGGCATAACACTAAATTCATAAATAAATTTCAGTAAAATATAGAATACAAAAATCATCTACATATATGTTCAATCTAAAATTGTTCTTATTAATCCCCGATAATACCCTTTGTTAACCTCCTGAGCAACAATTAGTAAAAACTACAAGAGTTTGTAAGATTTGGTCGATATTCATGCATGTCTCCTATTTTTACGCCACTTATCCATAAATATTAGATTTTTATATTGTATTATATAACATAGCTGTGACTATTTTTATTTATTTAAAGTTCTTATATTATTGTAAAAATAAAAATATTTTATATTTGTACAAAAATGTATTAACTGCATAATTTTTTTATAATATAATAAGAGGAAAAAGCTTAAAAAAATTACGCGATATAACAAATTTATCGATTTAATGAATAAGCCCGACATAATATCCTTCTTTGTACCGGAATTTGCCTGTACATTTCATTTAAAACAGAAGCAATCAAACATTTAATGCATTCTAAAAAAAGGATATATGGCGATGTTCGAAAATAACTACGCTGTTTTAAATGTTAATATAATACTTAAAAGTGCTAACCAATACACAAGTTTTAATGAACAAAATTTTTTAAAATTTTTAGTCCTTAAAGGAAAAACTTATGAAGTAAAATCAGGAAACGGTAAAATTTTAATTTAAAACATATTTATATTCAAAAATGTCTTAATTTTAAACAAAAATAATATAAAACTAAAAAATATATAATTTCATTTAATAAAAGGATATATGGACGTCATGTAAAAGATATACGCAATGAAAAATATTCTTGCATCTCCGTTAACAATTCTACAAGGTACGAGTTCTTAAGCAAAATTTTTTTATAAAAATCAAACTCTTTAAAAAAAATAAAAAAAATTGGAATTTTTTCTACAACTTATGAAAGTATTTTAAAAATTATTTTTAAGAAATAATTTATTAAGTTATAACATTATTTAATTAAAGGATATGCGCTTAAATAAAAACTAAATTATTTTCAATTAAAACTTTCTTAAAATAAAAACTTTTTTGTAAAAATTTTTAATATCATTAAAAAATTTAATATTTTAAAACACGCACGAAGTATTACTTTTTTTAACTAATCGTAATATTTTAAATTGAGATATATATATATAACTAAGCTATAAGAAATTAAAAACTTTTATATTTAAAAAAAGGATATATAGCATACATTCAAAATATCTCTGCTATAAAAGGTATTTTAATGTTTAATGAAACTACAGTAGCAGGCACAAGTTTTATCGTAAAAAGTTTTTAAAATATTTTTATTCTTATTAAAAAATTTTATTTATTCATTGACACAATTATGCTTCTTTTAATAGTTTAATAACACAACTTATATTCCAAAGCAAAACGGAACCCACACAGCCAATACTAGTTGGTCTTATTATTATAAGCACAATAATTTCAAAAGTATATTTATTTACATTAATATCTATACATATTTACATATGTGAATACATGCTTTTGCGTAAGTATGTATTTATAGCTTAATATAGATTTAATATGATTGCATTTAACATATCGATTGATTGGTTTGTTTCATTTGTAACATTCAAATCATTTACTCACTTATTCATTCTTCCATTCATATGCATAAAGACATTTGAGCTTTGTGCAACTGTTATGTATGTTTACGTACATACATATACACACATATGTAAGTGTACATGATTGTTTATGTATAAAATGTATTTGTTTGTAAATACTGAACAACAACATTACCATAAAGTTGGTAATGTTGGTTTTACAAATAATTTCCTATGAAAATTGCCTTTTATTCAAAAGACTTTTATGTACACACACTTAACATATATTCAGAAACGCACAAATACAAATATCAATATAATATGTACCATAAACATACACTTTACTTACAGTTCTGGCGTAAATCAAAAATAGTTTTTTGATAACTTTTTTGGAAATTTTTTCTCAATGTATATATATATTTTTATTAATTATGCACATAAAATATCAATTATAATTATATAAGTGCCAACAAGAACTTATGACCAACATATAAAATATTTACCTTAAAATGGAAGTTTTAATTTTTTTTAAACATGTATATAATACCACAAGTTTAAGTGAAAAAATATTAAAAATTTAAAAATATTATATACTAGTAAAATTTAAATATTATTATTACTCTACCTATTTTAGACATATTATATTATTTTAAATTTTATACTTAAACCTTTTAAATTTCTATATTCACTAAAAAGGATATATGACGAATGAAAGATAAACTTTTTCAATATTTTCAGTAGCTATATCAAAATACACGAGCTTTTACGTACCCTATTATCTTCCTTTCTTGCTGTTCATATATTTTATATATTTAATTACACATACAAAACAGTACTTAAAAAAATATCTAAGTGCTATAAAAGGATATATGACCAACACTTAAGATATGTGTATTGAGATACACCTTTAAGCTTTATTTAAATGTACATACCAAACCACAAACTGTAACGTAAAAAATTTCAAAGTTTTAAGTCCTTGCATCATGAAAAATTAAAAAATAATATATATATTAGTTAAACTTGGATTTAATTATTCTATTTATCTTAGACATATTATGCAATAATAAATAGATGCTCAACAATTTTAAATTAGTAAAAAAGTAAAAAAATAATTAAATGTCATAAAAGGATATATGACAAAGATTTTCGATATTTGTATTGAAATACACCTATAAGCTTTATTTAAATGTACATACCAAACCACAAATTGTAACGAAAAAAATTTAAAAGTTTTAAGTCCTTGCATCATAAAAAATTAAAAAATAAATTATATATTGGTTAAACTTGGATTTAATTATTCTATTTATCTTAGACATATTATACCATAATAAATTGAAGCTCAAAAATTTTAAATTAGTAACTTTACTTAAAAGGATATTTGGCGAACTTTACTACTAATTGAATTATTTAAAATATTAAAATATTTTAAGAAACTATAACAAAATATACGAGTTTTTACGTTACCCTTTTGTCTTTTCTCTTGCTGTTCATATATTTTATATTTTTAATTATACACTTAAAACAGTAGTTTAAACAAAAAAAATTTAAATCCCATAAAAGGATATATGACGAACATTTTAGATATTTGTATTAAAATACACCTTTAAACTTTATTTAAATGCGCACACAAAACCACAAGTTGTAATGAAAAATAATTTAAAAAATTTGATGTCCTTGCGTCATAAAAAGTAATGAAAATTTCAAAAACAAATTATATATTGGTAAAATTTAAATTTAATTATTCTATTAATTTTAGAAATTTTATACAATTATGAATTGAAACTCAAAACTTTTAAATATGTATGTTTACTAAAAAGGATATATGACGAACTTTAATACTTATTGTATGATTTTAAATATTTCAATATCTTATGAAACTATATAAAAATACACGAGTTTTTATGTAACACATTTAGGCTTTTGCTATCCTTATTGTTGAAATAGGAGCACAAATATTTTACAATTAAAAAATTCATAATATTTAAATTTCCTTAATTTTGTTTTACATTACATTTATGAAGTTTAAACATTTTTTGTTACTTTTTATAATAAATATATAAGTTTTGTTGTAAAACGCATATTTTTGTAACATATCTAAAAAGATTTTATGGATTTTCATTACCAACGACTTCAATGTTATATTCTATGTTCAGATGTCATTTATACCAATATTGAAAATCTACGGACTTCGAATTTCAATTGCATAAAACAAAATGTTTTATATTAATTATTTATTTATTATTTATTTACTCCATTTTATACTACTGTGGGTATGAACTACATAAATTTGCTAGAAATAAAATATAATCCTTCATGACATTCTAAACTTTATATGCAAGAACTGCTGGTAATAATAGTTTAATTATTTCATATATATATATTTTTTGCCAAACGAGATCTGTCTTAACAGTTTCTGAAACAACTTTTAGTTTAAAATTAAATTTCAACAAAGGAATTTTTTATTTTTTTATTTTTAAGTTTTATAAACTTGTTTTAAGCAAATAAACTTGTTACATTTTTTTGTGTTAAACAAGATATTTTGCTTTACACCACTTTTTTAATTAATTTTATATTTTGCTGTCTGACTACGTATAAAGAGAACTTTTAACCTCACGGTTCTCTATATACTAATGTATGCGTGTGTATGTGTACTTTACTTTATGCACATAATTGCTTATGTTTGTGGTAATTGTTATTGTAAAGTTTAGGCTCTTAGTTCAATAAACAAATACTTACGTACTCTTTTAGGTTTTTAAAGTGTTTTAATGCAAAATCTATCTAAATTATATAAAATTATATTATATCGATTATTATGGATGGATTTGTCAAATGTATTTTATTGCATTCTAAACGAAATTATGAAATTATAAATGTTTGTGAATACTTGATATGAAATAACAAATAATACATAATAAGTACGTATAAATGTATAAATGTATAAATATAAATGCATTAAAATACATTTATGTAAAGCGTTATGTATACATTATTGACAGACGTATGAGTGACTATTTATAATTAGAAATTTTGAATAAACTTTGACTACAGTGAAAGGCATTTTAAAAATAAATTAATAGTACTACTGAAACTTTTAAAGATATTTAACATAATTTTGTATAATAAAGAAAATTAATGATGAATAAAGGATGTTTAAATGATGTGATGGATAGAAAACAAGGAAAACCATAGAGGACCCAAGTGAACTATGCTTATAGGCACCTGTTATCTAAACCAATGTAAAAATAATCTCAGTTTTTAGTTCCTCTTTTTTCAACTTCACTTTACTAACATTAAGCAAACTACCAGTTGCAAAAGTTTACTATGTCAACATAAACGATTTTGCATAAAATTATATAAATAAATAAAATTTTATTGTTTAGCTTTGACAAAGGATTCTTTTAATATTAATTTATTATTAATGCACAAGCAAACAAATAGAACCATGATTTAATAAACAATAATATGTATATTAAAATAAGGTTTAAGTATATATAAAAGTACGTTTTAAATTAAAACAGCCTTATAAGCCTGTCGTATATCCTATTTTTAGCAAGAATCAAACGTTTTGATTATTTGAATTTTAAATAAAAAAACAAAGTTATTTTATTTTTAAGATAAGAAAATTAAATTGTTTTAAACCAAGCCCTTGGCAATGCTCTAAGTTTAGCTCCTTGTAACATAATAAGCTAGACTGCAGCCTAGACTATAGAATAGCCTACTGCTTAGACCAAAAAATAAGTTGCTGGCTAGACTTAGGGATAGGATACTGCCTATTGAATAAGCCACTAGCAGTTTTAATATACAAAATGTATTCGGGTATGAGGGAGTATGTCATTACTGCCGAAGTACCCCAAGGTTTGGTTCTTCGTTCGTTTTTATGAAACTAAATAAATAACGGTTTCCATAATCAGAAATTATAAGATGGGGCAAAACTAGTAGGATATCCCTTTGATGTAGGGCTGATTGTATTTTCGAATAGTAAAAAAATTGAAAAATTAGTCGATGCGGTAGATGGCTTTTAAAAAATTGTCTCATACTTGCAGCTGATAAGACCGAAATAATACTAATACAGATCAAAGAGCGTATAAAAAATCTAAAATCATAGTACAAGATAACAAAGTGGCTTTTAGACACAGACCTAGGTTTGTAATTTGCTGACAAATTAAACTTACACAACCACTCAGAGAAGTAACAGCAAACATGCTAGCTAATTTTAAGCCAAACTGCATGGGTATAAAATCCACAACGAGAAGATTAATAAATAGCGTACTACACTCGCAAAATTTTTATGCCACTCCTGCGTTTGCTGTAGCAATTAACAGAAGTTACGTGGTGACTCAACTAATGAAATCTGAACGAATTAGTGTTTGATTTTCGGTACATAGGTGAGGTACATATAGTACCTTTTAAAACTGTATAGAACTTTCGTGAGTTTTGCCAATAGATCTCATGGTAAAATAACGAGAACAAATCTTTAACTTGACCAGATCAGATATCAATGAACATGGTAGACAAATCTCAATCGATGTAGGGCAGCAACGATAATGATAACTACATGTCGAAGGGCCTTTTAATAAATACCGAATGTTAAGGTTTACCTATTTAGATTTTAATTAAAAGGGTATAGTAGCTTTAAAATTAAGGATGCTGAACATATTCTTATCCTTTGCCCAAATGGGATTGTGAAAAGAACAAGCTTTATGAAAAACTTCTGTTATTTACACCTGATAACTTGATAAGTAAAATTCTAAGATCATGAGTCTTTAAATAGGTCATATAATAAATGCGAAGGTTAATAGAAATACGAAAGCCTAATCTCTTGGCGGAGTCGGTACACAGAATTCTGGAGTCTAGAGGACGCATAGTTGAAATCATACTAAACCATCCATCCTGACAAAATCCATCAGAGGTACCGGGATGGATTGAGACCATATCGTAAGGCCACTACCAGTTAGCGTATTAGCACTACGATCATTAAAAAAAGATTATCGAGTGGATTATAGGTTAGACTTTATATAGACTAAAGTTTTATCATAAATCATTATCATTCAGTGAAATTATATCCAATAGCAGCTCTGAGGAGTATAGACTCAACGATGGAGGAAGTTAAAGTTAGTAAAATTCCGACATAAACTTGAGATCAAGGATCTTCTGATATAGACTAGAACAAAGGCTATACTAAAGATTACTCACTAAATACACTATAAACAAGGCTATAAAATAGACTAGACTACAGAATATTTCATAACAGGATATGTCCTCATTATCAATAAGCAGTTTATAAAGCAGCAAACGTAATTAGGGGAAGATAAATCTATGTGACAGAAATTCCATGCATTAATATTAAAGCAGGATTACTACCGATACTCACAATTTAGATGCTTTCAAAAATAGAATTCGTTAAGCCAAAATATGATAAGAAGTTGGAAAGTATCCTCAAATATCATTCTCATTTCTCATTCTTCCTAAAAATATATGACGAAATTGCAAACATGCTGAACTAGTAACGACTTTAAGCTAAATTTTTAAAGTCACCAGACTTGCAAAAGCTGATTCTGCTTTTTTTCAACAAATCCTGCCCTGTATTTATACAGTACACCAATGAGTATAAAACAGCAGATGATAATTCTTTTAGATGATTGCATTTAATTGCATTTATTAATATAAAAATAAATAGAACTAAAGGATTATATCTGTGGCAAAAAAGGGTTATATTCTTAAGTCGACATAACCTAAAATTGAAATAATAACGCTATTGCAATCTCGAAATTTAAAACTACCCTCTTTGGACAAAATTTACTGGAAATTAAAGCATAATTATCTAATCTAATTATCTATATTATTTGAACGAACTATATCATTTGGAAAAACTTATTTTAACTTATAATTTAACCAAATACACGAAACCTGATATCCTTTTCAATAAATAAAGCGCACCATTCAGAAATCAAACTTTATTTTAAAAGAAATAAATTTATAAAAATCCACTTAAAAATTAAGAAGTGCTTTCCTTAAAAACTATAAAATCAGGCATAAGATGTTTTTTTTTTTATTACCACAAATACATAAAAAGGTCTACAATATGTTCTTAAATATCTCCAGAAAACTGTGTTGTAGTAAATGTTTTTATTTCGGCTGTACTTCGTAGAATATGCGAAGTAGAGTTGTCCGTCGGTATTAGCTAATCACTCCATTGAAATTGTTAAGTAAATAGAAAGGAACTGGAAAACATGTTATTTATGTACACAACCTATAGTTTTTCATTGTGTAACTCATAAAGAATATTAATTTCTTTTGATTTTAACCAAATAATATCACTCATACGCCCTTAGTTTCCAGTTAATGTTTTACAAACATTTTTATGCTTTGGCGGCATTTTTCTGTGTGTGTTTGTTTGTATTTGTGCAGCCTTTACAAATTACACTTTTTAATCACAACTAGATTTTCATGCTCATTTAAAGCTGGCATTTTATTAACAAACCAATTGGCCTAATTTAGTTGGGTGTTTTTTTTAAGTTTCTCTTTGGGACACACACAACACAACCTCATTTTTCAAAAAAAAATTTCTTTGCACTTTTTTGCTTGTTTCCACGACAACATCAGCAGCAAGCAAAAAATAAAAGACTTTTGCGCGAAAAAAAACCGACAAAATAATACAAATATAAAAAAAACTTGTGCTGCCACTAAATGTCAGAAAAAAAAAGAAAAAGTCCAACAAGTAAACAAAAACAAACCACTACATGAATACATACACACACACACTCATGTACCTATTATAGCAACACAAAAAAGGCCTTTTCAATTAAAACAAACAGAAAACTAAAGAAAAAAGTTAAAAAAATAAGGTGAAGCATATAATAAAAAGGTAACCTTTATTGGGAGGAAAAATAAAACTACAAAATAGTTTTTCGTTCACATCCACATAAAACTGCATGCTTATGTGTGTGTGTGTACGTGCGCGTGCATGGGTGTTAAAGAGAGTATGTGTTTTTGTATATTTGCTTTGCTTTTTTGCATCAGTTCGGTTAGTAAAAACATTTTCTGCACATTGAATGTCAAAGTGAAAGCTTTACAAAACAGAAAAATAACAAAAACTTTATACAAGTAGGCTTACAAACATATACACAAAAACGTATGTATTTATATTTAAAACTTTTACCTGGTGAAATTTTGTTTTTTCAATGTGTTTGGCGTTTGCTACTTTGTTGTTTTAATGTTTATAATTTTTTTTTTAATAATTTTAGCTCCACTTACTATAAAATAAGTGGAGAAAGAAAACAAAATTTTAACCAGGTTGATAATAGAGTAGATTAATTACTATAAGTTTTACCCCTGAGTGGATGTGAAAATCTCCCGCTGTAAAGGATTGTTGGTTTTACTCTGATTAAATTTTTAAAATGGCTTTATTAAGCAAGGCAGACAGATTAATTCAAGACTAAGATTTAGATAGAGTAGGTTTTGGACTTTCTGATGTTGTTATGTTAAAATAATTGCATTTAAAGCCATTTGATATAGTTATTATTGTTTGTCTAAATGTTCCTTATAAAAAACTAAAAAGTAATAAATTTTTAGTTTTAATAGTGTTCCCAGATTTTTAAAAAAAAATCTCTTGAAAACATTAAAACTATTTTTATTGATTTGAGAAAAAGAACTTAAAAAATTAAATCTAAAATGTTTTTAAATTAAAAAAAAATAATTTTCTCTCTTTATCCTTAAATATCTCCCAAATATAAAATATTTTAAAAATCTATGCAACACTGTCTCTACAACACCACAGCCATTATCACCATGGTTAAATTATGTTTAAAAAGAAACAGGTGAAAATTTGATACAGAAAACTAAAACAAAACTAACAACAGTAGCAACAAAAAACCATCGCAACACAACAAACCGCAAACTGTTTGGAATGTTTCAGGAAAAAGTAAAATTTTTTAGCCTAGATAAATACAGTTTACTCTTGATAAAGTGGCTTTATTTAAATCGAATATTTATTTGTACTGTATGAATTATTTAATTGTTCATCATTTCTTCTAATTTCATTTAATGGTTCTGTGTTTCGATTATTAAGGGAGGACCTCACCAAATCAGAGCTTAACAATTTTTTTAATGCTCAAGTCTAACACAATGATTTCTACACTGTATGAGAATTACGCACTTTATTCAGCTTTAAAGCAGTCACATGATACGAAGTGTATAATATCGCTACTATACATGAACATGAGTAGTGAATGTATTTAAATTTGACATATATTAGCAAGTCCGTCTGCACTATCGTAACTGTAACATTCTGGGGTTCATTGCACCACCCTCCCCAGTATCTTAAAAATTTAACTATTTAAATTTAATACACAAACAAAATTAACTCAGTTTATAGTTTTTCACCCCTTTCCAAACCCTTCCTCACCACAACAAAATCTTAAACATTTGCCCCCTCAAAAAAAGTATACCAACGTCAATGTCCCTCTGTTAGTTTTTTAGGATCAGAGTTTGCCAAAAAACAAACGCTGAGTAAATAAGAGCAAATGATTGAATAAATGAAACTTATAATGCCAACAGCTACAATAATAATAAAAACAATGACAAGTACATAACCAAAAATAATTGGCAGTTTTGTGTAACAAGGCGTTTTTTATTATGTGATAAGTAACCAGCGTTGCCACTATTGGTCTTTTCCGACCAAAATTGTCAGGTATTAATGGTCATGGTCGGATGGTCGGCTAAACGTTATTTTGGTCTGTTTAAGAAAATGTACCATATTCATTTTAAGCCATTTGAAATACTGGCCGCTATTAATTTTTTAGTTTTTGGCAATACTACTTTCTTCTCAGCGACGAAAACCAATCAAAAGCAAATGTTAAGCGTGTGTAAAAGACTATAAAAAATGCATAACAGCAAGAAAAACAAAATGATTTTTGTAGTTGTCTTCTCGCATTGGTTGTGTATGCCTTCATAATTGTAAAAGTTGATGTGTGTTAACTCGGTGTAAGCAAAGCAATTGTAACGGTTTTTTATTCATCTCGTAACAAAACGAAAATATAAAAATTTTAATTTAATTTAATCTAATTAAGAAATTTTTGTGGTTTTCAGGTTCCAAAATTTAATTCAAACTTTATTTTAAAAATATTTTGGTACATAGTATGCATATATGTATTTGTTATTTAATATTTAAAAAAATTGGTCGGTTTAAATGGATTTTGGTCGGTTTTATAGGCAAATTTGGTCGGATAGATAATTTTTGAGTGGTAACGCTGTAAGTAACAGAAAGAAAGTGAAACGAAATCAGGAAAGTTTTTGTTTTATAATATTTTGTTAAAAAAATGTTGACATCTAAACATACTTATTTGTAAAACGTTTTGAAGTCGGTAATTTTTTTTTTTTTTTATTTTTAAAATAAGTACTTAATCAATAATATGTTTAGCAAAAGGATATATGAACAACTTTTAAAATATTGGCAACATATATTGTAATGTAAATTCTAATAAGTCTAAACAAAAATTTACAGGTTGTTGTTTGAAAAGATTTTTAAAAATATTAATCCTTAACTCAAAAATTTAAAAAATTTAATAATCTTGGAAATATTACTTTTTATGTATTATATTATCTTTAAAAATTAAAACAAAAAACTTACTCTTTTGGCAGTAAAGGAAATACAGAAAATGTCCAAAATATTGACTATTAAAGAATTATTGGTATATTTTATCAAACTACGATGAAAAACAGAAGTTGTTGTTGCGAAATTTTTTTAAGAAATTGATTTAACAAATTTTAAAACTCTAGTTATAACTATTGCGAAATTATTTAAAATATATTTTAAAATTAATAATACTTATTATATTTATTAGTACAGCTCATAAGCATGCAAAAAAGCACAAGTTTTTGTAAAAAAAATTTCCTAGTTAGTGCTTTGTTAAGACATACATGGTACTAAGAAAATAATATATTTCGTTATATTCACTTTTCTTAAACAAATTTGTTAATATTTATTTTATTTATATAGAAAATAATACAATTACAAAAAAAAATTAAGTTGTAGCAAAAAAAGGATATATGACTAGCTATTGAAATCGTAATGCCACTCAATATGTTGATGTGGCTACTATTAATGCACTAAATAACACATATTGTTACGCAAAAATTCTTCAAAATATATGAATCCTGTATTCATAAAAAGGACCAAGAAAAATAAATTCTAACAAAATATAATTTTTTTTTTTAATAATTTCATTAATTTTTAATTATTTTATATATTTATACTCTAAAGTAGTATAAACTGAAAAAAGGATATACGAAAAACTCCTAAAATATTATTGCCACGAGAAATATTTTTATATTTTTTAAAACTACAATGCAACGCACAAGTTGTAGTAAAAATATTTTTTTTTTAAATTGTGAATTCTTAAGGTCTTAAATAGACTTATATATATAAAATATTTCTTTAAAATTAAAATTTTCCTTAAAAAATAATTTAAAAAGAATAAAATAAATCTCATATTTCTTGTTTTTAATGGTGAACTTAAAATTAATTATAAATAAAAATTTTTAAAAAATTATTATATTTATTTTTATATAGATAGGTAGGTAGATAATAATATATATATAATATATTTCGTTAAATTCTCTTTTCTTAACTAAATTTGTTAATATTAATTTTTCAATATACAAAATAATATAATTACACAAAAAAATTAAGTTGTAGCAGAAAAAGGATATATGACTAGCTATTGAAATATAAATGCCAGTAAACATGTTGGTATGGCTACTACTAATGCACTAACTTACACATATTGTTACGCAAAAATTCTTCAAAAAATATGAATCTTGGATTCATAAAAAGGACCAAGAAAAATAAATTCTAAAAAAAAAAAAAATTTTTTAATAATATTATTAATTTTTTATAATTTTGTATATTTATACTCTAAAATAAAAAAATATAGCATAGTAACTCAAAAAAGGATATATGAAAAATTCTTAAGACATTATTGCCACGAGAAATATTTTCATATTTTTTAAAACTACAATGAAAAGGACAAGTTGTAGTAAAACGATTTTTTTTAAATTGTGAATTATTAATGTCTTAAATAGACTAGTATATAAGATATTTCTTTAAAATTAAAATTTTTCTTAAAAAATAATTTAATAAGAATCAAATGAATACTGTTGTACTCACTCACTTGAGACCATCATATTGATCATGTGATACCTGAAGAGAATAGAAAGGAAGAAGAGAAAGAAAAGCAGACCATCAGTTCATAATCTCTGGCGGGAATTGAACCCGCAACCCCCAGATTAGCTCACACTGACTAGTCTACTTTATTTATATACCAACACAAAATAATCTCTCATTTACTCATAAAAGAATAGAATAATTAAATTGTTTTTTTGTTAAAAATAAATATAAAAAAATATTTTGAAAATAAAAAAAACGATATTTTCTTTAAAAATTTCCTTCGCTATATAACACATTTTTAAAAGATGTTTTTCAACATACAAAAAATTGCAACAAAAGTGTTTACCAGATCGAAAAGGCAGATAATTATTTATTTTAAAAAATATTTTTTGAGATTAAAATAATTGCAAGCAAAGTTTGTACCAGCTCTATTAGGCAGACATTTGTTGTTTATGCATAAACCTAATGTCAATCCAATACTAAGGTAAGCTATAGCTGATACTGCTGCCAGAGACAACTATATACCAACCAGCTCGTTAATTGATTCTAGCAACCACGTGATCTTAACGCACGTTAAATTCTTCTTGGCAAATAAATATTTTGACTAACAATTTTTTTAGCATGTTGCAAATTAATAGCAATTTTTTTTATAAGTCCCTTTAACTACAACTATAGTTCCTTCCGACTAGAAATTATTTTTTTTAATCGAGTCAAAGGAACATTAAAACAATCATAAACTACTTTCTTTTAAACTTTATTCAATAATGAGGCTGTCTCGAACCTCTTATTGATTGAAAGGGATACACAAATTGAGTCTTGCCCCTTCTAATAGACTTGACTATCAGCCTTCAGTTAACTTAAGGAACTTTTTTGTCGACTAGACGAAGTTCACTCAAATTCAGGCCTGTGGTTATTTAAAAAAAAATGTATTTAATCATAAAAAAAAATGTTTCTTATTTTTATTACTAAATATATATTTCTTTACGGTAAATTTTGAAATTTACATTGAAGACCAACAAAAGCCATCAACCATTAAGTTATGCAATTAATTAAAAATATACATATGCAGGATTATGAATAGAATGAAGACATTTCTTGCACTGAAACCAAATGATTATATATTTATAAAAATTTATCATATTTTTAAATAATAATATTTCTTCATTCACTCCCCTTTTTTTTTTGCAAAAAACATAAGCAATAAGCCAAATGACTTCGTAAGTTTATTTCCATTTATAATACTTTTCTTGTTTTTTTTTTGGGGGTGGTTTATTGCAACCAACCCCCTAAAAGTATAAAGCTAAAACCAGGCAATATGTAGAGGAAACAAAATAAACTTTTATTAATATGTTGCCATAAAGAGTAACACCCACACTTATGAAATAATTTTCTATGGTAATATTTAACAGAACAGTGAAACTATAAAACCAAAACATTTGAAAAATAATAATGTTTTTACTGCTAGTCAAAATAATAAAAGACCACTTAAATACTATATACCACAAAGTGATTAAAAATGGATGTGTGTCAGGCAGGCAGGCAGGCAGGCAAAAAAAATCATTAAATACACACATACATACTCATTTTCAATCAAAAAAAATTGCTTAGATTTTGTAGGAACCGGAAACTGTGTTGGCTTTTGTTTCATTTTGACTCGTGTAGGTGTGAGTTTCAGTTTTAGGGGAAAAAAAATAAAACAAATTGATGTTCTGTTTTTTTTCTATTTTCTATTCTTCCTTTTATTTTTTACATTTCGAATTATTATTATTATTTGTGTTTTTCCTTCTTAATATATATATAAACCAAAAAAATTTTGCTAGCTGTTTTCCTTTTGTTTTGGACTTTTAGCACAACCCACTTTTTTTGTAATATTTGCATTTTATTTTAAATAAATAGTCATACATTATTCTCTTTATACATTTTCGTGAACTATGAAAAGCAGAAGGCATGTAAAGTGTGTTAAAAGGTTTTTAAAAATACTAAATATTCTTAAGCAATCCTTATTTGAAATATCAGCTCTAGCAGTAAATAAAAACTAATTAGAATATGGACTTTCTTTCTTTATTCACTGGTATCTGGCAAGAAATCGAACTATAATGAGACGCATTTGATATATTTAATATGGTGGGATTAGGAAAACACTTTTCTTGATAAGTAATTTTTATTTAATCTTACAGCTTTCGTACAGGATATTATGCAAGCCATGTTTCTCTTCACGACTCTCTTTTATTTAATTATTTATTTATTTATTTATTTATTTATTTATTTACTTATTTATTTATTTATTTATTTATTTATTTATATATTTATTTATTAATTAAAAAAAAAACGTTTGGCTTCCTAATACAACAGGACAACATGCGAACGAAATTTTCATTCTTACAAATATATTGAAAACAACAACAAAAACTAAAAATTTGTTTTTGTTTTCAACGTATTTGTACGAATGAAAATTTCGGTTGGGTTTTTTTTTTTTTTTGACATCGTTAAATAGGCAGCATAGTTTTAATCCAAAAGCAGAGATGTACAAAAATAGAATTTCACATATTAAGGTAAACAAATTTAGTTAACAAAGTTGTGTGAAAAAAGTCACATTAATGTAAGTTTGATAGTATTTGATAAGCGAATGCCTTAACCTATTTGCGTTGCTAGTAATAGTTTGCAAGTTTAAGGTAAGTTGACTCCAGAGACGGATAGTGTGTATGAAAAACTGTCTCTCAGAGGATGTATCACGATGCCTAATTTGTACGATGCTATTTCCTCTAGCTGATCTAGCAAATTTTAAACGAACGTAAGAGTATTCTGGTTGTTTCGTAGTTATAATTATGTGCAGAAAAACAACATTTTTTTTATTTTACATAAATATCAAAACTAATTGTGTAAATATGACAGGAGAACGGTAAAATATGATCAAATATTTTATTAAAGCCATAAATGTAACATATAACATTGTTGAATGGTGTTTTTAGTTTCTTAAAATCCTTCGAATTACAACCAGAAAAAATCTCACATGAATTTAAAAGAGTTGGTAACAAAAATGTCTTTTCTAGCAGCTGCCTTATTTTCTGAGCTGTGAAATACTGCGTGATCTATAGACTGCGTAGCACTCTGTAAACCCCGCCCTAAATGCTTGGTTTATAAGGTTTAACCAGGTCCGAGTACTGTTAAAAACCACACCAAGATTTTTGACCGAATTTACAATTTCAATTGTTGTACCACCAAAGAAAACGTTAAACTCGAAGTTAGATTTAATAGATTTTTTGTGAATTCCCAGCAAAAAAATCTATGACAAAAAAGTGAATTTGCAGGGGTTCATCTGGTAACGAAGTGATTAAATTTAGGTATAAACAACAATAATTTTAACATTAGCGTGTCATTGAAGATCATGTATTTACATTAATACTTTAATAAACAGCACTCTATTTTAACTAGTGCACAGAACTCATGCATAAATGGCGAAGAGCATCAGCTCTTTTATGAGTTAATTTTGTTTGTTAACATGAATTGTATAAAAAATTCTGCATGATGTTGCACTCATTTTTAAGCACATCACTAATGTCAAATTACTTCGCATAAAGGGAGTAATTTAGAATTATTACTTTTACACAATTAATTAAGAAGTTTTAAACTGTAATTCGCTTTCACTGCTTCCAACTATTTTTTGCTGGGTTATAATGCCTTTTGACTTTTTATTGTTTAGGCACAATACATTTGCCGACGCCCAAAGAAAAACTTTCTTTAGGTCAGAATTTAGTTCTGACATTTTAGAGCAAATGGAAGCAGCAGTGCTTCTATGGTAAAGCTGAATATCATCTGCAGATATCTGGACACAGGAATGATCTAGTTGTATTGATATTTCATTGGCGTAAATGGAGTACAATAATGGTTTAAGTATGGAGCCTGGCGAAACACCTCTTGCAACCTGTAAAGGAATCGAAACAACTCCATTGCTTGATAATTGATATTTGTTAAATAATAGCCAGACTTAAGAATTTTAAAAAAGTCCAGGCTTGCCTCCTATGATGGTGGTATTTCGCTTCATATTCATAAACTTAGTCAGAGTTATTCTTAAATATTAGTAATTTTTTTTATCTTGTTTTTGCTGTAACAGATTTTGCTTAAATAGACTAAAACAACGTCAAGTTAATTAAAACCACTTGAAAAATAACTCAATGTATCTAATAAAAAATTTTATAGACATTTCCAGATCAATTAGATTCTGCCCTCTAAAAATCCGGACATTGTTATAAAGCAGTTGTATTATACACAGGTAACAAACACTTGGAATTTATAAAATAAATAATCTACTACCAACCTTAAAATTTTCTCTCTCCTTCGTTGTCAAAATTTTTTTTATATGTGTTTAACAATTTATTTGCTGGTTTAAAATAAATGTTTTAGCATTTTTCATTTGCATATCTTTTTTCCAGATTTTTCCTTTAACTTTATGTTATTGAAATATTTGTAAAACAAAACAAAAAGCTAGCAGAGCAAAATACCTTAACACCCCTTTAAATATTATCAGAAAAAAGGACTTGATAAATTACAAAACCTCTTTTATGTTTTCGGAAATAATAAATGTTATAAGAAATTTATGTAAAATAATTTTTAAAAATATTTTCCACCCACATTTAAATTGTGTAGGGAAAAAGGGAAAAAATGTCTTGGCTTTTAAATATATTTTAAAGTATTGCCAATTTTAAGGATATATTTGTAGACACTAATTTAAATAATGGCAAATTATTTGAGGCAGCATATTTAGTACCAAATGTTAATAGATATTTGTTTAGTAATCTGGTAAACACATAACTTTGAGAATACATTAAAATAGATTAAACAAATAAATAAAGCCCGATATGACGAAAAAGCGAGTTCTGTTAAAAACAAAACCATTAACACACCTCTAGAGTACGTAGGCATTTAGTCCTAAAATTTAAAAAAAAAGTTAAAACAAGCAGTTAAATTTATTAAATAAACTACGGAACTGTTGAAACCTCTAAAAGAAATAAGGCAAATATGTAAAAGGATGGTTCTCAAATTACAACCAATGTAGAAGCAGGCACAAATAAATTATAGAAAATTATTTAAATATTTTTTAAGTAATTTTTATTTTTATTTATTTTTATTTAAATATTTTTTAAATAATTTTTATAAGAAATTTTATATTCATTATTAAAACAATTAGCTATTACAGTTGTTGTACATAAACAGTTATAATTGCATATGTGAAAAAATAGGTGTGTTCGCGCTTGTATATAAATGTAAATATTACGAGTAATAATATAATATTAAAAATTATAACGAAATTTGTATACGAAAAAAAAAACACAATTTCGATTCATATTTTATTCAAAATATATGCATGAGTGCTTATGTTTTTCTTTTTTAACTCTATAAATATTAACACACACACATATATCAACTATTAACACACACAAACACCTGTCTGAACTCGTACACATGTCTGCAACTAATTGATTATATTTACAGCTGTTATGTATGCATGTGTTCAAATAGAATAAAAACAACTTGAAATTATTATTGCATGTTTATAGATTTTTTGTACGATTTGTTTTAAATTTATGTTGTATTAACTTTCTTTTTAATAGCGTAGTTTTCAACATACATGTGGACGCGACCATGTGGAAAATTTCTCTTGGTTTACAAACATATGAAATATTTATTCAAGGCATAAAAATCCTGCATATAAATGAAAAAGAACAACAAAAACTTAAAACTAATTTGGAAATAAAAGCTAAGAATATCTTTTTTTCTATTTTTATTTTAAAATTCCAACTGCGTGTTTTAACTGCTAATAAATATTAATTTAAATGTGAATAATTTTAAAATTTTTATTGTGTGTTTCTTTAAGGACTTCCTTATCTTATGGTATAGATATCACTTACATGGTATTGATTTAATCATTTTATATACGTATTCTTTTCTAAGTTTATTAAAAAAATAATAACAAATGTTCACATAATTACAGACAATACAACAAACCAAAAATTATAGCTTATTTATCTTAAAGGGTGGCAGAATGCGATTAAATAAAACAAGTTGTGTGTGAGGTAGAAATGAAAAATTGGAAAGGCTCCTGCATGACATTATGTATGTAAATATGTTATCATTTCGATGATCGGAACTGGTTTGCGCAATGTCACAACGTAAGAGTGAAATTTTAATGACTTTGATTCACTGTTCCAACTGAGTATCCTATATTGACAATATCGTTTTCAGTGGCAGTCGACTATATAGAGCTTGATTGCTACTCAAAAATACACTCACACTAAGATATCTGAGTTCAATTAAAAATATAAAAAATGTGCGTAAGAGTTGCACCTCCAGATTGTGCAATATATACTGCAGTAAGGATTGCTAAAATCCCGAAATCTTACAAAGGCATAACAAGTGCTTAATTCATTCAAAAAATAATCATTTACACTTAAAAAAGATTTTAAAAAAATCTGTGTCTTAACATTAAACACGTTTTTACTTTATACAATATTTTTCTCGATCTCGTAAGGTATATATTTTCTAAGATCCTAAGACTAGGGGACTTAATTAAGCAATGTCATTAACAGGAACTGCTGACTTGTCGCTATAAACCAATGACTTAAGCAGCCCCTTGAAAAGTAATCTAAGAGCGGTATTTTGCACAAATAGGAGGGCCAGTAAACAGGACTACTTCGTTAAATAAATCTAATAAAAAAAGTTATAAATAGACAATAGAAATCATTTGATTGTTAAGCACGCTGCATAGCAAGTTGCGCCATCTTGTAGGAAACAAATGTCGTTAATGTTAAGCTGTTTAAGTTTTAAAAACAAAAATTTTCTCAGCATGGTTTAATAGAGCTCGCCATTCACCCTAACGGCAGCTACTTTCTCATTTCGAAAGATATCAGGACCAATAAAACTGCCGGCATGTAAACCGCACCAAAAAATCCATTTTAGTTGCTGTAATTGTGTTTCATTAACATCTTGAAGATTGTCCTCGCTGCAAATATAACAATTTTGCTTGATGACGTAGACATTTAATTGCATGTATGAGCTTCATCACAAAACACATAGAATGGACGACGTGTTTTCTGTCCTGCGCGAACAGATCTATTTTGTTTAAATGTAAGTCCCAAAATTTTGAAATTCTCGATGACTTGTATATTTTATTGAACAGAAATTTCAAAGTTTAACATTGTCAATTATCAAGCCATATTTATCGATATTGGAGGTTTTCTTGAAGCCTAAGAAAACTTCCCTTACTACCGCATTCGTACTAATTTTTTATAATTTATAGAAAGTAAATGACAAAACTTTAATATAAGACCTTGATATATTTAAAAATAATTATTCATGTTTGGAAAGGAGTTTTAGTACAAAATTAATTTAAAAAAAGTATATAAAGGTCATTAACGTGGGCGTTTAGAAACACCCAGATACCGCTGGAGCACATCAAAATGCTGAAAGTGACCAAGAGGCTACATCACACGCTTATATTGGATGGATTCAAACATATTCAAGATATTACTGATGACTGTTTTCAGAACGGAAGAGCAGGGGCTGGATTTCATTTAATTGAGTTGCACTTGTTCTATTTCTTGAGTCTGGGATAGTACGTGTCTATATACGAGGCAGATATGCTAGAAGTGCTACACATATTGGACCACCAGCATCAATGCGCTTGATAACCAGTTCATTATTAGGATCTTATAATGGGTGAAATCACCAAACCTGAAAAAGTAAATGGAGACAACCATGTGTACACAGACACATGGTGCTCAGAGAGCCCTTTAGCAGGAAAGCAGTTAAGGTACTTGGATATGGTTGAAGGTCCCTGGGCTGAATGACTGATCTGGCCACAGGGCATGGTTATTTCAAATGTCATCTGCACAAGATTAATGTTGAGGAGGATGTTGTTTGTAGAATATGTGTTGAGACTGCTAAGACGGCTGCGCATAAAGTATGCGAGTTTTCAGCGTGGGATATGTTCTTGTAATCACTGAGGAATGAAGGAGGTAGAAAAAGGACCGGTATATGGAAGATGTCTGCTTCAATACCTCCCGTATATGTATAAGGCTAAAAAAATTGTCTTGCTGCAGGCTCTTCTTAAGAAGCATGACCTTTAAAATATACAAAACCTTCTATAATCGTATGTAAAAAATCAAGAGGAGGTAGTATTATTTTAGCTTACAATGACATGCCTATTTATGTTAAATTAATAATAATTAAAAAATATAGGAAAACCTTTCTTATAAGTTATTTAATTAAGAGTTTTTTATTTTCTTCCAGATATACACCCTTTATGCATTTAATTTTCTTAAAAGCCTGATAAATGTTTTTTTAAGGAAAGAAATAAATAACATACACTCCTCTTTTGCAAATCTTAGTATTAATTAGAATTGTAAAAATTACAACAACAACAACTGCAACAAAATAATAAAAATAATAACTCTTGAGAAGATGTTGAAACATTAAACGAACCAAAAAAATTCTCCTTCATCTTAATACTCGTACAAAGTTGTAAAAGTTACAATTTAAATTAAAATGAAACAATTAATCAACATAAAATGTATACAATAATATACAACACCAATACACACACAGCCAAACACTTATACTTGTTTCCGAAGACAACATACATAGCCTTACACATATACATACATATATTCGTACAAACATGAAGATACATATTTAGAAGAACTGTTACAATAAACTTAAATTGTAAAAACTACTTTAATACACAACTACAAACAGAAAACATCACTTACACACTAGTGACTTAAAATAATAAGAACAACTTAGAGCCAAAGAGTTACAGAGAAGATGAAAAACGTCAGTAAGTTAGCGCTGTGTAGAGAGGAAAACAAAATTACACCACCACATGTCTGCAGTTAACAGTTTAAAAAAATGAATTTAAAAGAAGCAACACAAAACAAAAGGACATAAAAGCAGACTGCTTGCTGTCGGTATGCGTATAACGGACAGGGATTTATTTAAAGTCGTCTATTTTAACTTAATAAAATACCATGACATGACACTAAAATATAAAAAAAAAATTATATATAAACAAACTATCACACACATGTTAAAGTGCATTTATATGAAATCTTACATGTAGATGTTTGTATTCCTGATTACATGTAACGTAATGTTAACTTAAGTTTATCTTAAGTCATTCTCTACCACGAAAACAACATAAAAAGACAGTTTAATGCCTTGAAATACACATTCAAAAAGGTAGATTTTCTTATTTTATTTAACATCTTGAGCAAAAAGAATTATAAATGTTACTTTTGTAGTTGTTGCTGTTGTTTTGTAAATACATCTGTATGTACGTTGATAAATAGATTTTAACAAAATTAAAATGTGCATCAAGGCGTATGAGTGACAAAAAATTCTTATTTGTAAGATTTAAACATAGTAATTTACACCAACTAGACTACTTCAGGGGCTTAACTTTATTTCTTTCTTTTTCGTAACTTCAGGGGTTGTTTTGATTTACACTTAAGTTAACTAGTATGCAAGCAAACATATTTATCTTAATATTCTTAACAAGTTTACGCAAATAATGGCAGGAAAGTTAAAGGAAAAAATGTAATCAAGAAAATTACACACAAAAATTTAGCAAATATTATCTTAATAACCAAAATATTTACAAGAATCGAAAATATTGAAAAAAAATATATTTTCAAATATATATTTTAAGTTAATCTTAAGTAAGAGTGTCTCAGTGAAAATAACTTTTTTACAAGAACACTTTTTTGTTCAAACAGTTATAATTTTTGTATCAGATTGTAGAGATTGGAAACACTGGATGCTTAACTAGAAGTGGCTACTCTTTTTAGCACCTCTGTATGTTTCAACAAGGACGAGTATTGATATAGTTGTAACCAAGGCATATTCATACAGGTATATGCAATGGCGAATTAATACAACAAAGCAACTTTTAAGGCCAATTCGTATATCAGGGATGGAAAAGTTGTTATGTTAGGTTTAATTTAATAAAATTTAATTAAAAAAGGAATATATATTTGTGAAACACATTAAAAATTATGCAGAAGCAACAAATATACACACATTTGGTAAAATTCTTATCAAAAAAATACACTTAAGTTAATTGTTTAATAACGAAGGCAAAATCACATTTTCCTTCCCTGCATTATTAAAAAAAATCAAGGCAAATTCAACCAATTTTGACAAAAATTTCAGCTGGGCTGATAATTTCACCTGTATGAATTCGCCTTGGTTGTAACAAACGAAATGCCTTCGGACGAATTGTGACGAAGCAATGAAAATTTTTAAAACGAGAGGCAGAATATATGTGGTCGACGAAGCACAAAAGCGTTACTTTAACTTAAGACAACAAATGTTTAGGTTAGGTTAGGTAGAACAGGCAGCTGTTGTGCAGCTCACTTGGGTCTATTTTATTGATCCCATTTTGATACCTGAATTGAAAAGTAAGAATAGAATAGAAAAGAGAGAAGAGAAGCAGACAACACCAGAGTCTGTGGCGGGAATCGAACCCGCAACCCCCAAACTAGCAGACCAGCACACTACTGACTAGTCCACTGGGTCGCCCCAATAAATGTTTAATTCACTAAATTAAACTAAACGTGTGTCTGATTTTATAAAGCTACATGTTCGATAAAGCTTGATAACAATACCCGTCAAATAGTTCCTATGGCTCTGGTGACGTCTGTAATAAATTTCTTAATTTTTTTTTTTTAATTTTATGATCAGGATTCATATTTTTCCTGCTTTGACTTTCGTTTAGAATACACGTTTGATGTGTGATAAACTTAGCAACCTTCAAATAGCCAACACTTCCAATCGTTTACTTAGCAATTGTCTTGCAAAAATATTTTCAGTATTTTACTTTAATATTAAAAATTAAATACAAAACTTGTTTTTATTTACTGCATAATTAATTATTCATATTTGAGTTATTCTTAATACCAGACAATAAATAACACCATCAAAAATCCTTTTACTTATTTCTTCTGTCATTCATAAATATTTTATTCATTTCGTTTGTATTCTTAACTGACTCTGCAACATTTAAAGCTGTTACTTGTCTCAAAGCTAGTTACTGGGCTTAGCCAGAATCGTATAAAATTTAAAAAAAAAACTGTTTTATCTTGGTTCTCTCTTTTTTTTTTGGATTGTTATAAATTCCTTTTTACTATTTGCATTTATGAATATTTATGCAAATGTGTTAATGGATCGGCCATAATGAAAACCAATACTCACACACACATACACACTTTCATACACTCACTCACTCACTCACTTATATAATTACAGCAAACACACCTCTGAGTGTAAGCATGCAAGCTGGCGTTTGTATTTGTGTGCGAACACAAAATTTACATGTTTTTTGTTGAGGGTAAATTAAGTCATAAGGTGCTGTGTGACAAACCTTTTAAAACACACTTGGGACAATAGACAATTACATATGTATATTACTCGTTTGATACAAAAGGGTAATGCAAATGGGTGGTGGTGTTTTTTTTTTTTTGTTCTTTAAAAAAGTTAATTTATTACAAAAAAATAAAAATCGCAAAATTTCACTTTATGTTAATAATTTCTACTACAGGGGAGTTTTTTTAACTTTTAAGAAACTATGTTTTAACATATTTTATGCAACTTGATTTTTGGGATAATAATATTTTTAATACTTTTGTAGACCAGTTGAACTTCCAATGTATTGGTCTTGAGGACACTGTTTAAGGATTTTTAGTGATTAAGTCCAGTGTTTTCAGCTTAGCACTTAGATTAGCGTTTAGCTTAGTGTTACTAAACTATGTTTATTTTGGATAGTCGATATATAAATCATATCTTAATAGGGCTGTCACCACAAATGCTCTTCCATCTGGATGAAAGTGTGGGAAAGTTATTTTTAAGGAAAATAGGGCAGTCACAATTTGTTCTTACTTCTCTTATATAAACAAATTTCCAAACACACTTTCAATAACAATCTACTAACAGACAGACTTTAGCATATCTACTTACTCTTTAGCCTCAGCTGAAGTTAATGAAAAGAACCGTAGTAATTTAGATGGGAATAAGCAAACTTTCTTGATTTAACTGGACCAGTCAAAGGATTCTGATACTGTTGAACACCATTGGATCAATTCTCGCTCTGTGAAACTGTGAAATGGAAACTTTTTGTGTGTCATATCATATGGTGTCCCAAAACTTTTACTATACAAAAACTTTTCATATAACAGTTTCGCAAAACATAAATTGGGGCCCCACTACTAACTTGTTTTAACGATAATCGTATTGTCAAAAAAAAAAAACAACACCACAGATGTTGATTAAGAAACTATCAAACGGTCTGAAAAGGCGAAGTGGTCTAGGTTTTTTCATCATATCTTGGTTGTTTATAGATTTTTCTGATTTTCAATACCGATCTGTTCCCAAACATTTCTGATATTTTGGTACCTTACAGGGGCCTTGAAAATGTCTGGGGCTTTTAAAAGTTGTATAGGTTAAAGCACACGGACAGACGGACAGTGCTTTATTGACTCCCCTATTCATAAGCTTTCAGAAAATATATACTTTATGGGGTCGGAAATAAAAATTGTAGAAATTTCACACGGAATGACAAACCTATATATTTACCATTTCACTCACTGTCATTCACTTTGTCATTAAGAAATAATAGCCTCCAAACTTTTATATTTCTAAAAAGTGCTTCTTTAATCGGTTTAATATATCAGCAATTTACCTTTAGAACTAGCATCCCTGTAATATACAACTCAACAACAATGCAATACTACTCAAACAAATTTAATTTAATTACTTATGACCAAAACGTTAAGGATCTATAAATAAGTTTGATTTTAAGTTTATTTAAAAAAAATTTTATAAAACTTTACATAATAACTTTTGTTATTCTAACGCTGTAATCAATAAGATCTTGTTGTATTGAAAAGCACATAATTATTACCTCTTACTGGGAATACCCTTTAGCATATTTACTCTTTACTACACTATTTTACTTCTATTTAACTGCTTGTTTGCTCATGTGTGCTTCGGTACAGAAATGGACTTGTAAATGCTTATGCTCTGCTTTTACAGTACCCAAATGTTGGCAAACATATTTGTACAGGTTCAATTGAGCCGTTACAGACGTTAGTCCTTTTTTGCAATCTCCCAACCTCATACTTTTCAGACAACTTTTTCAATTTACATATGCATATTTATAATGTTTTACACCTCTCCTATTTTACCTACGAACATACAATCGCACATCAATAAGTACGATATACATACATATGTATGTAGATCATGTATGTTTGTGACTTTCAGAATTCATTATTTGTGTGAGTTATTTTATCATCATCTGTGTTTTGGTGTAAAAATTTCCAGCAGACAAAGAGAATTTTAAATTAATCAAAAATTTTTTTTTAAGTGTGTCTATCTATATCTTTTGAAACTTTATATTTTATTGATAAAAAGGAGAGTGTGTTTTTGTGTTTTTAATTTGAAACCAAAAAGGGGAAAGAGCATGTGGATTAAGTCCGTGTAACTGTTGGCAACAAATCTGTTTGTTAATATTTGTTAGGTAAAGTATCATGCTTTATATCTCCATGGATTGACAGTTAATATCTGTATTCATTTAAACTGGATTTTTTTAAATTTATATAAAGAATAACTGTAGATTACACTCAAATGATTATTTATTCAATAAACACCTACAAATATAAATAAAGACCACAAATTTGTTTTAACTGAAAGAATAAACAGGGTAATGGTAAGAGATACAAGATCTTTTTAGTATAGTTATTCTATTATTAATAATAATTAAGTAAGTACCTTTAAAGTATTTTCTAGGATGCACTTTTAATACATGGTGTAATTTTATTTTTGTTAAAGCGACAACTTTAAAATTTAGCAGTTGTCAGATATACTTATTACGATTGTTAAAAACGGAGCACTTTATAAAAGAACAGCGCGTTATAAGTGTAAAAACTTATTAGAGATATTTGGAAGTTTATGCTGAGTTCGCTTGCACACTTCGAAGAATTTTCAATCGAGAAAGTGCACCTAATATGTCAACCATTATGAACAGTTAGAACAGTTAGCGGCAACGTACTGGCGGTTTTCTCGAAAAATATTGCTGTTGTAAACGAGACTCTCTCCTAGAACATAAAAACATCTGTTCGGCATGGATTTTAGCAACAAAATTTACGAAGCCCCAGGAAGAGAATTTTGACAAAGGACCTCCATCTTCATGGGTCAAAAGTTAGGCTAATCAGGAGCTAACACTAGTTAACCATGAAAGGTATTGGTAATTCGTTCAATAGATAATGCCAATGTTTCGAAAAAAAAATGTTTTTTTGATGAACCGTATTTGCAAATTTGTATTTGAGAAACAAATGCACTCACAACGATCAACTGTCTGGTGCAGATTATGGACAGGCGGTATAAGTAGGCCTTACTTTCTTGTCGATGAGGAAGAAATAGCAGTACCTGTGTACAGCATTCATTACAGGAACACGATAACAGAGTTTTTGTAGACACAACTGGACGGCATGGATCTAAACGACATGTGTTTTTAGCAAGACAGAGCCACCTATCACATCATTTATTAACAACCCATTTATTGCAGAAGCAATAAAAAATCCAAAATAATTTAAGAAATTCTGATGTCAAGTGGCCACAAGGATTATGCGACTTAATGCCCTAATGCCTAAGTTCCTAAGCATAAATTCAAGCTCTAACGCGTCATTGGTGAAATATAGTCACATCTCAGTACAAAAGTCATGGACAAATTAATAAAAAGACTAAGCCTGTCATTAAAGCCGTTGAGGCCATTTAACATATATCTTAAACTATATCTAATATAAACATGTCTTTTTAATAATCCAATTAAGATATTATGTTTATTTAAAAATAAAAAAGTGAATTTTTACTGAGACACCTTTTATTGTTTAATATTTAATTTTGGTTTTCTTAAAAAATATTTGTAACTAGCATAAGCCGGGGACTTCGTCTGCGAAGTTATCAGGATCAAAGGTAGGTTGTGCGTTATCAATCTGGGTGCCAATTTTTTTTTTAGTTCCGTTTAACCGATTTTTCGGGGTTGATCCAACCATCCAATTATCTAAATATACAAACCATTAACATTTATTTTATTAGTAGGATGCGATACAACAAAACAGCTTTTTAAATCTTAAATATTTTTAAAAGCATTTATGTTTGAAAAATCAATAGATAATTAATTTTAATGCTAATAAAATTTGGCCAAACTTTTACTGTAGATTATTAAACAATTTGCCAAAATTTATGCTCCCCTAGATAAACAATCACCACCAGCCATCAAGACGTAAAAAAAATTAGAATTGCAAATTTTATGCAAATTTAAAAAGAAATGTTTTTTTTTGTAGTTAGCACACAACAATGCCAACCAAAAACTTACGTGATTTCCTTTACACAAACAGAAATAAGGAAAATATGTACCTTAAACTCGTAATGCCACAAGGAAAATTTACACAATAGATTCGCACAACAACAAGCAGCAGAACATTAAGTCAGAAGTTTAAATTATAATACAAAAGCAACAAATAATGACAGACGAAAGTGAGGAAAAACCGAAAAGATTAAAGAATAAAACTTAAATTATATAAATGTCAGATGCATAAATTATTTAAATAAGAAAAAGTAAATTATTGAAAAAGAAATTAACGGAGAATTGTATATCTCTATAAATGCATGCAAATGTACATGCACACTTTAAAAGAAAATATGGGGAAAAACCCCACGTTCAACAAGGAAATAAACTATTTGTTATTGAAATAACATGTGACAGGCGGAAAATGGTGCAATTTATATATGAATTGTCTCTGTAATCAACCCTTGTTTAATAGTATGTGTTTATGAGCAGCCTTATGCATACACGCAGAATAAAACATTTATTTCTTTAATTATACTTTCTGTTGAAATAAATAGTTATTAAAAAAATAGTTCTTTTAACTTTAATTTTGTTTTGGTATTTAAAATCAATTGCCCAATTCACAAGCTGTCGTAGTTGTTGTATACATTTTTTGATAATTTCTACATCATTTTTTTGTACAAGACTAACAACAGTTTTACCTATGCTTATAGAATTGTTGTATAAACACATCATTGCTGGAAAAGTAAGTGCTATCTCCGTTTTTTATTAAGCAAATATGTTTAAGGTAAACATTTTATGACCCACTAAAAATAAAAAATTTAAAAAAAAAACCTGGCAACAACTTTTAGTTGCAGGCAAAAATTTCATAAGCTAAATACTTAAAAATGTTATAGATCTAATACAATAAAACCAGCAAGTCTCCATCTCTGACAAGCAAGTACAAGAATACGAATAACGCCCCCAAGCTGTATAAAAATGAAAGTAGCCGGATTTGATGGTACTTTGGTTGTATGGCCATAACAGCTGTTTTTGATGGAATGAACTTTAAACGTTGAATTTAAAGCTACTTTTTCGAACATTACTGGCCTTATATCACGAAAAGCACAAACAATGATGGCCTCCAAAGAGTCAATTATTGCTGGTTTATCAGTATAAACCAGTGAGTTCTTGTGACCTCACAGTAAACAGGTGGGCGAAAAGAAATCACCCTATTGGAAGATGCTCTTATTTTTGCAAATGGCAGCCAATGTCAAATCTATTTTGACATTTGTGAACTAGACATATGTAGAATACAAGTGAATAAGCCATGGAGTGATACAACCCCAATAACGCGGAATAATAGTCTCGAAGTTTCAGTGGACGATTTTTTTTTTTACCAAAATCATAATGAGTGATGAGGCTCATTTTCACCTGAGCGGATACGTGAACAAACAATTCTACTGCTTCTAGGGTACCGAAAACCCAAGAGTAATGCAAGAGGAGCCGTTACACCTACCTGCTCAAAGTGACTGCATGGTGCGCTGTTCACGCTGGAGGAGTCATTAGGCCATTTTTTTTCGAGGACGCCGCTGGTCAAATGACAACAGTGGACGGTGCGTCCTATAGAGCCATGATAGCCGTTTTTTTTTGCTGCAATTGAACGAATTTGGACTGGAGCACATGTGGTTCTAACAGGACGGAGCAAGAGCACACACTACGTGAACCACAACCGATATTCTAAAGTCGGCGTTCTCGGGACGCCTCATCTCTCGTTTTGGTAACTTACATTGGCCCGCATGATTGCCCGATTTAACCATTCCAGACTTTTGTTGTGGGTTTTTTTGAAGTCTCGTGTTTACGTAAACGAACTCGATACCCTAGAAGCCCTCAAGGACAACATTCGACACGAGTGCGAGAATTTGTAGCCCAACGTTCTCGCCGAAGTGATGAAAAATGTCATAAAACGAGCCCGTATAGCAATCAATCGTGACGGCGCCCATTTGACCGATATCATCTTCTCGGCTGGACCAATAAAATTCTAAGGTTCAAATAAACATAATCAAAAAACAGAATTGAAGTTTTTCATTGAGAAATAAATGAGAGCCAAAAAACATCAGATGACTTCTTTTGGCCCACCTTGTGTAATCAAAAGGTGTCAAATAATACTATCTTACAGAGCAATAGCTTAGTTAGTTATTCGAAATCAACTTATTGTTTATTTTCGGGTCAATTAATTATTGGTTGTGGCCACCATTTGACACGTATTACCATCCTATCAAAACTACATTACGCACGGATCGATTTCATTCGTATTTTCAAACAAAATTTCATTGATCGTGGTGTGACCTTTAATGACCGTAACGCGAGCTTCTGTTTTTTTTTTTTAAAGAATTAAGATTCAATAATATTACTAGTTTAATTCCGCTCCAAAGGATACAGTTCTCTGGATATAATGAAGTTAATAGGGTCCGTTGTGGATTAATCTCATTCCATTTGTGGCAATTTTGCTTTTTTTTTAACATGCTGATCAGAACTACGAAGTCATCTATAAGTTGAGCAAACCATGACTATTCTTTTAAGTAAATATGGACAACCTGGTAGCATTGTCCAAGCATGATGCCGTTTGTACATGATGATTTGTCAGATAACACTAAAACCAAATGTCAAAAAAATTAACACAGTATGACCTTTTGCTTAACAGTTAAACTTTTTGTAAGTTTTAAGCTCGAAGCCGCTTATACAATATAAGCATTAAATAAAAATAAATATAAAATATAAAAGGCATTAATTGAAAATAAATACAATATAAGCATTAAATAAAAAATATTGTTTGTTAAGTAAAATTTTGATACTAAAATATCGACCTCTCCCATATTAGTTAAAAATAATTAAATATAAATTTCATCAATAATTTTATTATATCTATTAAATTTTTTTAAATTCCTCAAACGTTTTAAATTTATTTATGAATATGGGCGGAAGTACATAGAAATCGGTTGTGTGTGGAAAAAACATATTGAACAATTTAAGATCGGCTTTGTTTTTCTAGGCAGAATTTCAGAATTTCTTTTTTTTTTCTTAAATATCTGTTCTTTTTATTTCTCCTTGTATCATTATAAAACTAATACCCTTCTCTATGTGATATCCTTCTGAAGAACATTAAGCATTAAATTATTAACGTATATAAAATCAATGTTAAATATTAAAGAAAAATTCAGAACAAAAACCTTTTTTGTTTTTGCTACAGTAACTAATAAAATTTGTGTAGTGATGTTAAAGAAAAAAAAACGTACATATAAATATGTAGATACATTAACTAAACTTGATATTTTTGGTAAATATTTTTATAGATTGTTTGAAAAACTATTATTACTTGTTACACCATTTCAGTTTGTAGCTTATAGTTTTAATAATTATGAATGTATTTAATTTAAAAAAGAAAAATAATATAAAATAATAAAAATTATAATGAGAAAAAAATGTTGAAACTTAAGTAACATGTTGTCTTAATATTTTCTTTCTATTTTTTTTTACAAAAAAAATATATACAAAGGATCTTATGTTTTGCTCTTGGATTTGGTGTTGCATTTCTATTCACAATATAAATTGATGATAAAATTAGTCGAAGAGAGTAAATGCTGATGTTGACATTTCATTTAATCATAAAATATTAAATAAGAAAACATATATTCCGTTACACACATACATATATGCATGTATTTGTTTGTTAAGGGTAAATATTCTAAAAGCAACAACAAATACTAAAGAACAAAACATTACCCACACCACAAACAAACTTATTCTTCTCATACTCTGGTTTGACAAATAACGGGAAAGAAAAATAAAAACAAACTAATATTGTACTATTATATTTATGGGAGGAAGTAAGCTCATATAAAACAAGTAAAAGCGCTATATTCGGCCGTGCCGAATCTTATATACCCTTCACTACGTGTAGTCATGCAATAACAGTAGTTTGTACCACCATTCATCTCATATGAAATACGTACATACAAATACGTACATATAAAAAACATACATATATAAAAAAAATCCCATTGTAAAATTATAAATTTACGTATGTATGTTAAAAAAAAAATAAAAAAATAAATTTAAAAAAAAAATTTAAAAAAAATTTAAAAAAAAATTAAAAAAAAATTTTTTTTAAAAAATAATTAAAATATATATAATAAATATGAAAAAAAAAAAAATTTAAAAAAAAATTATAATAAGAATATAAATAATATATTAAATAAAAAATAAAAAAAAAATACAAAAAAAAAATTTAAAAAAAAATTTAAAAAATATAAAAAAAAAATTTTTTTTTGGCTCAGCTGGGATTCGATGCCACGTTTTCTCTAACCAGTATACACGTTTGTATGTACATATGTATGTTGTTGTAATGTTGTTTTTGTGAAAAAAAAATCGAGGTGGTCGTGGGTTTTTGCTCATATCTCAGTTGTTTATGAACCGATGCTTCTGATTTTCAATACCGATCTATTCCCGAATATTTCTGATATTTTAATACCTCACCCAGGTCCAAGTGAGGTCGGGGGGCTTCAAAAAGTTGATTTAAACATACACACGGACAGACGGACAGACGGCCAGACGGTCAGACGGTCAGACGGACAGACTGACAGACTGACAGAGCTTAATCGACTCCCCTATTCATAAGCTTTCAGAAAATATATACTTTATGGGGTCGGAAATGAAAATTGTAGAAATTTCCCACGGAATGACAAACCTATATATACCCTTTTTCACTGTGTGAAGGGTATAAATATACTAATACATATGTATGTATTCATGTGTGTGAATATTTGTACCACTCCAGTTCTTACACTGATAAGTAATCGTTGTTATTATTAGTTGTTTGTAAATACAAATACAATTTTTATGCGAATTGTTGTCGAATAGGATTGTTGGGGTCAAACATAAACATGAAGTCACCAACACACTATACAATATACAACAATAAAATCAGCAATTACATCTAATTTGGCATGGTTATATAACGTGCTTATAGAATGTGTCATGGATATGATGAGTTGACAAATCTTTTACTATGGCATACACACAAGCACACATACCCAATATTGTACGAATAAATATATAATTTGTTGAAGTCTATAAAAACAATCAAAGTGGCCAATCACTAATTTGTTACATGCATAAGTTGCTTTCTTGACTAGTTGTTGTTTGAGTTTATATGTCAATTTTTACAAATTATTTATAAGCGAAAAAATTTTGAAAAACTTTTTCTTTATTGATATGTAGTATGTTTGTGTGTGTTTATGAATGTGTATAAGTATGAATAATCAGTGATTATTGTTGTCAGTTATAATGGAAATAAAACTTGACTTTTATATTGAAGAAAGAATGTTTGCAATAGACCCTTTAATCTCAATTACAAATGTATGTATGTAGTTTTGCAAGGCAGTTTCGGCAAAAAAAAATATGTATGTCAAACGTTGGGTCACTTTTTGTTAGTTGTACCTTTAGTATTTACAGTCAGATTTTACAGTATAATATATCAATATTTTGTCACCAGAAGACCAAGGTTTTGCTTTAATATTCAGTGACCTCGATAAATATTAAAAAATTTGTCCCCTACATTTGACTTTTATATGACTATAGTAATCCATAGTAATAAAGGGTGTTTCAGTAGGAATACAGTTTCTCATAAAAAAATATAAGCACGCATTTTTTAATTAGTTGTGATTTTTTATTGTATTTAAAAAATAAGACATTTTCTGATTAAGTTTTAAAGAAAATATCCATCAAATGGCCCCCACGGGTATGATAACATGCCATGGATAGGTAGGTAGAACAGCCAGCTGTTGTGCAGCTCACTTGCATCCATTATATTGATCCCTTTGTGATACCTGAATATAATAGAAAATAAGAAAAAGTGAAACAGACTAGTGCAGAGTCTCTGGCGGAAATCGAACCTGCAATCCGCAGACTAGTAGACCAGTACACTCATGAATAGTCCACCGAGGCACCCTATGACATGCCATTACTTTTATCAAGAAATTTTCCATGACTTTTTCGCAGAGATGTGACCGATAACGCGTTGGATCTAAGATTCGAACTCAGGAAATATTTCTTTTTTATTTACATAAACCCAAGATTTTACAAAACCCAAAAATATTGCACGGCATTAAATCGCCAGTTGACATAAGAATTTCTTGAGATTGAGAGTGTTTTGAAAATCGTTTCTGCAATAAATGAATTGATTCATGCTTGGTGTTGCAGGTGGCTGCATTTTGCTTAAATCACATGTCATACAGATCCATGCTATCCAGTTGAGGCCACAATAACTCCGTTATCATGACCCTGTAATGAATGTCCTTCACAGTACCCGTAATTTTGGACCCAATCACATCCCCTGATCAAAATCCGCACCAGATGCAGAATGCAGTCGCTTGTGCATTAGTTTTTCATTGAATGCATTAAATTTTTTACGGTGGCCATATGAACGAAGTTGAGTGCCATTTATAAATGTTTTGATTATATTTCAAGTCGATCATAAAGTTTTGGAAATACATAGCTCAAATTCTCTGCATTTTATTTTAAAAAAAGTTTTCAAGTCCTTATTGGAAAACCCCTTTATATTCACGAAGCATTAAATCAGAGATGACATTGACTTTATTTTGCTCCATTACTTTCTAAGAGAATTACCGGTGTTTTCCATGGTCTTCGGCTCTGAGCTCCTTGTTAGCTAAATTTTATATGCATGAAGACGGATGATATTTGTTAAAATTCGCTGCTTAGTGCTTTGTAAAATTTGAACTTGTGGAGAACGATATCGAGAAAGCGTTTTCAGCAACACTGTTGTTTATAACAGCCATATTTGTAAGAGATCGAGCGTTACGGTGAAACACAGGAGTTTTGCTGTCCATCCATCCCAATTTCCTAATTTATTTTGATCACTCTTCGAATAGTTGAAACATTATTTTGAAGTTTCCACTTAAACAAAATAAAATTAAAACCAAATTTAAAAAGTGCCTTCTTACTGAGACACCCTTTACTTCCTTAGCAAAATTATGTAAGATTTTGCGATGTTTTATTTTTTAATACTAGAGTGATACATTTGGATTATTGACACTGAAATCTGATGTGAAAATACAAGAAGGAGTAAACTAGAGATCAAAATATTTATTTTCTGAGGACAGAAACATCGATATATCACATCTTAAGACTCAACAGTAAATACCGATCCTAAACAAAAATTATAAAAACACCCCTCAACATTCCACCATTTTTCCATAAATATTTTGATAAGTTTCTATTTTCTATATTCTTTTTTATATTTTGAAACTGAATTATTAATTACAAAGCATTTTTAATCTAATAGTAGTTTCACACTTTAGGTTTTAATAAAAAAACTTAGTTTTAACCCTAAAACCGATCATGTGAACTCAAACTCGGCTACTAAAAATTTTAAAATCAAAACCAGGTTTTAACTTTAGGTGTGAAAACACAATTAAAGCTTAAAATCTATTGAAAAAAATGTTAATATTTTTGAGCTAATTTTTCTCATTTAAGTTAATAATCTCCTCGCAAATCGCACAGTAAAATAATAAATAATTTCCATAAAACTCAAAGCACTGCAGCCCAAAAAGAAACCAACCAGACCACCAATATAAACTGAAAATATTAAAACAAATTAAAAAAATTTGAATTCATTAAAAGCATTTCAGTTTCAAACAAATATTTCCGTTGACACTTACCCAGGACATCGGCAAATGAAAATATGACATCACGACGCAGTTGCATTTTGGGATAATCGATAATGCCCCACTGTAAATTGGCGCCCAAAAACCAAGCACGAGAACGCTAACAAACAAAACACATGATTAGAAATGTCTACCTAATAATTGTTTTTTTTTAACAAATTTGTAAAATTTTCAAACTTACATACGATTGTACAAAGAAATTCGAATTGTCACAATTGGGCAGACAATTGCAATCGATCTTATAGCGATCGGAATTTAGGGAAATCATTTCCTCTGTAAAACATAGAAAAGGAAAATTTGTGAATAAATATTTTCTCATTTGTTATGTAGAATAAAACTAACTTTTGAGTCTGGCTATACAAGCCAAACCCCTTAAACCACAAATAGGCAGAACACGGCCATTGCGCACTAAAATTTTTAAAAGAAAATGTTTTAAAATCATTAAGTAAATACTACTAACCACTAGACCGTGGCTTTTTTGCCACTTTTTATTTGCATTTACACTCACACTTATTCCTATAAAAATGAGGCGCACATCTGCACACTTTTAAAGCGAGAAATAAACGGCATTCGGCCAAGCACAAACCAAAACTATAGACGGGCGACGTAAGCATATCCTCAGCCTCGTATTTAAAACGACATTTACGCTGTTTAGTGGAAAATCTAGTAAAAAAGGGTAATAATATTAAACACAGTTAAATTATTATTTTAGCTTTATCTAACGCTGTAGCTGCCTTGTCGGTATAAATTTCCAAAGCAATCAATTCCACTGTGGTATAATCACTTTCGCCAAATGTGTAACGTTGCTTTGTTATGCTCGGTATATCACCCGAACTATGAAAATACACATCATAAGCTGTCGATAGATTAATTATTTGAGCATAAATTTCACCATCCAATGGATGTACTGTCACCCGATCACCATGATTCAACAAGCCCCATTCATTATTCTTCCAATACTGGTATGAGTTGTAACGAGCCACTAAACTATTGACCGAATGGCATATGCCAAATTCGGTCTGAGTTTCAAAAATGTACATTTTTATGGCAGCACCACTGCTTATTTCCGGCTCAAATTGCCATTTTAATTCATGCAGCAGATCTAAGTATTTATCGCTTGTAGTGCCATAAGTCTTATTCATAGGTAATTGTTCTATGTTATCGTAGGAGAGCCGGGCTAACTTTTCTACGAAATTTTTAAAACCGTCCACATCTTCCTCGGTAAAAAAGATATCAGGGTGATTCCTGTGAGAAGAGATGAAAAATAAAGTTTTCATTCTAATATGGGATAATATTAAACAAAGATTTTAAATTCACAAAACCTGATTCTTCACTTGAGCTTTCGTTAAAATATAGGCATGACTATACACAGACTATGAACTAGAGTAAACTCTAGCTTACGAAATAAACTACAGTCCATCTACGAACTATATACGATTAATTGTTAAGTAAACGGTAATCAAGATTATAATCCAGACAAAAATTACGACTTTTACACATTTTATGTACCACCACGACACAAAATGTCAACTCTTCCAAAAATGCTTTACGATTACAGTACTGTAGATACCAAAACCAACCTTAATTCCTTAATATTTAATTGACAAGTACAGTACTCTCAGCACAAATATACGACTTTAGTTTTGTAAGGTTAAGCTTTTGATATACCTGTACCGCTTCAATACTATGGATACAAAAATACGCTCATAATCTTTTAGTGCAGTATTGCTATTGGACAAATACAAAATAATTCTATTAAATCAAAAATATTTTTTTAAAAACTATGAATTTACATGTTAGTGTTGGCATTTTCAGCACAAATCCATTTCACGTTTTTTACAATTATTGTGCAGTTCAGTTTAGTGTTCCCTTTTTATACCCTTCACCTGTGGTGCACAAGGGTATATATAACTTTGTCATTCCGGTTGTAAGTTCTACAATTTTCATTTCCGACCCCATGAAGTATATATTTTCTGAAAGCTTATGAATACAGGAGTCCATTAACCCTTGTCCGTCTGTCCGTCTGCCCGTGTGTTGGTTGAAATCAACTTTTAGAAGCAACCATATGTTCCTCAGATCTGTGTATGGTATCAATATTTTCGAAATATCCAGGAATCACCTCATAAGTTTCTGAGATATGAGCAAAAAAAAACACGACTGCCTCTGTTTTTCCCATATTTTTACCACCAAAATTAAATAATAAATAATAATTCATAAGTACCCTTGCTACTATTTGAAGATATAATATGCTTCTAGAGATATTCGTGAAAAATTTTGGATAAAGCGGGCTCTAATCGGTAAAGTTATAGGCAAAATTTTTTTTTAATATATATTCCAAAAATTTACAAACAAAAATCAATTTATTTTTAGCTTCTAGACAACCGAGAGAGTCAATATTGGTATCATCAACGTAACGGATTTGATTAAAATTCATGTTGGCCGCCACTACAAAATGGCGGACAGTAAATTTATATATGGATCAAATCTGGTATTTTAAAATGTAACTTCTTGAACCGCCTCAATTTTGGTATCAAATGAAAGGGCTTGACCACTAGAATACAGTAAATTATTAAAAAATGTAAAAGCCAAGGTGGCCTCTGAAACAAAATGGCGGAACAAACTTTTTTAACCCCATCAATATGGGTATCAAATGAAAGAGATTTACTACACATAGAAAACGGTATCGGTTGTGAGTACCGCAAATGTTGCCAATTGCATAGTTTAGTTGTGATAGTAGTATTTTAGAGGTATATCTATAGAACTTTGATTCGGAATATAAATATTAGTCAGCACTAATAAATGTTGATTCTTGCATTATAAATTTTAAATTCACAAATAAAATTTCAATTGCAGGAACTGAACCGTTCGATTGGTAAAAATTTAAAATCAAGGATGGCGTCGGAAATAATAAAGAAAAATGGTGGGATTATATCTATGTACATGATGGTAAAGGGTATTATCAGATTCGGCACGGCCGAATTTAGCACTCTTACTTGTTGGATTTATTTTTGGTCGAATTCGTTTTTTTTTTTCATTTTTTTTGCAATCTTTTTGTCAAATTGTCCGACCAAAAAACCAATAAATTTTAATCCGCTTTATATCAATCTTCTCGATGTTGTTTTGTGGTGGCATTAAGTGGGAAAGTGTATAAGTTTATAATGGTGTAGGTACGTGTGTGTGTATATGTGTGGAAACCCCCTTAAGCATATATGTATGCATGTATTAATGGTTACTATACATGGTAAGTACTTACATGATATATTCCTCAACTTTAACCTCATCGATGCGTTTATGCGGACAGACAGTCAATGATGGAAAACTAGTATTCCAAACCAATTTATTACGATCCATTGATATGACCATTGGCGAGGTTTGAAAACGTTGCCAGGTGCGACGACTAAGTGAAATAATACTAAAGATTGCCACGCAAATAAATGCAAACCACAATGTTCTAAAAATAACGAGAAAAAACCAAAAAAAAAAAAAATAGAAAATTTTAAATGGTTTCATATAAGACAAAGTTTAACTAAAACAAAAAATATTTACAACGATATGAAGTTTGTAGTCTATATGTGAATGTCATAAAAGAAATAAATATTTTATAGATTTGTTTGTAAAACAAACCAACAAATTCCATTTGAGGCACACATACATTTCCAACTAAAACATTTACACCAATATTAAATGTAAAAAAAAAATAAGGATTAAAGTTAAATTTATTATATTGATGAAATGGGAGTACAGATTGATTTTTATTTATTTTCCTTTTTTTTATCGAAAATATTTTGTCTTATTTATTTAATTAAATATTTTTATGTATGCAATTTAATCTAGATAAAGTCATGGCAATAAATCAGCTTGAATTTGTTATTTATTTAAGTCTTTTTTTTTAAATACTTTTACGTAAAATACTCTTTTGGAACTAACATGCAATAATTTCTGTTTTTTGTTCTAATTTTTAATTTTATTAAAAATATAAATATTATAGCTAACCGTAAATGAAAGTAGGGAATTAAACTAAGCATATGAGTGATTTGATTTTAAAAATATAAATAAAGAAAATAAAGAGGCTTAAATGCTGATGCAATGATATGATTAATTTGACAAGTGATAAGATACTTACTAAAGAAAATAATAAATTTAAATGCCAAGAATATTCCTTAACACATGTATGGAAAAATTTCTAAGGTAATTTTTGTCGTTTGATATTTTTGCTCAGTTTGTGACAAATTTCTTGTATAGAAAAGATATGTTAAAAAAGTTAGTTTTATGCAATTATTTAAAAAAAAAATATTTTTTTCTTACTAGATTTCTTTAAAGAATATTAGTTTGTGCCAAACTAATATTCTAAAGAAAATCAAATCCTATGAACATAGTTTTCTACACTATTCAAAAGTATTTACCGAAATTGTATTAAAAAATCCTTTTGTTACAAACTCTAAATTTTAAACAAAAAAAGAGTAAATAATTATACATAAGTATTAACAGGGTGCCCCAAAATTACCTGGGAGGTTTTGAACTCCTTATAACTTTTTTAATATATATATTTTTTTTTTGTTGTTTTTCGAAGAAGACTTGTGGAACTTTAACTGAAACAGTATACAATTGAATTGAATCATTGCAATTCATTTCCTACAAAAATCAGTAGAAAATCATAATTTTATTCATAATTTAGTATGAACGACGAAACCTACCTGTTATTAAATTAGTTAGATAATGGGTCAAAATACAGGATATCGATTACGGATAATCCAAGAGTAGTTCAACAGCGATATTTACACTCACCAAAGTATACTGTTTTAATAAATAGGAAATGATGGAAAAAAATTTTAAGTCCAGACGTGGAAAACCATACACTAGTATGGTTCCAACAGAATGGAGCGAGGGACAAAATGGCTCTTTTTTTCGTGACATATTTTGCCATCGCGTTCACCAGACTTAACCGCTCCACACTATTACCTTTGTGGTCTATATTAATACACCAGGAACCATTGAGCATTTAAAAAATAACGTACGTGACGAAATCAACAACATAATAGCTGAAGTTTTGCAAAAGGTGGAAAATATTTTGGAAAAAGCAGGAAGTAGAGAATAGCCACCGCTTGCGGGATATATTTTATTATAAAAAAATTAAAAATATTTTAGGTAATAGTTTTTTTAAGTGCTGGGTCTTTCAATAATAAAATTTTTGTTTGTTTTTATTTTTATATTATTTTATGAATATTACGCTACTTCTTTGTGTAGCATCATCAGGATACGAGTATTTGTTATCTAATTATTTTTTTGTTAGTTAAGTGTCTCGATGCTTATTTTTTTAATTAATAGTTTAATTAACAAATACTATACATCAATATACTGCATTAAAAAATATAATTTTGTCGTAAATAAAAAGTTATAATGAACTCAATCACTTTGATAAATTTTAGCATCCCTGTACAAATTTAAAATTTTATATATATTTTTTCCCTTTTAATTTTTTTACTAAATTAAAGAAAAAAATAACTCGTGTCAAACAAGGAAAAAATTTTGCGACAAACATTTTTTGGAAACCCAGTTTGATTAGAATTCTTCTATATGCAATTAGTTTGGCATAATATCATCAAAAAAATTAATTTATGACAAACTTAGGAAAGACTCTTTTTATAAATATAAATTTTTGTTAACAACCATTTTCCAAATACTTTTTTTGTAAAAAATAAATGTAGATAAAATTTTTTAAATAAAAAAATGTAAACCAACGTTTTATTAGTTTCATTTAAAAATATAACTTAAACAAGTGTGTTATAAAAATTTTTATTTTTTAAGAAAAAAATTTAATTTGTTCCAATTTAATGATTTATTGATAAATATATTTTTGAAAAATTTATGTAGACAATTTATGTCTCAATAAAGTTTATACAAAATAAGTTAAGATTAAATTTATTTTAAAAAAACATTTTTTTTCAGATTTGTCACAAATAATTTTTAAATAATATCGTGGGTGTGAGGGTAACTTTGCACGAGCCTTACCTACCTACCTACCTACCTATCTACCTTAAGCTAACTGTATGCAGAAGAAATCTGAACAATCTAATCTTCTGGAAAAATTTGTCTCAAAAAAATGTTGTTTATTTAATATTTGTCCTAAGTTAATCTTAGTTTATATATAGAAATACTTAAAAGGGTTTCAAAACAAATTTCAAATATGTATGTATATTATATTCATAGTCATTGACTATTTTTATGTCAATAGTTGTTTTATTTATTAAGCTAGAGATTAGTTTTGTATAAACAAAAAATAATTTTAATTTATTCCAATATTTTGCTACCACATTAAATAGCTTTATAAATAAAACAACTATTGAAGATTTTTACTTATTATTCGACTGTTTTTATTTTAAAAAATTTTAGCTACAATTTATTACAAAAAAAATATTTTTCTAAAAACCTTTCTATAAAAGGATTCTACAAAAAATATACTATAAAATCAAAAATATTTGTAGCCAATTTACTTGTAATAGAAAATCGATTTGTGACAAATTTTACAACTATATTTAAAATAAAAAATGTTTTGGGACAAACTTTTGAATAGTTTTTGCTTTTTCCTTGATCAATTAGATTGTGATAAATTACTTTCACAGCAAATTCATTGCTCATACATCTGGAGAACTCTTTATGTCCCGGAAAAAGTTAAGCTATTTTTTTACAAAAATTTTAATTATTAGTTCTGATAATATAAAATTTTAATTACATTTTTTCTATTTAAATCAAGTCTGATAAAATTTTTATTATATTTTTTCTATTTAAAAAAATTCTGATACAAGTTATAAAAATTTTTTCTTATAGAAAAAATTTTGGGACAAGTTTTTTTTTGACAATTTGTATAGATTTTTGCTTTGGCAATGCTTTATTATAGAAAATTTATCTGGGACCCAATTGGAAAAATTTTTATTTCCAATGGAAAAAAATTTAAGCAATAATTTTCATTTATACTCTTTTTTTCAATAATTTCTTTTTATAATAAATATTTGTCCAATTTTTTGTAATAAAATTGAATTAAAAACATATAATTCTTTGAAAAAATTTTTTTGGACATTTTGTATATTTTATTCCATTGTTAAATAGTATGAGGGAAGGACTATTGGTGAAAAATCCTAAAAAGTTTTTTTGGACAAATTTAGGTTTATTATTTCAACAACCTTTTTATTTACAAATTCTCCTTAAAATAAAAAAATTGTCAAAATCGATTTGGGACAAAATATTATAATTATATCAATAAAGTGAAAATTTATTGCGACTCACTTTTTATAGAAAAATATTTATGTTTAAAAAATTTATGAAGAAAAAATTTTTGGGACAAACTTTTTTACGGAAGAAAATTTTTTTATAAAAAATTAGTTTTGGGAAAAATTTTGGTAAAAAAAATTAATTAAAAAACAGCAGTTTAAAAAATATTTTTTTTAAGAAAATGTAACCCTTCTTAATTTTAAAGGAATATTCTCCCAAATCTTCTTTGTTTTTTATATATAAAAGTTTCTTGTCTTGTTGACGTGGCGTAAATTTATTTAAAAAAAACACTCTCCTATTTATTATCTATTTTTTTATTCCCTTTCTTTTACCTTTCTATAAAAGTTAAGCCAATTTTCGCCAAATAATCAAAACCATGTATAGATGAATCCTGCAAGAATTCCACAATGAACGCTTTAATTTTTGACACTAATCCACCTTTGCGCAAAACTTGGCGTGACGCTAAATCCTCAGTTACATTTTTATTTGCAACATTCTTAATGGCAGTGTCATTGTCAAAGGTCACGACATTATTATTTTTAGATTTATTTCCTAAAAATTGTTCTCGTTGTTGTTGTTGTTGCACCCGCTTAGCTTTTTCCACATTTCCCATCCATAGAGATGGTTTTCGTATGCGTCTTACTTTTGTGAAATCGTTTGCATTGAGTTTGCTGCTTTTATGTGTATTTTTATTCGTCATTTGGGGAATATGATGAGAAGGCAATTGTTGCTTTTTTAGCTGATGTTGTTGTTGCAATTGAATTGATTTTTCGTATGGTTTAACTTGATTGACGCTGGCTTTATTGTTTGCTTTTAACATATCTTTTGTAATTGCTATTATGACTGAAGGTTTTTATAATGATTTATAAGCCGTAATATTAAGACACTATGATGTTCGTGGTTGTGTAGTAATAAACCTTCTTAGCTTTGATTGTTCATTATTTAAAATTAAAAATTATTTTCTGCACTTCATTAAAGAACTTTATTTTGCTTATTGTGTATATTATTATTTTTACTTTTTTTTTAGTTTTTGTTTTTTTATAATTATACACCGTACTTGTCACTAGCCACAACTCAACTGAATTATTTTTGAAATTAGTAATTTCATTTGTAGTTTTATTTAGGTCCAATTAAAAGTGATAAAGTTATATTTTTATCATAAGTGGTTTATGAGTGTAACGTTTTTACATGTAAAGCTCTTGTACTATGCCAAACAACTTCTATTGCAATAAGTATAACACTCAAAAATAAACTATTAAAACTCCAGCTTTTGATCCTGTGAAACTAAACACTTGTAGTAGAAATTTAAACGAAATACGTAACAGGATAATTATTTTATTTGTGGAAATTGCGTATTATAGCACAATAATATTAATGTGAAAAAATATAGAAAAACAAATCACTGATTGTTAGAGATAAGTTTTATTGTTTATTAGAAATAAGTTATATAAAGGAATGTACCCTACACCAAAATAGATAAGTGTATGGTGCGTGTTTGTATTGATATTATAACACCCATAGAAAATGGTCTCATACAAGATTCTAAATACTTTTCTGAGTGGAATAAGCAACGACCATTAGTCTGTCTATTTGTAACTTAATTAATTATGACAATTATGAATATATTTTTGTAAAACAATCATTATTTCTCTGTGCTTCTTTTACACATATCTTATAAAGTCTGGCACAATGGTCTAATATTCGGGATTATAAGAACACTTATAAGTTACTTAAGAGAAACTTAAAATTTACCAGAAAAAATACGCTAATGTACCACTGGAAAGCATTCTTGTCACATTCCTTTATTTATTACTTACTGCAGATATGCTTACGATTAAAATTGTACATATGTCTGCCTTTGCGGATGCTATAATATGTGTGTGTATTAGACTGGTCGCAAAATTTGTTTTTCTTTAATTTATTTATATGCGCTGTTTAAAATATGAGGTTTGCTGTCATAAATGAGAGAAAAATATTAATATTTGATAGATAAAAAACTATTTTTATTAAATTTAAAGATAAGAACTGGGTTATTAATTTATATTTGCATTTTTTGTTATTAATTCGTAAGAGCGAGTTTGGTGTGAGATGGATATAACTGACGATAGTGCTCCACAACTTGAAGTAGGAACTGCTTATCTTCCTCATCGTAGGTCAAAGAGCGATTGAAGTCCGTTATGAGTTTAATTGCTCTCTCTGCTGCATCGTTCACGACGTGCAAATGGTGACTGAATCGTTTGCCAGCACAGTAATCGTCTCTTTGCTGCCATTCAGAGGGATCCAATTGTAAAAATGATACATCTATAGACAGACGAGTAAAAAATTTCTTTGTCTTTGTTTGTGAAGAAACGAAATGCGAGATATCTTTTGTACTTTAACAAAAAATTTCTTTCATTGTTACAACATTTCTTTTCGAGACTTCTCCATAATTTTCGTCTTCGTCTTCTTTATCGATGTCAAGTTTGGGTACCATTTTCTTTTTTACTTCCAAAGAGACATTTTCATGTATTCATAAAAATTCAATAACTTCAGTTTTTTTTTTTAAATAAGTTGCAAATGTAATCTAGGAACGCTAAAGATAACAAAAGTGTCAAAAGGCCTATATATGTAACTTTCTGCACCCCCGGGGGGCATTTTACCTTGGCGAAGTGCCCATGCCTTGGTGTTATTGCTATTCCGGGGTTTATAAGTGTTACCGGGACCTATAGCTGAAGCATAGGAGAATCCTAGACTTTGTATATAAAGGTGTTATGGAAACTCATGTACCGATAGAGTGCATAAGTCGAGTTTATGTTGTCTAGGGGCTAAATCTAACGCTCTTGGCTGACGAAATAGTCTTTCTAGCCCAGAAAAAACATCTGTTGTGGCTCAGGACTCAGTAAAGGAGGGAATATCGATTAACAGACATGTATTCACTTATATGCGAAGAGTGTTGAAAAAAGTAGCTGAAACAGTAATGGTCTATTTCAATATTCCTCCAACATATACACACTTTCAGCAGTATAGAACCATGTACGATTCAATGTTATTCGCATTTACCGGCATCTTTTGATTGCCTCCCATATTGCAATCAAAATTACCCAACTTAAATTTTAATCTATCCACCTACACTGGATTATTGAAATTTAGGTTAGACTCAACTCTAACACTAGATTTATATTGATCTCAGAGTGCTTTCTTAAACACCAAAGCCAAAACGCACTGCATACTAGTACATAACCTGGGGGCAAATTACGAAATTTAAAAATTCTTATTAGATTCTCTATACCTAAAGCATAGCGAACACGATCGTTCAAGTAAAATTTCGATCGTGATCGAATGCCGTAATTTGGTCCCTGCATGAAGATTTACTGTTACTTTGACATCTTTTAAATGAACTCATAACAAAAACACCGGCATTGCTTTCTGGACTTAAAGATACTTCTGCTAATCTACTATTAAAGGAAATAAGAACAAGACAATCGAAAGTTATACGAATAATAACAAATACTTCATGGTTCATCAAAATAAAAAAATATTCATAAGGACCTTAACGTTACCACTAGTAGAGGGGAAAATAAAAAATGTTTTCAATTACTATAAATAAAAGCATAGCTTATATTTTATTATATACTGCATTGAATGCCCTACAATCACCTAAAAGCTTTATAAAAAATCCTTATGTCCTTTAACATTTTTATTTTTTTTTTTTTTTGTATCTTTAAACAATTTTAACAACATTTTTTTCACCTCAAATCCTTCCCAAATAGCCATTCTCGTTTAAATGACCATTAAAAGGAAAACAGAAATTTTTATGAACAAACATTAAAAACCAACATACAATTTTCATTTATTTTTAATCAATCTTTATGGATTATTACACAAAGAAAAATATTCTTGTAATAAAAGGATTGTTAAATGAAACTTATGTACTTACATAGTACTGAAATGGAATGGAAAACAAGAAATTAAAATAAAAGAAAAGTCAACAAAAATGGTCAGTTGTAATTGTAACAGAAGAGGTTTTTTTTAAAAGCAGACCAATAGCAGTGTTATTAACATCGTCATTACAATCATTATTATAGTCATAATGTAGCAGTTCAAGTATTTACAATAAAGCCACTTCATTATCATTATTTAATTAACATAAAAATGAGCACATATGCATGCACTTGCATGCACACATATGTATGTACATGCACTCACACAATATTGGCGAAAAGCTTAAAGCGGGCAAAAAAAGAGCAGGACAAAGGAAGCTTAAATAAACTTTAATGTCTGGAAGAGGAAATCAAGAGGGAAATTAAGTAAAACAAATAAAAATTGCAGTTTCAAAAGATTATAAGAAGTAAGCGAGATGCCTATATGTATGTATTTAAACGCCTATACATACGCAATGATACACGAACCCGGTGGTGAATTTAAGGGACAATGACATTTTCATCAATGAATCATTGCCACAGAATCAGTATCAAGTCGAAATTTTATGAGTCCATAACAGTATATAAAAATGCGACAATAAATCGTGATAATATTGTCTGCTTGGACTCATTATTACGCGGACACTTTCGAGAAAAAATCAACTTTAGTAATGTTCAAAGCACGTTTGGACACCAATAAATAATATTATTATTAAATTGAGGTACAAAATTGAATTATTATTATTAAGTGGAAAATCTATGGTAACACTTAAAATAGGCTTTTGGCCGAAAACAAATTTAATAAAAGAAAATTAAATCTTTAAACCTAAATACAAAATTTAAACTTCACTTGCTATTCAGCCTTTATGCTGATCACTACCTAAAAAAAAAATAAAGTTGAAGTTTTACTACTCAAATCATACCAACACTACTGTCTAATAAGTGTCGAATATTCTGCTAATAAGGTAAGCATCTCATATCTTGCCATTAGTAGTAAAAAAAATTCTCACTTCTTTCATTCCCATAAACTTATAATTATAATCATTCTAATTGAGTGATTATAATTATATCTCCTTTATAGCCTGGCTAATAAATCACTCCCATTTTATTTGCCAAACTAACACGGAGAATTAAAATACTGACTGAAAGTATTTCAATAATTTTTTAATGTTTCGACATTTACTTCAAAAATTCAAATATGACGCCAAAAAAAATCAGCATTTGTTTTTGATGACTTTACATTGTCAGCGTTTGCTACGATGTATCATGATGACGTTCACCACTGGCAGAGTAATGCTTTAAACACATAGAGAGCTGCAGGCTACCGACTACAAGATGGAAAATACATACATATTTCTTTCTTTTTAATGAATTCAAAATTCTAAAACTTTGTGTTATTTTTTTTAATAAAAATAAAATAATTTTTAAGTTTGCAATTATTTCTTTAATATATTGGCAGCACTGGATCTGTTTAATGTCTCCCACAAAAAAAAAAACAAATTTAGTTTTCTATAGAGACAATTGTGATTGTGTAGCCATATAGCTTTGATGGCGTTAAAATATTCGTTTTCATATAAACATGTGCATTTTAATTTTGACAAATTGTAGTGCCTTACAAATGGCTGACCCCATTAAGTATATATTTTCTGAAAGCTTATGACTAGAGGAGTCGATTGTTCGTGCGGTAGTTAAAAACTATTTTTAGAAGACCCCCATATGATTCACATTTGATTTAGAATAAATTGCTGCTGAAATTCTTAATATTCGCCCCTTAACTTTTTAAGATATAAGCAAATAAACACGACTGCGTCTGTTTTTTTTTCATATTTTAACAATAAAAATCTTTAACTACTATTTGTGGATATCATATCTCTTTAAATATTTTATAAAAAAAAATTTGAATAAATCGCTTACTAATCAACAAAGTTATAAGCAAAAATAATTTTTAGAAATATATATTTTTTTAAATACATCAACTTTCTAAAACTCTCATTATTATCTCGACACGCAAAGACATCAAAATATAAGCCATAGTCTCGAAAATTATTACTAAAAAAAACTGACAAATCGGTTAGAAGCTCACTGAGATATAAGCACAAAAACACAAATGTTTCGGTGTTGTGGCTTAAAATTACAAACAAAAACGAGTTTTTTTCAGCTTCTGGACAATAGAGAGAAAGTAAAGTGAGTATCCAAGGAAAGGGCTTGACTGGCAAACTATTAAAAGCTATAAAAAGTTTAACATTCGTGATGGCCACTAGCACAAAATGGCGTAAATTTATTTATGAGTTAAATCTAGTAATTAAAAATTAAAACCCTTCAACCCGTTCAATATTGATACTAAACGAAAAGGCTAGAATACAGTAAATTGTGAAAAAGTAAAAAATTTAAAATGGCGTCCGAAGTAAAATGGCGTTCGAAGTAAAATGGCGTCCGAAGTAAAATGGCGTCCAAAGTAAAATGGCGTCCGAAGTAAAATGGCTGATATATGGGCCAAATATAGTAATTACGTCTTTGTCCTCTTCAACCCCCAAAATATTGGTATTAAATAAAAAGGCTTGACTAGTAGAATACAGTAAACAATGAAAAGTTCAAATCTAAGATGTCTCGTAACAAGATAGCAGGTAATTTTCTCTCAACCCTATCAATATGGGTATTAAATGAAAGGGCTTAAATAGTAGAATACAACTAGTAATGTGAAAATTAAAAATCAAAGATGGCGTCGGATATAACAAAGCACAATGGCGTACAACATTAACCTTGAATTTTAGACTAAACTATGATGTGATCACTATGTTGAAAAGAGTATTATCAGATTTATCACGGTCGAATGTAGCAATATTCCTTGTTTTACATTTTTTTCTGTTTAAAACACATATGAAAATTTTAATGATTTTTTTTTGTCGTTGAGTCTACGAGTTGACTATTATAGCATGGGTAAAGCTAAGTTTACACTATAGTACAAGTCGTCAGATTTTATTTAGATTTAATAGGAAATTCGGTGCTTTTGTTTTCTTTTAGAGAATTTTGTAATAAATAAGAGTAAAAAGAGTACTTCTGCAACATCTAATCAGAAACTTACAAAAGCATAAAGAATGCTTATGTAGCAATATACAATCAGGAGTTTTAAGTTTTTATAAACAGTTGCTTTTTGTCGTGAGCTTGAGAACACTTTTTTTAATAAAAACTAGTTTTAGTTTTATTTTCCAAAATTTCGCTACCACATTGGGTAGCTTCTTCAGGGAAAGTTTTTACAATTTTTAACAATTAACAATTAAAATTTTACAATTGTTCAAAAAACATTTTTTAATAAAAAAAAGTGATCTCAAGCTCAATACAAAAAACACTGTTTACATAAATTAAAAAGATCGAAAACATTCATTTATTATATGTTTTAAATTTTTATATAAACAATTTTTTCTATTGAGCTTGAGATCACTTTTTTTTTAATAAAAATAGTTTTAATTTTATTTTCCGATTTAACCGCCTTAAAAAAAAATTGTGATCTCAAGCTCAATAGAAAAAACTGTTTATATAAATTAAAAAGATCGAAAACATTCATTTTAAATTTTCATTTTTAATTTTTATGAAACTTTTGATTTGTTCCAGCTTGAGCTTATATTTTTAAGATTTTTTTTAACAATTAAATTTAATGGTAATAATGAAAGAATAATCTGAAAAGTCGAGTGATATGCATTATTGAAATCAGCTATGGTTTTATTAACAGCACACTTTACACAATAAAAAATTAATTATTTTTATAAAATTTTTAAATAAGTAATATAGTTCAAATATAAGGTCCTTTTTAAATTACCTTACTCTATTTCGTGTAAAAATGTATGTGGGTGGTCATATGTGTGCACGTGAATATTCTTTGTATTTTCAAGTGGTTGTATTTCCGAAAAAAAACACACACAATATAAGTAAATGTAAAAGAGTTTATTATTAAAAATTTAATCCAATACACTTGCGGAATATTTATATTGCCGTTTGATAAACACACTTTCATATACTCTCTCTCTCTTATGCACATACGCTTCTACTTACGTACACCTCCACTTATATACGCAAATATACTATTACACACGCTGCACACAAACACACCAACACTTATTACTACAGCCTCCCTACTAGGCGTACATTCATTCCAAAGAAACCACTTAAATGGTCTTTGATAGCTGAGAGCATCTGTTGATGAGTTTTTTGCAAAAAGTTAAAAAAAAATAAAGCGTAGCGAAACTTAATGGAATGAAATTAAAGAACGTTAAGCTTAAAAATAAATGTTGGCAAAGAGATAGTGTTTTCCTAAAAATTTCCATTAAAGAACAACGCCATTCATTTGTGAAAAACAGTCAAATAAAATGTAAACCAAAGAGAAATGCGCGTGAAGATGTGAGTAGTACCTATAATAAGTTCATTGGCCAGTTAATCCAAGTAGGCAGGAAACAATTTTATATAATAAGGGGGCCTCATTTATTTTATAAGAAAAAGTACAATTCTTGCAAAAAACTATACATTTTTTTAATTAACTTAAAGTGAAAAAAACTTGTAGTTTAGTCTTAACTAATCCATTTTAAATTATTTTTATTCCATAGTTTTGTATCACTTAAATAGCACGTAGTAATTTTTTTAATGAATATATACATGTAATGGGGATACCAAACAGACCACTTTCTTAAACGGGTCTCTCCTTCCCCCCATATTCAGAAAACCGGGATGTGCATACAGTTGCTAATGCATGTCTTACGACGAGTAATTGCAAAAAAGTCGTGATAGTGTTATGGCAGTGACTATAAAAAGTCGAGCCAACACACCCCGAGTGGATTGCAAAAAAGGCTTGGGTTGTGTTGTTTGAATTACGAAATAAAATATTAATTCAAGAAATTGTGTTATACTGATTGTTTTGTAATATTACAAGCTTAAGTTTTTATATAAATTTTCTAAAAAAGGGTGTTTAGCATATGGCTTCAAAAGGTGAAGCATTATGTCTTTTGGTGAGGGCTAGGTTTTCATTTTCGACTCATACTTTTTTTAGAATTCATTGTACATTACATTTTTGCTACAAAACAAATTTACCCACCCTAATACACACCAGTGAAACTGAAAAGTTCGTCTTTGGAGTTTAAATTTTTTTTTAAATAACTTTTAAAATTTACGTAAAATTTGATGTTATTGAAAAAAAAAATTAATTTTATTTAGTAAAATAAAATTATTGTATAAAAAAAAAAAAAAAAACTAGTTTAAAATATTTTTATATGTTGCGTTATTTTCGAGGACACATTTTAGTCTAACCTGTTAGAAATGTAGATGATAAAATTAACGTAGCTGACAAACAAAATCTATGTAAATAATTAAGGTAAAACTTATCTATAAGTTGCATGATCCTGATACATTTCATTTTTGTTACATCTGGAACAGAAGCAAAAGACCTTCTTCTGTAAAAATTGGTTTTTGTGACTTGCGATATTTTAAGAGTTACGGCACGATATAACAATCTTGATTTGGCATTGGTGTCAAAACTATTAGTTTTAACATGACTTAATATTTTATTCAACTAACAATGAATTCACTAGATCACAACCATATATTGCCTAATTTATAAAAAATTATTAAGCGTCAATTGATTAATCGATTTATCAAATTTCCATATAAAATCACTCTTGTAAAGTCTTTATCAAAAATAAGGCAGCTAGTATATAGTGTTGCATACAGTGTGAATTATACCATAATAAGTAATTATATACCATTACCATTATACCATTATAAGTAATCTATAATCTAGCCAATAGTCTAATTTCAAGTATAAAGTTTACAGTCCCTTTACAGGCCTACTCAGGCATTTGCCTTATATCTATAAAAACAACTTATTCACAATCTCCTTGCCGTTGCACATATTGCCACCCACATAATGCGGTAGTATTTGAATGAATTCACTGGACATTGTGTTAATGATCCTACTGCTCCCTAACCGCACTTATTGGTCATCCATAGACAAACCAAATGAACAACAGAACATCATTTAACACAAAAAAAATCGTTTGTTTTTCATCCTTTCGCATTTTGCTCAATTATTTTTTCTTTACAATTTTATCCTTTATATTACAAATATTTTGCAATAGTATCACTTTCATGAGTACGTAGACGTGTATGTCCATTTTTAGTATTCACTATTAAGCTCATTTAAATGCAAATTAAAATAAAATTGTAATTCCGTTTAAGTCACATTTTGTGGATCACACATATATTGCACACAAAAATACATACAAATACGAATCAATGTGTGTCCAGGACCTATCTAGGGTGAGTACACTTTATTTTTAAACACATAAACTTGTGTATGTATTGCTAGACGTTTTTCTGTGTGTGTGTGTGTGTGTTTACCGGTGTAGTAGTGGTTAAAAAATCCTTTGATGTTTCATGTGCTTGAATTTATACATTGATGATACTCATCAGTATGATGATGTTATTTTGTGTGGTTTTTAAGAGCATACTTTTTGGCGGCTAGGTTTTTCACCATTGGCATACAGTGAGTTACAAATTAAAGCAACTATCAGAGTTCAGATAGTAAAAACTAATACAAACTTTATGACTTTGAAAGAAAGTATGCAAATTAAAATTAAATATTTGTACCTGTTTTTGTATATTAGTGAAAAATTTACCAAAAGTTTTTGATTATAAAATCTAACTTTACAAATTTAAATTTAATTATATATTATAAGAGATTTAAAAAAAAAATTTGTTTGATTTTATTACTCACTGTATGTTGTTCTTTTTTTGTTAATATATTTTCAGTTTTCCTGTTTCCCTTTTTTAAATGTAAAGGTTGAGCAAGAACAAATACCATGTGGAATTATTCCATTCATATCGTTCGTTTTGTATAAAATGGCTTTGAATATTATGCAGCAATTAAGGTTTCGTTAAACGATCATTATTGTGCAGGAAAGCAGGACCATATGAACCAAATCGTATAATATCAATTATAGTTTTTATTACATTTATATTATACATATACATAGCAATAGGGGTTTTACATTTTTTCTGCTTTAATAATAGAGATTTTCAAATATGTGTAAAATTTTATTATATAAAATAATTATGAAAATAATAAAAATAATAAATAATAAAAAATATGAATATAATAATGAAAATATTTCTAAAAATTAATACTAAAAACTAAAAAAACCGTTAAAAAAAAACATTATTAAAATGTTCTTGCAAATTTTCTTGATACAGTAGACCCTCGTAAATTAGAACCACTTTGTTCCAGTTGGCAGTTTTGTGTGGTGAACCTCAAGGTAACTGTCTGGCGTCGTTGCTGTTTTCAATTTTTTTAAATGATTTATGCAATTTAAATCTGAGTGATCGTTTACAAGCAAATATGGAAAGGGATGTATCCCTAATATTTGAATTTGCTAGAATATTTAGGTTGGTCTTAAATGCGGACAAAACCAAATTGGTACATTTTAGACCACTTTTTAAAACTAAGAATAACAGTTTTAACGTTTATATGATTGGCAATCTATCTATCTATCTATATATATAAATGTGAAACTCTGTGTGTGTGTGTGTGTTAGCTATAGACTCCGAAACTGTACAACCTATCGGGCTCAAACTTTGGTAAGTTGTTGTACACATACCAGGGAGTGTTTATGGGTGGAAAAAAGTGGGCGGGGCCACGCCTATAAAAAATTAGTTATCATTTTTAGCTACTTGTACATGACCGATTTTTCTGAAACTTTGCACACATATTGAGCTAACATGACTTTATAATTTCGTGAAGTGTGCGGGGCCACGCCCATAAAAAAGTTATAATTTTGAGGTACTTCCTCTGGACCGATTTTTTTGAAACTTTGCACACATATTGAGCTGTCATGACTATACAATTTCTTGATTAGAAAAGTGGGCAGTGCCACGCCCATTAAAAAAATTTTTAAATTTTTGCACTTGATATTGAAATTTAAATTCAGGATGCATTTTTATTCATTAAGGGGCGTAGCAACGCGCACCGGGCTTTCTAGTGTAATATATGAAACGCATACTGTTAAGAATCTGGGTATTACACTACAGAGCAATCTGTCTCAGGACACACATATTTCTGTAATAAAAAGCAATATTGCTCCTGCAATTGGTATTCTATATAAGATGAAAAACATAATGACCAAACAAACTAAATTATTGCTTTATCATGCATGCATTGGTATAAAGTCACCTAAACTATATGGCTATGATATATGTGGATATAAGAACACAACAGCCTTCGAAGCACTTCAGATTATGCAGATTAAAGCACTTAAAATTTTTTATAATTTACCATTTACATTTTCAACGATATCTATTTGTAAAAATGGTTGCAGGCCAATTATACCAATCCATACACTGAGCATGTTCTGTATGTTGATATATGAGTATAAATCTTTAAACAACATTGGTTATCATACTGTTAGTTTTTTACAAAATCAGTTGATCTTTAATACAAGGAATCAACAAAATGTACGGTTGCCCAGGTGTAGACTAGAAACCACAAAATAACGTATTAAGTACATGGCTATCTCTAAATATAACAAATTTCCATCAACTTTGAAAAATCAAATTAAAATATCGTCTAAAAGAGCATTTGTTTTATAACCTACACAGAAAAAATATAAAATCGATTTCAATTAAGAAATTTGTGTGCCCAATTAAATTTTTCAATTATTTTCAGCCTGCAAACGAATTGATAATATCAATTAACGAATTTGTCAATTTGAGGTTTACCCTATTTTAAATTCAATTAAAACAAAATCAAGAATTTAATTGATAGTCAGCACCAACATTCAAACAAATTTTTCGTTGATTCAATTAAAATGTTAATTTAATTTTTATACATTTTTTAGCAAACATTTTAATTGAGTCAATCAAAACAGTAATTGGATTTTATAAAAACAAACAATTAATAATTTTAATTGAATGAATTATTATATTAATTGATTTAGTAGAAAAAATCTGATTAATTAAGTGATTGAATGAATTCATATATTAGTTGATTTACAACACAAAAAAGATTAATATTTTAATTGAATAAATTAAAAACACATCATAAAAATATTGGCTTTATTAGTTTTATTTGATAAAATCTGTTATATATATTTATACATATATACATAAATACAAATTTTAAAAATATCTCTTAAATATTTATATTGAATTTTCGTGTGGAAAAGAACATAACAAATTTGCTTCTAAATATTAATTTAAAAGAGAGCTGACATAAAAATAACAAACACTTTGAGTTATATCAAAAATACAAAATTATTTTTTTTTTTTCACACAAAAAAGAAATATGTATAATTTTATTAAAAATAAATTAATAAACACATGAACAAAAAATAATCTTACATTTTTTTGTGTAACCGTACATATACATATTTACATATACATATGTATTTAGTATATTTTGTTTTTCAGTTTATGCAAAAACATTGTTATTGTTATCTATTACAAAAATTAGACAACTGTTAAAAAATGTATGTAGGTAACACATATAATAAAATATATTACTCGGCGGGATATTGAAGATTGAAAATAAAAATTATTTTAAATATGATATCAAATATGATATCAAATGCGCTTATAATTGAAACAAATGTGTTCAAATTTTGCCTGCTCGCCAAATGAATAGTTGAGAAATATGATTTACCCTTAAAATTTTGAGTGTATCAATATCTATCATTTGTTCTAAAAGAGAAAAATGGTATTAGTTTATTTGCTGGTAAAGATTTATATGAAAATTAATTTGATTTTCAATTAAAAATATTAATTGAAACAATAAAAAATTTTGTTGGAAAGAAAAATCAAACCAATCAATGATTTAATTGAACAATTTTAGGCTAAAATTTTTTCTGTGTAGAAGCACTTCTTTTGTAGATATTAAAATTACTTATACATAAAATTATTATAGTTATATTATTATACAAATTCAAAATTGTTTAAAATAAAATGAAGTGTACTTTTTTGTTCTTCTTTTGCCAGCAATTTTCGCATGAATTGTAAAAAATAGTAATTATTAAAAAAATATTAAATTGCCGATATTGCTAAATTTTTGATAACAGATTTTTTAACGGATATCGGAGGTGACGGTTTACGAATATTACCGAAATCCCTGCTTAACAGACTCTTAGCCGATCGCCGCGGGTAGTTGAATAGTTATGATAACAAAATAACCATACCGTACACAGTAGTATTATTTTAGGACAGTTTTTACTTGAAAAGCAACAACAATTTCTTTATAATATTTTGACAATATGACATGTTAGGACACCTTGTGAATACAGTAGTAGTATTTTATTTAAAAAAAATGTCTATATCTTAAAAAAAAACTCTATATATGCGTGGAATTTTGTCTTTTCTTTAGCTTGACTTACATTCTAGATAAATTATTTATTATAGTCTATATATAGTCTTCACTTTATATTTTGTGTAGGCTATATTTCGAACTATAGCATAGTCTATATGCCGGAGCTTATACTCTGAAATATTATCTAGTCTAAAGTTTAGTCTACATTTTGCTGTACAGTTTAGTTTTAAGCCTTGTCAATAAAAATCATCAGATATTCTTGTCGTTATCGCATTGAACTTAAAGCCTAAATTTAAAATTTAATATACAAAATAGAAAATTTCATAAAATGTAAATACAACAAATATCTTTGTATTTGTACAAATTTGAATGCCTAAATTAAGTGTGTTTCTTCAAAACAACGCAAATCTCTCGAACCTTTAAACAAACAAATTACAATCAAAACGAAACACTCTTCTAATCCATCAGTTCAACAATTTCGAGTGTCACAATGACAACAGACTTTTTGTTTTGTCTAACTTTGTAAATGTGAATATGCATGAATATTCATAATGATATTGAAATTACTCTCATTCGTTTAAAATGTTTTTACTTGCACACGTTTTAATTACTCGCAAAAATAGAAACAAAATCATTATTTTTTATTTGTTTTTTTTTTTTTTTTTCAAATTTTAATCATTTCAACTTCAACAAATATTTAAGAGTTTTTGAGTAAACTCATTTGAAATGTGTAGGTGACTGCTGCGAAAAATGAATTTAGAGTAAAGGGACTTCCAAAAAAATGTGTTATTTGATTAAAAATTTTAAACCCCTGTTTATTCCAGTCTATTCTTTATTTTATTTTATTAACTTTTTCATAGCTGTCAAACTTAACAAGGGTTTGAAAATTCATTGAGAGCTACTCAAGCAGCAATTTCAAAACATTAACAAGCAGTAGAACTCATCCAAAAATAGAGAAATTCGGAATCATACGAATTGAAGTCGAGAGATCTTGAAGAATGATTTTGCAAGTCTGAAATGCTGCTTGAATACTGTAAAAGAAAATTATTTTTTACACGAATCACTACTAGCTACGAATAATAATAATCCATAATGATAAACCCAAGCGTAAGAGAGCTTGAAAGCTGAATTGTAACTATGTCCAACTATCAGGGGCATGTTACTTTGGAGAAGGGTCGATGTCATAGTTTTATGCTAATCCGGGGTAAAGAGGTGTTAGTAACACCTCAAACTAGGGCATAGGGGAACCCTGTACCTCGTACAGAAAGTAGATAAGGAGTCTTAGATGCCCATGAAGCACATAAGTCGAGTGAAGGTGATCGAGGAACTGCAGCGCACGCTCATAGCGGATGCATCGACTCATAATAAAGGTATAGATAGGAAAATCCTAGGTTAGGCTAGGTAGAACAGGCAGCTGTTGTGCAGCTTACTTGGGTCCATTATAATGATCCCATTGTGATACCTGAATAGAAAAGTAAGAATAGAATAGAAAAGAGAAGCAGACTAGTCCAGAGTCTCTGGCGGGAATCGAACCCGCAACCACCAAACTAGCAGACCAGCACACTATTGACTAGTCCACCGGAGCACCCTAGGAAAGTCCTAGAACTCCTCGAACTTTAAAAGTTAAGGGAGAATCAGATGCCAATACATCACATGAGGGCACTAGTGGATAGAGGTCAAGGGGCTGCATCGTATGCCTTAAGCGGATGGTTCCATGAGCAACGAGGACATGGATGGTGACATCAGTATCTTTGCTGATGTCACATATGAGAATCCGAAGTCTCGTACTTAAAGAGGTTAAGGAGATACAGAACACGGTAGACTAAGGATCACAGGTAGGCACATATTAGGTGTGAATGCTATTGCTATATAACGAAGATGCCAGCGATTTCAAACGACTGTTCGATTTGGGTTGTCAGCAATGTGAAATCATTTTCTAGTCCAGGAGAAAACGCCTGTAGTGGTGCGGGACTCAATAAAGAAAGGGATGCCGATTGGTAGACATAAAATAACTAGGGAGCAAAGACGGTCAAAGAGAAACTAAAAGAAAGTTGTGGTGTACTTCAATATTCCCCAAACACATACATATATATTTAATCCAAAAGTCTATAGCGCTAAGACAATACTTTGTATTTGGTGGCACCAAAATTGTCACATTATGAGCTATTATGAGCCGCTAAAATCTGGCGCGATCATAACAACGAACCTGTACCGAAGACAACTTATGCATTTGAAGCGACTCGACCACATGTTGCAGTACATGTTAAAAACTATTAAGAAAAAAGTGATTGGAAAATTTAGTTTCTCCCGTCTTATAGCCCAGAACTTGTCTCGTCCTACTACCATTTGTTCGATCGATGAAGAACGCTCTCACTTTTTTTTTCTCTCTCTCTCTCATTCGGATATACGCTTTACTTTAAAACAGGATATCTGAAATTAGTTTGAGTCATTATTTTCCTCAAAAGATGATCAGTTATCCCGTATTTTTAAGTTATACATCCATCTAGTCCTTGTTTAGTCAAAAGTCGTATCTATAAGTCGGTTTAATCTTTAGGCTAAAAAATATTTTCAAGTCTAAGTAATCAAAATTATACACTTATGTTTAAATTATCCCTAAATGTTCATATTTTTGTGAAAACTCTGTAAAAAGTGTTTTATTAAATCCCTATCTCGTGCGAATATAGGCTTGTGTATATAAGGATTTTTGCCTGTATATAAGTACTACAGATGCGGACGTGCAATATGTGTCTCATTGAAGTGCATCATTATAATAATAAAGTCCGCACAACAACTCCAAACATCTTTTTTTTCTACTCCTGTTACACACACACACAGAACACACAAAAACACTTTATCCTTATTTTTTTGCATAAATATGCTTGATGTGTAGATGTTAGTAAGTATGTATGTATGTAAATATGCAAGTGTAAAAGTAAATATGTGTGTACGTATGTATGTGTTATTATTTCATTTTTTTAAGCCTTTTGCGTTTTATTGAAAATGTTTTGGCATGGTTGGGTTGCAACGTTTAAAAATTCATTTGTATTCATTTAACAGGAGTAGAGTTTATAACGTTTCGTTTTATTTTCCATAACGCCTGCCTCCAGCTTTTTCTCTGTGGCTTAGTTATACATATTATTTTGAATATGAATAGAAATGTGCATGTGAGTACTCATAAAGGTTACAAGGCATCCAAACACATGCATGCAACCAATTACTCTCATGTGTTTATGTGTATAAGTGTGTCTTTGCCATATAATGCTTTTAAAGTAAGTGGGTAGACTTCGGGCATTGCTTATATGTACAATAAGAATATGTGCTCATGTGTGTGTGTATGAATTATCTTTGTTTTTAGACAGTTGCAGGCATGCTTTAAGGTTACAAGTTTCGAGGATCTATACTTTTTCTCTTGTTTCTTTTTTTTTATTATTATAGTGCGAGTTTTTTCTACAGCTTGTTGCAACTGCTACAATTGACTGATGACAATGCACAGTGCACTGTTTCGAAAGTGAAATTCAAAAATAAAATTATACGTGAATTGTGTAAATATATAATTTTTTCTTATATTTCATAACATCACATGACATTGAATTAAAGAAATTAAAAAAAAAAGTGTAAGTGATTTTTAATATTTGATAGTGGCCGTGTTGTTAATGCTTCATAATCTGCATTGGCTGTTATATCAGTTTATCAAATTACCTAACAGGGATATAACTTCCGACAACTCCTGCAACTGATTAAAATGTTTTATTAAAGTTATTAATGTTGTTAAAGCAATATTTAATTAAAAAAAATCAATTATAGCGATGACGCCCATTACGACATAATTGTCAAATTTCTTACAACACTAAACCACAAGAGATCAAGCAGCATCTTAATCCATTCCAAATAAAAAATCACTGTTTGAAGTTCATTTTTGCTTGGAGCGTCAATGGTCCATATTCCTCTGAGTAGCCATAATCGTCAACGGCAAGCGCTATAGGTCGATGATTATTTTTTTTTTTTTGCTAAGATGCAAGGATGGCGCTACATGGCGTGAGTGATTTGAGGCCCTGGTTATCTTATGTGAAAGTAATGTGAACAGGCCACCAAAATCATGTAATTTAACCTGTTAGACTTTTTGCTATGGGGTTTTTCTAAAGACTCATTCCTATGACACCAAAACTACAAACTGCAGCAACCTTCAAAGACAATATACTCCATGGCATTGAACAAATATAATCAAAATGTTTTTCTGGTTGGATATCACCACTGATAAGGGTAGTGTCAACTAATTTTTAGTCATTAATCTAATATTCTATCCATTCGTTATATGCTATCAACGCACTGTGCAATAACTGTTTATGCAGTTTATTGTCATTCTTAAACATTTGTTGCTGTTTTCAAATTTGACAGATGTTTTCATATGATTTGTTAAAGAGTTTAACAACAAGTACCACGTAATTTGAAAAGCCTTTGAAATTTAACTTATACTATGTTGACACACGCGCCCTAATTGTTAGTTTAATATATTCTCGCAATTAGAGGCCTTTATTGAGCTCAATTTACCATACTAAAAATTACTTATAAATTGAGCAATATATACTTAATTGTTTCACTTATTGTCCAAAACTCGAAATACAACTCTTAAGAAGTATGTTCAGTGGAAAGAAAATACTATAGGTGGCATTTCTAATGTCAAACAAATAAATGTGCAAAAAACAAAAAGTAAGAAAATGGTTGATGGAAATTTAATTAAAATGTTTTAATAAATTTAAATACACACATATGTATATACAGACATATATAAATATAATTGTAAATATATTTTATGAACATAAAGAACTGAAGAGAATGCATTATTAGATTTTGTATAAATACATCGTATTTTTACACCTATCAAATGCTAATGGATTAAGATAAATTGAGTATGTATGTGTGAACACTTATTTTAATTGCTCAATCAACATTAAATTGAAACAAGTAAAAATATCTAAAATATAAACAGGGTATAGTTAAAAAATAAAATGTGACTTTAAAATTAAATGAAAAATATAAAATGTCAGATGGTTTAAACCAAATATGGTTGGTTTCCTTTAACTTAAATAAAAATAAAATAAATGTTAATTTTTTTTAATTAGATAAAATATTTAAACTAGAAAAGTTAATAGAACCTCAAAACAAGAAACGAACATTTTTTTCCCCTTCTCTAGGCACTAGAAAATCTTACCGTTACAAGCCTTACAGTATACTACACATTTTTCATTAGTTACTATCAAATGACATGTACTTTTAGCAAAAACCACAAAATAAAATAAATACATTTTTATAAAAATCATCAATTTTCTTTTAGTTTTTTTTTTTTTAACCAAGCAAACAAGATGTGTCCATTGTGGCGTCCAATTGTCTGTTTTTTTACTTCCACAAAATCGTAGCGAATGTATAGATGTATCTTTTTTGCTTATGTGTCAAGTTTTTCTTTATAGTTTTTTAACATTTTATTAAATTAATCAACTGAATTACTGCTACCAAATGCGTTAGCTGTGAGTGAGCTTCAGTGTTTATTTGTGCGAAAATTGTATGTGTTGTTTGAACAGTGTCAGCGATTTTTTTTTTTTTTTTTGTGTAAATTATTGAATAGTTTTTGCTTACTTAACTAAGGGATAGCAAATAAAAATAAACAAAACAATAGAAGAGAAAACATTTTTTGAAAATAAAGTAGTTATTTATGATCAACCCAATCAATGAGTAACGAAATATAAAAAATATATTTTTAACCCAAATAGTTAAGGGGCACATTGCTGACGATATGCAGACAAAATGGAACCAATTATATATAGACCAGTTAACACAAAAACTAGTATTAAAAGTAATTAACAGTGTAAGGCGCTCATTGTCTCTTTAGAAATAAAACTCTAACGGTCTAAGTCATAAAAAATATTTTAGGTGTATGAATATAAGCCTAAATTTATTTTTTAATTTATAATATTTTTTTAAACCGCCTTTTTTTATTAAATTTAGTAATTTTTTAGTTTGTAAAAGAAATAAAAATATGTATCAATTGTGATATATCTATCAGTATTAAAAGCAACTGAAGGACAAGGTGTTATAATTCATCATCGGTCGCAGTTTTAAACTAATAGCTAAATTAGATTATAGGTTTAAAGCCAGGGTACATTAAACAAGGAAAAAGCAGTGGAGAATTCGAACGAGTTAAAATTTATAAATATAAAACAAGAGATATCTAAAAGTTTATTACAGTTCGGAAAAAAATTTTGTTACGGTTTTCAAAACTTTAAATAAATCAGATAAGTGAAGAAAACTATAACCAGCTAACGAACCAAGAATAACTGATGAATGAAGATAACTTGATTATATATAATTTTCCTTTTCTTATAATTAAAAATTTTCTAAGGTTAGGAATTTTATAAGCAAGTATAAGTAGGTATAAGTATACTGCCGTATTGATAAAAATATTTTAGGTTTCTTGATGGCTTACCTAAAAAAATGTCTGCACATATGTATGTCAAATAAGACCTTAATAAGCCCAAGCCTTAAATAACCCTAGAATTTTTTTTAGGAATACATCAGTTAAAATATTGCATATTTAAATATACAACTTGTTACAATAAACATTTTAAAAAAGTTCAATATTTTATATATATCATTTTATTATTTAGTAACTTTTGTATTATTGTTCTAAATTTTATTTGTATTTTTAAAACATTTCTTCTAAAAACGTTTTTATTTAATTTTTTTAAAACGTATAGAAAAACTCTTATTTATAGAAATTGTTATTAAATACACCTTTTTCTATTAAGATTGTTGTCTTGGCTAACTCTTATATATTAGTTTCCCTATATACAAAAGCTAGTTGTTATATAACTTCCCTTTGTCAGTGGTGAGTACAAACGTCAACAATTGTTTTTATTTGTTGTTATATTGACTGAATTTTAGATTGTATTTTATATCTCTTGAAATTTTGCACACACGCAAGTAGTTTGGTGTACTTTTTTTTTTGCTTTTATTAACAAGAAATTATCTAAAAAATAAATATTTTTACCAATAAATGATTTTTTAATACAAAATAAACACAAATGTTTAGAAAAAGAAAAAAATATAAGACTTCTTAGATTGTAAAGAAAGGCAATGCAAAAGAAAAAATAGCAAACACACCCAACCAACAAAAGGAAAAAAAAACAACTACAATTGTGTGTGTTTTTTTTTGTTGTTCCTGCTAGATTTGTTATTATTAGTAAAAATCAAACCAGACCATTTAACCAGTTGTGAATTACTTAATTTGTTTAATAGTAGTGAAGAGAAATACATACAAAAATAAAAGATATTTTCAAATAAATCTTGTCTATGAATAATTGTTTACATGAGAAAAGTTTGCAGAAGGAAGTAGTTTAAAAAAAACGGCATACTAAAAAAGAGAATAGAAAATAAGGAGGAAAAAACATGAATTTAAAAGGGAGCACTATGTTAAGGTTACTGCTACATCTGATAACCATTCTGTGCTGTTGCCATCGCTACATGGTAGCTGCTACTCATATCAAGGGAACTTTTAATACACAGGATTTTTTTAAATTCATCATCAAGTTTGGTTTTCAAAAGGCCGAATTACATCGTCCCCAAGACTCATTTGGCTATATATATGGCAACATTACGTCGTCACAAGAATTTCATCAACCGGTCACTTTAGTAGTGCTGGACAAATCCACTTTCGTGGATTTTTACAATAATCGTAGTCTTAGTATTTATGCCAGGGAATTGGCCTGCCAGCATATGTTCCAGCGCGTTCAATTGTTAGCCTACGATGTTGACTGTAATGTACATGGCAAGCGTGACTTTTTGCGGCGCATACCTTGTCCCCGAGGGCAACTTTGTGTAGATGAGGATGCTCCAAGTAATGTTATAACAGGGAATCAATTTACCTACGTTATCAGTGAGGTATCACAGCCAAGGTAAGTTAATAATCGATTACAATTATTGCAGTATTTAAAAAAAAAATACAAATGTTTATGCCATCTGCTGCTATACTGCCAATTTGGCAAAACAATCAAATAAAGTTCATACTCAGGGTCAATAAAATTGTATTTTGTTTTCCTAATACCCTACAGCGAAATTAAAATAATATAAGATTTTCTATACGCTTGTAATTTTTAATAAGTTGTTTTCATTTTTTTTGAGCTAAAGATCACTTTTTTATATAAAACATTTTATTTTATTTTTTCTTTGAGAAGATTGTAAAAATGGAATTTTTAAATAAATTAAACTAACATATGTTTAAATAGAAAATAAAAAAGAAATACCTATTTCTTAAAAAATTGTTTGATGTTGGATCTTTGATATTCAATCACGAAAAACGGCTAAATGGATGTTAAGGAAATTTGTCACACAGAAGGGTCACGAGGCTCTATGCATTATTTGAAGGCTAAATAAATAAAATTACTTAAATTAACTTAAAGGCATTACAACCTCACAGACGAAGTCGCTTCTACTCGCTAAAATAAAATTTTATTGATATTAAAAGAAAATTTTTTAAAAATATGCAACTTCGGTTTCGATTTCTAAAAGAAATTGTACGTAAAGGGTAATGAATTTTCGTTACTACCAAATAACCTCTTAAACTTTTTTCATTTTCAATTTCTGTCAACAGAACATTTGGTCTACAAAAAAACAATCGTTTTTACCTACACCTGTATCTCAGACATGATACAAAATCACAAAATCTTCTAACATAAATGATAAGATAGCACATCTATTTTTATAGCAACAGTTAAAAAAAACACATTTTTCGTGATCTTCTGTATGGATTTGTTAATTTAATTAGTTTTTTTTTACATTTAAAATATTAGAAATACGGAAATTAATGTTTAAAGCTGCAGACAAGTAGTCAATATTTTGCGACATTGGGCTGAACAAATTCGAAATATTCATTTAGCAGTGTATTTAAAAAGATGACTTCTATTTATAAGCACAAAGTGCCATAATTTCTTTTGGCCAGATTTATAGTCATGCTATTCCGGAAAATGTACATTAGAATAGTAAACTTAAAATAATATTGATTTCGTAGCAAAAGCAACAACTTTATAAGTTTACATCACCTCTCTCCAGTAATATTTTATTTAACTTCTTATGTAGTAGCGCACTCCTTAGTATATTTTATCAATATTAAGTTAACAAAACAGCTAACTAAACATTACATTCTTCTTTAGTAATTTCCTGGATTAAGTATTTTTTTTTCTTTTTTTTTTTTAATAAATTTTAACAAACAGTTCATTGTTGAAAATATTCTTATTATTGGGGGAATTTTTCTTTATTTCTTAACTAAATATTTATTTTGCATATACTAAAACAAAACTTGATTTTAATAATAAAATTTATCTTCATAATTTTTCTAGATTTTGGTACGTTGCAATGGTGGCTTGTTATCGCAATCGCAGCACCTGTAAATGGCATGCTTATGATACTCTAACAGCACCTGCGTCTTTTCTTAATAACAGCATTTCCGAAATACAGTATGACATCCATGTAGTCAATGGACATCCAAATAATTCTGCGGCACATCCACTAACTTATGAATTTTCATTTGATCGTCAAAATCTTTTGGAAATGTATTTAATATTTTTATTAGTCTACATAATACTCCTGCCAATGCAAATCTATGCTGTACGCTTACAAAAACATCCGGTTACGAAACTGTTTACATTAAGTCTGTTAAGTGAATTTGTTAGTTTAGCTTTAATATCGGCTAATTTGATAAAATTTGCAATTAATGGCGTAGGATTGCCTAATGTACAAACATCGGGCGATATATTAGATATATTTAGTAGGGTAAGTTCTTATAGATTTTGTGTAATAGTACAGAAAATGAAAATATTTTCTCTTTCTCTTAGACTACGTTTATGTTAATTTTACTGTTATTGGCCAAAGGATGGGCTGTGACTCGACAACAAATTAGCCGCACTGGTTGGATTATCCTTATGAGTATATGGGTACCCTACTGTGCTTTTCATGTGTTCCTTTATTACTGGGATAGAGTAAGTTAGTGTGTTATATGTTCTTAACAAGTTTAAAACAATATAAAAATCTTAGACTGAGGTGGATATAATCTCTGATGTGGATGAGTATCAAACCTGGCCTGGTTGGATTGTTTTAATATTACGGTAAGTTTGAAGGCTTGCAGCTTTTCCTTATACTTTAATATTTTTATTATTGTTTTAATTTTTAGCACCACTTTTATGTTGTGGTTTTTGTATGAGCTTCGTAACACAATGAAATATGAACATTCGACAAAAAAATTAGATTTTCTTTTGCATTTGGGCGCTTCTAGTCTTGTGTGGTTTATCTACTTGCCCATTGTAGCCATAGTGGCTTTACAGGTTAGTCCTATGTGGCGTTATAAGCTATTGTTGGGTATAACCAATTCAGCCGATTGTTTGGCGTATTGTGTTATGACGGGCTTGTTGTGGCCAAATCGTTCTGGACAATATTTACTTTTGACTGGTACAAAATACGCAGGTGAGTGAACAGAAATGCAATAAATCTTATTTTGAACACTTTTGACAAAAAAAAAAGATTTGCTGATTGTAGCAAATTTATCTGGAATTTTGAATAGAGAACAGTATTATGGTTTTAGAATTTACGAGAAAACTTAACTTAATTTTCTAGAAATTCATATCATATATTTTTTTAATTTCTATTAATTTTGAAAAATCATCAGAATTGACTGATCTCCTTTATAGGATCCCGTGTGATATTTATCAATAAATTTAGACTTTAGAAAAAAACCGTTATAATCTTGGAAAAAAATATTATTAAAATATTAAGTTTTTAAACGGAATTGTCGATTTTGATAAAAATTCAATTAACAAAATGGACCTAAAATGGAACAGAAATTTTAAATTTAAAAAAAAAAATTTATTAGAATTTTAAAATTATTTTTTAGGATTAACAATAAAAAATTAAATTTCAATTCAGTTAAAAAATTTATTTTAAACTTAAAAAATTTCTATCATTAAGATATAAATTTTGTTTATAAATTCCAATTTGGCAAAATTATGTTTTTAAAAAGTTCAAGCTTTATACTGACTTATACATTTTTTAACGTCCTTTTCAGGCATGGACGAATTAGATGAATTTAACGAGGCACCCCACATTGTCAGAGAACGTGAACGACGACAAAATTCGATAGACAACAATATTGTTGTTGTTACAAATCATAACACTGCAACAACAAGACCTAATATACCCAACGGTGATGCCTGCACCGATTTGCTAGCAGCCGAAGATTTAGATACAGAACTTTTAACAAATCTAAATAAAAATAGTCATATTGTGGCATAAAAATCTATATTTAAAAAAAATAAATAACCGAAACCAGCGGGATAAAAACGTTTAGTCACAATACAATCAAAGAAAATATAAAAGTTATAAATATGAATGTGCGCAATTACTATATATAGTGCTTATGATTACAAAAGGTTTTTTTTTAATTTTAAATTGTGTAATACTACAATCAATCGAAACAAATAACAAAAAAAAAACTACAAACTAAAAATATAATAGTTTTAAAATCCTTTTTTTTTGTTTGTTTTTTGTGAAAAGCATAAGCATTTGCCAAATGCAAAGAAAAAAACAATAACGTGATAATCTTAAAAGAAATTACCCAATTTTTTTTAACTTTTAATCGAACACACTATATACATACTTGTCACACTAAACTTAAAGTTAAAAGAATAATTAAGCAACGAAATTATTATGTTACAATTAAAATTTATAAAAAAAAAAAATGCAACAATTTATAAACAGTGTATAATATATATTTGTACATTTAGTTAAAAAATGTAAACAATTTCCTTTAAAAACTTCCTACCCCATTTAAAGAAAACTCACCTCATCCTTTTCTAAGACCCTTAAAAACTATTCACTTCATTTATTTTATAATGAAAACATAAAATCATGCCATTTTTTGTGATTTATTAGCAAGAACTTTAAATAAAAAAAATAAAAAAATAATTTACAAAAAAATATATATTAAAAAAAGGTAGTGTTATATTATAAAAAGATATTTTTTTCTAAGAGAATATCAATAAGTTTACAAATATTTTACTTTTTAATGTAAATTATTTTATAAGATCTTTAAGATTTAAAGAAAAAAGTATTTTAACGAAACAAAAAAATAATTGATCATCTAGCAATGTATAAATATTTTAGTTATTTCATTATAAAAGGAAATATTTTAAAATACACACTCACACAAATTAAAATACATTAAGATCTTGTAAAGAAAAAACATTAGCATTAATTATAGTTCTTTTTTATTTTAATTTAGGAATGTTTTGAAAATGCCAAATTGTAGTATTGAACCTTATTATAAGAATGAAGTAAATTACTTGTTAAAATGGGCTAAAAAAGGTAATCTTGTGTTTTCTTTAATTCGAAATAAATATTTACTATTACGTTTTACAGCATTTTTTTAAGGTAAACAGAAATAAAAAAAAAAATGTAGCAGAACAAATAAAGTATTGTGGATATTGAATGTTAAAGAATACGCTTAGGTTTTTTTATTTCTTTAGGAATCAATACCCAATAAAAAAATTTTAAAGTTTCACTTACAAATATCTTATCTTATACTATGTCACACGAACATCAAAATGTCTCAACTAACATGTTTTGCCACACAAAATTTTAAAAGCGAATCATCTTTGTTCATTTGATTCTTGCTGCGAACCGCAAAAAAAAATTACTATCATCTCGAATTTCGATAAAACTTAAACTTTAAAAAAAAATTTATAAAAAATAGGGAAACATATTTGTAATGTAAGTGTAGAAAAAAAGAAACAAAAACAATTGTATAAACACGAAGGGTTAAAATTATGATTTAGAGAGCGAACCTAGTAGTTCACAATACCGTATGAACATGTCATTACGGAAGCCATGAAATGTATGTGACGAGTACTCGCATTTTGTTTTAAGCCAATTACCGTTATCAATTGATAAGAGATGCCAGTTGCCGAAAATCGTATTATAGCTTTCTCCCCCCATGACAATACCAATTATGTAATATGCTCTTCGAATTACCGTGAATTACCGCGAATAACCGTTTTCACACGACACATTCTTTATTGGCTTTGACAAAAACACTACATATGCTTAGATAAATAATTATTTTATCAAAATGCAATTGTTAATAGCCTCCTAGACAATTTGCTTTATAATTTTGTTTTTTCTTTAACTTTACATTTTTTAATTATTGTCCTTAGTACAGTTCACAACTTTTTTAAAAATTTGATTGACTTTGATAAATTTGCATTTCCATTCTAAATTCAAGTGAAATTTTTTTCTTTTGTTTGTCTTGAATTCTCACAAAATTTTTTTGCTTTCACGTAAATTTAACTTTGTGAAAATTTACGAATTAAACTTTGGGTTCACCTTGATTTTAATTTTCTATGGTGAATAAAATTACATACCTGGTGAAAATTTTTCTTTAAACATTATCAAAATATTTTACATGTAAGTAATTTGTTCGAAGCTGTAAAATTCGAAAATTTTCACAATTCTTGTATAAATGTTACCAATTATTTACAGGTTCTTAAATTTGTTTTGTGGAATTTTATTTAAAATAAACGTGAATATTCTGAGTTAATTAGGCAATAAAAATTTCAACAAAAAATATTTAGTTTTATAATACTAAAAAATAATTCGGTTGTGTTTAGACAACCAAACTTGATTGAGTTGACAGCGACAATAGGGGCATATAATTTAAATTACTTTTTTTGTTTTACATCTTGTTTTCTTTTGTATTTGATTATGACAATCTATAAAAATTAAAGATGATACTGACTTTATTGTAATTCAGGTGGCAATTTTTGTATTGCAAATTATGTAATTAGGCTCTGAATTATGTATAACATATCGAATTACGAATATCGATGATGTGAAGACATGATATTGCAGATGGTTACTAGGATTTAAAAAAAAAAATATTTTAGCAATCGAGAAGTTGTAGTTGGCAATGCAGTTAAAGTTTATTTACAAGTCATAATCGGCCTATTAATTTTCAACTGGCAACGCAGTTTATGTTTGTTTACCATCCTTATTCGACCCATAGAAAATAAATTGTTTGAAATCGACTATAAATAACTGTTTTAAAGAAAATACTTTTTAATGGAAAGGAAAGATCGTGTACGTAAAAAATTGCTTAAAGTAGAGCCTTCATAAAAGCCTTTTCCATGTGATGCGTTTACAAACATGCATGCGGCTCCTGGTTATATTATTTTTATTTATAATTTCATTAACTTTACAACCGATTGCAAAAGATATAATAAATTTAAAACTACTGAACTTAACATAGCTAAACAAGTACTGTTTTTTATATTGAATAGGCCGCAAACACTTAAATTCAAATCCCGATATTGTAACTGCAGTAGAAACAACTCCAACTAGAATTAGATGAACAAATATTTTAATTAAACATTTTGTAAGATAAAATAAAATATTCATACTCACACTTAATACCAAATCATCTCTACGAAACATTTCTCGCGTACCCAAAGAAGCATAAATGCTAGTTTCATAGACCAACTCAACAATTTCTTTAAAACTTCTTAACAATAATTCGCATATATTATAAAATAGTAAAACATTTGTTATATTCGTTGTCACGACAAACAACAAAAATAATAGTTCAATAATGTCGACATTTTGAAAATTGGCTAAATACTTTAAGACAAAAAACATTAAGGCTATTAAGTTGAGGAAGAAACACATCAGCAGAAGCAACAGTTGCAGCTGGAAAATTCTAAAGAATTCCTCAGCCAGACCTTTCAATTTACGTTCATCTCTTGCAATTATACGAATATCATGTCTTAATTTCTCACGCCATTTTGTGTGAACATGCAGCTTAATATTTTTCACCCTCTTTGATCTTTGCAAACGATGCATTAATTTAACGTCTCTTTCAATTTTCCATAGACGCTGCATTAACATTTGAACACACATATAGATGAATACCAAACCCATGTAAATGTTGATATCCACCAGTACTGAGTAAAAAACTATAATGGCAAAATAAATACTGCTAGCCGCATAATAATTGGCATTAACTTTGTCACACTTTGGTCCACGAAGTTTTTCCACTAGATGCAAATACAAAATGATGATTTTGCAAAGTGAACATAGGCATTTCCTTAACAATAGATTACGGGTATGCATCACAAGATTATGGTATTCATTAATACTCACAGTTGATAGATAGTATTTAAATAGGTTTTTATATATATTAAAAACTCTATAAACTCGCTGTCTTTTCAACCAACTTTCCACAATAATTACAACTATTGCAGCATAATTGGTAAATAAGAGAAACATATCAATTATTATTAATGGTTTCAGTTCTTCACAATACAAATTTACATTCCAATACGTATTGGTGGCCAATTGTTGACCAAATAAGGTGACTAAATTCAATGCAAAACAATAAATTAAAGTAGGCCAGTGATATAATTTATAAGTATTTGTCGAAGGTTCAAAATATATATTAACAACGCCAAAGGCCACATTAACATAATGATAGATGCATGCAATAACTGACATAGTGAATAGGATAGAGTTTTAATTTTTATTTGTTTATTCTATTATACTGTATATTTAACAATATACATTTTTTACTGATTTAAATAATTTGCAATAATTAATAATCAATAAAATAATATTTAAAACAATATTGCTGTCTTTTTTAAACTATCACTTCAATTACCCTGTTTTAACTGTGCAAACATCAAACAAAAATCTACTTTAAAATTTAATTGTATACAAATGTTTAAATCCCAAAAGTCTCTTAAACATAAAATCAATATTTTTTTTTTTTTTTGTTTAAAGTTAGTATTCTATCAATAACACGTAATGATAAAAATACGCAATGTTGTTAAAAATATATATTTTGAATTCATAACTACTGATGTATGTAAAAAAAGAAACAATGGCCGATTTAAATATTGCTCTAAACTTTTGGGTGAGTTCAGACATTTTTTGATCGCAATAGTCGCTAAAATGTTTGTGATCTATTTAGAGATTTACGATACACCGTATTTAGATGTCAATGATTGGGAACTTTTCAAACAAAAATCGCATTTTAAACTTGTAAATGTTTCGTTTTGAATATTCGTTGGTGTCATAAAAATGATAAACTGAAATGTAATACTGCAATATATTCAGAAGTACTTATTTACAACTTTCATAATTTTTTCGATGTATTTTTCACAAAGGTTGATTGTTTGAATACTTTTCCATATTCTGAAATCGCGTGGAACTGTCAAAAAAATCAATGTACAATTTGTCTTAACAAAATGAGGGCGAATTTAAATCCGGCCCTTTTCTCGCGATACCTACATATATAACATATATTTTTAGTTTTATATAATTGCATTGCATTTATAATTAAAATTAATAAATAATTTTAATAATATAAATTAAGGGATAACTATATTATTAATTAAATTTATTTTTTCAATTTATTAACTTAACTTTTTACAGCTTTTTATAAACAATAAAAATTTTGACATATAGAACCGTAAAACTAATAAAGAAAAAAAAAAACAAGTAAGAGCGCTATATTCGGCCGTGCCGAATCTTATATACCCTTCACAACGTGTAGTCATGCAATAACAGTAGTTTGTATCACCATTCATCCCATATGAAATACGTACATACATATAAAAAACATACATATATAAAAACATCCCATTACAAAATTATAAATTTACGTATGTATGTTAAAAAAAAATAAAAAAAAATTTAAAAAAAAATTTAAAAAAATAATTAAAATATATATAATAAATATAAAACAAAAAAAAATAAAAAAAAATTTAAAAAAAAAATTAAAAAAAAAATAATAAAAATATAAACAATATATTAAATATAAAAAAATAAAAAAAAAAAAATTTTGGCTCAGCTGGGATTCGATGCCACGTTTTCTCTTACCAGTATTCACGTTTGTATGTATGTATGTTGTTGTTGTAATGTTGTTTTTGTGAAAAAAAAAAGTCGAGGTGGTCGTGGGTTTTTGCTTATATCGCAGTTGTTTATGTACCGATGTTTCTGATTTTCAATAACGATCTACTCCCGAATATTTTTGATATTTTAATACCTCATCCGGGTCCAAGCGATGTCGGGGGGCTTCAAAAAGTTGATTTCAACATACACACGGTCAGACGGACAGATGGACAGACTGACAGAGCTTAATCGACTCCCCTATTCACAAGCTTTCAGAAAATATATACTTTATGGGGTCGGAAATGAAAATTGTAGAAATTTCACACGGAATGACAAACCTATATATACCCTTTTTCACTGTGTGAAGGGTATAATAATCAGCTGCCTTTTTAACACCTATTTATAGTCATTAGCCTTGGGTCAGACTTTTTTGGTCAATTGGGTAACTTTTTTTTTTTTTTTGTTTTTAAATTTTAATGGCTGTAGAATAGTCTGGAAACTGTATCTAAATCACAGTTACGCGACGCCACACAGTTAACCTCGCGAATGTGAGACGCAAAACTCTCGAAGTCAGATAAAAAGGGACAACCTGATTGCTGTTAAATGATAATGACAAAAACTCGCGATTTCTTGACCTGACCAGAGCTGAATCACGACTGAATTGGGTAAATTGTCTAACAAACAGTTGTTTAAAAAATAAACAATAACAAATCAGTCGTAATTCAGCTCTGGTCAGGTAAAGAGCTCGCACGCGTCATTGTCGTTATCGTTGTCGAATAAAAACAATTATGCCGTCCCTTTTTAGCTGAGAGTTTGTCCCTTCGAGAGTTTTACGTCTTACCCTTACGTGGTTAATTGTGTGGCGTCGCGTAACTGTGCTTTGGATACAATTTTCAGACTATTATACAATTAACCGCGTGCATATATTTAAATTGGATTAACTGAAGGAATACCAACTAAACTCAAAAAATTACAACTGGAGAAGTACCAACTAAACTAATTTTTTTTAACTGGAGGTAGCGGTGCCAGTCCAGCTGAATATTTTTTTTTTCATGACGTGGGTGTACTGTTTTTCTGAATTGTAAATCTGGTTGCCCTAGGACAGTCTGTAGGTCTCTCAGTAACATATAAAGGAAATAAATAATAAACTTCTCTAAAAACAAACAATTCTTTAACAATTTTATTTAATTAAACGCCTGATTTTCTAACCCATGGTTATTTAACGAAACTCTCCAAACAATTAATAAAAAATTAACTAGTTAATAACAATATGAATTATTACCCAATAAATTAAAATTGTACAAAAACTAGAAAATATATATAAAATATATTGCCTCAAAACAAATACGATAACTGATGATACTGTATAACAGTGACAGTGGCCGTCATCATTAACACAAAGTCAAGGTATAAAATATTTGTCGTGCTATGGGGGCCATTAATAATGTTAAAAGCAATAAATTTGTTTTACTAATAAAATTTCAACAATACTACTTTGCTTCACTGCACGCTATCTGTGTGCTAATATTACCGTTTGCCCTAATATCATCGTACGTTAGATAATCAACTTTTGAACAGAAACTTTTCTATTTTTTACTAAATGCAGCCATAACTGTACTTCGTTTGCCGGCATTATTGTTAACCCTTTTTGGAAACATTGTGGTGTCGCAAGAATATGTTAAGTGTTTACGTTTATGCTACTTTCATCTGCTGAGTGAACCAAACGTCCAGAAATTTTGCGCCACAATGATATTTTAATTTTTTTAAATATTTTTTGTGCGTGTTTTTATGTTTGTTGTTGTTTTTTTTTAACACTACCTTTGTCATTGTCCCTTATCGTTTGAGCGTATAAGACGCAAAAATTTTCACGTAAATACTATTCCGAACTTGGCATACCTAAGGAGGTCGACCTAGAGATCCATTAGGATTTCAATTAAGGACACTGGGTTCTTGATGACGATTTTTATGGAGAAAATAGAATCATGGTTTTAATTAGGAAAATTTACTTTCCACATAGAGCGCACAACATGCCAATTGGGCATACGTGTATACCTGTCATGGGTTTGGGCTTTAAGTTTCCCTTTTGTACAACCTAACCTATACTCGAATTTAATCCCTCTCGAGAGTTTAAATATTTTTATTACTTGTTTTGGCATTCTAGAGATTTTCAATATTTTCAAAATGATTTTTTTTTCTAAATTGGCAAGTGCTATGCGAACTGTTTTATAAGTGTGAGCGAAGTGTGCCGTAGCATTAGTGTAGGCAAAGTGTGAGTGTTGATGAAATGATGATGAAATGTATATGGAAGTTAGGCACTTGGTTAAGGAGATACTTAAAATATCACAATGGGAAATATTAAGCATTACCTTCGTATCGATGGTAGCCTTAACTGCCTATTCTTTGGTTTCACCATTAAATGACAAGATTTAAAAAAAGAAGTTAATGGTAGGTATTTGGTATGCATTAGGATTGTTATTTGGTTTAAATGCCGCTTTCGTAAATATTTGGGATATTTAGCTAAATGATTTTGTCTGCTACAATACGATGAAGTGTATAAAGAGAATAAGGAATGTTTTACCGGTAATTAATGTGAAAACGAAATTACAGAATCAAGATGAGTTACAAAGAGGGGTGAGCAGAATTTGAAAACACATTATTATTAAACATCAGATAACATTGTTTTTATTTCACATAAATTTTCTGGCCCTAAAATTTTCTACCAATCTGACGTACATATGTCAATCAATGTTTGTGGACTTTTCAATTTGAGCTCCTCTATAACGTTTGCACCTTTGAAGGCAAACCTGATATAGTTTTTGTGCAAGCTGACTACAAAAATTGGTGAAATAAAAAAAGACGATAACACGATATGAAAGAGCTGAATAAAACATATAAGAATTTTATTATATATTTAAACCACTTTTGCTTATTTTCCGCAATTATAGCAAAATGTTTCTTGTACTAAAAGCAATATTTACTAAAACAAAATATGAATTACTGTGGCTTAGTGAGTTTTAAAACCATGAATTTTTTTATATAATATTTTATAGTTTTACTGCAATTATAGATTAATATGCTATACAATTATACTTAAATCATTCCAAAAGGAATTATTTATAAATATTCCGGCCAACAACCCTTATTAAATTCTATGTTTTTATGCCTGGAATTTATAGCAACAACCACCCTTAGTAAAAATATTTTCCCTAAAACTCTTCCTTAATGGTGAGCATATAATACAGGGAAATTAAAATACTTAAAAGTTTTAATATATTTAATGAAAAGTATAGAGAACAACTGGCACAATCCTATTAAGCTCTGAAAGTATTTGGAATATTGGATAAACAATTTTTTTTATCGCATTTGCAATTTACTTTATTAGCATTCATATTGCTAAAAATTATATAATAAATTAGTCGTAAAAATTCAAAGTTTATTAAAAAAAAATATATTTTAATATAACATTTATGTATTTTGGTTTCTGCGCTACCTTTAAAGCTGCCTTTAGATCTTTCTAAAATTGAGATTATACATGGAACTAGTAGTTGACATTCGGAGAAGATATTAGCACAAGTGATGAATGTGGGATTCTTATCCCACATCGTCAAGCCTTTTTAGGTTGTTTATGCTGAACGTTTTGACGTTATCCTTTGCATGTGGAACTTCGTGATCAGTGCGAATTGGAGAGTGTTTCTAATGTACTAAGGAGCATCTTTTTCAAGCTGTAGAGCTTTAGGCTGATTTTTTTAAATGATATCAGTGTTGGAGTAAGAGAGCGGTTCCCTATAATTGAAAACCATGTGTCTAATACTGCTTTATATAACAAAAATTTATTATTGACTAACCTGTGTCCGCGACTTCGTCCGCGTAGTTATCGGCAGGAAAGGTAGCCTCTTTATGTAATAACTCAGGTTGTTTTCTATCTGTGCGGCAGATTTCATTCAAATCTATTCTTTGGTCTAGGATTCTTTGTAATCAAATATTGATGCGTTTGTGTGTGTCAATCGAAGTCTTGTGTAACATTTATTTTTGTGCCAGTTTGTGAAAGTTGAAAGCCGCACAGTGGGATTTTTTGTGCAATAAGTAATTTTTTGGACACATAAAATTAAAAAATGTAATGATGCAGTTTTGTAAAAAATTGATTCAGTATGAAGAATCCATAAATTGTATAAAAAAAAAAATAATGAAGTAAAGTCACATGTAAATTTTGCTCCAAAATATTGAAAACTGTTTACGCACTTCTATAGTGATTGTACAAAAGATAATCTTATTTATTTATAGTGATTCTTTTCAAATATAGCCTTTTTTGCGTATTTAAAAAAAATATATAAAGTTCGCTCATATGGCTTAAAAGACATGATAGAATAAAATTTGTTCTATAATGTGCCGTGATTGCAAACTTCCTTAGAAGAAAAAAAGGTTGCTCGGTCGTGCTAGGTGCTCCCGCTATAATAAAATGAAAGGTAAAAAAAAAATTAAATAATTAATAATCTCTCTTAAAATCATAAAATTTGTCTCCAAATTCATGAAATTTTTGATTTCATTTTTAATTTTAATTTAATTAGTTTTGGTAAAGAAACAAAAAATTGTGGGAAAAACTATAATATGGGTTATATGGGCGGTGTGTGGTGGGCGTTAATTGAGATAATAAAGGCTCTGTGCCAAATTTCAAAAACTGGGCCAAAAATAAATTTTGAGTTCTATGGGCGGTGGGTAGAGGGCGTGGCCAATTTTGATGAAACTTTATATTGTTTTAATTAAGTTAACCAAAGGCTCTGTGCCAAATTTAAACATTCTACGAGCACTACTTATATTTTCTGCCAAACATTGTATGAACAAATCCCTCTGTGAGCCGTATCGGTTTTATATTTGGGTTGATGCTTCGATAAAGGTGGTTGAAGTTATTTCTTTTTTTGACAGATTCATGTTGATAATTTGTTTTCTAATGACATAACTTTTGCTTCGTGGAAGGGAAATTAGGGTAGGGTACTCTCTCAGAATGAAATATATTTGAGGCCGAAGCAGAGGCAACTATTGAAGCATTGAAACTGAATAAAAATTCGATTATTATTTATTTATTTATTATTATTTATTAAAAACGTTTAACGATTTAATTTTTTTTTCGCCAGCATGTGTAAATTTTAAGCACTCTCGAGTGTAAATTTCAACCACTTTTCCTTGAACAACCGACTAACGAAACACAAAAAAGAAAATTTATTGCATATTCCCGCGCATTTGCTTTCTTATCGTAATAAAAGGTAGCCTATGTGTTAATCTAGATTTTTGTTTTGTTTTGTTTAGTAATTGCTTGCGTGATTCAGTAACAAATATCTAAATATCCAAACATACAAACATTCACATTTATTATATTATAAGTAGGATACTTCATTCAAATCTTGGACCAAGAAGCCAATACATTCTACTGGTTTTCTGTTTTTGTCTGACGTTTAACAATACAACATACAAGCGATATCAACTAAAATTGTATTCATAAGTTAATAAACTAAAACTGTATTTTAATAGTATAGTAATAATAATTATAATTTTAATACTATTAAGTTGTGAATTGAACAATTGTATTCCCTTAGTTTTGCTTTCCATAAACCTGGCCTTATCTACACTCTTAATTGTTACGAAAATTGCTCAAGCTCCATTGGGTAAAAATTTTATATTAATCTTGTTGCATTTATTATTGTTTTAGTTTTATGCTACTAAATTAAACATAAATTCATAATTTTTTGTTTTTTTTTTCGTTTTGGTAATTATATAAAACTACATATACAATTCGAGAAAACTACAAGTTTTAATGCAATCAACAATTAAAATTTGTTGTTATTTTAGTTGTCGTTTTAAAACGAATACAAGAGTATAAATACATACACACGATTGCTTACAGCATGTTAATGGCTTAGAGCGAGATTAATTTGAAAAGTTTCTTATTTATTTTTTTAATAAATTTCTAAAAATTTAGAATCATAAAAGAATTTTAAGGTCTTATATTAAACAAAATTATGTGTAATTTCTTAATTTGAATAAAATTTTTGAAAAATTTATTTTCGATTAGGTAAAATATAATTTAAAATAACTTTTCAGTCTTCTCTTAGTGGGGGTACTAGTTCATTAAAAAAAACTACTGCTAAACTCATACATCGGTATTTATGCAGTTGTTATCAAACTCCCTAGTCATATTCATAAAACTTTTTCGCTAAGCTGAGTCACTGTGTGTTAGTTTGTATAATACAGTCCTGCATTACTGCATTCACTTTTTTAAATAACAATGAGTTCATCCTAATATTGTAATTCACCACACAGCACACACAAAATAAAGAAAGCATATTAGATAGGGAAAAGAACGTCATTTGATAATCTTGCATTTATTTAAATATGATGTTTTTATACCCTTCACACAGTGAAAAACGGTATATATAGCTTTGTCATTCCGTGTGAAATTTCTACAATTTTCATTTCCGACCCCATAAAGTATCTCAATGGGTATATATATTTTCTAAAAGCTTATGAATAGGGGAGTCGATTAAGCTCTGTCAGTCTGTCCGTCTGTCCGTGTGTATGTTGAAATCAACTTTTTGAAGCCCCCCGATATCGCATGGACGCATGGTGAGGTATTAAAATATCAGAAATATTCGGGAGTAGATCGGTATTGAAAATCAGAAACATCGGTACATAAACAACTGAGATATGAACAAAAACCCACGACCACCTCGATTTTTTTTTTCACAAAAACAACATTACAACAACAACATACATACATACAAGCGTGTATACTGGTTAGAGAAAACGTGGCATCGAATCCCAGCTGAGCCAAAAAAATTTTTTTTTTATATTTTTATACCCGCCACCAAAAAAATGGTGGGGGTATATTCATTTTGTCATTCCGTTTGTAACACATCGAAATATCCATTTTAGACCCCATAAAGTATATATATTCTAAATCGTGGTTTGATTTTATGACGATCTAGCTATGTCCGTCCGTCTGTCCGTCTGTTGAAAGCACGATAGAGGTCGCACCGAAAAAGCTAGGGGGCTCAAATTTTGCCAGAATCTTTCTTATAGACAAGGTTTGTTTGGTATTGAAAATGGGCTAAATCGGAATATTAGGAAGAGAGTTATAGCTCGAAAAGCAAGACTAGGTCGAAAAAACCGTGTCCTTCGAACATCGAATAAAATGGAATTGTGTCCAAACGCCTTAACGTAGACTCATGAAACTTCGAATATATATTGCCTGGGTAAAGACAATATTTTTCTCCGAAAATTGTCTAAATCTATGCATTAGGAGAGGAGTTATCGATCAAAATGTACGAAAATTTATACCGCACAGTGTATTTTACGGTATATTTAAAAACAAAAACGTCATAAAAGCAACAAAATTGGATGTACGACTCTGAAATTTTGCACACTTTGCTTTTTGGTGACACGCTTTCTTGTAACGGCAAATCAATGTGCCATGCCCACTTTTACGCCCACCTCCCATATAACGTTTTAACTAAAATTCATATAATTTCTCTACTAATAAAGATTTTGGAAAAATAAAGGCCTATCTTGAAACACCTCAGTTGTACTCATTTGCAAAAATAACTTTGACACGCCTACTATAACGCCCACTTTTCACGTTATCTACCGTTAATGAAATTTAAAAGCTCATAAAGCCGCTAAAATTAGAGGTATGATGATAAATTTTCCTACGTCTATCCCCCTAGGCAATTTCATTACTATGCCAAAAAATTAAGGTGCCACGCCCACTTTTACGCCCACCTCCCATATAACGTTTTACCTAAAATTCATATAATTTCTCTATTAATAAAGATTTTGGAATAATAAAGGCCTATCTTGAAACACCTCAGTTGTACTCATTAGCAAAAACAACTCTGACACGCCTACTATAACGCCCACTTTCACTTTTGAATTGTGTCCAGACGCATAAACGTAGTCATGAAACTTCGAATGTATATTTATCGAGTCAAATAATATTTTTCGCTGAAAATCGCTTAAATCTATGAATTAGGAAAAGAGTTATAGATAAAAATGTACGAAAATTTATACCACACAGTGTATATTTCAAATTTAAAACGTAATAAAACTGACAAAACTATATGTACGATTCTGAAATTTTGCAAACATGGCTTTTTGGTCAAAGTCTTCGTTATATCGGAAAATAGATGTGCCACGCACACTTTTTTCCTTAAATTTTTATAAAAATATATTTGTCATATATATTAGCATTTATTCATCTTACACTGCACCATTTATTGTACTGTAGCTAAATATAAGATAAAGATGACAAGATAGGTGACTCTACTAGCAACTACTAGATGGCATGCTAACAACTTATGCTTATGTTCTCCTGTAGTTATGCTCTATTTAAAATGGGAATTTTGGAAAATTTTGACCTAAGTAAAAAAAAATTATCTCTAAACATTATAAACAATTTATTTTCATGTACTAATGGCTAACAAATTTTAAAATTATACAAAACTTATTTCGTTTGAAAATCTTTTAAAAGCAAAATGTTATAGAAGTTTAAAAATCAAAATCTTACTAATAAATTTCCTGTTTTAGAAAAATGCAGAGAATGTATATTTTAAATCACCCTGTGGCCCTTAAAATTTAACCTTAAATTCACTTTCTTCCTCTTAAATTCATGTAAATTCTCTATGAATAAAGATTTTGGAATACTAAAGGACTATATTGAAATATCTAAGTTATGTTTATTAGCAGAAACTTTATTGACACGCGTATTTTAACGGCCACTTTCATTGAAAGACTAAATTTACCAAAAAAAACATTTTACTAGCCTACCGAAGTTATAATGGTGGTTTAATTTTAAGGGACTATGTTGATTTTGAATAAAATTATTATGAAATTATTATCATTTATTTTTATAATGATTATATTTGTATGCTTCAATTATGTATGGAACAAAATATTGGCCAAATGGCCCCCCAACCTAGGCGGCACACCACTATCCGATAGTCCAAATTTTCAATGACATGGTTGATGCTCGATTGTTGGGCACGATGATGAGTCAAGGTTGCTTGCTCTTTTGCCACGTTATCGTGAAAAACAGCAATGTTTCCCATTCAACGAACTCAGATGGCATTCACAGATGTTTTCACATTTCATACAGACCTGCTTTGCAGACATTTAAATATTTTTTACAATTCTCACGATTGTGGACGAATTCGAACGATTATGTTGACCAAAAGAATCACGAAGTGCACAAAATGCATTTTGATTTGAACGCCCATTTTTATAAAAATCTTTAATATTTAAAAGCGTTGCTCGATTGCGTATCTTTCCACGGTTCAAATTGAGTTAGTCTGAGATTGAGAAATGTCAAATGAAATACAAGAAAAAAGTTGAAGTTTAGATGTGGTTCACCTTAAACATGGGCCCTTAAAATTTAACCACCCTCTACAAAGAAAGTGATACATATTTTATTATAAAGAGATTATTCTATAGCGATTAACAAAATAATAAATATTGTGCTTTAAATGTACACAAAATTGGTGGTGGGTATGAAAGATTCGGCACAGCCGAATATAGTGCTCTTACTTGTTTTTTTTTAATTTTTTTTTTTTAACATACATACGTCAGTTTATAATTTTACAATGGGATGTTTTTATATATGTATGTACGTATTTCATATGGGGAATGGTGATACAAACTACTGTTATTGCATGACTACACGTTGTGAAGGGTATATAAGATTCGGCATGGCCGAATATAGCGCTCTTACTTGTTTTTTCTTCAGATTAAACAGCATAGCGATAAATCAAAAAAAAAAAAGTGTTGTACACCAATTTAAAATAATGCATTCAATGAAAAAAATTTAAATTTTTTTCTTTAACTTTTCAACATAGAGCAAAAAATGTTTTAAGTGAAAGTAGATTGCAAAATGAAAAATTAGCTTTGAATGGAATGTTTTCAGGGATGCAATATTGGTGGGATAGATTTTTTTTTATTTGTGCGTGGTTTTTAATTTGGTTGGTTTGATTTATTATCATTTTTTTTTTTAATTTTTAAAGAATATTATTTACACTTATAAAACACAAATTTAATATTTTTTTAACTAATTATTTTAAATAAATAATAGTTATTTATTATTATTTTTTTTTTTGTAGAATCCCCTATAAACGGAATTCACTCTTTGAAACTACCCTTGCAAGTCGTGCAGACCGTGCAAGTCTAGCAAACAATTTAACTTGTGCACGACTACAAAAACAAATTCTATTAAATTGCAATTTGCATCACTTGAGCAAATATGCACAACTAAAAGTCAGTGCAATGTAATGTCACACGAATTTGCACAACAGATACACAATTTTTTTACTCTCAGGATTTAAAATCTGCACCTTTTTACCAAAATAATAGTGATATTATATTTTTCCGTTGATTTAGGCATTGTAATTTATTTAAAATTAATTAATTTTCTTTTAGGAAAATATGTAATTTAAACACAGAATCTTACTAATTAATTTAAAAAAAGATTTGTTGTTTCTTAAATACCTAAAAAATCAGCTCGTTGCCATAAGTTTGCAACACACATGAAAAAAGGCACTCACGATTGGTAGCAAAAAATTAGTGCATATTTTCACTAATTGCAAAAATGCTACCAAGAGTGAATTCCGCTATTGTTTTATTATCTTTCTGTACACTCAAAAAATAACTTCAATTAAGCCGAAGCGGTGTCAGAAGTACGGTAAGTATGGATTTTCTTAAACTAAGTACAAAATGGTTAATTTAAGCGTTATTTTCATAAACGTTATTACTTATAACTAAATAATGATAAACAAAATGAGACTTATAAGAATATACTTAGATTTTTTTAGAGTGTGTTTATCTTAGCAAATATCTCAGTTTTTTTTTTAATTTAAGAGAAATAGGACTAAATTTAGGGTCTCAATTCGAATTTTAATAGTCTTGTAATTGATTCTGCTTATTATCTTTCTGATCATTTGTTTTGTAAAAGTTGTTTTCAAAGGTTTGGCGTTAATTCTCGTTGTTTGTATAATTAAAATATAAAGTATGTAAAGGATAAAGGAAACTTAAAAAAATTAAAAATTTCTTCTTTAAAGCATTTACATTTTTTATAAAACTATAATTTAAAATTTTTCAAAATATTTAAAATATTCAACTTTTCAAATAATTCTTTAATTGTTTTTATACCCGCCACCAAAAAAATGGTGGGGGTATATTCCTTTTGTCATTCCGTTTTTAACACAATGAAATATCCATTTTAGACCCATAAAGTATATATTTTGATCTATAACTCCTTTTTTCATTCATAGATTTAAGCAGTTTTCGGGAAAAATACTTTTTTTACCCAGGAAATATACATTCGAAATTTTATGGCTTTACGTTAATGCGTTTGGACACAATTGCATTTTATTCGGTGTTCGAAGGACACGGTTTTTTTGACCTACTCTTGCGTTATGAGCTATGACTCTCTTCCTAATATTCCGATTTAGTCCATTTTCAATATCAAACAAACATTGTGTATAAGAAATATTCTGGAAAATTTTGAGCTCCTTAGATTTTTCTCTATCGAAAGCTCAATCGTGCTTTCAACAGACGGACAGACGGACGGACATAGCTAGATCGTAATAAAATGAAACCCCGACTCAGAAAATATATACTTTATGGGGTCTAAAACAGATATTTCGATGTGACAAAAACGGTGGCGGGTATAAAAAAAAAATTATGAAGAAATTACGCTGGTTTTCAAAAAGAGCAAAACACAGTACTTTCAACAGTATCTGTGCCGTAGCAGGCACGATTCATTTTGAGAATCAATGAACAATTTTGCTATTTATTGGCATTCATGTAGAACTCTATGGTGTAGGTATGAAAGACAACATTTGTTTGGGTTTTTATTTTTTGTACTTGAAAAATATAAAACAAAATTGAGGTATCGTATTGATAAAGTGTGCTATCATGTCGTATTGTCTTAAGTATTGCTTAAGTTTTAAAAATATTGAATTAATTAAAACATTTTATGAGGAAATACAACAAAGATATATTAAACCAATTAAACATTTTAGAAATTTATGAAAATACGGCATTGAAGCACTCAGTGTGCATAATTATTTTACCTTATAAGCATATTATCATGAAAGACCTAACTTACTTCTCTTCGTCCCCAACAACGTAAAACTACTAAAACCTGTAGCCTTGGAAGCGTTCTGCATCCTCTGTGGTCCACAAAAATATTCATTTTTACTAAATTAATGATTTTCTTAACCGTTTGTTTATTAAAACGATATATAATTTTTGATTTACGGTTGTCACAAATTCTACTGATAGTTTCTATTACATAAAAATTAAACATAATCTAAATTTAAAAAATATGTATTTCCTTGCAGAACAATTGTTCTTAACGATTCTTTCGATCAAATTTAACGTATACATTATTTATTTAATAAAAATTTGTTTGATTTTGTGTTTTTATTATTATTTTTTTTAAGAAAATAGAAAAGGTATGTTAAGCTAATAATCGTTTATAAATACAATTTTGTCAAACAGAACTTAACAATGGTTTGTAAAGCTGTTTTAAGTTTTTATGCATACGGCTGTGTATTTATACCCTTCACCTGTTGTGCACGAGGGTATATGTATATAGCTTTTTCATTCCGTTTGTAATTTCTACAATTTTTATTTCCGACCCCATAAAGTACATATTTTCTGAAAGCTTATGAATAGAGGAGTCGACTAAGCCCTGACAGTCTGTCCGTCTGCCCGTCTGTCCGTTTGTTGGTTGAAATTAGCTTTAAGAAGCAACTAAATATATGTTCCTCAGATCTGTGTATGGTATCAATCTTTTGGAAATATCCAGGAATGAATTGCTATTGAAATTCAACACAATCGCCCCATAACTTTCTGAGCAAAAAACCACGACCACCTCGTTTTTTTCACAACAACAACATACAACACATACATAAAAACGTAATATACTGGTTAGATTAACATGGCATCGAATCCCAGCTGAACCAAAAAGATTTTTTTTGTTTTAGATATTATTTATATTTTTATTTTTTTTATATTTTTTTTTGTTTTTTTTTAATTTTTTTTTGTAATTTTTTAAATTTTTTTTTTTTTTGTAATTTTTTTTTTGAACACATACGTAAACTCAATTTATAATTTTACAATGAAATGCTTTTATATATGTATGTATGTTTTTTATATGTATGTACGTATTTTTTGTGAGATGAGTGGAGATACAAACAATTGTTATTGCATTACTACACGTTGTGAAGGGTATATAAGATTCGTCACGGCCGAATATAGCACTCTAACTTGTTATTTTCTTTACTTTTGTATATCTTTTGCTTACGAGTTTATTAATAAAAAAAAATATTTTTTACAGTATCATTTCGTTTTGTTTTTTTTACTAAGTCGATGGCTTAATATAAAAAGGGCGTATTTTGATTTTTAAAAAAATCTGGTTTTTAACACTTTTTTATAGTTCACATACAAACACATCACCCTTAAAGAACTTAAGGAGTTATGTTTGAAAATAATGGTTTTATAGCCATATAAAAAAACCTCTAACTCATATCATTCTTTCACATTTTATTCGGTTTCTTTCTCCCATAAAATAGTAAAAAATCAAAATTTCCCTTTTTTATATTAGGCGATCGATATATAAAATATTAATTAAATGCTTATAAACAATTTTCTTTTTATGGCTGAAAACAGCAAAAGTGTCAAAGTGATATGCAAAAAATTAAACACATTTGTAAAATTCTCATACACTTAATTAAGTTCTTAAAAACTTTTAAAAACTTTCACATAAACATTAGCGTAGGGAACATGCAGTAAAATTGAATTGTTAAACAGTTTGTGTTATTGTTTAAAAACTTTCACATAAACATTAGCGTAGGGAACATGCAGTAAAATTGAATTGTGAAACAGTTTGTGTTATTTCGAATTAAAAGTAGACTGAAATTTTATTTAAATACCCAGCATTAAAAAAATCAAAATGCGTCCATAATATTTCAGAAAGTTTTACAACCAAGTAAAGGGCGTTTAAAATCAAGCAATATGGCATTCATAACTTAAAATCGTCAGAATTGAACATACGCGGTTGCCCATGAAAACCACAGAGCTTGCATGATATTGCATTTAGTTTTAAACACACCATTTATGACAAACTATTTCGCATTTAGGGAGTCACTTAGAATGAATCCTTTTACACTATTGATTTAGCAGCTTTGAAAATGTAATTCGCTGGGTAAATATTTTAACTGGTAACGTATAATTGATATTAATTAATTTTATTGAATAATAAGTTAAATGTTACTTATACGTCATATACATAAGTTCCCAGCAAAAAAAAACTATGACAAAGTAGTGATTTTGCAGGGGTTCAACTGGTGACGAAGTAATTAAATTTAGATGAAAACACTAATGATTTTAACATTAGCGTGTTATTGGAGATCATGTGTTTACATGAATATTTTAATAAAATGTACTCTATTTTAACAAGTGCACAGAACTCATGCATAAATAGTAAAAAGCATCCGCTGTTACATGAGTTAATTTTGTTTGTTTACATGAATTGTTAAAAATATTATGCATTACGTTGCATTTATTTTTAAGCACATCATTTATGACAAATTATTTTAGATTAAGGATGTCATTTAGAATGAATGCTTTTACACAATTGATTAAGAAGTCTTGAAAATGTAATTCGCTTTGCACTACTTCTAATATTTTTTTTTGCTGCGTTGATAAAGTTGGGCCAAAGGTTACCATGGCGTTCACAAATTTAAAAACTCTTTCGTTTTTTATACTTTCATTTTTTTTGCAGAATTTATAAGTAAACTAGCGGATCCGACACACGTTGTCCTGCATGATATTTTAAGCGATTAAGATATTAAACAAAGTATGAAAGCCGTTTAGTTGCAGCATAGATAAAACCTAGATAACGACTGCAGCGCCATCTGCCGGGAGAGATATTTATAATCAAAGAATCAGAATAGTAGATTTTTTTTAAATCAGCGATAATTTTTATTTTTACTCAAAGCGCATATCATCAACATTTTAAGGTCAGCATTTCGCCCTCTGAAGCAATTCCACGTTTAATTCGCACTGCGAAAAATATTAAACGAGTAGAGTAAAGTGTTAACGAAACACCAGAAACATCTACCGAATGGCATTTTGCCATGCATTTTACAAAAATATTTTTTATTATTCCCATTGAGTCTAAATTTGAACAGTTGGCTAGAGATGAAATCAGTTTTACTGAAAGTCTATTAAAGAGTGATGAAGATCGTTTTCATTTAAATGGATTTGTTAAAAAGCAGAATTGTAAGTTCTGGGGTTCTGAAAAGCCAAGAGGCATTCCTCAATGTCAATTGCTGTAAATAAGGTGTACATCATGGCATGACAATACAAATTACTGAAAATATTGCTGGGCCTTACTTCTTCGAAAATGAAGATGGTGGTGCTGTAAGAATTAATAGAGAGTGGTATCAGTTTATGATAGAAAATTTTTACGTCCTGCTCTTGAAAGAAGAAAATTTTGGAGAGCAAATTATTTGTAGAAATTCGAAAACTAATTACCAGGTGCATTTGGCAGATTTGTTAGTACCTGACTGTTGTCTTTGGGGTTATTTGAAGGAGCTAAGTAGTATATGTGAATATGCTTCTAGATAAACTATGAAAAAGTTAAAATCGAAGATGACGTTCGAAACTAAAAAGTGGAAATATTTGTCAACTAGAGTAATTACAAATTAATACCTTTTAAACTTTTAATAAATTAAACAGAATGCAAAAACAAAAACTAAAAGAAAAATTAAATCCAAGACGGCGTTAAAATTTTTTGATTTCTTAACCCCATTAATATGGGTATCAAATGAAAGGGGTTGACTAGTAAAATACAGTTAACTATTAATAAATTCAAAATATGAGATATTATCCGAAACAAAATGGTGGATATTTTATTTATTTAACCAAAAACGAAGGCTTGACTAGTGTATATAGACGTGATGGTGAAAGGTATACAAGATTCGGCACGTCTGTATGTAGCAACCTTACTTGTCTTTTCACCAACTAGTAAATGCAACTAATACAATATTGTTCGCTTGATGCCCTTTTATAAATAAATAAGTTATAGTTATAATATTATATACCAGCCATTTTTACACCTTTTTTTTTTCCTATGAATTTTCTTGCATTTAAATATTACAAAAAAAATTTGCTGAATAAGGTGCATTTAAATTAGTTTACTGACTAACTAAACTCGTCTATATAAAAAGGCTTTTTAATTTCATCGAAGACAGTCCGGAAGAAAAAATTAAAAATATAACAATCAGCTAGACTATGGAGTTTTATCGTCCTTTATTGCCAAATGGCAGTGAGGCACCAATTGCTTGGGAGATTCGTTTGTTCTTTTTCAATATCAACTGGCCAATTAAAACTAATGCCTCTGCTTATATGCGTTTTTATAAGCGATTTATAACAGTGGCTGGATTTTTTATGTTTTGCTACTTAAATGAAGCTGAGCTGCATTTTATGGTAGTAAACATCAATGACATTGGTTTAATATTCGAGCTTGTGCCTGTATATTTGATACTAGTAGAGTGTCATTTAAGAATTTTTCGGTTGGTCTACACTGAAGTAAGCTATAAAGAGGTGATAGAAGAATTTTATAAAAAAATTTACATCGAAAAGTAAGTACTTAACTTTAGATGTACTAAATTAACTTTAGACTGAATAACTGTAATCATTTAGTACGCCAGCAAACCGTCAAATGTATCGAAATATTCAACGTCAATTAGTGCCAACAAAATTATGCTCATATTCGTATTTGACGACAATAGTTACTTACTTCATCATACCCATAATAGGATTTTACCATCATAAACTTGTGATTCCATATAAAACCATATTTCATTACGATGTGGAGCAGTGGTATGCGTATGTGCCCACTCTTACTCTATGTTTGTGGATTGGTGTCGCTGTTATTTCACAATTAGTAGCGGAATCAAATTTATTGGCAACGTTTATTGTGCACTTGAATGCTAGATATGTGACATTGCAACAAGAGTTGCATCACTTGGAACAAAAAGTGACTCAGGATATAAAAATTAAAAAAAATTAAAAAATTAAAAAAATATCGTTGTCGTTTAGTTGAGATCATTGTGCGAAATATTGAGTACAATGAATTCGCACAAAAACTACAAACCCAGTATTCTTTTTCAATTTTTGTTATGATGTCATTCAGTGCTGCGCTCTTGTGTGCTTTAGGATTTGAGGTGGTAACGGTAAGTGATTTAGGAAAAAGGACATGAGAATACAAGGGACAATTAGCCACATTTTTTTTACATTATATTTATAAATGAAAATAAATTCGTTGGGGATAGACCACTTCTATTTTGGGTTCCTTTTTGACTCCCTTCGCTTCCCAGTGATTTCATGGCTACATGTGGGCATCCATTTCTTCATTGATTCCCGCGCCACTACAGGCGTTTTCTCTAGACTGAAAAACGATTTCACTTTGCCGACTGGTGATTGTCGATAATCCAAATCGCATAGTACTTCATAATCGCCACAGCATTTTCATTAGATTGAGTAACGCCAAGTATTTACACTTAAGGTGTGTCTACCTGTGATCCGTAGTCTATCGTTATCTGAGTCTCCCTAACCTCTTAAAATTCGAGGTCCAGGATTCTCCTATACCTCACAATAGTAAAGATACTAATGTCACTATCCATGTTGTCATTGTGCATGGATTCATTAGTATGATTGTGCGACGCAGTCCCTCATCTACATTTAATGATTCATGCGTTCCATCGTCACCTGAGTCTCCTAAATTTCTTTATGTAGGAGGTCAAGCATTCTGCTATGCCCTAATCAGATGTGCTAGTAATACCTTTTTATCTCGAACTTGCAATAATACCAAGACGTTGACACTTCGCCAAGCCAACATGACTCCGGGCGTTTTTTAATATTTACAAGGATACATCGTTCAGAGTATTTTTTTATTTCATTATTCTATTTGATATTAACATTGTTTTGAAACTTGACATATTTTTATTAAAAATATATTTTATATATTGTCTCCTGTAAAGTTCAAGGCCGCACAAAAAGAACAACAGACCAAGGAATGTGCCTTGGTAGTATCATCGCAACAACTAATCGGAAAGTTTAATTTTGAAAGTTATTACTTACGGTCCACAGCAGCCATCGATTTGTTCAAACAACAAACAATTTTTTGTGAGCACATGAATTTGCCTGGTGTGGACCGCTGTTGTCGATGTTTTGTTCTTGTTCAAACAGTGTTGTCAGAGCAATTGTTCGAACAACGATGTCTGATATTAAAAGGCATTTTAAATATGAAAGAAAGAGACGACACATAAAAATAGCAACAAAATACACTTTATACGTTTTCTCCATATCAAAGAACATGAACACTTTTTTTAACAGTTGCTCTGCCAACGTTAAATAGTATTAAAATAAACTGAATATAAGCATATTTCCATCGCTGGTATATAAATTTATCTTCACCGAAAACATCTACTAAAAAATATGAAAGTATGAATATATCGGAGAATTAAAACTTGAGAACACAGTTTACCGCACTAGACTGCAGTCTAAAAACACTATTAATTTGTTTTAAATGTTTTATGGTTTGTACCTTTTTGTAGATGGGCATGACTACTAAAGTTTTCGGTTTGGTGACATGGATTATTGGCAAGATCTTAGAATTATTAGTTTTTGGTTTTTTAGGCTCTCAACTTATTGTTACGGTATGTTTGTAGTTAAGATTTTATTTTATCTAAATAATAAAATTATTGAGATTTGCTTTGCTATTTTAGACCGACCAAATAAGCACCTCCTATTACAGTTGCAACTGGGAGAATATCATTTTGAATTCCCATCACACTCGCAACAATATTGACTTAATGAAATTAATCATACTGGTCATCGAATTAAATCAAAAACCAGTTTGTCTTAAAGGCTATAACTTTTTTAATGTCAGTATTGCCACGGTGTTAAGTGTAAGTATAAGTTTTTTCTTAAATTATTTTTTCTTGGTGCAAAATGTACAAAAGTCATTAATTTTATTTTATTTTCTTTTTGTAGATTTTGCAAGGAGCTTTTTCGTATTTTACATTTTTATGTGCTTTTCGTTAGGACAATGGAAAAGAAAATATGAATCATTGTCCTTAGATTTGATTCTAAAGGTTATTGGTGTTTGCTTGATTTAATTCTTAACATTTTTTGCACTTTATAAAATGCTTAGATCTCACTTATAGAGAATAAATAAATGTAGTTTCGCTTTTTATGTCTTCCATTTCGTTTCATTTATTCCGAATAAATTTTAAAAGTGAGTATTTTAAAAACATGTTTATATTGTGTGTTAAAGATCAAAGTTGATAAAAAAAATTGCAAAATGGGTAAAAAATCTTCTAGCACTAAAAGATAAACTATTAAATTATTAACTTATAGATACAAGGATAAAGGATACAAAAAAATTAAGGTTGAATGTTTCTTATATTTTAAAATAATAATTTTTAAACTGTTCATGGCTTTGGCAAAGATTAAATTATCTCCACAAATTGCCAAGATTTAATAAAACGACTATATAGTGTGTTATCCGGTATTATATAGCTGTCATGTAAACACTTTTCATTTTTTGCGTTAATTTTGTAGAATAAAAAACTTTTCTTAAGTCTGGAACCAATAGTAGAATTTAAAAATGACATCACCTAAGCAACAGGAATAACGGTCATTGAATTAATTGAAACAATTTCTCTTCCGCATTGTCTTTAAGAACAATTGGTAAATTTACAAGGTGTGATATCATGTCATATTTTAATCATGTAATACCCCTGGCAGATACATCTACATCAACCTCAAACTACAAAACAAAACCATCGAATAAATCGGTTTATAAATAGTTTATATACTACAAACATGTAAAGGGTGGTTAAATTTTAAAGGCCGATGTTGATTTTGAATAAAACACCAATTATTTAGAAAATTTTTGTAATTTTTTTATTATGATAATATTAATGGTCGAAATTTTCGATGACGCTGAGGCATAATGCAGTTTCTATGCCTTTCTATGCCGAATTATCTCATGCATTAGCTTTTGAATTGTTGCTGGCTTATCGATGTGCACCTTTTCTTTCAAATAACCCCAAAGAAAGAAATCCAACGGTGTCAAATCACATGATCTTGGCGATTAATTGACATCGCCACCAAGTCAGATAACACGGCCGTTGAATTTGTCGAGCAAAAGAGTCATTGTTTCATTAGCTGTGTGGCAAGTGGCACCGTCCTGTTGAAACCACATATTGTCCACATCCATATCCTCCAATTCGGGCAATAAAAAGTTCGTTATCATCTCACGATAGCGAACACCATTCACAGTAACTGCCTGAACGGCCTCGTTTTGGAAAAAATACGGCCCGATGATGTCGCCAGCCCATAAACCGCACCAATCAGTCACTCGTTGTGAGTGCATTATCATTCGCCCAAAAGCGGAAAATCTGCTTATTGACGAATCCACTGAGGTGAAAATGTGCCTCATCACTGAAGATGATGTAAGCTGAAGTCTTTATGCATAATGTTTATCAACGACGAGTGTAAGAGGTGTAATTTTTGGGTACGACGACGAGTTGAGGTGCAAAGTTCTTCAGCCACACTATCGCGAACAACAGCAGTATTTTCTGCAGTACGAGCTGTACGAGCATGTACTGGTGTTTTCACATCTGCTACAGACCCGGTTTGCTCAAATTTTTGCACGATTTTTCCGATTGTACGCACATTGGGACGATTAAATTGACTGAAAAATTTACGTAGTTCATGATATGCATTTTGATTTGAACGCCCATTTTCATAATAAGCCTGAATAACTTTAACACATTACTCGATCGTGTATCTTTCCATTAATCAAATTGAGTTAGTCTAAAATTGTGATATGTCAAATCAAATGCAGAAACCAAACTTGACATTTAAGTGTGGTTTAAATTCAACATCGGCTCTTAAAATTTAACCGCCGTTTACTTTGCGGTATAAAAAATTTAGCTTAAGGTAAGTTTTTGCACAATTTTATAATTAATACTTGGACAAAATTTTTTAATAATAATTTTTTGTAAGGTCGTATATTTTTTTCTGAATCTTGTGCAACCTTAACGATACATTTTTACAAAAAGTTTCCACCTTTTGCTTCAGCGAAGTCAAATCTTGTTTGATAACAGTATTTAAATCAATTTCAGTAATTGTAAACAGCATCAGTTTTTTGTTTTTAATGCTTTATTGTTAGTGCAGTGCAAAAAAGTATTATATAAGATTTCAGGTCAAATAACCTTCTGTGCAATGGTGAGATGTTTTTGTTGAAAGACTTATTTCAAAAGGTAAAATAATACGTTCCTGTACTATGAATATAAGACTTAATTTTGGTGTAAAGGAAACAAAATCAAAAAAATAAAATATTTAAAATTTTATGGATGAAACTTTTTTTAATTCAAATTTACCACAAAAAATTAAAATCTTATTTTTCAATTGCCTCAAATTCTAGTCTAAATAATAGAAAACTGAACAAAAAGATATTATCGCTATTCATATTTTAGTATTTTCCATTACGATAAAATGTCACTTTATATGGAAAACTATCAAAAGCAGGAATTTCACAAAAACCTCTTTATTATTCTGTAAAATCAAATATTTGTTACATTTATTCCTTTGATAAAAATTGGCTTAATTCCTTTATATACCTCGGGGTTCTTTTTATTGCAAAAAAAAAGTAACACTTGCAATTTACTGTATATAAGCTTAGATCACTTTATTGATTTTTAATAGAATAAACAAAACTTAACGGTACTTTATTTATTACTCAATTTGTGGTGATCAAACTCAATTTGTAATACAACACAACACACTCTGTTGTGGTACTTCCGTACCAGCTGTGCTTGTTCAACTATTTTTCTTAGCACTGCCATAATGGTCACGAACTCCAATATTCTATAAACTTATATAACAATAGTATTAGTATATTCCAAAACCCAAGGTTAAAACTTTATTTGCACATATGGGTCTTGTTTATGACGAGGGTCGTTATCACCTGCCAAAAAAATTAAAATCAAACTAAGTCTGTAACAATTTCTACGTTGTGATAAGAATTTCGCTTTACGTTTAGTGAAAACGTGAAGCCAAATTTTTTTATTTTTTTTTGCACTACATAACTTTTAATACCTCGTGGCATCTTACACTTTATTATACCCTTCACCTGTGGTGCACAAGGGTATATATAGCTTTGTCATTCCGTTTGTAATTTCTACAATTTTCATTTCCGACCCCATAAAGTATATATTTTCTGAAAGCTTATGAATAGAGGAGTCGATTAAGCCCTGACCGTCTGTCCGTCTATCCCTCTGTCCGTCTGCCCGTCTGTCCGTGTGTTGGTTGAAATCAACTTTTAGAAGCAACTATATGTTCCTCAGATCTGTATATGGTATCAATCTCTTGGAAATATCCAGGAATGAATCGCTATTGAAATTCAGCACAATCGCCCCATAACTTTCTGAGATATGAGCAAAAAACCACGACCACCTCGTTTTTTTCACAATTACAACAACAACATACATACACACATACATGTAAAAAACATACCAAACAAAAAAAAATTACAAAAAAAAATATTAAAAATAAGAAAAAAATAATACAAAATAAAAAACTACAAAAAAAATTTAAAAAAAATTTAAAAAAAAAATTAAAAAAATTTTTTAAAAATTTTTCTAAGAAAATTTTTTAAAAAAATTTAAAAAAAGTATAAAAAAAATAATAAAATATAAATAATATATTAAATAAAATAAAATAACATTTTTTTGGCTCAGCTGGGATTCGATGCCACATTTATTCTAACGTGTACGTATGCACGTATTTTATATGGGATGAATGCTAATACAAACAATTGTTATTGCATGACTACACGTTGTGAAGGGTATATAAGATTCGGCACGGCCGAATATAGCACTGTTATTTGTTCAAAACTTAATTTCGTCCCACACATAACCATGACTGCCAATAAAGCCAGAGGTGTATTTGGTTTTGTAAAACGCTGGGCTAAAGAGTTTAATGATCCTTACGTCACTAAAAGTTTGTACTGTGCGCTTGTAAGGCTTGTATACATATACAATACATTCTGATGCTATTGAATCTGTTCAAAAGCAGTTTCCGGTTTTTTGTCTTCGTGGGTTAAACTTAAACCCGATGAATTTGCCTTCGTATTCAGCAAGACTCTCTCTTATTAAGCTGCCTACTCTGAAAAGCCGTAGAACTACACTCAACATATCATTTTTTTTTCAACATAATTACTGGCGAGATAGGATCTAGTTTCCTAATCAACAATATTTCGTTCAATGTACCACAACGCCCATCACGTAGTTTTACCCTTCTAGTGGTTCCATTTTCTAGAGTTAATTATTCTAATATGGACCCCTTAGTAACAATGTGTAATAACTTCAACAAATATTTTAAATTTATAGATTTTTCTTTAATTTCAAATACAATTAAGAACAAAATAATAATCTATTTAAATTCATAATTTTTATAAATATAATTGTTTTATTTATTTCATATTGTATTAAACGTTTAATTATAACTTTATGTAACGTATTTATTTTTTAATTGTCTGTAAGGATTTATTTCCATAGACAAATATAATAAATAAATAAATAAATAAAAAAAAATATTTTTAGCAAGTAAAACTCAGTACAGTATGTTTTAAATATATATATTATCATAGAACGCGAATTCACATCTGTCCTAAGTTTTTTTTAATTTTTTTCTGGAATCATTACACAGGTCAACACGATTTTTGAGTCTGAGTTCTGTACCTCTGATTTTGATTAATAAAGTTTGCTTTTGTAGATACCAGAACGAAATTTCAATATTTATGGAAAAGGTCTATTTTTCAATGTTAATCATATTTAAAATTAAACAAGCTATGAATTATATACTTTAATTAATTTTTATTATAAAAGACAGCACAAATAAACATAAAAATTCAAAAAAATTATACAAAAGAAGCTTCAAAAATGAATACTTTTAGTATTTCTAGTGTAATCGTCAAAACTTTCTCGTATGAGCATCCAAATGTAGTCACCCATCATGTTCTCATTATATTGTCCTTGATATCTTTGTTCAAAGTTCATTATATCCTGGTGGAAGCGTTCCCCTTGCTCTTCTGAATATTCACCCAAGTTATCTTTGAATTCATCCAAGTGCGCATGTAGCATGTGCAGTTTGAGTGACATTCTGCAACCCATGACTTTGAAGCTGTCAAGCATATTAGAAATAAACTCTTCATAATTCTCGGCGTTCTTGTCACCAAGGAAGCATGTTAAAATAAGCTTCATAGGCTTCACAAAGTTTCTTATTTGATGATAAACTAAATTTTTTGGCGCTCACTTTAATAAACTAACCACAAGCATAGCAAAAAGAGTCCACGTGGTTTTTACACATTTTCGGTGACATTTTTACGCCTCGCGACACATAAAATACGTTATTCCTCTAGAAAGCGCACTCGCGTACTGCCATGACACTCTACTACCTCTCACTTCACACCCACAGTCCCTCTCACTTCTCTCTTGCATCACAAATGCAACGGCTTTTAAAAAAATGTGCAAAACTACCGTATATTTAGTTTTCATTATATTAAGTACAAAAGCAAACTTTATTTATTATTAATGGAGTTTCTGTTTCCTTTTCCATTTATATAATCAGAAAATAATCACTAATAAAAGACTCAAAAAAAATATTTTTTTTGTTGACCTGTGTTATATACTAGTTTCATTTTTGTAAAATAAATTTGTTGTTGCCTACATTTAATCCCTATGAAATTGCAATTTTCCCATAAATAGTTTTGCTCATAATATTTTACAATAACTAAAACTAATTGACTAAATGCATTCGTTGCTTATACATTTACACCAACCAATTACTTTAAATATTCATCATCTTATAACTACTATTTTTTAGATCCTTCCTCAAACGACAGTTTTTATTAACTCTAAACTCTAGAGTTGTCATTTCTAACGTTGGTATCTGTTGCATATGAGTAGTTAGTTTTATTTAAAACTAATTGATTTCTTCTACTAATTTTTAGGGTCGTTTTCATTTAAATTTCCATTTTCGGTTCTTGTTTACTTTTGCTTTTGATTTATTGAATATAAGAAACTTAAGTTAATTTTCAGATCAAAAAATATAAATTGTAATGAACAGTTCATGCGGTTTTAATATTTTTTTTACAAACTTTTGAATTCTATTTAATAACACAAGTTTATTAAAAACAAGTCAGTACAAAAGAAAGAATAAACTAGTTCATTCAAATTAGTACTTAAGAGCTGTATAAAATTTTCTAAAAGTTAACAATTCTATTTCACACTACTTCCAAATACTTTATTTCAGTGTAAACATAAATAACATGACTCATTTCATTTTAAACAAAAGAGAATATCAAAACATAATACGACAATGAAATAAGAAAACTGTAAAACACCACAACAACAACATCAAGTAAAATATAAAACATAAAAAATATTTAACATCAGTGTGACTAAATGATTACATATAGGGAAGGTTAAAGAAAAACACTTCCATATAAGCGATTTTCTAATACATGTGAACTTATATCATTACAGAACATAAAATAATAAAATAATTTTAAGTGTCTTTGCAAGTTTTTTTTTTTTTTTTTGGTCTAGATCTACTATCAAAACATTCGGATATGTTTTGAGTGTTCGTTTTCATTTGTAATATTCAATTCTCATTTAGCTTTATTTTATTCTATTATTCAATAAGTTTTTATCCTAAAGCAAAACACATGTTTTTTCAATTATGTGTTTTTTAATATACACAGACAGAGTAAAATACACACACATACACTTTTTAAATTTAATGAGATTGTTTGTAAGCCATTTTTCTTGTGCTTCTGCAGCTCTTTAATACGAGTATTTACTTTTAACTTCTTAGTTTTGTATTTTGTATCTACTTTCGCAGCTATTTTAATTGGTATCGTGTTGAAATTCACACGTTAAAAATGTAACCAGCGTTAGCGTCGGGAATTTTTAAACAAGTGTCACAAAAAGCGACAATTACATAAAAAGGGGATTTTTATAAAAAAGGGGGTAAATTAATGAAGTTGTTTAATCATACTTATAAAAATCTATAAAACATCTGGCTACACTTTGTAGTATTACAAACACTTCATTAAAATTGTTAAATACAGGTAAAAGATCTTGTTATATACAACACAAATCAACTAAGAAGAAACAAAGAGATAAAATTTTGTTTAAAGGTTTAGAGGCAGTGAAGGAGGGACAAGAGATTTTTAGTAGAACACTGGTAACGCTAAATGTAACACCATATTCAAGGCCAAACAAAAGATGACCAGACAATTTTTACGCCCTCATGTATGTGCATACTGCAACTGTAATAATTGTAGTTGTATTAGTAAACAACACTAAGAAAAATTTATATACACAAATTAATAAAGTGAGAGATTAGTACAGTAATAAGTAAATCGCTAATACGACTAGTTGCTATTATTTTAATACTAAAAGCATAAGTTACACTATGGAATATCATCGCCCTTTGTTGCCAAATGGCTGCGAAGCACCAATCGCCTGGGAGATTCGCTTCTTTTTCGTTAATACAAACTGGCCAATTAAGGATAATGCTTCAACTTTTATGCTTATTTATAAGCGTTTAATGATAATTTCTAAATTTTTTTTTATTTTGCTTTTTCAACGAAGCTGAAATGCATTTTATAGTGGAAAATATTAACGATATGGGTTTAATTTGCGAGATTGTGCCTTTATATTTAATACTAGTGGAGTGCCATTTAAGAATATATATAATGATTTACAATAAAGTAAGCTTTAAAAAGGTACTAGACGAATTTTTTCAAAAAATCTACATAGAAAAGTGAGTTGTTTCAATAACAATTCTTCAAAAACCTCTTCTTGCAGTACGCCAGTGAACCGAAAAATCTACCATATCAGTTATTGTTTACAAAACTATGCTCATACTTATATTTTATAACAGTTTTAACGTACTTTATCATACCCATAATTGGCCTATTTCAACATACCTTTTTGTTATCATTTAAAACAATCTTTCATTACAATTTTAACACGTGGACTGCATATGTGCCCACGCTCGCCCTTTCTTTGTGGCTTGGAGTTGCAGTAACTTCACATTTAGTAGCAGAATCAAATTTATTGGCAACATTTATTTTGCATTTGAATGCCAGATATTTGGGATTACAAGAGGATCTGCATGAATTAGAAGAGAAAGTGTCGCAGGACATGAAAATCATGAGCGATAATTGCTTAAAGGAATATCGTCGTCGGTTAATAAGCATCATCAAGCGAAATGTCGAATACAATGAATTCTCACAAAAACTAAAAGAACAATATTCTCTTTCCATTTTTGTAATGATGTCATTCAGTGCTGCGCTACTATGTACTTTGGGATTTGAGGTAGTAACGGTAAGTGGTAGCGAAAAATATATGTCAAGTCAAGAAAAAATAAATTTTTTTTTTTTAATTGTCAACTGTTTTTAAATAAATTCTAATTTTACACAAAAAGAAAAATTAAAAAAAAAATCGTATTTAGAATATTGTCTAGGTATGAGTATATTTGAAAATAATCTAAAATCGGTTGTTGTTCTACTATAGTGAGATTAAAGCAAACTAAAATATTAGTGAAACCGAGCAGCATACGTTCAGTATTGCATGTACATTTGGCTGTAAAAAAAATGTGTGCGCAAGAATGCTGAAAAATACAATCGTGACTGGTGACGAACCTTGAATCTACGTGTATGAGCCCGAAAGTAAATAGCAGTCGACTGAATGGGTCTTTCATGAGATATGAGGTCTTAAATCCTACAAAAGTCATTCGGGCTCAAAGCACTTTCAAGCAATTGGCGGCCTGTTTTTTCAAAAAAACTGAACCTGTCTTGATCGTAACCTTTCCGAAATATGACATGGTATCCAATGACTTGTTTTTATTCCCGAACATAAAAATAATTCGCCAGATCAACTTTTTTCGACACTAATGAAGCGGTTTTTGTGTTCAAAATGTTTGTAGGTTTTTTTTTTTTAATGAAAACGCCTTTTAAATCTATGTATATAAAAAATTGTTGCAAGTGCGTTGTGACTTTATAACTCACGAACGGTCAAACTGAATTCGATTTTAAGGTTTTGTTCCTATGGCCGTGTAGTTGGTTTATGTTCATGAAATCGGTCGACGGGTTCGTGAGTTACATGTGATTTTTTGTTAATATTAAAAAAACAACAACAAATATGTATTCGACAAGACCTAAAAATCACGATTTAAATTCATTCGAATTGATTTTTTTATTTTATTTTTTGCACTACGAAGTGTGCAGGGGATTCGCCAGTAAAATATAAAATAAAGTTTAATATTTATTTAATATTTCATTTCATTATGATCCGTTTACGTGCTTTCTGTACGAAGTCTCAATTCTAACTCTCTGTGTGGTTTTCGCTAACAGCATAAATTATAGTTTCTCGTCAGTCTTAGCTCGTCCACTTTTACCACGTCAATGTTGCAACATCAATAAAAGTTGCCACTTCTAGTCGATCGTCCGATATTACCCGTCTCTACATGTATGTTTTGGAGGAACCTCAATCGGAATGGAAAAAAGTGCCTCAATAATTGGTTCACACGTATGCAAAGGTATATTGATCTTAATGGATAATATTTTGAAAAGCAATTAACCCTTTTTCGATGATAAAGATGATATTTATTTTTTGTCACTACTCCGAGATTTATTGAAAATTCGCTTAAAACAGTTAAAATTAATAACGGTTGAATGTATTTTTTCCCCCTTTTTAGATGGGCATGACTACTAAAATTATTGGTTTGGTTACCTGGATTCTAGCAAAAATTTTGGAATTATTAGTTTTTGGCTTTTTAGGCTCTCAACTCATTGATACGGTGGGTTAGTGATAGAAAACTGTGTTTTGATAACAAAATTTCTTTTTTATTTTTAAGACCAACCAAATAAGCACCTCATATTACAGCTGCAATTGGGAAAATATAATTTTTAATTCCCGTCATACTCGCAATAATATCGAACTAATGAAATTAATTATACTGGCCATTGAATTGAACCAAAATCCGATATGTTTAACGGGCTACAATTATTTCAATGTCAGCATATCCACAGTGATTACTGTAAGTATGAGTCATTGTTAATTTTTTTTTTTTTTTTTTTTTGTTACCAACTGTACAAAAGCCATAAAGTTTTCTTCATTTTATTATAGATTTTACAAGGAGCTTTCTCTTATTTTACATTTCTATGTGCCTTTCGTTAAGATAGTGGCAAAGAAAATGAAAATGTTTGCATAAAGATTTGGATTGGAAAAAAACTAACGATTTTGTTAGTAAAATTTTGTGACGGCTAGAGTATATGATAAATAATGTTATAAAAAAAATAATTATAAAATATCCTTAAGTTAGCTTATCGCGTTACTTAATGTTTCGTCAAGAAGCGTAACCACTGTTGGCAAATATTCCTTTAAATTCTATGTAATATTTGTTATACCAAATGTAGTCAATGCATTGATGTTGCACATTGTTTTAGTTAAGAGCACTTTGAAAATTTGATTTTTAATTAAATAAACATTAATTAATTTATTAATAGAAAATCCTTAAAGAATATAAAGTCATTTATTATATAGTATATTATACATATATACTAGTCCTTGGGGAATTTATACTGAATTTATATTTTGGTGAAAAGAAAAATATTTAATATTTTAAGAGACAATTTGCCAATAGACGTTAAAAATAATGATAACGCTTTATATGTATATGTAAGTAGTTTTCATTCGTCTTTTTGAGCTTTTTATAAACAATTTTTAAGCTGCGGGTAATCCCCAACTTATATACCATACAGGTTCCAACTCTGTTAAGGTTTTTATTTTGTGCTGCATACCTCTAGGCTTATCAAGAGTTATGTTTTACATGAACAATAAATACTCAATTAACAACATTTGCCAAATCGTCATAGGGTAGAACTGTTTTTCCAAAAAATTAAAAAAAAAAAAAAAACAAATCTTTGAAAATATTTTACCACCTTAAGCTAAAAGTTTTTATTTCTTTAATGTTTTTTATATTTAATTAAAATAAAGTCAGTAAGCTAAAGTCCTAAGTGATAGAACAACACATTAGGTTTAATAAAATTTAGAATTGGCAAAGTTCGGTTACTTTAGACGATTTAATTTAAATAATTTGGAATTATAACTGGGTGACTACTGGCAATCGAATTCTAGCGTTTATTTTTGGTTATCATCTATCTCTATTTACACAAAAAAAAAAAACACACTATGGGACATCATTTATCTCTTTTTACACAGAAAAAACTAAATTTCAGATTCAATAACGAAATTTACAAAACTAAGTAAGCTTTGTGACGATTTTACTTGGTAAACACGCACATATAATATATGTATAATATAAAATAACATAATAATAGTCATAAGGAAATTCGTATAATACGTATGATAGGAATACCCCTACTACTACGGGTTACATTGAACACTCTTAATGTCTTTTAATTTTTCTTTGTTTACACACACAGCGGCTTCGGCTGACTGTTTACACACACAGCGGCTTCGGCTAACTGTTTTCACACACAGCGGCTTCGGCTGACTGTTTTCACACACAGCGGCTTCGGCTTACTGTTTCGTTAAGTTAGATATAAGGACGATTGTAGTATCGTAAGAATCATAGCGATAAGAAGATTGTAATATTATAAGTACTAACTATAATCACCGTTGCCGAACCCGTTTACCGAGTGAGTACGCCACGTCACCGTTAACGATCTTATTCATCAGGCGACTCACGAATCATCACCGTTACCGAACCCGTTTACCGATTGAGTACGCCACGTCACCGTTACCGATCTTATTCACCGATCCAGCTTACTCAACCCCTCCCGACATATCATCATTGCCATCAATATCTCGTTGTACTAATATTTTGTTATAAATCGAAACGTATAAATAAATTAAATTCTATTGTCAACCCCGAATAAGGGTAAATAATTGGTCTTTCATTATACTTAAGGTTGGTGGATCCGTAAGTTGACCCTGGACACGACTGAACTACCTCAGCCCTTGACAAAACCACGTTACAGCTTTTATTTGAATTAGGACGTATCAATAAAATTGTAAATGTAAAATATTATTTCTAGTAAAATTGTAAATTTAACATAAACAAGTAACAGTGCTATATTCGGCCGTGCCGAATCTTATATACCCTTCACAACGTGTAGTCATGCAATAACAATTGTTTGTATCACCATTCATCTCATATAGAATACGTGCATACGTACACGTTAGAATAAATGTGGCATCGAATCCCAGCTGAGCCAAAAAAATTTTATTATATTTTATTTAATATATTATTTATATTTTATTATTTTTTTTTATATTTTTTTTAAATTTTTTTAAAAAATTTTTTTAGAAAAATTTTTAAAAAATTTTTTTAAATTTTTTTTTAAATTTTTTTTAAAATTTTTTTAAAATTTTTTTTTTTAGTTTTTTTTTATTATTTTTTTCTTATTTTTAATATTTTTTTTTTTGTATTTTTTTTTTGTTTGGTATGTTTTTTACATGTATGTATGTATGTATGTTGTTGTTGTAATTGTGAAAAAAAACGAGGTGATCGTGGTTTTTTGCTCATATCTCAGAAAGTTATTGGGCGATTGTGCTGAATTTCAATAGCGATTCATTCCTGGATATTTCCAAGAGATTGATACCATATACATATCTGAGGAACATATAGTTGCTTCTAAAAGTTGATTTCAACCAACACACGGACAGACGGACAGACGGTCAGGGCTTAATCGACTCCTCTATTCATAAGCTTTCAGAAAATATGTCCTTTATGGGGTCGGAAATGAAAATTGTAGAAATTACAAACGGAATGACAAAGCTATATATACCCCTGTGCACCACAGGTGAAGGGTATAAAAATAAAAGAACAAATCAGTTTTTTTTTTCAAAATAATTTTATTTCAAACCAGAATAAAACAAAATATTTATAACAACAATAAATAAATTATTTTTAGAACATGAAACAATTGAAACAATTTTTTTAAGAATTATTTCTGTGTACATTTTGTTTATTTGTATAGAGTGCTTAAGATTTCAACTTGTCGTCGTTTGTGTATTAAAGTGTTGGCAACTCTGTAGGGCGCTTGTAAGGGAGAAAAAGAAAAATGAAAGAACTAAATTAACTTTTCCGATTTTCTTTTCTTTACAAGTTAAATTCGTTAAAGGTTAAGAATTTTCTACTAGGTTAATAAATTAAATTAATTCAAATCGCAAGCCATTAGGAAGATATTTTTTTATTTAGTTACCCAGTTGTACCAGGAAGAGGTTGTGGCACGCTTTCAGCACTGATACAACGTCTACATATGAATGGTAATGCAGTAACTAAGGGATAATGATTTAAGTAATATTAATTTTACTCCGTAATATACATAAGTTTTAGTGACCACGTCATTATTTCTACTGAAAAGGGCTGAATTAACGTAACTTTTCCACTAAAATCGTAGTTTAAAAGAATTTAAGGATAAGAAATTTGTCTATTTTTCTAGAACCGACGTACAGAAATTTAAATTTTGACTGTTCTCCGAAACGTGCCAAGAAAGGAAAGAAAAATTGAATTAACTTAGGAAACAAAAAGCGCTCCTTTATTTTGCTCAAATAGTTTTCGCCAGCTTGGCAAGAAACAGCAGTACAAGTGAATTTTGGTAACCAAGGGACACAAATTAATTTCATCAACTTCTAATATTCGTTCAAGGGCAAAAACCAATAAAAATAGCAAACACACAAATTAAAGTGATCACAAAGATTTTTTTGGGTGGGGAAATCTTTGCAAGAAGCCTTATGTCCTCCCGTGGAGAAGACAAAAGAAAACAACAGGGAAACGTGATTCCAAAACCACCAGTGACACCAACAAAATAAGAACTGTGCTTAATATTTAATTCAAATCTTGTATTAATTTTGGGACAGTCAGTATATATTTTTGCTGGGTAACTCTTAAGCATGAAAAAACCTCTTTCGTTTAAGTTTGAATTGTGTAGCAGATGTAGGTGCCTGTTCTATTTAAATTTTTTTATCTTATCTTTTTTATGGTGCTCACGTCGGACCAGAGTAGGTTTACGCAATTTCGTATTTTCACAAGAGTAAAACCGTTGACGTGATAATTAAGCTTTAGAAAATTTTATTCAATTACTTCACCCCAGTTTTTTGTTAAAAATTTTGAAAAACCTTTAATATTATAAAAACAATAAAATTATTTAAATTCAATTTTGTTAAATATATCATTTGATGAATATATAACATAACAATTTCTTTTTGCTGACCAAATTTTAATACAAAATTTAAATACAAAATTTAAATACAAAATTTAAATACAAAACTTTGTACACCACTCCTACTTAAGCTGATCCTTATAAAACACTATGTAATTAAATCAGATATTTTTATTCGCCTAGTGTTGGAATTCACACGTTAAATTGATAACATCATATTTAAGGCCTAACAAAAGATGACTTGATAGTTTCTCTGTATAGTGTGCAAGCATATTGCAACTTTTCCATTTTTTACACTTCAACTGTAGTGCCAAGGGTATATTAAGCATTTTCATTTCATTTGTAATTTCTACAATATTCATTTTCGATCCCAAAAAATATATGTATATTTTCTGAAAACTTATGCCTATGTGAGTTAATTGAGTATTGTCCATCTGTCCGTGTCTTGGATGAAATCAATTCTTAGAAGCCACCGCATGTTACCCAGATCTGTATGTAGCATCAGTTTTTTACAAATATCCGACAACGAATCGCTATTGAAATCCAGCACAATCACTTCATACATTTTGTGAGATATGAGGAAAAAAGGATCGCTGCCTCTGCATTTTCCTATAATTTTACTACAAAAATCAAAATTTTTCAGTCCTGTGATAATTTATAAACACGAAAACTAACTGAGATTAAAGACAAAAAAATACAAATGTTTCGGTGCTTTTCATACAATTTACAAATACAAATCAAATCGAATCGTACAATAAATTCATATATTAGTCAAATATCCTTATTATAAATGCACCCACTTCAACATCCTCAATGTTGACATTAAACTTAATGGTTAAAGCATTGGTATATAAAAAACTATGAAAAAGTTAAGTCCAAGATGTCAACCGAAACAAAATTGCGAAAAAATAAGTGTAAATGTAAAAAATACGACTTGGCCCCTTTCAATCCCTACAACATTGGCATGAAATTAGAGGGCCTGAGCAGTAGACAACAGTAAGCTATGAAATAATTAAAATCCAAGTTGGCGTTCGAAATAAAATGGCGCATATATGAGTCAAATCTAGTAATAACGGCTTTAACCCCTACAAATCCTTAGCAGAAATCAGTTAATTATGAAAAAGTCAAAGTCCAAGATGGCGTCCTAAGGGGTGTCTCGAAATGCTTTTTTACATTTTAAAATGTCTCCCAAATCTATTTTTTTTTTCAAACAAAAAATACATTTTATTGGCGTTATGGAGAAAAATTTCTAAATTTTATTATGCAAAAAAACCAAAGTTTCAAATTTTATTTTCTTTTGCAAAATTTCGCACTTTTTTCTTAACGCTTTGCATTAAACGTTGGACACACGTTTTACCGAAGTGTTTGATAGCTTTTTTCCAAATAAATACAATTTTTTTTACATTTGCAGAAGCTTTGAACTTTGTTCTTAGGTACTGCTTAATTATAGCCCAATAGCGTTCAATAGGCCTTAGCTCTGGACAATTAGGTGGATTCATGTTTTTCGGTACAAAATTTATTTTGTTGGCCTCATACCACTCAAGGACGTCTTTGCTGTAGTGGCAGCTTGCCAAGTCGGGAAAAAACAGTGGAGGTATATTGTGGCTTCTGCATAATGGCAATACAGCCTTTTTCAGGCACTCATTAATATAAAATTGGCTGTTCATTGTACGATTGAAGTTTTCCCACATGTACATATTGCTTGCCATATCATATATTTTTTGGTGAATTTTGAAATCTTTTTATAGTTAAATTTATCGGAAACATTAGCTCTTTTATTAGAAACATAAAAACCCTGACCAGGAAGCTCTGAATAGTCAACCTTACAATAGGTTTCATCGTCCATTAAAATACATCCATTAAAATTATTTAATTTGTGACGTAGCAACTGTCTTGCTCTTATTCTTGCCGTTTTTGTGCGATATCGCGAATGGAAATGTTTGGATTTTGCTTCCAAAGTGCCCTCACCTTTTTAACGATTTGAGGATTCCTAAAACCACGAGGCCCTCCACCTTTCTTGTGCTCAATAGACAAGTCTTTTTTGAATTCAAAAATAACGTTACGAGCAGTCTGTCTGGACACTTTTGCCCGTCGCGCAACTTCAGCGTAAGAAAGTTGTTTATTTTCATTATAAATATCCACAATATTTTTTCTCACTTTTTCTCTATTTGACGACATTTTAAATACGGATTAAATAATTTGAATAAACTTATTAACAAAGTATTGTTGACACTTATAACTATCACAGAGTGGAACAAAAAAATTAATAATTGTTTGCGTAGTGCCCTCTAAAAAATGTAAAAAAGCATTTCGAGACTCCCCTTAAGCAAAATACTGATATTCTCTCTCAACCCCATTAATATGGATATTATTTGAAAGGGCTTGACTAGTAGAATACAGTTAACCATGGAACACTTAAAAATTAAAGATGGGTTTGGAAATAATAAAACAAAATGAATTAGAACATTAAATCTAAAATTTATTTAAAGCCACGATGTACATGACGGTGAGGGGTATTATCAGATTCGGCACGACCGAACATAGAATTCTTACTTATTATTCGTATAGTGTTGAAATTCACACGTTAAATGGTTAACACCATATTCAAGGCCAAACAAAAGATGACTAGACAGTTCCTACAGTATACTGTGCAAGCATTTTACAACTATCCTAGTTGTAATGGTAGTAGTAAATAGTAAATAGACCAAGTAATAACTGACATATAAAAACTAATTAAGCCAGGGACTAGTACAGTTAAAACTACACCTTAACCGGACTAGTTGTTTGTATTCTGATACTGAAAACATCGGCTGTATTATGGAATATTATTGTCCTTTGCTACCAAATGGCTACGAAGCACCAATAAGCTGGGAGATTCGTTTGTTCCATCTAAACGTAAACTGGCCAATTAAGGAAAACGCTTCAACTTGTATGCGCATTTACAATCGTTTTATGATAGTTGCTGGATTTTTAATGTGTTGCTATTTAAATGAAGCTGAAATACATTTTATGGTGGAAAATATTAACGATATTGGTTTAATTTTCGAGCTTGTGCCATTATATTTGATATTAGTGGAAAGTCATTTGAGAATTTTTAGAATGGTATATAGTAAGGTAAGCTTTAAAGAGCTCCTCGATGAATTCTTTCAAAAAATCTACATCGAAAAGTAAGTAACTAATTTTATAATATTAAATTTAGTGTTAAGTGACTAACTGCTTAACTGCTTGTTATAGCACGCCAGCCAACAGACAAATATTCCGGAATATTGAACGTAAACTTTTGCCAACCAAAATATGTTCATACTCATATTTACTGACACTAGTTACTTATTTGGTAATACCATTGATTGGATTTTTTAATCACAAGCTTCTGATACCCTACAAAACCATCTTTCATTACAACATTGACAAGTGGTACACATATGTGCCAACGCTTGCCCTATCTATTTGGATTGGTGTGGCTGTTGCTTCACATTTGGTAGCAGAATCGAATTTATTGGCAACATTTATTTTGCATTTGAATGCCAGATATTTGGGATTACAAGAGGATCTACATGAACTGGAAAAGAAAGTTTCACAGGATATGAAAATCAGCAGCGATAATTGCTTAAAGGAATATCGTCGTCGGTTAGTTACCATCATCAAGCGCAATGTTGAGTACAATGAATTCGCACACAAATTAAAAAAACAATATTCTTTTTCAATTTTTGTAATGATGTCATTCAGTGCTGTGCTATTGTGTGCTTTGGGTTTTGAGTTACTAACGGTAAGTGGTTTCACACACATAGAGTCAAGATGGTTTCTGTTTTCAAATAATTCCATAAATAGAGAACCTTTACGACATAATTTTTTAAATTACAAATCTTCAAAAAAAAAGAAAATTTAAAAAATGTATGAAAGAAAGAGAAGCTCGCATAATAAAAAGGGTGTCTCTGTGAGAATGAACTTTTTAATTTTTAAATACAATAAAAACACGTAATTTTTAAGAAACTCGAGATTTTCGCAATTGAATTGTAAAGAAAACCTTGTTTCGATTAATTACAAAAAATAAAAAAAACATCCGCCAAATGTCCTAAGTCATTATTCTTTTCAAAAATTTTCCTTGGCTTTCACGCAGAGCTATCAGGTAACTCATTTGTTCCGAAAATCTTTGCTGCAAAAAATTGATTATTTCATGCTAAAACCACATAAGTTCGAATACATGCTGTCCACTTGAGGCCACCAAGAACTCCTTTAACATGTTCCTATAACAAATGCCGTTCACAGTCACTGCAATTTTAGCCTCATCTTTAAAAAAATAAGACCCAATCACTGCTGCTGGTTTGAGCTACAATTAAAAATTCGTGAGTACTGTTTTGTAAAATTTGAAGTTGTTGTGATTTATAACTAGTTGATGTTTTTTGTTTGTAGCAGCAATCAACCGGCTCGTTCACGCACAGGAATCTTATTGTCTAAAATCCGCCCAGTTTTTATAAGTTTGTCGACCAATCTTTAATAAAACTTGGCGAGTACCAAAATAATTGTCCAAATATTTATAATAAATTATAACACATTGTTCTTTCAAAAGCGCTCTATTTTATAATAACTGAAAATAATATATCTAATAGCTGCTAAATTTAAAAGCTGCCACTTCCACAAAAAAAAAAAAGACACTAAGCTTTAAAAGGACGTACTTACTGAGACACCCTAACGATAATTCTTACCCAATTTGGCTAAAAATTACAAAGAAAATCTCTGTTAATAGATTATTTAAGGAAAAAATCCTGATGCCATTTGCAAGTTTTATGTCATGACATATAGACTTTGACAGCTGAAATTGAAAATAAGTAAAGAAAAAAAAAATCAGCTGACGAAACAAGACTACCTGATGAATAATTATGCCTTGATATATCTAAATAATATTCATTTAAAAAAAAAATAATGAAATATATCCGCATATTATTTTCTATTAATTCTATTAATTATATTAATTTTTAGATTGGCATAAACACTAAAATTATTGGTTTGGTTACCTGGATTCTAGCCAAGATTTTGGAATTATTAGTTTTTGGCTTCTTGGGCTCTCAGCTCATTGATACGGTGGGTTAGTGATAGAAAACTGTGTTTTTGATAACAAAATTTCTTTTTTTTTTAGACCAACCAAATAAGCACTTCATATTACAGCTGCAATTGGGAAAATATAATTTTTAATTCCCGTCATACTCGCAATAATATCGAACTAATGAAATTAATTATACTGGCCATTGAATTGAACCAAAATCCGATATGTTTAACGGGCTACAATTATTTCAATGTCAGCATATCCACAGTGATTAGTGTAAGTATGAGTCATTGTTAATTTTTTTTTTATGTTTTTGTTACCAACTGTACAAAAGCCATAAATTTTTCTTCATTTTATTATAGATTTTACAAGGAGCTTTCTCGTATTTTACATTTCTATGTGCCTTTCGTTAAGATAGTGGCAAAGAAAATGAAAATGTTTGCATAAAGATTTGGATTGGAAAAAAAACTAACGATTTTGTTAGTAAAATTTTGTGACGGCTAGAGTATATGATAAATAATGTTATAAAAAAATAATTATAAAATATCCTTAAGTTAGCTTATCGTGTTTAATGTGCTTAATGTTTCGTCAAGAAGCGCTACCACTTTTGGCAAATATTTCTTCAAATTCTATGTGTTATTTGTTACACCAAATGTAGTCAGTGTATTGATGTTGCACATTGTTTTAGTTAAGAGCACTTTGAAAATTTGATTTTTAATAAAATAAAGATTAATAGACACTGTTAGAAAAACGTATAAGAAGCTATGAGTCATTTATTTACTATAATCTTGCGTAGTATTATATGCACTGAATATGTCAAACAATTACACACCATTATCCTGGTTATATTTTGCTAATGAAGTCATTTATTGTTACGCTCGTGTGTGCTTAAGATAGAAGTTACTGGGTAAAAAAAAACATTTTAAAATAACATTTTGAAAATTTGGTTTTTAATTAAATCATCATTGATTTAATAAAAAATTCTTACAGAAAATAAAGTCATTTATTTACTATCATCTAGCGTAGTAATTAGTACCATAAATATACAATTTATATCATATACATGTATGTTTGACTTCCTCATAAACGATGACGAAAACTATCCGGTTCGAAGGACCATGTTTAAATATTGTAGGAATGAATACAAGTTTAAAAAAAAAACTATTTATGCATACAATAACTAGTACGTGTGCATAAGTACTGAGTTATATATATGTACATACGCACATATAAACGTTGGTTGCAAAATAAAGAAATCCAGCAAGGAGTGCGAGTCCAATGCTGGGCTTAACAACACAAGTCAGAAACAAGAGCTCACACGAGTAAAGAGAACTGAGGGATTATTCAAAAAATAAAACTCACATTTTCTTCTAACCAACTTACATAAGTATTTATTCTTATTTAGAAGTTTATGACGAGACGTCTTTCTTAGTTGAGATGTAAAGCACGATTATTGAGAAGTGTTACAAAAAAGGAAGTTAATGCTTGTTCTATTTAACATGCCAATTAAATTCGTTAAGTTACATTCGTTAAATTACATTCGATATAATTCACAATAGATAAAAGAAAAAACCATTATCTTTAAAGATTATTAATACTAGTACAATTCAATTCGTATATATAAATTCAATAATTTAAAAAAGTTAAATTGTTTAAACTCGTTTAAACAATTAACTTTCTAATTTGTTAATGAAGACATATAATGTTACGCTCGTTTGTATTGGCAAAATCTGTACGCCCATACGAGAGCAATTTCGTATCTCTTCAACTGTAATAATTTCTTCTAGGGCTGGTTTGGCGGTGCATTCGACAGACTTCACGTATTCACACAAGAATAGTCATGAGTTACATAATCTTGGCTAACTTAGTTGTGACCTCGAATCGTTGTATATATACATATGTATACAATTTGTTGATATTTAGACTACAAATTAAATTAATTAAAATTTCTACAATTCTTTCAGGAAATGATATATCTGTCAGGAAATGAGTAGGAAGGTCATTGTTTTTTTACCCTCTTGCGTTACGAGCTATAACTCTCCTCCAACATTCCTATTTAGTCCATTTTCAATTCCAAACAAGTGCATAAAAAATATTCTGGCAAAATTTGAGCCCCCTAGCTTTTTTGGTTCGACCTCTATCGTGCTTGCAACAGTCGGGCAGACGGACGGACATAGCTACATGTTCATAAAATTAAGCCCCGACTCAGAAAATATATACGCAATGAGATCTAAAATGAATATTTCGATGTATTACAATCAAATGAATATACCATTTTTTTGGTGGCGGGTATAAAAAAGAAAAGTGAAGGAGGCGACATGCAGAAACTGTTTTAAAACAAATTGTTAAATTAAATATTGTTTAAAATCTCTAAAAGTAACTTTTAATTATTCCTGTAAATTATTATTTGTACAAATAAATTCGGTGTGAAATTTGTATCTAATGGGATAAAAGATTAATTTAAAATTCCGCTCACACCAGCAATGAAATGGATTTATTGCAATTAGTTAATCTCACCATCGAATTGAATCGAATATCAATTTATCTGGAATTCGTTATTCTGCTCATTGAATTGAATCCAAATTCAGTTTATTTGACAAGCTGTAATTGCTTAGTATTACAAGAGCCATAGTGATTAGTGTAAGTTATATATTACGTTCCCCCCTTTTTTTTAAGAGAATGTAAGCAAAAGTCATAAATATAATTCTTTTGCTTTTTTTTTATAAATTTTTCAAGCAGTCTTTATCCTTTTTTAGCTTCTTTTAGTTAATGCCAAAGAATAAAAAAATTTTTACCTTTAGATTTGGGTCTAAGGACTATTGATGTTTGTTTTTGTTCTTACTTTTCTTTTCATTACATTTTAATACAAATATTTAGGTTTTTAAAATATTTAAGTACAATTTAAAGACCTTTAGCTTTTAGATGAAGTACTAGGAAATGTAAGGAATTCTTTTGATAATCCCAATAAATAATTTTTTTTCACGTGTTTTGTTACACAGTCTTTCATAATTCATAATAGGTTTTTGAAAAATTATCAAAAAATACCAAAACAAATATTCCTTTGAGTTACTATAACACGTAGCTCATTTGCCACATATTTCGCAGTTCAAAGATTATTTTTTTCTAAATTCTTTTCTTTTAAACACAAAAAGGGAAAGTTCGAAAATAGTTTTCGCATTTTCCTTAATTTCAATAATTTCACTGGGTTGAATCGTTATTTTATCTTATAAATTGTTGTGTGCTATGTGTGTTATGTGTGTGCCTTTTTGTCCTTATATGTGATTACATATGTATGGGTGTGTATGTGTTTGCCTTTACTAAAACCCTTAATTTATATTCGTTATGCGTAGATCATGTTATCAACTTATTTATGACCACAAAATGTACTTGTTCTTATGAACTTTTAGTGGTAATGGTAGTAGCAATAGTAAGTAGGTTTGTTTTTTTAAAAACTCCCCCTCTATTTCTTACACTACACTTTAACTTTACGTTCATAAATATTGTATAGAATAAACTGAAGAATACAGTAACACGATTTAAAGTTTTATCCACTTTCGATTAGACTTGGTTGTTTTCTTTGGTTGTTATTTCTTTTTTGCTTAACAAGTTGTTTGTGTTACAGTGTGTCTTTGTATCTACTCTTGGTTATGATTTTTTTTTTTCTATTATAAGTGGGACCTTGTCGTGCTATTTTCCTTTATTTTTTGCAAATTTTTATTGATAATGCTGAATAAGCCAAAGTTTAAAGAAAAAAAATTATTTTAAGATGTACTTTTGTAAATGTGTTGCCTAAATTGATATTGATTTTGGGGAAGTCTATAAAGCGTGATTGAAATACATACATACATACACATAAAGAGTTTATTTAGAATATTTTAGTTACATTTCGAAAATTGTTTTTACATACAAATTTACCTATTGAAAATTTTTTTTATCAAACATAAGAGGTTCAAGTATACAATGATCAATAATGACAAAAAATTTTTAACTTTTGTTTTACCAAAGGGTTTTGTATGCATAGTTTATCAAAATTTTATTCAGATCGCGTAAAATTCAGAAAGAAATACATTTAAATTGGTCACCCGGGTGGGTATTGGTAGGGCGAAGGTTAAAGTAAAATTGCAATAAAAAATTCATCAGATCTGAGCAGATATTCTGAAATATATTTTAATACAAACCAAAAATGTCATCTTTTATATGTACAAATAAAATTACTGCATAAACAAACTTACACAATGATCCTATTCCTATGTAGATGATCAAACATCCCACTTTAAACACAAAGTAGCTTAATGAGTACTTGCTTGATCAAAGTTTAACAACAGCAACAGAGTTCTCACACGTACTAATTACAGTTTGCAACATTTGAGTTTGTAGGTGAGAGATGAAGAGAGACTACATTCATTCCCTATTTTCTCTTCCTCTCGTACCATCAAACTGTTGCAAACTTTCCTCACTCACCAACAAACTCTTGAAAACTTAAATTTGAACGTGTAAAAGCTGCGTAAAGCATCTAATACACGGCAAGTTTTTTATACCTGACTTGAAAAATTTTTATCCTTATTTTCTAATTTTTATTTTTAAGTCTGTCAAAACGGTTATTTAACACCTAACCGCCGCACAGAGGAGTATTTGGCCGGAAAATCTGGCTAAAATTATTAAACGTATTTTTTGAATTAAAATTTTTAGTTTTTTGCTAGTTTTAGGTGTAGTATGATAGAAAAAGTCTAGTGATAGATTTTGAAAAAATTACACTGCGCAACAAAAGTACACTGCGCAACAAAAATATGTTGTCTACCCTGGAAATAAAAGTATGTGGAGCATATGGATTTTGATGCCCTTAATTCAAACCTGTTTTCCGTTTTTCTATAGTATTTACGTAAGGATTTTCTTTTAAACACGTGGCATATTTCACCCAAATAGTCCTCTGTGCGCCGCTAACTGTCGTTCAGCAGCAGAGATTTCTGCCAACAGTTGATATCAGGCAGCTTGTCAGAACAAACTATAGCGCGCTCTCCTTGAAATATTATCAGATGACTTATCACTTGTGCATAACAAAATCAATATTTTATTCCTAACATACGACATGTACGTATTTAGTTAGCAGTGGGAAATTTTACAAGTCAGATGTAAAAAACATGCCGTATTTTAGCTGCTTAAGCAAATTTTTATTCACCTTTAACACGTTCAAATTTAAGTTATACAAAATTTCTTTAAACCTTTTTCAAATTTTGTTTGGTGCTTGGTAGCAGAAATTTATATTCGACAACTTTTTACAATATTATCGTTTGTGGTTTTGTGAATTCAGATGTGAAGTCAGTCCCCTCATATTTGCTCTTTTTCTCTGTTCATCAAGATCAAAAGTTTGCAAATTTAATTTCAACCGTTATGAATTCTGTTTGGTGTTCAATAAAACACTTCAAGGTTTTATCCAATTAAGGTCTTTTTCAAACACAAAATTTTAAGTCAATTTGCGTTTTATTTACAATAATGTTTTTTGTTGTTTTTAACTCTGTATTTTTTTTTGCTTTCATTCAAGCAATTTATCAATCTGATATGATTCGTCAGCTGATTATTTTTACAAAGCCCGTAAATAAAAATATTTCACTCTGTTTTCACATTTATTAAAAATTTTAAAATTTATATATAGAAAACATAAACAAAACAAGTAGGAGCACTATATTAGGCCTTGACGAATCTGATAATTTTATTCACCGTCATGAAAATAGGTATAATGACCACATCGTAGCTTAGCCTTGATTTTAGATTTTATGCAATTCGATTTTTTGTTTATAATTTCCAACGCCATTTTTAATTTGGAACTTTTACATAGTAAATTGTATTCTACTTGTCAAGCCCTTTCATTTGATACCCACATTGTTGGGGTTAAACAAATTTGCTACGTCATTTTGTTTCAGACGCCATCTTGGATTTTAAAATTTTTTATAGTTTACTACATTGTACTGGTCGAGAGATTTTTTTATACTAATATTGGCGGGTTCAAAGGGGACAAAGTCATAACTATTATATTTGACTCATATATTCGCCATTTAATTTAGGACGCCATCTTGAATTTGTTTTTTTTTTTTCATATCGAACTATATATTAATACTCAAGCCCATTAATTTGATCCCCTAATTGTCTCTCTCGGTTATATTGAAACTGAAAATATCTATTTTCGTTTGTAAATTTTAGGTAAAACACCGAAGCAGTTGTACTTTAGTGCTTATATCTTATATTTTAGGAGTTAAAAAAGTTTTGATATATTTAAAAAAATATATATTTTTCAAAAAAATTTTGGCTATAACTTTGCAAATTAGTGACCAATTTGTCCAAAATTTTTTACGAGTATCTCCAAGGTCATACTTAATTTATAAAAAGTAACAAACTTGTCTATAAATTATCTTAGGGCCGGAAGGTTTTAATTTTTGTGGTAAAAATTTGTGAAAAAACAGAGGTAGTCCTGTTTATTTACTCACATCTCAGATAGTTATAAGGCGATTATGCTGATTTAAAATAACAATCTTTTCCCAAATATTTCTAATATTTTGTTATATTATACGGGTCTTGGCGATGTCGGAAGCTTCAAAAAGTTGATTCAACATTCACACGGACAGCCAGATGGACAGACGGATACTGCTTAATCGACTCCTCTATTTATGAGCTTTCAGAAAATTTTTACTTATGGGGTTGGAAATGTTTGTTGTAGTAATTTCACACTAAATGACAAACCTATATATACCCTTATACACTGTCGTGTGAAGGGTATAAAAATCATCTGCAAACTGCTAGTAATCGTAGGATAAAGAAACATGCCTTAGTTTTGAATATAAACTCTTTTAATGTATTTGAACTACGCTTAACTGTTTTTTGTGTTCCCTCGCCATCACACAAATAACTATGAACAACACAGTTCTTTATGTTCATTTTGAGGGTCATACTTGTTTGCCTGTGTTAACTTTTACACTCATCAATGTTTGTCGGCAGTAAACATAAACATGTTTAACATAAAAAACTAAAGTAAACCTCTTCAAACACAATTTTTTCGTGTTCATTCAGCCATTTAATACAAATACTTATGAATAACCTTTGAAGTAAAGAAAGTGGTAGTTATACCCATTGTGCTCTATTTTGTTCTTTTTAATTTTAAATATCTTACAATGAAACCACGTAGACGAAACTCGTTTAAATGAGATTTCATCAAGTAGAAGTTCTTTTGTTCTTTTGGACATTTTTGGCCATTATATTCAGATTCCCTGACATCACCAAACTGATTTTATTCCCACCTTGAATTCGGTTATTTTCTGTTGCATTTTAAGGAAGTGATTCTGAAATAAGTATTTCTGTGTTTATCGCGCCTGACGTCACAAATGATTGAAAACTTTTTGGAAATATATTTTTTTTATTCGATATGGTTCCTAAAAATTACCACGTCCATTGGTCATATAGAAATCTTGACCTAAAAGTTTTAGCTTCATTATTCATCCGTGACACGACAGGTGTAGTTTTTTTTAATAAAATTTAACCTTAATTTTTTTCGCTCTTTCTTTGGCTTGTATGCTCTTGCTCTCATTGCGATCTATAACTTTCTGAACTTTATTAGACTTAAACTCAGCAGTAGCTTTGGCTCTGCACCCAAAAGAATCAGATAATTTAAGTTTACAAGCTGCTTTCATTATAGAAGTGTTCGGTGCTCTTCGAAAGAATTGTTAGACTTCTTTTTTTCTTACTAATTTGTTTTAGACCCTTTTTTACAGATTTTCTTATAATGTTTAAGTCTTTCTTGAGCTGTTATACTTAAGACGTTTTTGATATTTTTTTTAAAACTTTTTTCACGCACTTTTTTCTGTTTAAATCAAACTTAGTTAAACCACGTATGCTCATTAGGTAAATTTGTAATTTTACAAACACTTTTATTTCTCGTTTTACTTGCAATATTCTTGTTTTTAAGAGAAATCCTTAAAGTCTTTACTTTTTCAAACAATTTCACCGAAAAAGTTTATAGTTTTGTTTGTTTTTTTTTTTGCGTTTATTTTTATTATTCAAAACCCAGTTTTAATTTCTTTGCTTTGATATTTGTTTTTGTTATTGTTATTAAAGAAGTGGTGGTTGTTGTTGTTGTTGCTTTAACCCACCACATAATCTAGGTCAAGTAATTTCCGGCTCAATTGATGGTAGTTTTTTACAGTTTTTCTTCCGTTGCTAAAATCTTTTACTACGCACAATGGGTCTGAAAAATTAGGTAAATAAAATTGTTATAGTATGTTATGCAATAATATTACAGCCATCCCTTAGTTGTGCATAAGCTGGCTTAAGCAAATGTGTGAATGCTTATAATCAAATGTGGTAAATCACAAAACTTTACGTCAGGTTTTTTTTTTTTTTTTTTTTTAGATTACTCCAATGGAGGTTCTAGTGTACTAGCAGTAGACAATTATTTGGCTTGTCAAAAGACAATACTGCCAGCACCAATTATTTTTCCAGAGCCTCCTCTAACAACTACCAAACGACCTATACCTTCGCATAAGAAGCTGGAATTTCCGAATTCGACTCCTTGTCTAAAACTCTGCACGTGGTTAATTGATAGTCCGAGTAACTGTACTCTCGAAGCCAGATAAAAAGGACGGCCTGATTGCCCTTAAGAGGTAATGACAATGACGCGCGAGCTGTTGACCCGACCAGAGCTGAATCACGACTGTGCATCACGTTTTATTCAAATGTTATTTCATTTAGCAAAGGCCTGAAGGCTGGGACACAATGAATCTGTCGTCCGTCAAACTTTAACTTTTTCAACTGACAACTAAGTTAAAATACATGTTTTCTTATGAGTGTTGTCACATTCAGTACGTCTTCGTCAACGCAAAGTACGAAACTTGACCAACTTTTAACTTTTAACGTATGTCGAGTACTTTGACAACTACCATATGGTTGTACGCAAAAAGCGAAGTCAAACGGCTTTACAGCAGTCGCCGTACTTTTATGTGATGCATGAGCCGCCACAGAAGCATGAAGTTTTTTTCGGTTCAAAACTCTTTTTTTTTATATACAGATTGTATGAGTTTGAAGCTAAATCGGCATTTTCTTAATGAAATATTATTGTCTTTTATTAAAGATAAACAAAAAAAAAACTATATAAATATTATCGGCCTTCAGCCGCCGCTGTTTGTTTTTGATAAGTCGTAGCAGTCGACAATTTATCTTGACTGGTTATGATCCGTCAACACAAAGTACTGATTGTGCCAATTCCTCTCCGTCAATACGTTGATGTCAGTTGAAAAAGTTGAAGTTTGACGGACGACGGATTCATAGTGCCCCAGCTTTGAATTCGCCACAAATTATGTACGAAAATGCTGTTTGTGTTTTGATTACATACATATGCAGAAAACTTAGACTATTGCAGAATGACAGCAAATTCAAAAAGTGCACTTTTGCTTGGACACCCTTTATGAAGTCATTGTCTGCTTTGACAGGAATACAATGGGGCATATTCATAGTCATCAAAAAAGTCGACTTTTACAGTACTTAAGTCAATTTTTTAAAAAAGTCTACTCTAAGTCATTCATAGACAACTTAAAGTTGGTTTTTGACATTAAAGTCGGCTCTAAATTTAAAACCAGCTGAACCTGTTGTTAACTCTATTTACAATAACATCAGCTGTTCATTGTAAAGTTAAAAGATTTATTGAAAATTAAAAAAATGCCAAGATTTCAAGATATTAAAAGAGATTTTTCAATAACTGGTGGTTGTGAGGATGATTTTTGTGTAAGGAAGCCTAAAAATTACAAAAATAGATTTAATCCCTTCGACCTAAGCGATGAGGATTTTTATTCCCGCTACATATTTGACAAAATTACAACTCGTTTTTTGGTAAGCTTTGGTATGATGAAAGCATCGTTTCCCTTATAGCTTTTCACGAATTTTTTTTTCTGTATTAATGAAATAATTTTTCCTCTGTTTTCTACCACATCCAAGTATGCGTTTACACACTCCCGGAGGCATTCTTTCTCAGAAGCACTCCAATTTGCATCTCTTGGCTTCTTCAGTTTCTGAAAGTAAAACATTTATTAAATGCCAAACTAAAAATATATCACATATATGTACATGTCTATGTACATACATAAATATGTTATTGAGACTTACCATTTCTGTTTTTTCCATTATTTTAATAAATTTTGATTTTATACATAAATGTAAAATGTTTTAAAATTTTTATTTTTTATTGTTTGCTTCAACAAAAGTAAACAAAAGAAAAGCAGCTGATCAAGTTGCCATTTTTTATTTTTTAAAAAGAAATTGTATGCCAGAGTTAAGCAAGTAGGAGTTGACACCCATTTAAAGCCAGCTCAACTTAAAGTATACTTTTTTTTTACTATGAATACCAAAAAGATAGTAAAAGCTTTTAACTTAAAAATTAACTTTAGTAAGAGCCGACTCTAGTTTGCGACTATAAATACAAGCCAATGTGTTTTATAGACTTAATTTTTTTTTTCTAAACAAAAATGCCTTGAGGCTGTCAAAGATATTAAGGATATTAAGATGCCATGAGTTCAATAATATCACTCACTAAATATTATTAACCATTATTTTAAATTCATTCCCAATGTGTTGAAATCAGAGTACGAAAACAAACAAAAGGAAACGTTTCCAATAGTTTTGTTTCGATCATTTCAGAGAGGGAAAACAAAACGAAACAAAACCCAGGATAACGGTATATGCATTTTGTTTTGTATTGTTTTGTACTATGAGTGGAAACAAAACCAGAATCGAAAAGTACTCAGCTTCAATATGTAACATGCAAAACAACACAGTACAATACTTTCTGCAAACGTTTCAAAACGTTTGCTGATTGATTTGGTCTTTACATGAAAAAATCTACATGTTTATTGCTGCTTGTTGTTTGCTTTGTTGTTTCATTTTTTGGACGCGACATTTTTGTACGATATGAAGTCACTGACTATAGTTTGCGAATTGGCAATGATGCACTGTTATTATGATTGTTATAATCTTTTTGTTCTGCAAACGTTTGCAAACGTTTCATTCTTGTTTCGTACTCAAACGAAACATACCGTCAAAGCAAAGCCTAAGATCAAAACCCGAATTGTTTTGTTTATGCTCTTTTGCATTGAAAAGTTTGTGGTTTTGTTTTGCTCGCAAACAAAACGATTCATGAAAATTGAAAAGTTTCTGACTTTAGATGATTTGTACCGTGTTTCGTTTCGTTTATTTTCGTTCACTGGTTGAAATTGATTTTCTTCCTTGTTTTTCCATCAGTTCATACTTGTTGTGTGTTGACTGGTTAGATGGATGATTATGTGTGTATTAGTGTTGTAGTCTCTTAGTATTGCTTTAAATATATGTTTGTTTAAAAGTTTTTTTTAGAGGTGTATGTCTGTATATATTTAACACACAAAATCTACCACTTTGCTTCATGTAAATATAAATTGCATTGTTTTTACAGTTGAGGCTAAACACAACAACAACCATAACACAAGTTTAAAAAACAAACACAATAACAATAATAAAAAAAAATATATTTGAAAAAAAAAGAAATTCTAACAAAACGCGAAAATTACCAACTTTTATGGGATTACATGAAGTAAAATAAGAACGGCAGCAAGAACAACAACAACAATAAGGATAACTAGTACATAGTCATAGCACTTCTAATGCGTTTGATGATGCTGATGAGCTACAGTGGTTACACTTAATAAAAACCAACATTTTCTTTACCATAATACAAATGTCTGTATGTAAGCGAACTTGAAGTGGCATGACTGAAATGGCATTATTGAAATAAATGTTCGGTTTTCATCAAAATATAAAACATTTTGTTAAAATTTCTTTCTAAATCCCTTAATATTATAGCCCTATTCAACATCTCATGCAAATGGTCTTGCATCCGTAAATTTTCAAAATGGTAGCGAACATTTTTACTCTACATTGACAAATTATGTACATAAATTTACAATGACAAATTATTATGATTATGTCTGAGTTTGTATACAGTTTAGACGGTTAACTGTTTTCTTAAAAATCAATACTAATTTGTTTCTAACTACCCACTGTCCGTTATTTGGGTCCTTTTTTTTTTTTTTTCATTTGTTCAATTTACCAAATATTCGTCTAACACTAATGCTTACAGAGTAACGGTTTGAAAGACAAAAAAAAAACTTTTCCACGAAATCTAGCTAAAGGGCCTGATTAAGCAATTGAGACTGCTAGCGATTTCAACTTCAAATAACTATTATTTTCAACGAGCCAACACACAAATGTAATTTCCAAACAGCAATGTACTAGATGTTAACTGGCAACAAAGACATTAAATGGCTGCACCAAATGAGGGCAATGGTGAAACTCTATTACAGATTTGCATTGGAAAAAGCACGAACAAAATTATGTTAGGCATTAGCTTATATCCAAGCGCGTATCCAGCTAACGCTTTTGGGGGATTGAGAATTTTGTATTATTAAATATAAAAATTGTTTGTTTTATAGCTGCCAAAGCTTATCCTTCCACCCTTAATTAATCTTATATTGGCTTCATTGGAAAAGTAAGTAAGGGAAGATGGTTTTTAACGCGAAGACTCCTGTGCAACAACGTACACGTCGGTCTCTTGAAAACTTTTATGTTTTCAACGAAAGTGTCGCCGAAAACCCAATCAATTCGTCATTATTGTCAACATCTTGAAATTTCACGAGGCTCTACGCAGCAAAATAACACATTACGAAATAATGAATTGAAAGTACTAGTAAACAGTTCTTCGCTACATATAATTTGGCATCCAAACTCATTTTTTTAACACGTCGATGTCATTGGAGGCAAGTACTTACCAAACTTGCTTACAAATAGCGACTTAAATAAGAACTTACCACCCTTGCTTACAAACAAGCACTCGAATAAGTACTTATTACGGTCGCTTATAAATATAAATAGGGACTGTAATAAGTACTAACTTTTATTTAAATAAGTACTTGATTTTAATAACCAAAAAAACCGATTAATATTATGGACTTACAAAAGTTGTTTGTTTTATGAACGAAAAATCGGTTTGATTACTCTGCGAGATGTTAAATTGAAATTTCAGTCAGTGAAGATCTTAAGTCATCACTTTGTTAATAAAATGCTTTGCCGCTGTTTTCAAAATCATTACTAGTTATATCCTAAGCGTGCTAAACTAAATGAGTATAATTAAAAGTTATGTTTTCGAATGGCTTCTAGCAAATTTCGCAATAAGAAATTGTGTGTATATAAGCAAATATCTGAAAATAAGTTCTTACGTATCACATTATAGGTTAGGTTAGGTTGAGAAGGAGGGACATTAAAAGCCCAAAACCCATGGCAGGTATGCACTTATGCCCAGTTGGTATGTTGTGCGCTATCACACATTATAAATCAAGTCATTACTAAAATAATTCTAAATAAGACAGACGATATGCAATAGTCATTGAAAAGTATTTTGTTTACTAGGAGCAAGTCACTACCTATTTTTTGCTGGGAAGCTCACTCAGCAGCTCAAACCAGCAGACCATGGAAAGCACCGGTAATTTGGTCAATGGTAAATGGAAGTAAAGTGAAGTAAATGCCAATTTTTGGAAGTAAGTCATCTTATCCGATGAAGTGCATTTCCATTTGAATGGCTTCGTGATTACGAAATTGTCAAATTTGGGGCTCATAAAATCCTTAAGTCCATTAATATACAAATGCGTTCTCAATTAATAATTAGCTGATGTGGATTTTGGTCAGGCTATGTGCTAGGACTAACAATCATACAAGAGGCTCCCTTACCAATAACAAAAAAAAACAGAGGATGAGATAGAAAGATGCCTATTAGTGTAAACAAATCAGCTTGAAAATTCCACTCTACTGATTAAGAAAGCTAAAAATTGCCTTATCTCGACTTAAGTGGTTTTGCCAAAATACCAAATATTTCATTCTAACTAGCCTATTTTAAGTTAGTTTTAAACTAGTTTTAAACCATTAATGAATAAAAATGCATTCTAAATTTTAATTGAATATCAACTGCAAGAATCTGAATATTATAACTTTTTTTTAATGGGCGTTGCATTGCCCACTTTTCTAATCACGAAATCATAAAGTCATGACAATTCAATATGTGTGAAAAGTTTAAAAAAAAATCGTTCTAGTGCAAGTAGCTAAAAATGATAACTTTGTTTTTATGGGCGTGGCACTGTCCACTTTTCTAATCACGAAATTGAATAATTATGACAGCCCAATATGTGTGCAAAGTTTCAGAAAAATCGGTCCAGTGCAAGTGTTTAAAAATTATAACTTCTTTTTATGGGCGTGGCACTGTCCACTTTTCTAATCACGAAATTGAATAATTATGACAGCCCAATATGTGTGAAAAGTCTCCAAAAAATCGGTCCAGTGCAAGTACCTCAAAATTATAACTTTTTTATGAGCGTGGCCCTGCCCACTTTTCTAATTTTTCTAATCACGAAATCATAAAGTCTTGACAATTCAATATGTGTGAAAAGTTTCCAAAAAATCGTTCTAGTGCAAGTAGCTAAAAATGATAACTTTGTTTTTATGGGCGTGGCACTGCCCACTTTTCTAATCAAAACTTTCAAAGCCTGTAATACACGAAATGTAAAAAGTCACATACGTATGTCGCTGTGACCTAATTTTATCGCCATAATAAAGCATACATAATCCGCTTCGGCCACAAGCGTTTCAATTACATTTTTGCACTAAAACACATTACGTGTAATATCAAAATCTTACGGCATTCAGGCACTACGATTATTTCAAAAAAATGTAATCAAAGTGCTAAATATTTTAGTGACGTCAGACCCACATGTGCATGTGGTTTTTTACATATCGTGTACCATAAGCTGAAAAAAAGTAATAAATAAAAACTATTAAAATTTTTAGGTAAATTTTAAAAATATTTTATCATTAAATAAATATAGAAAAATAAAACTATAAATAATGAAACCAACTAAAATAAATTACTTCTGCTTTAATACTTATAAATCTCAAAAATTTTTGCTAAAATGTTGCTTGCAGCATCACTTTTGTGTGAATATAATTTTTCTGTTTGTGCACTTTTTTTTTATTTTTGGATTATCCAATTAAATTTAATTGAATAATCAAGAATATTTCACACTTAAGTGATTTTTTACAAGAAAAGTGAAAAATAAAATTATTGTAATAATGATGATGATCAGCATCATTATCTATGTATGTTGTTTAAGAAAGCAGAAAAACTACTTAAATCTGTAGAAAATTTACACAAACATATGTTCAGAACATTTACAAACAACAGAAAATATATATTTATAAAGGAGAGTGTTAAAATTGTAAAAATGTTAAAATACAAACATTCCCAGCAAAAAAAAAACAACTTTGACGTAAAGTGATTTTGCAGGACTTCAACTGGTAACGAAATGATTAAATTTAGGTGAAAATACTAATGATTTTAACATGAGCGTGTCATTGGAGATTATGTGTTTACATGAATGTTTAAAGTATTACTACCGCTTTCTAACCATTTTCAATGCAATTCAACATACAAGAAACTATATCTCTGCGGTAGAATGTCATTCGTTAAACAAACCTGTATTCATCTATAATTTTTTGTTTGACTGATAACTTACGGGCAGCTTTTTTGTTTTTTATTTAAAACAGCGTAGTCTTATTGATTACAGCTTTTGAGATCCATCCATATTTGACAAATGTATAATTTTTCTTTCTTTGCTGGCTATGCATCCATGGCTCTTTCAATCTTTTAATATCAATATAAAATAAATAAATAAAGTCAATCTCGTTTATGTTAAATATGGGTCATAGCCATTCAGAGTTCAAGTTTTCCACGCTCTCACTCTCTCATCATATATTTTGATATGTGATGGCGTATCGGCTTTAGAAATTTTAAACCCATAACTGGCATTAAGTCCTTTAATTCCGAGGGGTTTTGCCAAAGACTTATCTATCTACTTCAAGATGAAATCACCCATAGGTAAGTTTTGGTCACTGCACAGATGAATATATTCTATCACAAGATTTCGAAATTCAGCCAAACTTAACCGTTTTTCTTATTCCCACTTATGGTAGATTCTGTGTTGCGATTTCTGTTTTTCAAAATCATCAAAAATATTATTGGCAAAATTTCTGATTTTTAGGCAACATCTTTCTTCCATTGTTCTTCGTCTACAGTTTCAATCACTAAGTTTTTTCACCTTTATAGAAGCGCTTTTGTTCTCTCATTTTTATTAAAAATACAAGCGTTTGAAAAAAGGCTCAAGACTACCAGCTAACTTAAGTCCAGTAAGAGGAATACTGGCTTAACATTAACTAAACATTCTTATCATTTTAAAAATCGTAAAAACACAAAGATTAGACAGATGATAGATTTTATCAAAAAGAAAGAATATTTTGCATTTGCACTTTTGCAAACCATTTGCACCAAATTGTGCAAATGAGCAAAAGCAAAAATCTTAAAAATAATTCTTTATTTTAGCAACTTTCCATGATGTGGTTTGTGTATGTTGAAACCGTGTCATAAAAACTTAGGTAAACAATTGTTTAAAAAACGGAAGCCAAATCACATTACGAGCTCAATTTATATAGTGTACTAGCTAATACCCGGTGTGCTTCGCCACCCCAAATTTTAGTATTTAATTCATATGGCAGGCGCCACGCCCACTATTGTTAATGCACCCATTTTTTCCATAAATGTTTATTTGAATATCAAAGTTGCTTTTGCAAAATTTTAGTACTCTAATCGATATCGTTTTCCAGATATACGAGTTTTAGTATTTAATTCATGTGGCCACGCCTACTATCACAAGTCCGACTATTTTTTCACCGAAATATTCGTGTGGATGTCAAAGTGTACCGTACTTAATTTGAAGACTCTAGCTGCATTAACTTTCGTGATATATAATATTTAATACTTATTCTTCAATTGGGCGTGGCACCCCACCAACCAATGCATAGCCTATAGTTCCTTCCAGACATACAGGAAGATTCTGTGAAAATTTCAAGGAAATCCGTCCAGCCGTTTAACCGTCTATAAAGCACAAACAAACATACAAACACACATTGATTTTTATATATATAGATAAGAATAAAATTTAAGATTATAGAACGTTGGCGGGCAATATGTCATTTCTATAGATCAACGCATATACACTGAAATAAATAATTGTTTTATTAATTTTATAGTACGGCAAAATTCAACTTATAGTTCGCCTAAAATCAAAATAGAAATCAAATAATTTCAAACTAGCGTGGGTAAAATTGTTTTAAATTTATTGAATATTTTTCCAAAAGCCTTGAAAAACAGTTCAATTTATAATTTAAATTAACGAATTTCAAATTACCAATGGTATTTTTATTATAGTCTCCATTTTTAGTAGACTCTTCTTTCGATCTTTGTTAGTTTAACAAACAAAAAATTTCGGTTTTGAGGCTTTTTGCAAAATTTATTTTTTTATTATTTTTTTATTATTACAAAGCACAACAACAAAACCTTAAGTTGTCAGAATATTTTTTACAGCAAACAAAACAAATTGAGATAAAAATTTCAAGAATTTAAGAAACATTTTGCAACTCAAGGAAAAACAAAAACAATATTAAGCTAGTCAGAGTGGTGGAAGATGTGTGTAAATGTGTAAGTGTATTTAAAATACTATACAGAGTACTTAAGTATAAATGACGTAGATTTGAAACCTTGCGTGTATTTGGCAACAATTTATAAATATTATTATGATTTTACTAAGTCTTAAAAGTATTCGATTTATTTGCAACAAGGCTGAAGATAATATTTTACAGTTTATATTTAAAATTAAAACAATAATAGAAAATCTTCTAATCTCCTAGATATTTTCATTTATTATTTAAGTAAATCAGCCAAAATATTTCATTAATAATAAAAAAGGAACTTAAGACCTTCGAGGTCTTTTTACAATAGATGCAGAAAATGTTTAGTGGCGAACTTTCTAAGTCTTTTAGGTGTTACATACGTTTATTAAGTATGTATGTGTGTGTGTGTGTGTGTCTGTGTATAAAATAGCACTCTGCTTGAAACCACCAAGAATTTCTCATAAATCATCCCATTTAATTAAACTGAACTCAGTGTGATTTTCTTTGGCAAAATGTTGTAACTGTGACCTCTCTCTCTTTCTTTCGCACACTTTCATTCCCTCTACAGCTTTTCTATACTTTGGCATTTGTGTGTAATGTGATTACGTAGGTTTGTGTATTTAAGTAATTGTGTAAGTATATGCGTGTGTCCTAAGTCTCCTTCCAACAAACATTTCAAATGTATTCACCTTGATAACTTGAAATACAATAGAGTATTTCTAGGCATCGTTTTATTATATATGTGTGTGTGTGTGTGTGTGTGTGAATGTAAGCTAACAACAGTTCACAATTCTTCTTTGTTTCCTTAGTTAAGCAAAGCCCACCTGCAGTTTACGACATTCCGTGCTGTGTGCATTAAAGGTTTCTTACAAAAATTTGACAAATCATTAAAAAACATTTGAAGGATCTTAGCGTTTTAGTATTTGACATAACATTTACTTTCAGCATCTGGTTACACAAACTTAATATTAATTTAACTTTAAATGGCCAAAGCATGAAGCTCTAAAAATTCACCAGATTTAAAGAAATCTATTCCATTAAACAGTAATCTACGTCAGGTCCTTATAATTACTAACTTAATTTTAATTTCTCCCCATTTATTTCAGTGATTCCCTTTTACTAACACCAATAAAAAAATTTACAGAAATGAGAGGAAAAAACAAAAACAACAACAACAACAATAACGTAAAGCTGTCTTTATCACACTGTCTGATTGTCTGCATTATTCATTTATCAAGGTGACGGCTTAACGTATAATTAACACAGTTTATTAATTAAGCATAATAAGGTTTTATATTATTATGGCATATTGTTTTTTTTGCTTTTGTATTTTACTTTTTTCGTGGTATAAAATTAAATGTTTAATTAAGGTATTAAATTAAGTGATTAAAATTATGAAATTCTGTAGGGTAATGGGAAGAAAAGTGGAAAGTATTACATTTTTGAATAATTTAATTTATTTTTAGTTGAAAGAATGTTGTAATAGAGAGAAACGTTATATTTATAATAGAAATCATGGTCAAACAAGGGATTTTTTGCTATGACAGCAATTTTAGAGATAATTTACTGACTTTATAGGTTGAGAGTATGATGGGTGCCGGGTCACTCCAACATAAGCGGCAAGGAAACGGCTGATGAGTTAGCAAGACCAGGCTCAGAAATGGTGGATGCTGATAGGGTACAGGCGGTTAGGCCTCCGTCGGGAGGATTATATTTCATTATGATCAGGGAATGGGTTCTAAGCGAGGCTAATCGGGTCTAGAGTAACCGAACGGACTGCAGAGTATCACGGACGTTGTGGCCGATGCTCAGTTAGTCTAATTCGGATTTACTTCTTGACAGAGGTAGGGTCTGCGTGAGAACTACAATAGGTATTATTATGGGCCACTGTATGTTGGATAAGAAGGCAGTGAGTATAGGATTGAACCTGTCGAATATGTGCAGGCTGTGCCAGGATCCGGAGAAGTTGGAAACAGTTAAGCACATTCTGTGCCAATGTCCCAGACTGCATAATACCAGGTTGAAATTGCTAGGTAGTAGATTTCAAGGTGAAATGGGGAATGTATCGGGCTGTGGACTCGAGAACCTGTAGGATTTGTAATAGGAATGACCTGGCATCGTGACACGACACTGAGAATAGATCGACTGTAGGGTTTAACTCTTTTCTGTATTGATTTGGTTTCCACTACTTCACCACATGTCTATCTTCTATTCTTTCTTCTATTCTTCTTTTTTTTCTATACTAAGGCGTCACAATGGACCGTATTGGTCTCTGGGTGAGGGTAATAATTTGACACCAGCCTTACTAACAACCTACCTACTGAGTTTATACGCTTTTATAAAATTTTAACTTTTTTATGAAAAGGAATTACACAAACATAGGTGCGTGATTTTAAAACTAAAATGAAAACGTTGAAAAAATCGTCAATCTGTATAAAATGACACCATATCTAGAGATATTTTATAATAATAATTTCTAGAGCTTCTCTCAGTTTCTTTTGTTTATTGTGTCCTGAAATTTGAATTGAATGTAGCATCGGTTTTTTAATCTGAAGAGTTTTTGTCGCTTGTCTAGGTTACTGTTACACTTGAATTCTTTGAACACTTTATAGGCAATTCTGTGAGTAATATGCAGGATTAAACTTAAAATGAGCGTGTCATCTTCAAGACAATAAAAATCTACTTTCTAAGATTAATAGAAACTTATAAAATTTATTTGTTTTACTTTTATTTCGATTGTTTTGGACATGAAAAATTACATTTGTGAAAAGAGATGGATATTGAAATTAAAAAGTTGGCAGCCTTGTTAATCGTAAAACAGTAATGGTTGGATTAAAGGCTCTTGAATCATTGTCTTCTATAGTCTTGCATCTCACTCCGATTTTAGTAAAAGATGTCAGAGTCAAAATCAGAGATGCCATATTAAAAAAAAACTTTGTAGCCGAATTACTTGGAAATTATCACCAAAGTGTTAAAAAATAAACAAAAGTACATTTCAAAATTTTATGGCCCTTTTTTTATTGATATACTGCTTTAAATGTGGGTTTAATTTCTTTTTTTTTCACCTATGAAATACTTACAAAGTGTACTCTTTTTGAAAAAAAATTGTTGGTCACCTTACAGCAAACAACAGTAAATACAAAAGCACTGTCAAACGGTTGCAACATTAAATACTCTCAATTTGTTTAATTTAATTTTCGTTGGTCGTTTTTTTTTTCGTTGTGCCAGAAAAACAAGAATTGGTTGGTTCACAAAACGACATGAATACAAATTAAGTATTAACAGCAATATATCCGCTACTTCGCTAGCACATTTCTAAGGATTTATTCAAAACTTAAATTATTTTTTAATTACAAACGGACAACCCCAATCCGCTCCATTATTCATAAGCTTTCAGAAAATACATACTTTTTGGAATATTTGAATATTTTATAAATTTCTTACGAAATGACAAGCCTATATATGAGGCTTGAAGCTAAAAGGGCCAATGTCACTTTTTTGCTCCTTTTAGTAAATCATTGCATTAGATTTGTTATCTTGCTCTATTTCATTATGGTAAAATAGCTAAAGTCATACTCAACCCAAATCAGCTTTATAAATAAAATGCTGGCCAATGTCACTATGAAGGCACCTATAAAAATTAAAGTTCATTTGCAATTTTCTTAAAAGTAAATATTTTGACATTGGCCCTTTTAGCTCCAAGCCACAGATATAGGCTTGTAATTTCGTAAGACATTTTTAAAATATGCATTTCCAACACAAAAAAGTATATATTTTCTTAAAGCTTATGAATAATGGAGCTGATTGGGGTTGTCCGTTTGTAATTAAAAAATAATTTAAGTTGCACTTACACTCTCTGTGAAGGGTATAAAAGCCTTATAAACCATCCTTCATGTGTAGGCATAAAGATTTGTTAAATTGTTTTCGAAAACTATAGTTTATTTTTTAAAATTGAAAAAATAACTAATTTTAAATTAAATTTTCACATTAAAGTGTAGGGTATGACAGAAACGTACTTGAACGACTATCATTTTCTTACCTGTTAGTTTTGCTTTATTTAATCGCTATCCAAAGCTTATGCACAACAAATTCATTTATGAATCGACAATAGCAGCAATTATTTCAATATAATTTTACCAAAATGTAATTGAAACAACTAAAACAATAACTACTTAAAGCAAACCAAAAACTAAATTAATACAACAATAAATAAGTATGTACATAAATAAATATGTATAATTAAAATGATGTCGATAATGATGATGGGGCCATAATATACAATTATGCAAATAAGCGTACAATAGTCGATTTATTATTAAAATTAATTGTTTTAAACTGTATGACTCTGCACTCTTGTGAATGTGTGCATAAATAAGTAATACAATGCATAACATCAAATGCTAATTTCAATAATTAAAATGTCAAATACTTTTAGTAGTAGGTAGTAATTTTCACAAACAAATACAAGTACAATTGAGATTTATTAGAATATCAAATGATAAAGGGTGGGCCAAAAGTCCCTAGAGGGTTCAAAAATTTTAAAACATTTTCGTTTATAAATATTTTTTAAATTTTTTTTAAGATTATTTAAATAAAAACTGGGGAATAAATAACTATATTATACAGGGTGGCTGATGTAATAGGGCCCATATGCAACACCATAAAAATTGTGCAATCAAGTGACTGTGCCAGCTGATTGACCGTGTATGAGGTTGTGGTGTGATTGTACCAGCTGATGGTGCTTTATAAAAAAAAGTTTGATATTTTTTTGATTATACCAGCATGATTTAGTCGTGTGTGGCAAACTTGGCTCATAAAAGTTAAATCGTCAAGGCATAAACATCAAAAAAATACAACATTTTAAATATAAATGCCAATTCATAGCCATTTCTTCCATCCAAACACGTTTTTCTTTGCTCCTAATTCGTTTTCGTTTTAGAATAATAGTAATAATAAGTGCAGCACAAATTTTTTCGTTATTCATTACAAACTTTTCCACACAATTTTTGGGTAAAAAATTGGTAAATTGGTACCAAGCTGGTGTAGTGTGTGCTTAAAGCTAAATTGCACAAACACTTGATTGCACAATTTTATGCTGTTGTGTATGGGCCCTATAAGCTGCTATACAAAAAAAAACGTAACTACTAGGGTAATCGACTATTCGGCTTTTTTTAAAAAACCGGTTTTCAAATAGCTTGAAATTTAGAATTAAAAAAAAACCGGTTTCTGTTTTGAAAATTGAGAAAAAACCGGTTAACCGGTTCGAATATATAAAATATAATTCCTCAAAAAAAAAAATAAAAAAATATTGTAAAAAAAGTTTATAATGAAAATAATATCTAAATATGAAATCTTTACTGTTTATATACGTATGGCTGCAAAATTACACAATAACTGACATAAATGCAGTTGACTAATTTGGTTTAAATTAGTTGAATTTAAGAACAAAAAGTACTCTTTACGAGTAAAATAAATAAATACAATAAACTAATACATTAATAAATAAACAGGACTTTTTATAAGGCTGTTATAAATTTTTGTATCTCCTTTGTATCCGTTTTTAAGAATTTGTACTGAATTTAATAAATTTTATCAATATGTTGATTTTTCTTTTAATGTTTTAATGTTGTAAAGTCTAAAATAATTTTTATCTTGAATAACTGAAAGTATGGCCGACTTCCTAAACGCAAGTTGCAATTCATAATTTAAAAAATTGCGTATGCATTGCTTAACATGTCTTAAGTGCAACCTTGCGTTGCAGAGATTTTCTTTGCATTTTATCGGCATTTAGGAATGCTCATGGATCCACTTTTTGTCTCTGCAATATAAAGTGTTTAACTATTTAAATTATAAGTCTGTGATTTAAATAAACTCTATCAATTATAAATAATTTATTAAAAATAAACAAAGAAAATACTAACTCAGCCATTGCAGCTCAAATGTTTGCATACAAAATAGAAATGATGCGCGATTTTGACAGCCGATACGTAGTTAAATGAGTTGCCAAACGATTAGGAACATTGGACACTGCTAGAAAGTTTACATATGCGTTTACGAAGTGTATGCATTGTAAATATGCATTACAACTTGCGTTTAGGAAGTCGGCCTATGTAACTATTTGTACTGTCTAAAAGTCTGTAAGGATCTTGAATGCATAGACCTTAATAAATAAATATTTTACAGCTCATACACGAACATTTTATTTTTATTTCGTGGTTAACTTTTACAATTTTTTTTTTTCATTCTTAGAAGATTTTCTTACCTTTAACCCTTGTGTCTTAGAAATTCAATAAGCAAATGCCATTATCTTAATACATTTTCAGGTATTTATTTATTTCATTATTATTTTTCTCTTCTTGTGTTTTTTATTTGTTTGTTTGTTTTTGTTTTATATCCAATAAATACTTGCTTTTCTTTTTTGTTTGTTTTTGTTACAATATTTTACTGTCTGTCACTAAATGCATACAATCTTACATTTACATAATAATTTCATTTATTTATTTATTTACTACAATATGTTTACATAGCTACACTCTTTTTATTTTAGAGTATACTTTTTTAGAACTAAGTGTACATAATTCTATTTCTAAATATTTATTTTTAATTTATTATTTATTATTATTTTGTTCGTCTTCGTTAAATTGAAGAGTTTTCTTATTATTTTTACATTCATACCAGTATTGTTTCTGTGTGTGTTTGTGTGAGAACGAAATTTCTACACAATTGTTCTTAAGGGGTTTTTGCTTATTTTTTAGAATTTGTTTATTTTTTTTTTTTTAATTTTGTTTATTATTTCTCATAAAAACTATTTATTAAAATATTTTGGGTTTTCATTTATTCATTTGTTTGTTTGTTTGTTTTATTTTTTATCATTATTTATTTATTTTGTGCAAAAAATATGGCATTTTCTTTATATTTTTATTCCTATTTCATTTAATTTTAATACTATTATTTTTTAATTTTTGGTTATTCCTTTTATACTCTTCACCTCAGGTGGCAAGGGTATGTATGTATGTATGTATGTATGTATGTATGTATGTATGTATGTATGTATGTATGTATGTATAGCTTATAACATAAACTTCACTTTACTTCACTTGAGAGTTATTATTTTCATCAGCTTTTTACTTAGTTGTTAGCAACACATTTAGAAGACAAAATTTCGACAGAAAACTTAATGTTTAAGTAATATTTTTTTTTTGCTTTAAACTTCTACATATTTCGGGTGTGTGTTTTAATACGTGAACTAAATATTTACTAAATCTAACTGTTTTTAGTTACATAATTAAAATTTATTTCAAAGTGTGTGTGTGTGTGTGTGTGAGTTTTTGTAAATATTTATGAGTAGTGGTAATGTTTAAATTTAAATTTAAATTAAACACATTAGTAAAAAACTACTAACAACTATATAAGAAATTTATAAAAAGGTATGATCAGTTTTTACTATAAATTTATAATAAAAATTTAAAAAACAAATAGTCAAAAAGTTTTTTTCATAAACAAAAAAATAAGCATGACTCTACAAAGTACTTGTTTTGAAAAATTAAAATGTTAGTAGTTTTTTAGTGGTAGAAGTATTTTAAATTACTTTTTTTTTTTTAAAAATGTAGTGGAAAAGGTACTTTTTAAAGTAAAAATAAGCAAGACTGTTTAACAATTGGTTTAAAGTACTAGCTTCCAACAATTAAAATCCAAGTTGTAAAAGTTTTTTTTTATATAGAATTAGGAGCATTTAAAAGTTTTTTTTTCCAAAAAGTAGAAGAAAAGGTACTTTTTAAATTAATTGAAAATAACAAAGACTGTGGTTCAAAGCACACGTTTTAAACAACTAAAATGCTTGTTATAATATTTTTATTTTTTTTAAATAGTAGTAGAAGTATTTAAAAGGACTTCTTTAGAATAGTAGCAGAAAAAGTACTTTTTAAAATAACTGAAATTTTAAATAACTCTGTAACAGCTGATTCAAAGCACACGTTTTAAACAGCTAAAATGCTTGTTATAAATTTTTTTTGTACTAGTAAAAGATTTATTAAAAAGTACTTTTTTAATATAGTAGTAGAAAAGGTACTTTTTTTTAAAAACTTAAAATAAGAAAGACTTTACAACAGTTTAAATATGCAAATCATTATAGTTAAAATGCTAGTTATAAAAGAAATTTTTAACATATCAGTAGAAGTATTTAAAAGTACTTCTTTTCAAAAAGTAGAAGAAAATGAAGTTTTAAAATAACATGAAAGTAAGAAAGACTTTGTAACAGTTTTTTCAAAGCACACATTTTAAACAACTAAAATGCTTGTTATAAAAGATTTTTTTTAAATATTAGTAGAAATATTTTAAAGTACATTTAAAAAAAAGTAGTAGAAAATGTACTTTTTAAAATAATTGAAAATATGAAAGACTGTAACAGTTGATTTAAACAACTTAAATGCTTGTTATACATTTTTTTTAAATAGTAGTAAAGGGTGTTTTTTTAAGCCCGATAGAACTTGAAATTGTAAAAAATAACACAAAAAATTAAATTGTAATCAAAATTTTTTTTTATTCGAAAGATCAATACGTGACATTAACATTTGAAAATGATTTCGGGCATATGGGCACCGCGGCTGTTCTTGACGAAGCGCATTCTGGACGTCCAATTTTATCGCAAAATTGTGTTCAGCGATGAGGCGCATTTTTGGCTTAACGGGTTTGTTAATAAGCAAAATTGCCGCATATGGAGCGAGACCAATCCACAAGAGACCCTACAGACTCCATTACATCCAGAAAAATGCATCGTTTGGTGCGGTTTTCACGCTGGTGGCATCATCGGACCTTATTTCTTCAAAAATGAGGCCGCAGCTCGCGTTACGGTCAATGGAGATCGTTACCGCACCATGATCAATGATTTTTTGTTTGAAAATATGGATGACATTGATCCGGAGGAGATGTGGTTTCAACAGGATGGCGCTACGTGCCATACGGCGAACGCAACCATCGACTTATTGAAATCAAAATTTGGCGATAAGTTGATTTCGAGAAATGGACCTGTCAATTGGCCTCCAAGGTCGTGCGATTTGACACCTCTCGATTATTTCCTGGTGGGGCTACGTGAAGTCACTGGTTTATGCTGATAAACCAGCAACAATTGACGCCTTGGAGGCCAGCATTGTTCGTGTTATTCGTGACATACGGCCAGCAGTGCTCGAAAAATTGGCCCAAAATTGGATGTCCAGAATGCGCTTCGTCAAGAACAGCCGCGGTGCCCATATGCCCGAAATCATTTTCAAATGTTAATGTCACGTATTGATCTTTCGAATAAAAAAAAAATTTTGATTACAATTTAATTTTTTGTGTTATTTTTTACAATTTCAAGTTCTATCGGGCTTAAAAAAACACCCTTTAGAAGAATTTAAAAGTAAACATATCAGTAGAAGTATTTAAAGGTACTTTTTTAAATTGTAGTAAAATATGTAAAGCAGATGCCAAATTAAAATTTTTAACTGTTGTAATGGTAATTGAAAAAGTAAGTTGTAAAATCTAGTTTTTTAAATAAGAGTAAAAATTTTGATTTAAAAAGATAGTTGTAAGAAGTACATTTTGTATGTAGCAGTAGAAGAAAAACTTGGAATTTTTTGAAAAAAAATACTTTTTTTAAATTAATGTATAAGAATTTACATTTTTGTTTTAAACTACAAAATTAAATAGGTTTTTAAATAGTTCAAATAAAATACGTTTTAATTAAGCAATTAAAGAGTTAGACGAAATCAGGAATATTACAAGGAACTTCGAAAAAGGATCAGCTAAATAGAAGATCTATGGGATGGAATAATTTTGGGAAAAAATAACAATAAAGCAGACACAAGAGAAGTAACAAAATTTTAAATCAGAGAAAGTTTCATAACTTATGAGAACAAATACAAATTTTCAATATTGAAAAAGACAGATCAAAAATCTAGTAGTAGACATAAAGTAGACCAAGGCGAATTCATACAGGTAAAATTATCAGCCCAGCTGATGGGGAAACTTTTTGTCAAAATTTCTTGAATTCGCCTTGATTTCATTTATTAATGCAGGGATAGGAAATGTGATTTTGGTTTCGGTATTAAACAATTAACTTGAGTGTACTTTTTTGATAATAAATGTGCTTAATGCTTATGTATATTTGTTGCTTTTGCGTCATTTATAATGTGTTTAAAAAATTTATATCCTTTTTTAATCAAATTTTATAATATTTAATATGTAAAAACAACTTTTCCATCCCTGATATACATATTGGCCTTGAAATAAAACATCCCATGAAAAGTTGCTTTGTTGTATCAATTCGCCGTTTCATATACCTTATGGATAGACTAAAGAAGATGCTTAATAAACATTTTTAAACTTAAAATGAAAGTTGAAAAAGTAAGTAGTAAAAAGTACTTTTTTTACAGAGTAAGAAAGGAGTTCTTTAAAATATATCTTAAAAATGATAATTAAATGGAAGCAAAATTAAAAAGTAGCCTCCGTAATGATAAAGATAAACAAAATTTTTTAATAATGAAAAAAAAAAAAAAAATATAGTTAAAAAGGTAAATAGTAAAAAATAACTTTTGAAAAAGTAGTAAAATAATTAATATAAATAAAAAATGTTTTGAATTCAGAAAACTTTACAACAGTTGAAGTTACACTCCGGATCACTGAAAATTCCATACTCAGAAGCCTGTATTGCAATTTTTAACCGATTGCAGAATTTTAAAATAAAAATGGATGCAAGACATCTTGGAACATAAAAAAAATCATGTCTATAGTGGTTTCTTACCTAAAAAACTTTTTCTCATCTATTATAAAAAAAAAAGTCCAAAAATGTGTTATTTTTTTGGTTCACTTGAATAAAGGCATGAAATAAAATAAAATAAGAGTGGCAGTTAAAACACATAGTTAAAAAAGTACTTTTTTAAAGAAAAAATTAGTAGAGAAGATTCGTTAACAAATAAATCATAATAAAACAGATTTATACCACTGGGGAAAAAGCTTAGTATAATTTTATAAGAAGAGTAAATGATATTTTTTTATTTAAGTTAATTTTTTTAAATAATTTTTAAAAACAAATATTTTGAAAAAAGTACTTAAAATACTACTTTTTTTAAAAACGTTGAAATGTAAATAATTTTTAAATTATCTTATATTTGACTCGAACATATTAAACTTTTTTTAATATATTTAGTAACAAAAAGTAAATTGGAAAACTTTTTTGAAAAAAGTACTAAATATACTACCTTTTAGAAATTCGATAAAACTAGACAATTTCACAAAAATTTTTTGAAGTCTTTACATTGGCTATTGTATATACATAAAAAGACATAACAAAATGGAAATTAATTAAAATTTTTAGAAAAAGTAGTTAAAATACTACTTTTTTTTTTAAATTCCAAAAAATTTCAAATATCAATAAAAATTTACATTTTTCTTTTTGTTTGTATACAATTCAGTTAGTTTTTGTGTGAAACTTTTATGAAATTTTATGTTTTTGGAAAAGTACGAAATTAACTAATTTTTCAGAAAATTACAAAATTCTTAAAAATTAAATGAAATTTTTAAAATTTTTGCATTTTAATTAGTACTAAGTAGTTTTTGTTAAACCTTGGATCATAATTTGTTGTACTACAATAAATACTAACAGAAAAATAATTCAAAAATAGTACTAAAATTATTACCTTTTCCAAAGTTCCTCAAAAACTATTTTTTTTTTTCATTTGTAATATTAAAACCTAAAGAACAACGTGGAAATAAAATTTAAAAAATTTATATTCAACAATGTTTTACTTATGCTTGTGGTATATAGAAAAACTTTGGTGTAGAGTATTTTTTTATTGCAAATAAACTGTGTGTCTTTTTACTAAATTCTAAATACATGCTTGTTTATTCAGTTTTAAAGGAAAAACTTTAAATTAAAAATACAATTATTATTCACTAAATAACTTTTGTTTTGTGAAACTAATCAACAACTTCGTATATCTGTAAGTGTGTAAATAGGTTTTAAATTTCTTTTAATCATTTCCGGCCATTTCTTTGTGTTTCAACCCCCTGCACATTAGTCGTAAAATCAAAACTATTAAAACAACTATCGCCAGCGACATAGAGGCGAAAAATATAATTTCTCCATAAGATAATTTACGCGTATAAGACTTTATACATATTAACGGGGATTCATCATCCAAAACGGCATTCATTAAATGTTCTTTATCCTTATGTTCGTGCCACAAATCAAATTGTTCGAGATTCCATTGTATGTGCTGGGTTAGATCTTCTACGGTAGAGGTATATGACACATTGGGGCAGTTTTGTATGCCATCACAGACCAGATGGCGCGGCAAGCATATATGAGAATTGCCAGGACATTTGAAATTGCACTCGTTGTCTTGCAGCAAAGAAGCAGCTAGACTGCCATCTGGATTGCGGGGTAGATGAAACAGCTCTGTCCATACTAGGCGGAATATGTTCTTGCCCGGCTGACCATCTCCGGTGTATTGTATGAGTACAGGTAGAGGTTCTTGATCGGCTCCTAAAGCCCCCAAGTCTGCTGTGGAAAGTATGGGCAAATCACGAGCCAAAGACACATTTTCGGGACAAATAATGAAACGTGGTTCTAGGCGGCCCGCTAGATAAACCTCTATCTTGGCACTATCACAAGTACGATCGCCAAAGCGTGCCTTTTCCAAATTAAGCCAGAGATCCCTTTGTGAGGCCACCTTCAGTTCCCAGATACACTTTTCACGTCGGTAATGATGTTCCGGTTGGGCTCCCATAGGCCCCGTTACCAAGGCCAAAGCTTTTTTAAAAGGATACACCAACTCGCCATCGGGTGAGGGCCCCAATGTTATAGGGCCACACAAAGGACCATGGGCAAACTCAAAGGAAGCCTCAAACAAAGGATTAGGATTCTTGAAATACGAAGTTATAGCATGTTGTCCCTGCACTATCATTTCCAAATTCATTTGATCTGCCGACGATATAACTCTTACCGGTCGCGGTATATTGTCACAGAAACAGGCCAAATTATTCTGAAATTTTTCTCTCTCCTCCCAAATCACCAGCTTATCAACACGCTCCTCATGACACCTAGTGCAGGCATTATTATTGTAGGGCAACTCCTTAAACATTACCGAACTCACTTCTATCACAGCTCGTGCATACAGTCTACGGTCTGTAACAAACTTATACTGACAGCGTACATCAGAACCACCAGTTCTCTTGAAAATTAAAGAGTTCATGGGAGAGCGTATTTTTCCACCCGGATGTTTCCAGGCATACATGACCTCATCGCACAAGGTATTGGGTACTGGATCACCAAAGCGGGTATTGTTGAAGAAATCATAATGGGCCCAATAATACAAAGAGCTGCCACTATATGAGCCTGTTTTCGATTCAAATTGTACGTATAGCGAAGGACTAGTGCTAACAAAATCCACCTTTTCCATGGGCCGCGAGAAGGTATCGCAAAAGGTCTTTATAATGCGTGCAGGATCAGCATGATCCGAATCGTATATGGTCAAGGATTCACCGCAATCACCGTCGTATTTCAGAATGGGGGATTCAATGCGATTGATGCGAAAACTGAAAAAGAAATGAGATAAGGATTGCGTTAATTTAATTAAGAGTTTCGTAGATTTAATAAAATTATTGTTTAAAATATAGAAAATTTAAATTTTTATTAATATACAAAAAACTGAATAGAAAAAAATTAATTTAATTAAATTAGTTAATTAAATTTAATTAAAAATTTTACTTAATTTACTAAATACTTAACTTAGATACTTATTTAAACTAACAAATGCTATCCCAACTCTAATAATCGCCTGTGTTCTGTATTCCGAGTGATTTAATCGCCATTGTAGTGTTATTGTTTAAAACAACATTTTCATGGCAATTCCGAGTTATTTAATTTCACTCGGAATGCAGAACACAGTCGAATATGTTATATGTTCCCGAAAATTTATTTTACTTAATTTTTTTATTGTATTTAATTTCATATCCTTTTTAAGCTATACATACAGAAAGAGGCCCAATATTTTAATTTGTCTCTTTTTGTAAATCTTGCTTACCAAAGTATAGATCAATTCTGACAGCTTAGGAATAGTAAATAAAGGGCATTAAAAATTAGCAATGGGTTTCCGTGTTTAAGCTACATTCGGACGGGCCGAATACATTGGTAAAGTGACCACATTGTTGCTCAGCCTTGATTCCAGTTTTCTTTTATTTATTATTTCCGACACACACACACACACACAGTTAGTTGTATACCAGTAGTCAAAGCCTTTCATTTGAAACCCATAATAATTACTCTATGTATTACCAATATACCTTCCATTTCAATTCAGATGCTATCATGAATTTACCTTTTTCAAAATTCAAATGTCAAGCCCTGTCGATTGATACCAATATTGAGGGTTAAAAGTGGTAAAGTTTTTTAATAACTAAATTGGTGCCATTTATAAATTTATTATACGCCATATTGTTGCGGCCAACATGTAGTTTTGGAATTTTTTAAAGTGTCTCATATTCACCCAATCAAGCCCTTTCTCCTAATATCTATGTCACTGCTTTCTGTTTTCTGTGATTTTCGTTTGTAAATTTTAGTAAAAACACGGAAGCGTATGTTTGGCTTTTAACTCTGTTAGTTTTTAAACAATTCATCAGTTTATCTCGACATAAGTTTTCGAGACTACGGCTTGTATTTTAGTTTCCAAAAATTAACTAGGAATTTTAGTAACTTAATAATAATAAGAAATATATAAAAAAAATATATATTTTTAAAAATTATATTTGTATATAGCTTTGCCGATTGGGGAACAATTTGTTAATAAGTGTTTGCGAATAGTCCTAAAGACATTCATACCTACAAATAGTAGCAAACGTGTCTATAAATTATGTGAAGAAACAGAGGCTGCCGTACTTATTTGCTCATATCTCAGGAAATCATCTAGGGATTATAGTAGATTTCATTAGCGATTTATTTCAAGATTAAGATTGATTGATACCACACACAGATCTGTGCAAAATTATGGGTGCTTTTAAAAGTTAAAATCAATCAACTCACGGACAGACGGACATACGCATTAACGGACAACGGACAAAGGTCAATTGGCTCTTCTAGGCATAAGCTTTCGCGAACGGAAGTTCACTAGGCTTTTGGTTTAGAGATTCTAAGAAGAATTTTAAAATATCGGTCACGTTCGAATGCCGTAACTTGACCAATGCAAAGTGCTAAACACACTAACAGACTACTAATAAATCGCTTAAATGATAATACTGAGGTAGTCCAGGAACATATTTAAACAATTTGATTAAGCTGTGTACAGCACATAGTAAGAGTCCTCTTAGAAAGACAATAAAATCTAAATTTTTTAACCGATTTTTATGGTTCATGGAGTTTTTTATTTCTAAGATAAGTAGCTCTCAGAAAAAAGTTTAAAATGTTGAATATTTGTTTTATATTTTTTTGAATTTCATTTTTAAATTGATAGAGAAAAATTCTATTCGACTTAAATAAATACAATTTATTTGCACATCTTCTGATGTCTTATTTTTGAAAATCGGATGACTGGTTCTCGAGTTAGAATGAAATATGTCTCCGTACCTGACTAATTTAGGGGAAAAAATTTGCCACACCCATAAAAAAAATCCCGATCTGAGGCAAAAATACCGGCAACGGATTTGAGTTCAGCGCATCAAAATCCATATAGTCCACATAGTTTTATTTAATGGAGAATTTTTCTGTTGAGCAGTGTAATGAGATTAACCTCTAAATTATATCCAATTAATATAAAATGCTTATGAAATATTGAATATAGGTCATGCGTATCACTATGCTAATGCCTCCTCCGACACACTTTACTGATACAATCTAACAATAATTTGTGTTGTATTGAATTCAAATTTTGCGTTCATTTAAGAACACCTTTTACAAAGACACACTCTTAAATATTTAACTTTATTTTAATTAAAAATTCAAATATGTAACAAAACTTTGTTTTAAATCTAATAAAAATTTCATTTATTTCCCCTCAAAAAAAAAAAAAAAACATTTACCTCTTCCCAAATTTTATTTTATTAGATTAAAAATCGTATTTAAAACAAATACCAAAATATGTTTCTACTAATCTAATCATATACACAAGACTTTTCCAGGGATTTAGATTTGCGCCTAAAAAGACCACAAGCATATTACCACATGCTCGTTTTGAACCAAATTGAAATGAATCCCAGTATAACACAACTGGCAGAGAGCCAACAAATATATGAATCCTACAAAAAAAATAAAACTTAATATTCATTTTTTAGTGTAACAAAAACTAAAAAACATAATCTCATCCTTTGCTTATTTAACACTCATCCTGTGTAACAAAAAAGCATAAAAAAGGCCTAAAACTTAAAAATACTACAAACAAAATAAAAAAACAAACTCCAACCAAATATATACAAGTGACACAGTAGAAACAGAGAAGAAGTGTTAAGTAAACAAGGGCGGGGTAGGGAGTAAGATTACAGCTTTTATTAAACATTAAATTTTGCTGAATATTTTATGTAATTAACATTGTTACTTTTTTTAAATTTTATCAAATTTTAGCTTCATTTATTATAAAAAAATTTTTTTTATAAAAAAAACATTTTACCCACCCCTGCTTTTTTTGATACTTGTTTTCCTGTAAGTATGACAACAAACTGCAGCACTGCACAAAAAAACTATATGAAATGGTTTCTCCTTGTGTAACAAATAGAATTTAGACCAAAAGGTTGTATAATTTTTAAGCTTTCTTTCTATCATCACGTTGTTAAGGCTGCAGGTAATACCATACAACTTACATATCTGAGCAGTGAAAAATAGTACAGACATAAAATATGCTGGAAATGTTTAAAAGAAAAATCTCATTTTATATTGTATTGGCTAGAAATCAGTGCTGCCATCATGGAATAACAAAACAAAACGTCATTACCACATTTAGATTGTGTAACTCAAGGATAACTGTTCATGTATTTGTAAACAAAATCTAATAAAAAAGCAACATGAAGGCTAATGCAGGTTATTTCATTCTGTTTCTAAGATTTCTCATCAAATGGCATAAACGTTAAAGATCTTAAAGATCTATTTGCGAGAGCTGCTGAGACTACAAACATTTTTATTAATTGCAGGTGTTCAGTATACTGGAGCCTCTGTGCTGTATACAAAATGTCTTAAGGTAAGAGTAGTAGTAGGACGGAAGCCATGATAAATGGTTATTAAGACCCAAAAAAGACAAATAAAGTTCAAGGCGAAAGCCAAAAATTTTCAAGTTATAATGAAAGAACAAGTTTTTATATTTAAAGTTAATTATTAAACACTTGAATAATTTTGAGCGAAAGGGAATACGGTTCCATTTCCATAAACTGTTGAATATCCGTTTGATATTAAATGTGGACCTTATGCTCATCCTGGCTGTCGAGAAGTATTAGAAGAGTTTTCTTTTCTGTTTTATAGTCGTACTACCATGGAAGTCTTTCGCAGAGAGATATGGTAGATGGACAAGAAGAGCATTACATTTACTGTTGTGTCGATATTTTCTCCTCGGACCGTGAAAATTTATGGTGGGGTCACGCAAACTTCTCAACAGGCAGGACACGAAACTATTTATTTAATTGTACTAGTGTCTAGTGAGAGCTTGTGAGCTCAGCTTTAATATTGCCAAACAAATACAACAACAAAATTATGCTGATAAATAACGACTGTTATAATTTTCCTTATCATTATACCCCTGACACCTAGGCATTGCTGGAAATAAAACGACTGACGAACTTTGAATAGAAGGGATTTGCGGCGACATTTTGTAAAACAGAAACCAGAACCAGTTATTGGTGATGGGTTAGTATGGGCTAGTCTTTCAATAGGAAAATTATAAAAGTCTTTAAAGTTGTGTGGAGGGAATCCTTTGATCAAATGGTGTTCGAGAGCCTCTTGGCAGGGATGCTTTAAAAGTACTCGGATTTGTCGTAAAACAATGAGTTGTATAACCGCGTTGGTTACAGGATATTGTAACTATAAAGGACATCTAAATAGGATGTAGATCGAGAGTGATTATATTTATAAAATGTAGCTAGAGGATGCTAAAACATCGCATATAGTGTGAGTATATCCGAAATTGACAAGCAGAAGATTGAGGATCACGGTGAGACACATATAAGGTGTAGATGCTCTTAGAGACCTCATTTTGAAGAAGATGCTGGTGATAACAAAGGACAGTGCGATATGGCTGTCACCAATCGGTAGTGTGAACTCGTTTTCTAGTCTAAAGACAACGCCGGTTGTGGCATGAGACTCAGTGAAGCAAGAGATATCAATTGTTGGCCTTGAAGGGGAAACGAAGGTAATTGAAAAGGGACCTGAAGTAGTAGTAGTCTGCTTCGATATTCTCCCTTTATATATATACATATGTATGTTTCTGAGTCTAGGCAAAACTTTAAAAACATTTTTTAATAAACTCTTTTTTTGTATTTAAGTTTGTTGTTGTGTGCAACTTTTGTATTACTAGGTACAAAATAAAATACTAAGGGCAAAAGGGTTATTCAATTTAAGCCTAAAATTTGTTTAACTTAATCTCGAAAGACTATTTAGTATAAAACTATCTCGGTGTAAGACTATATAGAGCCAACATCCTACCAGTATTTCAGATATGTTGGCCGAAATCTTGTTATACCCTTCACCTGTTGTGCACAAGGGTATATATAGCTTTGTCATTCCGTTTGTAATTTCTACAATTTTCATTTCCGACCCCATAAAGTATATATTTTCTGAAAGCTTATAGAGGAGTCGATTAAGCCCTAACCGTCTGTCCGTCTGCCCTTCTGTCCGTGTGTTGGTTGAAATCAACTTTTAGAAGCAACTATATGTTCCTCAGATCTCTATATGGTATCAATCTCTTGGAAATATTCAGAAATGAATCGCTATTGAAATTCAGCACAATCGCCCAATAACTTTCTGAGATATGAGCAAAAAACCACGACCACCTCGTTTTTTTACACAATTACAACAACAACATACATACATAAATATATGTAAAAACCATACAAAAAAAGAAAAAATTACAAAAAGAAAAAATATTAAAAATAAAAAAAAAATAATAAAAAAAATTACATAAAAAAAAATTTTAAAATAATTTAAAAAAATTTTTTAAAAATTTTTTCAAAAAAATTTGTTTAAAAAATTAAAAAAAAAAAAAAAAATAATTACAAAATATAAATAATATATTAAATAAAATAAATTTTTTTTGGCTCAGCTGGGATTCGATGCCACATTTATTATAACCAGTATATACATATGTACGTATTTGATATGAGATGAATGGTGATACAAACAATTGTTATTGCATGACTTCACGTTGTGAAGGGTATATAAGATTCGGCACGGCCGAATATAACACTGTTACTTGTTATTTTCTCTTTTTGTATTCTATCATAGGGAATTAGTTTGCTGCATTGTTGTTGCAATTCCTAAGTAACTGTTTAATTTAAAGAAATTCTAATTTTTGCCAGATACACATAAGCTGTATAAAGACATGCCCCAGTAGCCGCTATGACAGTGTTACCTGTATAGTTCATATCAGTGGTTAAATTCAATGCGTTAAAATAGAACTCCTGCATATACTGTTACACACAATTAACAAATTATTGTTCTTAACAATCGCACGAGTACTTCCCCTACTGCGGGGAATTTAAACAAACCAAACCCAAGGGAAGTACAAAGTAAACTTGCTTGCTTAGTTTTAAATAGAAGTAGAATAACCACCAAATAACTCCATTGATAGGCAGCAGCGGATAGACAAGATAATGGTTGGCTAAAGTCTGTCATTAACACCGTTTAAATACCAGTGTATGTTAGCCACGATTTGGTTTTTAACATGATCTCCGATAAAACATTGATAACACTATAATAGCTCGAAAAGTAGACAGTAACGGTGAGAATGAATTCATTCTATTTCGGGTAAGATAAATCAAATTGAGTTGTAAAATTTTTAATTAAGCCTCTAAAGAAAACATCTAATGATTAATTTATATCTGGTTGGCTCTTTAGACAAAATTTGTATTATAAAAGTTTTTAACAGTGTCTCGAATTATAACCGAAAAAATCTTCATGGTCTCGGAATAGCCAAATAAAATTGCACTTGCCCGCATGCAGAAATTTTAAAAATTAATAATAAAGTTTGATTACCCATCCCCGAAATAAAAGAATGCGTCATATTTATCTCGTATTTAATAATTTAAAAATCAAGCTGTGATTGTCTAGGACATGTTCAAGAGGCTACTGATTCCTATGGTGCCAGGTTGCACTCTAGTCAAGCATGGTATATACTTCTCTAAATTTAGGCTTCATGTACCTTAAAATATTGTTAGCAAAGCTCAGCCCCGTGATGCATTAATACCAAGTTCATTTAACAAGGCACCATGCTAATAAGGGAAGCTATAAGGCAATTGATTTTTTTATAATTTTTTTATTTATTTATTCTTTAATTTATTTTATTTTTAAAAATTTTAAATATCTTAATTGTGGGCGGGACACTCTTCTTACAAAATGTGTAAAAATTACATCTTGAATACTATAAAAGTTAAGGCCTTAAAACAGTCCCAATAACTCTATTACTATTGTAAGCAGTTGTGAAAAAAGTAGGCTGGATTGGAATAGTGGGCTTATTACCTTCCACATCTTTAATTTATTTAATTTTATTTTCCCTCTATGATAAAATAGATCATATAGATCTTTTTATGTATAAAAAAATATAATTTTATGTCTTCATTGAAAAGCCCTTTAATCCAACTCGTCAACGTATAAGTTCACAACATCATAGTCATAAGTGTGTCAGCATTTCTGTTTGCCGCTGAGTTTTTTCTTCTCCCTTTGAACTGTAGTGTTGTTATTCATTGTATTATACCCTCGTATACATATGGATTATACGGACATACCGCAAGGCCATATACAAGAGTTAGATATGGTTGCTAAATTTTCCTTCTTAAAAAATTAAGGTACGATGGAAGAGTATAAAAAATATTTTAAATACAGTTTCTATTAGTTAAAAAAAAAAAATTTTAAATATGACCCCAATTTTTGGAAAACCCCTACATATATTTTATAATAAATTAAATTTTCTAAAGCCTTTTTAACCGAAATTAAATTAAAATAAAAATGTCTACCTCCCTAATACCTCTCCCTCTAAATTTCTTTCAACCCTATATGACATTATGCACGTTTATGTTATAAAAAACATTTCTTTTTTTATTATAAATTATCTATTTTTCCATAATTTTTTTTTATAAAATTATAGAAATATGTAGTAAGTATTATTGGGCAAAAAAGAGTAGAGTAAATAAAACCGTAATGAAATTGTGCTGTAACAGCATAATTTTTGCTACGTTTTTCTTTAACTCGTATGTTCGTGTTTGCTGACTTTATGTTTCTCCAATTACTGGCTTGTCTGTGGTGATGTGGCCTTTTGCTATTTAAGATTCTTGTGATGAAGTTTCTGTAGGCGTTAGGCATAACAAAGTCTTTTTTATTAGCTTTATAGTTTTCTTCTTACTTTTTCTTTAACGAAATACAAATTGTGGTAGAAGGTGAAATTGGAGTAAAAAAATAATCGGAAAAAAGAGCATGATTTTAAGAAGACACTGAAAACTATTTTTAATAAAAGAAAAATCAAACAAATTTTCTGCGAAATGAAGATAATACCAGCAAATGTCTCCAAAAACAATTTATTACCAATTTTCTGTACTATTTTTGGAGATTATTTCAATATAAAATAATTTATTTTTAAATTTTGTCTATAAAAGAGAATTTATTATCGATTTTCTGTGGTAAAAAAATTTAAGCTTAACTGACTTTATCATTAATTTTTTTATGTAAAAAAGCTTATTTCAGAACTTATTGGAAATTTTTTCTTTAAACAAAATTTAGTGTAGATTTAAAAAAAAAATACCATAAATATTTCTATATCAGTAGACCGTTTTGAGATGATTTAAGAACACCAGCATAGGCAGATTTTCGACCCGCAAGAGTTCGCCTTGATCACGACAATATCCTAAGAATAATACGTAGTTGAATCACCTTCAACTTTCTATGTTGCATTTTTGGGCTTTGAGAAGGCTTTTGATATCCTGACACATGAAGTAGTTTGGGTGGCACTAAGGCGTAAGAGTGTTCTCAAAAAATAATACATCTAATAAGGAGTCTATATTCAGATGCTTACTGCACCTAGGTGATACGGTGACTATTAAGAAAAATGCCAGAAAGAATTTTGTATTATAGCCACTATTATTTAACATCGCCTTGGATGACAAGACAAGCTACGCAGGATTAAGCTTATGCCCGCTAAAGTAGGTTTACAAACTACCTCCCTTAAGACAAAATCCATACGGGTTAACATGGAAAATGTCCAACCATTCATGCAGTCTGATGGCTCATTTAAAACTAAAAGTCCTTTGTATACCTAGGCGGTGCAATTTTGAAGTCAGGAGGCTCTTCTGAAGACATCGAAAATAGATTTGAAGGAGCAAAACTTACATCTGACATACTCAATGATGTTTAGAGCTCTTTTCAACTATCCAATTGCACTTAAATTAGTATGTTTAAGAGTCATGTTAAGACCACAAAAACAATGAAGTATCGTAAACTTTTATCAAAAAGTATAATAAATTTGAGACAAAATAAAACCGATAAAAGCAAAAATATATTATGAATTTTTTCACCTAAAATTTCGCCATGAAGTGTCTTTATCGCAAACGATATATATTGTTTAATTTCAACATATAGAAAATCTGCAATAATTTTTTTTAATATTGAAAATTAAGTTTTCTTTATAAAAAAATTTTACCATAAACATTTTTTAAAGAAGTGATTTATGGTAAATTTTCTTTATTAGGCACTTAAATTATCATTTTTAAATTAACTAAAAATGATAATGTTTACTTAGAAAATTTGTAATAATCTTCTATATAAAGAAATTTTTGGTAAAAGTTTTCTATAAAAATATTGTATTATTTGTCTAAAAAAATTCTTTCTCATAAATTTTCCATATAAAAAACTTTTTGACAAAAAATATCTTAAACTTTAGACAAAGAAAAATCCATATAAACAAAAACAATTTATTTTAAAGTTTTTCTATAAAAAAAGTTATTGTAAGTTTTTTATAAAGAAAATTTCTCATAAATTTTCTGTGGTAAAAAAATTTATTGCAAATTTTTTTTCTATAAAGAAGTTTCATTGACCATTTTTCTGTGTTAACAAAATTTATCTTAATTTTTTATAAAAAGAGAAAATTTATTTTAAATTTTGTGTATAAACAAACTTAATCGGCGACATTCTCTATTAATAAAATTCATCGTAAATGTTGTCTTTAAGAAAAATTTATCGTTACTTTGCTATGTTAAGAAGATATCGTATAATTTTTACAGAACGAAAATTTATGGCAAATTTTTTTTTTCTAGGACCAAAATAGTGTCTCAATTTTTTATATAAAAATAATTTATCGTCTATAAAATATTATCGAAAATTGTTTCTTTATATAATAGTAAATTATTGTAAATTTTTTTTGTAAACGAAACAGACATTTGTAACTTGTTTTCAGCCTTAAAACTAAAGTTATTAAATTATTGCCTAATTTAGTAAAATGGTTTAGAGGTGTAGGCCATCCAACAGAAAAGTTAAAAAGGCAAAAACACACACAACTAAATACCTATGCAGATAAATATATTTGAACCAGGTATTTAGAGTAATAAAATATACTGCCATATTTTATTACAGCAACCTAATGTAATTGTGACCAATTTTGTGATTACTATTATATATTTTTTTGCTCAACTTTTTTCTTGCAAACCTTCAAATAATAGAAAGAAAAAAAAACGAAGGAGAAAAAGAAATATGAAAACCAGTCTGAAAATAAATTTTTGTCAAGTTTTATTTATATATTTAGTATAGGTTTATACATATAGAATGAATATGTGTAGTATGTTTGTGTATAAAAATATTTATTTGTACGTTTTTAACCATAAAAGTCTAAATATAATAAGTGTTAGGTCTGAAAAAGTTATATCTGACATTTATATGACACAAATACTATTGCATTTTAACAGTGCTACAAATAATTCCACATTCACATACACATTCACATACATACATACATGCATATCTATGTTGGTTATATACATTGCTCTTATTGCCTTTGTGTCTGTCTCTTTTGCTTTTACTGCTTTCGTGTCAGCTCTGCTTAATGTCATTATTACTTTTGAGGCTGAATTTCTGTTTCATGGGTATCGGTTTTTTTTCCTGGTTTTACGATATGCAGAGTTGTTCTTTTTTTTGTTGACATTATTTTTATTTTTATTATTATTATTATGATTTTGAAGTAAAAGTAATTGAAAAAGTTTTTCTATTAATTTTATTAAGTTCTATATTATTGAAATGAGTAGAAATTGAGGATGTTCGTATACATATGAAGGGGATGTATTTAAATCAGTTGAATGCTGTATATTAAAGGTTTTTTCCAGACACTTTAGGAAAAGTTATAAAAGTGAATTAGATTTGATTGGTAAATTGGGAAGAAATGTTCTTTTTAATTTTCAATATAAAAAAAAAAATATTCGCTGTAATAAAAATATTTTTTTAAGACGAATTTTTCATAAATACCATAGTGACTTTAAAGGCTTCTATATATACCCGCATACTTAAGGTTGCGATATTTTTAATATTGTGTGTATTTAAGAATTAATTTAAAGATGTCTGATAAAAAAAAATTTTTTTTGCAAGTTTATATATTTGTATACCCTTTACAGTGAGTGTAAGGGTATTTATAGGTTTGTTATTCTGTGTAAAATTTCTACAATTTTCACTACCAATCCCATAACGTATATTTTTTCTTAAAGCACTGTCCGTCTGTCTTTTTGTGTGTTGAAATCAACTTTTTGAAGCCTCAGATATCTGCAAGAGCCGTGTCAGGTACTAAAATATCAGAATTATTCTGGAGCAGTTCGGTATTGAAAAACAGAAAATTTGCTTTATAAAGAACTGAGATAAGATGGAAAAACCTAGACCAGCTCGTCTTTTCACACCAATACAAACTAGATGAACGTAGGTTCGAATCCCAGTTAATTTTTTTAATACATACATAAACTCAATTTATAATTTCACAATTTTTTTTATGTTTTATTTTTTTTAATACATACCATAGGATGTTTTTAAGCGAATAAAGTCATTTAAAAGATAATTAAACGTATTTCATATTAATGAGATGAATGGTGAAACAATTGTTATTGCAGACTAAACGTTGTGAAGGGAATATAAGTTTCGGCTTGGCCGCATATAGAACTCACACTTGTTTGTATTAAACTTTAGGGCATTAAATATTAATGATTTAATATAATATGAATTTATTAAAACTGCTTACATCAGTCAAATAAAAGTAAGATTTTTTAATTTAAAACTTTAACTTCGAATGCAATTAAGAACAAAATAATAATCTATTTAAATTCATAATTTCTGTAAATATAATTGTTTTATTTCATATTGTTTAATAATAACTTTTTATAACTACTCATGAGCGTATATAGTTTTTAATTGTCTGTAAGGATTTATTTCCATAGAAAAATATAATAAATAACTAATAAATAAAATAGTTCTCGAGAAAAGTCTTTTGAGACTTACTTTCTTTATACTTATTCAAGCTTTATACACTTTATGCCTCAGCGCCACTTGGACTTTATTGGGGCAAGATTTCCAAATTATTTACCGCTGTATTCATGAAAAATATTTTAGGTTTATTAAGGGCTTATTTGACAGATGTTGTACAGAAATTTTTCAAATAAGCCTTCAATAAACCTAAAATATTTTTTATGAATACGGCAGTTAGTCTTTAATTTTTACAAAAAAAATTAAATAAATAAAACTAAAAATTATTAAACTTATCATAGAATACACAAGAAGAGTTTCCAAATTATGAAGCAAATAGTTTTGCACTTAAGGGAGACTATGGTGATTAATTATATATTTTTCTTGAATATTTGTTATATTTCAAAGACGATAATAGGATATTTAGGGAGTCCAAAATATTCCACTGCACTAAAATATAACACACATTTCAATAAGAATAATTTTAATGAAATACTATCAATTCCGATCGTTTATATTTTACTTTCTTCAGATATCGTTTTTTTTTTGCCTTTTTAAATTTCTCCACAATAGCTTGCATATCTGAAGTGCCACTTTTTTTAGCACACAAATTATAGGGAGTAAATATCTATCTATATGGCGCCCCTATACACATTTCACTCTACTTACTGTCAAAAATGTAATTCCACATAAGAAACTAAATGTAGAATGAATTATCCTTTTTCCAAATAATGTGGACACGATTCCACTTCTTAACGGGTATAATCTTTGTGATATCCAAGGCAGAAAACGACAATCAGTATGACGCTGTCAACATAAACATACTTGTTTAAAAACTTACAATAACGTCACAATGATAACGCCAAATAAGCGTTTTCCGACTCTTGTTTTCATTATGTTGCAATATTGTAAATGTAAATATAAAACTTTAATCTGATGATTAAATAAAAATATCGGATGATCATCCTCCATGCGATTGTGTAGGGGAGCCGATCCTTGCTTTTGTGTACAGTTTTTCTTAACATTTGTCATTTTCCTAAGTTAAAACTTTTATAGAAAATATTTTGCTAACATTTGAAACTAGAGTACTTTTCTTCTAAAATTTTGCGCTTTAACCCATACACCACGCCAACAACATAGTTTTCAGACATATATTTTTAGCTTAATAATTTTTTATATCTCAAATATAAACACAGCAGCAAAAAATTAAGACTCTCCTTTTTGTATCCACAGTACTGTAGCAATACAGGCGTATCGTAAACACAACATCACAAAACTAAAGTTTTTATGTGTGTGGTACTTATGTAGGATTTTAACACATACAACAATCAAAAACTAAGATTTTTTTCTTCTATAGAATATTTAGGTGGTTGTGACAATACAACATGTTTGGAAGAGTAGAAATTTTTTATGTGCAGGTTGGTGGGGATACAGAAAAGTCGTAATTTCCATCTGGAACCAAGACTTTAAAAAAATCCCAAATCTCTTAATTGATTACTAAGTTATCCTTAATAAGTTGTAGAAATGAAAAATCGGGTGTTAACGGAACATGCCCCATTTTCTGCTTGTCAAGTTGTCTGGCTAAAATATTTTCCAGAACGGGATATTAAGCTAAACTAAATCAAGTTCACTTAATAATTTCACAGTTTCTAAGCGCAGTTTGGCATTGAAGGAAAATCAAATCAAATAAGAAAAAAGTTTATAGAATAAAATTCCTCATGTACCAAAAAGAGCTACAAGAAATTTACTTTTTGAAAAAATTCAATTATATTTTTGTTGTTTACGAAATACAATTTTTTGATTTTTTGACAAAACATCTTAAGTCAAAATAGGAAAATGTTTAGGTTTGCTAACAATTTTGGTGACATATTCAAGCAGCTTTGTTTATGCTAATCAGCAATATCAAGTTAAAAAGAAAACAAAATTTTTTTTTTGATGTCTTGAAAATTTATAAAAATAAAATTGTTTTTTTCCCAAAAGTCCACGAAATCTCGCCAATTGAAATCAAAAATAATCGACATAATTTTTTTCGATTAAAATTTAAAACTAAATATTTTGGTAAATGTTCACGGATACACATATAAAACCGAAGCAATTTATAAAATATTTAAATATCATTCTGATATAGTTTTTAATATTTTTTTAAATACAGAATAATTTGTATATTCAAAAATTTAATGACATATTTATTTTATTTTTTTAAGTAAACTTTAACACTTTCCTTCGCAAAAACCCCCAGCACTCAACCCGCAATTAAAATAATTAATTTTTTTTTAGAGATTCTCTTAAATCCCTTAATCTTTATCAACCACTCCTTTTATCCATAAAATGGAAGAAGAAAAATATGAGCAAATATTTAAGTGTAACTTATACCAGAATCTTAAGATAGTTTTTCAACATTTCTTAAGTTTTCCTACTTAAATATTAACTTTGACATGGAGCAACAGAAACAACAACCTAATACACAACATCTTACTTCAAGTGTAACATATTTTTGCGGCTGTTAAAATTTAACGCCATTTCACTGTTGTTTTCCCCCTACTTACACTCTAACCTTACGTTGGTGATACGATATTTATACCCTACAACATTATGGGTGGAAAGGTTATTAGGCGTTGGTACTAAAATTGTAACGCCAATGAAATAATTTTAAAAAATTGAAATCATTTTGAGTGTTCAGAAAACTATAAGCGATTGTCGGCTTGTCTGTCTGTCTGTCTGTCTGTCTCACCTTTTAAATTTTTTTATTATTTGATACAGACAATTGTTTCAAATGCTTGTAATATTGGTTGCTGTCATCCAAAATATCATCTAGATCGATACAAATGTGCTCCTAGGATAGAGTTTGAACTTTCATAAATGACATAAACGTTTTTTTTTTAAGGATTTAGTAAAAGCAATTTTTGCATTTAAGCAAAGGTTTCTAATAAATTTCGTATTCCTGGGTTCAGTAATGGTCCTACCTATTATAAAACCATCTCCCGAAAATTTCTTAATGCTCATAAAACCATTTAATTTACGGGCAAGAAAAAATTCACTACAAAAAAGTCTTTGAATTTTTAAAATCTCTCTATTGAATTCTGTGAAAGTCTTACCATAATTTATTTTAGCACATCCATATAAGTCCGACATCTAAAAATATTAAAAAAAAATTATATCGGGATAAATTGAATGTACAGAAAGCGTTAGGTTTGATCTGGATTAGGTTTGGTTTTATAAGGGACTTGCAAAAAGAAATTTCTGTAAGTTCCTAGCTTTAGTGAAACCAACTAATATTTGTTTGATTAGTTACCAATATATATATGATAAGCCTCAAATTATGAAAACAGTTTTGACTCAAATCTGAATTTCTGTAGAGCTGGACAGTCACATAAAAGGGCTTTTATTTTCATAGATATTTTTTTGCACTAGCCGTTGAAGGACAACAGGCCAATACCAAGGTAAACTTAAAAATACTGTGATGTTTGAACCACAATTGGTCTTATTTCCTATTTAAATCCCACCTCTTTAAATCTCCTGAACCCTCTAAACTAAACTGACTAAACTGGACCCTAAAACTGGAAATATTTTCAAACATCGAGTGTCGAAATATTTAATAAAAACATATTTATTTTGTATGTTATTGTATAGGGTATAACATGATTAGACTTAAATTACTAAAACTTCTTACATGCTTCTGTTTCTTTGAGTTCTTCCCTACACTATTCTGAAATACAAATACTTGGAATAATAAACGCACACACGCTCATGCGAACTCATTTTTAACACAACCAACAGCAACCAACTATTTTTGTATTTTGTAAGTAGTATTTGTATATGTATGTATGTTTGAATGTGCTTGTGTGTGTATGTGCGTCTGAATGGAGAAGAATGTTAAAATATATATTTGTATTGTTGTTTTCGTTGTTCACTTTATCCTTATTTATTTTCTTGTGTTTCATTTTTGCGCCACTTAAATATTTTAATGAAAATTTCTAGTAAAGATTTATGTGACGTTTTAATTTAACCTGTCACTAGGGTTAAAATGCCGCGTCGTCTTGCTATTTTGTATTGGTAACATTACATAGATGTTAGTGTGAATAAGCATACTGCTACATTTATACATGTGCAAAAGACCACAGCACATGACAAGCAAAAACAGTGCGCCGTACACCTTCGAACATTAAATATTTTTGCAAGGCAATTTCGAGAAAAAGTCTTTCGAATGTAGGGTCACCTCTTTAGACTTTTTTAATAATATGTCCGGCCGTCCGTGTATTCGTTGTAATCAACTGTTTGAATGAATTACTTTTAACATCCATCACAATCACCACATAATTTCTGAGATATTAGCAAATAAAGACGACTACCTCTTTTTCACACGACTGCCTTATTTTTACCGAAAATATCAACGTTTTTTTAGCCCTAGAATAATTTAAAAACTTGCTCACTTCTCTTTGTAGGTGCGGTATTCCTGAATTTTGAATTTTGGAGAAATCGGTCGAAGTTATAGGCAAAATATATCAAGTTACACCAAATTCCAAAATAACTAACTAAACCAACTAACTGAGTTATAAGTACAAAAATACGAAAACTTTTGTGTTTATACTTAAAATTAACAACAAAACAAAAACAACAACAAAACATAATAAACAACAAAATTTACAAATCGATGTTTTTCACCTTCTGGTCAACGTGCGGCTTTATTAATGTCAGCAACGACACCTATGACCGTAATCTCGGTATTCTAACCAGTGAGTTAGGTCTGTGACTCCCAACCAAACCCCCGGTAATCATGTTGTGCAACTCAATCAATTCACAGATAGCAACTTTACCTACATTTATTCGCGGTTTATATATACTCAAGAGCTCGTCCAGCATTCCAATTTAAGTGTTTGTTTTCTTCACTATAAGGTATAAATTGATCAGAATCAGATGTTCGGTCTGAAAGAAACCGAATAATTCACCATGTAACTATTCCTTTTGAAAGTCAACGTCACGCGAAATTTGCTCGAAGTCAGTTTCGCCACCATACTGCGAGTATCGGTTATTAAACCATCATTCTCTATTTCTGTTGGTATAACAGGTGTTCTGACTGAGGTCAACTATTATACATTACCCATTTCCGAAACTGTCTTCTCGCTTGGGAGCACCCACAGTCACCACTAATAATCAGAATAGAACAAGTTCAAGTAAGAAAAAAACAAGTATCAGATAGGTATCAGGTCAGCCTAGAGTTTTCACTCTGGTCAGAGTTCTTATTCTCCCAAGTTATGATCCCAAGAAGCCAGAGGTATTGGTCTCAATCAATACTCCGTACTAACAATCCACCAAGCCCTGGGAGTAGCCAAGTATACATGCTTCTAGGGCGGACAGCTTCTGGACAATAGAGAGGAGCGATATGGATATTAAAAGAAATGCATTTACCAATAAAATATATAAAACTATAAACAAGTTTAAAATCCATGATGGCAGCTAGTACAAAATGGCGTATTGGTATTAAATAAAAGGGCCTCATGCCCATGAATATGGCTATCAATTGAAAGGGTAGTAGAATACAGCTAACTATGTAAAAGATTAAAAATAAATACTAATAATATCATTGTAAAAGTTTTTAGCAGATTCGGCACGGCCAAATATAGCACTATTACTTGTATTTATGTCAATTTGTATTATATTTTTATACACACACTTAAAAATAAGCAACCGCAATAATATTGTAGCTGTTGTATACTTTATAAAGATGATGTTGTAGTGAAAACTTTTTGTAACAGCAATAAAACAAAACCGATAAAAACAATGTGTTTTTGAAAAGACAGAAATTTTCACAGCAAATATTATTGCGAAAAATACAACAAACACTTATTACTGATGAGAGTAAAAACTTCCTGTTGTATTTAACTCAAAAATTTACTCTCATGCACACAGTGGTATACGCAAACATACAGTGGCATACACACACAGTGGCATACGTACTCAGTTGTAAACACACATAAACTAATAAGCACATGCATTAACAAATTGTAAAAAAATAAAGAAAGAATAGCGACAGTAATTACATAAAGTTTGACAAAATGATTTTATATGGTTTTCCAAAGACGAGCATCAATTTAATAAATCAGCAGCCTAAAAATTAGATCCAAAAATTTGTAAACAATAGATCTAATTATATCAACTGCTTATAGAATTCGCCAAAAAAAAATTATTTCCAAAAAAAATTAATAGAGTTCTACTAAAAATAGTTAAAAATTAATACAGTTTGTCTCGTACTGTTTGAAGTTTGCGCGTATTCTAAAGCTCAATAGATGTGCCTCTTAAATGAGGTGATGCTGATACTGGTTAAAGAACATGTAGGCATAGCCAGGAATGAAGCGACAGACGACGAAAAGGGAACCAAAGCAAAATTCTGTGGTACAAAACTCAGAATTACCCTAGGTGATGGATTGGTGCGGCAGAGAATTCTTAAATGGGTAAACTCTTTAAAACTCCACAATTGGATGGAGATAACCACTGATAGAAAAGCTTGTATGGTGCTCGAAAGCCTTATGGAACTAGGATTTTAAGGATATTGTTTTAAAAAGTTGCAGATGGACGCAAATGATATTTTTAGGATAGGCTTGGAGGACGCTGAGACAACAGCGCTTGTAGTATGCATATGTCTAGCATGGCAAACGAAAGAATCACAGGCAAGCAATAATGCCTAATGTGTGATTGCTATGAGATACCTCAGTCTGAAAGAGATGCAGGCGCTTACAAAGGACTGTCCAATGAAGGTTATCGGTAATCACCAATCGGCAGTGTGAAATTCTTTTATAATCTAAAGCAAATGCTGATTATAATGCGGAACTCACTAAAAAAGGGGCTACGATTGGTAGCCTTGAAATCGGTGGGAAGGAAAACATCAGTGATAATTGGAGCAAGGTTTTGGGATTAATTTTCTCTACATTTAACCTTGAAATAGACGTAGAAAAAAACGAGAATTTGCATGTAGTAAATTTGTTATAGTACACTACCTTTTTGTAAAGCCAATACCATGTTATGTTACAGTACCGTAAAGAGATTTTTTTTTTGTTTTGGAATCATAATCAGATTTAGGGTAGATTAATGATATAAGGTAGATAAATGCTGTAGATTAGATTAAAAAGGGAGGGCATAATTAAATCTTCAAAATATATACAATAAGCTGCTCGAAGCTCGAAGCTAGTTTCCCCAAGTATACCAAACACAGAATGCAATCAATACTTCGACTAGGTAAAAAATCCAGTAACCTTCATATCATTCCTTCAGAGTTTATGGTTCGAAGTCCCCAGGTGTTCTAAATTCGTTATAGTGTCTACGTTAAGGTTTTCATATTTAGAGCCATTATTACAACCTGCCTTTAGTTAAAGGTAGGATTTTTTGTGCCCGATATATAGCTTTGAATTATTATAACTTAAATATTTTATTGTTATTATTATTAATGTTGATAACATTTAATAGATACAAAGATAATAAATGAAGGCTTTATTAAGCAAAGCGATTTATTGGTTCAACAAAATCCTGCCTTTAACTACCGGCCTTTAACAACGGTAATAATGGCCCTTGGTACGCCAGACTGCAGAATATTAAAAAAGATAATTTATAAATATTTTATCCTCTTTCTTACAAGCTCATGTTGTTTTATACGATAGTACCGTGTAAGCTAGATTAACACTGTTTGGCTTGTTATAAATCTTCTGAAAGTTGGCCTTCTTAATTTCAGAATTTTTAAATATGATTTCTTAAGATTCGGTTGTGTTGATTATCCCATTATATGATCATCGCAAACATTGCAGAATCTCTCCATCATATAATTTAAGCGCATACCCAGGATTATAAAAATTTATAATAATCAAATCATGTTTTTTTTGAAAAATGATAGATCTGGAAGCCATTAAAAAAAAGTTCCTATATTTTAATAAAAGCTCACATCCCCCCTCCAAGCGCGCAAGATGAATCCGTGCATAATCTAATTACAGTCTATAATCTGTGTTTTAATATCACTGAACAGATTAGGAAAGATTTGAAGGACTACTGGTTTTTTCATAGTTGATCAAACCGGACATATTTAATAGTGTTTACGTTCTGTTATTTCAGGGCTCTCAAGACTGCATTACATGGTATTTATCGTGAATACTGTAATATTGTCGTTATTACCAAAATGCTTTAAATTTTTTTTATGATCCATTATTTAAAAAAAAATCTTTTACAAAATAATCTTCTTAATAATATATGGAAACAGCACTTATTGAAACACCCTATAGTGCAGCCAGTAGTCTTCGAACACTACCAGGGAGTTAGTATGAAACAAGTTATTGTTTTTTGCTTTATTCTCTCCATTTATTATTATTTCATGTTTTATTAAGGAAATTGTCAAGATGAAAAGGAAAAATAAGAAAATAATTTTATTGAAATGACACTAGTTCCGGACGCTACTTAAAGTAGCAAACAAAATATAAAGTTGGTTCTTCAATATAACTAGGATATACTATTAAAAAAAACATTTTAGAAAAAACCTTAAGCGAGTTAAGACCACATCTAAAAATGATTCATCAAAATTTTCTAAGAAATCCTACACCACTTAAACCCTTATCAATAATTTTGACAAGTTTCAACCTGATTTTAAATAAAGATTCTTTACAAAAAATTAAAACTTATACGCTAGAGAGCAGATTTTGTGGTCACGAAACAACAGTGCCTTATTTATTTATTTATTCAATTCCTACTCACACATAAATCCTTAAACTATACAAAAGCGCATAAACTTTCCAGCTTGTGTGTGCTTGGCTTTGTTTTATACTTTTGCCATTATTACTTTTGTAATCGCTTTGTTTTTTTTCTCAGTTTTTGTCATGACTGTTGTTTATATTTCATTTTATTTTACAGAAATTGGCAAAAACAGGAAAAAAATAAAATATATTGTTTTTAGTTTGCCGTATTATTGCGGAAGCTTTTCATACATATAAACAACGATAGTTGAACGTGTGTTAGTGTATGACTGTTTAACTGGTTACAGTAACAATGGATCAGGCCATAAATATGTTAAAGGTATGTGGATGAGATTTTAACGCACACTTCTATGCAGACAATGAGTCTTTACATACATATATGTACATTAGTGTGGGTGTGTATTAAAAACTCTTAAATTCTTAACGTACAAATTGTCTAGACACTGTCAACAATGTTGCTGGTTGCAAACAGAAAAAGTTTATTTGTTTGTTTGCTTGCTGCGTTTTCTTGTTGTTGCTGTTGTTGTTTTCGTTTTTCCACGTTGTTAATGAAACTGTGGCATTTTTTCAGCGGAATTTTCATTTATTTTTTGACAGACATTTTTTTATTATTAAAGTTTTCTTTCTCTGTTCTGCTTGTCCAATACATTTTTACCTGGATGTTGAAGTTAAAAGATGTGTGTTCGTATGTATGTGTGTTTTTTTTATTGTTACAAGTGATTTTTAATTTGTGACAAATACAGTTGTTAACAATTGTTTCAGGAATTAATTGAATTGTAGGTGGTGCGAAAAGCTTATAAGGTGGCTGGGTCTGTACTGATATCTGCTTCTTTTTTTTTAATTTTGACGGACATTTATAAGATATTTCAATTAATGGCACAAAAAAATTTGTATGTTGTAAAAAGTTATTAAAATACAGTTTTCTTTTGAATCATAATTCAACGTTTGAGTTATATTATTAATTTGTCTTTATGTTAATTCATAACGTATGAGTTATATTTAATATCATAAAATTAACTATTAAGTATACGCCTACAATAGGTGAATACTTAGTAGTCCAGCGAAAAATTTTATTAAAAATAAGCGAAAGAAGTTCAATTGATAATTTTATTTAAACTGATTTTTATTCAACTTAATTAATACATCACGTTTAATAATTCAAACTGAAATGCCCTACCTCGGTACATATTTTTCCGAAAGTGTTAAGGGTTTGGGGTCGCTAATAGAAAGACTAAGAATCGTTCAATAAAATCACAAAAATAGCTAAACTTAAAAGGAACAAAATAACTATTACAATAAAAATAAATGTAAGATAAAAATTAATAATACAAATAATAAATAAATATGAATATTAGACCATAGGAAGCTGGTGTTATTTCCTCTTACTTTATTACCCTCCCAACCATACTATTTTAAAAAGAAAATGTTGTTTAGGTAGCTCTGCAATGATTCCCTAACTATAACTTTCTTGCCTTTCGCAGAATGAAAGAAATTTAGTTAGACAAGTTAAAAATATTGAAACTAAACAAGATTAATAAATCAATAACTTAAAGTTACATTGTTTTAAAGTATAATTCTTTTAAATATCTAGTTAATTAAATTAAGTGTAGTTAGTTTAGTGAGGTAGTGAGCTAGTTTAAGGTATTTATATATTTTAAAGATAGTCACAAACGTGGTCATTCAAGATCATGGGCATAAAACATATGCTTTATATGAACCGAAATCGATTTTTTTTGTATTTAGTATCTATTAAAAATAAAGTATTTAAGTGAAAAAATAAAATATGGAGAATAATTTCCTTAAGAAATTGTAATTTTATTCTAGGGAATAGAGAGTTTTTACGAGGTTTCAAAGTCTTCATATCAATACTTCAAATGGCCATTTAAAAATCAACAAAAACATAATATTAGAAAAAGGTGTACGATTTCCTTGCTTCATTTCAAGAATATCAATTGTTTTCTGGCATGTTTAAAAAGTTTTCCAAAGTACCAAAATTGTAAGATAAAAGTGAAGTTAAAAGCTTTCAATTTATCTAAGAATAAAAAACGAAATGAAAATATGCACATATTTGCCTCACATTTAATAACTATAAAATACTAATTTTAAACCACATAAATACTACAAAAAAGTTTTTTTTATAAAAAAGGATATATGGGTCGTCTTTTTAAAATAAATTAAATCCAAATTTTTCTTTTATAAAAGGATAGCTAATTTAAAGGCACGAACTGTTAACTAAGCAGTTTGAAAATATTCATTGATTTTTTTTCATAAAATATAATTTAAAAAAATTTATTAATAAATAAGGTCGAATAATAAGAAAATATAAAAATTTTATTTATAAATATGTTAAATATTTAAAACCTTTAACATATGTCCTTTCAAAACAACTTGATATTACGGTAATCTTACAGTTAAAACTCTAACAAAAATATTAATTGTAATAACAGTTCAAAACGTTTTCCTTTTTTATTAAATAAGTTGTTTATTTTTTTTTTAAAGATGTTAAAGATTATTAATGTTAAAACATTTATATAGTCATTAATAACTTCCTCGGTAGAAGACTAAAATTTTTATATTTTTTAAGGGATGTTGAGCATCACAGCTTCTGTGATGGTAATGAAATATTTTTTTACATATTTGGAAGAGGCGAAATCAATAAAAAAATTATATTTCAAAAATTTTCTTTGGGTATACAATGTACAATAATGATTGATTAAATGCTGTCAAGGATTTTTCATAAACAAAAAATAAATAATAAAATTTTCTTACTATAATTGAACATTTTTTAAACTATTTTCTCCTTCTAAAATATATTTGTATGGTATTATTTACACAAACTTCTTTATAAGCAAAAAACATTCTCTCCCTAAGTATTATATTTACATTTTAAAATTAAGAAAACTTTAATATAAAATGGTCGATAAAAAAATTGTTCAGAACATATTCCAAAACTTCTTTATTCGTTAATGCACATTTTGGAGAATTTATTGGACAGTTTCTACAGAAATAAATATGTATCTGTAGTTATAAATAAATATGTACCTGTAGTTAATAAATTAAAAATATTTTAAACAAGTTTCCAATTATATCACTAGTTGTTTTGTTTATTAGGCTTGAGATAAATTGTTTAATAAACAACGTTTACAATTTTTAATTGTTTACAGTTTTTGCGAAGAAGCTATCCAATGTGGTAGCAAAATATTAAAGAATAAAATAAATAATAAATTAATTTTATAAAAAAAATACCTCAAGCTAAATAAATAAAACATTATTAATTTAAATAAAAAAATACCGAAGACATTTACTTAATATTTCGATTATTAAAAAAATATTTAAAATTTTCTCATTTATTAAACGACAGGTGACTTTAATATTTCGGAATTAAAAAAGTTAAAAAAATATTTATTAATTACTCTTCAAAATATTTTTTGTGATGATCAATAAACTCTTCAATAAGTGTAAAACAATTTTCGAGGAACCTCAAAAATATAAATTTTAAACGAATTAACACCTTCATAAGGTGTCAAAATATGTTGACTTCATATCCATATTTTAAGTTCGGGAATAAAAAGCAGTCATTGGGTGCCAAGTCAGAACTCAACAGCGGATGGCTTATTAAGTCGATGGTTTCACTGATCAAAATATCCCTTGTCTGAGCCGACGTGTGGAAGCATTGTCATAGTGGAGAATGATTTGTCTTTTAGGGTTGGCATTTCTTTAGTTTTCACCTAAGACTTTTGGCAAACAAATGACTATGTACCATTCTGGAGTCACCGTTCTACTTTGCTTCAATGAAAGGATAGAGGCAAATCCAGTTTTTATGAAAATAAAACAGCTGACCAATTGCTTTGAGCCCGAATATCTTTTGTACAATTTTGCTTGCCTTGGAAGACACATACATTCGAATGCTTGTTTACTTTCGGGCTCATACGCGGCGTTGGTCCACGATTTGTAATCTGCCACTATCATACACATGTTTTAAGGTAAAGTGAAGATATTTTTTAAGCATTCCTCATAACCAATTGATGCGACACTTTTTTGAGCGATCCAACGTGAGATACGAACAAATTTTTTTACAGAAAAATTTTCTTTTAGTACTAAATCTATTCTGGTTTCACTGATATTTAACGTTGCCACGCTAAGTTGGGATTTTTTTGAAACAATAACTGATTGTGGATGAACTTTACGGAACTCGTCGTTAAGTGAACTATATCCACGATTAAATTCAGTAAACCATTGATAAACACTGGTTCTTGATAGTGCTTTATCGCTAAAAATCGAATTAAGTTCGTCGATGCACTGTTCTTGATTTAATGTACACTAAAAGTATAAAAAAAAATAATCGCTAGAAATTTTTCACGATTTAATTCCAGTTTCTGGCTGCCTTGAATTCTTCAAGTAACTGTGAGCAACAGAAATAGCGTTTTTAAGTCACAACGTTCTGAGTATGTGCATATATAATCAAAGGAATATCTAATCCCGCAATATAAAAGACAACCCTAGTAGATTAATTTACCTGTTTAAATTATAAACAAAAGTTTACAAACTTCTTCAACTGCTTAAGAAATATAGAATATACAACTACCCAGCAAAAAAATCTATGACGAAAAAGTGATTTTTCAGTGGTTCAACTGGTGACGAAGTAATTAAATTTAGGTGAAAACACTAAAGATTTTAACATAAGCGTGTCAGTGGAGATCATGTGTTTACATGAATATTTTAATGGACTGCAAAAATTCCCCAACTTAAGAAATATAGAATATACTCAACAATTTATATATGAAATTTTGTGCGAGACGTATAACTAATATTTATCTACAAATTATTTAAATATTGCGTATACGCAAAAATAAAATTCAATTATAATTAAATATTACGTATACGTTGCTAAGCTAAAGTTTTACTTGGTATGTACAATAACTTATTTTTTAATAAATCACTAGTACTTCAGCCAAAATATCACTTACCTTGGGAAATACAAACGCACTATTTCACCAATACGCCCTTTTATATGATAACTACACGATGTATTTGGTGGATACCAATGTGCTATACTCAAAAATATACCCTCACTCGCACTGCTGTCCTTTAACGAATCGGAACTAAGTAACCAATCACAAATGCCATGTTTAATGCCAGCAGTTTCCACATGTCCTGGCCAATTGCCAACATTGAAATGAAAGCCGGTATTTAGTAAAGGTCCGGCCGGTGATGTAACAAATTCAACATACATGTACTGTGAGGTACCTGTAAACAGAAAAAAACAGAAACAATGTAACAAAATCAAAAGGAAAAGGAAATGAGATGAAAGTATAAATAAAATTGTAAAATAAATATCTATATATAGAAATTATGGAAAAAAACTTATTTATGCAGCATTTGCACAAAACATGAATATTGTATAATAATTTTATTTAGTTTAAAGGTTGCAATTTATCACTTTTATATAGAATTGTCGGATGGCTAACCTGCATTTACTGTACACTTGTGTAAATGTTTTCTGAAATGCTCAACATATAAGCATTTAATAAATATTAATTACATTAGCATTCAATATCCTTTATATGACATATATAGATTTGTTATACACCAAACGGTAAGAGAAGACTAACCCAGAAAACATTTGCATTATAGTGTGACTGCATTAATTTCTTCAAAATCCCTTGACAGGCTTTTAGTGCTATATATGTCAAAATTACAACTACACAAAGTCTGGTGACCGTACGAAGCTAATCTAAGGTTTTCACATAAAGGACTTATAGTTATCTTCACTTTGTCTGCTGGTTCATTTTAATTTAATCTACCAACTATATTTACACTTACATACATTTACTCAGCAGACTACACAATTGCAAACTCACACAATCACCACCAGTTCCTCAATGCACACGGACAGTCTACATATTTATACGTTTCACAGATATTCGTGTGCTCTCCAACAAGCTTGCACATGAAATGTATTTACAAAATTAACATTTCATGTTATTGGGGCCATTTAGGTCATCCAAATGGACATTTGTATGCGGGTGCCACAACATTTATATAAAATTTATATGCACATTTCTTTGCTGTTTTACAGATTTTTTTTAATTTTTTTTTCTTTTACTCTGAAACAGCATATAATTTATTATGCAATTTGTTAAAAAAAAAATTGCAGCGAAATAAATGCAAGTCAAATAATTCAAAAACAAATAAAATGTATGTAAAATGTAAATTCAAACATATTTTTTACAAAATTTTTTACACATCAATGAAGTGAAAATATTTGCAAATTAGGAATATTTTTATTATTTTTTTTCAAACATCTAATATCTACGAAATAAATAGAAACTGCATTTTCTGCATTGAGTACCACTAATTGCGTTAGCAAAATGTGTTATATCTTTTATTAATAGCTTAGTAAATTTTGAACTGCATTTTTTAGAAAATTATTTTATTTTTTTAAATTTAATTTAAAACTAATTTCTTTTTACTCACCTATTATGCTAAAGGGAAACTTTCCTAGGCCACAAAATTTACCAATCAATGGAGAATGTTCATCTCGACCATCATACACCGCCAGCCAGTCATAGGGACAGTGCTCATTGCCAGAACCAATGGGTCGTACGGGACAAGTCATGACATTTTCACATCTTAAAAAGAAACAAAAGAAAAAAATAATTAATAACTAAAAAAAATTACAAAAAATTGTGGTTCACAACCTGTACATTTATGTAAGAATTCAATATATTTAATAAAAATTTTAATTCAATAAATATTTAAGGATCAGCCCATATATCCTTTACTAAGAGATTATTTATTAAACCCGCTGTTATTACGCTGTTTTTAGGTATTAGAAAACTTAAAATTTAATTCTAAAACGATTGCTTTAAAAAGATATACATGCATACATATGTATATGCATATTTTATATTTTCATTTTAATTAGCGGGAAAGGATATACAATTTTACTAAATTTTTGCGTCACAATTTGTACAATTATATAAGATTTATATGGCTAAAAGAAAAACTAATATAAAACAAATATTAAATAAGATGGTCATATATCCTTTTTTATTTAAATTACTAAAACAAAAATATTTCCAAAATGTTTATGGCAGTGGCTAATATTTAATACTCAATTAACTGAAAACAATAAAAAAATAATAATAACAATGACAAATAAAAACCCTTTTATTTATTTATTGAACCCAATTCGAAGAATAAATACTTTTAAATTTTTTTTTTTCTTTCGCGCACCTCACAAGACAATTATTTTAGTAGCCTGCTATATTTTAATCCTATTTATAAAAACGAAATTTTTGGTTTTATTTTATTATTCTGTAGCTAGTTAAGATACAAGAATAATTTTTAGAAATATTTTTATATTACAAGTTAAGCAATATTAAGTTTTTTTTAAACGGTAAGAAATATTTATAAACTCTTTAAAAGTTGAAGGCATATAACTTCCTTGGGCATATGCAAAAAAAATCTTACAGACGCTTAAATTCATTATGAAGCTCTTTCAATAATTCTCATTCAGTTTTTAATTATTAATAACCTCCATTTTAGAAAATCTTGTATATTTTTAATATAATTTAATAATAAGGATTAAACATTTTGAAATACATTTTGCATCACAATTTGTTATATAAAACATGAAACATGTTAACTTAACAATAATTCTAAAATTCAGGCTTGTATCCTTTTCCCACAATTTGTATATTCTGTTATACAACAACTAGAAAAATAAATAAAGAAATAATTAACAAAAAAAAATAATCTCATTAATATACGCATTTCAAAAACACAATAAACAATAATAATTTTGTTGTACTGTACAATATTAAATTTTTTGAACTTTCTATTTGTATTATATTTAAATTTTAGGCTAAAGGTGCTTTAGAGACATCTTAACTAAAGGCAAACATTAAAACTATTAATATGAAATCAATTAGGACAAATAATTCTATGTTTAAATTTTCAATACAATACTGAGTTAAATTATTGATAGCTGCGTAACGGCCCTTGTTGAAGTAGGTGAACGCATACGACAGGGTTTAGAGGATGGGTATATAAATTTCTTAGTACTTCTGGACCACTTCAAGGCATTTGATACTGTAGACCATACTACATTAATTAATAAATTAAAACACTTTTTCAGATTTTCTGCAACATCAATTAACCTTATTTCATCATATCTTTCAAATTGAACTCAATCGGTTCTTGTAAACAATGTGTGGTCTGATAAGATGACACTCAAAAGGGGAATGCCTCAGGGTTCCATCTTAGGTCCGCTTTTATTTTCTATATATGCAAATGACTTGCCAAAAATACTTTCAAAGTGTAACATCCATCTTTATGCAGATGACATACAACTTACTTTTAGTATCCCACCTGAACACATTGCCATTGGTATCTCACAGTTAAATCACGAATTAAATCAAATTTATCTCTGGGCTTGTGCAAATGGCCTCTGTTTGAACCCTAAAAAATCTAAATGTATTGTAATCTGCAAAAAACGTATAGGTCCGTTTATTTCCGGGGATATCATTTTAAATGGTGAGAAAATTGAAATCGTTAATAGAGCGAAGATTCTAGGTATAATTTTTAATAACCATTTAACTTGGACAGATCATGTAAATTCACTGGTTGGTCAGTCATATTTTAAATTAAGATCGCTCTGGTCTACACAATACTTTACACCCATCAGAATTAGAATCTTGCTTGCCAAGTCATATTTGGTTCCTTCCTTATTGTATGGGTGTGAATTATTTGCTAACTGCGACTCTGTTAGTCGAAGAAAACTAAATGTTTTATTTCACAACATTATACGGTATGTGTACGGATTGAGAAGAACTGATCATGTTTCCTCTGTTTCTAAAAACCTCTATGGAGTCAGTTTCGTTAGCCTACTCAGAATACGCAATTTAGTATTCTTGCATAAAATAATACATACTAAAACTCCTAAATACATATTTGAAAATTTACTTTTTTTTCAATCGCCACGAAACCGGAATATTATAATTCCTCGACAATTCCTGGCAATTTTATGTACATGCCGCTAGACTTTGGAATAATCTTCCACTATGTCAACAATTAAATGGCAATGCTAATAGTTTCAAAAAATTTGTAGTTAATTCTTTTAAATAAACAATTTTTTCCAGTTAAATCTTTTAAATAAAAATGTGTAGGTTATTATTACTATTATTATTATTTTTTTTTTTACTCTTTAATTATATATATATTTTTTTATTATTAACTTTTAATACGAATTTAATTATTGCAAATGTTTTTTATATTTAACGCATTCTGTTTCTGTACTATAAATATAAGATAAAGTCTTATTGTACAGAAAAAAACCTATTAAATAAATAAATAAATAAATGAATATTTACACACAACACCTGCCGTATTGATAAAAAGAGTAATACGATGAAACCGTAGCTGGTTTCGAAAATGCATTCCACTCAGCTAGTATCGGATGACTAACTTTTCCTTGATATTCTGACATTATCGCATTGAACTTATAGCCTAAAATTTAAAATTTAAATATAATTATAATTTTAATTTAGCAATAACTTTAAGAGCTTGTGACTTATTATTTTTAAATGATAATACCCTCGAATTGCTAGTAAAAAAAAAATTTAAAATTAATGTCTTTCACAAAATAAATTAAAATAATAATAACATAATATTTGTCTTAAAATTTTTATATAACATGTTGTTGTTTTTCGTAAGCTTTGATTTCTAATTTAGACATATTCCTTAAGCTAAGTTTGCATTAAAAAATAATTAACTATTTTAAAAATTAAATATTTTCTGCTAAACTGTAATAAATATTTTTCTTGTTAAATAGAACTGGCACACGCATTATCGGCCATGACTTTTGACTAAAAAAAAAAACAATCAACTAGCAAAAAGGATTAGTGATTAAATTGCGATATGCTGGTAACTATTTTTAATAGAAATTGTTTTACTTTAACCTTCAACTACCCCTAGACACAACATCGTACACATCATCGTTATCATTATTACCGAGAATATGTATTAAAGCCCACCACCATCACCATATAGCCTTCGTCAGAAAAGCAGCAGCAACTCCATCACTTTTACCAGAAGCGTCATTACAATGATTTTTATTTTACTGTGTATAGCAATAGCGTTCAATAATGATGGCAGCCGTAATGGAGGCATTTAACCTCCTGTTACTGACAACGGACACAATAAGCGAATGAGTGAGTGAATAAATGAACGAATGAATTGAACTGATGAAACAATTTGTTATGTTGTTGCTGCTGCTATCTATTTACTCGGCAGCAAAATTTTCATTGTATTGTGTTTGCCTGTGATTCTAATGATAACGTTAATATAATGACTAGATGAACCAGAACCGCACAAGATAATGATTACAGTTTTCCCTTTTTTTTCTTTTTGTTTTTCACTTTTTTTCAGTTTGATTGTGGTTGGTGGCTGTAAGGACTATACAGATGTTGTAAGCGCTTATGTGAGAAAAATGATGATGATGCTGGCAATGATGTTGTTGAAATATTTTTACAGACTTTATTATTTTGCCTTCAAAATTTTCGCTGACACACTCATACACATTAACACTGATGATGGCCCAGCGAATTTCATATTTTCAGTGTAACTTTTTTTATTACGATTTTTTTTTCTAAATTTCATTAAAATAATTGATGATGAGAGCAGATATGCTCATGCTATAATTTGCAGCAATCTCTATAAAAATATTTTTATGTCGCAACATTGATACATAATTAAACTTCAAAAACGTGTTAACAATTATTTAAATTGAATTATGATTTATGGCCAAAATAATGATGATAGAAATATTTTAATAAAATTGAAAATTTAACACATCTACTCATCTACTGTAAAATTATATTGATTAAAGGAAGAAAAATTCAATCGGTTTAAAGTAATTGTGGAATTTTCAAACAAAAACGTTAAATGTAGGAAATAAATGGTGGCATAAGGTACTAAAAAAATTTATATTGTGGAAATATCTTAGGAACTTGTCATAAATATATCCTTTTTTTCAAACAAATAATATTTTTAACCTTTTACAGGTTTTATAACAATGCAATTAAACACATCTAAATATCACATGCTTTAGAAGAAATTTTTAATTTTTTTAGTTTTTTATTTGAAAAATTATTTTCTTATAGTATACAAATTTGCCATATTATTTACGTTACAACTTATAGTCTTGTATAAAGTTTTCACACATTTCTGATAAAAATTATTTTTTTGAATATTTTGCCAGCTACTCATATATCCTTTTTTTTAAACTACAAATTTTGACATAAAATAATTGCATGCCAAACCACCTTGCAGTTATTATTTAAAGTAAGACAAAATAAATTGAAGAAACAGGACCGACATTTTTTAAAAAATTTTCACTTAACAAGTTAGCACTTTTAATAGAGTTCACAAATGTACAAGAACATTTTTCATTTTCCTTATAATGTCTAACCCGTCCATATATCCTTTTTTTGTAAAATAAAATTTTTTTTAGTTTAATTCCTTATTAAAGAGAAGCTGAAATATATATTTTCAAATAATGGTCAGTGAAAATAAAATTTAAATAATTTTACGCTTCTTGAAAACAGTTATATACAAACAAAAATCCTGTATCGTAATTAATAAATCTATATAAAAATTTTATATATGTATGTCAATAATAATTACAGCTATTTATAGTTTAAAAATTGGTCATAGCTCATTTCATTATAGTATTATTTACGTTTATTTGTTACGTTTTTTACCTATTTAAAACAAGTAAAATAGTTAAAAATAATATAGTATATACGATAATAAGGTTTTCAAAATTTTATTGTATTTAAAAAAATAAACACAATTTGGTAAGATTTTTTTACACTACAATTTATAGCATTAAATGATGGTGTTTTATGCATAAGAAATCATTTTAATTTGTTTCTTAATTTTGAGCTGGCCATATATCCTTTTTTGGTAAAACATGATTTTTTCCAAAAAAAAAAAAAAAAATATGGTATAAATTTGCTGCTGTTATTACATCTTATATTTTTTACGTTTTAATTAAAAAATCAAGAATTTCAATTATTTATAGCAAAAAATTTAAAATTACAAAAAAATAAAATCCTTTTTATAATTCAAGTCGTGTTTATAAATGAGCCTTAAAAATTAAAAATATAATTATATTTCCTTCGTCGCTTGAAAAGCCGTTGACATATCCTTTTTTTTAAACTACATAAAATATTATATTTTGATGTAGGATTAAAACAATTCAATAAGTATTACAAATTTTTACTGTTTTTTTTATAAATATGTCAACGTACTTGTAAGAAAAAGTTTTTAAAAAATAATTTATTATGTGTTAAATTTTTTTACTTTAATCCAATTTTATAACTATCTTGTCTAAAATATGGATATTTTCTAAAAAAGGCTTAACTAGTAGGACCATAGAAAACAGTTGAAAAGGGTTACTAAATTAATAACAATTTTAAAGAGTGCTTCAATTTTATTACATCTTTTTTCAGATAATTTTTAATATTAAAACTTTTTCATTTTAAAACAAAGAAAAACTCTGATCTAGCTGGTTTTTCCTTTCATCTGACGCCCTAAAATTTAAAACTCTTAAATGTACATTTTCATTTTAAAATTCCGGCTGATAGAACGTGTTGAAAAAAATAAGCAAATTAGTTTAATAAAAACTCAAATTCAAACCCCTTTTAGTAAAAAAAAAGCAGACCAGTTGTTAGCCTTTGAACATTTATTAGTATTTTTTTTTAAGCAAATTTACAGTTCACTGAACACAACGCATGAAAAAATCTCATACAACAGAAAAAAAGAAACTTAACATCATCAAAGAAAAATTCTTTGTTTAACACATTTTTTCTCAAACTCAAAAAAAATCTGTACAAAAAACTGCGTGACCAAAAAAAAATCATGTTTGTTTTAGAAATCACACTCTCCATATAAAAGAAGTATTTGCTTAGTTGGCCTTGCTCAGCTACCCTTCTGCGGATAAAGAAAACAAACCTTAAGTCTTTATTTTTAATTGATGTTTGTTTTTATTTTTTTTTATGATGCCTTCATTTAGGCTGTTGGTGTGAACAAATTAATGAAAAGGCCGGAAAAGAAATTTAAGTCAAAGGCAATATAAAAAAACACAGCATTGACGCTTAAAATTTTTTATTATTTTCTTTAAAATTTGTTCAAACATCAACCGGGTTTTTTACGCAAAGCGTGTTTCTTTTTTTTATTGCAAGTGTTTGTTTAGTCTATTGTTTTGCTTGTTGTTTTGACTTATTTGAAAATCTATTACAGACATTTTTATTTAGATAAGGGTTTTGCGTTTTCGTTTCAAATATTGTTGTTTTAATTCATTATTTGTTGTTGTAATTTTTATTATTTTGACTTTTACATTTTGTTTAACATTTACGGTCTGTTTATGTTTTTCTTTTGTGAACTTTTTTTAAGGTCTTTAAATGTTGATTTTTCTCATAAAATTATATGCTACGCTGCAAGGAGAAGCAGGCATATTAAGTAGCTTAGACAGTTCGGAGAAAGGACAAACAAACTGAATTCTATAGTATAGTATAGTGAATGGCCAATAGTCTAAGTGGCTAATAGTGAAATACGCATCAAGATATATAATAAAGTTTGCCAGAAATATTTTTATAAAAATTTTTGAAGGATATGAAAGGATACTTTTTTCAGAAATTGTTTTTGTCGGACAAATTAAAGAAATATTTTTTTCTTCATGATATGCTTTATTTTCTTGTTAATACAATGTATTCGATATTTAAATTTTTTTGTCCTGCACAAGTTAGAAGTCCTATTACAACGACAAAAGGGAAAAATAAAATTGTTAGAATTATTTGATCTGTGGGACAATAGTTTTTTTTTTTGTGATTTCTATATTTTGTTTACTCTTTCTTAGGTCTTTGGATTTTTCCTACCAAAAGGGTTCGGATTTCAGATTTTTTGCCTTTTCTTGCTGTTAAGTGCCTTGAAAAGACTCATATCAAAGTCGAGACCCCTAACACATATTAATTTTTTTATTTATTTATTAAAGTCAATGGATACGAGATCCTTACAGACTTTTAAATTTTATTATTAAAAAATAAAATTATTATAAAGGGTTTGCCATCTAACATTTTATTTTTCAACTAGTGCTTATCCTTCCGCTGAACGAATATGGTTGTGTATACGCTTGGACAACGCTAGAAAATATTGCGCCATTACTTGGCCGATTTTGCCAAAAAAAAAAATCATCAAAATTGTCGCATTTGGGGCACAGAAAATCCGCACGCATACATTGAAAAGCCGATACAAAACGAGTCACTGTTTAGTGCGGATTTTGGTCCAGAGGCATAATTAGGCCATTTTTCTTCGAAAATGAGCAAGGAGTGGCCGTAGTTAATGGCGATTGTTATCGAGCCATGTTGAACGAATTTTTGTTTACAAAAATTGAAGAGGAGAATATTGCATTCAACATTTGGATTCAACAGGACGGCGCTACGTGCCACACAGCCGAAGCTACACTCGATGTTTTGCGCCCTGTTTAAAAAAAAAAGTTATTTGGCGGACTTTTTAGATTTTACAATATTAATGTTTAAATAAAAATCAATGTTTTAATAAAGTTTATTTAATTCAAAACCACTTTTTAAAAATTAACTAGAGCTGGCATAACATGTTTGAAAAGTTTAACAGATGGTGAATAAAAATAATGAGAAGAAGAGATGGTACATTAAAAGAGATACTTTCAATCAAATTGAGAACAAATGTTACATTTAGCATCGTCCTTAGACTTTTTATCGTTGACAACTTTATAACTGCAAATCTACTATTACAAGGTACTAGGTTTAACGGATTCCACTGTGGGTCTTGAAGACAAAACAAGAGAAATTGTTTTAACACAGACTCAATGCCTTTGTTGTAAACATTGTACGTTGAATCCTAAATTAATAAACCATATTCTAGAAAAGGCCTGACCAGGGAAGTATACAACTGTAAACTCCTTCAACCAGCGCTTTTTTTAATCCAAGTCCTGTACGTGCTTTGCGAACAGTAACAAATAAATGCTGAATAAAATTGAGCTTTGAATCTAACAAAATTTTAAGGCCGGAGATGGTTTTCAGTCTGTCTAGAGTATGATCGTTTAAGTGATACTTCACACTAATATGACATCCACAACAAAAAACAGAAGAAAAGTGCATTAACATTTTTCAGGTTGCATTTTCATTTGCATTTGTTTAAGATTCTACTAACAACTAAAACAGCTGACAATATGCTCAGCGTTATAATTATAACTAAGGAATATTTTGACGTCGTCAACATACATTAGACCATACGAGAATTAAATCGTATTTGGTAAATCATCCTGGCGGGATACCAAAAACAACAGCAATTGGTTTAGAAGTAATATTTTTAAAACAAATTTTTTGCCTTCTATTCGTCAAGTACGACTAAATCCACTAAAGACAGTTTTTGGTATCTCTATCAGATTAAGTTTTTTCATTAGAAGTATATGATGGATTTTAGCTTTACTAAAGTCAGTGTAAATTGCATCAGCTTGATCCTGTTCAACAAAACCACGATTCACTAGCATAGTAAAGTGCAGCAGACTACTAACAACCCAACAAGCCTTTCGACAACCATGTTATACAGGAGTCAATATAGAATACAATTGATGAGAAATAACTATTATTGTTAACACCATGTGCCTTAATGGGAATTGTGTTTAAAGGTATAGCTATCACAGTACTCCCATGCTCTGTCATCATTTGTCTCATAAAGTATTTTATTTGTTCTTGTTTTCTTTAAGCTAAATTTCAACATTTTTTTAGTTTAGTTTAATTACCACTTTCTTTAGACTATGTTGCACTTTATTTTTAATTAAATATAAATTTTCAAGTGTGTTTTAGATTCTGCTTACTCTAATAACTTTAGAATTTTCTTTACAACAAATTACTTACGCTGTTTTTTTGAAAAATTTTTATGATTTTTTTGTAGCTTTCATTATTTCATTTAGCCTGTTTATTTTCTTTTTATTTCAACTTTCCGTTTTTATTACACTCATAACGACTGCCTGTTGCCAACATTCATTACGCCGTTGTAACGTTTTGTAAAGTTGATGCTTAAAAAAAAATAATTTAAATGTACACCTGCATATGACAAAGAAGGTCTGTTTATGACAGCTGATACTTAGTCAGTGCTTTAATTTAGAGTTTTATTATTTTTTTTCTTTTTTCCTTTAAGGTTTGGGTTTTGTTTATTAGGGACCTTTTTATATTCCTCAAATTTTGATCTTTTAATGAAGTTTTTTAATTTTTTTTCATTTAACTTCTTACCACTCGTTCTTAACATAATAATTTATTTATTCAATATCATTATCCATCTATAACTAAATGTGGGTATTTTGGAAAAAAATCTCCCGCACCTTCTTTTTTTAGTTACAAGACCTTTTAATTTAAAATTATTTTTTTTTATTTCTTAACATTTTCTTTTTGTAATTTCCTTAACTTAAATGTTCAATGAACACGTAATGCAAAGGTAGAGGGAAAAGTGAAAAAAATGGACAGAAAAGGAAATTCCTAAATTTCTGACAAATGGAAAAAAAACATCAGCATTACCCTGCTGGATGACCAAGTCAACACTTTTGTCAAATATTTTGGTGACTTTTTGGTGATGTTATCAACTTAACGCCTAACTTTTTACATTTTAAAAGAAAACACAGAACCAATGTAAAAAGTGGACAGTAAAAATGCTTTACATGAAATTTTGTAGTTCTCTTTTGCATTTAAAAATATTATTTGAATTTAATTAGGAAAAGAGTACCAGCAGTGTAGATCAGAATTACTTAATTAAACTAGTGAATACCTGGTTCCAATATGGCTATGTGATCTTATAAGAGCAACATCACGAGTGTGTTTTCAATAAAAAGAACATTTCAAACGTCTATAGCAAAGATCATTGTATGGGGTATAATTGGTCAGTAGTATGAGTGAAATACAAAAAGACATAATTTTTTAATACCAACTTGGAAAATGCTAAACCCTTTCAGGGGTTGAAGAGGGAACTTAAAGTTGGGGAATAAAAGAACACTTAGAACAGTGTCAGAATAGTGCTGGCATTAAAGTGATAAACGTACTGCGGGGTGACCCTTATCCTGAAAAATAAAAGCAGATTCTAAAACTGAGTGGACAAACACTTGAAAGATTAACTAGTACGAGTGTAGTAATAAGTCACCGGCTGATGAGAACTCATCTAGCACACAAAAGACTTTCGGATGAGATGCCATATAGAGCATGCGAACAAGAGGATGATACTTTGGAATATTATATCTGTACGAATATTCTGACACTATGCTGAATTTGGAATACCTAAGAAATTCGGATTAGAAATCCCTAAGTAACTTTGATAAAACTGGATTCTTAAACTAATCAAAATATGGTCATTTTCAATCCTTTAGAGCGCACAACATGCCATTTGGACATGCATGTATACCTCTTATAGGTTTGAGCTTTAAATTCCCATTGTTTTCAACATAACCTAACTTTATACTAGTGTAAAAGTACCGACATTTCCTGCGGGGTATTAAGAGTCAATCTAACTAGAGCGCATAAGAGATGAAAGTAAATGGCATACAAATGATGAGAAAGGCAGGACATTTGTTTGATTTTAAAACTTACAACGTGTAAAGTGTAATGCATAGAACTCTACTTGCATACCAAGGCAATCACATAGTTTAACTTTATATGTGTATTGAAGTTGAGGGGTTCGTCTCTGCTTTTTTTATTAGTCTCTTCTATTTTTCCATTCCTTTTATTTTCAACATTTTTAAAAATAGTATAACGGAAACGAATGTACATTTCTTTAACATCTCAGACTTACACTCCCCTTCGATAGCCTTCCTTCAATGTATGCGGTGCAAAGATAGCTTTGACGAGGCAATAAGAATAAGTGCATGTAGTTAGTAGATTGACAGTTAAATGTTTAAAGATAATTTCTCGAATTGCAACAATTGTTTTAATTTATAAGGATTTGTTAAGAGAGCGAACTTGGAATTTTTTACGTTTGCAATACCACTTTAACAATCAATGTTAAATAAATTAGTTTGTTACGTTTGCTTTTAAAATGGAATAATTGTTAAGGCAATGTGCAGTAAGTGTGTCATTGAAAAATGTTTTTTTTTAGTTCAAAGTAAATGGCTTGGAAAACAAAATTAAATTGTTATTCTCTATCTAACTATATACATATATATGACTGACTGACTAGTTCATCATTGCACAGTCTAAACGCATAAAACTAGACATGAAATTTGGACAGTGGGTTCTTCTTCTGATGTATAGGTTCACTGTACTCAATTTCTTTAATCGGAAACTTTAAGGTGGTAAAAAAAGGATAAAATTGGTAACCTTATTTATGTTAAGATAAAAATGAAACTCCTTAGGGAAAAACGGGTACTTTTTTGTTAATCTATTTAACTTCCAAATACACAAACATTAGAAAAATAATTTAAATTGAATAAGGTAGCCCGCGAAAAAAAAACAAAAGATTTTTTGCACTTTTTTATAAGAGGTAAAAATTGTCATACAATACATACAATTCCTAATTACTGGACGAATTCGTATAAAATTTTTAATATAAATTTTACATACAAGATTTTGTAATTTAGTGAAATCTTAAAAATACATCCATAACAGGGAAGAAAGGGATAAACTCGGAAAGCAGTTTAAAACTTTTTGGAACGTATTTTTCATTATGCAAAAGGGAGACGATTTATTTACTTTAAATCATGTCAATTAAAATATTTCATTGTTATACCATGTTCACACATGCACCTTAATTGTCAATTTATAATATTCTCGCAATTAAAGGCCTTTATTGAGCTCAATTTACCATACTAAAAATCACTTATAAATTGCTTAATTGTTTCACTTATTGTCCAAAACTCGAAATACAACTCTTGAGAAGTATGTTCAGTGAGAAGAAAATTCTATAGGTGGCATTTCTAATGTCAAAGAAATAAATATACAAAAAAATAAAAATATGGAAAATTGTTGATGGAAATTTAAATATAATGCTTAAATAAATTCAAATACATACATATACGTATGTATGTAAATATAATTGTAAATATATTTTATGAACAGGAAAAAACTGAAGAGAAGGCATTATTTGATTTGGGATAAATACATCGTTTTTTTACAGCTATCAAATGCTAATGGAGTAAGCTAAATTGTGTATGTGTGAACACCTTTTTTAATTGCTCAATCAACAGTAAATTGAAACAATTAAAAATATCCGTCTGAAAAGCATATTAAATAAATACATTTTAAACTTAAAATTTGTACATTAATATGGAAAACCCGAACAGGTAATTTTTATTTTTGTATAGTTATTTTTGTATTTTTTACGTTTAAGAATCTTGATATCTAAAATTACGTACTATTGATCCAAGTTGAGATTAAAAATAATGTAAGTGACCCAAATAGTACCTTTATGCAGTTTTATATTGCTGTTTTTATTTTAAATTTTTTGTATGAGTGACTATTGAAATTAAGGCGACCGAAAGGTTACTTTTTCGCTGTTAACTATACTTTTCGTATTTTCTACGTCTATTAATCCAGGATCTAAGTTACGGCATAAAAAATTTTAAAATTCTTATTAAAATCTCTATACCAAAAGCACAGTGAGAAAAATTTACATCATTATCGAATGCTGTAATTTGCCCTCAGATTTTTTAAATTACGGACTATGATACAAGTTGAGATTGAAAATATATTGGGCGACACAAAATTTTTATGGGACTTTTTGTATTTTCTACATTAATGGATCTAAATTTTCTAAATAGGGACTATTGATTCCAGTTTATATTATGATCGACCCATCGCGTTTTTATGGTACTTTTGGTATTTTCTCATTTATGTAGCTAGAGTTTTGAAAAAAGGGATTAATAATTAAAGTTTAGAATGAAAATTAGATATTCAATACAAAAGGTACTTTTTCACATTTTTATGGGACTTTCTTTATTGCTTATGTTTTTGAGAATACAAAGAATTCCGAAATTAGTTACTATTAATATAAGCTGTGTTGGGAAGTTTTAAAGAACGAAAACCAGTTAATTTTCTAATTTTTTTGGTACAATAAAATTTGCATTATCTAAGTTTATGATTCAACATAATGGAAACAAAGCCGCTCAGGCAGAAACAAGTAAATAATTCAACTCTATTTACTCACTTTTCGATATTCTAAATAAAAGTTATTAAACAAACAAGTTTTTAAAAATTTAATAAAAAATTATTTAGCAATTAGAAATAAACTTGAGTATTGAATAAATAGTAAGAACTGCGATAGCGAATTATGGAATATATTTTAATTCTTACTACTATTTTTTTATCAATTTTAAATATTTTCTAAAATATTATAAAAACTGATCTACCTTATCTGAGTTTAGCATCTTCATGGGGAAAAATAATTTTTAAAACAATGCATTTAGACTGATATTTAAATTTTAATTCAGGCTTGAGTTCATATTAACATTATTACAACTTGCCGTTAGTTTAAGTTTGGATTTTTCGTGCCCGATAAATAGTTTTGAATTATTAAATTTTAATGTGAATCATTTTTATTTTGGCTTAAGTTCATTTATTCTTTTATTTAATTTTATAATTCAAATTAAATAAAATTGTAACCATTTTTAGGAATATTCTAATATAAAAGAATAAAAAAGTGTCATTTAATAGGTGAAGTAAAAATTAAAAAAAAATTTTTAAACTTAATACTAAGATTCACTAATTCAAATTTCATTGAATTGTAACATAAATAGGAATTTTCATTTACATGGTAGTATACCGATAAAGAGTGCTGATGATGAAATCAAAGCTGATTTCGCAAATGCATTCCACTCGGCTAGGTTAGATCCGGCAGCCGCCCGAAGGCATAGCTCACTTGGGTCCTCCGAGGGTCCCGTTGTGATAAAACTCGGCTAATATCGGAAATAATTTTAGAAAGAATATTCCTAAAAATGGTTACAATTTAATTTAATTTGAATTATAAAATTAAATTAAAGAATAAATGAACTTAAGCTAAAATAGAAATGATTCACATTAAAATTTAATATATAGTAAAAGTTCGAATAAAAATATAAATATATAGTTTTGCATTATTACAACTTTCATTTTTTATTAGTATTACTATTAATATTAAAGCGATTTATCGGTAAAAAAAATATCCTGCCTTAAACTAACGGCAAGATGTAATAATGGCCCTTGTTGCGACAAGGAATTTTTTTTTTAATTGTGATCAATGATATAGTGAATATAAATTTAAATTAAAATATTAGTTTAAAACGAAAAGTTCGATAGAAAAAAATGCAATACATTAGTTTATTATAAAAATAAATTTCCAAATATTTAAATCAACGTTAACAGACAAACACATGTTCACTTATCTGTATAGAAACATATACTAATGTGCTTTGAAACTTTTTAATGCATACATTTCAATAAACAGCTATTTAAAACTTTTTAATGCAACCAATAAAATCTGACACATACTCAGTCACACAGACACGCTGTCAATACAAGACAGATGGATTTAAAAGTAAAGACAATCAAACGTAGACAGACATACCGACCAATTGACAGACAGCCTGAGAAAACAACAGAGACATTGATGAGCAGCCAGACAGGTTAACACATGTTCAAACTTGCGCACACTTATGTAGAATATGCTGTTTTGTTGTAAATTAAATTTTTTAAGAAAGATCATGTGGCATTTGAATTTTCCCCCAGTTTTCAAATGTAAATATGTGTGAAATAGACGTACACACACACACAACTCAGTTGTGTAATATTTATTTCCTATAACTCCATAATGAGATGCGAAACAAAATCGAAAAATATGTCGAACTTTTTTCGCATTTTCTTGATTTCAATATTTTTTTATGGAGAAAATTCTTTCTTTTTCCAGCGGCAATATTACAAAGTTTTATGTAAAAACAAAATGTTAAAAAAAAGTTTTTTGTTTTATGCCAAAATATTATTGATAAATTTGCGAGAAAATTTTTTGTTTTTCTTTTAGAAGTTTTTTATGATGGGTAATAAAACAAAACATTAAAAAATGATTTTGGAAAAAATATTGTTTTTAAATAGTTGAAGCTGAAAAAAATAGAACTATACTGTGGGCTAGAAAGTATAAATTATACTGGAGGTTAGACCAAACCTTAGACTGTAGACTTTATTATTGAACTGCACTAGAAAAAGAAAATATCATATTATAGAATACACTAAAAGCAAGAATATAGGCCAAACTAAAATCTAAGACTAAGGACTTTCTACTAACTAGATTATATATTGGTAGATTGTGAACTTACTATTGACTAGAATAAAGGGTAGACTCTTGACCAACTTTTGACTAGACTATATACTTGACCGTAGTTTAGACTAGTCTATACACTCGTCTATATACTAGACTATATACTAGACTATACACTAGAATATAGACTAGACTAAAGGTTTGACTATAAACTAGATTAAAAACTATATAATAGACTAGACTATAGCTTTATGATGAAAGCAAATCATGTCGTTAAGAATAACAAATACTAGTTTATCTTGTGAATTTAATAAGAAATCATTTTTCCATGTGGAAACTGATCAAATGTACTACTGCTAAGCATAAAGACAAAAGCTTGAGAAATACGAAAAAGGTAAAAACTCTAAGTAGTTATGTTTTTAATAGGAGAGGTTTGTAACTGATTATGACCCATAGGCTAGGTTATTGTTATTGTAATAAATAAATTGAAATTGAAATTGAAAATCTCTCAAGTGAAAAACTGGCCATGGTTCCAAGGAATGCTTCGAAAAACAATTTAGCAAAGTAGGTAGGAAAACTCACCTAAGGGTTAATAGACATTTAGGTATTTCCCCTTAGAAGATAATGGCTGAAAAGAAAATACGACAATAAACTGTAACCTCAATTATTGTCTAAGTTGCCATGAAGTTTATAGAAATTATTTTTAAAGTATAGAACGGAATAGCTCTCCAAGTTATCCGGTCTGCAAAGACGATTAAAAAACAGAACTCATTGTATTATTTTGCCTGCATTTTGACAGGCACTGACACCATATCGAGATAAGGGTAGGCGAAAGCCCACACGTGGATATAATTTTTAAATCTAAAAAGATTGACGTAGTTAACAAATTCATTAAAACATTCATTGTTTTTAACTCTACGCGAAGACACATCCCTATAGTAATTCATACAGAAAAGCAGCGTAATAAATGAACGTAGCGAAAAAGATAGGCCAAAAAGGGCTTACCGCTCCAGCAAAGCAATGCCGATAGGCAGTTCTGTAACGAAGAGGGACGCTTAGGATGGTATTTTTTAGTATCTCAAAAAAAAGCATGCTCTACAGTACGGGCTGTAAAAACAAATAGAAATATTGAAGTTTCCAAACCTTCTGCACACAAAAACGGCCTTCTATAGACTAGACTATAGACTGGACGTGAGACTAATATGACTATAGGCTAGACTTCAGACTAAACTATACATTCGACTATGGACTGCACATAGACTAGAACAATGACTAAGACTATATTATAGAGAAAATAATATACTAATGATACTAACGGGTGTTGTTTAAGGCCTCCATTTACAGGTTTTAAGGTTTTATTAATTTTTAAGATTTGACAACTCTTTTATAATTTGTTGCTTGTTTGGCTTACCATTTTATTTTAAATAGACTAATAAGGCTTGTCAATTGTGTAATTGTGTTTTAAAAATCATGCTTAAGTTTGACAAGTAGGAAATTGATAAAAACTACTCAGTGGATTGAGCTAAGTCTCTAAAAGTTTTAGCATTCCCAAAAAAAACCATCATTCTTTTGCAGAAAGTTACCATAAACGGCTTTTATAAACCCATTATAACGTATTGCTTAGGACATTACCTTAATGTTTATTTAAACAAGGTTTTGGCACATCATGGCGTACAGGCTATACAGAACAGCATACAATCCAACTACTTAAGGCAGCATTTTTTAAACTTGTTTTTTTTTAATTATCTAGTATATGTGTCACCAAGGCAGCGCTTTTTAATAATTTTCTTGTATATGTGCCTCCATGTTCAATTAAACGTCTTTAAATTGATTGCTTTTAGATTATGTAAAACTCTTGGATTATGTAAAAGATTTGTTTTGGGTGAATAACCCAGCAACATAAGACAACCTGGAAACATCGTTGTGCAGACCCTTGCTAAGATACGACTCAAGATAGATTCAAAAGTTGGTCGAAAATTCGACTTCAAAAGTGTTTTACATCCGGGTCAGCAGCGGTGTCTACATGACCGAAGGCATTCAAAAAAAACCCTATAAATTAAAAAAATCAGTTACAATTTTGCAGTGACTTATACTAAGCAACCTCGTTATTAAACTTTGCCCTACTGTCTTCCCAATTTTAGACACAAAATTATATACTTTGATACACTTTATGCACCCTTCTCCCCTCATAAAATACAAATTTCTCTTTTAACTTTTCATAAGTATAAGGTAAACATTATGATTTTGCACATTATTGAAAAATCATGCAAAGAAAAGTTGCTGTTTTATTTCCATTTAAAAGCTAAAGTTATTTTTAAACAAACGAAACAGAACTTATGCAGAAAAGTTTTATGCCGGAAATCTAAAATAAGAAAATAAACTTCAAACATTTTGTGTTTGTTTTAAATGCTCGTATTGTCAAATTGCCATTGTCACTTTGCCAAAAATTTCCATAAATCTGAACAGAAATATAGTAAAATAAATCTATTTTCTAAAATGTTTAACAAATATTTTCCCTTCTTGCCTTAATTTTAACAGTGTGTTTGTATGATTGTCACTATTTATGTTCTTTTAGATTTTTCTAAATTCTGCTAGTGTTGAAGATGTGACATAAGCAGTTGCTTGTAAGAAAATTAAGGACGTGCCAAAATGACAAATTATTGTGAACAACTGAATAAACGCTAATTTCTTGGGAAAATAGAATATTACAAAGAAAAGAAAAAACGTTTCTTTGTTCTTGCATGTAATTTAATGTCTTTGTTCGGTGGACTGCCAGTAAGTGTGACATGTGTGTTCACAACATTCAAATGCCAAAAAGTTAAAAGGTTTTAAAGGGGTTTTTATTTTGCCTTAAGCTGCCTCTTGTTTGTCTTCATTGAACTTACCTTTGTCCATCAACCGCAAATTGTTCATTTTGTAGATACAATTTGATGTATGGCTGTCTCGTATGTAATTTATAACGGCAATTTAAGGCTCTTGGATATAGACCCGGATATGCTGGTGACTGTACATAACATGTTTGCAGGCGACAATCGCGATATTCACGTTCACAATATGAACTACAAATAAAAGAAAAAGAGAAATGAATAAGTAGCACAGGATATTGCAAAATGTTAAAGATAAAACCTACAAAAAAACCATCAATATATTGGCCAGTAAAGGCAAAAAGATTTAAATTGTAACAGAACAGTAGACTTAATTTTCTTAGTACTTAAAACATTTAAAAGTAAATTCCAGATATTTACAACATATGAAAAATATACTTCCTTGTATAAACAAATTATAATCTAATCGAAATTTTCCTTTTTAAAAATTGTTTTTAACTTTGACTAAAAATGATTTAATTATTTTATTTAATAATGTAATAATCTATATACAATTGGTTGTTGAATGGAAAATACATCAGGAACTCGCTTTTATTTCCTCATTTGCCTTCACATAGACTAACACGTTGTCGGTAACATTCCGTTAATGTCGTTATTGTTTTCCTTTTATTTTTTAATTTTTTTTTTTTTTTGTCAACAAAACTTGTCACTGAGTACCGCACTCAAAAACGAAGCTTTATTCGCCGCCGTAATAAATATTTCCCTTTCAACTGTCTAAACTCTGACAAGCTAATGCTGGACATTCGCATATTACATGGGCTAGAGTCTTAGGAACATTCTACAAATATCACTATCTTTTATAGGTGCAGATCCTTGCTATGTAATGTGGGATGTACAACATTTGTCATTTGTATTGTTAGTTTATAATTTGAAACTTATTTGAATTTGGGAATTGTTGACCTTATGTAAACAATAAACTTAAACCTTGTATTTTTATAAATATTTTATCCTTTAATTCCCAGTGGAACATAGGGCCGCAACAAATGCTCTCCATTGTATTCTATCTGTAGACATCGTTTTCATTTCACTCCAAGACACACCACGCTCGTTCAACTCGTTCTCAATTTGGCGTCTCCAAGTATTCGCAGGTCTGCCAGATCTTCTGGACCCTTGGGGGTTATACGGACTGTCGAGTTGAATCATCCGCTGGCTTTCTCATTGTGTGCCCTAGCCAGCTAAATTTACGCAATCGGATATTCATGTTTAAAGGGACCTGATTGGTTAAGTTCCACAAGTCCTGATTTGATATTGTGACAGGCCAGAATATCCTGTGTATACGCCTGAGGCAGCGGTTTACAAAAGCTTGCTTACAACTCATTTCCCGAATCGAAATATTCCAGGTTTCACAGCCATACAGAAGCACAGATTTCACGTTGCTATTAAAAACTTTAAGTTTGGTTTGAGTTGAGATATTTTGCGATCTCCAGAATTTATTAAGCGTTCCAAATGCTTTTTTCGCCTTACATACCAATTTTTAATACCAATTAAATAAAATATTTTTAAAATAAATATTTAATAATTGTTTTTTTATCTTATCTGCAAAATGTATAATTTTGTTAAGAATAGTAATCTCTTCTATCTATCACTTCTTTATACTAAAATATGTATTACTTTCTTTGTTCAAGTTCAATTTGCTATTAATTTATTTTCTTATATTGAGGGCCATTATTACAACTTGCCGTTAGTTAAAGGCAGGACTTTGTCGGACCGATAAATGGCTTCGCGTTATAAAGCCTTCATTTATTATTTCTCTATCCACTAAATATTATTATTATTAATAATTATATCATTACAAAATGGAAGGTGTAATAATACAAAGCTGTTTATATCAATTTGAAACGTAAGTATTTTTACAACAGAAGTGATATTTCTTTTACAAACATATTCCAAAGGTGAGCGATAAAGTAGGCGTGTCAAAGTCTCAATAAAAAATGCTTTATTCTTCCAAAATTTTTGTCCATAGAAAAAGGAAATGAATTTAAGGTGAAGCGTTATATGAAAGTTGGGCACTAAAGAGGGCGTATCACCTCCATTTGTTTGCATTGTAATAAAATTGGCCAGGAAGCTAGACATACGAGATTTCATCCTCACACATCCAATTCTGTCGCTTGTATGAGCTTTTAAATTTCAATAACAGTAGATTATGTGAGAAGTGGACGCTAAAGTAGATTATGTGAGAAGTGGAAAGTAAAGTATGGAATGGAAATATATAGTGGTACGTCACAGCTGAATATGGGCAGATTAGAGCATTGTTTTAACAGGTTAGTAAGGTATATATATGGTCTTAAATACAGAACTCGTATGTCGTCTTATGTGGTATTGATGCTAGGATGTAGCTTTCAAGATTTTGTAAATATGAGAATTTTGCAACTACTATATAAGATAATAAAGACTGATTGTCCGCCGTATTTAAGAAGTAGATTTCAATTTGGAAACTCATCCAGGACTCATGCTTTATTATCTCCGCGTTATCATTCGTTAATTATGAAAAGATCATTTAATGCCAAATCAATTAATCTATGGAATGGTTTAATTCCATATTCTCAGCGTAAATTCTCACATTCTTTAAAACATTTTAAAAATATAATTCTTCAAAAAAATTTTCCTTTTTTTTTTGGTATGATTGCTGTCAATTATACTGTATTCAAATTGTTTGTGTTTAATTATTTTTACTCCTAATATTTGTGCAATAGGGGGAATTTAAGAGGAAATAAAGGAAAAAGAAAAAAATAGAAATTCATATTGTTTTTTCTTTTCTTATTAGATTAAATAAAGTTTTGTCCTTTTCTTCTTCTTTTAAAATAAATATATTATTATTAAGAAATGTTGCCATATATATTTTTGTTATACTGGTTTATTGGCCTTAATGGCTTAAAAAAACTGTGAATTGAATAAATAAATAAATAAAGTTGGCGTGTCAAAGTAATTTCTGCTAAATAATTCAGCTTAGCTTAGAGAAATAAGCTATTCGCTTATTTCTCCAAGATCTTTGTCTATAGAGAATGAGAGAAAAATTTTTAAAATATTTATATTACTTAAACTCTTTACATACAAAATTTCAGAATTCTAAATCTAATTCTGTTAGTTTTCTAATGTTTTACATTCTATTAGTAGTAGATTAAGAAATGTGCGAGAAGTGGGCATTAAAGTAGGCGTGTCAAAATAATGTCTGATCGTCATTTGTTATTAGATATTAAACCACATAATGATGCCCATTATTCTTCCAAATATAGCTCTTTACGGCCTACACAATTGTGTAGGTTAATTTAAGGTATTTTGATGAGAAGTTTTTATTTATTCTCTTGTTTTTTTTAAACTTATTTAAATGGCACAGTTTAGATCCTATTTCTAAGGATATGAACATTGCAGAGATATAAAAATGCATTTTTATGATCTTTAAGACTAAATTATCACACACTGAAAATTTTATTTAAATCTTCCAATTTTGAAATTGCTAAGGCCGAAAAGGGATAGGATATGAGCTTTAAAGTATGCCTTCCACCCTTATTTAACCTTAATATCAATATTAATTAATATTATTAATATAACCTTAAAACTTTTTAAAATAGTTTATCATATTTTTTCGGTTATATGATGTTTTAAATAAGCAAAAAAAGACACTTAGCGGGGTATAACAAAACATCTGTCAAACAAGCCCTTAATAAACCTAAGATATCTTTTATCAATACGGCGGTTTACCTATAAATAACCCTGCGAAATTTTATTGCTCTACATTAGCGGTCAGCAACTATTTTCATTTGGAGACCGTTTTTTAAAAATTCTTGACCGTCGCGTTTCAGAAGGAAATAAACTGAACTATTTAAATAATATTTTTAGATACTGTATCAATGGACAAATAAAACGAATGGGTTTCAATGCATTGTTTTATTAAATAATAAATAAATTCTTTGAACAAAAAGATGAAAGTACTAAATGTTTTTTCAACACTAATGAGAAAAATTACATTTTTGTCTTGACGGATAGTCTAAAGTTTACTGCAAAGCATGTGCATGCTATTCTCATTAAATCTTGGAGATGTTTATCGGCAAGACTGTTCCGGAATTAATTTTTAATGAAGTTAGGAAAAAAATGAATTAAAAAATGCTGTTTTACAAACATAAATTTACCCAAACAAAGTAAGAAGTTTCAAGGCTAATTCTCTTAATTCTGGAAATTTATAGCACAAACAAATTTTATCCAAAACTCTTGACAAGAAACTTTCGGCTTTTGGCGTTTTAAAATTGTATTTTCTTGGAAATCAATCATTTCCATCTGGAGTAAAGCTTTAATTTACTCTCGAAAATATTTACAGCTTCATTACATCATTCATCCCCAGGATTCAGAGAGTAAATGTTATTTAGAATATCTTTACATCTGCGAATATGTTTTTAAATTCCGAATTTAGATCCTTAATGAAAGTCTTGTATTGGCTGACGTCAAGCTTGATGTCATTGCAGATTTTTTTAAATTAGGAAAGTGCAGGCGTTCATTACACAGGCCAACCCTTAATTTGCTTCTTTGAATTTATCAACTGATTCTAGATAATTTGGGTGCGCTGAATTCAAGTCTGTAATCAGTTTGTCTCTATTAGCTCTTGTTTTCATGATTTAGCTTTTTTTTAAGTATATAAAGAGTAAAACTTTTCCATAGGAATTTAAAACAAAAACAAAAAAGTAAAACTGTTTCATACAGATTTATTAAAATAAAAAAAATTCTCACAAAGCATTAAAAACATAATTAAATATAATTCTAGTTTTGGAATGGGAACAAGTTCGAAATGGGAAATTGGACGGCGCGCTGACGGTAAATCAGGATACTGAGATTTATTTCGATTTCTCCTATTAATACCAGTGATACTCACTAAACAGAAGTAACAGTCGTCCAAATGATTTCTGGGCTCTCTCCAAACCATCGGCACACCAAACTTAAGCCTATTTCGTTTTCCTTGAGTTCACTGTGGCAAATTAACACAGCAAGTATTGCACACAATGTGTGGAGCCCAGCTTGTATCTTGGTCACCAAGATCAACTCCAAAGTAATCTAAATACGATTTTTTAACACATTCCGAAATAGGTCTTATGTTTTCGTTAAAGGTGTATTCTCCACAAACATTATAAAATGTGTCAGCGTTATTTTTACAACATCTTCTATTGGAAGTCATTTAAATTTAAATCAACATTTTTTTAATAAACTTTGCCAACAGCAACAAACCACTTCTTACAAGCAACTGACTTCCGATATGCAATTGGAGTGCAAAAAGAAAAAAATAACGTTATGAATAATATTACACAAATAAAATTCCCGTTAATCAGCTAGCAATTACACCAAAAATAATATTTTCGGAAAAAACGGAACGACAAACTGATATATACCCTCCTCGCTTACAGTGGAGGGTATAAAAAAGCTATATCATGAAAACTAGAGCTGATAGAGACTGATTACAGATTTAAATTTATCGCACCCAAATAAACTAGAATCAGTTGATAAATTCAAAGAAGCAAAAAACCTTTTTTAATTTTGTCCGGCTGTGTTATTCATGAATATTACTAATGCAATTCTATATGTTATTGCTCCCAAATTATCCTTTTTTTGTATAGGTTTCCCTATTACTTGTTAGTTAACGGATGTTGTTACATAATGAAAAATATTTCGTATTGGTAACACAACGTCTGCATAAAATAGGACTACGGACCGGATTAGGACCGAAGTCCGCCAGTTGTTGACCCCTCCTCTACGTCATTGCACTTAGAGGCAATCGCATTTTATTCGATGCCAGGACGACACTTTTTATTATCCACTCTCGCAGTATAAGCTATAGCTCTTCCTAACAGATTGATTAAGTCCATTTTTAATGCCAACCATTTCTGATATATTGACAGAATTTCATATTCTTTTTCGTAGCTTCTTCTGTACCAGCTCATTTCTGCTTTCATTTACTACACTATTAAGAAGGTGTTAAATCCAATATGAAGGATATTATCAGATTCGGTGTGGACAAATATAGCACTCTTACTTGTTTTTTTAATATAAAATTTTGGCATTATTATTTTTTTATTTGAATAAATTTTATTTTATTATTAATTTATTTTAATGTGAAACCAAAGTTTCTAAAAGTTGTTTTTTTTTGTATTTAAATTAGTTCAATAAAAATACTTTAAAATGAAATTTAAATGAAATCTTTTATAATTTATTTATTATTATTTACACTGTTTATTGAATTTTACGATAATTATATTCTGTACAATAGAATTTCTTGTCACGGCCTATACAATTGCCTCAGCCTTCTACAAACAATGAAAAGTATATTAATATGTATGAATATAAGTGGGTGGCTTATTTGCTTTGTAAATGGAATTTTATTATTTTCCCTCTGATAAGCTAAACAAATTTTCTTATTTGTTTTGTTTTTTTTTTTTTTCTTTTTTGGTTTTTATTATTATTTGCCTGATTTTCCATTTTTTCGTAAATTTCTGTTGCTGCTTCTTAAGACTTAATACGATTATGCAAAAGGCGGCAGTTGTGAGACATTGGCAAAGGAAGTATTTCTACTTTCATCATAATAATAAAAATTCGCAATAAAATAAAATTAAATTATTGGTAACATTACAACACAATATTACAATTTAGTACATGTACGGTAAACAATTTACATTTGGCCTCATGTTTGTTATTGTGTGTTTTAGGGCATTATATTAAAATACTTGTGTGTATTTAAATGATTACTTACCCCTGAACCACCTCTCCACGACGATTGGGATATAATTCGGGATGTTGGCCGTACCGTAAATAAACTTCTGTTTGTTGTTCGGCACGCGAATCGAAAGTAAAATAAGTCTGCAATGTAAAGGCAAAAGAAATGCTTTTAAAAAGAATTACAATAACTAAGAAATTAAAAGAAAATTAATTTTAGAAAACAATATAGACTGACGAAAACCTTAATGCAAGACTTAAATGTACTCACACTGTCTGTCTGTCTGTCTGTCTGTCTTAGGCTATTCTGTTCAAATTCAATATTCTAACAGACTATTTTTTACAAAATTGCTCATTGACATTGTGTAAACATTAAATATTTCTCTCTGAAATCCGTCCGTTTAAAGTCTGCTTTGTTAGAGTGTTTCTTAATTTCCATAATTAAAATCATAATTTCTTTTTTTTAAGTCTCAAGTAATCTTTCTTTTTACAATTTATGTTTTATTTTGTTGCACAAGTAGTTTTCTTTTAAGATCATTAACCTTTTGTGTCGAGTAAACAAATTCTCTATATTTATGATATCTTTTTTCTCAGTTGCAATAAGCAAATATTACTTTTTCCACTTAAACTCTTCATTACTATCATCCGAAACACTTTTGTCTTAAGCATTAATAAAAGTTTTATTCTTTGTTTTTTGTTGTATTTGTATTAAATATAAATAAAACTTAGCAACATCATTTTGATGTGCTACCTATGGTGGTGAATAGGAATTGCAAAATACCCTATATTAGTTTGAACAAGTTTTTATAGAAAAATTACTATTTTTTTAAATGAAATCTTAGCAAGTTTATATACTCGTAGGGGTATAAACAAATAAATTTTCGAACACAGAAATTTCTAGGCTATAGAAATGTAATCTCCTATACCTTTTCGACTGCTGATTGTCAACAATCTTAACCCCTTCTGAGTCCCCAATATCTGCTTAGAACTATTCCCCCATAGCACTCGTACTAAGTGTGTCCTTGCCTGTGGTTCTAGTATATTACAATCAAATGCTGTATATTACAATACCACATGCGTTGATTTTTCTGCATCTTTCAGGCGCAGTTTGCAAATATCACACTCCTTAGTTTCCATTCAATTTAGACTAGCATGTTGTGTGATCGACCCATTTGACTGTAATATAACTATTAGCGTTGTTAACTCGGTGTGTTTTTGGTGCTTTTGAAAATTTTATGTTAAAATAATTCCTGATTTGACGAGTGGTGCGCTTTTCTTTAAATTTTAATACCTTATAAAAGTTGTATGGTACCATAGCAAAATCAACACAACTTTTTATTTCAGTGTCAGATAAAAGTGTTTTTGTACAATAAAAGGCACCTGTTTTAATTCCATTTAATTCAACAGTGCAATAGAACAACAAGTAATGACGTTTAAGTTGTGCCAAATCATATGAATGAAGTAAAACGGTCTTCTGTTGTTGTAAATAATTTGTTTTAGATTTTCATAGTAATTGATTCTGTAGTAAAATTTTATTTCTGATAAAACATTCATATAAAATTCTAAAATACCATTAGCAGTGCAATTCGATTTTCAATTTTCTAGTCTTGAAAAAGGACTGACTCAATATTAAAATTCTGTTGATCTCTTTTAAAAAATTTTTTCATTTCTATTAATTATATTGTTTTTTGACCTTTTTTCTTTAAATATTACAAAATTATTTCAGCACTTTTTATTTCTTTTTTTAAATATTATTTTTTTGAACTTTTATTGTTTTTTTATTTCTATCCGTAAAAGACTATTTCAATGTTATATTTTAAATGAAAAAAATTGTGTACTTTTTATGCAAAATTAATCCAATAAACATTTTAAATAAAAGAGAAATTCTACATCAGGTGCGTTTTTTTTAAGGCACGTTTTTCCCCCTTCGGTGCGTTTTGAAATTTCAAAGATTACAGCACTGGTCAGTATGCTCTCTTTGTTTAGTATTTTATACCACAAAAATACTCTTTACTCTTTTTGTTAAAGTCCACTTTAGTTTGGAATATTGTCTAGAACAGGCCCAGATTCAGTTTACGCATTTCAAGTTTTTATAAAAAAAGATAAGAATTGTTTGTTTAATATTTGCCAAGCTTTGATTTATCAAGAGAAAAAATGTTGGAAGGACAATGCCTTATGAACGAGGATTTTCTTCGGATGATTTATGAAATATCCTTTTTCTTCATCCCTAGATCTTCGCTTGGCTTAGTAGTAGTATCGTTTAGTATATAATTTAACCTATACCACAATATATATTTTAGAGTAACATAAGAAATCCTATAGCATATTGAAGTTTATAACATAGTATATGGTCTAGTCTACGATTTTTAGTCAACTAATTATAAAAGTAGTTAAAGCATATGATGGTAGTGACCATCATAAAAAAGCCTGTAGTACAAGAAATGTGAAAAGCCACATATGCATGTGGCTGTGACGTAATTTTGACGTCATCATAAACCATAAATGTATCCGCTTCGGCCACATGTGCAGCCAATATGACTATTTTAAAAAATGTATCCCAAGTGCTGAACATTTTAGTGACGTCAGACCCACAGGTGCATATGGCTTTTTACATTTCGTGTACTATAGGCTTATGTTTAAATTAAATATCATATTATTTTCATTTTCTAAAATTATTATTTTATAATTCCTTTTAACTATAGTATAAGCTCATGTTCTCTTTATTTTCTTTTATATAATCATACTATTATACCAAACAACTACAGAATAGTAAAAAAATTTCATTCTATATGACTTAAAAATATTGATTAGTGATCATTAAGTGATTACTTCGCAACTATACTGTTGTTGCAGCTATAATTTTATGATTATTTTTAAATTTGAATTCTTATAAATATTATATAACTTATGATAAGTTCTCATACTTTGTTTGTCCTGATAATTTTTCTATCATTATATTTTTGGTAACCATATTCCAGTTTTCATAATAATTAAATATTAAATAAAAAAAACTGAAATATTCACTTGGATACTGTTACATAATTTATGTTAAGAAATTGAAACAATTATAATTAGTTTGCGATAACAAGCTATGATAGTCGAGTTATCGTCAAGTCTATGGTATAATCGTCAGACTGTGCAAAGACTTAACGTTATTCTAAAGAATAAACTATAGTTTATGTTATTAAAATGTATTTCGCGAATTCATAAGATGTTCTAAATCATTGTCATATTTTAAAAAAAATTTAAAAATTTTTATAACAAATGAAAGAATAATTTTTTTGCATTCAAAAATGTATAAATACGACACTTAGGACTTCTTATGAATACACTTTTTGTAGGAACTTTTTTATAGTTAACCAGATTTTTAATTTAGAAATTTTTTTTTAAAAATTGTCTAAAATCTTTTTTTTTACAAAAAATTTTAAAAAATTTCTTCTTACAAATTTTAAAAATTCACAACAATTTGTCACTTTTCTAAATGAACAAACAGTAATTCTTCTTTTGTAAAAAGCTAGTACTTCCCTTTACCTTTATGACTTAGCTAGCACTTTTGCGAATCCTTTATTCCAGATTTGTTCTGGTTTTAGTAAGCAAATTTTAAGGCATTCCCTAAAGTCGCATTGACCTGATTCATGAAACTTATTTTTGTTTTTCTGTTTGTGTCTTCCTCTACTTTCACAAGTTGCATTTCTGTTTCTAGCTGCTACCTGCCACTACAGTTTTGTGCTGTTGATGTTGCTTTTGTAAATATTTACTATCATTTAAGCAAGTATAAACAGGAAGAACTTATGGCTTGATGAGCAACAGCTAACTCATTATAATGGCTTTTTATTTTGCTCGGCTCTTTTCCTTTTTTTTTTTTTTTGATTTTCTCATTTTCTCTGTTTCTTATTTTTTCATATAAACCTAGTCACTGGCGCTTAAGTACTGCTGCCCACCACCCTCCGTCATAAACATCATACTCCTGAAATAAAGTGTGTGTTTCTGTCTGTCCATCTGTCTGACAAGTGCTGTTTAGCTAGAGATTGGAATGGTGAAAAATAACTAAAGTTTTTCATAAATATTTATGACTTTATTAAAGGTGGTTTGAAAACTGTGAAACAAAAACAAACAAAAACACACACACATACACATAAACACGGCTAGGGCAACAGAAACAGACAAAATCACAGACATAGGAAACAGTTTTAAACTTAATGTAGTGACTTTGTTTCTGACTAGTGGCAAACGATGAGTATGTCAAATGAATGAATGAATGAATGAGAGAATGAAAAACAAAAAGAAAAATCTTGTTGTATTTAAAACAAAAAAAACTCGAAAAGAACTTCAAGTTTTTTTCTTCTTTTAATTTTATTTGTTGTTTTTAACTTACATTTGCAAACAAATATGAATCAGGAGTAAGTATATGAAATATGACCAGAAGTAGGATGCAGTAGTGCATTTGATTATATAATAAAGTTTATCAAGTACAAAACAAAAGATTTTATTTCAACAGACATAAACATTGTGAAGAGGCAACAGGAAAAAATTATAATTTTTAAACTTTAATACTTGTACAAAAACAAACTTCAATTTGATTTTAATACAAACTCTGTAAGTTTAGTTTTTATTATAAAAAGACGTTTTTGTTTTTGCAGTTTTGTGTAAAGGAACATTTTGTAAGAAGAAGAACACTCGTACTTTTCTCGCGAACAACGAACCTGATCCTACTCTGTGTTTAATTTTTCTTACAAATACAACCAGGAAAGACATGATATCCATCTCCAGAATGAGCTTTTTAAGAGTTTGCTACACATATGGCTTGGTTGCCGAAATTTAAATAAATAAATAAAAAAAAAATAAATAAACAAAAAAAAACAGTTAAAGATTTATCGGAGAAATATTCTATAAAGTGCGAAAATCCAGATTTCCAGAAAAACAATAGAAGAGACTGAAAAATAAATTCGATCTATAAAGAGCAGAGATGATGGGAAAACTCACCTAATGGTCGGAAGAGCTCTTAATTAATGTCTACAATCGATAAGTAGTTCAACCATAGTCATGAACAGGTAAAGAATGATTTAATTCAATTCATATAGAATCTAGGCGCCCGAGGTTCAATTAGCAGCGAATAGCTATAGAGGTATTTATTGAAGTAAGCTTGACAGTGGAGAATATTGTAATCTTATTATCAAAAAAGATCTGGAATGACAATTTCATGAGATTAGTAGCCAGAGCATTTGTAAAGGCAGAAGACGTTCAAAAAGCCTTATCGATATTATAATCTATTGACAGCCGCAGGGAAATGTGAATGATGCAGATCGAGGATGATGATAATTGGAGAATAGGCTTGGAGGAACGCAACTCAAGTATTATGGACATGTCTAGCAGTTACAGGCGGAAGATCGCGGCAAACACATACTAAGTGTGGATAATATGGAGCACCTTAGTCTGAAGGAAATGCTGGAAACTACAAAGCATGTGCGATGACTATTGTCGACAATCATCAGTCAGCAGTGCAAAATAATTTTCTTGTCTAAAGCAAATGCAGATTATGAAGCAAGACTCAGTTAAGGAAGAAATACCGATTGAAATCTTTGAGGAGCCAAGGGGACCTTAGATGGGAGTAGACTGCTTTAATACTCCCCCTACATATAAATATTTAAAATGTAAAGACCAACTAGCATAGCTGACGCCACCCTGCGTGTTAAAACCATAAGCAGTCCCGTAAGAATATTAAACGAATAACAGGGCGTTTTTATGCCTACAGTACGGACTAAAGATGTCTTTAGAAGAAGAAATTCCTCCAATGTTTTAAAAATTTAAATACTAAACAGCAAATCGGTTTATGGAAACGACCAAGACGATTGAATATATGGAAACAATTAAAATTTTTAAATTCAATTACTTTTGCTCGATGCAGCAACCTTCTGCTTTGATTTTGCCTTCAACTGTTAAAAAATGTGTACATACTGCACACACTTAGTGATTTTCCAAACATTGTATTTTCTGAAGAAAAACAACTTCCTATGGTTTCCTAGTTTAAACACTCTTACCCGAAGTAATTTTCTACCTCAAGTAATAGTATGGGCAGGTGTGACTGTCGATAAACGCTGTTTAATCGTATTCATCGAGTCTGCTATCAAAGTCAATGTGACCTTTTGGTCATAGACCATTGACGTTCCAACAAGACACAGCACCATCTTAAAAATCTCGTGCGAAGCAAGAATGGTTCAAAGACCATGTCTAATATTTCATTTCGTTCACATAATAAATTTCTAAGTCGACAGATGCAAATCCGATGAACTATTCCATCTGAACCGCATTAGATAGTCTGTTAAGTACTAACAAATATCTGAAGAAAGTAATTGTACGAGAATGGGCCAAAAATTTCTCAAAAATGTGTTCAGCATGCAACTCATTCTATAACCACTTAAAGCCAGCTTAAATCAATGGATTCTGAAATTTTGATTATTCGATTATTTCTACACATTTAATAATATGAGTAAAAAATAATTATTTTACACCAAAAAATATGGGCATTTTAATAGATAAAACTTTAATCGACTAACCCTGTATGCACTGAAGACAGTAATTGTACGAGAATAGGCAAAAAAATACTTCAAAATTAATCGCCTAATCCTGTATTAGACTGTAAACTAGATCTCGCACTAGGATGATCTATATCTTGGAATATACTTAATACTACTTTTTCACGGGCTGATCGGAAACGAGAAAGCCCACAAATTATCCAAAATGGGAGCTCTTCTGAGTACTATCACTTTGGAGAACGCCAAACCCCTTAAACGATTTAAGGATGAACTTAAACGTTGGGCGATGGAGGAACATGTTAGAAAATGGCATAGCACTGATGTCGGTAAGATGACAAGAATACTATGGGGTAACCCAAATCTTGAGATATCAAAGGAAATTCTAAGACTAAATAGACCAACACTTATGATACTTACCAGTGTGATTACAGGTCATACGGAGTTGAGAACTCATCTAGCTCGCATGAGACTATCTGAAGAGACAACATGCAGAGCATGCGAGGAAGAGGATGAGACTTTGATACACTATCTCTGTCATTGTCCTGCGTTTGGGCATATTAGACGCGATAATTTTACAGTGGATACTATGCCAAATTTGGAGTACCTGGGGAACTCAAACTGGAGATCCATAAGGAATTACATTGAGGGGACTGAGTTCTTGAACTTGTCCGATATTTATTTATGGGAAAATATTGATTATGGTTTTAAATTGGGAACTCCGGTTGCCACATGGAGCGCACAACATGCCAACTGGGCATAAGTGTATACCTGTCATGGGTTTGGGCTTTTAGTGCCCCTCCTTTTCAACCTAACCTAACCTAACCTAATACTACTCTTTAGACTAGACTGCTATGTTAAAGCTTTTAATAAATATCTCTTATACGAAAATCTGGAAAATAAAATATAAATTTTCCGCTTTTAAGAAAATAACGAGTTTGAGCTAATCTCCAGTAATTTAGTTCCTCTAAAGCTTATATTTCTCATGTAATATAATGCAATTGTAAAGGGTCCGCCATTTAACGTTTTTTTTTCAACTAGTGCTTATTTCGTGAATGCCAACACTTAACTCTTGTCTGATTTGACAGATAATTAGTTTTATCCTTCCGCTGAACGAATATGGTTGAATATACGCTTGAACAACGCTGGGAAATATTTCGACATTCCTTTTGCCGATTTTGCCAAAAAAATCATCTTTTTAGATGAAGCTCATTTTGATTTCGGCGGATATGAAAACAAGCAAAATTGTCACAATTGGGGCACAGAAAACCCGCACGCATACATTTAAAAGCCCATACACCCAAAACGAGTCATTGTTTGGTGCGGATCTTGGTCCAGAGTCATAATTGGGCCATTTTTCTTCGAAAATGAGCAAAAACTGGCCGTAGACAATGCCAATCGTTGTCGCAAATTTTAGTTCACAAAAATTAAAGAGAATATTGGCAACATTTGGTTTCAACAGAACGGCGTTACGTGCCACACAGCCGAAGCTACACTTTTTTTATAGCATTTAAAAAAAAAAGAAAGTTTTTTGGCGGACCCTTTATTAGTGACTTGGATAGATCAAAAATATAACACCATTCTTACCTATTTTTTTTTTCCTAAACTATTTTAATTTAATTATTTCATAAATCCTATATCCTTTGTAAATTAATTTTATTATAAAAAAAATCATTTATTCAGCCAATCATTTCAATAAAATAATTTTTTTTTTAATTTTTTGCTTATCATGTTCTATATAATACTTTCAGAATATTAAATTCATAAAATGTCACACAATTTAATTAATAATGTAACAAATTAGGTTACAACAAAATATAATTATGACAACAGCAACAAATAACAACCGTAAAAAAAAATACATAAAAAAAAATAAATGCATTAATGTTGCAAAAAGTATTTAAAATATTCACACTTCGATTTATGTGCCACAGAAATGCCAGTAAATATTATTGATGCGCTATGAATAAATATATTTTAAATAAATGGCAGTGGGTCTTTTGCGAGGGTGAAAATCAAAACTCAAAAATATACACACACACTCGTATCTACATTATTTGTAATGAATATAAATATAACTGTGATAACAGTTACTAAATACTAAAGGTGTATATAAAGAACAATGTGCACGTATGCGTGTGTTTGTGCGTGAATGAACATTCAACAGCATCATGGACATCAGCAACATTATAATATTCAATTACATCAACATCACTAATGACATGTGTCACATAGCCCATAATATAAACATGTACATAAATAGGGGTTTCTCAAATTTAGCATAATAATTTAAAAGCACTATTCTTAATATTAACGTACTTTATAGTCCAGACTGTCTACTGGACAATAGTATTGACTATAGACAAGGTTTTTTAAGTTACAAAGATCTTGTTTTTTTCTGATTTTCTGAGTCAGTTTCTTTATGTCTGTCTGTAAAAAAATACTGTCAAATCTAAATTACTAAGCCAAACAAAACGAAATTCACAAAACCTGTTTAAAATAACACATACGCTGTTTCGTTTTAAAAATAAACTAAATTGACCACGTAGGAAAATAAGTTAAAAACCAATATGAGAAAGATTTATAAAAAAGCGGTACCTTGTTTGCTTCAAAATAATTACTGAAAAAATCTACACGTGTAGATATGTCTTAAATAATGGGTGATTCAAGTAGAGATACTTTTTTTCAATAGCCTTTTTTTGACAGATCACGTGTGGGTCGTGTCATGCTGTCATGTTCTCTTTGTTTAGTATTGTTTGGCATTTCATAATGGAAAGACTTACGCCTGAACAACGTTTACAAATCGTTCAACTTTATTACGAAAATTCACGTTCTGTGAGGAATGTGAGACCCAGCATTCATTATTGGATAACATTCGACCGATTAGACCACGTCCAGCACGATGTGAAGAAAATATGTATAGCGGTCGTAGCTGAGAGTGTACATAAAGACCATGGTACGAACGTAACCTTCAATGGCAACCGTTATCATGCCATGATAACCGACTATTTAATGCCTAAATTGAAGCTCGTGATTTCGGCGACATTTGGTTTCAGCAAGACGGCGCCACTTCTCACACATCGCATCAATAAATGGATTTATTAAGAGAACACTAAATGCATAATTTCACATTTTGGGTCACTCGATTGGCCACCAAGATAATATGATATCACACCATTAGACTTTTTCCTGGGGGGATTTGAAAAGTCTAAAGTTTATGCGGACAAACGCGCTTCGATTCAGGCCTTGGAGGAAAAAAACACGCAAATCATTCGCCAGTTTCTTGTCAAAATGGTTGAACGAGTCATCGAAGATTGAACTCAACGGATAAACCAACTGCGATGTAACAACGCCCAATTTTTGATAGACATAATCTTCAAGAAATAAATGCCAAAGAATTTTCTTTTAAATGATGATAAACATTAACCATTAAACTTAAATTTTTTGTGTTTTTTTACTTAAAAAAATAGTGAACCTCAAAATGGATCACGCTGTATAAAAGACGTGATAAATTCTTAAAAACATTTCGCTATCAAATTGTCTTGTTCTTTACCAATACAAGCCAGAATTAACTGAAAAACTAAACCACTTTATCATTCTAAGTGCCAAAGCTACTTAACTGATTTCTTATGAAAATTCCTTTTATTAAAGCTGAAAACTCCTTTAAAGATTTGATTAAATTAGTTTTCCTATTATAGAATTTTCTTAAGTCCCAGCTTTAAACTTACAAATTTTAAAGGATTTTGAAAACAGTCGTTAATACTTGGCAATCGTAAGTAAATTTTTAAGTAATTTAGCAACGTCAAGCTCAATAGATAAAAGACGATTTTCCTTCTTCTTTCTGTGATATGGGCATTTCCATGAATATGTCAACCACGACTGTAAAAAAAAGCTCTTGAAAGTTTTTCAATATAAGTTAATTGATAAAAGAAACACTAAAATTTTACTATGCGCAGGTATTAAGAGCTTATGAAATTATTTTAAGAGCAATAATAAGAGTTTAATCTGATTATCTCTTTGACTTGTTTTTAAGAATTGCAATTAACTATTTTTTTAGCGACTAAATTGTAAAAATAAATTGTAATTGTAAATATGCTTTAAAATTAAGGTAACAACAACAATTAACAAGATCCATAAGAAAGAAGGAAAATATAGAGTCCAAATAGCAGTATTTTTTTCCCCTTGGATGTTATTTTAATGTCACGTATGTTGTACAAAAACATTATTTGCCAGAGTCCTAACAGAGCACCTTATTGAGAATTTAACTTTCTTTTCTTAACATAATATAAATTTTATTACCTTGGAATAATATTAGAGAAAAATCTGTCACGTACGATATGTCACGAACGATATTAAATTGAATTTATTATAAAATCATTTAAAGAATGTTCTCAATTAAGTTTGTTGGATTTTAAATAAAAAATATTTGGTTTAGTTTAAGAAATTAAAGAAAGAAAAAATACCTCCCAATATTCGCAAATTTTTTCATATTTCCATATATACCTCAAAATCACTTCTGTTTTATGTCACATACGATATATTCTTATTTTTCTGGATATTTTAGACAAAAATGATTCGAATAAAATGAATTTGTTCTTTTAAATAAAGTACCATTTTAATGGAACATAAAGATGTAATTTTGTTTCAGTTACTCTTACTTTTGCAAAAATTACTCCACTTTATAGGAGTACAAATGTCACGTACGATGGCATGGAAATGCCCATATTTAAGTCTTCAATATTTATAAAAAAATTCTTTGACATGTTGGCTTAATATAGAAAACTATTGATATTGATATTTCTCCAAAGAAATATAAAGCTCTAGGCATACGTGTCCTTTAAAAAGAAATTGCTTAGTAACTTTTGTACATAATTAATAAAAATTATTTATCAGTAGAAAATTTTGGCTCCCCAGTACATATTCAAGGCCATCAGTAGGCATTTCTGGCTTCACTGAAATGAATACTATTTAGATTACAAACGTAATGACCCAGAGCTTATAATTAATTAACTGGGCAACCACAAGAGATTTTTTTTGATTATGCCCAGTTTCTTCTTGTAATTAGCATTTTCAAAGCTGTTTTTGCTGTACACATACTTTACAGACTTACTGTATAACAGCATTTATCTATATGTATGGCCTTTGTTATGTATGCGTAAATTGTTATTGTCAATATTTAATACATTGACTGCGTAAAATGATATTTGCGCTCAAAACCTGTGCTGATATAATGTAATTTAACACACGAATAAATATAAGTATACTGATAAACGTGTGCTATATTATATATACACATAGCAACACAAGCACATGCCAAATTATACATGTGTTTATATTATTAAGCATATAATGAACATACTTACATACTAGGGTGATCGATTATTCGACTTTTTTAATAAACCGGGTTTCAAATAGTTTGAAATTTAGAATTAAACAAAAACCGGTTGCTATTTTGAAAATTGAGAAAAAACCGATAACCGGTTCGAATATATAAAATATAATTCCTAAAAAAAAATTAAAAAAATATTGTAAAAAAAGACTATAATAAAAATTATATCTAAATATGAAATTTTTACAGTTTATATACGTTTGGCTGCACAATAACGCAATAACTGACATTAATGCAGTTGACTTATTTGACTTATTTTTTTAGTTGAATTTAAGGACAAAAGCTACTCTTTACAAGTAAAATAAATAAATACAATAAATCAATTCATTAATAAATAAGAACTTTTTTAAGGCTGATATAAATTTTTGTATCTCCTTCTGTACATTTTTTAAATGTTAAGTAGATCTTTTAAACTAATATGCACTAACGTATTTTGTTTGAAATGATTTCTGTAATTTAAAATACATTTTAAAGGCTAGGGAGAAAATCTTTAAAATTTCATATTTAAAATCCTTTCTTATACCCCTGACAAACATACAAATATAGGCATAAACTAGTTTGTTCGATGTTTTGATTGAAATATAAGTTGACAGACACTCAATGCCATTAATTAAAATTAGGATCTGGAAGAAGAGATTATTAGTTTTTCCTTACTGTAACTACACTTTTTACCTAAAAGTGATCAATCAGCTAAGATTATGCTTCAATTACCTTTAACTTTTAACGTTAGGTTTATATCCTATAGAAAAAATAATATTTAAACTCAATTATTTTTCTTATTTTGCATTTGTTTTTTAAACAACAAATAAAATTCTTACAATAATATGGAAGAATATTTAATAGTTTTTATTTTCTAATTTTTCGAAACTTTTCGCGGACTAAAAACACTATGGTACGATTTGTTACAAAGATAAATAAAAATAAACTTAAAAAAAATAAAAAACCTGTGTATTCGATATTCGAAAAATCAACATTTAGAAAAAACCGTCAGCAGAAAGAGGAAAAACCCGGGTTTTCTACCGGTTGTAAAACCGAATTGATCACCCTATTACATACACATGTACACCACTGCATAAATAGTTGCAAAAAAAAAATATGAACAACATGCTGACATGTGTTTTAGCATGTGAAGTATATAATTTAAAAAAAAACATTTAAATTTATTTTCAAGAGTTGACATTAAATGCAATAAACGCATTTAGTTGTAAAGACACACATGTAAATTATGAATGTATGAAAGTAGATATACGAGTTCATAAATGTGAATGTAGGTACACGTTAATGCATTTGTATGTTATACGAGTAAATGAATATGTAACCATAAAAATTGCTACATTGTATTACAATAATAATTTCATACATATAGGGTTTTTGCTTTTAAAACTTTAAGGATTTTCTAGAAATCATCAAAAAAATATCTAGAAAAAAATCCTTATAATTTTCTGTGCCTTATTTGCTTTCTGAACTTTATTAATTTGTGTAATTCATAAAAACAAATATTTTCATATTTCCCTAAGCAACTGATAACCTTGTTCTCCTATTTATATATTTATATATTTATATATTTATATACTTATATAAGAGCATACATTCTCATGTTTCAATAAGTATGTATATAATATATAATATGCAATTCATCCTTGTCTATATGTTGACAGTTTGTTTTATGACTTAATACTGATGAGGTGTATTTATGTATTTGTATTATGGATATACGTTTATTTTTCACTGTTAATTTCCGCTCTTTTTTAATTTTATCTTCCTCTGCTGTTTACTCGATGATACATTCAAGCCAGAGGCAAATTAAATCAATTGTGAGTATTGAATTTGTAAGGAAAAAAAAGTACGAATGTATACGTAAACAAATGAATTATATAAAAGAAGCGGATGGCATTAAGGCGAGCGGGAGATTTGAGTTATAAATAAATGGTGGAAAGATTTGATTAAGGTTGTGATATGATTAAAAAGATAACAAGGATGAATTAAAAAAAAAAAAAACTCAGAAACAATTAAGACAGAGAACTAACTCAGCAATCGACAAACCTAACAGTGATAATATTTTTCATACATATTTCACATCTTGATAGACGTTTCACTTGGGTTCACCACATCGCATATGAAATAATATTGAGATCCATTAGCTCAGTGGTTCACAAGCGGGCTTAGAATTCAAATTGCTTTCGTATAAGGCAATGGCAAAGCTCATATATGTATATGCTATCTAGCTATGGGAAACATCGTTAGCGTCAAATTTCGAAAAACTGCAAAGAAGATTGTCAAAGTACTCGCTGGTAATATTAAGAATTGTAACATCCATAAGAACTTAAATATTCTCTCCAACCGAGAAGAGAATAAACAGTCGAGCACCAATTACTTTAAGAAAATTCCTTTTCCTCCCAATCCACTTGGGAGAAATTTACTCTTATTTAAGGGACATCAGCGACTCAATAAGACACACACTTTTGATAGACAAACACTATTAGTTTATTATTGCAGTGGCAATATAAACAGATTAATTTTTAGTTTGATAGATTTGAATAGCAATTGTTTTAGTCCTCGATACAGATGAAATTATTAGATTAAATTTATAAAAATATTTCTTCTCTCTCTCTCTCTCTCTCTCTCTGTCTCTGATTTTCATCCTCTTATTGTATTTAAAAAATTTACTCACCTGATCTGTAAAATTGTCTGTGTGAAACATCACCTTGACATAACTCGTCTCACTGATAAACGTTTGAGGTTGTTCGGCTTCACCACAAAACATGCCCGGCTCTCGACGATTGGAGACATCAGTTTTGGCATTACCATCCACAATCTAAAAAAAACATTTTGTATTTTGCATTAAAAATTTATACAAAATTGAATCACATTCAACACTCAAAAGAAAACACACACAGCCAGATACACAAGTAACGTGTTTGAAAATTTTAAATTGAAAAAAAAGTGTATTAAATAAAGTCAATACCATACAATTTAAAACACTAAATGGGGAAGGGGAAGTTAATATTTTAGGCATTTGAAATTTGATTTTTTTTTTCTTTTTGATTTGTTAAACTAAAATAAATATGTAGCTGTCATCTGGGGTATGCTATAATTCCCATATGTCATCATTTATGCTGCACTGGTAGTGGCCAAAAGTTGTTCACCAAAAGAAAAAAAAAATATGAAATAAAAAACAGAAAAAAATATATAAAAGCCTGTTGGTAGATTTTTGGCCAGTTCTCTATGCCTTAGGCAGAGTATTTGAAAATTAGTGTGTTAAAAGAAGTTAGAGCAGAGGTTACCAATATGTCTTATTTATTGTACATCTAGATTAGAATGAAACAGAGGGGCATTAAAAAGCTTAAACCCCTAACAGGTATGCACGTATGCCGAAAATGGCCTGTTGTGTGCTCTAAGATTTATCTGTCTATATCGATACTTATAATAGGATTGTTAAAATGTTATTAAATAGTTTATTTAAATTTTATTGGCGGTGTATATAACAACGATCTAGAATACAAAATTACACTTTTTAGACTTATATTTTGTCTGTCAGTCTTTCTGTACTTCTTTCACAACTCAATTTGCTTAAAAAAATATTGCATGAGGGTTCATAAATGTTGCCATAAAAGTAGCTTTAAGTCTTTAATAACATTTAAAAATTTGTTTATTGCCAAATCATATATATATTTAAAGTGTAACTATAAGGTGCGTAAGAAATAAATGCATACACGGGCACGACGGCAGGATTAATTAAAAAAAATAATAAACAATAAGAAGCTATTAAATTACACTAACAACAATATCAGAATATACATACATATATTCAACTGAATACAATTCAAAAATATTGCTGGTTTCAACTAGGTAGAGGTTAGGTAGAACAGGCAGCTGTTGTGTAGCTCACTTGGGTCCATTATAATGATCCTATTGTGATACCTGAATATAAAAGTAAGAATGGAATAGAAAAGAGAAAAGAGAAGTAGACTAGTCCAGAGTCTCTGGCGGGAATCGAACCCGCAACCCCCAAACTAGCAGACCAGCACACTACTGACTAGTCCGTCGGGGCACCCTCTGGGTTCAACTTATATTTATAAAACAAATTCTTTGAAAATTTTTGTTTTTAATAAATTTTCTAAGGGAATACAACACTTTTTGCATACATATACTTTAAGAAAAAATTGTTCGATAATATGTAGGTAGGTAGGAAAGGGGGATGCAGAAAGCAGTATCTGCCTCCTACACCCACACTCGGAGACCAATAAGGTCCATTGCGTTCAATAATATTACGTTCGATAATATGTTTCGTAATTATTTGGTGTGAAATTCTTTCTTTATAGTAAATTTTAACTCGCCAGTAATTTCAGAGTTACCAATTGGCAGGCCTTACACCACGGAGTTCCGCACTACTACAGGTATTTTCTCTAGACCAGAATATGATTTTACACTATTGACAATTCTCATCTCCAGGCACATTCTACATACATACATCATCATCCTGTGTTTATATCGAAACTTTTCAATAATTTTTTTTTTTTTATTTTTTTCATAATTTTCTTTTACCAAAGTTTTTTAGAAACTATTTTTGTTAAAAAAATTAAAAACATAATAAAAATCTTCAATATTTAAAAAATTATAAAAAAAAGATTTTAAAATATATTCAAAAATTACTTAAAACTTACTTAAAAAATAATTATAAAAAAAAATAATTATTTAGTTTATCACGTCCTCTACTGTGGTCCTATTGATTTTGAAGTCCAAAAACGTAAAGTGATATTGCAGCCAATTACACAAAAATTTCAGCCTATAATAATTATAGTTCTGGTAATAAGAAATTTTCTTTATTTGGGAGAAATCACGCCCTCTCATTTGATCCTATCTATATATATTATTAAAAAAAAATAGGAAAATTGGTCCAGCCGTTTTCTGATTTTAGATAAATTAATAAAAGTAGGCGCAAAAGAAGGCGTGGTCAATTTTTTTTTCCATAAGAGTGTGTTATTGTTATTGAGAACATTTACTAGCGAAATCAGCATGGCGTACTTTTTAAGCGATTACCAACGAACGACATTTGATTTTTATTTATGTAGATTATTTAAAATATTTTTCAATTTTAATTTTTTTTTTTATAAAAAGTTAAGTTTATGTTTTTTAGTAACAATTTTTAAATGAAGTTAAAATATTTTATTATATTATTATTATTTTATTTTTAATTTTTAAAAAAAAATTTAGAGAATCTCTGTTCCATAGCTATTTTCTATTGCACAAGCAGTAATGGCAATCATCGACAAACCTTTACACAAACACGCTTTTATATCAGTATATGGGGTGAATTATTATGAGTTTTATTTTAATATTTTAACTGAGAAAACTTCTTCTTTTGTTTGGTGCGGTTTTTTATTACACGGAAAAGAATTAATGTTTTCTATTCAAAATATACAATTCCCATTAATGAGTTCAAGCTTTTCAAAAAATATTTGAGACATAACGTCGATAATGTTTCTCTTCCAAATTTCCATAGGCCAACTATGAAGCTAATTAAAACTTCAAATTTTCGGTGATGCGGTAAAGAATTTTAAATGGTATTTTGTGAATGAAGCCAATAATTTTTAGTTTCAATTATAAATTAGCCGTCTACAAAGCTTTGCTTTTTAAGATTTCAAATTTTCTAGAGCGTTTGAAGTAAAGAGTTAAAAGTGTTATATAATATGATATAAGCGGTCATAGCACAGATCTGTTAATCAAATAGAGAGATCATAATAAGGCTTGGATTTTAAGAGTGTGATAATAATGCAGTAAAACAAATTTAATGACAAAAGTTTTCATCAATACGAGGGGCTTCAATTTCAGCAAATGCTTTGTTATTATGGTTGTTTGCTATATCTCTCTGACCGGTGAATTTATATGACTATGAATGACATCGAATCATTCTTTTGCCGGACGTAATGTCAGCTTTAGAATCTCTTATTATCACATTTCTTTGTTTTTAGCTTTGGCAGAATTTAAAGCACACAAAATGCCAAGTTATACCAGCGTTGGTTCAGTTTACATAGGTCGAACACCTAAGCTTTCATATGAAAAGACGAAAGTAAACGGCAAATTTGACTTAATTTTTAATGGTTCTGCTCTAGTATTAAATTAAAAACAAATCGTTAATTAATCCAACCCTCTGGAAACTATATACACGCGATGACACACATTTGACCGCATTAAAAAATGAGACTCAAATTTCTTGAAGTCGGATAAAAAAAAGACGACCTGAAAATGCAATGACTCGCAAGCTCTTGACCCGACTTGATTTACAACTGTGGGTTAATCTTCGGTTAAAATATAAAAATATTGCTCATAGTCAAACTCAAGGCAGTCTTGATTCGTCAGCTGGTTGTTTGTACGCCCTTCACACGAGAGTGTCATTACTCTTTTATTTTCTACAAAATTTATTTGAGAACTTTAAAAGTATATATATATATTTAAAAACCTTATAGATAGAAGATTTAAATTAACTTAATGCGTTTGTCCGTCTGTCCGTCAGTATGTTAAAAACAACTTTTTGAAGCCCCCACATATAAATGGTTTTCAAATAAGAGTGATATGATTTCTTTCAAAAAAACCACACTTATTTTTAAAGAAATTCAAAAGTTTTTTATTTAATTTGAAGTACAGTCAATACAATTCTAAATAAAACGTTATTCAAATGTCCTCCACGACTTCTTCTGCAGAAACGAATTTGATGAACCCAATTTTCGAGCACTTTTTCCACCTAATCAAGGCTCACTTTCATCTGAGTGGTGCAGTAAATAAACAAAACGAAAATCCACAAATTATTCATGAAAAACCATTACAGTCAACATTGCACTATTTATTGAGGGTATATTTGAAATCTGTGGTCTTTCGAAATACACCAGTCTCTCTTTTAGTTTAGCAAGTCAATATTGAAGTGCAATTCATGACATACGACTTGATTTAGTGGAAAAAGTGCTCAAAAATGGGTTCATCGAATTCATTCCTGCAGAAGAAGTCAAGGAGACCAATTGAATGACGTCTTATTTAGAACTTATTTGTATCGATTGTAATTCACAATAAATAAAAAAAACTTTTGAATGTGAAAGTGCGTTTTCTTTATCATATAACTCTTATTGAAAAACCTTTAACTTTAGTCTTGTATTGTATCAATTCATCACATACGCTATCGGCAATTTTGCTATTGAAAATCAGTTATGTGGGTACATTATAAGGCGAGATATGAGCTAAGAACAAGGTTGCCACTGTTTTTTAGCCATGGTCAAAGGATGCAGCTGCTCCTATGAAAATCTAAGTTTAATGGTTCAATTACCGACGATTATATCGGCTAAGAAAATTTTTGAAAAAAGACAATTAAATGTTTAAAGCTAAAAGCAACAACAAAAGCTGGTGGCAGGTAACACATACTTACATATGTATGCATATGCACACATGATGGTACAAGCTATGTGAAGGGTATATAAAATTCGGAATAACCGAATATAGCGGTCTGACTTGTGATCTACAGCTGTCAACCTCAATATTTAAAGAAAAGTTTTCTCGCTTCCCTCATTAATTGTATACGTCAATCTTCATATTTAAATAAGAAATACCTTTTAAATTGCCTGAAGACAAACTATTAAATAAAGGTAAGGAGCTACATTATTATGCAAAGTTTTAGCTGTAAGCTAATAAAACACAATTTAACTAGAACGCTGATGACCGTTGCATAGATCAAAAATATGTAGATGCTATGCCATTCAAACACTTTTTATAAGAAAATGGCATTTGTACAAGCAATTGTTTAACACGACTAAAGAATCACTCCTAATAAATCACCCTTTTATAGAGAAATACTATTGGACACACCAAAGAGTCCTCCAAAAAAAAAAAAGCGAACACAAAATTTTGAAGAAAACATTATTTCAACTTTCAGTATTATTAGTATGACGTGTCCATATGTTCAGTTCATGTCATACATTTATCTTAAAGGAAGCTTCAAAGACCTCATGTACACACATTTGTACATGAACACAAAGAAAATATGATGTCAAATTACTTTAAGTAATATACACATATTAGTGTTAGTTAGCTTTTGTTTGTATGTATGCCTACATGCATATGTACATGCATGTAAGTATTTTGTCTGCCATCTGTATTTGTGTTTATATTCAGCAATAAATTTAATTTGATATCTTCTTCTTCTTCTTTGTTTCTTCTCTCACTATCTAAGCTAAGTTGATGTATTAGTGTTTATGTAAGTGTGTCTCCTTTGCCATAAATCACAATTCCCTAGAGCCTTAATTCATGGCAAACAATAAATGTTAACAAATTACACCAATCTTAATATAAATGTGTATGTGTGTATGTGTTTGACATTAAAAAGCTTTAAAGTTAATACTTAAAGTTTTGGTAAAAACAAAACAAAAACGGATAAATACAAAAAGTTTAAAGAAATATAAGAGCAATTGATAAGACTAGTGCTTAAGATAACTGCTGAGAAACAAAATATGTCATCAATCTTACCTGTAAATATCCACCCTCACAATGAGTGGCATTTAGTAATGTGCCAATTTTGAACTTTTTAAATCTTAAACGCAGCACAAAATCTCTGGGAGCACCTTTCAGTGTACGAAAACGATACCAGCAGGTTAAGGGTCGGCCAACATTTTGATTCGTCACCTCCGGCGAACTGACATCTTCAAAAATATCCACTGTTTTATTGCACTGATCTTTCGAAATATCAGAGGAGCCGCCTGGAATGAGAAATAAACAAAAGTAATATTGTTTTAAAATTTCTAAGAAAAATTGTATTTTATTTTTAATGAACAAGCAAACAACTGCCTTTTCCTAGTATTTCCTATTGTGTTCTTTAATTATGCTTAAAGTTTCTTAATTATCTTTGTTAAATTTAAACTCTGCTGCAAATTGCTTTGTTTCATTTAATTCTTTTGTACAATTAAAAACAAGCATTTTATGCAAACCTCAAACCAAACAGCAACAAATCATGGCTATAGTATAGTTATACCAGAAACAAACAAAAATCAACCAAAAATATTAGATGGTTTTTGTTTGAAAGCGAATCAGTAACACTAATAAAGTCCATTCGTAGCAGAGAACTAGAAACTCCAAAAAATCTTTACAAAATTAAGTTTATAAGCAGAAAAACAAAAATGTAGCCGGCAAACAATAAAACATGACTGTCACGTTTCAGCCAGCCAAAAGTTTATGGCAAAAAAAAAAACACGTCCAAAAGGAAGCATTATTCCAGGGAAGGTTATTTTGTCTCTTAGTTTTAATGGCGGGCACACCAACATTTACATCTACAAATACCTTACATTTACTATTCCCTAAAAAAAACTGTTTAAATTATTGTCGTCCTGTCTTGATTAAAACTTCTTCTAACTAACACAATGAAAAGCATCATCATGTTAAGCACAAAGAAAAGTAGCAAAAAAGTAGAAAATACATAGAAATAAGTGAAATAAGAAAAAATCTTACAGGAAACTTGAAAAGAAATTCAGTTACTGAAATAGTTATGAAAACGAGGCAAAAATGAAACTAAACTAAAGCTTCATATTGTCCAACAATATCAATGGCCCTTTTCCAAAAAATAAAAAATTATGCTAAATTTATAAATTAAAGTGTGAATAAAAAAAACACGCGATGTCATATTATCTGCAGCTATTGTTCGAAGTTTTCAACATTACTTTTTATATTTCTATTATTTTGACAAACCAAAAAAAAAAAAAATTAAATTGCAAGATGAGCGTGCAAACAGCAGCAAGAGGAAAAAAAACTTCCTTTACAAGTTCTTTTTCAAGTTTAAATGTAATCAGGGGCGGTAACAGGAATTACAAATTCAGCACAATGTTTAGCAGCCCCATTGTGTTGTCTTATATTTAGATGAAAGACAATTTTTATTTTAAATGAAACACAAAAAAAAAAGTTCCGCAAAAATAAATTAAGCACAATGTAGTCCATCATGCTGTCTAAAAAAAAATAATCAAAAACACTAGTCAGTATTAGTGACAATAAAGGAGGACTATATATGTTTGGCTAAGATTTTTAAACAATACAAAATACACACAGAACACACCTACAAATACACACACTTATACATACAAAAACAGGCTCTGTCAAAAGTCACCATAGGGTTTTTAAAATGTAATAACTTTACTGTTTATATACTTTTTTATACATATATTTCTTTTATATTATAAAAGAAAAAACTTGGAGAATAAATAATAGAGAGATTTGACAATGAATCAAGAATCAGAATAAATGAATTTATTTATTTAAGTTAGAGGTAAATTATTTTAACGGAAAAAATATATAGTTGATATTTTAACGTCAGAATTTCCATCTCTGAAGCCTATCGTTGCCTCCAATATGGCAAGAGTTTTTCTGCGAACCACTAGACCACCTTAAATTGCTATTGCAGAAATATTGAACGAGTACATCAAAGTGTTCGAACGAAATACCGAGAAAATCCAACAGAAGGCATTTGGCTCAGCTAGAAATCACGTACGTCACTATGGCATATTTTAAAAAAGATAAAAGTATTTACTTCCTTATATGGAGCAAATAAAAATGGCCCGCAGATCATAGGTAACGTCAAAATTTTGCAGTTAAATTTCAACATTTGGCCAGAAATAAAATACAATTTTTTGAAAATGTGATTATGACCGTGAAACTAATTCGAAAAGCTTTATTAATAAGCAGAACTGTATATTCTAGCGTACTTTGCACCCTTTGCACCGCTGAACGAATATGGTTGTGTATACGGTTGAACAATGCTGGGAAATATTGGGACATTACTCTGGCCGATTTTGCCAGATGAAGCTCATTTTGATCTTGGCGAGTATGTAAACAAGCAAAATTGTCGCTTTTGGGGCACAGAAAACCCGCACGCATACATTGAAAAGCCGATACACCCAAAACGAGCCACTGTTTGGTACGGATTTTGGTCCAGAGGCATAATTGGGCCATTTCTCTTCAAAAATGAGCAAGGAGTGGCCGTAGTCAATGGCGATCGTTATCGGACCATGCTGAACGAATTTTTGTTCACAAAAATTGAAGAGGAGGATATTGGCCACATTTGATTTCAACAGGACGGCGCTACGTGCCACACAGCCGAAGCTACACTTTTTTATAGCATTTTCAAAAAAAAAAGTTATTTGGCGGACCCTTTAGTACAGGGTGTCCGCTGAGAAGAAGGAAGTTTGTTTATTATTTTTGTTTAAATCAGCTAAATGTCCGCCTCTGTTAGCCCCACAAATACGAGCTCTTTTGAGCACATTTTTCATTACATTCTTACAAATTTCACGCGGTATTTCATTAATTTCATCACGAATATTTTGTTTGAGTTGCACCAGCGTGGTTTCTTTGTTTGAATAAACCTTGCTTTTCAGATATCCCCAAAAATAGAAGTCCGAGCAGTCAAATCAGGCAACCGTGGAGGCTAATCAACATCACCATTCCTTGAAATAACTTGTTGTGAAAAGAGGTCTCGCAATAATTTCATTGTTATCTGGCTGTATGCGATGTGACACCGTCTTGTTGGAACCACATGCTAGTCAAGCCTAAAGCATGCAGTTGTGACATTTAAAAGGTTTCAATCATATCACGATAACGCTCCCTTTTGACAGTTATCGTTACCGCGCTTTCAGTTTCAAAGAAGTAAAGTCCAATGAATCCTCCTAACCAAATTGCACACCAGTCTGTCACTTTTAATGGATGCAAAGGTGACTGATGAATAATTTCAATTGCCCAGAACCGACTATTCGGTTTATTAATATATCCATTCAAATGACAATGTGGCTATTCCAAAAATTTCACGTAACTTTCTCATCGTCACAGTAATCGATGATTGCTTTTCATAAAATGTTTTAACGATTAACGATTAAAACAAGTTCGTTTACCGTATATTTTTCTATAATAAATTTGCCACGTCTCTACTTCACGACTGCCATATAAGTATGAACTGTCAAGACTAATGTTTACCAAAATAGCGGCAAAACAATGAAGTATACCTTCCCGGTGGACACCCTGTATTACATCTGAAAATATTATAGGACCCTACTCCTTGAAAATAAAGTTAAAAGTGATGTAACTGTAAAGAAAGAAAACAATCGGTTTGTCCTACCCTTTAAAACAGACCTGAGACCTGAGGCAGGATGAAGACATTGCCCATATGGCTTGGGATACAAATGCACTTTTTTTAAATACAATCCTTGAACTCAAGGCCAACATTATTGCAGAAATACGAGCATTACAGTCACAAATTTTAAGAGATGTTATGGGGAATACCCTAAAATAAGCCTATAATTCTGCACATGAAAGCGGGGATCATTTAAGTGACATTATTTTCCGTACTAAGTGCAATAATAAATAATAAAAAAAATATATAAACTTTAATTAAATTTAATTTTTAATATCTTTTCGTCCACCCTGTTCATATAAGTGTTTTCATCATTATTCTTGTATTTAAGTCAGCAGTCTGTTTTTTTTTTCTTTTTTTCTCTCTCTATAGCTGCTAGCTATTTAATTTTGCTTTTTCTTTATACACACGTTGTGACATAAATCTTATGAACAAAAAAACAAATATAAACTCAGACACACATGCACACACTTATGCATATAAAGTTATATTGCTCATTTTTACAACAAAACTTAATAAAAATGGAAATATAATCAGTGTAATGAAAACACAAATCAGGCATCATAAAAAGGCAAAAACAATTGCTGCTGAAGTTATAATCAGTTGTACACAACAAAGTAGGAAAATCAAAAAGTAAGAAAATCAAAAAATAATTATATTTTTGTGAATACATTAGTGTAAGTATATGTCTGAGTGTAAGTGTGACCCATACTGTCGACATTATTAACATAAAAATATTACAATTTTTTGTTCAGAAAATTATACTATTTAAATAAGACGTGAATAGAATTTGATAACAAAGAAGGACCTAAGGGAATATCTTAATAGTATTCGGAAAAAAATTGTTGATTAAACCTGAGATTTCACACGACTTCAGCATAATAATTTAGCTAAAGCTTTTTTTTCTTCTTGAAATTAAAAAAATTAATCAAAAGGACTAAATACGTTGATATTTTTGTGGTACATAGGAAAAACTGCTTAAGTTGACATAAGCTAAACTTGAGATAATCACATCTGATAAAATAAATAAAATTATTTCTCATCGTAATCCTATAACTACAATTCTAGTATGAAGTCCTTGAAAATTAAAATAATATTTCCTATTAAAAGTAATGAAATATTATATTGATGAAATCATTTAATTTTTCCAGAAGCAGTTGTTATAGCTCCAAGTGAGGCTGTTAATTAATGGTCATGGGCTAATACCCTCAAGAAAATTTTCAACTATTTTGAATAACTTTACTAGAAGTTATAGCATTAGAACGTAATTTTCACAGAAACAATATCATTTGGTATAAAAACTTATTATTATTTTATTACTTTGTATAACGCAGAATTCATGTTATAGTCTTTACTGCAAAGAAAATCAGTTATAAAAAATCATCTTAAAATTTAAAAGTGATTTCCTGAAAAACTAGAAAAACAAACATAAGCAGTTTTTCCTCAATACCACAGATTTATCATTAACGTATCAGTATTTCTTAATTTAATTACAACGAATAGGTTCTGCTGGCGATTCATGCCAAAAATATAACTTAATCTAGCACATTATTTGTTCACCTATTTAACTATTTTGACTGAATTTCTTTTCTAAAGTAAATCCGATAAACTCCAAATCTAAAACAGAAAAAAATTAAACAACAAAAAATTAAGATTTAAAATTGTTAAACTTACTACTGTAGGAGTAGTGAAAAAGCAATGTTTTTTGCAAAAACAACTTGTATTAATAATGTTGCTTCAACATGTATTACGTTGTTTTTATTTGTTTTGTTACACATATCTGGTTTACGCATGTGTTTTTAGCAACTTTAATTGCTTATAAATACTGCACCAATTTTAATAGGTTGTTTTTTACTTTTGCAGTAAGTTTAAACGACTTTCGGCGTTTTTCAATTTTAAATGATCCATATTCGTAAACGGCAAACATTTTACTAAATCAATGACACTTCAGATGATATTTAGCCTTGCCAGACCGGCGGTTTTAAAACCACTAAATTGAGAAACCTTTATTTTAACTTTGATATTAAAAACAAAAATTTGTTTAGTTCGAAATCCTAAAATATAACCTCAGCAAATAAAATTCTAAATCACATTTAAATTGTCTTCTTATTTTCTAGGTAACTCAACTCACCAACATATCAGAAGATACATTTTTGGCTGACTATAAATAAATATAAATTTAATTTAATGACATATTTAACTTTGACTAATTTCCGTATTTAATTGAAATGTCTGAAAATATTTTCCTTTTTTTACCAGCCTTTTTTAATTAAAAATATTTACGTTTTGAATAAACCACTGTCAGTTCCTGTTATGATTTTGTTAATGTTTGTCAAAAACTATACATGCTTTTTTACTAAAAACTTATGTTTTTTAATAAAATCTCTCTTCAAATTGTCAGCCTTTTTTTTTGTCATTTTCAGACTTTTTTAATCATTTTTTATATAAAATTTTGCCATTTTTGGTCATCGCAAGCTGACAACACTGGTTACTAATAACTTTTACAACCATTTTATTCTTTAACCTTTGAACTACTTGAATCAATGTCCGTATGACTGATTCACCAATTTGTCGTTTCATGGATCACTGTTTTACCTCTCTCCAATTTACTACATTCATTGACGTAGTTAAAAGGTTTTCTGGTGATGGCAAAAATTCAAAACTTAATCTCGAATCCTGCGGGTTGCAAGAGTAATTATAGGGGGCGTTGGTAACCACCATTGAATAGTTTAACTACGCCAATGACAAAAATCTGCATTGCTCTAACGTTAATGTTGCGGATTTGTAAGCTTTGTGTTTATATTAAAATGTGGTACTATATTACTCGACTTAGTAAAAGTTTTCTGGAGGGGACACAATATTAAACTGAGTAAATTTCGAATCCTGCGAGATGCAAAAAAAATTCTAAAGGGGACCCAAAATAGTTTGGTTACGCCAATGACTAAAAGCTTCGTAACTTTTACGTAAACGCTGCGGTTTCCTTAGTTCACAATGCAAAATCTTTTATAATCACTTTTTGCAAATAAAACCAAATAAATAAGTAAAAATAATAAAAAAAAATAGGGCTTTTAATTATAAAACTTGGAAGTAGAGTTAAAATTTTCTTATTTACGATTTTAAGAACTTCAAACGGCATAAGACCAATTTAATTTTAGTTTTGTAGGCACAAAAATACTTTATACTAAAAACTTGGAAAAATAATTTTTAATCGTTTTACTTTTAATTTTTGTAAATTAAATTTCTAAAAAATAAAATGTTAGTTCTTCATAAAAATTACAAAAAGAAACAAGCGAAATTAATAATTTTATTAGTTTAACAAATTGTTTCAGTTCTTTAATTGTAGCAGAAATGTACTATGAAATTTAAACTTTGTCAGGTTCGCGAAATAGTACCTTTTTACGCAAGTTAATAAAGGAAAACGAATCAACTGATTTGGAACGTATATGCTTACGTAATAGTAACGAGACCTTAAATCATCGCTGAGTTATCGAATTATTTTGCAAACTTAACTACAAAGTAGTTACTAAATAGTTTAAGATTAAATTATAAAACTTTCTTAAACATATTTTATTGAATACAACTGAATAAATATCTGTGTTTTAATTTGAAGTGAGCAGATCTTAAAATCGACTCAGGACTGATTAAGCCATACATCGTCAATATTGCTTGTAAGGTCATCGAAATCAAGAACCTAATACGGTTTCGAAACCTTTAATAGTAATAAGCAGTTATTTTTAATCTTTTTCCTCTTTGTGCCTCGACAATTTTTAATTATAAACGTGATATGTTTTAGCTTAATTTGCTATAGGATTTTTAGGGGTATTCATTTAATCAACTAAATAATACCCCTTAAACTTTAAATTTACATTTAAATTGTGACGTCTTGCTTATTTTTGATTCACCTATATGGTGATTATTTACGAGGTGCGTTTGTTTCATACAGTTGCTAAGTGCAAAAAATTTAAGAATTGCCTAAAATATTTGTTGCAGCGCATATCCTTATTTGGATAAAACTTCGTACATATTATATTTGAATTTGTTCAGACTTTTTTTATGTGTTTATTTATTTATTTTATAAAAGTCTATAGATTATAAATTCTTATAGACCAAAAAAGAAAAATACATGCAAAAAATAAACTTAACTAATTACAAACATTTAAGAACATTTAAGAACAGAATAATATTACGTTTAATTATATTAACATTTACAGAAAAATCAATGAAACTATAAAGATCATTATAGTTTTACGATATTCTCCTTAGTGGATCAGCATCAGCGTAGTCAGTTTGAAGACATCTAAGATAAAGAGGAGTAAAATTCCGAGTAGCTCTTAGTGGAACATTAAAGTTGATATTACTCAGCAAAAATTAAGAATTAACAGAACCATTTAATAAATTCACCATAAAAGTTACATTAAGCATAATTCGTCTACTTTCTAATGTAATAATGGCAACTTAATTGTAGCAAGTCTAGTTGTGTACGGCAGAATGTTTCTATCAGGATCCCATGTTGTATGACCTAAACAAAATAGAAGGAATTGTTTCTGAACAGATTCGATTCGATCCTTTTGAAAATTGGTATAAGGATCCCAAATAATAGATCCGAATTCTAGACTAGGTCTTACTAATGAGGATTACAACCGTACAGTTATTTGTGGTTCTGTAAACTCTTTAGCTCAACGTTTTATAAAAGCGAGAACACCACGAGATTTATTTACCATCATAACAATATGGTTGTTGAAATTTAGTTTAGGGTCAAAAAGAACGCCTAGATCCAGAAATTCCGAAACCAGTTCAAGAAAGAAGAGACAACCAGCATTCCGATTTCTTGAGAATCTTTGATGTTTGCTTTTTTTAAGGTTGAGAGTCATTAAATTAATAGTGCACCATTCGAAAAATTTAAAAAAAAAATGTTGTAACTGAGTTCCATCTTTGAGTTTAAATTTTTAATTTTTTTTTTTAAATAAAAAAATTAATTTTAAAAATAAAAAAAAAATAATATTAAAAGGAAAAGTTTTGTTGAGTAAATGTACGGCTTCATCGTCAGTGATAACGTGTTGGATGTAAATATAATCTATTACAATTCCAAGATTTTAGCTAAACTCGATAATGATTACGTCGTTGTTTTTTTTCATTTTTTTCTTACATATTTTAAAAATTTTGTTTCGACCTTCTATTTGTAGAATTCAAATTTTTTAGACATTCGTCGCGATTTATAATTTTACTCGTACTTTTGTACGCTTCACAACACACACGATTAAGATAAATGAAGCCGACAACAACAAAATTATCTAAATACAATATTCAGCTTCTTTTTACAAAAAACATCAATTTTCTACTTTGAACTAAACTTTAATATCTCATGCAAAGCATGGCAATAATTTTTTATTTTTCAATCTATTATAGACACAAACAAATAGCCCAAATTCATAAAGAAATTTTTTTCTATTAAACGCGAAACTTGTTCAAATTGAAATTGAAACCCAGAAACAGCAATAATAACATAAAACAGATAAAACAACAAGAAAATTAATCATTAAAAGAACAAGAACAATAACATTAGTATTATTTTCAAGACGACTGATTATGAATAATGGTGACATTAAGATAGATTAATAATAAGAAATGAATATACAATGGCAAGACAACACAAAACCAAACAAGAAACAACTTTAATAACAGCCAAATACTTTGTACAGTAATAAAACACACAAGCGTAGAAAAGAGCACACACATACATGTAAGCAGATAGCGTTTAAATATGAGTACACAACATTGTAAACAATGATACAATCAACCATATATACAAACAAAAATAAAGCAGGCGAATTAAGCAATATTACAATAGACTGAGGCAGAGATTTAAAGGAGTTTAAAGATTGCTTAACAGTTTTTTATTTTAATTGACATAAAATCTTAATTTATATCTTAAAACTAGCTGACTGCCTCGGCTTTGCTCGGAAGCTATTTACTAATGGTTAGTATTTCATATAGAATTAAAAATTAAAATACAATTTTAGTGCAAAGAAAAAATAACACAAATTTTGCTTAATTTATTCAATAAATTTTTTTTTGTCATTCTATTGGGGGAGAAAATGAATAGTGCTGACGGTGAACCGACCCTCGCAACATACAATTGACCGTGGGAAAAACATGGGGATTCTAGGTTTAACCCACACACTTTTTTGACGATTGCCGTTAAGATTTATTAATCGTCATAGCGAACGAAAATTGGAAATTGCTGGAAATTTAACGCATTTAAGCTTAAACGGTAGATCATTTGATATCATAGATATCCTTGGTATAAGTACTTCTTCACCTTCAAACTTTCCTATGATCATCTTTGCTTTAATAGCGCTTGGTATTAACGTTTTAACAACCAATCTAGTACTATTGCGTAGCTATTTTTTTACAAACCATCTCCTGAAAATTTCCAATCGAATAATCTTGACTGGGTATCCATTAAGATACGAATTCACTTTGTGAGAGAAATTGTGTAATAAGTTTTGCTTACTTTGGAAAAACCGTAATGAATTTTTTATTATTTTTCTTTTGTGCAGACCAGTTTGGCACTTTGTTGCTTTTAAAGCCGTTTGTTCAGTTATAATGCGACCGCTTTTAGTATGATCAATACTATTCCGCCTGAATCCTGCTGATTTCCTTCTAATTTCAGGCTCTACCACTGGAAAAATGCGGTTCAATAAGATTCCGGATATTATTCTATTAATCACATTTAAAAGGTTGATGCCTCTTAAATTTGTTCACTTCATCCGACTTTCCTAACGCTGTCGTCTGTCTATGGTATAAGGGGTACAGAAATCGTTAAAATTTTAGTGTTTAACTAAAGGTTTAATTATGCTTGCCGAAGGGAATTTATCAGCTCTGACTAGTTGTGTTATCAGATTCTGCATACTTGTGGTCTTTAAACGTTGTTATTGCTTCTAGTTTTTCATCAATATCACTTCCTTGAGTGTGCTCACAGATCTAAGTTGCTTTATTACCGTTTGTATAGCCAAGGATACTTCTGTTACGGTCTACCCATACACAAATTAACCCTTTCCCAGTGTACTCTAGTTCACGGTTGCCACTGCATAGGGGTGTCATACTAGAGTGACTGTGCTTGTGATCTGCAAGCAGTTTTTCAAGTATTGAATTCCTTTAAAATTCTGCCTAAAACTACTACGCAGTGAAAGGCTCCAACGACTTCAAAAGGAGTCTAAATTAGACATGATATGAATATTGTTTGCTTTAAATAAGTATTAAATTCAAAAAAATAAAATAAACCTTGGATGAGGAAATAAGTAAACAAAACCACAATAAGAAAAACCTTGTCAATTTTGTGAACAACAGGAGTAGTAACAATAGCAGTCATGCACAGAGAATAAATAGAAAAGAGATTTAAAAGCATGCGAAATGGCATACATTTTAAATGAATATACCCTACTGTCGACCATGTAGGTAAGTAGCACAGCATTTTAAAGGGATCTACTAATCAAAATAGATTTTTTCTTCATATATTTAGTTTAACATTTGAAATATAATTAAATTTTAAAACCACACAAAAGCTCAACTTTTATACTTATTAAATGCTGTTAACATTATTTGTATGTTGCTTAAGTCTATAAAAATTATTATCTAAAACTTATTACAACAAACAAACACTTCAACTTGTCCTGTTACTTTCGCAGTGAAAAACCAATTATGCTGCCTTCGTTTTATTTTACATTACATTTCGAACAAGACTAAAACTAAGTAACCAGAAAATAAAAACTGAAAACAGAAAACCGAAAATATGTAAATAGGAAAGCAAAAAATAGATGGTTTTGTAAAAAATTGTAAAGAAATGTTCAACAATAATTTAAAATTATAGACTATAGAACAGAAATAGAAACTAATACAAATGAAAATGATTTGATATGCAAACAAAAAAAGAGAAATAAACAAACAAAGGAGGAAAGAAAGAAAAAACTCTGAATGCTGGAAATTATAAAACTCCCACATAGATCAACCAAAAGGCAGACAAACATTTATATAAATAAAGAAAACGGTAAAAAAAAAAGAACAAACTAAAATAAACAGAAGGCTAAACAGTCCAAAGAACAATATTTACAATGACAGCACGACAAACAGATGGTAAACGTATAAAACACATACTACTATAAATCTACACACAAACATACAAAAAGGACTAAGCTCTACTTTGAGTGAATATATTTTTTTTTATAAATTTTGAAGTGAAATAGAATTAAATCAAATGACTGAATGTTTAGAATGGTAATAGTGTGGAATATTTTGAAAATTTTAGAAAATTTAAGTAAAAAAAATGAAATTAGACACTACTGTGCCAGAATGAATACAAATGATGCTGTTAAGTAATAAATCTGTTTAATTTATCAAAGTTTTATAGTTTATTTTTCCAAAACTTTTTCGTTTTTCTTTTTGATAATCTAAAAAACCAAGTATGTGTTTATGAGTATTAGTCAAGCTAAAGCATAATGTCACTGTATATTTATCGAATACATAGACATAGCTACTACCACATAGATGACATATAATAAACATTTATGGACACTACCAGAAGAATTTTTCTGCAAAAGCAAAATCACAAAATTTTTTATTTATTTTTTTAAGGGAACTAGACAAGATCAAAATGCTCGTCAAGCCGTTTAGTAGAATTTTTTAAAAAGTGTATGTATGTGATACAGAGAAAAAACAAATATCCCTCAAAATTCCATGTTTCATATGAAAAATGGAATTCTTAGGGTATTGGCATTACTCTCCTTTGAACTCCTAAACAAAGTGTAGCCAATAAATATCTTTCATATTTACACATACATATGTGTTGGGGAAATATGAAAGCAGACCACTACTATTTCGGCTCATTCTTCTACATCCTGTGCTTATTAGTGCTTTCATGGATATCAATCGTTATCCTTTCGTTCATTACGAAACGTACAAGCGTTTTCTCTGGACCAGAAAACGATTTCGCATTGCCGACTGTTGATTGAAGATAATCCTCATCGTCATTTTAAATAACAAGCATTTTCATTAGACTATGCCCAAGAGTATATACACTTAATGTGAGCCTACCTGTGATCCTTAATCAGCCTTCTGAGTCTCCCTTACCTCTTAAAGTACGATGTCCAGGATTTTTCTATACACAATTAGTAAAGATAAACTAAAATCATAAACTATAAACGTACAGTGTAGCTATCAGATCCATCAGCATCTAATTCTCCCTGACCTCTTTATTTAATAGGTTTAGGATTCCAAAATTTTGCAGCTAACCGCTATCCAAATTTCGCTAACCACTTTAAGTACGAAGTCCAGGGTTCTTCTATGTTCCATTTTTAGAGATACTGATGTCCTCATTGTGGATGAATCCATACGCCATAAGCGTGCGATGCACCTAATCTATAGACATGCGCTTCAACGGCATGTATATACATAAGTCTCCCTGACCTCTTTATGTAGGAGGTTCACGATTCTCATGTCTCTCAGCCATAGGTGTTGATAATACCTCTATGTTCCAAACTATCGAAAGATTTGGCGTGGACACTCCACTTAGGTAACATGCTCCCGGGGTTAACTTTTTTTATACTTTTTCTATAAGTCTTCTTTAAGCGCAAATATTTGAAATGGGCTAAGATACAGAAAAACTGGGAGCAAATATTGCAAACCACTAATAGAAATATTCACTATTCAACCAGAAAGTATTGTGTTGTTAAAATATCTACTTCCCCGAAAAATTAATAATGGGACACTTTTTTTTTATTTATACATTTTAACTGTTTCTACTAGCAATAATGTCAACCTCAGTATAATTCTAATGTTGCTTAACCATTAAATAGATTCACCATTCTTAAACGCTGCTATCTCACATCAATACTTTTTCATCAAAATTGTTTAAGGTTTGTCACTTTAACATGTTTATCAGTAAATGGATACAATTTCCAACATTTTTCTGTTCCTAGACGTAATTTAATAATTAAACCGTAACATTACAAAGTGCTTATATATTATATATATATTGGTATAATTTAAATAGAAAAGAATTTAATATTTTATTTTACTCTCAGACCGATCAAACTTTTTTTTTTTTTGTAGTTGGTTGACCAAGAGCAAAAGAATTCATCTCATCGGACTGTTTACAAGTAACTAATGAGCTTACCGAGAGCTTCGCTATTTACCTGGTCGGATTATTTATAAACTACTGAGAGTCTAAGATTTATCCAATAGAACCTTAGACAACCAAAATACGAAGCAATTAACTTGTCATACTCGTTTTTTTTAATCTTTAACATATAACACTTTCATTCATTACGAAAGCGTTCGATATGGATGTACATTAATACCGCTGCTCGCTCAAAATAGCTTTTACGGATATCAGAATCAAAATTGTTATTAATGTTGCAATTATAAATTATATCAGATAAAGAAACGACTCTGTAATAATCACCACCAATGCTGAAGAATTTCAAAATTTAATGAATCGTATTAATAATACTAGCGTCGAGTGTGTTCTTAACATCAATATAAATAAAACTGTGGCTATACGCAGAATAAAAAATATTTTAATTACCAATACCATAAATTAAAAAGCTCAAGCTTTACAACAGGTTAACAGTTGTCGAAATCTTGTTATATGTGTTAACTTCACCATCGATCACTCAGCTAAAATTAAAAAAAAAATTTTTCCAAAAAACTTTTGTCAACATGAACTAATTGAAAAATATTGTAACATAAATCTTAATCTAGGATTATGAATACGTAAATAAGGTTGTTATTGTATGTATGACCCATTTTGTTGTATAAGCCAAAGGCGTGCACACCAGATACCAACAGATAACTCTAAGAATGAGGCATTTATAATGTGGTCATACCAACGCATTCTTAGAATTTCATAGATGGAAAAAGTTACAAATATTTAAGTATTACACCGTCCACAAATTACTAACTGTTAAATAAATAAATAAATATTGTTAAATATGTTAAACAAAATTAAAAATATGGGTTGCTACAACAAATTATTCAAGTAGCATGAAGGAGTTTAATTTGAACAAAAAAAATCAAATGGCTAAAAAATTTAAGAGACTGGTTTAATTTCTTATCAATAGAACTATTAAAAAAGTTTCATTTAAAATAATGGTTTACAACCTTCGTAGCGTAGAGGTACGATAAGAACAACAAAACCGTAAACGTACCAAACGGGAGCAAAAATATTTGCTCGAAACGTGCCATACCATCCCGCTGCTTATAGCTTTATCCTTGCCAAACCTAATGCGCTATAAACATATTTTTTTAATATTTTTTTTTCAAATTTGTGGTAATTTTAAAAAGCCTTGTCTTTCAATATTGCAATTACAAAATTTATATATTTATTTTTAATTCAAAAATTCAACACTACCTCAATTTTAGCGCTCATAGCAAACTAAAAAGCAAATCCTAAAAGAAAATACATACAAATTATGTTCATCTTTGCCACAAGCCTCCACTTATATACTCACTTCTTAAACTAGTTAATTATAATTTGTCCACATTTCTTTGTTTTTAATAACAAGAGCCTTGTTGCCATTTTATGTCTGCTTTATTTTATTAACATGTTTATGTTTAATTTTTGTGGTCCAAAAGAAAATCTTCCATATTTATGTATTTATAATTTTACTATTGTATTGAAATTTTTTGTTTTTCTTTTTTTTTTTTTTTTTTGTTGGCCATGTGTTTAATAAGAAACAAATAGTAAAATTTTTTTATTATGTTACGCCTATAAGTCGGCAATGGTTTTTATAACATTTTTATATCATTATATATGGTCAGTTTTATGGGGAAAAAAACAAAAGATTTTATGAAGTTGTTTACGAAAATTAAGTTTTAATTAAAAATATTATTTTTTGACCAACACAAGGATGTAAGCATTATTAAATATAGATTGAGATAATATTGTGAAATAATCGAAATTTATTTTATTGATCTCTGTTATAAAATTTTCATAAGGAAAAGTTGCAGCTCGTTTTTTTTACCGTTTTTTGTTATGAATAACACCATATAATTTTAGGTAAAATTTTTGGTAATAGCAAAATACATTTTTAACAAAAAATGCTATTCGCAATTGACAATTAGAATAATTGCATCCATTAAAGCAAATGATATATAAAATAAGTTACGAAACAATATGTTTCGACTTCGAAAAAAGTCGAAATGAGAGAAACCACAAACAAACCTTAATAAAACTATGCGTTACATATGGCAATCTATATATATAAAAGTGAAACTCTGTGTGTGTGTGTGTGTGTGTGTGTGTGTGTGTGTGTGTGTGTGTGTGTGTGTGTGTGTGTTAGCTATAGACTCCGAAACTGTAAAACCGATCGGACTCAAACTGTGGCAAGTTGTTGCACACATACCAGGGAGTGTTTATGGGTGGAAAAAAGTGGGCGGGTCCACGCCCATAAAAATTAGTTATCAGTTTTAGCTACTTGCACTTGACCGATTTTTCTGAAACTTTGCACACATATTGTGCTGTCATGACTAAATAATTTTTTGATAAGAAAAGTGGGCGGGGCCACGCCCCTAAAAAATTTTTAATTTTGAGGTACTTGCACTGGACCGATTTTTCTGAAACTTTGCACACATACTAAGCTGTCATAACCATATAATTTCGTAATTAGAAAAGTGGGCAGGGCCACGCCCATAAAAAAAGGTTATAATTTTGAGGTACTTGCACCAGACCGATTTTTCTGAAACTTTGCACACATATCGAGCTGTCATGACTTAATAATTTCGTGATTAGAAAAGTGGGCAGTGCCACGCCCATAAGAAATAGGTATCTTTTTGAGGTACTTGCACTGAACCGATTATTCTGAAACTTTGCACACATATTGAGCTGTTATGACTTTACAATTTCGTGATTAGAAAAGTGGGCAATGCCACGCCCATAAAAAAATTATAATATTTAGGCTTTTGCACTTGATATTCAATTAAAGTTCAGAATGCATTTCGATTCATTAAGGGGCGTAGCAACGCGCGCCGGGTTTGGCTAGTAACAGAATAAAATACAAAAAATTTTAGAGACTTTCTTACAAGGCATATCCATAAGGTAACAAACACAGCAATAAAAAACACATGTATTTTGTTTTTGTATATATGCCGGCATATGTCAAACAATTTTTTTTTTATTTTCTTCTTAAATTTGAATAAATTTTTAAAAAACTTTAAAGCGAAAACTTTTTATTCATGGTTTTGTATTTTTTAAAACGTTTTAAACCAACTGAAATTGCGAATTATTTATTGTACAATAAAATTTAAAAAAATAAGTCTGACAAATGCAGGCAAGACTTTTAAAAAAGTTGGTAACGCTTAAGGCGAATTCATACAGGTGAAATTATCAGCACATGATGATGGGGAAACACAATGTCTAAATTTGTTGAATTCTCCTTGATTCCATTTATTGATGCAGGAATCGAAAATTAGATTTTAAATTTCGAATTAAACATTTAACTTAATTGTGCTTTTTTTGATAATAACTTTATCAAATTTATGTCTATTTGTTGTTCTTGCACCATTTTTAATGTGTTTCATAAGCACATATTCTTTTTTTTTATAAAATTTTATTGAATCTAACATATAAAAACAACTTTTCCGTCCTTGTTATACAAACTAGCCTTGAATGAAAAAATCCCCTTAAAAGTTGCTTTGTTGTATCAATTCGCCGTTGCATAAACCTGTTTGAATATGCCTTGGTAACGCTTAAAAAATTTATATAAAAAAACAGGCAGCTGATTGGATACGAGTACCTTATGGATATGCCTTGCTTTTTTAAATATTGAAAATTTGTATGTAAAATATCTTACTTAAACAAAACTCAAAACAAAATTGCGTTAATCTATCGGTCAGTTGTTCTAAATTCGATTACCATCGAAAAGCCTGCCATTACGTCTTGTAAAAAAATAAATTTTATTATATATTTCTTCTTAAAGAAAATACCTTTTTAATTTAAAGCAGTTAAATTAATTTTAAGCAGAAACTAAATTTAAAATTTAAAGCACTGCAGTCAAACCTTCTGTTTTAATTTACCCAACTCTCGAACATATTTTAACCTCAACTTATTTAATATATTGTAACTTCATCTCTCTGTTCTTAAGATATTTTTCCCAATTTCTTTTTTTTTTTTACTTCTATTTTTACTCACTTATTTATATTGAATATTTATTGCATATTTTGAGGATTGTCTGGTAATAAAAACAAAACAAAACTTACTTATAAAAATGGAAATATATAGCATACAAAAATGGGTTTTCGATTTCAAAAAAAAAAATACAGCAACTTAATAAAAACTGAAATATCTTTATGCCAGCAACAACTGAGAACACAAAAAGAAAATCCTACTAAATCCTTACTCAACATAAAACCATTTATAGTAAAAATTTGTTCCAATACTTTATTCGCAAAAAAAATCTATCCTTTTTATTTACAAAAAAAAAATCATTTGCTTTTTGATCTTGAAAAGCATACATTAAACAATGTTTATTTGAGCTGAAATCCAGTGGTAAATTGTATAAGCAACAACAGCACAACAACAGCCCTTAACAAATTCAAATACATTTGACTTAAAAAGGACTTGAGCATTTTTGTTTATACCCTCTTAAGCTGAATAAAAAGGATACGTACTAGAGACTAAAAGCATACTTTTTATATTTAGAATATCAGAGATTGTTTTTCCTCAATCCTGCTCTTAACACTTTATATGACAGACAAGACAACATAACTGGTAAAAGGGTTTTTGTATACTAAACTGGTGAAAAAAACATTGATTTTGTGTGTTAAAAGAAAAAAATTAGCCAAGATGTATGGGGTTCATTAACTTCAGAGATTTTTCTGCCATAAATAAACTATAAAAATAACTTTCTTGTTAAGTCCGACAGTAACGAAAATCTTAAACTAGAAGATCATTACAATTTATCTGTTTTGGTCAGTAGTTTGTCCCAAAAGTGTCATTATGTGGCCAGTCTTTAAAAAAAAGTCTTCAATGAAGACAAATGGTGTGTATGTCTAAATATGTTCAAACATGTGTGTGCGTATGTGCCTGTACCTATAAAGCTAAAAGTCTAACAAAAGCTTTACTTCTGCAGCAGACTATGGCTAAATGTTTTAACTATGAATACCTTCAAACTGAAGTTTAGGAAATATCAGAAAGTCTTAAACATTTACCGACGTGCTCAATTTTCGATTCAAAATTACAGAAAATTTTGTTTTAATGGAAAATCTCTCAAAAATTTTCTATAAATAAAACTACTGTAAATACTTTCCACGTTTTCAGCTATGAAATTAATTAATCTACCATCTTACTCTAACCCTACATTTAATTATAATCAATTTTTAAACTAAATAATTTTAAACAGAAATTTAAATTATCCAATGCTGGCTTCTTTGGTTCCATGTAAAGAATCACTTCTGTGTATGTGTACATTTTTGTTTTTCTAAAATAGTTTCTATTGAATGGTCGTTCTAATTTGATTATGGCAATAATAATGATGATGCTGATGGTAATATTAATGATGAACGTAAGTAACCCCAGAAAACAATAACGATGATAAACAATGCTAATCCAAACAAAAACTACAATGACCTTTTATCTTAACAAAGTCAGAGGCAATTTTGTCGATACATAAGAACCTTAAGTGTTTGATAAGTAACTTAAAATTGTACAGGATAGAAACAAGAGAAACACTCAAAGAAAAAAAATTCAAAAAAATCTATTAATTTTAAGAATTTTTTTAAGCAATTTTTTATGAAAGTTTGTTTGTATTTTTTGTTGTTTGTTTAATTATTTTCTATCCAAACGGTAGAAAAATATTTAAGACAAAAATTTGGCAATAAAAAATTGTTAAAGGCTAAAATTTTCTATAAAAGAAATAAAAATTATTTGGGACAAAAATTTTTGAATAGAAAATCATGCAGAACAAAAATGTTTCTACAGAAAAATATGTAAGAAATTTTTTTTTTTAATATTTGAGACAAAAAGTTTTTTACAGAACAACATTTGGGACAAGATTTAAAGACAAGCAATTTTATAAAGAAAAAAGTTTTGAGATAAAAGTCTCAATGATAATTTTTTTATTTTTCACTTGTCCACACAAATGTAAAAAAATTTTAACACAAATACTTGCTTCTAAAAAACAAGAGCTTAAAAACCAGAAATAAAACAGAATCTATATACAAGACAAAAACTTTTTAGGAAAAAATATTTATGACAAAAATTTTTAAGTAGAAACACATATGACACAAAAAAAATTTCAGTAGAAAAATATTTGAGACAAAAAATTTTCTATAAAAAATTTTTTCGACAAGTACTTTACTGTAAAAATATTTCGGAAAAAAAAATTTATATAGGAAAACATTTTGGACAAAAAATTTTCTATAGAAAAACATTCTGGACAAAAACATTTCTATAGAAAAACATTTTGGACAAAAACTTTTCTATAGAAAAACATTCTGGACAAAAAATTTTCTATAGAAAAACATTTTGAACAAAAAAATTTCTATAGAAAAATATTTTGGACAAAAAATTTTTTATAGAAAAACATTTTGGACAAAAAATTTTCTACAGAAAAACAATTTGGACAAAAATTTTTCTATAGAAAAACATTTTGCTCTAAAAATTTTTTTATAGAAAAATATATTGGACTTCACATTTCTACAAAAATGCATTTACAGGATATGTATTTTTCTAATATTTTTTCGAAAGAAAAATATTAGGACAAAATTTTTTTAGAAAGCTGTTGAGGATGATATTCTGTAGATTAATATTTAAGACAAAAAACGGTTATAAGGAAAAAAACTTTTCCAGAGAAAATTTAGGACAAAAATATCTATAGAAAAATATTTGGGACAAAAAATTCTCTATAGAAAAAATTTGGGACAAAGAATTTATATAGAAAAACATTAAGGACAGAAAATTTTTAAAGAACAAAAAATTTTTTATAGAAATCAATTTGGAAAGAAATTCAGTTTTTTTCAGTAAGATGCTAACAAAAAATTTTCTTCTGAAACACTTTACTTAGGAAAATTTTCTTAATAATAAGTTATTTGGGATTTTTTTTTTTAATTTAAAAAATAACCTTTGCAACATTGATTAAAAAACTTTGTTTTTGGTGCAATGTAAAGAATTATATGACAAATAATCTTTACTATCAATTTCATTTATATATAGTTTCTCTAAGATCTCTGTACATTTATTTTATAATTCTATTAATTAGTGAACCTTTTTAATAAAAAAAACTTTAATTCCTTTAGAAACTTTTGTTTTACAAAAAATCATAAAAGAATTTAAAATTAATAAAAAAAATATCGCAACCGTTTAGTATATATATATAAATTATTAACTGAAAATTATTATTAATAAGATTACACATAAAAGGATATTTATTTCACAAAACCATAAACCCAAATAACTTGACAAAAGATGCTTAAGAATGAAATTTTATTTACAATATTCTATAGCAAATTAAATAAAAATAAAAACAAAGCATTATGCACAAACACCCTTCCAGTTTTATTACTGTAAACTCCTCTGAGCCTTTTAAACTAATAAAATCCTTTTGTTATAAAAAAATTAATAGACTATAATACTGTTTTTTTTTGTTGTATAAGATGAAAATATATGCTACTTCTTCACTTCACACTTTAAACAAAATTCGTACAAGTGAACGTTTCCTTAAGCTGCATCATAAGCACTTTATTAGAATTGACTTATTTGAGCCATTGAATACATTTTGTTCTTTTCTAAACACTGTATAAAAGCATCTAATATTAACACTTTTGTTTTTATGTATACCTACTTATAGACATTTTATTTATGAATATTTTATGGAGAATCCAAAAATAATAATGTTTAATGATGTCTATATGTACGTTAGAAAAAAATAATACAATAAATTGATGAATGGCTCCGATAATGTAAATAAATTTTATTGCTCATCAAAAGGAATTTTACAGGGACACTAGTATAAACAAAAAAGGAAAACAAATAAAAAATGCATGAATATAATAAAAATAAACATTTTATGCAATTTAAAATCAAAATTTTATGAAAACGCTTAAGACAAATATTTTAATAAAAACACAGAAAGCAAAGTGTTCTAAACTAAATTTTTATATCAAAAACATTAAGACAAATAATTTATACAAAAAAGATACAATTTCCTATGGAAAGACTATGTTTTACAAAATAATTTGGGTCAAACTTTCCTTTATGGAAAATATTTAAGACAAAATTTTATTATAGAAAAATATTGAAAAAATACTAAGAAAAATGTCTAGAGTATATTGAATTTACCTAGGTCGAGATTAATTGCACAGAAACACAATTGGGACAATATCTATATACCAGAAGGTTATTTTGATACATATTTTTTTGCAGAAAAAAAATGTAAGGCAAAAGTAAATTTACAGATAAGTATTTGGGACAAGAATATTTCCATAAGAAAACAGTTTAGACGATAATTTTCCTCTAACAAATAATATATTAGTATGAGAATTAAATTTAATATCAAAATAATCCTATAAAGAATTTATTAAAATCAAAATATTTTTAATAAAAAAGTATTAAGATATTGGGATAAATATTTTTTTAATCAAATACTTTGTGACAAAATCTGTTACAAGAAATATTTTAGAACAAAACCCTTGTAAGATGAGTATGTACATGGAACCAAAAATGTTACTAAAAAATTTGTTTTACCATTTGAGACAAAAACATTTTTAAAGAAAAATATGTGAGGAAGAAAATTATTTAAATTATTCTATAGAAAAAATATTAAAGAAACCCATTTTCTAACGTTTAATGTTTTTAAAAAAATACCAAAAAAATCAACAAATTAGAAAACCTTTTGTAAAAATTTTATTAAATTTTTTCAACAAATTATTGGGCAATTCTTAAGTGATGACAAATTTTTTTATCTGCAGACAAATTTTGAACAAATTTTTTTTTCTCTGCTAAATATTTTATGTATCGTTTCCTGCAGTTTAGCAAAAAAAAATCATATACAATTTTTGTTTACCCTTAAATGTTTTTATTATTCTCTATTAACATCCACTGTTTCTGGCAAGTTTTTACTTCCCTTTTTCCTTTTAAACAAGACTATGCTGTCACATACTTGTCAATCCTTTATCAAATTGCACAAGCATGTGTGTAGTGCCAGGAATAAATATTTGCAAAAATAAAACTATAGAAATAAAGTATCCTCCATCAAGTGTCAATAGAATTTTGCTCCTGCATGAGGTGGGTGTGTCTAGAAATATTAACATTTTAAACGTTTTAAACTTAGAAAAAGTACAAAAAAGGCAGCAAAAAATATTGCATATAAATGGTCTGCAACGGAAATGTTTAATATTGCTAAGACAAACATGTTGATATGCTGTCAATATGTTGTAAGTATTTTTTTATTGATTTTCTTTCTTCTTTTCGAATTTTTATTTATTTATTACCATCATACAAAAAAAGTGTTATTTTTTACATATATTTTATAGAGCAAAAAAAAATTTTTTTTTAAGTCAGACATCAAGTCCATAACATCAATAAACAGCAGCTACTATGCCATATAAATTAAAACACTCCGAGAGTGTATAAATTGTTGTATCATTTAACTGCTGAAGTTTGTACAACTTGTTTGAACTAGCAATAATTATTGAAATTGTGAGACAAATTGATAGACACTTTTATTGAAAGTTGCCGACAATTTTATGATAAAAACTTTCGTAAAAATAAGTACAAATGTACTTGTGTATGCCTTTGACAAATTAAATAGTTGTATTGGTTTTTAATGTCTTCTAAATTTTTTCTTTTCACTCCTTTACGAACAAAGTTGTACATGTTTTACCACAACCAGCTAAGCGTATACGTGTTATAATTTTAATTACATACGCTCTTGGTGTTTTGAACAACTTTTTTGTGGGCATATTTTTCTCTCCTTTTTATTTAAAGTTCGCCACAGTATGAAAAACTTTTCTATTGGTTTTCAACCAGAACAATGTACAAAACCTTTTTTCTACCCAATTAAAGCAGCTTAAATCCACACAGTCCAACTTTACAAGCTATATTTGAAATACCTTTTTAATCCAGCAAATTAAAGTGTTGGCAGAAAGAAGATTTAATGGGTAAAACAATGAGAAGTGCTTAAGCTAGATTAAAAAAACAACTCCAATAAAAATCCTTTAGGACAAACATTTTTTACATAAAACCCTTTTTAGAAAACCTTTGACACAAAAAATATTCTATATAAAAAACTTTTGGGACAAACATTTTTCTATACAAAAAACTTTTGGGACAAAAATTTTTCTATACAAAAAACTTTTGGACGAAAAAAAAATTTTTTTTAATATGAAAAATCTATTAGGACAAAAAAACCAAAATATTTTCTATATAAAACCTTTGACACGAAAAATTATCCATAGAAAATCGTTTCAGATGAACATTTTTTTATGAAAAAACCATTATTGGGACAAAAATATTTTTAATGAAAAATATCGATGGCGAAACATTTTCTATCGAAAAATCTTTGTGTTGAAAAATTTTCTAGAAATTTAAATTTAGGAGAGAAATTTTTGACAAACAAACCTTTTGGACGACTATAGTGAATATAAAAATCATTGTAACGAAAATAATTTTATAGAAAAATCTTTGGGACGAAAATATTTTTCAATAAAAAAAACTTTTCAGATGAAAATTTGGCTATTAAAAAACTTTAGGACAAAATTTTCCTATAGAAAAACCTAAAAGAAATTCTACAGAACAACATACATTTTTCTATAAAAGAATCTTTGAAACTAAAACTTCTTTTAGAGAAACACCTTTGGAAAGAAATTTTAATGTAACAAATACAAGAAAAACGCTTTAGGCAAAAAATTATAGAGAAAAACATTTTTCTGTGGAAAAATCTTTCAAACTAAAACTTTTTTCAAGAAACACCTTTGGGAAGAAACTTCCTTGCACAAACTACAATAAGTTTTGGGTCGAATTTTTTTTTATAGAAAAACCTTTGGGACAAAAAATGTATATAAAAAAATCATTTGTATAAATCTTTGGGATAAAAACTTTGCCATATAAAAACTTTTCGAACCAAGAAATTTTCTATATAACAATTTGCTGTAAAAACATATTCGGGACAATTTTTCTAAAAAAAAAATTTGGGACAATTTTTCTAAAAAAATATTTGGGACAATTTTTCTGAAAAAATATTTGAAACAAAAATTGAAATATTTCTTAATTATTTTAAAAATTCCAATAAAAAAATCGATTTAAGAATTTAATCTTAATAAAAACTTCAACGCAAATAAATACATTTTATAAAATCTACCATAAATTGTTTAAATGTGTAATAAAAATTATTATTTATTTTAACAGAAATCCTTTTATAAAACTTTAGTTAACTGCATTTCATATTTATAACCACTTCTATCCAAAACGCTTTTATTAAATCACACACAAAAAATCCGCATAAGTCCTGGTGTTATTGTTGAAAAGAGAATGAGTGTGTGTGTGTGTGTGTACTTAACTCTTTATAGTATCGAAAGGAAAAACCAGTGACCTGGGATTTGTTTTGTTGCGTTCTTGCGCTCAATAGCACTATTTCGTAGAATAATATAATGTCAACTGCATGAGTTCTTCGTTTGCTGTAAATGCAACTATTGCAAACAGCAACAGCCATGCTACACTGCCAATATCAACTCAAGCATCATGGTCACCACCATATCAAAGCTAAAAACAAACTTTTCTTTTTATGTGAACTGGTGTTGTATATGTGTCACTTGCGTCTCTGTAGAATAGGTACACCCAAACATCGAACACCAGCTGTCCATTTGGACATTTTCGATATAAAAGGATTTAGTATATGGCAGAGAAGAAATAAACAGATCATTGTAATGCGTTTTTATGAAGGAGTTTAGATATTTTTGTGCCGTAGGTTGCGGTGATTTTAATACCAACACACAATCACCATAAGAAGGGGCATTTTGTATTTCAGCTTAAACTGTAACGTTAAAAACAATAGTCTGACTTATAGTGCAACCTTGAGTTAACAAAAATGTTACTCCATTATTGTAGATATTTTTTTTATGTCTTGGTGTAGGGTGCAATGTCAGCGTCTATAACTATTTGAATACAAACAGTTAGTCAAATATTTAAAAACATCCCAATCTCATTACTTTCCCAGAATAATATGAAAAATCTCTTATTTTTTTCTACAGACGTGCTTCCGTGTATTTGTCTACCCAAGACATTTCAAATTAGTATCTCTAAATAAGTATTTATTTTCATAACTGACTCTGAATGTGTCTGTCGCAAGATGATACGTTTTTTTTCTTTTTTGACTATGTGCAGTTTCAAATATTTAACATTTATCTACAATTTGTGGTTTCTATAACAAACATTACACATCAAATTCAATTAACATTAATAAAAATGAAAATAAACATATGTATATTACTGTATGAAACTAAAATATTTATTAGACCATTATGGAAAAGTTATTACTTTAAGCAAAATTAAACAGAATAGTAAAGAGTTCGAATCTGTTACTCTGCTTTTACGAAATTTTGCAAGAAACCATTAGTTTTTGTATAAAATATATCTTGAAAATTTTAAAAATATTTTTTATAAGAATAGTTTTTATAGAAAATTTTTCAAACAAAAACTAGTTTAGCACAAAACAAAAATCGTATACAATAATTTTTAGGACAAAAAAAATTTCAAACCAAATTTTTAAAAAGGATACTATAAGAAATAAACTTTTACGGTCATTATTACAACTTGCCGTTAGTTAAAGGCAGAATTTTGTCGGACTGATAATGGCCCTTATTTATTATTTTTTTATCTATTAAATATTATTATTGTTAACAATAATTACAATAAAAAATGAAGTTGTAATAATGCTAAGCTATTTATCGGGCACCAAAAATCCAACCTTTAACGAAAGGCAAGTTGTAATAGTGGCCCTAAGTTTGTTTAAAAATTTAATTTAATTTAATTTAATTTAATTTAAGCTTTAAAAACAAATTAAAAATATTGAAATATATATTTAAACACATTACATATTTTAGAAAATTTAAATTTGTTTAAAAATTTTTGGGATAAATGTTTTTTTTTTTAATATTTAAAAAAATTTATTGCGAAACTAATTAAAAAAAAAACATTCTTATATCAAAAATGTTTAGGCGAAATTTTTGTACAAAATGTTTAAACATATTCTTTAAAGACAAATTTTTAAACAAAACTTTTAAAAAAAATTGTTTATGCAGACTTTTATAAAAAATTTGTATGATGAGATTTCTCAGAAACCTTTTTTACATAGTAACAATATTTACAAAACTAAATAAAATTCTTATCTCAATTCTATAGAATTTGAAAAAAAAAATTATATAATAAATGAATGTTTTCGATCTTTTTAATTTATATAAACAGTTGTTTTTTGTATTGTGCAAGAGATCACTTTTTTTATAAAAAATAGTTTTAGTTTTATTTTCCGATATTTCGCTACCACATTGGGTAGCTTCTTCAGGGAAAGTTTTTACAATTTTCAACAATTACAAATTCATGTATTTGAATTTCCGTTTGTTATTTTAAATGTAAACAAAAAATTTTCCAGCCTTTTTTAAAAAAAATTTGTTTTTTGAACAATTCTAATATTTTAATTGTTAATTGTTGAAAATTGTAAAAACTTTCCCTGAAGAAACTACCCAATAAGGTAGCGAAATATCGGAAAATACAATTAAAACTATTTTTTTATAAAAAAAAGTGATATCAAGCTCAATACAAAAAACAACTGTTTATAAAAAAAATTATGTAAAAGAAAAAGTCATAAAAAAGTAAATAAACTGTGAACCCATCTATATTATATTTAAATATAAATAGAAGTGTACACTTTGATGTCCCACTAACTGTGGAAACGACCGATATCAATTAAAACTTCATGGTTACTTATGGATGGTCTATAGATAGTTTATAAATTTTCCCATAAATTCCCATGCAAATATTAGCAAAATGCTCTTAAAAAGTTACCAAACCATGTATCGTATATCTTATGTGCACAATGACATTCGATCTTTCTAATTGGAATGTTGAGCTGAATCTTTTCATTCGTTGTTTCGATCGTTGATTTATTTGTGCGCTGTCCATTCGATTTTTCACCTGCTGTTCAATTGCATTGCATCACAGGTATGTGTTACTGTTGTTGTTGCGGTTCTTTCATGCAAATCATAAACTTTTCCTCTTCAACCACCTTGCAGACAAAACAACGCTTGCCAGGTCAGCTAGTACTTTGTAAAGTTGTTTAAGAAAATATTTAATAAAAATTTTTTTAACAAAATTTGTATACAAAAATTTGTATGTTGTGATTCATTAGAAATATTATTTAAATCAATTTATTTAGTTTTGTCATAAGAAATCTTGGGAAACTAATTTTTATAAAAAAAATGTTTAATATATTTTTAATATTAAAATATACCTGTTCAAAATCTACTTGCGGTTTTACATTATTTAAATATTATTGTTTCATAATATTCATTATTACGAAGTTTTTATTTATTTATTAATTTTTTTTTTTTTGTATTCATTAAAAGATGGGTTTAACGTATGAGGTTATTACTCCTCCCTTCTTTGGTTCTTTACATTTCAAGCTCTAAATATATAGCTGTCATTAAAAGTATCTCGTACTAAGTTCAAACCAATAGCGAATTAAAATTTTTATAATTAACACCACATTTTCTTAAATTTTTTATATGTAGTGCCCGTCCTATACTCTGATCTTATAAATTTTTTTCGCTCGAAGATGAAAACTGATATCGCAGCGAAACAAACCGAGTTTAAAGTTTTAAACAATTATATTTCAGCAGATATGACCTTTTCTTTGTATGGGAGATAACACGCTCTCTTATTTATCCTTTCCAATCTTCTTAATTTGTATTAAAATAAAAAATTAGGACTAACAACTAATATGTCATTAAATTAATTTTATTTTCGTATGGGGGACATCAATTCCCCTGCTCCGATTATATCGTTTGTGGTCTATAAGAGACAAATGAGATAAAAGAAAATCACAAAAAGTTTGAAAATTATAGATGTTAACATTTTCTTGATATTTTTTAAAATGTATTTTCTTTATCTAGAAGGTGCCACGCCTAGTATTCTTTTCCACCTAACTTTTGGCTTAACTATGCAAGGTTTTGTGGTAATACCCGACACGAATTAAGAATAATAAAAAAATATAAACGAAGCAGTTCAGCCGTTCTCCGATTTTGGACAAATTAAAAAAGTGAGCGTTAAAGTGGGCGTGGTCATAAAACCTAAATTATGAGAAAGACTATATAATAGTCATTCTTAAGTTTATTTTATAAATTTATTTCTATTAATTTTTATTTCTATAGATTTTTATGGAACAATTTTTGAAGCAAAATTTAAAAATAACTTTAAGACAAGGCTATCTAAGAGAATGTATCGTAAAAAAATATGTAGCCAAAATTAAAAATTGATTAAAAATAGTACTAAATAAATCCAGTTTAAAGTGACAATACTATGGCGTAAATTTTTTTAACAGGAACAAGATTCACACGTTTTTTTGTCATAATTTTCTTAAAATTAAAAATGTTTTAAAAATATATGGTTCGCTATAAAATTTTAAAGCCAATTTGAAATTTTAAATAATTATGAAGACAATACTCGATGATACCACAACTGGTAAATAAATTAAATTTTAGTTATTTCCCCATGTAGTGAAATCTCAAAATCAATATTAGTTTTCACTTAAAATGATTAAAATAAAATCATATATTGTCCTGTATATTATTTGGTAAATAGTCTAGTCTGTAGTTGAGTCCAAAGCATAGTACATAATTCAGCTTAAAGTCTAGTATAGAACCCATGGAACCCCATATAACTTACAATTGTTTTTCGAATATCTGTGGCAATAAGGCAAAGCTGCTTATGTGTGTTTTTATAGTTTTTCAGGAAAGCAATTTTAAACTTTTAAGTTAGGTTAGGTTAGGTTAGATTCGGCAGCCGCCCGAACGCATAGCTCACTTGGGCCCTCCGAGGGTCCCGTTGTGATACAGTAGGCACCATCGCCCGTTCGTCTATGTCCTCTGCCCGTCGTTCTTCAGCCATCCTGTCCTGTTTATAAAGGTGCGGATCTTTCCCAGATCAACTGCGGAATGACAAGTTTTACTTTCAAGTATTCGCTGACCTAGAATCTGGTGTCTCAGGTCCCCGAATGCAGGACAATTACAGAGAAGATGTTCAGTGGTCTCCTCCTCTTCCTCGTTATCGCAACTTCTGCAGAAGTCGTTATATGGAATATTTAACCTTTTCGCATGTGTACCTATACGCCAGTGTCCGGTAATGACCGCTATGAGGTTCCTAAGGTGGATTCGGGGCATATTCACTGCATATTGCGTTCTATGCTCATCCATGTCAGGCCAGATCCTTCTGGTTTCCAAGCAAGTGGGTTCTCTCAGCCATCTTCCCTGACATCCAAATAGAATCGATGCGAGATCAGTTGCTTACACTTCGATAAGGGAATACCCAAAGCACAACTGGATTCAACCGAATCTAAGGTGGTACCGTCTTTTGCAAGTGCATTAGCTCTATTATTACCAACTCTTAAGTTGATTTTTAAAAATTACTTATATTTTCAATAAAGACTATTATATAAGTTCTGCGCTATACAAATTGAAAATCATATTCGTTTTCAAATATTTAGCTAAATAATAAGTTAAATATTGTTTCAAATAATATTATTCTTTGAAAAAATTCACGCCATAAGCTTTTACGCTATAACTTCCTGTAAAGTTATCAAAATAGTTGAATAGTTAAAAGTCTTCCTGAAGCAAGTTTTGAATTTTGTAATTACAAAAAGTGATTATTTCAATTTTAACTTATGTCAACTTAAGCAGTTTTTCATTTTTGCCAGAGATATATTGTTTTACCCAATTTGACTTGAAAAATATTCTATAATTTTTTTATATAAATTATACGTATTACAAATTTATATATCATTTTGCTCCAAGCCGAAGTCATGCTGTCTTTATTAACTTAATTCTACTATAAAAAAATAAGATTTTAATTAATTTTAGTGCCTTTTATACCAAAAGCTAGTTCATATATTAACTAAAAATATCATGCATTTAAACCTCTATTTTAAGCTTTTAAGTAATTTCTTACAACCCCTCATCAAACACACCAACACACCATCATCAAACGCAAATCTCTTTATTTCCGTTATAAATTGCCACTTCCACAAATACAATCATTATTCTTTCTTTAATTTTTCATTTTACAAAGTTCATTTACTTTATTCATTCATACTAGTTCTCTAGCAATTATCACTAATTTCAGCCCATAATTCATGTTATAGTCACTCATTATTTAAATTTCAACTTAAAGCTATGCTACATGTAGCAAGTTACAAAAGTAAATTGCCCCCTTTATTCGAAGATTAAATGAATGCGAGTTTGTGTTTTTTTTACGCATATAAGTTTTAACTAATAAATTGCTTAAATTAACGTCTATTTATTGTATTCGACACTTCGTACTTTTTTTTACCTTTTCTGTATTGTATGCTATAGGAAACATGCATTCGTGCTCACACTTGGTTAATTTTTTTATTCTAGCGACTATGGGGAATTGCCCCATAATGCACAGTGTATTACAACAGATATACATAAGAGATACGTATGTATGTGCGTGATGTTAGTAGTGCTCTTAATACTAGAGTTGATGTTGTTGTTGTTGATGATGATGATTTCAGATATAAAACATAACAAATTATATGTGATTTACAGTCAGCACTCACTACCATCATCATCTGCTGCAAAAACATCATGTAATATTAGAACCTACAAGGAGATACGTACAGGGGGACAAAAAGTAAAGCATATTTGTGAATTTATTTATAAATAAAATTTTATATAAAAAAAAACTCTCATAATATTGAAGGTATCCGTACTGGTACTGGAAACATGGAAAAAAATTGTGTTTTATATGCAACAAAAGGAAAAGAAAAAAAGAGGGCGTCATTTGTCTGCTTGTAAAACAAACAACTGTACAAGAAAATAAATTTTAAATTTAATCGTATTTTTAAAGCAATTGACGTGATGTAAAAAACATACATCAATGCTTAAAAATTAATAGCAATAAAATGGAAATTTTGTATATAATTTAAATGTATTAAAAAGATATTTGCTTTAACAAGTTTTTGAAAAAATTATATTCTTTTAATTAAAAAACAAACTCACTTATTACAAAGTTATACATTTTATGTATTAAATTTCCATTCAAATTTACCGTATTTCAAAAATATCAATATTCAATTTGCTTCGCAAGTTATGATGCAGTTTCTAATTATATTTAAAAAATAATATTAATCGTACGTTCAGGTATACAAAAATTAATTATTAAAAACTTTAACTAATTTTTATACATTTGTGGAAAGCTTTCTTAAATATTATTTTACAAAATTAAGAGCTAATGATAATTCGTTTAATGATATCTTCTTAAGTTTTGAACTTTGTCACTCTCGATTGGTTATGCTAGTGAAAACTGAATTCATATATAAATAGCTCCTTTAATGACATATTAATTAAAACACTAATATACTAGTTTATTCGTTTATTTCCGTAACAATTTTAGTATTAAAATTTAAATCTAATAGAAAAGGCCTGTGGTATAAGTTATAAGAAAAAGTTTAATGAACAAGTTATCTCTTTACCTACAGGAGTTTTTTTTTTTTATTAATAAGCATCATAATTAATATTATAATTCTAGATATTAAATATGTAGATTTAGGTTAGAAAAGGGGGGCAACAATAGGCAAAAAACACTTTCAACACCTGCACTCGGAGATGCTTGGGGCCAATTGTAAGTCTCTTTTATAAAACGTAATTAAAAAAGGGTAAATTAAAGATTAAAAGAAATAAGCCAATAAAACCTACTAAGTCTTACCGAGTCCTACCAAGTCACCATTTCCCATCCATTAGCCACTCTACGGCCATAATGAATCTAAAATTATTTTCTAGTTAATACTTATTTCATCGTGGCTTAGTTTACCCAGCCACCTAACACTATGATTCTATAATTTGGGGCAATGACAGACAACATGCTCTACTACTTAATGTCATTTTCATTCTAATACTCCCTATAATAATCCAGAGTACTTACTGATTCTGGTCTTTCAGACATACTCTATTATAATTCCAGGAATAAGTAAGAGCCTGCTGAGTTTATACTTGATTATAAAGGTCTGGCATTCTATAATTCTTTCTATTCCTCCATATTATAATAATTCTTTTTGACATCTGGGCCCTAATCCGTTGAAAATAGTGAGCTATTGGTGGTCTTATCATACCCCCTACTAGGGCTGATCTACCACTAGAAAAATCATTTTAAATTGTATTTTTGATAACAACACAGAGTCCTGGTAACCAACATAATCTGACGTTGAAAGAAGCCAACAATTCTACCAAGAACTCTTCTACAATTTTAAACTGCATTGATTTGAGACAATTACCCTCCAAGCTCTTGGTAGACACCTGACTATTAACCTGAAAAATAAACTCCCTTACCCATAGTATATGTTTCTTTATAAAATCCACTGCTTTATAGATGGCCAGTATCTCCACTTGGAAAGTGGAAAAGAGCCCCTTAAAGTATAAGAATCCCGAATGTGATAAATATGATAAAGAAACTCGTTCACGTGATTATATCTATCTTAAATTCATCAGTTAAAATTGCAAATCTAACATCAAGTTCATCGGATCCCATACAATAATCCATCTAAGGAGGCTATTGCATCTAAGTGACTATCTCGTCAGTCACTTTACTCTGTTTTAATATATAAATTTCTATCTGTTTTTAAATGTAATAAAAATTTAGAATAATATATTGTTTCAATTTTCAATCTTGAGACCATTTCTTATATAAAATATTATTTTATGATAATCCAATATTTCGCTACCATATGGTAAAAATAATGTTTCCTAAATTTTCCCTGTGGTAGCGAAATATTAGCTTTTAATGGACAAACTTTTTATATATAAAAAACTAATATAATTATAAAAATAAAAGATATATCGAAGAAATTTAAATATTATTTAAATGTATAAATTTTGAATTAAACCCCAAAGTTATTTTTACATTTTATACTTTTCTATTTTTATTTCAACTAAACGAAAACTTTTTAATGTCCTGACATTTCTATTGATATTTTATAATATTTTAGTTTAGCCTGGCCATCAAAAGTTCCCTCTTTAAAATTAATTATTTTTAAATACCCAGCAAAAAAAAATCCACTAGTTCAATGTGAATAACAATATTTATGAGTTCTTATTCATAAGTTCAAGAGAAGCAATGAAGAATACTTTCTCCAAATCCAAAACAGTTAGCCCTTAATGATGTACTTTAAAATGTGCATGCAAGCACTTGAAAAATATCTTAAACAATTCATGTAAACAAACATTATGAGCTCATGAGACATGGGTTTCATTTCATCTACTGTGAATGCGTTCTGTGCACTTATTATAATAAAGTGAATTTTATCAATATATTCATATAAACACAGTAATGTTCAAATCATTAATCTTTCAGCTAAATTTAACACTTCATCATGGGTTGAACTCATGCATTCACTATTTCTTTTGCATGTTTTTTTTCGCTGGGTATTGCCAAGATATTTGTATTTATTAATAACAATAGGAGAAATTTTGCCCTAAAGTATGCAATGGTTTTTTAAATAAATTCATTCGTGATATTTACTTTGGGCAAGAGTATTGTAGATGCTTGTGTTAAAAAACTTTTGTCAATTTAAGTTAAAAAATATTCTTGAAAAAGCCCAGGAGGCAGCTAAACAAGATGACAAATTTCAGGAAAGGGGAGAGTAAAAATTTCTTTAATTTCTTCAATTGTATATTTTGATTTATAAAGACAAAAAAAAATTTGTTTATGCCTTTTAAAGAACATTTTCCAATAATACCTTCTTTCAAAAACTTACTTAAAGTATTTAAATTAAATCGAAATTTTGGTCAAGTCATTTCATTAGCATAAAACACAATTTTGTGTATTTTTTTAAGGTGCCAGTAGTAGTTTAAAATTTTTAAATTTTTTTTAAATCCCTGCTTTCTTATTTATCTTATTATATGAATTAAAATAATTTCTTCATTTTGTTTCCTTCCTTTTTTAATTAGAAATCTAAATTTTCATGGTTTAATTATCATCTGCTTGTTTACATTTTCTTTTTCTTCCTCTCCCCATTATGAACAAATTAACACCAACCAATTATTTTAAGGCCTCCAGTAAATGTGATACAATTTAATAAATTTCAGTTTTAATTTTAGGTTTTTCTTTCACCAAACTTTATTATAAATTCATTTATTCATCATATTTTTTTTATTTCTTTTTTAATATATTGAGGATTTTTTTTCTATTCTCTTCATTTTCACCCAATTTACAATGATGACCATGTTAATATTGTTAATATAACAGCGCTGCTGCTGCTAACGTTTGTTTTATAATCTTTTAGATAAGGGTCTAATATTTCAATATTTATCAAGAAAATATAAAAATAAGTTTTTAGGGAGGTAAAAAACCTACTTTCCCCGGATGAGATGTATTTGGGAAAAAAGCAAAATAAAATCAAAATAAATATTTTAACGCATGATTTGCTAAATCGCCAAAGAGAAAAGGAAATTTTTAACAAACTTTAATCAACCCAAAAATGTAGATAAAAAGTTTTTTTTTATCTCTATTAAAAACAAAATGTAGAAGATTTATTTGGCCAAAAATGTGTACAAATGTTTAAGTTGCAACCCAGCAAAATTTTAAGACAATACTTATATCCAGCTGCCATTTAGTTTAAAAAACATTTTAAATTAATACAATGGCAATAATGGAATGTTAAAAAAAGTGAATAGTTAAGCTTATATTTCAAGGCGGCTTAAATTTTTAGCCGCTTTTGTAGTTGAGAACCGTTTTGTTTAATTAGTTTTTTGTAATCCTATTATATATAAGACTAAAAGCCCTTAAGTCATCGACAATTCCTTAACATTGTTTTAAATTTTTTTTTTAATATAAATAAGTATTTAAAAATTTTTTTAAACATTTTTTATTTTGTTTTATATTTTTAAAATATTGCTGGGTTATTTTAGATTTTTTTCTTCTTCGCAACATCTCGTTTACAAACAATTTCCTTTTGGATTTATTTTTGTTGATGGTGGCGATGATGATGTTGATGAAGCTAAGAATGTTTCTGTTCTTTTCAACACTCTCTTACACTCTGATAGATTTACTGTAACGGTGATGGATCATTTAGTTAAACAACTTTTGGTTTTTTCTTTTTTAAAAAGCTTAAATACTTTCACAACAAACAAAACAAAAATAGCGAAAAAATGTTAACTGCGTTATATGAAACCATTAAAGTTGAAGAAAATCCAACATAAATTTGTTGGTTTACTGGTCAGACTTGTGTCCTCTGTCCGCACCTTTGTACATACAGGCTTACACAAGCAGTCAATAATATTAAGAATCAGAATCTACTTTACATATAACAGTAATTGTGTATATGAGTTGGTGGCTTATGTTGGTAATTTTCTAACACTGTTTTTTTTTTCAAAAAAAAGTTATGCTTCAGTAACTTCATTTTATCTTCTATTTTCTAGGCCAACGAAAAAGAGAAGGAACATTTTATAAAGAATATTAAGCAACAAAGAAGTTTTGTCACGGTCACTAAAATTTTTTTTTTAATTTTACTTAAACTTCAAGGATATATTGTGTACAAGTGGCCAGTTTTAAGTAGCTTGTCATTATGCCCTTAATACGATTTATAATTTCAAAAACATAAAAAACCGTTTCAATCTTCATTGTTGCATAAACTGTTAACAATTTATACAAAGTTCCACCTACGGCAATTCCTTAAGCGTATACTTTGGGGTTACTTAATGTTTTCTAACGGATATTAAATTTATTGAGAATTTTTTTAACAGCAAACAAAGTTTTCTTTTTAATTTAAGTTAAAAATAGAAGGAGCAAAACTTAAATGCTTATATTAAGTGCAGCTCTAAAAATGGCCTTGAGAAAAAAGTTTATGATAAAAGATAAAAAAAATAAATATTCCTTAAAAGAATTGGTTTTAAAGTATAGTTAAATAAAATTTATCAAAATTTAGGGTGAAAAATATAAAAAGCTTACACATTTTATTTTATATTTAAAATGTTGCAATTTAAATTATTTAAAAATTTTTTTTTTTAATATTCCATAAACTTTGTGTTAAGTGGCAAATTATTTATTATTCTTTTTGTTTTAACATTATACATACTTAATATAGCACACAGTTAATGTTACAATTATGTTATAAGTTACACATTAAATTTTCTTACAGACCAATCTACTAACACAGCGCATCAAGCGTAACATTATCTATCACCTGGAAATTTTTTTAAAAAAGAGAGACATTATGTCATGAACAGTAACAGAAAAAACCTCTAAATATTTAAAACGTTATCACTTTTAAAAAATAAAAGAAGCACAGAAAAAAAAACAAAAGCAGTTCTTTTGCAGCCAACTTCAGAACCAAACGCTCTATCAAAATTGGATTTTCAAACTGCAAAGCATTGTCGCCGTGTTATTTGGGTTTGCTTCATACATTTGTATGAGCATAAGAATTTTTGGAAAATAGACAACAAATGAAGCACTTATTTAGGTTTTTCTCGAATTTAATAATAATTTTATTTGAAGTATACAAAAAAAATTTTGCACAATACAATATACAAAAAAGTCCTTTAAACATTTTTTTAAAGAATTTTGTTTAACAAAAATTTTGAAAAACGTTTACCTTATTTCTGGTTGTGCTCTAATTAATTAGTAACTCATTTGAGTTCTAATACAGTTCCAGATCAACTCTAGTTCAGTTCTAGCTAAGTTTTACTTCAGTTCTAGTATAGTTCTAGTTTAGTTCTAATACAGTTTTAGTACAGATTTGGCTCAGCTTCACTTCAATTCAAGTTCAGTTCTAGTTCAGTTCTAGTTCATTTCGAGTTCAGTTCTAGTTCAGTTCTACTTCATTTCTAGTTTAGTTCTAGTTCAGTTCTAGTTCAGTTCTAGTTCAGTTCAGTTCAGTTCTAATTCAGTTCTAGTTCAGTTCTAGTTCGGTTCTAGTTCAGTTCTAGTTCAGTTTTAGTTCAATTCTAGTTCTTCAGTTCTAGTTCAGTTCTACTTCAGTTATTATTCAGTTCTAGTTCAGTTCTAACTCAGTTCTAGTTCAGTTCTAGTTCAGTTCTAGTTCAGTTCTAGTTCAGTTCTAGTTCAGTTCTAGTTCAATTCTAATTCAATTCTAGTTCAGTTTTAGTTCAGGCTAGTTGCTGTTAATTTCAGTATTAGTGCAGTACTAATTTAGGTTTGGTTCAGTTTTTATTTCTATCTACTTTATAATTTAATTATTTAGTTTAATATTTTATTGGCATTAAAAAGCTCATTGTAAACATGTTCCCTATAAAGAAAGACATTTTAAATAACAATAATGTTATTCAAGTTGCCTACTATGTTGTTTTGAAGAAAATAATGTTTTAGGAAATCCTAATTAAATATAACCTCAGAAAAAATGACACACATATACGCCAAAGACCTGCACAAGCATTACAAAAAAAAGGATGTTTCTGCCGTGGTTACCGTTTCCTTATTTTATTGTGACTTTTTGTTTTGATATTCTACATTGTTTGAAAACACTTATCATCATCGAGTGATGATTATTTTGTAGTGTTTTATTACCTTTCTTTTTTTATTCATGTTTACACTGAAGTATAGTGATCTAAAGTAGTGTCAAATAGAACAAATATAACATTTTACGCAGCTCATCAATATATACACTTAAAATTCATACAGACTTGACTATACCGTGTTACAAGTAAGAAACTGGGTCGTACTCTTTTAAATATAAAGGGCCGTATTCATAAAAAATATTTTAGGTTTATTGAAGGCTTATTTGACAAATGTGTCAACGGCCCAAAGTATTTAAGCAAAGTATGTTTCATAATTTTTGCAAAACGATCACGAACAAAATATAAAAAATATAATTTCAATATCCGACTTAAAATTCCAGAGATATATCCAGAATTTAAAAGACGCAACCCCACAAAAACTCAAAAATACTTTCTATTTAAAGGTGTATGATGAAATGTTCTCCAGTTAGGTCTAGTATACATACGTACATAAACAATTGCTAAAAATGTTAATGTTTTTGCTTTACTTGATACATGTTGACATTGTTGTAGTACAAACATTATGATGATAATGTTGCTGTTGAAGCGTCAGATGTAGTTGTGTGTGTGAGTAACTAGTATTTATACTACATTGTCTGTTCTTTAGGCTGACTGGCAGGCAATACTACTCCCTGCTTTAATATGTAAAATAAGTGTCTTTTGGTATGAATCCTACAGCATACCTATACTATAAACGAAAATCTCTTATTTCATGTTTTAGTGTTTACAATTGCATGTACGTGTGTATCTTCTCAAAGCCGTTCACTTTTAATTGTGTACAGATCTGTGTGATGAATTTCAATTTCGTGTTAAAGTAATTTGTAACTTACACGCCTTCAACTGCTACAAACACGCACACACTAACATTTATACACGTTTTTGTATTAAAAGCAAACTCCTACACTCGATACTGCCGTCAACTATGAAATTATTTGTTTAACTATCGCAAATGTTTTGTTTTCGAAGCAATGAGAAGAAATAAAGGTATTTAGTATTTTAAACATGACATGCTAATAAATTTAAAATTACAAGCGCCACTAAACGTATACATTGTAGATGCAATAATGAGATGTCTTTTCAGTGTTAAAGGGCAGAGAATGAAGGAGAAATATTTAGAAATTACTATCCAGAAAATAAGATTTAAATTTAATTTCAAATGAAATTGTTTTAATGTGATATTTTATATTAGGTATTATACTAATTAGTTTTTGTTAAAACTAACAGCATGCTTTAAGACAGATGTTGTAAGTGGCATAAGAACAACTAGCAGTTGGGGGTGGAGGGGTAAAAATAATTAGTTTCGGAGTAACAAAAATTAATGCAATTAAAATAATAAGGAATGCTTAGTGTAATGGAATATTTGAAATTTACAGCATACTTTTTGGGGTAAAAACTTAAATGAATGTAGACGTTAAAATTACATGTAATGTGTAGAGCGTAATACAATATGAACTTTGAAAAGTTTTTTTATATTCTAAATAAATACAAAAAAAATCTGTATCAATTTTCTAAATTATTTCGTCCTAATATTGTACATATTAAAGCTTTTGTCTTCTTTAAAAAATATTAATAAGTAGCTTGGGTAAACAAAAAAATAAAATAATTTTAAAATTTCTTTTAGGTTGTATAAATAATGGAGAGATTTATATCTGAACAAATAAAAAGAATAACAAAATTTTATTATTTAAATCAGCGATCAATTATTTTAATGCAAAGACCATGTCGTAAACATTTTAGCGTCCGAATTTTGTCCACTGAGGCAATAATTCCTTACTTATTTCATCGTCGCCATCAACATGCCATACCTGGAGATTTGCCCTGACCGTGTAGAGCAAAGTGTTTGAATGAAACACCTGGAACTCTAACAGTTGCCTTTCTGTTAAGCTAGGAATGGTCCGTACGTCACAACGGCACATTTTAAATAAAAATGTACTGTTATTCTATATATAAGTTATAATTGGTAGAAATGGAACTAATTTCATTGAAAATCTTATTATTAGTGATGCAGTTCGTTTTCATTTGTTGGCTGTGTTAATAATCAGAACTACAGGTTCTGGGTTTCCATGAATCAACGCCAATTTCATCCCATTAGGTGTACATTATAATGTGGCATTACAATTGAAAATATAATTGGGCCATACTTCTTCGAAAATGAAGGTGAAAGTGGTATCAGTTTATGACAGAAAATTGTTTACTTCCTGCTGTTGCAAATATACCCAACAGTCAAACCTAAACAAGAGCGACAATTTGTATGAAACAAACTGAAATACCGCGGCAATTTGCAATTAGAAAATCCAATTTCGACAAGGCGTTAGGTATGGAAGTTGGCTGCAGTACAACTGTTGTTGTTTTTTTTAACTTTTGTAATTGTTAAAAAGTAATATCAGTTTAGCTATTTTCAGTTTAATCTAGCGATTTTATTTCTATTTAGTAAGTTTTTTTAAAAACAATGAGTAAACATTGCGGCTCATTACACAACGTTGACGCTCTTCTTTAGTTTTGACAACTCAGACTCACCTTATCTTCTGCCTATACATTCCGGGTCACAATGTTATAGTACCATTGTGAAGAAGTCAAATTTTTTTAAACAAATAATTTCAACGAATTTCATTATTAATAAGCCAACGCTTTAGCATGATTTGTCAACAAGAGAAAGTTTTCTTTTTGAGGCTATTTGAAGGAGCGAGCATATGCGAACAAGCTCGAGACAATTCTTTTTCTTGTTCACATTGTTACAGAAGTCCGAGCACTACAGCCACAAATTTTAAAACATCTTATGGAAAATACTTTAAACCAAACCCTATGTTGCAAGCAGAGGGAGCGGAGGAAATTTTTGTGACATTATTTTCCGAGTATGCTCTTAATCTGTATTTTGTTAAAAAATTCTTTTACTATTTATTTATTTTTATTACAATTTACTTAAAAATAATATTATAATTTAACTAGCTAATACCCGGTGTGCTTCGCCACCCACATCGTAATGAAATAAAAATTTTATAGTTCAAAAATATATTTATTTTGCAAGTGCCACGCCTACTATTGCTAAATCAATCATTTCTTATTCAAATAATCATATAGAAGTCAAAGTGTCTCTTGCAACATTTGGGTGCTCTAACTATTATCGCTTCCCAGATATACGAATTTTTGTATTTAATTCATATGACAGGTGCCACGCCCACTATTACTAAAGCATCCATTTCTTATTAAAATAGTCATATAGATGTCAAAGCTTCTCGTGCAAAAATTTGGGTACTCTAACTATTATCCCTTCCCAGACATACGAATTTTTGTATTTAATTCATATGCAGGTGCCACGCCCACTATTACTAAAGCATCCATTTCTTATCAAAAAAGTCATATAGATGTCAATGCTTCTCGTGCAAAATTTGGGTACTCTAACTGTTATCGCTTCCTGAATATACGAATTTTAGTATTCAATTGCTATGAGAGCCTCCACGCCCACTATTTCTAATGTACCCATTTTTTCCAGATATGTTTATTTGGGTGTCAAAGTTGTTCTTGCAAAATTTTAGTACTCTAATCGATATCGTTTTCCAATTATACGAAATTAAGTATTTAATTCATGTGGCCACGCCTACTATTGAAAGTCCGCCCATTTTTTACCCAAATGTTCGTGTGGATGTCAAAGTTTACCGTACTTAATTTGAAGACTCTAGCTGTATTAACTTTTGTGATATATAATATTTAATACTTATTCTTTCATAGGGCGTGGCAAACCGCCCACTTACAATTTCAACCCAAGGTATAGCCTATAGTTCCTTCCAGATATACAGAAAGATTCTGTGAAAATTTCAAGGAAATCGGTCCAGCCGTTTAACCGTATATAAAGCACAAACAAACATACAAACACACATTGATTTTTATATATGTATATAGATTAACCGAGCTAAGTAACGAAGACCATTTGCCCGTTGTAGTGAAAACAGACCAGAATCTCTGGCGGGGATCGAACTCGCAGACTAGTACACTTCTTACTAGTCTACCGAAAATGTAAAATTTTTATGTAAGACAAATTTTAATTACCGAAAATCTGAAAAAAAAATATAAACAAAAAAGTTATTTAACTTTCAAGCTCCATGGTGACTTGACGCAGTCTTGCTTTAAAAGTGATTTCATCTTGAAAAGAATTTATTAAAATTAATTCTGTAAGACATTTCCATTTAAATCCTTCATTACTTGCTGTAACAATAAATATTATCTGTGTCTTAAGATTTTCGTATGCATTGGACATATCTTTCTTATTGTCCAGCCTGTCTGTCTGTTTGTCTTCTTCATATGATGAAGTAATCTTAATACATCCAAGGACAATCACTAATTAAGAAAATTATTTGCAGGCTCCATTAATGGCAAGACTTCTACTTATACATAATGTATGACCATAGAAGTTAAAAATATCATGCATACATATTCACAAACACACACACCTGCCATAAACGTCCGAGTGAATGCAACACTTATCTACAGCAAGCACAGGTATTGGAAGAGAGAGTAAAGAGGTAGACTTATAAATGTGCAGTACTGCTACTACTATTGTGTAAAGGTAGCCTGAATAAAAGGAAAACCATCGTAATAACTCTAAGTGCAGCCTTTGGCATGTTCTGGTTTGTTGGTTCATGGAACGCACAATCAAAAGCCATATTAAAGCCAATGAATACGAATCTGCATCATCTTATTCATTCTTATGAATACGCTTCAAAGAACGCACATAAAATTCCTTTAACATTTTACTACACATTCTCAATCTGGTTGCCGTACGCTCAATACAATAATGATAAGAGTTTTTATTAAACATTAAGTTGGAAATAAGGTTATAAAATTAATGATGAATATGAAATCTTTCTCCTTAAAACGAGGTGGAACAGATAATACTAAATATAAATGATAAAAAGCATTTAAATATGAGAGAGATTTTATATGATTTTTTTATGTGCCTAAAAGTAGGTAATAGATTTTAAGTGCACTGTAAGTATAAGATTTATTTATTTGAAATCAAGGCAAATTTATTCATCAGGTAGTCTTGATTCGTCAGCTGATTATTTTTTTCTTCAATTATTTAATTTTGAATGCTAAAAAATATCAAAGTTCAACCCTAAATTCCTCAACAAAAACTGCTGAGCGGATTTTAATCAAATTAAAACTTAAACTTGAAGAAATCAACTCTACGACAAAAAAGTTATAGACTTTTAACCGATAAAAAATAATTTTCAGCCACTGTGCGCCATTAAGTGGGCATTTTCTAATTCTAGCTTCTAAAAGAATGCTCTACAATACTACAAATGGAGGGGGTATTATATGTTTGTCAAAAAAAAAAAATTACAGACAATTGGCCGATAAAAAAGGATTTTCAGTTACTGTGCGCCATTAAGTAGGTATTTTATAATTCTTGCTCCTAAAAGTATGCTCTACAACACCACAAATGGAAGGAGCAAACCTGCTAACTCCCTTTCAGCAAATTTTTCATGAGAGACAAAAAATTTCTTCTATTTCATATTTGTAGCTTGAGAGGAAAACTTAAAACGTAGTTGATTTATTTTATGGTTTCCTTCATGCATAACTACAATCTGAAAAAAAACAATTTGGAGTTAGTAATAAACACTGAACTAGTTATCTACTGGATTTAGCAGTTTTTCTTACAAAAATTTTTCTGTGACAGGATTTAGCAGTTTTTCTTATCAAACCTTTTTTCACACACTTCAAAACTTAAATTAAAGAAAAACTATATGCTGGTCGACGAGGCGTATCTTTTTCTACCACACGGCATTAAAATCTCAATTTACTTTAAAAGCAGATTTAGCAGGTTTGCATATTAAGCCGACGATATGTTTGTCATAAAATTTTAATGGCCAAATAAAAAGATATCCCAAAATATCCTCAAGATGGAACGATCCACTTTTGATCCTTTTCTAAGTCCTTAAGCTCTATTAAAGTTTTGTGCTCTCAAATGAACACTCTTATAATCCACTTAAGTTAAACTTTGATACTCTTTACTGCTTTAAATAATTTTATGTAAAATAAATTTCACTAAAACACATTTCATATTAATGGAAATTTCTTTTATTGTTGCTCGCTTACATGGAAAGCCTTTACAAACCACCTCTATCACTGCCCTTCAACTTTTTGTCAGTATAGGTAATATCACACTAGTTAAGCGTAACAACTTTGCATTGAATATTTATAAACATGAAATAATTTCTCATATCATTTGATTTCATTAAAACTATACTAAAATTTGTATAAAATCTTAAATACAAACTCAATTTACATAAAATTTAAATTATAACAAATCCTCTGCAATTTTAATGCATATTCCAATTTATTAAGTCCTTTTTTCGTATATTCAATTCAACAACCTTTTTTTTTGTATATAAACACAATACATCCTTTTATGCCAAATAAACATTTGTTTTCTTTAAAATGTGAACGGGTAAACGTAACTCCTTTAACATTTCCGTCACAATACGATTAGAGAAAAGTCTAATATACCTTACAACAAGAATCATCTATGTATGTATGGATATATAACTATACATACAGAATAGTATCTTTTGTATTGGTTTGTTTTTGGTTTGTTGCCTTCTCTAAGATGCTTGAATGGTTGGTTAGCTACAACACTGTGTTGCTATCGCGCACACTATTACTGCTGCTGCTGCTACTGCTGATGATGGCATGCAATTCATCAACGCCACCAACATTTAACCAACATGATTCCTAGACGAATTTATACAGGAACAAAACTAAACGACATAGAAAAATTATACGTGATGCTATTTAAACTTTATACTCTATGACTTCTCTTAACGTTTTATAAGCAGAAAAAAAAATAAATATATAAATAGAAATAAATAAAAACACTGGCATACAGAAAATGCTTTACGACTTTTGTTTAAACAGCAAAACCATTTATAAAACTACCATAAAAAAAAACATATACAAAAACTTTTTTCTTTCACCATCTTTCTACATCCCTTTTGCAAATAAGGGTAAAAGGAGGAATACAGAATGTAAAATGTTGGCTTGAAGAAAAAAAATTATATAAGCATCATGTAAAATAAAACAGAAAAAGGTTATTGAACGTGTTTACAGTGAAGTTATGCAAATCTATAAAATGTACAAAAAGAAAATTAAGCAAAAAAAACGCAAGATGAATGGAAGGTGAAAAAGTAAATGGATCTTTTTTTAACACAATATAAATGCATACAATTTTCGTAAAGAAAAATAAAATAAAGCAAAACCATTAACGAGAAAATATTTACCTTAAAAGCAATAAAAAGAAAGCCATTAATTTGTAGCGAAAACAAAAACACTTTTCAGAGAAGGAAGTAAGAGTAAAATAAAGGGTTAGTGGATGCTGGTTTTTCAAAAATATTTTTCGGCTGAAAAGATGTGCAAAAAAATCTGAAGCTTGGCAAAACCTAAACGAAACCTAAGCTAACGATAACCCACATTTTAGGTAAGCCTAACCTATACTAAGCCTTATCTTTACATACATAAACTTGATCTACTAAGACAAAATAATAAGCAAAACCCCAAAAGCATTTAGTTGCATTTTCTTTTCCACCAAAATTTTATATAGTACTTAGTACTTTACATCCGAAAAAGGTGGTGTTGTTGTTGTTTTAATAACTGTAATAACTGTAGAACAAACATTTTGTATTTAAAATTTATTTGCTTATTTGAAGTTCGATTTGATATAAAAGCATGTTTATTATACCCTTCACACAGTGAAAAAGGGTATATATAGGTTTGTCATTCCGTGTGAAATTTCTACAATTTTCATTTCCGACCCCATAAAGTATATATTTTCTGAAAGCTTATGAATGGGAAGTCGATTAAGCTCTGTCAGTCTGTCAGTCTGTCCGTCTGTCCGTCTGACCGTGTGTATGTTGAAATCGACTTTTTGAAGCCCCCGACATCGCTTGGACCCGCGTGAGGTATTAAAATATCAGAAATATTCGGGAGTAGATCGCTATTGAAAATCAGAAACATCGGTACATAAACAACTGAGATATGAGCAAAAACCCACGACCACCTCGATTTTTTTTCACAAAAATAACATTACAACAACAACATACATACATACAAACGTGTATACTGGTTAGAGAAAACGTGGCATCGAATCCCAGCTGAGCCAAAAAAAATTTTTTTTATTTTTTAAAAATTTTTTTAAAATTTTTTTTTTTTTAAATTTTTTTTTTATTTTTTTTTTTATTTTTTATTTAATATATTATTTATATTTTTATTATTTTTTTTGTTTTATATTTATTATATATATTTTAATTATTTTTTTTTTAATTTTTTTTTTAAATTTTTTTTTTAATTTTTTTTTTTTTAAATTTTCTTTTTAAATTTTCTTTTTAAATTTTTTAAAAAATTTTTTTTTTTTATTTTTTTTTTTTAACATACATATGTAAATTTATAATTTTACAAAGGGATGCTTTTTATATATGTATGTTTTTTATATGTATGTACGTATTTCATATGGGATCAATGGTGATACAAACTACTGTTATTGCATGACTACACGTTGTGAAGGGTATATAAGATTCGGCACGGCCGAATATAGCGCTCTTACTTGTTTTCTTATTTTATTTGCGCATGAACTCAATATGTGTAAGTTTAAAGTTCATAAAAACTTCATAATTAACCTGAAGTAGTTGGAATTTAATATTAACTACATCTGACTTACTAGCCGAGGAAAGGAGAGTCCTTTGGAAGGATCGAAGGCTGATTAAAGAAACGAACAGAGAATCGGAAACAACAAGGAAAGCACATACCATGCGAAGGTGACAGGAGAGATGGGATAGCGAATCACGAGGCAGATGGACAGCGAGGCTGATAACAGACCTCGATAAATTGGTAAGCAGAAAGCATGGCGAAACAAACTATTTCGTAACACAGATGCTTTCTGGGCATGGATACTTCCTATATTACCTACACAGAATGGGAAAGGTAAACACAGTAACCTGTATGTATGGAGACAACTGCATAGACGTTGCAGAGCACACTTTCTTCAAGTGTGAGAGATGGAGTGTTGAACGACACAACTAAGAGGAAACCGTAAGGAAAATATCCCAAGCAAAAATTGTGGATCTCATGATGGAAAATGAGACTAAATGGGAGCACGTGGCAACATATGTCGAAAGGCTACTACGCACAAAAAAGCGGGACTTAGACGTAGGCATAATGACGGCTGTTCGATAGGAACAGAAGAGGAGCCCTGCCCTGAAGCAATGCAAAAGCGGTCCCAGAGTGGAGAACGGCTCGAAAAAAGGGGTTTTTAGTGGATGCAAGCTCTACATACCAGAACTGTGACGACAGTATCTGAGATGCGTCAGGCATTTTCCTCCCTTCCCGAAAAAAAAATTTTTTTAACTACATTAGTATGTTAGATTAAGTTAAACAGGTTGATGATCTAAGAGATCATGACTGATTCCTTGTAATACCTGACACAGAGAATGTCGCAATTGGCTAATCACTTCTCTATCCAGAGAAAAATATTCTAACAATCTAAGATTAACCAGACGAACAAAGAAAGCAGCATACCCTCTACACATCAGCATGAGAAATATTTGCCAAATCATAAAAAATACTTTCCCCCAGATGCAAGGCTCTAAGTCCCACTAGAGGTGGGCAATGACAAAGAAGGTGTTACACAGTCTCAACTTTCTCCTCGTTATAACAACTTCTGCAGAAGTCATTGAAGGAAGATTTTATCTTCTGGCGAGTAGTCCCAAAACACAGCATCCACTTCGAACAGCAACAAGATCCCGGAATTTAGAGCGAGCGATGGTTACGTCTATTTTTCTATCTCACAGCAAACAGTCTATGAAATCATCTATCTGTGCGGATCTGTATAAATCCGTTTTGAGAAGTGTCTTACAGGATAAAAATTATGAATCAGTGAATTCTCCCCCGAGTGGAATACCACTTATCGCCAGTTCGTCTGCAACACAGTATTCTGACACTCCCAAGTGGCCAGTTACCAATTATTAACTATGTATGGGCGTGGCACTTCCCTCTTTTATAATAACAATAATTATTTTGTCAGTAAAGCAGAAGTTGTTGAAAAAAATTTGTTTTTATATCGGCACTGCATTTTCCACTTTTTAATTATAAAAGTGTGTTCTCGCCAACCATATTGGAGTGTAAAGGTTCGTTGTATTGCTTTCGGAGCTCCTACCCTAGAAATAGGAACGAGTACGTAGGAATTTTCTTTTATAAAGGGTCCGCCAAATAACTTCTTTTTTTTAAATGCTATAAAAAAGTTTAGTTTCGGCTGTGTTGCACGTAGTGCCGTCATGTTAAAACCAAATGTTTCCAATATCCTTCTCTTCAATTTTTGTGAACAAAAATTCATTCAACATGGCCCGATAACGATCGCCATTTACTGTGGCCACTCCCTGCTTCGTTCAGCGAAAGGACAAAACTAACTATCTCTCAAATCAGACATGAACTAAGTGTTACCATTCACGAAATAAGCACAATTTGAAAAAAAAACGTTAGATGGCGGACCCTTTACTAGAAATACCAATCGCCCCGATAAAATGCTGATGCAGTGCAAAATTGGTGATCGTGGAGAAATCGTAGGGCCACTAGTTAATAGCACGCTGTCACTACATCTTTTTAATAAAAGGATCAAGAGTTTATTTTATTATCTACTGTCTTGCTGTATTCGATCCAAAGTCCCAACAATGATTGTTTTAAATGTTATAAAAAAATAATAATTTTAATTCGATAAATATTCCATGTATTAAACTTAAAACTTTTTTTATTAAACCTCTTGATTTGTTTTATTTATATGATTGTCTTAAGTTTTTATTTAAAAGTTTTTCAAATTCATTTCAAATTCTTTTCATTCAACTTTATTATTTATATAAACTTATCTCCTTTTTTTTGTACTTCATTACTTTATGTGAGTTTAGCCATACATATGGATGTATGTCTATGAATGTGTGTGTGTGTGTGTGTGTGCAGTACCCGTTGTTATCAAAACCATTGTCTGCATATTGATAGTGTAAATATGATTTTAATCTAGCTCATTTTTCTTTCTGCTGCTATTCGTACTCTGATTATATTTTAGACAATCAATGAACATGAATTTTTTTCTTATTTCCACTGATATCTGCCATATAAACATTAGCATGCTTTCAGGATTTTAAAACGAATGGGAAAACAAACATCTTTCTAATATAAACATAAAAATTTGTTCAATAAAAATCATACACTTGCACTGTTGCAAACAGAGTCAAGTGCAATAGATTTTACAAGGCTTGAGAGAAAAGTTTAGGGACTAAAAAAACAATTAGTTAAGCAAAAAATAGACAAAGAAAATCACTTAAAAATTAAATAGACTAAGGGTGGTATGATTAATATTACCAAGAGTCACTTAAATATGTTAAAACTAACTTATCTTCAAATTTTTTATAATTTTTGAAACTACCCTCCTTCATAGTCAATTCATAGATAAATTTCCCTATACACTCTTATTATAAATACAGACATTGTATTGAATCCTTCTGCTTTTTACTACTACTTTGCATATAATCTGCTTGGTACTGGTGTATCCATGGCAACAACAATCATGCCACATTTGTTAAACTTTGTATTTTTGTAGTTGATATCCTTGTACCCAGATAACTCTGTGTATGATATTCGTAATAAAGTCTAGGTAAATAGAAAAGTTATAAATCATAAAAAAAAATCAAATATCCTTGATTGGCTAGACTTTATTTTATGTTTTATTCCCTTGTTTTTTTTTTATTTTATTTGTTTTTTTTTATTCATATAGAAAACTTACAATTTTATTGCATCTATTATTTACCTAAAAATATAAAGAGGGAAAAAATAAAAGATTAAAAAGTTTTCCAATTAGTAATAATAATTAGTTATAGAATAAAATGTTGTTGATATTTACAAGTCAAAGTGTCAGATAGAAGGAAAATATTAAATTATTAAATATTAGAACTATATTTATATTATAAATCAATTACAGTTAAACAGAAGCTTAAAATAGCTTTTTTGAAAATTACTAGTTTGTTTGTCTTAATTTGTAACACTTTTTGTAATAGAATTATATATCTTTAATGAAGTCCTTTATATACAGGAAAAAACTTTATTACCAAAAAGAGCTTCTTAATCGCTTACATATTACAGGCACCTGCTTCCAAGAGAGCTTCTAGGAAATATGGTTTTAATATTCTCTTTTTTTTAAATTAGTAAACGCTAATTTCATTCCTACCAGGAACAGCTTAATTATGCTTTCTCCTTACGCTCTGCTGTAAAAGGAAGCAGCAAGGATGGAATAAATTTAAAAAGATAATTATTAAATAAAATAGGTCCAGTACAGTAAAGAAGAAATACTGTATTGTGCTATCGTATAAAAATAATATAAACATTTCAATTGATTCAAAATGGTAAGGAAATGAAGTCTGCACTGCTTACAAAATTGGAAAAAAATTTAGTTGGATATTATCACTTTCTTTGTATAACTTCGATATGCCAGTAAAATATTTTCGTAAATTTAGTGTTTCAATGAAAGCGGGCTTGAAGGTAGGCATGTCAATATATTATCTGCTAATTAATAAAACTGAGATATTTCAATATACTCCATTATTCCATATATTATATTGGAGGTGGGCGTAAAAGTGGGCGTGTCACATTTATTTTCCATTAGTACAAAGACTTTGAGCAAAAAGCAATGTTTGCAAAAAAAATCAAAATCATACATCTAATTTTGTCAGTTTAATTACGTTTTAAATTTTGAATATACCGAAAAATACATTGTACATTTTGATCTACAACTCCTTTCCTTATGCATAGATTTAAGAAATTTAAAAAAAATTTATTCAGGAAATACAGGTTCGAAATTTCATGGCTCTACGTTAATGTGCTTGGACAAATTACATTTTATTCGATGTTGGAAGGGCATCGTACTTTCGATCTACTCTTGCATTAAGAGCTGTAACTCTCTTCTTAATATTCCGATTTAGCCCATTTTCAATACCGAGCCTTGTGTATCTGTCGTGCTTCCAACAGACGGAAAGACGGACTAATAAAGCTAGATCGTCATAAAATGAAACCAAGACTCATAAAATATTACTTTATGGGGTGTAAAACGGATATTTCGATGTGTTACAAACGGAATTACAAAATAAAATAACTATTTTTTTGGTGGCGTATATAAAAATATAGTTTAAGTAATCACAATTTAAAAGTATGATCAGTTTAAATTAACAATCATGCAGTTAATATATTATGACCGCAGAAGATAATGAAATAATCCCATATAATCATAACATAATTTAATCCTTTGTAAGCATAATATGATACCATACGATCGACAAATAGGTCAAAATTATCATAGTATGATAAACTTTTTTTCGGTTTATTTCGTTTGACTGTACTGCCTCCTTTAATTAAAAATTTTAATGCAAAGTAAATTTAAAATCAAAGATATTAAATAGACCAACATGCCTAGTATTTTTTTTTTAATTTTATTTAACTAAAAGTCTATCGTTTGCTACTATTGTCCCATCAAAATATTTCACACTTTTTATCATTTCTAAAACTATTTTTAAAAATTTTCTTCTGGTTTATTCTGCCTGCATGTCTATAAAGAAAACATTTCTGCGGCAGGAGCAACATATTTGAACTTATATCCTGCCTGCACTCTTCATTTTTTTTCTTTTACCCATTATACTTTGAAAAAAAAACAATTACAATTCTTTACATTATAATTAAACTCTTATAAAAATATTTAGTTTAACTACTAGTGGCATTAACGTATCATTAATTTCACAAAATCTTCAATTTTACGTGCTACCAAGAAATGTTAAAAAACTACAGAATGTTACTCACAATAAAGTTGAACATTATGAAACCGAATATAATACCCTCCGCAAAAACTAGGTAATGACTTGCTCTTACTAAACAACATACTTTTTAATGACTATTACATATAGTCTTTCTTACTAAGAAGTATTTTAGTAATGACTTGATTTATAATGGGATACATAAGAACTTATTTTCAGACATTTGCTTAGACACACACACAATACAATTTCTTATTGTAAAATTTACTAGAAGCCATTTACATAATACATAACTTTTAATAATTTTTATTTAGTTTAACACGCTTAGGATATAAGTAATAATTATTTTAACAACAGCGGCAAAGCATTTCATTAAATAGGCGATGGCTTCTAGATTTTTAGTGATTTTTAAATTTCAAATTAATATATCGTAAAAGAATCCAACCGAATTTTCGTCCTTAAAACAACCAAACGACTTCTTTAAGTCCATAATAGTAATGGGTTATTATGATCAAGTACTTATTTTTTGCTATAAAAGTAAGTACTTATTTATGTCCCTTTTTATAAGCGACCATAATAAGTACTTCTACGAGTCTATATTTGTAAGCGAGGGTGGTAAGAACTTATTTTAGTCCCTATTAGTAAGCGAGCGTGGTAAGTACTTGCCCCCAATGACATCGCTGTGTTAAAATAATGGGTTTAGATGTCAAATTGTAAGAAGTGAAGAACTGTTTTCTAGTACTTTCAACTCATTATTTTGTAATGTGTTATTTTTCTGAGCTTCTTTTGCTGTATTAAGCATTAGGAGATTTTCACAAAACATCTTACACTTCATAAGAATTTACATCAGTATGGTAGTACACCTTTCTGTTTATCAAGAACCAAAATAGACTAAAATACTAAAATCTGCGCAACGTCTCAAATACTTTTCTGTGATAATTATATGTGTTCTTTATTTCCATAATTATAAGTTCATGATTCATTTGATAAGCCTACTGCCCTGTCTATTCTCTAGCCTTATTCATTACCAAGTCTTTAATCTGCAAACGTCTACACGTCTTATTTCTATATTGAAAGCCAAAAAAAAATTGTTTATTTTTTATTTAAAAACAACATCCAACAGTTCCATCATAAAAAAAACGCAAAAAGTTCTTATTTAACAAAAACACAATAATAAATTTAAGAAAAAAAATTATATAAAAGTGCAGTTAGATTTACCCCAAAAAGGTGTTTTAACCGCATAATAGATGTGTGTAATATATCCCTTTAAATTTTACCCGCATGTATGTGTTGTTAGCTCCAGCTGGTGGAAAAACAAACGTGTGTGTTAGTAAAAATATCGAAAAAGTTGTTGAGGTCGTTGTTTATATTTTTTGCTTATTTTACCATAATTTGCAATAAAAAAAACATGACGAAAAAAGAAAACATAAACTTAATGTAATGTATAGTTGGCCCATATATTGGCTTTATAAAGTGGGTAAATATTTTTTCAAATTATGGTTAGACTTTTTGACTTGTTTATTTTGAAGCAAAAATTGCATATTTTTACATACATGTTCAAATATGTATATGCATGGAATAAGAAAACATGCAAGGAGCCATGCATATAGAAGATGAAATCTCTCTCTCAAACAAACCTGCATGAAATAGTCTTTTGAAAGACTTTATATAATAAATTTATTCCTAAACATGCACATATTCACTTTCATAAGTGTATTTCTGTCTGTGTGTAAGTTGATAGAAAATGCAGAAGAAACTGTGTGTGTGAATGCAAAAGTGTTTTTAAGATGGTTAAACTATGTGGTTGCACCAAAAACAGTCAACTGTTGAGTATATTAGTATGAAGATGTTCTTTTTGGTTTGTTTTTAGTTTTAGTAAAACTATATAATATAATTTTTGAGAGGTTTATTAACAAGTTGAAAGAGCTAAAGAAAGACCAGCAAATTAATTGGAAATTTATGAAAATTAAGTTGCGTAGTAAAATATTAAAATAGAAACAACATACTGCAAAGATTTTTTAAAAAAACATTTGTGACACCGTAAATATTATTTTTGAAATATATTCAAGCAAGCACTTTCCTAGAATTAATTTCACTTTCTATTAATAAATTTATTGTATTAAAAAGTATTCTGTTTGAATCTCGTTTGAAATAAGACTACATTGAAAAAACTCTGGTTTTTTCACATTTTTTATTTGAATTTATAATTTAAGTAATAAGTCCTAATTTGAATAAAATTTAAACTAGTTTTTTAAATTTCGTTATTGAACGAAAAATTAAATTTTTGCTGTGTAAAAAAAAATTTTCCAAAATGTTATTGAAATAAATTTGAAGAAGTTGATCATTTTGGGCAATATTTAAAAGACACAAATAGACTAGGTTTGGTTCACTAGTTCACTGGGAGACCATATGATTTATTGCGAAATCCTTAAAGTACAAAAACCATTCTATCAGCAAACTCATCAGGATTCATGTTGGAACCAGCCGATCCTTATAAGAAGGCCGTAGAGACCGCTTAGGTTCTTAAAAAAGCGCTGACTTAAAAACCTAAATTTTAGTTTCTGTTGAGCTGGACTATTACACAGGAGTTGATGTACCCACTGCTCCTCCTCATCAAGAAAGCCTGTGGTGTAGTCGTTGTTGAGCAAACTAAGGCGGACAAAAAACTCTCTAATGAGTACTCTTATTTCTAGTAAATGATATCTCCTTTTGGATAAGTCTGTGTAGAGCCAACGTCCTATTAATCGCTTGTGAGGACTTGGAAGATATAGAAAACCAACGTTTGGCCATCTGAGCCTCGTACTCTGAAGTGCCCACGTGTCAAAATTTCCTATAAATGCCACCAGAGACGTCCACGCTACCATTTGGTCATTTAACATGAAACAATTGTAAGCGTAATAATTTCTATCGTGGATTCCATTCTTATCGTGATTTAATTAAGGCCTTTGATAGCTGCTAGACTTTCAATGAAGATGTCGACATTATCTGCAGTTAGATCTAATTACCTGACCAACTTCGCAGCATAAATATCGGTCTAAAGAATATTACAAAAATTCAGCACAAGTTCTTAGGGTGGTGCCTTGTCAATAGCGTTCGTGCTACAAGTGGCTTAAATATATGAATCTCAAAGTTGATTTGGCCGCGATACCATTAATGTCGTTTTGGAGTGTGGACCTTAAGGCACCCGTAATGGCATAGCAGGCTTAAATTAAAGGTTAAATATTAAAAAAATATTTAACTGCAGCAATAATAATTCACAAGCCATTAGCGAAATACCATTATATCTAGAAAACCTCACTGTTTAGTCTGCTTTATAGGCCGCTAGAATCCTCGCAGACATCGTAGTCAAAACGATGACATGTTAACTGACTATATGCCCAAATTGGAAGACATTATTATTAACCTCTTAATTGGCCACCTCGATCATGTGATTTGATATGTAATTATATTAATTTCTCTGAGGATAAGACAAGTCCAAGTTTAATGCAAATAAGCTGAAAATGATCAAGCACTGGAAAGCGAATATTTGAAATTATTTCCGAAATACAGCCTTATTTATAACAGAAGTTGTTTAAAAATTTCACCTCCAGTATAAAAAAAAGGAATTTCTATATTTCATTTCATTTAACGTTATCTGTCTGTAGAAAAATACCCTTTATTTAAAATATAATTTTTATATATTATAAATCTAAATACAAGTTTAAAGTTTTGAGGAGCAATACAGCATAGTAAAAACACAGTAACTCATAATCATATGTGTATGAATGTATATGTATGTGTATACATATCGTGTGTGTGTTTGTGTTAAAATAATATGTTCGTTCTAAGCAAAGTAAATTTTTAAAATAATATTTTCTTGTTACTTCTTACTGTACTACCTTCTACTAGCCAATGTTGAGCTTTGAATTTTCTTTTGTTTCTCTTCTCGGTCCCTCCTACATTGTCCTGTTTTCTTATTGCTTTTCTTAACTGGCTTTTGGTTTTGTTGTGGCCTGTCTTTATTAAATTTAACTACTTTTTTTTCAAAATACTACATGCTGTTCACTTCATGCTGCTCCAAGATGATTTTTTTTACTTTATAGTTGCAAGTAAAGTTTAACAAACTGTATTTTGTTTTCTTTTACTTCTATTCTTTTTTGTAGCCTTCAAACGAGAATGTAAATGAGTAAATATAAGTTTGTCATTCCGTTTGTAATTTCTACTATATTAATTTGAGATCCTAAATGGTATAAATAATATGAAATTTTATGGATAATGGAATTGATTTAGCTAAATACGTATGTCCGTGTATATGTTGCAATCAGCTTTTTGAAGACCCCACTTATAAACGGTGGGCCATTTGAAATTTTATATTTGAACTACCGAATACTAGAACTTTGTTATTCTTATTTTCAGGTTTATATTTGACATTTTCAAAATGCGAAGCTATACTTTCGAAATAAATTGGAAAATATTAAAAACTTAATTCCAAAATAATGAGTCTTTAACGCAAACTGTAAAAATTTTCGAGAACGGATCGGCCTTCTATTCAGTTTGTACGCCAAAATGTAAAGCGATATCATAAAAATGGATCGTTATTGGACAAAGCAGCCTATGTAAGTTCTCGTCCAGTACGTTCAATCAGAAATATTGCTGCTGAGAATGTGCAAGAACATCCACCAACATCAACTAGTCATCGTCCTGAACTAAACATTTATCGCACTTGTTTGAGAAGAATTGTGGATAAAGATTTCAGTACGAAGGCTTATAAAAATCAGTTGATCCAACAACTGAAGCCCTATGATCATCCGACGTGTTTTATCTTTCCTTATGGACTAAAGTTTGTTTGGAAGGAGATAAAGAATCGTTTTTTCAGATGAAGCTTATTTTCATCTCGGTGACTATGTCAACAAGCAAACTTGTCGCACATGAGGTTCAGAGAACCCATACAAGACTATTGAGAAGCCAATGCATCCACAACGAGTAACTGGTTGCTGTGGATTTTGGGCTGACAGCACGATTGAGCCATTTTTCTTTAAAAATGTGCAAGGAAAAGTCGTTACCATCAACGTTGAGCGCTACCGTTTCATGCTTACTGAATTTTTATTGACAAAAACTCAAGAGAATTACACGGACAACATTTCGTTTAAACAAATACAAGTCCTTATACCACACAGCCAACTTAACCTTCAGCATTTTTTAATTTTTTATTTTTGAAAATCAAATAATCATTCAAAATTAACGTTAATTAGCCGCCTCGGAGATGTTTGAGTGCTTTGGATTATTTTTTGGAAGAAGCCATTAAGGATAAATGTTATGCAAACCATCCCAAGACAATGGAAACGTTGAGAGATGAAATTAAGGTCGCCATTAAAGAGATTTAAATGGCAACAACCGAAAATGTATTGAAAAATTGTATTCATCGGATGGGATACTGCCGAACCAATCATGGTAGTCATATAAAGGCGTGTTCCATTCATAAATGAAAAAGTTCAAACTTTACAATAAAACCGGAAAATTTAAAAAAAAAATCAGTACTTTTTTCATCGGCGATTCAAATTTAGTATTTAAATGGCCCACCCTGAACTTTAGAGTGTTCTATGGTATCAATTTATCAGATATGCTTTGAGGAATTTTGCTATTGAAAATCAATTATATGGGCACATTACAAGCTGAAATGTAAGCAAAAGAACACGATTGCCTCTGTTTTTTAGCGAAACAAAGTCAGATTTTGTAGCTTTCAAATAACTTCTTAACAAGTTTGTAAAATGTCCCTATAAGATATAAAAATAAGAAAATTAATAGAAAATTTGGTTCAATCGGTTCATTATGGGCAACCATATGGACAAATATATCAACTTCTTATTGATATTCTAACAAAAAAAAAATTATTTAAAATGGAACATCAACTGTTATGTCTGATACACACTTAATTATATATGTATGTATGATATATAATAGTACAAACTGTGTGACTTTTTGTTGTAGTTGTTATATTTTTCCTGAAATAGCAAAGTTGTTCGTTTAATAACAGTACGTCGCACATACAACGTACAACTACATTATACATTCAGCAAGTGTAAATTAGAGAAAGATTTAGGAAAATCTGTTTCAAAAAACAACGTATATGCTCATTGATGCATTTTTAGACTTTTGTGAAGCGTATAAAAGATTTAGTATGGCCGAATATAGCGCTCTTGTATTGTCTTCGTATTCTTCTTATTGTCTATTATTTACTGGTTACTAAAGTTACATTCATATTAAAATGTTAACGTTGACTTTAGTTATTGAAAGTTTTCTGTTTTTTCTTCTGATATTAAAATCATAAATATCAGGAGCAAAAATCCTTTCAAAAAACAGTGATAGACAAAGAATACTTTAATAAAAGTTTGCGTTTTTTTAACAAAAGCAAAATAAATATAGAAAACCTATTATTTTCTAGAAGTTTATTTGCATATTTTGAACGTGAACAACTAAGTAATGAAATAAAATTCAACAGAGTTGTAAATAAGCACAAAGAAAAGTTATTTAGAATTATGTGACATTTTATGGTGGATGAGGGAATAAAAGTTTATGGGTACTTTCATAGCATAAACCTAATACTTATAATAATAAAAATAAATAAATTTATTACAGGCTTTTAAAAATTGCTGAAACAAGATTTATTGATTAAACCTTTTTAAATTTTAAAAATTTATTATGAATTAGGGAATAATATTTGAAATGGCAGTCAAAAACAAGCCAGATTAGTATACAAGTTTATTAAATTTTTCACCAACAACTAGTTAAAATTTAAAAAGGTTTTTTTTTATTTTTAAGTTTTAAGTGCTGCCAGCAAATTTTAAACAATTAAACTCTAAAGTGAAATCAGACCTCCTACAATTATTACCCCAAAAAAGTAAGTGTTTTTAAAACCAACGAACCAACTAAGAAAAAAATTCTATTATTTTTTCTGTTATTAAATTTGTAACAAAACCAAAAGTTTTTTTTTTTTGTCTAAAGAACACTTTTATACAATAGTAGTTAACATAAGGTTTTAGTGTAAAAACAATAACCATGCCCCACAGCCTGGTCGCATGTTAAACAAGAGATATTTTTCTATATAAAAATCTCATATAGGATTTTTTTTTTCTCTCTAGAATTTTTTATTTTTTTTTGTCTTGTATTTGCCATTGTTTACATATTTTTGTGGCCTGTTTAACTAGATTTTTAGAAAGAGACAGAGGCATATAAAAGTGTTTGTTATGCAGTTTATTTTTTTTCTTACTCCTTCTACTGGTTCTTTTTAAACCATGTCCTTTTCTTGTTATTGTTTTTTTTTTTATTTACTGGATGATGTTGTGTCAACTTTGTTTCACAATTTTATTTTCCATTACAAGTTGTTATTGTTTTCTGCTCTATATAGTCTTTGCAAAACAATAGTGGGATGTGGAAGAGTATATGAACTTATGACAGCAACAACAGTTGTGCTATTATGTCAACTTACATATTGTAGTGTGTGGTTGGTTTTCATGAATAACTTTCGGTTTGTTTAAGTGTTATTTAATTTTTTATATATGTGTTGAACATAATCTGCTTAAATTTAAAAGGAGTTAAACATTTTTTTTAAACAGCACTTTATTTATGCAATTAATAAAAGTCGGTTTTAATAAAAATTTGTGCACAATACAGCTATAAGTGTTAAGTAAAATACAGAATAGAATAAAGTCTTAACTGGCTGCTAAATTTTAGTTTAACCCGGGATAGTAATGTAAACAAAAGTCTGCGCTGTAGATAAAACAAAAGCTTGGACAACAGTTTATAGGATCAGCTATTGACGAGGCCACAGACTGAGGAATTATTTAGAAATTTAGACAAATATCTAGTTAAAAGCATAGATTAGATTACAGACAAAACTTTAAAACAAGCTTAATTCTAAGCAACGGACTATGACTTTTAGCTATTAGCTAATGACTAGGCTAAAGTCAGAACTGAAAATTATATACAGTTCTATTCGTATAACTATAGTCTGCACACAAGTAAAGAACTACGGTTGTGGTGCTCATAATCAAAGTGCAGCATACTATGAATTGGGCTGTATGAATGTAGTTAAACTATATAATCTTTGCAAGTAACCATTATACGGTTTTTTAAAACATCACGCAATTATCATATTATGACCACAAGTGATCATCGAAAAAATGCAACATATTCATACAATAATAATTTAATTCCATATAATCATAATATTATAACGCATAATATATGACTATAATGTTAATAAAAACATTCGTTAAATGAATACAAATGAAATACAAATATTAAAACAAATCTAAAAATATAAAACTATCGACTTAATAATTAACTTAATTTTAATCCAAACAAAAGACTAGATGAGGCACAAAATGTAAAACAGCTATAGTCAATTTAAAATGTAGCAAAGTTGGTGCAAAAGATGTTCTTCATCTTGCGTGTATTGGTGTAGCAGGTACCAGTTAAAACTACATGCTAGAGGAATGATCTGTAGTGCGATTCACTAACTTATTTTAACGATAATCATATCGTTAACAACAAGAGTTAACAACAATTATATCGATTTCCGTATTCAGTAACAAATTTTAACGACAGTTGTTATTGTTATCTAAACGACAATAATGTTGTAGTTCGAAGAAACTAATAGTTTTTATATATTTTTCTTATAATTCGAAAATCTTATAAAATTTTTCATTACAAATATTTTTATATTGAAATTTTGTTTTATTACTTTAAAATATAAGGCGCATTTTATGGAATAAAGCAAATAAATTGATGAGAGTATAACAAATTAAATAAATACAAATTCAGACACTTGACACATTTATAAAGAAAAACAACTAATCAATAGTTGTAAATATAATATTCGTTATTTTACAACTTTATTTCAGATCTTGTGAGTTATGTTGTTATACAGTCATTTTGAAAAGTAAATATTTTAAAAAAAACAAAAAAAAATTTTAGATATTTGAGCACTCAATACATACATTATAGAATTCTTGTGCATATTTTTTTCTTTTGTTTCATTTTTGATTTCATTAATATATTTGTGATTTAATAAAAAAAGATTTTGTTATAGCATAGACAATAAAAAGTTTAAAAATCTTTTATCTTTAAAATAAATAAACTTTTGTATGAACTACGTTTTTGATCGCGTCTACATGATCAGAACTTGATGTATTGAGATCATCATAAATTCCAACAAAATCGTATAATTGTTTAATTTAAAATATTCTGACAGAGAAAGATTTAAATTTACAAATATTGTTAGTGTTGGTGTTGATTGTTTTTTTTTTTTTTTGAGAAACTGGTTATTGCTGAGATTGTTTTGATTGTTTTCAATCGACAAAAAGTTTAACTTTATACCCGACTTAAAACCACTAGTTTAAGTCCAGGCTATGGCGCCACTATCTGTGTGAGGGATGTTGGTGGGTGGTAAATTTATTTAGACACTTTTTACAACACATTCGACAAATTTAACGAATATCGGATCGTTAAAAGTTAGTGAATCGCACCACTGAATGCACTACTTGGGCAACCACCGTTATATTTGTTTGGACAATGCACACTCTTGCGCTTTCCAACTTCAGTTATTTATTAGCCTAGAAAATGGAGACCTTGGAGGACATATAAGGATTACTAAAGATCCGAATCGCGACCCTATCACAAGGATCCACTAACTCAGATGTTTGTCAGTCACTTCAATGCCTGAATTTTTGGACTGACTAATTGAGCCTATGGGTCTTGGAGAGGCAAAGAGGAGGCCGCCGCTGTCAAATATACTGATGGTATGAAAAAATCTTTAAGACTGGTACAAGCATTTTTGGGCTAGATTTAAAAAGGACCTTGCCTATATTCTTCTGTATTTCAGGCTTAAATGTATGCTATCTGTCATAGTGCCTATGAATCTTTAAGAACTGACATGAGAAAAGACCTCATTTACGTCTTTTCGCATAGGCAAGCACCTTAATCCGGCGCTATTGTTGTAATACATTGACGTTCTCATCCCTCCTATTATGCACAACAAGCGTGCAGTGCAGTCGATTCTGCGTCATGAGGGACATACTGGCAATAGAAGTGCCAACCTTTTAGCTCATTATGGGGTGGGTGGTCTGCAGACTAGACCGACGCCTTCTTAAGGTACACCTCTGGAATATTATCAAAGTTAAAGGTCCACACATCTGGACGCTAAGTTTACTTCGCATTGGATAATGGCTCCAGGCAACATCAGGTTAAAAGGTCTTTAAAGTCATATCTAAAGGACTCCTTTTCCTGAATAATAATTTCTTACATTGTAGTCTAAACTAGTCTAAAATTAATTATAACTAAAACTATAGACTACAATAAAATTCTATAATTTTCACTGTCTTGTTTACTTAATCCATTGTCATTAAAAACTATAATAATTTTCTGCTCTATATTTAATAAACATTATTTTTAATAGCCAAGCTTGTTTGTTCACTGAAATGGTTAAAAATGATATCATAATTTTTCACTAAGCCATATAAAAAACTATCATTATATTAATGCAGTTCAGCCCAAAAAAAAGGAAATTTTCCAAAGCAAATTAAAAATCATAAAATATCAAGTTATTTTCAATTATGCGGAATTAAGGCCATAATACTTTAACTGTTTTTTTACTAGTTAATTCAGTTTTGTTGGTTAATTTTATTTAGTTGAATGTTAGTTTTTAGTACATAAAAATAAATGCAAAATGCTGAATAGCTAATACCCTTTAGGTTAGAAAAAATTACTGTGACTTAAAATATTTGGTTAAGGTTTTTTTTTGAGTAAATTTTATAATAAAAATTATAAAGTTTAAACAATATTATTTTTGGAACATATCAAGTGCTCAACTATTTAAAAAAAATCATTTCTTGCTTATCCATATTTTTATAAATATTTATAAATCATTTCTAAATTTTTATACATTTTTTTCCATACAAAACCAAATATTTTATTAAATTATTTCATAATACAAAAAAAAAAACAACAAAATAATATTTATATTCAATAATCTCACACATATAATTTTTAACAACTGCTCACATTTCATATACCTTCTGCTCACTTTTCTAGGTTGCTCTTTTTTATTTGGTTTCTGCTTAAATGCAAAAAAAAAAAATTAAAAATTCATATACAAACAATTTTATATTTATTTAAAATTAGCAAAAGATAACAAATTCTTTTTAGATTTTAAAAAAAGTTTAACAATATACAATTTACATTTAATTAAATATATTAAAATAAATCAAATATAATATGTGAATATCTTGCGTAAATATGGATTTTTTTCCAAGAAAAAAATTGTGTTATGCTGATGGCGGCAAATTATTTGATATATTTTAACATAAAAAACAACAGGTTTTAAAATATTTTTTTAATAAAACATAATGTTTATTCATATGTTTGAAATAGAAAGGCAATTAAAATAAAAAATATATAAGATAAAAAAAAATATTATTTATTTAATATATTAATTTTTGAATGATGATTTATATTTGCTTGTTTAAAAAATAAGCAAAAAAAATTTGAATTTTTATACAAAAGGCAACAAAATTGAAAAAAAGGATATATGGCAAACTCTTTTATGTTTTAAATTAACAAGAAAATGTTAATATTCATAAGCTTCTCAGCTAAATACACAAGTTTCAGTCAAATGAAAATTTAATACAAAAACGTTTTTTAAGATTTAAGTAATATATTTAATTCCTTGACATTTTTAATAATTATATACTTAAATTGCCTTTTCAGTTTATAACAACAGCCATATGTATTAAAACTTAAAATTAAAAACAAGATTATATAAATTTTTTTTTTACTTGTAAGACTAACAAAAAAAGATTTTTATTCTTATAGAAATCTTAAAGGATAATATAAATTGTAATATAAAAATACGTTAAAAGAAAAAATATTGTTAAAAAATCTAAGATATTTTAAGTTTTCGTTTGAAAATTCTCTAAAAACAAGACATTTATTTTAAATTTACAAGATGTAGACCATAAAATTAAAATTTTTGAAAAAAGGATATATTTAATACTTTTTACTCAAAAAAGTTAGAAAATTTTTTTTTGTATTTTTGCAATCTTTGAAAAACTCTACAAGTTGTGGCAAAATCAAATTTTATAAAAACAATTTTGAAGACTTAAAAAAAATAATATTTTTTTTCAATTTAAAAAAAAATTGATGTAACTAAGCTCGTTGCTTTATTTTTTTTTTTTTAGAGAAAATACTAATTCGAATTTTGCTTTTAAGGTGCAGAGTAAAAAATTTTGATGTTTGGAAAAAGGATATATAAGACACTTTTTGGTTTTAAGAGTTAAAGAAAAATTTTTAGTATCCTCAAAATCTTTTTAAAAATCTACAAGTTGTAGCAAAGTCAAATTTTTAAAATAAAATTTTAAATACTAAAAAAATATTTTTTAATATATTTTTTCCCAAAAAAAAAATACTTTTTCTTATTTAAATTTTTCATAATTAAAATATTTCTACAATTCTGTCTTAAAAACTGAAATTTATACTTAGAATCTGTCGTTTCCAACATATCTTTTACTGCTTGTTTGAAATTTATGTATAAATTTTTAATTGTATTTAATTAAAATATTTAGATCTAAAAGACAAAGAAGTTTGGCAAATATTAAGCATAGGCACATACATACAAAGTACCAAAAATTTATTTAACACCTAAGGCAAAAGAAAAATATCCCTAGATAGACAATGTCCTTTATAAAAGCCAATGTTTGCTTAAGCTAAGCACACTAAATATACAAACTGTTAAAAAAGCATACATATAGGAAGGAAGAACAACATAAACTTAATAAAATATTATGTTAAAACCACAAAATTTTTGTTTTCTACATTTTATGTTTTGTTGCTCCAAAAACCCTTGAAATTTTATAACAAAATAAAAAAACAACATTTGCTTAAACACTAAACAAATAATACAAGCATATACTCACTTTTACACACACACACACACATTCATACAAACATACAAAAAACTAACTCTAGTTAAAATAAATATTTATTTTTCATTTTAGCATAGATATGTGTGTGTGTATATGTCTTTACACATATTTAAACAAACAGAAAGACTAGGATTGTAGTAAAGTTATAAGACCTTTAATATGGTGTGTGCGTGTCTTTATATTATAGCATAAGTCTGTAGCCTTTTTTTTATTTAATAACAATTTGTTTACAAATAAACATCTTAGATGTCTCAAACTGTGTGCTTGTTTTAACATTTTCCTTCATTTTTCACCTTATAGTCCTTTAAATCCAAAAGGATTTACAAAAATCCTTAAAAAATCAAACACATACACTTTATAGGCTTTTATATGGTCTTTGTATTAAAAAAAATTCAAGGATATTATGTCTAAAGTATTGTATGTGTGAACATAAAAAGAAGCAAAAACATTATGTCCGGTACATAATGTTCTATTTCCTAAAGCCTAAAGATATAAAAATTATAAGAATAAAATAGAAAATAATATAACAAAAAGTTAAATCAAATTGTGTTTCTTCCTTTTTAATATTATTTTTTATTTATTTGTTCGTTTAATAGAAAATAAATTGCCCTACAACAGGAAATGAAAAATAAGTAGAAATTGAGCCAGCAACGACTATGATACAAGTTTTAAGAAAATAGTAAGAAATTTAATAAGAAAGATTTAAAACACAACAAAATTGATCACAATCAACTGAAGAATTATAATTTTTTTTATATTAAATAAAACAATTTTTAAACAATTCTTTAATCATCCATCCGCTATTATAAATTATAATTTAACTAAATGTAATTATAAAAAATTCTATGTTATAAATTTGTTAAATGCTAAGATTTTAATTTATTACAAATCCGCGAATTTTTTGCAAACTATTATTGGAAAATTTTATGAGTTTTGTAAAAAGGATATAAGGAAAACATTTTAAATTATTAAAATATTTTTAAAAAAATTCTGTTGTTATATTGCTTAGCTATAAATATAAATTGTAAAGCAACAAAATTTAATATTCAAAAAAAGGATACTAGAAAAACGTTTTTGTTTATAAAGTTAGATAAAATAAATTTATTAATTTATAGTCCTTGTTAGCAATCACAAGTTGTAGGATTTAAATATTTAACTTTCACCTTTTGCGTAATTTTTATTTTTAATCAAAAATTCATTAAATGCAATTACGTGACTGGAAGCCTTAAAATTAATAAACTCTGCTACTAAAATGGCACACTTTTTTTTTTTGGAAAAGTTAATCAAATAAATAATTATTGTTTTAGAAGACAATTTAATGAAACATAATTTATAAGAATGTGTGTATGTCTATTAAATAAAATCTTAACTAAAATAAATTCTTTGTTACATAATCTGCATTTTTTAAATTGAATTATTGTATAAAAAATTTTAATAAGCTGTGGTTTTAATGCCTGCTGCTCAATTTAAGTTTTATATCAAAGTTATATGAAAAACTTTTTTAAATAAATACAATAATAAATACAAACTTTCTGTTAAATAAATACAAAGAAATATTATTTTAATAGCATAGATTTACCATTTATAAATTGACAAGTATTTGATATAATTTTTTTTTCAAAATTATTTTAAAATATAAAACACATTCAATTACAACTTTTATTTCCTCAAGCTTCTAAATTTTTGTAGAAAGGATATAACAAAGTTTATGTTTGTTTTAAAGTTAGCCAAAATATATTGTTGTTTGTAAAATCCTTGTTAGTTAATACAAGTTGTGGCATAAAAAGTATTATAAACAAATCATTTGAACAATTTTGTTTGCTTGCATAAATCATAGATTGTCGCAAATGGGTCATATGACAACCTTTTTAGTTCGAACTGCTAGCTGGTGATTACTTTCTTTATGATAAAACTTAGCTAAGAACTAATTGTTGTCTTAAAATCTATCTTTATAAGAACATACAATTTTCCATTTTGTGTAATAAAATTGCTTGGAAAAGCAATTTAGCTTAGATTGCTACTTGGGCTATTAGCATTTGCCGAGTTAGCTAAAAATCTACCTAAAGCTTCTACATATCATGTAAAAGAAAAACACTAAACATTTGTTTAACTTGTATAATGCTACATGCTACATATTCCTAACTGCCTACTAGAATAGAGAAGAGAAAAAATATTATCATCGTCATCAAAATTTAACTTACTTAGCATTTTTCTTATCACAGTCTTACAAAATGGTCAAGCACTCATGCACATTTATTACTCACATACAACAGACATACACACATACAACATTTTCACATACGAAATAATAGATAATGTACAAACATTAAAACAGTAAGTGGTACACACAAGACCAGAGTAACCAGTATCAAAAGCCTACTTGTTAAGATCTAAAGATATGTAGTTTATTTTTTGTTTTGTTTAAGAATTTTAATATTGTACATTTTCTTCATCTCATATGCTGCTCTGTATAAAACTTAAGTCTATATAATAAACCTACTTAAACTCAAAATTGATGACACACACATTTTTCTCTTTCTCTCTCTCTCTCTTACTCCCTCTCTTGGTCAACAAAATAGAATGGCTTTTTGTTATATATTTTTTATATTTAGGTACGAATAGGGAACGACTTAATACCCCAACAACAATTTCAAAAAGCTAAAAAAAAAAAACAAAAATAAATAAAAGAGAACAAACAAACATTACAAAGATTATATGACAATTTTTTTAAGAGATTTCTAGAGATGTTTATTTAGAAATCGTAACATTTATTGAGATTGTTCATTTAAACGTTCAGTAGTACATTCAAATTTAATGTTATTTTTTGTGGGCGGTTTTTATCTTTAAGCATAAATACATATGGCTGACTGTCCTTAAAGTCATGACTGCATAAAAAACTTATTTAAAATTTTAGTATGATTTTAGAGGCAAATTTTTTCCTCCCAAAAAAGGCAGAAATATGTTCGTTTGTAACATATAAATAAATAAATAAATATATAATTGAGGATGCAAAACTCGTTTATTACACATCAAACCAATTTTGAGAAGAAGCAGAAAACTTCTTCGGCTAATTGGTTGAAAATTTTTAATTCTTAAAATTCAAACAGTAAAAATATCGAAGTCTACTAAAATATAGAAAAATAGTGTATTAATATTTGAAACCAACTACAATTTTTTAAATTCTGTAGGGAAAGAGTTTCGTATCTCACCTACTAAATTGTTTTACCTAATGAACAGTCAAATTAGGGGAAATTGAATTTGTAAATCAAAAGTATCACGTGAACTTTTTAATGGTATTAATAAAACAAAATTTATATTAATAAAGAAAATATGATAACATTTCATAAAACTAAAAATATAAAATGCCACCATTCATAAAGATGTTATAACAAACAAACAATTATAAATGTTTTTTAAAACTTGCTAAAAAAGGATATATAGAAAAGTTTGTCAAAACTTATTATATTCAAAAACATCTTGCATAAACTTAATCGTTAGTTATAAAGACAAATTTTAATAACGAAATAAAAAAATTTAAAAAAAGGATATATGGAAAACTTTTTTATTTTTTTAAGAAAATCACAAGTTTCAACATATTTAATAATTTTAGTACTAAAGACACATTGTGGTATAAAAATCTTAACTAAAAATGTTATATGAAAAATAAAGTTACAACATTAGGAAAATTATTTTTTAAAAAATTAAAATATAAATACTCTTTTTTAAAAAATAAAATAAGAAGAAAGAAAATTATAAAGATATTGCGTATTGTTGAAAACTTCATTGTACTTAATTTTTTTTATATATTATTGCACTCCAACAAAGGTTTAATCATTTAATAACATCATAGAAAAAATATGCAACTACAAAAAAGGAGTTAAGTATAATTTTTTTACAGAGAACTAACTCTTATTAAACAGACTTAACATTCTTATTATTTCACACTTCTGCTAGAATACACTAACTGTAATTTCACACAATATATTATTTTATTTATAACTGACATTAAAAAACCTCCCATTTAAATGTTTAACTTTGATTTAAAATGCAAATACTAACTTAACAATATTTTTAATATTTCATAAATAAAGATATTTAGCACAATGTCTCAAATCGTCAATTAAACTTAATTATTCAGCATACAATTACTTTCTCCATTTACACAAAAATTGTAACAACAAAAAAGTATCTTGCAAAAAAAAAAAGGATATATGAAAAACTTCTTTAAATATTAATCAAATTCAAATATTTAAGTAGACAATTACTCCTTATAATAAAGCACAAATTGTAGTGACAAAACGAATGCTCTCACAACAAGGATATAATAAAAAGTTTGTCAAAACTTATTATAATTAAAATATTTACATACACAATTACTTTCTGTAAATAAGTACACATTGTAAAGGAAAAAAACATCTTCAAATATGCATATGATATATAAAAAAATGTTTGATGCTTAAAAAAACTTTGACGTTTTTCACATATTCTTAAAAAAATTACAAAAAAGAAATATTGCAATTACAAAGGATATAGAAAAATGCTTGTTTAATATTAGCTTAATTTAAATATTCTTAAATGCTTAAATTCGTGACACTAACTACATATAAAGTGGCATAAAAAGTATTAAAAAACAAATACTAAAGAACATTTATAAAAGTCTTGGTTAACTCAATAAATACATATAACATTATTTTTATAAATAACTGGTGCAGACAGTGCACATTTATTGCTTGATGTTCAACAGAAATTTCAATTTCAATCATTAAAAATATACATTATAAAAAAATCTAAGCTTGATAATAAGCACAAATCGAAAGGTTGAAATAAATCATAAACAAAAAAGTATACACAAGCAGCTCTCATATTTTCCAACAAAATTCTAAATATTTTTACAGTTTTAAGATAAAAAGATTAAAATTATAATTATGGTTGGAAAAAGTCATGTTATAAAAAAGGACACATGAGAAATTCTCATAATTCACAACAAATTCAAACTACTTATACACATAAAAAAAATTTAATTAAAAGACACAAATAATATGCAAAAAAAAATATTGTGGTCAAATATCAAATTTCTTAGAAATTTTACATACTAAGAGGATATAAATGTTTAGGTTGTTTTTAAAAAAATTAAAGCTATAGATATCCAAGCGTAATTTTTTGCTTTTAATGAACTGTATGAAAGTAAATATAAAAAACAAATAAACAAAACTTCGTAATTCAGAGAAAATACTTTCCTCTCTCTTAGTATTTAATTACACATATACTTATTAATAACTGTTAGTGTTTAAAATAAATTTTGATGCTGGCAAAAATATTATAGAAAACAGGATATATAGAAAACATGGGCATTTCTTGTTTTATTTAAAATATTTTAACATATTCACAACCCTTACTAATGGTCATAAGTTGTAGAGGTAAAAAAAGTTGTACTGAGAAAAAGGATATATAGGAACCCTAGCGAGTTTTCATCCTATTTAAAATATTTAAGCATACTTACATTATACATCTCGCAACACAAATTGTAAGGTGTAAAAAATTTAAAAAACAACAACAACAAATTTTATATATTCAAAAAAAAATATTAATTTATAAATAATTCTACCACGAAACACAAGTCATGAAAAACAAGCTCTTTCATTATTCCTTAGAACTAATGTTTCCAGTCTGCCTCTATCAAAAAAAAAAAAAATATTATTAAAAATATTTATAAAATGTTATTACTTTTAAAAAGGAAAACAAAAATTCATTAATTAAATACTCCCTACATCCTACAATCATTGCAATAAAAATGTTAAAAAAAAGGCTAAAACAAAATAATAATGAAAACGTATTGTAGTGCCAGAAAACAATGACGATTTCCCCAAGGTATTAAAAATTTACGATATCGTTATGTGTGTAACAATCTTTTTGATGTTGGTTTTTATTTAGATATATTTTTTACAATGTTTTTCTTGTGCTGTTTTCTTTAATGCTAAGTCATGATGGCTCTACACTCAACACAATAATGTCTCACACTAATCTAAAGCATATGCTAAAGGGCAAAAAGGATAATGGCAGGAAAACAAAAACAAGAAATGACAGCAAAAAAATAACAAAAGCAACAAAAAAACAATAAAAAATATACTATAACAATAACAACATCGAGCACAGTAATATAGATAGAATAGAAAGAAAAATTAAAAAGAAAAAAATTCTAAATAAAAAAATAAATAAACAAGCAAAGGTCGACCTGAGGTTTGAATAATGAACAAGAGAATATATGGGAAATTAAAAAAAAAAATTCTAAAATTTTTGCAAGCTAACTATGGTTTAGGAAACTTTATGTATAAATTTAAGTTTATATAGACAATTTTAATTTCAAACACAAATTTCTGAATAAAAAACTGGTCTGTTACAGTTTTTTAAAAATATTTCCATTATTTTTGTATTTTCTAGAAATGTAAAAAATTAAATAAATTAAACCATATTCATTAACTTATTTATTTTTATTGCTTTGAAAAGTAGATTTATTTAGGGTTTTTACTATTGTTACAGATTTATTTTTAAATAGCTTAATTTACATTATAATTTATTTTAGTTGTAGTATTTTACGTTACTGTAGTTTTGTTTGTATTAGTTTATTTCGCTGGTTGTTCGAACATGATGTTTGTTATTATGTGCAGCATACTTTTAGGCACTTTTATTATTCCTGCATGTTACTTAACATAAACATTACGTCTTAATTTAAATGTAACGGTTTTCGAATGAACTAGTGTGTACATACGAGAACTTTTTCGAATGTTACCGAACACCACTATGTTACTATAAATAGCCGAACAACACAGCTAACATGATCAGTATAACAGTGGAGCTTGTTAAGTGTGTGTCAAAGTGAGTTTGACAATAAAGATGTATAACAATAAGTAAAGTGATATAAAAACAATATCTGAGTGTATTTAAATAAATAAAGTGCCCTTAATTTTATAACTAATTTCAACTGTTTTTGATTGCAATAAAAGAACTCAAATTTATTTAAAGGAAATAAGCCAACGTTTTTAAAAGGTATAAACGTAACACTATATTTAGTTTGTTTTTATACTTAAAAAGAAGGATATGCGGCAAACTTTTAGATATGCCAGGTTTCTATGATCGATTTAATTGTGTAAAATCTTCACTTTAAACAAAAATTATAGTAGAATTCATTTAAAACCTTTTTTTATAACTTTCAGTGAAAATAATAAGAAACTGTTTTACATACAGATGTTTACAGATTCAATAGATTTAATTTTTTTGAAAAAATGTCTAATTTGTTCGAAATGTTTATTATTTATATATTGTTTTTATTTGTTCGAGCTAAAGATATCGGAATAAAATAATAATTTTTATAAAAAAGTGATCTTTAGCTCGAACAAATAAAAACAATATATTAATTTAAAAAGATCGAAGAAATTTACACAATGTTTATTATTTATATTAATTACTATGTTCAATTTGTCAAAAATATATAGTAACTTAATATAAAAGTATATTCACATTTTGTCCCCATCTACTTAAGTTTTTTTTAATCTTTTTAAAAAAGGATATATGAGAAACTTTAAGAAAACACCATATTTTTGAAAAACATGAAATGTTTTGGAAATAAGAAGTAAGAGTATGTATTGTAGTTATTAGATTTTTAAATTAAGATCCATGGATTTTTTTTTTAATTTTTTATTATTAAAAATATTAAAAAATATTATCTTCATTTGAAAACGCAATTTTTAGAGCTGCAAGAAGTATTTTTATTATTCTTACCCAGCAAAAACTAGATGATAACTTATTCTTACTAAACAACATACTATTCAATGACTATTAAATATCGCCCGTCTTATCAAGAAGTATTTTAGTAATGACTTGATTTTTAATGTAATACGTAAGAATGATTTTCATTTCCTTAGATACACACACTATACAATTTCTTATTGCAAAATTTGCTAGAAGCTATTAAAATGAATAACTTTTTATAATTCTCATTTAGTTTATTACGGTAAGAGTATAAGTAATACTGATTTTGGCAACAGCGGCAAAGCATTTCATTAACAAGTAATGACTTATAGATTTTCACTGATTTTTAGATTTCTACTTAACGTATCGCAAAATAATTAAACCAAATTTTCGTCCTTAAAAGAACCGAACGACTTCGGTAAGTCCATACTATTAATGGGTTATTTAGGTTATTAAAATCAAGTACTTATTTAAGTCCCTATTTACAAGTGACCGTAATAAGTACTTGTACGAGTCCCTATTTGTAAGTAACGCTGGTAATCACTTTTTTAGTCACTATTTGTAAGCAAGCGTGGTAAATACTTGCCCTTAATGACATCAATCATCTTCGATGCCAAATTGTAAGTAGTGAAGAACTGTTTATTTTGGTACATTCAACTCATTATTTTATAATGAGGGTTTTTGCTTTTCAGCAAAAATCATAATTATAAATCAATAAAACACATCTTAGTAAACAGACGATATGTAATAGTCATTTCGAATATGTTGTTTAATAGGAGCAAGTCGATACTTAGTTTTTGATTTTATTTTTTTGCTTAATTTAAAAATTTAATTAAATTTAATTTAAAAAAAAAAAAAAATATGCACAACTTTTACAAATCTTGAAATTTAAAAAAAAATTTTTTTTGGTTTTCAAATTTAGTCAAAGCCACAAGTTTTAGTAATATTGATTACATAGAAAAAAATTTAAGAATTTTAAAAATAAAAAAAGAATATATTAAGCCTAAAGTATTCTTAAAAACTTAATAAAATTTAAAATTTTGTGGTTGAAAAAGAATAAACTTACAACTTAAAACACTGTAACTATATAAAAAAAAGGTAATGATATATAAATTAACTAGACAAATTAAGAAGTTGTAGTAAATTTTATTTTAAAAATGTACTCAACATTTTTTTTTAATTTTCTAAGGATATAAACTACAGCTAATTTTGAACAGTTCATTGCCAAATGACCTAATAAAAGCACAAAGATAAATCCTAAATAGAAAAACTGTGTATAAGCATTTACTTTTAATTAAATGTAGGGTGTCCATAATGCATAACATCTTAAGTAGCAAAAAAACAATAATTTGCTTATCTGTTTGTATAAAAGAAACGCAACTAAAATATCACAATCTTTAGTAAATAGTTTTTTCAGTGCTCTTATGTTAAGCATTATTGCAAACATTTTGCTTTCTTCTGATTTTCTTTTTTTTTTACACAAACTCTATTAAACAACAGGGTATAAATGTCAATTCCATTTTTATATATAGACATACTTTTTACATATACAAAGGTATATTTGTTGTTATATGTATATGTGTGCATATACAAAAATACAAATAAATATCGACAAAAAAACACTACAACTACATGCATACATACATACATACAAAGAATTCTATTAAAATCAAGTGACAGAAGTCAGTAAATGTCAAACCCGTACTATTGACATAGTCACTGTCAATATGTAAAAGAAATGTAAATGTAAATCGTCTGACTCTTTAATTAAAAAGTTATATAGATTTATGCATATAATTTGTTTTTATTATATTTACTTATCAAAAAATACGATTAATGAGCTCTTGTGAATTAAAACGTAAAATAAATCGATTTAATTGTAAAATTCAATTATAAATATATTTGTTAGTGTGTTTTGAGGCAAATGAGAAATAATTTCAATTTAATTAATTTATTAAATCGGATTAAGTAGAAATTTAAAATAAAAAGTGATTAATAATTGTATTGTATTAAATCACTAATTAAAATTACAATCTAGAGGATATCATTTAAATCCAATACAGTTTTTGTAAGGCAGACAAAATACACAATTTTTTATTTATAGCTTTTCTGTTCTCCCTTATATATCAATTTTTTGGCAAAAATCTTCATTAGTTAAAAACTTAAAATAAAAATACAAATTGTTTAGTAACTGGATTTTCAGAAAAATTTAGATTGAATAAAACTTTTCCTTGACAAAAACAATTGAAAAATTGTTAATTGGACACAACACCTGGCGTTATTTTGGTCTTTAATAACTGTATTCATAAAAAATATTTTAGGTTTATTAAAAGCTTATTTGACAGATGTTACATAGAAATTTGTCAAAAAAGCTTTCAATAAACCTAAAATATTTTTTATGAATACGGCAGTAAAACTTTATTTGGAAGGTTTATATCTGTCATTTATTCTATCTTATTTGTTAAACATTGTAGTATAAACAACAAAGTTTATTTGCGAGCATAGGGATTTATTAAAGACCAGGGAAATAGGGTACCATACGAATTGGAGCCGAAAGACATTAAAGCACTATTTTCCATGTCCGAAATGCTTCTGCAATGCTATAAAAGATAATCATTTTAGCAACGTATCATTACTAGCGATGAAGAATTAATACATTACGAAGCCCGGCCAATTTTCAATGTATTTGGTGGAACAAAAAGGAACCTAAATATTTTTAACACTTGAAATAAAGCCAGATCATCACAGGAAACCTGTACCAACGCAACTGATTTGTTTCAAGTTTTGTTAACCAAAAAAATGCATACGGCCAGATATGAAACTGTACTATTCCATCAAGACAATATTCGGTTACATGTTGAAAAACCTGCTTAAAGCGAAACGGTTAATTTAGCCATTTAGGTTCTCATTGTAAAAAAAATTTTGTCACATATGGCAACACCAAAAAATACAAAGTAAGGTGTGTCATTTCACCATGAATAGACTAACAAACATATCATTAATTTTTTTTAACAAAATTCATGCTGTATGTTTCGTAAATTACGGTTATTTTACGGTTGTCATAATTAACCCACCGTATAAGCTATTCAAGCTGCTGTGACCAAATTTGCTACCAGTTTTAATATATTGGACATTAGTTAATCGAGAAAACTGCTGCTGTATGTATCGGCCAGTGTCAATGAATATTGCCTTATGTTAACTCGTCGTCATTTATTGACGTTTTGTTACAGTCAATGGAGCAAGGTATCATTTCCAAAATAGAAAAATTTAATTTGGATGACTTACGGCTTTAACAAGACAGTGCTACAAGCCACACAACACGTGATACCATCAACCTATTGAGAGATAAATTTGGTGTTAAATTAATCTTATGTTTTAAAACAGTCCATTGGTCGCCAAGATAAAGTGATTTGGCCAACTAAACTATTTCTTTGCGTGAAGTCTCTCATGTACCGAAACAAGTCAGTCACAAGTTTAGCGCTGAAAGACATTACAGCAGCCATTAATTAGATACCGTCTTAAATGCTAAGTGCTAGGGTGCCTCGGTGGACTAATAAGTAGTGTGCTGGTCTGCTAGCAGTCCCGCCAGAGACTATGGACTGGTCTGCTTCTTTTTCTCTTCTATTCTATTATTCTCTTTATTTCTCTATTAAGGCGTCACAATGGACCGTAATGGTCCGGGTGAGGGTGTGAGGGTAACTTTGCACCAGCCTTACCTACCTACTTACCTACCTAAATGCTAAAGACTGTGTGTCAAAATTGGAGCTCATGCATGAACCATAGCGAGGCACCAGTGCAGGCAGGCATTCATTTATCGCCCCCAAAGAAATGTTTTAGTTAATTCTTGCAAAATTATTTTTGGCAAATTTCATAACCCAAATAGTTAAAAAATCACCTGATATTTGGAAGAAGTGGTTGTAAAGTTTTACCTTTGCCGCCTTATAAATAAAATCTTGCACCGTACGACTACTATTTGTTTCGATCCAGAACGCTCTCTTGTTAAGATGCACAGCATCCGAAACTGAATGGCTTCTTTATTTTTCTGTTTTAAGCACTACATACAAAACTGTAATTTGCAGTGAAAAATACTGATGTATTTTAGCAAATTTTTAATATGAATTAATATAAACTTATCTCTAGAACCATTATTATTTACTTTGTATCTAATATTTAGAAAGAAGTGGTTGGGAAGTCTACCGCTTTATATGCACGACCTTGCCCCGTTCTATTCTATGTGTTTTGATAGAATCACTAACGCTATTTCTGGGATACAGAGAACTCGAACTGGATTCGTTAGTTTCTTATTTCAAGGACTACATACAAAACTGCGAATTGTTGTAAAAAACCTAATATATTTTTAAGCAAATTTTTTAAATATAAATTAATATAAAATCTTATCTAAAACCGTTATCATTTATTTAGTGTCTGATATTTAAGTCCATTTCATTATTTAGTCTTATTTTTCTATGAAGAAAATTTTTAATTTAACAATCTGCATAATAAAGGACATATGAACAACATTAAATATTATTAAACTTTACTTTATATACTTTTTGATTTCAATTCTATATAGAAAGCTGTAAACTGTAGTGGCATTCCTAAATCAATATAAAAAAGTTTAATGGAAAATTTATGAAATTGTAACTTAGCATAAAATATAAAAAATATGACATTAAAAATTTAAGATTTTTAAAACATTTTAAACTATTTAAAAAAATTTAATACTACAAAATTAAAAAAACAAGGATATATGGTACACTTTATAAATTTAAAAAAAATTTTCAATATCTTTAATATAATTTTAAAGTTTACAAAAAAATACAAAATGTGAAAAAACGATTTATTTATTTCAATTATTTTTTTTAGTGTTATTATTTATTTTAAGTAAACATAAGTGATCATTTATAATACACAGGAAATCACGGTACAACGAACGATATAATGTCGGGCCCATTCATTATATCAATAAATATGTTGCATCGCGTAGTTTTTTTTTAATTTGTTTCTCTTATTAGATTAACAAAAAAGTATGCAGTTAATACATGTATGTACAAATATTAAATGTTTTTAATTTAACAATAATTTAAGAACCTTAAAAACATTAACAACCATGTTATATAATACGATATAAAAAGTCTCGGATGGATAAGTAGCGTAACACATTAAGCTTGAACTTTGCCCAAATGTTACAACATCTTAAATTTTTTTAATAATTTTTGCTCAAGAGGTTGACTAGAGGAGGTATAATCGGAAATAAATAAGAAAAATTTTTGTTTGGAGTTTTTTATTTACAAATTATAAAATTCGTTATTACACTGAAATTTCTAAAGACTTGTACCTTTTTAACAATTATCCAAAACTGTTGATATTTGATTCTACGAAATTTTCTTATTTTTTTTTTTAAGTTCACTAATACGTACACTGCTTAATTGTAATAAAGAAGTTGAAGGCAGTTTGTTTTAAAACCATTTGTCAAACAAAAAAGTAACGGTACTCTTATTCAAAACTATGTTGATAGTTTATCTTTTTTTTTGCTACTTTTTTTTTTATCATTTGTTTTATCGAGTAAATTTTTTTTAAATATTCGCAAGTAGTCATTGTAAAACTTTACTGCTTTTTTTCCAAAGTTTTCAATAAAATTTTATTTTATAAAAGATCTAAATTATTTTAAATATCATTTTGTACAAATTGAAATTTTATTATTTTATTTTCAGTTATCCTTATGAACTACACATTATTTTTTAAAAAACTATTATGCCTTAAGATATATTTTATAATTTAAAAATATATTGTCTTAAAAAAAATACAATTTTGTATAGTATTTAAATAACTAGAGTTTAAAGTCAGAAAAGGATACATGTACATACATACATACCATATTTTCAATTTATAACAAATTTGCAGTTTTATTATTTTTATTTTTTTGTGCTTTGAGTAATTTATTTTGATAAACACTACAAACGCTCAACATTTTCAATTATTTTTATTTAATTTTTCTTTTTTTTATATATATTTCATACATTTATACAATTCCAGTGCTAGAGATTTTTTTTTATTTTATTTTGTTTCTACGTAGCTTTGCATAGCAACTCTAATGACTGTTAAACCACATATTGTGAGTTTTATACAAAAAGCATAGTAGAAAAACCACAATAATATTTGGGGCTGAAAAAAAAATTTAGAATAATTATTAAATCCATAGATATGTATGTATGTACATAAAAAGCGAAATAGAACATCACTAAATCGCTGTAAATTGTATAAAATAATTACTCATACGCCTCGGTAAACAGAAATAAATTGAAAAGATTTTTTTATTGATTTTTTTTTTACTTTTTTGCATAAAATAAAAATTATGTTGGTGCTAGGGTAACTAGCAAATTGAAGAGGCCTGAAATCTATTAAAAAAATCATTTATTTTAAATATCACAAATAAAGGATATTAGAAGAAATTCCAAATCCTAAAATTTTTTTAACATTTTTAACCTATTACAGATACTTTAAATTAAACTACAAGTTGTGGCTAAACATGTTTTTTTAAAAAGAATGTTTTTGCACAAAAAATTTCAAAACAAAAAACAATTACTCAATTTTACTTTTTTAATTTATTTTATATATTTCTCACCAATTTAAAACTTTAGCTTTTATTTTTTTAACAATATTTAACTTGTTATTGGCTTAAAGGGACTTAAAGTTTTAACCTTTTTTTTTTTTTTTGATAAATGTTTACCCCAAAATATAAATTTTTGCTGTTTACAAATACTATTTTGTTAACTAGAAAGAAAATAAAAGTAACAACAATTATCACTTCCACAGCACTTCCACCACTTACATATCTATTTTTGTATTTTAAAATATTTTGTTGTGAAATCCTATGTTTGCTTCTTTTAACTAACCAAAAATTATTCTTTTTCCTTTACTGTAAACTTTTGAGTACACATGTGCTTGCATTTGGTTGTTATGGGTATATAAAAATGATAACTTTATTGCCATATACATTTTTAGTCATATTTACAAATGTTGCTTCAGATACCTCTGTTAACGTTTATTTTTTATTTATTTTTTTGCTCCCCTACCCATTAGAGCATACGATATTCAAATTTTTCATAACTACATACAAAGGCAGACAAGAGAAGGGGAAAACAAACATACAAAAACACACTTTGTTGTCTTTGCACTGACTCCTTTTATGCAAATATGTTTGGGTACAGAATGTTGTTATTATTCGATTTGTTTTTTTAACAACAATAACTAAATTGTGGCCATTTAAAAAAATATATACATACATATGTATGTATGTGCATGTGTTTAAGCATAAAAAACAGCAGCAGTGAAAAACAACGTAACTCCGATATAACAACATATGCTGTTTACACTTGTACAGTGTTTTAATTTTTTATAATGGTCTTTATTTAACAACAGCAAAAAAAAAGCAAATAACAGTGTCTAACGCAATGTAATAAAAAACATATTAATCGTTAATAACTTATTAAGTTTTTTTTAAAGAATAATCTGTGGAATATTTAAAATTTCTTTAACACAACTCGTAGCCTTTTTGTAGGATTAAGCAACCACCTAAAAATTTTAATTTTTGTGTTAAACAAAAAAGTTTGTCATATATCCTTTTTTTATATTTAATTATTCTAATATTTAAACAATAAGAACTTGTAGAAAATTTTTATTTTTTGTATTAAAAGTATATATTAAAACTTTTTTTTGAATCAAAAATTTAGTAGATAATAAAAAATAATTTGACAATTTACAGAAAATAACAAACGCAAAATTTTTACACCACAACTTGCCATATTTTGTACATTAATAACAAATTACAAAAATACTTTGAAAATTGTAAATATAAAAAAGTTTGTTATATGTCCTTTTTTTAAATAGGGTTGAAATTCAAAACTTTTTGAACAATTACTTACAAAAAAAAATATATTATTTTTCATTAAAGATGCAAGTTGAACAAAACCCTTTTCAGCAATTATTCTTTTGACAATTGTAAGGAAATCCTTCAAAAAATTAAGCATAAATTATCCACTACAAGTTGTTGTTGTTTGTAAAGTAATAGAAGCCTACAAAAGGTTTTCATATTTTTTGTATATAACAAAATTTTATATATATCCTTTTTCAACAGTTTAGTTAGAAATTTCGAATTCTTTGTATAATATCAAAAGATTTTTTTAATATTTTTTAGAAGAAAAAATAATTGACAAATAAAGGAAACCATGACGAGTACTAGAAACCAAAAAACATTTATTTTAATTGTATTCGGCTTGTCGTATTTCTTTTTTTAAAAAAAATTATTTTAAGTATTTAAGAAATCATTTATGAAATTAAATACAATTTTCCTACCACATATACAAAATTATTTTAAGTATTTAAGGAATCATTTATGATATTAAATACAATATTGCTCCCACAAAGTAAAGTAAAGTAAAGAAACCTTACGAAAAAAAAATTCTATTAAACAATAAAATTTATCACTCCGTTTTTATTAAAATTTGTACAGAATAAAATTTCGAAAATAACGTTGAAATAACTTAACAAAAAATAAAACGTGGAACTATTTCAATAATATTCCTTTAAGACATTTATCACACTTTTTTTACTATAACTTGTTTTTTTATAGATTAAGAAAACAATATTTAAATTTTAATTCAGGCTTGAGTTCATATTAACATTCTAATTATAACAAAGAACATTTAATGCAAAACTTCCTAAATTGGTTTTATCAAAAAGTTCATTTATGCCTTTTTAAGTCCTTTCTCTTTGGCCTACCATTTTAAAGGAAATATTGAACATGAAATATTGAACTTAGAAACTGGTGGCAAATTAAGATTCGCATTACAATGGCAATACTAAAAGCACAGCCAACTCAAGGATTTGAGTAAAATTTCGATAGAAATTGAAGTAGTAATTTTTATAATTCTGGAAAGAAACCAAATCGAAAGGACCTTTTTTAAGAACGGGCGAGAAATAGCACGATTTTGAGTGGCAAATATAATTTAAGTAAGTAGGTAGGTAGTTAGGAAAGGGGGATGCAGAAAGCAGTATCTGCCTCCTACACACACTCTCGGAGACCAATAAGGTCCATTGCGTTACCCTTTCATATATATCAAAGATAGAAAAGAGAGAGAAAGTTTTCAAAGATATAGTACAAGAGAAAATAATAAAAATAAAAATAAGTTAGTAGGAAATAAAATAGAAGAAAGGAAGAAAAACATATTCTCTACGAGCCCCATTGCATGTTCACTAGCCACCCGATCCCCATGATGAATCCGATAATATTCCCCAGCTTGCATTTTGAAACATCACCCAACTCATCGTGGAATCGTTTACCTAACCACTTTAGCCTGTGATTATGTAGCCTTGGGCAGTGACAGACAATGTGTTCCACAGTTTGATTTTTAAGTAACTATCAAACAAATTTTACATTGGCGGAAAAGCATATATTCTTTGATATATCGTTTTGAATGGAGTAAAAAATTTTTATTTTTTTAAATTTTATTTAACTAAAAATAAGAAAAATTTTATCTGTTAAAAGTTCCTAAACAAACAACATATAAAAACCAAAATTTAATGTTGAGTATTTTAATTTTTCTTTAGAAAAAAAAACCTAAAGGACATTTTTTAAAGTAACCTGTATGATATAGTTTTAAAAATATTCCTCCACAACTTGTAGTATAAAATCATAATTTAAAACCAGTTTGATTCCTTTTAAAATGTTAACAAATAAAAAAGCCGTTCATATATCCTTTTTGTGAAATCCTGCATAATTTAACGTTTTACTGGAGTTTGAAAGGAACTTTACATAGAACACATTTTCAAAATGTTTTTAAGCAATTCGTTCAAATATATTTTTTTAATTAAATAACCCAAAAATTTGGTCCTATAAAAACTATGGACATGTATTCCTTTTTTAATATTTATTTCATACATAAACATTTTTGAAAATAAATAATTATTTTATGTTCATTCTTAGTAGCTAGACACTGTTTACTCACTTTTTTTACATATATGTATGTATATCCCATAGTCAATTTGTGTTTTCTCTTTAACTGAAGCTTTATCAAATGTATGAACAATTACCTAGCATATTTTTGTTACTTTTTTTTTTAAACTCATACTCCAACCTATACAATTTATGTTGAATATTTAACACACATATATAAATATATTTTTATAGAGTAAAAGCTCTTTATATTGTACAGTAAAGTTTATATAATTTTTATTTAAGGATATATTCTTTATTGTTTCATTTTACTGTACTTAATTGCATATTTTATTAAATGTATTTTTTTAAGTCTTCTTTTTTACTTATTGTGTTTAAGGCACGTTTGAAAAAAAGAACAAAGACATTTAAAAAATATTTGTGTATGCAAATAACATCATGTTGTTATTTTTTTCCTAATGACAATAATATTGCACAAAAAACAACAACTATTACTTTTATAAAAGTCATAATGTTTACTTTAGCAATAACAACAATATATAGATATAACATAACACATAACTAAGAGAGATAAAAAGGAATTGTATTATAAAAATATGTTTAAAGGGAAAAAATTCCAAGAATCAATTTATATCAAACTTAAAAAATTTTAAAGCAAATCTAGATAAAAAAATGTTTATTATACTGATAAATAAACATTAATCTTTAATATTTATGTTTAAATTATCTTAAATAGAAATAAAAGATATTTGGAAAATATATTATTCATTTAATTTTTTTTTCTCAAACTCTTTAAATTAAAAAAAGTACAATAAAAACAGTAAATTACTAAATCAATAGTGTTAAGTTTTACATAAAACATATTTGAAAAGATTTTTATTTCCAGTCCTTCAATCAACAAAACTTTTTGTTCATAGGGGAATTATGCCTAAAACCACAATGCTTAATATAACACAATGTTTGTTTAAGATATAATTCTTTAAAGTTATAAAGTTTTTTTTAAAAGAAAATATACTAATCATTCAAAAAAATTATTTTAAATATTTTAACTAAAAACTGTATTCTTAAAAACCTGTATTACAACTTGTAGTTTTCAATAAAGTTTTCGAAAAAATTAAAATTTTTTTTTTATTTTAATAAACAATAAATTGTTTATATATCCTTTTTTGCAGTTTAAGCTAGAATTAAGAAAAAAACAAAAAAAGGTTTTATTAAAATTTATTAATATTTTTAATATTATTCTCTAATAAATATTTTTTAAGAAAATACGTAATTCTTTATAGAGGTGTTAAACCTAATAATAAACTTCAAAAATTTAATTAAACCATAAAGTATCCTTTTATAAAAATTCAATAAAATTTTTAAATATTTTATTTATTAATTATTTATTTTGTATTTTTAATTTTTAAGTGAATATCTTTTTTCATCATATTTTCCTTTCCTTTTTGTTAAATAATTTTAAGGAAATTTTTCTCAGGTAAATCCATAAAAATTAAGAAAAAAATTCACTACAATTTGTAGTCTTTGAAGTAGATTCGAAAACAAGCAAGAAGTTTTTTAAATTGCTTTAAAATAAAAAGTCGTTCTTTTATCCTTTTTTTTATATTTTATAAAATTTGCAAATTTTCCAAGATCTCTTCAAAGCAAAATATTTATTCACCCTTCTATAATTATAATTTATAATTATTTTTTCAGTTTTTTTTTTTATATTTTCAAGCTGTTTTTTACAGAAATTTATATAAAAATTTAGTACAATTTTTAGTAAAGTATAGAATTAAGAACAATTTCGAAAATTTTTAAAGTATCCTTTTTAAATAATGCCAATTTAAACATCTTACAAGACAATAAATAATTTAATTTAGTTTTACAATTATTTCTTAACAAAAATTTTTACGAAAAAAAATTAAGAGAAAAAAAATTAAAAAGGTTTAATTTAGTTTCACTACAATTTATAGTTTTAACTTAAGATTTTAAAACTAGCATCAAGTTTCATAAATTATAACAAACAAATATGTTGCTCATATATCCTTTATTTTTCGATTTTAAATTTTTTGTAAATTCGTTCACAAACAATGCGAAAAACTCTTATTTATTCAGGACATGCCTAGAATATTTTAACACAATTGAAAGTTTAAAATATAGATAAACGAACTGTTAAAGGTCTATGCTACAAAAGATTTCTTTACAAACCTTTTTTAGTATATGTTAAAGGTTCGACTGTAGTGAATGTTTTATAAAGGATATTTTTTAAAACTAATTTTTACTATAATTTTACTGATTTCAATAATTCGTATGAAAGACAGGTTAAATTAAAGAGAATAATTTATATGCTGCCCAAACTAAAATAGTGTATAGTGTACCTCCACCCTTTAAATCTTTCGAAAATTATTTTAAACATTTCTCATTTAACTTTTAAGGGTTTTTTATGGGCATCACACTTCTTAACTTATAGACTGTCTACAAGCCTGCACAAAGTATATTCAATTAACTTAAGTTCAAATAAAATGTTGATGTTTGGCAAATTGTATTTACTTAAGTAAAAATCCTATTTATACACTTCAAAGTTACTTTTACTACAAAAACAAACCGAAACCCTTTTTGCCAACAACAAACCCAAATCAAGAACTTAAAATTTTATAAACAAACACTGTTAAAGAGCTTTGCTGTACAATAGTTTCAAACATCATTTTCCTTTTAAAACACACCCTTTCTCCACTTTTTACTACCAGTCACTATTTGGGTAGGTAGATCAGTTTGAAAATCAAATAATCTTTACTAATGTAAAAATCCTTTTTCGTATGCACTTCAAAACACAAATCATTTTCAATCACAAAAACTTAGAAATGTTCAACCGAAAACTACTGAAAAAAAAACTGGAAATTCATTTTCGAGTTTCATTAACTAGACGCATGTTACAAGCCAAGTAATTGTATTTTACACTAAACCAAATAGTATGTTTAAATTGCTGAATGTGTTATCTGTGTGTATAAGTATGTGAGTGAGTTGGGCGAGTGAAAATGTGTGCATATTTAAATGTTTTTGTATGTGTGTGCATGAGAAAAGAAAGCATTAAGTGTTGAGTTAGAAACAAATCCACACGCATATGCTTATCCAGTAAAAGTGCAAATTAGTACCAAGTTGAAAGGATGGAAGAGCAGAAAATTAAAACTGTAAGTGTATTAAAGTTCCGGTGGTACAACAAAAAATTGCACAATCATCTAAAAAGATGATGGAGCAAAAAATTATAAAAAAGGGTTCAGATATTTAAATTTAAAAAAATTACTCTTTTACTGAATCATAAAAAGGATATATGAATTACTTTTCAAACATAAAGATATTTAGTAACTATTGCCTTAATTTAAAATCATGATTTTAGGCTGCGAATTGTGATTAAAAAAATCTTGTAAAATATCATGAACATTTTCTTGAAAAAAGCCCTTAAAACTTACATGACTTGGAAAATTTTAACAGAAGCTATTCCATAGAGATTTTTTTAAAAAGATTTTTTTAATACCACAATAGGATATATGGGCAACTTTTTCATTTGAAAGACCTTTCTAAAATTTTAATGATAAATTCTAATGATATAAAAAATTTTGTAAATTATCATAAAGATTTTCTTGAAAAAATGTCTTAAAAACTACTTTTCTTGAAAAATTTCCTCAGAAGCTAAATCCATAAAGACTCATTTTAAAACTTTTAATATTTTACCTTACTATTGCAAACTAACTAGAATTTTATTTATTTTAAATTTAAAAAATGATATGTGTTTAACTACTTTGTTTGAAAAACTGTACTCGAATTTTTTATTGTGTTTAAATGTCTATTAACAACTACGAACTGTGATGATGAGATTTAAACAATTGGTTTTAAATTATTTAATTAAAAATAACTTAAAAAATTTTTCTCAAAGAAAATTTAATATTATTTATTTACTTTAATCAAGTTTAATAACAATATTTTGTTAGTAATAATTACAAAAATTTAATAAAAAGGATATACTAACAAGATTTTTGTATAATAAAATATTGAAATATTGTTTCTATAATTTAATTCTTCATTAAAATCTACAAAAAGTGTCCTAATAAATCTTAACAATAAGTGTAATTTTTTTACTTTAAAAATTACCTTAAATAATATGTTTCATAAAAATTTATAAAATTTATAAATGCTTAAATATTAAATAATTGTTCCTTGATTATTTATTATAAAATATTACAAATATATATTATAATAAACCTTTACAAAAATATTATTAAAAATTTTAAAAAATTTAGCACAAAAAGGATATATGTACAACTTTTTTATTTGGAAAAATTATTAAGAATTGTTTTCAAATTTAAAATCTTTAGCGAGAGCTACATATTGTAGGCAATAAAAGATTATCAACTAACTATTTTTGCTACAAAAAAAATTACCCCAAAAATAATTTATTTTCCATCGCAAACACAATTTTTCTTGGCTTTCCAGTTCTTTGAACATTTTTTGTTAGCAACTAATCATGTGTGTTAAATTTATTTTACAAAAATCCCTACAATCATTTTTAGAAATATCTACCTAGATTAACCAACCCATTTCGAGTCATAAAAGCTATTTATCTACATTTACCAAACAATAACAGAATATAAAAACATGATAACTCTCATTTCAAACATTTGCACGCTCATCACAAAACACTTTTGTCTGAATATGTGTGAGTATATGTATGAGTGTAAATTTTGAAATCCTGTCGTTTAGGATTTGGCCATCTGTTTAAACCAGCAAACGACATGTTAATGCCAAAATAAATGAAACATGTAACAAAATAAATCGAACAAAGTTTAACTTTTCAGGCAAGAAGGAGCACAAAAAATCTAAAAAGCATATTGATTTGTTAATCTCATAGTCAGAAAGGATTTTTGAAAAACACAAAAAGGATTTTCCAACAGTAAAGCAAAAAAAATTAAACATTTAATACATAATTAATTTTAATTTTAGGACCTTTTTTAGTATGGTTAAAACTCTAAAACTAATCCTATCCTCTTTTATATTTCATGTTGTAAAACCAGTAGTGACAAATTTTCAAGTAAAATTGTCACTCAGTTTATATAAACAAATTTGTCCTCATTATAGTGATATAAAAAAAAAAGGTTAAGCCTTAAGAGCAATAACGGAGAAAGAGAACGAAAACCAGTACATGCTAAACACATTGTAAATAACATCAATGATTAATGTAATTTCACGCGCCACTTAACATTATCCTTTCAAGGACATATTATGAAACTGAAAAGCTGTACATACAGCACTTAGCAAATTATGCAAAGACCCCAACCACTACATTCAAAATATTAACAATATACATGATGAAGAGTAAAAATGCCAACAATTTTTAACAGCAAGTAAAGTAGAGCAAAAGGATTTTTTTCCCTCTTCCTTCTTTTTCATCTCCTGCTTTTACTATTGCAAATGCAATTAGCGCTCGTTCTGGTTTTCCTCTGAAAAACTTATAAGTAGATATGTATACAGCCGGCATGAGTTTGTAAAAACAGCTTACGTAAATTCATTGTTGGTAAAAGTCATTGAGAACAATTTGCATTCTTGAGGTTATTTTACATACACCTGTGTACGGAGTCATTCTCATAAAAAAGTTAAAAAATCAAACATCTAATGTACATCATATTAATTGCTGTTATATGGTTTTTTAATAAATGTAAACGTGTTGTAATTATAAAAGGTATAAGAGAAAAATTAAATATCAAAATAAAAAAAATTTATAAATAATGCGTAAAAAGGATATATGAGCGGTTTGTTTAATCAACAATATTTTTGCAAAATTTTAATGTATTAATATTGCTACCATCAATCCACGTATTGTCATAGAACAAATAAATGCATTTAGAGATTTTTATAAAAAAGAACATTAAAAGATTTGTTCTAATAACAATAATTTAGGAAAAAAAAATTTTAAAAATTTTTGTTCATACACAATCACGAGTTGTTGTGGCAAAAAATCCGTTTTTTTACACAGTACACAGTGAAAGTTTTTTTATATTAGAAAAAATCAACTTTTTTAATTAACTCCATATCTTAGTAAAGCTCAACGTAAATTAATTACCTTCAAATATTTAGGAAAAAAATTATAATTCTTTAGCTGAAATTTATTTTATTTAATTTTTTAACCACTTTCCTTGCTTTTCCTTTTTTAACATAAAAATACCCTATAAGGGGTTGCTTTAATTAATATTCAATTATGAAATTTTTGGCATATACATAGCCTTGCTATTAGTCCGTGAGTAATTATAAGACAAAAACAATAATCCTTTTTCAAGAAAAAGGTTACCATTTGAAAAAGACTTTTAATTAAGATTTTGTTACCAAAAGATTTATATCCTGATGGGTTATTAAAAAGCAAAACATTTACTATAGCTCGAAGATGAAATTATAATATCCGTAAAACAAAGGTCATTAAAGGACTGGAAAATATTAAAAAAAAAACTTTAACCGAATTTGCTTTTCTTATTATTTTAATCATTCTGTCCCAAATTTCAAAATAAATTATTTCTACATGTCACATAAATGTTTAATATATTAGAAGTACTTTTAAAACAACTTGGATTAACATAAAAAATTCACATAAAATTATGCAGGATAGCTCTTTTTAATTTCTTACAATTTCATACCTACAACATGTATATTCGTTTTAATTTTATAAAAAAATTTAAGGACTAGCAAAATTTTAAGGATTTTTGGAAGGATTTTTCTTTTCTTTTTTAATAAAAAAAATGTATTTAAAGTTAAGCAATTAGCAGAATAAAACAATGGGAATTAAAAAGAAAATATTAAGAAAACATATTACGTAAAAAAACACAAAAATGTATCTATTAAAAAATAAAAGAAATAATTATAAAAAACATCTTTTCTTATCACCTTAAAAATTAAAAAAAATTTACTTACAATTTGTATTTCTTTAAGTAGTAAATTGCTACCAAAAAAATTCTAAATATTCAATATTTTAAATAAATTTCACACTCAAATCAAAATAATACAACAAGAAAGGAAAAATATTATGGCTAAAAAAATATTTTACAAAAATCCTTTTTAATAACTTTGTTTGCAATGTATACTTTAGTGCCATACAAATACTTAAGTGTAATATTTGACAGCAAATTTTCATTATGACTCAATGGGCAAGAGAGTGCCAAGAAGACGATCAATGCGCTCTATACAAGCAAGAAAATTCTGGGAAAGACGCGGAGTATTTGTCAAATCTAATACATTAACAGCCATATGTATAAAAATTTATAACAGGCTTATAAGTCGTTTTTAAGCAAAATTCACTATTGTTGCATTCATAAACCATTAATAGCCTTATAAACCTTTTATAAACCATTTATAAAATCAAAAATTTTATTGTTTGATTTACCCTTCTTTAAACCAAAAATAAGGCGACATTTCATGCAAAGTTTACGTTGAAAAAAATATTTAAAGAAATTTTGTGAAAAAATTTAAGAAAAAGTAATTGAAATATTAAAATTGATGAGATTAACACAATTCGACTTATAGCTAAGTGCAATTAATACAAAAGAAAATAATAAATTTAAAAAGTTTTAAATTAAATAAAATTAAAGAAATATAATAGTGATGTAAGAAAAACGTAAACAAACTTGTAACCCGAATACTTTTCTTATTGTTATTAACAAAACAGGTAAATAATTGATTTTTGTATTATAATTTTGGCCCAAACGTTTTCATATACCGAAGTTATATACTTTTAATTTTTTCGACGTTCTTTTTGCGCTTTAATTTTATAAAAAATGCTACCTTTACTTGATACCCGGGTAAATCTTATAGTAGTTATGAGCGCCACTAACAATAAAATGACAACTAAATATAAAAAGCGTTGCCATACATACTAATAAAAGTGTTATTGTTCGTTTATAAATACAAATTCTTATTAGTGGTTTATAATACAAAAAGCGTTTAATAACTATTTTACACTATAACCATAAAATAACTATTTTTTAAGCATATAGCCGTAAATCTACACTACAATAGCTAAGACCATCTGCCTCTATGGGTATGGTGGATTGCAAGCCTATAGCAAACATCTGCGAAATGCGCAGACTTGCCGAGCTAGGTATAACTAGAGCATTTCAAAGCACTCTAACTGCGTCAATAAGTCAGTTTCTGGATTTAAACTCGATAACTCTGATAGTAGAAACTTTCAATAGGAATCAATAGGCACTTTAAACATAGACCATGCGGTCACTGTGAAATCATTGGGAGTCCAACTTGTAGCAATGACTAATCTCTTTAGAGTAATATGGCTAATTATCGCGCGCCTTCTCCCAGATCATATTTCTTTATGTATGTGTTTAATAATGATGGGAGAATCTGAACTGCAGTCTTCCACCAAGAACTGGACATCAGGAAATCTAAATGACTGTAGAATTTTTGAGACTGACATCTTGGCTGTTTCCTTTCATACTGTGGATTCTAAGGTGAGTTTGTATATCGACAGCTAGGTAGCGATTAAGGAAATCTTAACAGATATCACTTCTTCCTCAATCGTCCAGGAATGCCAAGTAATTCATTAGTGGATTATGTAACAACAGAAGATTGTAAGTCTATTCAGATTGATGACACAATGACATTGAGGGGAACGAGGAGGCCGACAAACTGGCAATACGTGGGTCCCATCTGCTTGACGAGAGAGCACTTAACGTTCGTTTACCACTACAGCTTTACCAGAAAAAAAAACATAGACTCCTATGTTTCAAGTCGTGCAGAGTCTTCAGTATCATGTAGGGCTCATAAGATGGAAAAATTACTTCGATGCTATTATCTTTGTTTAGAGAGGAGTATAGATTGTGTAGATTGTAGATTCCTAGTTGTAATGATAATAGATCACTGACGTACGGCAAATTTTTCCAAAAGAGCAGGATTTTTGTGTACTGAGAAGTGCACCGGATGACAGAGAGATTAAAGAGCACATTATCTACCATTCCGCACATTCTGGCACTCACATGCTCCAGAGGCCACCTTTTCCAATTTTTGGAGGTAATATCAACGAGAGTTTAGGGAACCATTAAGGTTATCCCATCAAATTACCGCTCGATTATAAAGTTCTCATTTGGACATCTGATAGACCAATGAGTCTTTTAAAGACCTTCAAGAGACCCGCCAATTCAATCTTAATTGTACCTTGTTGAATATCAAATACTATATTTGGTTCGTTTACATTAATTAGTACATATTTATTATGCATTCCATTAAAAAATTAATTTATAATAATGATTTTTTTAATTACCTTAGAGATTAAATTTTGATTTGAAAATTATTATGATAAATAATTTTTTTTCAAATATAAGGTGTTTCACCTAGCACCACTTATATTGTTTTTCGCATCTAGCATTAAGGTAAACAAATATAAATTTAAATCAGAAATAATAACATAAATATAAAATTGTTTGTACTACAATTCGTATTTATGTGTATACTTTGTAGTTATAAAAGAACTATCCTAAAAACTCAAATATCTCATATAGCTGGCTATATGTCCTTTTTTTAAATTTTGTGTACAACTTCTTGTAGACCTATCAATTTCTAATACAATATTTTTGGATTTAAAAATAATAATATTATAAATAAATAAAAGATAATTTTCTAACAAAAATTAAGCCTGCAATTTAAATGACTTCATCAAAAGCTTCCTTGATCATGTAATTTAAACCTTTCATTAATTTTTTCTCCAAATATTCGTATTTCCTGCTACAAATGACTCAATTTCAGTAACGACTACAATAATATTATCTTAGTATCGTGTTGTCGTATGCATACATGTTGGTTATTACAATATTTGCTTATTCATAAGCAAACATTAACTTAATTTCCGCGGTTGGTACACAGAACTCTTAATAACAATGCACATGCTTAAATTCATGTGCAAAACTACAAGTATCACTCCCACTACAACTATCACTAGATGATGCTTATGATTATAAGTTGGTGGTACATGTGTACAGTGTTTGTGTAGTTTGCAACTACATAGACACTCATACACTAAATAAAGTGATGATACTAATGAGTTTGATAATGAGGATGTAACTGTTAAAAATGATAAGAAAGATAAATACAGTTCTACAGTTGATTTTTAGTGTATGTGTGTGCGTGTTAAATATACATTTCAGAAAATACAATTTTAAGAAAAACTATACTTTTTTTGTAATGTATTATAAAATTATTTTCAGTTTTCGTTTATATTAAAATGTTGAAGGTTTTTTTTACAATATGAATTTAATATAGTTGCCCACATACAATATGAAATAATGTATATAAAACTAGACCATTTCATATTAATATCTATATATATAAAAGTGAAACTCTGTGTGTGTGTGTGTGTGTTAGCTATAGACTCCGAAACTGTAAAACCGATCGGACTTAAGCTTTGGCAAGTTGTTGTACACATACCAGGAAGTGTTTATAGGTTGAAAAAAGTGGGCGGGCCACGCCCATTAAAAATTAGTTATCATTTTTAGCTTCTTGCAATTGACCGATTTTCTGAAACTTTGCACACATATTGAGCTGTCATGACTTTATAATTTCGTGATAAGAAAACTGGGCGGGGCCACGCCCATAAAAAGTTATAATTTTGAGGTACTTGCACTGGACTGATTATTCTGAAACTTTGCACACATATTGAGCTGTCACGACTTTATAATTTCTTGATTAGAAAAGTGGGCAGTGCCACGCCCATTAAAAAAAATTTTTAATTTTTAGCTTTATGCACTTGATATTAAATTTAAATTCAGAATGCATTTTTATTCATTTAGGGGCGTAGCAACGCGCGCCAGGCTTTTCTAGTTTATTAATAAACAAAAACAAGAGCAACCGAAAATGATTACAAAAGGCTTCAACAAAATTAAAGTATAGCACTAAGACGATAAAAAAACAACAATTATAAAGTTGGCAAGAACGATTTTTTTTTTACAACAACGTATATTAATAAAGTACTTTTTTATTTCTAATGTTACCCATACTGATGTACAGTTTTGTGCACTTTTAACGTCTGTTTAAAAATTTGTATACCTTGCAAATAATAGTTCCATAAATTTTACATGTATACTTCCAACCATATTTTCCCCTTTTCAATTCAAAACCACAGAATTCAAAAAGGTACTTTTTTACAACAGTTTAATTTTGGCCCACTTTTTAGGGATTTTCCTTTGATTTCGGTTTTTAAATTTTTAGTTTTTTTAATGAAATTATAATTAGGTCACATAAAGCACTTTTGTTGGTACTAATTTTATTTTAAATTATTATTTTATTTGTTTCGTAAATATTACCAGTTAGCCAAAATACAATATTTTTATATTTTTGTTTTGTAGATTTTCAGAGGGTACTTTTTTTACAAAAGTACCATTTTCCTTTATTCACTTTCAAACAAAAACCTCAATATATTTTCCACTAACACTTTAACAAATTTATTTACCAGATGCTTTTTATAAAAGCTTAAAAAATAGATGCAAAAATATGGTTGAAAAAAATTTACAAAATTTAAAAAATGGGTCTTTACATAAAGCAAAAATAGAAGTTGTTTTTTTTTAACATCTTAAGACCAAATTTTATTATTATATCCTAATTTCTTAAATATAAACAGAAAAGTACCCAATTGCAAAAAAGTACTTTTTTAAAAATCCCACTCTTTCCAACTTTATCTATAAATGAAAAATAATAAACAAAAATTCTTTTAGCAAGAAAATCTTTTATGTCACTTTTAAACTTTAAAACACATCTAAAAAAACGAACCTCTCCAAATCACTGTAAAAGCAGTAATGCCCTTATAATACTCAACTTCTATCCTACATTTCATAGACTTTACAAAATCTCTATAAACACTGTATAAATCCCCCTTTAAAAAGTAGTAAAAATATACCTCTGAAATGCATACAAAACATTTTTTAATAATAAAGAAACAACTTTTAGCCGTATTTTTTTTTATAGTCAAAAGCCCTTGCACATAAAAGTAGGCTACAAAAATAATAATAATAAACGTATTTGTTATACCCGCAGGAAAAAGATTTTTATATAAAATTCTTTTTATATAAAATATTTTTTACTTCAGTTTTTTTTTTCATACCAAAAAGAGTTTATTGTGGTCATTTTCATTTTGTTTTTTTCCTTCACATATACTGCATCATATACAAATAAAAGAAATTGCTAATGTGTGAGTAAGAGTGTACGTCTGTGTGAGAGCTTGTTAATGGGAAAGTAAATGTATATGTGTGTGTATATGACAGCTTGTTTACGTGTTTCATTTATAGTTTATATGCCTGGTAAAATAAAGTTACATTAAACATTGTGCCATATAGAATTTTTCAGTTTCATTCCAATATAACGCCTGCTACCTACATTTAGTCCATGTATTTCTGATGTTACCCAGCAGTTCTAAAAACATGTGGTTTTTATAATTAAAAATATATAAAATATATAGTTACTTATTCTATTTCTATCTTTAACTACTTAAACGACTTTTGTGTTGTTTTTAAGACTGAATTAAAAAAAATTTTTTAATTTTCCAGCTATTTACTTACTTTCTACATTACTTAGGAACAGTCAAATGGTAATAGGCTTCGCGTTTTTTAACAGAGGATATCTGATGTAAAAATTAAACTGGTTTGAGCCAATTGTTATATGAAAATGAAGAGTATGTAATTATTTCAACCTTAAATTATTTACATCTACGATTATCAGAAGTGCCCCGGTGGATTAGTCAGTAGTTTAGTGGTCTTCTAGTCTGAGGGTTGCTAGTTCGATTTCCTACCGGGACTCTGACCTAATCTGTTTCTTTTCTTATTTTATTATATTCTATTCGTGATCAAAGATAAAAAATAAATATTAACGATTATTATTAGATGTTAATAAAAAATTCAAAAATTGTTTTACATAATCACTACAAGAACTTCCAGGTATTTATATTTTGTGATCACATTGGAATATAACTCTACACATTACAAAAAAACTGATCTATGCCAAATCTATATATAAAAAATTGTTGCAAGTGCGTTGTGACTTTATTATTAGGGTTTGTTCCTATGGTCGTGTAGATATTTTATGTTTATGTTTGCACAAAATCCGTCCAGCGGTTAACGGGTGAAAAAGGGTAAAATCGGTAACACAGTATCTCCGGGCTTAAAAAAGATATCACAAAAATTCAGAAAGGATTAAAGAGCCTGTTAAAAATAATTGGATAGGTGTCTGGTACTTTTTCGAAATTTTGAGTTATAAGGGGATAAAACGGGTAAAAATTGAATTTTGGTATTTTTTTGAACAGCATTTATCTTTGAGAGGGATAGCAATAGGAAAAAAAATAAAAACGTAGTTTTACCCTCCTTAAAACAGTCTATAAAGATTTTTTGTACCTTTTCGAAATTTTGGAATTTAGGGGGAAAAGGGCTGAAAAGGGTAAAATCGGTAATATTGTATCTTTGGACCTAATGCATGTAGTTTTTTTTTATTATTTTACTTGATACGTAGCGAAGCACGTACCAGGCGGCTAGTAATATATAAAAATTAGAAATATGCTAGTATATACTAACGTGCGGTTCTACTGACAACATTAAAATTTTTGTTTGGTACACCTGTTAGATTACTAAGAGACAGTAAAGAGATATTTCACTCTTGCTTATATTGCTGTTATCGTCAAAATTTTAAAAATTAAAATTTTTTTCAAAATTTAAATGATATTCAAAAGTGTTGACAATAATTATAACATTTGCCTCATGACATCTGGTCTGTTTTTCACTTCTTCAGGACAATAAATATAAAAAGTCTTTGGTTTACAAAGGATCTTTCTAAATTTTCATAAATTAAGGACAGTTTACAAACCAAAGTTTAATGAAGCATAAATATAAGATTTTACATTAACATAATTTATACTGTCGGCTATTCCCTCTGACTAGATTACCAAGGGTCAATAATATGACGAGTGTCTCTCTTTGCAATGCAAAGGATATAAGTATGACTCAGACCTAACAAATCCAAAAATCTACTAAACCAGACACTAAATGCAAATATTTATCAAAATTAAAGACTCCGAGACTCATATACCGCCAACTATATGCGCATATAAATGCATATATAGACATGCCGTTATGTACGTTATGTACTTACATACATATTTGCACTGGCTTGATTCACTCACTCTTCATATTTATTTATACAAGTATTACATTTTATTTAGGTTAATTCCCAATTACTGTGTAAATTGCTTAAAAAAAACTATATGAAAAACAAAACCCAACACTTTTATACCCCGACACATACATTCAGACAGTAATAATGCTGTACATGAATATGTGTTAAATATTCTGTTTTTTTTAATATAATAAATAAATTGTTAAGAGGTGAAAAAGAGCTTATAAATTGTATTTAAATTTATTTATTTATGTTAATTTTTTCTTAATAAAATAAACCAGCTGTAATATTTAAAATCTTGTTCTTTCTAAAGTAATCAAATTAAATTGACATAATTCCTTTTAAATTTTCTTGTTTCTTTACATTTTCATTCTATAAGTATTTATATGTAAGTACTTATGTAAAATACTATAAACACCTAAATGCTCTATATTTTAAAACTTTCATAATAAATTATTATTTTCCTAGGATTTGTTTTTACTGTAGAAATGAAGGGTAAAAACAATTTGCAAAAATTTGCATTTTCAAAAATTAATTAAGAGTCTTTTATTAAATTTTTTGTTTTAACAATAAGACGCCCTTTAATTATATATTAAAACAAAAATGCACATTCGAACTGTTTTCAAAGAAAATTCAAGGAATTACTTGTTATACTTACTCTCAGAAATTTTAATTACATAAAAAATTGCTGCTATATTTCAACGAATTGGTGTGTAGCAAATAATCTTACCTGCAATAAAAATAAATAAAAAAGATTATATATTAATAATTCAAGAAAATATATTAAAAGTCTTTATCTAATATAAAATTAAATTTACAATCTTCCAAAAAACAAATCTTTTTTTTTTGTTAAGTTTTGAAAGACGAGAAAATATTTTTTTTACTGAAAATATAAAATTGTCTAGTGAACATATAATCTTCTGCTAAACTCTATTGTTTCAATAAAAAAAAATTTCATTTAAATTATAAAATAATATCTCTAAAAAAGAATATATATCAAGCTTCTCTGTTTTATCCTACATCTAGAAAAATTTTATTTCGTACAAAAAATCCTTTAAAACCACAAGTTTTTAAAGGAAAACATTAAAAAAAATCAACATTTTTATACATATGTATATTAAGTTGAATAACAAAATACATGAAAATTCTGTGAAATGTTAAATTCAATAAATAAACACTAGTCCTTGCAGAAATAAATTAAAAAATATTTTGCAAAAAAATTTTAGTTTTCAAATGAGCAAAATAAACATATTTAAACAATATTTAAATTAATGTAATACTAACATAATTTTATTGAAAACATTTAAAAAAAATAAAAATACAAAACAAAGTATTTAGGACTATCTATTTGAATTTTTTCTTAAACTTGCAAAAAAAGGATATATGAACAACTACCAAAATATTAAAAATTTGGATAATGTTTTTATAAATTCCTAAAGCTGACTTTTAACCACGAATTGTTATAATAAAAATAATAGCTAAATAATATGTTTTACTAATTGAAAAACAAAAACAGGATAATTATAAAAAAAATTATTTTTTTAATAACTAACTACCCATTTCCTACATTTTTGCAACTTGTCAAAAAAACTGCGTTTTTTTTCTTACATTTACTAAAAAAGGATATATGGAGACCTCCTAAAATAATATTTGTTTTGCTAAGATTTTTATTTATTTCTAAAGCTCACTTTTAACTACGAATTGTGGTGGCAAAAAAAGTGTGCGTCTTTCAAAATTGCAACAAAAAAATTGATAATTATAAGGAAATAATATTTAAATATGAATCAAATTTTTTGATTTTATAGTTTTAAAAAGATTTACAGATTTGTGTACATCTCCTGCAATTTTAACAACATTAAAGTTTTATAACAAATTTTGCAAAACAAATTTACAATTATAATTTTAATGTTATATTTTTGCAATATTCTAACAACACTTAAAGTATTTTAGTGTATTTTTATACAATCTTTATAAATAAAAATTAAATGTCGTTCGTTGGTAATTACATCACTTAAGAATGAACTGCACCGATTCCTCAAATCTTTTCAAAATCAATTTAAATTGAATAAAATATGACCACGCCTACTTTTTTAAAGTATTTAAAGTTGGAGAACGACTGGATCGATTTACGTAATTTTTTTAATACTCGCAGTAATCCAATTAGGGCTTTATTGAGACCGATTTGGTTGATTTTTTTTTTCTTCTTTATAAAAAAAATATGAAATGATGACCGTAAGCTCATCACCGGAGAATGGTTGTATCGATTTTGCAAATTTTTTCTTAAATTATGTATGAAGCTCAATAATTAAATGTCGTCCGTTGGTAATTGCATCACTTAAGAATGAACAGCACCGCTTCCTCAAATCTTTTTTAAATCAATTTAAATTGAATAAAATAGGACCACGCCTACTTTTTTAATGTATTTAAAGTTGGAGAACGACTGGATCCATTTACGTAATTTTTTTAATATTCGCAGTAATCCAATTAAGGCTTTAATTGAGACCAATTTGGTTGATTTTTTTTTTTCTTTATAAAAAAAATATGAAATGATGACCGTAAGCGCATCACCGGAGAATGGTTGTATCGATTTTGCAAATTTTTTCTTAAATTATGTATGAAGCTCAATAATGGTTTTTTTTCTTATAATTTTAAGTGGGCGTGGCACCTCCCACAAAAAAATCTACAAAGCTCAAAAATGTATTCTTAATAAACTTTTTCTTATAATTTAAAGTGGGCGTGCCACTTCCCACACAAAACCTACAGTCTTTAAAATTAGTGTAGGATATTAAACCAAAACTTGCACAGTTAAGCTTAAAATGAGCTAAAAAACAACAGTGAACTTGGCACTTTATTAGGTATCTAATGAAACTATTATTTCTAAGATCTCAAAATTTTGTGTGCATTACTTTAATTTCATTTATCTTGATGCTGGTTTAAATTTAATATGAGCTACTTTTGGTATTGATTTCCTAACGAAAACAAAAATGGTAAAGATAGGAACGGGGGAATGATACCCTCATATGAATGAAATATTATTTATACATAATAAAAAATGGCAGATATTATAAATATCTATCTCAAAGTAAATACAATGCAGAAACTTTGTTGTGACCAGAAAAGGCTGTGCTGGTTCTGCTAGTATCGAATTTTGTAAAAACACTAGCCAAGCCCGGCGCGCTTTGTTACGCCCCTTAATGAAAAAAAAATGCATAATGAATTTAAATTGAATATCAAGTGCGAGAAGATAAAAATTATAGTTCTTTTTATAGGCGTCGCACTGCCCACTTTTCTTATCACGAAACTGTATAGTCATGACAGCTCAGTATGTATGCAAACTTTCAGGAAAATCGGTGAAGTTCAAGTAGCTGAAAATGATAATTTTTTTTATGGGCGTGACACTGCCCACTTTTCTAATCTCGAAATTGTATAGTTATGACAGCTCAGTATGTATGCAAAGTTTCAGAAAAATCGGTCCAGTGCAAGTACCTCATAAATATAAATTTTTTTATGGGCGTGGCACTGCCTGCTTTTCTTATCACGAAATTGTATAATCATGAGAGTTTAATATGTGTGCAAAGTTTCAGAAAAATCGGTAAATTGCAAGTAGCTAAAAATGATAACCCCGCCCACTTTTTACCACCCATAAAAACTCCCTGGAATGCGTGCAACAACTTGCCAAAGTTTGAGTCCGATCGGCTTTACGGTTTCGGAGTCTATAGCTAACACACACACAGAGTTTCACTTTTATATATATAGATTTGATAGACTTTGATCTTTAACAAACAACTAAAATTTAAATTAAATTTCCTTTAAAAAATAATATTTTAGTCAGTATTTTTGTTTTTGTTTTTAAAGTACTTAAAAAGTATTTTTTTAATTTCTTAAAGAATAGTTTAAAAAGGATATAACATTAAAATTTGCCTACGTTTATGTATACTATTTTCTTTAAACTCACTGAAAGGTTGAACCATTATATGTTTTCACTACTTTTAATACATTTAAATATTCACAGCAATAAAAAGGATATATAAACAGCTATGTTGCTATGAAAATGAGAAAGCAAATTATTTTAAGGCTGAATTGCGGACACAAAAGTCCGAGTTGTTAAATAAATTAATAGTACTTATTTTTAATGTGGCCCTGTGTTCCTTATAGGAACTACAGGATATAATATATAATATACTTATTTTTAATAGAAAATAATTATATCAATCTGAAATAATAGGAACTTTATGTTAAATTATAATAATTTAACCAAAAGTATACCATTTAACACCAAAAGTAATTTATTTTTGTCCTAAGTACTACTTTAATATTATGTATTAATCATTGTAAAATGTGTTTACAACCTTATAAATATTAAACTACAACTCCTTCACTCACTAGCCGCATACTATTTTTTTGAAATATTATGATTATTTGTGTCTTTGTGTATTTTATACACTAGTTTAAAACATTTATAATCCTATTTTTTCCCGTAACACTTTACAAGTTGGCACACTATAGTAACAATTTGTTTTATTACACTAACACCCTTTAAAATTACAACAACAAAAAAATACACCAGCAGACACATACTCACACTTTGTTTATACGAAAAGGCTGCTTGTTTATATGAGTGTGTTTGTTTAAATTTCCATATTGTATGTATAGAAACATATAAGGTTTACTAAAAAAAATGCTGCTATTCCCAACACGTTTGTAAATAAAATTGCCATAAATTTAGTATTTTTTTTTTATACAAACAATATTTTACACTTTACAGCAAATAAAAATAAAAAAAGTTGTTAAAAAAAAAACAAAACTACTAAAAAGCAAGAGCTGAGATTTTTAAAAACAACAAAAACGCAAATGTTGTAAAACAAAAATGTTGAAAGAAAATGGCTGGGGAAAATAAAAGTGAAAAATAAACAGAAGTAGGAAAAATTTCTTTTAGAAAAATCGTTTCCAAAAAGAAGAAGAAGCACTAAAAAAGCTTTAACCGTATTGTATGCTAAATATATCAACAGAAAAACATCTAGCTTAATACCCAAGTGGTCATAAATTTAAAAATAGTTAAGTCGCGTACGTTTCTTCTAAGCTTAACTCCCACATCCAACTCAAAAAAATAAGTTAAAAGGATAAAAACCAGCAACGAAAATAAAATGTTTTATTTTAACTAGCATATGATGCATATAACGATATGCAACAAAAGCTAAAAAACAAATATACAATACATTTTTGGGGGGTAAATGTAAAAGAGATTCCAAAATTTCCCTCATATGAACACTAGCAAACAGTATCGCCAGACTTACATACTCTGATAAAAAAATCTTTTATAAATATCTACCACAAAGACAAATAACAGCTAAATATTCTTAAACCAAAAAAAAAAAAAAACAATAAAAATATTTTAGACATCCAAACAAAATACCAAATATTTTGAATACAGAGTGAGTAATACAAAGGCTGACTGGTTGTACAGCCAACGGGGAGTTTTGTCTATAGTTGCTTTGTTTGTTTTTTCAATATTCTTGCATATGCATGCTGTAAAATGAGTGCCATATTTTTTTATTTGTTTGCAAAACAGACAATAGTTTTATTTGGGTTTGGGGTGAATTTGGAATATGTAAATTAAACCAAAAAATTTCCATAACTCGATTCTTAAACAATGGCAACAGCCATAACAACACAGAGGATGTATAGCTAAGGACTTAATAAGTCGAATTAAACAAACTGAAGATGAAAAATTAATTATATTGAAAAGTGTTGAAAACTTTATCTGTTAGCAAAACTGAAAGAGCTTTTGTAAAAAACAAAACTTTAAAGTTTACATACATAAAATCATAGCAGAAGCTTTAAAGTTTATTAAATATAATATAAAAACTTTGCTAGTTTTAAGCCAATAAAATACTTGTTTATTATTATCAGCATGCAAAGACATTAATTTAAAAATTCAAAGAACAATAAAGACTTTGCTTATTTTAAAATTATAAATCTCAATAAGGTCACAATAAGCCGAGATGTTTATGTAAATCTAATAAAACAACAAAGTGCAGTGATTGAAAAAAAGATACAGCAAATAAGCTTTTAACAGCACACTATAGTTTTTGACACTTGTTAACTCACAAAATATCTAAAGAACTGAGTATTTCTAAATTTCGCTTTTAAAAAAAGGATATATGGACAGCAAGAAATATATGCATCATATTAAAAATATTTTGATATGTGTAATGACTACATTTAAAATCACAAACTGTAAAGTAAAAAACATAACAAAAATTTATATCCTTGTCCTTCAAATATATACATATTTATGTTATTGAGATATTTGGAATTGAAACAGATTTCAATTTAAATTAAATAATTCTTTAAAAATTTTCAACAGCTTTCAAATAACTACAAAATATGTTGATATTTACGATTTCAAAAAAAGGATATATTTCAAACTTCGTAAATGTGTCTAATATTAAAAATATTTTTATGATTACCAACACTGCATGAAAAATCACGCATTGTACTAAAAAAAATAACAAATTGTTTATCTTAGAAATTTAGCCTGCCTTAAAATATATAAATCAATATGCTAATATATAGGTCTTCGAAAAAATGATACATGGCCGGCTTTAAAAATATTTGTAATATTATAAATATTTTTATATGTATATTTATTACATTAAAAAACACAAATTGTTCTGTACATACATACATATATGTATATTGGTGCTTAAAAGTTTAGTAGTTTGGTGCTTAAAAGTTTTGAAATCCAATAATTAGTTAAAAATGTGCAACTGCTTTAAAAAAACCTAAATTTATGCTAATTTGTGCCTTTTCGAAAAAAGGATATATGGCTACCTTCGACAATATAAGAAATATCTTAAACATTTCTGCATCTTTACAGGCCTTAGTTAAAGGCACAAATTGTGATATGAAAAAATTTACCAAGCTTAAAAACTTTGTCCTTTAAGTCTATGTTTGAAGTTTGGTTTTCAAAAATATTCCAAATTCAATTAAATAGTTATTTTAAGACTTAGATCTGCTCTAAAACAACACAACTCTTTATTGAGATTTTTATTTTTTAAAAAAAAAAGGATATGTGATGAGCTTTGAAAGGATATGTAATATGTAAAAAATTTTTGTAAATCCAGAAACCTTATGTAAAAATACAAATTGTTTTGTAAAAGCATTTATAAAATTAATATCCTGGTTATGAAAATAAATTTTTTTTAATTTTATATTAAAATTCTCTCATTTATATGTAAAATTGCAATAAGCAAATAGAACAGTTTTAAGATAAGCATATAATTGTAAATATTTGTATACCTGTTTGAAACACACAAATTACACTTGAACTTTAAATTAGCAATTTTGATTTTAAAAAAAACACTTGTTGTTAGGGGGAAGTTCTATTAATCTCAAATTTAGAAATCTTGTTAAGATTTAATTTAAATTTATAATACCAGCCTTGTTATCTATTCATTCATATATGCTTTTTCTAGCAAACACACAAGAAAAACATCAATGCCTCAGCTTAACATCAACAAATATTATTACTTTAACTTTACATTTGTGTTTTCTATTAATGCCATTGGCAAATGTCTTTCATATTGCACAGCATGTATTCAAATGAAACTAACTTTTAATAAGAAATTCTAATTACAAGAATGTCCTTTGTTATAGATCTTATAACAAGTAAAATAAATTAAGCCAAGAAATAATAAAGACAACAAAACGCTTTTACAAGTAAGGCAAAATAAAGTATGCAAAACAAATAAATATACCAAATATTTTCAAGAAAATATGAATTAAAGAATAACACAAACATTTTTTTTAATCTAAAATAAATTTTTTTTGCTAAAAAAAAATTTGAACCAAAATTAAATGTCACTAAACTGCAGTGTATAATTTGGCAAAAATAAGCTTAGCATATATTTATACAAACATATTTCTTTAATTATAATAAATAATATATTAAAAGACAAATTATTATTTATTTAATAAAATCATACTCGTGTGTTGTATATTTTTAGTTATAAATGGTTTGTGGTTTTTGAAAGAACTAAAGGACATATGCACACCTCTATTCCTAATAATTGTTTACTAAAATATCAAAGTGTTGTATAGAAATTTTCTTTAAGTGCAAATTGTACTAAAGAGATTTTTTTATTTTCCTTAAAAAATTTAAGAAAATTAAAAAAAAAATACTGGGTGACTAAGAAATTTGACTCTATCGTAAATTTTAACCAAAAGTATTTTTATTTTCTGTTAACTAACCCTTAAAATGACATATGTTTTTCTACATACTTATTATGACTTTAAAAAGGTCGTCTTCAGCCATATTATCTACAAAATTATTTGCTAAATTGTCATTGTCATTTGAATTATGTAAATTTTAATTTACGGCAAAAACACTTAAAAGCAACATCAAATTGTCAGCCATAATTTTAATAATAAAAAGTTCTTTTATATATGTTTTCTAACCCAAGACATTCTACAAGCCAACAACAACAACAACAACGACGTTAACGAATATCCTTGACAAGGAATATACAAGTGAAAACGCAATAAAAAAATAAGCTAAAGTAACAGCAGGAGAATTAAAGTTGAGGCTAAAAGTTTAACAGTTTTGGGCTTGGGCTTTTAAAATATGCAAATAAGATTTTTATCGTTGTCATATGTGTGTATAAGTGACATTACAAGGACTCTTCATATGACGGCTTAGTATTTCTTGCTCATACTCCCAGCCTCCTATTGTTTTAAATACAATTGGCAGAGGTTTATGAACAGACATCAATTGTTAAAATTGTGTTTGTGTTTGTGGGATGTAGGTGTGTAAGTGTAAACTTTCACTTAAAAATCTTAATGGCATTGCAGGCACTAAGCATAACCTTCCCCCTGCACAGACTAAAGCATTTACGTAAGCGAATGTTCAGAGAGTTGCTTTTTATTATTTTTTATTTTATTATGATTATTTTTTGGAGGTTAAAGCTCTTATGTAGTCTAAGGATATAAGAATTTAAATTGGATTTTTTGTTTTCATAGAACATACTATGGGATTTTGTTTTCATATGAAATGATATTTTCATAAAATACTTCACTTTTTATTATAGAAATAACTGCAATGTGTGTACATTAAAGCAAAGTGTATGTAAGTGTGTTGTAATCTTAACGCAGCCGTTTACAGTTTAATTAAATTTTAAATGAGTTTATAAAAATCTTTTGAAACAACAGCGTGTGTCAGCAAAACAAAAAAAATGGATTTTGGTTAAAAAATATATATTTAAAGTAAATTGATGCGTTTAATAAAAGCCCCAACATCAGCCCTATATCCTAGCACACATATACTCATACATATATCCTTGTTAAATTTTTTGCTCATACATTTTTACTGTGGTTTTTTTTTCTGAGTTTTAAGCTTTTCACATTTTTTTTTTATATACAATGTATTATTATATTTTATATGTGTGATATTCGAAAGGAAGTTTAATTAAAAAACTGCGTTGATTTTTGGCTGAACTCATATTTTATTATGGACCAATCCACGCAGTGGCTAGAGTGGGTTTCATTTGTACCTAGTATTTTTTTTTTTTAATAATGCAATTAAAAATTATTATTTTATGCTTGAGGTGTTGTACAAAAGCAAGCGTTTGTCTTGCTTAAATGTTAATTTTAAAGGAAAACAATTTAATAAAAACCAAAAAAAAAGGAAAATTTCTGTTGGCGCCATAGCAACAAAAATAATTGTCGTTTTTGTGTTAATGACAGAGTGTAAATAATAAGTTTATGTCTAATTAGCGTACATACAAAATCTTTGCGCAAAGCTAAAAGTTTAATTGGCAATTGAAAGAGAAATATTTTTGAAAAGAAACAAAGTTTAAGCCAAAAAACGAAAAAACGAATTTTTCAATAAACTTATATTATTTTAACCCATAGTAAGGTCTATTAAAATTAGCTTACAACTCGTGTTAACTTATGTATTTTCAATATAATTTAAAAATTTTGACAGAACATTTACTCATTAAAATCACTACGAATATCCTTTTTTACAATTATTCATAAAAAGACATTAAAAATAGCAAAACCTTAATAAATAAATATAAATAAATAAGTAAAAACCAAAACCTTTTTAAAATTTTTAATTCAAAATATTTTTAGAAAAATCTGTCCAGTTAACTGTTATCCTTTGAACAAAAAATATTTTACAATTCGTGTAAGTCAATATATTTTTATAGCAAATCAATATTTTGATCCTATAACTTATCGTTACAAATACTTACGAATATCCTTTTTCCATACATGGTTTAAAATACTTAAAACAAATCGTTAAATCTTTGCAAACTATTTTGCTTTTTCAACATTTAATTTAAATCAAATAATATTATATTTGGCATTATTATGTTAATATTTTTGTTCCCAAAAACTCTAACATGTAGTGGAAATCGGTGTACTTAAAATAAAAATCATAATTACAAATTTTTTTTGCTTGAGCATTTTTTTCCAAACGTTAAGTTTTTTCTGAAAACCTTTATTTATTTGTTTTGGATTCAATAAAAATTTAGTTTTTGTGTTAACAAAAATCAAAAATTTACAAAAAATTTTAAAGATGGATTTTTGAATTTTTTTCCGATTTGTATTATATTAACTAAAAAAAACCACGTTACAATTCGTGTCTGTAACTCTTCTTTCATTAGAGATTAAAAATGATTTTCCAATAGGTTCCCTAAAATATAATTACTAATATCCTTTTCGCGAAGTGTTTAAAATCTCTATAAAACTTCATTAAATTAAATATAACACACCGTGTTAAAAAAATTCAAAGGAAACTTTAAAAAACTACGTTACAACTCGTGTTTGTAACCCTTCTTTCATTAGACATCAAAAATCTTTTCAATAGGTTCCCTTAAAAATCATTACATATATCCTTTCTGCGAAGTGCTTAAAACCTCTATAAAACTTCATACAATTAAATACGACACACCTTAAAGATAAAGATTTTTTATTAAAACTTTGTTTCAAGCTAAAATATTATATCTATTTCATTATACTTTTAATATCTGTAGATTAAAAATGGCTTACAATTCGTGTTAAAATCTGTACTTTTATTTTTAATTAAAAATAAGCACCACACCACTTTAGAAATCTTAACGGTTATCCTTTTTTACGTTAAGAATTATAATTTTTATAGCAAATGAGTTTTTAATGTTAACATAAAAACTTTCTTTTCAAGAGTAAATTTATATTTTTTTTTTTTTTTTGAAAATTGCTAAAATTACTTTTAAAACTTTTGTCCCAATTCTTTAATTTTTTGGTTTTGTTTATACCAAAACATATAAAAGGTTGTTATTTGCTGTAAACTTTATTACTGCCGTAAAACTTTTGCGGTAAAAACACGGATACTCAAGTGCTGCGAGTATCCTTTTTGTTTTATATCATAAAAAAAGTTTATTTTTTTTTGCTGAAACTCTATTTCTTCTGTTGTAAATCCTAATAATCCACAGCAAAATCTTTAATTTCCTTTTCTACTGGAAAAGAATGTCAAAACAAAATACATAAATCTCTTCTAATTTTCTTAAATATCATCTATGACTTAGCATACTTTAAGGCATATACAGACGTATGTACATATGTATAACATGTCACCCTTGATTTACGTTTTTCATTTTGGTTTTATTACTTCGTTTTGCTGCTTTTTGGTTAAGCCAATAAAGTAACGAAACACAATGTCAAATACAATTTCAACAACTGTTAAATATTATAAGCTTATTTGTTAAGGAAAAAATATTAATAAAAAATCTCTCTGAAAGATTATATGTATATTTTTCTTGCTTAAATTTTACAATATCTCCACAACAATATTTTATAACATTTAATACCTTAAAGGCATATATGCTGTTAAGGAAGGGGAACAGACACAAGAACTAGCTACGTGACTAATTCCTATAGATCGATTCTAGTTCTAGTGAATTTAACATGACATTGTCATTGTAGAGTATCAAGTGATACTTGCTTGCAACTCTGTGATAGACTACTCAACCTAACTTTTGTCAATTGATATAAATTTCCTTTCATAGGTATTTGGTACTGATGTAGAACTTCAAAACACTTGTCACACATTTTCCCCAGGGTAGGATTTTGTTTGTTTTTCCGTTTGCTCTCCTTTTTATACCCGCCACCAAAAAAATGGTGGGGGTATATTCATTTTGTCATTCCGTTTGTAACACATCGAAATATCCATTTTAGACCCCATAAAGTATATATATTCTGAATCGGGGTTTGATTTGATGACGATCTAGCTATGTCCGTCCGTCTGTCCGTCTGTCCGTCTGTCCGTCTGTTGAAAGCACGATAGAGGTCGCACCGAAAAAGCTAAAGGGCTCAAATTTTGCCAGAATCTTTCTTATAGACAAGGTTTGTTTGGTATTGAAAATGGGCTAAATCGGAATATTAGAAAGAGAGTTATAGCTCGTAAAGCAAGAATAGGTCGAAAAAACCGTGTCCTTCAAACATCGAAAAAAAAGGAATTGTGTCCAAACGCATAAACGTAGAGTCATGAAACTTCGAATATATATTTCTCGAGTCAAAAGAATATTTCTCCCCAAAAATTGCTTAAATCTATGCATTAGAAAAGGAGTTATAGGTCAAAATGTACGAAAATTTATACCGCTCAGTGTATATTTGAAGTTTAAAACGTAATAAAACTGACAAAACTATATGTACGGTTCTGAAATTTTGCAAACATGGTTTTTTGGTCAAAGTCTTCGTTATAACGGAAAATAAATGTGCCACGCCCACTTTTTTTTTAAATTTTTATAAAAATATATTAGTCATATTCATTAGCATTTATTCATTGCAGATGGCGACATCTGTTGAAGGCGCCACTACATTTTGCAAACACTGAGGATGATGTCTTTGCTAAACATCACGTAGAACACTAGATGACTCTAGTAACATTTTTTTGCACAAACTACAAAGGAATTTTATAGGGGTTTGTGAAAACGAAAATGACCGAAGTTTGTTGACAAAAATTAACTAGAGTAATGATTTGTGGCCAACTTTACATATAGTTGTACACACAGTCTTATGAGGTTTAAGATTTAAAAATATTTAAAAAAAATGTGCATCAGTAGATTTAAAATAAGTATTTGAATATTTAAAATACATATTTTAACAAATTTTTTTTTTATCATCTATACTTTTGTAAAGGGTGGTTAAATTTTAAGGGCCACAGGGTGATTAAAAATAGACATGCTCAGCATTTTGCTAAAACAGGAAATTTATTAGTAAGATTTTGATTTTTAAAGTTCTATAACATTTTGCTTTTAAAAGATTTTCAAACGAAATAAGTTTTGTATAATTTTAAAATTTGTTAGCCATTAGTACATGAAAATAAATTGTTTATAATGTTTAGAAATAATTTTTTTTTATCTTTAGGTCTAAATTTTCCTAAATTCCTTTTTTTAATACACCATAACTTCTAGAAAACATAAGATAACAAAAAGAAATTAGCACCATTTAGTAGATAAAACTCTCCTCTCCTCCCCATTTTATACCCGTTACGATCCGACCGTGATCAGGAGACCAATTTTTGTGACACAAGGTCAAATATTTTTTGCAAAATTTTAGTAAAAGAGCTAAACAAATTTTTTTGTAATACTTCAAGAGTTTTTATATCCGCCACCAAAAAAATGGTATGTATATTCTTAATCGGGGTTTTATTTGACGACGATCTAGCTATGTCCGTCCGTATGTCCGTCTGTTAAAAGCACGATAGAGGTCCCATCGAAAAAGCTAGTGGGCTCAAATTTTGCCAGAATATGTCTTATACACAAGGTTTGTTTATAATAGAAAATTGGCTAAATCGGAGTATAAGGAAGAAAGAAAAATTGCCTAAATGCATGTATTAGGAAGGGAGTTAGAGATCAAAATGTACGAAAATTTATACCGCGCAGTGTATTTTCCAATATGTTAAAAATTTTAAACCTAATAAGAGTGACAAATTTAGATCTACGATTCTGAAATTTTGCAGGAATTGCTTTTTGGTCAAAGGCTTTCTTCTGACGGAAAATAAATGTGACACGCCAACCTCCCATACAACGTTTTCTCTTAAATTCTTATAATTTCTCTATAAATCGAATAATAAAGGACTTTATTGAAATATCTAAGTTGTATTTATTTGCATAAATAACTTCGACACACCTACTATAACGCTCACTTTCCACGTTATTTACTGTTAATGAAATTTAAATTTATAAAACCGACAAAATTAGAGGTATGATGATAAAATTTGCTACGAAATCCTTCTAGTCAATGTTATTGTTATGCCAGAAAATTTAGGTGACACGCCCACTCTTACACCCACATCCTATATAATGCTTTATTTCAAATTCATATAATATCTCAATGAATAAATATTTTGGAAGAGTTACGGACTATATTGAAATATCTAAGTTGTATTTATTAGCAGAAATTTTATTGACACGCTTACTTTAACGCCCATTTTCACTAAAACACTTAATTTACGAAAACATTTTACCAGCATATCCAAGTTATAAAAGGTGGTTAAATTTTAAGGGCCGATGTTGATTTTGAATAAAACACAAATTATTTAGGAAATTATTATCATTTCTTTTTTAATGATAATATTTGCATGGTTCAATTATGTATGGAACAAAATATCGGCCAAATGGCCCCGCGACCTCAACGGCACACCTCGATCCGATAGTCCAAATTTTAAATAACATTGCTGATGCTCAATTGTTTGGCACGATGATGAGTCGAAGTTGACTGTTTTTTTGCCACACTATCGCGATAAACAGCAATGCTTCTCATTTAACGAATTTAGAAGGCATTCATAGATGTTCTAACATTTTATACAGACCTGGGGCCGAATTACGGCATTCGATATCGATCGAAATTTTACTCGAACGATCGAGTATGCTTTAGGTATATAGATTCTAATAAGAGTTTTCAAATTTCGATCACGTTCGAGTGCCGTAATTCGGCCTCTGTTTTAAATTTAAAATTTAACCACCCTCTACAAAGAAAGCCATTAACAAAATAATAATTATTGTGCTTTAAATGTACACAAAATTGGTGGTGGGTATAAAAGATTCGGCACAGCCGAATATAGTGCTCTTACTTGTTAAATTTGTTGTTGTTGTTGTTGTTGTTCATTCCCTATTTTTTAGCATGAAATTGTAAACCACATGTTATACACTTACTTAAAATATCAATTTCATTGTTAGATGAAAGAAATTTTTCCAAAACAACAAAGAATTCCATTAGCAATCCCATAATACATGAATAAATTCTGATTAAACATGAGAATTATTTGATCAAATATTTAAGAGAGAAATATAAAATAAATATATAAATATATTTCAAACAATATTTTAAAAGCACATATGTGCAAATAGATACGTTGCAAACAACTGTGTTCTATCCTTATACATTTATTAACATGTAAAAAGAGATATGCTTATAAATTTTAAATAAAATTACCTATATTTGAAACAGACAAAAAAACATTTCATGGCTGGAGCTATAAATAAACCAAAAAAAATTAAATTGATAATGACATTAGAACATGTAAAGTGAAAACATGGTTGAGGTAATTATAATATGTATAAGAGCAACATATTATGATTAAATTGTATGACTGTGGTTAACGCAGGTAATGATTGCTAATTTTAAGGGGCCATGCAATTGTCATATTTTAAGTGTTTATTTGGATATGCCTTATATTCATGTAGGTAATCATGTTACTCATCTTGAAAGCAAAGGGCTTCCACAAACATCGGTTTGACAGGTTGTTTTTGCTTGTCCCCATATAACAAAATTTTGTCTTATTACTTGGTTTATTAATCCTTCAGAATTTCAAACAATGGCTGATCCACCTCCATTTCCTTGTCTTTATACGCTTCAGTATGGTTTCCGTACTTTTCATGTTCTATGTTGCTTATTGTGTTAAGTCAGTGCATCTTGCATCCTTAAGGATTTCACACAAGTACAATCCTTGTAAAACCATCGCTATTTTCCTGATGATGTATGGCTGATCCACCTCTATTGCCTAAGCTTTAGCCGCTTCAATATGGGTTTGTTATTAGTCACGTTGTATGTTGCTTAAAGGCCTATTAGACACGCATACTTGTCTTAACCCATGTGTATAGCATACTTTGGGTTTAGCTATTACACTGTCGAACGCAGACGGCTTCATTACACAGAAATTTTTGAAGCGAAAATATGGCAATGAAGCGAAAAGTTGTCAATAGTTGCATTTTTTTCTATTTCACTTAATTTTCCTTTTAATGCATTGTATGCATTAACTTTCAATTGTTTGTTGTGGTACAGATTTGATTTTATTTGCCACAATTGGGGGAAGCTTTTATATTTCTCAATAAACTCTTTCCAGAAAATAGTATTAGAGAGACATTTTTTTAAATTTGCGATATGCACACAGCAGCGGCAAAAATTTGAATGAATTTTTGTATGAAGTATGACAGACACGCTATTAGACGAGTATGTTGGTATGCCACAGACTCAGGTTTTCAAAAATTTTTGAAAACCAACATACATGTCTAACATACTCGACATACATGCTTTTACACAGTGAGATTTGGTATGCCATCGTACATATCTTAAGACAAGTATGCGTGTCTAATAGGCCTTTTATGGCATTTAGCTAATGCATCTTGCATATAATTCTAAGGCACTTGTTGGTAAATACCTATAGCCACTGAGTGATGATGTTTCATACCATCCAGATATTTCTGCCTCACAGCAGATTTGACTTGACACATACGTGTTAAATATTCTAAACTTCGTCTAAATATTACTAACATTAGTCAGTAAGAATGCCCCTTTCGCTTTATTGAGTCTATTGTTTACATCTCTTTCTATGCAGTCGTTCTTTATCATTATACTTCTTAGATAGCAGAACCTATCAACGTACTCGACTAGTTGGCCTAATAGCATGATTTTTTCCGTGCTAGTATTGTTATTTCCATCAAAGCGAGTCATTATTTTCAGGTGTTATGGTGTTTTAACTGCACACTAGAGGTCTTTAGAGAGAGAGAGAGAGAGAGAGTAGACAAATTTCATTCACATAATTCAAATCTTGAAATTGATGTAAAAGACTCCATGTTATGCCTCTTTTCTGTAAAAAGATTTTGTTCACTATCTTATCTAGCAAGATGATGAAAAGCAGAGGTGAGAGTGCACATCCTTGCTTTGCTGATGCTCTCGCTATAAAAAAAAGTTCTTTATCCTCGTACATCTCTCGTCTTATTCGAATTTTTTCTGGGGCACTCTATTTCTTTTTAATGCTCTCCATATGCCAGTTTATTCGATGTGGTGTCAAAGGCTTTCGTATAGTCGACGAATAGTAGTAACAGACGATACCTAATTCTAGGGATTAGTCTATTATGATGCGTGAAGTGTTGGTCTGGTCTGATATCTTGGTCATATGCCTGTTGCCACTTTATTCTGTATTTTACGTTGAAGCCCTCCCTAATACAATATAATATAATAAGGTATCTACACCCACAGTATGATAACTTAAATACAGATAATCAAAACATAACATTACGCGACCAAAAAATAGTTCAAAATTATTCTAACATGGTGGTTTTTAATCGTGTTGTATTGGATGGCAAAAAAAGATAAATTATTAAATGTTTGACTATGTTTTTTTTTAAAACTTAATTATTTTTTTTTAATTAAATATTTTAAAAATTTATATTTTTAACACATTTCAAACTTTGTAACAAATAAAAGATCATTCAACAAAACATACAATTTAAATAAAATATAATTAAAAGCTGTCATAGCTTGATGGTTCTGCAACTATATTATTGTTGCCCCCTATATTTTATGAATTTTTGTTATTTTAAATGTTTTTTTTTTTCAAAAATATTCGCCTGTGTTCTGTATTCCGAGTGAAATTAAATCATTCGGAATTGCCATTGTATTGTTATTGTTTATAACAACAATTTCATGGCAATTCCGAGTGATTTAATTTCACTCGGAATGTAGACACAGGCGATTATGTTACAATATTTATCATAATAGTTTTCATAATCATACTATTTTTAAAGAGTTAACAAGTAAGAGCACTATATCTTATATACCCCTCACACAGTTTTTTTTAAAACACCATTGAACATGATTTGGGTACTTTAATATTCAACTGTGTGACCTAAAAATTCGATTTTTTCTTCGTAAAATAAGCATTTGGAAACGTTTAAATGAGATTAAATTTTTTTAATGTGAAAAAGATTTCTTTCATTTGTCTATGCATTCGGCCATCCATTCTCTGTGTTTAACAATATCATCAAAATAAGATTCAGTTTTTGGGATATTGCGTAAAATCTAATATAATATCATATTAAATTCAGCTCGAGCGATATTGATGCCAAATGACAATCTGTTTATACGGTCTGTTTCCTTATGCGTTGAAATCGTTTGAACAATGTTGGACTTTACATTCACTGGTACATGAAAGTATGCATTATAAAGGCAAAAATATTTCGAACCACTATTTAAAATTTGGCTTTTTTTCTTAAAGGATACTGTAAATTCACCAGTCGTGGGTCTACACATAGACGATCATAGACCATCGGCTTTTGAAATGACAACCAAGGGTGACGCCCAGTCGCTTTTTGACGTTTCCGTGATGATTCCCGATTTTTTCAATATTTCCAGTTCCTCATTAACAAGCTCAGTTGTCATGGTATTTCATTCATAGCTCAGCTCGTTATACCCACATAAGGGATTTTCAATTGCAAAATTCACGAATGCCTGTATGATAAATTGATGAGTCTGAAGTGAGGGGAAAAAAAAGTTGATCTTAACATTCACATACGGAAAGACGGAATTAGCTTAATCAAATCCTCTATCTATTAGGATTCAGAATATATATACTTTTAAAATGTAAAAATTACAAAGCTAATGACAAACTTATATATCTGTGGCTTGAAGCCAAAAGAGCCAATGGTCGTTTTTTGCTCTTTTGAGTTGATCATTGCATAAGATTTGTTTTCTTGCTCTATTTTATTATGGTAAAACAGCTGAAGTCATACTTAACCCAGAACAGCTTCATAAATAAAATGCTGGCCAACGGTACTATAAAAGCATCTATAAAAGTTAAAGTTCAATTCCAATTTTCTCAAAAGTAAATATTTTGACATTGGCCCTTTTAGCTCCAAGCCACAGATATATAATTTAACACCCACGTATGAAGGGTATAAGAAAGTAGGAAAATACTTAAAATAATAAAACTCAAACAAGCATTTGATATCTTCATCATCTTCATTGTTTAGGATAAAAAAATTTTATTATAGAGAATATAACATGATCGTCGAGATCATGTGATACTCTATATAAATTATTTAATGAAAAAATTAACATAAACAGTAAAAACACTTACAACTTATTTATTAACGAAAAATTGCCTAATTTTTCACGTTAAGGATAACTTCACGTTTCTATAAAATTTACTGCTTTCAATATTCTTTATTATCCATTATTTTTTTATGTACAAAAACTCTAATTCAGTTTTCCTCTTTAAACACAAACAAGACACACAATCTAGTTAAGTAATATAAAATTGTATTTGGAAATGTAATTTGTGTATTATGGTGTGTGTGTGTGTGTGTGTGTGTGTCTATGCGTATGTGTGTTTAGAAATTAAAATTTATGTAAATTCAGGAAGAAAATATGCAAGAAGTATGTCTGTAATATTAAATGAATGTAATGTTAAAGTGTTTTTCTCTATGAATCGGAAATGGCAGGATATGTGAGAGGAATTTCTTATTGTCTGCACTCGCAAAAGTATAAAACCACACACACACACACAAGCACACATACTGCATTGTTGTATTAAAAAATAAACAAAACAAGGATTTTAACAATGTTGTTATTTAGTAAAATTTTGTATTTATTTTATGTATGTATGTAGTTTCATTTAATATATAGACAAACAAATAAAATCTTAAAAGTACTATATACATGTGGGTGTATGTGTTTAAGTGGTTAGACATATGTATGTTTTAGATTTGTGTACCTTTTCATTTGAATGTTTTGTTTTTCTTATATGCCGTCTACTTGTCGATTCGTTTGTGATTGTATGTGTGTGTTAAATAAAACAATTGTAATGCCTAAATAAGACCTGGATAAATTCAGATTTTCAACTAAATTTTCTACACTCTGTTACCTACTTATATGTCTTTATGTATGTATGAATTAAGTATTTACATCTAGGCTTTCGTGTATGTTTTAGTTTGTTTTTATATGTTTTTGTTTTGCATGAGAGTTATTTGCTTTTATTTATGCGCGTGTGTGTGAATGTAAGTTGTAATTGTCTGCTTTGGTTTTTTATAAATGTAATAGTGATTGCTGTAAAGCTGCAATCAAGCATTCATCAACAAAAAATATATATAGAAAACTCAGCACAATAAAAAATTAGAATAATAAAAAAACACTTAGAGAAATATTGCAAATATCTGGAAATTAAATCTGATGAAATCAAACTACGAGCCCACAACTCATTTGAGGCTTTTAAGAAATTGCTATCACTGCTACTAGATTTTTGCTGAGTAGCAAAGTCAATCATATACAACTGCTTAATTTCAGTGGCTTGTTTGACTATCGCGATAGTTCACTGCATACGAACTGACAAGACCACATCACTTGTCAGATTTGGTGTCTCTGACTTTTAACTTTGACTCCAGATATCTTAGAGAGGTTATCCAGTATATGTTTCGTTAGGATTCTGTATCTCTTGGCAGCCAGAGCAAAATATTCACGTAAAAGATTTATCTTTCTCCAAATCCCTACAACGGCGACATTGATCGTCCAAGTCCAAGTCGGCTAGCATTTTTCCCTAACATTCATTCGTTCTCTTAATACCACCAGCAATCTACACATATCCAGTTCACGCCATGCCTTCTGTTCTCGGGTTTCCAAAAAAATGTCTGGAGATGTTGTTTTTGAAAGTCTCTAACGGAATTGCGACTATAATTGCGTAAATATTAAAACAAGATCCACTCCTGGCAGGCTAATCCTCCCGCTTGTTACCATAGTTATCCCATTGTGCAGGGTCTCAAACTAAAACTACAGCACCGTCTGTATTTTAAACGATCCTTGACAACTCTTTCCTGCGTTGACCGACTAACTTGGACGTGGTGGTGTATGACCTGAGTGATAAGAGTGCTGCCTGACTGTCGACAAAAATTCTTATATTTATGTGCGTTTTCTAGTCGTTCAGAAGCCAAAATGTCACCCAGATAACGAATATTTCAGCCTAAAAGACGCTGCATTCATCAGGAAGACCTAAAGAGAGCTGTACTCCTAGTTCACTAGAAAAGACATCGAATCAAGCCCCACAGTCCATCCTAATACCTCCCGTATAGATTCTGGTGTTGAACACTGAACGGCTGAACGGAACTAAATGAAATTTGGCACATAGATTGATAACAACCTAAATTAACACATAGGCTACTTTTTATCGCGATAATAATGCGAAGTCGTTGGCAAACTCATCATAACACATCCTAAACGGGTTGTTTGTGTTGTAAATATTTTTTTTTTGTTGTTAATACTAAGTCTACCTTTTATCCCGATAACTACGCAGACGAAGTCGCGGGCACAAGCTAGTATGGTATAAATGATATAAAAAAACAAATTAGTTTTCCATAAGTTATATTAGGCCTTTGTAGAGTTGATTTCAACTGATTAAAAAAACAAATCTTTATAAAAAATTAAATTTTAAAACCTACCATTAACTAATGATCTGACTATGTTGAATTTTTGAAATAATATCCACACAGGTATAACTGATAAAATTAATGACTATGGATTTCCTATTTATGTCACGTAGATGATTATATCTTATGTAAGGCTTTAATATTAAATTTTTATTTAAGAATATTTTTGGGTGCCACAAATCAACCATTACTCTTTCACCATATGATCACAAAATCTGTAGCATACTTTTTGGCGACAGCCTTTTTTATATATAAACACATTTTTCGATTAAATATTTTTGTTGTTCTTTTTTTTTTTCAAGTGTAACGATTATACTAAATCATTTTCTTTTCACACATCAAATACAACTACACTGGCTCAAACACTCACTCACACTCTTACTTAAAGACTTGTTTGCTTCAAAACTCGTTTCAACACCCAACATATTCATTCTCATACACCTTGAAGCAGAAATAATGAACGACAACAAAAAGGATAAGAAAAAAAAAAGACACCATAAAACACAGTTTATAAGTTTATGAGTGACTGAATGTGTGTGTGTATGTGCGTTATGGAGGTGTTTTGTTAAATGTGTTGCATTTAATACTGAAATAAATCTTGTGTATATGTTTCTCTTTACTCTAACTTGTCATGTGAGAAAAAATATATAAAAATATGTTTTTTTATTGTATTTGTACAATAAGTATTTATTTATTTTTTTTTTATGTACTTTTGATGCAAAACCAAAAAATGTGAAAAATGAAAAATATTAAGAGAAACATTTTAAAATAAAATTTGTTTTTAAGCTACTTTAAGGATTAAAATTTAGAATAACGCTAAAGGGAGAGTGACAGATAGAAAGAAGAATAGCAGACAATACCTAAATTAAATCAATAAAAGATAATAAAATTACGTGGTTTTAACAGAAAAAAAATATTTTAAGAGATAATTTAATTACGTCTATATGTTTTGTAAGTCAATAGGCTCTAATCTGTGCATCACAAAAATTCAATACTAAGGTTTTTAATTAAATAATTTAATCTATGGCTCAGTTATGGGTGAAAGAAAAGGTTGATTTATTTATATATTGTAACTTGAACATCTTGCTTACCACGTACATACATATTAAATATTGGAAATATAGTTTGTTTATATTTGACTATTCCATTTACATTTTCTTACCTTTAGTACGAGCACAATACAATTTCCGATTCGAATTCCTTAGGTATTCTAAGTTCGGCATAGTATCCAAGTTAAAGTTATTGCGGCTAATACTCCCAACACATGACATTGGCAAAGGTAATGTTCCAAAGTCTCAGACTCTTCTTCGCATACTCTACAAGTCATTTAGTGCGATAGTGCCATGCTAGATAGATCCGTCTGACCTGTTATTGAACTTGTTAATCTCCAAAGTATTGGAGTACTCAGTTTCAAAATCTTTTTGAATTTCTCTAGGTTTGTGTCACCCTATAGCATATTCGCCACCTTACTGACATTAATATTTAGCTATTTTCAGACATGTTCCTCCATTGCCCAAACTTCAATTTTGTTTTCGAAAAGCTGAAAAGGTGAAGTGTTTTCCAAGGTTATTGAATTCAAAAATTATCCAATCCAATTTACCAATTCCAGTTCGGTTATCACCTCCAATTCCAGTTCGATCACCACCTCCAATTCCAGTTTGATCCATCCAAATAAAGATCGATGCCTTGGGTATTTCTTGCCCTAATTATTGCATCCCATTCCTCCTCTTTCACACATCATTTCCAAAACTGACTATTTCAGTCTTCGTGTCTTTAGTTGACTGTCTTGCACTGCAGCTTCAAGTGACTTTCTTCACTCAGCGGCTTGGCTGACTGACTGTCTTAACTTCGGTTAACTGTCTTAATGCTTTTTAACAGCTTTTTATACGTGTTGTTAGAAGTTGATTGTGGTATTATTAAACTCTAATTGTTAGCGTATTCTGGCCTCAAATCAGAAAGTCTTGAGTTCCAGCCAGATATCCCGAAGGTCATTCCTGAGACTTTGCTTAAAAATTTATTCCAGAATATGTATTCGAAGAGTGGACATCTTATCAGCGATCAAATCCTGATCAGAGCCCAAATTTCTAATAAATATTTATCAGCTTGTCATAAGTCTAATTTAAATTCATCAATACAGAAAATTTTTTCGTTACCTCCCAGAAAGGATAAATAATTTATTTTACTTAAGTTCTTTGATCTGTGAGTCGACCCAGGACACAACTATACTTCCGCAATCTTTGAGAAAACCACATTACAGTGAATAGTTTCATTTGTGTTTCGTTAAAAAAAATCTTTTTAAAGTCGTACACAGCTATATATTAGAACTTTATATGAAATATATTTTAATTAAATTATCTTTTTAAAATGTAAGTCCATCAAAGACTCGGAAATTTCCAATGAAGAAATTTTGTTTTTCACTTAAAATTGGTTGTTTGCCAAAACTATTAATTTCTAATAAAAAAAAACTAGCAGCTCTATGCCAATGTGTCCATCAATATATTTGTCAGTTAAAATTAGTTTTTTCTAAATCTACGGATATCTTACAGATTACAAATGTAAAAAGCATCACTGCCATTTGCCATTGTTATTTATCACATGTTTCCAATATTCTGGCAACATATGAAATGCTCATGTTTTCAGGCTAAAAATGAATGAATTCAGCTACCCTGCTACGAAGTTAAGCGTATCCAAGAGAGAGCATTCTGTATCAAATGAAACAAAAAGTAGTCGGATGGGGCAAAGTATAAACTAACAGGTAGGGTTAAACTTTTCATCCACTTCATATTCATCGCATATTCTGGGTGTTTTTCGACTAATGCTCACTTCTATAAATCATTTGAGTTCAATAAAGCTACCTTGAGGTGGTCTAGCCAGATTAAGGCAGGTCATAACAGAGAGAACTCTTATTGATCCAAGGGCATACAGAAATTTGGATAAGTGTAGATTTATCTGGTTGACTGGGCTTCACATACAATCTCTTACTCTTAGGGTTATTACAATGGAGCCACTTTTCATAATCATTCGGTACAAAAATTAGTCTTTTATATCAAGCAAAATCATCTTTAAATATCTCTTTGGCTACAAGTTTCCTGCTTGGCATGAATTCTGCTGCTCACAAACTTTTTAAAATTACTGTAATAATCTTCCTGGAGTAATGCGTCCAATTGCTGGTTTTCCAACTTAATGGCTAAACTAAGCGATAATTATTTTACATGTTAAAATCACCACTTCTGAACCGCACAAGCCATCGCATGCATGGTGAGCTTTAATAAGTAAAATTGGTGTGTTCAGTGACACAGTTTTCAAAACTTCCCTCATATGTAAAACGATTTCTTGGCACAAAATTCGACAATTTCGAACCAAAAAAACTTTTTTGTTTACACTATAAAGTTCAATAACAAATAAAGGACAGATAAATATCACTCAAAATTACTTAAAGGGTGGTTTTTTATAAATTCAGTTTTTCGGGCTAGCAGCACTGGTTGGTAATTATGTTCAAGCTAAATCTGTGAAAGTAAAAATGTTCAGTATACTCTGCCATTTCATCATGAGAAACTCACAAACGAGCAACGACTGCAAATCGTTGAAATTTATTATCAAAATTCGTGCTCGATGGAAAATTCACTGTTTTATCGAAAAATTGTGTTCAGCAATGAGGCTCATTTCTGGCTAAAGGATACGTTAGCAAGCAAAACTGTCGCATCTGGGTGGTTAATGGGCTGGTGGCATCATCGGCGCACTCTTTTTTTAAAGATGACCATGGAAGAAACGTTACCATCAATGGCGAACGATATCGAGCCATGATACGCTCCTTTTTTATCCCCAATTCGCTGAGTTGGACTTGGTTAATATGTGGTTTCAATAAAACTGTGCCACATGCCACACAGCTCGTGAAACAATTAACATATTGAAGAATGAATTAAGTGAGCAGGTAATCTCTCGAAATGGCCTTGTGATTTGGCCGCCAAAATCGTGTGAATTGACGCCTCTTGACTATTTCTTGTGGGATTATGTGCAGTCGTTGGTCGATGTGGACAAGCCAAACACGATTGAAGTTTAAGAGTATAACATAACACGTGTTATTCATGGAATACAGGCCAAAATGCTCGAAAAAGTGGTGCAAAATTAGACCTTACGAATGGACCATATCAACCGGAGCCGCGGGCAACATTTATATAAAGTTATTTTTAAAAAGTAAATGGCAAAGACCAATTTATCGATTCCAATAAAAATTTTGAATATATGATTCAAATTTAAGTATTTTATTAGATTAAAAAAAACTACGCTTAAAAAATCACGCTTTATAAGTTATTGAAGACCAAAACCGAGTTAAATAATTTCAGCATCTACTGTAACAGCAAACACTAGTACCACTATATAATAAGAGGGAAAGAAAAGTGTTATACTAAAACAACAATAAAATACTTCTCATACGAAATATTTTCACAGAAATTGATGAAGTGATCTAATCAAGTCGAAGTCAGCCGACTAGAAACGGTGTTAATACGCTATTCGACAGCATACTGCTTATTGTTTTGAACAGTGATGATCAATATTTAAATGCCGTACTCTTAATTGTTCTATGAATTTTGCGATTTAAAATCGTCAAATTAGATTCATAAATAAAAAAACAAAAATTAATTTTCTTACTCAAAGGAGAAGCCAATTATAATTTAAATCAGCTAAAATAACCTTTTAAAATCCTACTGAACAAGTTTCGCCATGAAGACTTAGCAAAATTAATTCATCAATTGCAGAAATATAACTTAAATGTTAAGACCAATTTTAAACTTCTCTCTTCTCCTGAGCATGGGTTTTAAAACAAAACTTTCAATTATTTCAATCTTTTCAATTTACATAAATCTACGGGCTAAATTAAATTCTCCATCATGTTGGATTGTACTAAATTGTTTTGCAAAAATATTCTAGCTTAAAGTTTTTAATAAAAAAAACCGACTTAAAGGATAAAATGTATGTAAGGACTTATACCAGGAATTCATATGATTTTTTTGTTTATGCTATTCCTAGAATTATGTTTATTTTTAATACATAGAATTCATGAAATATACAAGAATATATACATAAATGTATGTAATATGAGTAGAATGCTCTGTCACAATACTAGAAGTTTGCATGTATTAAAATGTCCTTTATTTTCTCTGATATATGTATGTAAACTCGTATGTGAATATAAGTATAAAAGCCTGGCATGTGTAGTATGCCTTGATCTACATAAATAAAACACTGGCAGTATTATAAGACACGCACGTATTTTGCATGTATGAATGTAATTCTTTTATTTTTTCTTCTTTTTTTTTGCCATTTTTCTACTATTCCCAACCACAATCAGCCATAAAATAAAAAAATATGTTACTAAACCTAAGTAAGCATAATAATACAACTCTTACAAATAATTGACAAGCCAAACAAATATAAATATAGTATGTGACGTAAGAGTATTAAATAAAAGATTTCGATTTATTGCAAAAAGAAATTTAACAAAATTTAAAACACAAATTTTTCTCCCTTTGAATCTAAACAATTACTTTAACTAGGCCACAAAATTCATTTTCTATACAGCCACAACTAAAAACTGTTACAAGTTTTTTTTTTTTTTTTGTTGAAATGCTGTGTGTAATGTGCGTTTGCTGGGCCTACAAGTATGCTACAATAATAATATTGTTTTTTTTTTAATTTTGTTTTGTTGTTCCGATACCTTTAACAACTGGGCAAAGAAAACAAGTTCAACATATTTATTTTAAATGAAAATAATACCAGAACTAGTTTAGAACTTGTACGTTTACAAACTTTGGTTGATTTTTAAACACAGCTTCGTGGTAGGCAACATAACCAGAAAAACAAAACAATAACTGTACTAGTTTCAAACTCAACAAATAAAAGTTCTAGCACTTCATTTAAGACTAAATAAAAAAAGTTTTGAAATGGTTTTTTATACTAATGTATAAACCAAAAGTATGCTATAAATATCTGGAATATTTTAAAAAATTAATTTTTTTAATAAAAAATATAAATTTGTTGATATTTTGACTTCTGCTTACAGACCAGAAAATTTTTGAAAATTTGTTTTACCCACCGCCAAAAATATGGTGGGGGTATATTTATTTTGTCATTCTGTTTATAGCACAACGAAATATCCATTTAAGACCCCATAAGGTATATATTTTCTAAATCGGGGCTTAATTTTATGGCGATCTAGCTATGTCCGTCCTTCTGTCCGTCTGTTGAAAGCACGATAGAAGTCACAAGGTTTGTTTGGTATTGAAAATGGTAGGTCAAAAAAACCATGTCCTTCCAACATCGAATAAAATGCAATTGTGTTCAAACGCATTAACCTAGTAAAATTGTTTAATATATGAGTTAAAAAAGGTGTTTTAAATCAAAATGTACGAAAATTTATACCGCGCAGTGTATTTTTCGGTATATTCGAAATTTAAAACGTTAAAAAACTGCCGAAATTAGATGTATGATTCTGAATCAACATATAAAAATTTATCTCTAATTCATTTAATTTCTCTATAAATAAAGATTTTGGAAGGATAAAGGACTCTATATTGAAATATCTGAGTTGAGTTTATTGGTAGAAACTATTTCGACACGCCTACTATAACACCCACTTTTCATGTAATCTGCTGTTAATGAAATTTAAAAGCCCATAAAACCGACAAAATTAGAGGTATGATGATGAAACTTGCCACATTTATTTTTCTAATTAAAGTTAATTTTATGCCAGAAAATTTAGGTGACAAGCCCACTTTAACGCATACCTCCAATATCTTAAATTCATATAATTTCTCTATGAATAAAGATTTTGGAAGAATAAAGGATTATTTTTAAATATCTCAGTTGTATTTATTAGCAGAAACTTTATTGGTATGCCTATTTTGACGCCCACTTTCATTAAAAGACTAAATTTCGCATATTGAAGTATAAAGAGATTATTCAATAGCGATTACTGTTAATTACATAATGATAAATTCTATGCTATAAAAGTACATCAAATTGGAGGTAGGTATAAAAGATTTGGCACAGCCGAATATAGAGCTATTACTTGTTTCTGAAACAGGTATGATTTTTATTCCTACGCCCTACCTAAAAGTATGCTATAATATTTCATTTCATTTTTTTTTTATTAAAATACCATTTATTTGTTTATGCTAATTTTTGAAAATATATAAAACTATATATTTTGCAATTTGCTGAATAAACATTATTTAGAATATTTTTTTTTCATAGATATACAGCCTAAAGCTATGCTACTAAATTTTTTTTATTAATTATTAATAAAATTTTACCAATAAAAATTGATTTTATATATGTAACTCTATGTTTTAATATACAAAAACAAAAGTGTTCGCAGGCCTGACTTTCGTTGTTTTTGTATTTCAATTTGTGTGTTTTTAAACAAATTTCATTGCATAATTATAGGAGCAATTTATACATGAAAATCCGGTATAAGTGTATAAAAATGACACAATCCTTACACAGACTTTTAAAATATCGACACCACTATTAAGAAATTATTTTGAAAAATTTTCAACTCAAGCATGACACTTAGGCAAAACTTTAATTCTCGAGAGTGTAGTGTTTATGTTAAACGGTCTTAATGTATATTAAAGACTTGAACCTACTTGTATTGTGTTTGTTCGCAAAAAGGCTATTTTAATCCAATCCAATTGGTTTCTATTACAACCAATTAGCTGGAAATAAAAATTTTTAGAATTCTTTAAACTTTCAGAATAAAAGATATAATTAAAAGGCTGTTTAAAACATTTCATTAATTTTATTAAAATTTATTTTATTTTCATTTTTATCTAAATGTCTAATGTTAACCAATTATATATGTATGTATCAAAAATTGTAAATTCCTACTTTTATTAGCCTGTGATTTAGTTCAAACTCTTGAGTTTTAATAAAAATTTTAACAGAGCGGAACGAATAATTATTGTTTTTAATCCTTGCCGAATGCTATGCTATGAAAAATCAACATTTTTGTCGTAATTTACATTAAAGTAGCCCTTGTGCCTTTTAAATCGGCATGAATTTTATGAGTTCCATTGTTATGCTAGCCAATAAAATTGGTAATTAATGTATTTAATGAGCAGAGACTGAAGAGAATATAATTAAAATTTTAATTGAAACACAGGAAATGGTTAATTAAGTCATAAAATTGAGATGACTTCTTAGAAAGCGAAAGGACTAAGGATTTTATGTAAAGAGCAGCTAAGGAAAAAGGAGCTGTTACCTATTTAGACCAAAGAATACAATAAAATATTTTAATAACAAAATTTTTGTTTTAAAAACAGAACTACACTGCTATGCTTTTTTCTTCCCTTACACTTTTATCCTAAATGAAGGCCAGAGTTTTAATAAATTACTAAAATGTATAATTTATGTTTTCATTTTGTTTTTCGGCAAATTTAGCAACACATTTTGCTGTATATTTAACATACTTCTTCACATACATATATTTAATTCTTGATGTATTACTGTTTTCGCCCCGAAAGAAAATTCCCTTCTGTTTCTTCTGCCTGTAAACGAAAACCAATCATCTTAATTGCCAACAATTTGTTGTCTTAAAAACAGCTTTTAATTAATTAATTCTGCTAAAGAAACAACAATAACAAAACCTAACATATGAGTTAATTTCCTAGAATTGTTTCTCTTTCTTTTTTTTAATTATCTTGATTTATGACAGAAATTAATGTAACAATATAGTTAATGAGAAAATGCCTTAAACCTCTTAAGTAAGTACATGAAAACATTTGTGGTCATATTTTGCCAAAACTTAGTATTTATGTTAACAGATAAACAAGATTTATTAAGAAAAAAATATAAATAAATAAAAATTTTGCTTCTAAAATAAAGGAAAAGTTTTCAGAATTTTAATTAATTTGTATTAACTGTAGCGAATTAGAAGGCTTTTGTTAAGGTGAGTTAGAGAGTTTCAGGAATAATTTTTTTCACTTTGTCGCTTAAGATAAAAACTTTACAATTTTATGAAAATAAAATAGAATAAAATATACAAGCCATTTTTTTTTTTGGTTTGAAGTTAAAAGTTCTTTATATTAGATTAAAATAATAGTTTTTTGTATAACAGTTATAGAATATATACGTACAGCGGTTAAAAAGCTTTATAACAGATATAAATGGTTCTAAAATCTATATTAGGATTTTAAAATGTTTTAATAAAAGCTATTAAAAACAGTTGTTTAAAAACTGCATGTAAATGTATAACAGTTTTAAGATGTTATATAATAAAGAAGTAAAAAAATAAATTATATCCCTAAAGTGTAATGTATGTATTAGGGGTTATATAGAAGTGAAATAATTTAATTTAATATTTATTTAACAATTTCAAATGCAATAAAGAGATTTTAAATAACTATCGGGGGTCCCAGCAAGTTCGCCAGAATGAACTTATGGGCTACGTGATTTAACAACATTGAGAAATATTCAAACGTAAAACTTACAATTATTAAAATTTTAATAACTACCAGGGGTCCCAGCAAGTTCGCCGAAATGAAATTATAAGCCATGTGATTTAATAATATTGAGAAATATTCAAACGAGAAACTTTCAATTATTATAAACCACATTATAGAAATGAGTAAAAATTTTAATTTTTGGCAATTACGTCAAGTTTTAGGTTATAATTAGGCGCCAAATAAATCAACAATTAGGCATTTAATTAAAAAAAATTAAGGCAAAATTAACGCTGATATATTAGAAGACCATTCTTTATCCTTATTCTTGTAGTTCAGTTCAAAAAATATAGAAGTACTAGTAAGTGTAGCCGGGAATCCAGAAAATCAAAAAATCAAAATTTTTCAAGAGCACTATGCAATAAATTTTGGTTAAAAAAATCTTAATTTTTACACGTACAAAATTTTATTGGTGCAAAGAAAGAACTTGCGGATTGAGTGTAAGCCACATCAAATTAATGTGGATTTTTTGGCGCTTTAGCTGTTATACTCGATAATTCACAATTTTTAAACATTTAAGAATTGCGATACATTTTGTAAAAATTTTATATAAAAATTTAAAATGTTTAGTGAATAAAAGTCGTTTAAAATTTTAATTAATATACAATAACTTAATAAATATATATTAGTTAAAAATGCTATACAAAAGTTTTTAACAACAGTATAACAGTTAAAAAATAATAGATTTTAAACACACATAATAATTAATAACATTATATAAAAAAATTTTTCAATTTTCTGGCGATGATTTTAAATCTAATTAAATCTGGAGTGATTTTAAAAATGTATAACAGTTTTTTAATTTGTATAACAGTTTTAAACAATAATATAACAGTTAGACAATTTTAGAATAGTCTCAAAAAATTTACAAATAATTAAAAGTATAAAAAATACTTATTTAAAAATAACACAATCGTATATGTGTAAGTATAACAGTTTAAAATCGCTTAAACTCTAAAAAAATATATATATTGCAGTAGTTTAAAAATGGTATAAGAGTATTATTAGCTTAACAAGTTTATAGAAAATTGTTTATACTTTATGTAACAATTACTACAATTTGTATAACAGTTTAAAATTCATCAGCCTGTTTAACGACGTTGCAAGAAAGCCCAAGCGAAATTTTCATTCGTACAAATACGTTGAAAACAAAAACAAATATTTAGTTTTTGTTGTTGTTTTCAATATATTTGTAAGAATGAAAATTTCGTTCGCATTTAGATAAACAAGCAGTATATTTCTTATGCACAATATAATAGTTAAACTAAAAAATAATAAAATCTTAAATTATTTAATATGGATCTTAAGAATTGGCATAACAGATTAAATTTAATTATAACAGTTTAAAAATCGCTTTAAGTTATTTTAAAACAAGTAATTATAGCAGTGTTTAAAAGTTTAATAGACAAAAAATTACAGTTACTAAAGTACGGCAATAATTAAAATTGTTACTTGTATTAAACTTTTTTAATTATGTATAACAGTTAAAAAATATTAAAATTCTGTTTAACAGTTTTAAGTATTGATAAAACAATATAATCATTTTTGAATAGAGTTCAAAAATTTTTTTAAACAAATATTTTAATTTGTGTATTGCTTACAAATTTATTAACGTTGTTTTAGAATATCTAAATAACTGTATAACAGTTGAAAAAATTTTTATCAAATTATATAATACATAAACAAATCTATATAATAGTTTAAAAATATATGTATATAACAACTTAAAAACTGCATTACAGTCAAAAAGATTAAAATATTATTTAGACCGTTCTTATACAAGATTTTAATCTTAAATTTAATGTGAAAGCCTGTAATACCAACATGTTTTGCTTGTCATATTTTTTTTCCTCCTAAAACTATGCTGCTTTTTATTTCTAACTGTTGTAATCACGGAATTTTTAAACATGATTTGAATAAAAATTAAGAAAATAAAAAATGTATTCTAGTCGTGTGTTTTATTTTTTATTTTATATTTTCCCTCTGCTACATTCTCTCAACCTTATACTCCTTCCTTACTCATTACAATCAATACCCAACATTTTATGTCAATTTCTACTACTGCCGCTACATCTATCTCTCTCCAAAACTCACACTTAATTTAACTACAACTCAATCTAGCGATAAGAATAAAGAGTCATACTCAGCACATAAAAAAAATAGTTCCAACAGCCAAATGAAACGAGCGATAAAGTGGAAAGGGTGTTAAAAAAGTGTGGAGTTAAAAAAAAAATTCTAAAGCATACTTTTACGTCTTACTCACTACTCATAAATTCAAGATGCGTGCAAAAAAAATTTAAATTGTTTATGCACACATATTTATGTATGTATGTTGTATGTACAACATATAGCTGTTTACTTGTGTGTGCTTAAGGTTAATGTACAGCAAAAAATTTTGTTAAATATATGTAGATAAATGAAATATAACACCTAACGACTAAAAACATTCAAGTCAGTTTTATCATTACAGAGGCCAGTACAGGTTAGTATACATGTTATATATGTAACTTCCTTAACGTCCTTGAGCACGAACACATTTCACACTTAAAGTTAAAATGGTATTTCGTCGCCAAAAGCATAAGTTTGGTTAGGGCAAAAGTGTTATATGCCTGAGTTAGAGAACAACACAGCATAAAAGAAAGTACTTAAAATGAAGAAACATGCTCGTTAAGATACTCTTACTAACAAATACTTAAAGCAAAGAAGTAATCTTAAGTGATGGAAGGGGGTCTTATTAAAAGCTTGAATAGTAATATGAAGTATAAAGTACGGGATTATATCACTTTTTTCAATTCATTTTGTATTTTGCAAATATTGTTAAAAATAAATTAGTGCCGAGTAAAGATAAGAAATAAAGTTTTAGATATTTAAGCAATTAAGATTAGTTTAAAACAATTTTTTAAATATTGTAATAACACAAATCGTAGTTCAGTTTGGAAGACTCATTGTGATTATTAAAAAAAATGTTGCATTTGGAGGGAAAAAAATCAACATATCTTTATCAAAATATACACTTTACTTCCGGAGAAGGTCACTCTTTGGTGGCCTTATGGGCCGGTGGTTTTGCTTAAAAATCAATGCCTGCCAGAACGTCAGAACTAATGGCGACTGTTACAAACTTTTTTGTATTACAATTGAATACAATGTGAAGAAACTTAACTTTGATTTTTATAGGACGATGAAAAGAACCCCACAGCGCTTATCACAAGGAGTTTGCTATAAGAAACGTTCGGTGAACAAATAATTTCACGTAATGGCCCGTAAATTGGCCAATGTCATATAACATCACTGGCCTATTTTTCGTTGTTCTATGTAAAGTTTTTGGTCTGTACCGATAAAAATTTATTTTATATAAATTTTTTTTATATTAAAGTTTTTTTTTAATTCTTAATAAATACTATTAATAACAGGGTGACTTCGAATGAACCACATGGTTCGAATTCTTTAAAAAAAATTTTAATTATTTTTTTTTATTTTTTTTTTTTTTTTTTTTTGTTATTATTTTATGATGAAGAGGAATTTAATATAAACCACTACACAATCAAAAAAAGTATCAAAACAATTGAATTTTATTTTTCAAACCAACAATCCATAACGTGAGTATCGTCATCATTTTAAAGTGCGTATTGCACCCACAATGATAACAATTAATCATTTGGTTGAAAGTTTTTGTTAACATAGGGCTAAAGTTACTCTTTCCTGTGTCAGAAAACCCCCTGCCATAACCAAAACGTATAGCATAGTCCCAGCACAATAATAGGGCGACGTTCCACGCAATTTGGGCTATCACGGTGGTCGCTGTAGAGAATTTTTAATAAAGGGTGGCTCAAAAGTCAGTTTAGATTATATAAATAATACCTGGAAAATAAATAAAGGAGAGATTGACAAACGAACAAAGAACCAGAATAATTTAAAACAGCGATCAATTACTTTAAGGCAAACAGCTAATAGTCGATATTTTTACTGTCAGAATTTCGCACTCTGAAGCAATAATTCGTTACCTAATTCATCGTCACCACCAACACGCCAGCGTACGAGATTTGCCTCGAACCGATAGAGCACGTTAAATTTACACTGCGAAAAACATTGAACGTGTAGAACAGAGTGTTATCACAACATCGGACACATCTACCAGCAGCCTTATTCTGTAACTAGCTAAAGCTGAATCTCCATCGCTAATACTCTAAAAAATATATAAGAAATCTCTAAATATTTCTTGAGTTTAAGTGAAGAGATTTAGGTTAGGTTAGGTTAGGTTAAACAAGTAACAGTGCTATATTCAGCTGTACCGAATCTTATATACCCTTCACAACGTGTAGTCATGCAATAACAATTGTTTGTATCACCATTCATCTCATTTAAATACGTATATACATGTAAAAAACATACCATTGTAAAATTATAATTGAGTTTACGTATGTATTTTTCTAAAAAAAAAAATTACATAAAAAATTAAAAAAAATTTTTTTTTAAAAAATTTAAAAAAAAATTTAAAAAAAAATAATAAAGATATAAATAATATATAAAATAAAAAAATAAAATAAAAAAATTTTTTTTGGCTCAGCTGGGATTCGATGCCACGTTTACTTTAACCAGTAGATATGTATGTTGTTGTTGTAATTGTGAAAAAAACGAGGTGGTCGTGGTTTTTTGCTCATATCTCAGAAAGTTATAGGGCGATTGTGCTGAATTTCAATAGCGATTCATTTCTGGATATTTCCAAGATATTGATACTATACACAGATCTGGGGAACATATAGTTGCTACTTAAAGTTGATTTCAACCAACACACGGACAGACTGACAGACTGACAGACGGTCAGGACTTAATCGACTCCTATAGACATAAGCTTTCAGAAAATAAAACTTTATGGGGTCGGAAATGAAAATTGTAGAAATTACAAACGGAATGACAAAGCTATATATACCATTGTGCACCACAGGTAAAGGCTATAAAAAGAGGGGCACTAAAAGCCCAAACCCATTTCAGGTAAACACGTATGCCCAATTGGCATGACGTGCGCTCTATGTGGAAACAAAATTTTCTCTAAATTTTCCTTTAATGTAATTCCTTATTGATCTCCAGCTCGAGTTTCTTAGGTATTCCAAGTTCGCAATAGTATCCATGAAAAAAATTTTCGCGTCTTAGAGTGAAAAAGATTTTCTGCCGTATTCATAAAAAAATATTTTAGATTTATTGAAGCCTTATTTAACCGTTTTCTGTACATCACCGGTAAAAAAACGCCTTTAATAAACCTAACATATTTTGTATGAATAAGCTTTAGCGAGTTACAGAATAAGGCTACAGGGCCGTTTAGTTGAAGACTCAGACTACAAAAATCTAAATAAATCTCATTAAAACTTGTGAGTTAAATAGATGATATTAACATCCAACACTAAACATTCCGATCAAAGAGAGCTGATGATGAAATCGTAGCTGGTTTCGAAAATGCATTCCACTCGGCAGGTATCGGGATAAAACTTACTTTTACGAATAGAAAAATTTAATCTCTTCATATAGAAGAATTAAATACAAATGAACTCAAGCCCGAAATAAATAAATAAATAAATATTGTGTTTTAAACATTACAAAAAGTTCGTAGACAAATTAATTTAATATATTTTTTAGAGTTTTAGCGATAGATATTTATCATTAGCGAATTACAGAATAAGGCTGCCGAATGCGTTTTGCTGTGTTAGGAATGTTACTTTACTGCGGTGCATTTAAAAATAACCCTACCTTTAGCGAATGCCAAGTTGTAATAATGGCCCTTAATTGGTCACATAAGAAAGGCATAACAGCTTAAGTCTACATAAATTGAAATTGAGATAAAAACCTCATAACAATCGTTAAACAATAATCGTGCTATTGAGCCGAAGAAGGCGAAAGGGGCGTGGCAAAATACATTTGTACCATTCAGTATATTTTTTCTGGACCCAAACAAGTAAACAGAAAGTTTAAACTTGTTACATTTATAACACTAATGTTGATTAAAGTTCGAACGAACGGAAAAATTTTTATTGCTTTCTAAAATGAGCGAAATTGACAGAGTTGCTATGACAAATCCAACATTTATAAGTATAGACCTGGCATAGTCATAATAAATATTGCTTAAGAAGAACAGTAATTATATACTTTTTCCAACATTTAAAGACATCTGAAATATGTTTACGCACTCTTTAAATAGCAACAACAAAAAGTTGTCTATTTTTATTTTTCTTCAATAATTCCCACCTAAAATAATAGTACTTCCTCTTGAGTTTTTCCTATTGTCAGTTTTATTGTCGACTTTTGTCATGTTTATTTTTTTTCTTTTTTTAATTTTAAACTCATAGATGGTTGCAAGAAAAGAAGTATCATCATGGCAGCAAAGAAAAAAAATTAATTTCAAAGTCACAACTCACACAACACTGACAGTTTTTGACTTGCCTTGACATGACATGACATGAGTTTCCCCTAAAGAAATCAACAAGAAACCATTTTTTTTTTCAAGGTATCTAACTACTCACTCACTTTCTAGTATATGAGTAGAATAAATTAAACTCAAAAAGCATTAGTCTTTAACTGTTGGCCAAAAAGTATGCTGTATATATTTGATGAAATTATTATTGATATGATGAGGAAAGGAAAAGCGGAAGGAAGAGACAAAAATCATAATAAATTTATGAAAGTAATCAATTTTAGCTAATGGTTTTTTATTAATGCATTCTGAATTTATAAACAGAAGAAATACAAAAATAATTTAAATTTTGTTTAATTGAAAAAAAAAATTCAAAGAAAATTAAAAGCCTATACATAGAAAACAGTTGTGGGTAAAATAACTTAAATGTTAGTTTAGATAATGGACTAGACTAGATACTGGTCTACGGTTTGGGCTATTTTTAAAGAATGGAATTTCAAAAAGAAATCAAATTTAATAAATTTTGTTTTAAAAAGCTTTTACAAGGATGGTTGTTATTACTCTATTCTAAATGCTTTATTTTCTGAAATTGTTAAAGAAAAAACGATGTATTATATCACCTCGAATATAAAAGAAAAAAACAACAAAAACCATTAGCTCATGTAAAATGAAGTAAGACCTAAAATTTGGTATTCGAAAAAGGTCTTGTATTCATGAACACTTAAACAATTTTATTGTAGAGAAAAAAGTTTACAACTTCATTAAACATTTGGGTATTGATGTTTGAAACATGTACTCAGTATGCTAGTTTATGTTCAAAGTTGGATGTTTGTTTATGGACACAATAATATAGTCGTGGTATGAGGCTAGTTATGCAGCACTTTAGTACAAACTTATCCACGCAAAAAAAAAACAAAAAATTACCAAAAAGCGCTTCTTCCATCGCTTACTTAAGGCTAACCTAACTTCCAAAGCGTTTCAAGAAGGCATGACTTTTATATTACAATGTCCGACTTTATAGGTCTACTTTTTACAATTAAAAAGCCCTAATTTCATCCCAACTAATAGCAGCTAAATTGTTCCCAAACTTTACGCACTGCTTAAAAAAACTAGCACAAGAAAGAGAACAAAAAATTACGATTGAAATAAATGTATCATTCATTTTACTACTGTAAAAATTAGCAGTACAAAAGACTTACTTTGTTGCTTTATTGGATTCTGTACTGCCTACAAAAGTCCAAAAAATTTTGCCGGGTAATTTAAAAGAATTTTTTCAAAATCAATTTTTTTTTAAAAGAAAAAAGTTTTATTTTTATTTTGTTTTAAGGGTTGTGAAAATATTTATTGAAATTTAATGGTTTTTTCGTGTTCTTTCTTTGTTAAGATTTTTCTGCTTAATGTAGGCAATATTTTTTGAAAAATTTTTTTTTTTGTTTTCTTATCTAAACCATTAATTTTATTTTAGTTTATTCTTTTCGCTTTTATTTGTGAAACTTAATACTTGAGATGTAAATTGAAATAAATTACAATTCAATTGTATATAAAAAACAAATAATTTCTATGTACATTATAACATTTAGTTACAAATCGATGGTCGCAGTTAAATGAAATTGAAAACACGTAAATGTTGGAATTTATTTATTTTCTTTTTTATTTTTATCTTTTTAACTCATGTAGATTTTCTTACAAATTTTTTTTGCAATCTCTAGAACTTTTTCCAAATTTCTCTTGTTGTTTTTTCTTGGCCTATTTTTAAAAACTTTTGCTTTCATTAAGCACTAGGGAATATTCTTACAGTTTCTGCTTTATTATATGTATATAGACATTACTATTTTGCCAGGTTTTTTTACATATTTATTTGGTGTTTGTTTTTTTACTCTTGTATTTTATTACTTTTGCCAATTATTTGAAGGAATGGAAAATATACATACATCACAAACAAACAAAAAATATTCACAAACTTTTGTTAAAATAACTTTCGCAAAAGATTGTCGTAAATAAAAATTGTTGTTTTATTAAGATTATATTACTTTGACAGTAAAAAAAAAACTAAAAGTGGAAAAACAAGGGTTTATATGTAGTTGAATAAGTAGGTTTCTTTTAAGATATATACGAATAACAAGAAAAAAGAAAACACTTTAAGGCGAGCTTCAAAACAATAATAAACTTTTCAAAGAAATCAAAATAAATAAATACATATACAAGACTATAGTTATACAGCAAATTTTTCAAACAAAAAATATGATAAAATTTTTAAAATGGTATAAAATAGACTTCAATTACTTGTACTTATAATTATCCCTAAGAAAATATTTTGGAAAATGGTTCTTAAAATCAGCTAAAAGTTATGCTGTAGATATTATTATTTTTTAAATACAAATATACAAGTTCATAGCTATACAGCAAATTTTCTTGTTGGATACAAAAATTATATACAACTTAAATGATTGCCTACTTGAGGGCTTTATGGAGAAAAAACAAACAAAAAATTTGATAAAATTTTTAAAATGGTATTAAATAGATTTCAATTATTTGTACTTATAATTATCCCTAAGAAAATATTTTCAGAAATTGTTTTTTTTTTAAATCAGCCAAAAGTTATGCAGTAGATATTATTGTTTCTAAGAAAAATCAATCAATTAATTGTTACTTTCATATTATTAACAAAAGAAATAATTTCGATTTTTTAATATCTTTAAAAAACTGCAATATTTATTTTCTATTAGGAGCCTCTAAAAGCGGCCAAAACATTGCTTGAAATTTAATTAAATAAATGATTTTACTTTTAAATTACCCCCTGAAAAGCATATTTTAATTTCATCTTTTTGTGATTGCCTGCCAGTGTTGTTTTATATTTTGTTTTTCGTTGTTCTATTAACACTTCAAAATAAATATTTATAAAAGAGACAAGAAAATTGAATTTCCAAGAATTTCTTACAAACTCATAAATAATTCATCAATTCAATGCTTATTTTGCTACCTTGTAAATTACAAAAAAAAGATGAAAAAAAACCTTGAAATAATATAAAAATATAGACAAGCTTCAATTAGTACTTAAGTTGTCAACAATTGAGTTTTTATTTACTGTAAGAGAAACAATTTCGTAGTATATTTTTTATTGCCTATTTTAAGGTGTTGTTTTTTTTAAGCAAATCATTTACATAATTTCAGTAGCTATATCAGGTTTAAAAAGAAATCAAAAAACTTTGATTTATTTAAATATAACATAGACAATTATTTAAAATTAAAAGCATTACCATAGTAGGTTTTTTAGGCAAAAGAAACTCTATCCAAGGATCCATATTTTGTGTTTCAATGTGAAGAAGTTGAAATTAATACCTGGAGGTTAATTTTGGTTATGTGGAAATATAAAATAATATTTTTCTTACATTTTTATAGTATTTTGATTAGCGGTTAGAGAAAACAACTTTTCTGGGAAAATGGATAAAAGAAGAACAAGCAGGAGCGTTAAATAAAAACTTGTTTTGCATTATGTTTGCTTTGAACTCTAATTTTCCTTTCCAACATTTTTAATACCTTAAGGTACCACTTTTATTTTTAAACAATGTTTTTTTATTCTCCTAATAATAAGCTAACGTAAATTTCATGGGTATAATTGTAATAACATTTTTTTTTGTTTCATAAAAAAACGATAATCGCAAAACAGGTTTTGGAGTCAGACATAAAAAATGGTTATAAACACGAAAATTAGAAAAAAAATCACTTCAAATAATTACATAATTAAAATTGACGGCCAGTATAATTTCTCTGGAGAATACATTAAATGTCTGCTCTAAACATTGCATTATCGTCATATAACGTATGTGCAAAAAATAGAAAAAGTCATTGCAATGCAGTGTAATTTTGTAGGTTCAAAAAAGTTCAAGAGCATATCTTTAGGAGCAGAGAGCCATATTCGTTTTTTTTTTATTTTAAAAATATATTTCTTTACATTATTATAAATGATTTAGTACTTTCGATTAAATACATCAGTGGACGAAGGTTGATCAAGCAGCAACTCTTGCCAATGCTCCATATTGAGTTTTTCTAATTCCATTTTGGCTGCCTCATTTTCCTCTATGTAGTTGTATTTTAGATAATAGATCAACATATAAGTTCAGAATGCAGCCTCCAAAGACCATAACTCGTTGCAGGTATTTATAAATTGGTGCCTGCGAAGAATCTTAAAAATATTTTGATCAGTTACTATATCCAGTCTAAGATTATGAAACGAAACTGGTCAAAAACCCATAAATACGGAAATATTAAGAAGAAAATGGAGATGGATAGGTAATACTTTGCGTAAATTAAATTACGACATCACTAGAAACGCCATAGAATGGAACCCGCACACTTGGCGTCGTCAAATCGAACTCGAAGCTATCACACAAAACAAAAGCTGGAATGAAATAAAAACCTTAGCATCGGACAAAACACAATGGAACCAGCTTGTTATGGCCTTATGCTCCTTATAGGAGCCACGGGAAATAATATATATATATAAATATTATATATAAGTTCAGTGGTATTAACTGATCTTTGGTAAGCCTATCGATTCCATTATTCATGGAATATTACATCGTTTAAATGTCCACCGTGGCTTAACTAAGTGGCAGGCATTCTAATTATCTAATTTTTTTCTCAGAATTTTATGCATAAATCTCAGGCTAGTTTTGACCGATCGCTTTGGTCTTATTAACTTTAGCAGCCACTAAGGGTTGTGGTTTTTTCGAGTAGACCTGCGACTTAAAAGAACCACAAAAGAAAAAGTTTAACGGGGTTAAATCGCACGACTTTGGTGACCCATAATATTACTACTCGCTCAAAGCTTTTATGTTGAGTGTCCATTGTGACATGTATCATCATACTAAATGACGTTTAGTATCCTAATTATTAAAAAAATCGCCATTTAAAGTTTGCTACTTTCGATCTATAGCACTTGTCGTTAAATGAATCTAGATACAAGACTTTTATTAGTATTTGTGAAAATTTTTCTTGATCTGTTGCACCGAAAAATCAAAATTTTTTGGTTTTCCATCAACCACCGTCTGTGTAACATACACAATAACATTTTAACAAAAACGATCACAATGCTTGCTGCGTATGCTTGATGTGTATCTTGTACTATTAACGGTAATGGCCTAGCGAATCTCGTTCTCAAAGAAAAGTAGACTGATAACTCGGCCAGAACAAAATCCACACAAAAAGTGGCCCGATGAGGATTGGAAATCATTTAATATCAATTTCGGATGAAACGTAGCGCTGAACCTTGCCGTCTTTTCAAGAAATTTTGATAAAAACAATTTTATCATTTAAATCTGTTATCGAATACTACATCCGTGCATGGGGATGACAGCAAATTTTACAGATGTAGCTTTAACACTTTAGCAAGAACAACAACAATCAAGATGGGAAATTCCCTATTGGAAGATCCTTCAGATGTTTAGGATGTATTTAAACTAATGTTTTATCACTAACATTAAATCAGTTATTGAATTTTGTTGAAAAATTTTAAGCGGCCAGCTTATTAGAATGATTTGGGTTCTTAATTGTATTATATCGTCGTTGCTGTAACAAATCCAGTTATGAGTTTTTAACTAAATTTTCAGGATAAAATACAGTATTAAAATTACGCAACCAATAAAGATATCCTTAAACCGTTTGGTGGATAGATGTACGTCCAATAAACCTTCAAAACAGAGCAATAATAAAACTTTTAAAAATTGTCGATTACGTCAGAGCAGCGACGATATGCTTGTAACACTGATGCATGGTTTTAATGCGGTCATTGTTGTAGAGACACAAAATTTGCTTTATTGGCCATATTTTGTACTCTCTTGGCAACAACGAAGGAACAAAAAAAAAAGCAGTCATTAATGCCTCCTGCTTGATGGTGCTAAAATAGAATTTTAAGGCGATAATTAGACACCAGCTGAATGTGATGTGCTCTTTTGAATAACATTTTTTCCTTCTTTTTCAACAACTAAACCTAACTACATTGAAACTGAATTTTCCAAAGAACAATCTTTTATACATTTAGGAATTTATTAAGAAAAATTACAGTACGGCCACTAGATTATGTTGAATACCTTCTGCGTATGACCGTATTTTATTTATGTAAACAATGCTTAATGGCGAAATTATTTTCTCAATAATTCAAGAAAAAAACGTATTGAAATTATTCAATAAATATTAGTTTGTTGCATATTTTTAGGCTTGTGTTTACTTCAAATTGAATTGTTTAACGATTAATTGTACTTATATCTTATGCACGCCTTTTTCTTCTATGCTTTAAATCTAATAATTCTCATTTCTCAAATGAAAAACAATAACAAATAAAGACAAGAAAAAACTTTGGCCATTCGTTAACAGTATTGCTTTAAGAAATAAATATAAAATAAGTTTTTTAGTACAAAAAAGAAACCACAAGCACCAAACTCGGCATCCGAACATGACAGACTGTTTTCATTTCAGTACTGCTGAACTTTTTTACTGACTCCTTTTTATGCTTTTATGTTTATTTTCGCCACTGTATGCGGTTGCATATTATTTTGAGAAATGGTAGAGTAATAAATAAATTAATTTGGCTAGTTGTTGCCAAGAAATTTCGACCATTTTTACAACCACAAATACCGCTGTAACCAAAGAACTATGGTTAGAAACACTCCGTGTTGTAGTAAGAGTATTCAACACCATGGACAATTTACAGCCAGAAGAAAAAAACAGACAAAAAGAAATGCTGATGCCAAGTAGTAGGGAAAATGGAAAAACTTTTTTTATAGCAAAAAGAATTTTGTGCTTTTCTTTCTTCATTATTTTTTTTATTTTTTTAAGAGAAAACGTAATGGTAATGATGACTGTAACAATTTTTGTGAACTTTTACGCCTGTAAGGAAATATTTTGCTACAGTGTGTATGCCTGAGTATGTTTATATTTTTCGTTGCGAAGAAAAACTTTAGCAAACTTTAATTGTTTTTTCCAACATTTCTTTTGAAATGAACTATTTTGTAAGTTATATTTACAGTTTATAACTACTACGGCTAATATTTATGCAAACGAAATGCAAAAGAAGAAGAAAATTTTGCAAAAAAGAAATTTAATACAATAATACATATTTTACAGTTGTAAATCTTTTGCTACAATTACAAAAGTTTCAAATGTCTAAATAAATTGCTATAAGAAAAGATATTGAAGCAATTTAAATTTAAGGCATAAATAAGACATAAAAAAATCAATATTTGTTTAAACAAATTTCAAAAAAAAAGCAAATGAGAGCTTTATATTCAGCTGTGCTGTATTTTATATGCCCTTCACCCAGTCATTTGTTTTTTAAATGCAATTTACTTTTTAAAAAAAGTTTTTTGTCTACATCTTTGAGAATTATGGAACTATTAGACTAAATATTTTCACAAAGAATATGTTGTTGTTGTTATTTACATACATGTAGGAAAAAGCCATCAGTTTACCCTGGAACCAAGCTAAACAAATTTTTGTATAGAAAATTAGAAAAAAGACAGAAGTACTAGTAGCTTTTTTGCTTATATCTCAGTAATTTTGTTACTTTTTAAAACTAACAGTTTGAATGCCATAACTGACAATTGTATGATGCAACCTTGACTTAAACTTTTTTTGGGTAATTAAAAATGTTATCTTTTAATTTATATGTTTTTTAAAATTATGTTCTCCTATATCTTTGTCGGTAATTAACCCATGGAACCAAGGTATGCTTTTACTATTGCCAAAGATTATGTTCTTTCGCTCATATCTCAACTCTTAATGTGCCCACATAATTGATTTTAAATAGCATAATATTTGTAAGCATATCTGATGAATTAGTTTAATACAAGATTTAGGAGTATACGTGAGAACTTCAAAAAGTTGATTTCACATGGACAGATAGACAGACAGACATTTAGACAGACAAACATACAGACAGACAGGCAGATAGACGGAATAAGCTAAATATCCGTAGTTCGCTAGAGAAATTACTGGATTCACTTCCACAGTCCACTTCTAAGAACCTTCCGTTTAAAGCTTTCTACAAGGTTACCCCTTTTTTTGCACACTCCTAAAGGGAATTAGAAATTTGAACATCCTGTCAAAACACATATAAGAAGGTTACATAATCATAATGTTCACATGGCCATATACTTTCGACTTCAACACATTCGACTTGCATATATGGCCATTATTTGAAGGTCAGGGGGAAGAAGGTGCATCATAGTGCTAAGTGCCTCTGAAGGACTATTTTGTAATTCCACTGCATGCTGATCCTCGAACTCAGTACAACTGGTCTACAACATATGTGTGCCTCATTCTAGTCAACCACACTGGATATCTAAGCAAGAATTTGACATACTACAGCAGTGTACATTCATTAAACCATGCTGGGTTGAATCACCATTTCAAAGCGAATATACTGCGATATGTGTAGTGGGCTACAAAGCCTTCTTCACCCTGTATTGGATGTTCAGTTTTCATGACAATTTCGAGTCCATAATAATACTCAGATATTTGCCTCAGTATTCAAAAGCTGGTAATCTTGATATTTGTTCATTTTGCCTGGGTTTAGCTCATATCTGGAAACAGTTCCGATTCCAGTATCACATCATTACCCACATAAGCTACGAGTTTTATTCTTTTTCTATTAAATTAAATAAGAATTAAAGTAAAAGCGAACGGAATGATAGCGTTGAATTTGATTTACGTATCATAATCATTGAAAACTATGTACAAAGAAATGCTTTTAGAGAATCACAAGTGGAAGGTTTTGATCCGTAAAGAATAAAGAACTGTGTATGTTATTTAATATTGTTTAACTTAAACGTAAAATAATTACATTTAGTTTTCCTTATTAGTGAATCAATTTAGCGGAATTTTAAAAACGAAATTCTCTAAAGTACAACAAAGGGCGAAATACACAAATTCTGGTTTTGTTTTTTATCAGTAAATTAATAACAACCTGATATTTGAACAAGTTTTACAGACCCTAGACAGTTTAAACAATTATTATCCAAAATATTAGTTCCTCTCCTTATGAGTATTAACGAAAACAGTTGCATTAAATTACAATTTATTTAGAATAATGGCGGGTATTTTTTTTTTAACTTTAAGCGATAAGAGCAGTAAAAAAATATATATATATAGCAATTCATTAAATCATTTTACACGCTGCACCTAAAAGTAGGCAATACTTTATTGAATATTAAAAATAATAAACCTATTGCCTACTTATAGGTATTACATTAAAAACAATTATATTACTCAACTTTTTCATATTGTTGTTGTTAGTCATTAATTGTGTTAAAATATGACACCTAAAAGTATGTAATAGTATTACCCCTTTTCCTAATGTCCTAACAAGGCATAAATTTGCCTAATTTCAGGTGTTGAATTTTTTATTAACCAAAATAAATTAGTCTATTTTTGATTGTTGTTATAAGTCATCATTAGTTTCACATAAACAATTGCGGTTTTATCTATTAATATTTAGATAACTAATATATAATTACTAATCTCTATTTAAAACACTAATAAAATCTCAACAAATTGTTTACAAATTCAAATATATTATATACTGTGCAATTAAGCTTTAAAGTGTATGTATATGTGGATGTGTAAATAATAAAAAATACAAAATAATAATTGCATATTTTCACGCTTTTATTAAAATCATTTTGGTTGAAAAATCTCATTTATTATTTGATTAAATTTAATTTATTTATACATTTTGTTTTCATGTATTTATTGCAATTGTATATTGTCTAACCAACAACAAATGTTGACATTAATTTTAATATTATTCATTGTTAAGTATTAATTTTAAACTAATTAAATTAGTTATTTGCACAACAAAAAAAATAAAATAAAACAGCAAGATATTTCCATAATATAATTATAATAAAATGTATGCACAAATGAATAAAAATTAAATTAAAATATTTAAAATTTATATGAATTTAAAAATGTTCACATTTTATTTAGAAATGATTTTAAATATATTTTATATTGGTAATGCCTAAAAGTAGGCTATTTATTTAAAATTTAAAAAAGTAAGCATATCTACAGGGGTAAATATTTATATCGCGTTTAAAACTAAACAAGCAACATTATTTAGGTGCAAATTTTGAACAGTGGGCAAAAGAAATAAAAAATTAAAGTTGGCAAGCAGACGAGTAAATATGTTGAGACCTGTTATAACTGGGCACAATAGTATTTAAGTAAGTAAAGGGTGGGACAAAAATCATGCCTGCGTGTAAACCGAACTTATATCCTAAATATAAATTAAATTACAAAAAACCTTTTTTCAGATTTTATTCTTCTAACCGTGTTACGCCACCTTGTAAAATTTATTAACCAAGCAGTAAGCCAAAGTAGAGGAGTTTTACTTTTCTAATGAGTACTCAATTTCATTGCATGTTCTGTGTAGGTGTAGTGTCAGACTAGTCACTATCAGGAAGACCAAGAATAATAGATAACCTAGTGAGTATTGATCATGTACGTAGTGGTATATCCAAAAACTTGAAAACTAAAATATTTGGCCGTATTCTTTCACGTCATTTCCACATGCATCTATACATGATTCAATTGGCCTAACAACTTTTACCAGTTGGCTACCTTCAAAGCCTAGCTTGGACAACACGCTTTGTGGAGAAAACAACGAGACTCTTTCCAATTTAATAATAAGTGATAAAGCAAATTCTCATCTTAATGGATACGTAAATAAACAAAATATGCGATTAAGTGGTGCTGCGAATTCCAGATTTATTCCCTAACACCTAATGCACTCACTCAAGTGTGCAGTATGGTGTGTAATGTTATCACAAAGAGAATGAAGTTGGTAATGCAGTGACGATAAATGGATACAGGAAGGTACGCACTATGTTTAAAAGAGTTTTTAAGCCCTGTAGCAGCCAACAAGCAGTTACAGCACAAGAAACTTGTATGCCAATTACTCTTTTAAACTACATTTGCGATGACAGAATTATTAAAATTCAATTAGCCAGCACGTTAACTAGAATTAAGCGTGCCTGATTCTTTGCTATATGATTATCTCAAAGAACTAGTGTACGTTAACATTCCCCAAGCTATAGAACAGCTAAAGCATAACATTGAAGCTGAGATCAGGGCAATAAAGCCCAATTGTGTATCGAATAAAATGATGGTTATCTCTCTGATATTATTTTTCATAAATAAATTTTATTAATAACTAGCCAAACCCGGCGCGCGTTGCTACGCCCCTTAATGAATCGAAATGCATTCTAAATTTTAATTAAATATCAAGTGCAAAAACCTAAAAATTATTATTTTTTTGTTATGGGCGTGGCACTGCCCACTTTTCAAATCACGAAATTGTAAAGCCATAACAGCTCAATATGTGTGCAAAGTTTCAGAAGAATCGGACCAGTGCAAGTTCCTAAAAATTATAATTGCTTTTATGGGCGTGGCCCTGCCCACTTTTCTAATCACGAAATTGTAAAGTCATAACAGCTCAATATGTGTGCAAAGTTTCAGAATAATCAGTAAAGTGCAAGTACCTCAAAATGGTACCTTTTTTTATGGGCGTGGCACTGCCCACTTTTCTAATCACGAAATTATTTAGTCATGACAGCTCGATACGTGTGCAAAGTTTCAGAAAAATCGGTCTGGTGCAAGTACATCAAAATTATAACCTTTTTTTATGGGCCCCCTTTTGTAATCACGAAATTATATGGTTATGACAGCTTAGTATGTGTGCAAAGTTTCAGAAAAATCGGTCCAGTGCAAGTACCTAAAAATTAAAACTTTTTTAGGGGCGTGGCCCCGCCCACTTTTCTTATCACGAAATTGTTAAGTCATGACAGCTCGATATGTGTGCAAAGTTTCAGAAAAATCGGTCAAGTGCAAGTAGCTGAAACTGATAACTAATTTTTATGGGCGTGGCCTCACCCACTTTTTTCCACCCATAAACACTCCCTGGTATGTGTCCAACAACTTGCCAAAGTTTGAGTCCGATCGGTTTTACAGTTTCGGAGTCTATAGCTAACACACACACACACACACAGAGTTTCACTTTTATATATATAGATTTTTCAATAATTAAAATAATTAAAATTTATAAAATAAAGAGTTAATATTTCTACAGATTTAAATTTAAATAGTGCGATTTACATAATAATTTTAGTTTAATTTACAGTAGTTTAAGTTATAGTAGTTTTTGTTTTGTAGTAGTTTATAAATGTACATTTAACATTTCCTTCAGTTGGCTGGTTGGTCGACTAACATGTCAAATAACATACAGCCGAAAAGATTTATTGTATGCATCATAATTTAAGGCATAATTATTTTCCCTGCCTATTACTTAACATTAACATTTTAATTTAATTTAAATGTAACGGCCTTTTATTAATTTACCAGCATGTAATAGTGTATACCTGCGAGAACTTGGTGGAATATTGCAGTCTACCACTATGTTACTATAAATATTCGGACAACACAGTTGACAGTATCAGTATTAAATAGAACTTGTAAAATGTATATCAAAGTAAGTTTGATGATAAAGGTGTATAAAAATAAGTGATATAAATAAAGTACAAGCAATATCTGTTTAAATAAATAAAGTGCTCTTATTTTTATAATAAATTTCTAGCGTTATTATTTGCAATACAAAATAATCGCCGATTTTAAGGAAATTTAAGAATTTAAGGAAATAAATCAACGTTTATAAAAGGTATAAGCGCAACAATATATTAAAAAAAAATAATAAAAAACAAAAAGGCTATTAAATTTGTACACGCGTATGTGTCTTTTGGCCCACCCTGTATATGCTATAAGACTAATGTGCTGTTTTGACAAGCCGATTGAGTGATTGTCTTGGACGATTTATGTGTATTTTGTTATTGTAACAAAAACAAATTACACATCAATCGTCTAAGACAATCACTCAATCGGCTTGTAAAAACAGCACATTATGTGTTCATATAATAATCACTATAGAAATTATTGTTGTGAGGTAGAGAATAATACAATACGCCTTTTTATTGTTAGGACACAGCCTAGTATAATATTAGGGTGGTCCTATTTTTTATTTTATAAAGAGCTATCAAAAATAGATCCAGTGTATGTAAAAACAAAAAACTGGCTGGTTTTTTTGATGTTCGATTGACCCTTTAGGCAACACAAAAAGATTAGTTGTGTTATTATACTGTTAAAAAAAATTTAATAGGAATGGTTTTAATGTTGCATTTTCAATTCCGATTTTGTTTTAGTTTGCTTCGGTTCGGTTCCGTTAATTTTTTATGCTTGTTTTTAAGTACAAATACTTGCATATTTTAAGGTGTCAATTTACAATTTTTTACATATACTTATAATGCAAATATTTATTTGATGCCCCTAAAAGAATGCTAAAAGTTCGTAAATATAAGTAGAGTTGCATATGAATAATAAATCCATTTGCGAAATTAAAAGTGGTTTCAGTTTTCGAATGCGAATTCAATTTAACTTCCGCATGGATCTATCTCTGCGACATGACTGATATTTTCTTACTTTTGTAAATTTTCAGTTCTGCTTAAACACATGAATTTTTTTCTTAATTTTTTAGCAAAATTTTTCTTACATTGTTCCTGCCACTGTTTGCCTATAAATGAACGCAATTTTGTTTGCGCACTCTTTTTTCTCCAACTGCCCGTAATTGTGTTGAAATCATATTTGGTTTATATTTTTTTCTTTTTAAAATTAGTTTTTATTGGTATTTACTAAACATTGTGTATTTGTATGTGTTCATTCATATATTTCAAAAATGTTAGAAATTTTTGTTATTTTAGCTATAGATTATATTTATTGAGGTTTTTAATTAATGCTGTATAATGTTTTGGTATTGATTTAGTATTAGGCTGTTGAAATAAATCAAAAGATAATTTTTATGAAATTATATTAAAAAAATATATATAATTAAAAAAATTAAAATAAATAAGCAAATATTATTGTGACTTTAATTTGAAAATAAATATTTGTAGTTTGTTTGAAATAAGGCTATAGACGCATCGTTTGTCTAATATAAAGTAAATGATGGGAATATTAAAAATTAAAAAGGAAAAAATGATATCAGTTGCACCGCAATTTACTTATCAACAGCTATAAGAGAAGCCACGAAACAAAATAATAATATTTGCTAGAAAAAAAAATCCATTACTTTTATAATAATTTTGTAGAAGTATTTTATACAAACTTCAAAAATTATTTCTTTTATAGTTTCCCAATCATGCGATAGTAAATACATGGACATGTGACACGTCTACTGTTTCGCTTTTATATATTTTTTTGCGTGATCGTTTTTACTAATAACAAAAGTACTTGTAGAAACAGTGAAGATTAACGGTATAACTTTATTCCAGATATGCAATTACCAACATGCCATGGGTAGTGCCGCGCCGCCGTTCGAATCTTTTTCATTTTTTTCTAGGCTATGCACACTAACTGACTTTTTAGACACTCGATTTTTTAACAGGGTTGGCCAAAAGTTACCATGGGGATTAAAAATTTAATAGCTTTAATTTATATATATTTTTTTATTTTTTTAAATTAAATAATAATGAAGAGATTCACAACCAAATAAAGAACAGAAATAATATAATTTCTTTTATTTAATTCAGCGATCAATTATTTAAACGCAAAGAGCATATCGTCGACATTTCGTTATAATTTCTTCCTCTCATGCAATGATTCGTTGCTTCATCGTCACCACCAATATGGTACCGTAAGAGATTTACCTCAAACCGTCAGACCACTACAAATACCAGGAGTTGTACTCAACTAATTGTTCGTACGTGACTACGGTACATTTTCAATAAAGATTTACTATTACTCCATATATAAGCTGCAGATGATGCCAGAATTAAAACCCCCAGATTATGGGCAACATCTAAATTTTGCAGTTAAATGTCATTAGTTGGCCAGAAATGAAATCAGCTTTATTGAAAATCGAATTTTGAGTGGTGAACCTCATTTTTATTTGAATGACTTTTTTATTAAGCAGAACTACAATTTCTGATGTTCCGAAAATTCAACAGCCATTTATCAACGGCAATTCCTCACCATTAGGTGTATAGTATGGTGTGGCATTACATCTGAAAATATGATTGGGCCTTACTTCTTTAAAAATAAAGATGAAAGTGCTGTAACTGTAAATGGAAAACGGTATCGGTTTATGATAGAAAACGTTTTACGTGCTGCTCTTGTAAAATGACCTGAAAAGTGATTTTAGCACACTGTCCGTCCAGCAATGGAACTTTTAAGTAAAATTAAATTACTAGAAATTCAGAAATTAATTGGAAAGCTGATTTGCCAGATTTTTCAGCACCCTACTATTTTTTTTAATGATATTTGAAGGATCGAGTATATGTTTACAGTCACAAATTTTGAAAGATGTTAGGAAAAATACTCTAAAACGAGCCCATAATTGAGAAGTTAAAGCGGACATTATTTTCCATACTTAAGGTATTTTCTTACCTTGCCATTTTATAATCTGAAAAAATATATTATCTATATATATATAAGTGAAACTCTGTATGTCTGTCTGTGTGTGTTAGTTTAAGACTCCGAAACTGTAAAGCCGATCGGACTCAAACTTTGGCAAGTTATTGTACACATTCCAGGGAGTGTTTATGGATGACAAAAAAAGGGCGGGGCCACGCCCATAAAAAATTTGTTATCATTTTTAGCCACTTCCACTTGACCGATTTTTCTGAAACTTTGCACACATATTGAACTCTCATGACTATATAATTTCGTTATTAAAAAAGTGGGCGGAGCCACGCCCATAAAAAAATTATAATTTTGAGGTACTTCCACTGGACCGATTTTTCTGAAACTGTGCACAAACATTGAGCTGTCATGATTATATAATTTCGTGATTAGAAAAGTGGGCAGGGCCACGCTCATAAAAAAGATATAATTTTGAGGTACTTGCTCTGTACCGATTTTTGTGAAACTTTCCACACATATTGAGCTGTCATGACTTTATAATTTCGTGATAAGAAAAGTGGGCGGGGCCACGCACATAAGAAATAAATTATCATTTTTAGCTACTTGCACTAGATCGATTTTTCTGAAACTTTGCACACACATATTGAGCTATTATAACTATATAATTTTTTGACTAGAAAAGTGGGCAGTGCCATGCCCATTAAAAAAGTTATAATTTTTAACTTTTTGCACTTGATATTCAATTTAAATTCAGAATGTATTTTTATTCATTAAAGGGCGTAGCAACGCGCGACGGGCTTTTCTAGTCTCTATATATAAAAGTGAAACTCTGTCTGGCTGAGTGTGTGTGTGTGTGTGTGTGTGTGTGTGTGTTAAGGCTGGAGCACAATGAATCCGTCGTCCATCAAACTTCAACTTTTTCAACTGACAACTAAGTTAAAATACATGTTTTCTTATGAGTGTTGTCACACTCAGTACGTCTTCGTCAACGCAAAGTACAAAAGTTGACCAACTTTTAACTTTTCGCGTACGTCGAGTACTTTGACAACTACCATATGGTTGTGCGCAAAAAGCGGAGTCAACCGGCTTTACAGCAGCCGCCGTACTTTTTTGTGATGCATGAGCCGCCACAGAAGCATACAGTTGTTTTCGGTTCAAAACTCTTTTTTTATATATAGATTGTATGAATTTGAAGCAAAATTGACATTTTCTTAAAAAAATATTATTTTGTTTTATTAATTTTTTGTTATTGTGAAGATAAGTAAACAAATTATATAAATATTGTCGGCCTTAAGCCGCCGCTATTTGTTTTTGATTTGTCGCAGCAGTCAACAATTTAACTTGACTTATGATCCGTCAACACAAAGTACTGATTGTACCAACCCCTCTCCGTCAATAAGTTGATGTCAGTTGAAAAAGTTGAAGTTTGACGGACGACGGATTCATTGTGCCCCAGCCTTTAGCTATAGATTACGAAACTGTAAAGCCGATCGGACTCAAACTTTGTCAAGTTGTACACATTCCAGGGAGTATTTATGGGTGATAAAAATGTGGGCGGGCCACGGCCATAAAAAAGTTATCATTTTTAGCTACTTGCACAAGATCGATTTATCTGAAACTTTGCACACATATTGAGCGGTCATGACTATACAATTTCGTGATTAGAAAATTGGGCAGTGCCACGCCATAAAAAAAGTTATAATTTGTAGCTTATTGCACTTGAAATTAAATTAAAACTCAGAATGCATTTTTATTCATTAAGGGGCGTAGCATCGCACGCCGGGCTTTTCTATTAGCAGTGGTGAGTATTGCATGCCAGAAAAACCAATAGGCCAGATCGTCGGCGGCGCTGGTATGCTCGCTTATGCTCCGGCTAGAGCTCGTCGGACGGGGTGGTCCTTGCCAACTTACTGGTCTGGCACTCACCAGCTAACAAAAATCCATACCAGCAAAAACTAAAAAAATTATATGCAGGAACCCAAGGCAATAGCAAATCCCTACTATTACACACGCACAGACTTCGGACTTCTGGCAGATGTTAAACCAGGAATATACCCTCCCACTAGAGACAACAGCCTCTCCATGACATCGTAGAATAAGGGTTTTAGATGTTCTTAAGACCCATGATGACTGTACAGTAATCCCCAGATATGTGAATAAATATTCTCTTTAAATATAGAGAAATAGCGGTGACACAAACAAAATTTGTATCTTTCTATTACACTTTTGATCACTTTACATTAAACATCTAAAATAAGGCAATTTTTGTTTTACTACGAAACCATGTAAGACGCTTAACTGTCCGTTTAGATTAACTTTCTATTAAGCCTGCTACATACTACATATTCTTTCAATTTTCTTTTGCGAATAAAGAAGTTGTTAGTTACTTTCTTATAGCAGAAAGAAAAAATATTAAATAAGTTTATTGAAAACTAATTTCTTATGTTCTTTTCTTATCATTAAAATTAAGTTAATCAATATAAAGTTAATTAATTACTCTGTAATATTTTGTTATACATTTGCGATTCTTCTCTCACACCACTCCCATGTATTACAACTTTTTTAATAGTGTATAAGAAGAACCAAAGTAAAACTTAATTCCCAAACTTTTGTCTTAAACAAAACAAAAAAAAAATTGAGAAAACTTTAGGCAAACTTCATATAAGTAGAACTGAGTTTTGTTAATAGTATTCATAAATTATTATTAAAAAATTTCTGTTATAAAAAGCTCTATAAACAACGAAAAATAATTTATGTGTAATGAAATTTTGCTTTTCAAAAGGTATTTAGTTGGCGCCCATGTTAGAAATAAATAACTGCTGATAACTATTAATATAGAAGAAGACCTTTGTATGAATGCCTGTGTATATGTTTGAGTGTCGTAACTGTTCTTCATGTAAATGAGTTTTCTCAGTTAATTTTTGTTATTCTTTTAGGGTTTTCGTCATTTCTTAAATACTGTTAATATAAGACAAGTTCAGGAGTTCAGAAAAAGTTCTGTTGTGTAAAAGAGTGTGGGTGGATGTATTTTGTTTGTTTGTATAGAATAAAATAGATGGCTTTTTATTATGCTACGTACTCTTTATCACTTTACGATTCCGTTAATTATATTTCATAATTCTTGATTTTTATAGCCTACAATTATTTCATACTTTCTGCAATATTTATACTTATGCTTAGTGCAATGAATATATTGACATCACTTTGCCTGTGAAAAATTATTTTCAGAATTTTCTAAAAAAAAATCTTTTTACTACATATATGTATGACATTAATTACTCTATATGCTTTCGGATAGTTTTCTATTGGAATTCATCAAAATTGATTCATAAATACTCGAAAATTCGCATGTCATTTAATTTTTACACCATTTTTATGGCCTTTCTATGGTGTTGTATATATATTTAGTTCAACTCTTTTCAAATAAAAACTACGTTAGGTTAATAAAAAATTTCGTTTAATTAGCACAAAGTAATAAGAAAGAAAAATAAAAGAAGTATGTATTACTCTTACAGAATACTTATAACAGACATAGTTTTGTTTTTCTTTTATGGCAAACAAAAAAAAAAACAATGAAAATTCGTAAGAAAAAAAAACTAAGTTTTTCTTCGCAATGGAAAAAAATATATAAAAATTAATTGAAATTAAATGAGTTGCTAAATACAATAATGTAACAAAGGCATACTTAAAAGACAAAAGAAGAGAAGAAAAAAGTCATAAAAATACTGGCACTTAATGTTAGTGAAAATGTAATAAAAAATTCTATTTATGGCAAATATCTATCAAAAACTGTTATAATTTATGAACAATTTTCAATTCAATACTTATGAAGTTGGAATGAAATTTTTTGTTTAAAGCATAATTTACCACTGATTTTCTTTAAGATGGGTTTTTTTATTAACATATTTCTCTTAAATAGAACTATTGGTATAAATAGGACTTTCATCAAAGACAACACAAAAAGAAAAATTACGTTCTAAATCCAAGAATAAAATTTGTTATTTAAGCCGAAAACGTGCTTGAAAATTCAGGTACAATTTATTTCTGGTTTTCTTAAAACGAATACAAAACGAGATTGTTTTAAAAAATCAAGTACAAGACCATTAAAATAAGAATTAACTTATTTCTGTTAAATTAAAAACAAACTTGTATTTTTAGACATTTGCTTAGATAAACACACCCTTTAAAATTTCAAGTATGCTTTTTATAATTCTCATTTTGTTTATCATACTTTAGCTATAAGTAACAATAATTATGACAGCAAAGCTGTAGCAGTTTCGGAGTTAACTTAGCTTTCGTGATTTGTCCGTTAGTTTCCTTTTTTAGCTTTAATAAAACGTATCGCTAAGAAAATGTCAAAGGGTAAGTAGTGAAGATACTGTACTATAAAACGATCAAACTAAGTTACGAATTCATAAAACAAGCGTATCTTTTAAGTAATTCAATCTCATTTAAACTTGAATTAATCTTTTTTTAAGCTTACGCCATGTACGGTTTCGGGCTTAAATCAAGCTAACATTTCTTAAAATCAAACTTTTTTTCAGCTTAACTATTCCTAAAATTAAGAAATTCGTACTGGACACATGCATTCTTAAATCAAGGATTTTGTACTTGGTTTAAGAAAATCCATATTTACCGTACTTCTGACATCGCTTCGGATTGATTTAGGTACGGATTACTTGATTTGTTTTTTGAGTGTACACAAGAAGTACTCAGTGTTATATTGTCCTAATCTATTAATTTCATAAAAATTTCAAAGAAATGAAATGTATTATTGTAAAAATTTCCAAAGTTTCCAAGATTACGGAACCTAGGACACCTTCTACATTAACCAATTATAAAAGGAAATTAATTAATTTATAAACATAAAAAAATTTACGTGTGCTCTTATTTTAACAGAAAATTTGTAACAAATATTTTCTAAGAAGATAAATTTATAAAAAAAAAAAATAGCAGACCAGCCAAACGTTTTTTTTTTTGCCATATAAATTATTTCTAAGAAATATTTTTTAGATCAATAAAAATAACTAACTTACTTCGAGTACGAGTGCCCCTGTGGACTAGTCGGTAAAGGACAAGTCAGTTGTTTGGGGGTTGCGGGTTCGATTCCCGCCGGAGACTCTGGAATTGTCTGCTTCTCTTCTATTCTAAATATTTCTATTCTTATTCTATTCTTCTCTCTATTAAGGCGTCACAATGGACCCTAATGGTCTCCGAGTGAAGGTGTGAGGGTAACTTTGCACCAGCCTTACCTACCTACCTACCTACTTCGAGTACATTAAAAAAAAACGTAAACAGTATGTGTTCTACGGTACCCAGATCTTAGTTTAAAATTTTATCGAAGTCGTTACGGTATTAAGGTGAGGCATAAATTGTCCCTTGGGGTGAGTCACCCGATTCTCAAGCGTTTATTTCTGCATTAACTGGACTATAAAGTGTGTACGATTTGAAGAAAAATACTAAAAACTATATCGATTCAAGTACATAATTAAAACAAGTGGGCGTTGAAGTAGGCATGGCAAAAAAGGATCCTTTTAATCATACCAGAGTCTTATTATGTAAGAATTTCAAGAAGATCGGTTCAGTAGTCACAAATGAAAAAAAATTTATACAAGACATCAAATAAAATATTCAAAAAATATTTTTTTTTAAATTTTTCAACAGAACTGTTAAATTTTTTTTTAATTTTTATATAAAAAAAAATTACAATAAAAATTTTTTAAGTATAATATTCTTTTACAGATTTTATTTCTTAAACAAAATTTTTATGAAAAGTTTAATTCAAATAACAAACTTTCAAAAAAAAATTTTAACAAAATTTTCAAACTGTCCTGTTAAGTAATAATAATTTCTATGGTAATAATTAGTTCAAACCATGGTTCAAACATAAAATTCTTTTACAAATTTTAGTTCTTGAACAAAATTTTTAATGTACAGAAAAAAATAATTTTATGAAAAGTTTTCTTCAAATAACAAACTAACAAAAAAACATTATACAGAATTTTCAAACTATTTTGTTAAGTAATAATAATTTCTTTGGTAATAATTCCAAAAAAAAATCTATAAATACACAATCTATCTCTTTCCTATCTAACACAAACTATACAACTTACATTACCTAATATTATCAGCCTAAAACTAGGCAATCATTTTCTTTCAAACATCACATTCACAACACTTATTTACTCTTTTCTACTTTTAACACATACATACCAACATTTACCTTAAAATCCCTGAACAATGAATGTAACACAAATACCTTACACACTTACCTCTTTTTTGTAGTTGTTGTATCGATGAAGATGGTGATGGTATACAATGTACAAGGGTCAATGATGAAATTGCTAACCATAACCAAAGGCAAAATATCCAAGAACACGAAAATGCTAAAGCTGGTTGTTTTGCGACTGTAGCTGTTGACGATAAGCACAAAAATTCTGAAGATAATGAACAATTTGCCCTTTTCTTGCTTTTAATAGTATTCTTACAACAAATTGTGCTATTTTTACTACTAAAAATACTGTTGTTCTTGTTGTTGCTGTAACTATTTTCGTTGTCAATACGGTTGCTGTTTTTATTGTTACTGTTAAGTGTTGTTAGTTTACAATGATGTTGTTGATGTTTACTCTGAGATACAGCTCTTACTCTTGCCGTTGTTGTTGCTGCTATTGTATGCCTTTTATGCTTAATACTTTTAGTGCATGATGCAGTCGTTGATTTTTTACTATTTTTTTGCAGTTGTTGTTGTCGATGCTGTCTAGTTGCTCGAGCATTGTTTATGTTGAAAATTATTTGTTTTTGGCATAAAGGCCATAATTTATTTGGAGATATTGTTGTTGTTAAAGTTGTTACTGCTGATGAAAATGTTTTTGATAATAAAGATTTTGTTTTGTTTGCTGTTGGCATTATTGTAGTGGTGGATAAAGGCAACATTGTCGCAATTTATTTTTTATATAATTTATAGCAGAATTTTTTATTTAATATATTTGAACACTTTTTTACAATTATTGTTTAAATCATTTTCTTTTGATATACTATTTTCACTTTAATTTAGTTTCAAAAATATAAATATATTTTCAATAATTTATTTTCAATACTTTTGACACTTAACAAAAAAAGCATGACACACGCAGCCTTACATAAAAGTAAAAATTTAAAGTAGGCATTAGTTTTAAATTAAAAACTAAAATTTTTTATCAATTATGTTTGTTATTTCAGTAAACAGCCATAAGTTATGCAGCAAAGTGGTTATTTAAAAAAACCTTTAAATATGCAATTCGTTAATTTAATAAATTACTTTTTAATAAATTATTTTTTATGTTTGATAATTTCTTTAAAAGTGTAAGAAAAAATACCTAGATTATTTTTGAAAATGTTTTATTTTAATAAAAATTCAAATAATTTATCTATCCACATGGATAGATAAATACTTGGTATAAGTAAGTTCTTTACTCTCGAAACAAACTTTTTGTAATATTTCTCAAAATTTGTTTAAAAGTAATCACCTAAAACTATATTGTATATTGCTTACTTTTTTTCATCTATAAGTTGAGGTCTTAAAAATAACAAAGCCATTAACACAAAAATTTATACAATGAATTCAAAAGCGTAGTTTCGCAGAGTCATTAAAGTTTACTCAAAAGTCAAAGTATGTTTCTAGGCTAAACAAAAGTTTTATTTTTATTTCCTTTAAACTGGCCGCTAGATTTAGGGTGGTTAAACTTAAAATATTTATTAGATGCAGGGGTTAACTCATTTTAAACCAAAACTAATTTTAATATAATAATGACATGTTTATTGCTGTCTACATTAAGGCGCTAAAATATAAGGTACAGAAAAGTATGGAAATTTTTCTATATTAAAAAAAGCTATATACCTATACAATTTATTTAAAAAATTTGTTTTAACGCTTTTTCATAGAATTTTTACCAAAACGGGAGTTTTTAATATTTATCCTGTCTTGAACAAGTTATGTATTGAATTTTTTGTCTAAATCGAAAGAGAACCTCATTTTAAAAATCAAAATCAGAAAAAAAATATTTGAAAATTTTCTATAACTAGAAAATTTATCGAAAAAATTCTTTAAGAAAAAAAGAAAAGAAATTTTCTATAGTATAATACAAGGATTTATCACTGCTTCGTCTCTAAAAAAATATATAAATATAAAATACTGTTAAATTAGTCTTATAGGCACCTTCTGTATTTTGTTACAAACTTCAGAAAAATATTTACATATGTATATCAAATACCTATATAGAAATTACAAGGTCAAAAATATTTAAAATCTTTATATAAAAATGTTTTTTATAAGAATATGAACAAAAAAAATTTATCAAAAATTGTATCAATTTAATAAAAAAATAATAATCTGAGTATAACAAAAATGTTCTACCAATAATTAGGTATAATTAATTTTATATGAAAAACTTTTAGGCTGTCAAAATTCACTTGTTAACACGCTTTGCACAATTCTTTTAGATTTTTTTTTAAGAATTTTTTTTTTACCACTATATTTACTTTTTATTATTTCTAATTAAGTATGTATTAAATATTTTGCAACTTTATTATCTTTTTGCTATAAATCACGACATTCAATGCATTTCATTTAAATCCCCGTTTACATTACGTTTTATTTATTGTAACAAAAACGAAAACCTCTTACGTTACGTGTTTAACTAACAAATGTAATGACACAACTGAATCAAAAAAAATAACTGTATTCAACAAGATACAGACATGTCGTACCGTTATATTATTCTCTTTTATTTATTTTTGCATATTTATTGCAAGTTTCTTTTTAGGCGAACGAATGCATAAGCTGAACACAAGAAGAATAACACAAAAGTAGCAACCAACAAAAGCACACAAAAATAAAACTCTGTTTTAAAAATTATGAGTTATGATAGAGAGTAAGAAAAATTATTAATAACCCGATAAAATCACACACAGCATCCTTTTGTTACCGTTAATACTTCTTGTATTATGTTTTATTTTAAATTATTAAAACCGTAATCCTTTCGAATATCTATGCAGGAAAACGTTCTCGAATAAAACCATGCCGTACGCGTGCTAACAGTAAACTAAACTTGCTGTCTAAAAATCATCTCGTATAAATAACAAACAGTTGTATATTAACGGTTTCAATGTAACGGTAAAAAGCTTTTTTTTTTTGCTTACTTAATAGGCATAGCTTTAAACCTACTCTCTTTTGTAGTAAAAATTCTCTGTTTACATTTTGTTATCACGTCTTCCGTTGGGGAGGAAAGATGTGGAGAAATCACAAACAGCTGTTTGGGACAAATATAAAGGGGAAATAATTTTTAAAGCTTTGTTTATTTAAAAATGGCACTAAATTAAAAAAAGGAGAAGTTTTTGTCAGGATTGTGAAATTAAGAGTTTATAATAGCACGAAAATCTTATAAAACTCGCAAAAAAAACACAAAAAGTTTTTTATCAGGCAGCATTTTTAACTCACGGAAAAATTTTGAGTCATTGCATGGTGCGTTTTTTTTTTAATTTTTGCTGCCCTTATTTGGTGCTTCCAAAAACTACATTTTAAATTGGCATTTTTAATTGAAGACAATTTTCGTAAGGGTAATATCAAGGCATATTTATTCATCAGGTAATTGCAGTTCGGAGAGAATTTTTTTGTTTATATTTTTTATATATGAAGTTTGGAATTTAAAACAAAAAAGAAAAGAGAGAAAATTGTTTTTTATTTATGCATTTTGACAGCTGAAATTTAAAATAAGTGTTGAAAAAAATAATCAGCTGGCGAATCAAGAGTACCTGATGAATAAATATGCCTTGGGGTAATATAATATACAAAACTAAAATATATTTACTCAATGTAAAATAATATTGATAGTTGATATTAAAAATATTAATTGGGAAAATGATAAGGATTGATAGTACACAATGTTTTTGTTATTATTGTTTTTTGATATCCTCTATGGTTTACTTTTTATTATAAATTATATTTTCACAAGAACTTAAAAGTAAAGTTTCAAATTGATCGAATGTATTGAATATATAAAAAATACAATTTGCATATTGAATTTACTTTCCAGTTTGTAAAAAAAAAAGAAAATAAAAAAAGAAATTTATATGCAAACAATTTTCGTTATACAATTTAATAAAGCTATCAATTGAAGCTTATGAGGTAGAAATTTATATTGACAAAAATTTTTATATTGATAGCATCCTGATATTTGGCCAGATGATATTAATAATAGAATATCTGTAACCTTATTGGTCGATTATCGTTAGCAATAGAACTTCAGTTTCGTTGCCAGTTGTTAAATAAGGTATTCCAGAGGGCAACTGGCATCTAAAAGCTGTAAATTTTTCTGTAAAATAGTAATTATATTGGCAACTGTAAAATTAAAGTTGCTACACTGTTTAAAAACCTATTATTTTAAATAAATTCTTTTCTACATTTTTTGCTCCTAATAGTAACGATGGAAACTTATTATATTTTGATATAGATATTTGAAATTCTATGAAATATAGCAAATCAACAATTTTAAAGCTCGTTAAGACTGTACAAACCATATTTTATACTTTTCCGCTGCTTTCCTTTTCTTTAATACGCCTTTGATTAGTTAATATTTATTTTTTATCGACAAACATTTAAAACACGTCTTACTTGCAATAATAATAAACATATACCTTGCTATTAAATTTATTATTTATGTAAACAAAAAGAAAATTATTATGTATCAAAAGTAAAAAGTAAGAGCACTATATTCGGCTGTGCCGAATCTTTTATACCCACCACCAATTTTGTGTACATTTAAAGCACAATATTTATTATTTTGTTAATCGCTATGGAATAATCTCTTTATAATAAAATATGTATCACTTTCTTTGTAGAGGGTGGTTAAATTTTAAGGGCCCATGTTGAAAGTGAACTACACCTAATCTTTAAATTTGTTTTCTGCATTTCATTTGACATTTCTCAATCTCAAACTTATTCAATTTGATCCGCGGAAAGATAAGCAAATGAGCAACGCTTTAAAGTTATTCAGGTTTTTTATAAAAATGGGCGTTCAAATCAAAATGCATTTTGTGCACTTCGTAATTGTTTTGATCAACATAATCGTTTAAATTCGTCCACAATCGGGAGATTGGTAAAAAATATTTAAATTTCTGCAAAACAGTTCTGTATAAAATGTTAGAAAATCTGTGAATGCCTTCTTAGTTCGTTGAATGGGAACCACTGCTGGTTTTTGCGATAGTGTGGCAAAATAGCAGTCAACCTCGCCTAATCATCATGCCCAACAATTGAGCATCAACATTGTCATTGAAAATTTGGAGCATCAGATAGAGGAGTGGCGCCAAAAATGGGGGGGCCAATTGGCCGATATTTTGTTAAATACATAATTGAACCATACAAATATTATAATTGCAAAAAGAAATACTAATAATATCCTAAATAATTTGTCAACATCGGTCCTTAAAATTTAACCACCCTTTATAACTTCGATATGCTACTGAAATGCTTTTATAAATGTAGTTTTTCAATGAAAGTGGGCGTAAAGTAGGCGTGTCAATAAAGTTTCTGTTAACAAATTAAAGTTAAATATTTCAATATAGTCCTTTATTTTCCCAAAAACTTTGTAAATAGAGAAATTACATGAATTTAAGATAAACCGTTATATGGGAGGTAGGCGTTAAAGTGGGCGTGTCACCTAAACTTTTTGGCACAACAATAACATTGATTAGAAGGAAAAACGTAGCACATTTGATCATCATACCTCTAATTTTGGCGGTTTTATGAGCTTCTAAATTTCATTAACGGTAGATTACGTGAAAAGTGGGCGTTATAGTAGGCGTGTCAAAGTTATTTTTGCGAATGAGTACAACTTAGGTGTTTCAATATAACCCTTTATAATTCCAAAGTCATTAGTAGTAGAGAAATTATATGAATTTTAGGTAAAACGTTATATGAGAGGTGGGCGTAAAAGTGGGCGTGGCAACTTAATTTTCTACCACAGTAATGACATTGCCTAGGGTGATATTTGTAGCAAATTTTATCATCATACCTCTAATTTTGGCGGTTTTATGAGCTTTTAAATTTCATTAACGGTAAATAACGTGAAAAGTGGGCGTTATAGTAGGCGTGTCAAAGTTATTTTTGCGAATGAGTACAACTTAGGAGTTTCAATATAGCCCTTTGTTATTCCAAAATCTTTATTAATAGAGAAATTATATGAATTTTGAGTAAAACGTTATATGGGAGGTGGGCGTAAAAGTGGGCGTGGCACCTTAATTTTCTGGCACAGTAATGACAATGCCCAGGGGGATATACGTAGCAAATTTTATCATCATACCTCTAATTTTGGCGGTTTTATAAGCTTTTAAATTTCAATAACGGTGGATAACGTGAAAAGTGGGCGTTATAGTAGGCGTGTCAAAGTTATTTTTGCGAATAAGTACAACTTAGGAGTTTCAATATAGCCCTTTATAATTCCAAAATCTTTATTAATAGAGAAATTATATGAATTTTGAGTAAAACGTTATATAGGAGGTGGGCTTAAAAGTGGGCGTGGCACATTGATTTTCCGTTACAAAAAAGCGGCTCACCAAAAAGCAAAGTGTGCAAAATTTCAGAGTCGTACATCCAATTTTGTTGCTTTTATGACGTTTTTGTTTTTAAATATACCGAAAAATACACTGTGCGGTATAAATTTTCGTACATTTTGATCGATAACTCCTCTCCTAATGCATAGATTTAGATAATTTTTGGGGAAAAATATTTTTTTTACTCGAGAAACATATATTCGAAGTTTCATGAGTCTACGTTAATGCGTTTGGACACAATTCCATTTTATTCGATGTTTGAAGGACACGGTTTTTTCGACCTACTCTTGCTTTTCGAGCTATAACTCTCTTCCTAATATTCCGATTTAGCCCATTTTCAATACCAAACAAACCTTATCTATAAGAAAGATTCTGGCAAAATTTGAGCCCCCTAGCTTTTTCGGTGCGACCTCTATCGTGCTTTCAACAGACGGACAGACGGACAGACGGACAGACGGACAGACGGACAGACGGACAGACGGACAGACGGACGGACATAGCTAGATCGTCATCAAATCAAACCGTGATTCAGAATATATATACTTTATGGGGTCTAAAATGGATATTTCGATGTGTTACAAACGGAATGACAAAATGAATATACCCCCACCATTTTTTTGGTGGCGGGTATAAAAAGGGATTTCAAAATAAACAAGCAAATTACTTTGGATTATAAAAATTCAATTAAGTCATTGAAGTTCGGGTTATAGAATTTAAATTGGGTCATGGAAGTTCGAGTTGCAGATGTAGAAAATCAAGTGGTATGCTCTCTTCACTCTGCTGCTAATTGAATAAGTGCGAGTTGGAAAAAAATTAGAGTTGTAGCAGTTTGACTGTATTTTGTTTTGATATTATTTTTGCCTGAAAATTCAGTGCGGATTTTTAATGCCTGTTAGTGTAATCGTTTAACATTGTTTCGGCTATTAAAATATCTTTATTAAGTTTTTTTTATTTATTGAACTTTTAATTGTTTTAACTGAATGTGAAGGAACAGGAAATATAATAACAAATAATTTTACGCCTACGCCACTGTTTGAAAAGAGCTTTAAAGTTAATAAAAGTTCAAAAATTATGTTGTGAACATGGAATAAAAGCTTTATGTTACCGAAAAGCTTAAAATAATTAAGTGTAATTTCTAACTACTGTACAAAAAGCGTTATCATGCATAAGATATACTTTACAAACCAGGAACTGTAATAATTACCTGCCTGTTCAACGATGTCGAAAGAAAACCCAAGCGAAATTTCATTCGTACAAATATTTTGAAAACAACAACAAAAGCTAAAAATTTGTTTTTGTTTTCAACGACTTTTTTAAATAAATATTAAAATTTAAATGTTATTTTTTGATTTTTATTTTATGTGGCAAGAAGAAGCATTATTTTTTGATTTTTATTATTACTATTATTATTCTTTTTGAGGAATAATTTTTATTTTTATTATTTTTGATAAGCTAAGGTCTGACCCAAGAAAAATTTATTCATAAGGTAAACTTGATTCGTCAGTTTTCTTTCTGAACCGTAATCACATGATAAATAAATATACCTTAGTCTGGCCTTTTTTTATTTTTAATCCCTAAGGAGCAAAAACGAATTGTAGTGGTAAAAAATAGCAGATTTATTCACTTGAAATTATGTATATGAATTATGTATGTATATTGTTTTATTGTTAAATAGATATTTCATTTTAAACTTAAAATTTTTACATTGATACAGGAAACCCAAAAGGTCCTTCTTCCATTTTTCCAGTACTATTTTTATTTTTAAATTTTATGAATGTAGAATTTTAAAATTAGAAAATACTGATCCAAATTAAGAGTGAAAATGGTATGTTACTTTTCTTGATGTTTAACGAAATCGCGTTAATATTCAGGGTTGATTGTGACTGCAAAGAGTAACGGCATATTTTCTGATGTATTAAGAGATTTTTCTAAAATAAATTAAATGTTTATCTTTAAATGTTAAAACTATTTTTCATATAAATTGATTTGCTTATACATACACACATCCATACTTTTTTTAAATTTCTTTTATTTTTATCAATTCCTTTTTTAAATCACTAGTATGATAAATTTCTCTTTCCAGCCAGTAAATAATTTCTGTTCTTTCTTTTTCATTCGTCACTGTGTGACATTCCAGATTTTTTATGTCATCCAAACAGTTTGCCTTAATAAAACGTTTTATAACTGGCATTACACCCAACAGCCGTAAAGTCTAAAAACGAACAAAAAAAAGTATATTTTTTAGTCACAATATTCTCACTTTACCTGCAAACAAAACAATTGTTGCATGCTCTTCTCACTCTCTTTTGCCAGTTTTGTAACAATCAAAGGTAAATTAGTAAATTCTCTACATCGCCATAAAATCCTTTTAGTTACTAAACCATTCATTAAGGCAAAAATAACATTTTTGTAATTGTCTACTTGTTCCTCACTCAATATTACATACAACATCTTAATACCGTCTATTTGTAAGAAGCGCTCTTGACCTTGGGGGCAACGCAATAGTAATTCAAAGCATTTCATATCCCAAAGATGATAACGTAGCAATCGGCCCTGTATGCGTTTGTAAAATATTTCGAAAAACCCCCTGTTAACGGCTTCGCGAGGTTCCTCCTCTAATATGTGCGATAAATGCAACCATAAATTAGCAGGATAACAAGAAATGCAAGGATCTTTATTCCAAATTGTAGTCAGCTTATCGTAAACTTTATAGTCATCGATTAGTTGGTAACGATTTTCGATATCTTGACTAAGTAATGGCAAAATTTTGGACACGGCTTCCAAAAGTTCTTCACGATCACATATTATCATATAGAATTGATCGAGTAAGCAATATTTCTCTAGGATTTTTTTAGCGCCATTTCTATACATAGCTATGTAATCTAAAAAATTTTAAACAGGAAGTAAATAAAATTTTTTTACTTGTAATATATTTGCAAGATCTCCTTTATAAAAAAAGTTCAGTTTATTTCTTGTCTATAATTTTTTTTGTAATTAATGAATACTTTCGTAGGTTTTAACGGACAATTTAGATAAATAATATTTAAAGATACATTTTATTAATTTACTTACAAAATATATTAAGCAAACGTGCAGTTTCCTGATACTTGATTTTGCGATACTTTAAGCGTATACGTAAGAAGACATTTTGACATCTACACAAAAAAAAATAACAAATAACTTTCGCCGATTTATTTCAAATCTTTACCTTCTCACAATCGCATAACGATTAATAGCTCTTTGGGCATGTAACGGATTAACAATAAGTTCCGAAAGTGAATTAATTGCCTTCCATTGTGTTAAATAATCATCACTGCCTAGTTGTTTCATTAGTTTAGGTAAAGTTTCAAACCCATAAGCCAATTCAGCACGATATTCAAAATATAAAGCACTTCCGCAAATACCCTTATTTTGATACATCGTATTGTTTGTTTTTTTCCTAATGATTTCTGGAGAAAATACTTTTTTTTACAATATTTACATATTATTCTTTTGATTATCTTATTTGTTTTACCATTTTGTACCATGTTATTAATTTGCTGTGGCTTTAAGTGCCTCAATTGAATTTGCAAGAAGTGATTTTTATATTTTTCTTGCTCTGACCACATTTTTTTTAAACAATTTTATAAAATATTAGAATTGTCTATCAAAGACACTGTTTGAAAAATAACAAAAATTAAAATTCAATATTTTGTAACCAAATATTTAACCCTATGAGGTTCAATTCAATTTCAATATCAAAATATGCAAGTTCAATTGATATTATCAACTTTTTGTATAAAATTATGCATGTATTTTTTTATTTATTTTTTTTTTTAATTAACAAATCAATTCCTATAAGAATACTTTTATGCTTTTTTGCAACACCAATCGTAAACTGCAGAACATAAGAGCGCAATCAAAGCAAATATAATCATCAGATGATTATTTCTTTTTCACTTATGTATATTAAACTTAATCTTTTAAAGTCCATAGATAAGAAATATTTATTTTCCTTTCGTTATTTATTTTCCTATTTTATATATAAAAAACATGTCATAATTATTAATCAGGAAATTGCAGTTAGGAAAGAATTTTTTTTATTTTTTCAATATAAAGTGTGACATATGATATAAATGAGAAAAATCTTTATTATCAATGAAATTTGGCAGCTGAACTTTAAAATGAGTGAAAAAAATTAGCTGACGAATCAAGACTTCTTTTTAAAAAAAGAAAATCTCTCCGAACTGCGATTACCTGATAAATATATATGTATGCCTTGAGCGCAATAGAAAATTCATAAAAAAGATTTTAATATAAAAGTGAGTCTTTGAAGTTGTGATTTCAAAAGTAATTAAATTGTTTAACATACTTTGTCTAAAATGCGGAGATTTTTACGGTTAATTCTGTAAAAATAAATAAAAATACATCTGGCATCACTGATTAGCCGGCATTTAACAGCAGCAAAAGCAAACAAACTGTTATAGAAATTATCTGAGAAAAAGCGACAGTCTACTCTCATACTTCGTGCAATTTAGTCTTTTGCGTGGAATCGCGGTAATAGAAAAAATAAAGCGAACTAATCGTTTTTGTATTAAATTTATATTTTAACTAATTAATTTGCTTTTGAGTTTAAAAAGTTTTTGGTTGAAACGATTTTCTAACAACAAAACGAAAATAACTTCAGTTGCAATAGACTTATCACTCAAAGAAAGAGAAAAGCATTAAGTAAAAAGAATTAATTTGTTGCTGCTGTTGCATTAAGAAAACAAAGGCTCTAAAAGAAAGAAAAATCCAACAACTACAATCTATGACAAATTTTCGTAAACAAAAACAACAAAGCCGTTTTTATAAACAAATTAAGAAAAAATTAACCAACAACAATAAAAAACAACAAAAATGTAAATATTTTTTTAAACGAAAATAAAAAAACAGCTAAAACAAGTACACAAATTAAAAAAAATTAGGTTAATTTATTTTTAAAAATTAAACAACCACTGCCTACTTATATATAAATTTAATACAAAATTATTTATTAAAAAAACAACAAAATTAAAGTGGTTTGGGAAAACAAATTCGAAAGTTAAGCTGCTCTTAATCACAAAATCAACTGAAATGGCTTTAACTAGACTGGCAAGGTGAGTAATAACAAAAACATCTTATTTAAGGTATATTCACATTAGCCAATTTATGACGAAATAGACGTAACAATTAAATAATTATTAATTTCTCCCCTAATAAATAAATGTTTGTATAATTACAAATTATCTGATTTAATGAAATTAAGAGAAATCACATAACTTTAAATAATTATTTATTAAAAATTGTGCTCAGGCTTATTTGATTATAAATATTTGTGAACGTACCTACCTACATATGTAGCTTAATTTCTTATGCAAATGAGTGTTGCCAGAAAACAAATTTTACACTAAAATTTTTCTAAAATGTTTTACAAAATAAAAGCCTGTTATTAAAAAAATAATTTTTACAAAGCATTTATAACTGACGATGCTATTTATACAACAGTATGGACAAAAGTATAGTAAACACAGTTAAGAGTTTTCCAATCATTTTGATTTTTTCGCACAAGTTTTTCATGAAGTACCTATAAAGAGATATTTTCCTTACCCCCGACCACACGAGTATTATTTTTATTTCGTAATTGCCAAAAAAAAATTTTAGGTTGTATGAATGCTAGAAATGAGAAAACACATTTTCCACGGCTATACACCAGGTGGCGGTGCCAGCCCAGCTGACTATTTTTTTGTGTTCTGAAGTATGTCAAACTACAATTGTCAACTTCGGAAATTGCCAAACTCCATACATAAAACAAGAGAGACAAAAATTGCTCTCTTTTACGCTATCACCTTATGTAATTTCACCATGTACACCACCGGTCAGAAACGAAAAATGGATCCGCTTAAATCTATTGCTTAATTAATATTATACGTGTATCTGGCGTAAAATTTATTATGCTGAAAAAAGCTTTCGAAAGAAAAAACTCGCTTTTGCTACGCCTTTCCGTCCTCTCATAAAAAATTAAAAATCCAGTTCCACAGTATCCAAAGCTGATTATTGTTATAAATTGGCCAAATTGAATTGCTCTTTAATGAAAAATATGATTTTTCTTGATCGAAATTATGATTTTCTACAAAACTTCTTTTCAGTGGCCACAGTGGTGTCGTTTGGTTCGTTTACACACTTTGTTTTTTTTATGCCTTTCACAAGTGATACTTTTAAATCCCCCACATGTTCCCAGATCTGTGTGTTATCCACTTTTTTTGTGAAAGACCCTGTTTTTTATGTATTTACTACACCATTAACATTTGTAGCTTTAAGTCAGTTTTTAAGTTTTGTATATGAAATGTACATCTAGGGTTATTCGTAAAAAATATTGAACAATTTGGTCATTAGTCGGTAAAGTTATAAGCAAAAATTGTGTGGAAATATATATATGTATATAAATATAGTTAAAATCAAAGATAGCGTCTTTAACAAAGAGACGGATATATGGTCGAATATAAAAAAATTACAGATTTTTCAGCTCTGTCCCACACAATATTGGTATCAAATGAAAGGACTTGACCAGTATACAGTAAACTATAAAAAAGCATAAAATCCAAGATGTCAAAGAATAGGCATCAAATGAAAGGGCTTGACTAGTTGAGAACTGTTAACTACGTAAAAATTGAAAATCAATCGAAATTACACAGAAAAATGTCGTATAACAATAAACAGAGGTTTGTTTTGATGTGGTCGTTATCTCTCTGTACATGATGGTGAAAGGTAATTTTAGATTCGGCACTGCTGAATATAAGATTCTTACTTGTTTTTATGCACACAACTACATACATATATGCTTTCGCTCTCTGTTTGTTGTTTCTGTATTACCTATTACAATAACAAATACGTACTAACAGCAATCGTAAAAATATGTACTTACAAAAACAACAATAAGAAAAACTTGTATATAAAGAAACCAATAACATTTGATGTCATTGTACTTCTACCACGAGTAAGGGATGGAAAAGTAAATACACTTGCACATTTTTGGTACAATTTTATATAAAAAGTACCGTAGTAAAACAATTGTTTGTTTTGTTAGTGTAAATATTTTTAACATTTAAAGAATGAAGAAAATAATCATGTATGTATTCTTAAAAGTTTTTTATATTTTAAGTCGTGAAAGAAGCAATGCATTAGATAGTTTAATTATTATAGATTTACAAAAATTCTTAATTAAATCATAAAAAATTTAATAGTTACACTAATGTTAGCAAGAGATTCTCCTATTCAAAAAAATCATTAATAAGTTTCTAATTTTTTTTTTTTTTTAATTTAGTAGGTAAAAAAATATGTACATGTGTATGTACCTACCTACATCATTTACTTATGAAGTTTTGCAGTAATTTAAAATTTAATTTTCTAAAATATTTTTCTACCTATTACCTATAATTTTTTTCAATAATATTAGAAATAATAATATTTCCATTTTTGTAACTATTTAAGGTGATAGCATTTCTGAGAGTTTTTTTTATAAAAGCTTGACAATTGAAAATTGTGAGAGAAGAGAAAAATGTATCACATTTTGACATTTGGAAAAGAACAACTAAGGATCAGCTGATCAATAAAAACTGCCTTATTAGGTGTATTCAGAATAAGTCTTTTAAATATTTTAAGGATTATCAGTTATTTAACTAAATTAAAGAAGCATAATTGACTTAAAAATAGATAAAATATTATACCAATTTTAATTGGATTTAATTTGATACTGAACAAAAATTTTATTTCCATCCCTGTTGCGAGTAATGAAAAGATGAAAAAAAGCAATTTTTTTTATATTATTTTAAAAAGTCTGGAAAAGCATTGTAGTTGCGTTTTTTACTAAAAAAAACCTTTTAACATTATTTTATTTTTTAAACATTTTCTTATTGTAAAATTTTGATTAGTTTTTCAATTTTAAAAAAATTTATTTCTCTCTTAACAAAATTTTTAGGTTAAAACTCGTAATTAATTTTATGACACCGGCTTTTATATTTTTTAAGTATTAATTTGTTTTATCAACAATTACTGCTATAGGTACATACTTAGGTACATAATTAGAAAAGAGGTCTTAGTTTAGCTATTCCAAATAATTGTTTAAATATTTAGTTTAATATATGAAAAATATAATAATACTAGATCATGTGAATTTTTATATAAATAAACTATATAATTTGCAAATTATTTTCTAAAATATACTTGATAACTATAACTTACGCGCATAAAAGTAAAATTATTATTTCAATATTTACGTACAAAACTAAGTAAAAATAAAGATACAAATTTTAATCTTTTGACTTTTACGGTTTTATTATCTTTACAATGTTGCTAGAGAGTAACACGTTTCAAATGTTGCCCCAGGCATGATTTGTTTGCATATAAAGTCGTAAAAGACTTTATATATACAATATATATCAGATTTATCTCTCTTTCAACTGAAATTTAAAAAGGAAAGACCTTAAATCATAAGACTTTAAAAACTATCATTCCAAAAAATATTAATAACAATTTAATTGTACCATTTTTTTTTAACACATAATTTCTTTGTTTTTAATATGAAAGATGTGCCTATTTAACATACATATTTCAACAAATCACTTAAATTATTTTTCAAACAAAAATTAAATTTATTTATTTCAACAAATCACTTAAATTATTTTTCAAAAAAAAATTAAATTTATTTATTTTATTGCAATTAATTAACAGCTTATCTTAGAAAATTGAATTTAAAATAAAATTTTTAAATTTTTTATCTTTTCGCATGTGATTCATATAAAATAAAATTTGATTGATTATTAGATTAACACTTTAGAACACCTTTGGTTAATAATTAGTATTGTAGATTATTTTTAAATATTTCTTTCTTAAGGTGTTAATTGTTCCTTTTATGTATACAAATATTAAAGTGATGGAAGAGTGTAATTATAACAAAAAATTATAAAAGTTCCATTGTAAAATTATTAAATACAATAAGAAATGAAAAAATTATAGCTCTACAATACAACATGAAAAATAAGAAATTATGCGTGTTGCATTGATATTGCAAATACCGATTTAGACTGGTTTCAAAAACAGTTTAAATGTGTTAACAAGAAACATACTTGTGGTAAATTTAATATTAATTGTATCAAATATTCTTATCGAGATTTTTATTGCTATAAAACTTATTAATGCGAATTTTGCTCAGGAGCAATTGGCCACTTCAAAGTAGTCTTTCATATTGAACCATGTCGTATATTTTAAATTTAAAAAGCAAGAGACTTTGTAAACCTCTTGCTTAAAATTTTACATAAAAATTTTTTGTTTGTTTTTTTTTTACTTTATACTTTACAATATATTTGGAGTTCAAAAAAAGAACTGAAATATTATTTGGGGTTACTTTTATTATATGGTTATTTTCTTCAACTATTTTAGTTAATTTTTTTGTTGTGCCAACACTGTATCTTATACAATAAAAATAAAACCGAAAAAACATTTCTGCAGATAACGCGACTAGGTCATATAATCATGTAAAGTATACTATGTAATGGACAAGGACTAGTCCAAAGGTCAATCAAAATTTAAAGAACATATGATCGCTTTAACACTAAGATGTCCTAGGTCCGAACCATATAACTATAAACTATATAAAACTATTTTTTGTCACTACTCGATTGAGCACGCACCCAACTAATTTACACCTATTGACAACACTACATTTATTCGTTAAAACAAAAGCAGTTGTTGTTTAATACAAACTTATGCTTGAACATGATATGGTCCATGACTGCATTACAAAGAACCATAATGTAACCAGTATGTTTCAGCTGCACTGTACCACGTAGTCCAGTATTATCTGCAGAGATAGCCAACGCAAAGATATTACTTTAAATGGAATATATTAAAAATTAAAAATTATTGTTAAAAAAACATAAATTTTATAAACAAAATTTTGCGGTGAAATGCTTTATTAAAACTAATGTTTTAAGATTTAAACCTATGGAATTATGGAAACTATTAAAAAAAAAACAAGTAAGAGTGCTATATTCGGCCGTGCCAAATCTTATATACCCTTCACAACGTGTAGTCATGGAATAACAGTAGTTTGTATCACCATTCATATGAAAAACGTACATACATATATAAAAAAAATAAAAAAAAAATTAAAAAAAAATTAAAAAAAAAATTTTTAAAAAATAATATATAAAATAAAAAATAAAAAAAATTAAAAAAAAATATAAAAATAATAAAAAAAATTTTTTTTTGCTCAGCTGGGTTTCGATGCCACGTTTACTCTACCAGTAAACACGTTTGTTGTAATGTTGTTTTTGTGAAAAAAAATCGAGGTGGTCGTGGTTTTTTGCTCATATCTCAGTTGTTTATGTACCGATGTTTCTGATTTTCAATACCGATCTACTCCCGAATATTTCTGATATTTTAATACCTCACCCGGATCCAATCGATATCGGGGGGCTTCAAAAAGTTGATTTCAACATACACACGGACAGACTGACAGAGCTTAATCGACTCCCCTATTCATAAGCTTTCAGAAAATATATGCTTTATGGGGTCGGAAATGAAAATTGTAGAAATTTCACACCGAATGACAAACCTATATATACCCTCTTTCCCTGTGTGAAGGGTATAATTACTAACAAGAACTTTTTATATGCATAAAATAATGTAAACTTTTTAAAGGTTTTTTTAACATTTAGGTGATTTTCGAAACCCTGTATAGAAATATTTATAAGTGAATTGTAAAATTTTAGGTTAGAAAGAAAGTTCTATGAGACTAGTGAAATTATAAACCGATTACAATCATGATAAATGGGGTTCGCTATTGCCAATTTAAATTTATTTTTTTTAAACTCCCTTTATATCTGCAATATTATGCTTTAGAGTTGTTGACTTCCCTCTCCTATCTCTGTAAAATTGTATCTATTATCTATATGTACAAGATGTACGCTATTCATTCCTTTATTTTCTATTTTAAGATTTTTTTATATACCTACATAGTATAAGCTAGTGTAAATGTTGATTCTACAGACAATTTTTCAATTATGATTTTCCCGTTTTTTTTTCTAGGGTTTTCAAACCCGAGCATTGGAATATTTGTGGTATTTTTGTTTATAGAAAACTTTTATTTATTTACTTAAGCAATCTGTAGTAAAGTCAACTATTATAAAATATACTTTTTCATTAGAAATATTGTGTATGCTCCAAAAAAATCCCATGAAATCAATTTTACAAAACTGCAGTGAATTAAAACCCCTTATCTGTTCCATATGTTTTTATTTAGTGTAGATGTTTTGTAAAACTTTGTTAAAGTTAATTTTCCCGTTTTATTATTTACATTGTTATTAACTATTACATTTATTTACTATCTGTATGTACATTTTGTATTTCACTTCGATGTCGGCGACAGACTTTAGGGCTGCTGTTGGGTTGGTTGATTTGTTAATGTTGCCATTGCTGTTGCTGCTGCTGCTTTCAATTATTATTAATTGAAGTTTCTTTATCAGTTAAGTTATAAATATTTTTTTATTGTTGTCGATGTATGTAGATGTGTCTGTAGTTCTTGCTATTGTAGTTTATTATTATAAAAGTGTCCGGTAATATTTAAAGACAGAGTTATTTTTAGATGACTTTTTTATAATATTTATTTTTTTATTTTAATGTAAAAGCTTGAGTAAGGTGATTGCAATATAGAAAATTTTTGTTTTAAAAGACTTTGGAAGCATTTTAAAAATACTGGTTAATGTTGATTGATTAATGTTGGTTTTATTTTACGACTTCATTTATACTGAATTAATCAGTTATTCAGTAGTTCTGATATAAACTTTGTTTTAAAAATTTTTGGGTTAAATTTTGATGTTGTTTATTTTCGCTGAAAACGTAATTTTTATTTTCATTCTGTCAGTTGAGAATATAATATTTATTCACCTCGGTAAAAATTTGGGTGCTCTTCCCAACGCACTGAGACTCACTTAGCAACACAAGCTTTAACTATGAGTTCCTGGGCTAATTGGTTCCAGTGCATATAAATAAAAATTTCGATATAAAATTCGTCAGGTTAAAATCTGAGATAGTCAGAGTTTGTCTACATGGCAGAAAATCGACTTTTCGAGCAAACTCTCACATACAGCGGAGTATATACGATTTTTAGGTGGTTGTTCATTGAATCGCTCACTACTAATTGGTCGCAATATGCGCAATGTAAGCTAAAAGGAACAACATTAAAATAACGACTTATGCTTTGAACGTTCTGGTCAAAAGTATAACTTGTCATGTGACAGATGTAACAATAATATGGCCGCTACAAACTATCAACAACTCACCGTTAATGAAGAGCCTTATAAAAAACGAAATTGAAAAAAGAACAATATTTAAAACTGCGTAAATATTTCGGATAACCTGTAAATGAAAACAACATAGAATAAATTTATGGAAAAAAAATAATTGTTCACAAATTTATTTTCTTTTTCTTTTATAATTTAAACCCTCTGTTTTTTTTTTTTTTTTTTTTTTACAGAGTCACGAACTATAGGTATTTTTGTTTTTGTTCAAATTACTTTCAATTGCCATTATTTTTGCGCTTTTGCAATATATTTGTTTTTTTTTTTTTTTTGTTTTTTATTTATTTTTCCAAAGATCAGTACATATTCGTTTCCAATTAACTGGTTTAAAGCGGTTTTCGTCAGTTTTATCCGCACGTCAAGAATACTCTGGGAGCAGGAGACGAAATAAAACCAACAAACTTATACTCGCACACATGCTATACATACGCCGCATAACAAATGCAAATAAAAATTTTATATGAGACTCTAACTGATAGTACCACCAAGTAGAGATAAATACATACAATACATTATTGGAATATTAATTTGTCTTGATATTGAGTATAAATGACATAGCGTAGAATAGAAAAACAATAACAAAAAAACTATAAGCTTAAAATAGTAGAACTTGAGCATAAAGACAAGTCAAACAAAATAATAATTGGCATAAACTTGTAGCTTCAAAGCTTTGAAAAAACTGAAAAAAAAATATTAACATGAATATAAGGTTATTAAGGCTATTAAGGCTATACATTTCCAAATCTTTACCGACCCTTACATATGTGTGTAACGGCAAGTATTTTTATACCCGCCACCAAAAAAATGGTGGGGGTATATTCATTTTGTCATTCCGTTTGTAACACATCGAAATATCCATTTTAGACCCCATAAAGTATATATATTCTGAATCACGGTTTGATTTGATGACGATCTAGCTATGTCCGTCCGTCTGTCCGTCTGTCCGTCTGTCCGTCTGTTGAAAGCACGATAGAGGTCGCACCGAAAAAGCTAGGGGGCTCAAATTTTGCCAGAATCTTTCTTATAGATAAGGTTTGTTTGGTATTGAAAATGGGCTAAATCGGAATATTAGGAAGAGAGTTATAGCTCGAAAAGCAAGAGTAGGTCGAAAAAACCGTGTCCTTCAAACATCGAATAAAATGGAATTGTGTCCAAACGCATTAACGTAGACTCATGAAACTTCGAATATATGTTTCTCGAGTAAAAAAAATATTTTTCCCCAAAAATTATCTAAATCTATGCATTAGGAGAGGAGTTATCGATCAAAATGTACGAAAATTTATACCGCACAGTGTATTTTTCGGTATATTTAAAAACAAAAACGTCATAAAAGCAACAAAATTGGATGTACGACTCTGAAATTTTGCACACTTTGCTTTTTGGTGAGCCGCTTTTTTGTAACGGAAAATCAATGTGCCACGCCCACTTTTAAGCCCACCTCCTATATAACGTTTTACTCAAAATTCATATAATTTCTCTATTAATAAAGATTTTGGAATTATAAAGGGCTATATTGAAACTCCTAAGTTGTACTTATTCGCAAAAATAACTTTGACACGCCTACTATAACGCCCACTTTTCACGTTATCCACCGTTATTGAAATTTAAAAGCTTATAAAACCGCCAAAATTAGAGGTATGATGATAAAATTTGCTACGTATATCCCCCTGGGCATTGTCATTACTGTGCCAGAAAATTAAGGTGCCACGCCCACTTTTACGCCCACCTCCCATATAACGTTTTACTCAAAATTCATATAATTTCTCTATTAATAAAGATTTTGGAATAACAAAGGGCTATATTGAAACTCCTAAGTTGTACTCATTCGCAAAAATAACTTTGACACGCCTACTATAACGCCCACTTTTCACGTTATTTACCGTTAATGAAATTTAAAAGCTCATAAAACCGCCAAAATTAGAGGTATGATGATAAAATTTGCTACAAATATCACCCTAGGCAATGTCATTACTGTGGTAGAAAATTAAGTTGCCACGCCCACTTTTACGCCCACCTCTCATATAACGTTTTACCTAAAATTCATATAATTTCTCTACTACTAATGACTTTGGAATAATAAAGGGTTATATTGAAACACCTAAGTTGTACTCATTCGCAAAAATAACTTTGACACGCCTACTATAACGCCCACTTTTCACGTAATCTACCGTTAATGAAATTTAGAAGCTCATAAAACCGCCAAAATTAGAGGTATGATGATCAAATGTGCTACGTTTTTCCTTCTAATCAATGTTATTGTTGTGCCAAAAAGTTTAGGTGACACGCCCACTTTAACGCCTACCTCCCATATAACGGTTTATCTTAAATTCATGTAATTTCTCTATTTACAAAGTTTTTGGGAAAATAAAGGACTATATTGAAATATTTAACTTTAATTTGTTAACAGAAACTTTATTGACACGCCTACTTTACGCCCACTTTCATTGAAAAACTACATTTATAAAAGCATTTCAGTAGCATATCGAAGTTATAAAGGGTGGTTAAATTTTAAGGACCGATGTTGACAAATTATTTAGGATATTATTAGTATTTCTTTTTGCAATTATAATATTTGTATGGTTCAATTATGTATTTAACAAAATATCGGCCAATTGGCCCCCCCATTTTTGGCGCCACTCCTCTATCTGATGCTCCAAATTTTCAATGACAATGTTGATGCTCAATTGTTGGGCATGATGATTAGGCGAGGTTGACTGCTATTTTGCCACACTATCGCAAAAACCAGCAGTGGTTCCCATTCAACGAACTAAGAAGGCATTCACAGATTTTCTAACATTTTATACAGAACTGTTTTGCAGAAATTTAAATATTTTTTACCAATCTCCCGATTGTGGACGAATTTAAACGATTATGTTGATCAAAACAATTACGAAGTGCACAAAATGCATTTTGATTTGAACGCCCATTTTTATAAAAAACCTGAATAACTTTAAAGCGTTGCTCATTTGCTTATCTTTCCGCGGATCAAATTGAATAAGTTTGAGATTGAGAAATGTCAAATGAAATGCAGAAAACAAATTTAAAGATTAGGTGTAGTTCACTTTCAACATGGGCCCTTAAAATTTAACCACCCTCTACAAAGAAAGTGATACATATTTTATTATAAAGAGATTATTCCATAGCGATTAACAAAATAATAAATATTGTGCTTTAAATGTACACAAAATTGGTGGTGGGTATAAAAGATTCGGCACAGCCGAATATAGTGCTCTTACTTGTTTCTTTTGCTTTAATTAAGGTATTTTTTTTAATTTATTTTTGTCAAAAAAAGAAGCAGGCAGCAGCAGAAGGTGTATTAAAATGATGGATAATAACAATTTTATTATGGTTTAGTTTAACTTTAAATATTACTATATATACATATATATAAATAGATGACCTATATAGATATAAATAGATGTCCTATAGAGCTTAAACAACTGTCATAGCTTAAAAATATTTTCTATCTAAACATTTTCCTTCTTGTCATCCATCTCCTTGGCGAATGTGCAATGATTTAGAATTCCAGTCATAGTTTAATAGGACTGCGATCGCTCTGTAAGAGATCTCAATTTTGGAAATTTTCAACAGCAACTGTGTGAAAATATTTAGCTCCACTTTGTACAGTTTTGTTTCCAATAGTCCTAGTTCCTTTAAAAGTACCCAAATTAGTTAAAAAGTCAGCCAGGTTCATCGCATTCAGATTAATACAGATCCCCTTAACCAATTTTATTAGGTTTTTTAAGAACTGGATTTGTGTAGTCATTCATTCCACTTTTCAAAAAAAGTTTTTACTGCGCATTGAGTCATTTTGATGTCATCAAAAACCCTAACAAGAAGAGAACGTTCTTGTTAATTTTCCTTTATTGTAAAACTAGCTAATACCCGGTGTGCTTCGCCACCCCAAATTTTAGTATTTAATTCATATGGCAGGTGCCACGCCCACTATTTTTAATGTACCCATTTTTTCCATAAATGTTTATTTGAATATCAAAGTTGCTTTTGCAAAATTTTAGTACTCTAATCGTTATCGTTTTCCAGATATACGAATTTTAGTATTTAATTCATATGGCAGGTGCCACGCCCACTATTGTTAATGCACCCATTTTTTCCATAAATGTTTATTTGAATATCAAAGTTGGGTTTGAAAAATTTTAGTACTCTAATCGATATCGTTTTCCATATATACGAATTTTAGTATCTAATTCATATGGTAGGTGCCACGCCCACTATTGTTAATGCACCCATTTTTTCCATAAATGTTTATTTGAATATCAAAGTTGCTTTTGCAAAATTTTAGTACTCTAGTCGTTATCGTTTTCCAGATATACGAATTTTAGTATTTAATTCATATGGCAGGTGCCACGCCCACTATTGTTAATGCACCCATTTTTTCCATAAATGTTTATTTGAATATCAAAGTTGGGTTTGAAAAATTTTAGTACTCTAATCGATATCGTTTTCCAGATGTACGAATTTTAGTATTTAATTCATATGGTAGGTGCCACGCCTACTATTGATAATGCATCCAATTCTTGCCTAAATGTTCATTTGGGTGTCAAAGTTGCTCTTGCAAAATTTTACTACTCTAATCGATATCGTTTTCCAAATATACGAATTTTAGTATTTAATTCATTTGGTAGGTGCCACGCCTACTATTGCAAGTCCGCCCGGGGCGTGCCACCCCGCCCACTTACAGTTTCAAACCAAAGTATAGCCTATAGTTCCTTCCAGACATACAGATACTTATATACCCTTCACAACGTGTAGTCATGCATTAACAGTAGTTTGTATCACCATTTATCCCATATGAAATACGTACATACATATAAAAAACATACATATATAAAAACATCCCATTGTAAGATTATAAATTTAGGTATGTATGTATGTATGTTAAAAAAAAAATTTAAAAAAAAATTAAAATATATATAATAAATATAAAACAAAAAAAAATAAAAAAAAAATTAAAAAAAAAAATAATAATAAAAATATAAATAATATATTAAATAAAAAATAAAAAAAAATAAAAAAAAATTAAAAAAAAAATATAAAAAAAATTTGTTTTTGGCTCAGCTGGGATTCGATGCCACGTTTTCTCTAACCAGTATAAACGTTTGTATGTATGCATGTTGTTGTTGTAATGTTGTTTTTGTGAAAAAAAATCGAGATGGTCGTGGGTTTTTGCACATATCTCAGATTTACTTCCGAATATTTCTGATATTTTAATACCTCACCCGGGTCCAAGCGATATCAAAAAGTTGATTTCAACATACACACGGACAGACTGACAGAGCTTAATCGACTCCCCTATTAATAAGCTTTCAGAAAATATATACTTTATGGGGTCGGAAATAAAAATTGTATACTCTTTTTCACTGTGTGAAGGGTATAAAAAGAAAATATAGAGTTCAATTAGCGGTATTTTTTTTATTTCCGTTGGATGTTATTTTAATGTCACGTACGTGGTGCAAAAACATTATTTGTCTCCGTCATTCGTATTTGAACAGTCGCAATATTACCAAAATAAAAGCACCTAATAGAATTTAATTTATATATATATATTTATGTATAATATAAATGTTATTAACTAAGAATACTATTAGAGAAAAATCTGTCTCGTACGATATGTCACGAACGATATTAAATTGAATTTATTATAAAATTATTTAAAGATTGTTTTCAATAAGGTATGATGGATTTTAAATGAAAAATATTTGGTTTAGTGTAAGAAATTAAAAAAAAAAGAAATACCTCCCAAGAATCGCAGATTTTTTCATATTTCCATATATACCTCAAAATCACTTTTGTTTTATGTCACATACGATATATTCTCATTTTTCTGGATATTTTAGACAAAAATAATTCGGATATAATTATTTTTTTTTAATGAAGTACCCTTTGAATGGAACATAAAGATCTAGTTTTGTTTCTGTTACTCTTACTTTTGCAAAAATTATTCCACTTTATAGGAGTACAAATGTCATGTACGATGACATGGAAATGCCCATATGTAAAATATTTAAACTAGAAATTTATTTATTACAAATTTTATTCTTATAATTTTACAAATTTATATCAATTATAAATTTGAATTGAATTTTAAACAATTTGTACTTACACTTCAGAGCCAATAATTGTTAAGAAAACAGAAAAAAATATTGTACCTTATGTCAATAACTTAATTATAATTAGATATCTTTAATAATAAGTGTGTTCGTACAAAACTCTTGACGCATTTTAATTCTTTAAGCGAAAAATTAAATAAAAACTCAAGATATACTACGAGTAGTAATGACGTTTATCCTAAAATAGATAAACGTACATTTGTATGTAAATAAAGCTGTTGCTTTCGTTTAATATAAATTGCGTAGATTAAACAATAAAAAGAAATAAATAACAAAAAAAAAATTTTTTTAAATGTGTGTACCTTAAATTTTATGATCAAGTTATAAAATTTTGGTAAACATTAATTTTTGGATATTTATACAGATATCTTAAATTATAAAAGAACAAAAAAATAAAATGTTTTTTTAAATATTTTAATTCTTGTAGATAACGCGACTAGTCCGCACACGAATTTTAAAAATATTCCATTAAAAAACTAGACCTATCCCAAAGTTAACCTGATGTATTATCGGTTTAACATTAAGATGATCCAGGACTGGTCCATATAGCCCAAAATAGTCTCAAAACTACTATGTCACTCGATGAAGCACCTATGAGATGGCGAATAGTAGTCGCTTAACTACAACTTTTTTTATCTGCAGTGTTGTAACTATATTGTATCAATGTAATCTAAAGCTGTAACGGTACACATTAATATGAAATTTACATAAGCTTCTACACAATATCAATAATAATAATAATAATTAGGTTCTCTATTCATGTTCAAGTAAAAATATTTTATTTTCAGTAATATTTAATTAAATAATATTGAGTTACATTATATTCATAAATAACTTTAACTATTCCTACATAGCGTTGTATTCTGTTTAGATTATTTATCTGCCGACTGTCTAAACAAACTCTTAACATTTTATGTAACAGGTTATTGGCATAATCAACCAGAAATATTAATTTACATATTTAACTATTTATAGAATTTGTGAGAAAAATAATAATTTAACAAAATCGAATATTACATTGTTGTCAACACAAACACATTTTCAACTTCTAACAACAGTTATAATTAATAGCAAAATAAATAAATAAATTTAAAATAATTTTAACAAAAGAAACTGCTGTTAGAAAATTTGTTGTAAATGAACAAGTAAGAGCACTATATTCGGCTGAGCCGTATTTTTGATACCCACCACCAATTATGTGTACTTTTATAGCACAAAATTTATTATTTTGTTATAAATAGTAATCTTTTTAGAAGTGGGCGTTAAAGTAGGCGTGTCAAAGTAGTTTCTGCTAATAAATTCAACTTAAATATTTCAAAGTTAGAGTCCTTTATTCTTCTAAAACCTGTATCCAAAGAGAAAATATATAAATTTGCGATAAAGCGTTATATGGGAGGTGGGCGTTGATGTGGGCGTGTCACCTTATTTTTTTTTAATTATACTTATATTGACGCGAAATGTATAATTTCGTTACCAGTAAATTATATGAGAAATGGGCGTTGAAGTAGGCATGTCAAAGTAGTTTCTACTGATAAAGTCAATTTAAATATTTCAATATAGAGTTCTTTTTTCTTCCAAAATCTATGTCCATAGAGAAATTATATGAATTTGAAATAAAGCGTTATATGGGAGGTGGGCGTAAAAATGGGCGTGTCACATTGATTTTCCGTAAGTGTAAAGCCTTTGATCAAAAAGCAATGTTTGCAAAATTTCAGAATCATACATCTAATTTTGTCAATTTTATTAAGTTTTAAATTTTAAATATACCAAAAAAAGACACTGTGCGGTATAAATTTTCGTACATTTTTTTCTATAACTTCTTTCCTAATGCATAGATTTAAGCAATTTTCAGGTAAAGATATTTTTTATTAAGGCAATATACATTCGAAATTTCATCGCTCTACGTCAATGCGTTTAGACACAATTGCGTTTTGTTAGATGTTGGAAGGACATGGTTTTTTTGATCTAATCTCTCTAACTCCCTTCCTAATATACCGATTTAGCCCATTTTCAATATTAAACAAACCTTGTGTATAAGAATTTTTTTTTGGAACATTTTGAGCCTCCTAACTTTTTTCAGTTCGAGCTTATACCAGGACTCAGAAAATATATACTATATATAGGACAAAATGAATATACACCTACCATTTTTTTATGGTGGTTATAAAAATTAGTAGACGCATACTTGGGACATCTTAAATATAGCGCAGGGTGCTTATTCTTATTTTGTAAACTAGTCTTTCAATAAATCATAATAAATTTTAATAAATACTTTTAATAAACACGCATTTGTATAAGTAACTGTAAAGACAGAAACAATTTGTTTTATTTTCATTTAGGTTCATTGATTTTTTCTTTTTCCTCCTACACAACAGCACAGATTTTTTCCTCATTCAAAAATTTATTTAATTAAATTATTTCCGTTAAGGAAGTGTGTGCACGTAAAATGCATTGTATTAATGTATGTATATAAATTGTTCATTCATTTCTGAGCATAATAATTTTCTTATTTTTTTCCAAATTGTCGTATGTTTTACTTCAGCTAAGTTTACATTTTAATACCCTGCAGAAAATGTCTATAGTGAAACAGTACTGATTCACTATTGACTCTGTCACTAGTACTACTGACCCCAAACAATGTTCTGTGCTATAGACATTTAAGGTGTGCTTGTCATTGAAAATCCACTAGTGACGTTAGAACTACTGACTAGGTAGATCTTATGGCGACATTGGAGCCACATATTCACCAGTTGATTTTAGTAATTCTAATATTCACTTTTGGAACTTCTTACCTCATTAAATTTTTTTAAATGTAAAACTATACTACAGTTTATGATTTGTAAGAGTTGTTCGACTTATCTTGTTTAGGTCTTACTTGTACTTGACTTTTGAAACAGTGTGACGTTGTCTCTTTAGATTTTTTCCTTTTTTATTCTTTTAAATCCATATTGGATTTTTTTAGGATTTATATATTTTTTTACGTACTTATTTAGCTGTCCATTTAAACCGAAATAGTAGGAAATAAATTAATAATTTAATTGAACTGAGTTAATTTTATATGTAAAGGGTGATCCAACCATAATGCACGATGTTAATTGTGAGACACACCTTAATTTTTTGCCCCAATAAATTTGATATTTCTACATTTCAATGTTTGACAAATTCAAACATGGGGAGGTACACAATTGAGCAGGGCGTTAAGATTGTTGAAGCCTGGCTTATAAAACAAAATTTTTTAATAAAACAAACTATCTCTGAGATACATACATATATCTAACATAAATATAAAACAAATAGATCTTCGAGTACACTAAAATTTTTAGATAATTTATAATTCACTTCTGTATATTCCTTCAATGTCTCAACAATTTGTCGTGTTCTTTAATAGAATTTTATTACTAAATTTCCAGTCTAGTATAGTGATAACTGATATTGGTTCTTAGGTTTTTTTGTAAACTTTGAAAAAAAACAATTACATAATCTTTAAATCAAGTTATCATCATTCATCAAATCATCAGCTCTTAAAAAATTATGTATGCATGTGTTTGTATGTAATTAAATCAATAATAAATTACACATAAGATGACTAACACCTGTATATATGCCCTCTTTTCTCTTGGTGAAGCGTGCAATAAAGAAAACTACTCAAAATAATCATAATAAAACTAATGAACTCACAAAATAAACAAACAAAAATGTAAGTGCAAAATGGGTCCATTGACATTAAGCTTTTTTATACCCGCCACCAAAAAAATGGTGGGGGTATATTCATTTTGTCATTCCGTTTGTAACACATCGAAATATACATTTTAGACCCCATAAAGTATATATATTCTGAATCGGGGTTTGATTTGATGACGATCTAGCTATGTCCGTCCGTCTGTTGAAAGCACGATAGAGGTCGCACCGAAAAAGCTAGGGGGCTCCAATTTTGCCAGAATCTTTCTTATAGACAAGGTTTGTTTGGTATTGAAAATGGGCTAAATCGGAGTATTTGGAACAGAGTTATAGCTCGAAAAGCAAGAGTAGGTCGAAAAAACCGTGTCCTTCGAACAACGAATAAAATGGAATTGTGTCCAAACGCATTAACGTAGACTCATAAAACTCCGAATATATATTTCCTGAGGAAAAACAATATTTTTCCCAAAAAATTATCTAAGTCTATGCATTAGGAGAGGAGTTATCGATCAAAATGTACGAAAAGTTATACCGCACAGTGTATTTTTCGGTATATTTAAAAACAAAAACGTCATAAAAGCAACAAAATTGGATGTACGACTCTGAAATTTTGCACACTTTGCTTTTTGGTGAGCCGCTTTTTTGTAACGGAAAATCAGTGTGCCACGCCCACTTTTACTCCCACCTCCCATATAACGTTTTACCTAAAATTCATATAATTTCTCTATTACTAAAGATTTTGGAATAATAAAGGACTATATTGAAACATCTAGGTTGTGCTCATTAGCAAAAACAACTTTGACACGCCTACTATAACGCCCACTTTTCACGTTATCTACCGTTAATGAAATTTAAAAGCTCATAAAACCGCCAAAATTAGATGTCTGATGATCAAATTTGCTATGTGTATCCCCCTAGGCAATGTCATTACTGTGCCAGAAAATTAAGGTGCCACGCCCACTTTTACGCCCACCTCCCATATAACGTTTTACCTAAAATTCATATAATTTCTCTATTAATAAAGATTTTGGAATTATAAAGGGCTATATTGAAACACCTAAGTTGTACTCATTCACAAAAATAACTTTGACACGCCTACTATAACGCCCACTTTTCACGTTATCTACCGTTAATGAAATTTAAAAGCTCATAAAACCGCCAAAATTAGAGGTTTGATGATCAAATTTGCTAAGTATATCCCTCTAATCAATGTAATTGTTGTGCCAAAAACTTTAGGTGACACTCCCATATTAACGCCTACCTCCCATATAACGGTTTATCTTAAATTCATGTAATTTCTCTATTGACAAAGTTTTTGCGAAAATAAAGGACTATATTGAAATATCTAAGTTGTGTTTATTGACACGCGTACTTTAACGCCCACTTTCATTGAAAGATTACATTTACAAAAGCATTTTAGTAGCATATCGAAGTTATAAAGGGTGGTTAAATTTTAGGGACCGATGTTGAATTTAAATAAAACACAAATTATTTAGGAAATTAATATGATTTGTTTTTATAATGATAATATTTGTATTTTTCAATTATGTATTTAACAAAATATCGCCCAAATGACCCCCCGCCCCCTCCATCCTTGGCGCCACTCCTCTATCTGATGGTCCAAATTTTCAATGACAATGTTGATGCTCAATTGTTGGGCATGATGATGAGGCGAGGTTGACTGCTCTTTTGCCACACTATCGCAAAAACCGACAATGGTTCCCATTCAACGAACTAAGAAAGCATTCACAGATTTTCTAACATTTTATACAGACCTATTTTGCAGAAATTTAAATATTTTTTACAATTCTCCCGATTGTGGACGAATTTGAACGATTATGTTGATCAAAAGAATTACGGAGTGCACAAAATGCATTTTGATGTGAACGCCCATTTTTATAAAAAATCTGAATAACTTTAAAGCATTGCTCATTTGCGTATCTTTCCACGGATCAAATTGAGTAAGTTTGAGATTGAGAAATGTCAAATGAAATGCAGAAAACACATTTAAAGACTAGGTGTAGTTCACCTTCAACATGGGCCCTTAATATTTAACCAGCCTCTACAAAGAAAGTGATACATATTTTATTATAAAGAGATTATATTATTATTATTATTAACAAAATAATAAATATTGTGCTTTAAATGTACACAAAATTGGTGGTGGGTATAAAAGATTCGGCACAGCCGAATATAGTGCTCTTACTTGTTCTATATATTATTTATACATTTGAGTGAATAAGTGTTTCTTTGTATATACTCATACAAGTCGAACATTTTTAGACATAGACATTTGTGATTAGGGGCACGTCTAACAAATTTACAACACCTTTTTACAAAGAATAACGCTGTTATTATTTTTATAGTATATACTTATATGTATATACATATATATGTATATATGTATTTATTTGTTAAGAAAGCAGCAATTAGTTGAGGTGACTGAATACAACATACTAGTTGAACCTGTGTGTCGCATTGCTGGCTCCAATAATATTTTTGTATTGCATTAACTTTAAGATAAGTTCTGATATCATTGTTAGTAAAAATTAATAGTTTATTGTTATTAGTGCGATTTCTTTATATTCCCCCTTTAGTCGTGCCCGTATATGAATGTATTTATTTTTTTGTTTTATACCCTTCACACAGTATATATAGGTTTGTCATTCCGTGTGAAATTTCTACAATTTTTTTCCCGACCCCATTAAGTATATATTTTCTGAAAGCTTATGAATAGGGTAGTCGATTAAGCTCTGTCAGTCTGACCGTTTGTCCGTGTGTATGTTGAAATCAACTTTTTGGAGCCGCCAAACATCTCCTGGACCCGCGTGAAAGTATTAGAATATTGGAAATATTCGGGAGCAGATCGGTATTGGAAATCAGAAAAAACCGGTACATGAGGAAAAAATCACGACCACCTAGTTTTTTTCACAACAACATAGATGCAAACGTGGCATAGTGGTTAGAGTAAACGTGGCATCGAATCCCAGCTGAGCAAAAAAAAAATTTTTTTTTTTTTTTTGTTTTTATACATGTTATTAAATTTTTATTCTTTTATTAAATTTTAATGTGAACCATTTTTTATTTTGGCTTAAGTTCATTTGTTATTTTTATTTAATTTTATAATTCAAATTTAATTAAATTGTAACCATTTTTAGGAATATTCTTTCTAAAATTATTTCCGATATTAGCCGATTGGAATGCATTTTCGAAATCAGCTACGATTTCATCATCAGCACTCTTTATCGGTATACTGATGATGAAATCGTAGCTACTATTTACCTATAGGTAGTAGGTTGTTAAGTTAGGTAAAACAGACAGCTGTTGTGCACAGCTCTCTGAATTGAAAAAACGGGAAAAAAATAAGATCAGTCCAGAGTCTGGCGGGAATCAAACCCGCAACCCCCAGACTAGCAAACCAGTACACTGACTAGTCCACCGTGACACTCACCTAGGTACTAATTCTAAATTTTATTTATTTTTTTATATATGAAATTTGATATTTAAAATAATTGATATTATGGCTTTGAGCAAGGCAAATTTATTTATCAAGTAGTCTACATTCAATTATTTTTTGATTTTTTTTTTAAACTTCATCTTTTGAAGTCTGCAGATAGAAAACAATTATTTCTCTTCTAATATTTATTTCAAATGTCAACTTCATATATAAAGAACATAAACAAAATAATTATTTCAGAACTGCAATTACCTGACGTCTAAAAATGTCTTGGTTTTTAGCAGTTTAGAAGTTTTAACTAACGTTTTTAAAAGTGAAGAAAAAATAATCAGCTAATGAATCAAGATATACTAGGCCTTTTTAACAAAAATTTTAGATTTTATTGTTTGTGTCCAGCATTAAGTTATTTGACATTCTTGCGCTTGTTCTGTATTCGATTTGAAATAACTCAATGCTATGTCTGAATTCTGAAAATTGAATTGCTCTTGGAACACCAAATTTTAGGTATAAAGTCCTTACGCAATGTTAAGTATTGTCATAATTCCTTTATTTGTAGGGTTTTGCACAAGCAATATAAACCTTGTTTTTTATTATTTATCAATTGTTTTTTTTATAAAACATCCCTTAATATGAAGTAAAAAATCTCTATGAAGAATTTGTTTAAATACTTCATAAATTGAATCAGAAGGGGCATCTGTTAATTATTATTTTAAGCAACGCAATAACAAAGTTATTTTTAAGGTACCTACTACCAGATGTTTATTTCTATATTTTTTGCTTATTTCATTAAATATTGTTGTGTTTCAGTTGATGAGTTAACAAAAAGATTTTTATGTCTATTCACCTTTTTTGCACTTTTCGTTTAATTTATTGTTTTTTTTTTCTGTCTTCAAAAAAACTTTCATTCATTAAAATCATGAGAATTATTTTTAAGAGTAAGCAAATATCAATTTTACTAATGATTTAAACTTGGTCAAATGCTAATGATCACGTACATCATAATCGTGACGGAATTACTACAAATAAATGAATGCATATTTTATAAATTGAGATTTTTTTTTTATTTTCTTGGAAATAACAAAGATTGAGGTAAACATTGCAATATTCATTCATCAGATACATATGTATGTATGTATGTATATTTTGTTTTTACATATTGAATATTTTTAAAGTAATTTTTTTCATTTGCCAAAATCTAATGACTTTAAAAATGCTTTTTAGGAAAATTTAAAATGTATACATATAATAATGCTTAATATCTGATAATGTGTTTTATATTAAGCTTATTAAAAAAAAGTTTTATTATAAACTTACTTAAGACCATTATTCTTTAGTTAAACATACAGGTTAACTTGCCTTTAACTTACCGCTTTGATTAAAGTGGTGTTGTTATAATGGAAAACTTTTTATCCGTCCGATAAAATCCTACCTTAAACTAACGCCAAGTTGTAAAAATGAGTCTTCATATAATTAAAGAAATATTATTCAAATTATTATATATAAATTTCTAATTATTTTTTTTTTTTTTTTTGTATCACATATATTTTAGTACACATATTTTTAAACTATATAAACCCGGTCCGAATTGCTGGCCCCAACAATATTTTTTGTACTCATCTCAAGATAAATTTCGATATAATTAACAGTTTTATGTTGTTAGTACAATTTCTCTTATATTCCTCTTTCTGTCATGTCCGTAACTTATTTAATTTTTTTTATTGCTTTTTATAATCTTCACCTTTGGTGCTCAAGGGTATAACGTGTATAGCTTTGTCATTCCGTTTGTAATTTCTACAATATTCTTTTTCGACCTCATAAAGTATATAAGTATTTTCTAAAAGCTTATGACTAGGGGACCCGATTAAACTGCTTGTCTGTCCGTATTCAAATAAATATTGTACATACCCATTTTGGTTTCATTTTCTTTCTATGTGCAAATACCTTTGAAAATCCAATCAGATATTGTTTGGGCTCAGAGTATGTTTGTTTCTACTTCCAATTTCATACCACAGTGAATCCTCCTCCTTTCTTGTTGAAATCAACATTTACTTACTCAAATCTGTATATCTTTTTCAATCCTCCGGGAATGAATCGCTATTGAAATTCAGCACGATCGTCCCCATAACTTTTTGAGATATAAGCAAATGAACACAACTGCCTCTGTTTTTATACCCTTCACCTATGATGCACAAGGGTATATATACCTTTGTCATTCCGTTTGCAATTTCTACAATTTTCATTTCCGACACCATAAAGTATATATTTTCTGAAAGCTTATGAATAGAGGATTAAGCCCTGATCGTCTGTCCGTGTGTTGGTTGAAATCAACTTTTAAAAGCAACTACATATATGTTTATCAGATCTGAGTATAGTATCAATCTCTTGGAAATATCCAGGAATGAATCGCTATTGAAATTCAGCACAATCGCGCCATAACTTTTTAAAAAAATTTTTAAAAAATGTTTTAAAATTTTTTTTTTATTATTTCTTTGTAACTTTTTTTTTTAGAAACACATACGTAAACTCAATTTAAAATTTTACAATGGTATGTTTTTTACATGTATGTACGTATTTTATATGAGATGAATGTTGATACAAACAATTGCTATTGCATGACTACACGTTGTGAAGGGTATATAAGATTCGGCACGGCCGAATATAGCACTGATACTTGTTTCCCATATTTTTGCGACAAAAATCAACAATTTTCAGCGCTAGGTTAATTTATAGAGACATTTTTTACTATTTATAGTTACGATACGCCTCTAGAAATATTCTCAAAATATATTAAAATATTGGATAAATCGATTACTAACCGACAAAGTTATAGGCAAAAACGATTTTGAGAAATATATATTTTTTATAAATAGGTCAAGTTTTTAAAGCATCTAATTATTTTTTTGGACATGTTAGGGACACCGGAATGCAAGCCGCAGCCTTGAAAATTACTGCTTTACTAAGATATACGCATAAGATACAAAAGATTCGATGTTTTTCCAAAATTTTACAAACAAAAGTTAATTTTTTCATCTTTTGAACACCATAGAGGAACGACATAGGTATCAAAAGAAAGGGCTTGACTAGCAAATATAAGACATTAAACAAAATTAAGTCCAAGATGGCCGCCACTACAAAATAGCGTACGAGTTATTTATATATAAGTCAAATCTAGTAATCAAAATGTACCCACTTCAACACCCTCCATATTGGTATCAAACGAAAGGACTTAGCCAGTAGAATATAGTAAATGATAAAAAAATTTAAATCCAAGACTTTTCGTCGATGGTGACTAAGAAAACCAGTATTTTAGCTAGAAATGGCGACGAATCGTATAACATGAAATCTAGGTTAAGCTACGATGTGGGATTGTATCTATGTATGTAAATGATGATCAAGGGTATTATCAGATTCGGCACGGCCGAATATAGCACTCTTACTTGTTATTGTTGACATTATTATTTATAATAATACCTATAAAAAATGTTTCTTTATAAATAGAGAGTCCACAAGATGGTTTTAAGTGAAAAAAATGCCTTTTTATTGGTTTTATTTAGTTTGGTATTATTAGCCTAAGCCTAACACAGCTGCGTTTAAACATAATTATTTGCTACTTAGTCTATATGTCAGAAAAATAAACATTTAAAAAAAATGCAATTTCTGATGAAATATCTTTTTATCTAACTTCAAAACAATCTTTTAGTAGATCGTAGTTGATAAACTTCTTTTCTTTTTAAAATGTCAATTTATATTTACAAGTACAAAAATTAATTTAAATATTTTATTTGATACAGAAATAAACATTTTTTAGAATCGGTACATGATTTAAGGCGATGTAAATGTTAATTTCAAAATAAAAAATACATGTTTGTATATACATATTTAATATCTAACAAAATTAAATGTTCCATCCCTGCTCTTAACCATTGTTATTATTATTTTTTCTAGTGCTGTCAGAAGGCAGCTGTTTTGTCACAGCTTTTGTGTAAAGGTTTAACAAATTGAAATAATCTTTTCTTTAAAATAAGAAACCTTAATAAGTTTATCAAAGATGAATAAAGATTCTTCAGATTCCACAACTTTAATATTTAAATATATTCCTAAGCAAATTGAGGACTTAACGGCTCTACTAGAATCCCTGCATATACCGGCAAAACAAATAAAACCATTTGGTCGCAAACGTGCTTTAATTACCTACGAATTTAAAAATCAGGCGGAGCAGGCTTTGGAAACTTTAAGGGAATTGAAGTTTTCTGGCAAACCCGTTAATGTATCTCTGTTTTGCAAGATTAAACCCACAGAAAACAAAGAGGAAAAACACAATGTCAATATAAAAAAATGCCATAAAGGTGTCCAAACTACTTTGATGGAAGCCAATGAAACACTACAGACAGGAGATTTAACAAAGCTACAAGTAAGCAAGTACGTACAAAAATTATATGCATTAGAGGGAGAGTTGGGCTTTGAACAACCACCACCACCTTATTTGAAATATAGTTATCCACCTATAAATAAAGATATATTGGACAATATTTGTATATCATTGTTAAGCAATAAACGTTTCTATACACAAGTTTTGCATCTAATGAACCGCATGAACTTAGAGCCACCTTTTAATAAACGACGTTATAAATTTACACCGCTCGGGGTACCAAAAGAAACTGGAACACAAACTGAAGAAGTAATCGTACAAGAAAAGACACTTTTGGAAAAAACAGATGATGGGCAGCTGGAAAAGGACTTAGAAGAAGAAAGTGAATTAGAATCTTCAGGAGAAGACGTGTGTAAAGTCAGACCTCATATTCTTGTAAAAAGAAAATTACCGTCGCAAGAGGACGAATATAAGAAGAAAGCCCGTCGAATATTGCAAACAGCTAAAAAATTAAGTAAAGAAACTGCTAAAAAGCAAACCAGCAAGTATTTGTCACTTAAGGATATATTTGACACTCCAGAACCTTCTACTGCTGCTACAAACAAAATAGAATTACAACTAAAGCATGCCGACAGGCCTAAAGAAGAAAAAAAATTCCCCATTAATTTGCCTTTAGATGTGAATGTCCAAAAACTTTCCTCAGATGAACTTGAAAACCTGCCTATTTACAAGAACTATCAGCAAGGTCAAGCTAGTAATAAGCTTTATGTTAAAAATTTACATAAAGATGTAACTACCGAAGACTTGCGGTTACTTTACGCACGTTATCTTGAGGATCAAAGTATACATTTGGATATAAAAGTAATGCAACATGGCCGTATGAAGGGTCAGGCGTTTGTTACTTTCCAATGTGATCAAATGGCATCAATACAACCTATAATAGCAAAAGCCCTCGAAGAAACTAATGGTCTAATATTACGCAATAAGCCAATGGTGGTGTGTTATGGAAAACTGACTTAAAAGGTTATTATATTTTTTTTACAAGTAGGAAAATTTGAAAGAAAATAATTTTTCTTAAATACTTACAGAATGTCAAATTAAATTTTTTATATATTTTTTTTATAAGAATATTGATTAAAAGATTTTAAAGAATTCCTGTGCATTATAATTTCTTAATACAGAATTTGTTTTTTTTTTTTTTCTGTAAATAAAGAAATTAACGAACATGTTCTTTAGAGATAAGTTATTGAACAAAAAGTAATTAACAAGTTAAAAATCTTTACGAAACCTTTTTTTATTTTTTATGTGTAAACAATTTTTTTTATCATTTTTTTACAGACAACTCGGTCTTATCGACACCATATATGTAGATGGTGGTCAAAATAATACTTCCACAAAATCAAGTAAATCCAAATTATCACAACAATCCTATGAATATGTTATAGCTGTAGACTTTGAGGCCACCTGCTGGGAAAATAAAGCACCACCTAAATGGAGAGAATCCGAGATTATAGGTATTATATTAAAAATTTTATACAAAATTTTATAAATACTTATATAATTTTCTTTTTTTTCTTTCCAGAATTTCCCGCTATTTTAGTTAACCTAAAAACCGGAAAAATAGAAGCAGAATTTCATAAATACATCATGCCCATTGAATCACCAAAATTAAGTGCATTTTGCAGTGAACTCACTGGTATTACACAGAAAACTGTCGACAATGGCATACCACTGCAAACTGCTCTCATGATGTTCCAAGAATGGTTGCGCAAAGAATTACGAGCTCGCCATCTAATACTGCCAAAAGTATCTAAAGATAATAAAATTGGCAATTGTGCATTTGTTACCTGGACCGATTGGGATTTTGGAATTTGTCTGGACAAGGAATGCAGCCGGAAACGCATTAAGAAACCACCATATTTTAATCAATGGATTGATATGCGTATCATTTACAGAGAATGGTATAAATACAAACCACTTAACTTCCTAGACGCCCTTACCTATGTGGGTCTACAATTTGAGGGTAAACAGCATTCAGGCATTGATGATGCCAAAAATTTAGCCGCCTTAACACACAAACTTGTAAATGATGGTGCCACTTTAGCGTTAACTAAGGACTTAACACCATTTCAATTGAATTTAAATTGTGTTTTCTAAATACGCATTAGCCATAAACAAAAACAACTAGGTCTAGGGATTAGTTTTTATACATATATATTTGATTTTAATTTACATACAAACATATAAAACAAAACTTAACTAAATTTAAACAAACATCACAACTAATTAAAAACATAATAAATTATTTATATACATTTATATCTACATACATATATTTTTTTAAAGATAAACGAAAATTATAAGACTTGTAAGACTTTTTATACAGAACATAAAATTAATTAAATAAATCAAAATGAATATACATATTGAAATTAAAAATTTCGCTAAAACTAAAAACAAATGAAGGGAAAAAAGTTGTATGAAACATACCTTTCTTTGTTTTAACTATAAATAATAAGGGAGAAAAAGAAAATCATTACGTTTTTTATCATTCTTAATTCCAAAGTAGATAAACGATTTTATGCAAGAAAAGTTAATGTGTTCCCTCAACAAAAAAAAAAAAATTATTTAATTTTTTTTATAAACTTAATATAGTTCACTTATTCTTGGTTCCTGCTAAAAATTTAAAACTGTGGTATATATGTATGAATGTTTATTTTAAAAATAAATACTGTTTAAAGTGAAAAATTTTTTTAATTATTCACTTATATGTACGTTTATTAACTGAATTTTTTAACTGCACACATCCTTTTGTACTTTATAACAACATAAATAGAAATCAAAAAAATGAAATGATATTAAATAAATATTTATTATTAACACTTGATTTAAATTTAATATTATTTTGTACGTTGGGTTACAATTGTTAGGTAATATTTGTTTTGGAAAATTAGTAGCGTCCCATCGAAGCCGAACCTAATGTTCTAACTGATCCTACAAATTTTAGCTGTTGCAGGCAAAAAATCGTAATTTAAACGTTAGTGATTTTTTGAAGATTATTAAAAACAAATTTGGGGAAAAAAAAGTTATGTTTTTGCCGTGAACTGTGAAATAATCAAAATCAAAGATGGCGTCCTAAACAAAATGGGGAATATATATGGGTCAAGTATAATAATTGTCCTCTTCAACCCTCCCAATATTTACATCAAGCGAAATGGCTTGACCAGTAGAATAAGGTTAAAAAGTGTAAAATTCAAGATCAAAATTTTTCTTAATCACATCAATATGTGTATAAAAAAAGTTCACTATGTAAAAATTCAAAAACGAGGATGTCGTCAGAGATAATAAAGCAAAATGGCGTATAACATTAAATGTAGAAATTATAGCTAGTGAAAGATATTATCTGAATCGGCACGGCCGAATAAAGTTCATTGGTTATAAATATTACTTTGATTAATAATCGCCATAAAAATATTCCATCCCATGTATAAATATAAGTTGTAATCTGTCGCCCATATTCTGACAATCACGCGATTTCAAATCACGTGTGTTTTATTATTCTCCACTACGTGCTCTGCAATTCAAGCATTTTCATATTTTTGTTTTTTACTAATTTTTTTTAAACATAAATTTGTGTCGAATATATAAAACAAAATATTTTTTGTTTCGTTAACACAATTTTTTTTTTTGGTATCACAGACACAATTTTGAAATGCGGTTGTCAGAACATAAATGTATATGTCGGGAAAATTTCGCTTAAATCCGTTATGTTTTTCGTGATTGAGTGACAAAACGTTGTTGTCCAATAAACTTAGTATGAATCCTTAGTTTTGAGCACACTTTTCTAACCATCAAATAGTGAAAAAATAATATATACCTTGAATGGGCGTGGCACCACCCAATTTTCTTACAGTTCATTTGTTTTAAGAATCCTTATACCTGCAAGGTTTGATACAAATCGGTTATTTAGAAATATTTAAAAAAGTAATGTGCATTTTAAAGGCGAAGCAATATCCACTTTTTTTTTTTTTTGCCAGAAATCGAGGGTATTCCGAAAACTTTACCGAAGTTCATCAAAATCTGATTTGTGGTTTAGGCACACATAGATGACAAAAATTCATTTTTGTATGAATACTAATAATCGATAAATTTTTATTCAATTTTTTATAAAAAAATATTTTTTTTTATTGAATTATTTATTTTTATTTATTTAATAATTAATCGAGCTCTTGTGGGCCATATATGATTAATATAAACGTTATAATTATGCAATGAAACATAATTATAAAGAAGTAACACCAAAAACCCACCAACTTTTCAAGTTAAAAACTGATTAAATGAGATGTTTTGTGTCAAGTTTTATTTTTGTTTTAATTAATTTGTATAATTTATAAATACATACTATTTAATTTTTATGAGTAAAAAAAAATTTTCCAAAATATTTACATATTTTAGTCTTTTAATAAATTTAGCTCTTAAATTCTAAATAATTTTACTAAAATAAATAAGAGGCGTTAAAAGTTAAAATAAAATACCGAAAGTAAGAAACATTTAAAAGTACTGCTTCTGTAATATGTACGTAAATGTGCTAAAAAAAAGTCGTTACGTGGTTTTACATTTTTGCTAACGATATTTTATAAAAAATTAAATAAAAATAAATAAATATTTATATTGTTATGGGTCTGTTCATAAATGCATTACTGCACTGCATCACGATGGCAAAGTTTTACAACGGATAAAAATAGTGAATTAGTTATAAAAATTTGCCGCTGAATTTAAAACTTTTAGCATAAAGCACTGCATTTACATATGCTTTTTGAAATACGTTATGATGCAGTGCAGTAATGCATTTACTACAAACTTGTCCTATGTTTATATACTAAAAAGTCACCAAGGCATATTGATATCTTGAAAGTCCCTTAACAAAAATTTATAAATAAATAAAAATAATAATAAAAAATAAATTTCAATATAATTAAAAAAAAAAATGAGATTCCACAAAAAAATTTGAGCATTTTTAAAGAACGTTTTTTTTTTTATCAAAATTGCACCAATACATAAAGAATAAATAAAATATTAAATTTTGGTGTTAAACACTTTAGATTTGTATAACTTTTTGTTTTAAATTTTACATAAATATTTGTCATGTCCGTTTTTTGTGTTTGAACGAAAAGCGCGTGTATTTAAAATTAATTGCTGCGTATGTTTTTTTTTTGTTAGTATACAATAATTATCGAAATAAGTTATTTATTGTTTAACATTTTGATCGGAACAGCTTTCTGCCTCTTTAGATGGATCATTCGAGATGGTTGTTGTTGATTTGGTGGTGGGTGAGGGTGTTGATGGGTGTGCTGTTTCTACTTCAAATAATTCTTTTAATAATTTTATACATGTTTTTGAGCCCTCCATGGCTTCGTTTGAGAGCTAAAGAATGTAGAAAATTTATTCGAAATTGTTTTTATTATCTTTATTCATAGAATAACTTGCCATTGTAAAATTTAAGAAACCATGAGGTAATCCTTTTAAAATATTTAAAGTAACAGGTCTATTAAGTCTTTTTAATTTTTTGGCAAACATAACACAGTCATCTAGGCAAGGATCCATTTCTAAAGTCTGTACAAAAAAGTATATTTTTGATAACCATGAATTAAAAAAAATTAAATACAATGTTGAATTTATATAGAAAAAGTAAAAAATAATTTAGAGTTTTAATTGAAAACTTTGAAATTTAATTTAATTGAATTTTAAATTCTCATAAATTTTTGAATCAACTTAACAATATTTTAATAGCGATTGTATTTCATTTCGTTTTATTTATTAACAGTTCCTTCATATAAAAACGTAAACAAAAATTTCAAACTTACTAAAATCTTTGTATTTGGCATTTGTTTCAACCACTCGTCACTCGCATAATAGGGCGATAAAAATGGATCTTTCGGTATTTGAAAAGCAAACTCTGCACTAGGACTACGCGCAATCAAAGCATCCATATTGCGCAAATCTTGCATAGGTTTTTGCGTTGACACACCATCACTTCTTATCTCGTACGATTGTGTGTAACGATTAAGGGTGTTTGAAATACTGTTAACGGCATTATTAAATTTTCCTTGTATCGTTTCTAAAGCTAATGCTTCTTTGGTGGCATCAACAAGTAAATTATCTTCCGATAAAGTTTTAGCTGGCATAGTTTTCAAATCATCTTCGGGAACGTTGTCACCACCACTACTATTGGCTTCATCATAATCAATTTCTTTGGCTTCTTCAGTAGACCCATCCATAATGTAAGAGTCTAAGAAACGATCTATGTATTGCTCAGAATCAGAGTTTTTGTGTGTTGCCACCGGATAGTGTTCTATAGGCTGGGAGTCATCTTCGAACGAAAGGCAAGAACTATTGTCATCATCCTCAATAGAGGGTAGATCTGTGTGTTCAACAGTTTGACTGTGATACGAGGCACTGGCAAAAGTATTTTCAGAACTATCTTCGGTTTCTTCCTCGGCCATTTCAATACCACATTGGGCTTTGGAATTGCCTTCTACTTCATCGTTGCTGTTATACTGCGCGATAGAAAATTTCATTTGTTAAAAATTAAAAAAAAAATATAGTTATTTATGGTCATATGAATAAGCATATAAATTTCCCTGTGTTTATGACAGATCATAAAAAACTGCGTAAATGTCTACTGATAATCTGGCTTAGCACCATTAAAACGCCTATAGACTAGCTTTAGCCCAACAATCAAATAAATATTATTGTCAAATTTGTGGAAGAAGATCCCGAATACTTATGTAAATTATGTTAATTAAAAAAATATTTTTGTATTTTTATTTCTTACCCTAATCTGTTCCCATTTTGAGTTTTCGGCTGCCGATGACAAAGGACTTTTGGCAGCTGAAGTGCGTCTAGATGATAGATTACTTCCATGATGATCTAAATTTAACTTGTAGTGCGGCTCATGTTCGGAGGCCTTACGTATTTCCTTAAGTAACTCTTCACTTTTAGAGTTTTCGGTTAAAACTTCAGGACTAGGAGCTGCATAGACACGCAAGCAACGCATCATAAAACCAAATGGCAACAAAGGATCCATAAGACACAAAAGGCGAGCGGGACTGGGCACAAACGATATTAGAGTGGGACAATAGGCCAAAAATAAACCATCTGGTCTGCGTAAACCCTGTTCGATACACTTCAGACTTAATGCTATGCACAGATTTGCTCCAGCTGAATCACCAGCCAGGACTATGCGTTCCGCGGTCGTGCCTAAGTAGGAGAAATTCTTTAGCATCCAACAGTATGCATAGAAAACCTCTTCTATAGCTCGCGGAAATGGCGCCTCGGGAGCTAAGCTATAGTCCACTGACAGTATGGGACAGTCGAGTGCAACTGCCCAGTCTCTAAGGTACAATTCATGAGATTTTGATGACTGAGCCACAAAACCACCGCCATGACAATGAAACAGTATACAGGGGCTACGAGCGGGCAATTTACGCCAGCCTCTATAGCCTCGCGAACCTAAACCCACCATACCCTCACGCCGTTGATAGCTAAGTAAACGTACTTGCACCGAAAGCCCAGGGCCCAAGTGGCTAGAGGGCACCGGTATGTCAATAAATTCTTCTGTTGTGTCTTCTTTACAATTTTCGGATTTTTGTAATTGCAACGGTTCAGATGGTATTTCTATGATTTGATTTATTTTTATGGAACTACCTACTATACTAGGGATTTTATGCATTAGTTCCGATTCGGAAAGAAACCAAAACGATTTACAGAAGTCAATTTTAGCATTTTGCGATAAGTTAACTATACGACGAGCCCTTAACTCAGGATTAAGCAAATACTTGCCGCTAGACCAGACACTACGGGTGGTCTTTAGCAAAGTGCCATCGTGGTCTTGGGCATAAAAAGTTTCCGAAAAGCCAGCCATGCTAATAGATATAAAACGTAACACGCCTCGTATAGAGTCACCGTACTGAAAACCTAAACAGCGGCCATAAAAGCAATACTGGTTGATAGTTTCCCCCATCTCGAAAAGCTCTTCGGCAGAATGTTTACCGCAGGCAAATAAATCACCCGAGTCTTTAGACCACTCATGCAGAATCAGCAAATGTTTCATGCACGTAGACAGCGAAGACAATAGCTGCGAACAGGCCTCCACTTCCTTCATGTAGAATTTCTTGCGAAAAAGCATAGTAGAACGAGTGGCTTGCAGATTTTTACATGTCACTAAACCATATTCAATGCAAGACTTATTGACCGCAATAAAACTCCGATAGCCATTACCAGGAGTGTTTTCATCGAAATCATATTCGTGGGCAAAAGCTTCTATTTGCTGTACCAACTCATCGGCAAGTATAATAAAATCCTGCCAAGCCTGCAAAGCTGCATGCAAACGTTGACCTCTTTCTGTTACATCATCTTTAAAAAATAAAGCCTGCTCCTGACAGGCCAAAAAAAGCTCCCGGTACAGTGGCTTCATATTTGTTGGCAAAGAGGGAGGTGTGGAAGGTGGTAAAGATGTTTCAGATGACTGTGCCTGAGAACAAGACGGACTGTCATCTGCAAATTTATTATCCTTTAACTTTAAAAGTTTTGGCGAGTCTCTTAAGTGTTGGTCATTACTTTGAATAGACAAAAAGTCCGTGACTGTTGCAGTATTAATAGGATTTGCTTTATCCACGAAATTAACATCTTGGCTTAATTCTAAATCATTTGTTGACAGTGTTTGACTAGTAGTACATTGCATATTAAAAAAATCCGACAGATTCCTGTTTTCAAGTATTGTAGCACTTAACTTCTATAAAAATAGAAATTATTTTAATAACTGTTACTAATTAAAACCAGAAAAAATCACCCAGCTAGTCAATTGAGATGTGTCACGCAGCGTATACCGCCTACAGTAACTACTAACAATACGTTTTATTAAAATAGCCACTTTCACTTTTTATATACAGAAATTTTTTATTATATCCCTTCAATAATAACAGTTAATATAAATTTAATATTATTAATTGCATAATAAACAAAGCAAAAATTAATTTTCTTTTGTATATGGATTAACTGCGCTTTCTTAAAAAAAAATTGACATCACTACTTTCTCGTAAATAAAGAAGAATAAATAACACAAAAAAACCAAAACCTCATATTAAAATAAAACAGAACCAATTGAATTTACGACAGGTGATGTTACAAAGCTTTTGCACGTTTAATTTTAAACGGCACAATGTCAAAATTTTTTTACATTTCAATTAATTTTTATGTGCGTTGTTTGAAAAATTTTATAAAAGTTTACAATTTTTGAAAAAAATTATAAAAATACTAAGATTTGTTCAATACCTTATTGGTAAACAAGTAAAATATTATATATAATTATAATAAAGAAAATTTTTAATGTTTTTAATTTAGAAAATGCAAAATGCCCCTTGTGTTTGGTCTAATGGTTTTAATATGTGAAAATTGTGACAAATGTTTTAAAAAGCACAATTGTGTGTTATAAACTATCAGAAATTTATGTTATAAATTGAAAATGCTTATTTATTTTAAAAATTTTCGTGTAAATTTTTTTAAAATGAAATCTAATAAGAGTAAACAAACAATTTGTGTTTTGACATTCTTAGGCCCTTTGTGTTTGTTGTAAGGATGTTGTCACCTGATTTGAATTTGCCCTCAATAGAACATTATTGTATTGACAAATGTTGCACAAAAAAGCAAAACGTATTTATAAAAAATTTGGTTGCAGCTGTAAAAATTCATATATAAAAAAGCTCAACATATTATGACACTGTCAAAAAATATATTAACCCAGTAAACCCTCTCTTAATTGATATCATCTTATAAATATTCAATGGCCTAAAATAATAGCAATGTTAAATTAACAAAATAGAAGTTAAACCATACATTTTGACGTTATTCACTGCAAACTAATTGCCCAGCAAAACAATAATTAGAAATTACGTTAATTTGAATGTTTACATTTTTGTGTACCGTAAATAAGGTATGTGCATCGCAGCAACTAATTTTTTTTTAATTTGATTAATTTTTTAGTTTTAAATAACTTCAAAGTAAAAACATTGTATTATTGATTTTGTATTTTGTAGATTAATTTTAGACAAAAAATAAAAAGATAAGTTTGACAGATGCAGATAAATTATTAAAATGTAAAATTTCTTAAACAATTCATGAAACCAAACAAAATCAACTCATGAAACATCGGATTATTTTCACGAAATATGCATGAGTTATATGCACTTATAAAAATAGAGTGTTGTTCATTTATAAATGTATTCATGTAAACAATTATCTTTAATGACTTTGTCACCAGTTGAACCCCTGCAAAATCACTTTTTTGTCATATTTTTTTGCTAGATACTTTTGTTAAAAATTTAAGATTCGTCAATCCAAGTATTTATAATAATTCTATTTAAAAAAGTATAAATATTTGATAAATTTAAAATTTTTTTATATAAAAGCAAATGCTACAAGATTCTTTTAAGTAAAAATACAATTTTGTTTTTAGATTAACGAAATACATCTTATTAACTATAAACTCTTCTATAATATACAAACTCAAATTACAAAAAACTAAAACAAATCTTCAGCTTTACGTTTTCTCTTCTTTAGCTTTTGTTTGACGTCAGCCGTTTTACCGCGTATTACATTGGTCTTTAATTTTTTGGCTGATTTCTTACGTTCTTGTACCGCAAACCTACGTTTAGCGGCCCGCACAGGGTCATGAATTTTCTCTTGAGCTATAAGTTTCTTGCGTTCCGCACGTCGTACCATTAACTTCATTTGAGCTGCTGCGCGAAGTTTGTCGTAAACGTCTGAGCCTATACGTTTGCGTAACCGACTACCAACACGTAACGCCAACTGACGTAAACCGCCATCAATATTATGATCTTCTTCGGACATTTCACGTACAAGGGCGGATAGTAAAGATGGTCCGAGTAAAATTAAACTTTCTTCTGTCAACAGAGTGATAAGTGCCTCGATGAGAGTAAATAAAGCGATACGCTGGAAAGATAAATATCAATGAAATAATATTACTTATTTAACAGTTAGTTTACAGTGTTAATTTACTTTAGAAGGTAAGTCAGATTCATTATTTATTTTTTTAAGAAAACGAAATTTTCACAAAAAAATATATCTCTTACCATGCTTGTACTGTGAGGAGCTTTAGCCACTTCTTTGTTGATTAGAAATCTGATATTTTTCATCAGCCAATTAAGATTGATTTTAGTTAAAGACTCCTTATGATCTTCTTGAACCTCTACTTCGTTATCCATCTCCTGTTTAATACCAAAAGGTACATCCCTTAGCATTGTGGCTATAAACAGGAATATTTTAACTATTTCATCGATCATGGGTTGAGCGGTTTCACCCGGTATCATTTGAGCACATAAGTCCAATACTAATGATTTTATATCATACTCTGGATTTAGATAAATAAAATCAATTTTTATTGTCTTTGTCTCATCTTCTGCACTTATGATTTGGGACAATTTGCGACCAATTAGGGGAAAATCAAAGCCACTTATAATGTTACTAATGATTTTTGCTGCATTACAGCGAACCCAGTTGTGTTCGTGGGCCAGTAGACGTTGTGACTCGTAGGCCAGTTCATCTATTAAATTGCTGTGTTCTTCGCTTTTAAATAACTCATCATTGCAGTTATCAAAAATCTTTAACAAACAATATTGCATTTGAATAAGTTCATGATCTAAGGCACGTTGTTCACGCTCCAAATCGTCTTCATGAACTTTATCGTTTTGTAAAATCGTTTGCACCTCATTTTCAAATGCAATGTTAGGGTTGTTAGGACTCTGAAAGCCAAATCAAATTTTAGATTTATATTTTATAAAGCATTCATACTCGTACTAAGTATATTATGTTTAAGTCTTACCTTCTTAAATTTTTTGCACTTCTGACTTGGCTTTTCCTCCACAGAATGTAAGGCATTTGGAGCCCTTACAAACCGTCCCGGTTTAGTAGCATTTGTGTTTAATCTGCCTATTAAAATGGGTAGAACTTGTTTTATCCTAGCAGCAAAAGTTTGTTTTTCAGCATTTATAAATCTCGAACATAAGGCGGCACCCATTTCCCTTACCGAGGGTTTATTTTCGGCTTTAATAAATAATAGTGTCATATCAAACAAGTATTGACGATGTGACTTGTTGAGTCTGTCTATCATTACTTCTATACAATTTGCTACGGCCTTGCGGCACTCGGGTTCATCATCGTTAACCAAACGTGATCCCAAAGATAGATACAGAAGCTCGCTCTTTTTAACCAATATGACCAATGGAAATTTCTTAATAATGGTACACAAAAACTCTATGGCTGACAACCGTCCTGCGGGTAAAGAATAACATAATTGCACTGTAAAGAATTTGACAATTTGATCCACACGTTTGTTCAGTGAATATTCCATTACATATGTAGTTAACAAATTTCTGGCTTCATTTCGTACATAATCTGAGTGTGAGGTTATGGACATGTCACCTACTACTTTCATAATATCATGCATGGCCTTAGATTCAACTCTGCGCGTTAGCATAGATCTTAGTAAGTTAAATGTCATGGCTTGATTTTCACCCTCATGTAAATCTTGTTCTATATATAATACTAATTCATCAATTTGCTCCTCGGTTAAATTATAATAATCACATTTACGTAGCAAAGCTACTATGGCCTTGAAAGCTGATTTCATTAATTGGAAATTGTCTTCTTGTTTAGTTGCTCCAAAGTTGGAGAAGTTTTTTACAATTTCAAATATTTTATCGACTACACCAGTAATATACTCCGGTTCCTTCATGTTAGCCAGCTTATATTCCTCTACCCATAAAGTGGCAAAACATTTCAAGGCAAATGATGTTACCCTTATGTGAGTACTGTTCAGGGAATCCTTCAATAAAGGAAGAATAGGATTAAGGAATGGCGGATAGTCAACATTCACAAGTTTTTTACGTTTTAGCACAATATGCAACATTTCCAAACCAAACTCTATTAAAATATGAGCATTTGCCTGAGTATTTGTTTTCACCTGTTTATTTATGGCTCCTGATCTCATACGCGGCGCTGGTTGTATAATAAAACAATCAGGCCTGGATCGTCGCATTTTTTCCTTTTCCTGTTCACTTAAAATTCTCCTTTGGACGCCCGGCAATAAATCCGTTATACTTTCCGACATGGTGCCGTATATAAAGATCAATAAACTTTCTCGGGATATGTGCTTATTTTCTACCAACCCATTTACGATTTTGGCAAACGACTCTTGTATCTTTATAGTGAGTTTACGAGATTTGGATTTGGCCAAATGATCTTTAAAAGGCATAAGTAAATCTAATAAACAATTTTCACGTATATTACGTGCTATCATATGTAAGACCAAAAAACTTTTAGCGCTTGGCTTAGCTTCTGGAGTATGGGCGGTCAATTTGTCTATTTCTTTTTCTGCATTTATTTCACCAAATATATCATTTAAAGTCACTTCCAAGAGATTATGTAAACAGGCCTCAACATCCTCGGGTTGCAAGCAATCACGCAAACCATCTAAGATGCCATGAACGGTAACAGATAGTACGTGTACCTGAAAACCTCTAGTAAGAAGATTTTGCAAATGATCCAAAAGCATGGGTAGGTATTTAGAGCCCAAACACAGCATTATTTTCTTAAGTATATCACGTGTCAACATGCGCACAGATTTTAAAGGTAAACGTAAAAATGTACAAACTTTCATAAACACACCTAAAATTAGAAAATTATAATTTAAATATAAGAATTCGATTATTTAGGTTATTTTGTCCTTAAGGGCAATATCATTGGTCACAAGGCCCCAACTCGTATTTTTACGAAATTAAATTTTTCAGTGATTTCAAAACATTCATTTCACGCAAATACACCTCTACACAAAAATTAAATGCAATAGTATTAAAAAATAACACATTTACAAGAAACTCTGCAAAATAAATTACATTATGATAAAACAGTTTCTATTACGTTTTCGCCTTCTCCTGAAAGTAACAACTATTTGAGTTAGAGCCTTTTTATCTGTGACAAACGATATGTTACATTTATGAAATAATCATAAAGATACAAGAATACACTAACCTGGTAAACTAGTATCCATTAGTTCCTGTGGTAATTTTTGCATTAATTTTACCAAAGCCAAACCAATAGGCACTCTTAAGATTTCCTCTTCTTCTCTTTCAATACTTAAACGTTTACGATTAACTTTATGTTTATTATCATACGATGATTTGTCGGTGATAGAACGATTCAAGGTGGGTATTAAAATTGTGGTTATTGTAGTCAGGACTTTTTTTGAAGCATTCAAAGGCAACAAAGTAATTTTATTTAAACAATGCTCTATTTTAACATTAGATTTACTTTCAGCTACCTCATTATGATATTCCTCATCAATTTCGTGCTTTTCTAAAACCTGTTCTAAAGTTTCATTTTCTTCGTTGGTCATAGATTTTGCCAATTCATTATCTTCAGTGTCCTTTTTATCATCAATGCCATCTTCTCTCTTAATTTTAACTATTTCTTGTAGTTTTTCTTCCTGGATTTCTGCACTAAGTTGTTCGGACTTATCTTTTATAACCGTTTTAAGTTTATCCAAAGTTTCTTGATCCTTTTGCGCCAGCGAAAGATCAAAGTGGAAGGCATCCAATATTCTTACAACTATGCGGACACACTGTTTTTGAAAATCATGCGAAAATCTCATTTTCATAAGATAATAACGTAATATGGAGTGGTAATGTTGCCAAGGCAAAAGTTGGCATACAATTCCCACTGTTTCTATTGCAGCATCTATGAGAGTATGTTTAGTGGCATGTTGTTCCTGCAGTAGATAACGTGAAGCCAGAGGAAGGATGAATTGTGTTAGTGTTTTTATACAGGGTGGTTTTTCCAAATTGGCTGCAAACGAATTAAACTTAAGCAAAGCCCTGCCATGTCTATGGGACTGCAAGTGTATCATATTCTCAAAGAAATCCACCTCAGCATCTGATTTATCACCTAAACCATGAAGATCCTGTAAAATTTCATGTGATTCTGGACATTCTCGTGCCATTTCTCCCAGAAGCCGTATACCTTCATGGCGTATATTTTCATGTGAATCTTTAATAATACGCCTTATGAGATTGATGAAAACATCACCCACTATGTAGTCGATTTTAGTTTTATCAGCGGCATTTTTTTTTGCCAAATGTGGTACCAAAAGCTTTAAGTTCTCACTGGCATTGTCACGCAAACCCATATCCTTGTCATATCTGATAAAATAAAAGCAATTGTATATAACTATAATGCCCAAATCCAAGCTAACACCTTGTGAGCTTTCAATTTTCTGTTTGATAATTTTAAACGCATCCAAACGTTTTTCATAATCTGGCTGCTCTACCCAACGTTTATCCCAAGCATTAAGAAGTAAAACAATTCTAGCCAATGTTGCCAATTCTTCTGTGTCTTGGCAATTTGGACTTTTTCTATACTTAATTTTGGCTATGTCAGCTATTAAATCACACAATTGTTTACGGGCCGCAACTTCTTGAATCTGCTCGAATAGGGGTGCTATTTTACGTATATATAATTCGGGCATTTCAATTTTCTTTATCAGATTGGAGAGCGTGGTTATAACTTGAGAAACTACTTCCGTCGACGATTGTGTTTGTGTTTTGGCTATTAGTATGGGCAATAATACTTGCAACAAACTGTCACAGGTCTCTGGTTGGTTAACATGTTTCGTTAACAATGACAAGACATTTAAGTCGCGTTTATCAAACTGCTGTTTAGAGCCTTTAGAGGAAAAATTCATTCTAAGACGTTGCAGTAAATCAAGTATATAAGGCTTAACTAGTTGTAGACTCTGCTCGGCATATTCCAACTCATTATCGGCGGCGACGAGCAAACGTTCAATTAAACCCATAATAGGTTTACGTACCAAAATCGTGGATTTTCCATTCAACAGCAAAGAAATAATAAAATGAAATACATTTTCTTCTTTTTGAGGAGGTTTTTGAGCCAAGAATTTAAAGTGTTGAGGCTTCTCACCCCATAAAAGAAAAAGTTTCAATAAAACAGTTGGAGAGTGTATACATTCCGATGGCATCTTTTCCAGGCTTGGAAAAACAAATACCTCACTAAAGCAATTAATTAGCTCCGACGACCATTCGAACTCTGCTATATGTTCGAAAAAATTATATAAACTCTGTAAGGCATATTGTTTTAGATTCCTAAAAACCAATGGCATTTTGGGGTGTATTAAGGAATTATCCAATAAAAACACCTGTTGGCAAACACTGCCTATAAATAACAAAAGTTTCAGCATATAATAATGAAACTGTTGCTGCATTATTCCACCAAATTCTTTGCGTATCAACTCTAGCAAATTTACCACACTGCGTAATTTTTTAGGTGACCAAACTTGATGTGTATTAAAGTTTTCTTTCACTAAGGAGGGTATGGAAAGTATATCTACCGATTCGTGGCAAAATTTATCGTATGAACCAAAAGCCATTTGTAAAAACCATTCAATTTCTGTTAAAGAACATTGAGCCAAAAACCTCAAAATAATTGATTTTCTTTGTTGGGGACTAAGACCTTTTTGCGTGCCCTTTGTTATCATTTTGCCATAAAGTAGCCGTAATAAAATTTCCATAAACTCCTGTCTATGTTCTAAAGAAACTGTATCCACTTTGAAGTTAATTAGATCGTCTTTAAATTTTTTTTCGTCTAATATATTATATAATAAATCTTTGTAGGGAATTAAGGCTTTGGATTTATAGGAAAGTATACAATCTAAAGCAGATTTTTGTAACTGCTGATTATAACCTTTTAAAAGTTGACAATATAAAATTTTTAGATCAGGTTCCCGATACATAGCACGGGGATTTTGTTGGGCAGCAAATACGGATAGTTTTGTTTGCATGGTTTGCAAGATGCATTTTACAAGCGAAGATTCGAGATTTAGTATATGTTTTGATTTCATTTTTACGAAAGATTGTTTATGTAGCAGTTCTTCTTCATTGCACTCTTCAATTTCTTCTACTTCTGCTAGACTTTCTGTTTTAATAGTTAAGTCCCAAGTGTTTTCTTTATTCTCCAATTGAGGTTTGTATTCTTCCTCAACAAATTTCAGAAACATTATTACTAGTTCCCTGTTTTTTAATTCCACCAATTTTCCAAATTGAGGCAATCTTTGCCATAACAAATTTCTATAATTTAATAATTGTTGTTTGCTTAACTTTCTAATGCTTCGCTGGGTATCTATGTCATTTAATAATGAGCAATAGCACATTAGAGGTGATGTAGACTTTTGTATAGAAATTGAATTATAACCTATGTCGTTTTGTGTTTCTAGCAGTTTCGCCTGATAAATTGGCCAAAATTTGCTAGTATCCAACTGCTTGGCATAATCTTCCAGCAATTTGAGTACCGGCTCCCATACAAATTTGAAATTGTTATACAATAGACCCAGTAGAAAACGGACACAATCTTCTTTATAAAAATCCTCGGTGAGTTGTTTAAATAATTCTGCTTGTGTGTCTAATTTTTGGAAGATCAAAATCAATTCACGATAATTGTGGACATTAGGTTCGATAAGCTCGGCTTCGTAAAAAATTTGGTAAGGAGTTTGCTTTTCAAGTGGTTTAAATATTAGGCTTAAACTATGCGAGGCCAATAAACGTATTTCATGGTCATGATGCTGTAATAATTCCGACAAAACGCTACGTAGCCCAAGTTGATTTGTAAAAAATTTTGTATAGTGGTAAATTATTAAATTCAAAACACCTAAGGCCAATGAATTGTCCAGGTTTTTCATCAATATTTCCCTTAATAAGTTGACAATTTCTTTATTTAATGAAAATTTTAATTGCACATAAACTGCCACTAGCATACATAATAAATTAATTTCCCTTTGCTCTATATTAGAGTTTATTAAATTGTCTATTAAGCTTAGCAAAGGTTTTTGTAAATTTTCCTGCTTTAAACCTTTTAGATGAGTCGCTATAATAAGCAGCAATATTTGTTCTTCAAATTCTGAATGATTTTCCTTTAAAATCTTTAGCTTCTCTTCAATTTTATACAAAGTTTCCTTAGATTTGACCTTAATTTCCAGAGATTGGTCTTTTGAGGTGTATAGTGCATTTAATTGTAACGGCCGTTTTTTTAGCACCACATCTGCAAATAGTTCAAAGGCCTGCTTATCGAAATACTCCTCAAAGTAGGCTACCAAACTGGGCAGTACAAAAATTTCAAACTGTACGTGTGAAATCATTTGTTTAACAAATCCAGCATATATATTTCTATTTTTGATGCTCAAACACTTTTTCAGCAAACGACTGGTATCCAGTTGCGTTACTAAAGAAGACCCAGACAACAGTATAGTGCTTATAACGTGGGTACATGTCTCTAAAGCTTCAACAGCGTTTAAATCTTTTAAACACTTATCCACTAATCTCAAAAGACTGGAAACTATGACATCCATTTCTGCCAAATAACGGCATTCTTTGAATTCTACGACCTGCCTAAAGATAACGCAGAGATTTTGAATTTTTTCCGTATTTTGACAATTGTCAGATACTTGGCAAAGTTTTAGCCAAAACAAAGACATTTGTTGGGGATGTATGAATTTTAACAATTGTAAAATGCATTGTTTAACTATGTCATTTAACAATTGGCTTTGATGCTTCTTAGTCCGATCACCCACTAAGGACTCAAAAATAAAATGTAAAAAGTCTCCGGCTATAGAGTGAAATTGCCCCTTAATACCCCGCATGATTTCAAACAGCAATCGACCACAACCATTAACGCTATCAACCTGTTCTTTTGCTATTGTTTCCAAAATGAAATCTAAAAATTTCTTATAATCCTTTAAATCACGGGCGACAAAGGAAAAGCATTCCACCGCAAAATTTGTTACATGTTCTTCGTAACGACGCTCGTCCAGCAAAGGTAAAATGCAATTAAACACTACGCCTATATTTCGTTTTAAATAAGGTTTTAAAGTCTTAAACAAATAAGCCAAGCATACCAATGTCCACTCCAATTGCTCGGCATCCTGAGTGTTCAGCAGACAAATCAACCTATCTAGGACACGTTGAAAATAAGGATAGAAATCTTCGCGTAAATCACGAGCCAACACATACAATAGTTCCAGCAAAGGTTGTAGAGACAAATTAGTAGCACACGCCAGTTTTTCCAATAGTAAATCGATAACAAAATCTTTTTGGTGCAAGAGCTGTGGTAAAGTGACAATTTTGATTACTTTTCGCGAAAGCAAGGAATACTCCTCAGATAAATTCAAGACCATCCATTTCTTTAGGCTTTGATGAAAAAAAGTTTCATTGCCTTCAGGTAGCTCTTCATTTTCGTGTCCAATGTGATATAAAGCCAAACATCTTATATCAATTTCATTAACACGATCGGCAAAACTTTTGTACTAGAAATAAAATATATGTATGTTATGAAAACACAAGAATATATTAAACAAACAAAATATAAATTACCCGAAATGTGTTGGAACACTTTGTTTTTTGCATTTCTTCTTCCATTGCTAATGCCACCCTTTAATTATCTTCTTATCTAACCTTTGATTTTTCTTAATTTCTGTATAATTTTTTAAAATAATTTACACATGCCTCCACTTTAAGTTTCTTAAAAAATAACAGCAACACACGTGCTTAAATAAAAGGTAAACCTAGATACATTATTTCTAAGGTGATATCACTGCAGTGCGTTTGTTTACTTGCAACTTTTTTTTAACAGACTCAATCACAATGATTATTTATTTAGTATAGAGCTTGACGTTGTTAATGCACGCAAAAAATTCAATGTTAGCCTTCTAATAGCATCCATATTATAAAGCTAACAAAATGTAAATAAAGAAAATAAAAACAGAGATGTTAAACCTACATAAGCAGAATGTACATAAATGGCCAGATTAATGTTGGTTTGAATTGATATATGTATATAAAATTTATATATAATTTGTGTGTTTTTAATATAAAGTAAATTTTTCTCGTAATAGATATAATGTCGCTTTCAAATATTATATTGTGGTCTGTTATTATTATTATTTAAGTTAAGGTAAAATTTGATTATATATAAATAACATTTTTAATTTATATTTATTTATTTATTTATTTATTTATTTATTCATGTAATACAAAAAGCCACTCTAGGCCAATTAATATATATATATATATATTTATATAATAAAAATATATTTTTTTTTATATATCAAAAATAAAAATTTAAAGGTGTTTTCAAGAGCTAATAATTAAATAATTTATATTACTTTGAAAAAAGTATTAATTGAATGGTGAAGTGAGAATTTAATTATCCTTTTGAGAGAAACAAGTATATAAAGAAGAAAGAAATTCATTTTTGTTTCAATTTTTTGGTGACAAAATTCGTAAATATTATATTTAAAAGTGTGGCAACGCCAAAAATGTTTAAAATAACGCTTGTGTTATTACTTTCCAGTACGGTTGATAAAAAGAAGAAATTGTTTATTAATGTCAAGCCTAATTTCTTCCAAAAACGGGCCGAAAAAGCAAACAAGTTAATTTCAAAAATAGAAAAATATGACAAAAATGAGACCAACAGAAGTTAAATTAAATAATGCACCAGAAGATTGGATATCAACGGTAAGATTTGGACCCAAATCTAATCAGTATCTAATAGCGTCGTCCTGGGATGGTACTGTGCGTTTTTATGATGTGGTTAACAACGCCGTGAGGCAAAAATTTGTGCAAACAGCGCCGGTGCTAGATGTCACATTTATGGTAAGTACAACTTAAATATCGAAACACTATACTATAATGTTTCGCGTTTTCTAGGATGTGGTCCATGTGGTAAGTGGCTCGCTGGATAATCAATTACGCTTATATGATGTTAACACTCATACGGAGAATATAGTGGGTTCTCATGACGAAGCTATACGTTGTGTAGAGTATGCTGAATCGGTGAATGGAATTTTAACCGGTAGTTGGGATAAAACTATTAAGCTATGGGATATGCGTGAAAAACGTTGCGTCGGCACTTATGAACAGGGTAATGGCAAGGTTTACTCTATGTCGGTAAATGATGAAAAAATTGTTGTGGCCACCTCGGATCGCAAAGTATTAATATGGGATTTGCGTAAAATGGAGGAGTACATGATGAAAAGAGAATCTTCTTTGAAGTACCAAACACGTTGTATACGGCTGTTTCCTAATAAAGAAGGCTACGTTATGTCCTCAATTGAGGGTCGTGTAGCAGTTGAATACTTGGATCCTGATCCAGAAGTACAAAAACGTAAATTTGCCTTTAAGTGTCACCGCAATAAACAAGACAGTATCGAACACATTTATCCCGTTAATGCCATTAGTTTTCATAATGTTTACAATACTTTCGCTACTGGCGGATCTGACGGTTATGTCAATATCTGGGATGGTTTTAACAAGAAGCGCCTGTGCCAATTTCACGAATATGATACATCAATTTCCTCGCTTAATTTTAGTCATGATGGTAGCACTTTGGCTATAGCCTGCTCGTATATGGATGAATTAGATGTAGCACCAGCTAATGTGCCGAATCCAGTGATCTATGTACGTTATGTTACTGATCAGGAAACTAAACAAAAGTAGGCTGGTGTACTTAAAACTAAAACTTATGTCATACACTTTTTAAGATTTTAAATTAAGATAATAAAATTTAACTTTTATGAATATAATTTTATCAAATGCCTGGTGATTTTTAAAATGTACCAAAGTTTATTTAAATTCTATTGTTTTGTTGAATATGATTAATAGTTTTCCTAATTTTTTTATTATGTTTGTAACATTGCCGGGTAACTAAAACGCAGAATACACTTCAGGTGCTCAATTCTCGTTCTGTGAAGTGAAAAAGTTTTTGTATAGCAAAGGGTATGGTGGCACCATATGATATTACTCACAAAAACTTTTCAATGCATAGAACGAGAATTGATACCCTGGGTATAAGGTGCCAACATACCCTATGCTATACAAAAACTTTTTCATTTCACAGAACGAGAATTGAGCCCCAGGTCATGCATTGGCGAATTCGCTTTCATGAATGTCATTCAAAAAATAAAGCGAGCACAAAATATTTTTTTGGCATTGATAATAGCCAAAAAACGGTGAGTTACAAATACCTTGTTAAGTGTACCCAGCTAAAATGTAAAGAAATATCAACTTTATTCTTGGTGTAATCAGGGTACACTTTTACAGGTGGCGGTGTCAGTCCAGCTGATTTTTTTTTGTCTGCCAATGTTTGTCAAACTTCATACATAAAAAGAGATTTCACTTCCAAGAATTTTTAAACTCCATATAGAAAAAGGGTAAACGAAAAATGCTCTCTTTTACGTTATCACGTTACGTTATTACACCATAGGTGTAATCAAGAATGATTAAATAAAGATTACGCCATCACGCAGCGATAAAAAAACATTTCTGCGCATATAGGAATTCTGACGTCACTCAAGCTGTGTTCTCATTGGCTAATAAAATTCAGCTGTATAACTAATTATGTTTGTGTAAAAACATGACAGTGGGACAAATTGTTATTTTTCTAACTAAATTGTTTGAAAGCAAAAAAAATCTTTATAAGAGTTATATACATATATCGGTATATTCATTATTTTTATTACAATATTTCAATATTTCACTATTATTCTACACCTAGAATTCATTTTATTTTGATATTTTATCAAATTTTCTTTTTCAGTGATTTTGGCATTTAGTTTCCTAATTCTAAAATACATTAAACACCATACATACATTTTCATTTCCAAAGTTTTAATGTAAGTTTGGAGGCCATCATCTTCAAGATCAGTCGGCCTTGGAGCATTTTCCGCGACCAATTTTTCTTCAAAACTATTTTGGAATATCATTTTTCTTTCCAGTTTCACGTAGTTCTTCATATACATTTGCAACTTCAGTTTCATTTACAGTTTTCGTTGCACTTTCAATAGCACTAGTGTCTTAAGAAGGAACTGCAAGGGATTTTAAAATTTTTGCACGCCGTTTGCTAAATCCTATTCATAATGCCTTAGTAATATACTGCAAGAACTGATTTTGTTTTAACTTACCCATTTCAAATTTAAAGTTTCTTTCAAAATCTTCTTGCTTGAAATGTAAAGCACAAATTTTTTCTTTATCCACATTTACAGGCTTCACTCGTTTGCAAAATATTACCCACAACTTCCTTTGAGCTTTATCTTTTGGAAAATTGTAAAAGAATGCAGCTTTTTAAAAACACAAACGTTTTATTAAAAATATGCAAATTATTACGTTTTAGTATACTTAATTTCTCACTTGTTTTTTTGCTGTTACTTTGCTTGCATTTGCCCACTGCACATTTCATATTTGCTCTCTTTCTTATCTTTTTACTTTATTTTGTTTTCTGTTTTTATTAGTTTTGAAGCTTTTAAACAACCAAATTAAAACAATTTTTATATAGTTTTAATAATATTAATATTATTAATATGTATTTATTATAAAATATGACACGAAATTCGTTTTTTGTTAAGAACCGTTGTAATACTTTCTTTTTAAACTCTCTGAGTAAATTAATTACAGGGCTGCCTACTATTACAAAAAACATAAATTTTTTGTAAGAAATTATAAACTTTACATATGATACATACTTGGTAACCTTCGCGAGGGGATTACTACGTCATCTAACGGTAAATCATGCGCAAGGCGTAATCTTTATTTAATCATTCTTGGGTGTAATAACATAAGGTGATAACGCAGAATGGGTGTATATTTTGTTTGTTTATGTGGAATTTGACAATTCTTGGGAATTAAATCTCTTTATATATATAAAATTTGACAATTAATGGGACACAATTAAATAATCAGCTAGGCTGGTACTGCTACCTATATAAGTGTATCCTGACAGATGTTAGCTTAATATAGATTTCATTTTAAAATAGAATCGCTAGAATACTTACATTCGATAATAGTTGAAACACTTTTTGCGCTCTGTTTTTAATCGCTTAACAATAATCGCTCTGTTACTATTACTTTAGACAGACGGCTTTGCATTTTAATTCGAGGTTTTAATAGTTTTTTCTGTTTTAATACAATAATTTTGTTTATTAAAGTTGTAAAAAAAAAATTTAAAAAGTTGAAGCAGAGACTGTAAAAAGAAAACAACTTAAAAGATGGTAAGAACATATGCAATTATTTTTAGGTTTTGTATGTTCAAATTGTTGAAGGTCCATATTTCAAACAAATTGTTAAATTTTTGTTATCAATCAATTCTTAGAGCCCACGTTCTGACAGCCGTTCTGTAACCCCACGACGTTCTGATTCCAGCTCACCTTATAGGCACTCTGGACGCCGGTAAGTGTAATATGTATGACGGTAGTTGCTAACAATTAAGCCTGTTGACACTATTGTTTGTAAAAAATTTAGAAATTATTACAGCCACTATAAATATGATTCACGTAGTAGTTCTAATTCAAGACGTCCACCATCGCCACCGCCACCAAAAATCCGAAAACATAGTGGTCGCTATTCAAATGATAGTCGGAGTACATCAAGGTATGTAATTTTTTTTAATAAATTGAAATTTCTAATTTGAGGTTAGGTAGATTGTTTTATACTTTTTAGCTTAAAATAGAAAATTTTCAATTTTAACAAAAAATTTTAAATATACTGGCATTTGGTTTGTCTTAAGAATACTGCATAATGCCTAAAACACAAATTTTATATTTTTTTAATGGCGACATAACCTTACCTTAACGCTGCTCAAGAATCAAACAAAAAAATATGGACTTACTGCCGTATTCATATAAAATTTTAAAGGTTTATTAAAGGCTTGTTTGACAAATTTCTGTACGAAAACTGTTAAATAAGCATTTAATAAACATAAAATATTTTTTTACCAATACGGCAGTTATATACATATTTATTATTATATATGTATAGGTACAAAATTTTTTTTTTATTAATTCATATCTTGAAAAAAATTATACTTGAATATTTAAATTAATTCTGGTTCTTTTAAAAGTTAGGTTATCTACTTAAACCTAGTAACACTTTATTATTAAATTAAATTTTTTTAGGAAAATCAAGTCTGAAATATCTATTCAAACATTAAGCAATCAAGTTTTGAGACCTTGGAAATTTGAATCTTTTATTAAAAGCGATTTTCAAAATTTTTATAATCAAAAACTTAATCGTTAAAGAAACAATGAAATTAACAAAATAAACATATATATTCAATACGTCAAGAACCTCAAATTTAAAAACTAACAAGTATTAAATATAGCACAAATTAAGCAAATATAATTTACCAACCGTAGTACTTAACTAATTAATTTTATTTGCAAGAAAAATTACTAAATTTTAATATTTATTTTTTAAACAGATCCATTACACCTAGTTATAGAAAACATACCAGCCGTAGACATTACACCAGATCTCGTTCAAGAACAAAATCACACTCCCGTTCACGTTCTCACAATTCATATGAAAAAAATAAGTTTAATAGTAGAGTAAGTTAGTACACAATAAGTTAAACTTAAGTCAACTAATAAAGACTATTATATATTTTATATTATTAGGAGAAACCTTCACCTTGCCGCTGTATTGGGGTATTTGGTTTAAGCGTTTTTACCACTCAACCAAAAATCAGAGAAATATTTTCAAAATTTGGAGCTATTGAACGCATACAAGTTGTCATAGATGCTCAGGTGGGAATTTTTATATTTTATATATGTACTATTTATTATTTATATCCCTTATCAAGACGTTTAAGTTAAAGTTTTAAGAATTTAAGTGTCACCGAAAAGGGGTCATATTAAAAATATCAAATAAACAGCAATGTATAGAGTAATGATTTAATAGTATTTTAACCAAAACCAAAGGCTTGCTGTTACAGCTTTTACTCGGAAATAATTTTTTTTTTATATGCATACATATATAATTTCTTTCTTCTCAATAGACCGGCCGATCACGCGGTTTTTGTTTTATTTATTATGAAAATTTAGCTGATGCTAAAGCTGCCTGTGATAATTGTTGTGGCATGGAAATTGATGGCAGACGCATACGTGTTGCCTATTCTATAACCGATAGGCCTCATACGCCCACGCCTGGTGTTTACAAGGGACGACCAGCCAAGTAAATAAGATTATTTTAATTAATCATTTCTTTTGATAACATTTCCTTAACTTGTTTTTTTAGAGATTTACGTGAGCGTTATCGTGCTCAACAGAAGCAACAACTGCGTCATTATTCTCCTGTCAGTTATCGTAATCACCGGCATCGTTATGAACGCAGTCGTAGTCGTTCCTATTCACCACGTAAGTAAATAATAATGAATAAAAAAAGTATGTAAGATGTGTGTTAACAAATAGAAATTGTTAGCATTAGAAATACATACATATGTTTAAAGAAAAACTATGAATTTTTTATCGATTTTAAAATGAAAAAAATTTAAATAAAAATATAGAGGCGAAGAAAAAACCAAATACTATATCACTCTCTTATTTCAAGAAAGTAGTTTTTAGTTTTAACTAGGTTTAACCTAGAATGAAATTGTTTTGCGGAAATATTTGTAAGATCCAATTCCTTATTTGTGGAAAGTTCTTATTTTCATTATACATATATATGTATATATGTATATAAAAAATGGTAACATAAGCACTATTTCAAATCGTTTGCATGATTTATATTGCTTTTAATGTTTTTTATTTCAGGTCGTTATCGGTACTGATTCCCCTAATATTTTAATAATCTAATAGAATATGTTTTTTCTCAATCTAAAAAATTAATTTGTTCATTTATTTTACCACGTATATCGTTAAAACTTTTTTTTAATTTTCTAATGTAAACTGAAGGTGAATTTCTTAATTTCTTTTTATTTATTTTTTTTGCTTATACACAACTTGTCCTAAATGAATTAAATTTAAATGTATGTCACTTGTGTGTTTAGTTAATAATAATTTATTTTTTATTTTAAAACGGAAACAGGTTTATGAAAATTCCTATTTCTATAACATGCCATAAACATAATTGGCGTTATTAATAACGAGAAACTGTGTGCTACGTAACGAAATGCTATCTTTCTCTAATGAAAATTTACATATAGTTAGCACAGTTTCTTGCTTTAAATAACTACGATAGAATATATAACATAACATATTATGCATACATTATTATATAAAAAATATCTGTGTAATTATTAAAAAGTAATTAGTTTTAATTATGGTATTTATTAAAAATTTCATTAAATGGACAAAAAATAAAGACTTAAAAATTGTGAATTTGTAAATTAAAGTATGAAAATGTTATTATTTTATCCTATAATATTACTAAGAATTTGTAGCAGCAGTCCCCTGTGATTGTTGTTGGCTTTGCCGGCTAGTTTTATAGGCGATTTCCAAAGTGGTTTGTATAACTTGCATATCCGATTCAATACTTGTGGCCCAATTTTCTACATCACCTAATTCTTTAAGAGCACTACTAAAATTATCAATCAGTTGTAGCCATTGTTGAGTCTGCTTAGCAAAATTTGTGGCACCAACATGCAATTGCTTAGCCTCAGCGTCTAACCGTTTTTGATTCAAATAAGCCTGGGCTACACTAAAATCCATTTAAGATTAATATACTTATATTAAATTCTATCCATTAAATACCCACCCAACATTTAAATGCTCAACCAACGCCTTGGTTAATTCATTGGAGGCTTCAATGGCCTCTTTGCGTTTGATTTCTACATTATAAACACATTGTAATTAAAATAAATATGGAAGTTTTAATACCTTATTCCTTAAAAAATCCAACAAACCTTGTTCCTGTTTTCGCTTTATTTGTTTTGCTTGGTGTTCTTTTACCATAGCACTCAACATTTTGTTTTCTACAATATTTGTTTTCCAAATTTTCATATGTATGTTCATTGAAGAAAAAAGATTTCTGAATAAGTTCAATCAGCTGTTTTAGTTTACGCAATCCAATATGATATGTATAAACGTATTTCACATATAGATGACGCTTGCAAATAAACGTTACCAGATTGTGTATGAGAAAATAAAAACTCAACGTTTAAAATGTATACTGCAAAATAGGACCAGCACAACGAATAATAATTGTAAAAACTTTATTAACAATGATTTCGCTATTATTATGCTGGAAGAAACATAACAAGACCTTAAATAGCAAAAATAAAAAATTATTAAATATAAGTTGGTGTGGAAGGCTCTGTATTGTTGTGTTGAATGATAAATAAATTCCTACTACTGAAAATTTCTTTTTTTTTTTTCAAAACTAGATATAACAATATTATTGTAAGAATTTAAACCATACATTTTTCGAAAGCAATAGGAATATTATTATTGTAAGAATATAATCCATAAATTTTTCGACAGCGTAAATAGCAAACAAAAACCCTTATTATGGCTAGAGAAGAGGGCCAATTTACTGCATGCGTATATTTATATATGTATATTTAGAAAGAAAATATGCATATTAAAATTGATTTTACTATTAAAGATTTCAACAAATACTTTGATATATTGCAAGGCATATTAATTCATCAGGTAATTGCAGTTCGGATATATTGTTTGAATTTTTGGATATATTGTTTGAATTTTTTTATTACACTTTAGTATAATTTTTTCACATCCTTATAATATAATAAATGTGAATGTTTGTATATTAAGATGTTTGGATCTTTGTTGCTCAATCACACAAAAATGGCTGAATGAAACTAAATAAAATTTGACACACAGATAGACAACAACCTATATTAACATTAAGGCTACACTATAGTTTAGCTTATTCGTGTGTTGTCAAGTAAGCTCGCGGAAATATCCAAAAAAAATATTTTTTTTGTATTTAGTTAGTCGGTTGTTCAAGGGTTTCGAGTGTCCAAAATTTACATACATACCTATAATGGCGAAAAATAATAAATCATCCAACGTCGTCTATAGAAGTATGTGAGAAGTAATTCTACTAATATAAGAAAATATAAATGTTTATATATTGTTTATTTTTTTGAACTTTTTATTCAATCAAGCAAAAAATGGCTGAATGGACTTAAACGGGATTTGACGCACATATTGATAAAACCCTGAATTATTACATAAATAGGCTAATTTTCGTCGCGATAACTAAGCAAAGTCACGTGCATATTTTAGTTATTCTAAAAATCAATCAAAAATTTATTTAATAGTATTCAAACTTTTACTTCGTTTTAAATAAAACAATTTTTTTGTTAATTTTAAATTTTTATTTCTTATATATTTAAAAAATAATAATAATAATTTAAGTCTGTATACATTTACATATGTATAGTATTTGTGTTTGATTAATGATTTATGAATTTTGTATTAAGATTTTGGAGTATTTTTTTTACAAATTTTGTAATAATTGATTAAAAATTTTGTTATTGCCAATTTAAATTCATATATATTTTAATTTTATTAAATACGTAACACAAAGAAATAATACTTATCACAATAAGTTTATTTTAAGCTTATTAAAAATTTGACACTAATAGAGAAATTTCGCAAAATTTTAAAACATATTATTACAAACACCATCTTGAAAGAAAAACAATATTAAAACTCTACACCCATGTTCATAAATTTTGAATTTATAAAAAGTTAATCACACAAGATTAGTTTAAAAAACCCGTTTAAAAATGTATTTTGTTCGTAGGGATTAAAAACTAAATGAACTCATTTTTATTATTTTTAAATATAAGTAAAGACTATTTGTAAATTATTTTTAAAATTTTACGATATAACAATGATGTAATCTTATAAGGTGTTGGCAAATCGACGAGACATTTTCACTCTATTTGAAGAGTTAGTTTTTACAAATCAAGTCTAACAGCGTCTTTTTATCAAAATACGCCCCTTTGAGTTAATACACCTTTGATATGATTGTTAAAATAAATAAAAATTTATTCAAAAAAAGTCAAACGTTTTGAAGTAATACGGAATAATAAGATTTTTTCTTAAATAAAGTAAGTGGGAGAGAATATTTTTAGTTTAAATTTGTTCTTTAAAATATTGTAGAATTGAGATTTATGTACATATTACATTTAAATGGATCATGTCTATTGTTTTAACTAACATACATTCAGATTATTTTGTGTTTTCGTTTTTCAAGTAAAAGATTTTTATAAGATTTTTTTTCGGACATACACATTTTAACTTATAATAATGTTAATTATGCAATTTAATATTTATTATAACATTGTTGCTAATATTGCTTTCATATATAATTTTATATAAATATTTAGCAGGTTTTGTATACTATTTTATTGCTTAAAATGTATTAAAATATTTCTTTTAAATAATTTATTAAGCAATTTTTCTAATTTATTGGTTTGCTTTTATATTAATAATGTATGTTTTGTGCTGTTTTCGTTAATTTGCTACTTGTGCTATAAAACTATATGAAGAAAATACAGTTAGGCTTAAGTGTTTAAATGAAATTAATTTAAAACAAAAATATTTTAATAAAATTTAACATCTTATAAAAAAATAACGATTTGACTATAGAAACTATAAATAACTATAACACTAAAAAATTTTATAATATAAACATTTTTAAAAATATCGAAAATTTTAAATTAAAAATTATCTATATATATAAAAATCAATGTGTGTTTGTATGTTTGTATGTTTATATGTTTGTATGTTTGTTTGTGCTTTATAGACGGCTAAACGGCTGGACCGATTTCCTTGAAATTTTCACAGAATCTTTCTGTATGTCTGGAAGGAACTATAGGCTATACTTTGGTTTGAAATTGTAAGTGGGCGGGGTGCCACGCCCTATTAAAGAATAAGTATTAAATATTATATATCACGAAAGTTGATGCAGCTAGAGTCTTGAAGTTAAGTACGGTAAACTTTGACATCCACACAAACATTTGGGTAAAAAATGGGCGGACTTGGAATAGTAGGCGTGGCCACATGAATTAAATACTAAAATTCGTATATTTGGAAAACAATATCGATAAGAGTAGTAAAATTTTGCAAGAGCAACTTTGACACCCAAATGAACATTTAGGCAAGAAATTGGTACATTATCAATAGTGGGCGTGGCACCTGCCATATGAATTAAATACTAAAATTTGTATATCTGGAAAACGATATCGATTAGAGTACTAAAATTTTGCAAAAGCAACTTTGATATTCAAATAAACATTTATGGAAAAAATTGCTGCATTAACAATAGTGGGCGTGGCACCTGCCATATGAATTAAATACTAAAATTTGGGGTGGCGAAGCACACCGGGTATTAGCTAGTAACTTATAAAAATCAATATGTCTTTCCTAAGTTAACAACATTTTCTATGAGTTTCGATCTAACCAGTCTAGCCGTATGTAAAGATTTAACTTATTTTGTATATTTTTAAAAATATTCGATAAAGTTTTCGATTCTTTATTTTCGTCATATCCCACCACATAGACTGACTGAAATGTTCAATTAATTAATTGTTCATTTAATTTTTTGCAAATAAAGCATTTAACAATGTCTTCTTGCTCAGTGCAATTATGAATTTTATTATGTTACTAGATGACCGCGCTATCAATATCAACAACACCAAGAAATTACCGAAAATATTTTTCAACTGTAATGGCTTCTAGTGTTAATATGATAAGTTTAATTACCCCTTTTGAGGATCAAGTTTTGGTCGTATTTAGGGTACTAAAAATTCCTGCAAAGTGTTTTGAATGTCAAAAAGAAAACAAACAACATTCAAAAAAGGTATTTGTTTCATTAAGCCTTTCAAAATAAAAAACTAATAAATAAAAATATTTTTTATTACAAAAAAATTATAAACATTACCATGGTACACTAAGAATGTTTCCAGATTAGCTGTTCTTTTTTTTCGAATATTAAAATTTCATATATTTTCTCTCTTGTTAATACGAATTGTCAAACTTCATATAAAAAAATTTTTTTTTCAAATATCCCCGAAATGCAATGACCTTAAAGCACCATGAGCATTTCGAGAAGTCAGCCCGAAGAAGTAATTCAATTTAACATTAACATTATAAGGGGAAAACGGTTTTATATTTTACCTAAAAATTCAAAGACTAAACATATTATAAAACTTATACTGTAAAAGTTTATTTATACCTTTCACTGTGTCGTTTACAAATCGTTCTGCAAAAAAAAAATAATATTCGTGCGTTTCTGTTTATCTTTTTGCATATTTTGCTCAATTTTTTTAATATAAATATGGTGTAAAATAATTTCAGGGGGTTTCAGCAGCGGTTTTTTCAATTTGTTCTATTCTTTGAAAATTCAAATTTAATAAAGTTTTAAATAAAGTTTAGTAACACTGACTTAACCAAACACATTATTAATTATATCGTCGCTAATCTGACGTAATTGGTTATGTTTTATTTATTTTATTGATTTATTTTGAACCTTAATCGGTCATACGTTTAAGGATATCTTAATACTGTAATACTGTAAAGTAACAAAATAAAATGTTTTTTTTTTGCGCTCTCCTGGAAAGTTCGTAAAAAACACATAACCAAATTTGTTAGAACAACGACGATGTACTTTTAAAATTATATTAAACTTAAAAAAATTAAATTTTTAACTTATATTTAATATATTATTTTAATTAGTTAATATTAGTTTAAGATTATATTTATATATAAAATACACAACTATATGTTTAGAAAGGCATTGATGTTTATTTAAATTACTTTAATATACTCGTATTTTACTAAAAAATCGACAAAGATAGAAGTTTTTTTTTTAATTTAAAAATTATTTTGAACAAATTTACATGATGTTACAAATTTTACAACACAATATTTATTTATTTATTTTTTAAATTTTAGTATTTAATTTTACATTTTCTTTTTATTAAGTATTCAACTATGAATTGTAACAAAAATATTTCAAAATACATAAGTATGCACATATGTTTTTGTTTGTTTAACTTATTATTGTGTATGTTGATGTCCTATGCCAGCGGCTCCATAAAGGAAACTAGAGTGACGTATTACTGATACTGTAGCAGCCGCTACACCTGCTTGAGGCGGTGGTGGTGCTCTATGTTTCTTAAAGGGTTGATAACCGGCGGGTTGTAATGGTTTTGTTGTTGTTATAGTGTTAGTTGTTGTTGTTATATTACTTGTATTTAAATTATTGTTATCGGTTGTAGTAACATTGTTATTGTTGTTATTGTTACCTGTAGCTGTCGTAACTGAAACAAATATTTATTATGGTTGTATCAATTACGAATGATTTTATGATATAGTTTTCCCAAAAAAAAAAAAATTGCCTTAAAATTGGAAAATGTTCGACTGACTTTGTTGATCAGTTTTGAGGTAATTAATGACCAATTTACTGTCTCTTAATTTTTTTTATTATATTTCCCAATTACAGGCTAGTTTCTGCAAATATTAAATTAATGAACTCTGAAATTTTGAATAAAAAAATTTTAAGTTTCTTATTCATAAAAGTAAAAAAATTACGAATTTCTAAGCAACTATTTTGTTTTTTTAAATTTATTTTTTTTTAGACTAAAAAATGTTAAGTTTAAGTTAATCATATAACTTAAAAATTTACGAGTTTCTAAACAACGTTAAGTTTAGCTTTTTTGTAACTATAGTTGTTATTTTACATTAGTTATTTACATACAAAGTTTAATATATGTGTGTATGTAATAAGCAAGAATAGAGAGCAAATTCTTGTTATTTATGAAGATTTTCAACTAAAATTTAAAATAAGTTAAAAGAAATTAGCCGGCAGGCAATTGTAATTGGGGGTGAATTACAACCTACGAACGCGTTCGTACTTTTACCTGAACGTTCAGGTTTTCTGTGCTTTTAATATAGAGATTTTTATAAGAATTTAGGAACTAAGATCACGTTTGTTAGTTGTAATTTACCCCATAATAAATAATTATTTTTAAGCGCAATTTTACAATGTTTATCTAAGTGTAAAGAGAAAAAATTATAAAAGACAATATCTGCCAAATTGCCGTCATGACTAAGATTGCAAAAATGTCTGTTTTACCAAAAAACATATTTTTTTTAGATTTTCTTTTTGGCCGCGTTAAAAATCCTACAAAATTCAAAATTATTTCACTTTGATAACCGGAATCGCCATAAAATTTGAATTTTTATCACCTAAAATCAAATTTATTATGTCAATTTATTGCCCATTTTCTGATAACAAAAGTAATATTCTATGGTTAACAATTGCGATTACTCATCGCAGATATATTATGTATAACCAAAGACAATAGTCTATTGTCTTTGGTATAACTGTGGTAAAAAGGAATAAGTGCTTATGTCGACATAAGCTAAAATTAAGATAATTTAAAACTACCCTCTTGGACTACTTTACAAAAAGTTATAGTGAAAATATTTTTCCGTGTATTTTTTCAATGAATATCATTTGGAATTTGGTCGTATTATTAGTGCTTCCGGACTAAAAGAAATATCGACCGATATTCAAATTGCAATTATTAATTCCTGTGGTGCAAGCTTTCCTGTTTTTATTAAATATGAGTTTTTATTGTCAGCTGCTGGTAAAAATCAACATTTAGAAAATATGTCACGTAACGTAATGAGTAATTTCAAATTTTACTTCCGCACAGAAAATTCTTTCCGCGATCGCGGAATGGAATGAATAGTAAGGCCTAATAACTTTTTTCAACTTAAAATTTAACTAAGTATACGAAAACTGATATGCTATTTAAATTATACAGCGCAGAATTCATATAAGGCTTTATATTAAATAAAAATCATTAAAATTTTAAAAGTGATTTCTTGAAAACCCAAACAAGCAGTTTTTCCAGTTTTTTGCATTTTTATTTACTCAACTGTGATGATTCACGTGATATAAAAACAGTAGAGCTTGTGTCATGTATGGACCCTATAAGAGAGGGGAAGTGATGGAAAATAAATAAAAGACTATTTTTGTTATAGGCAATTTTTGTTCGGTCAAGTTGATGATTTGTTCAGAACAGAATGAATATGTTCAAATTGTACTCAATGTAAATAAACTGTTCGATAGCATACTACTCATTTTGTTTAGCAAATGCAAACAAGAAAATCTTATGTCTTATTAAATGTGTATAAATATTATACTGAGTTAAAAGTTTAACACCAATGTTAAAAGCGTTGTACATATTTTAAAAACAAAAATCTTAGATTTTTATAATAATTATCACAAGGTAGTTATTTCTATGTAAATAATTGAAGTGCTTATAAAACCTGGAATATTTTCGATTCGAACAAACGCATGTTTTATTAATAAAAATTTAAACGATTTTTGGAATAATAAATTTCAGTCGAACATTTTTTAAAATGAAAATATAAAAACAAATTTTTAAAAAAATACTATAATGAAACAAAAATTTAAATGAAATTGGATAGATAGATTTTTATTTATTTATTTTTTATTTTTTTTGTATAAATTAATGTAAATAAAACTTTTGTTAAACATTTTTATTGAAATTGTTTAATGCACATACAAATGTATAGAAAGGAGGAGATATGTAGGTTTATATATTTTTTTTCTTCATATTTTTATAAAATAATTAAAATGTTTTATTCGTTTAAAATTATTGAAAACAATAATAAAAATGATAAGCATGCTAAAATAGGTTTGTATGTGTGGTGTGAGTGTAAAATATACTGTTGCTATGTTTTATAATTAAAAAAGTTGCTAATTATAATAGTATAATATACATATAAAAAGGGCTACTTTATATTGAGGTTTATTTTAATTTCTTCTAAGAAATTGCAACATTTGTTTCAACAAATTAATAAAGTTTCTTATAAAAACCTAAAAAACAAAATTTTAATAAAGCTATAATTCATAATTTTTATATAAAAAAGTGGCTTCAACTTTTTTATTTGAATTTTTTATTAACAACAGTAAAAATATTGTTAAAACAAGTATTTTTTTTAATAATAATAAAATATTTTTTTTAGTAATTATGTTTAATGATTAGATAACATTAAAAAATATTATAATAAAAAAAAACTTCATTTACAAAATATTACATTTTTATTATTACATAAAACGAAAATATAAAAAATAATACATATTTTTTAAATGTTGTTTTAACTATATATGTATGTAGATATGTATATATACATTTGCATATTAAAAGACTTCTGTATATTGCTCGTGCATTATCGTTTTGCTAAGATACAAATTTAGATTAAAATTAAAAAATTAACTTAATTTTATAGAAATAATAAAAATAATACAAATAATAAAAAAAAAAGATGAACAGCATTCCAACATATAAAAAAATTCCTATTTTTATTGAGTAGCCGGAGGAATAAATAGTTTTCTTTTATTTACATACCATTTGCTGTTTTGACTGTTCGACTAGGATACACTTTTTGAATATTTACAAATGGTGGTGGTTTGGGAAATTCGGTAACATTATGAAAATGTTTACCGTATTTTGTTTCCAAATCAATGACTAAACGACTAACAGCATTGGCATTATTGCTATTACCAAACGTAGGCGCCGATGTAACACCCATGGTGGGGGGAGTGCCGGGAGCACTTCCACGCATAGAGGAATAACGTTGTGGTGGTACTGGTGGAACTCCAGCTGTCTGCAAAGGAAAAGAAAAATATTTAGTATTTATATAAATATATAACATATTCAATTTTTAATTTTTTCAAATATTTGTATATTTTATAACTTATTAATTTACCGGAAACTTGTTACGGAACAAAAAAATCTTAAAGTTTAAAATGAACGATTTGTTTTCAGATGTAATAAGAATCGATATATTTTATATTTCACTAATATTTCATTTCCAATGTACACACATTTTGCTTCTTTTTAAACTAAACATTTAAAAAAATTGTTTGGAGCTAATTGATGAAACACTCTTGAAATAAATCTCGTTTTTTACAACAATTTAAAATAAAAATCTTTTAGGAATTTTATTTTGATGAAATCTATTGATTTTTAAGATACATACAAATATTAAGAATAATTTCGATATGATTAGGCATATTTAGAAATATTTTACGTTTTATTTAGAAAATAGAGGCTATAATATATTCCATGTCCAATCCTACATTACAACAAAAATTAATTGCACACCTTAAATTAATAACAAAATATTTACCCTAGTTTTATAGTTCATTATTGTGAGATATAATTGTATGTTAATTCTTATTTGTTAAAAAAGTTCCTTTAAACTTTTATCCACTGCTTTCCTTTTTTTATATTATTATTATTACTATTATTACTATTATTATTGTTTTTTATTAGTAATTTCACACATGAAAGAAATAATAAAACTGTAACCATTTACTTGTCGATTTTTTTTCGTTATCGTAACGATTTTTCCTTTAATTATTATCAATTGTACATAACTATAGTTGCATGCACTTAGGTGTGAGTAAATGAAAACTATTATTTTCCAATCGCAAACAGACACTGAGTCTGCCAAAGTACAAGAAAACAATAGATTTTATTTAGTTTTCTCTATTCTCTTTGAAATAATACAACACCCATACACTTTTACCACAATATGATGCATTGCAGAAATGAATGAAAAAACAATAACAAAAGGTTTTAAAAAGGAGCACAACACAAAAATTCTTACACGGCTTTCAGACTAGGCAAGTCACTTGCGTGTTGTGTTTATAGGCAAAAGGGGTAAGGTCGGGTTAAGAGGAAGAAACTTGCTCATTTTTGAGTACACACTTGCCTGTACTCGGCAAGTACGAGCAAGTTTTTGTTGAGAAACCAAAAACAAAAGAGTAAAAAAAACAAACAAGAGTGCTATATTCGGCCATGCCGAATCTTATAAACCCTTCATGCAACAACAATTGTTTATGTCACCATTTATCTCATATGAAATACGTACATACAAAACATACATATATAAAAACATCCCATTGTAATATTATACATTTAGTTTACTTATGTGCTTAAAAAAAAAATAAATTAAAAGAAAAATTAAAAATAAAACAATAAAAATTTGAATAAAATATAAAATAAAAAAAATTTTTTGGCTCACTCTAACCAGTATACCACGTTTGTATGTATGTGTAGATAATTGATAATTGTAGAAATTTCAAACGGAATGACAAACCTATATATACCCTTTTTCACTGTGTGAAGAGTATAATAAGTAAAAGAGAACGAAACTTGGGCAAGTCAGTTGCTGAGTCTGAACATGAAAGCAAGTTCAAAGAAAAATAAAAGAAAATAAAAAACTAACTTGAGCAAGTGACTTGCCTAATCAGAAAGGGGTGTTACGATTTAGTTTTTGTAAAGTTTGTTTTGATTTTGTTGTACTAAATACTACAACGTCATTTTGTGAGAAAAAGGTAATGGTGGATAAGGAAATAGTAGATTGTACAATGTATGTACATAGATACTATTGTTTAGTGTAAAAGAGAGTATGATAGTCAAGCCATTTGCTGTATTACCGTTAAAAAAAAATCAATACTATAGAAAATAATGTTGCCAGATTTAAGGGCATGCATATGTACCCTTCACATGTAGTGTCAAGAGTATACATAGATAGATTTGTCATTCTGTTTGTAATTTCTACAGTATTCATTTCCGACCCCATAAAATATATATTTTCTAAAAGCTTATGACGAAGAGAGTCGATCGAGCAATGTTTGACTATCAGTGTGTTGGTTGATATCAACTTTTAAAAGCCCCCTACATGTAGCCTGTACCTGTATGTGGTATCTATCCGAGAATAAATCGCTATTGAAATCCAGAAGCCTCGGCTCTTTAAATTTCACTAAGATATGAGCAAATAAACACGACTTCCTTTGTTTTTTTCCCATAAAAATCAACATATATAGTTTTATATGATAATTTATATGCGCGTTTGCCTCTAGGGCTATTTATAAAATATGTTGGTCAAATCGATCAATAATCGGCAAAATTTAAGGCAATAACAATTTTTGAAAATTTATATATAATTTTTTTAATAAATTAAGTCACTTAACCACCTAATTAATTTTGGACACGCCTAAGACACCAAAATTCAAGGCGTAGTCTCGAAAACTACTGCTGAAAAAAATGAAAAATCGGTTTAAAACTAAATGCCTTGGTGCTTTTTCTAAAACTTACAAGCGAAAATCAAATTTTCAGCTTCAGGACAACAGAGAGGAACAAAATAAAATGTAATGATGGCCGCCATCACAAAATGACGTACAATATTTTTGTATATTGGTCCAGACTAGTAATAAAGGTAACTACGTTAAAATTCAAAATCAAAGATGGCGTCAGAATTAATAAAACAAAATAGCATTTAACATAAAATCAGAAGTTTAGGCAATGCTACGATAGGGTCACTATATCATATGTACATGATGGTGAAGTGTATTATTAGATTCGCAAAGGCAATATAGCATTTTTACTTTGAAGATGTTAAAAAAATCAAATTTTTAATTATGGAGAAATTAAGATTAAAGAAATTATTAAATGCCGTATGCATAAAAATTTACAAAGGTTTATTAATCAAATTTTCATAGAAAATCAGTGTAATAAGACCGTTATAGGTTTTTGATACAAAATAGCTGCTTTTCAACAGTTAATAGGTCGTTGAGTATGATGTAGTTAAATAAATACGTTAGTTTATGTATTATGAATAAAACTAATGTTAGCAACTTGCTGCAATTGCTTATTGCATACGACTGTTAATTTATATTTATCTGATTTTTACTACAGCAGTATCTATATATATAAAAGTAAAACTCTGTGTGTGTGTGTGTTAGCTATAGACTCCGAAACTGTAAAACCGATCGGGCTCGAACTTTGGTAAGTTGTTGTACACATACCAGGGAGTGTTTACGGGTGGAAAAAAGTGGGCGGTGTCACGCCCATAAAAAATTAGTTATCATTTTAAGCTACTTGCACATGACCGATTTTTCTGAAACTTTGCACACATATCAAGCTCTCATGACTTAATAATTTCGTGATTAGAAAAGTGGGCGGGGCCACGCCCATAAAAAAATTTTAATTTTGAGGTACTTGCACTAAACTGATTTTTCTGAAACTTTGTACACATATTGAGCTGTCACGACTTTATAATTTCGTGATTAGAAAAGTGGGCAGGGCCACGCCCATAAAAAAAGTTATAATTTTTAGGTACTTTCACTGCACCGATTTTTCTGAAACTGTGCACACATATTGTGCTGTCATGACTTTACAATTTCGTGATTAAAAAAGTGGGCAGTGCCACGCCCATAAAAAAAATTATCATTTTCAGCTACTTAAACTTCACCGATTTTTCTAAAACTTTTCACACACATATTGAAGTCTCATAATTATACAAATTCGTGATAAAAAAGTGGGCAGTGCCACGCCCATTAAAAAAAGTTATAATTTTTAGGTTTTTGCACTTGATATTCAATTAAAATTCAGAATGCATTTTGATTTATTAAGGGGTGTAGCAACGCGCGCCGGGTATATATATATATTTTAAACCTTAATCTATTCATACATTTCCTCTTCTCCCAAAATTTGCAATTGTCAAATTTCATATAAAAAAATTCTATCAAAAAATCCACCCCGAATTGCAACCATATTATATACATATGTATGTAGTTACCCCATGCATAAATAAATGTGTTTAAGTTTTTAATAAATATTTCCACTGTATTTATATACTAAAATAAAGAAAAATGTATAAGAAGAATTAAAAAATATTCTTACACCAAATAGCACATATGAAATCAATAATACAGATTTTGAAGGGAAATCACAATGCGTAATTGGCATCACCAATTATTTTTGCATAAAATAACTGCGTACTTTTTAGACTTGTATTTTATTTTTTTTGTATCTATGTTAAGGGTGGTTATTCCCTTTTAACGCAAAATAAACTAAAGTAAAAATGTTATTTTTAGAAATATTTATGTGTATTTGGAATTATATACATATATGTATATGTATATGTACATATATGCGTTTTTATATAAAATGTTTAAATGCCTAACTATAGGCAACATAAAATTTTTATAGAAAACATTTTTGTATAGAACTCAAGTCATGAATGAAATCAAGACAATTTGGCGCCGGCATTTTATACTACATATACATATGTATACATACATATGTATTTGTATGTTTACTAAAATATAAATATTTTGTATTCAATTTAAATGATACTTCTTTCTGTATATGTGTAAATGCTAACAGGTGGTAGAAATGTTAGGTCATATAGGGTTTAAACACTAAAGTTTGTGAAGAATATTGCATGTAAAACAATAAACCATTGAATTTGTTTCTTTTTGCAGAAATTTTAAATTAAATCTTTTATGTATTTGATAATAATATGTACATAAAAAAGATACATAACCTTAGGGGATTAAAAATACAAAACATTTGATATCAAGCTCATGATAAGGGATAACATATCTATAAAGAAAGATTAAATAAATTAAATAATATTACCAATTAATGACAGAACAATTTTAAATAATTCCATTAAAGTATTTACATATCGATGGACTTTTTATTAAAAAACCGATTTAGAATTTTAAAATATTTCTAGAGACCAAAAAACAAACAGCAAATTAAACAAATAATATTTCAAGGTATGTATATAAATAAGTAAGGTACTCGTATCCAATATACTTTTTTATGATATTCACAAATAGTGCTAAGTCTTTCTTTAATAATTTGCATCTATCAAATTTTTTTTTAATATTTTTTGTCTACTTTAAATAATTTGCAGTACGTTTAAACGTTTTAAAAAAATATCAAAACGAGAATATACAATTTTTTTTTCTTAAAGTTTAATAAAAAGTTTTTAGTTTTAAAAAAATAATCAAAAATTGTGACATATACAGGCATATATAAAAAAAGAAAATTTGTTGCCGCGATGTATACCATAATGTATATGCCCTGAAATATTTTAAATGGATTTTCAATTAATTTAATTTTTGTTCATTTTTATTTTTTAATTCTTTTAAACAGATGAAAAAAATACTTTTTTTGTGCTAACAACAGAATGATTCGTATTTTCTCTATATTTATGTGGGAACCAGCAATGTGTTTCGAGGTCAGCTGGTATAGTTATCCATTTAATGAATTTATAACTGCCGGTTTGGCAAGGCTGTTAGCTTTTAAATACTTATCATATGAAGTGTAATTTATTTAGTAAAGGTTTGCAATTTACGAATATAAATCGTTTAACAATCAAATGCGAAAAAATAGTTAAAAATTATTACAAACGTGGCTTCCAGCGTTATTTAAAAAAAAAAAAAATACAGTTTCTCGACTTAACAGCACATATGAGACAATTTTTCTTTTTAACGTAACTACCGAGTGAGACATGATCCTCGTCACTAAAGAAAATTTTGTTCGAAAGATTAGCCTGTTGAACTAGCCTTTTTAAGCACCACTTTTGCAGTAAGTTTTAACTATTTTTACGCGTTTTTCAGTTGTTTAACGATCTATGTATATTCGTAAATGACAAAATCTAACAGCCTTGCCATATTGACGATTTTAAAACTACTAAATGGATAAAACTTTCTATTTTAAAGATGTATATGTTTCTTTATTTCTCCATAATTCATTCAGACTTTTTAAATAACCTCAATTTTAAATAAGTTAGTAAATTTGTGGAAATTTTTGTGAATTATGCTTTAATGAGTAATATTTCTTTTTAACTTACATTATTACTAGTCTGCCTGAGTGGTGGAGGAGGTGCTGGACATGTTCTGTGCGGTGGTAAAGGCGGCGCATTAATAGGACCACCATTGAGAATAATAGGTTTCGGTGATTTGTTGCTGCTTAAAGGACTACTCGCAGTTTTCGTTGTCGTTGAAGGTGGTGGTGGTGGGGGTGGAGTTGAATTTGATCCCGAACGAAATTGATCACGTAAAGCTGAAACACTATTTGTAGACGAAGAGGTCGAGGGAGGTTGGGTCGACGAGGGCGATGACGATATGCTGGCTTGTGAAATTAGTGTAGTATTAACGGCACTTATAGGTCCACCAACATTCGAAGATGATCCTGAGTTCGTGGAGAGGTTTAAGTTCGAATTGGAAGTACTGCGAGCTGGAGTTGGGGGTGGTGGTGGCTTAACATTTGGTGGCTTAGGTGGAGCCACAGTAGGGCGACCTAAAAAAATTTTTTTTAAAGAAATGATTAGATAAAATTATATACATATATATCTTTTGTTAGACCTAAAATTTGTTTAAACAGAAAGGATTAGATAAAATTTTATATTTTTTTTTTACTATAAACTGAAACTCTTACCTAAAGGAGGTTGCGGAGCTGTGCGTAAACCTGAATTTATGGCTTCCTGTGATTGGGTAAAAGGTGTACGCATAGTACCAAAGTGTTGTTGCGTTGGAAACGTTACACCTCCTTCAGCACTAGCACTTATTGGCGGTGATCTGTATAAAAATAAAAAATAATAAAACAAATATTTTTAACATTGCTTTATCTAAGGTTTTGTTTGAAAGTAAGGAATTGTTAGCGATGAAATAAAAAAGCCTGAAATTAAATTATACTTTTTTTATATTTTAAAATTATTTAATATCAATACATTATTATATTAATAATTAATTATTATTAATAATTTAGTGAATTTTTTCTTAAAAATGTTTCAGTTTCTTTAATTTTCAAGCTTGAGAACGTTTTTTGTAAAATATTTTTCTATTTTCAATATAAAATAATCATTATTTTGCAAAAATTTTTTTTTATGTGCAGCCTAGGGGTGTAGCTAAATATCGTACAATATGTACAAAAAACTACCTTAAGCTCACAGTTTAAAGAAATTTTTATATATTAGTTTTTAATATTAGTACTTTAAAAGTAATGCTTAAAAAACTTGCTCGGTATAAGTACACAAAAAAAAAATAATTATATTAAGATCTAGTTTAGGTGTTGATTGAATAAAATATGTGTGATTAGGTTTTGTGTTATAAGTATATATGAATGTATGAAGGTGATGTTAAATAAGCTTGTTACTAAGAAGCATTTTTATAGGCGTTATATTTTTTTTTATGAGATAGAGGTAAAAGACAAAAATATTTTATAAATTGTAGTTGTTTGTATACCTTGGCGATTTCATACTATGATGACGTGCTACACCAGGTCTTTGACTACTGGCCAAAGCCAATTTTTGTAAACCTGGTGGTTTTGGGGCGAAATTTGGTTTCCCATGATTAGGTTTTAACGTTGGCAATGGTGATTTCGTTGGTGGTGAGGGTGATGCAGATGCCGAGGGACTGGTTGTACCAACACCATTACTACTACCTAAACCACTACTACTACCACCACCACCAAATAATGCCGATCTATTGGGTGCTAAATTACGCAATGATCCACCAGATGTATTGGATGATGTGACCAATGAAGAAGATGACGATAAGCTGTTGTTGCTGTGGCTATTGTTGTTGTTTATAGTGTTTTGGGAATTTATGGATGTTGTTGTTGATGTTTTATTATTGTTATTATTATTGTTTTTATTGTTATTATTATTTACAAAAACATTATTGTTCCCTAAACACAAACTGTAGAAAAAAAGGAAAAAATCAAAAGAAAAAAATAAAAATAAAAGCAAAAACAAAACAAACAAATAAAAAACAATACCAATTATTTAGATTTATATGATACTAAATTTTAAACAAACTTAAAAGAGAACAAAGCCATTTGCTTCTAATTCCTTCAGATAAACATTACAAAATACAACGTGTTTGGAACTAATTTCGAATTTGACACTATTTACTACAGGATCTAAAATTTTTTGTTAAACTTTTACTGAAAAAAGTATTTATGAGGAACTTTTAACAACTACTCTCTGATTAACAAGATTTTATTTATTTTTATATTATTTTATATTAAAAAAAATTTTAAGTGAATTTTTTCATTTTTGTTATATTTTACAAAAGCTTGACAAAAAACTCTTACTTTCCCTCACAAACACTCAACTAAACATTGCCTTAGTCATGAACAAGAATAGGAATATTGGGCTGGACAATGTACATTTTTCGAATATCAGCATTAATAAGAGAACGAACTGGATAAGTCAGTCGCGAAATTTTCATATATAAAAAAGATATATATAAATATGGAATAAAAATATAATTTAAAATTAAATAAATATTAAAAAATAATAATAATAATAATAATAATTCATGAATATATATGAAATTATGCAGATATAACAAAAAAATTCAAATACATTTTTAAATGCATGTATGTATTTACATATACATTTTTTAATAATTAAGGTATTCACGTCATCAAATTAAGGCTTGCCAAATAGAAAAATTTTAAAAATTTTGAAAATCCAATTTTTAGACTTTTTATCGGACAACCGAAAATTGAACTTTTGTAAACAAAATGTTTGTTATCATTTTGTATTTGTTAACTTCTTGTTTTTATACATATGTATATTTATATAAAAGTATGTATATTAATAATTTTTTTTAGTCTATAAAAAAAAAATTTTCAAAATTTTTAATTGTATCAAGACTTATTTATTCATCAGGCAGTCTTGATTCGTCAGCTGTTTATTATACCCTTCACCTGTGGTGCACAAGGGTATATATAGCTTTATCATTCCGTTTGTAATTTCTACAATTTTCATTTCCGACCCCATAAAGTATATACATAAAGCTTATGAATAGAGGAGTCGATTAAGCCCTGACCGTTTGTCCGTCTGCCCGTGTGATGGTTGAAATCAACTTTTAGAAGCAACTATATATTCCTCAGATCTGTGTATAGTATCAATCTCTTGGAAATATCCACATCGCTCCATAACTTTCTGAGATATGAGCAAAAAACCACGACCACCTCGTTTTTCTTCACAATTACAACAACAACATACATATATAAAAGTGGCATCAAATCCCAGCTGAGCCAAACATTTTTTTTTATTTTATTTTATATATTATTTATATTTTTATTATTTTTTTTATATATATTTTTTTTTAATTTTTTAAAAAAAATTTTTTTAATTTTTTTTTTAATTTTTCTTTGTAATTTGTTTTTTATTTGTAATATATTTTTTTTGTATTTTTTTTTTTTTTAGAAACCCATAGGTAAACTCAACTTATAATTTTACAATGGTATGTTTTTTATATGTATGTTTTTTACATGTATGTACGTATTTTATATGAGATGAATGGTGATACAAACAATTGTTATTGCATGACTACACTTTGTGAAGGGTATATAAAGTTCGGCACGGCCGAATATAGCACTGTTTCTTGATTTTTTCTAAACTTATTTAAGTTTCAGCTACCAAAGTCTCTTCTCCCTTCTCTCATTAATTTTAAATGTCAAACTTCATATAAATATAAAAAAAATTCTCTCTGAATTGCGATTACTTGATGAATAAATATGTATTGAATTGAATTAAAAAAAAAAAATATTTTTTTAGTCAACTTTCAATTCAATAAAAGTAAATTTATTACTTTTTACAAGACTAAAATTGGCCACTTGAATACCTTTAATAATAAAATACCCAAGATAAATAATGTATAATAAAAAAATAAATAAAAAATCCTAAACTACTTGTATTACATATGTATGCATGATGCATGTATGTTTGTCTTTTCACATAAGAACAAAGTCTAGATAGAGAGATAGATAAAGAAATGTAAAAATATAGAATATGTCAAAAGGTACTTACTTTAAATTGGCCGCTTTACTTCGAACACTGCCGCCCGTATTAACTTTATCCATAAATTTATCAGATAATGTTGGTGGCGGCGGTGGTGGCGGGGATTGTTTTGTTGATGATGCTTCATTATTCGCAAATATAAATGAGCGAACATTATTTGTTGCAATAGAGCTATTGGTTCTATTCTTTTCCAAAAGAGAATCGGAAGAGCTCTATATAAGGTTTAGAAATTGGGAATGTGTTAAAAATATTTATTCCTGGTTAACTATCAAAATTATGCTAAAGATCAAGAATTTCAGAAAGTTTGTATAAAACAATAATTTTTGCAAAACTTGATATACGCTTATAAAGATTGTGTTAGATATTTTTCCTTTATCTTAATTTGAACGAATACTTTTCAAAAAAAAAAAAAATCTTACCGTTGATAAGTTTTTGGGAGGCTGTGATGGCGGCTGGGGCGGTGGTCCTCGATTTGTTTTTAAATTAGCTTCGGTTGCATTGATATGTGTGGCCGTTGGAGCTGTAGGTGCAGCTGCAGTAATATGGGATTGCTGTTTTTGCTGTTGTTGCTTTTGACGTTTTAATGTCAAATGTTTTGTTAGTTCAGCGCTAAAATCCAAGGTGCCACTATTAGACACGGCAGCTGTCGTTGTTGTGTTTGAAGAAGGTGGACTATTACTGCGATTACTGAAAGCTGATGAAGCACTAGGGGCAGGTGCTGGAAAAAACAATATTTATAGTTATTTTATAATTTTTTTGTTAATAAATAATAAAAAGTAAAACTTACTTCTACTACCATTAACTGGTTTCAATTTAGGCATAGAGGTTAAACCCTCAAATAAACCTCCTAATTTTGGAGCGCCATTGCCTATATTGTTATTGCTTATACTACTCGAACCTATAGTCGTTTGGCGTTTAGGCGATGAGCCGCCATCACTTATTTTACCAGCCAAAGCAGGTCCGCTTTTATCAACTGTAGTGGTTTTTTTTAGTTTCGTACCCTTTTGTATGGACTGTAAGAGAGCTGAGCGAGCATCAGCTCCGCCGGCAGCACCACCTCCCAATTTAAGTCCACCCATGGCGGGTGGTGGTGGTGGTCCAGGTGGCGGTGGCGGACCCGGGGGAGGGGGTATAGCCATCTAAAATAAACAAAAAATTGTTTGAATATATTAACAACTAAATGTTCGACAAAATTTAGTGCATCACAAGTACATGTTTTTCAGCATAATTTCTTATTAATATTATTTGTTGAAAAATTTTAATAAGTATTCTCAACGACATGTTTCCTGTTTAGTTATATAATTAAGACAAATTTGTACAAACATAGCGACCCCTGTGTGCGATATTATCGTATGCTACAAAAACAAAATTTTACAGGCTCTCCTAATACTTTTAAAATACTTTTAAATAAATAAAAAGGTAAATAACACTGGTACATACGATAAAATATACACTGAGTTATCTCCATAACTAAAGCAGTTATCGCTATATTTTATCAGCAGATGGATTAATGGATAAAAAACCAATTTGCATAAAAAAAGTCGATTTCTTAAAAAAACGTAACATACGATAATTTCGAGCACAGGGGTTGATATGTATGTACGTATTTATGTATGTATATGGTTTAATTTTTTTATATATTTTAAATCAATAAAATTATTGTTATACCCTTTACCCTGAGTGACAAGGGTGTAATTAAAAAAAGAGTATAATTAATTAATGTAATTTTCAATTTGTAGTATTTATTAATATTTCTATAAAGTAATATGTCGGTCATATTTTCGACAATTGTATTATTAAAAATTAGCAAAGAGTACCTAAAATTCGGCACAGCCAATAACAAAATAATTTTATTTATTTATTATTTTGCTATTATTTTCCGAACCTACGCATGTTTCTTACTTTGTCTTTGATATTATTTATTAAATTAATTTTTCAACAGTGTAACCAATTTGCATGTTACAATTTTATCTTAATTATTAAAATTATTAAAAATTTATTAAAAGTATAAAATAATATAAAATTCTTAAAATTTTTTTTTGTTGAAAACCGCTAAAACTGCACTTTAATCTTATCCGTCAGCTTGATTAAAACTGAGTTCATGTAAAATGTTCGTGTAAAAGAGCACGAGTCGTATAAACACAATTGTAATGAAACCATCCGACATTGAAAGATAAAACGAATGAAAATTTAGAGTAGTATGACTCTATTTTACAATTGTTCAAAAAGATAATCAATTCAGGTAAATGTTTTTTTTAATAACATTTACTTGAAGAGTAAAAACAATAAGAAACAGTATTAAATGAGAAGAATGAGGGAAGTGAAATAAAAATAAATAAAACAACAATAAAATATTTATTTTTTATATGCAACACTAGCTGAACTTGAACCGCATTACTACTAATCCCAACATCAAAATTGAATATATTGATCCAATAATTCTCGAGAGAAACCGAAAAATGGAGATTTTTTTGACATATACTAGCGGGTCCAGATCGCGAGGCTGGTTCTAAAGAAATTTTTTATACAAATAAATATTTTACTTTCTCCCGTAAGGTATCAACTGAGATTCACAACATCCAGTAGTTATTGAGCCTATTGATTTCAGTAAGGAAGACAGAAAGACGGAGGGGAAATAATTCTAAAAAGTGGTGTTTTGTATTAAAGATCGTTGTCTATATACAGTAGACTCGCGGTAACAAAAACACTGCCTTACGTGAATACCGGATAAGATGAACACAATTTTTTTACACTGACTACTCTGTAGCGTGAACACAGTGAGAGAGCCTTATAACGTGAACAAATTTGTCGGTTATCCAAATCGTTTTTATAAAAAGGGGTATCCCCGTAAATGATTGCACAGGTCTAGTTTAGTGCGCGCTGCTGATTTAGCATGATTATCTAAAGTTTTTCGTAAAAAATGTCACAAAAAGATTACCAAAATTCTAAAGGTAAACTTCTTGTGATTGGAAAGGAAAAAATCCTCGCTCTTTTAGAAATTTTGAATTTTTGTGGATGAAAGCTGCTATTTTTAAAAATTTGTTAAATTTGTTAAGGACGCTATTGGCTGACTTTTTAAAAATTAAAAGATAATTCAAAAAAAGTAAAAATTTTTTTAATTAATTTTAACGTACTTTTTTTTTCTTAACAAAACATATGTACATAACAATCCGAAATACAAAAAAAATATGTATAAATTAAAGTTAAAAATATGTCTAATTTATTTGGAAATTTTAAAGAGTTACACCTTCGTCAACATGAACAACTTGGGAAACGTGAACACGCTCGGTTTTTAATAGTTCACGTTACCGCGAGTCTACTGTATATGTATACCGCCAACAAAATTTTTAAAAACCGTTTCATGTACTGACTCGGATTTTTTTAAAATCGTTTTTTAAGTACAGATGCCTTTGTATATGTACAATTAATAATTGGACTACAGCGCCAGCTAGAAGCTCCAACATTTAAGGTTTTTTATAACCAGGCACACGAATGAGCAAATTCAACTGAATTCGCTATCTTTTATCAATGTCAAACTTCATATAAAGAGAATATTTTAAGACGAATTCATAATTTTTTTTATAAATATAAAGCTTGATATTGATGGTAAAAATGATCAGCTGATATATTGTTAAGTGTCAGCTGATACCTTGTTAAGTGTCAGCTGATATCTTGTTAAGTGTCAGCTGACAGTCGTATTACAGCTCTGGTCGGGTCAAGAGCTCGCGCGTCATTGCCATTATCTCTTAAGGGCAATCAGGCCGTCCTTTTCATCCGTCTTCGAGAGTTTTACGTCTCACTCTCGCGTGGTTAATTGAGTGGCGTCGCGTAACTGTGCTTTGGATACAGTTTCCAGACTATTCTGCAATTAACCACGTGCATTTATTTTAATTGAATTAACTGGAGGAGTACCAACTAAACTCAAAATTTACAACTGGAGGAGTACCAACCAAACTCATTTTCGTAACTGGAGGAGTACCAACTAAACTCAATTTATTATAACTGGAGGAGTGCCATAAAACTCAGTATAATTAATTGTTCAGATGTCTCCGACTTCCTATACAATGGTATAGGTCGACTTGCGGTGACTGAACAAACGTTTTTTTAACTGGAGGAGAACCATAAAACTCAAGCTTCTATTGTTGTTCAAGTGTCTCCAACTTCCTATACAGAGGATAGGTCGAGTTACGGAGCCGGAACCTACGTGGAATACCCTGGCTATTTGGTCACGTGCCTCTGCCAAACAATTTCAGAGTCAAAAAAAAAAAAGTGTCAGCTGATACCTTGTTAAGTGTACCAAATGAATTTAAGTCATTATGGTATTTTTTTTTTAATTTATTGAATATGAAAAAACATTTTAAAACCTAAATTCAATAACTAAATCTATAAACATGCAAGCCGTTCTCTGATACGGATGTGATCTCAGTGCTTTCTGATTTTAAGTACATAAACCGCAATCATTTAATTCCCGCGCATAACGATGAATACTCTTAAAAATTGTTAGCTAAGTAAAATGAAATATGTTTTAAATGCAAGCAAAAACATGTAAATTTGTTTACAGAATTTCAAATCTTACTGTATATAGGTAAAATTGTTTTTATACTCGCTTATCTACCTACAGTTCCATCAATTGTTTTGGCCACCAAACCAAAAGAAATTACAATAAAGAAAAAATAACAAAATAAAATCTCTTGTCAAATATAAAATCAAGCCTACACATTAATTTTAGTTTATAAAACATGAACTGAAATGATTAAAACAATAACGAAATTCATTATTGTGTATGTTTGTGTTTGTGTGCAGTTTGTTAAACAACAATTTTAACTGTTTTTACACTTGGCAAGTTAACAAGTTTGACATAAAGTAAAGTATTTAAGTTAATTTTATAAAAAATAAAATAAATTGATTTACATATGTATGTATATACATACATATTTATAATACATTTTTTTATTTATAAATTTATGCAAAAATTCTTGGTAAACTTTTTAAAGAAAACTTGAAAAAAATCCCCTGAAGATAATCAACGAAGTTTGATCGAAATATTAGGGAAAAAAACAAATATTGAAAATAAATAAAATATGTAATATAAAAAAAATTATAATATACATATATATTTCTTTTCAGTTTATTTATAAATAATTTTTAATAATAAACCTAAAGCCTAATTAATAAAAAAAAAATACAAAAAAAAATTTTTTTTTTAAATTTTTTCATAAATTCTATTGCAGTTATACACAAATTATTTAAAATGTTATTAAATATTTTTTTACTGTAAAAAAAAATTATAAGAAGTCCATTAATTAATTAGTTTTACATACACTCATACCCCAGTTTGCGTCGCTTCGATTTGCGTTGTTTCAAGGTTGCGTCTTTTTTAAATTTCCGTGATTTCGATGTTGCGTCGTTTTTACTTCTATTTACATCGCATGGCATCGAAGTTGCGTCGTTAGTACTTCAATTTGCGCCGTTAATTTAAAAATGTTTGTACAAAGCAAAAATATAAAACGGGAATTTCCCGTATAAGTCTAATGTAGTCGCAGTTTAAAAGTTTCTAGAAATGTGACCGATGCTATCAATTGTTACAAGGAAATTTATTTAAAAAAAACTGACTTCAACAAACTTTATACAAAAATCAGGAAATTTATTTAAAAAAAACTGACTTCAACAAACTTTATACAAAAATCAGCAAGATTGACAAAACCAACCGTGGAAGTTGGAATCGATTTAGATGTCTTAAGCTCTGAATAAAAAACTAACACATCGGTATAGACTTTTACTTTTTAAAAATTTTTCTATGAATTTTTTATTTTTAATTTTATTCTTAATATTTTTGGTGTTTTTAAGTGTTATTTTTTTATATGTTTTTTAACTGTTATTTTTTTATTTTAAAAAAAACTATTGAAAAAACAATTTTGACTAAAATTATGAGTGTCGAAATGAATTAAATGAAAATTAATACAAATGTATGGAAAACTGCGATTCGGTTTGCGTCTCGTTTTTCCGGTCCCAATTAGCGACGCAAACTGGGGTATGAGTGTATATTTAAAGAAAACTAAAAATAATTTAAAAATATTTATTATAATTTTGAATAAATTAAATAATGCAAAAACTTTAAAGGACAAACTGCATTTGTACAGTACATATTTTTAAACTTTATAAAATTATTTACTATGCCCTTATAAAATGTGCGGAAATCTTATATTAAAAACGAAAAATATAATAAAAAAAATATTATAAAACTTTTTTAATAACAAAAAAGAGACTGACTCAATTGTCGGTTTTATTTATGTACTGCATGTTAATAAAACAAAATAATATATATATAATGTAAAATAAAATCATAAAAAAATCAACCTTAAAGCGTTGGAAATTTATTCATAAAATCTTAAAGAAACATAGTAGATAATTAAGATTCTAAACACGTTGTAAGACAGAATAAGAAAAAAATATTTGTACGTTTATAAGTAAATTTTTTAAAATGCTGCCTGTTTGCTTTATTTTTAAAAGCTGTATAAAAACACATCGTTTTATAGAGATTTGTTTACAAAGAAAAATAAAATGACAAATCGCTTACGAATGTTTTACCTAATTTATAATAAAAAGAATAATAATAAAAACGTATGAATCATATTTTTCTGTTTATTAAAACTACAATTACTTAAAGTTTAAAAAATGCAAATTAAGAATCATGTACATAGATGTTATGACAATGTCTATTAGGTGCAAAGTTTATTTATTTTTTAAAGATTTGTAATTTCCTAATCGAAATCGAATTAAAAATATTTACATAGTTACATAGAAAGGCCTTAACTCAAATTATTATAATTTTACAGGAGAAGTTAAAAACGTAACAAAAACTGTATTATCGTAATGTAATTTCTTTTGTAAAATCGCTTGTAAAACTGTTAATTTTGATACTATTGTGTTAAGTTTTTGTAACAAGGTGTATTTGTGTGAAATGTATTGAAATCACTGAAAAACTCAATTTCGTAAAAAGTACGAGTTAGGGCCTTACTACATGAGACCGACGATATGTAATTATAAATTTTTAATCCATATATGTATGTCCGGTAAAAAGCTATTCTCATATTAAATTAAATAAAACTTAAACCGTTCAATATCACAATTAAAAAAAAAACGTAAGTTGATTTGAACATTGTATAAATTTATTAAGCTTAAAGTGTTGGCATATTACTCGATATTTATGAATTTATTGACTTTTTTTCGGAAATTCTCCTATTAAAGATTTTATAGTTGCTTCCGTTACCTTTTTTTGACAAGGTAGGTCACCTTACGCAAAAAAAAATTGATCATGTCCTGAAATACCTTTTCTGCGTTCTTTAATCTTATTTTTAGAAGAGTCCTATGCCTTTCGACAGGCTGAAGTTCTAAAAAGTGTTTGAAAAACACTGTTCTGCTTTCAGTGTTAAACATATAATGATTATTAGTAGCAATGGATTAATTATTTCTCACACAAATCTACTCTATTTTTTTAAATTTATATTATAATTACAGTACAACTTATTTTTTATAAGTTTTATATTTTAATATTTCCCTTAATAAAAAAAAAATATTTTTAAATTTTAGTTTTTTAATTTAAATCACATACAAATTTTCTTTTAACTTACCTATCAAATTCTGGGGAAATTTACCTTGAATATATAATTTAATTAAAAACGTTTGAATATAATTGTTTATCAAAAAAACTTTAAACAATTGCAATATTAAGTCTTTTGTATAATTTTTTTTTGTATTAATTTTCAAATAATTAAAAATGAAAACATGCCTTTTTTGAAGTGTGAAAAGAAACAAATAAAAGTTATTATATGTATAAATTTATTACTTTGATTAACACAGATAAAATTAAAAAACTTTCTTTAAGGCATATTCGTTTTAATACGTTTTCAACAAAATTCACACACGCACGATCTTTTACACAACAACACGTTTAATACGGCTTGTTTGCTGCAATCTATCTGAAAAACGGCATTTGACTTTATAAATGCTAAACCTTAAAAATGCACATAAAAATCGAAACTCTAAAAATTAAACAAACAAAACGTTGCACATGCGATAACGAAAATAAATATATCTAGACATACGTATGTAAACATTACAATATATATCATAACAAAACGTACTACTGAGAGGCAACAACAAAAAATAAATAAAGGAGACAGGTCTACCATGATGACTAATCAAACATAGCGGGAGAGTACAATAAACAATTGATCCCCTATAAAGAGTGGGCTAGTTACAAACATAGAACTTTTGTAATTATGAAATATTTAAAATAAGAAAGTTTCTTTATACGGTTCTAGCATTTGACTAGGTAATTACAAGACGTTTTAAAATAATAATGCTTAATTGTAGTCAATGTCAAAATCCATATACTACATTTGAGAAAGTCCCTTCCTTGTATTGACATCATATTACATCCAATTAGGGCGATGATTTAAAATTATGATTTTTTTTAATTGTATTCTACTGGTCAAACTTTTTAATATGATAGTTCCTAGAATCGTTTTTCTGAAGATTTTACCACTTATCCTGCAACGCTGATTTTCAACATCCATATTTAAAATTAATTTTTAAATTTATCAAAGATGCATTGAATAAAATTGTCATACAAAATTTGTCTTATAAACCTTTAATAAATTAAAAAATTGATTTTTAATATGAAGGTTGTTAAAAAGCAATGTTGCAGTTAAGATCGGTATTTTACGTTAGACTTCATCGCTACTGATTTGTTTACATTCAATAACAAAAATCACTCATGATGTAAAATCTCAAAAATATTTTATGATCTCATAACGAATTCTTAGAAGTTTTTGGTAAACCTTAATTTTACAATTTGCTTATTACTTTATGTTTTTCTGAAAATGCACACAAAACCAAATCATTTGTTAATTTATTAACGTTGGTAGGTACCAGTTTAAAACTTACAAAACAAAAAAAGTAACGGTTACAATAAAACGAAAATCCCAACCACAAACATTTAGTTTTCTTTCTCCGATGACTAAAACTAAATTCAAAAAATTTTAATGTACATTTTATTCAAATATTAAATTTGACTGTAAAAAATTTCAGGAAAAATATTATTTCTTTTTTAACTGAATGAATAGCACCACGAAATAATACAAACTAAAAATTAATAGCTTACATGAAAGACAAAAAATCTTGCTTATATATAACATACTTACATACATAGTTTTAGTCATACATAAGTATGAGTCATTTTAATTATTTCATTACTTTACATATATTGGTTAATGATATTCATCTAAAATTTTAGCGAAATATGTGCCTGAAATTTCCGTTTTGAGAAATTTGTGCAAATTTTGATCTATGGCGTTCTTGTCGCAGCATATCAAGCAACATATCACTCATTTACTTCAATAGTATCATAACTACATAAAAACATTCGACCCTTCGATACAAAAACATCAATATAGATATTAGACTTTAACATTCGACTAAAAATACCAACATTTTAAAGGGGATTACTACGTTCCGCAAAAAAACAGAACTGAATTGCAACAAGTAACAGCGCTATATTCGGCCGTGCCGAATATTATATACCCTTCACAACGTGTAGTCATGCAATACCAGTAGTTTGTATCACCATTCATCTCATATGAAATACGTACATACATATATAAAAACATCCCATTGTAAAATTATAAGTTTACGTAAGTATGTATGTATGTTAAAAAAAAATTAATATAAATAATATATATAAAACAAAAAAAAATAAAAAAAAATTTAAAAAAAATAATAAAAATATAAATAATATATAAAATAAAAAATAAAAAATTAGAAAAAAAATATAAATTATAATTAAAAAAAATTTTTTTTGGCTCAGCTGGGATTCGATGCTATGCTTACTCTAAGCAGTATACATGTTTGTATGTATGTATGTTGTTGTTGTAATGTTGTTTTTGTGAAAAAAAAAAATTGAGGTGGTCGTGGTTTTTTGCTCATATCTCAGTTGTTTATGTACCGATGTTTCTGATTTATCTATGATCTACTCCCGAATATTTCTGATATTTTAATACCTCACCCAGGTCCAGGCGACATCGGGGGGCTTCAAAAAGTTGATTTCAACATACACACGGACAGACTGACAGAGCATAATCGACTCCCCTATTCATAAGCTTTCAGAAAATTGTAGAAATTTCACACGGAATGACAAACCTATATATACCCTTTTTCACTGTGTGAAGGGTATACAAATATTTGTGAAGAATTTTTTTTTCTGGTATGGTCTAATGTACAAAGTTTATCTTAGATATTTAATCTAATTTATATTTATATAACTTTTTGTGGTTACTTAAAGTGGTTATGGATATTTATGTGTCTGATAGTTAATATATTAATTCCATCGATTTCTAGGTTATGACCAATTATTAGAATGTTAAGTGTGAGTTTTTTCTGTAATTTTCAAACAAAGTACAATTTGTTTTTATTAGTGCCGATTTTGTTTTTCGAATAGAATTTTAATATTCAAAATTGTTATAGCATTGCAATAATAAATCCAAACAATTTGATTTCACTTCAAATGCAGATGAGGCTCAAATAATAAATTAAAAATTTTTTTTAGAATATAGAAACAATATTGTTGTTTTAGGGAAAATAGTTGGTTAATTTAAAAGATTTATTGTAGGTAGGTATAATAATAACATATATGTATATTATTTAAAACATTGTAAAATAAGCGAAATAAATTCAAATTTTTTAAATATATGTATACCTATATTGACCTAAAGGATTTATAATTTAATAGCTATTTTATATGATCAATTAAACTGTAAAATAAATCACTAAATGGCATCAGTAAATAAATGTTTGATATGTTTCCTTTTTAGAGCGATTAAACATTCGCCGATCGATTTTTTACTAAGACTGTTTTTCTTCTTCTTTTTTTGCAAACATAAATATACATAAATATTTATGACTACAGCCTAAAAACATTAACTAAATTCCAATAAGTATATTTTATAAGAAGTGAAGTATAAACATACAAACAAAAGAAACATAAAATAAATAAAAAAAACTACATATTAAACATTGCATGATGATAATGATGTACTTAACACATACACATGCCCTATACATTTAAGAAATAAAACAGAAATATGTTTAGTATGTATGTTTAATATACAGGCAATCACAAAAAAATGTACAGATGTTTTAATTTAAAATTTTTTAAAAAACTAAAAATTTTTTTTTTATGAAAAAATCTTTGTCGTATCTGTTTTGCCATATGGGAGTAACTACCCACACACTCTCGCAAAATTTCATTGAAATATACTATCAAATACTATCATTTCTTTGTACGGATGTACCACTTTTCCTGCTTAGAGTCAATTAATTTGGAGAAAAAATTATTTAAGTGGCTTAAGTAAAGTTTATAGTTCCCCAAATGTTTCATTTGTTTTTCTTTGCTTATAGGGTGCCCTTCCCCTACTCCTGTGACCAGTTTAAAGTGTTTAAATATTATAACTCTTTAAATATGTACTTAAAAACAAGTAAGAGCGCTATATTCGGCCGTGCCGAATCTTATATACCCTCCACAACGTGTAGTCATGCAATAACAGTAGTTTGTGTCACCATTCATCCCATATGAAATACGTACATACATATAAAAACATACATATATAAAAACATCCCATTGTAAAATTATAAATTCACGTATGTATGTTAAAAAAAAACAAAAAAAAAAAAAATAATAAAAAAAATTTAAAAAAAAATTTAAAAAAAAATTACAAAAAAATTATTATATATAATATATATAAAACAAAAAATAAATAAATAAAAAATTAAAAAAAAAATAATAAAAATATAAATAATATATTAAATAAAAAATAAAAAAAAATTGAAAAAAAAATTTTTTTGGCTCAGCTGGGATTCGATGCCACGTTTTCTCTAACCAGTATACACGTTTGTATGTATGTATGTTGTTGTTGTAATGTTGTTTTTGTGAAAAAAAAATCGAGGTGGTCGTGGGTTTTTGCACATATCTCAGTTGTTTATGTACCAATGTTTCTGATTTTCAATACCGATCTACACCCGAATATTTCTGATATTTTAATACCTTACCCGAGTCCAACCTATGTCGGGGGTCTTCAAAAAGTTGATTTCAACATACACACGGACAGACGGACAGACTGACAGAGCTTAATCGACCCCCCTATTCATAAGCTTTCAGAAAATATATACTTTATGGGGTCGGAAATGAAAATTGTTGAAATTTCACAAGGAATGACAAACCTATATATACCCTTTTTCACTGTGTGAAGGGTATAATAAGTTTTATACTTTTTATGGGGGATGATGCTCCTCCTACTCTTAATTTGGCTATTTTCGGTCGGATTTAGGCAACTGCTATATAAGTGATTTATTTATTAATCTAATGATAAATAATGCTTTTAAATTTATTAAGAAAAAATTAAGCATAGCTTTTAGTAAATTTTAAAACAAAAAAAAACAAGAGCGCTATATTCGGCCGTGCCGAATCTTATATACCCTTCACAACGTGTAGTCATGCAATAACAGTAGTTTGTATCACCATTCCTCCCATATAAAATACGTACATACATATATAAAACATCCCATTGTAAAATTATAAATTTACGTATGTATGTTAAAAGAAATAAAAAAAAATTTTTTAAAAAAAAATAAAAAAAAAAATATAAAAAAAAATTTAAAAAAAAATTCAAAAAAAAAATTTTTAAAAAAAATTTAAAAAAAAAAATTTTTTTAAAATAATTAATATAAATAATAAAAATATAAAACAAAAAAAAATAAAAAAAAATTTAAAAAAATTTTTTAAAAAATAATAAAAATATAAATAATATATTAAATAAAAAATAAAAAAAAAATTAAAAAAAAATTTTAAAAAAATATAAAAAAAAATTTTTTTGGCTCAGCTGGGATTCAATGCCACGGTTACTCCAACCAGTATACACGTTTGTATGTATGTGTATGTTGTTGTTGTAATGTTGTTTTTGTGAAAAAAAAATCGAGGTGGTCGTGGGTTTTTGCTCATATCTCAGGTGTTTATGTACCGATGTTTCTGATTTTCAATAGCGATCTACTCCCGAATATTTCTGATATTTTAATACCTCACCCGGGTCCAAGCGATGTCTGGGGGCTTCAAAAAGTTGATTTCAACATACACACGGACAGACGGTCAGACGGACAGACTGACAGACTGACAGAGCTTAATCGACTCCCCTATTCATAAGCTTTCAGAAAATATATACTTTATGGGGTCGGAAATGAAAATTGTAGAAATTTCACACGGAATGACAAACCTATATATACCCTTTTTCACTGTGTGAAGGGTATAATTAAAAAAAATAATATTCTTAAATTGCTTACTTAGTGCTTTCCTGCTTACATCACTTAAGATCACTTGCAATTTAGTTAAAACGATAGAGTGGCAACTCTATGATTAATAGTGTTACAAAACGTTTGAATAAGTTTTTTTTTTAGTTAGGATGACCTTTTTTACATTTTAAACTTATAATACCACACAACACTAAGAAAAATGAAGGAACAGAAGATAACTATTTATATATTGAGCGTAGCCGAATTTGGTTTACCCACCACCATGAAGTTGTTTAAATTGTTTGACCAATATAGAAACCAGTCAGCAATTAATCTTCAATGGTTGCCTATAACTATTGAAAAAATATCTATTTATTACGACTACGCAAATATTGGCATATCACTTATAATTAATTTAGGAGAATTGTATAATGTATTATCATCTAATATAAAAAATAAAATGTGTTACTATTTATATACTATGTTTTGTAACTTTATTTGAAATTTATAAAATATACATTTCGTTACCTTTACTAGTAAAGGAGCCAAGTACAATTTAATAAATTTTACAAATGCGCCGATGGACTAGTGTGACAGTTCTGGGGCTGCGGGTTTGATTCTTTTTGATTATCTAGTTTTTAAACATACAACAGAAAATGCTATTCGAAACTCAGCTGGGTTAATAAAATTAGAAAATAATTTATAATTGTATTGTATTAAAAATTAATAAAGTTATTCGAAGAGTGAAAAAGCTTGATGAAATCTTTATATTTTAAATCTGTAAATGCAGTCCACTTTAGATATTGCAAAACAACAACTGTAAGCATCTAAAATTAAATTTTCAAAAAAAGGAGTCTACGATTTTTATTTTGCGTCTACATTAGACAAATTTTCGTAATAACAAACGTCCAATTCCATACATAAAAGAACTGACATTAAAACAAAAACATATTTTTTATATTGAGTTTGACGTTTGTCGAAACAAAAATTTGTTTAGAGTAAATACAAGGTGAGGCTCAGAGCATAAAACATTGTTACCTTTAAACTATTCTCAGTATTGTAGAATTTGTTTATTGTTTAATTAATATAAAAACAACCCTTTGTCGTTAACTGTATGATTTTTTGCATTGCATTAAAATTTTCAGCAGCACAAGTGGGGTATAAAAAAAAACTGAACAAAGGCGTCGGCATAAAAAAAAACAAATAAAAACGAACAAAACTTGAAAGATTTGTGTATAAAATACATGAATGAAATAGAGGTGTATACAAGTACTTAGATTTTTGAACTGTTATACATGTTTGAAATGAATAGCAAACGGTAAACGCCCTTTGCTAACTTTGATTTTTAAATAGTTTTTGGTTTTCGTTTTTTGTTTACTATTTACAATTCATGAGGTGAAATACCTTTTGAAAGCATACAAAAAAGAAACATGTAATATAACGTAATATTATGAAAAAAAAGTCACATAAAATAATAAAAACGTACATGTTGTAAAACATATCAGTAAAGTTTTTCATCTAACGTTACGTTAAGCTTACCTAACTTTATGTTGTTATTAGTGTGAATTTTACAATTAAGAACTGCAAATACTTACATATGTACGTATGTATGAATATCTATATGATTTTTTACTTATAAAATTATGTATTTTATATTATAACACCAGTAACCTAAGTAGCTTCCAGCCCATAAATACAAGTTTATTTATTTTTTTTTTATTATTGTAATAGAATGACTACATAGAAAACAAATATTAATTACGTTTATTTTTTTATTATTTATTATTTATGGCTTTCAATTGAAGAATTTTTAGCACTTTTAATTTAACCTGATTATGAGTCATTATACCCTTCACCTGTTTAAGATTAACAGCGTTTATATACAAGTCATTGACAAGTAAAACTACTGATTTTTAATTAATTAAATGCGTATCTAAAAAACAAGTCTTATCTTACAACTAAACCCAAACAAGAGCAGCGACAAGCGTTTTTGAGTTGTCAAAAATTTGTATGCCTATACAATTTGTGCGAATACCGAGGCGGCAAGCTTTGCACTTAGAAAAATTATTTGTTATTATTGGTCAACATTACTGTTACATTATTGTTTAGGGTTGTCAGTTAATTATCTAGGGGCTGAGGAAAAATAAATTTTTGTGTTAAAACGTTATTAATAAACGGAGGCAGTTCTGCTTGGATTTCAGTCAATTATTTCATAATTTTACTGATTTTAATAATATCCTTTAGGGATATTCATAAAAATTTTTTGACAAATTGGTCACTAATCGGCAAAATTATAGGCAAAACAAGTAAGAGTGCTATATTCGGCCGTGCCAAATATGATAATACCCTTCACCATCATGTACATAGTTATAATCCCACATCGTAGCGTAACCTATATTTCGTGTTATACGCCAATTTTCTTAATTATTTCCGATGCTTTCCTCGATTTTTAATTTTTACGTAGTTATCTGTATTCTACTAGTCAAGCCCTTTCATTTGATACCCATTTGATGGGGTAAAAAAATTTGTTCCGCCATTTTGTTTCAGACACCATCTTGGATTTTAAATTTTTTAATAATTTACTGTATTTTACTGGTCAAGACCTTTCATTCGATACTAAGAAGTTACATTTTATCAAGAAGTTACATTTTAAAATACCAGATTTGACCCATTTATAAATTTATTGTCCACCATTTTGTAGTAGCGGCCAACATGAATTTTTATTTTTTTTAATGCTTATATTGCGCTAGTCAAGTCCTTTCAGATGATACCAATATTGACTCTCTCGGTTGTCTAGAAGCTGGGATAAATTGTTTCTCGTTTGTAAATTTTTGGAATAAAAATAGAGGCAGTCGTATTTATTTGCTTATATCTCAGAAAGTTATGGAGCGATTATGCTGAATTTCAATAGCGATTCATTCCCGGATATTTCCAAAAGATTGATACCATACACAGATCTGAGGAACATATAGTTGCTTCTAAAAGTTGATTTCAACCAACACACGGACAGACGGTTAGGGCTTAATCGACTCCTGTATTCATAAGCTTTCAGAAAATATATACTTTATGGGGTCGGAAATGAAAATTGTAGAAATTACAAACGGAATGACAAAGCTATATATACCCTTGTGCACCATAGGTGAAGGGTATAAAAACAAAATGGACAACATTAGTCCCCCAGTGTGGGTGTTGGAAGTGTCTCTTGCTTTATGCACCCTATTGGCAAAAAACTAAAGTCACCGAATAACACAACTCTATTATAAAAAATATGTACATATATATTAGTGATATTCCTTACATCATCGTCAAATCAAAGTAAACGCGGATACAAAGGTAAAGAGATAAATAATACTAATATAATTATTTAATGTGTAATATTTTTTTACGCATTACTATTTTTGTAATATGTACATATCTAAAGTAAAAATGTAAGTAACAAAATTGCCACAAAAAAAAACGTAAAAATACATTTATTTGAAATTGTCTAGCTGAGATTTATAAAGTTGCACATAGGAGTTTGAATTCATTGAATGACTGTCGGGATTTAGGAAATTGTGGAGAAGTTATATACAATTGTTAAATTAAAAGTAGTAAGTATTTAGTAAAATTTATCTATAATTGAAAATTAATAGATTAAAAAAGTAATCTACAAGTAAGAATTCATGAAAAATTAAATTGAGTTCTTCCTGTAAAATCAAAATACTTGTATTTGCTTAATTAACAAACTGTCATAGTTGCTGAATTTACAATAATTGTACAAATTTTGTTGATTATTACTCTAATAACATTTAGTACATCAAATACAACAATTTAATCTAAGTTTATAGAATGTGCCTTATAAATACATACATGAGAGTTGGAAAAAAGTTAACACTTTTTAAATATGTTAAAGTGAATTTTTTACGACTCCTACAATAGATTCTAAATTAGGCAATTGTTAAAGTACGTATACATATACTGTAAATATTTTGCATTTGGTATGTTTTATTTATATTGTACATTTTGATTGATAGTTGTAGAATATCAATAAGTTATATTCCTAACTTTTCTCTTTTATGTGAGTTAGAATACATACATACATACATACGTATATATAATGTGATGTTAGTAAAAGTATCTAAGTGAAAAAGCCCATAATATAGAGTGATAGTAATGATGATTGTGGTTTTCTGGGCACATTAATTGAAAGCATTCTCAAATCTCAAATATATGTTGTTACATAATGTTTTTTCTTTTTTATTTTAGAATAAAAACAAATATTACTTAGAGCAATGTAAAAACAAACGTAATTTAAAATAAGCGGTAGTAATTCAATATGTTTTAAAACACTGAAAACGAAGAACTTATTAAAACTACGCCATAGTGAAAATAGAGGCGTGTTATAATTAAATATTTGATTTTGCGGTAAATACAAATAAGTGTATGTAATATTAGAGTGACAAGTTACTGACAATGGTTGTGGCGTGATAGATGGTAATAGTAGTGGTTACTTAGTAAAACACAACAAATACTACATATATATTTATTAGATTTCAATTAAACAGCAGTGATTAATTTATTAGCATTATTAAACACCAAAGTCTTGCGATTATGTCAAATAACAATCAAATAGGTTACTCTTCTACTTTAGAAAATCGCAACTAAATGTGTGATTGGATGCCACACTATCATACTTTCTTTACAAAAAGCAACTTTAATCGCACATAAACTACTATTTTATGAAAATTTCTAAACGATTCTTAAATCTGACACACTTGTCAAAAAATCTGTTACACATGTGCTATCACACTTTCACACTTTCTGAACACACAAACAATTTTTGACATCGAACGAATAAATCTGACAGTATGTCACGACCTTAAGTAATTAATAATGGAAAAGAAAAAAAAAGAATTAAAAAAGCTTTTAAGGCGAAATATATGTAAGACAAACACGAATATCACTATACTATCGTTAAGTACAGTTTAATTAGTTTAAACTTATTGGTAAAAAGTACAATAGTTTTGAGCCATATAAAAAAAAAATATATAAAAAAAAAATATATAAAAAAATAAATAAATAAGAAAAATAAATAAAAAAATAAATAAATAAAAAAAATAAATAAATAAAAAAATAAATAATTAAGAAATATTTAAATAAATTGTTAATAAATAAATAAAAAAAATAGATAAAAATATTAAAAAGAATAAAGAATTAATTAAAAAAACAAATGAAAAATATAAAAAATATTAAAAACAATAGATAAGATAAGATAATAGGATATAAAAAAAATAAATAACGAAATTAAAAATTAAATAAATAAAAAAAAATAAATAATTTTAATTTTAAATAAATAAAAAATAAATAAATTTAAAAAAACCAACAATAGAAAATAAGTAATAAATACAAAATAAAAAAAACAATTAAATGAAATTTTTTTTAAATTTTAAAAATAAATCAATAAAAAAAATTAAATAAATAAAAAGTTGACAAAAACTAAATATATTACTAAATATTTTTTTTGCGTTTGAAATTAATCACCTTTTAGAAATAACTTTTAGAAAACGACAAAATTTAACAAGATTTAAAAAACGAATCTTTTACAAAGAAAAATTTTGTTTTCTGTAGCTTTTGATAAATTCCAAAATTGTTTATGAATAGAATTACAATTAAAATTTGTTTATTAGTAATTTTTTAATATAAACAATTAAAATTTTTTATTTGGAACTAGAAAAGTGCTTTCCAATAGTTAGGTAAAAATTTCAAAGTTTTTTATTTAAATAAATTTTTCAAAAAATACTTGTTTTAAGATTTTTTTTTTTGTTTTTTTTTTTTTTTTGTTTTAAATCATTAAATCATTATTTTACAAACTCTTAAAAAAATCCTTAAACTTAGTGTTTAAAATATGTATATAAATTTCTTTAAAAAAAATTAAATCATAAAAAGTTATATTTTCATATGGACATTTCCATGAATATGTTAACCACGACTGTAAAAGTAAAAACTCTTGAAAGTTTTTCAATATAAGTTTATTGATAAAAAAAACACTAAAATTTTACTATGCACATATATTAAGAGCTTATTAAATTATGTTAAGAGCAATAATAAGAGTTTAATCTAATTATCTCTTCGACTTATTTTAAAGAATTGCAATCAACTATTTTTTTAGCGGTTTTTTTCGATTACCCTTGGATCTTATTTTAATGTCACGTACGTAGTGCAAAAACATTATTTGTCTCCGTCATTCGTATTTCAACAGTCACAAGAGCACCTAATTTAGAATTTAAATTTTTTTTTAACATAATACAAATTTTATTACCAAAGAATACTTTTAGAGAAAAATCTGTCACGTACGATATGTCACGAACGATATAAAATTGAATTTATTATAAAATCATTTAAAGATTATTTTCAATTAAGTATGATGGATTTTAAATGAAAAATATTTAATTTAGTGTAAGAAATCAAAAAAATAAAAAAATCGCAGATTTTTTCATATATCCATATATACCTCAAAATGACTTCTGTTTTATGTCACGTACGATATGTTCTTATTTTTCTGGATAAACAAAGATTCGAATATAATTAATTATTTTTTTAAATAAAGTACTCTTTGAATGAAACATAAAGATCTAATTTTGTTTCAGCTACTCTTACTTTTGCAAAAATTACTCAACTTTATAGGAGTACAAATGTCACGTACGATGACATGGAAATGCCCATAGAAGAAATAATTTTTGTTTCATTGAAATCCTATGTGTACATTACTATATGCAAATTAATAAAAATTAACAAATTTGGATCGTTCATAAGTTTTTTCAACCTTTGCAGTATACAAACAATTTTAAAACATTTTATTGGCAAATACAAGTATTATTACATATAAAAACATTTAAACTAAAAAAAAGCGAAAGTATTGGAAATGTTGTTATGTACATATTTTAAAAACCTAAAATTTCATGATAAAGTTCAATAGCCTAATTTTTCTAAAATTTTACAATAATTACAAGTATTGGATATTTTTTTAATGGAATATATCTCATATCATGACATATAGACTTTATAATTTCTCTAGGTGTATCGAAAAACCTATTTTAATTGACAAGCGTGTTCATCATTATTTTTCTGAGCAATATTCGATTTTCGACTGTCGTCAACAGTTTATTAAAGGTTTTTAATTTAGGATTATGTAGCACTTTTGACATTATTGCTAGCCAACAATAGGAATTGGACATTTGATGTGTAATAGCCAGTAAAGATCGAATGATTCATATAGTTCTAAATAATCTATACTATTGTAAAACGTGCCTTTATATTTAAAACTATTCTATTAATACTCCTAAAAATAGGCCGCCTTTATCAACATTAAAAGTAGTTATTTATTTCTAATGATTTATTGATATTTTTTCTGTGCACAATCTTATCTAGAGTTAAAAACATTCTGTTCTTTTGCAATTAAAACGGTTAAAAAGGTAAAAACAAAAGTAAATTTTAAAAAGTTTAAAAGGCTCTATTTTAAAGTAATTGTCAATAATAAGCAAATGTCAACTTTTAGCCCGACAAACATACTTACATATGTAGAAGCTATTCGAAAAATACTTTGCTTCTATTGTTAAAAACAATAAAAAAATTACAGAAAATAAACAGAAAAAATATTATTTCTTACGTTTATTATACCCTTCACCTGTGGTGCACAAGGGTATATATAGCTTTGTCATTCCGTTTGTAATTTCTACAATTTTCATTTCCGACCCCATTAAGTATATATTTTCTGAAAGCTTATGAATAGAGGAGTCGATTAAGCCCTGACCGTCTGTCCGTCTGACCGTCCGTGTGTTGGTTGAAATAAACTTTTAGAAGCAACTATATGTTCCTCAGATCTGTATATGGTATCAATCTCTTGGAAATATCCAGGAATGAATCGCTATTGAAATTCAGCACAATCGCCCCATAACTTTCTGAGATATGAGCAAAAAACCACGACCACCTCGTTTTTTTTCACAATTACAACAACATACATACATACATACATGCAAAAAACATGCCAAAAAAAAAATAAAAAAATAAAAAAAAAATTACAAAAAAAAAAATTAAAAAATAATTTTAAAAAAAATTTAAAAAAATTTTTATAAAAAAATTTTTTAAAAAAAATTTAAAAAAAAAATATAAAAAAAAATATAAAAAAAAAGTAATAAAATATAAATAATATCTTAAATAAAATAAGATAACATTTTTTTGGCTCAGCTGGGATTCGATGCCACATTTAGTCTAACCAGTATATACAAATGTACGTATTTTATATGAGATGAATGGTGATACAAACAATTGTTATTGCATGACTACACGTTGTGAAGGGTATATAAGATTCGGCACGGCCGAATATAGCACTGTTACTTGTTTTTTTTAGTTTAGATAAAAAAAGCTCTTAACACTTGGAATTTACCTATATTGTGAGTCATTTAAAAATATTAACAAAACTGCTTAACCAGTTTGTTGAGACTAGAAAAATTACTTAGGGTCATTATTATAACTTACCGATAACTAAAGTTAGGATGTTATCGGACAGATAACTAGTTTTTCGTTATTACAACTTTAATTTAACCTAAAAGTGTCCGATAAGTTAAAGGGAAGATCACTCTACCTTTAACTTTTAACGTGAGGTTTATAAATTAAAAGTTACCATATTTTCTATTGTATAAGGGAATTGTTTACTATTTGCTTGTCGTTGCCACTTTGGTTTTAAAGAACTAATAAATTTGTTCAGCATTTGCTTTGGTGCTGCCATACTTTAAAATAAATACATTTTATTTTACAGGCAGGTTGTAATAACGAAAAATACTTAATGGTCAGTTTATTGCTCACGTTAACAAAAGTTACCTTTTATTAACATTAACTTTGTCGGCAAGTTGTAATAATGGCCCTTACAATTTTAAAATAAAAATAATTTTGTGCTGGGTCTATATAAATAACACATTCTGATATGGCAACACTATTTGTGATAAGTGATGTTATTTAGGTATTTTCTTATTAAATCTAGCATTTTTTAAAAAGTCTAGCTAGCAGAAAAAAAAACTCAAATAACAAAATTGGTTGCAATATTTGTATATATATAATAGATCTGAGAGCAAATTACGACGTTCGAACGTGATCGAAATTTGAAAATTATTATTGGAATTTCTATACTTAAAGCACAGCGAACTCGATCGTACAAAAACGCAATATAACGGATTTACAGCACGGATGGAAATCATGATACAATTGTACTTTATATGGTACATTTTTGACCTTGTTGGTACCGTGGTACTACCGCGAGCTACTTGGTACAATTTAAAAATTTGTCCATGTTCTCTTTAATTTTGTTTGTGTGTGTTTTATTTTATACTGTCAGCTTCTCTGATTTTGTTGCAATGCTGTTGGTAAAGTGAATTCATGTACCAGGAAGTGTCAAGTCTGCAACAACAAAATCTGTCTAGTACTTTATTGCAAACACTTACAAAAATCAACTTTAATTTGGCACCACCTGCTACATTAATTCGCCTCAGCTTTTGTTATATGTAAATATTTTATTTTACTTATGATTCGTAAGCATGTAAGGTGGACTTTAGTAATGAAGTACTAAAATAGTTCGATAAGTTTACTCCACAAAATGTTATTATGTGAGAAAAAAATTCAATAGTACCGCTTCCGGTGAAAATGTTTCCACACGAACAAACTTTGAAGCAATTAATAATCAGTATAGATCACTAGCCGATGTGATTGAATTTAGATCACACAAAGATTCAAATATTTTCTATTTTTGGTCTAAAGTATCACAGATGAAAAATTAATTAAATAAGTTCATGTTCCCAGATATTTCAAGAATTGTAAGAGGAATTCTATTTATTCCACATTCATCGGCCAACGTCGAACGAGTTTTTTCTTTTCAAACCCTAATTAAAACTAAGGAAAGAAATACGTTTCTACTGATACAAACAAATTCTTGTTGCTTTAATTTTAAAATAACAGAAAATTTATTATCTAAAAGTATTTAAAAAATAAAACTTGTTAAATAACCGATTTCTACGTATGTACCTATGAATGTAATATTTTATATTTTTATTGTATACTGGATTTTAATACACATTTTTGTTAAGTTTATATTTTTATTAATAAATATTAAAAAAAATGGTACCGTAATGGCCTAAAAAGTACATTTTGTTTTCATACTTGGTACAAAATCATAAAATCGTAATTAAAACACAATTGGCCAATTCAAAGTAGACTCTCATATTGTACTATGTCATATAATTCATATTAATATGACTAGTGACTTTGAACACCTTTTGTTAACAAATTATGTATTTAATACAAGAAAGAAGACAAAGAGATGACGCTGTTAAAAATTGTATGTATACAGGAAAGAAGAAAATAGAAAATACTCTCTCTGAGAGGTGCGAAGCGAAGAAATTCTCTCTAAGAGACAGTATGGTTAAAAGTATAACATTAACAATTTCTTATACATAGGAAACAAATGTGTAAAGTCATATTATTTTTTTTTTATGGAAATTACTAACAAAAATTTTATGCATGCATAAAATAATATGAAATAGTACAAATATGACTGATATGCAACCACTTTGAATTGGCCCAATGTAAGACAAATGATAACAAATGTTTTTTATACGTATAAAACTTCGGATAGGGACAACTGTAACCTTAGCTGCCGTATTAATGAAGTATGTTTGATTTTTTTCACTATATTTTGGCAAATTAGTATTGAAAAACTTACATCAGAATATCTTTAAAGTATTTCGTTAAGTTTACGGTGCTTAAAATCGTCTATCTGAACACTCGCGTATACTCGCTGTAGATGCGAATATGACAGAGGACTCATACTTATCGATCCGAAGTCGTACTCAGAAACTCCGTCTCTGTCTTTTCCCCACTTGAACATTTTTTAGGTCCACGTTCATGTAAGATCCAACTGGTTCGACAATTGAAGCCAGCTAATGATTAATTGCGTCGTGTGTTCTGTGAATAGGCTAAAAATCAACTGGAAGATGAGGCTCATATCTGGCTTAATGGGTATTTAAACAATCGGAATTGACGTTTTTGTAGAGAGCGCAATGCTGATGAGACTTTTGAAAACTACTACTTTTTAGAGCGGTTTACATGACACAGGCGTCATTGTCCCATTTGTTTTTAAATCTCAAACCGGTTCCAAGATAACCGTGAACGTTGAACGCTACAGAGAAATGATTTGTGATTGCTTTTATTCCTCATGTCATGACATGTCATTGCAAATTATTTGGAGAGAGAAATGGCTCCAACAAGACGGTGCAGCATGTCATATCGCGAATGAATTATCTTAAAAAAATAGTCCTGTAAATTGGCCAAGTAGTCAAGGGGCTCGAAATATTGAAATAACTATAATATCACAAATTAATATTTAATAAAACGTATAAGAGTTTTATTTAAATAATTCAATTTAGTGACTTGACCTTGAGCCTGTTTATAGAAAATAAATATTTATACATTATAAGGTCGGAAAGAATATAAATAAATAAAAAATAATAAAAAGAACACGAGACTGGAAAAAAATATTTATAAATTAACACGGCGAAACGAAATATTTAAAATTACCTATTTATCCGGTTAAAAAGTTTTATAATCGAAAAGTTCATAAATAATGTCTTATTAAATATAATGATAAACTGCCTATTTTTAAAAAAATATTTTTTTCAATTTCTGCACTTTAAAAATTATAATTTTTTTGTTTATAAAATTTTGTACAGAAATTAAAAATTAATCAATTGTATGTAAATTGTCGACAAATGATTTTATGTATTAAGTTTGATTCGACTTTTTTAATAATTTTTGTAAAAAAAGATATTTGCGTTTATGCAAAATTTTCAATAAACCATTTTTTAATAAACTTATCGATAAGTTTAAAAAAAAATATTTTGAAACATATAAAAAAATAGACTACTTCCCACGTTTTATTAATTTATCCCCTCATATCCCACGTTTACTTATATGCATTTTTGTAAAAATATGTACAAACATACTTATGTATAAATGCTTGTAAAATAATCCTTGACAAGCACTTATTTAAGATAATATTACATATGCGTATACGATTACAATTTTTTAAATGTATGAGTTGAATTTGTTTCGTTATTTTTTTTTAGCCTAGATCGCTTAGTTGCTATAACAGCTACTATATAAAGTTAATTTATAGTAGAACAAGTAAATTAGACCTTAATTTATTTGTTTGTGTTTTGCTCTTTTTATGTCATTTTTTTTTTTGTTGAAAATCATTACGCCAACTTGAGTGCATTTGCGGTTTTAATGCAACAAAATCTGAAGAAAAAAATTAATTACATATTTACTCTTGTTTGCTAAAGTACATTCATACATATGTACATTTATTTATGTACGTATGCATTTGTTTATATTTCAGCTATAATATATGATTTTAAAAGAGAATAAAAAATTAAATTATTTAAATAGCACAATGACAAAGTGTGGCTACACTGGATTTTTCAAATTATGTACTTTTAGATGGTAATCATGTTGAAAAACATGGTGACAACAGTATTACTGTTATAATTTATTAAGTGATGGTAATGATGTTAATGGATGATGAATGCAACATGTGTTGGTTCTACAACTGTAATTTATGTACCGTAAATACATACATATAATAACAATTCAGAATAAAACAAATTTTATGAGTCATTGACAATATTTTTATACCCGCCACCAAAAAAATGGTGGGGGTATATTCATTTTGTCATTCCGTTTGTAACACATCGAAATATCCATTTTAGACCCCATAAAGTATATATATTCTGAATCAGGGTTTGATTTGATGACGATCTAGCTATGTCCGTCCGTCTGTCCGTCTGTTGAAAGCACGATAGAGGTCGCACCGAAAAAGCTAGGGGGTTCAAATTTTGCCAGAATCTTTCTTATAGACAAGGTTTGTTTGGTATTGAAAATGGGCTAAATCGGCTTCGAACATCGAATAAAATGGAATTGTGTCCAAACGCATTAACGTAGACTCATGAAACTTCGAATATATATTTCCTGAGTAAAAACAATATCTTTCTCCGAAAATTATCTAAATCTATGCATAACGAGAGGAGTTATCGACCAAAATGTACGAAAATTTATACCGCACAGTGTATTTTTCGGTATATTTAAAAACAAAAACGTCATAAAAGCAACAAAATTGGATGTACGACTCTGAAATTTTGCACACTTTGCTTTTTGGTGAGACGCTTTTCTGTAACGGAAAATCAATGTGCCACGCCCACTTTTACGCCCACCTCCCATATAACGTTTTACCTAAAATTCATATAATTTCTCTATTAATAAAGATTTTGGAATAATAAAGGGCTATATTGAAACACCTAAGTTGTACCCATTCGCAAAAATAACTTTGGCACGCCTACTATAACGCCCACTTTTCACGTTATATACCGTTAATGAAATTTAAAAGCTCATAAAACCGCCAAAATTAGAGGTATGATGATCAAATTTGCTACGTATATCCTCCTTAGCAATTTTATTAATGTGCCAGAAAATTAAGGTGCCACGCCCACTTTTACGCCCACCTCCCATATAACGTTTTACCTAAAATTCATACAATTTCTCTATTAATAAAGATTTTGGAATAATAAAGGGCTACAGTGAAACACCTAAGTTGTACCCATTCGCAAAAACAACTTTGACACGCCTACTAAACCGCCCACTTTTCACGTTATCTACCGTTAATGAAATTTAAAAGCTCATAAAACCGCCAAAATTAGAGATATGATGATCAAATTTGCTACGTATATCCTCCTAAACAATTTCATTAATGTGCTAGAAAATTAAGGTGCCACTCCCACTTTTACGCCCACCTCATATATAAGGTTTTACCTAAAATTCATATAATTTCTCTATTAATAAAGATTTTGGAATAATAAAGGGCTAGATTGAAACACCTAAGTTGTACTCATTCGCAAAAAAAAATTTGACACGCCTACTATAACGCCCACTTTTCACGTTATCTACCGTTAATGAAATTTAAAACTCGTAAAACCGCCAAAATTAGAGGTATGATGATCAAATTTGCTTCTAATCAATGTAGTAGGTGACACGCCCACTATAACGCCTACCTCCCATAAAACGGTTTATCTTAAATTCATGTAATTTCTCTATTGACAAAGTTTTTGAAAAAAGAAAGGACTATATTGAAATATCTAAGTAGTATTTATTAGAAGAAACTTTATTGACATGCCTACTTTAACGCCCACTTTCATTGAAAGACTACATTTGCAAAAGCATTTTAATAGCATATCGAAGTTATAATGGGTGGTTAAATTTTATGTTGAATTTAAATAAAACACAAATTATTTAGGATATTATTATTATTTCTTTTTGTAATTATAATATTTGTGTGGTTCAATTATGTATTTAATAAAATATCGGCCAAATGGCCCCCCATCCTTGGCGCCACTCCTCTATCTGATGGTCCAAATTTTTAATGACAATGTTGATGCTCAATTGTTGGTCATAATGATGAGGCGAGGTTGACTGCTCTTTTGCCACACTATCGCAAAAACCAGCAGTGGTTCCTATTCAACGAACTAACAAGGCATTCACAGATTTTCTTACATTTTATACAGACCTGTTTTGCAGAAATTTAAATATTTTTTACAATTCTCCCGATTGTGGACGAATTTGAACGATTATGTTGATCAAAAGAATAACGAAGTGCACAAAATTCATTTTGATTTGAACGCCCATTTTTATAAAAAACCTGAATAACTTTAAAGCGTTGCTCATTTGCGTATCTTTTCACGGATCAAATTGAGTAAGTTTGAGACACAGAAATGTCAAGTGAAATGCAGAAAACAAATTTAAAGACTAGGTGTAGTTCACCTTCAACATGGGCCCTTAAAATTTAACCACCCTCTACAAAGAAAGTGACAAATATTTTATTATAAAGAGATTATTTCATAATGATTAACAAAATAATAAATACTGTGCTTTAAATGTACACAAAATTGGTGGTGGGTATAAAAGATTCGGCACAGCCGAATATAGTGCTCTTACTTGTTATATTTACTGCTGAGTGTAGTTAAAATAAGCAAACAAAAAGATCGCGTAATTTAGAAATATTTAACTAAATCTCTTAATTTTTAAGTTGAACAGAATTTCAAAAGTCAATATTCTTAAATTAAAGAAAACCATGCGATTTTAGTGCAGTCGAGCTTTAAGAAATTTCTAGCTATACAACACATTTTTTAGTCTAGCAATAAGTTTGTATATGTATATGTATACTAGAGATAGGAATATGCAAAAAAAAAAAAAAACGGGTTATTCACAAGGTGTCCTAAGTATCGTATTGTCATAATTAAAATATAAAAAAGTTCTAACAATACATTAGCAAGACAAAACTTTTAAATCATTTAAAAATGCAAATTGAATTTTTATTTTTGTTGAACTTTTCTGTTTAAACTAATATTCTTAATCAGGCTTGAGTTCATAATTAATATTCTTTATTTTTACAAAGAATTTTTTTAATTGTGATAAATGAAAGCTGATGATGAAATCGTAGCTGATTTCGAAAATGCATTCCGCTCGGCTAGTGTCGGTAAAAATATAATTTTTTAAGATTTATTCTTTCATTTATCACAATTAAAAAAATTCTTTGTAAAAATAAAGAATATAAAATATGGACTCAAGCCTGATTAAGAATATTATTTTAAAATGTTTATAAAAAATATGACTATGACAATATGACATTTAGTATACCTTGTGAATACATTCAATATTTTGATAAAAATAGTAATTTTTAAATAAAACAGTTTTAAGAAGCACAAAAATATCGTTGTGGACCTTTCAAAACCAACATCAAGCCAGCTGATAACTCTAGTTTTAAAGAAATCAAAGTGACTAGCATTTATCGGATATTGATATAAGAAGTACTCTCTGTTGGTAAAGGAGAGCAATTTTTGTCTCTCTTTTTATACCTTTCACCTGTGGTGCACAAGGGTATATATAGCTTTGTCATTCCGTTTGTAATTTCTACAATTTTCATTTCCGACCCCATAAAGTATATATTTTCTGAAAGCTTATGAATAGAGGAGTCGATTAAGCCCTGACCGCCTGTCCGTGTGTTCGTTGAAATCTAATTTTAGAAGCAACTATATGTTCCTCAGATCTGTATATGGTATCAATCTCTTGGAAATATCCAGGAATGAATCGCTATTAAAATTCAGCACAATCGCCCCATAACTTTCTGAGATATGAGCAAAAAACCACGACCACCTCGTTTTTTTACACGATTACAACAACAACATGCATACATACATACATGTAAAAAACATACAAAAAAAAAAAAAAAATTACAAAAAAAAAATTACAAAAAAAAATTTAAAAAAAAAATAATAAAAATTTAAATAATATATTAAATAAAAAATTACAAAAAAATAAAAAAAAAATTAAAAAAAAATTTTTTAAAAAATTAAAAAAAATTTTTTTTTGGCTCAGCTGGGATTCGATGCCACGTTTTCTTTAACCAGTATACACGTTTGTATGTATGTATGTTGTTGTTGTAATGTTGTTTTTGTGAAAAAAAACCGAGGTGGTCGTGGGTTTTTGCTCATATCTCAGTTGTTTATGTACCGATGTTTCTGACTTTCAATACCGATCTACTCCCGAATATTTCTGATATTTTAATACCTCACCCGAGTCCAAGCGATGTCGGGGGGCTTCAAAAAGTTGATTTCAACATACACACGGACAGACGGTCAGACGGACAGACTGACAGACTGACAGAGCTTAATCGACTCCCCTATTCATAAGCTTTCAGAAAATATATACTTTATGGGGTCGGAAATGAAAATTGTAGAAATTTCACACGGAGTGACAAACCTATATATACCCTTTTTCACTGTGTGAAGGGTATAAAAAAATTACAAAAAAAATATTAAAAAAAATATTGAAAAAAAATTTTTTAAAAATTTTTTTAAAAAATTAAAAAAAAATAATAAAATATATATAATATATTAAATAAAATAAATTTTTTTTGGCTCAGCTGGGATTCGATGCCACATTTATTCTAACCAGTATATACATATGTACGTATTTTATATGAGATGAATGGTGATACAAACAATTGTTATTGCATGACTACACGTTGTGAAGGGTATATAAGATTCGGCACGGCCGAATATAGCACTGTTACTTGTTTATATATGGAGTTTGACAATTCCTGCCACTGAAATCTTTTTAATATAGAGTTTGACAAACATTGGCACACAAACAAATAATCAGCTGGGCTGGCACCGCCACCTGTATAAATGTACCCTGGCCCAGTGGAATTTTCTTATTTTTTTTAGCATCTTTTGTTGTTGTACGCATCCGTTTTTGTAAACTAAATTTTGAAGAACGAGCAATATCTTGAAAGTTTTACAAATAATATGTCATTGTCTGTACACTCCTCCCACAATTTCTTTGAATTATCCTAAGTTGTAGTACTTTAATATTTATTTAATTTTTTTTTAAATATTAGTTTATAAATTTGACACTTCTTTTCACTCTCTCTCACTCTCTCAGAAATAAAACTTTTAACATACAATTTTAAATTAATGTTAATCACATTCTTTTAAATCTCTGCTAATGATTATGATTCAGCTTGCTGTTGGATTTAAAAACAATTCAGTTTAACGAAAATAAAAAAAATTAACTTCTGGTTTTATGAGAAGAATTTTTTGCTGCGTTTAACATTTAATCTTTGTAATTTTTCCCGTTATTTTTTTATTTTATTTTTTTCTATTATTTTTAAAATGACAGGCCTAAATTTTTGCTTTCTATCTAACTTATATTTGCAATATTTTTATACAATTATATGTTGTTTAATTGAGTTGTGATAAAGTAAAAATGTTCAAGTTTTTGTTGTAGAACTCCACCTTGGTCAATACAATTTAGTTTTGCTTAGTTTTTGTCTAAATAATACTATGTACTTTGTTTTATGATTTTTTTGTTCTAAGACCAAGGTGTGCCCTCTATTTAGGTTGTTTTTTATACTTTTTTTTTGGTTTTAGTCATTGTATTAATTGCTTTTAAATTTAATGACAATTACAATCTTTTAATATATTAAATGGTGCTTTCATCTGTGGGTCTCTTTCTAAATATAGTTTTTGATTTTTATATTTTCGTAAAGTAAAATCAACGTGAATATGTATGTATGTACATACATATATTCTTAGCATGTGGGAAAAACTTATTTATGGAGAATTTCAAAGTATTTTTTTATAGATTTTTGAATGTATATAAAATTTAATGAAAAACTATTGATTGTGATAGTATTATCTAGTGAATAAAACAATCAAGCATTAAGGAGTAAAATATTTAATTAATTAAAACGATTACACACTAAAGCATTCATGGTCAAAGTAGTGATTTATTTATTACGAGTTTTTTTAATTTGGTATCCAAAGAAAAGTATGTAGTTTGAAAACTTCTCTTTTTATAATAGAAAGTTTAAGAGAAAACTTTAGTACGCAAATAAAAATGTTAAGGGTTTAAAAAAGTTTTTTAGAAAACACTTCTTCACTATTTACAATTTGGCATCTAAACCCATTATTTTAACACGGCAAATTTCGCAACAAGAAATTGTATTGTGTGTGTATCTAAGCAAATGTCTGAAAATAAGTTCTTACCTATCACATTATAACTTAAGTCATAATTAAAATACTTCTTACTACGACAGACGATATGTAATATTTAGCCACTGAAAAGTATGTTGTTAAGTAAGAGCTAGTCATAACCTAGTTTTTGCTGGATTGTTATACCCTTTACTGTGAGTGCAAGGGTATATATAGGTTTGTCATTCCGTGTGAAATTTCTACAATTTTCATTTCGGACTCCATATTTTCTGAAAGCTTATGAACAGGGAAGACAATTAAGCACTGTCAGACTGTCCGTGTGTATGTTGAAATCAACTTTTTAAAGCCACAAGACATTATTAAGACCCGTGTAAGGTACCAAAATATAAGAAATCTTCGGGAGCAGATCGGTATTGAAAATCAGAAAATCAAAACAACTAAGATATAAAGAAAATGCCTAGACCACCTATCTGTCTTTTCACAAACTGGATGTACAAAAAAATATATATATATATTTTTTTAATTTTCTTTATTATACCCTTCACACAGTGAAAAAGGGTATATATAGCTTTGTCATTCCGTTTGTAATTTTTACAATTTTCATTTCCGACCGCATAAAGTATATATTTTCTGAAAGCGTATGAATAGAGGAGTCGATTTAGCCCTGACCGCCTGTCCGTGTGTTGGTTGAAATCAACTTTTAGAAGCAACCTCAGATCTGTGTATGGTATTAATCTTTTGGAAATATCCAGAAATTAATCGCTATTGAAATTCAGCACAATCGCCCCATAACTTTCTGAGATATGAGCAAAAAACCACGACCACCTCGTTTTTTTCACAACTACAACAACAACTTACATATGTATATACTGGTTAGAGTATACGTGGCATGTTATCCCAGCTGAGCCAAGAATTTTTTTTTTTATTTTATATAATATTTATATTTTTATTATTTTTTTTTATAACATTTTTTTTAATTTAAAAAAAAATTTTTTTTTTAATTTTTAAAAAAATTTTTTTGTAATTTTTTTGTGTTTTTTTTTTTTGTTTTAAATACATATTTTTTTTTTTTTTTGTATTTTTTTTTTTTTTTTTGAAACACATACGTAAACTCAATTTATAATTCTGCAATGGGATGTTTAGTATATGTAAATATGTACGTATTTCATATGAGATGAATGGTGATACAAACAATTGTTTTTGAATGACTACACGTTGTGAAGGATATATAAGATTCGGCACGCCGTATATAGTACTCTTACATGTTTTTTTTAATAAAATTGTCTTCACCAAATTATTATATTTATGTACATATTTTGGTTCAAAACCGAGTGAATCCAGCTATAATTGATACAACATTCTATTGATTCATTTGATATTCAATTGATTATAATAAAAATATGTATAAGCTGATTGCTTTTATGAGAATCGATACAAAACTGATCAAAGATTTTACACAAAATCATGACTTAAAATAGTTTATCAAGGTGTAATTAGGAAAAAATATATTTAAGAAATCACTATGCGTATTAAATAGCCAGTCAATTTAATTTAAATATTAAGAACAGTTTCGATATACTACGTACTTTAATATTTTGTAAACAAAAGTATTTTTTATACCCTTCTAGAATTTCAAAGAATATTAGATTACCCATGTAAAATAACGACAAATTGCATTAGGTATTATAAACATGACAGAATTTGTTAAAAATTCTTTGTTTAACCATTATTAATGCATATGTATTTCTAGAAAATAATTGCGAAATAAAAAATTAAATAAAAAGGCAGTTTCAAAATGAGTCTACAAAAAATTTTCGGAATCAAGGTCAATTGTCAAAAATAGTGCTCTCTTTACATTCTCAGATTAAACAATATCCATCAACTAAATCAGCTTAAAAATTAATGCACCATATGCGATCAATATAAACTTTTTAACAACAAATAGTATCAACTTTTCCATTCCTGATATATGAAATATGTTCACGTGCTGCCAGATAATTAAAAAAAATATTCTTATTATTGAATACAACAAATAGCACATTTTAACTTCCTGTGTTATTAAACATAAGCTTAAAAAATAATTTACTTAGGTATATAACTTTGAACAGTAATTTGACACCCTAAATGCTATTATGTATTTTTATAATGTAGTTCAGATTTTTTAAATTTTTCTTTTAAAGACATTCTTCAACAAATATGTATCCACCTTTGTTTTTTCTATTTTTTTTTTTTTTTTGTTAATCCTCCTCTAGAAAAAATTTATTGTCTCTTAATTATTTTAAGTTGATATTATTTTGTTTGTTTTTATTTTCAACTGACCCACATAAAGTTTATTTACTCACTTAAACAAATGACATCTGACAATGTTGACTACATTTTGCCTCTTTGCAGATTCTTTAATGCTGCATGTAATATTGTATTATTTTATGTTGGTTGTTGCTTTGCATGTGGTGTCATCACATAAATATTGAACTAAAAATTCAAAATATAAAAATATATATATATATGTATGTATGCATATTAGGGTATAACCTAAATTAGCATCTTCTACTACGAGGTGGCCTCTAATTTACACATGCATATGTAATATGTATATACATACATATAAGTGCACATACATACATACAAGATTTTATGTATATGACATTTTTAATAATTTTTCAAAAGTTATATTCTTAAGACGTTGCTATCTTTCGCTAATGAAAATGTTTAGATAAAAAGTTAACAGCTTGTTAGTTAGCCAACGGGTTGTTATTATGCACAACACTGTTAATGTACATATGTATATACTTATGTATGTACTAGTAAAGTTACGAATATTCTTATTTGCAAAATTGAAATTTTGCGAATATACAAAAAAGCACTTAAAACTTCTTATAAAACTGACATAAATAATTTTTAATCTCTCTATACAGGTAATACTCCTAGATGGACGAAGTGAGGTTGCGGCGACAAATTAAAATCTTACGTAAATTTTGGGACAACCTTTAAACCTTGCGTTAATTTTGGAGCACCCTATATTATGCTTTTACCTTCTCCTATAAAGTTGCAATAATTTGAGTTAGGGCCATTTTACTTGAAACCAACTATACATATGTATGTATATGTTTATCAAAACTTATAGAAAATATACCGAAAGAACATTATTTTTTTTTCAAACCCAACTATACGAAAACCGGCCTTTGGAAAATGTCGAATAATCGATAACCCCAGTATGTATACATATTTTTCAATAGCAAAAATTTTATTTAAAGTTAAAGTGTACTTTAGATTTTTTTTGTATTTTAAAAAGCTGTTGTTGATATTTTCAAAGATCAGGATTGAAATTTGTTATTTTTGTTGCTGTATTTGTTTTGAGTTTAAATTCTTGTTTTGTGAAAGAATGAAATTAAATGTGTTTTCATTATGTAAAACGATACTACCGTCCTACTTTTGATTTTGCATAAAGCTTTCACAGTTTAACAGATCAAAACTTTTATTTTAATAAAAAATCTTACTGAAGCAAAAAGGAAGGAAAAAGGATAAATTATTAGGCTCTGAAAAATTAATATTTATTTCTTATATTTTTATACAATCAGTGAAAAAGTGATTAAATTCTAAGTGCTGGATTTTTTAAAAGTATTAAAAATAATTCTATATTTACTCGCATCATTTTGCCAAAACATTTGTGGTTTTGAAAAAATAAATAACTCTTTGATTTGTAAATTTTTCTTTGTTTTATTGTTATATTTTTCCTTTTTTTCTAATTTTATACCTACATTACTACAAAGCAAAAAACACAATTATTTTTTGCACTTATTCAATTTAGTTATTATCTTATCTTTTATAGAAAAAAGCCATTTATATACAGGTACGTACATACATATATGTATATGAATACAAATACATATTTATTACATATGGATAAGATACGGACAAATCATACTGAAAAACACCAAATTATACCCAGCAAAAAAAATTAGAAGTAGTGCAAAGCGAATTACATTTTTAAGACTTCTTTAATCAATTATGTAGAAGCATTCATTCTAAATGACTTCCTAACTGCAAAATAATTTCTTATAAATGATGTGCTTAAAAACGAATGCAACATCATGCAAAATATCTTAAAGAATTCATGTAAACAAACAAATTTAGCACATGAAATATCCGATACTTGTCACCAAATATGCATGAGTTCCATGCACTTATTAGAATGGAATGCAGTTCATTAAAATATTCATGTAAACATATGATCTCCAATGACACGCTAATGCTAAAATCATTAGTGTTTTCACCTAAATTTAATCACTTCGTCACCAGTCGAACCCCTGCAAATTCACTTCTTTGTCATAGATTTTTTTGCTGGGTAGTTCATACAAATAAATAAAAGTTAAAAAATGTATTTGAATTACAAAGTAAAGCACATACATAGGTACCTTCGTGCAGTGTTTCTCAAATTAAATCATCCAATTTTGTTTTAAAAAAAATTTTTTACCTTATAAAATTGATTTTGAGTGACAGAAATCTTAATTGGTACCTTTACAATTATTTTTTTTAAGTGGAAAGGATGATTACAACAAAGGTGGCTAACGCCAGTTTAATAATCGCATTTTCCGCAAAACTTCCGGAATTTACTTCTCCCACGTGAAAGCAGCACCAGTCAATGGCTTTGTGTGTATGTAACGGCACTTATTAAATGACGTAACCGCTTTAATGAAAATGTGCCTTGTCGCACTAGTCATAAGCTTTTAGAAGATATATACTTTATGGTGTCTGAAATGAATGTAGTAGAAATTACAAACGAAATGACAAAGCTATACAGGTATACCCATGGTGTAATTATATAAGGTGATAGTGTAAAGGAGAGCGATTTTCGGCTCTCTTTTTTTATGTATGAAGTTTGACAATTTCCAGAGTTGAAATCATTTTTTTAATATGTAGTTTGACATACTCCAGAACACAAAAAAATTGTCAGCTGGGCTGGCACCGCCACCTTGTATAAGTGTACCCTGGGTATACCCTTGTCACCACATGTGAATAGTATATTAATACTTAAACTAGGGTAGTACCTGCATACATACATATGTACCTACTTAATTAAAGAAATAACTAACAAATCTCTTGTTAATTGATCATGATATTGTCAAACGAAAAGCTTGTCAGAATAAATACTTTAATTTAAAAAAAAATTTTACAATTGTAGGTACCTATAATTATTAAAAATAAGTTTTAACCTTTATTCAAAGTTTATAACTACCAAGGACGCATTTCATGAAAAATTATAAATGTTAAAATTTAAAAAGTGATTATGAATGTGATCATTAGTTATTGTTTTACATAATTATTAACTAAATTTTTACAATTTAAAATTGTTTAAAATCTTATTATAGGTATTGATATGCATTTTACGCAAAAATTTACACAATTCTAGCAAATCGTATAAAATGCAACATCTTTTGGAAATGGACAAAAAAGTCAACAATTGTAATAAGAAACTCACCTTGAATATTTTTTTTTAGTTGATGCTAATTTTTTTGGTAATTATTTAAATTATGATGACGAAGATTAAGATGACGGTGAACAACGATATTTGTATGTGTAATACATATAAAACGCACAATAAAATTCTTGTTTTTCTTGATCTTCTTTGATTTTTATTTTCGTTGATGCAAACACGTTAATACCAATAAGAAAAAAATATCATTTATTTTAAAACATTTTTTTTTACAAAAAAAGAATCTTTTTATGATTTTACTCCATAGAAAAATTAAAAAAATAAGTTGTTTAAAAAATAGAAGTTAAGACAACATGGTAATAATTAAAATCTTTCTGCAATAGTGACAAAAAATGTACAGGAAAAGCTTTGAGTGCTTTTATAACTGCAACAAATAATACTTTAACAAAATTTTAATATTCTCAAATAATTAAACATTGTTTGTATGTAATTAATAGATATATTTTTTTCTGATTTTCTACAAAAACTTATTTTAAGATTTCTTTTTAGACCACTATTTTGTCTTACTCATTTACACAAAAACTCACACAAACGCACTCACTAAAATTCTTTTTTTTTTGTAGATTTTCAGCCTATTTTTGTTGAAATTTCGTTGTAATATTTTTATTTCGGTTTAATAAATGTTTAAGTATTGGTTTTTATTTTTGCTACTTAAATAATTTCACATATTTTAATGTAAATTAATTAAAACATTTACAAAATTTATATTAACCACCTTTCTTCAACAACGAAACAAAACGAAGTGAAAATTCGCAACACTAACTCGTCAATGGAACTGTCAAAATAGCAATAACTTTAGAGATGCCAGACTAAAAAGTATTACGTTTAATCCTAAGTTGGGAAATTTTTCGGTATATTTATAAGAATTTCAAGTACATGAATATATGAACCAATTTTTATTGACTGTTCTCGCCACAGAATATAATAGTCTGTGGTTATCGCACACAATTACATAGAAAAAGAAAATTATGCAAGAACACTTATGCAATGTAAACGCAAACTTAGATTTATCTAGGCTACACTTAATAAGGTATATAACTGAATGGGCTTTTTTGTCAATATGTCAATTTTCATTTAACAAATATATATATATATATAGGTTTTTTTAATTTATAGTTTGACATATTACCATTGATTTTACTATGTATTTAGGAAAACTTAATTAAATATCTGTTATTTTTTGCTTTCTTTAGAAAATGTCAAACCAATGTGAAATCGCCTTAAAATATTTTTGTGTATAAATGTTATCGTTGTTATAAGAAAGCGAATTCAGTAGAATTTGTCATTTTGTATACTTTGTGTAATTGAGATGTTAGTGTTTTTTTTTTTTTTGTTTAAGTTTTTTGCTTTGCAAACATTTTACAATTTTATCCAGGGATCAATAATAACAGTTATTTTGAAATTTTAAAACAAAAAAAGCAAATAGAAGTAAATGTCAGAAAACGGATTCAAGTATACCATATTGATACTTATGCATTAGTCTATGATAAAATATGTTGCTTTTTAAAATTTTGATTTTGATTTTTTTGAACAAAAATAAAAGTTACTCTTGCTTTCTATTTTTTTGATCAAAAATAAGTTATTTTTTTTATTTTTTTGAGCAAAAATAAAAGTTATTTTTTCGATCAAAAATAAAAGTTATTTTTTTAATTTTTGAGCAAAAAAAAAGTTATTTTTTGATTTTTATTTTTTTTTTTTTTTCAAAAATAAAAGTTATTTTTTGAATTTCATTTTTTTTTTTTGAGCAAATATAATTTTTTTTTTTGCTTTTTATTTATTTTATCAAAAAAAAATTTATTTGTTGATTTTTATTTTTTTGAGCAAAAATAAAAGTTATTTTATGCTTTTTATTTTTACGAGCAAAAATAAAAGTAATAGATAGTGTATTATATATAAAAACCATATTTTAATTATCATATTATTTATGAAACTATCAAACTACTGCATGTAACAATTGAACAAAACGCTAATGTCAGAAAACTTAACAAGTTCCCATCACTGTTACAAACACAACACTGTCACACGATAATGAAGTTTAAGAACTCTGGGAGCCCTGAAACTACACTTATAAGGCAAATTAATTTTTTTTATAATAAGTTTGACATTTAGAAGAAAACGAAAGCGGTCGCATTTGTCGTCAACAATACCTGATAAATATACCCCGACTTTTTGCAAATTTATTTTAAAAGCATTTTGTGAGCGGGAAATATTTAATTTTGTGTTTTTACTATTAGTTTTTACGCAGAAGTGTTTAAAAAAGTGATAAATATGAACCATTATCGGGCACTAAATAAAGAACTTATCGAGCAATTACAAACAATGCGTATAAATACAAAATTATACTGTGATGAAATTCTTCTATTAAAAGCTGAACTAGCACAGCAGCGTGAACGGGAAGTTTATTTACGAAAACTGTGTTACAATTGGGCCGTTGAAAATTTTTTACAGATTGTACAAATTGTACAACCAGAGGCCGATATTTTGCCTCTTCTTAAGGAACACGTGCAGCCGCCAGAAAGAGTATCTACAGTTTCCTCAGTAGAAAATGGAGTGTCTATGAATCGGAGATTTTCGGAGGAAAGTATAGCTGCAGGCAGACGTATTTCCTTGCTAGCGAGTGAGTTGCGACGGTCAAATTCCCTATTAAATATAAGGAAATCTGTACGCAGTACTTCACCCATTCAAATAAACAATGAGGAACAAGAGGAGACAGAAGATGAATTTGATTGTGAGGAACGAGAAGTGCAAACTTTTGACCAGCAGCCACAAGAGTTTGTTGGGAATCAACCAGTTTTAAGACAAATTGAAAATTTCGTATTGCCTAATATAATTCACGAGGAATCGGAAATAGAAAATGTTGATCAGGACGGCGAAGATCATGATTTATCTGTTCAGTCAGTTGATGAAAGTGAAGATGTATTAACATTGTTAGATATTACAAATACAAGAAGCAACGTGAGAGATATCCAAAATATATCGTCAGATTCTTTAAAAAATATTACAAAAAAAACCAACTCAAAAAATGGAAGCAAACAATTACGATCTAAAAAACCTCAAGAAATTGGACAAGAAAATAGCACTGTTAATACAACATCAAAGACATTTTTTTCAAACACAGAACAGACTGTTGGCAGGCGGCGATACAGGACAAGATTAACTGACAATTCAGTTCAAAGTATGGATGAGGAAACTTTAGCGGAACTACGCTCACACCTAAGTACTAAAAATGATGCAGTAGTAAATAAATCGATTCCTATAATTCAGGAATGCAATAAAACTTGTCGAAATAGTAAGTCAATAAACATGATAAAATTCTTTTAATAAAATGAAATAAGTATGTGTAAAAAATGTTTAACATTATACTTTTAGTTACGGCTGATTCATCTTTTACTATAAGTAATGATAGAAGTTTTACAGATGCTATTACTAGTACACCAAATGATACAAGAAATTCTTTACGTAAACCCACAACACCATCTAGGACGAATTTATCAATTTCAGTACGTCCTTCGCGTCAGTGCAAACCTAAAGAATTGGCTGAACCACAGTTACGCACGAAATTAAGAAATGAGAACGCATTTAAAACCAAAACGAGGTCGAAATCAAAGAACAAAAAACAAAAAAAATAATGTTTATATTAATTTTTCTTTAACAATTCCCACCGTTTGTTATATCGAACAGTTTCGCTTATTAAATAAATGAATACAGTCGAACTTCCCTATGACGAACTTTACTATAACAAATTTTTTCCATAACAAAATATTTTCGAGAACACCATATTTAAAGAGTTTCCTCACAATTTTATCTCCCTATAACGAATATGTCTATAGAGTATTTTCCGCTGTCAAGAAACACTTATTAAGACAACTTGCTTTTGATATGATATATAATTTACTTATAACAAAATTTGTCAGTCGTACAATTATTTTTAATACATCCATTAGGTGTCTTACAAAGTATTCTGAATAGCAAATATTAATAGTAAGTACGCCCTGTTAAAGGAACATTAACACAATACATTTGTTTTTTATTTTTACGTAACACATATTTAGTTTAAGAAAATTTTGATTCCGACACTGAAAAACCAATTGAAATACAATACAATAAAAACATTTACGGAATTGACAATGATGTACCAGTTAATGTTTTTTTTTTTCAATCCTCAACGGCTGTAATGACCGTCAATTAAGTCAAATTTAAAAGTCTAAAACAACAATTTCTAATATATTAATATTTTATTCGAACTTTTTTATATATTAAATTTTAATGTGAATCATTTTTATTTTCATTTTTAAATGAACTTAAGCCAAAATAAAAATGATTGACATTAAAATTTAATAATTTTTCTATAACGTAGAAGTTCCTTGGTTCACAGCTAATACGTTATAGAGTGGTTCGACTGTATTATGATTCAATATTAAGGTTTTATAAATAATCAGGTATGTGATGGAAATAGATTTTTAAAAAGTATGTGATGTAATTGTTACTTTTTTTTAATTAAAATTCGGATTTTTTGTTTATCAGTTCTTGTTTGAATTCTCTGTAATTATTTGTTACTTTTAATGTAATAATATAAACAATAAAATAAGACGTTTAACCACTACGTGCAACTTCACGTACCTGATATTTGAAAACAAAACGGCTATCATTCAATATATCTGCATTTAAAACCAAGAGGAAAAAAAATATAAACACTAAACATATGACACAATACCAAGTGAACCATTTACTTACACATTTTACCTTGAATTTTATAACGGCTGCACTGAAAATGTGGTCAAGATGGTGAATATATGTAAAATTATTTTTTATAAAAATAGAAATTTTCTAAAATTTGTTCGATTGGATAATTTATCTCACACAACCATCAATAAACTTTAGAAAGTTAAAATTTATTTTATAAGTTTTATTTTTTTAATTTTAAATACAAATCGGAAAAAAAAACTGGACTCGCAACATATTTTTTTCCGTACTGACTTTAGTTTTAAGTTTTTAATTGATTTTAATAATTTTAAGTTAATTTTTTTATAAAAACTACTTTTAGTTAATTTCGCAATTAAACACATTTTTTATAAATTCTTTGTAAGAATTCCTTTTTTACAAAGCATGTTATTAGTTAAATTTGTTTTTTATTTCTTTTACAGATTATATAATATTTATAGTAGGTATAATATGTATGTTACTTTTAAAGAACTTACAGGCATTAACTGCTAATAACTGAATATAGTTAAAAAAATCTTCCAAGAAGACATTAGACTACCTCAAATTTTCCTGAACAACAATTCAAATGATCCACCGTATGATTAAAGTTGGGCAATTCTTTGGTATTTTCCTTTATTTCTGTTATAATATCTTGTATTTTATGTAGAATCTGTTGAGATTCTGGTGTATTTAAATCTTTTGTAGCCGTTTGATATGAAGAAGAAACTAATTCTGACGTATCTACTGTTTCTGTATTCTTAAGTCGTGGTGATAATATTGTCTGCTTAGCGGTTTTACACGTTTGACTTTCAGATGCATTTTGTGCTAAGGCCTCATTATTTTGAAATTTAATATGTTCATTTTGTGGCATTTCCATACCTAAACTATTTACTAAATTATTGAGTAATGTTAGACGTTTTTGCATTTCTTCTCGTTCAGACTGTAGCAACGCGGTTTGTGCAGCCCTTTCATATTCACGTTGTTTTAGTATGCGCCTTTGTGTTTGGTAAAGTGCAATATATTCACCAATTGTTTCAGTTTCTGATTGCAATTGCATGACTAAATGTTCGAGTCGTTGTTTTTCATCGGTTAAATCTGCACACTGTGTCATTAGTTGGGTAAAACGCTGCTGTAACTTTTCAACGGCTTCTTCGGTGGCAATGTGTGGCGTTGTATTTATGTTAGTTGTTGAATTCACTGGTCTTTTATGGTTTGTAGATGCTTGTGGTTGTGTAAAGTTTTTCGAGTTATCCTCGGTTGCTTCTTGGCAAGATTCTTGGATATCTGAGTGATTTTTCTTAGAATATGTCTCATGAGAATCACTGTAGTTATGTTCGTGTTTATGGTCACGACAATCTTGGTCATAATGATGATCATGCTTGTGTTGTTCACTAAGATTATGTTTATCATGATCGTTGTTTTGTTCTAGCTCTTCATGGTGATGATGATAATCGTGGTGTTGTTCTTGCCCTTCATGACGATGATCATCATCGTGTTCATGTTGTGAACAATGATCGTGATGATTTTTTTCAACCATTTCGTTTTCTTCGTTGTGATAATCCTTAAAAATAATATAAATAACTTTAGTGGTTGTTCTCCTAAAAAAAAAATTTATTTTCTCTTACCTTTTTTTTACCCTCTAATTTCTTTTTCAATTCTTCATTTTCATTTGACAGCCGTATCATTTCCTCATCCTTAAACCTAAACCGTTCATCGATGGCCCTTAAATGTTCCTCCATGGTGGCATAGTTTGTGTGCATTTCACGATTAGCATATTTCTCCGAATCTAAACGATTCATTAGATCCGCTTTATCATTGGTCAACTGCACAAACCGCAATTCCAACTCATCCAACTGTTTCTTCAACTCAACATTTTGTGTAAGTGCTCGTGACGCAGCCACTTTATCAGATTCCATAGTGGCCAATAGTTTCGTTTTATCGGGTTGTTCAGAAGTTAAATTTTCCAAATGTTCTTTCAGTTGTTCCAGCTCAATGTCTTTTTGCTTTAGTTCATATTGCAATGTATTTAACCGATCTTCTTGCGATTTAATTTTTAGTTGGAATTCGTATCGTTCCGATTCGAACTTACTTATGCAATCTTTTAAAGATTCAATTTCTTCATTTGAAGAAGTTTCCTGAAAAAAGGTTTAATATAAATGTTTCCAATTCAACTTGTAGAATATTTTTAACTTATAGAACATTTTTAATGCATTATTGATTAATTGAAATTATTAATTAATTTGAGTTTTTTTTAGTATATTTTTTCACCAGGGGCTCAATTCTTTTTTTGTGAAATGAAATATGACATAACACACAAATTTTTCATTTTATAGTTTTGCAGAACGAGAATTGAGCCCCAGATGCCTTGAGCCCCAGTTAATCTCAGGTGTCATTCGTAATAAAATAGAAAATTTCAAAAGTTAAAATAAGCTTCCAGAAATTATTTTATGTTGTTATTAGGTTCGTTCGAGAACTCACAAATTTGTACGAATTTGTACAAATTTTTACTGTATTTTACGAAATTGCGTTCGTTTACACAAATTTGTAGTAAATGAGAGCACAAATAGAGAGCGAAAAGTGACAGTTCTTGACTGAGTATTTGCAAATTTTTACAACAGAAATTTCTTGTAGTAAGATTTAGCAAAACCAAAAAACATATGATTCAAAAGGTAAACAAACAAAAGTAAGCAAACAAAAAGTATACAATTTGTGAAAAAATATTTAAAAAAAAGGAAAATCCAAACAAAAGTGCAAAATATTATTAAATTTAAATTGTTTGTGAAATAAAGTTAGTTACCAATGTCTACAGATGAAAGAATGGAACTGCCTGAATCTGGCGCAGGTATACATACTTAAATACATATTTGCACATATGTATGTATGTACATAGTTCCCATTAAACTTTATTTATTTGCCATCAGCTGTTGCTTCAATCTTACGAATTTTTACAAATGTCTGTTCGAGTACTTTTTTGGACAAATTCTCTTTTTGAGAGTAAAATTTTCAATTTACTAAATAATTACTCATTTACTACAAAGTGCAGTAAAAGTACTCGAACGAACCTATTATTACACTATTCAAATATGTAGAAGACTCCATACATTTTTCAATTTTCCTAATATAACGTGTTTAATTCAAATGTATGATTGGAACTAACACATACATAAATATATATATATATATATATATATATATATATATATTTACCTACCTTTACTTTTTCTTCTTTAACCTCTGCTTGCTTGGTAATATTCTTCTGTATATCTTTCTCCATTTGCTGTATATGATCCACCAATTGCTTTTCTCTATCTTGTAGTTTAGCCGATTCGTCGGACAACTCATTATTTCGATCAGTTAACTGCTGAACCTGTGCATTCAACTGCTGGACATATGTTTGATACTGTGTGTTAGCCTGCTCTTTATCTTGAGTCAACTGTTGCACCATGGCCTGTAGATCACGGATTTGTTGTTCGTACATAAATTGTGTTTGAGTTAATGTCTCGACACGATTATCTTTACTTATATTATTTTCATCAGATAATTGTCGTATGCGTAATTGACTTAATTCTAATTCATTGGATTTATCTTTAAGATCAAGGTCCAATTTCTTTAGACGTACATCGCTCATAGATAATTGTTGCTGTAATTCATTTATATGGCTAGTATAATCTTCTTGTTGGACTCGAGCTTGACTTAATTTATGCTGGAGCTCGGCATTGTTCTGTCTTTGTTGTTCTTGTTGTTTTTGTAAGTTCAACAGACGTTGCGACAGTTCTTCAATACGTTTTGTAGCATTCAAATGTTGTACTCTCAATTCTTCCATTTCCAAATCCTTTTCGCGACACAAAGTACGAAATTTACTCAATTCTGTAGTCAATTGGGATTTTTCTGTAATTAAAACTTGTATGGCATTGATGTTTTGCGTGCCCTCAACATAGGATTCTACTGTAGATATAGATGGCTGTACTTCTTCACAGACATCAGTGCGATCTTGCGGCCGCTCCTTAGCAAAATAATTAATATTTTCTGTTGGTAAATGTTCCTCCTGAAGTTCAATTACGGGTTGTTCCAAATCTGGGACGCTCTCAGTGTGGTAGACATCATTTACACTACCGTTTAGTTGTAATTCCGACTCCGACCTTTCCGATAAATTACTGCTAACATGACCACTATTGGTAGACGAATCTGCATAGTTATATGAAGACACTGCTGGGTTAGCACCACTGAGAGAACCCGTGCCACGTTGTTGGTATTCTTTTAACTGTAGTACAATTTAAACAGAAACATGTTGTAAGTTACAAGTGCAAAATCTGCATTTTATGTAAATCGATAAAAATGTATTTTTTTTCTCAAAATTACCGTGACGTGTCATTTGTAAAGTCCGTCCAAAAAAATTTGTTTTACATGCAAAATTTTTCTTTTAATTTACCTTTTTTCTAGCTGCTGCCAATTTTTTGGCTTTACTTTCTTTAGATTCTTCGGGCATTTTTATAATTTCCTAATAATATAATTATTTTGAATAAACTTCCATGTAAAAAACAAGAGAACAATAAATATCTATGCTTATTTTTGTTGTTTTTTGTGTATAAGAAATGTCTAAGTTGATCGACTTCAGTACGGCTTGCCTAAACCGTCGTTTGTCTCGGCTGACGGCTTTGTTGTTATCACATACTTATGACAAAGGCATATTTAAACAGGAATATGCAACAGCGTATTGTTACAACTCTTTAATGGATGTTATCTGTCAAAGCGAATTCGTGTTTATAAAAAGAGTTATTGAAAAAATTATATATATTTGTAAAACCCATTAGAACCCATTCATTAAAAATAGCGTATATAAATATCAAAAATTACTGTTAATTGTATAGTACCGAAACAAAAATCTCATTTTCCATTCGTGCAGAAACAAATAAAATCAAGTAAAAGCAAATTTCGACATAATGTTTCTCGATCAGCTGTTATGATGAGATTATCTATGTAAATATGCCTAGCTAACGACCATATAAAAATTATTTTCCTTCAAATTCTACCCAACCGATTTTTATTTAACTTCGTAAACATTAGGTTCCGACTAAAAATGTAGCAGGTACTTTTGCGTTAATATGACACTTGTGTGTGGAATATTTGTATGGTAGCTTTCTCTTATCTATGTCAAACCTTATATAAAATAAAAATATTAAAAGATGAATTCATATTTTTATATAGAGTTTGACATTTATAATAAAGAAATAAACCGTTCAGCTAATCAGTTACGGGTACCTTCTTAAGTATACCCTGTTGTTTACATTAATATGTGAAACAGATGTTTTGTAGTGTTGGTTAACATAATAAATTGAATACATAAGTATTTTTGTAACACAGTTGTTCGCAACAGTTAAATTATATATGCAAACGGTAGTTTTACTAAAATAAAATTATACTCAAATATAAATAAAGGGGAAAATAAAAAGATTAAAAATATACTTAGCCATTTTTATACCCGCCACCAAAAAAATGGTGGGGGTATATTCATTTTGTCATTCCGTTTGTAACACATCGAAATATCCATTTTAGACCCCATAAAGTATATATATTCTGAATCAGGGTTTGATTTGATGACGATCTAGCTATGTCCGTCCGTCTGTCCGTCTGTCCGTCTGTTGAAAGCACGATAGAGGTCGCACCGAAAAAGCTAGGGGGCTCAAATTTTGCCAGAATCTTTCTTATAGACAAGGTTTGTTTGGTATTGAAAATGGGCTACATCGGAATATTAGGAAGAGAGTTATAGCTCGAAAAGCAAGAGTAGGTCGAAAAAACCGTGTCCCTCGAACATCGAATAAAATGGAATTGTGTCCAAACGCCTTAACGTAGACTCATGAAACTTCGAATATATATTTCCTGGGTAAAGATAATATTTTCCCCCGAAAATTGTCTAAATCTATGCATTAGGAGAGGAGTTATCGATCAAAATGTACGAAAATTTATACCGCACAGTGTATTTTTCGGTATATTTAAAAACAAAAACGTCATAAAAGCAACAAAATTGAATGTACGACTCTGAAATTTTGCACACTTTGCTTTTTGGGGAAGGGCTTTTTTGTAACGGTAAATCAATGTGCCACGCCCACTTTTACGCCCACCTCCCATATAACGTTTTACCTAAATTTCATATAATTTCTCTATTAATAAAGATTTTGGAATAACAAAGGGCTATGTTGAAACACCTAAGTCGTACTCATTCGCAAAAATAACTTTGACACGCCTACTATAACGCCCACTTTTCACGTTATCTACCGTTAATGAAATTTAAAAGCTCATAAAACCGCCAAAATTAGAGGTATGATGATAAAATTTGCTACGTATATCCCCCTAGGCAATGTCATTACTGTGCCAGAAAATAAAGGTGCCACGCCCACTTTTACGCCCACCTCCCATATAACGTTTTACTTAAAATTCATATAATTTCTCTATTAATAAAGATTTTGGAATAATAAAGGGCTATATTGAAACACCTAAGTTGCACTCATTCGTGAAAACAACTTTGACACGCCTTTTATAACGCCCACTTTTCACGTTATCTACCGTTAATGAAATTTAAAAGCTCATAAAACCGCCAAAATTAGAGGTATGATGATCAAATTTGCTACGTATATCCTTCAGGTTAATTTCATTACTATGCTAGAAAATTAATAATGAAATTAAAAAGCTCATAAAACCGCCAAAATTAAAGGTATGATGATCAAATTTGCTACGTATATCCTTCTAATCAATGTAAAAAAGTTTAGGTGACACGCCCACTTTAACGCCTACCTCCCATATAACGGTTTGTCTTAAATTCATGTAATTTCTCTATTGACAAAGTTTTTGGGAAAATAAAGGACTATATTGAAATATCTAAGTTGTATTTATTAGCAGAAACTTTATTGACATGCCTACTTTAACGTCCACTTTCACTAAAAGACTAAATTTACGTAAACATTTTACTATCATATCGAAGTTATTAAGGGTGGTTAAATTTTAAAGGCCAATGTTGATTTTAAATAAAACATAAATTATTTAAGAAATTATTATCATGTCTTTTTGTAATTATAATATTTGTATGGTTCAATTATGTATTTAACAAAATATCGGACAAATGCCCCCCCCCCCCCCCCCTTGGCGCCACTCCTCTATCTGATGGTCCAAATTTTCAATGACAATGTTGATGTTTAATTGTTGGGCATGATGATGAGTCGAGGTTGACTGCTCTTTTGCCCCACTATCGCAAAAGAACAGCAATGGTTTCCATTCAACGAACTAAGAAGGCAATCGCAGATTTTCTAACATTTTATACCGACCTGTTTTGCAGAAATTTAAATACTTTTTACAATTCTCCCGATTGTGGACGAATTTGAACGATTATGTTGATCAAAAGAATTACGAAGTGCACAAAATTCATTTTGATTTGAACGCCCATTTTTATAAAAAACCTGAATAACTTTAAAGCGTTGCTCATTTGCGTATCTTTCTACGGATCAAATTGAGTAAGTTTGAGATTAAGAAATGTCAAGTGAAATGCAGAAAACAAGTTTAAAGACTAGGTGTAGTTCACCTTCAACATGGGCCCTTAAAATTTAACCACCCTCTACAAAGAAAGTGATACATATTTTATTATAAAGAGTTTATTCCATAGCGATTAACAAAATATTAAATATTGTGCTTTAAATGAACACAAAATTGGTGGTGGGTATAAAAGATTCGGCACAGCCGAATATAGTGCTCTTACTTGTTCTTTCTTAACCCTTTATGGAGCAAGGTCCTTAAATTTCCCAATTCTTTAAACAATAAATAGTAAATGGTGTATAAGTAACATAAAAAATATTAAAAAAATTTTTTTTTTAAATTCAGTATTTATTTTTGCCAAAAAACTAGTTGTTGCAGTTATGCAACATTGCGTCAACTGTGCAAAAAATTTACGGTAAAATTACGACAAATGAAAATTTTTAAAGCAATTGTTTTGCTTATTATAACATAAACCTATTCCACATTTTTCGCAGCTTGTTTGCGTATAGCCTTTGCAGTCTGGAAATTTGCAACGCATTCGCTTTTCCAACCAAATAGGCCAGTGACCGTATTGGTCCAACCGCACATCTTTCGGAGGAACGTGTTGAGCCGGTCCTTTCTTCTTTTTGTTTTGAATAAGACTTTCGGCATCACTTTTTCGCTTAGAATGGTTTACTGTTTTGTATTTGCATAACTTCTCTGCTATAGCTACTCTGAATTCAGCTGAGCTTAGGGTTTTACTGGTACTACCCTTTTTAGAATTTATTCTACGATATAAAAGCCATGAATTGCACATAGCCATGTCTAAGAAATGATAAAATATTCTCAGATACCAACGTTTACTGCGAAGTTTTATTTTATAGTGGCCCATGACAGAGTCTAAAAGATCGACACCACCCATATGTCGATTATACTCTGCTACCACAAAAGGAAGATCAACAGACACGTATTGCTTTTCTGATTTATCCCACCTTTTCACCACAGACATTGGGTGCTTTCCTGCAAAATTGGATGTTAAGGTAACGATTTTATTATCCCTCCAAGCAACTACAGCCACGTCGACTCCATTGCAGTTAGCGACCTGCTCTATTGAAGTACCTCACCGTTCTTTTTTTAATACTTTTTCATCGGGCAACTTGCTATTCGGAATGCGGGGTTTTCTTATAGTCCCTAATGCCAAAATGCCACGATTGGACAAGTATCAAGTATCTATGCAAAGTATTTCTGGAGGTAACTTGTCAGATCCACTAAAACGCATTTGGTCATTATTTAAGTTGAGGTTTTTGGATTTCCATATGATGTTAGACTTCGAAATACGATTAGATGTCTTCGAAGCTGCTGAGAAACTAGTGCCAGGAGATTCAGATGCCACATCTAGATCCGTTGCAGCAATAACATTCTGAGTATTAATATCTGCAGGTGGTAAGGTGCTGGTAGAATTAACTTCATTTGGAAAATCAGATGGCAACTCTATTTCATCATCAGAACTTTCAGACACATTCGGCTCATAGTTATATGTTGGATCGACGGCATCGTCGTCGTCAGAGAAGTCAAGGCCATCTTTACTGTCTTCCCATTCCTCTAATATATTTTCCAGATCCTGGGTGGTCAAGTTATGGAATTTACGACTCATTTTGATTCCGCGTTACTAACATTCATATAAAAAAATTGTTGAAATAATATGTATCACACCGCGCAATGTTGCATATATGCAACAATAGAAAATTATTGTTGGAAGCAAAAAATATAGATTTTGGAAAGAAAACCAACATTAATTATTGAAATTAATCTTATTATCTTTAAGCCACGTAAATTTCACCAGCTAAATCTTTGTATTTTACCAAATAATTACTTTTTCTATATAAAGCCGAATAGCGCGAAACAGGTTTGTACACGTTTGACACTGGAATAACATTCTTACACAAGTGTTACCTTTTAGTAAATAAATTTATTACTTTACCGTTAGAATGCTTTGTTGTTGATGTACAACACTGCCCAAAGTCAGCTATTTACTTTTTGTTATTTTTTTATTTCTATTTAAATGGTATGTTGCAGATTTGCAACATGACTCCATAAAGGGTTAAGAAAGAACTTGGAATGTTCTGAGAGCTAAAAGTTTTTTAAAGTAAAAGTAATAAGGTTTTTACGATAATTTGATTTAAATAGTATATATAATGTTGTTTTAAGTTTTATGATTTTTTATTATTTTTAAAATTAGCCTAATATTTATTAAATTTAAAATAAGTATTTTATTTCATTTTAATAAAAAAAATTCTTAAAATAGATTTAATTCTTTTATGAATTTTTTTTGGTTGTAACTTAATTGCTACAGTCCTACTACAGCTTGAATTATTGGTTGATACACACTGAAAGAGTTAGTGCAGAAATATAAAGGCGGCCGCTAATCATTCCCATAGTGTGGTTAAGGGTGGTAAATTTTTAAATACTGGACTTAACCCATATACATATAAATTTTTGTACGCCATTTTTTGGTAGAAGCCAACATGAATTTATAATTTTTCATAATGTACTACATATACATTCCACTATAATTTGATATTGAGTCTATTGGTTGTCTTAAAGCTGAAAAAGTCGATTTTCCTTTGTAAATTTTACGAAAAATACTAAATCAGTTGTATTTTGGTGTTTATATCTCAGTCAGTTTCAACCCTATTGGTTATTTAAAAAATTAATTTTCAATAATTTTTTTTGTGTCACTAACGTGCCCAAAAATTAATTATGAGCTCTTTAAAACAAAAATAACTAGTAAATTTTTTAGATTTTTGGGTAGCTTTTACCCAATGTGTTAGGGAAATATTGGATTGAAATAAAACGTTTAAAGACAAAACTGATCTCAAGCTTAAGAATTAAAAAAAGATTTAAAGAATAAAATTTTTTAACTTATTTTTGCCTCCAACTTTGTCAATTAGTAAGTGATTTGTCTAAAATTTACAAAATTCTAGCCAGATCTAAAAACCCTAATATATAAAACAAGCAATTTATATTTTAATGTTTAGTCTTTATTTTTCAAGCAGCACATTTAAGTTTTTTTTATTTGATTTTATATTAAAAAAAATCTTAATCTCTTAAAAATTTATAAATGCCATTAAAATTACATTATAATACATAAATAATAAATCTATACACAATCATTAATATAAGAAAATCAAAATCTAACAATTTACATACAATTTTATATAAATATTTTTTTTGTCTTCTTATAAAAACTGTATTAACACTAAAACAAAATTATAATAAAAATATAGTAGTATTATAAAATTAAACCACAAAAATTCACAAATAAAACAAAAAAAAAATGTATATGTGTAATGACAATATTTTAAGCAAATAATTGGTATACAGTCAATAAAAAAGGAATTCGATCATTCTACTAAATTATATATTATATTAATAAGAGAAATATGTATATGAAAAAATATAAACAGTAAAAATATACATATTTGTTTATTTATTATATTAAACTAGATATAAATATATATAAAAAATACTATAAGGTTTTTTTGCAAAATAAAATAGTTTAAACCTACAATAATTTAGGTTTTTAGCAACTAATTAAAGGTTAAAATATATACAATATATTATAGTTTAGAAAATATCAATTAATTTTATTTTTTAACTTTATTTGAAATAATTTTTAAAAGGTTAGACCAATTTATTTTAGATGTTTTAAATAATTTTTGTACATAACAATTTATGTTAAATAAACCCAAAAAGGTAATTTAATTTTAATGGGCCGTATTTTGTAAACAAAACTTTTATTTTATTTATTAGTTAATTAATTCTTAAAAAATTTGGCCCTGAGTAATTAAAGCTTAGTACAAAACTCTTATACTTTATCTTGTAGTAAACAGATTCAAAATATAAAAAATACTTTTAAAGGAATTTCCCAATTTATGACAATATCTTTGCTGAGATTATACATATGTTATCGCAAACTTGTTGAAGGTATTAAAATCCGTTAATATAGTGTTGTCATGTTTGTTTTATGCAGTATTTTTTATGTTTATGTGTAAAAAAGTACATAAGTTGTTCGTAAAATTTACTTTTTTTTTTAATTTGGAAAAGTATAAAATATTGTGAACAAAAATAATTAGTCTCCTTTTTGCATTTTGTATGTGTTTGTGTTTTATAGAAAACTTGATGAAATTTATGACAAATGTTTATATAAGTATATGTACATATAAGCATTTTGTTAGTTGTGTGTTACTTGGTTACTATTTTGGCTTAAAATTCAGGTTTGTATTAACTATTATTTTATATATCCTACACGAGTTACAGTAAAGCCTGTCTTACCATTATTGAACAAATCAACAAAGTCTTTTAGACAATTTTACTTTTCTTTTTTGATAACTTAAGAACATCTTTTATACAAAACAATTTGCGAAAGCTTTTCTATAGAGAATTTACAAAATGTTTGAAAAATAAAGGTTTGTTTCAAAATTTCTGATTAATGAAAAAATAATCGAATATATTTTATTAAGAACTAAACATAAACTTCCTATAAGTCAAGAAATAATGGAAATATTCCAAAGGAACCATTTCTTAGAAAAAACCTATCGACTATTTTGCAGAAAGAAAAAATTAATAGACAATTTTGTGTAAAGAACTAATGAAACATTCATACATATGAATGTGTATATATTTTTTTTTAAATTAAGAATTTTTACAACTGTTGTATGCTTAAGTGAAGGGTATTTGTATTAAATTCGGTACAGCCGAATAACCTGCATTTTCCTTTTAAATATTCTATATACATTTAACTCGAAAACTTGAAGTAAATAATGTGTTTTTTTATAAATAATTTAAAATTATCTAATCTCTTTCATTTTCTCGCGTCCTTCTTTTACTTTAACTTTTCTCCTCCGGCGTGCTTCATTGCTATGAAGTAAAATTATAACTTCTTACCGCTCGGCCTGGTGTTACTAGTTCCACTTTAATATTGGCCGTGGCCGTTACCTTAGTTGTATTGGTATCTGAATGATGCGTTTCGACCGTAACTTCCGGTTGTACAACAATACTTTGTAATTCGGGTGGAAAGTTATTAATATTCTTCGCATCACCACCACTACTGTCGCGATGTGTTTGCGGATTTGGTGGTGGTATATTATTTAAATTACCCTGAGATGTCGGCAACGTATGATTCATATGATATTGATTATGATATTGTGGTGGTGGTGGAGGATGTGTGGCATACATGGGATTGTAGTGAGGATGATGATGATGTGGTGGTGGTTGTTGTTGCGTGTTTAGTGGTGGTGGGTGATTGTAGTTCATGTTATTGGCATAATTAATGTTATTTCCATAATGTCCAGCTACGCCTGCATTAATACCACTGCTTGTTGCTGTTGCTCCACCTCCAGCAGCCATAATTTTACTACCCCATTCATTATTCATTTGTATTGAAGAATTGGAGGATTTCCAGGATGGTGGCTCTTCAGTTATTGTTGTTAATGAGGGATCATTGATATTTACATCCTTATGATGATAGTGCGGTTTCTGGCAATTGCGTGACGATGAACGTGATGAACCATGTACGATAACGGTTTTGTTAGCCCGCTTACTGCTACGTGACATCTGTGGTGATGGGGTTGATATGCGATCTGGATGTTCGAGTGGCACCAGTTCAGCCTCTGGTCCTATAATACTAAGTATTATCGGAAACACTACGAGACTATTAAAGGCTCCCACACACAGCACTACCAAAAGCAGCCAGAAGAAATGACGGATGACAAATTCAAAGGGAGAAGTGGACAGCATAAAAACGGCCAGAGTGGAGGTTAAAATGCCATGAGTTAATGGACCCAAAGATACTTGCAAGGAGAGTAAAATGCGACGCTCTCGATTTCCTACAGATGTCATGAAACCCTGAAAGAAAAAATGGAATATATAAACAAATTCTATACTATTGGGATATTTTCAACAAATTTTAGATTTTCTTGTATGTATGTATGTAAATTTCCGGTTGAAAATTTTTTCAACTTACCAAAGAAATATGCACCGTAAAACAAACTATCATGCCCACACTAAGGATTAATATGACCGCTGGCAGTGCCGACAATTTAATGCCCAACAAAGTCATAGCGCCAAACACCTGAGCTAAAGAAGCCAAAACACTGAAAACCACTAGCACGGCAGCCCAAACCGACAGTAAAAGTACAGAAACCAAAACGAAGGCGGCCACTAGGCAACAGCATAAAATCAAAGACAACGAAGATCTTAGAGTCATATATTGTTCCCAAAATATAAATGGAATCCCTGAAAATAAAAAATAAAAATAATTTTAAACAGAACCTCAAATTGAAAAAAAATAAGAAATTTACCTGAAGGATAATTGGGTAAACCCTTAGATTCAAAGCGGACACTTAAATCTCGTATATGACTTATTAAAGATTTAATTTCCGAGGTATCGGTGAGACCATGTAGATAGAAAGGTAGTTGAGCATAGACCAAAGGTAGCGATTTAGGTATTTTTAAATCATATTCGGTGGGTACATGATAATACTGTCTAGGTTCGGGATGTAATTTACCCTGAAAATAAAAACAGAATTATTAAAGGTTTTTAATTGGTAAAGTTTTACACACCTGAGAAGCTCCATAAGCGAAGACATCATTTGTGGCCCAGGCCGATAGATAATTGTAAAAAGCCTTGTGATTAATTATGCCGTCATTGTCGACCAAACGATTTTGTGTTGCCAATTTCTTATCTACTGGATTATCAACATAACCGGTTTGCACCAATAGCTTATAGGCCAATATGGCATCACTGGATGCATTTGAATGCCAACCTTCTTGATTTATACGGCCATCTTTAAATTCACGATCGAAAATCCTCTGTAGATTTCTAAGCCAATCACGGAACAGAGACAACCAAAAGTCCGGCAGTCCACCATTGTCATTCTTAATCACATGGGGTACGCGAACAAAAGCCTCGTGATATTCGTGCAATAAACGTTGATTGTTGGGATATTCAAAATTACCCTGAGTTACGGCATACATGCTGTAGAAGCCAAACATGGATGTTTGGGCATTAAGAAACTTGTATTCGTTCGTCTCTTTGGGTACTAAATCAATCAAATCCAAACCATCTTGTAGTTTAGTCGAACAGTATAGACTAAATATAACAGTGCCCACAAATGTCACTACCACTAGGAACTTTACCCAACTTTTCATCAGAAAGGGTGTGTAGTATTTTACAGCGAATTTTGGAAATGAAAAGGTGGGCAACCGTTTCTCGTTATTACAGTTTAATAGAGCTTCTTCTTGGGGCAATACTGGTGATCGCGAATTATTGCAGGTTTTGGGCAATACTGTAGCCGTTGAATTTCTAGAACGATTGCTAGATCTCTGATTATTATTGTTTAGATTCTTGTTATCCACTTGAACTACGGGCTTTTCTTTCCATATGGGAAAGCAACAGCAAAAAATGTCAGCCCGACCCGCTGTTCTTCTTCTTAAATCCAAGGAAATCATAGCCGGAAATACCAAAAGAGCAGCTGCTAAATTAAAGCACATCACTATGGCTGCTTGTAGGCAAAATACCTTTAAAGCTGGTACAGGTATGAAAACAGCAGCAAAAAAAGCTCCAGCAGTTGTGCAGGCACTAAATAAAATACTTGGACCAACTTTTTTCAAAATATACTTGGTTTGCTCTTTACGATTACTCTCAGCATATGCGGCCGTCAGCATAAAAATGTGATCTACACCCAATCCCAAAGCCAAGAAGGGAACGACCTGGGTACTTGCCGCATTGAAAACAATACCCAAAATGGCACACAAACCTAAACCGGCAGCAGTGGAAAAACCAATCAGCAACACACCTGCCACACCCACACTTGACTGACCTTTGACTGGATCACGCCATCTAATAAGGGTGCAAAAGGCATAGAGCACCGTAGCTATTACACCAATAACTATACTCAATGGTTGGGGATTAGAAAATTTTTCCAGGATATCATCCAAAGTAGCTGAGGAAAATACATATACATCGTAATTTTTAGCTATGCGGGAATTTTTCATGATATTCTCTACTTCCCTGGAGAAATTTCTTTGCCAGGCGTTTAAAACTTCTGCTGCTTTCTCAGGACTCCAGCCTATGTGATGCACCTTATAGTTTTCATTCCACAAATCATACATTTCTTTTTCCGTCATCAATTGAATAACTGTTTGCAGACCTTTGGCTTTGCGCAAATGACTTGTGCGATTGCGCTGAACACCACCCACAATCAACTCTTCGGGCCAGTGCATATATTTGGCGGCAAAACCATAACAACCCCCTGTCAATATGGCTCCTACATCCAAAGGCTGTTCACTATTCTTATTTGGAGCCGTATCAGGACATTGAGGATTTTTAGGATTCAGACAGGGTTTTTCGGTGTAACCCGAGGTAATGGCAGCTCTTTTCATATACTGTTCCACGGTATCAAAGTCGAAAGTAATTTTTTGATCGCTCATTTGTTTTTTCATTGATTGCATCAGACTAGAGGGATTTAAGGAACTCCAGGTAATACGCTTATCCATGCCGCTAAAAATAAGGAGTAATTTTAAAAACATGTGTATACATACATATCTAAGTATGTACATATGTATTTTTTCTTTTAACTTACGGTATTTGAACTGGAAATTCTGGTCCCAATAGCTGGCTACCTTCCCAAAAACAATCTAGTGGCGTTATTATCGAACACGGTATTAAATGTTTAAATATTTGCTCGATAAAATACGGACCCTCAAAACTTGGCGTTGTGGGCGAATTACACATATCCCTCAAACTCCAATCCGTATCGAACATATGTATTTTAACCGCACTAGCCTTTTTCAGCACTTCTAGGTGCGATAGTAAAGCTTGCGGGTGTAATACTGAGGCATTCGGATCGTGGGCCGTTTGTATTAGCAGTTGATGCGTGGAACTTTCAGCCTCTCCTATGGTCTTTTGTGTATACGCTAGCTCGTTTTCGAGACGACCGCCTTCCTGTATCCATAGCTGATGGACTTTCGAATGAATTTGGGCAGATTTGAGGCCAACACAAAAGGTACTTAATACTAGAATGGCTATAAATAAAACTTTGCCGGCATGTTTTTGTACTGAACTACCTAAGGACTCCAGGTGGGATTGAAATACTGAACGCATATATATGGCTGTGCGATTTCCGCGGGCTTTGCCCTATAAAGAAAATAAAAAAATTTAAAACTTAGTATAAATATAAAGTACATATGTACATACATAGATATGTATTTGTAAGGAAAACTTAAGATAATTTTAAACGAAAAAGGAAATAAAGGGCACGTTGATTTGCCGCTATTTATTCATCTATTTAATGGTTGATTTCCTGTGTTTCCTCATTTAAGATATTTTTGTTTTTTTATTTCCCATGCCTTTCAAAATTTATTGATTTTTTTAATGTATAATAAAATCTGTTTTGAGTCTAAAACATTAAAGCTTTAATCTATAAAATTTGCTGGATAATAAAAGGAGGCGACATTACTAAATTAAACCCACATAATTACTTAATTTATTTACATACATATGTATATGTAGTTATAACCATAAAATATTCCATTTCCGTCAACCATTAAAAAACATAACACTTAAAAAATGTTTAAATATTTATGGCGGCATTTAAAAACTTTTCATTAATAAAGACATAAATAAGATAAATAGTTTTTTAAGGGATTCTAAAGAAAAATCAATTTGAAAAAAACGATATTTCTGTACATCATTCTTCTCTTTCACTCTTAAAACTATTTAAGACGTTATTATAAAGGCTTTGCATTTTTTGCACGTTGTACATATATAATAATAAAAAAATCGTGTCTAATACTATAAAGTCGCCGTAACTTGTCAATATCTAAAATGTCTTGCTGTTTTGTGTGTGTGTTTTTATGTGAAATCTTAATGTTCCTTGTAACTTTCCGAAAATTTACTGCAGGAATTCTTTTTAACTTTGTTGGAAAAAAGAAATACACACATACATTTCTACAATGTACACATAAGATCACTTAAGGCGTTGTGTTAGGTCTGGGATTTGTTCAAACAGTTTCAAGTAGTAATATATAGTATACACACATACATATGTACATACATATGTTTGTACATATGTATATACTATATATGTATATCACATATACATACATTTGTAATAATGTACATATATAGTATATTAAGACATCATTGTAAAATACACAGCAAAAAGGCAATTTTTAAAGCCTGTTAACACTTTTATGGCTAAACAACAGGCGTTCATTTTAGAGTATTTCTGTATTTATGCTGTTGTTGTTGTTGTTGTTCTGCTGCTGGTTTTGTTACGTTTCAATTTCAATGGAATTTTATCTGTATCTTTGATGACAACTTTGGATAAATGAAAACAATCGTTTTTGTATGTTAGTTTTAAGATGTATTGATTATATTGCCAATAACAACAACACATGTACAAAGTTCATATTGTTATCTTCCTAACAATCTCCTGTTGTTCTAACTTCGAGTAAAAATCATAAAAGGAAAGAATTGTGAGTTTGAAGGTAATTCTCTTAAGTAAAATATGTGTGTCATTTGAACATGATTTATTACTCTGTGGTGTTAAATTTCTACTCTGCAAGGTTTTTTTACTTAAAATTCTATTTTGCTGTGATCACAATCCAAGCGATTGCTTTGAGTAAATGTTTTGCGTGTAATTTGTTTTTTTTTTTACAAAAACAAAACACTTGTACATTGTTTACTCAATGCCATCGTTCGGATTCTCAAAACAGCACAAATGTATATTAAATTTGTATTAATGCGAACCTAGACAATTTTGCGTGGGTGCATTGCCCCCCCGGATTGTTTTTGTCCACCCAGAATTTGAAAAAATTAGTTATTATACATGTAATATTAACGCATATTACATATTAAAATACTTTTTATGCTTTTGCTACCTCCAGAATGACAATTTTAAACACTCAACAACACTGACAATGAGAGAAACTCAAACAAAAACAAAACAATAAATGCACTTACATGTATGTAGATAACGGTAACAATTATTGCAAGCTTTACAACACTTTCAAAGGTCATTCAAATGACTTGGTTAAAATTAAAATAATACAAGTGTACAAAATCTACCCGAGTTTTTTTATTGAAAGGAAAATATGTGAGTAAATACATACATACATATTTCGCTGTTTAAAATTAAAATTAGTTTTTGTTGTACCTATCTTAGTTAATTTATTTCTTTTAACCATAATTAATCACTTTAAAAAAACATTTTAATTTTTTGTTATTTTAAAGTTTAATTAAACATAAGCATTTTTACTAAAGATTTTTTAATTGGGCTCATGTATTTCTGTCGTTTTTTTTTGTTCCTATAAAAAAGTTGTTTAAGTTAATTAAGTGAAACCAAAGTCAAACCAACACTAACATTTTAATTATGTCTACTACCATATTACAAAAGTTTATAACAAATACAATTTGGTAACAAATACAATAAAATCTGATATTTCAAGATTTGTTTTATGATGATGGTAGTCACAAAAAACACAAAAATATCTACACATTTTAAATTTGTATGTACATATATAAATATACATTCATATAATTATCTAAATAACTATGTTAAACATTTAAAAATTCTATAGACCACCCAATTCTTTAAAAAGAAATACAAAAAAAAAATATTTTAATGAAAGTTGCTTTAAAATTTTTATGTATTTTTATTGTTTTTAATTTGTAAAATGTAATAAATCATGTGTGCATACATAAGTTTAAATATTAAGTTTAAACAAAATTAATTTTATTTATATATGTATAAAATATTTATTTTTTTAAATATTTAATGGAATAATTTTTTTATCCTTAAGTAAAACTAAAATAAATAAACTAAACAGAAAAAGTCACTAATTCGTTAACAACAATTTTTGTTGATTGACAGTTGTATGTGTATCTCATTTAATAAATGTTTAAACAAATACAAAAATCTGGAAGTATACATTTATCTATGTAGACAGATATAAAAGGAAAGACATGTGCACATATGTACATACATACATAGTATTATTGCTACAGAAATACATAAACATTTTTTAAGATCTTTGACAATGATAATCCACATTCATTAAATTTAAAAAAAAAGTTTAAAAAAAAGAGGGGAGATTTTTAGGCTGAAAACTTCCACAATAACAAAAACAACATACATGTACAATACATAAATGTACACAATAAAAAAATGCATTAAAAAACACAAACACTACTAGATAAATATTCTCATATACATACATATATTCACGTTAGCTAGCTAGGACCACCCAGTAAATGATTGTGTCAAATTTCCATTTGGGTTATAAATGAAATCCATAACAAATAGATACATATACCAAATACCTCCTTATTTTTTATTTAAAATTAAAAATCTGTAAGTTAAGGGAACTTGTGTAACTAAGATATTAATAAAAAATTCAGTTTTAGAAAAGATTTAAATGGATGAGTGCTATTAATATTTTTGAAGATTATTTCAAGTAAATATTCCCCTCTGCTACTCTGTAGGTGGTCCATTTATTAGCTTCAATTTTGGCATACATTTTAAAGCATTTCAGAGGATATTTTACCAGTGGCAGCAGTAATGCTGTTTTTTACAGAGTAGAAATTGTGGCTGGCCTGTCCCTGTACGCGAAAGATTTCACGTATCCTCACAAAAAATAGTCTAGTGGGGTAAAATCGCGCGATTTTGGCGGCTAGAGAACTGCTTCAAAACGTGAGATAATTTACTCACACAAAATTGTCTCTCAATAGGCTCATGGGTATCACTTACCGTGTCTTAAATTTATTTTGTGCAAAAAAAATTTACTGTTACGTCATTTTCTTAAAGAAGTACGGTTAAAGGTACGGAAACCGCCACAAACAGTGCAATTTTCAGGGTAAATTTTTAATTTTTAAACTGCCTCGGGCTGCTGCTCATACTAAATTCGGCAACTTTTAGATTTAATTTTTAAATTCAATGATTTAAAAGAGTTCTTCGTTTGTTAGTCTTTATTTTGAAACAGCAAACCTTACAAGTATTTTTGTCATTTACACTGAAAAAACAAATAGCAAAAATCTCAAATGTCAATGTTTACATTAAATAGTGTATACAAGCATGACTACTTTCTTTTTTTAACATGGTATACCCTCATTTTTTTGGTCCAATTAGTCCATTTAAGTGGTATCAAACGAAAGGTATTAGATAAAGGACGTTAATCCACCTTAATACAACATAATAAAGAAACATAAACGCAAAACAATTGATACATGTACAAGCGTTTGATTTGATTTTTTTTATGAAATAACGTTTAATTCAACACTGCAGTTTTTATAACATCTTTTACCATTAAAAAAAATAATAATTAAATATTCTTAAAAATATTTTTATTCTAATTTGATATTTTTAAATTTGGTAGTTGTACTATTTTGCATTTCTCATAAGCTAAAAACTTATACACAATAGATAATTTCAGAGTGAGAGTAAATTATGCTGTTAATTTACGAAAATATCACAAAATAAAAATCTTACACATATGCAAACACAACACCAATAAGTACGATTAACAACAGTGATGAAAATCTAATGACAATAAAACAGTAATAAAAACAAAAAAACGTTCACATAAGTACATACATATGTATATGTAAGTATGTATGAAAATGAATGTAGACCTCCCAAATTGTAGAGTTTCTCATCATTTTTAGTTATTTAAATCTGTGATACATAAATTTAAATAACCAACAGCTGCTACTTTCAACACACAAACATACAGACTGCTCAACTCTCAGTATTTACTTGTATATTGTATAGTGTTCTTGATGTTAGTGTATAATACTAAAAGGTGCATAATTTTTTGAGGGTCAACATGTGCTTCTGGTAATGTTGTTATTGTAGTTTGAAAATAAAAGAAATGTATCAAAATAGTGTCTTTATTTTGTGAAGAGCAGAACAAGTAAAGAATATATTGTGAAGGTTTTTTTAATTTTTAAACATGAACCAGAACATAAAAAAGAAGAAACGTCAACGTTTAAGTAATCCTAAATGGTTTAAGAAGTCACTTAATATGCATTAACTGTCTTAAATTAATATTAGAACTTCATTTTTTTTGTACGTATGTATGAATGTACGTAAGTAGGTATATACAATCAATATAAATACATACATACAACTCTTTGCTTAATCAAATGACATTTGACAAAAATTGTATATAAACAGTAAATTAGTTTTTCGTTCAATGCTTACATGCTCACGAAAAAGTCTTGATTAAAAGAAGTTTTTTATTTGCTAAAATAAAAAAAATACTATTAATACCTAACTATTGCACAGAAAACTAAAAAAAAAATACAATTATTATGTAAATATTGCGAAAAAAAAATTAAATAATATGAAAAAATGTTTAAAATGAAAGCAGAAAATTGTCATTTTAGTTCCATGCTCTCATCCGGCAGCACTAATGCTATAAACACAATCAAGACCACCGACTACAAGATGTCAAAAATAGAATACATGCGTGCTTATGAGAATAAATCTTTTAGCCTCTACACGACTACCGACTACACGGCTACTTTTGTAGCCCGTAGCCAACTTAGGCTAATTTCTATTTTTCTTGGCTACAAAAAACAGATTAGTGCTGCCAATACAATAAATGCATGAAATGGTGGTTTTAAAAACGCAATACATTAAATATCGCTATTAAAAACGCGAAAAACTATTATAGTGGCACCATTGAAAAATAATAATCATCTGTTCATTATGTGTTTATTTTTTTTAGTTAGTGGTCGGTAGTCGTTAAAAGAATTGAGTAGCTGGCGACTTGGCTATTTTGTTAGCCAGCTACTTTTGTAGTCGGTAGTCGATGGTCGGTAGCCTTTGATTGTGTTTATAGCTTAAAAGGTGAAAATTTTATGTAAGCAAATTGTGCGTATAAACGGTGGGTTCATTATTGCAATAATCTCTTTTCTTGCAATAATCCAACCAAAAGGGTTAAATTAAAATGTTAATTATCTACATGCTAAGGCATATTTATTTATCAGGTAGTCCTGATTCGTCAGGTGAATTTTTTCTTAAAGTATTTTTAGCTCCATCTTTTAAACTCAGTACATAAAATGTTTTTCTTTTCTTCCATTTATTTCAAATGCCAAACATACATAAAAAATATAAACAAAAAATTCTTTCTGAACTACCTATTTAAAGTTTCAAAATATGTACTTCGAGTATAATTATACCCTTCACAGTGAGTGTAAGGGTATACATATATATATATAGGTTAGTCATTCCGTGTAAAATTTCTACAATATTAATTTTCGACCCCATAAAGTATATACTTTCTGAAAGCTAATGAATAGGCAGCCCCTCGATATCACAAAAGGTCGTGTAAGGTATCAAAATATTAGAAGTATTCGGGAGCTAATCGGAATTGGGAATCAGCATAATAACCCCATACATTTCTGAGATATGAGCAAACAAACACGACTGCCTCTGTTTTTTCGCTTATTTTCACTTCGAAAATTAAAATTTCCAGCCCTCGGATAATTTATAGACACGGTTGTTACGATTTAAAGATTTTGTATGCCTCTAGAGATGTTTATAAAAAAAAACTAATCGGACAAGTTATAGGCAAAAATTATTTGAAATAATAATAATAATTTTTGAACACGCTTAAAATACTAAATTATAAATCGTAATCTCAAAAATTATTTCTTAGAAAAACTAACAAATCGGTTTGAAACCAACTGAGATATGAGAACTAAAGTACAACAGCTTCGGAATTTTTTCTAAAATTTACAAACGAAAATCAATATTTTTCAATTACTTTACAGCCGAGAGTAACAATATGGTGATCAAATGAAAGGGCTTGAGTATTAAAATATAATTAGCTATGAAAGGAAAAAAATCCAAGATGCCAAATAGAGTAGTTACGGCTTTGTCCCATTTAACCCCCACAATATTTTTTTGTTTATTTATTTAAAGTTTTGGTAACCTAGCCTCTAGGCCATAATCGGTTATAAACTTCTACCAAAATATTGGTATCAAATAAAAGGGCTTGAACAGTACAATGTAGTAAAATATATAAAAAATGTAAAATATAAGATGGCATCTAAAATAACGGAAAAAACTTGTTAACCCCTTGGCTAGTAGATTACAGTTAAATATTTAACAAGTAAGAGCGCTATATTCGGCCGTGCCGAATCTTATATACCCTTCACAACGTGTAGTCATGCAATAACAGTAGTTTGTGTCACCATTCATCCCATACATACATATATATAAAAACATACATAAATAAAAACATCCCATTGAAAAATTATAAATTCACGTATGTATGTTCAAAAAAAAAAAAAAAATTAAAAAAAAAATTATAAAAAAATTAAAAAAAAAAATTTAAAAAAAAAATTAAAAAAAAATTTTTTTTTATATAATATATATAAAAAAAAAAAAATAAAAAAAAAAAAAAAATTAAAAAAAAAATAAAAATATATATAAATATTAAATAAAAAATAAAAAAAAAATTAAAAAAAAATTTTAAAAAAATTAAAAAAATTTTTTTTTTGGCTCAGCTGGGATTCGATGCTACGTTTTCCCTAACCAGTATACACGTTTGTATGTATGTATGTTGTTGTTGTAATGTTGTTTTTGTGAAAAAAAAATCGAGGTGGTCGTGGGTTTTTGCTCATATCTCAGTTGTTTATGTACCGATGTTTCTGATTTTCAATACCGATCTACTCCCGAATATTTCTGATATTTTAATACCTTATCCGGGTCCAACCTATGTCGGGGGGCTTCAAAAAGTTGATTTCAACATACACACGGACAGACGGTCAGACGGACAGACGGTCAGACGGTCAGACGGACAGACTGACAGGGCTTAATCGACTCCCCTATTCATAAGCTTTCAGAAAATATATACTTTATGGGGTCGGAAATGAAAATTGTAGAAATTTCACACGGAATGACAAACCTATATATACCCTTTTTCACTGTGTAAAGGGTATAAAAATTAAAAATCAAAATTGGCGTCGAAAATAATAAAGAAAATGGCATATTAAATGAAATCTAAAATCTACGATGTGGTATTTATACCTATGTACATGATGGTGAAGGGTATTATCAGATTCGGCACGGCCGAATGTAGCGCTCTTACTTGTTTTTTTTTATGTAATTTTACTTTAAAAAATTTTCTTTTAAGCAGAATTTTTTACATTATAACGGTTTTAAAGTATTATGGTTAACTTTGATTTTTTGTAGTTTGAAAACGTGTGCCATGACGTGCGCCTTTTAAGCGTATACAAAACAACAACAAAAACAAGCTCTAAAAGTTTTACAGACGTGATTGCTTTTTTTCAGTGAAATTTTATTATTTTTGGTTTTTAAAAAAATTGTAGGTTTTTTAAGCCATTTTATTTTTATTTATTTTTTTATTTTTCTTATTAAGACGTTATAGTAGTCCGTAAAAAACAACCTACAACAACGACCCGCATTTTAGTTTTTTTTATGGCTTAAACAACATTATCGTTGCCAGCGCAACAAAAAAAAAAAAGACATTGATGTCGACTGATGAGGCAAAAACGTTACATCTTATTGCTAGTTCTGTTGCTTTTCGGAGATGACCATAATATTGTGTAGATACATCAATGTCAAGCAGATTCTTATTTGTAACGCCGTTACGGTAAGCATGCATGCGACGGTTATAAAAAATGTAACATATTCTTTAAGTTTTAGTTTTTGTTTAAATATTTTATGTATTGTGTCATCAATGCTCATTGAAGTAGATTCAAATTTTTTTCTGGGGTTGGTAAAGCTTAAAAATTTTTCTGGTGTGTGGGGAGTGTTTTGCAAAATCTGATTAAATTTTATGTATACATCAAATGTAAATAGGTAATTTATTCAAATTCAGGTGGTGAGGTAAAAATAATTCTTGAAGGCCCTCCAGAATGGTCTAGTTACGATCATTTCGATGCTAGAAATCACATAAAAATAATTTACATAACAATCCAACTCTGATCAAATACAAAAGATCTATATATTTATATAAACATATACATATATTTATGTATATTTTTGATCGAGTTTTTGTTTAATTTTGAAACCCATAGGTGTCGCTGCTGGCGTATTATTAACAAATTAATAAACTAAAATTACTTATTTTACAACTAAGATAGATTCGGTGTCAAAAAAGAAATTACTGACTCTCTAGGTAGCGCTATATTCAAATTATTTTATGTACATATATGTATGTACATATGTAGGACGATATATATGTGTATTGTATATTTACATTGCAATGCGGACCAGGTTCAGCCAGTTATTCTATAAATTAAAAAAAAGGATATCGAATAGATATGTGAAAAAATCTCAAACAGTTTTTTTTCTTCTAGCACACGAACACATATTTCCTTGACAGGCTTAACGTCTAAATCTAAAACATGGGGATCAATTCTCGTTCTTTAAAACTGTGAACAAAAAAGTATTATATTATATAGTGTCATCTTGACTGTATACAAATTTTTTATTTCACAGAGCGAGAATTGACCCCATGGCTTTAAGTTGGCATTAGTTTTATCAGCAGCTTAATTCTCGAAACAATGTCAAAATAATTACAAAATTTTCACAAAAATTCTTACTCATATACAAGTTTAAAATTTTTCATTAAAAAAATTAACGGTGTTATCAAAAAAATTAAACCTTCGCCTCAATAAACAACTTTAATCAATGCTCCCAATTTTGTTTAAGTATGATGATCATGTTTTTTTTGTTCATTTTAATTTCTTTATTATAAAACTTAATAGCCAAGCCAAGTCTTGAAAAGGTCTGTCCCTACAGCTGTCTTACTTTTTAAATGTCCGTCTCTCTGTCTGTCTATACGTTTACGATCTTTGAGTTTTTCAATGTACTGTATAGAGTATTATAAATGTCTTATTTAAAAATCAGGTAAGGTTGGATTGTTTTTTTTTTCAAACTTCATCTAACCAAGCATTCAATACTCTAATAATATGTACAGGTAACCAGTATAATGCACCATAAACAGTTTGGCTGGATGGTTGTCTGACTAACTGAATGTTATGCTTTACATTTTCATGAATTGTATTTTTCACAGAATGTGTGTGATTATTACTTTTGTATAGTTTTTGTTTTCTTTCCGGTATAAAAGATTTTTTTCTTATTTTTATTTTGTATACATTCAAGATCTTTTAAAGATTTTTCGTAATTTTATGTTATTTTCGGCCAAAAATATGTACATATATAAAACGTTGAGTGTGGTCGTTTTGTGTTGTTTTCTTTTTTTTTTTTTTTTTTAATTTAATGTCTTCATAATTTGATTTTTTTAGAAAAAATGTCTGTATGTATATATATGTATATATATGTACATATATGAAGGTAAATACAAACATAAATATGTATGTATATTTAAATTGATTACTTTATTATTAAAGCCGGTATCTTTAAACTTGTTATGAATTTATTATTTATTAAGGTTTATTTTGTTTGTAAAAAATTATTGCGAAAATATTTCAAATTTGTTTGTTTTAATCACAACGAAAAAATCTTCGAAAACCGGAAATTCTTGCAGGCGTGTTTTGTGTAAGTGGTTTTATCTCTTAACATTTGTGTTACTTTTTTTAAAATTCTCGGAAGTTAGGGTAAAAAGGTTTTTGTCTCTGTTTTTATTTTTTGTATGCGGGCCTTTCTCAAACAGAGCAGAAAATTTAAAAATATTGTTAACATTGATAGCAACGTTTATTTACATTTATAATGGGGATTAAATTATAAAAAAAAGTTATTCGTTTGAGTTGATTCTCATGGGTTTTATTGTTATCATAAGGGTGTGTATTTCATTCTCTATGTTCGCATACGTTTTCTTTTGATCTTTTGCTAGGAATTAAAAATAAAAAACTACGCCTCCATGAAACGCATACAAATGTGTCATCTAAATACACGCACATATGTATTTACAAATTGTCATTTACAAAAGTGTTGTCGGAGTTTTCTTTAACTTTAATGAGCTGTCAAAAATCGCCAAAATACCATATTTCATATTTTGTTTGTATAAAAATGGTTCATAGTACGATAAATTTCATAAATTTATATTGTAACAAAAATTATGCAATTTATAAAATTTTATAATAAAACAATATTAAATATGTATATAAAATATATAAAAACAATTAAACGCTTGGTAGTATTAAGTAATTGAAAAATTTAAAAGCAAAAGAAATGTAAATACTCGTAAAGACTGTAACGTAATTACTTCTAACATAACCTTTTTTTTTTGTTTAAAATAACAAATTTTCTGCTCAAATTTTGTTTTATAAAATTTCAAATGTTTGTTTTCTACGTAATTTTATTAAAAAGAAAAATATAAAAAGTTTGTAAGCAGATTCAGAAAATTTTATTTCAGCACAAAAATTGGTTAAACTAGATTAAACCCAATTAAAAAATAAATACTTAAAGGCCAACTTTTTGTGCTAATTTATTTCATTTTCGCTTTATTTGCTTTATGTTTTGCCACCAATCTTGGTTTTATTTCACGAAAAAAAATTATGTCAGATGACTTGTCAGTTTAAAATAGAGTACACTCTAATTTAAAAGTTTTCATATGACTTTTACATTTGTATTTTACACAAGCAGAATATTTTGTGTATACAAGTTTTTTGGATACAAAATGCTTAAAAGGGTTTATAGAAACTTCGTTTATTGTGTGGAATTCAATATGTTCCATGGTGTAATTATGTAAGGTGACAGTAATTTGGAGAGGATTTTATTATAAATTTTTTATGAAGTTTGACAATTGTAAATTATTGGAGAAAAGAGTAAGAGATAGAATGTAAATTTTGACACATGGAAAGTAGCAGCTGATGAACTACTGATGAAATAAGGCAACCTAGTTTAATATACCTTGATATGTGCTTTTTTTTTTTGTTACAATCAAATAAGTGATGCCAGATTAATCATTGCAGTCGTATGTTAAACTAGCAGAGTACATTAAACACGAAGTCATATTTATTCTTCACAGTTAATAACGAATTTTTCTGTTTATATTTTTTATATATGAAGTTTGACATTTAAAATAACGAAGAGATGAGAGAATTTTTTTTAATCTATTAAGTTTAACAGCTAAGGTTCAAAATAAGTAAAGAAAAAAGTAATCAGCTGAGGAATAAAGACTTACTGATGAATAATTATGCCTTATTTAAAAACATTATTTTTTGTATTTTTTTAAATTAATTTACTACATTAATTTAAAACATCACAACTACTTAACAAAAAATTTATTAGATAGTGACAGTGCAGCCAAAGCTCAGAAATTAAATTTAATCCTAGAAATTGCAAACTAAAAGTGACAAACAAACAAACATATATTAAGAAAAAAATAAGGAAAAACACAACACGGCGCAACAATGTAAACAACTTTATTATTAAAACTTTAGCTACTGTTTCGTGTTGTGAATATTTTGGTCATGTCTATCACAGCTCACGTACTACTTGTAGTTTAACTGCAAAAAACTGTTTACTTTTTGTTATTGCTGCTGTTTTACGAATGAATATACAATTTTTGTTGTACCTCCTCTTCCATTAACCATATCCATGAAATACAGGCACACACAAATGCCAACATACATACATATTGTACATATGTACAAACAAACATAAGTATGTATGAATTTAAAAATACATATTGTATGAATGATTCCATGGAACCTTAATGTATGTTGTTGTGCACTGTTTTGGCGTTTTCTTATATTATTTTTTCTTGTGCTTACTTTTTCTTTAATACAAACAAAAAAAGATTTATAAATAACAACAAACTTTTTTGCATTAGTTTGCTTAAAATCGAGAAAAAATCATGAAAATATTCGATCTTTAAAATGGACAAACATCATTTTGAGAGAAAGACGAATAAATAAGTAAGGGCACTTTATTCGGGTGTGCCGAATCTTATATACCCTTCACACAGTTTTTACCATCATGTACATACATATATACATAAGTAAGTATTAGCGCACGCTAGCTTTTGTTGCTAAATCAACTTCTCTATCTATAAAAAATCAGACTATACATACATATATACTTTATAGATTCAAAAATAAAAACTATAGAAATGATTTTATATTTTATACATATACTATACTTATTAGCACTAACAATTTCAAGACCATAATGGACAATTATATAGTGCAAATGCGAACAAACATTATTTAGGAAATCGATAATCTGAACTTTTAATTGAAATTTTTTTTCAAAAAAATTTCTCCGCCGATATATTTGCCGGTAATTGATCTAGAAAATTCAGATTCGTTCACACTTATCCGTACCTTACTACAAAATAAAATTAACCTAAATATGTTTTACTTATTTGTTTCCTGAAATATTTGAAGTTTAATGAAGTCACATACAAATGTATTTCAATTGTTATTTATGCTTATTTAACACATCTTTTTGTATATACCCTTTTTAAGTCCCATACACTTGAAAGAAAATGTAAAAAAAGAAAACAAAAATAAAACCGATACCAACGAATATGTTCAAATAATGTTTATGAACGAAGCTCCTTTTCTGTACATGTGTGTTGTATTTGAAAAATATTTTTTTTGCTGTTATTGCTTTATTCAAGACTCCATGGGTGGTCACTGTCGCCACTATACCGGCTGCCACACAAACAACTTTTTCTGTTGTGTGCAGTCGCATACATACACACAGCTATAGTTAAATAAGTGAGCAGTAAGCAAGTCATCAAACAACGCGCCCAGCCAGCCAGAAATTTTCAGTGAGTATGAATACGAATATTCTCTGGCCTTATTGTAAACAGTTTTGGTTTTTAGCACAGAAACCAAAACAAAACATACATACTTATGTATGTATGATTTGGATAGAAAAATTAAAACTGCCAAAAGTAATTTTCAGCATCTCGCAAAATGTTCACAAACATAGCGTACATAAGCATTCAAATGTATGTACGTTGATTTAATAAATTAACGTATGTAATTTTAAATTGAAATGTGTTTCTTTTGATAAAAAAATTTTTTTTCGTTTCTCTATATGTAGATCACAGTTTCAAAATACGTTTTTAGTGTTAACGATTTTCTATAAACAAAGAAACTATTTAAAAATGTTGCAAAATTTTTTTGGTAATTTAAAAGGTTTTTTTCATATCAAAATAAAAAAAAAACATCTGAAAATCTTACATGTGTCAAAGTTGAAATTTCTTAAATTTTGTATTTGGTTGAATATCTATAAAGATGATATAAAAAATTAATTAATTTTGAGTAATTTTTAAAAATGTATAATTTTTTGTGTAATTTTTATATTCTTAAAAACTTTGCTTAAAAAATGATCTCTTAACTTTGGCAACACTAAATCATTGTTTGTTTTGTTTCAAAACATTTAACCGCTATGCACATTGAGTGATGAATTTCATCTTAACGTACACAAACCCATGCATGAGTGCGTACATGTGCACGTATAAGCAATATCATATTGCCATACGTCTGTGGCTTTACTTATCAAGATATTGACGACGAAAAGTAAATACAATTGTATGTTTGCAGTAGAATGTATTTAGTTTAATAATTTTCTTCCGGTTGATTTTAAAAGGTTTTCGTGTAATTGAGGAGTAAAGAGGTATGTACATACATTAGTATAATGTTCGAAATAAAAAACAAGTGAGAGTGGTATATATGTTTGGCTGTGACGATTCTTATATACCCTTCACCAACATGTCTTAAGCACACATATAAGTCGCAAGTCCAAATTATATATAAGAGTTAAATAAAAATTATTTTTGTTTTAAACATTTTGACATAAAAATATATATACATATGTACATTTGATAATGATATGCTACGAGCAAAATTTCTGTAGAACTAGTGTACAGAATTCTTTTTAAGAAATTTGTTAAAATATATCTCATAAAAAATTCACAAAAAAATGTACATCAGAATTTTATAAATAATCTGTAAATTGAGTTGCTTTTCATAATTTAGTAAGTTCTTAAATAATTATGTTATCTTGACTCTTAGATTTTATACGATTTCCTTATTACCGGCAACCCTAACTTTAAGAGTCATCATTTTCTTCTTTTTAATTCCATTAAAATCTCAACATTTACAATTTTTACAAAATACACAATAATGTAATGCTTGTATATAAGTAAGCTTCAAGGTTTAATTTCTGTTATTTTCTTTAAAAAGTCAACAGAAGACGGAAAAAAAACTTAATAATGATGTTGCGCTTTAGGGTTAGCTCAGTTACCAACATGACTAGATTGATGTTGTAGTTTTTAGCGTTTTTCTTTATTTAAAATTTAAGATCATTATGATCTTCTTAATGGCAGTTGTTGTTTTTCTTGTAGTAGTTAAGATGCTTTGAATTGGCTATAATATATATACCAGCCATCAAAAAACAACACAAACCCATCTATTGTATTGTAGTATCTCTTCTCTGTGGCCGACTGTCTGTCTATCTGTCTCACTGACTGTGTGTGTTCGTTTAGCGTTTTAATGTCTTCATTATTTTGGATTTACGTTTATGTTTTTTTTATCTTTCATTTTTTAGTTGTTGTGTGTTCTTTTCACGTAAAAATACATGTTACAACAGAAACAGCAAGAAAAAAAACCGAAAATAAGAGCCACGATCATCATCAGCAGTTGAATTGTATACACATACACATATTTCGAGTCATAGTTGTTGTGGCATGAAAAGATTAGGTGGAAGCAATTATTTTACACTCAAGAAAAATATTAAAGAAATTTTTTTTTATCAATTTTTTAATAATAAAAAATATAATTAATTTATATTTTGTGAAAAAAAATCCCTTAAAATTTATATCAGCATCTCAAGTGCTGATTCGGTGCAAAAATTGTGTTCTTTTATAGCGTTTAAGCAGCATTTCAAACATGTAAAATCGTCATTAAATTCGTATGGTCGTATGCTGGTATTACATCCAATGGTTCTAATTTTTTGCCTTTAAAGTTTTTTGGCTGGTTTGGGCGATATTTGATTTACGTGTTAAAACCACATTTTCTGAATCTCACAAGCAATCTTTCTCATAATGAATTTGAATGTGTTCACCATAAATTTCGGTGAGCAATCGATGCGCTTTAACGGCACTTTTTTAAATAAAACATGTAAGAATGCTATATTTGGTAGTGCTGGATCTGATGAGACCCTTCACCATCCTGTACATATGCAGGTATAACGACCACATCGTAGCTTATCCTAGATTTTAGATTTCGTATTATATGCAAATTTCTTAATTACTCCCGACGCCATCTTTAATTTTGAATTTTTACATAGTTAACTGTTTTCTACTAGTAAAGCCCTTTTATTTGATATCGATAAGGTTCAAACAAATTTCTGCCATTTTGTTTTAGACGCCATGTTTTTTACTTTTTAATAGTTAAATGTATTCTACTGGTTGAGCCAATCTATGTGATACCAATATTGTGGGGTTTAAAGAGGACTACTATATTTGACTTATAAAACCGCCATTTGATCTAGGACACTATCTTGGACATTTACTTTTTCTTAGTTAACTGCATTTTATACCAATATTAGAGGGATCAAGGAGTACATTTTGAAATACCAGATATGACCCATATATAAATTTATTAACCGCCATTTTGTAGTAGCAGCCATATATATTGCTACCCAAGTGCTTTGTTTTAATAACCATATTTTTGGCTCTTTTAGTTGTATAGAAACTAAATAAACTTGATTTTTATTTGTAAATTTTATAAAAAACACCGAAGCCGTTTTTTGTAGCAATTAGATTCAAGCCGATTTATTATTGTTTTGTAAATAAATAATTTTTGAGGCCACGTATTATAATTTGGTGCCTTCAACGAGTCCAAAAATCTTTAAGGAGCTTAAAAAATTTTGTATATTATTTTTTTTTTTATTGTGGATAATATCTAAGTATGTTTATTTTATCTTTCTCACTTGTAAAAATAATGAATACCTATAGATACCTATTTTTTTTAAGTGTGAAATAACAAAAAGTTTTACAAAATTAAACAATTTTTTTATAGCAACGAATATTCAATGCGTAATTTTATTTAATGTCCACCGCATCATGGTACATTAAAAGTCGGTCTTTCGCATGTTTTACTTATAAAAAGTTTAAATAACTAATTAGACAGTGATTTTTTAAACAAATTAAATCAATTGATTGTATAAATGTGCCTCTAACTTTTTTAAATACCAGAAAGTTATACAATGGAATAATTTTGTATTTGATTTGGTTAAATATTTTCTTTGAGTGTACCAACATTGAACTCGAATATTCCTTGGATACTTTGTTTTCTATCGGCTTTAAGGCAAATAACGAATATAGTTTTACTATATACAGCAGCTCATGAAGTTTTCAGTTTTTGGCAAGCGATCAATTGATTGCCATTATGGATTGATCTAAAATGCACTTACTATTATTATTTTTTTGGGGAGTGGGGCCTTTTTCAAAAGCAACAACAGTAATAATAAATGTTGGGTTTATTATACGCCTTTTTGTTTTTTTACGATTTATGCATACTATTGCATACTTTTGTTATTGGGAATTTGTTGGTGGTATTTTTTTCTTACTTTTGGTAGTAAATTGCCACAGAGAAAAAAAATAATGGAAAAAAGCGTTTATAAAAAAGCTGTCAAACCGCAAACGATTTATTTTAATGACTCAATTAAACGTAAACAAAAAAAGCAAATAACATTATTTTTATTTTTTTTAGCTTTTTCTCCCTATAGTTAGTATTTATTGGGTGGTCTGTTTTTTTTTTTTATATATACATATGTACTTATGTATGTACATGTACAGACATTCATATATTACATTTTTGTTATGCTAAAATATTTTTAAGTACAATTTCATTTCTTCCAAATGAAGGCTCTTTTTAATTAATTTTAATTTTTATTTAATTTACTCCATAAAACCTGAACTTATTTAATGTTTCCTCTAAGAAGAAAAAAATGTATGATTTAAGAATTTATCAAAAAAAAAAATTTAAGGTCCATTACTACAACTTATAATAATTAATAATAATATTTAATGGATAAAAAAAATAAATCAATGCCTTTAACTAACGGCAAGTTGTAATAATGGCTCTTAATCTAAAAAAAAAAACTATAAAAAGATTTTTTTAATTTCTACAACTAGAATATTTATTGGAAATTTTATACACTAAAATAAACATTTTTTAATTTTTTTAATATAAAAAATATTGAGATCTTTCACATATGTAAACGAATAGTGTAAATTATTTATTTCTATTTTTAATCAAAAAATGAGAACTTATCGGAAAATCTTTAAAGAGTTTTTAGATTTTTTAATTCAATGACATGTGTTCAAACATATATACATAATTTATGTTTTTCTTTTTAAATATATATTTCAATATGCTTTCTTTCTGAAATGTTGAAAATATCCTAATTTTTTAGACAAATAGATTTTTACTATGTTCACACACGCGCCTTAATTGGCAATTTATAATATTATCGCAATTAAAGGCCTTTTTGAGATCAATTTACCATATTAAAAATTATTTTTAAATTGATCAATATATACTTAATTGTTTCACTTATTGCCCAAAACTCGAAATACAACTCTTGAGAAGTATGTTCAGTGAGAAGAAAATTCTATAGGTGGCATTTCTAATGTCAAACAAATAAATATACAAAAAACAAAAAGTAATGAAATGAAAATGGTTGATGAAAATTTTAATAAAATGTTTGAATAAAGTCAAATACATATTTTTATATATAAATAAAATTGTAAATATATTTTATGAACAGGAAAAAACTGAAGCGAAGGCATTATTTGATTTGGTATAAATACATCGTATTTTTACAGCTATTAAATGCTAATGGAATAATATAAATTTAGTATGTGTGAACACTTACATATTTTAATTGCTCAATCAACAATAAAATGTAACAATTAAAAAAATCTGTCTGAACAAGGTATTAGGCAAATATTACAATTTATATTATTTTTTTATATATACATATTTATGAAACATTTATAAAATATATACTATTATTAAGAGTATGTATTTATTGAATATGTTTGGCTGTTTGTCAAGGACATTAATTAAGTTCTAATTTTTGTAATTAGAATTTTAAAAAGTTTTTGTAAGTTATTCTCTATATTTGGATTTAATTTAAAAATATTTTTGTAATTTTTTGTTTTCATAAAATTTTTAACACTTACCTTATCGATCTGATCGAGTGCAACATGGGCATCTACCCAAGAGGTGCGTATATATAAATCTGAAAATAGTTTTTCATCGACCACATCTCCATGTGTATCGGGTACACGCGGTAAATTATCCATTGTGGGTACAACCATGTTTTTATTGTAAAAATTTAAAGAAATTTTGTTTACAAAAATTTGCTGTTTGTCTTTCTTAAAAACGCAGCATTAGCCTAGGTTGTAATAGTGCTGCCAAGTTGGTGTGTTGCACACATAAACATTTGATTTTGTGGTGCTTGTTGTGTGTGTTATAAGTTAAATATTCTGTTTAATATTAAATATTGTATCTTTTTAATATGTTTTTGATTTCTGCAGAAGTTTAGCCATTTTAATTGAGAGCACTTTATTCTTTGGATTTTTTTCAAAATTTGTTATTATTTTAATTTTGTTATTTGAAGTATTTTCTCTTTTTAGTGATGTGGTGTTTCGTTTTTATTTTGTTAAGATCTTTTTTTATTTTAAATACACTAATAGCAAAAAACTTCTTGTGTTTTTTGTATTTACTCTACTCTTTTTTCTGTAATTTTGTTGTATTTATTTTATCGTTTCTTGTTGTATTTTCTTTAATTTAGAGTATTCCATCTATAACTTTCGTTTCGCTTCTTTATAATTCTTTTTATTTAGAAAATTCTGCACTTATGTTGGTTTTCAATTAATTGTTAAAAAAACATTCACTTAAAAATTTTTATACTTATATATTTTTGATATTTACTCACGTAAAAACTTCGAACTTTTTTGTATTATCTAAATTTTAGATATTCTATAAATTTTTTGTACATACAAATTCTTTTTGTTGTTACTTCACACAAATAATAAACTACAAAAAATATTTTTTTAACCGCTAAAACGTGTGACTCGACTGAGGATCGTTTTCAATCTGATGCAGTTGTCTGTTCAACACTTGGATAGAGATATTACAATTTTAGTCTCGAAACAACTTTATTAGCGTGCTACCAATATAAGGGCACACACACGACATAAAAAAATCTTCATATGTATATACACAGTGTATTTGTATCTCTCAGATATAAATGCACTTTGTTGTGTTTATTTTATTTACACACATCTGCTCTTTCTAATTCACTTACGCTCTCTCTCTCTCTCTCTCTCTGTCTCCCCCTATCAAACTGTATATATTCGCTCTCATTAACTGTTAGTAAGGGTTTTCTTATTATTCGGCCATTTTGATTTGCTAACTGTAATGTTACAGTTTTAAACTGTTGTTTTTGTAGTAATTTTAAAGTGTTGCCGGAATTTAGTCTCTGTTTTAGCCAGCCAAAGCTATGAAGCTATCCAAAATTTCTTACTTAAAAATGTGACATTAGAAAAAGCGCTTTATAAAATATATTTTATTTCCTGGGTGATATGTTTTACTGCCGTTTGTGCTAATACATACTTGTAACGGTGCTTAATTCGACTTTTTGCTTGGGGTTTGGCAAATTTACAATCACAGAAAAGAATGCCACAAACTTTAATTATTTTGAATTTGCTAAGTAATTCAATACTCTTGGTAAGATCTTAAGCAATAAAATTGTTATCGCTCATATCGTGTCCTCAAAACCTTATGATGTTCAAAGCATTGCAATTCAAGGATGTCAATTATTATTGGAAAAATTGAGACATTAAATAAATGTCATTTAAGAATCTGATGATGACTTTGGTTTATTTGAAGACTCTGATATTTCTAACAAATATTCTGAGAGTCATCATTTTGTTAAGGTAGTTTGAAAGATATCTAAAATTATTTTTATCGAATATTGACTAACGTTTACTACTAGAATACTTTCCCATTCTTATAAATCACAAGGTAATCTGGTATTCGATTTAACAAACCGAAACCTTCTGCAGTAAAAAGGTCTAATTCAAATAATAAAAAATGTGACAATATCAGATGCATATCGTGGTTATTTATATGGTGTTAGAAATTGTAATATAACGTTATTGTTTATAAAACAGATGGCGCTATAAAGTAATTATAGATTTCTATCTCTTCTCTTTATCACCTTTCTTGATTACTCTTCTGTTATTTTATAATAAAAAGTAGGACTAACAGCATTTTGTTTAGTTGCTATATTAAATTTCTTAAAAGTTGTAAAAAAAACATCTTAAAAAAAGTTTTAACGCATGACCATTTTTACGGTTGATTTAACATTATCGTCTCACTTATTTCTTATTTTTTTTAATTTTAATTTGCTAGAAATTTATTATCTCTTTAAGTAAAAATAAACCAACACACTTTGCATGCTTTTTAGTGTTGATTCGTCTTTTTTTATTCTTTCTTTTCTCTGGCTTTTTTCAAACTTCATATAGGTACAAAAGAAATTGTGTGTTCCAATTTAAGAAATCGGCAACACTGTTTTTTCCTATCTCTCTCTCTCTCTCTCTCTCTTTTACTTTAATACTCTCTTTTATGATTTTAAGAGTTGCTTCATTTTATGCAGGTTGTTCGGTTTGTTTGTTTAATAAAGTCATTACTCTGAAAATTATGTTCATAACATTATCACAATTATGTACGTTAATTTTTGGTAAAAATAAAACAGAGGCGTATATAAATTTGTATTATATTTTAAAAATCGTTAGCATTTATTTATTTTTAAACCACTTTACCAAACTGTAAAATATTTTCATATAAAAATTTAAAACAATTAATGAAACTTTTATAACAAATTTCGTAGAACTAGCGAAAGACGTTTTTCAAAGAAAAGGGAATAATATCATTTAAATACTTAATCACATTAATTTAATTGTGCTAGAAAAAATTATTACTCTTAACAAAAATCATTACTTATTACAAGTTTTTCGAAAATTCTTTATTTGCTTGAAACCACTTAAAAATCCGGATTATTGAATTAATTAATAAGGACTTTAAGCAATTTATTATAGCTTAAAACTTAAATCTTTATAAGACAGTCATACTCAATCAGCTGATTGTTTCTTTTAACAATTTTCCAGCTGTTGTCAAACTTATTCTTATTATTATTGTTTGTCTACGATAAATAATACCTACGCAATTAAAGTTGATTTACAGTTTTTCAAAATATAACGTTAATAATTAAAAAGGGATAGAAATAGATAAAGTTTTGAAATTATTGATAGTATTGATATTAAAGAAAAATTTGTTTGGCATCCGCAAAAAAAACGTATAAAAACAAAATGCTTATTTTCTCGCATTGTTCTAGTTGTTGCCGCGAAGTGTATATATGGATGTATGTATGTATGTATCTTACGAATATGCCTTAATTTATTTGTGTATATATACATAAATATATGTTTTTTATTATGCTGTTTTTTATGACAACTCTATTGTGATATTATAATTTTCTTTATCCAATCAAAATAAAGTTTTTTGCTTTTTAAACCAAAAAATGGACACTCCACTCCAGTCGTACTCTTAAATTAATATTTCAACGTAAATTATGATTATGACTTGGGCTTTCTTTAGAAAAAAGGCAATAAGACGAACAAAAAAATATAAAAAAAAACTTTAAAAAAGCTACATAAATAAGCTACAACTTGTGTGGCATCTTAGCTTTTAAAAACTCTGCCAAAAAAAAATAAAAAAACAGCAAAAATACAACTAAAAACAAATGGACAATTTAAGTCAACAAATCCTCCGACATAAATTTACTTTTTACAAACACAGATATATGTATAAGTATGTATGTTTGTTTGCATATATTTCTTGGTAATACATAAAAAGAAACAGTCAACTACTTTGCCACACAAACGGCAACAACAATGTTAACAAATTTGCCAACTTTAATACGACGCTGGCGCACATACTTTTGAAACACATACTCCACTACTTTTAAACATACATACGAAAATACGGGGTGAGAATGAAATGTCGCTTAAAAAAGAAGAAACTATTGTCTAATGTTTTTATATACATAATATAGTTTAGTAAATAATCCAGACCGTAGTCACAATTTAAACAATATTCATGTCTAGTTTGCAATCTAGATATACCCTAGATAACAATATTGACTATATTTAATCTTTATTTACACTAAAGTTTATTCTAAGTCTAGTCTGAAATTAAGTTTATAGGTTTGTTTAATTTTTTTCCATATTATATAAAATAATCTATACTACAGTTTAGGTTATAAGTTTAGCAACTATTCTGTAATAAAGAGTAAAATTAAGTGTATAATTTCAAGAATTTCGATTAGACCATAATCTAGACTATAATCTAGTCTATAATTTAGACTAAAGTATAATACATAATACATTTAAGCATAATTTATACTCTTCTCCATAATCTACTCTATAATGAACTGTTAGAAGTTATTTTGAGATCGACCACGTAGTACCGCAGAAAGACGCCAATTCATAAAGCAGCAACATTACGAACAGAAAAAAACCCTAACAAACAACAGCAACATGTTGTTGTTGCTGGTTAACTTGGTATAACCAATTATGCTTTAAAAGCTTCTCCCTAAAAAAAATAAAAAAAAAACACAAAAACAAACGCAAATAAAAAATAATAATAAAACATCAATAACAACTACAACATCATCATTATCGACGACGATTATGATGATGACTTTAGTTGGGGACGCTGATGATGACAACAACGTTCGTTGTCTTTTGCAATTGCCTAGGTAAAGGTTTTTCTTTAAGTGAAACAGAAATGAAATAAAAACAATCATCTAGACCACCCACTTGGTTTATGGTTTCAACTTTAAAAACAGTATAGGTACGCTGGTTTCTTTCTGACCAGAAGAACACACACAGACATACGATTAAAAAAACAATCGTTTACACTTTTAAAAGAAATTTATTAGATTGAGGTTTATTGGTCATGCCACATTTTTAATGAGACTACATTTATTCAATTCATTCATACATACATATATGACAAAAGCAGCTAAAAGATTCTTTGTTGGGTTTGGATTTAATATAACACTGAATAGAAAATACTTACATTTATAAAAAAAATGTTATATATGACTTGACAATTTATAGAGAGCACTTTTTAAATAGAAAATTTATTAAACAATTATTGAAAATTTCTAATACATCTAAATATTGTGTAATTATTTATAAAAAATTTATTGCAAATTTTTTCTTAATATACATATAGTGTGTATGAAATTTAGTGAACACCTTTCAAAAATGTAAAACTTATTAAAATATTCTATAAATATATTTAAAAAATTTCTAAAAGTTTTTAAAAATGTTTAATATATGCAAGTCGAATTCAATAAGGTGAACTCGTCCCTAAAACAACTACAAAGTGAACAAGTAACAGTGCTATATTCGGCCGTGCCGAATCTTATATACCCTTCACAACGTGTAGTCATGCAATAACAATTGTTTGTATCACCATTCATCCCATATAAAATACGTGCATACGTACACGTTAGAATAAATGTGGCATCGAATCCCAGCTGAGCCAAAAAAATTTTATTTTATTTTATTTAATATATTATTTATATTTTATTATTGTTTTTTATATTTTTTTTAAATTTTTTTACAAAATTTTTTCAGAAAAATTTTTAAAAAAATTTTTTAAATTTTTTTTTAAATTTTTTAAAATTTTTTTTTTGTAGTTTTTTTTATTATTTTTTTCTTATTTTAAATATTTTTTTTTTTTGTAATTTTTTTTGTTTGGTATGTTTTTTACATGTATGTATGTATGTATGTTGTTGTTGTAATTGTGAAAAAAAACGAGGTGGTCGTGGTTTTTTGCTCATATCTCAGAAAGTTATGGGGCGATTGTGCTGAATTTCAATAGCGATTCATTCCTGGATATTTCCAAGAGATTGATACCATATACAGATCTGAGGAACATATAGTTGCTTCTAAAAGTTGATTTCAACCAACACACGGACAGACGGGCAGACGGACAGACGGATAGACGGACAGACGGACAGACGGACAGACGGTCAGGGCTTAATCGACTCCTCTATTCACAGGCTTTCAGAAAATATATACTTTATGGGGTCGGAAATGAAAATTGTAGAAATTACAAACGGAATGACAAAGCTATATATACCCTTGTGCACCACAGGTGAAGGGTATAAAAAATACAAACGTGTATTTTGTTAGTGTAAAACAAAACGATATGTCAAAAATACACAAAAATTTGACAAGTGGTCCCTAGAAGTAGACAACAGCTGATAATCAGCTGACCTAATAAGTTCACCTTATTGAATTCGCCTTGAATATATGTAACAAAAATGTATAAAAAATTTATAATATATTTTCCAAGGCACATTTATTATACCCTTCACCTGTGGTGCACAAGGGAATATATAGCTTTGTTGTTCCGTATATATTTTCTGAAAGCTTATGAATAGAGGAGTCGATTGACCGTCTGTCCGTCTACCCGTCTGTCCATGTGTTGGTTGAAATCAACTTTAAGAAGCAACTATATGTTCCTCAGATCTGTGTATGGTATCAATCTTTTGGAAATATCCGGGAATGAATCGCTATTGAAATTCAGCACAATCGCCCCATAACTTTCAGAGATATGAGCAAAAAACCACAACCATCTTGTTTTTTTCACAATTACAACAACAACATACTTACATATTGGTTAGAGTAAACTTGGCATCGAATTCCATCTGAGCCAAAAAAATGTTTTTTTATTTTATATATTATTTATATTTTTATTATTTTTTCATATTTATTTTTAATTTTTTTTAAAAAATTTGTTTTTAATTTTTAAAAAATTTTTTTTTGTAATTTTTTTTTAAACATATACGTAAACTTAATTTATAATTCTGCTATGGGATGTTTTTATATATGTATGTTTTTTATAAGTATGTATGTATGTACGTATTTCAAATTAATGAGATGAATGGTGATACAAACAATTGTTATTGCATGACTACACGCTGTGAAGGGTATATAAGATTCGGCACGGCCGAATATATCACTCTTACTTGTTCATCAGGTAGTCTTGTTTCGTCAGCTGATTATTTTTTTTTTCACTTATTTTAAATTTCAGCCGTCAAAGTCTATAGATAAAAAACAATTTTCTCTCTTCTATCATTTATTTCAAATGTCAAACTTCATATATAAAAAAATATAAACAAAAAAATTCTCTCCGAACTGCAATTACCTGATGAATTAATATGCCTTGATATTTTCAATAAAACAAATAATATAGCATGTTTGAAATGCGTTCAGAATGACAGTACAACATACACTTTATATTTTTGCAAGTCTCAATTACAAAAAATATATGCATCTCATACACCGATATTTTATGGAATTAATAAAACTATATGTCTGTGTATTTTGGGTCACAATTCGTACTTTTTCTTACTTTTTAACTGTTGCTCGTACTATATACATATGTATGTATGTGTCTACACGTGTATGGTGCTTTTTTACTTCAATAGTGATATAATTCAAAAAAACATAGTTTTAAATAACTTTTAACTAATGCGCGTATTTGAAGAAAAATATCATAAGTAAAGGAGAATTATATGTATAAAATTTGAAACAACGTTTTTGATATTAAAACGTAAGAAAAATCTGAATTTTTAAATCTCGAGTTTAATAAAAACAATTTTAAAAGTGTTAGTCATTCTAGAAACAGCATCAAATTATCTAAAATAGTTTAACCAGAGAACCTTTTTATTACTCTGTTTTTAATGTGCAAATTTTGAGTTATGACACTATTAAAGTAAATAAGCGATATGTAGTATATAAAATCGAACATTTACATAATTTAAAAACTTTATGTGAATGAATGAATTTTTTTCTTATTGATCTGGGTAATAATAATTCCAGTCAGGTTCGAAATAAATTAGTATTAATAGGGAAAAAATCGAATAGGCACAAACATTTTTTAAATATACCTACATATACATACTTATGTAAGTATCTTTGTTTTAGAAATTTTCGCGTTCAACTTTATTAAAATAAAGAAACTTGAAATTGTTCTAAATTATTTTCTTTTTGTTTTATTTACCATACCAAATACCTACATATGTAGGTGCATACATATGAATGTATTTACATACATATGTGAACAAACTTTCCTAACTTCCGCTTGCAAGTAAATAAAGAAAAAATGCAATTAAGTTGACCTCAAGTCAAATACCGCAATAATATTTTCTATGAACGAAAACCCCCCAAGAACCACAATAACAACATTACCTTCTAAACATTAATAATAAACATTTATTGTTATTTACGAAATTACAAGACTTCAACAGTGTGACCATATTATCTTTTTTCAAACTAAACTTAGTTTTATTTTTCATGGTTTAGCTCGAAATATTTAATTTAGCATTAAGCTTATTATTTTTTTTTAAATAAACAATCAAAATAAATTATGTGTGGTAACCATATAAAGTATTAAAAAAAAAAAATAATTTTGTAATGCAGAAGCAATAACTGTTGCAAATTTGATCTACATACAGATATGCATATGCATGCACATGAAAATAAGATATTTGTTGTTTTTGTAATGTTTGAGAAACGACACGAAATTATTTATAATTTGTTCTTCTGCTAAAACATCAATAAACTCTGAAGTATTTATAAAAAAAATTTCATAAATTCTCATTCGATAAGAAGTTTTGTTTTGATCAAACAATCTGGCATTACGCATTAAGCGACCTCCAGTCAAGTTTTTACCAGGCTTCTGTGGTTGTTGTTACCACAATTGGGCATTTGTTTTTGCTATATTTTCCCTGTTAAGTTCGTACAAAGACGTTGATTGTTCGATATTCAAGTGAAGCTTGCATGGCAATTCAAGTTTTACTATTTGTATTTAATTCTTTTCTGTCGTTTTTTATTTTCGTGAGACCTACAGCATTAAATATGAGGTTATATACATTGTGATAATGTATTAATTTTTTCAAATTTAATTAAACAATATTTCTTGTACTAAATTGTTCAAAAGCTTTCGTGCTCAAGAATTATTTAAGTTGTCAACAATTTATACATTTGGTTTTTTGTTGTTTTGACGTTTTCCATATTAGAATCAACAATATCAGGAAGTAGGATCTACGCAGTGCATTTAAAATTCGTTGCAACTAACGATATTTTGTGTTATCTTATTGCTGTGGATCGACTGACAGTAATATAATGTCTTAATTTATAGATTCAAAGTTGTTTTGATGTTGTATATTTCATGTAAGACCACCTACCAACAATTATCTAAATGTAGTTGGCGGAAAGTGAAGTATTTTAAAGCAAAAGGAAAGTCGAGAGAAAAACACAGTGAATGAAAATAAATTGTCTTTCGGTAACAGGAAAACCCTAAAGAGGAAATAAACAAATGTGTGTGCATGTGTTATAAACAATACAAGTATAACAACTTAAAAAATTTTCTACGTAACAGTGTTTCCGATAACTGTAAATATAATATAAAAAATGTGTAGTTTAAAAATAAATAAACAATTTTCGTAAGAAAAATTTTAAGGAACTTGAGATATTCAAAAAAACAATTTTAAATAGAGACCTTATTAAGGATTTTTTATTAAAAAAGGAATATATGTATAGAAAAATTTTTTAAATTTTTTTCAGAATTTTTAAAAAATTTGCTATAAATTAAAAATATCCCAAAACATAATATAAAAATGTTTCAGAATATTTTCTTAATTTTAAAATAAAATATAATGCAGCTAGTGGCTATACCAATCATTCTTTACTATAAGGTGTCTAAATTGTAATCACTACAGGAAAATTATCCGAAGCTTTTTCTGAAGGAAAATTGATGATTTAGATGTAGAGAATATGTGGTTTCCACACAATGGTGACACTTAACATGTATCAAGAGAAAAAATTGATCTTTTGAAAGAGAAGTTGAAAATCTTATTTTTTTCTCGAAGAGGACAAGTGAATTGGCCACCAAGATCGTGTGATTTAATACCTTTTGACTATTTTTTTTATCGAAAGTATACAGTAATATTCCCACAACAGTTCAAAAGCATAAAAAGAATATTTTCGAGCAAATGTGACCAAACCATGTGATTTAGAATTATGGTAAAAGATTACGAGCCTGTAGGGGTGTTCACTTGACCGACATAATTTTTCATTTTTAACCGGAACCTAAGCATTTGTCATGAACTGAAATAAAAATATTTTTAATATATAAAAAAAAACACTTTTAATTAAAATTAATTGTTGCCTCAAATTCGTATACCCTTTATTTAAAAATTAATTTTATATTCGATCGATGGGTAAGGCAGAAAGTCCCTAACTCAAATAATTGCAACTTAACAGGAGAAGGGTAAATCTTAGTAGAAACGGAATTATCATAATGTAACTTCTTTTGTAAAATTTTTTTATTAAACTGTTATATTTGATCCTACAGAATTAAATTTTTGTGTCAAGAGGTATTTGTTTAAAATGTATTGAAATCACTGGAAAAATTTATTTTGTAAAAAATACGAGTTAGGGTCTTTGTACCTGTGATCATTGATATGCTATTTAAATCTAATGTAAATTCATAAATGTAGAAGCTTGGCGTAATTATATGAGGTGATAGCAATTCGGAGAAATTTTTTTTATAGAATTTTTTATATGAAGTTTGACCATTGTAAATTGTATAAGAAAAGAGAAATTTTTTTTTATTTAACTATTAAATATTATTAACAGAGTTATGAGAATTTACAAATAGTATTGCAACAATTAACATCTGATTAATAAGATAAAATATTACAGTTTTACGGAAAAGTTGTTAAAAAAAACCTCGTATCATCTTAGAAGTTATAAGAAATTTTAAAACAATCACTAAAATGTGTATTTTTAAGAAAATACCATCAGTGATTGTTCAACAAATTTCTTATTACATATTTAAAAATTTGTCGTTCTGACAGAGCCAGTTTCCTTTTCAATAAATTAAACAAATAGAGACAATCTATGAAATTTTAACATATGGAAAGTAGCGGCTGATGAACAGCTGATGAATTGAGGCTACATTGTGAAAAAGTATGTTTTAAAAGGTTTTTTATCAACAGAAATTTTGTAAATAAATTTATCGAATATTTATAGATGATAGTCTTTTTCTATACATATTTTCTATTTGGTATAATTTTATTTTAATCTTGGCAACCCTGTAGCTCTATTTTCCCGGGTTATTATTTTTGTGTACTGCTGGTTTGTTATACATGATTGTAGACAAGTTAAATGACAATATATTCTTGGTTACACTCGCAGTCGTCTATGTTGTCGTTATGGTTGTGGTCGTCACCATCATCATCAACGTCATTATTGTAATCTAAGACCTCATCGCACACGTTAGCCACATGGACACAATGCGATTTTTTCTTCTTTTTCTGTTCGGTTGGCTCAGCTGGCTGCTAAGCTGCATGCTGATCTTAGGCTTTTTCCAACCGTTGAAAAAAGTTTAACAAATAAAAAAGTATAAATACATACGAAGTAAGTATTAAGTATCGGTGGGTTTTTTGCATATTAAGCTCTTCACTCTCTTGCTGTTTTATGCCAGAAATATTGTACGTCTACCAAACTGTATTATTATTTTTTTTTTAAAACATTGGTGGCATGTTATCTTAGTCGTCGTCATCATCGACGCTGTGTGTTGTAGTTGTTTGTTTTTTTATATCGTTCCACATGCCAAACCGCACTTAATGTAATAATTACTACTTGCCACTAGTAATACACTCTTTGACCACTTTTGGGTAAAATCGTACATATGTACATAAACTCAATACAGGGTATTCAGTGAGTGTAGGGGTATATATAGGTTTGTCATTCTGTGTGAAATTTCTACAATTTTCATTTCCAACTTCATAAAGTATATACTTTTTGAAAGCTTATGAATAGGAGAGTCAATTAAGCACTGTCCGTGCGTCCGTGTGTATGTTGAAATCAACTTTTTGAAGCTCCCATTTTTTAACGACCCATGTAAGGTACCAAAATATCAGAAATATTTAATAGCAAATCAATATTGAAATTCAGAAAAGCGCTTTATAAGAAACTGAGATATGATGATATGAATCCCAGTTAGGACAAAAATAATGTTTATTTGTTTTTATATTTTTATTATTTTAGTTTTTTTTTAATTTTTTTTTGTAACATAAATACATAAACTCAATTTATAATTTTAAAATGGGATGTTTTTAAGCGGATAAAGTCATTATAAAGATAATGAAACGTATTTGTATGTACATATGTTTATTCGTATTTCATATTAATGAAATGAATAGTGATATAAACAATTGTTATTGCATGACTACACGTTGTGAAGGGTATATAAGATTCGACATGGCCACTTACTGGTTAAAATTATATATATTTTCTGTAACATATATTTAAAAAAGTCAAACTCATTTTTATACCCTTCACACAGTGAAAAAGGGTATATATAGGTTTGTCATTCCGTGTGAAATTTCTACAATTTTCATTTCCGACCCCATAAAGTATATATTTTCTGAAAGCTTATGAATAGGGGAGTCGATTAAGCCCTGTCAGTCTGTCCGTCTGTCCGTCTGTCCGTGTGTATGTTGAAATCAACTTTTTGAAGCCCCCCGACATAGGTTGGACCCGGGTAAGGTATTAAAATATCAGAAATATTCGGGAGTAGATCGGTATTGAAAATCAGAAACATCGGTTCATAAACAACTGAGATATGAGCAAAAACCCACGACCACCTCGATTTTCTTTTCACAAAAACAACATTACAACAACAACATACATACATACAAACATGTATACTGGTTAGGGAAAACGTGGCATCGAATCCCAACTGAGCCAAAAAAATTTTTTTTTTAATTTTTAAAAAATTTTATTTTTAAATTTTCAAAAATTTTTTTTTTTTATTTTTTTTTTAATTTTTTTTTTATTTTTTATTTTTTATTTAATATATTATATATATTTTTATTATTTTTTTTTTAATTTTTTTTTTTTTTAATTTTTTTTAATATTTTTTTTTGTTTTATATTTATTATATATGTATATAATAATTTTTTTTTTTAATTTTTTTTTTTTAAATTTTTTTTTTTAATTTTTTTTTATTTTTTTTTTTTTGTTTTTTTTTAACATACATACGTGAATTTACTGTTATTGCATGACTACACGTTGTGAAGGGTATATAAGATTCGGCACGGCCGAATATAGCGCTTTTACTTGTTAGAACTTTCATTTAAAAAAATTATAAGTTCGCACTTGCCAGTTTGGTATTAAATAGATTATAATCTCGTTTAAAATTTATCAAAAATAATATTAATTAATGTTATAAATGATTTTTATAATATTTTTAATTGCTTTTAATGTCACACAATATGTTGGTCATCGAAAAGGATACCAGTCTTTATAATGCAAGGTTGAACTAAATACAGTTTTAAAAGATTGAAAATGAACAATATATAGGTAGGTAGGAAAGGAGGATGCAGAAAGCAGTATCTGCCACCTACACCCACACTCGGAGACCAATAAGAACAATATATACATAAGAATAAATTTTTGAAATAAATTAAACAAAAAACAGTTGAACTAAAATGAAAACTTCTACATTTTTAAATAACATATCTTGTAAGAAATCCCCTTTCATAAATATGTTGGCTTGTGTGTGTTTATGTTTGGAACAGTTAGTGCAAGATGAGGTAGCAAAATCTCTAAATTTGTCCATTAGCGTGACTTTGTTGGCATTATGCCTTTGGGGCCTTCAATCCTTCATCAATAAGCCAAACATTTGTTTTTCGTTTATTTATTGTTTTCTTTTCCTTTTTTTCTTGTGTTTTTTAGTTTTCAACTTTATTTCAAACTGTCAGCTTTAGTATAATAAAATACAATATATCAAGTACTAGTATCATACATACATATGTACGTACATGTATCCCCATATGCATTATAGTAATACGTACTTTGCGTTAAGGCGGCTTTTCGAATGTAGAAGATAATTTGCCTCAAAGTGGAGAGGAGATTTTATTTTTGTGTGTGTGTGTGTTTATGTGGGCTGTGATTTAAATGTTAAGCTGGGCCTTAATGCTTGGTTGATGTGTGTGGTCTAAACCTGGGTGGTCCTCTATTTGGTTCATTGCGTTATTGCTGCCAAGCTGTTGTTGTGTTATTATGTGGTTTGTGGTTTTAGCTTCTCATCATCATCGTCATCATCAGTTCATAGTTGTTGATGCTTTTTAAAGCGTAATTTAGTTGTTATTATTGTTGTCGTTGGTATTTAAAAGCGTTAGTTCATTTGTAGTTAACATGACCAATTTCTATTGGATTCTAGTTTAAAATTTACAACAAAAAAAATACTAAATGATAAAAATATTTAAATGACTAAATTTTACTCCTACGAAATATATCTGACATTTGTTTAGGAATTCAAGCTGTACTTAAGTACGTATGTTAAAGCAATATTTACATTAAATTTGGAATATTCAGAAAAGTCATCACTTGAAGTATGTTTTATTATATTTAAATTTGCACTTAAGGCGCGAATTTCGATATTCTGTTTTATTATATTTTAAATTCTTACACACAACAAAAATCGAAAACCACAAATTTAAATTAGATTTACCCAGAAAACAGAAAATCACTTTCATTGCCAATCGAATGGTTCAGTTCCTGCAATCGAACTTTTTACTTGTGATTATAAAATTTCTATTGCAAGAATCAAAATTTATTAGTGCTGACACATTCTTATAGTCCGAAACGAAATTCTGTAGATATAACTGTAAAATTTTACTATCACAACTAAACAATGCGATTGGCAACAATTGCGGTTCTCACAACCGATATTGTTTTCTCTGTATACAAAAATTCTGAATATCATGTTTTATCAAAAGCAGAAGTTTTTAAATAAATGAGCGTAAGTAAGTGTAGTATAAAGAGTTGGTATCATTAATACAACTTTAAATATAACCCTCGGCTAACAACAATTGTTTCGTTAGGTAGTCAGTTACTGTTTACATCAGCCAAAACGTATTTTTGCCCATATTTATTAAAACAGTTCCTCTTCAATATAATTAATTATTTATGTATGCGCAAGTATTGTAGTTTTACGGCACAAATTAATGGAAAGAAGTATATAACGAATTAACAAACATTTAGGTGAATTTGTTAAATGTGTTAGTATAAAGTGGTAAAATAACAATTTTATAAAATACATATAAGATTTTACAAACATTTTGAAACAAGCATGGGCTTAACCGATTTTTTTACATAAAGAATTTTTTACAATAATAGATAAATATAAGGAATTTTTTACAAAAATAAGGGTACTCACAAAGGGTAGTACAAACTGTGCAGACGATGCAAATTATTGCAAAAATTCACTATTTTTTTAACTCAACAACAAAATGTATGCATTTGCATTTTGCTTCACTTTACTTCATTTGAACTATAAAAAGCTTGAGCAAATTGACTGTGTATATATGCTCAGAAGTAAATAAATGACAACTGCTGTTTTTGACATTTCGACCGCCATTAATTTTTTGTAAAAGAAAACGAAAACAACAAAATATTTCTTTTAGTAACAATAAAACGATTTGTTCAGTCGTTACTCTGACAACACCGGCTGAAATAAATATTTTTTTCGAATAAAAAAAGGACGCTCACGATCTGCCATAATATGCACAGCAAATTTGCACAGGTTCAATCGTGAGTAACCTTATTATTAATTAATTAATAATTATTATTATTGTTTATAAAAACTCACAAATTGCTGACATACAATTTTTACTCTTTAGTGCTACCGGATGAGAAGCACGCAACTAAATATAAAAACTACTTTCTGCTTTCATTTACATATAAATTTTATTTTTGTAGTTTCCTGTATAATAATAGGTATTAATACAATTTTTTCTATATTTAACAAACAAAGAGTGCCAATGTTATGCATTAGCTTACAAAAATTTTTCTTAATCAACACTTCTTTTCGTAAGCAAGTAAGTTCTGAAACAAAAATTAACTTATTCATCGTTTATATGCAAAAAATCTTATTACAATAATTATAATTGCAATTAAGACGTACGTGTAAACGTTGTACACAACAGTTATAAAGGGTGGTTAATTTTTAAGGGCCGATGTTGAATGTGAACCACACCTAAATGTCAAGTTTTTTTTCTGCATTTTATTTGACATTTCTCAATTTCAGACTAATTCAATTTGAACCATGGAAAGATACACAATCGAGCAACGCGTTAAAGTTATTCAGGATTATTATGAAAATGGGTGTTCAGATCAAAATGCATTACGTGCACTTCGTGACTCTTTAGGTCAACATAATTGTTCAAATTCTTCCACAAGCGGGATAATTGTGAAAAGTATTTAAATTTCAGCAAAACAGGTCTGTATGAAATGTGAAAACATCTGTGAATGCCTTCTTAGTTCGTTGAACGGAAAACATTGCTGTAGTGTGGCAAAAAAACAGTCAACCTCGACTCATCATAGTTCCCAACAATTAAACATCAACATTGTCATTGAAAATTTGGACCATCGGATGGTGGTGTGCCGCCGAAGTCGCGGCGGCCATTTGGCCGATATTTTGTTTCATACATAATTGAACCATACTTCATACTTCATACTTCATCATAATAATAGGAAATGACAGTAATTTCCTAAAATATTTGTGTTTTATTCAAAACCAAAATCGGCCCTTAATATTGAACCACCCTTTAAAAAAAAGATCATAAAAAAACATTTTTATGCATAAAGATTTCAAAAATTTGTTCAAAAATTTTGTTTAAATAAAAAAAAAATAAAAAAAAATTCTTTCATACATTTATCGAATGAATTTATTAAATATGTAAACAATACACAATTCATTTAAAATTGTTTATTAATTTTATATATGTACATAAACCTGGATATTTCTATGGCAATTTAAATTTGTTTTAATCTCGTTTTTGAACAATAGCAACTCCCATACCGCCAAATAATGCTAATGTTTATCTTAATAGTTTATGGTTTTTATTATTAATTAAATAATTAAAATAATTCTTTTTATAGTCACATAAACATACACACATACATATGTATGTTTAAAAACTGTAGGTAGTTTATGACCACCCAGGGTTTTTATTTTTATTATTGTTTTTTATAGTTCTTAATTGATTTTAATAGCAAAATTATGATAAACCATAAATTTAGTAATAATAATTTTTAAGAAATAACTATTAAAGTTTGATTAAAAAACAAATAATAATAATAAACAAAAACCAATCGTTATTTTAATAGTTATGTATTTTTCAGTATCTGATTGTTTTCATTTTATCTAATGTCCTGTTTAAGGTCCGGTAGTTCTGTCCGTCTTCATCTCTAAGAAATAGTTACTTAAAGTGCTTTCAGACGGTATATATGTTTGTCGTGTAAGCCCTTTGAAACAGTGCTTGTATGAAAAACATATGTAAAAGCGTATTATTAAAGCGTGTTGATCTGAAATCAATAGTTTTTGACAAAATAGAAAAAACAAAATCAATTAACGAAAAAGTTGGCATATAGTACAATATTTTTAAATTTGCCTGTTTATTTAAAAAAAAAATTTTTTTTATTTTTTTTTTTTTTGTGGACAATGTATTAATAAAATCGCATAAAAAAAAAAATATTGAAAATTTATACACCAAAATTAACGCTCAAAAATAGTTAATGCAAACCAAAATTTCCATGTGCAAAAGATAGTTGCTGCTTGGGTGCAAAAATTTTTCAGATTTTCAGCATTGTAGAGATCCGTCTGTTTTGAAGCCTACTACTTTACTAGACAGTGATACACCAGAACCACCTTACCGTTTCTTCAAAAGTTTAATGATAATCACTATCATAATAATAAATATTATAAAAATTGTTTTTTTATTATTTAGAAAAAATTGGGATTTCCCGGGATTTTTAAAATTGATTCCGGGATTCGGGATTTGTAAAAATTACGATCGCGTTTGATTGTCATAATTTTTCCCCGGATTCGCCATAAGCTCGAAATCCGTTTACTTCAACGATATGTAGGTACAACGAACAGAGATGGAAAACTTAGTAGTTTTATTATTATGTTGAACAAAAATTTTGACTTCCACCTTAAAAAAATACTTAATGTTCCAGTACCGTTCCTCTGATACCAATTTAGTGTGGCAAATTATTAAATAACATTTAAAAAAAATCAGTTTTTTTTTGTATTTGTAATATTTTCAGTATCTTAAAACTAATAGAAATCGTAATCACCGTAACAAAACTAATATTTTGTACTAAATCGGCACTTTGATTTCACAGCTGGTAGTTGTTACTCCCAACTTTCTTTTATACAAAATTTGATCTAAATGACCTAGATTTTAGTTTATTATATTTTTTTCAAAAAAAAACCTCTATACAGTATATGTATGTATGTACATACTAAAATTTACTAAAAAATTGCAGATTCACAAATGACCATATCCAAAGTTGTCAGGTGTAAAACGAAGCACAAAAAATAATCATTAGCAGAAAAAAGTTGATTTCAATTCACATTGGACACACACTTTGAACAATGTTGACTTTAAAATAAAAGATAAATGATGAGAAGAACAAATTGTTGTTAACACTTGCAAAAAAAAAAAGAAAACATAAATCAGAAAATTTAATAAAGACATTTACAGCATCAACAGGTAGCTTCATGCCAAATCATACAACAAACGTTTGATTGTTGAAGAAAATAAGGTGTCGGTATGATTTTATAACACTTTGATGTTTGGAAAGAATTAGAGCGCAAAGAATTTGTTGATGAAATAATTAAAGGAAATGACTTAAATTACAAATAATTGCAGAGAATTTTTTTTGTTGGGAGTAGACAAAAAAGAACCCAAAAAAGAGAAATTTTAACGGAAATTGAAATTTTTAAATAACTTGTATGTTTTTTAATATAAGAAAAAAAAATAATTCGAAATATTAAAAAGAATTTGAAAATATTGTTTGACGAAATTTATTTCCAAAATTCTAAATCAAAAAAAAAAAAAAATTTTCATAGAACGTTCAGGTTTTATTGAGGTTAAATTGGATACAATTTTAAAATAGTAAAATAGTAACTTCACTTTAGTTATAAAAATCCCTTTTACATTCGCCTTAAAAAATTGTTCATCAGATTTTTTTTTTTGTAAGTGCATTTATATATGATTATAATTATAAATTATTTTTGTTTTTATTTCCATACCCGACAAACATGTGTGTAAGTAATTTTAAATAAATATAAATAATAAAGTCGAAAAAGTCAGTTGTAAGAAAAACAAACTCCCAGCAGGAATTCAATGTAAGTCATTCAAAACAAAACAAATATCAATCCATCTTTAGTTGTTTTTTTCTCTTTAGGCATTCTTCATTTCTTCGTTTTATTTCTTTTATTTTTCTGTGTTCATTTGGACAAGCAAAAAAAGTATATTTGAAAAATGTCTTCATTAGTCTTGTTATAAATGATGTTTTCTATTGAAGTTTATATCGTTTTTTTTTTTTGTTTCTTTAAAGACAAGAGCTAAAAATTCTAGGCAAGGACTGTCAAGAATATAAGAAACAAATATTATTTTCTGAGAATGCACGAAATGTTTTAAGCGGATTATTAAAAAAAAGTAGGAGGTTTCCAGTGTTTATAAGTCAAAAGCCTACATTCACCAGTACAAACGTATAAATGCATACATACATATATTTATGTAAATACTACAAACGCATTTTTCTAGATTATTTCTAGATTGATTAAAATTAAAACAGCCTTAAATGTTTAACGTGCTAATGGTAAAATATATGTGAGTAATGAAATTTATTTGTTACAAGAGAATTTAAAAGATTATAATTCTTCTGAGCTTAATATCGCCTTGTCAAAGAATTTATGTCAGCAAATTAACATTTCATATTTTGTGAAAAAAAAACTATCATCATCTCATAAGTTTTACACGTGCAACACAGCCGAAGTCCTGTTGAAACTAAATGTTGCCAATATCCTCCTCTTGAAATTTTGTGAACAAAAATTCGTTTAACATGCCGATAACGGTCGCCATTGACTACGGCCAGTCCTTGCTCATTTTCGAAGAAAAATGGCCCAATTATGCCTCTGGACCAAAATCCGCACCAAAAAGTGACTCGTTTTGGGTGTATCGGATTTTCAATGTATGCGTGCGGGTTTTATGTGCCCCAAATGCGAAAATTTTGCTTGTTTACATACCCGCCAAGATCAAAATGAGCTTCATCTGAAAAGATGATTTTTTTCTGGCAAAACGGCCAAAGTAATGTCGCAATATTTCCCAGCATTGTTCAAGCGTATACGCAACCATATTCGTTCAGCAGAAGAATAAAACTAATTATCTGTCAAATCAGACATGAGCTAAGTGTTACCATTCACGAAATAAGCACTAGTTGAACAAAAACGTTAGATGGCGGACCCTTTATATTTAAAAAAAAGTGCTAAATATATGTTGTCATAAATTTATAAAAATTTAAAAATGAAATTAAAAAAATTGTACATATTGTTTGTTTTAAACTACGTTAAATAAAATAGACAATACGATACTTAGGATACCTTATCAATTCACCAAATACATATATATATTTTTTATTTTTATTTTTTTTTTCTAAACGTCATTTCACATTCTTTTTTAAGCAAAATTTTTTTCACAATCCTTAATATTCTCTTTATAACAATTTTAAATATGACATAAAATATTAGCACTAATTAACTATGTATATTATTTTCTTAACGATTTTTGTTTTCTTTTTTGTTAACCACCCATTAAGTAAGCACATTTTGCAGAAAGCCTACGTTAAAGGCAAATAAAACAGAAAATTGATATTCTTCGAAACACCTCCACGTTGGATGCGATATTATGGAAAATGTGAAATATGCAAATATGTATTGTAAATAATAAAAGTAATAACAAAAAAAGAGCTTAAAAATTATGCAAACAAACATTTAAACTAACACACTATTTTTAGTACATATTACGGTTTATGTTAATTTACAAAATTGTAAATATTTGCTAAATGCAAATATGAGTGAAGTATACAGACAGGTACAACAGCTATGGATAAACATACACAATCATTTACCAATCAAAGTAACAATGTTGCCACATTAAGGAGTTGCAAGTTTAACTGTAACTAAGAAATAACGGTCAATAAATTCTTTATCTAACTCTACGTCTCAATTAGCCATCGATTTGTGCACACAAAAACAAAACATCCACAAAGCAACTGTCAAAAATGTTTTCATATTCTTTGATACGATGAAAACTTATAAAAGGTATTTTGTTGCTGCTTTATTGTGTTGTCTCGTTTTTTTTATATTGAAAATGCACAAGATTAATCCACACAACACCAATTCATGTTCGGACAAAAAATTTATCATTGTCGAAACAAATCGGTGGGTAATGAAGACACTATGTCCCCTTTCACGAATAAGAAATTGTAAAACAGACGGATTTCCTTTTCTTTTTTAAAATTTGCTAAGCCGAGCCGTCTGTAATATTTTTAAGCCGCCCCTCCAATATTCGTATAAAAATTAAGCAAAATCTGCTATTTAAATTTGATATATCACACTTAGTTCTGAACGGTCGTTCACAACAGTTATATTTTTGATGTTATTATATTAGAACATTTGAATTTAGGACACTTTCTGAATATGTATAGTAATTGTATATTCTGTGAATTCATAGTATTCTTAAAAAAAATACAAAATTGTCTGGTAACACTGTTAGTTAAGAACCGTATAAAATTGTACAAATGTTTATTGAAGGCATTTATTAAGCCGGCATGAAAATGATTTTCTTTAACCCTCAATTGTATGATTTTTAATTTTCAACACTATAACCTAATAAAATTTCAATCATATTTAAAATATGAGGAAGATTACAACTTGATCATAATTTTACACAAACATTTAAATTATATATTCGTTTGTTATAGAGATTTTAACAAGAATTTAAAATTACAATTACGATTGTGATTTATAATTTACCCCCAGATTATTATCAACTTAGGAATGGCCTTTTAAGGACGCCCGCAACAGTTTCTAATCTAAAATAAGAACGGTCGAAGAAAAAAATATTTGGTAATTGTTACTACAAATAGAGTTGTCAATACAAATCAAACTATTAGCAAAGTATGTAGAGAGCGAACTGTGATAAACAAACAAGCTCTTTTTCGATTTTTGGTGACTTTTTTCTATATTTCTCATTTGTGTTATTCTTATTATATTTTATTTTTTATATATTTTATTTTTTAAGTATCAACTGCTTTTTGAAAGAATTAAAATGCTTAAAAATGTCATGACATTGAAAATGATCGTGAAACACAGCAGGTTATGATTAAAAAAGTTTTAGCGATTTTTCCCTTAAACGTTTTTTCCAAAACCTAGCATATCTCTGTACATATATGTTTGCTTATAAGTTTGTAAGTACGTATTAAAATGCGACAAATTTGTGTACGTTGCATGTTTTTAATCTGTCGCACATCACACGGTTAACGCATGCGTACATACTTTAATACTTAAAAGCTAAACAATATTGAAGTCACACATCACACACATCATCACAAAAAACAAATATACTGATAGCAAACACCACCTTTCTTAAATAAACAAACGAGGGTAAGCGAAAAAGTCTTCATAAACAATAAAAGTTATAATATGCTTGTTTGGCGTTTTGCTTTTAAAATAATATGGCAACTGAAATACCGTGCCAGCGACGCTTAGAGCCAGTTTACATGGAGGGAAATCTCGCTTGCGTTCTGTTTTTGTTTCTTTTCATAAATCTGTGACTTTTTGACGGTCAATTGACTAATTCCTTTCATCCCTTTATTCGTAAAAACGATTGCCATATGCTAACTAATTGATATTTTGTTAAAAGTATCAGTTTAAAACCTTTGATACACTATCTCTGTCATTGTCCTGCGTTTAGGCATATTAGACGCGAGAATTTTACAGTGGATACTATGCCAAATTTGGAGTACCTGGGGAACTCGAACTGGAAATCCATAAGGAATTACATTGAGGGGACTGAGTTCTTGGGCTAGTCCGATATTTATTGGAAAATTTTGATTATGGTTCTTGTTTGGGAATTCCGATTCCCACATGAAGCGCACCATATGCCAACTGGGCATAAGTGTATACCTGTAATAAGTTTGGGCTTTTAATGCCCCTTCTTTTCAACCTAACCTAACCTAACCTAAAACCATTTATAAAAGCAAATTCAAACAAATTATTTGAAAAAAAAAAAACAAAAATTGATTTCAAATGAAGGACAGCTATCAAACTTCACCGCAAAACATATTTTTGAGGCACAAAATTCGACATTATTACAGCGATTGAAAAAAAATGTGTGTTGTAGAATTGGGAAAATTAATGTAAATTCGCCTTATCGACGCTCTTGTTTAGGTTTGTCACTTCAGCGTTAGCGCTTGGAACAACGCTTGCTGTTGGTGTTCCGGATTCGCTGTAAGTTTTCTAACCTGGCAAAATTAAGCGATCTTAGATTAAATTTAATTAATGTTTTTTTCTAAAATATAAATGATTTTTCACACAACTCTCGTATGTGAATAAATGCAGCATTTAATCTATAAGAATATTCAATATCTACAATATAAACATAAAAAAAGGAAATTCAAACTAAAAAGTAAAGTTTGTAGTGTCAGAGGTATAAATATTTGTTTGTCTCTTTCAATTATGCGCATCACTGGAAAATTATAAACAATCTCTTGTGCATATAGTAGATGTTCAATAATGGTTTATGCTTGACTGCATACACTAAAACCGATGCCACCAAGAAAAATCTCTAAATGAATACATAAATACCTTAGAATATTAATCGTGCGTAGGTGTTTAAAAATAAACAAAAAATATATGTATGTACTCAGCATCTAGAAAAATTATTGAGGCGACATTTTTGTTCGGTGTATGTAACTTTTGAAGCGTAATATATGATTATGTTGGAGACATAATATAACTCTCGTTTTATGTCGATAGCCAATGTATTGACAGTTTGGTTTGGATTTCGAAAAGATGGTATTATCGGCCTATTTTGTTGCAAATCACATTCCAATTAACGTCGAGAATGAATTAGATTTTTTTAGAGGAAAGGCCTAAGATTGGTAGTAGTGTTATCAGGTATCATGTTAGTTATCATCCACGGAGCAGTGATTTCACTCCTCTAGACTTTTGATTACAGAATTCTGCTATAGGAATAATCAAAAAAAGAAGTTATTTGTGATATAGAACTAGAAACTGTCAACAAAGTCTTAGAGAATAAGACTGACAGAGATCGTGTTCCATAAATAATAGAAAAAGAAATAAAGTTTTGCTCATTTTATTAAATTGAATTAATTCTAAATTGTTTTAAAATAAACTTGTATATTTAATATTACAATCTGACATATTTTTAAACCGACTTATAGCAGACGATGGTAAATGCTATTAAAATTGCATTACGGGGATTTCAGACTGTTTTGAAAATAATTAAAAAAAAAAATAAAAAATAACATACAGAAATAAACAACATCATCATTTTAAGCCGGTATTTAAAACAGCAGCTACTGCCTTACCCAGCCAGTGCAACTAAAAGCCGAACGAACAGGCCGAAAGTTTGTGCTTTTTTTATTCAATTTCAAAAAAATCATCTTTAAAGTTATAAATGTTGATGGGTGTATGGGGTTGGTTTATAAATCGCTTTAGGCTGCCACTGTTCTACGCTTAATGTGATTTCAACTGCTGTTGATGTCGACGACGATGTGATGTTGTTGTTAATGATGATGGGGTTACAGATGCAGCTGATATGTTATTTATGATGTTCGAACATCATAATGATCGTATCATAAAAATATTGTGAAAACTTGTGCAATGTGACCGAACAATTAAAATACATACGTACACACATATCTTTTGGTAAAACAACTTATTTCGAATTTTAAAATTTTTCAGGAGAGCAAAAAAACAACTAATAAAAAAAAATTTTAATGTGATATTTCTTATATTATAAGTCATGGCAAAGCGGGGATAAGTGTAAACTAATTAGTATTTTCTTGCACGTGGAAGCATGACAAACATTTTTTCATTCAATTATTAAATATTTCATGAAAGGACAAAAAACAACAAGAGTTCAAAAAAAAATTAATATAATTGATTTTTTTCTATGGCATATTTATTATCAGTAATCTTGATTCCTTCTTGATACGTGTAAAGATCTTTAACAATTGTTAAAGCATGGTTTTTAAATTGTACCCATGATAGTTCTTTGCTTTCAAACTTGTCTTCTTCCGATCTATGCTAGTTTATTCTTGTTGATTTCACTGAAAACAGGATTTGGCAATGTCTGCGTTGTCCTTCTTGGGATCATGGCCAATTTACTACCATTGTATTCGGCGGACTTCAACATCTGTTGTTAACACGTTGCGGTAAAAATATTTTCATTTGTTTATAAAAACTTGTAATCTCTTGGATGTTGAGTTTGTAGTACAAAATACTTACACTTATTTCTCATTTTCTACAAAAATTAAAATATTCGCAAATGTTCTGCATTCCGAGTGATATTAAATCATTCATAATTCTCATTAAAGTGTTATTGTTTTAAAAAAAATGGCTACGAAAATTTCGAACGATTTCATTTTGCTCGGAATGCAAAACGCGCAAATATATTATTGTCTGTAAAAATTTATATATTTGGGTCAATTTATATATTTAGGTTAGATTACACCAACTATTTATGAGGATTACCAGTTAACAATATAACTTCTAGCGAAATACTTCAAATTCATTTACATTTTTTAAAACAGGTTAAAGCAATTTGTTGGTCACATCAAAGTAACAACTCCTCGCAGTGTTGTTGATTGCTGTCTTTCATATTGCCAACGTTTATTATTTACTGGCAAAGTAATATGTTTCAGTATTGTTGTTGATAATACTGGCGATGTTTAGGCAAAATTCTACTGCCTACTTCATGGTGGTCAAGTGATATGTTTAATCAACATAAAGCTACTGACTGACTGCTATTTGTTGTATTGGCGAATATAAACATAAATACAACAAACACTCATGTATGTAGGAAATGGCATAAAATATAGATAAAACTCAGCAGCAAGTATTATTGTTATCAGACTGTTACTCTGCAGGCAGTATTTATGTTTATGTTGCTGCAACTTTTTCATGATAACGCCTGCCTACCTACCTATCTGCCAGACTACCAGCCAGGCTAGCTACACCAAAGTGTATGTTGTTGGAAAAAATCAAAATTAATAATCAAATATATAATAGAGAATTTTCTTAATGACCATTTCGGCTCATCGATCTTATATTTATCTAATGCAAAAATAATAATTTGTAAGTCAACAACAAACTAATCATATTTTGACCGAGTTACCAGTGCTTTTAATAACTTTGCATTAAAAGAACATTTTCAAAAATTTTTGTTAATACATACATAATTACATACATATTTTATACATATAAGCATTTACAGTTTATAGAAAACTTTTTAACAAAATAATATTTGAAGAATATGATAAATTTTAAATTCTGGCAATTTTACCTAGTTACAAATCAGACGGCAACACTGTAATTTAAATTTAATTATTAGTTGTTGTATTAGCAGGTTTACCTTTACAAATATTAAGTGATCTTCATGATTATGTATGTACCTATGTGTGTAGACATAGATATAATTTAAATGGTTGTGCCTTTTGTGAGTTTTATGCATGTCTGTCTGTTATATTATTTTGTAATGTAGTGTGTGCCACCGTTTTTATACCCTTCACCTGTGGTGCACAAGGGTATATATAGCTTTGTCATTCCGTTTGTAATTTCTACAATTTTCATTTCCGACCCCATAAAGTATATATTTTCTGAAAGCTTATGAATAGAGGAGTCGATTAAGCCCTGACCGTCTGTCCGTCTGTCCGTCTGCCCGTCTGTCCGTGTGTTGGTTGAAATCAACTTTTAGAAGCAACTATATGTTCCTCAGATCGGTATATGGTATCAATCTCTTGGAAATATCCAGGAATGAATCGCTATTGAAATTCAGCACAATCGCCCCATAACTTTCTGAGATATGAGCAAAAAACCACGACCACCTCGTTTTTTTTCACAATTACAACAACAACATACATACATACAGACATGTAAAAAACATACCAAACAAAATAAATTACAAAAAAAAAATATTAAAAATAAGAAAAAAATAATAAAAAAAACTACAAAAAAAAAATTTAAAAAAATTTAAAAAAAAATTTAAAAAAATTTTTTAAAAATTTTTCTAAAAAAATTGTAAAAAAATATAAAAAAAAATAATAAAATATAAATAATATATTAAATAAAATAAAATTTTTTTGGCTCAGCTGGGATTCGATGCCACATTTATTCTAACGTGTACGTATGCACGTATTTTATATGGGATGAATGGTGATACAAACAATTGTTATTGCATGACTACACGTTGTGAAGGGTATATAAGATTCGGCACGGCCGAATATAGCACTGTTACTTGTTTTTTAATACACAGGGGGAAAAAGATCAAAGTAAGCGCCAAAAAATAAAATACAATAAGGAGAAACTAAAAAAAATTATTAAAAAGTGTTGTAGCATGACTAAATCAATTTTAGTTTTCTTACGTATATGTATGTATGTATGTATGTATGTATACTTATGTATATATAATGCAAAGGTAACGATATAATTTTAAAAAGCTTTTAATTGTTTGGTAACGCTATTTTGATTTACAGTTAAGAATTTATGTAATTACTTATTGATAATGACTCTAATATTCATATGATAACTACACGCCGTTTAATTGAAAAAATATCTTAATTGAAATTAAATATTTGTATGCCCTTCACCTGTGGTGCCAAGGGAATATATGTATAGCTTTTTCATTCCGTTTGTTATTTTAACATGAATCATTTTCAACATCATAAAGTAAATATATATGAATATTTATTTTCTGAAAGCTAATGACCAAAGAAGTCCGTCTCTCCATGTGTTTATTGAACTTTAAGAAGCCCTCACATGTTGCACAGATCTAAATGTAGTATCAATCTTTTGCAGTGTCCAGTTAGATAATATTCTCAGGTCTCAAGAGTCCCTTCGATTTGGCATTAGACAGGCACAGAAACCTAATATCATGACGTTACACTCAAGCAAACTCATCATCCAGAAATGCGGACAGTTCACATCCTTATATGTATCCCGTTGGTTGACCACAAAAAGGATCTTCTCCGATCAGTACCCGGACCGACCTACAATTTGCGAGGTGGTTGGCTCATCCAAAGCAGTGTTAGCCTGTTGTGTATGCTTAGATTCTTGAGGACCTCAATACAATCCAACACCAGAGCCGAATAAGCATCATAAATCATAAGACCTCTTAAAGCCGCTTCGAAAAACAATTACTGCTCATATCATTTCTACAAACAATAAATATTTAAAAAAATATGTACGTTGCTTTTTAAGTATATTTAAAATATATTTCCCCTTCAACTGCGGTAGGTCGAACCATTTAAGCAATATAAAATTGTTCCTATATTTGGTATGTATAATGAATATATTTTAAACAAAAAAAAATCAACTTTTGAATGACTACAGCATGAATTGTTTGTAAAAGTGTGTGATGCTTAAACATGTAGAGCGTCTATGGTATAGGTGGATGATTGGTTGGCTGAATGTATCTCTTTTTCATAAAGTCGTTCGTTGAGTGTAACGCAAAACCTCTTAAATTTCTATTCAGTTTTGACAGCTTGAAATATATTAACGCTGTGATGTATTCATCGGATTTCATTGTTGTCAAACTGTCTGAGGTGTCGTTTGTCATTGGCAAGGTTCTTTTCATTATTTTTTCCTTCTTCATCTCTTTGTCTTATTTGCTGTTATTGTTGTTTAGTTATACTCTCTTTTTCTTTTTTGCTTTTTCTTTCTTAAGATACCTTTTATGAAAAGTATTTGTCTGTTATAACAATTATGCTTTATTTATCATCTAAGTTTATGATCTTTTAGAATTGGTTATGATGCGTGGGATATCTAACTTAACACACACGTTGTAAAAAATATCTTTTAAGATATATTACTCACATGCTTACAAACGTATATATTTTTATTTATACTTATATGACAGTATGATAAATGTTGTATAATAACCGTTATAAATTAATTTCCTATTGTGCATGGTAGGTAAATGCAAACCTACATGTAAAATAGATAATATTCAGAAAGAAGGAGAAACAGTTTTATACTTAAAATTAATCCGAAAATTAAAAAAAAACGGATAAAAACCTAAAACAAACCAACAAGTATTTTATTTATTCATTTTTTTCTTCGCAAATTATTGTAAATAACAGAAAAATTAAGATTAATTTTTTTCATTCAAATAGTATCTTCAATTTAAAAAATTTTTTTAAAAGATATCACCTACTTTTATATTTCCTTTAAATTTTTTACGAAAAATATATCAAACAATGAATTCGTGAGTATGTGATGAGTCACTTCAGATGCATGTCTTCATTCAAATTAGTATATCTTAAAATAAAATGTGACATTTTCCCATTAAACAATCGATAACATTTTTGTAATGTTTGTATGCGTTGTTATAATTACATTGTAGGTATCAATAAAACTTTATCTTACGGAAGAAATTCTATTGTAACTGTCCGTGTCTGATTTTCTCAATTCGACAACCGTCATCCAAACCAGTTTTACCTTTGAATATTTCTTTGAAAAACAATAGTAAATTAATATATAAAAAAATATATATGTGTATGTCTTTCAATAAGAGGTTTTATTATAATTTATAATAAACAAGTGCATTTAACAAAATCATCAAATGTTTAATAGAGTGTTGTCAAGAGGCGTATAATGGTTCAGCCCTAGGATATCGTAATGTTAAAGCGACCATGTTTTTGTCCATATATTTTGGTGACTTTTGAACTAGTCCTAGTCCATTACGGAGTAAACTTTACATGTGTGTATGAACTAATAGCGTTATCTACAGGGATGCCACAATTATAAAAATCATACGCATTCTTATGCTCACCAACACAACCGCATTTTAAACTTTAGCTGACTATGAATTAAAATGAACTAAAAATTTTTAACTGGGACTGAAAATCAGTATTTAAGTGAAGTTTTTAATTGTTTAACAACTGTCCAAAACAGTTTAAAAATATATTGCTTCGTATTTTGATTAACTCTCCATTTAAAAACAACTACGGAATACTGTTTGAACAAGCCAAAATCGGTTACTGCCATAATTTTTAAATGTACAATCGGGCTAAGCTGTCTCAATAATGTCTTCCTAAAGATAAAGTAGTTGTTATAATATACTATTTGACATTAAAACAATTTTGATTTTTGTAGTTTCAAATAAGACTCATATGAATCTCATGAATTTTTAAACTTTACTAATGATTTTACTAATGATTTTAGCATAAAAAAAACTAAAATAATAAATTCCTTTTAAATAAGCAAAAGGCGTCTCAAAGGCGTCGCCATTGTAAAAAGATGAACTTTTTTAAGGAGCAAAAAGGAAAAGGAAATTAACTTGAATAATATTCATAATTACCGAACGCAAAAAGTAACGTATACATGCATATGTACATACATATATAAATTTTGAAATTCTTTTGTTCAAATCTGTTTTAAACAAAGAATACCGAATTTATGAGTACACTTACCGAAAAAATACACTTAATTTAAAAGTTAACTATTTAAAAAACCTTTAATAAATACAGAGTTTTTATTGCAAAATCCTAATAGTTATTTAAAATTTTTAGTTTCTTAAAATTTTAAACAATATTGTAGAATTTTTGTCTGTCTGATTTGATTTTTGAAATTTTACTTAAAAGCTTTCACGAAATAAATAAGGACACGAGATAAGCACGAATATAAAAAAATAGGAATTTAAATTTATAAATTAATAGGCAAATGAAAAAAAATATATAACATGAAAAGAATTTTCCAGCAGATGTGTATAACATTAATTAAGTTATAAGCGTTTAAAGTTGCTACAAAATCCTGTAGTACACGACATGTAAAAAGCCACATACGCATGTGACTGTGACGTAATTTTGACGTCATCATAAAGCATAAATGTATCTGCTTCAGCCACATGTGTTTCATGTGCATTTTTGGACTAAAATACATTTCGTGTAATATCAAAATCTTACCGCATTCAGCCACTATGATTATTCCAAAAAAATGTAACCAAAATGCTGAACATTTTAGTGACGTCAGAACAAAAATAAATTAAAATGTTGAATCAACATTGTTGAAACAAATTGTTTTTGCAAACGCCGTTTTTTTTTTTTGTATGTTATAAAAAAAAATAAACAAAGAGAGTATAGTCACATTTATACCTGGATTACATCGCCAGCATTGTGGACAGGGTTTAACTAATAAATTTATTAAACGGGTAGGTATATCGAAATTTTTTTAGAATTCAATTTCAATTTTGTTATTATCTCAGACGATTATTCCAAAAATTGTTTTATTTAATTATACCCTTCACACAGTGAAAAAGGGTATATATAGGTTTGTCATTCCGTGTGAAATTTCTACAATTTTCATTTCCGACCCCATAAAGTATATATTTTCTGAAAGCTTATGAATAGGGAAGTCGATTAAGCCCTGTCAGTCTGTCCGTCTGACCGTCTGTCCGTGTGTATGTTGAAATCAACTTTTTGAAGCCCCCCGACATAGGTTGGACCCGGGTAAGGTATTAAAATATCAGAAATATTCGGGAGTAGATCGCTATTGAAAATCAGAAACATCGGTACATAAACAACTGAGATATGAGCAAAAACCCACGACCACCTCGATTTTTTTTTTCACAAAAACAACATTACAACAACAACATACATACATACAAACGTGTATACTGGTTAGAGAAAACGTGGCATCGAATCCCAGCTGAGCCAAAAAAAAATTTTTTTTATATATTAAAAATTTTTTTTTTAATTTTTTTTTTAATTTTTTTTTTTTATATTTTTTTATTTTTTATTTAATATATTATTTATATTTTTATTATTATTTTTTTAATTTTTTTTTTTGATTTTTTTTTTAATTTTTTTTTTGTTTTACATTAATTATATATATTTTAATTATTTTTAAAAAAATTTTTTTTTTTAATTTTTTTTTTAAATTTTTTTTTTTTAATTTTTTTTTTTAATTTTTTTTTTATTTTTTTTTTAACATACATACGTAAATTTATAATTTTACAATGGGATGTTTTTTATGTATGTATATTTTTTATATGTATGTACGTATTTCATATGAGATGAATGGTGATACAAACTACTGTTATTGCATGACTACACGTTGTGAAGGGTATATAAGATTCGGCACGGCCGAATATAGCGCTCTTACTTGTTTTTCGATAAACTGTGCTGTAATATTTTTTCAGTGTGTCGGTTTTTGTCTTTTTTTAAAATACATATATTTCACAAACAAACAAAAAAAATACTCATTAAAAACCTTTTACGGCTTAAGCAAACAAAATTATCAATTTTCCCCTTGTTTTGGCGTCGGGTGGACAAAGCATACACAAATGAATATGGATCCCACTTAAAATGTACCTACGTGTTATAAGTTTTTTCAATGTTGGTGGTCCTCAATAATTTGAATTCGTTTTTTTTTGTTTGCAAAACTAGGTATACAAAATTTATATATTTTATATTATAGTTTTAAATAGTTAACAGACAAAGCAAATAAATGTTCTCTGCAAAACGTATCCATCATTTATTTTTTTTTTTTAGTTTCTTAAAATCTCTTTTATTATTTTTTTCTAATGGTAACATTATTCTTCCTATTTAAAGGCTTTTTTAATTGTATTTTAGTATTAAAATGTAAATAGTACTCTCATACATTTACATACATATCGTTAGTCACTGGTAATATGGTTCTAACTCAAATAATTGTAATTTTACAGAAGAAGGTATAAACGTAACAGACACTGTATTATCATAATGTAAATTCTTTTATAAAACTATTTTGTGCGTTACATTGGTGTATTTGTGTGATATGTATTAAATCACTGAAAAACTGAATTTCGTAAAAAGTACGACCTTTCTACTTGTGACCATCGATATATAAATGTATGTTCACATACATAAGTACAAAATCAGAATAAAACAATTATTTTCTTAGCTTATCAGTATACCAAAGTGATTAAGAGAAACAAATATTTCATTTTAAATTTTTCTTACCGTTACAATAAAAATATATTCGTAATAGGTATGCATCGATATGCATTTGTACAATCATTCACTGTGTTTTCAAACAAACAACATACAAACATTCATTTTAATGTTTCTTTTACATTTAAGTAAAAGTAGCGATTGATACTGCTGCTACAATTATTGTTGATAAAAAAGTTATTGTTGCATGTTAGCAATTTTGTTGTTACTTGTTTCGGACTATTTCTTCTTTATGACTTAATGTTGCAGCGCTGCCAGATCATAAATAAATTAACATTTGGTTAAATATTCTATTGAATCAAATTTGTCAAAAAATCTTTTAGTTAATAAATAATTGATAAATATTTGTTTTTATTTTTTTGACAAACACTATATTTTCTGAAACTGGATATAATTTTTTCCAAAACCTTGTTAAATTTTTTCCTTAAAATTTTTTTTTAATTTTCTATTTAAAAAATGTTTGGTAAAATTTATTTATTACAAAATTTGGAAAAATTGCCTATATGATAAAAAAAGAATTTTAAATTTATTTAGATTAATGACTTTTTTTTTGATTTTAGCTAAAATTTCAGTTTTAAATTTCAAATTATAAAATACATATTTTCGTAAAATCAAGTTATTTTGTCAATTTAGTAGGGGAAAAAATGAATATAAATAAATTTTACCGTTATGTCCCTTTCTATTTGCGCTTAGAATCGTCGACTTCGCTTTTATCAAACGCGCATATTTATCTTTGGGAGGGAACACTTTTGGGGCATGGGATCGGTCTCATTCGATGCTCAGATGTTGTCCACATCAACAAAAAAAAAGTGAAAATTGTTTTTTTTACCTTAGATCCCTTTCTCTATGCGCTGTCACATATAGAAAACTTTTTAGATTTTTCTAATTAAGAAAAGTCTTGTTAAATTTTATATTTTATACAGTTTATACATAAAATACATCTTAAAATACTGACTAAGACATCTTCAGAAAAATCCCTTTAAAATGCTATATTCTTTATATTTCATTGTTATTTTAACAAAAAATCTACTTGTCATTAATTCGACTTGTAATAATTATTTTTAAAAAATTATGATACAATTTCTTTTTTATTAGAAAAATTATTATTTTTTTAATAAAAGTGAATAATTTTTTTATTTAAAAAAATTAAAAAAAAAATAACCAATACAAAATTTGATAATTCTAAAAGTAAATATTAGTAGACAGAACGAAGTGTTAGATAATTTATAAGAATTTGGCAACTCTTTACATAAAAACTGCTCTACAAACAAATACACTTACAAAATTAAAACTAAGCCAACTGAAGAGAGAAGATGTGTTTCATTTGTTTTTTCGTTGTTACATTTCATTTGCTTTTGCTGTTATTGTTGTTGATCTCGTACGGCAAATGCTTTGCGTGTGGTCCTTCTTAATTTCGAACAACATGGGTGGTCCTTTCAACCAAATACAACAGAATGCTCGCGCGACTTGTTCAATGTGTGTGGTCTGACTCGACCTCTATGCTATTGCTATAGTTTATTGCAGAGCTGTTGTAGCCGCTGCTGCTACAGTGTTCGCTTTTATATGCTATGTAGTGGTATGAACATGTATTTTTTTTTTATTTGTAATGATTGGCTTGTTGTTTTTTGCGCTTAATTTAATATACATTTTTATTAGTATGTATTATTTTGTTTGGTCGATTGTTAGAGAGAAGGGTATTTATGGGTTAAATGTTGGTTTGTTGAATACAAATTTTATAGATAAATAAAAATTAGTATTAATGCACGCTAATGTTTGAAATGATAAATTTGAAAGTCAGAAAAAAAAATAAAAATTTTATTGAACATAGTTTTTGGGTATTTATATAAAATATTCGAAAATTTTCTAATTTTAACAAAATTTTGAAAACTATAAAGCATGCACATAAAAACTGTGATATATTTTAGTGAATTAATTATTTACAAAATATTATTAATTGTAAATTTCTGAACATTTGTTATTAAAAAATCTTTTGTGTTTTGAATAATTTGTTACCCAGAAAAAAAATGTCACTATTTTATGCCTTCCTATATTCAAAATAGTATGTCATAAATGATGTGCTTCAAATTTCATGCAAAATATCTTAAAAAATGCATGGCAACAAACAATATCAACTCATGAAGCATGGGTCTCTTTTTATCTCATATGCATGCGTTCTATACACTTATTGGAGTTGGGTGAATTTAATTAATATTTTAATTGTAAATTAAATCACTTTATCATGGGCTGAGCGCATGAACTTATTATTTCTTTCGCATGTCTTTTTTCTAGGATAGCTTATATTTAAAACCGAACAATAAGATTTTACCCTTATTTATTTTTATAATCTTAATTAATATGTATATACACACATATACATATGTACATACATATGTACATAGATATAGGAAAACATAAGAATAAATTTAACTTATTTTCTATTGAATCTAACGATTTTCTAAAGAAAGTTATCAGCCTGTCGTAACACCAACCTACACTCCAAAAATATCAATATCAGATGAAGTCAAACAGATACAGTCATCGCTCTTAAAAATAAAGATTCACAACGACACTGTTTGCTGTAATGTAAGAAAGTGATTTTCTAGCTAAAATCACAAAGACATAAAAACCAAATGTTATTGTAATAAAAACAACAATTAAACACAATTTATACGGACAGGGAAAATAAAAAAAAAGAAAACATATTCAATAGAATACACGCACTTTATAATATATTTGTTACATTAATGTATTTTATTTTTATTGTTTTATCATAATAGAGAGATCGATCTTCATGTGCGGGCGGTCAAATGATTATTACATACATACATAGTAATATAATTTTGTCGGCTTAATTGCATACATAGACCTATTATCCAACTGCGTTTTGTTGATCTGAAGTGTGGAACACCAAGATTCGTTTAAAAGTCGAAGTAAACCAATTAAAATGTCTAACCAATTCATAACAAAAGGTAACAACTCAATATTGTCAAATAACGTACAAAATGATTTACACGAACGAATATTTCATACATACATACATATGTATTTTGTAGTGAGAACGTAGACAAAAATTTAAAATTAAGTATTAATTTAAATGAAAATTTTCTAGGGAAATGCATAAATAGAAAACAAAAAAAATCAAAAACAATATGAGTACTACGTACCTACTTACTTACTTATATGTATACATATGTATGTAAAGGGTGTCTCAGTAAGAAAGCATTTTTTCATTTTAAAATAAAAATATATAAATATTATTATACCCTTCACACGAGAGTGTAAAAGGGCTTATATAAGATTGTTATTCAGTTTGTAAATTCTAAAATATTCATTCTAGACCCTATAAAGGATATATATTCTGAATCCTTATAGATAGATTAATTGATTTAGCTAAATCCGTCTGTCCGTGTGTATGTTAAAATCATCTTTTTGAAGTCGGCACAATTGAAAATCAGAAATGTGAGAATATTACGAGTTGCGATATGAGCGAAAAAACATCAAAAATAACCGACAAAGATTTCGGCGAAAAAAATTTTGCAAAAATAATCAGTTTATAGTTCAATTGATCGATTTCCTAAATAAGTTTGGTCACTTGCTTAAAAAAATGTCACTTAATCAAAGAAGTACGTACATTCTGACTTCCTATAAAGAATATAGGACCGAGTCCAAAAAAAAATCTAAATGCAATTGCATTTGTTTAGAATTTGTGAATAATTATTATATTTTTATTTATTATATTTAATTTATAAGAATTAAAATTAATTATATATTTTTTTATTGTAATAAGAATGAAGATGAGATTTACAAGATCTAGGATTATAGTTCTGTGAAAATTTTAAATGAAAAGTTTTTGCCATATCGTCGTTCGTAAATTATTGTGTTCTATGTGAAGCATAAAACCTATACATATAGAACACAATAATTTACGAACGACGATATGTTAGATACACAAAATCTTTTCATTTAACAGTTATATTGAACCAGAATAAAAACAACAGTGGGTCAGAGATGTTAGATTCAAGAAATAATTTCACATAGAAAAAGCATTACAACTAAGTACAGTAAAAAAATTAAAATGCGAATCTAAAAAAAATAAATTTGTGTTGACAATCTTCTCCATTAAATACAAACACCAAAATGAATAAATTTACAATAAAACTAAAAAAAAATCTTGTTAGAGCAATTCTTAAAAGTTAAGCAAAAATGCCTAAAGTCAAAGGGTAATGTAAATAAAATATACATTTTTATTGCTTATTGCCTTAAGTGCAAATGATACTAAATAAACGTAAAAAAATTGAGCTAAACACAAACCCTCAAAATGCGTTTTTTACTTACAACCTTTTTGTCTAACGTTAAAAAACATTTTAGTTAATTGTCCATTTTAAATCGGAAATATTATTTAAATGCATTTTCCAATTAACAACGACATCAAAAAGCTTAACAAATTTATCTAATTTTTGCTATAGAAATTTTTCAATTTTTAAACCGTTCATCAATTAGAAAAATTACTCGAAGAGTTGACCAAGCAACTATTTCCATCATAATTGATATTGCCCACAATTTAATACATTCTAGACACATACTTACATGCATATCTGCATGCTTTTAAACATAAATAAATTGCACACACAATAAGGCAATATGAGCTTTTAGAAAGATGTAGAATTTTGTTGAGAAATGTTTCTGATAAAAATAAGACAAAGAAATTAATACAGAAAATGTTCTATATATTGAGAGTTTTTTTTAATTAAGAATTAAAACACAAATTTGAATAGGGCTTATTAAAATTTTGCTATAATTGCTGAACTAATGAAAACCAATAATAAGCTGACAAATTAAGATCAATTGAAGAATAAATACCTATGCCTTTAAAAATTATTTCCTTCACAAATAACAAATTATTCAAACAGCAATTCATGGTTGTTCTCTATATTTATTAAAGTTAAAAGTTTAAAATGCATAAAAGTTATATCATAATTTTCTGAAATACCCTTTATAATTAAAAAAAATCATGCGTTAATCGATCGCACTTTATGGCAACGTTTGTATTTTAGAAGTACAATTGCGGCAGTAACAACAATGTGTGTGGTATTTTGATAATAAAATAAAAACTAAAACGACTAAATTAAAAAAACAAGTAAGAGCGCTATATTCGGCCGTGCCGAATCTTAAATACCCTTCACAACGTGTAGTCATGCAATAACAGTAGTTTGTATCACCATTCCATATGATATACGTACATACATATAAAAAACATACATATATAAAAACATCCCATTGTAAAATTATAAATTTACGTATGTATGTTAAAAAAAAATAAAAAAAAAATTTAAAAAAAAATAAAAAAAAAATAAAAAAAAAATTTAAAAAAAAATTTAAAAAAATTTTTTTTTTTAAATAATTAAAATATATATAATAAATATAAAACAAAAAAAAATAAAGAAAAAATATTAAAAAAAAAAATTAAAAAAAAATAATAATAAAAATATAAATAATATATTAAATAAAAAATAAAAAAAAATAAAAAAATGATAAAAAAAAAATATAAAAAAATAAAAAAAAAATTTTTTTGGCTCAGCTGGGATTCGATGCCACGTTTTCTCTAACCAGTATACACGTTTGTATGTATGTATGTTGTTGTTGTAATGTTGTTTTTGTGAAAAAAAAAATCGAGGTGGTCGTGGGTTTTTGCTCATATCTCAGTTGTTTATGTATCGATGTTTCTGATTTTCAATACCGATCTACTCCCGAATATTTCTGATATTTTAATACCTCACCCAAGCAATGTCGAGGGGCTTCAAAAAGTTGATTTCAACATACACACGGACAGACTGACAGGGCTTAATCGACTCCCCTATTCATAAGCTTTCAGAAAATATATACTTTATAGGGTCGGAAATCAAAATTGTAGAAATTTCACACGGAATGACAAACCTATATATACCCTTTTTCACTGTGTGAAGGATATAATAAAAAAATAGGTATATGGCCTCAAGAACTGAAACGCACTAAATCCAAATGCCACACAACAAGACGATTGTGGTTGATGTTTGTTGTTGATGACTTGGTTTTTGTATTTGATGATATTGCTACTACATTGAAAATTCACATAGCTTTGTTGTTGCTGTTGTTGTTTGTTTTCTCTTTTTTTTGTTTTGTTAATATATTCCAATGTCTTTTGCAATAAAACCGACAAGCAGCTGCTTTTACATACTGGGTGGCACTGCCGATCAACCGACAAAATGCAAAAATAAAAAAGGGGGAAAAAGAGAAAAGCCGCCGCTTAGACAAACAAATTATACAAACGCACTGATGTTTATATGGAGTATGTATGTGTTTATTTAAAAGCTACTGTCTAAAAGCGACTGTTAGTTTATCAATAATAAACCGGAACAACAACTGGCGCTACAACAATTTTAAATTATCGTTTTTTATGCTGTCCATGTGTGGGGGCTACAAACAACGAAATAATGGCAAACAAAATACCAAACAACAATAAAAAGATAAAAAGCAAATAGCATGCTATAAAGTAAATATGTATATTAAATAAACAATAATACACAACCACTTTTTTCTTTATATTTAGGCGCCACACTACAAAATGAGTTATGATCGATTTGAATTTACTTTTGATCTTATTAAAGATTGAGGCAACGTTTTTTAATATTTTGAAGAAATATTTTAATGTTTTGAGGGTAATGGCGGTTTACAGGGATACACTACTTCAAAATTCACGCCAAACTGTTACAGCCTGTGTATATATTAGCTTCTCGACAATGACATGGGGACTTGCCGATCTCAGAAAAGATGATTTTTCGGCGAAACAAGATGTCGGGTGGCCATCAAGTTGGTATCTGTCAAAATAAAATAAATATTTAATATTTTTTATGAATTTTGCAACTGTTGGCAATAATTTGCTTTACAAATGGAACCAAACTAAAATTTTGCGTGCCTTGTCGGAGATTTGTATACTATATATTAAAAAAATATCGTTAATATCTTTTAAAAATGTTTTTAATAGATAATAGGGTAATATTTTGAGATATCATCGTAAGGTCCATTTTTGATCAACTTTCACTCTATCTTTGAACATCGATCAGTCCTTATAAAAGTTCAATAAATATGTACGTTCATATGCAAAAATAGAAAATTTATCGAGTTTTTTTTTTAATATAAAATTTATTCCCAGAAATTTTCCTGGGTGTTCTCTTAATAAAAAAAACCCTATACTGTATTTTACTCGAACAACAAAAACAACAAAACCAACAACAACAGTTTAAAGGTGTGTGGTAATTGCTAATGATCGAAACATCAATGAAGACGAACATTAAAAGATTTTAAGATAACAACAACAAGTTGAAATAAAAAGACCACAACCATGAAATTTGAAGGAAATATTAACTTGTATGTGTGTAACAATTTTTGTTGACAGTAAAACTTTTTCCTTGATTTGTGTGTAAAAACAATAAACAAACGCCTGATTTAAAATTGGTATAAAATAACAAGTACAAATATACGTACATAAGTACATACAAATATTACTACAAAAAAAAACAGAAAGAAAATTTATTTTCTAGTGGGCATAAATTATTATTCAACTTTAATATTTTTGTTGTGTTGTTGTTATGGCTGTGATAGAAGGAAGCTTTTACAAGTTTTTATATGGGTTTATATGGGTAGTGCTGTCGATGGAATATATGTATGTATGTACATATACATAAATATGTACCTACATATATTCAGCTACCGCCATTGAAAAGACCGCCTGTATGGGAGTTTTAGCAACACATTTTAGATTGGCTTATGACATTGACTCACTGTATGCCGCGGCACAATATTATTTTTAAATAATATAAAAAATATATCACGCTAAAGTCGAAATTTTTGTTCCATTTATGGCAAAACTAACACTTCTGCTTAATATACTTATACTTATGTGTTTATGTACAAAAAATTAGAAATTGCATATATCTATATATATAAAAGTGAAACTCTGTGTGTGTGTGTGTTAGCTATAGACTCCGAAACTGTAAAACCGATCGGGCTCAAACTTTGGTAAGTTGTTGTACACATACCAGGAAGTGTTTATGGGTGGAAAAAAGTGGGCGGGGCCACGCCCATAAAAAATTAGTTATCATTTTTAGCTACTTGCACTTGACCGATTTTTCTGAAACTTTGCACACATATCGAGCTGTCATGACTAAATAATTTCGTGATCAGAAAAGTGGGCGGGGCCACGCCCCTAAAAAAGTTTTTATTTTGAGGTACTTACACTAGACGGATTTTTCTGAAACTTTGCACACATATTGAGCTGTGATGACTTTATAATTTCGTAATTAAAAAAATGGGCAGGGCCACGCCCATAAAAAAAAGTTATAATTTTGAGGTTCTTGCACAGGACCGATTTTTCTGAAACTTTGCACACATATCGAGCTGTCATGACTAAATAATTTCGTGATAAGAAAAGTGGGCAGTGCCACGCCCATAAAAAAAGGTTCCATTTTGAGGTACTTGCACTGGACCGATTTTTCTGAAACTTTGCACACATATTGAACTATTGTGACTTTACAATATCGTGATTAGAAAAGTGGGCAGGGCCACGCCCTTAAAAAATATTATAATTTTGAGGAACTTGCACTGTACCGATTCTTCTGAAACTTTGCACACATATTGAGCTGTTATGACTTTACAATTTCGTGATTTGAAAAGTGGGCAGTGCCACGCCCATAAAAAATATATAATTTTTAGGTTTTTGCACTTGATATTCAATTAAAATTCAGCATGCATTTTGATTCATTAAGGGGCGTAGCAATGCGCGCCGGGTTTGGCTAGTACTATATATATGTATACATATGTATATATAATTTATATTTTTTCCTCCTGTAAGGAGCTTAGACTAACTAACTCCCATATTCATCATTGCATTACTATAGGACTAAATAACTTACTATACACGCTATTTGAAATGTAGTGTATGGATAAAAAAAATACAAATGGATATGGCGCCAACATTATTTCTTAACTTTAAATCTTAACGTTTAAAGTTACTGGTTATGTTTGTTTGTTGCTAGTGATGATGATGTTATAGGAATGTTACTTATGGCTTTTAGCAAAATTGATAAATATTTACAATTATCAACAATTCATCACAAATTTTTACATTGAACACAAAATAATAAGTCAAGTAAAAAAAATCAAGAAAATATGTAGGAATATAAAATATACCATAAACTTTAAGGGAACTAGACACACATCAAGCGTTCTCAGCAAGCATTAGGCTTTGTGAACATCGGTTTCTAGGTGTTACTCTGAAGGTGCTTTTAAGCGTGTTGCATGTCCTAGTCAGCGTAGTCGTTGTTCTTTGAATCGTTCAACTATAGTTAGTTCTATGGCGACAATCATAGGTAATATAAGCGTTTAAAAATAGTCAGCTTGGCTGGCACCACTTCCTATATAGGTAGGTAGGTAGTACCTGAATCTAATACACTGTGAAAACCAAAATAAAATAAAACAACTAAACATGTTTTAAACGGGGGCTTAAATCATGATGTAATCACATAAGGTGACAGCGCAGTTCATGGTGTAATCACATTATTTAATAGCGCAGACGGACAGAATTTTTCGTCACTCTTTTTTTATATATAGTTTGACAACTCTTGGGACTGAAATCTCTTTTTTATATATGGAGTTTAAGAAGCATTGGGACACAAAAAAAACAGTCAGCTGGGCTGACACAGCTACCTGTATAAGTTTATCCTGGCGCAGTCTCTCTTTTCTTATATGAAGTTTGACAATTCTTTGCACTGAAACCTTTTTTTACATATGGAGTTTGAAATATTCCGGCACACAAAAAAATAGTCAGCTGGGCTGGTACAACAGCCTGTATATGTTACCCTACTTTAAATTTTTACACTCTCTATTTTTTTGTTTAGTATACGATACACATAAAGCACTATTTACAAAAACAGTTTGTTACATGAATGTTAAATTAGCAACTTTAAAAATACTAAACCGTTTTAAATAGGATCTAGATTCTGCACATCTACAAGAAAATGGCGTAAACGTAAACTGTGTTACAATCGTCTTGAATTTTTATATATTTATATATAAGAAGATGTGTTTGTATGTATATACGTATATGTACAGTAGCGAGAGACAAAAAATCCAACTCGGTGCATGTAATTTAAGAACAAGATAAAATAACGAAATGATAAATTAAAATTGATCTCTGACTAGTTAGTAGATACATTGGTCAACACTGAGAGTAAAAAAAGAAGTCCATTAAATTGCATTTTATAATATATGACTTCTTTTCTACACTTCGTGTGCAATCTTAATTTAATAGTTTTACCCTTTAACATCTCAGTATTTTTATTGAAGTCATTTTATTATGTGTGTTCAAATATGATTACGGTTTTCTTATTACACGCTGGATTTTTAGTTTCAGTATTCCTTTCAATAAGCATTTATGGTTTCTAACTTTATCTTTGTCTATCTCCTGATTTTTTTCCAAGTGTTATTGTTAGTGTTGCTAAAAATAAAATTGTATTACATTTGCTGGAAAAACACTTAGAGAAATGCTCAATATTCAATAATATGTATTTAATAGATATGCCAAGAAAGATCGCAAATAATGGTATAGTGGAAAATAGTCGAATTATAATATGTTTAACAAGTAGAGATGCTAAGGAAAATTATAAACAACGAGATAAAATTTAGATTGATTAGATATTGAAGGCCTTAATTCGACCCCTGTTCTTAAAAAAAATAAACTAAAAATTTAATATTTACATATGTACATACATCATACATAGGCATAAATTGTTTATACATACAAATTTTCTATTAACAATCCAAAAACCCGTTAGTACCTATCCTCATAATTTTTAAAAATGTATTTCCCAATAAATTTTTATACAATTTAACACAAATAATGTTTACAAACTTGTTTATTTTTTATTACAGCAGATGAAGGAAAATATAATACAAAATATTTATAAATAACGAAAAATGTCAACCACTTGCAGGGACCACCCAAATTAATAGATATTGATTTATTTACATTTTAAATACCAAATAATGATTGATTAAATCGTTTTTAAAAACATTTTTATGCAAAAATAAAAACACAACAAATAAAACGTTGCTTATGACATGTGTTTATAATATGTCAGTACAAATATTTCGTGATCCCTTTGTCTTATTTTAAGCGTATATTTGTGTTGTTTTACTGATAAGTGTTTGTTTTCGCTTTTGTGTCAAATAATTCTCTTTTTTTAGTTTAAAAAACAGTTTTAGGAAAGGCCCCATGTAGCTTGTTTTATCATCGCACATTTGCAACGCGTGTATTATCTTAACATAATGGGTGGTCACCTTTAAAAAAACATTTTCAAAAACAAAAAAAAAACAAAAATAAGAGTGATGATTAGAGGGCGATCTCAAGTTTTTACAATAACAAAATTTAGTTTTTTTAAGGGGTTACTTAACTTTAGGTTTAAAAAGGCTAGAAAGTTTATATTTTAAATTGGCGCAAAATGTACACAAGTACTACTCTTATAAGAGTGTTAGAAGTTAGTTTTATTTTAAATTTGAGCATGTCTTAGAAAAGGGACAACCACAATCCTATAAATAATATTAAATTTCTTTTGAAAAGTTTGAAATATTTTTTATATATATAAGAATCAAGATGAAAAAATTTATAATGTTTTTATACTAAAAAAATCATATTATACACATAGAAACATACATATTTATTTTATTGAACTTTACTTTAAAAACGTACACACATACTCACTCAGTAACAGATATGCATGTATTCACAAAAAAAATTAAATGTGACCGCAAGTGACAAGAACTTACATTAAGAAAAATGTCCTTGAAATCCCAATCATTAAAAATATTTTACTATTTACAAAGAATTTCCTGCAATTAGTATAAATGCCCAGTGAGCTAAATTTGGCATGCCCATAAAATATATGAGCCCGAAAAAAATTTAAAGTGAATTTGAATTTAGCCAGTGAAAATCTTTATAGTCCACATATATGTATAAGACGAGCAAATTGTTTGTTTTTTGCTGCAGACCAGTGTTATCAGCAACCAATCAAGATTACCTGATAAATAAATATGTATGCTTTGGATTTACTTTAACAGACATTAAGAAAATATGCCGAATCTAAAATACCCCTTACAAGTGATGAGGTCTAAGCACCAATAAGAGTTTGAAAGAGAATGTTAAAAAAATTTGTGAATCCAAAAAAAAAAAAAAAAAAAAAAAAACTTGTTGTGAGGAGACCACCTGACTTAACTTTTCTTTGGTTCTTTGGTTATTTTATTTTTACTGAAAGAAATTTGATTTTTATATTCAAATTTTATGTTAAAAACAGAGGTTTTAAAGTATATTAGCCAGCCGATTTTGCGATTTAAATTATCGAAACAATTACATGCCACAATTATGTCTTAAACTTATTTAGGATCTAAAAAAAAATAAAATTAAATTTAACCTGTAATATATATTATTTATTTAATTATTAATTCAAATAGTAATACAAAGGCCAATACTACATAATACAATAGTAATATAAGGCCAAAATATACGTAGTACATAGTAATAAAAAATCCTAAAAAATTAATTAAAAAATTAATTAAAATAAAAATTAATATAAGTAAAAATAATATGCCATGTCTGAGAGAGTATTTTTTTTTTATTATTGCAAAATTAATTTTTTTGCTTATCTTATCTCAGCCGTTAATACATACAAAAAGAACCAGTGACTCCTTCAACAAGCACATTGCAAAAATTTTTCATATTTTATAAAAAATATTTGGTATATAAAACTACTTTACAAGTGTATTCAATTATTTTCTTATTATTCTAAATTAATTTTGATGTTTAGTTTAATGAAATTTAAGGAAATACAATTAGTCGTGTTTATATGGAAATGTTTGAAAAGTGTTAATTTTTGATATTTTCAGTAAAAAAAGAAAAACAAGTTTTTATTTACATAATATTAATATATAAAAAAAATAAACTGGAAAATAAAATTATAAATTAAGAATAGTTTTGCTAACCCTGGTTTTTGCTTAATGTATGGTAACCTCAAAACATCTGTTAGCAGTGTAGAAAATATATGTCATATTTGACAGCTTTAAACGCAGCCGCTGTCTGCACACGACCACAAAAATTCCTGAGGTTTATAAATTTATAAAAAAAAGAAGTGTTTCGTTGTAAACATAATTATTATATTAAAAAATGCCTCCCAAAAAGGCTCCAGCGCCCAGTAAAAAGACAGAGCAAAAGAAAAAGGAGAAGGTTATCGAGGTAAGCAAACATTTATATTAAAATATACATAACCTCAATATTTGCGAAAAAATAAAGTTTAATTGTATCTGTAAAATAAATACAACATAACTTACTTTTTTTATTCCCTTTATGCAGGATAAGACTTTTGGTTTAAAAAATAAGAAGGGTGCTAAACAACAAAAGTTTATACAGCAAGTTGCTAAGCAAGTACAAAGTGGTGGTCATCATCCCAAGGCAGACAGTAACAAAAAGAAGGATGAGAAGGAAAAGAAAATGCAAGACTTAAAGGAGTTGGCTTCCATCTTCAAACCTGTGCAAACGCAAAAGGTTGAAAAGGGGACCGATCCTAAGTCGGTGGTATGTGCTTTCTTTAAGCAGGGTACTTGCACCAAGGGTGACAAATGTAAATTTTCGCACGATCTGTCAGTTGAAAATAAGGTAGAAAAGCGATCAATTTATGTGGATATGCGTGACGAGACAGAAGATGATATGAGGAACTGGGATGATGCAAAACTTAAGGAAGTGGTGGATAAAAAACATGCCGGTGAAAAGAAGAGGCCAACAACAGATATTGTAAGTAATTTAAAAATTAAAATTTTTTTAATTTACCATAAATTTTATTTTTTTTTTTAAAGATTTGCAAATACTTTATTGAAGCCGTAGAAAAATCAAAATATGGTTGGTTTTGGGAATGTCCCAATGGTGAAAAATGTATTTATCGTCATGCTTTGCCACAAGGATATGTTTTAAAAAAGGATAAAAAGAAAATGGAAGAAAATAAACCCGAAATTTCATTGGTGGATTTGATTGAAAAAGAAAGAGCCGCCTTAGGAGCCAACACCACTAAAGTCACTTTGGAAACTTTCTTAGCCTGGAAGAAACGCAAAGTCCAGGAGAAAAAAGACAAAATGGCCGCCGACGAAGAACGTAAGAAAAATGATTACAGTAAAGGCAAACAATTTGGAATATCTGGCAGAGAAATGTTCAGCTTTAATCCCGACTTGGTGGATGATGGTCCTATGGAAGATGGTGACGCCGCTTTTGAAATGTACAAGCGCGACGACGATGAAGAGGAAATGGAATATAAAGAATTGGATTTGACTGCATTGTCTTTAGAAGCCCAGGAGGCTGATGGTTCGGGTACTGTAGCTTCTGATACAAGATTAGCAGAACAGGCTAGTGCTTTAGCAAAGATTGAGGAAGAAGAGGCGGCTGCTGCACTGGCGTCAGCCGTAGAAAATGATGATTTTAATGCACCTGCCTCGGATGCTGCCCCCATTAACAAGGATTTATTTATGGGTTTAGCAGATGAACTAGACGATTTAGATTTGGAGGACGAAGATGATTAAAAACTTCAGTTTATGAAATTTTTTTTCAAATTTCTTTAGAAACTTGCGAGAAAAAAACACTTAAACTAATAATGTTTGATACATGGTAGAAATATACCATGGTTTGATGCATATAAAACACGTTTGTAAAAATAAAAGTAAACAAAAACGTAAAAGAAATTGTTATAAGAAATCAATTTTAAAATAAAATTTAAAATAATGATACATAAGTCTAATAATAAAATCAAACAAATAATTTTTGGGCTCACAAATTCGTATAGTGTACCATGGTCTAGGCTATAGAAACGCTAAACACAAAACCTGTTATTACGAAAAAAAAGAGAAAAACTTCCGTAAGATAACTCATCATAAATCAAGGTGAAAGTAAATACTCCTTGTCATAAATTTGTTGTATTAAGCTTGGTTTTTATATATACTATCACAAACATACTTTATTTATTAAATTTCAGGTTATAAATAAATGATTTTTGAATAATTTTTTATATTACAACTATTTTTTTACCAAAATCCTGGAGGTAATATACCTTGAGGCTTTTGTATTTGTCCTTCCCGTAAAAATTTACCTAATAACAATTCTAATCTGGCTTTTGGACCACCTACATCCACTGCCGATAGTTTTGGAAAGTATTGCTGTTGTATATATACCAGCAACTTCACGAATTGTTTACCATATATGGCCCACAAATCACTTCCAACAATTTGCAATATCTCCATTATTAGAGTGGCACAGATATCAGGCAACGGATCTAATACTATAAAATTGGTAAGCCAACGCCAAGCGTGTTCTAAACCATAGGGATGCGAAGTGCCATCAACTTGTCGACCATTTGTTATCATTACTGCTGCGTACAAACGTGCAACACCTGTTTGCCTTTTCAAATACATATCCTGTTGTTCAATTTGACCTTCTATTGTACGATAGCCCAAAATTTTAGAATATTCTTCTATACTTTGACCTTTTCTTTGAGGAATGAAATATGGCACCAAAAATGGGCATTCCTTAAAAACATAAGCTAAAAACAGTTGACCGAATTCAGGTATATTTTTCCATAGCGACACAATAACTGAGGCCACTGGAAATGCAGCTTGAGGATTGCTAGAAATAGTGGTTTCTCCTTGGCCTACAAACTTTTTGGCCATTAACAGGATGCAGTAATCCCGTCCTAAAGTAGGTTGTGATGTTGCAAACAAAAAGAGTTTTTCATATTTATCATTGATATGTTGTTGACTTACTGCTGATATAGCATTTACAGGAACATTAATATTCTTCTGGCAATCAAAGCGGTATTTTTTCATAGATTCATCAGATTGTAAAACTTTGACACGTTCCACTCTTTCCTGGTAAAAAGTGTTGATTTTTGTATAAAACTCGTAGCGTTCAGCACTCACAAATTGGGAAGAAACCGTACCAACATTATTGGTAGTCGTAGTAGAGTTTATAGCTGCAACCGAATATTGTGTTTGAGCTGCTTCATTATTGGCAAGTTGTTGCGATGTATTTGCTAACTGGGCCTGTAGTAGCTGCTGTTGCTCTGCTATTTTTTGGGCTTGTTGAAGTTGCTGCTCTTCAGCCAATTTTTGAGCCTGTTGCTCTTGTTCTTGTTTAGCATGCTCTTCATCTCTCTTTTGTTGCTCTCTTTGCCTTTCCTCCTGTTTGATTTTTTCTTGTTTAAAAGCCTCCAAAATACTAACTTCCAATTGTTCTAAAGATTTGCAAAGATTTTCAGCTGTTTTTAGTTCTATGGCCCCATATTTTCCCAACTTTATTTTCTCTATTAATTGTTCGAACATCTGTATTAGTTCCTTTAGTTTCTTATTATATTCTGCACAAGACAATAAGGCTTGCTTGTCTACGGACATTAACAAATGAACAATGGTTTCATATTTATTGCGAAATTTTGACTGATATTGTGATATTCCCTGAAAAGATATAAGCTCTAATTGTTTTTGTGCCTGCAAACGTACATTTTTTAATTGTCGTTCATGTTCTTTCAAGTCATGGGATGATTGTTGTTCAGCTAGTTGTAGAATTTGCGAATCACTGCGACGTTTCTTTTCAAGCCATTTAAGGCGTTCCTCCTGATAATTTTCTTTGATAGGCTGTAAACTTTGTTGCAATAGCCTGACATGTTTCTCTTGTAGGTCAACTATTTGTTGACGAATCGAACGTTTGCGTTGCTCTTCAGCTTCTCTCAGTAAAATGCTAGAGTTAATGGTTTTAAAATCTAAGTTCTAGAACGGAATATAATTATAATAGCAAATTGACAAAAATATAAACATGGACTGCTTACATTTAATCTGTTGGGTTCCCTGCAATATGTCTCGTTTGTTGAATTTGTTTGAGGCTTTTCTTTTAGAGGTGTTTTATTTTTGTTAATTTTATTTTTATCATTTTTGGTTAGATCTTTTGAAAGTTTATAATTTTCAAACATTAAACCATGCTGCGGCACTTCCTCTTCTTTGTAATCTACCAATTCCAAATCAGGACCAATTGAACGATCATGCACTAAAGGCGATATTTCAGCAGCATGTCTCAGTGTAACTAAATGGACTTTATTTACTTCATTTATGATTTCCTCTACTTTGCTTGCCTGTGTTTTTCTTATATAATTTTATTGATTTTACATGAATTTGTTAATAAATACTTACAAAATTTGCCATTTTCTGTTAAAAAAATTTTTTTTTGTTAAAAATAAACTGCATAAACAAAAAGCGGCAGAAACAGAAGATGCCGGACTTAAAAATTTTTCTAGTGTTGTAAAAGATGTTGTGCATTTAATTAAAGAGTACTAAGTACTATTTAGGTTCAGGTACTTAATACAAGAAATTGACTAATTTTAGGATTATATAATATGTTTGCTTAATATTACATTAAGAATAATGTAAACTTTGCTGAACATATATAACAACATAAAAATTTAAAATTGTTTTTTAAAACACATTTTAAAAGGTTAAAAAAATAAAAATTATTATTGTTATTATTTCTTTATCTATATATATATATATATATATGAATCCCTTTTCCCTTGGTCACGGCATTACGCGTGAATGGCTGGACCGATTTCACTAATTCTTTTTTTGTTGTATTTGTTATTATTAGCAGAAGGTTCTTATGTCAGTTTCGTGATTATTAAAGTAGGCAGTGCCACGCCCATAAAAAAATTAGTTATCATTTTTAGATACTTGCACTAGATCGATTTTTCTGAAACTTTGCACACATATTGAGCTGTAATGACTACATAACTTCGTGGTTATAAAAGTGTGCAGTGCCACGCCGATAAGAAATAAGTTATAATTTTAGCAACTTGCACTGGACCGTTTTTTCTGAAACTTTGCACACATATTGAGCTGTCAATATGTGATTAGAAAAGTGGGCGGTGCCTTGCCCATAAGAACAAGTTATAATTTTTAGCTTCTTGCACTTGATATTCAATTAAAATTCAGAATGCATTTTTATTCATTAAGGGGCGTAGCAACGCGCGCCGGGCTTGGCTAGTTATTAAATAAAAAAGAAAGAAAATACATTGTGGTAACATATACAAAAATTTTAACCCAGGGTATCAATTCTCGTTCTATGAAACTATAAAATGAAAAGTTTTTGTGTGTAATATCATATGGTGCCACCATACCCTTTGCTATACAAAAACTTTTTCATTTCACAGTTTCACAGAACGAGAATTGATACCCAGAATGCATTTTGGTTTTTGCATTTTTTCCCATGTAAGGGCATAAAAGATTAACTGCCGTATTCATTTGGCTTATTTGACAAATGTTGTACATAAATTTGTCAAATAAGCCTTCAATAAACCTTTAATATTTTTTATGAATACGGCAGTTAATAAATTACAAACTCACAGAAATTTATATTAAGTTTTATGGCACACACAATTTTGCTTAACCTAACAGAATTAAATGTCTATACCATTCGAATATGGTTTCAGTATACAATTATTTGAATTATTGGAATGTTTTCATATAACTACTTGTAAATTCTAAGTCCATGTGTATTTGCAAATTTGTTTGTGTTAGTTGTTTTTAATTTACATATACACTCATATAATCTATTTTTTATTTATTTATTTCAATTCCGTAATATAAAGCCACAAAGGAAAATTATAATATAAAATAGTTTTTTAATTTTTAATAATTTAAACATAATTTCTTCTTTTAAATTATATGAATATACATTTATTTGACAATTTTGATATAGGTAAGTTTGCTATCAAACATTTGCATTATCCAATGAATTTTATACATTAAAAATATTTAAAATAAATACGTGGATTTTATATCTTTAAGCATTTTCCGCTCTTGTGTTTGTATTTGTTTAATTCTGTTTAGCTCTCATTGATCGTTTAATATTTAAATAATAAGTGATCAAATTAATATATTTATACAGAAGTGAATTTGCAGGGGGTAAATGTTAAAGTGAGTTAATTTAGGTGAAAACACTAATGATATTAACATACATAAGTGTTGCTTTGCCTGATTCTCTGACAAAATAAGAGGGCGCAAATTTTAGGAGTATTTTTTTTTTGTTTTTATTAAAAATCAATCTTAGAAAAACTTTACACCATAAGTACCATCCATTTCTATTAACTCACAACGACCCTTTTCCTCTAATTGTCTTAAAACGCTCAATAAAACATCTTCATCAATATTATAAAAACTCTTTCCTTCCGAACTTTCTCCATGGCTTATCTCATATAGGGTACATACACTATTCGTCTGCCCAGTCTCCTGTATCCATTCATAAATCATATTACCATACTCCTCTAGAGTATGCCAATATACTTGCCATTCTTGCCGTTTCTTGTCTAATGGATGAGCATGTCTAGTACTTTGTAATTTTTCCAAAATGTTTAATATCATCTCAGGTGATAGACGTCGGTTAATCGTCTCATTGAAGAATAAAGGAAATGTGTTTTCATGTATATTAACAGTAAATTTATTAATATGTTTGAGGTATTTTAGAAATATATCAGACCAAACATTAAGCTGTTGGTTGCGAGTCTCTTCATGCAGTTGAATTCTACAAACAGAGAGTTAATTTTATATAGAACAATTTAAATTGTTTATAGTTACGTAAAAAACGGTGGAAATGTGTATTCCCAGGGCCACTGAAAATCTGTCATTTTAAAGAATAATTCTCTAATTTTATTATCCTATTTTTTTATAAAATAATTAAATACAAAAAAAAAAAAAGATTCAATTCTCAACAGCTGTTTATATGCTGGATGCCACTGTTCGAAGAAATAAACGAAAAAACAACGTTGCCATATGTAATATCCTGTGATATAAAGATGAAAGTGCTGTATCTCTCTTTTATTAAAAAAGGAAATAAATAAAATATATTTTTATTACTTTACTAAAGTACACGACATTGAAGATAGCTTCAAGGCAGAAAAAGCCAATCAGCACAATGCTGTCCCAACGTCAATGAAAGTATTGCAAGGTAGTCACAACATCAAATTAATAACACCAAATGGTCGTTTTGCGACTATTGATTTTATTGACGCCACACCACCGTAAATACAAATTCACAACATCGGATTACAAAAAATATCCCTCATATGTAGGTGCTATAGACTGTGAACTCAATATTACTAAAATAGAGTCCTATTATTATATTTAGACCATGTATGAATATAAAATGATGATCGAGTCGTGGATCAAGAAAATCTAACTTTAAACCACTCTACTTCATAATCTTGAAGACCAGGGGCCGAATTACGGCATTCGAACGTGATCGAAATTTGAAAATTCTTATTAGAATCTCTATACCTAAAGCACAGCAAACTCGATCGTTTGAGTAAAATTTCCATCTTGATCGAATGTCGTAATTTGGCCCCAGCTAACATTCAGCCTTATTGTCATTGGCGTTGTCGTATTTTTTGGTACCGTGTAATATTTACGACAATGTAAAATGAATAAGACCTTGTCGTATTTCTGTCGTTTTCAACACAAAAACGACACGACAACGCCAATGACAATAAGGCCGATTATTAAATCACAAATGCACTCGAGAACTGACTTACATTTGTATCCACTGCTTAATCGTTTAGCACCAGTAACTAAAATAATTATAAATAATCGATTAAAAAAACGCTGCCACAAACGTCAACAACTTACCGCACTTGTTAAAAAACCTCTAGTTTAAAAGAAAATCATTTTTTCATTTCATACTATACACATTTATTTAATTTTTTCAGTTTTTCTTTCTTTTTTAATATAAGTTTTATAATTATAAATTTACATAAAGTTTACATTTTTTGTTTTTATTGTTAATTACATATAAAAAATATAATATTAGAGAATAAAGCATACCCTTACACAATAGGTTCGTTCGAGAACTCACAAATTTGTACGATTTTGTACAAATTTTTACTGCATTTTACGAAATTGCGTTCGTTTACACAAATTTGTAGTAAATGAGAGCACAAATAGAGAGCGAAAAGTGACAGTTCTTGACTGAGTATTTGCAAATTTTTACAACAGAAATTTCTTGTAGTAAGATTTATCAAAACCAAAAAACATATGATTCAAAAGGTACACAAACAAAAGTAAGCAAACAAAAAGTATACAATTTGTGAAAAAAATATTAAAAAAAGGAAAATCCAAACAAAAGTGCAAAATATTATTAAATTTAAATTGTTTTTGAAATAAAGTTAGTTAACAATGTCTACAGATGAAAGAATGGAACTGCCTGAATCTGGCGCAGGTATACATACTTAAATACATATTTGCACATATGTATGTATGTACATAGTTCCCATTGAACATTATTTATTTTCCATCAGCTGTTGCTTCAATCTTACGAATTTTTACAAATGTCTGTTCGAGTACTTTTTTGGACAAATTCTCTTTTTGAGAGTAAAATTTTCAATTTACTAAATAATTACTCATTTACTACAAAGTGCAGTAAAAGTACTCGAACGAACCTAATGTTAATATAATAAGTCTTTGTTAACAAAAATAAAAAAAGCTGTTTCAAAATATTAATAATGTAACAAAAACAAAAAAAAAACTAAAAATTTTAATTGCATTTAACAAAATCTTAAATACTAAGTAAGCATTTACACAGTGGGTTGGGGCTAGGATTATAAGGGAAATTTGGAACTGGGTTTAAACGAAATTTGGGGTAAAATTAAAAATTAAACTTAATAATTAAGTTTTTTAATTTGTTTTACTTTTACCAACATATTTTTACGCGAAAGTTAGGAGAATAAAAGCTTTATGTTTGCATTAAAGTATATACTAAAATAAGTTTTTTTTATGTCAAAGTAAAATTTAATGGGGAAAACATTGCATCATTTAGTTAGTAAAACATAAGAAATACTAAATAATAAATTAATATCGAATTAGTTTTGTATATATATAAAAATATCGATCTAATTGTCAACAAAATGGCATTTTTAGCAGTTTTTTTTTTGTTATTTACTTAAAGTTACAAATATTAGTTCTTTTTTTATATTATATAGAGATTTTCTTTTAAATTTATATTTAATATATATTTTTTTTGTTTAGTGTTTACCTTAAAAGTATATTGGTATATATTTGTTTTTATTTTGTAATCTTTTTTAATCTTTCAGTTTGAAAATTACATTTAATGCGCGGTTTTTGCTTTGCCTCTACTACACATTATTTTCTTGTTGTTTTTATTCTATAATAAGAAAGGATTTAATTGTTGCTTTAAGGAATTTTCTTTTGTTTTATTTCTTTGATTGGGAGCTAAGGAAGGAGTTTTGTTTTTTTTCTATAATTAAATTTTTGCTTAATTATTTTATCTCTTGGGTTTTGCTTTCTTATTTTTGTTAATAAATACATCTTGAACATGTAATATTTAATGTCTTTATATATGAATTATAATGTATATAAAATTTTTATTTAATTTATATTCTCTTTTTTTTTACTTTTCTAAAGGCTCTAAATAACATCTCACAGTATTATTTTCATCCAACATGGCTGATATATTACGTCCCACTACTGGTATATTGTTGACTGATTGCGGAGATATTTGCTGTTGTTGTTTCTTTTGCATGGGATGTTGATTAGCCGGCGGCAAGGGTGGACCATGTGGTGTGGCAAATATTTCATTAATAGCTAAGCGGCTACCGTTGGCAGTTGTAGTTTTCTTGAAACTACGCACTGAACCGCCAGCACCGCTACTTACCCCAAAAACCGTTATCGGTTGTTGTAGTTGTTGTTGAATCTGCTGTTGATGTGGCGGTATTGGATACTTCGGTTCATGATAGTCATTGTAGGTAGGGGCTGTGGCTGCTGTACCCTCACTGGCCTGAGCATTTTTACGCAGCTGACGCCTAAAACAATATTGGAAATTTTATTTAAATTATTTTTTTTTTCATTTTCTGTATTTTCAGAATTAAGAAAAAGTATTTAAAGAAAACCAATTGAAAAATATTGTCTACCCCGGCAAATATTTTACCCTACCGACAATTAAAATAAAAAAATTACTAAAATTTTCCATAACTTTAGAATACAGATTTTTCCTTAAATAGAAAATTTATTCTATTTTAAAGAGCATTTTAATAAAATATTTTGGGTTTATTTAGAAAACTTACTGAAATCTTCTTTGAAAATCAGCATCCTGCATAGCCATAAGTCTACGCATACGTTCATCACTTTGTGGGGGTAAATTATCATCATTGCCAACGTCGTCCGGTTCTTCATCATCTTCCTCATCTTCATCATCCGTATAGGGGCTCTCAGCTTCATGACCCTCAAAATCATCCACATAATCATGATGCGAACGATGAACCTTAGCAGGCAATATAACACCACCACCATTATGCGTATAACGGTTTTTTAACATTCTTTGTTGCTGTTGCCGCTGATAGGCGAGCTGCATGGCTCGTTCATCTTCGTAGTCGTGCGGTAGCATATCATCGACATTGTAATGTTGTACATCCGAGGTACGATTACTGAGAATCTCTTCGTATACGGGACCATTATCACTGGCCAATGAACCTTGATTATAGTAGGTTTCACCACCACGGGTTAAATCAAATTTATCTGGTTGGTTTAAATCACAGTTGGAATGCTTATTTCTATAGTAACGTTGTTGTGTGCCCGTTGGTGGCAGTCCAAATTCGGCGCCAGGTCCAGGACCACGACGATTAATTTGCTGCAACAAATGAGCATGGGCTGCATGTTCCATTTGTTCATCATCTGAAGACAATTGTGGCTGCTGCTGCTGTTGTTGTTGATAGGGTTGTGGTCGTCTTTGCTGCTGCTGATAGAGCGGCAACGGTGCTCCTGGATCTAGGGCTTCAGCGTAGTATGGATGTTGACCAGGTGGAAGTTGTTGTTGTTTCATCGGAGTCTTCTTATATGAAGGATAAAACAGTATTTGCTGAGATGTGGCAGTGTTACGGGAGTGCAATGAACCACTGGGCGAATCAGAGCCCGTATTACTACCTCGTTTTTTCTTACCATGACCCTGATTATGTTTCTGTGTCCAGTAAAAAAACTCATGAGACTGTTGTTGCTGTTGCGGTGATACCCCCGATCCATTGTAATCTCTAGCCTGACCACCTCCTGCTTTATTAGCCTTTTGCCAAGCATAATAATCTGGCTGATGATAGTATGCTTCTTGTGTTGGTTGTACACCATTCATACTGCCTGCAGTTAACTGCTGGGGTTTATGACCTTGGCCAAATATCAAGTGGGTTGAGCTTACCGAGGAAGTGGGTGAGGTATGACCAGCACTTGGTGTACGCATACCACCCGCTGAACGCAAAGTTCCCGTAGTGCCTGGACCACTCATATTATTAGCATTGCGCTCCAAAACTACATGGCCTTGTAGACAAGAATCATTACCTTTGTTAAGATGTTGCAAAACTAAGTTTCCAGGTATTATCCCACTCTTTATAGAGCCCCCAGTGGGAATGACATTAATACCACCGCCACTACTGTTAGAAGACGACCCCTGTCTACGTGGTTTACCTGCCTCATTAAGCTCACAATCACTAGATGCCATTATCGCATCTTCTGTGGCTGATATAATGTTACCGGTTTCATCGTTCTCATTAGCATCTTCTAAAGGTATCTTAGTTTTCTTTAATTGTGTACCCATCGAGGAAACCAAAGCATTTGAATTGCTATTTAGAGTACCAGTATTGCCGGCAGAGTTCATACCGCAAGCACTGCCACCCACAATTCCCGAAGATATTGATGTTTTGGAGCAGCGCAAACATTTGGGTAGCCACGAATTTTGCCGGACATACTTACGATATTCGCGGCGTATCTAAAATTAATTCATAAAACGTATTAAAGACAAAAACTATCATATCGTTTTTAAGCATTTCAAGACATTTGAAAAAGTTTTCGACTTGAAGTAGTAAAATATTTGCAATCCTAACTCTCTACATACCTTTTCATTTTGTATACAATGGAACACAAATATGTAGATACCCATCATGGTGTTTAAACCAATAAATAGATATCCATATAAATGTGACATTTCATCATCGATTTTGGAACGTCTTAAATAGAAATAAGCCGTAAACCAGGTACCACACAATAACAGCAAAAATATAAAACTACAGCGTATATCAAATCTAAAAGATAATAATTAAAATTCCAAATTATTGCAATAAAGCAACTTTTGTTTAAAAACACACACATATATTTGTATATTTCAAAACTCGAAACAGTTAATCTTACTTTAAAAAAACTTTTTAAAGGTCAGAAAGTATTTTTAATAAGTCTTTTCACGCTTAAACTTACCTAACATTCGCCAATCGAGTATGTTCTTTATTTTTCAGAGCGGTACGTGACTTGCGACACATTATAACCCACGATAAGAGAGTATAACTCAAGGCACCCTATTTTATAAATAAAAAACATTTGAAATTTTCCACATTTTTTGAAATGTTCTTACTACTTACCATCACAAATATCATTAGGGGCGTTACAAATGTCGCATAGAATAGAAAATTAGTTTCCATCAATACGCAATAATCATTTTCGGTATAGGTACTTGGATTTATAGCTAATGATATGGCAACAATTGTAAACGACAGAGCATACGAAAGTAAATAGTAACAGTTAACTTTAGAGGTCTGATCGACTTCCAGCAATATATCATCGGTGGTTAGTGTTGTATAGGATTGGAATGCTGTGGATAGTATATACGAAATTTTTTAAAAAAGCATAGCTTAAAAGTATTGAATTTATTGAAATTTTCTCAAAAAATAAAATAAATAAAAAACAGGAAATTGAGAAAAAATTAATCGGGGTATTTTCAGAAAAATTAATATTTAACAACATGGAATTTTGTTTTATTTTTTGCTTAACGAGGCCATGTTACTTTTTTCTTTATATATTCAGCCTTTACAGTCGGATCTTAAAGTATTAAAAATGTTTTTTTGTCTCGAGGAGACTAAAGTTTTCTCCTAATTTTTCAATGGTTCAGAGACAGAAAAATGGCTTGCTTACAAGCAATCTCATTAAATTTGAAGTAGTGTGTGTGTATTTCTCTCATTATAAAATGTACATACATATGTATGTACTTCCAATAATATGTGCTTTGCTTTACGAATATAAATTTTTAAAAATACAACAAAACTGAAATAAAACAACGTTAAAAAAAAGATGAAATAGAACATTTAAAACTGAAATAAAACTTTCCCATTATAAAAGAAAAGTTGCGTAATTCTTAAGATTTTAAAAAATTTAATGTAAAAGTTGTTTATATAGACAAGAATATAATATATATGCAAACTCAACTATTCGATATAGCCGAATAATTCGAGATATAAAAACCGATTTATCGAACAATTTGAAAACCGTTTAAAATCCCGGTTTTGACAACTAACCTAACTTAAACTCTTAAAAATTTTGACGACTTTTATTAATATAAAAAGGGTTTTTGGTATCCTTAACTATTTTATTGCAAAAAATTAGTTTAAAACATTTTAAATTTTAGCATATTTTTATACCCTTCACACAGTGAAAAAGGGTATAGGTTTGTCATTCCGTGTGAAATTACTACAATTTTCATTTCCGACCCCATAAAGTATATATTTTCTGAAAGCTTATGAATAGGGGAGTCGATTAAGCTCTGTCAGTCTGACCGTCTGTCCGTGTGTATGTTGAAATCAACTTTTTGAAGCCCCCCGACATCGCTTGGACCCGGGTGAGGTATTAAAATATCAGAAATATTCGGGAGTAGATCGGTCTTGAAAATCAGAAACATCGGTACATAAACAACTGAGATATGAGCAAAAACCCACGACCACCTCAATTTTTTTCACAAAAACAACATTTTTATTTTTATTTTTTTATTTAATATATTATTTATATTTTTATCATTTTTTTTTAAATATTTTTTTGTTTTATATTTATAATATATATTTTAATAATTTTTTTTAAATTTTTTTTTTATTTTTTTTTAACATACATACGTAAAGTTATAATTTTACGATGGGATGTTTTTATATATGTATGTTTTTTATATATGTATGTTTTTTATATATGTATGTTTTTTATATATGTATGTTTTTTATATATGTATGTACGTTTTTCATATGGGATGAATGGTGATACAAACTACTGTTATTGCATGACTACACGTTGTGAAGGGTATATAAGATTCGGCACGGCCGAATATAGCGCTCTTACTTGTTCAAGATATCAAGTTGCAAAGTTTTTTTTATAAATTTTATAGCGATGTAACAAGCTTTAGAATCATTGTAAAAAAAACTTTAACAATTTTTTTAATGTTTTTAATTTATTCCTGCTTTCAAGTTCAACTTTTTAAATTTTGTTTTTTTAAAAAGAAACTAGCCAACCCCGGCGCGCGTTGCTACGTCCCTTAGTGAATAGAAATGCATTCTGAATTTTAATTGAATATCAAGTGCAAGGCTTAAAATTATAACTTTTTTATGGGCGTGGCACTGTCCGCTTTTGTAATCACGAAACTGTATAGTCATGACAGCTCAATATGTGTGTGGGTAAAGTTTCAGAAAAATCGATATAGTGCAAGTAGCTAAAAATTATAACTTATTTTTTATGGGCGTGGCTCTGCCCACTTTTTACCACCCATAAACACTCCCTTGAATTGTTGCACACACTTGCCTGAGTTTGAGTCCGATCGGCTTCACGGTTTCGGAGTCTATAGCTAACACATACACAGAGTGTCACTTTTATATATATAGATTACATTTTTTATTGTTATCAAATTTATAATATAAAACGGTTAGTTTTTTGACGACACTAGCCGAACGGTATACATTTTCAAAACTAGCTACGGTTTAATTAAGGTAATTAAGTTTTGGATGTAAATATCTTTCATTTAACTACCAGGTTTCAGGTAATATATTCCAACCACCATTACGTTGTCTTTTTCTACATTTTTTTTTTTTTTCTTCAAAAGCAATATGCATTTATTTGTCGTAGAATTTTTAAATTATTATAAATAAGTCTACTTAACTTACCTTCAAAACAAAACCATGCTATGGCCGTTAATATGGCACAATGTAAAAATACGGTAGTAAAACCACAAAATATTATATTTGCTTCAACTTGTTCTATACCAATAAGGAATAGAACTTCGATTAATAATAAGCAAATATAAATATTGCGATAAATAGAGGTGCGGGCAGACTGTAAAGAAATTTTTTAAAGAGTAAAAGAAAGTAGAGATAAACCAAAAGAATAAAATTGAAGATTTTTTTTTATTTAAAAGCCAATTGAACACAAAATAATACAAGGAAATTGGAAATAAATAAAAATAAGTTTTACATATTTATGATTTTAGCCTTAATTTCATAGTTAATTATATTATAATTATTATATTTAAACTGTTTTAAACAAGATTTACAATTAAGGCTTAAACATAAATTTATAAAAATGTATTTTCATTTAAATAAAATCAAAAAGAGAAATTTTAATAAATTTTGATGATGGTGGTGGTGGAAATTTAAAGTTTTTTTTAAGAAGATAATAATTTGTATAAACAAATAAAAACAACACAAAATTTTTTTGCTTTTAAGTTAAAATTATTACAAAATAAATTATATTTATTTATTTGAAATAATAAAAATTAAATACAATTAAATATGTAAAAAAGTTACATGAAAAATAAAAATATTATGATATAACTTGATGAATAAATGACTTACAAATTAAATAAATTAATGTGATAACATGATAAATGTTTTTAGATTAACGATTTTATTATTTTTGTATTATTGTTTAACAAATAATTTAAAAATTTCTCTTAATTTCCAAACAGTATAAGCTCAATTGTAGAAACTTATATGTTCCTACAAAAAAACCCTGAAAAAGAAGTGAAATGAATTACTACTAACTTTTTGTATGAAATATAAAATATATAATTTTTTTCCTTTTTTTAATATTTACATTAAAACTATTAAATTTTCTATTATTTGTAAATTAATTAATTCATATTAATGCCTAAATCTTTCTCTTTATATATTTGAATGTTTAAACTACTTAAAACATATATCACAAAAAAGTGCAAAAATAATTTAAAAATATATATATTTTTTTAATTTAATTTAAAAAAAGTACGAAAAGAAAAATAAAATAAACTTAAAATTTTTAAATAAAACATAAAATTTGTTCACCACCACCACCACTTATATTGTAAATCATCCATATTTCCTTGCATTATAATATTATTTGGATCTGAATTATTAATACGATTACTGTTATTACTACTATTGTTACGATTATTATTACGGTTATTGACATTTAAATTATTGCTGGCTTGGGCTACCATGGCGGCTGCAGCAGCGGCAGTATTTGTATTATTATGATGCTGTTGCAGTGCTGCGGCTATAGAGGCAGCTGCAGCTACTGCTGCTGCCGAAGTATTTGACATGGAGGTTTCCATTTGCTGCTGTTGCTGGTGACTTAAATGATTGTGATTCAAGTTATGACCATGATTGTGAGGAGGTTGTAAATTTAGGTTCAAATTCAAATTATTCATTTGCAAATTACGTTGATTATTATTGGCTACTACAACGGCGGCCGCAGCAGCAGCTACCACCTGTTGTTGCTGCTGCTGTAATTGTTGTAAATTATAGTTATTGGCATTTAAATTATTACGATTTGAATTGCGTATAGAATTGTGTTGTATGAAATTATTGGCATTCAAATTGGAGGGCGCCTGATTGAGGTTCTGCAAATGTTGCAAATTTAATTGTTGTTGCAAATTTTGTATATTATTTGTGGCATTTGTTGTAGATGGACTAGTGACATTTGCTGCATTTGTATTGCTAGTATTTACTATTTGTATTGATTCGTGAGTTTGATCTATAATATTATTTGGCCGTCTAGTACTGCCCCCCATACTGCTGGCTAAGCCTCCTATCACTGAACCGCCGCTGCCGCCCTGACACCTACGCGAACGATTTAAATGATTTTGTTGTCTTGAGGATCTTACCTTAATGAATACGCCATTAAATATTTTCAATGTTAATAAGGCTATCACAATGAACACCAAACAGATGGAAATGCTGATATAAATTAAAATGCGCATATTTCCATCGAACATGGTGAATAAAGAATGGCTATGATCGTCCATAACATCCATCAGTATGGCAAAATTAGTCAAATGATTGCACATGCAAATGCTGTGCGTACGATTGCTGGACTCCAAAATACAGCCATTAGCTGACCAGGCGCTACAGACACAAAAAAAATTAGAGTAAAAAAAGTGAACTTTAAAAAAAATTTGTACATTGATTCAGAACGCAAAAATAAAAATACTGGAGTAAGAAAAAAGTAAACATTATATTTTTCAGTTAGCACTTACTGGTCTATATAATTCCAAAAAACACACGTTGGATTCGTAACATTTTCCGTTTTTAAATGTCTCAATACTAATTTAATCGGCTGTGACAATTGTATATGACGTCCTTTACCCAAACTGGCCGAGATTACTTTACTGTTTAATATACGTATACGTTGTTGTGTATTTGCGGTATCACTATCATTGGCTAAGATGGCAGTATTGCGTACTAAAAGATTAAAAGGAATATAATAAATTATATTTATTTCGAAATTTCGATTTGGCTTACTATAACTTCTAGCTGATTTTAGATCAAAATGATCATACGAGGGTTTTAGTATGGATTCTAAACGATCAAATGCTGCAAAGACTATACGCACTAAACCGCCCTCACTGTTTTCAATTAAAGCAGCACGAGGTAATTCTATTCTATCATCACTTATTTGCCATTGTTCAGCATCGGGAAAAACTTCATTGTTTTGTATACTTTTGGTTTCCAAAACACGCACCGATAACACTATTGAAAGCGGATTGAGAAAATCAAGAACATTTTCCATAATTTTGTTGTTATTTTACTTACATATATTTTTAACCTTTTGCACTACATTGCGTTCTCTAATAATGGTGTCGGCCAAGAGAAAGGCGTTATCCTCAAGCCCAGTTAATAGTGATGTGGCCACTCTCATTTGATCTTCCTGATTGAGATCGAGCCATGATGACAGTTGCGATTCATCCAAGAGATTTGAACCTGTCTTGACCACACCCTGCAGTAGTTCCAAAATCATAGCTTCTCTTAAACGCTGATCGGGAAAAGTTTCTTTATCATGATACATTTTCTCTGACATGGCTTGTATTATTTTAGTGGTCACCAGCATATCTCCACCATATAGAGTTTTACTACTCGTAACCTCTGATAAATCATTAGCTATTGAAATAAGTGACGAATCACGATGATTGACGCGCACTTCTAAATTGTTTAACCACAAACTGCGACATTGTGTAAGATCGGGTGTTAAAGGATGCCAGGTGGGTTCAAAATTACGTAGTCTTAGATTAATGCAAGATGTGCCATTACATATGGGGGTTTGAGCGGAGCCGTTGGCGTCTTCTTCATCATCTAGTGTAATTTTTTTCATTAGAACACAACGCCATTTTGCTATGCCCGTAGCACCACCAGGACAGGGCTGAACATTTACATCTCCCACACGCGTCATATTCCAAAATAGGTTACGAGCGTTGGTGGATCCACAAAACATATTGGTTTCATCCTCACCCCTCAAACCAGTGTTTAAATTGATGTTGTTAATTGATTTTATAACACCAGTCCCCAAAGTGGTATTTATACTGCCCAAAGAAGAGGCCGTAGTTGTGCCTGTAGGCAAAGGAGATTGTTGCTGTTGGCCTCTAGTAGTGGTTTTGGTGGTAAGCAGAGTACCATCATCACTGCCAGTACCTCCCACTCCCGTTAGTATTCTTGTATTAGGTGGTGCTGTAGTATTATTACTGCTGTTGTTATTACTATCAGGTGTTTTTCTGGTCTTGGTTTCAACTACATTTTTATGATTGTCTCCCCCTCTATTGGGTGTCTCTTTTCCCTGATCACTAGCAGGATATTGACCCAGTGTCGTGCTATGATGATGATGATGTAAAGGCGGTGGTGGTGGTAAGCCGTCATGTCTGGTGGGTGTTTTCAAAGCAGTATTATTATAGCCAGCCTTAAGTCTTCCGCCCGGCAATGTGGTATGTATTGTCGGTGGACCCTGTGAGGAAGGCACTGCATTTGGCATGCCACCTAAAGGTAGATTCGTATTCGATAAACCCGATATAGGCATTTGTGGTCGTTGGGCAGGTGGCAAAGGTGGTGATAATACGGCAGGATTTATAATTGCAGAACTACCATTTGGTAATAAAGGTGGAGCATTCGATAGGACCCAAGGCGGCGGACTGGGACGATTTGTTGTGGTCGATGTTTGTGACGCTGATATGCATTGATAATGAGCTTCTAAATATTTATGAGTACCCGGACAAGGATCACCAAACATGCTGGTTGTAGCCAAGACACTACAACTTTGTTTATGAGCACATCTAAGAAACGAAAATTTCAACGTTAAAAGGTATCGAAGAGAAATCATAAAATGCTCTAGGATCGCGGTAAAGTTTTTTGCTTATAAATTTTGAAGAAAATTGTCAAAAAAAATGTATTATGCTTTCGTAAACTAACCTTGAATTGAGCACTGTTAAACTTTTAGGAAACATACAATTAACACTCCATTCCATGTTGCCATGATCATTGCATATCGTTATTGAAAAACGTCCATAATTTGCCCTTATCAGGTTTATCAAATCACCTGGTTCACATTCTATAGTCAATTTCTTACCTTCACAAGCATAAGCAGTTTGATATTTTGGAGCTAAAATTTTGGTTTTGTTATAAACGGTTAGCTAGGACTTATTGAAATGTTTTTAAAATCTTTAATGACTTTAAAAGTAGTAAATAACAATATAATCAACAATATGTTATAATATAATATGGATTATAAAAAATTAATATAATTTATTATATCAAATTAGTTGTTGACGATGTTTGTAGTTGGATTTTTGTAATTAGAATTGGTTTGGTTCTTGGAGCTGAATATGGTGTACCTGTAAAGATACTTTTTTATATATGAAAGTGACCAATGGGGTCAAATATGTATGGAATATATAGTAATATTAAAAAGTACAATGTAACTCTGATACTTTTACTCTTAAGATTTTTGGATGTTATTGAAAAATTCAAATTTTTATTTTGTATACTTAGTGAGGTGATATTTAAGTTTGGAGTAGTAGAATTAGCAGATAACAAGTTACTTAAGATTGCATATAAATTGACATGGATTTCATATTAGTTTTCTATTTATCATATGTACCAGATCCAAATCCTCAAAAGACCGCAGATTTTAAATCAATGACCAACGCCTTTATAACAGAGTCTTAAAAATGATAGTTGATGTTGAAACTAAAATAAAATTATTAAAAAAATACGTCAACTTTTGCCATATACGATTCAAAAGTACAAAACAATATAAATTTTTCAAACTTTATTTAAATGATTAAAAATGTAAAACTGTATATTAATAATTCCGGTAGTTCAACAACTGTTAGTTGTGTATATTTTAAGTTAACAAATGTTTACATTAAAGATAAAATTATAAGCGTTCATGTGTAACTTCTAATATCGTAAAAAAATTTTCGCATTACAAAACAAAATTGCTTTAGACATTTTAAATAAGTGTCAACTTACCCCATGTTTGTTTGGCTTTTGTAGTTAATAAACCATATTTATATGTAAAACGTTCTCAGAGTTGACTGTAGCTAGAAATACAGCAAATATAAAAATTAAGCTTTCAATTAAAATGAAATAAAAAAGCAATTAATAAAAAAAATAATAAATTAAAACGAATATTTTTTTTATGTGCGAACCTAATAAAAAAGAATGACCTATTGAAAGGAAAAAATTTATTGTAAACAAGTGGGACCGTACCACGAATCTTCCCTCAACAGAATTTTGCAAGCATTTTTATTTTAAAAAAATATTTTAACATTATTAGTGCAATTCGTTTTGTATTCCTCTTTGTTTTGTCAGTGAATGTTTTGATGTAACGTAACTTTAAGTATTGAATAAAATCGTATAATAGCGTTCTTTTTGTCTATTTTATCTTGAAAAATATGGTTAACATTCCCAACAATAAAAGAAGGTTGATGTTTACCCACAAAAATTTGAATGGTCTATTGAATTTTTATAGCATATTCATATACCTATATATATACATATGTATGGATAAGCTTGTCTGAAGTTGTTTTTGTCGCTGTTATGGACCTTTTTATATGCACATGTAGAATATGCATGTGTATTTTCTTTTTATTCAATAGCCATATCCAGTAAGATGTACAATTTTAAGTTAGGGTTATTGGTTATATTTTTCATTACCTATATATATATACTATTACTAATATTTAATCTATTTGATTTTCATTTTGTTAAATATTTAAAGAGTTCTAGCAATACGCTTCGGCCTTACAGCAGTGAAACAAGCCGAGGCAAAATTTTCGGCGGCGGCGGCTATAACAAATTGAAATCGGCGGCTAAAAATTTTAAAGTGACGTCACTTAAAATTTAAAAAAAAATCTAACGGTAATATATTACTAAATTTGTCATCTCTATTTCGAAGAAAACTTCTTCTCGAGTCGACTGAAGCTGATCAAAACGGCAGCTTTCTTCAGCCGTTTTAAGCCGACAAAAAACGATGTTTTTTAAGCCAGAAAGAACATACCACATAATTGTCATATTATCAAATTAATTTAATTAAAAAATTTGTTATCAAAACACCAATGTCTTTTCTTACAATTGTGTTGAATGAAGAAGTTTTATTTATTTCTACCATGTTTGTTATTAAACAATACCAAGACCAATTTATAACATTCATTACAGACTCCACATCAAAACAAAAAAAAAAATTATCGTCTAGTGCGGTTTACAAACTTGTCTTTATTGGACTTTAATTTCTCAGAAATTAAGTCAGAGATTGCGCTATGGTTAATACAAGTCGACCATTGATTGTGGTGGAAAATGTGGTTACATTGATCTGAAATGTAATTTGTTGAAGTACAAATTTGGCAATAAATTAATTTAGAGAACTGACCCTCCCATATTCCCTTCAAGGTCGGTTAAACTCTTTTTCGATTTTTTTCTGTTGTCTACGATAAGTCACTGAATTATGTTGATAACCAGCAACAATCAACGTCATGGAGGCAAATATTTTGTTATTCACGATATACATATGTATGTACGTCCATCGATGCTTGAAAAAGTGGCCATAAATTGGTGACCAAAATGAGCTCCTTTAAGAACATATAAAATTTTCATACGACAGAAATAATTTTCAAATATTAATGTCATGTAGTACCTAATTAAAATTTCAAAAAAATTCGGGAGTAAATTGGTATTGAAAATCAGAAAAATCGGTACATAAACAACCGATATATGAGGAAGAACCAGGACCACCTCGTTTTTTTCACAACATACAAACTTGGTATACTAGTCAGGGTGAATGTATTTTTTTTTTTATTAATATAAGTATATTTATATTTTTTATTTTTAATTTATAATTTTACAATGCGATATTTTAATATATGTATGTATGTATGTTTTTTATATGTGAAGTATATTAATGAGGTGAATGGTGATACAAATAATTGTTATTGCATGACTACACGTTGTGAAGGGTATGTAAGATTCGACACGGCCGAATATAGCACTCTTACCTGTTTGTTTTTTTTGTTTTTTGTAACCTAAATGTAACTTTTTTTATACCTAATAAAAACCTCATTTAATGTAAATAAAAAAAATATATATAGAAAGGTGCTTTTATTAATTTTTTAAGTGCTCATTTTTCTTGTCCTAACTGTACAAACTTGCTGCCAGTTGCTGCTAACTACAAAACGAGTTTTTATGAAAAGTTCAGCCAATTTTTTCTTAATTGATTTACATAATTAAGAAAAATTAAAAATAATAAAATAAAGAGTTATTTAAGAAATGGTGTATGGTTCTATTGATTTGCTAAATTTACCTATTAACTCAGACAAGTGCATCCATTATTAGAGTTCCCCTTTCTTCCTAATTGAATTACTAATGTACCTGTTACCTTCCAAAAAAGATTAGTTTTATTCAAATTTAATTTATTTTTCTGCAATTTATAGTAGGTATACGTTAATAAATAAAATTTAGAATAACTAAACCTGTGTGCAATATAAGAGATATCTTTTTTCCACCTCATTATTTTCTAAAAAAAATTAGTTACAATTTTTATTTGTGACGACACCGGTAAAGGGCAAATTCTGCACAATTTTAAGAAAACTAAGTAATTAAAAAAATTATACCTAATTTGAAACTTGAAATTTTTTTGTAAATAATTGGAATCTACAATTTTTTGGTGATCTAATATACAATTTTATCCCAAAAAACAAATGGATTCATTTCGACCACATGAATGTAGAAAATCCCCCCAAGTTCGGATCAAAATACTGTTACTGGTAGCCCTGCTGCAGTCCTTCATTTTAAATGCATTCCCAAATACATTTTTCTGGTTCTTGTGTATAGACATACATACACATGTTATAAGTGTACCACGGTGTATATACACAAAAACTTATCTATAAACTCGTAATACATATGTAAGCAATAAAAACAACGAATGTACTGTATTTTTTTGGGTTGGTTGTGTATACTAGTGAGTAGGTATATATTGGAAAAAAAAAATACCAGATACAGAAAAAACAAGCAATGCAAAGAAGAGTTGAAAAGTCATAAAAAAAATTTATTTTTGGATTAAGAAATTAAATAAATATACATACTTAGCCATAACTCCATGATTTGCTATATATAAGACAATAAAATACTGGTGAATAACGCCTACAGCAGTTCTTCAGAGTTAAAAAAGGTTTCAAGTTATACTTTAAAAAAGACATCACACACTTTTTAAAAAGTTTTAATTGATATTTTATGTATCTAGTAGTAGTGCACAACTGGTTTTTTTGAAGATAAAAACTGGATTTTTCACACTGGTCTCATTTGTAAAGACTTCGATGGTGAAATTTTTATATTATAAATAAATAAAATTATTTTTGAAATTTCTGTTAATTTTAGGTAATATTTTACAAATTTGTTATGGAATATCAAGTTTTAATTAAAACTTGTATTAAAATTTAAACGGAGCTTTAATTCGAACACAACCTTACAGCGCTGAAAATTTCTCTATACTGAAAAGAGTTGCCGTGAAATTGCAGTACTCTGAAAAATCCCATGAGGAAATTTTACATCTACAGTGGTGCAAAAATGAGTATTATTAAAAATTTATTCAGAGACGGAAAAGCTGAGACAACGTAATACACTTAATTCAGACGATGATTTAATAGCTGAAATTTTTTTATTTCTCATTTAAAGAATCTACAATATTTCTTCATTTTGTTTTGAGATTATTTATTTTACTTCATTACTTGCTCGCTCGTATTAAAAAAAAATATGAAACCTCTAACTACAAGTATAAATATTTGTAATGAAAAATATTTTGAAAATTGGTTGGTTGACTTTTACGTATAGTGATATTTTTTTACAAAAATATTTGCATAAATCGATTATTTTCGCTTTAAAACAAGAAGGCGTTAGTTGCATAAAGAAGAGTGTTGTGCATTTACACTTCTAACATTAACCGTATCTTTGAATTATCTTACTATGTGATTTTAAGACGTAAGACTGGATTTTATAAACCTATTAAATATATAAATAATAATATTTTTTAACTAAAAGTGAATCCACATCTACAACAATCCACAAAATTAATTAATTAATCAATCAATCATTGGTTCCCACCCCAAAAACGAAAAAGTAAGTTCAATAAAGTAAAACAAACGCATGAATGAATGAATTGTTTATGGAACAATGAGTTTTTTGAGGAGAAAACTAAAATAAAAAAGAGAGTTAAGGAAATATTACAAATACTGAGAAATAATATATGAATGGCTGAATCTTGATAAAGAAACAATAGGGCCAAGTTTTGTGCTTTGCAAGGAGCTCTTAATAAACCAAAAGACACAGATCGTCACGCCAACACCAAAAATCATTCAAAAACTTTTAAAATAAATCTAGTTCTAAATTGCATATTACAAAATGATATATTGGGCCAATTCAAAGTAGACTCTCATATTGTACTATGTCATATAATTCATATTAATATGACTAGTGACTTTGAACACCTTTTGTTAACAAATTATGTATTTAATACAAGAAAGAAGACAAAGAGATGACGCTGTTAAAAATTGTATGTATACAGGAAAGAAGAAAATAGAAAATATTCTCTCTGAGAGGTGAAAAGCGAAGAAATTCTCTCTGAGAGACAGTATGGTTAAAAGTATAACATAAACAATTTCTTATACATAGGAAACAAATGTGTAAAGTCTTATTATTTTTTTGTATGGAAATTACTAACAAAAATTTTATGCGTGCATAAAATAATATGAAATAGTACAAATATGACTGATATGCAACCACTTTGAATTGGCCCATTGTTAATCATAACTTACGATATGTAAGCATATACATATAATAATGTGTTTATTAATAATATAATATGCAAAAAAATTTTTTGTTGTATAATTATTAAATAATATTTTTTTTATGTTTTTATATTAATTTTCAAAAGTTATTTTATATATTAAATAAATTATTTATTTATTCCAATTCCGTAATATAAAGCCACAAAGGCCAATTATAATATATTACATAGTTAGAAAACGCCTAAGCATAGCCTTATAATAAAAATATAATATACTATACATTATATACATTATTTTACAATTTCAATAACAAACAGTCTCATTTATTTGCTCCCCAAGCATAAAAACATTAGGTCATATATTAAGGTAATAATATAAAAAGTAATAAAAAAAAAAAATAGTCCAGTTAGGGAGGCTCATCACCACAGTTCAAAAAAAGAAAAGAAAAAAAAAGAAAAATTAGACAGCAGCAAAATGTCTCATAAGTTTTAATTTGAAAACATTAAAAAATTCGTGGTATACTTATATTAATTTTCAAAGAACAAAATTTAAAACAAAATCACCTCTTTGGTGCCACTTTTTGTATAAATCCCCTTTATTGATACATTTTGAAAATATCCAACGGTAACGCTGGTGGTATGTAACTTGTAAATGCAACTTAAAATGCACGTTAAAGCGATTCTCTAACCTACCGTTGCCACATGCAAGTGCAAGTGAAAAAAAACCAATACACTAACACTTTTTTACTAACACAACTACACTTTGGCAACCTGCGACTCAGCTTGCGAAGAAATTTTTAAGCAAGTAAAATTTTTACAGTTACGGCAAGTAAAGTGACAAGCCGAAAAACAGTGTTGTCTAATACTGAGTTTTTTGTTAACTCAACAATATATCATACAATTGTGGTAAATAATTCAGCTAATTTTTTTAATAAATATGTATATATGTATATGAAGAATATTAAGAAAAAAATATAAATATTCATTTAAAATGTAAGTTTTAATATAAATAACCAAATTTAATAAAAAAAATTACATTAAAAAGTTACATGTCTAAAGGTAACGTTCAATAGTGGCTATTGACAACACTTAATTACCAATTGAAGCAGCGCCATTTGTTTTAAACTTGTTTGAAGTTTATTTGTTGACGACATTTTAAAAATGAACTTGCACTGTGCTGTGTAGCCACTCAAAAATTTTTTTTTTTTGGCATTTCTCCTGATTTGCGTTAGTAATACGTATACACTACTTGCAAGTAAATACTTGCCTGTGGCAACGTAGGATAAAGCTGAGTTACTCATCTCTTCTGAAATACACCACTATGTATGTACCTAAAGATACGACCCTGCCTATAACAGCTCTTAAGTGTTATTGTGAATTATAAGAATCTGTAAACACGGAAATCTGAGGACTACCGTGGTTATTTAATAATTGCCAAGAATTTTAAAAGAAAATTTATGCAGACTATTAAACAACTCCTAACAGTGGCTTTTAAAAGCCAACAGCGTACAATTTTCACTACAGCACCGGTAGAAGGTAAACGAAATTTCCGTAAATTCTTGGTGTACAATAAGCGTGGTACGAAGGTAGTCAAAGAGGCACAACGAACACAGCTAAATCCACCAGTTCCAGTGCATAAAAGAGGTGTACGCGATACGGGCATGATAGTAAATGGAAAGTATGTGGAAATACCTGAGAAAATACCAGAAATTATAGTGCCTAATTTAGAAGATTGCAAATTAAAGCCATATGTGTCGTACAAATCGCCTGATGTCATACAATCAGAATTTACTAGTTTAGATTTATTCAATGCCGTTTACTCAACGAAGATAATACAAGACTTTAAAGAGGGAAAAATAGAGGAAGATGGAGCGCCCATGGAACCTTCTGAATACGAATTGTTAAAGGCTGAGGAGGCTTTGCAAAGAGCACGTAAAACGGGATCTGATATATTCTAGAATTTTTTTGAGTAAAATTGTGGGTATTAAATATACCGATATTTAAAATAAAAAACAGCTTAAACTTTTAGAAAACTTATTTACATGCATATATGGTATAAAACAGTATATATATATATACAATAAAGGCATATTTATTATTATTGAATAAATATGCCTTGATATACAATATATAAAATTGAGTGTAACTACTATGTTTATTAAAACTTCAATTATTTTAAAAGTTGGAATTTGTCAAAAACTATTCAGTCATATATTTTTGACGATATAGAAAAAGTTTATGCACCCATTTATCTTGTTTTTGGTCAGCATCACCTAGGAACTAAAAAATTAGTTTTTTTAAAAAATGATCGTATATATATTCGTATATACATAGATAGACCTTTCTGGAGAACACATAATTGTATACATTAAAAAATGTATTGTACGTGTTTGTACAATTTCATGTATGCCTGTGTTTCTATATGCTCTATTAAAAATGTTCTATCTACGCAGATATAAGAAAACTTAAACATACGTTTGAGTGTAATAGCTTTTCTTTTGTGTTAACATCTTTCAGTTTATCCAGATTCATAGTAAACGTCACTGTTTCCGCTTGTAAATCTATAATAACCTTGTCCGAAGACAATGTAGCTTTCGCGGGAGCTTCTCTATCTTTTGTACTAAAGAAAGCTCTTGGCACAAAAGTGTCTTCCTCAATAGTTTCCAAGGCTTTTTGCACCTTATAGTCCATTAAATCAATAGCTTTAGCAACGGCAACAGTACTAGTGTTGGAGACTGCAGTTGCACTTCTAGAATTGCTATCCGAACTGGGCGCTCGCGTCTTGTTATGAGAGCTTGAATATTTTGAAGTGCGACTATTACGACTGCTGCGGCTGTCCCGTGAGCTTGACGAAGATGTAGACGAAGTGCTAGAGCTGCGACTACGACGTCGGTGTTTAGTCTTTTTGGAACGTTTGATTTTTTTAGATTTTGATTTATAATAACGGGATGAGTGGTAATCCCTGTCTCTGTCATAGTCACGATCTCTGTCGCGTTCTCTATCACGGCTGCTGCATTCCCACTCACGGTCTCTATCCCTTTCGCGTTCTCTATCCCGGTTTCGTTCTTTATCACGGGACTGGGATCTAGTTTTATGTTTAGTCCGTTGATAGCTGGATGACCTTTCAGATTCTCTCATTTTCTACGATATTTGTTAATTCTTGCGCTTCAACATAAACAAACAAATAATCACAATAACAAAGTAAATTTCAGCATCAGGCAGTGATGTCAGTTCGGCTATTATTCCGTCAAATCTAGCGATTTAAAAACCAGTGATTGCCAATTTTTGGCCTACACGTCACGGTTGTATTGGACGCAATCAAATTTGACAATGTCGGCATAAATTATATCTACATGGAGACCCAAGAAAGGCACTACCTTATGTTAGTGCGAATAAAACTTCATACATAAAAAAATTAGAATTAATAATGTTACATGGTAATAAAGTGAAAAATTTCTTAAGGCATCAATTTCGCAATTGTAACCTCTATGTAACGGAGTTTTAAGGAGTTAAGTTCGGGAATAATATGAAAATAATAATTATTGCAAAAATGCATTGAAAGCTAAAACATATAATTGTAATATAAATAAATAAATAAATAAATAATATTGTATATATTTTCAGAATAGAATTGGTAAGCAGTATCAGTTATAAGTCCTATGATACTACGATGGAAATATACAATGAACCTGAAAAGTTTAAGTACCAATATTATTTTAGTTATTAAATGGAATTAACATATTTCTCGCAACAAAAAAGTTCTATCACTTTTCATAATTTTATATAATTTAATGTTACAATAAATATACAACAAAAATATTAAAAAAACAATTGATCGCGAGTGATCTAATTTCACTCGGAATGCAGAACACAGGCGAATTATTTATAAAATAGGTAGAGAAACCTAAGCTTTTTTGATTTAATAAATGGTTTAAAAAATCATCTTTTCGGGTAAGCTACAAAAAAAAAAAAAAAAGAAAAAAAAAACATTTTGATGCAGTATCAATTAGCCGATTATGCTAAAAATAACTTTAATTTTTAAAAATTATGTGGGTTACATCTATAAAATTTAAAAAAGATAAATATTTTGAATCGTCCTTTAAAAATTAAAAAAAATTTTGCAAAGCCTGAGAAAAACTTCAAAAAGTAGGAATATAGCAAAAATCAGATAAAATCAGGTAGTCGTGTTTCATACTCTTTTTCTTTGTTTTCTTATCATCAAATTTTTCCTGATATTATAGCAGTAAAAAATCCAGCTATTTTCTAGCGAATTTGAGGCCATATTTGAAGGGATTTGTTGATATAAAGTTCCCATCACTGCCACAATAAAACATTTTACTTTCTAAGTTTTTCATCTGGTAATGCTAAAAATGTGACATCTTGTTTATAGTATTGCCGAGTCAAACAAAGACAATCATTAACTGGGAATCTTAAACAAGTGTGTGCGAAAAATTTAACATAACTTCCAAATAATTTTAACTTGTACGCAAAAATATAATATTGTTTAATTTTTTAACAAATAATTAAATTTTTATGCTACTGCTATTGTATGTAGCCAAAAAAAAATTTTTTCCCTTGCTGAATTCGCAAAATACCTTTGGGAATATCGTACTAAGAGATAAGCAGCCCTGTTTATGTAACGCCGCCATTTTTACTTTAGTGTGTATTGGTAGTAAGGAAAATTCTCATAATAAAAAGACGCGTTGCTTATAAAACTGTGAAAAAGTTATTAAACAATTTTTTAAAAAAATTGTAAAGCTTATTAAAAATTTACATTTATATGTTACTCTAAAATCAAAGAATGAAAATTTCCAAAACTGATATAACTTTAGATTTAGATTGTATAATTGAAGAATTATCGCCGGCTCAATTAGGTGCCTACGAAAGAGTTGCCAACGAGCATAATGCGATTAAGAATGCGTTGAAGACTGCCCTTAATGCTAATGAAGGGAAAGAACTCTTCAATGGTCAGGTTTTCCAGGCCTATTCCTTCAAGGGAAAAGTGTTGCAGGAGCTAAAAGAGGCTACTTTGCCACCGAAAAAAACACCCAAGGCTGATGAGGCACCCTCCAAGGGAAGTACACGTTCTGGCCGCAAAAGGGCTCCAAATTTTGTGTACTTGGAGACCACGGACGAAGAGGACGATGACGTACCATTAGCTAAGAGGATTGCTGTAGCGACTGGAAAAAATATTAAATCAGATAGTGGTACTCCTAAGAGTAAGAAGGGTGCGGCTGAGGCTAAAGATTCTACACCCGTAGGTAAGGGTGGTAAGCCATCTAAAGACTCGAAGAAAGGTATTAAAAATGTTGAAACACCACCAGCGCCCAATTTCCGTCCTTCAGAGGATTCTGCTGTGGGTGGCCTTATTATTGGCTCCGATGGCAAGGATGGTAAAAACGCCAAGGAAAATAAGGAAACCAAATTGCAGGGTAAAACCTTTCCCTCTTTGGTGGTATTGGCTAAACCGTGGCTTAAAGTTAAGGATATGTCGGCTACTCGCAATAAACTGGATTCTAAAGTCAAGCTGGTGTTGATGTTAACACCAAACAAGTTTACCGAATGGTTAATACAGGAGGGTCTTCTTAAAGCGGAACAAAAATGTGCAAACCATAAGACGAATGACCTAAAATTGGGTAAGGAGAAAAAGAGCTATAAAAGTTTTTCAAAACGATGGTTAAATTCTCGTTTTGTAAAATTGTTTGTCGTATCATATGCTTCCCCTTATTTTCTGCTGTACAAAAACTTTTAACAATTTGAGAATTGAGCCCCTGCTTTTGATTTTATTTATAAAACATACAAAAATAATACATTTAAATTATATAAAAATCGATTTCATTGTTATACTGAGTACAATTTTAATTCACAATTTCTTTTAATTCGTAGGTGTTTATTCAGATGCCTCTAAATTTCCTTACACTGGTGGCTATGTTTGGATAAGTGAATGTTGCGCCACTCGATTCGTATCCGTTTTTCATGGCTCCATTTTTGAAGGTGCTCCTCACCCACCTTCTTGCATACTAAAGCTGATATATCATTGGGCTTGTCAAACCAACATTCAGAACGTCGTACAATGGGTAAAGGTAGATAATGTCTATATAAAGGGGGTTTACACTTGGCTTCGAGCTATTTGCACATTGGCCGTTCACCAAAAATGTAAAAAACTTGGAGGTCTTGACAAATATGTTGAAGTAGGTGTCATTTCATTTGGCACTACTTCTCAGGATGGTCAACAACGTCAGTTAAAGGTAGAGGTATTAGGAGTATTAGATTATGCTGAAAAAACTATACGTCTAAGAGCCGTAGAACCCTTATCAGATTCAGACCGTAATTACAAGAAACGTTTTCAAGTCATACTGGAACCACTTAAACGGTGGGTCTCACAGGATAGTACTATATGCATTGATTTAACTGTAGACAAAATGACTTTGTATTCAATGGGCTTTAAGAATGTTGTGCAGGCGGCTGCTACTGATAGTTCTGCCAAACATACTAATTCGGCAGTTATGGACTATTTAAGACGTATTGTGCCCAGAATGTTCCAAAATACTTTGTCCTTGTTGTCGCGGCAAATGATTCAGCAATTTTTGGATGAGCTCGTATGGCGTGAACAATTTGGTACTTATGCCTTGCAGGCTTTTAATAATATTACTTCACACATCGCTGAGCAGACGCGCATTAATTGTAATGAGAGTTTAACGCAAAGATTATATCACGTAAGTAACATAAATAAAATTAAAAGTAACATTTTTTTATATTTTTACAATTTTCCTGTTTTGTTATTTTTTTATTTTTATTTTAGGTGGCCACTAACCCTTTTAAGGACTGGAGTATTTTGCCGGCTAATGCCAAGGAAATACCAGCAAACACTACTCCTAAAAGATTAAAAAAACGTTAGTAATTTGAATTGTAATAAATAAGGCTATGTTTAAAAATAGGGCAACAATAATATTAAAAATTATTTTAACCGCTCAGATTCTGTTGATTTTCAGAACTTTTCTATACAGTTGATATTTTCGTCATAAATATTTTTATTTGACCGAATTGGCTTGTATTACATTGTGTAAATGAATAAATAAATAATTTAAATGATTTTACATAGAACAAGAAATATGTGCTCAAAGATTACGATTTTCGCAACATACCAAAAAGTATATATTATATTATTTTTTTTTTTTTTGCAAAGTAGTGATATATTTAAGATTGTTTTCAATCTGATAATTTTTAGTTTAAAAATAAACAAAATATTTGTTTTATAAACAAGCTGGTACAATTATACAATTAACGAAATAATGGTTTTATAAAGCTATAAGAAACATTTTTGTTTCTTTAAAAAAAACGTAAATTTATTTTTAATATTATTTTGAAATTAAGTTTAAAAAATATTCAATTTATTTAAAATTTCTTTTTAACGTTGCCCTGTTTTTATTGTTTAAACATTTATTTTAACATACAATAATTTTAATTATTTCTTTTTATTTATAGATATAGATGAAGTTATAGATTTGAATTGAAATTATTTTAAAAAAATTAGCCTAAAAATCAAATAATTATCAGAAATATTTTATTCGTTTTTATATTATTTATCTTTATTATTATATTTTTACATTTAAAAATAATTTAAAAAATTTACCTGAATATTATTTAAGCTGTCTACAAAAAAAAACATTGTTTTTTATAGTTTAACATTTAAACAAAAAGCATACTTATCATTTAAAATAATTATTATTATCTATTTTATAATTAATGTTTCATTTTAAAAATTAAAACTTTGTTAACATTAAATAATTTTAAATGTCTTCTTTGTTTAACGTTTTTTAATATCAATAAATTTTTGTTTTTCTAAAAAAATTATACAAAAATTTAGTTAATTATTTTCTGTTCTGTAAAAAAATGTTAAAAAAACTTAACAAAAGAAACGTAAGTTTTTTCATAATTAATTATTTTTAATACTTTTATATATAAAACATTGAATAAATACAAGTATGTTTATGCTTTTTGTTTAAAATTAAATTCATTAGCAAGTAGATAAATTTGTTCTTAGTTTGAAATTTATTGATTAGTGTAAAATTTAATGAATATTTTTTGTATAACTTATTAGATAGAAAGTAATAATTTGGTTATTTTTTGTTAATTTTTTTTTTAGCCATTAATGAGGCCGATTATGTTAATGCTGATAAGGTCAATGTTAAAAATATAAAAAAAGAAAAAGATGATGACACACCGTCAGTTTCGTCGAGCAAGAAGAGTAAGTCTAAAGTAGAAGAAGATACTAAACATCATAAAAGCTCTAAATCAAATCCAGCTAAAAGTGCTAAAAAAGAACCAATTTCCGCTAAAAAGGAAACACCTTCTTCTAAGAAATTCAGCGATAGTAAAGTTGGAAAAAAAGAAAAGGAGAAAGAAAAAGATGAAGATGAACTTAAGGGTTTGGAGGAAATGTATTATGGAATTATGGATGGTAATGAAGAAAACTATGAGTTATTCCCCTATAAAAAAGAGAAAAAAGCTAGCGAAGAACAAGAAGATGATGTGTCCATATATATCACACAAATTGAATGTCCCATTTGCGATACAGCCACCACTTTTGATTCCAATGAAAAGTTACAGACTCATTTAGTATCACATCTTAATATTGATGGTAAAGATCACAGTCTCCAGTGTTTGTTCTGTTTGGAAAAGATGGATACTGAAACGGTTTTGACTAAGCACAACAATATTATGCACCCAGAGGAGACAAAATCTTCCAATTCGGCTTCTTATCGATGTTTGATTTGTCAACAACGTTTTAACTCGTTAAATTTCCTAACATCTCATTTACAAAACAAACATTCTATGCTGGAACTACCCTACTATTGCCAGGCCTGTGGCTATAGAACCTCTTCCCATCGCGATGCTGTGCGTCACTTTTATGATGATCATAAACATCAGAATTTTTTGCAATGTCCCTATTGTTTGGATGTAAGATTATATTTAAATGTTTGCTATTCTTTATAAATTATTTAAATTTATAATTTTCATTTAAAGATCTATCGCTTTTGCTATAAGGGAAAAATTAGTCAAAGTAATATTGAGAACTATTACATGCATTTAAGGCAGCATATGTGTAAAAAGGACATAAGTCTTAAGTGCACTAAATGTGCTTTAAGTTTTGTAGATAAAGGTCAGTAACTTCTTAGTCAGTTATTTCTTTATATTTCATTATAACTTTCCTATTAATTCCCTCTTAAAGGTGCTTTAAAGCAACACGTTTCCAATCATCATCCCAGTTTGTTGAAAAATTCTCAAAATGTACGCCAACTTATAAGAAACTCCATGCTGATTCAACAACCAAAGGTATGCTCAGAAAGGTTGTCTTAAACAAAATTTCATTTCTAGTTTGTTATTACTTAGGTTCGCAGTCATCATAAGGAACCATTGCCCTTCTCGGTACAATCAAAACTAGGTGAATTCTTTGCCTTTATAGAGGGTTCTATATGTGCCGAATGTAATACGGAAATAATAAATGAACATCATTACATGTAAGTACATATTTATTTTTTCTTCATAAATATAACGTTTTTTTTTTTTAAAGTTTGGTTACTCTAAGTTGTACCTTTTAAAAACTAAGTGAAGGTCATTGTAATATTTTGGGCTATTTTTTTTTTGAAAATAAATAAATACATCTTCCAATCACAAACTAACTTCTACAAATTTAATTAAATAATTGCTTCAACTAAAATAATTTTATATATTTTGCCAAAATCCAACATTTTAAACTAAAAATGTATAAAAAAATTAATAAATAAGTTTCTTTTAAAATTTATTACATATTTTCAGCGGTAATCTGAAGTGCAATAAGTGTAACTTTAAAACTGCTTGCGAGCGTGCTATGTTCCAGCATTCCAGTGATTGTACTGGTGCGACCGGCACTAAAGATGTCATGGAAATGCCCTTGCCTAATGAAATGCATTGTATTTGTGGTTTCTCCACAGCTAATGGTAATAATATGGCTCATCATTTAGCCAGTTGCGGTCAAAAATCCGCTTATCCAACTCTGCAGGTGGCTCAAGAAAACACTGTAAAACGTAATATGCTGGATATGTTAGGTTTAGTAAAGCGTGATGACGAGGGTGGAGCTGAGGGAGAAACGGACCAAAATATTGATTCGGGCGGGGAATCAGAAGCACAACAACCAATGGATGTAGGTGATACTGTAAACGATGACCAACAACAGCCTCAAGACGAGGAAAATCTACAGCAACATCAAGAAGCCATGGATGACCAGCAGTCTATTGCACCCGATCAAACTCCCATACCATTTGGACAAATGGATGCTACGCCAGTAGAACAACAGCAACACGCTTCTCAACACTATGCTCATATTGTTGACAACACCAGTCACTTACAGGTGCCGGGACAAAATCAATATCACTTGGGATTTGGTCAGGCTGAAGTTGCTCCGCATACTTTAAATGCCGCTGACATAGATATGCCTCTAATCGGTGAGCTAGCTGACCCCAACCCGCCACCAACACCACAATTTTTAGGTGAGGTACATACTCCTATGTTTGATGCAGTAGCAGCTGCTGAGCAGCAACATTACCATCAAATGATGCAACAGCAACATCATCTCCAACATCCTCACATCCAACATCATCAGCAGCAATGAAAATGACCCAAAACTGCTAGGGAAAGATTACCATCTATACCACCCTGGCAATATTATTAAAATGCAATTTTTTAAACAAAGAACTTTGGTAAGTTCAATAAGAACTTATTTTATATCAACGAACGATATAATATCAAATCTTTTTTTAATTTTATTGAAATCTTTTAAGAAAGTTTCTTACACATACAGATAAATTAAAATTTAATTATGTAAAATGGAAATATTTTAATATTTTCCAAAACCCTTTAACCAGCAAATAATAAAGAGATCACTTAAAAATAAACAATTTAAAATTAAATATAATTAAAAGTTAAAATATTCATTACTACAAAACGAAAAATTACAATAAATTTTAATTATTACATATTTAAATACACATTTAAAAGCAAAAAAAAAAAAATAATAAAATATTTAAAAAAATTGAGACAATTTTTGTAAATGACTAAAAGGAAACTAATAAAAGTTATAAATGTAGTTGGGAACTATATAAATCCCAGTTTTCTTGTATGTTAAAAATTGATTAAATTTAAATGTTTTAATATTATCCATGTATGAGTGTATTCAAATCAATAAAGCATACTACTATATTTCTTATATAAACATAAAACTATGATTAAATATATCAGGTAGAATAAAAAAATGTGTAAGTTTTTAACATTGTTATTTTGGCTATTTTAATTAATATGTACACATACATTAATTATATTTCTTTACAGAGCCATCTTGTTGCCTGGTTTTCTCAAACTTCTTTCAATAGCAATAAAGATTTTTGTTGTCAATATAAGTGCTCTTAATTAAAATTATTTTTTCTAAATCTTTCTAAATTAAAAATGTAAACTAAAGCAGTAATTAATCTTTATTCTCAATAAAATAAACAATTACACTATGCAACAAATTGAAAGCTTTTGTTTTTCCCTAAATAATCACTCATTTTCTTTTTGATCTGCTATTGCAACCTAACTGCAAAAACCATCATTATTTTAAATTCTACGCTTTTTTTCCAGTTGTTTCTCAATAACTCTAATAAAAGTGATGGCTAAATCAGAAAGTTATATAAGAAAGACTTAAAGCTGGTGTAATTTAAAGTTTATAGATGGATTGTTAAACACAATCGAGTATGTCCTTCCAAAGTTACCACAAGATGTATAAAGCAGCCTCTTCAAAAATCTAAATAAAATTTTATAAAAAAATGAAAAACAACCTTACCATAGAATTTGAAATGATGATATTTGCAGTTAGGTGACATAACGGATAAAAAAAAAGAACTTGTGAGAATTCTTGCTTGGTGCATAGTGTTATTAGAAAAGCAAAATAAACCAATGAATAAAAAAAGAATTGTTGAAAAATTTCAAAGTTCCATAAAATTTAAATCATATTTAAATTTGAAAAAGGAATTTTAGCTGTCAATTTTTTTTAAATATACTTTAAAATATTTTTTAATGATTTGCATTATATTACTGTTGAGATTTTAGAGATTTCATACGTGATGTGTGCAATGCTGATAATACCAAGGCTGTATCCAATTCCTTGCAAGTACCCTTTTCACTATCCAAAATGATTTCCGAGGCTCTATCATGGAATCTTGCCAAAACCCTGGGACGGTAGTCTGCATAAAAAATTTACAATATTCAAGATATTTTTGTTTAAACGTTTATTTACAAAGTTTTAAACTTACCCACACTGCTGGCCAAAGGATTACCCGTTAATCTTAACGTTTCTAGCAAAGGCAAACACGATACATTATCAACTTCTTCCAAATCGTCTATGTGATTACAACTTAAATCTAAATTTATTAGGGAAAGCAATTTCCTCAGACCCTTAATATTTTTTAATTTATTTTGAGCCAAACTTAATGTAACTAAATTACCCAATTCCAAATGCCAATCTACACAGTCGGCTATAACATTAATTGATAGATTTAAAACCTGAAGATGTGGCAGTTCTGCGAGATTTTTAATGCCACGCAAACGATTTTGTTCCAAATTAAGTACTCTTAGCTGTGGTACAGTTCTAATACTTTCATCAATTTGCGTCAAAAGGTTACCGGACAAATTCAATTCGACTATATTGCGCCACAAAGGCGAAGTAGTTGTAATAGAAAAATTATTATTTGTACTGGATGACAAGGAACGGTTTAAAGCTATAGCTTCTCCTGTTGGAATGTCTATGTAGGTGTCCTTGTGTACATTATCACACAGTAAAACCTGATTAATAGTTGTAATGGTGGTATTGTGAACACAGATCTTTCGTAGAGTAGGCTTAAGCAGGCCAATATCAACAATATTTTCAGCAGGCAAGGCAAAAATCTTTAAGCACTGCAGATTACGAAAAGCATTTAAATTGAATTTTAAATTTTTGGGTATTATGTTACTTCGTCCAATAGGAACATCTACGGCATTGTAATCACTGGCGAATGTGTCATTATTTTTTACAGGCGTCACTTTTATTATCTCTAACTGTGTGCAAAAATCAAGAACATGAGAAAAGTCAAATGTGCCACGTTGCTCTATACTCTCTGGCGGACATGGTAAATTTAAACGTTCACTTATGGCATAAACCTGAAATTTTCAGTTGAGATTACGTGCTTTTTAAAAATAATCACCCCATCGTGAATAAGAAGTGAAATTTTTTTGCCATAAAATTTTACTTAGAGGAAAATAAAAAAAAAAGATAAGGGTAAACGTCTTTGAGGAATTTGCTGTCATTTGTTGGCATTGACATTTTTGGTAAAGGAAAAATTTCACGATAGGGAGATTGTTTTTTTTTTGCTGCTGGAGTTTTTACCTCTAAAGCTGAAAAATGAAATTCCTTATTGGCACTTAACAAGGCATCACCACATTCATGACAAAGTTTAGCTAGATCTTGTAGTAAATATATTATATCGTATTTATTAAATTCTAAAAATTCCGCTAATACGCGTGGCAATTGTATGCGAAAGAATACCAACAGTTCTTTGAGATATTTTTCTAATTGTTCGCGTCTTTGTTCTAAGAAGGCAGGATTTTTATTGCCCACAATCTGTAAAGATAGATGGTAGAGAGGATGCATACATGGTAAAATTAAATAAATAGATTTTGTGAAAGTTTAAGAAAATAAAGGAAAATGCTTCAGTGGCGATGAGTATGACAATGCCAATTTACCACATTGACCAAATTATTGTAAGAGTTTTGAAAGTTTAAGAAAATGAAGGAAAATTCTTCAATTGTGTTGAGTATGACAATGTAAATATAAACAATGTTAAAAGGATGAAATTGTGTTAAAAATATCGAAAAGACAAGCAAGTCATTAAAAAAGTGATTTATTTTTGATTCTTTGTTTTTTTTTTTTTTTTTTTTAATTTTACTTTAAGAAATTGTTCGTTAAATTAAAAAAAAAAAATAAATTACTTTTTAAGCAAATGCTGATAAATTTTTTTTTATATAAAATTTAAATAAATGTTTTGTTTTTAGAAAATCAATGTTAATTTAGAAAAACTATCAAGAATTTGGATAAAAGACTGATGATCTGGCATCAAGTGAAATGCATATAGACCAGTTTATTCCCCAACAACCGAGGCCCTATGCTCCTTATAGGAACTAAAGGAACCAATATATATATATATTCCCCAACAACCAAATTATTATTGAAAGAATAGTTAAGAGCATATCCCAAATAATTAAGTTAATTGTTTAAAAAAATTTTTGTATTATTTAGTCATATTTTTTGGTTCGATGTAAAATGTACGACAACGTGAAATCATTGCGACCTTGTCGTAATTTTCTGGTTTTCGATTCGATTTGTCTTTTCATACTTTTAAATTAAAATTGTTTGTAAAGTTTCCAACATTTATACAATATTTAAGAACATCGTTTTACCTTTTTGGGTGGCAATAATTTTTTTGATATGCTTATCTCCTCTATCAACTTTTCATTAAGCTGATCAAAATCCTTATATCTACGTTCCACCAACCACTCAACATGAGCGACACGCATCTTAATGTCGTAATAGATGATGCCCGTAGCTGATTCATTATACTTGGGTACTGTAATTTCACAATCGGAATTTTGACGAAAATAACAAGACATTTTAAGGTTTTAAAAATAAACCTTTGCAAAATTATTACAAATAAATAAAAACACACGCATACAAAATGATGAAACAATTTTACAATTACATATGTATAAGTTAATGTCCTTAATATAGAGGGCTACACAATTCTTAAAAGCAGCTTAATTTATCACAAGTCAGAACGTTATTTTATAAAAGATTTATAAAAAATACAAATATTGCACTAGTTATTACATGTAACAATTAAAATTTTATTTAAAACTCCACACAAGTTGTTCAAACCTTTTGGCAGATTTGTGACGAAAATAATAGAATTAAGAAATCACAGACAGCTGTTCTATTTACAGTTTAACCTCGTTAAACGTACATCGAATAAATTTTTGATAAGTGCAATTTATAAATTTTTATTGTCTCAAAGGAATTTTTTTGAACTAAATCTGGGTTAAAGATCAATATGCTTTTTAGGTAAGATTTAAATATGTATATGTAAAAAAGCATGAATAAGTTTACGTTTCTGCTTTAGAGTGATCGGTTATGTGATATTTTTTTAACCTTTATCGGTCATGCATCTATCCACCAATCCATTCAATGACATCTAGATAGGTTCAAGAATAAATATAAATATAAAATAGTCGGAATGTGTAAGTGTAATAGTGCAAAGTTACAAAAGAAAATTCTTTTTTGGCTCCCCTAAGCACTTAGTAAAATATACATAACTAAATTTGTTAGAGCAACGACGTGTTTTTTAACATAAACATATTCTTTTAGAATATGGACTTGGGTTGTAAGCAAAACTTGTAAGGCATATATTGCTTTATTTAAACTTGGGAAAGTTTTACAAAATTCATTATTAAGATAAATCAAAAAATCATAAAAAACATACATAAAAATTTTACAAATGACTTTTTGTCCGCGGATCTCAGTTTGTGGTAATCCATAGTGAGATGTCTAAAATAAAAACCTTCACTCTGGTGTTCTTCAGTGGTCTGTTTATTTTATATAATTGTAATCCTTCCAATGTAGAAAATTTTTTCATTGTACACATTTCCTTGTTGCTGATGATGTTTTTTTTTCTGTTTAGAGAATAAAGAAGATTTAATGAAATTTTTGAGATCGACAAAAACCAATATTTAGAGATCATTAATTTTTTAGTCACTAAAAACAAATTCTTTGATGTAATGCCCAACGTTTCCCTTTTGTTTATTATTGGTTTAATGCAGCGAATTTATACTGTATTACTTATAGAGTTGCCTCATTATTTTGTGCCGTTTGAAAGTCTGGTAAGGTTTTGGAAACAGCTGGATACCATATTACTCGTTTGTGACGTTTCTATATTTTGTTTACAATCCAAAATTTTTTTGATTTCCTTTTTTTGTACAGAATTGTTGGGTGTTTTTTATTTTCTTAAATTTTGTGATTTTACTTAAATTTAACCATATTTTTCAAGAAAATGTTAAAAAAAGTGTTGAAGAATTAAAAATTCTTAAAGTGCTAACGATACATTTGATAATGGCATTTTTAGACGATTGTATCATAGTGTTTGTGTCCCAGGTGAGCTAAATCTTGTTTTCCATTCAATTGCCGGTCTTTTCCATTTTTGTTTTTTTTTTTCGTATTTTAGGTATTATTTTTTGCTGGCGGCTGGATTTTCTTCGTTAAACAATTGTTTAAAAACTATGAGATTCGTCATATTTCTGTACAGTTGATATTTTCGGTGACATTTGCCTTGTCACTGACTATGTTCGAGCTAATAATTTTTGAGATTTTGGGTGTTTTAGATTCTAGCTCACGTTATTTTCATTGGCGTTTGGGCTTGACCTCTCTATTGCTAATGATAATTGCGGTTATACCCCTATATATTTGTTACTCGGTCATACACAGTATATCCTTTGGTAAGTTTGCAGAGAAAAAATTAAATAGTATTTTTGTAATATTCTACGCTTTTTATAATTTTATTATTTGTATTACAACTATTTTTAGTTTCAGAAAAATGGGTACGTATAATGACTACCTGTTGTTGGTTTATATTTCTGTATGGCTTGTGGCGTATAGGGGAACCATTTCCCTTGCTTAGCGTTTCAAATGGCATACTTACCATAGAACAGGGCGTATCACGTATTAGTGTTATTGGTGTAACAGTAATGGCAATATTATCCGGGTTTGGTGCCGTCAATTGCCCTTATCAAAGTATGACCTATTTTATAAGGCAAGTATTTTAAAAAGAATCGAACAAAATTTCCGTGAAATATTAAGGAAACTTTTAAAATCATTAGACCTGTTTCCCAGAGTGACATAATTAACTTGGAACGCAGACTTCTTTTAACTGTTGACATGATAACGGGTAAAAAAAAGCGCGTTGCCTTAGAAATGCATCGCCGCAATAAAACTAATCAAACACGTCCAAGACTGTGGAACATTTTAAGTTCTGCTGTCAATAGAATAGATGTGGGCGGTGAAAGTAAGTATAAATTTTTCGAAATTTAAAAATATTTTATATTATTTGTGGTAATTTTAGATATTAATCAATTACGCATGGAAATCTATGGCTTGGAAGAACTCTTGCGTCAACTTTTTTTGGAGATTAACTATTTAAAGAATATGCAAGAGCGGCAGAAATGGTCACAGACGTTACAGGGCAAATATTTTAATGTAATCGGTCATTTTTTTAGTGTCTACTGTCTGTGGAAGATCTTTATAGTAAGTAGTTTTTAATTAAAAAACGTTTCTAGTCTAGGTGTAAAACGGTCTCCTATGTCTTTCGAATTCAATATGTAATGTCATCTGTGACAATATATTATATGTATAACAACTATTTGCTGCGAATCTACTCAAAGTTATAGGAGTGTAACTAACAAAAATTACAATTTCTCTACTGCAAATTACATATTAAAATTCTTAATTCATTGTAACTCAGAAATTTCGATAAAGTCCTTTTCTTGAATATTATTTTTTTAAAGGTTTTTATATTTATAAAATAAATGAATATTTTCGACCTTTTTAATTTATATAAGCAGTTGTTTTTTGTATTGAGCTTGAGATCACTTTCTTTTATTTAAAATATTCAAGAAATGATGTTTTTTTAAACTTTAACAAATATCTTGCCAACTGACCTCAATAATTTCCTATGGACGCTGAGGCGATACTGTTTTTGTAATTATTTAATTTTAAATAAATGATTTAAAATAAAAAAAAAAGCGTCAAAATCTTTTTATTAATTTTTTAATATAATTTTTGATTTTTTTCTGACTTAAAATGATTATTTTTTTTAAAATATTTTAGTGCTGTGTCAATATTATTTTCGACAGAGTAGGTCGTAAAGACCCCGTCACACGAGGCTTGGAAATTGCTGTACACTGGTGTGGGTTCGATATAGATTTGGCATTTTGGAACCAACATATCTCCTTTTTATTAGTAGGCTGTATGGTGGTAACATCTATACGAGGTTTACTACTTACTTTAACTAAGGTCTGTATACTTTCTTATTTAAAATTCAAGCTTCTAAAAGTTTTTCTTGATACCATTTCCTTTCATTTAGTTTTTCTATCGCATTTCCTCTAGCAAATCATCCAACATTATAGTCTTAATTTTAGCCCAAATAATGGGCATGTATTTTTGCTCTTCGGTCTTGTTGATGCGCATGAATTTACCAGCCGAATATCGTGTGATTATAACTGAAGTTTTAGGTAATTTACACTTCAATTTCTATCATCGTTGGTTCGATGTTATATTTTTGGTTAGCGCCTTATCCACTATTGTTGTATTGTATTTATCTCAAAAACCTTGGAATTATGGTGATTCCTCTTTAGATTAATACAATAATAACTATTATATTTAAAATCATAAACAAATATTTTTATATACTATTTGTATGTGAAATGTATATTAATTTATATTAAAAAATTAAGACAATATTCTTTAGTTTTAGAATATTTTTATGTAAAAAAATGTTCTTGCTTTAAATAAAAGACTTGTTATATATAGCTTTTTTTGCTAGACTTTTGTGTTTACTTAAAAAATCTCTCTATATATAAAAATATATATTTTTTTTTAATTTAATAGTAAATTATTAAAAAAAAATTATGCACAATTTATATTTTTTTAAATTATCTATTGTTTATTTTAGTTAAGGGCAAAACCTTAATAAAACGAAAGAATTTAAATAAAATTGTATATATTTTTGTGTAAACGTAAAAGCCTTTTATTTTTCTACAACGTTTCAAACAAATTTGTCAAGACATACATATGTATTTATTTATCAGGTTGTCGTCAGCTGATTATTTTTTTTCCTGCTGTAAAAGTGCATAGATAAAAAAGGAATTTTCTTTCTTCTTATTTATATCAAATGCCGAACTTCATATGAAAAAATTTTTTCGAACCCATTAACTGATAAATCAATACCTATGCCTTGCAAATTTTTATAATACAGGTAAGAGCGGTATATTCGGCTATGCCGAATCTGATAATACCCTTCACCATGCTGTACATAGGTAAAATGACCAAATCGTGTCAGCCTAGATTTCTGATTTTATGTTTTACGCAATTTTCTTAATTATTTCCGACGCCATTTTTTATTTTAAATTTTAACATAGTTCACTGTATTCTACTATTCTAGTCAAGCCCTTTCATTTGATACCCATATTGATGGTTTTGTCATTTAATTTCAGACGCCATCTTAGATTTAACATGTTTTTAATAGTTTGCTGTATTTTACTCGTCAAGCCCTTTCATTTACAACCAATATTGTGGGGGTTAATTCCAGGACGATATCTTGTATTTTTACTGTTTATAAGTAACTGTGTTTTACTGGTCAAGCCCTTTCATTTAATATCAATAATGGGGGGAATCAAGGGGTTAAATTTTTAAATACCAGATATGAGCAATATATAAATTTACTGATCGCCATTTTGATTGGGTTTTAATTTTTATAGTGTATTTTATTGCGCTTTCCTTTTTTATACCCATTTTGACTAGTAACAAAAATCGATTTTCGTGTGTAAATTTTATGAAAAACACCGAGGAAGTCTTATTTTCGTAACTATATTTTAGTAAGTTTTAAACCGATTTGTTAGTTATTCTCAAAAATAATTTTTAAGATCATGGTTATAACTTTGTGTCTTTAGCGTGTCCCAAAATTATTCAGCAGCTTCATAATTTTGGTATATTTAAAGAAATATATATTTTTTCAAATAATTTTTGCCTATAACTTTGCTGATTCGCGAATATCTGCTGAATATCTGCTGGGCTGAACATTTTAATATTTGTGGTAAAAACATGGGAACAGATACACTCAGACATTTCAATTATTTCTCAATATATATTATTAATGTCAAAAATCTATGTCGTTAGTACCTAATATTTATTTTAATTTCATAATTTATTATGATTTTAAAACTTGTTAATAAAGAAAAATATATACATATTAGGGTGATCGATTGTTTGACTTTTTTAAGAAACCGGTTTTCAAATAGTTCGAAATTCAGAATTTGAGAAAAAACCGGTTGCTTATTTGAAAATTAAGAAAAAACCGGTTAACCGGTCGAACAATAAAATATAATTCCTTAATGAAAAAACTAAAACTATAGTAAAAAAAATAATAATATAAAAGATATTTAAATGTGGACTTTTTACAATTGATATCCGTTTGGCTGCCCAATATCAAAACGCAATAACTGACATGAAAACAGTTGACTTACTTAGATTTTAATTAGTTTATCTTAAGGACATAAGTACTTATTACAAGTAAGTAAAATAAATAAATAAATCTATATATATAAAAGTGAAACTCTGTGTGTGTGTGTTAGCTATAGACTCCGAAACTGTAAAACCGATCGGGCTCAAACTTTGGCAAGTTGTTGTACACATACCAGGGAATGTTTATGGGTGTAAAAAAGTGGGCGGAGCTACGCCCATAAAAATTAGTTATCAGTTTTAGCTACTTGCACTTGACCGACTTTTCTGAAACTTTGCACACATATCGAGTTGTAAAGACTAAATAATTTCGTGATAAGAAGAGTGGGCGGGGCCACGCCCCTAAAAAAGTTTTAATTTTGAGGTACTTGCACTGGACCGATTTTTCTGAAACTTTGCACACATATTAAGCTGTTATGACTTTATAATTTCGTGATTTAAAAAGTGGGCGGGGCCACGCTCATAAAAAAAGGTTATAATTTTGAGGTACTTGCACCAGACCGATTTTTCTGAAACTTTGCACACATATCGAGCTGTCGTGACTAAATAATTTCGTGATTAGAAAAGTGGACAGTGCCATGCCCATAAAAAAAAGGTATCATTTTGAGGTACTTGCACTGGACCGATTATTCTGAAACTATGCACACATATTGACCTGTTATGACTTTACAATTTTGTGATTAGAAAAGTGGGCAGGGCCACGCCCATAAAAACAATTATAATTTTGAGGTACTTACGCTGGTCCGATTCTTCTGAAACTTTGCACACATATTGAGCTGTTATGACTTTACAATTTCATGATTAGAAAAGTGGGCAATGCCACGCCCATAAAAAAAAATTATAATTTTAAGGTTTTTGCACTTGATATTCAATTAAAATTCAGAATGCATTTCGATTCATTAAGGGGCGTAGCAACGCGCGCCGGGTTTGGCTAGTAAATAAATAAAAAAGACTTTTATTGGACTGTTATACATTTTTTTATCTCCTCCTGTGAATTTTTTAAATGATATATATGTCTTAAATTTATATGCACTCACATATTTTAATTAAAATGTTTTTTTTTTAAATACAATTTTAAGGCTAGAGATAAAATCTTTCCAGTTTTTATACAATTTTATTTTAAAATTTTTTCGTTATACCTTTTTCCTTTCTTATTTTACATTTGTTTTTGAAACAACAAATAAATTTTTTACAATATTATCGAAAAGTAATAAGTTTTCCGATTTATATTTATTTTGTACGACCTATTACAAAGATGTATTAAGATACATAAACATTAAAAATAAGAAAACCGCTTTTGTTGGTTAAAAAACCGGTGTATTCGACATTCGAAAAACCAATATTTGGAAAAAAACCGTCAGCTGAAAGAGTAAAAAACTGGGGTTTCCACCGGTTTTAAAACCGACTCGATCACCATAATACTTATATTATTATACAGTCAGATATACATAAATATTGTAGTAATTTCACACAAAATGACAAAGATATTAACATACTTATACCCTCCACTCCCTGTGCAGGATATAAAAATCGCATTACATCAGCAAAATGAGTAGTTGCCGCTTAAAATGTGTTTTTAGACGTACTATGTATTCTGACACTTAAAAAGTATGTGACAAGTTGAAATAAATATTAATTATGCGAAACTACCCCAAACTGACTTTGTTTATTTTTCTTTTCCCTCACGACTACTTTGTTTCACTTAATATCAAATTAACTGTTTACAATCTAATTAATTACTATATTATAGGCTTATTTGTGTTAACACCTAACTATTTCCTTTGACAAATTTAGTGTGGTGTTAAAATTAATGATATATTTTAAACGTTATTTTAAATTAATTAAAAATAAATTAGAAAAAAATACAATATACCTACTAACATGTAATGTTTAACAACTGTAAAAAAAAAGAAGATAAAATGGTTAAACTGTCAAAAGCAACATGTTTTCGTCTGTTCTTTTGAAAACAGGAATTCTCAATCATCTTCGTAATAAAATTTCTACATACATATATACATATAACCTGTCTATGAAAATATTTAAGTTTAAAAAAAATAAAAAATAAATGTATGTACATATGTACGTATTTTAACTTAAAAAAATGTTTTATACATTTAAAAAGTATGAATGTTTTATTGTATTATAATTCTACTAATATAATAAATGTGAACGTTTGTTACTCAATCACGCAAAAACGGCTGAACGGAACTAAACTATATTTGGCACACAGATAGACAACTTAACCCTTAAATGCCCAATAACTCCAATTTTGTTGAAAAAAATACAGGTTATGTAAAATATTATTAAAATGACAACTGCGTTTTTAATTTTTTTATTAAATTTTTTTTATAAAGTTATTTACAAAAAAGTGGTTGTATCTTAAAAGATACACTGGGCGTTACTGCCAAACAAAAAAGTCTATGAAAAGTTCGAAACAAAAATTTATTTTTTAAACTCATTAATACTTAATATTATATTACTACTTGAAAAAAAAAAGAAATAACGACATTAAAAATATTTGATCAAAATTTATTTAATTTATGCATTAATAAAAAACAAAAACAATATAAATGACATACAAACATATATTATTTTTATTACGAATTTGAGGACACGGAATCGTCTTAGTAATTTTGTCCTTTTTATCAAATGCAGTTCGTAATTGCATTGTTTTTAACACCGTTTAATGAGGATTTCAAGCCAAAATAGCTTGATACCAAATTCACAATTCAATGCCAGCATATATAATAGTTTCCTCAACTATATGTTGCGCTAGAGTTTCAGGAAACATATGACTCCAAATTTGATATGGTGTTGTTAGATTTATTACGTTGTCTGGTAATCTATTGTATTCTATAACTTTTAGATGTTGGTCATAAATACCCTTTCTTCAGTATGACTTTACAATTTTTTCCTACGTTACGAAATTCAGAGGGAAAAGCCTTCTAAGCTTTTATAAGTGAAGTAGATGGGACATTTTCGGAACAAGCTGGACTGACGAATACAGAAGACACAGGTTTAAGGCATTCTAAGTGATTTTCTTCTGCGTCGATACAATCTCCTGTGTTTGTGTCATCATTCGTCGTATCAAGAAAATATTATTAAACGGATAAATTAAGGTCGATATCACTTGGATTCATTTTCTCGTCTTCATTCGCAATCAGCTTTATAGTCTCCTCCTTTTGCGATTAAACCTGAACCCCACTTACTTTCTCATAATAATCACTTTCGTCATCTATGTCATCAATGCTGTCATCACCTATATTTTCGCAATTAAAAAGTATATCACAAACTTCGTCATCAGCCATCATTCTTCAACCAACTTTAACAAAATGCGCCATTTTTTTTTACAAAAGTATATGTTCGAATTCGGGTCAAATCAATTGAAATAATTCTATATATATGTATAACATAAAATCATTCAAATGTACACAAAGTCTAAACTAAATAAACTTCCTCTTGAAGATACATATATATAAATAAAAATACACAAGAAGCCAGTAAAAATGTGATACGTAACGATATTTAAACTCATGCAATTAGTGCCCAGTGTATCTTAAAAGATACTACCGAATAATGATGATCCGGGAATATCCTAAAGTCAGGAAATCTTTTTAATAGTAAAATATCAATTAAGAAGTAATTCCAGCAATAACTAGTATTTTTTCTTATTCCAAATTATTTACCAATTGTTAGATTTTTCACTGAGAAAAGTCCGAGGAGATTATTTTAAAATTTTTTTAATTTTTAATTTTTCTATATTTTTTTTCTTCATCTGTTTCAGATAGGGCTGAAAAGTTAATTTTCAATAAAGGCCTATAGTATTGTTAGCGCTATAAAATGATTTTGAAAAAATTTAAGCCGGAACCTAAATTGTAGGAATTTTTTTTATGGTTGTATCTTTAAAGATACCAGGGGCATTTAAGGGTTAAATTAACACATCGCAGCGAAAAAATTGGAAGTAGTGCAAAGCGAACTACATTTTAAAGACTTCTAAATTAATTGTGTAAAGGCAATAATTCTAAATGACTCCCTAAATGTGAAGCAATTTGTCATAAATAATGTTCTTAAAAATGAATGCAACATCATGCAAAATATTAGGTTCGTTCGAAAACTCACAAATTTGTACGAATTTGTACAAATTTTTACTGCATTTTACGAAATTGCGTTCGTTTACACAAATTTGTAGTAAATGAGAGCACAAATAGAGAGCGAAAAGTGACAGTTCTTGACTGAGTATTTGCAAATTTTTACAACAGAAATTTCTTGCAGTAAGATTTAGCAAAACCAAAAAACATATGATTCAAAAGGTAAACAAACAAAAGTAAGCAAACAAACAATATTCAATTTATGAAAAAAATATTAAAAAAGAGGAAAATCCAAACAAAAGTTCAAAATTATATTAAATTTAAATTGTTTGTGAAATAAAGTTAGTTAACAATGTCTACAGATGAAAGAATGGAACTGCCTGAATCTGGCGCAGGTATACATACTTAAATACATATTTGCACATATTATGTATGTACATAGTTCCCATTAAACTTTATTTATTTGCCATCAGTTGTTGCTTCAATCTTACGAATTTTTACAAATGTCTGTTCGAGTACTTTTTTGGACAAATTCTCTTTTTGAGAGTAAAATTTTCAATTTACTAAATAATTACTCATTTACTACAAAGTGCAGTAAAAGTACTCGAACGAACCTATTATATACAATTCATGTAAACAAACAAGATCAACTCATGTAACAGCGGATGCTTTTCACCAAATATGCATAAGTTCCATACACTAATTAGAATGGAGTGCAGTTCATTAACAAATTCATGTAAACACATGATCTCCAATGACACGCTAATGTTAAAATCATTAGTGTTTTCACCTAAATTTAATCACTTCGTCACCAGTTGAACCCCTGCAAAATCACTTTTTTGTCATAGATTTTTTTACTGGATATGGTCCGAAGTCGCGGGCATAGGCTAGTTTAAAATAGAACTTAAGCAAAATGTGACTTTTATGTTAATGCCACTCATTTGCTTATTGATCGCTTAATGGAGCTTTTTTTTCAGCCTCAATTGGCGAAGTTCGGGGCAGCTTGGTAAATAAATTTTTTTTTAATGACATTGTTGTTGTTATTATACCAGTTTGTAATGCGTCGTCCATAAAGGCTGGTTGCTAGATCTGCTTAAAATATTAAAAAACTATTGTGTTGTTGAAATATCCCTTCAAGTACAAATTGCCAGCCAAATCATGTATTTTTTAGGATAATTACTACTTACTTACTTTTATTCTTAATATTTTACACTGGCTTTTTTTGGTTTACGAAGAATATAAAATTTTATGTCAGGCATATACATACATACATACATACATACATAAATACATACATATGTACATACAATACGTCTTTCACAGATTCACAGAACGAGAATTTTTACAAAAGTACAATTTTTTTACATAAGATTGTGATGTTCGCGTTTTTATGGTCATATCTCGAACTGAGGGGTTAGGTCTGCTGTTACATTTTGAAACTAATTTCTTCTCGTGGTATTTTTTCCATAGGCGACATGTGTCCAAAAATATTTTTTTAGGTTAAACTCAACACGTGTATAAACAAACGGATACTAAATTTTTTGACACCTGTTTTGTACCAATTAAAAATAGGGTTACCACGTAATGCACATATTTTAAAGGGTAGATTTTTTCTAGACTTGTGAATGAATCGTTACATTAGTTTATTTTTGCCAACAAACTAATTCTAACTTTTTGTAAAAACTGTTGCAAAAAACTGACCTAAGGCTCAAACAATAAAAAACTAAAAAATTAAAAACTTAAAATTAGAATAAAGAATTACTTTTCTAAATAATATAAAAACTCATATTATATAACTCATGTATAAAGAAAAAATTTGCGAAATTTATATCTAAGAAAAATAAAAATAGAGATTTATTTCCTTTTACCATGTAGAGAATGTCTGCACCAGACCGACATTCCGTCAGCGTATACGAACATTTAAAGGACGTTTGTTATACCTCAACACACTACTTTCTATAAAACAAACAAAATAATTATAAAACACCTAAAATAAAATAAAAGTTGAACAAAAATGTTAATTCAACACGTGTACTTCTACAAGTCGTACGGCATAAAAAACAATGTGAAAAATCCAATCTAAATGCCAGAAGCCAACGAACAAGCAACAATGTGTTTTCTAACTTACATTCCTTTCATTCCATTCAATTGTTCGTCCAGTCATTTATTCCAACCACATACACCATTAAATAATAAAGTTAATAAATAATAAAGATATATGTATCATAATGAATACTAACAATATACGAATAATATTTTGTTTGTTGATTTTATAAACTGTCGTTAGAGTAGGCATGCTAGAGGGAGTCATATTAATAAGTGTAAAAAGAGATTCCTCGGTTTGTAACGGTTTCTAATATTTCCTTTAAAATTTTTTAGATTGTATCAAGGCATATTTATTCATCAAGTGGTCTTCATTCTTCACCTGTTTTTTTCACTTATTTTAAACTGTCAAAGTCCACAGATAAAAACAATTCACTTGCTTTTCTCATTTATATTAAAAAAAAATTCTTACGGAACTGCGATCATCTGATAAAAAAATAAATATGCCTTGATTTGTATTATAAAATGTTTGACAAAATTTATATATATTTTTTTTTTATTTTTTAATCATAGAAAAATTTTAATAAATTTCCTATTTAAAAAATTCGGCTTTTTAATTCGCCAGAGCAAGGTAAGCACTAAAAAATATTCCCATATGCAGTTCGAAACTCATTTTTTATCGATTTGAGGGCTATAGTCAAAGCAAAAGGTCGCCACATTGAGCTAAAGTGAATGAATTATGAATTTGAATCAAAAACAAATAATTTAATACACAAAAAAAAAAACATAGTCGTTTCAATAGGCAACACTTCAATCAAAGCAATTTTGTAAATAAGACTCTTCGGTTTGTAACGGTTTGTAATATTTTCTTTTTATTTTTTTGTTTAGATTGTATTAAGGCATATTTATTTATCAAGTGGTCTTTATTCTTCAGCTGATTATTATTTTCTTCACTTATTTTAAACTGTCAAAGTCCACAGATAAAAACAATTCACTTGCTTTTCTCATTTATATTAAAAAAAAAAAAAAAATCTTACGGAACTGCGATCATCTGATAAATAAATAAATATGCCTTGATTTGTATTATAAAATGTTTGACAAAATTTATATATATTTTATTTTTATTTTTTAATCATAGAAAAATTTTAATAAATTTCCTTATTAAAAAATTCGGCTTTTTAATTCGCCAGAGCAAGGTAAGCACTAAAAAATATTCCTATATGCAGTTCGAAACTCATTTTTTGTCGATTTGAGGGCTATAGTCAAAGCAAAAGGTGGCCACATTGAGCTAAAGTGAATGAATTATGAATTTGAATCAAAAACAAATAATTTAATACACAAAAAAAAACATAGTCGTTTCAACACTTCAACACAGAGACCTGCGCCAGCCGGCTGACAGCCGATTTTGAGCCGCCGCCGATGACTTTCAATGGCAGCCGCCGCCGAAGAAATATCCGGCTCGTAACGGCTAAAAATAAGCCGCCGTGCATTATTTTTTGTTATTTTTTTCTTTAAGCCATTCGTACATACAGGTGTCCCAATTTTGGGAATTTATCCCTTAATTTGGATTTTTTTTTTAAATTTGGTGGATTTTCTAAGTATATTTTAGGAATAAAATTGCTTGGGATTAGTTTAACTGTGTCGATCAGACCAACAAAACTTTTATAAATACAAATTAATATTAAAAATTAATTATTTAGTATTTTATTGAATTAGAGGAGTTTACATCGTATTCGCTTGCAAACTTTCTATAATTACAAAGCTTATAACACTTCAGAAGATGATTTAAAAACGTGTTTTTTTTTATTTAATCTCTTTTATAAAATCTACCAAAATCTTTTTCCACTTATACTATGATGTTTTTTATAATTTTTTTTGTGATTATTTTTTACTTATAATCGGTTACTTTTCATTACTTGCTCGCTCGTATTTAGAAAAATATAAAAAAATTTAATACAAATATAAATATTTGTAGTGCAAAATATTTGTCCAAAAAATTCTCTATTTTTATAAAAAATTTAACTTTTTTTAATTTATTTTTTAGTAGATTTTCCACCTTTTATTTCATTCAAAAGTCACTTGATAAGTTTAAAGAAAATACAATAAACATTTTCAAAAACAGAAAATGTGATGTTTTTTTGTACTACTTTTTCTTCACGTCCACAAAAAAAACCCGTGACTTATAAATCATCGTGTAAATGTAATTTACCGAGTGATGACTGCAGCACAAAATGGTTTGTTAAATTTTTGACTATAAGTAAAATTCAACAACTATTGTTGTTATTATTCTAATTTAAAACAATTCCGAATGTTCTGATTTCACTTGGAATACAACATGAGGAAAATAGAGATTATTTGTGACTATAAAACACAAATGTTGCAGAATTGTATTTATCTGATATTGTACCATGACTTAAGTAAAAATAAAATAATGTGGCTGTTTTTCTTTACGATTCAAAAAGAAATAATAGAACCTTCATCAATCTTCGGTGTATTTATGTTGCATTCATACGTGCACTTCCAGCCGGCTCACAGCCGAAATTAAGCCGCCGCCGTAAATTTCTTCGCTAGCCGCCGCCGCTTACAAAAAATGCTCGGCGCAGGTCTCTGCTTCAACACTTCAATCGAAGCAATTTTGTAAATATTTTTTTTTTTAAATAAGTTTTCTTTTTAAAGCCTATAACAAGGCATATTTATTCATCAGGTAATTGCAGTTCGGAGAAAATTTTTTTTGTTTATATTTTTTATATATGAAGTTTGACATTTGAAATTAATGAGAGAGAAGAGAAAATTGTTTTTTATCTATAGACTTTGACAGCTGAAACTTAAAATAAGTAAAGAAAAAAATAATCAGCTGACGAAACAAGAGTACCTGATGAATAAATATGCCTTGGCCTATAAGTAGTACACAAAATGTAAAAAACCACATGCGCATGTGGGTCTGACGTCACTAAAATGTTCAGCAACTTGATTACTTTGGTTACATTTTTTTTTTAAGTCATAGAGGCTGCATGCGGTAAGATTTTGATATTACACGAAATGAATTTTAGTCCAAAAATGTAAAGGGTATACATGTGACAGAAGCGGATACATTTATGATGACGTCAAAGCCACATGCGTATGTGTTTTTTTGCATTTCGTGTACAGGTCCTCAAAAATTGATTACGCACTCCCTATATATGGATGGTGTGCATGTTCGCATATCAAATTAATACAATCACCATACCACGCCGCGGTACGCCAAAGCATTGGAGGTTTTCCTGCCAGCCCCATGAAAAATCTTCTAGCAGAAGCTGATATACCGTCTATCATTGATCGAACTAGCTATCTAATGTATAAACTCATTCCCAAACTTTTCAATTGCCATAACAAGATGCTATTAGAATACCTAGACTTTAATCTCCATCAAAACATGCATAGATTTCTCCAGAAAACTAAACTTACAACTTCGTCCTTCACTAATGACTCAGCATGCAGAACCACCATGGCTGATAAATAAACATTCATTCATTCTATCATTGACAGACCTGCCTAAGGCCACTACCCCTTCCCAGATATACAGAACCATGCTTAAAGCTATCACCAAGAGTTTTTCTGAAAGCCGCTGGAAATTTCTCTACACTGATGGATCCAAATCAACCGATTACACTTCCTTTGCCATTGTTACTCAAGATGGCAGCCTCATAAGCACCGGCTTAATTGACGATTTCTGCTTTAATTTCACAGCTGAAGCATTAGCCATCCTAATAGCATTACAATACGCGGAAAAAAGTAACTCCAAGTTTGTAATCGGCTCCGACAGTCTATCAACAATTCTTGCTGTCAATACGAATCACCGATGATCAACCAAATAAGAAATATCTGCATACAAAATTTAAATAACACCAAAGTTATGTGGGTTCCTTCCCATGTTGGCATTATAGGCAACGAATACGCTGACTCTGCAGCTGATGTTGCTAAACGGCGACCGCTGATAAAATATTCTACAAAAGAAACTCAAGACATTTGTAACATTATCGATTATCACGTATACTAAAAAACAAAAAAGTGGTCTGATTACCAACACAATTACAAACGCATCAACCCAATGGGAGCCAAACCATCATATCCAAAAAACTGCTCCAGAAGTGAAATTACTTTATTTACGCGACTTAGAATTGGCCATTGCAAACTTACCCATCAACATCTTCTCGCAAGAACTCAAGCACCAGTTTGTTCTTTTTGTAACACACAGCTCAATATAGCTTATATTCTTGACGATATATGGTGCTTATTAATTGTTTTATAAATAATAATCTCCGCTTTTAAACAAATCTTTCAAATATATCTTTATTGCAGATTTTTTTTTTAAATATATTTCTAATTTAAAACAAGGTCTTGCATATTTATCGATGTTTTTTTCCTTATGCAGGGTGTAAAAAATGTCTTACACAATTATAGTACAGTTCGTTTGTAATTTTCTGTCACTCTTTCTCTCTGCTACATTTATTTTTATTTTTCATAAATTCTATAGATTTTTTGTGTGCAAATAATTCATAAATAACATGCATGCATTGTTGAAATAAAATAGAAATAAATACCACAAATACCGCAATTACCGAAATGGGCAAAGGCAAAGTGTATTTCCATACCTTTTTTTGTGGTATTGTGGCTATAATGGTTTAACTGTTATGCACACCTTTTGAAAAAAAAAATAATACCACAAAACTACATACATACTTACACACATATTTCAAATAAAAAACTTAATAAATTGTTTACACAATACACAAACAGACTTTCATGTAAAACACTCCCATAATTGCTTAATGCATGTGTTTAATGTGTATGTTTGTGTGTGAGTGTCTCTGGCGTCGGGTTATGATGTCTTTATGTGTGTATTAAACTATCAAACAAATTTGTTAACTGTGTTTGTGTTTGGCAAGAGGACTTTATATACAGACACAGCCCAATATGGGTTGAATAACGTGCTAAAATGCTATAAAATAATTAAATAAAACAACTGATGAACACAGAGACAGAACAATTTAAATAAACACATATATTTTTATTTTACTATATTATACATTTAAGGCTGAAACATTTTAAAATAAACTGTTGCCTACTTTTTGGTGTAGGCATAGTTTTCAAGATTTAATTGGGTTTATTTATACAAAAATTTCTAATAAATTTCGTTAGGAGTTTTTTTTACAAATCTTAGGTAATAGAAAATATTTATAACATTTTTTTGAAAATTTCTTATACAGGGTGGTCCAAACCAAACGCACAATGTCAATTGTAAATAAAACAAAAAGTTTTCAGAGCATTATTTTAATATTTTTTATTATGATAGAAGGATCTATAACAATAATGTGTGAAACAAAATATCGGCCAAATGCTTGTCACATCATCGGTGGCATACTTCTATTCGATGGTCAATATTTTAAATGGCATTGAATTTCTTGCGCAAAAGACTCAAACAGTCACTCATTGTGCATTTATCGACTTTTTAACAATAACTCGTGGATTTTTATTTGCCTAAATGCGGCAATTCTGCTTGTTAATGAATCCATTGAAAGTGATGAAAGTGTTCCTCGTCGCTGAATATAATTTTCTTTATCATCATTCACTTCTCTCTGTTCAACCAATAATTTGGCATATTGATGACGCTTGAAATGGTTTATAGGCTTCAGCTTCTGAGGCAATTGAACCTTGTAAGCGTATAAATTCAAATCTTTATTCAAAAATCCCCTTCACTGACGTTCAATTGTTAGGCACTACGTCGAGACGAGGTTGACGGCTGTTCTGCCACACTATCGCGAACAACAGCAATGTTTTTTACAGAACGAATTGGGGAAGTATACACAAGTTTTTTCATATTTCCTACAGATGTGGTTTGCTGAAATTTGCAAAACTATTTTAATTTCGAAAACTTTTTATTATTATTATTATCAATTATTATTTTTTTCATTAATTATTATTTACATTGTTTATAAATTTTTATTTTAAATCATTTATTTTGGCTTAAGTTCATTTTTTTTAAATCAAACTTCCTAAAACGTTTTTTAAATTAATTGTGAACATCTAGAAATATTACAAAATTATTCCGATATTAGCTGACTTGAATATTAAATTTTTGACCGATTTTTAAAAATGTTTAATCAATTTTCTTTAAATAAAAAATTTCAACTAAAATTTCTTAAAACAGACAATTTTTAATAATTTTTATATAGAAAGTTTTTAGTAAATATTTTTAAAAAAAATTTTTAATAAATTTTCTTTTTATAGAAAATTTTAAATATATTTTTTTTCAATAAAAATTTAAAATAAACTTTTTTTAAACAGAAAGTTTTGAATAAATTTTAATTTTTTAAGAAAATTTTAAATATATTTTTTTTTTCAATAAAAAATTAAAATAAACTTTTTTTAAACAGAAAGTTTTGAATAAATTTTAATTTTTTTAAGAAAATTTTAAATAAATTTTCTTTTTAAAGAGTTTTCCAATAAGGACTTGGCTACCTTTTTTTTAATAAAATGCAACCAAAAATTTTGAAAAAATTTTCTTTGCATTAAAAATTTGGAATACATTTTTCTTTTTACAAAAAAATTTTAATAAATTTTAATTTTAATTTTTTTAATACAATTTCTTTAAATAAAAAATTTTGAATAAATTTTCTTTTGATAGAAAATAATTAATACTTTTTTTTTTATAGAAAATGTTTAATAAATTTTCTTTTCACACTTTTTTCTTTAAACAGAAAATTTTTATAAAATTTTTAAATTTTTAAAAAATTTTAACATTTTGAACAAATTTTAATGTTTTAAAAAATTTTGAATAAATCCTCTATTTCTTTTTATTTTCTTGTAATAAAAAATTTTAAATAAATATTTCTTTTTATGAACAATTTTGAATAGATTTTCTTTTTATAGAATAATAAATTTTAATAAATTTTATTTTTATAAAAAATTGTTAACAAATCTTGTTTTAAAATTTTTTTAAAAGTATTTATTTGGTTGTTGGGCTTAAGCTGGTTTATATGCATTTCACTGGTGCTTATGCCAGATCATCAGTAAACCTTTACCCAAATTCTTGAAAAAGTTTAAAATTTTTATAAGTTATAAGCACCAAATAAATATTACTGAAAAATTATGGGAGCATATCCCGAATAATTTAGTAATTTTTTTTAAAAGTTTTATTTTTTTTTAGCAATTTGGAATATTTTTTTTTATTTTTATAGTAAACTAGCCGCCCGGTGCGTACTTTGCTACGTATCAAGTAAACTAATAACAAAAAAACTACATGCATTAGTTCCGAAGATACAATATTACCGATTTTACCCATTTTTAGCCCTTTTTCCCTAAATACCAAAATTTCGAAAATGGACAAAAATTATTATAGATTGTTTTAAGGAGAGTAAAACTACGTTTTTACTTTTTTCCTATTGCTATCCCTCTCAAAGATAAATGCTGTTCAAAAAAGTACCAAAATTCAGATTTTACCCGTTTTATCCCTTTAAAACTCAAAATCACCCATCCAATTATTTTTAACATCCTTTATGGTTCTTTCTGAATTTTTGTGATATCTTTATTAAGCCCGGAGATACTGAGTTACCGGTTTTACTCTTTTTTACCCGTAAACCGCTGGACGGATTTTGTGCAAACTTCACACAAACTATCTACTAAATAGTCCGAACAAAGCCTAAAAATTTGGTTCGAATAGGTGAGCCCGTTCTTGAGTTAAAAAATTACAACGAAAAGTGGCATTGATTTTTATATAAATAGATTTCATAAATTTTGTTCTTCAATATTTCGCTTTAAAAGAAAATTTTTATTAATTCTTTAATAAAGGGTTTTCAATAAGACTTTATACAGAAAATGCTCAAAAAAAAATTGTTTTTCATCCGTTTCGAGGTAGTGCAATAATCTAAGCTTCAGCCACCGCCAGAAAAAAAATTTTAGCTACGCCAATGTTCACAAGGTGTCCTAAGTTTCGTGTTGTCATAATGTCATAATGTTGTGAAAATTTTAAAAGAGGTTTAAAAATCTTAAAATAAACAATACAATACTTTTCATACATTTTTAAAGTAAATTAAATAAAATTTTCTTCCAATACAGTGTCTATTAAAAAAATGCAAACATTTTTAATTAAGAAAAATTCCTAAGTGTTTTTTTCATAAATTTTGTTAAAATTCTATGCCTGTAATTATTTTGAATAAATTTTTCGTTTCTAGGAAATTCTCAGAAATATATTCTTTAAACAATTTTCTGAACATTTGTTAATTTTTTTAACCTTTAAATTTTTTTTGTTTTTAAAAATTATTTTAATAATTTTTTTCAATATTTCCTGTTTTTTTAGTAACATTTTTATTTCAAAAAATTTTTAATTTTTTATTAAAATGAATAATAAATTTTTTAATTTTTAAAAAATTTCCCGGAAATAAAATTCTTATGCAATGGTTTTTTTATGATATCCTTTGCAAAACAGTAGAGTATAAATATTTTTATTTTACACTAACAGGATATACGATATATAAATAGAACACATTTGCAATTGCACAAATTTGCAATGACAAATGCACAAGATTGTGAATTGGGCTATTAAATGTACATTAATATTTTTTGTGTGAAAAAGTTTTGGCAAATATTTTATTTTAAGATTTTATTTTAATTTAATTTTTAAAGCTTATTTAGTTCTTGTACCAACGTCAAAATCTTTTTAAAGATTTTAAGGCCATCTTTTTTTTTTACAAGAAATTATTTATTTACTTTCCTGATTTACCTTAGAATTCATTTAATTTCTATGAATATTCATAGCTAAAAGAAATTATTTCTATAGCCTGTGTAAAGTCATGTTGTTTTAACAACTTTCTGTTGCTTATTTTGAGGTAATTCAAGGTAAATTTTAAAGTAGTTCAATTTATTTTACCATACACACGCTGATTCATTTTATACCCTTCACTATAAGTGTCAAGAATATATACATTTAAATTTATCATTCAGTTTGTAATTTGTTTAATGTTTATTTAGGACTCTTTGAAGTACATATTTTTTTATTTCTGCAGAGTCGTATATATTTTCTTAATCAGCCGATAAAGTAGTCACCCCTATCGTGCATATTTTTTTTCCTTGAACATCATCCTTTTTCCAGAAATACCAATAGTGAATAAATTCCCCAAAGATGCTTCCGCTTGTTTTTCTTATTTCCCTTCAATGTGGATTGATAGTTTACTTTATGTTTAACAACTGGTTGTTTGATGAAGAAGAAAACAGAAATTCTACAAAAAATTCATAATACCAATTTCATACTTCTAGAAGAATAAAAAGTTCATGGCAGCGAAGATTTCACTTTTTACTCACAATAGGGGTGAATGTCTTTATGCCTGTGTATTTGCTGAAATCGATTTTTTTTAGCTTCTAGATATTTTGCGAGTCCTTTGATATGTTCAGGATGAGTTTGAATTAATTAAATTAAGAAAATTTATATTTAAACTTTAAATATCGAAGTAAAGTCTTTCAAGATAACTTAAGGCTGAAATAATTTTTTAAAAAAGTTACTAACTTTTTTTTATCTTTTGTTGGTTTTAAGTTGGTTTAACTTTTAGGTGGTAGATAATAAAATTGATGTGTGTTTGTTTAGCGCCACATCATGTACTTGCGAATATATGTATGTACTTGCATTTGTTGAGGTTTCAAATGTAAAACTGTTAAAATTTTCATGTAAATATGTATGTTTCAATGTCTATCTGTATAAATGAGTGTGTAGTTCTGTGGATGTGTTTTCTATAAGGTTACACAAACGACAGCTTTCAGACATTTCCTACCATCAGGCAAAGAAACAAAAAAAAAAGACTACAAAAATCGGTTAAATATCAGGAAAATAAATCTAAAAAAGACCTTAACATCTTTACACATATTTGCAACACATACCTTTACACTCAAATAAAAATATAAACTTGTCTGCTGGCATGTGTTTGCCAGTATGTTTTCTTTAATTCATGTCTCCATATATGTTTGTAACTGTGTACGCCTTCTAAACTCGTATACATCTGTGGTTGTTGATTTTGTTTTCTGTTTTTGTTTGTTTAAGTAGTTTCTCTCCTATTTTTTACTCTTAAAACGTACATACATATATACATATATAAGTATGTAAAAGTATTTAGGTGCGTATTTTCATGTTTGTGTAAGTATTGTTTTGTTGCCATTCTCTACTGTGAATTTGCATGATGTAACGTTTGTAAATAGCATATGTTTAGGCGTATATAGAATCTAGTAACAATTGCATAGTTTTTTGCATTGGTTTTTATAGCCAAAATTACATGTTTTTATGCGACTAAAGGGTTTTTAAATAATATATAAACATTTATTTGTAATATTTATTTTAAACGATTAAAAAAAGGGAACGCAGTTTTGGTAGTGGTTTTTGATATGGAAACAATTTTGGGTAAAATTTTTAAGATTTTGAAAAAATATAATTTAATACAGATCTTTACTCAATTAAAATTTGAGGAAAAAAATATGTTTTTTATACAAAAAAAAAAAAAAAAAATATATTTTTTTTAAAATAAAAATTACTGAAATTAAAAAGACAATTAACAAATGTGACCTTCTCCGAGAAAAGGGATTAAGTGTGTGAAAATTAAGTTTTGAGAAAAACGCATTTAAAGTTTCATAACGCATAATCACTGTGAACACACCTTCAGTTGGGAGATGCGATTTGGCATGGTTAGTTATGATTGGGTGCCGACTTTGGTGATGTCATGTTTGTGTGGTGACGTATTTTTTTCGCTTTTAGTGTGACAATACCTTTGCTATTGTTGCTGCTCTGTTTGTTATGATCTCGATACTTGATACTTAAACCGCAACCAGTGACCGACGCAACAACGTTTTTATGTGGTAAATAAATTTTTATCAGAATTTTAACTCATTTCATCTTATTCTACACCCTTTTAGGTACCAGAAACCACTCTTAAGTCCAAACCCGTTTTTCGACGCTCTAGGTCCCTTTTCTCGGAGAAGAAAAAATAAAAACGTTTTTATAAAAAAAAATATAAAGTTCGGAAGATGTCTACAGATTTTATTGTAATTCCCTTTATATGTTTTTTTTTTAATATCAATTTTAAATAAAAACAATAAAGCTGGATTTGTTTCTTTGTTTGATTCTGTGGAATCTAGTGAAACAATTTATAATCTCATGATTTAAAATTTTTCTTATTATCCACTCATTTTGTATCCTCATATCTGTCAATATATACATATGCATGTATGTTTGTATATAAATGATTTAGTGAACTTTTGCAAGTGTGTGTTAACACAGTCAGAAGTATTTATTATCACATAGAACATTGATGTCTATAAGTTTTGACACACTATAGGCATGTCGTGCAATTTATGGTTTAGAGAAGGGATTCCTAAACTTTTCGAAAAATAAAAAATTAGATATTTAGGAAAGATTTTTTTTTCAGTATTTCAAAACCTTTAATTAAATGTAAGTTAATATGAAATTTCATAAAATCATTGCACAGTATGACTCGCAAAATTGTGAAACACATTTTTTAACGGGGGGACTAAGCAAAGGAATGCTGAAGGGAAAATAATTCTTAATGGAGCCAGAAGTACGATTCTGTTTTTTACTGTTTTAAAGGCGGATGAATATTTCCTACATTATAACAGTGAGGTGTTATGCTTCTTATAGTTGTCCAAAGGAATTAATATAGCGATCAGGATATTTGTAACTTGTGCTTTGACAGGATACAATCCAGTTGCATGAAGTTATATAAGGGAAGTCGTCTGCCTCATGCCAGAAAAGAGGTACTATGTGGAGGTACCTCTCCTCAAAAAACCTGAATTGATCAGAAGAAGTTTAAATAGAGAATCTTGTCTAAGCCTGCACATTGGATTAACACAGTGTTGGTGATACCAACAATTACATATGCATCTGTTGTCTGGTGGCCAAAGGTCTCCCAGAATTTAATTAAGAGAAATTTTTATAGGGTTCAGAGGATTTTATGCATGTGTATAAGTATTTGGTGCGATGCGTATCACACCAACGCACACCAACACATCTGCAGGAAAATTTCTTCCAAATGGTATATTCTTTAATAAAATCGGTTGTATATATAATGTAAGCGTGAACTGCGTAACAAAAAATCGACTTGCCTAATAATATTTAAGATGCTTTTAATTTAAATTCATCTATTGTCGTAACATAAAGTCACAAGTGCACAATAATGAAAATTTTCTATTTATCATAATTTAATCTCAATTTTATTTAAAATTTTCTGTAAGCTTTAATTTAAGCAAACAACACATTGTACTCTTTTAATTGTTGGAAATCCCTGACTTGACGTCCTTATCAATAGCAATCATATATACTTAAATCGTTGTTATACCCTATTTTACACAGTATAAACCGAAATGCTTGTTTGCAGTCACTGCGTCTTACGGTATTTTAAAACTCGTTTACCATAAATGCTGTACTCTTTGGAGTCTGTAGAAATTAACGTTTTTCTGTGTGTATGTATTCATTGTATTTGGTCTAGTAGTGCACAGTGGGGTGTGCTAGTTCGGTTAAACAAAAAATTTATGTATTCATGTGGAGAAAAAGGTAAAGCTTTTAGAATTATATTAAACAATTTAAAATGCTATGTAACCCCCTAGAGCACTAACTGAAATAAAATATTCATCAAATCTATTTATTAAGTATTTAAATATTTTTTTTAGTTTAATAAAATTCTTATTTAAAAAAATTTTAAATAAGAGTTTCATTTTGAAAATTTCTGTAGAAAGAAACATGTAGCAAAAAGTATTGGAACCTTAAAAAATTTCTTTTTTGTATTTTATAAATTTTTGAACAAAATTTTATTAAAACGATTTCTAACGATTTCTAACGATTTCTTCTTGTCATATATTTAAAATTTTTTTATTTAAAACAGCATTAGTCAGTTTTATTACCCTCTAGCTGTGTCTAAATTCTTACGTTTTTGCCTTACGACATTACTTTGAAAGAAAAATTCTTCTTCTTTAGATGTTTTAAATTTTAAATATATCTGAATTGTAGTTAAAAAGTTCTATACTAATTTTCACTTATTTACCTTCTTCTGTTATCCTTGGCTCTAAGTGGAGCAAAGTGCCTTAAGTATCCTCTTATACCGGACTCTTCCTTGCGGATTCCTCTGAAGTGCTTGTCGAGTTGATCTACGAAGTGTGTGTTCAATCCACCCCCATTTTCGCTAACGTACTTCCACAGGAGCATAGATTTGGTTTACCGCATTAAGTAAAACAGCTTTATGTGTACAAATAAGTCAAAATATGCTTAGAAATGCTTTTAAATGCTTTAAATTACCCTTCAAGACACTTAAGTTCTTTTACACATTAAAGTTTGTTCACTCTCGTACAAACTTGTATAAACAGATAAGCAACAAAATGTCTAAAAATTTGTTTGAATGTCTGAAATGCTTATCAAGGAAAATCATTTTTGCATTAAATTATTACTTGCGTTTAAAATTGGAACCATCACGTTAGCACGAAGTGTTAAGGAAGCCCGACAAATCACAAATCACGACTTTTTGGAAGAAGCCGATTTTCAAATAGTTCGAAATTTAGAATTTGAGAAAAACCGGTTGCTGTTTTACAAATTTAGAAAAAAACGGTTAACTGGTCGAATACATAAAAGATAATTTGTTAATGAAAAAACTAAAAATATATGTGTAGTCTTTGGTACACTATTAGTGCGAAGTAGAATCAGTATACAATAATTTGGAAAAAAAAAACTTAGCTAAGATAAGCTGATTATCACAGCAAATTACTATTAAAAAATATATATTAAGGCGTAATTATTTTTCTTATTTTACATTTGTTTAAAAAAAAAACAAATAAATTTTTTACAATATTATGAAAGAGTATTGAAAAAAAAAACGGATATTGTGGGTATAAAAACCGGTTTTTGTGGGTAAAAAAACCGGCTATTGTGGGTAGAAAACCGATGTATTTGACATTCGAAAGATCAACATTTGGAAAAAAACCGTCAGCTGAAAGAGAAAAAAAAACGGGTTTTCCAACGGCTGCAAAACCGAGTTGATTACTCTAATAAATACCCAGGAGTTCAATCTATTATGAGCTGCCGAACCCTGAACAGGCTATCGCAGCAAAACCATAGCAAAGGTGATTAAATCGTTTAGAGTGAGTATTGGTAAAGAACACCCAGAACATGCAGATATGGAACAGCAATATTCAGTCATATCAATACTTAGACACATTTTGCAATAAATGTTAAAAACTATTTAGAAAGAAGTGGTTGGAAAGTATGGCTTCACCTCCCTAATAGTCTAGATCTTGCCCGTTCAATTACTATTTGCTTCGATTCTTGCAGAAATTTATTTCTAGGAAACGCTTCACTTCAGAACAAGCTATCCAAAAAATTGGCTTGAATCATTCTTAGCCTCAAGAGTTGAGCAGTTATTTTGGCGTAGAATTAAAAAAATTACGAATTTTTTAGTATACACCCAATAAATAAACTTTTATATGAAATTAATTGACTTACGTAGGTCACGCCAAAACTAGCGAATGGCCAGATCGATCTGGCAAATTTTTTCTAACAATAATCCTACAAGCTTAAGAAAGGTTCTTATGAACAATTTATCTTAAAATTTAAAGTAGGCATGGCACCTCCCATACAACACCAACAGATTTTGGGGCATATCCAGGTATCGGCCAGACCGATTTGGCAAATTTATTCTTACAATAATTTTTCAAGCTCAAGGAAGGATCTTACGGACAGTTTTTCTTAAAATTTAAAGTAGGCATGGCACCTCCCATATAAAACCAACAGATTTTGCGGCATATCCAGAAAACGGAGAAACCGATTTGACTAATTTTTTCTTAAAATAATTACTCAAGCCCAAGTAAGATTTTTACGGACAGATGTTCTTAAAATTTGAAGTGGGCGTGGTATCTTCCATATAAAGTCAACAGTTTGTTTTTCGCATATCAAGTTTATTCCAGACCGATTTTTTTAAGATAATTCCTGAATCACGCATAATTTTTAAACTATAGTAATTATATACGGTACCTTATATATTTTACATAATAGTATATAAAGAAAAAGATTATTAGATACATGCGTGCATAATCCAGCGAAGCGGGCGGTTTTGCTAGTTTTAAAGAAAAATAATTCTAACGTTTCTAGAAATCGTGAACATAAAAAGATACATTTATTCTTTATTTTTAACTGCAATATAAATTTTTTTAATTTAATTAAATTTTTCTAAATCTTTTTTTTTTATTAATATCCACTGTTTTGCGTTTTCTATTTACTGCTTTTTATGTATGTATGAACTTATATGTGTATGTAATGAATTTTGGTTGCAGTCGTAACATAATCAAACATGTTGTCTATATTTAAGGATTTTTGTGGTGTTTTTGAAGGTTTCCTTAAAAAATCATACATATTTACAGTTAAATGTCTGCATATTTGAAAAACACTTTCATACATACATATACTTAAATACACACTTTTACTCCTCTTAGATATATTCGTATGGTTTTGTTAAAGATTAATGTTTTTTTTAGGGATGTACAAATTTGGTAACATGATCAGGGTATCACTAAAGGGAGTACTTTTTATGTATGGTATTTGACAGGTTTTATGGAGTTCGACAGGGTATTATACACTCTTAAATAAAATAATCATCTCTGCTAGTAATACTAACTTACAAATAAATACACCTTAATTGGGTATCATAACAAGATGTTCTTTGTTAATAAATATGGGTTTCTGGTAACTAAAGGTAACAATGGATGAAATATAGTATTTTTAACACATACATTAAGGAAAGTTTTAATAAAGAAATTAACCAAAAATTTATATAGACTTAAATATATTTATCCACATGATTTATAAAAAAATTTGTGTTTTTCCATAATTATTAAAAAATAAAAATTTACAGAATAGAAAATTTAACAAAAAATAAATAATCTTTAAAACTGTGTATAAAAAAAATCCTCGCAATAATAGCAGTTAAACGATTTTTCTGCTTCAATACTTTTATTTTATTTTTAAATCCTTTTAAGCACAACATGACAGTTATAATTCCCAACTTCCTTATTTAAATATTTTTATTATTTCTTAATGAAAAAATTATCTCTTTTATTTTTATTTCACATGGTTCGCATATTTGATTGTAAATTGCTTTAAACATGTCCCTTTTTTATGTTTGTAGAATATTTTACAAGTTTAGCAAGAAATTAATATTCCACATACGTCATGTTAAAAAATAAAAGAATAAATAAATGTAATCCTTAAGGGCAGTTTGCATTGAAGTCGATTTCCTACAAATAAACTCCATTCAAGTTATCAGAAAGGCAAATACATGTTTATAAACCATTTATAAGAGGAGGCAGATAAAAAGGATGAGAGAAAACAAAAAACTCTTTCAAACATTCTGAGCTTTAAAGATGTACATATAAGGTTTTAAAATAAAAACAGTTAAAATGAAAGGGAGCGGGAGCTAGGAAAATACACACATTTCAACATGTGTGGAATTAAGAAAACCGAAACTTACTAACCCTACCAAGGATGGAAAAAGGTAAAATTTAATTATTTTTTTTTGTAAAATATAAAATCAAAAAATGTTTTTTTTTTTAATAGAATAATATAATAAAAAATAAAGTAAAAAACTATATAAAGAACTTTCTTTAACATAAATTTTAAGAACAATTTTATCTTCAAAGAGATAATTTATTTTGTTTAATTATTTATTTATATTTTGTTTTACTGTTAAATGACAAAGAGTAGATAAAACGATTTTTTTTTAATTTTTTATAAAAAAATCTATTTTATTTGAAGAATAAACATACAAAGCATATGGATATTTCCACGAATATGTCAACCACGACTGTAAAAATAAAAATTCTTGAAAGTTTTTCAATATAAGTTTATTGATAAAAAAACACTCAAATTTTACTATGCGCAGGTATTAAGAGCTTATTGAAATATTTTAAGAGCACTAATAAGAGTTTCATCTGATTATCTCTTTGACTAATTTTAAAGAATTCCAATCAACTATTTTTTTAGCGACTAAATTGTAAAAATAAATTGTAATTGTAAATACGCTTTAAAATTAAGGTAACAACAACAATTAACAAGACCCATAAGAAAAAAGAAAATATAGAGTCCAATTAGCGGTATTTTTTTTATTTCCCTTGGATGTAATTTTAATGTCACGTACGTAGTGCAGAAACATTATTTGTCTCCGTCATTCGTATTTGAACAGTCGCAAGGTCACCTAATTTAGAATTTAACTTTTTTTCTTAACATAATATAAATTTTATTACCTAAGAATACTACTAGAGAAAAATCTGTCACGTACGATATGTCACGAACGATATTAAATTGAAGTTATTATAAAATCTATTAAAGATTGTTTTTTAATTAAGTACGATGGATCTTAAATGATAAATATTTGGTTAAGTGTAAGAAATTAAAAAAAATACCTCCCAAGATTTGCAGATTTTTTCATATTTCCATATATACTTCAAAATCACTTCTCTTTTATGTCACGTACGATATATTCTTACTTTTCTGGATATTTTAGACAACAAAGATTCGAATATAATTAATTTTTTTAAATAAAGTATTCTTTGAATGGAACATAAAGACCTAATTATGTTTCAGTTACTCTTACTTTATCAAAAATTACTCCACTTTATAGGAGTACAAATGTCACGTACGATGACATGGAAATGCCCATATGAGAGATAAAAAAGTATAAATCGAATGATATGATGCCCGTATTCTATTGTCTTAATGCAAAAAAAAAAAATAGTAAAAAGATTTAAATCGTTAAACAATACTATGTTGAAAGTGTAGCTGGTTTCGAAAATCCAGTCATTTATCTAGTATCATGTACTAGTATTTTTAAATACGAGAACTTTAATGTATTTGTTTTAAGAAGTATACCACTTATTAAAAAAAACAAGTAAGAGCACCATATACGGCTGTGTCGAATTTTTCATACCCAACACCAATTTTGCAAAAAATGTATTATTTTATTATTGACAGTAATGACTACCAAAATATTTACTAGAAATTATTTATATGACAAATTAACGTTTGCCGAGTCAGCTAGTATAATATGCAATTGTCCATCTCTGCTCTTTGTACTTGAAATATTAGTGAGAGCATACATTATTTAAAAATTAATATTATATTGCTACAATAAAAACAAAAACATAAGTAATATTTCTTACATACTCAATATAATTTTATTAAAACTTTAATTTGTTTGTATTATTTATTTATATTTATGTTAGTCTGCTTAATATAATTTGTTAGTGACATCAGGTTTCCTATATTATGCTATTGTTTTTGTTATTGTAGTTGCTTGTTGTTGATTTCACACATTGTTAAGTAAAAAATATAAGGCAAGTAAATAAACACATACAATATATTATTTGTTTACACATGCTTATACATACACACTTATGTATGTGTTAAAAAAGTTGATAGAAAGACATGTGTCCCTCATGTAGCTAATTGTGGTAATGGTCAAGGTAATCAAAATAAATGAACTTATTTAAGAGTTCGTTGTTTGTTGTTTTTAAAAGAAACATTTAGAGATAGAATATAATTGAAAGTATTTTTTTTGTAATTTTATTTAGTAGGAAATACAAAAATCAGCTCCATTAAGGAAAAAAAATATATTAAAGTATTTAAGTTCTTAAATATTTCAAGTATTTAAATAGTTTGTGTTACTAGTTTTGAGTTACTAAAAAATAGTGTGAAATCATTGTGAAACCTTAAAAATTTTTTAAAAGTGAAAACTTATAAAATAATTTCTAATTGGCGTTAATAGGCAAATAATTTCTAGAAGAGATGTCGCTTTGATATCTCTAAGTAATAATACTGGATAGTTTGAAAAAGCTGTTTAAGGTTTTGAAAAATATTTAACATTATGAAACTAATTAAAAAGTTATTTTCCCAGTTTTCCTGAGTAGGGCTAAGTCTAAGTAAGTAACAACATTTTCCAATTTTCAAATGTTTTAATACATATAATGACAATAGAGAAAATAAACCAAAAAAAAAAAAAAAAAATTAAAAGTTGTCAATATGAAGACAACATAGTTTTATCGAAATGAAAATGTATATAAATATTTATATGAAAAATAAAGTTAATAGTGACTAATAAATAAAAACCCACCAAAAGGAATACTTTTTATGTAGGGGGGATGTAGAGAAATATCAAGAAAAATGGAACATATATCAAACTTATTTACAATAAATAAAAGCAATGGCAGAAAGTTCAGTCAAATAAAGACAGTTGTAATAAATTGAGACAATGACTAAGAAACACCGAACTAAAAAAAAATTAAGTAAGAAATATGTACTAAATTTTAAAAGCAGAAAATATTAAACATTTTAATTTTTTCCAAAGAAAAAATTAACATAAAATTCATTTTTATTAGGGATAGCAAGTAAAAATTTCTTTTTAAGTTGTGTGTACCCTGCAGATAAAGTAACTAGTATGTGGTTAAAAATTTACTTGTTCCTTCTATGTTCAGACTAGTTACTAGGGTGATCGATTATTCGACTTATTTAATAAATCGGTTTTCAAATAGTCTAAAATTTAGAATTAAAAAAAAAACCGGTTGCTATTTTGAAAATTGAGAAAAAACCGGCTAACCGGTTTGAATATATAAAATATAATATTTAAAGAAAAAATTAAAAAATATTATTAAAAAAGATTATAGTAAAAATAATATCTAAATATGAAATTTTTACAGTTTAAATACGTTTGGCTACACAATTACGCAATAACTCTTACAAGTAAAATAAATAAATACAATAAATTAATACATAAATAAATAAGACTGTATCTCGTTCTGTACATTGTTTAAATGTTAAATAGATTTTTTAAACTAATATGCATTAACGTATTTTGTTTGAAATGATTTCTGTAATTTGAAATACATCTTAAAGGCTAAAGAGAAAATGTTGAAAATTTCATTTTAAAAATTCTTTCTTATACCCCTGACACACATAAAAATATAGGCATAAACTAGTTTGTTTGATACTTTAATTGAAATTTAAGTTGACAGAAATTCAACTCCATTAATTAAAATTAGGATCTGGAAGGAGAGATTATTGGTTTTTCTTTATTGTAACTACACTTTTTACCTTAAAGTGATCAATAAGCTAAGTTTGTGCTTCAATTACCTTTATCCTATTAAAAAAATAATATTTAAGCTCAATTATTTTTCTTATTTTACATTTATTTTTTAAACAACAAACAAATTTCTTGCAATATTATGGAAGAATATTTAATAGTTTTTATTTTTTGATTTATGGAAACTTTTCGCGTACTAAATATACTACGGTACATTTAGTTACAAAAATATATGGAAATAAACTTTAAAAAACCGGCTTTTCCGGATAAAAAAACCGGTGTATTCGATATTTGAAAAATCAACATTTAGAAAAAACGGCCAGCTAAAAGAGGAAAAAACCGGGTTTTCCACCAGTTATAAAACCGAGTCGATCACCCTACTAGTTACATAAGTGTCCTTCTTTTATATATCAAACTATCGATTTTAACATTCAGCTGTCATAGGACCCCAACTAGTTCATTTGGATATAGTTTTGTACTAGTTTACATACTAGTTATTGTTGGAGAGTCATGGCGAGTGTACTCATCTCACACATACTTAAAAAAAAATATTACGAACTTTGCACAGCAGTTCAAGCATAAAGCCAAGAATTAAGCCTTTAAGTTTCACTCTCTAACCATTGCGCCATCAAACTACTATTTTAAATTGATTTTAATGAAATTTCTTAAACAAAATACATTTCAATTTTGTGATGAGCGAATGGTGAGTTTGCATATTTTCATTCAACACTTTGGCTACAGTCTAGCTGCAACTAGTTATATGAGTGGTTTAAAACGTAATTATTTAAAAATTTTGCTACAGGTTACGTTGTTCAAATTCAGTTCAGGCTCAGTTATAGTTGAGCACTAGTTGAGTTTTAGTTCAGCTTTACTTTTATTTTATATAAATGTAGGGTCAGTTCTAGTGCAGTTTCAGTTCAATTTCAGTTCAAATTGAGTTTAGTTCCAGTTTAGATTTAGTTCAAACCAAGCTTAGTTCTAGTTCAGATCTATTTTAGTTTTCCTTCAGTGTAAGTTTAGTACAAATCAAGTTTAGTTCTAGTTCAGATCTATATTAGTTCTGCTTCAGTGTAAATTTAGTACAAGTTCATTCCCAGTTAAGCTCTTATTCAATTCAAGTTCAGGTCCAAATTAGTTTTCATTTAGTTTTAGTTCAGTACGAGTTCAATAATATAATTTAATAAATAATAAATAATGGTCTTTCGAAATAAATCAGACTCTATTCAAGCTTTATAAGTCAATATTGAACGTGACATTTATGACATTTGACTTTATATTAAGTGGAAAAAATTGCTCGAAAAATTGGTTAATCAAATTCGTTCCTGCAGAAGAAGTTGTGGAGGTCATTTGAATGAATTTTTATTTAGAACCTAATTGTATCGGTTGTATTTCACATTAAATAAAAAACTTTTGAATTTCCCTAACAATTAGTGTGTATTTTTTTTTTTAAGAAATTGTAACACTCTTTTTGGAAAACCTTTTAGTATTAGTTTAGTTCTAGTTAAATTTAGTACTAGCTCCATTAAGTTCTAGTTTAGTTTAATTCTTGTCAAGTTCTAGTACTAGAAGGTGAGTCAAAAGTTACTAGGGGTTAAAAATTTAATAACTTTTTTGTTTATATATTTTTTTTAAATCAGATTATATAAACCTCGCCTGGAGAATAAATAATAGAGAGATTTTAACTGAACATTGTTGCAAATCCGATTGTAAGCGATGAAGCTCATTTTCATTTGAAGGGCTTTGTTTATAAGCTGAATTGTAGGTTCTAGGGTTCTTGAAATTCAGCAGCTATTTATCGACACTAATTGCACCTTATTGGGTGTTTAATATAACGTGGAATTACATCTGAAAATAAAATTTTACCTTATATCTTCGAAAAGGAAGATAGAACTGCTGTATCCGTAAACGGAGAGATGTACCGGTTAATGATAGAAATCTTTGAAATGAGCACATTCATCTTAAAACGGTAGTCATTTCAATGAAAATATTTTCCATGCTTGCTGTAAAAAATGCTCATTTTGTATATTTTATAATCTAAAAAGAAAAATAGAAAAAATATACAAATGAAAAATTTGTAAAATTTTTAAACTTTATGGTGACTTTTGGTCCACTCTGTAATTAAGTTTTAATTAAGTTTAGTTTTAGTTCAGTTCTATTTTAAATCTTTTTTAGTTCTAGTTCAAAACCGCCTTAAGTTTTGTCAGTCAAGTCTTTTAAAGTTTATTGCCTGAAGTGTTATCCAGTTCATTGCATACATTTTTTTATAAAACTTTAACATTTTTTCTGTTCCTTTGTCTTGTTTGTTTTTATTACCATTCATAAATATTTCAATGGACAGGTGTCAAATTTATTCAGGTTAGGAAGTACTTTTCAGCAGCACGTTAATTTAATTTTTATAACTAAGGGGTCATGCACTGGTTTCCGATAAGTCAAAAGAACTTTTTCTATGGCTTTTTTTCTTTCTATTTTTTCCATAATAAATAAAATATTTTGTAGTTTTTTTTGTGTGTTTACCCCTTAGGGTTGTTAAAAACAGAAAAATATATGTGTATTCTTCGGCCGCATCCCTCCTGACTATATATATATATTCCCTACAACTAAAAGCAATTTTATGTTGTTCACGCTCCCTGAGGAGAGTTTATATCTTACGTCTTTAGTTGTACACTATTCATTTGTTTCGTTTTCCTTTTTTTCCCTATTCTTTTTATAGATATACAAGCGTTTTATATTTGTTTTCTTAGTAGTATGGCAAGAAACCTTTTTACTTTTGAGAGAATTAAAAATAAAATAAAAAAGCAATAAGGAACCAAAAAAAAAAAATAAATAAAATAACGGAAGTAACATACACACATCTCTTTAAGCTTAACGCTTTAAAGTAGGCTATGTTATTCGTATTTGTGGCATATAATATCAAACAACTTACTTAAATTATCCTGCCAATAGCTAGGATTGTTGCAAATGTGTTTGATAAGGAGCAAGACTTAGAGAACGACTGGGCAAAACTTGCAGATAGAGATTATGTTTCTTATATAAAATATGGCAATGCGAGCCTTTTTTTCTAGAACGACAAGATGTTACCAAGTGGCACAAAAAAAAAAAAGTTAAAAAAGTTGTTATTGCTTACAACCTATATGGATTTTTTAAATATGGCACTATAACTGATTTGAATTTTAAATTTGAAGCATCCTTATACATTAGGAAGGGGCAGGTAAAAGACAACCCACTAAACGAACACATTTAAAAATTAAAAATGAGTTGAACAGAATTTTTTGTTTTCAGTTTCATATACGAAAGGTTAATTGAGTTTCCAGTATAGAAATATATTGTTCACTTTAAGGTAGGTCATATATTCTTGACAAGGATCTAACTAACTACTAAAATAATTCATGCAGAATGGTGTTTAACATTTGACTCACAACATCGTTTTGCTGTCATGCTGTCATATGTTGTTAACATCTACATTGTGTAATTTGCGATGAATTTTTTAATGATAATCTTGAAATTCTTCTTACATGTTGGCGCCAACCTACATACGTAAATTTTACTTGCTAATGGAGCCATTAGCCAGAAATTTTGGTCCAAATCCAAACGCACTGTAGCGTACTCATCGAAACTGTGTTGTTCTTCATGCATTACTGCAATAAATTGACTGAGTCAAGTTCACCTGCTAACAGCCATTGATTTTTTTTGATGTTGAATGTTTGTTTAATGAACCAGTAGTCTCGAATTTATTCGGAAAGTTTAAAAAAACCGACTTTAAATGGCCCCTGTTTCAGCTATAAAACATTCGCAATCTCTAAGCTAATTATCACTAACATTTTCATAATAAACTGGCCTGTTACATACTACGCTCAAAGGCTTTTAATATCGTTTTTAAAATTCCGATCTTTTTCATATAACCTTCTTCAGATTTTACTTATTTTGTCTAGAGGTCGCATGTCTTAAGATGTCAATTTACATTTTTTTTACATACAAATCATACTTACTTAAGCCCATAAGGGTATACAGAATAAAAAAAAGGTAAATAAAAATGTCAAAAATAATTTCACTTGAGATAAATCAAACAAGAGCGCTATATTCGGTTGTGACAAATCTTAATATACTCTATACAATTATAGATACGCAACTATTAGCATATACATTTAAGTTGTTTGTGAAACAGATTAACAGTTGCTCAATGTTTGCTGTTGTTGCCACCATGTAGGCACATATCTTCTTTTTGTGTCTGATCATGTTTGTGCAACGTACAGTAAACAAACGAAGAACTTTGCATTACACACTTCCGTACACATGAATAAGCATACAAAATATATCAACTATAACAAGAACCCACACAATTTTTACCATTATGTACATACATAAACACTTACATATTAAGAATGATAAAAACAATACTACGCATTGTGTTGGTTTAAAAAAAATTAAGTTCTACGCATGTACGTCACATCAGCCTCGGACTTAACAAAAGCAATATCTAAACAGATAAAGATTTATAGAAATTAAAGGAGAATAAAAGCGTTATAGTTTATTTAAAAGTATATCATTAAACATGTTATGGCTTATATGATATAAGTTTGTATCAGCACCGCCTGCTTTTGTTTTTTTTTAAAGAATTTCGTTGCTTTAATTTAAATAAAAGCAGAGACATACGTGGTTTTTTGCCCATACCTCAGCTGCTAATGGGTTGAAATTACTGATTTTAAATACCGATATTTTTGAAAACATTTCTGAGGAACTAATAACACATACGAGTCCATGGGATATATAAGAACTTAAAAAAATTGATTTCAACACTCAAATGGATGGACAGACGGACACCGTTAAACCGTCTTTCTATCTATAAGGATTCAAAATATATATACACTTTATGAGGTGACACATGAATACAGTAGAAATTACAAAAGGAATGACAAACTTTTATATACCCTTTTACATTCTTGTGTGAAGAGAAAAAAAACGGTTTCAATTTTTGTTCTCATTTTTCTAAAGAATTCAAATTAACATTCGATTGGATTTAATTACTGGGACTATTATTGGAACATGCATTTTAACAGTATAACTTATAATGGTGATATGACATTATATACTGAATATTAAAGAACGTATTTAATTGACACCGCCAAAACAATATGGCAGTCACTGTATGTCAACATCGAACCGCTTTAAGTGCAAACCCCGTCGCAGAAACAGACTTTTTTTTAAATTAAACTCACACTAAAATTTGTCTTACTATTTCCTCTTTGCCCTCCTCACATTTTGCTATCTTTACTTTCTTTTTTTCATCTTATCTTGAGTTCTTTATGGTCACTTCTATATAGACATAAGTTCAATATATTTCTATTTATTCTTTTATACTCTTTCATTCTTTCTTTTAAGGTTTTGCTAACAACTTCCTTGCAAGCTGATAACTGTTGAATATATTTTCTAAAGAACAAGGATATAATAATAATATTTAATACTAACAATATGTTTACGTATTAAACTTTATAATAAAGATGAGAAAGTCTGAATTCCTTTAAAGGGATATGATTTCATAATAATATTTATCTTATATTATATCTTATTTTTATTTGTCTGTTTCATATGTACTATATGTGGATGTATAGAAATATGTATTTCAAGCGGATATGGGCGCGTGTTGTTACTTGATTTTGCTATTGTAAATGCTAAATTATCCTTGTTCGGTTTTCTTTTTTTCTTTCTTCTCTTCAATAGACTTTATTGTCAGTAATTTCTTCTACTCTTGTAATTTCATATCAATTTCATTGAAAGCATTTTTCTGTTTTTTTTTTTTTTTTTTGTTTAATCATTAAGGTTGCTTTACCATTTTTGCCACATGTTGACCTTCAGGCTGTGTAAATGATAGTGTTCCAAAAAAAAAATTAATAATAAAAAGTAAAGAAAATTACCTTGGTTTAACAATAATATTTGTTTTTAGGGAGTGTTTTTGAATATTTAACTAAAAAATTTATAGAAAGAGTTAAAATTTATCTGTGGCATTTAACTGAAAGTAAATAAACCTCTTTACCCTTCTTTATAGCAATACTATTTTATGGTCTAGTTATATTAAAATTAATTATATTTTTAGGAAGAAGTAATTATAAAACAAGTATTTATAATTAGTTTTCTAAAAACGCTACCCACAGTAAAATGAGTTTTTAATTTAAATAATTAAAAGCGCCTAAAAATATGCCATATAAACAAGTTATAAATTATAATCTGACGAGCCGGTCATTATTATATTTGCTTAATTTTTCAATACCAACAGACGTAGCTTATTCAATTCAAAAGTTAATCCTTAGCCGATCGTAATACTTTTATATGGGTATGAGACTATTTTTTAATGTAAAAATGCCTGTACCTCACTATGTGATGTATAAGTAATTACACCTAAAAGAAAATTGTAATGAAAACATAAAATATATACATATTCAATTTATTCATACGTTAAGCATAATAATAAAAACCTAAATTTAAACACGCTTAAAAAAAATAAGCCATAAATTATCTATATTTTAAAACATAAAGGCTTTTACCCTTCATTTTATTTTATAAGTTGTATAACACGTATAAAAGGGCTTAACATTTGTTTTGAATTTGATGTCTTTTATTTTTGTATTTTTATAGATCTATAATATTGGATACAATTTTTATTAAAGTAAGAGGAAATTTAATTTGGTAACATATTAATTAAATTTTGAGTCATTTAGAGAGTAGCACACGCCTTATATTATAAAGGACACAAAACGCCTTGTTTGTTCTAGAAATTTCGAATTATGAGGAAGTTTTTCATAATATTTATTTGTATTTTCAAAACAAATTTAATCAAAATTTTTTTATAAAGTATATCAAAGGTTTAAAGTTTACTATATCACTATTTTTATAGCATAGCTTAGGGCACTGAAGGAAAAATTATAAAAAATATATGTATTAAAGGTTCAAAGGTTAATATATCAATATTTTTATAGCATTGCTTAAGGCGCCAGTACGAAATAATTTTAAGTAGGATATACAAAAGCACTTGTATTGTTAAAAAATATAAAATATTTTCATTGTTTTTTTTTAAATATTTATTTACTTTTAAAAAAGTTTATCATACTTTTCAAAAGTTGCAATATCAATATTTTCTTTTAGGATAGCTTATGGCGCTAGATAATATAAAGTATATATATGTATACTAATAGGCGTGTTGTTACAATATATATAATATTTTTGCATTTTTTTTTAAATGCCAAATGCCATCATCATGGCTTAAAAAATTTAATAACTTTTTCATTTATAAATAGATATTTTTCAGGTTTTAAGAGATTCACAATTGAACAACGAACCAGAATAATTGAATATATAATTATTATCGATTATTTTCACTCAAAAAGCATATCGTCAACATTTCGTCAAAACTTCACCCTCTGAAGTAATGATTAATTGCCTAATTACTTAATCTACACCACCAACATGGCACCGTAAGAGACTTGCTTCGAACCGGTAGACCACGTTTAATTCATATGGTAGAAAATATGGAACGTGTAGGTCAAAGTGTAAACGAAAAGAAGCATCTACTAGAAGGCGTTCTGCTCAGCTAGTACCTCACTACAGCGTATTTGAAAAAATAATTATTGTTATTCCCATACAAGGTGCAATTGGTGCAAGAATAAAAACCCGCATATCATCGGCAACGTCTAAGTTTTGCAGTTAATTTTTAACGGTTGACCAGAAATGACGAAGCTCATTTTCATTTTAATGGCCTTATTAATAAGAAGAACTGTAGGTTCTGGGTTTCTTAAAAACGAGCCCGCCATTGCGAAGCTAAAGCATATAATTTTATTTCAAATATTTTTATTTAAGTTTAATATAAATTAAATAATTACAAAACTTAAATCTTATTTATTTATTGATTTATTTAAATTTCATTCATTAACCGAGCCCTAATGGGCCATATATTTTACTCTAGATTAAGCTAATTTATATTTAAATTTAAAAAAACTTTTATTGTTCCCTTCTAACGGTAATTTATAAATATGCAGGGCTGTACTTACAATTCCAATCGGATTTTTTTACCTTCTTCAGATAAATTATTTTTTGTGTTATGTTTAACAATAAATTTTTAAAATACACTAATCTTATTGAGGAAATATTTTTTTGAATCTCTAGAAGTATACAGCTGGTAGTCTATATAGTGTAAAAATGTCTACATATAACAAATTCACTTAAGAAATTAAAGGTGGTTTAAATTTTCATTTTATTTTTTCTATTAACCCAAAATGTGGGTTCATTCCAATTTCTTACGCATATTATGCATGATAATTAACAATTTCCAATAAAAAACTTTATTTCCAAAAAGCGCTTCTTAAATAGATTACTTATTGCTTACCTGCTTCCAATAGCGCTTCTAGAAGGCATGCTTTTATATGCGATGTCCCACATAGTAGATTTTCTTTGCATATAAAAAGCGATAATATTATCTCTACCATGAACTGCTTAATCATTACTCCCCCTCACGCATTGTTGAAGAAGTAACAAGATATATCTGTGGCTTGGAGCTAAAAGGGCCAATGTCACTTTTTTGCTCTTTTGAGTTAATCATTGCATTAGATTTGTTTTCTTGCTCTATTTCATTATGGTAAAACAGCTAAAGTCATACTTAACACAGAACAGCTTCATAAATAAAATGCTCGCCAATGTCACTATGAAAGCATCTATAAAAGTTAAAGTTCAATTCCAATTTTCTCGAAAGCAAATATTTTGACATTAGCCCTTTTAGCTCCAAGCCACAGATATATTGAAATAAACTTGAATTCTGTATTTGTGGAAGACACACTTTGCTGTTCTTTCGTTTTCAAACAATTAAAAGCATTTCCATAGATGCAATAAGGTAAGCGTAAAGGCTGGGGCACAATGAATCCGTCATATTTATCTTCACAATAACAAAAAATTAATAAAACAAAATAATATTTATTTTAAGAAAATATCAATTTAGCTTCAAATTCATACAATCTATATAAAAAAAATAGTTTTGAACCGAAAAAAACTTTATGCTTCTGTGGCGGATCATGCATCACAAAGAAGTACGGCGACTGCTGTAAAGCCGGTTGACTTCGCTCTTTGCGCACAACCATATAGTAATTGTCAAAGTACTCGACGTACGTCAAAAGTTTAAAGTTGGTCAACTTTCGTACTTTGCGTTGACGGAGACGTACTGAATGTGACAACACTCATAAGAAAACATATATTTTAACTTAGTTGTCAGTTGAAAAAGTTGAAGTTTGATGGACGACGGATTCATTGTGCCCCAGCCTTAAGTCTGCACTGCTTACTTAATTGGAAAATAACTTTGCGGATAACATTTTTCTTTGAGTATTTTTAAGAAAATATATAATTAATAATGTTTACCCTTAATTTTAAAATATCTGCCAAACTTTGATATTTTTTTTTATAAATATAGCAATTGTTTAGGTATTTAAGTTGAGTGTATGTTTATAAAATCATTAGTGTTTTGCATCTATGAAAATATTTTTAAACTTAATAAACCCTTAATAAAAATAAAAATAAATAATAACACTCAACAAACAATATTTTTTTTTAATAAACAAATAGAGAAAAATAAATAAATATAAATTGTTTATTTGCATAAAAATACTAAAATACAAATATGAAATTCATTCACATGTTAAGTGGGATACATTGAATGACTTACGCGTACTCATAAAGAGACACTCATAATAACGGTAATGTTCACATTTATACAGAGTTTGTTTTATATATATACATACATACATATACAAACACGCCTGAATACACTTGGTCGAGAGTATTAGAAGAGTAAAAGAGTTCGTGTGTATGGTGGGTGGGGAAATAAATATGTATAAAGAAGAAGAGAAGTATTTTACATATTGTATGTTTATTTATATGGGTATATTATGCATATTACATATGCATGTGTATGTTTGTATTGTATTAGAATATAAAATAAACAGGTTTGAATTTCAAATAATAAATAAATGCTTATGTGAGTGCATATGTTTAATAAAATGTAATTTTTTTTTAATTTGAACATTTAAATGAAGTTAAAGGAAAATAACAAGTAAGTCGATCTAAACTGAAACTTTACTAGAACTACTTAAACTGAAAGATAGCTTGAACTAAACAAGACTTACAATGAACTACGAATATTATAAAAGTGAAATAAGGCAAATTTTATCTACATATATTTGCATTAAGTGTAGTAGGATTATTGAATTCTCTTACATGTACATATGTAATTTGATTTTCGTTGCACCGAAGCACTTGTATTTTGGTGTTTACATCCCAATTAGCTTCATACTGATTTTTCAGCATTTTGCTGGGGGAATTTTAAAGACGAATACTGTTCAAAATATTTTTTTGTAAATTACTTTCACCGGTTCATTTACATATTTGTAAATGATAAAATTGTAATAACAGTTGTTTTGGATGTGGTGGGAGGCAGCTGTAAAATTGTATTAAAATTTAAAATAGTTTATCTTAGACCTGTCAAAGAAAAAAATTATTTTCGCTACTGGATCCGTGCTTGATATTAACAAATAGTGTTTAATTTAAAAATGCGGAAATATTCAAACTTTTAGCTTTTATTTTGAAATATTTTTGCAATATAAATTTTTGAAAAATATTGGGGCCATTGTTAGCTATGAAATTTTTACATCTTTTAGTACCTCATTACAGAAATAAGCCTTTTGATAACACCAAATACAGAGCATGTCTTTAGCACTATGGATATTTAGCTTTGGTGTCGATTTAGCTGGTTGACTATTCTTCACATACAATTTTTACACTTCGGTTCATTGTAATGGATTCATTTTCATCGCATGTAATAATTCAGTGCAAAAATGATTTTTTTTTAATAGTGTTCAAGCAACGACATGCAAAATCATCTTATCTTTTGTTAGTACAAAATTAAACATTTTCGAAGAAGGAACTTTGTAGTTTATACTATAAATTTTCAGTAACTAATAATGACAGATATGTAATCGTTATACATACATATAAGTTTTAAAGAAAAAATGGCTTACAACAGATATGCCGTTTGTTGTGAATCCCCCATTTCGAACTTATACACAACAAATTTTCGGAGAACTGCGAAATGCTAATTTTTGTGGTAAAAATATGGGAAACACAGAGGCTGACATGTGTCTTGCTTACATTTTAGCATGCTATGGAGCAATTTTACTGGTTTATAATAACGATTCATTCACAAATATTTTCAAAAGATTGATACAACATACAGATCTGTGCAGCATGTGGAAGCTCCAAGAAGTTGATTTCAACATACAAACAGAAGGACATATAGACATAATATATGATATGAAATATTGTTCCAATTTTAGGTTGAAAATATATTGTGTAATCAAAAAGGTACTTTTTCGGATTTTTATAGTACTTTTGTATTTTCTTCGTTTTTGAAGCTAAAATTTTGAAAATAGTGACAATTGATTTGAGTTGATACTGAAAATGTTGTGACGTCCGAAAAGTGACTTTTTGGAATTTTGATGGTACTTTTGGTAGTTTCTACGTTTTTAAAGCTAGAATCTTTAATTTTAGACTATTAAGTCAAGATGAGCCTGAAAATGTTATGGGCGTCAAAAAAGGTACTTCTTAGAGTTCATGTGGTACTTTTTAAATGTTATACGTTTACGAAGCTAGAATTTTAAAATTAGCGACTATTGATTCAAGTTGAGAATAAAAATGATATGGGCGACACTAAAAGTCCTTTATGTATTCTACGTTTGCGAACATACATAGATTCTTTAAATTAGCGACTATTGATCCAAGGTGAGACTCAAAATGTTATGGTCGACCAAAACGTTTGTTTCTTTTATTTTTATGGCACTTTTCTGGATTTGGGTAAAAATAATCCAAGTTGGCTTTGAAAATTATAAAGAACAAATTGCTACTTTCCTTATATCTGTTGTCATTTTTAAACTCAGAAGCATTGATCTCGATAGAAGAGATAGAAGATATCGACCCCTGTGCGCAAAATTATCGTATGTTACATTTTTTTCGAAATCGACTTTTTTATGCAAATTGGTTCTACATCTATTAATGCATCTGATGACAAAATATTATAGCGATAACTGTTTTAGTTATGGAGATAACGCTGTGTATATTTTATTGTATGCAGCAGTGTTACTTACGTTTTCATTTATTTAATAGTTATAAAAACGCTCTACTGTAAAATCTTATTTTTGTAACATACGATAATTTCGCGCACAGGGGTCGATATGTTTGCAATATATCCTTACAAAACTCTAATTTTTATTAATAAAAATAATCAGGGAAACAGCTTTTATAAATTAAACGAAATATTACTTAGTAAATAAAAAATGGAATATATTTATAATAAATGGTCGAAACTGCGCTAGCGAAGTAGCGAGTATTTTTACTAGTTGTTTATAACTAAGGTGTATTTATAATAAATTAACTGATTGATTCGATGTTACTTGCCAACAAAAATTCAATTTCAATAACAGAAAAACCATCGGCACCTATTGAAACTCTACCTTAATTGTTGGCTTTTCTATACTACCTTAAGTATTGGTCGTCCTGTTTGAATATATTTTTTTCTTGTACTCCTTAATAAAAAACTAAATAAATTCTAAGATTTTGTTCTTTATAATTTTAATATTATTTTTAGTACATACATACATAGATGATTTCGTTCATACCTGGCTTTCGCACAAATAATTTCAATTTGACAGTGAGTATTATAAAGGAGTATGTAAAATATTGTTTTTATTTTTTTGTTTCCATATTAATGCACATAAATATTTTTACGAGCACATATTTACATAAAAATGCCGGTATAAATACATATTAAATTTTATGTATACATTTATAAAAAACAAAAATTTATTTGATTGTTGTTATACATATATAATTTTTTATGGTATTTACTTTATATGTATATGTATGTATGTATACATAGACGTGTGTGCATATGTAGACATTTACCTCTACACAGCTACAATTCAGAGATCAGAGTCTCTGAAACCTTTCATAACAACAATGTATTTTACAGATAAAATAAGATTTTACAAACAATTTATAGAGAATAGTTAAATAAAATGTTTTTTACGAAATAAATATTTCAACAAGATTTTTAATACATCAAGAGTTGTTAGAAAAATTTCTACACATGAAGAATATTAACTATCGATAGTTAAAAAAAAGGAATTACAAATTTAATCAGAAATTGTCTCTTTATGGAAACACTGGCCTAGACTATTTACTTTACACACATACAATATATATTTATATGGTACAGAGCCAAAATAAATGGTTCATTTACTTTCATTGCACTTAGTTGCTATGTCTTGTTGTTACATCCAAAACTTGAAGTCATTTTGGGAAATGGGTTGGTGCTGTTAAGGCTTCTTGAGTTATTTGACTCTTAAAACCTAAAAAGATGAAGCATTATATCTACAAGTAGACAGGGTCGTATGGTGCTTAGAGAGCCCATGGGAATTTTTAAATATATTTTTACTAAAATCAATGACTTTGGGTGTAATATTGCGAGGATAATATGGCGGCTTCTGCACTTTGACAGGAATCGTCTGAGATATATTGTGGCATTGTGCACTAGTCACTGTAGTCCATTCTTCCCATTCTTTTGCAATCATGTCAAAAAAATAGGAATATCCTATAATGACTTATGTAGAAGCTATGTAGACGAAGAGCTTATCATTTCCTTACAGAAGTAACATGTGATAATTGGAGCGCACAACATGCCAACTGGGCATAAGTGCATACCTGTCATTGGTTTGGGCTTTTATACCCCTCCTTTTCAACCTAACCTAACCTAACCTAACATGTGATAAAATCCTGATGAGATATGAATATACTAACTGCATTACCATAATACCGGAAAAGGGAGAATGGGATGAAATAACCAGGATAGGAAACTCCCATGAAATCGACGTTTATACAGACGGTTCGAAGATACAATGATTAAGACAGAAGATCAGTGATTAAGACATTGAGAAAGGAGAAAGTTGAATCCCAAAACGTTATGCAATGCAAGAGTGAGATAAACTCATATGCAAATTGTGAAAATCTGGAGATAATATGGATACCAAGCCATCACGGGCTGATCGGAAACGAGAAAGTCGACAAATTATCCAAAGTGGGAGCTCTTCTGAGTACTATAACTTTGGAAAATGCTAAACCCTTTAAACGATTCAAGGATGAACTTAAATGTGGGGCGATGGAGGAACATGCCAGAAAATGGCAAAGCACTGATGTCGACACAGTGACAAAAATACTATGGGGTGACCCACATCTTGGAAAATCAAAGGAGATTTTGAAACTAAGTAGACCAACACTTTGGAGACTAACCAGTCTAATTACAGGTCATACGGAGTCATGAAATTGTCTGAGGAAACGACATGTAGAGCATGGAAGGAAGAGGATGAGACTTTGGTACACTTACTGTGTCATTGTCCTGCGTTTGGGCATATTAGATGCGAAAATTTTACAATTGATACTATGCCGAACTTGGAATACCTGGGGAATTCGAGCTGGAGATCCATAAGGAATTACATTGAGTCCCTTCTTGGACTAGTCCGTTATTTATGGGAAATTATGATTACGGTTTTTGTTTGGGAATTTCGTTTTCCATATGGAGCGCACAACAGGCCAACTCAGCATAAGTGTATACTTGTCATGGGTTTGGGCTTTTAGTGTCCCTTCTTTTCAACCTAACCTAACCTTATCATTTCCTATATTCCTACTATTTTCGGGGCTTGCAGACCACAGAGGCTGTAGGAGATGACAAAGCGATGTTTGGTGAGATTCCTAGCTTTATAAGTCTGGGTGGTTTCCTGGACCAATAAAAAATTGAAAAACTAACGGTGTCTAGAGCTTTTTCCCCAGAAACGGTTGACGAACCAGATAACAACCTCTATTTTTTTCTTTCCTCCTATTTCTCTTTTCTAACATTTAGTAATCTAATATATACTAATCCAAAATAGTCTAATGCAATCTAACCTTATCTTATCTAATCTAATCTATTCTTTCTTTTCTATTCTCTTTACAGGTATCACAAAGTGATTAATATAATGAACCTATAGGAGCTGAACAACAGCTGCTTGTTCTATATACCTAAATTCAAGGAGGAAAATGTTTGCGGAATTTACTTGTCTGAATATCTAGGACTGACAGACATCAGACTTAATAAACCAAACAAGCTACAGGATGAGCCAAAAGTCACAATGGGGTTGAAAAATGTAATAATTTTTCGTTGATATTTTTTTTCAGAGTATAAAATATACAAAACAGAAATGTGTCACTTTTATGGCCATTGTTTTCAGCTTCGCAACGAAGTCAATGATGTTTTTTACATGAAACACAAACAAGTAGTTACTTAGTGTATTGCTTACACAAATGGACCAGTTAACTTTGATCTACTCTTTTCGCAAAAAAAAAAAAAAAAAAAAATATGATGCGTTTATATACTTTTACATATTTACATATAAATGAGTTTTTGTTATTCGTTTTTTATGTAGCATATACCTACAATATAACAATAAAAAAAAAAATAACTATTTGTTGTATTTTTATTTTGGGATGCCGGCAGCCAGACATAAAAATTGAAAAAATAAAAATTAAAATTGAGAGAAATAAATGTCCGATGTTTTTATGAGTCTAAAAGACATGCTATATTGTTAACAAGAAAACTTGAAATGTTTTTTAATTAAAAACAATTTACAAAAATTTGTAAGTAATTTTTTGAACAAATATTTAATTCCAAGAGATTTTTTTGATAAATTCTCTATTAAAAAATAAAATACATTAAAAAAGGTGAAATTAATTTATATAAAAATATGTAAGTTTTTAGAAAATTTATAATTATAATTTTTTGTAGAAAATGTTTGAAAATATTATTTTATGGAAATTTTTCCAAAATATTATGTAAATAAAGTTAGATATTTTATTTTGTTTATAAAACTTTTTTTTAAAACATTTGTGCAATACAAATTTGTTCAAAGTATTGTGGCCATTGTTAGCTGTGATCTTTTCTCATCTTTCGGGATAAAAAAACCTGCCATATTTTAAAGCCAAGAACAAATCAATCGATTTTGAAAATCTTGAAATGAAAAGTATCACAGAAAAGGACCAACCAGGAGTGGAGCCAGTGACTTAATTTGACTCAACATAGGAAAACTTACCAGGTCCGTATATAAGCGTGTAAGACAGATTGGTAGGTCTTTCTCAAATCTATGGGTGGTGGTGCTTGGCCGTTCTTTGCTTGTGGAGTTATTAGTCTGGTTAATTCTAAAAACGAACAAGACTCAAATATATTAAATAGATGCTTTAAGGATTATGGGTTTGAAGCTTTTGTTGCCTTCATTCATGACTGCAGTAAAATGTGTGAGTGTTTGAATGTGTTTCTGAAAGTAGATCCGTGTTGGTTTGTCTTATTACTATGACACTAGCTTTTTAAATAAACAAATTGCATCTAGCAATAACGAGGTTGAGTAACAACAGGCTGTTATGCCCTTAGATGTCCTGGGCTGTACGCGCTACAATGACAGTATTAACGTGTAATTTCTATACAGGATAATTTTTAGTTAGGGTAAACCACTGAACCACTTTCATGCTTGAGATTGTAAACTGCAAACATAAGCTTTGAATTCCCAGTAAGTGTGAGCCATTAACTCGCACTGATTACGTCCCTACCCTTTGTGCAAACCGCCCGTCGCTACTACCGATTGAATTATTTAATGAGGTCTCCATATAGGACATAACCAATTTTTCAACAGTTTTTAAAAACTTTTCATGTAATTTTTAATTTTGTTTTTAAATTTCTGTTTTATAAAAAACTTTCAAATTAAAGAACAAATTGTAGAATATTTTTAATACTTATGTTTTTTTTTAATTTTATAAAAATTTTTAAAAAGAAAATTTTTTTGTAAAAAGTATAAATTAATGTTATATTTGCAAGAAGCTTGCAATTAGTGTTTTTATAAAAAATGGTTTAATTTTTTAAGAATTTTCCATAAAATCTTAAATAGTATCAGTGTTTCAACCTTAATGACAAAACAAATATATTATCTTGCAAATATCATTTTTGAAAATAAAAGCAACAAAACTAGCATCATACCTCAGACATATTGGAGATTCCTCTTAATACTCGTTTAGTTGTTATATTAAGTACATAGCCACTCTTACATATTTGGTACATCAAACTATATGTGTGTGAACTGTATATGTATGCATAGAAAAAAGGAACAAAAATAAAATTTATTTTAATAATACTCGCATTTAGTGAGTACTTTACACACAGCTACACATAAACAGCCAAATTGCTAAATGTGAGACAAGACAGTGGGATGAAAAGTAGAAAAATTTTAAAAACAATATAACAAGTTTAAAGTAATAAATAACAGTTGTTCACTACTAACAATTTGGCATTTAGACGTATTATTTTAACAGGGCGATTACATTGGAAGCAACTACTTACCCAATCGCTTACAATTATGGACTCAAATAAGTATTTAATACCCTTGCTTACAAATAGGGACTCCAATAAGTATTTATTGCGCTCAATTATAAAAAGGAACTTTAATGAGTACTTACTTTTAAAGCAAAAAATAATTACTTGATTTTAATAACCTAAATAACCAATTAATATTATGAACTTACAGAAGTCGTTCGATTATTTTAAGGACGAAAATTTGGTTTGGTTATTCTGCATTACGTTAATTTAAAATTAAAAAATTGGTGAAAATTCATAAGATATCAGTTTGCTAATGAACTGCTTTGCTGCTATTGTCAAAAACTTTACTACTTATACTTATAGTGTGATAAACTAAATGAGAATTATGAGTTATGTATTTAAATATCTTGTAACAAATTTCGCCATAAGAAATTGTATTTTGTGTGTATCTAAGCAAATGTGTGAAAAAAGGAGATTATATATATCGCATTATAAATCCACACAATACTAAAATACTTCTTAGAAAGACCGACGATATTTAATAGTTATGGAAAAGTATGCATGTTGGTTAGTAAGAGCAAGACATAACCTATTTTCAATCTTTAAAGAATATTTTTGTATTTTTTTAGAAACAACATTTTAAAGTGCGTGTTAAGTGTCTTATAAAATCAGAAGAAATTATAGAATATTTTTATTAAGAAACAAACAATATGAAACAATTGTTTTTAATATAAACATTATTAGATTTATATACATATTTATGTCTTGAATTTTCTTTATTTAAATAATTAGTTAATAAAGCTTTAGTGTAGAAATTTCTATTATCGTCCTTATTCCGTTCGGCTACATAATTATTTGTGGAATATAAAATTTTTATTTTTACATGTATTTCTATTTTTATGAATTTTTTCCACTGTCTTTATTGTGTCATTGTTAACCTTGTACCGTTAGTTTATGTATCAAACGAAAGTGTGTGCTTAATACTCTTTTTATCTCATTCTCTACTCTCCTTCATCCCTCAAAAACAAAATGAAAACAATAAACTAAAATGACCCGGGTTTTTTTGCTTTGGGGTTTTATTAAGAGTTTAAAAATTTAATTTTTTTTTCAAAATTTAAAAATTTTTGAAAAATTTGTAACTAAGAAAAAAATATTAATTTTTTACAATATTTTTAATAAAAAAAATATTATTTTTAAAATATATTAAATGTGTTGATTTTGTATTTTTTGACATAATAATTTATTAGTATTTTTTGCTGTTATAATCATTGCTGTGTCCGTTGCTATAAGATAAACAAGTGTTTAATTAAAAACAATTTTTTTTCAAAACAGTGGTACTACCTTTAAAAGAGGGGCATATTTTTTTAAACTTGGTAATTGTATGGTAGCATAGTATTTTGTGTTTAGAGATTGTATTTTAAAACAAACAGAAAATTTGTATTTAGAAAGCAAAAAATTTTATAAACAATTTTATTTTTTTAAAGTAATAAAATTAAAAGAACAAATATTTTACAAACAAATTTATTAAGGACTTCTATCTTGAATAAAAGTTAATGAAAAATATCTCTTTGGTTTTCTTTTTACAATATTTTTATATACTTTTTTTAAGTATTAAAAAGAATTTTAAAATATTTATCAAAAAAATCACATTTGTGTAGCATTAGTTTATATTCGTTACAAATAGACTATATTTTACTCAACAGCATAAACAAAATTACAGCTAGTAAAAATCTCTTGCTTATTATATGAGAGAATTACCCATACAATATGAGAGAGAGTTCAAATAAACAACTACAGACGATTTCTATATTAAGTACATGCTCTTCTATACAGTTAAAATCTCTTGTTTTACTGTATTGTATGTGTAATGTCTCGGAGAAAGAGTTTGGCTGTAAATGTTTGTGATTATGTTTGTTTTTTTTAAGGTTATCCTGTGGGAAATTCGTTTTGCAAACATTTAGTTAATTTTTAGCCGTTAACAAGTAGAGTATATACGCTTTTTAATGAATAAAAAAAAATTGTTTAACTGCTACAACTAACATTTTGTCCATCCCTACAACATTAAACGGTTTCTAATTTCAAATTGTCAAATTTTTAAATTTATAAAAAACAGGATTAAAACAGTTAAATTGCAGGTGACATTAAAAAGTGTAACAAAACAAAGAAATAATTGATTAAACAACTTTCGAGGCAAGTACAACTTAAAAAACGTTGCCTAGGAAAATTATGGATAATTTGCACCACATGTAAATAAGAAAAAATTTTTTATATAAAAAAAAAAAAATACAAAATAGTGCAAAATTTTTCAAGAATATTTAACAAAAATTGTTAAAACAATTTTTTTTTAAAAGAAATTTTTCAGAAAATATATTTTTTGAAAAGTTTTATAATTGAATATAAAGAAGGAAAAAATTTAAGGTTTCCTATAAGAAAAATAAATTTTGAAAAACAAATAAAAAAAAGAAAAAAATTAAGAAAATAATTATTTAAAAGGTTTTAAATTTAATTACAATAATATGGGTTGTAATACTAGTCAGGAATTAAAAACCAAAGAAGGTTCCAATGCGGCCGTTAATGGCTCGGCCCAAAATGATGACAACAGCACTTGCGAACAGAACACAAATAATGAAGATGCCCAACAACAAAAGGGTGCGGCTTCCGGCGACCATCAACATACCACACAGACGTCCACAACTAACTCAGCCAACCGTACATCAAATCATTCTAAAACAAATTCCATCATCTCCAATGGTGGTGGTGTTGGTGAGACTAGCCACCATCAGTTTACCAAAAATTCATCATCATCAGCATCGGCCAATTCAAAACAATCGGCGTTATCGCCAGCAAAGGAGAATGGCTCATTGCTAAAACAGCAAATACAATCTTATAATAAGGCCGAATTAACGGAATTCAATGATATGGATGATAATGAAGATGAAGGTGAGTGACTCATATCTCCATAATTAAAACAATAAAACTTTAAGAAAGAAAAATCCTTTAAAATCCTTTTTTGAGTTTTTTCCAATAACATTTTTAATTTAAAAAACTATCTTCAGTTTTTAAAAAATTTTTATTTAAGAATTTTGTTTAAAACAAAAGGTGTGTTTTTAAGAAGTTTCTTCTTTATTTTTAAACCATTATTTTATTTTAACAAAATCTAACAACTTCTAACCCGCTTACAAAGTGTTTTTGTCAGTGTGCTGTGTTTTTTTGTTCATTTGTTCTTATCCTTAAGGGATTATTTGATGATGTATTATTTAATGAGCACAGTGCAAAGAAGTGAAGAGAAAAATTTGTAACATACTTTAGGGCTTTTTATTTTCTATTTGATTATTTTAAATTGAAAAAGAAAAATTGACTACAACCCAGTAACGACCATAAAGTTTGTTTTTATTTAGAGGCATTAATAATTTAATAAATTTTCCATAGGAAGCAAGTTCTGAAAAGTCATTTTGTACATCTGGTTAAATTATTTAATAAAGAAACTCATCATGAGTTAAAAGTTAAATTCTTATAACTAACAACAAGAATTAAACAAGTTAACTTAAGGCATAAAAGTATTATAAAACCCAAAGGTACCCTTTAAAAGTATCAAACTAACAAGGAAATTTTATATAATTTAATGTTTAGTTAAAGTTAGTTAAAAACAAAAATTGTGTAACATTTCTGTAGCAAAAAGGTACTTTTTTGATGAAGTACCAAAATTAATAGAAATATTTAAAAAGAAATTTTTGTATTCAATTTATTTTAGATATACAAAATTGTTATTTTTTTGCATCAGGAAAAAAATTAAGAAAGAAAGATTAGTACACAAATTTTTTTTCATTAACTTGTAAATTTGGTATTTTAAAAAATTCGATATAAAATTGAAATATTTTGTGTCAAAATAATAATATCAAAAATTAAATTTGGTACCAAAAAAATATTAAAAAATTAAAAATTTAGTACAATATTACCATTTTTTATTTATACTTATTTTCTGACTAAAAAGTATTCGCCATAAAAACTAAACAAGAATACTACTGCAATAAATACTGTTTGCTACAAAAAAGTACTTTTTTTAAACAGATAACGAGATGGCCTTTACTGAATTTCAATTTGTTATAAAAATATATTAAACTAAATTATAACGCTTTTAAAGAGCAAATGCAAAAATTAATAAAAATTTTAATTAATATATTTCGGTGTTAAAATTTATCTATTTGACAGTGCAGGACAACAAAGATTTTTTTTACTAAGCATCATAAAATTATCTTTATTTATCGTTTTTAGTCTAAGTACGTTTTTAAATACATAAATATAGTTTAATAAAAACTGTGAATAATTACCAACTAATTATACAGATGCAACCAAAAACAACAAGGTCTTCACAGACTGTAAACACCGGCCGGTCTTTATTTATATACGAAACTCATATCTTTCCGTATTTTGTTTAGTTAAAAAGGCGCTTTCACTTTTTAACTACTAATGATAATAGTAAAAAAAATTAATGTTATAACTTTATATGTTAAAAAATCTGTTTGTTCAAATCACTGTATGTAAGGTTAGGTTTAGGATCATCAGCCTGATCTAAAAAAAACCATTACACTTGTGTTACCTGACACATGCGATGTCCCTCCTTCACCCGGAGAAAAAACGGTCTGACGATCAAAAACCAACCTGACGTACGAAGAAACAATCATAATCTCCTAACATCAACAAGAGATATACTCACAGGATTAAGAAGAAAACTTGTTGCACAGTCTCAACCTATTCGTCGTCATGACAATTTCTGCAGAAGTTTTTAAAAGGGCGATTTAATCTCCTGGCGTGTTCTCTCAAGGCACAGTGTCCAGTTTCCGAAATAGATAATGAGAAAGTCGTATATGTAAGTGCCCTCGATCAACAGTAGTCCATTGACAGCCACGTCTGTCTTGCTATTTCGCAAGTGGCAGTCTCCTTAGATTACTTAGTCTATGCGGATCTGCATAATTTCTACTATGTGTCTTGCAGGGAAAAAGTTGTGAAATAGTAAATGTGTAAGTCTTAAGAGTACAATTTCTCTCCAACTCAACGTGGTTGAACTGACACTCCCGAGTTTCCGGGCATCTATCTGATGTCAATAGTGGAATGTTTCGCAAAGTACCATTTCTCTCTAGTTCATCCACAACGTGGTTGAACTGAAACTCTCGAGTGGCCGGGTATCCAGATGAGGTCAACAGTGGAATGTCTCGCCATCTTATTAAGAGATGCCCGGTAGTGCATTTTCAAAATGGATGTTGTAGTATCTGAGTCACCTTACTGCCCTTTTGGTCACTTCAGTCTGCAGAATCCTACAGTAACCCGGTAGCCCAAAAGAATACCCGTTTGTCAAAAAAGGTGATAAAAAGGCCACCAGCAATTCTCTACCCTGATTTCAAACCGCCATTGGAGTACAAACCTCCAAGAGGCCACCCTTTTTACCAAGTAACTTATACAGAAAATCATAGTCATAGTAAAGGTTAGGGGTGTAATAGTTTATATATACCGAAATATTAGAAACGCATTCCATTATAGCTGCATGTTCATGAGAATACGGTTACGGAATACGGTATTAATAGACTTAGTCTAATTGTCATAGTCTCCTGCTTAGCCATCAAATTCGCAAATCACTCTAAGAAACTTTTGAATTTATATCGCTTAAGGATTAAGCAAATATACATATTATTTAATTAAAGAATAAAAATTAACAAATAGATATATTGTTTGAAGTAAGATAAAAGTTAATTTTTAACATTAACATTTTTGTTTTCAAAATAAATAACTAAAACAGAATTGCTTACTAAAACCTATTAATAATACACATATGCCCTGATTTAAGGTTATAAAAATTTTAAATGGGAAATACTCTTTTAGAACAAAACCGAAAATTGAGTTAATATTAAAAACATACTTTGAAGCTGCGGACTTTTTGATCTTAAATTCGAAACATAAGGGTCGATTATAAAGATATATTATATATTAATGTGTTTAGGGAATACAAATCTAACAACGACATATAAGGTATTAGCATGGAATTAAATTTCGACATCATAAAAAGTACTTTTAAATGATAGACAAACAAATAGCATATTAAAAATTGTATCGAAACGAAAGTTTATTGTTAAAAATGAAAATATTTGAAATTTTATTGTAGACCAAAATATTTTTCAAAATTTGAGATAAATATGAAAATCCTTTATATAAAAATTAATTTTATTATTTTATTTCTATTTGAGTCTTATTAAATTGAATATTTTTGTTCGAACTTGTGGTTGAGCAACTTATATTATAACAAGTAAAAGCGCTATATTCGGCCGTGCCGAATCTTATATACCCTTCACAACGTGTAGTCATGCAATAACAGTAAATTCACGTATGTATGTTAAAAAAAACAAAAAAAAAAATAAAAAAAAAATTTAAAAAAAAAATTATTATATACATATATAATATATATAAAACAAAAAAAAAATAAAAAAAAAAATTAAAAAAAAAAAAATAAAAAAAAATAATAATAAAAATATATATAATATATTAAATAAAAAATAAAAAAAAATAAAAAAAAAATTAAAAAAAAAATTTTTAAAAAATTTAAAAAAAAATTTTTTTGCCTCAGCTGGGATTCGATGCCACGTTTTCTCTAACCAGTATACACGTTTGTATGTATGTATGTTGTTGTTGTAATGTTGTTTTTATGAAAAGAAAATCGAGGTGGTCGTGGGTTTTTGCTCATATCTCAGTTGTTTATGTACCGATGTTTCTGATTTTCAATACCGATCTACTCCCGAATATTTCTGATATTTTAATATCTTACCCGGGTCCAACCTATGTCGGGGGGCTTCAAAAAGTTGATTTCAACATACACACGGACAGACGGTCAGACGGACAGACGGACAGACGGACAGACGGTCAGGGCTTAATCGACTCCTCTATTCATAAGCTTTCAGAAAATATATACTTTATGGGGTCGGAAATGAAAATTGTAGAAATTTCACACGGAATGACAAACCTATATATACCCTTTTTCACTGTGTGAAGGGTATAAAAAGAGAAAAATTAAACATACAAAAATTGATATAATTTTCGCTTTAAAAAAAATTATATATTTGGAATAAAATAAATAAAGAAATTTAAAATCTTTTGTTTAAAAACCAAACAAGAAAATTGAAATTTTATGACCTAAAGCCAAACAAAAATCTGTAACAAAATATATAAACAACAAAAAAGGTCAACAACACTTATTTAAAATAATATTATCTTTTATTAGTTATTGTAAATTTTATTTACTTTCTTTTTAAAAATTAATTTGTAAATGTAAATATTTATATACATCTGTATATATATAGTTATATGAAATCTAGTCCACAAAAAATTAAAATGATCAACTCTTGCTTTAAATTTCATACTAAATAACAGTTGTTCCAATTAGTTCATACTTGAAAAAATTTTTTGCTGGAATGTTGACAAATAAATATTCCTTTCACATTATTAACAGAATACTACATAGGAAACATTTTTCAATACATATTTTATTTAAATATTTATAAAGTTTGACAGCCGTTTGCACAAAATATTAAATAAAGTACCAGGCTTAAGGGAATTTAAATTTTAAATTATTTTCAAAATTTTATGACACACATTTGACAGTCTAGCAGTCTGCTTTCTTGGCATTATTTTATACCTAATTTATTTCGCTTTTTATTTGAGTTTGTGTTTTAAATTCAAGCAAATTATTGCTTTACAAATTGCCAAGCTTACTATTTGTTGCCTAATCAGTCAGTCTGTTTGTCTGCTAAAAAAATATCCTCTTGTCTTTTACAACTGAAAATTTTATATTAAGCTTGATTTTAATCAGACTCTATAGATATTTCTACTATACAATATGACGCCATTTCCATTACAGAATAATTACAATTTTATTTCACTTCAAAGCAGATATTTTTACATAAACTGCTGCGCAATAAAAGAGGGAAGGAGTTTAGTTATTTTTTAAAAATTTTTATAACAAATAAATACATAAAAAAACAAATTAATTTTAATGTTCTTCCAGAAACAGTAGTAGTTAAACAGTTTGTTGTTGTTTAATAATCTTAGCATATATTTTCATTTTAATTGCTGCGCAATAAAAAAGAAAGATGTTGTTTTTTGGTTTTTAAACAATTCCTTTAATATATATATTTACAAATAGCAAATATATTTTAATAATTTTCAACCGTAAACATTTTTGAAATTTATAAGACAGATAAAAAAGATCATTTAAATATACAATTTAAAATTTATGTTTAAACATTAAAAGTAATTTTTGTGATAAAGTTATGGCTATTAACGAACTTTTTAGACATATTTTTGGAAATAAACATAATTTGTAAAATCATTTAATACAATAGATATTTTATTTTTATTATAAATGAAATGAGGTGCTATATAAAAGTTTTGTTCCTTCAAATATATCAAAGAAGTACTAGATTTTATATTTTTGGGATATATTAATATTAATGGTAAAATTTATTCCTCTTTTCGTTCCCTCTCTCTGTCTCTCTATCACACATACTAATCAGAAGATGTAGTTACTGCTCAGGAGAGCTTTTCGAGGACGAAGAAAAGTGAAATTGGGGCTTAAAAGTGCAATAAAAATTTGTTTATATATTTTTTTGTTTATAGAAACTATTAGGTGGATTCTTTTTGTTTTGTATAAAGTATTTTTAAAAAATTTTTAACTCTTAAAAATTTTTTTATAAAATTTTTATTAATAAATTTTTAACCGAAATTTTTTTAAGATAAAATATATATTATTAATTTTTTAAATATAACAACATGTTCAATATATATTATTAAAAAAAATTTTTTTGATGAATTTTACAATGAACATTTTTGATATATTTTTTTTTTAGTTGTAATAAATATTTTGATTAATGTTTTTATGAGATCTTGAAGTAATTAAATGTAAAATTTTTTTTTTGTTGTATATATATTTTTTATATATCTTTTTAAATTTTTTTGTTAAAATTGTATAAAAATATCTTTTAAATTTTTTTATAAAGTTTTTTTAAGGGAATTTTTTAATGAAAACATATACATTTTTAAAAATCTTTTTAATAAATTTTATTTTAATCGAAGAGCTTTAAAACTTTTTTGTCAATTTTCATAATCAATAGTTAATATATATAATATTTTTATATATGCATATTTTAGAAATTTGAGTGCTGAACTATAAAAAATTTTAATTAAACATTTGGCATATTTTTTTAAATTGAATAATTTTTTTTATAATTTTCCTTCTTTTTAAAGTGTTAAATAATTTTTTTTTTGTTTAAGTCCAATGAAAATTTTTCTCTAAATATTTTTATTTTCTTGTTCCAGGTATCATTGAAAAAATATTTTATTATTTTATGTAAATAAAATCGATTTTAATTATTATTATTTTTTTTTTTAAATTTCATAGAAAACTTGCTATTTGTAAAAAAATATTTATAAATATTTCTTAATTTTTGCTCATTTTACTCGTTGTTTTTAACAACAAGAACATCTTCGTTTAAAGTTGCAAAATACCTGAGCGTATACATAATATTCTTACACCCAGAATATTGAACAACAAATTTATTGCTCATACGTCTAAGGTCACACTTACAATTTCTTTGATACTCATACTCAAACCATCTCTCATTCTCCCAGCATCAAACCATACACTGAGAATAGCTACAGAAGTATGTGACACACAAAAATACAAACACTTGTATTTATTCATTAACATTATTTCTGCTTAAAAGTGCGTACGTGTGTATGTAGGTATGCTACTGTGCAAGATGTTGATTCTTTTTTTTTTTTTTTTTGTGTTTTTTGTTTCTATAATTCATGAGTAAATGTTTATACTTTAAGATTTTTTTGAATTATTGTTTATCATACCATCATCGTTATAGCCATTACCATCTATTCATTTTATTTTTATAATGTGTCTTAAGGGCCACATTAACTGCTAAAATGTTAATAAATTTTATTAACAAATTCTACATTATGCTTGTCTACAAAATATAAGAGAGAGGGAATGAAATGATTCATTTTTGTAGGAAACAAAATTTACTTAGTTTGGCTGCTGTTTTGTTCAAAATAACTTTTAATTAAACGATAATAGCGATTATAGTTATAAATTTTGTATTAAAAGAGCAATTTAACTTTAATAAGAACAGGAATTATGGTATTTTCAAACAATGGAAAGAATTATGATATTTTAGCCCTAACTAAGAAATTTCAAAATCTGTATTTATAAATGTTTCTGAATAATAAAATTCTTGTTAAAATTTTTTTTCATAGAAGATATTTTTTGCATATTAAATCATATACATATCTGTGGCTTGGAGGTAAAAGGGCCAATGTCACTTTTTTGCTCTATTTTATTATGGTAAAACAGCTAAAGTAATACTTAACCCAGAACAGATTCATAAATGCCAATGTCACTATGAAAGCACCTATAAAAGTTAAAGTTCAATTCTAATTTTCATAAAAGTAAATATTTTGACTTTGGCCCTTTTAGGTCTAAGCCACAGATATATGAGTACACATCAACAAGGTGGACCAAAAGTCACCATGGGATTATAAAACTTAATAGTTACGTTTACATATAAATTTTTTTCTGATTATATAAATAAACTTAAAGAAAAAATAATGAAAAGATTCACAACTAAAGAAAGAACCAGCATAAGGAAATTTATTATTTAAATCAGCGACTAATTGCTTAATTGCGAATTGTCAATATTTTAACGTCAGAATTTATCTCTTTAAAGCAATGATTCAGTACTCAGTTCAAAGTCACCCTCAATAAGGCGCCGTAAGAGATTTGCTTAGCTTAGTTAGCACTGCGAAAATTTGTGATATTTTAAAGCAAAGTGTTAACGAAACACCAGAAAAATCTATTTAGCTACGAATGACTTGTACGTTACTTTGACGGATAAAAAAAATATATCTACTGTTACTCCAATATAAGGTGTAATTGGTGCAAGAATTAGAACCCACACATTAATGGCAAAGTTGAAATCTTGCAATTAAATGTCTACAGTTGATCAGAAATGTAATCAACTTTATTGAAGATATTGAGCCATTTATTTACATTAAATTGCGCCTCATTAGGTAAACAATATGATGTGGTTCTACCTAAGATACCATAATCAGGCCTTACCTTACCGAAAATTTAGATGAAATAGCTGCAATCGTAAATGGAGAGCGATATGAGTTTGTGAAAGAACATATTTTATATTCTGCTCTTGAAAACCTGGGTTAGGGTTTAAGTAGTATGAAGTCAGTGCCCGAGACACAATAGCACTTTTAAGTCAAATTTTTGAGCTGCGAATAATTTCTAGAAATTTTAAAATTAATTGGCCTGGACGATCGCCAGATTTTTTAACATTAAACTATTTTTTTTGTTGAGTTATTTGAAGAGCAAGTATATTTAAACAAAAATATGTGTTAAGAAATGAAAGGGCTACAAGAAAAATTATAAAACATGCTATGGAAAATGCTTTGAAAGGAGGCGTTTCTAAGAATTGAGGGTAATAATATTTTCCATAGCTAGTGTAAAACAATTCCATTTTGTATATTTTATAAATTGGAAAAATATATAAACGAAAAAGTTATTAAATTTGTAAGCCCCAAGCGGACTTTTGGCACAGCCTGCAATTATGTACATATATATTTTTTAATTTTTATTATATGTGTGTTTAAAAAATATAATTAAAAATTTTCTTTCATTAAAATATTAAAAAGAAAATAGTTTTATGTTTTGTCTTTCAAAAAGATCTGAGCAAAATAAAACTATTTTTATATGAAAAGTTTTTTTGTTAAGAAACTGTTTTTCATTTATTTGTTGTTTTTTTCTCTCTGACATTTAACTATTTTATTTATTTTCTTATTGGTTTTCTTTCTATTATTTATTTTATGTATGTCTATTTATATTTTTATGTAGTTTTATCGAAAGGACCTTTATTATTACAAATAATTTTCTTTTACACTGACACTCATACATAATTATAAGTGTATGTGCATAAATGTATGAGTTTTTTTTTTCCAAAAATTAAAGAAATTCCTTAATATTTTTACGATGACTTAGAGTTAAGTTATAAGGGGAATATTTCAGTGTACTGTTTAACAATGGATTAGTAATTCGTTGTATATAGTGTTTTTCTTAAAAGATAATGATAAAATCATGAGAGATTAATAAATCATTGTATGTAAATTTTGACATCTTGTTTCTTGAATTTGTTAAATATTTATGCCTGATTTATTATTTGTGTGTAAGAGGCATAATTTATGGAAATGATATATTTAGTTTGCGAATAGTTTTGGACAGTAGGAACGTAGATAACATTTTTTTGGTATTACTAAGAGAGACTAGAATAATATATTACAATTTTAATACAACTTTATTGAATTTTTATACTTTTTGATGCTCTTCAGAAAAAGAAAAAATAGCAATATACAGAATATTTGATTCTTGGCTTAGTTGACTAATTTATTTCTTTGATCCTTCGTTACAGAAATTTTAAATGCGAAATCCTCCTCTCCTTTACTTTATCTATAAATCATTGTAACTATTAGTTAAAAGACATTTGTCATAACAGAGATGCCATAATGAAAATTATTTTCCTACTAAGGTTTTCTCCATAATGGACTTAAATCTATAATTTATGTCAAATTTGCGTCTTAGGTAATGATTTAATAATTTAAGTAGTAAAAATTTTTTTTAATAAATAGAAAGTTACTACCCCTTAACGTAACTTAATTTAAATTGTAATAACCAACAGTGGCGTAAAATATTCAGTATGAGTTGTATTTAACACTGCTTCCAATCACTATATCTCAGTATACACATAAATAGCAAAATATTACTTTTGCATAAATAAATTGAGTAGTAGTGTTTGTGTGTAAAAAGTAGAATATCGAAATAAAGAGTGTTCATAAAATTAGGAAACTGTAAATCACAGTAAAAAAACATTCGGTATAATAGAACAATCCACCAGGACAGATTCGAACGTATTATGAGAATGGCTGCGATTATGATAACAGGTGTTCTTAGGACCACACCATCTAAGGCACTGTTCACTATTTTGAACTGGTTACCACCAGACATCCTGGCTAAGCAGATGGCTGCGGAAACCGAACTGAGGCTGAATGCCACAAGGGCATACAAGTATGTGAATTATGGACATGCAAGAATTTTGGGTATGATCAATATTGCTTCTCCTATTGATTACAAGGTACCTGAACCAGCATTCGATCCGGGTTTCGTGACGAATATACCGGATAGATCTGAATACGACAACGGCCTCCGACCTCCGGAGAATGGTCATCCAGATATTTTCTGGCGGATCGAAATCACATGCTGGAACTATATGTGGTATCTTTTCGATCCAGTTGGGTTTGGAATTGTCCCTTAGGCTACCGGATAATTGTAGCGCAATACAGGCCGAATTAATGGCTATTAAGACAGCCGCGGAACAGATTCAGTATAATGAAATATCTGGCAGGGATATTTATATATTTACTAACAGCAAGGCGGCTATTAGGTCCCTTGAGAGTGTGTACAGCACATCAAAAATTGCCCAGGAATGCCGGGTGTCTCTTGAGGAGATAGCGAGACATTCGACGGTTACCCTTGTGTGGGTTCCAAGACATGGGGATATTGATGTTAATAATAGAGCTGATGCACTTGCAAAAGCCGGTACTATCTTAGATTCGGTTGTAATCCAGTTGTGCTCGCATCGATTATATTTGGATGCCAAGGAAAGATGGGTGAGAGAACCCACTTGTTTGAAAACCAGAAAGATCTGGCCAGACATGGATGTGAATAGGACGCAATATGCAGTGAATATGCCCCGAATCCACCTAAGGAACCTCATAGCGGTCATCACCGGACACTGGCCTATAGGTACACATGCGAAAAGGCTAAATATCCTTTACAACGACTTCTGCAGAAGTTGCGATAACGAGGAAGAGGAGGAGACGACTGAACATCTTCTCTGCAATTGTCCTGCATTCGGGGACCTGAGACGCCAGATTCTAGATCAGCGAGTACTTGTAAGTAAAATTTGTCTTTCCGCAGTTGATCTGGGAAAGATCCATACCTTCGTGAACAGGACAGGATGGCTGAGGAACGACGGCCAGAGAACATAGACGAACGGGCGATGGTGCCTACGGTATCACAACGGGACCCTCGGAGGATCCAAGTGAGCTATGCCCTTGGGCGGCTGCCGGATCTAACCTAACCTAAGCTAATAGAACAAATTAAACAAAATTTAAAACTATTAATTAACGGTGTTGCTAGACAATTAAATTTAGGGCAGACGATGACTGACTTACTGATGTATGTATAAAAAATTTATTGATTTTATTCTCTGTAAAACACTTTTCCATAAGAAAAATCTACCCAAGCATTTTGCCACTTTGTTAAAAAATTGCCGAAAAAATCGCCATGTCGCTAAACTCAAAATTCGACCGCCAAAAGTACAAAATAAGGCCATGTTTGACGTAAAATCATCATATCTGACAGCCCTGCCTGTAAATTGAATTCGTCTAAATTAACCAATTAGAATAAGAGCATAAGAAAATGAGCTCAGTTTCGCGACTGAAGTCTGAACGTATTTAACAAAGAAAAATTTATTTTTTTATTTTGTAAAATTAGTTTTTAATTAAAATTTATTTTTTTCCTTTTAAATTATTTCCACAAATTTTAAGTTCCACGAATATAGCACTCAAACCAGCAGAGTATTGCCGTTTTTGCTGATTATACAAAATTCTATTAAATGTTTTTTTTGTACGATTTGATTTATAACGTAGTAAACTAGAAGCATGTTTAAGGATGTAGGTACATTAAACTGCTTTTTTCAACATACATATTTTTTTATCTAATTTATTTTCAAATCTACTTCTCTTTTATCCGTTTTTTTAACACAAAATATTTGTTTTCATATAATTTATTATAAATTACAAAAAGAACTAAATAGTCTCAGTAGAACAAAAACAAACAAAATGAATTAAATCTAGAGGAAATATAATTGTAGATTTTATTGATAAAAAATAGAACTTAAAAACAAGAAAAAAAACTCAAATCAAATAAAAACTTAATGCGTTTGTTTGTGTTTGGAAATGTTCCAAAAACCAGAAAACTCAAGCAAGAGATTTAAGGAAAAAAAAGAAAAATGTTTGACCTAAAATTTACGCCAGATTTAAATTTTTCACCATTTATGTGAATAGAGCAAGATTTTGTTAAATTTTGGTTAGTAAAAATAGATGATATTATTTAGCAATATTCTAAAAATAGGTAATCAATGTATTAAAAAAAAAAGCTGGATGATCCAAAACCTGGCTGGTGGTCATCCAATAAAATACCGTTAAAATGATAACATCGTAATATAATGTGTTGGTGAACACAGATTCTATTTTTTATACCGAATCGTTCCCCCCGGGGAATGCCTCTTTGGCATGTGTTAGGCCTGTCAGTATGGGTAGAGAGATGGGACCAAAACCTCTGGTTTCTTGGAGTCAAAACTTGAGAGAACAAATAATCTTTTGGAGAATTTGTTAAAGGCTGCCAAGAGATTTATCTAGTACCATAAGAATCAGTAAACCTATATTACTTATTTTAGACTGGTTATTGTTGAGCTCTCTTCAGAGAGCATATGCGGCTGTGGTTACTCCCAAGCAGGAAACCAGATTCGAAGGTGGCTTGGTAGCTGATGCTCGACCATGGTCGTAACTCAGGCTACCACTGATGATATCAGGGTAGTGAATACTAGTTTAATGATAGCCCGAGATCTTTAGCAAGATGAGTTTATATTAAGCACAAATTAATGTAATTGAGTAGCAAACTTAGTTATAGGAGCGGCAGTTTGGCATCAGAAACTTAAACTATTGGTAAGACCACCGTCAGCTTATGGCAAATGGTGTCGGTGCTAACATTAAATAATCAAACTACAGTATACACAAAAAGAACTGCATTTTATTTATATATTTAGATGTGGGCTTGTATACACACGATTTAACATACATATGATTTGATAGATTTAGTTTCACACATTCACTTTGTGTGGTGAGCTGCCTATTGTTTTCTGTCCTTAAGGTTTCTAGTCTTAGTTAGTTCGCGTGAATATGTGAAAAATCCATGACAACCTTCATTATATTAGTTGTTTTAATATAGAGGCAGCATTGGGAAACGTTTGAAAGTTTGTTCAGAAAATGTACAATATTTGTGTTAAACAGCGACTGACAAATGTTTGCGAACATACCTTTAGAAACACAGTTTGGGCAAGTAACTATTTTTCAATGGTTTAGAAATTTTTTATTGTGGTTTGATATTCGCGTTAATTACAGTCTTCTTTATAGATGAATTTAAATATATTTTCTGAATATTTTGGGTGTTTTACAGACGGATCGAAGATTGGTGATATATTTGGAATTGGTTTTTATGACATAAACCGAAGCAGACATAAAAATTTCCATCTATAAGATCCGAATAGTGCTTTCTAGGCTAAGATAATGGCAATTAGGGAAGGCATTAGATAGCGGAGGGGAATTGATGACGAAATTACGATTCGTATCTTTAGGGACAGTAAATCAGTTATCAAGACCCTAATGAACTAAAGAGTTAAATTTCGTAGTGTCCCGCAATGAAAGGGAGAGATATACTCGTATGAAAGTTTTGAACATCAGAGATAATATGGATACCAGTCCATCACGGTATAATCGGAAATACAGAAGCCAAACAGTTATTAAAATTGGGATCATTATTGAATACCACCACCTTGAAAAATGTTAAACCCTTTCGAAGGTTCAAAAAAAAACTTAAAGTTTGGGCGATGAAAGAACACTCCAGAGAGTGATAAAATATTTCTGTTGGTAAGGTGACCCGAATTGAGAGAATGAAGAAGATTCTGAAAATGGGTAGGACCAGCATAAAAATATTAGAAGATTAAGTAGTAGAGCAACAGGTCTCATGCAGCTAAGATTTTAACTGGCAAATATGATAGAACTTGCGATGAAGAATATGAGGCATTGGAACACTACTTTTGTAAGTGTTTTGCGTTTGAGAGTATTAGACCAAAGAACTTGTACGTGGATATTATGCTAAATTTAAGATACTTAAAGAATTAAAATTGAAAATCTTATATCTTAAATCTTACATTTAAGCACCTGGATTCTTGACCTAGTCCAAATAGTTGGATGAATTTTGGATTATAGTTGTAATAGCGGATTTGATTTAATTCATTATTTGATTCCTTATAGCTCACAAAATGCAATTTGGGCATACGTGTATAGCTATTATGGGTTTGGGGTCTTTTAATGCCTCTCTTTCTCAAGCTAACCTAACCTTTTGTGTGTATAAATTTATTTATTTTAAAAGAATGTTTAACAAAGAGAATGAACTATTCTTTCATAATATTTTTCTTTTTTTTATAAACTTTAAACTGTTTGCACCCATTTGCTAAGTTCGAAGCAAGATTAGAGTCTTGAGCTTGTTTAAATAGCAAGTGGCTAACAAAGTCTACAAGAGTAATAAATACACTGTGGTGAACGGTTTAAAGAGTAATAGTGACATTCAAATGTATCACTATTACTAGTTCTTAACTTCTACTTAATTTTGACAACCAAATGATAGTTATAAATTTAAAAGTTTATAAAAAAAATAATAATTTTATAAAAACCAATCTTTTTAACATTTGTGACATCACGTTATTTATTAAAGAGTTCAATGACTTTTTTATACAGTTTTATGTGTACGAGTAACATTTTTATTGTTTGCCAAAAACTTTCCTTAACATCATACTCAACATTTTCAATAGTTTTTATTTTGAGTAATTTAATTGCTTGTTGGTGTGGAAATATGCTATGTTTTTTCATCTTGAAGTATAAACAGTAAAATATGGAGTTAAAAGTTAGTAATTATTATGGATTTTAATGGCTGAAGCAATCTGCTTTTATTTGTATAAGTCAAGTTTTTTATTGTAATAAAGAATAAAAAATATTTTTTTAATATTTTAGCTATTCTTTTTTAGTTAATTAAAATTAACATAAAAATGTATTTAGTACAAATAAACACGTAATGTATAGTCTTTATCACTGCCATTATATTCTTTAGAAATGTAATAGTTAGTTGAGGTAGTGATGAGTTAAAATCCCTGAATTAGATAAACGTAATAGAAAATTAAAATAATTTTTTTATTAAGTTGAAAAATGTTTTTACTTTTTGGAAATACATATATAAAAATATTAATTTATGAAATTCATGTCAAGGCTAGTTTGAATTCCAGGGATGAAACAGTTGACATGATTTGTTTGTTTTGCCTTTGGTGAGAGACCATGTTTAGCAACTATATAAAATGAAAGACCTTTGTATCGCTGATATTATCAGACCTTTAAATGCACATATACATACGTCTTTAACAGTCTTTCTAGCAATACTGCCGAAGCATTTAAAGTTATTCCCTCATCGACTAATTGCATATTATCCTCGAACTGAGGTGTTGATATTTAACGTAAATCTTCATTATTTCGTTTAAACTGAAATTATCACTTAACGCGTCATCTTGTAGAATTTTGTGTTTTAAAAAACAAAGAGGTTTTTTTAAGAATTAATATGAATCAAGTGCCTCTCAACAACTATCCCTTTTCCTTATTATATAAGTATGTAAAGGGTGTTTTTATAAAGCCGTTAAAGTTTGAATAAAAATAAAATAGAGAAAAAAAATTTTAATATCAATTTTTAATTTCAAATAGCTTTAATAATTATTGGATGGTTCGCGCCAAATCATAGAAGCTTTGTACTTAAAAGTTGGTATTTTTTTGTTTGCCCACAGTCGCAAAGATTCAATACATGTTTTACATACCAAACTTGGTATCCAAGTATGCCTTTTTCACAAAGTCCGACACATTTAAACGAAATTTTTGGAACATATATTCTCCACAAATAACACAAAAACAATCAGGATTATTTAAGCACGTCCTTCTTGAGGAAGACATATTGAAATTTATAAAGGAGCTACCTAAGTTACACCGCTATTAATATAAACTATCGACTACTTATGAAAATTTAAGACGGTACCTGTATCTCACTAACTAGAGCTGTTACAAAAAATCTGAGGGTAGATTTGCAATCAGTGCACCCAAATAAGTAAACAACAGTAAAAAAACTTAATGCAACAAAAAAAAGGGTTATTTTGTTTTATGTGTAATTTTATTTATATTTTATTGAAAAAATGTTTAAAAATGATTTTGGGTATATGGCCCGCAGAGCTAGCGTTTACATGGCATAACCTGTAGCTATTATTTTTACACAGCCTTCGCAGCAAAATTAGATTGTATTACGGCAAAAATAAGTCAAATATTTGCTTCAAAATGTTTGATAATTTCTGATTTATCTGTATGGATATGAGACTTTATGTATACCCAAAGGAGATAATCGGTTGGAGTCAAATCACGTAAACATATTGGCTAACAGGTTAATTTCTTATTTTTTTCTTTTGTTGCTGACTGCATTGAGCATTGTTATTTGTCAAGACATTTAAAATAATGATGCAGTATTATGTAGATAATTGAGCCAAATACACTGATACCAAAAAAAGGTATTATGTGTAGCGAAAGGGTTGCCTATGGATCAAGGCTTTAAATAAAGCCCAATACCGTAAGCGGCAATAAATTTCAAACGCCCGTTGCCATAGTAAATTCAATTCTAGAAAATATATTCTCCCGGATAATTACTGCGATCTCCTTAATGTCACAAGACCAACTGGTCACTACATCCGATCTAATAAGTTTTTCCAAAGGATGCAATGTCCAGTCTTTTCTATCCAGGGAAAGAAGTGCCTTATATTTAACTTAACGACAGGTACAGAAGCATTTTAGCCTGATGTTTTTCCGGAATCATACTCTAAATTCAAGGTACAGCAGTATTATTATGTAACTCGCTAAAGATAAATCTCTATCGCTTAAACTTTAGATTAAGAGATTTTTGCTGCCTAAGTCTCCAAGTAATTGGCGATGCAACCATATTCTGTAATTCAATAAAACTAATTTTCTATCATTTAAATAAATAAAAATATGTTTAGAGATTTCTTTATATATTCTCTAAATATATTATTTAGAGTTTTAGGAATAGAGGTTTGGCTTTAGCGAGTTACAGAATTAGGCTGCAAAAGGGCTGACAGTTGATCACGAATATATGGCTAAAAGGGCCAATGTCAAAATATTCACTTTTGAGAAAATTGGAATTGAACTTTAACTTTTATAGGTAATTTCGTAGTGATATTGGCCAGCATTTTATTTATGAAGCTGTTTTGGGTTAAGTATGACTTTAGCTGTTTTACCATAATGAAATAGATCAAGAAAACAAATCTAATGCAATGATTAACTCAAAAGAGCAAAAAAATGACATTGGCCCTTTTAGCTCCAAGCCACAGATATACTGATCTAATCAGTAATCGTTTATTGCCAGCATGTTACTCATGATGCGGAGTCCAAAGCAGCGTAAGCTTGTTGTTCATGTCCAAAATAGTTAAGAACGTCACTGCATTCTAACTGCAAAGCAGAATCGTCATCATAAGCCATTAGGGCTTTTAAAGCAGTTTAGGTATCCGAGAGAGCGTTAATAAGGGCTTTTTAGTGATCCTCCTTATAGATTCATAGGACTGCCATATACGACATAAATTTGAAACTGAAATATAGAAGGTTTTTTTACACATAGACTTGACCATTTAAAAACTCTGACCCAAATATATCCAAATCATTATCGCTATTCGATTATTTCGAACCATCAGTGTACCAGTTTCAGATCAACTCTTAGGATCTCAAAGACAAATCCTGACATTGAAATATCTAAACGAATCCGAATTTGTAGAATAGTTTTATTAAATCTTGCTATAGGGTCGTGAATTAAAATAAAATTTTATTTATATTCCCCGAGGTCTCCACTAATCTCTTCATAAATGATTATAAATTATTTATGTTATATAAATTGCCAAACTAAACTACTCTCAAAACAACCGATAACTATCAAAACAGTTCTTACCGAAACTGTGTTGGGAATTTAAAGCTCTTTAAAGTTAACCTAGGAATTCTAGTATTTTGATTAGAGTAAGTTTTACTAAGATTTGAAATACATCATTACATCTGCTATATCTTCACTATTAGCTGACCTTAATCAATAATTAATTTTAACCTCTATTTGCAGGATAAACCTCTCTGCTGTTGCTGGGTTTTATAAATAATTTATTTATATGTAGACACTTGGTTATCAAATTTTTTTACAAAGCAACATGATACACTTTTTGAAAATTTTACTTTTTATATGTATTTTGCTATAAATTTTTTGTTTAATTAATTTACACGAATTATTAAATGAGATAATCTTTATTAGGCAAATATTTCGAAAATAAACAAAACTCTTAAAACAGACATAAATTTTTTTTAATATTTAAATATTTCACTTATACATAAATATTTGATTAATGATAAGAATAATATTAAAATATCAGAGAAAGATTTCGCATTAAATAATTTGGTTAGAACAATGCGAGACCAAAGAACTAATAAAATGTCCTTCTCTTTTGAATAAAAGTTAAAGAAGAAGCAAAATGATAAAAGATAAACAAAATTTACATTGTCCATGTTAAAAACAACAAAGTCTAATCTTAATACTGTTTTTGTTGTCGTTTTGTGAGTAGCTATGTTTATGTATGTATGTATAATGTATAATTAAATGTTAGAGACAAAAAGACTTTAATGTCTTTATGTCATGTAATTTTACAATAACAAGTGTATAAACTACAACAAAAACAATGATAACACAACAAAGTTAAGCAATCAACATTGCATTATTGTTGTTCTTAGTCGAATGGTATATAAAAATAAATACACACATATACAAACAAATAAATACAAACAGCCCGCCCTAACAAAAAAGATTTATGCCAGAAGTTAAGAGTGTGAGGGAGAGAAAAAAACCGTAAAGGGCGCTTCATTAGCATTTGTTGACATGGTCACTTCTGCTAAGCGGCAGAAGCAGAAAAAACAACAAAAACAATATTAAAAATATAAACAAAAATGCACATAAAACTTAAACAAAAATAAACAGCAGCGGAACAAAACTTTGCATGACAATCAAAGTAAAGCTTATTTGCCACCCATTCACCTCCACACACAAATTCACTCACCCTTAGGATTCCTTTTTTAAAATTTTTGTTTGTAATGAATATTCGACAGTGGGCCTGTTTGCAAAATAAATATGTTAATAACTTTGAAGTTTGTAAATAATTGTTTCAGGTTTAAAGCCTTAATAGAAAATAAGTTAAGCTTTCCCTTTTTCAGTATAAGCTTTTGAGCTTGAATTGAGTTTTGTTCTATAAAATTAAATTGTTTAAAACAATGAAATCTGTTTTGTATTTTAAGTTGGTCAAGCCCGACCATATTATAGAATAACCACAGCATAAGAAAGATGAATTTTCTTAAAGCTTTAGTACTTAAAACAAGTAAGAGTGCTATATTCGGCCGTGCCGAATCTTATATACCCTTCACAAAAAAAAAAAACAAACTTAAAAAAAAAATATTAAAAAAAAATTTAAAAAAATAATTAATATAAATAATAAATATAAAACAAAAAAAAAATTTTAAAAAAAATAATAAAAATATAAATGAGGAGCCGCAGAACAAAAGGTGCTTTTTCGCTCATTTAAAATTTTTGGGAAATCGAGATTTATTTTTTTCGCCCCTTTAAAAAACTGCAAGAACATGCAAATGCTTACAAGATTTTTACTTATCTACAGATGCATCTAACTGTCGTAAGTAACCCGATTAAATGTTAAGGATGTTTGATATAATTCCATTTTTATTTCGGAAAAAGCACCTTTTGCAAAAAAGAAAGCAAAAAAGCACCTTTTGTTAAGGAAAAAAAGCACGTTTTGTTAATAGAAGGAAAAAGTACATTTTGTAATGCAAATACACAAATATGACAATAAAATGTTGACTGAATGTGGTTAAACCTGATCTAATATATTAAAAAATGTTAAGCTAAGTATAATTTTTTTGTCGTTTTATTAAATAAAATTGCAACCTAAACATTTCTTTCTTAGCCTTAAATTAAATACATATGAAATTTGTTAAATAGTTAAGCTCTTGTTCCAACATCTTCTTCTAGGCATGAATATCTAACATTTTCGTCTATTGAATCCTCCATACCTTTATCCTGGTTATACAAAATGTCCTTGTACCAAAATAATGACTGATTTTCACTCCAGTCTTTACCAAATTGTTTTATTAAAAGACTTTCCACAAAGACTTTAACATCTGATTAATTTTACTTTAACTGTAGTTTGGTTTGATCATTAAAGTAAAAAGTGAAACTACACAAAGATTATGGGAAAAGAACCTTTTGATAAAAAATAACCAAAAAAGCACCTTTTGTTAAGCATAAATTTTTTAGAACCCATTTACTTTGTAAAAAAAAAATAATAATAATGCAAACTTGATTGTTTCTACAAGATTTCAACCTAAATATTATAAAAATACCAAAAAACCAATTTTTTGCGAAATGCGAAAAAGCACCTTTTGTTCTGCGGCTCCTCAAATAATATATAAAATAAAAAATAAAAAAAATAGAAAAAAAATATTAAAAAAATTTTTTTTGGCTCAGCTGGGATTCGATGCCACGTTTACTCTAACCAGTATACATGTTTGTATGTATATATGTTGTTGTTATAATGTTGTTTTTGTGAAAAAAAAATCAAGGTGGTAGTGGTTTTTTTTTGCTTATATCTCAGTTCTTTATGTACCGATGTTTCTGATTTTCAATACGGATCTACTCCCGAATATTTCTGATATTTTAATATCCCACCCGGGTCCAGGCGATATCGGAGGGCTTCAAAAAGTTGATTTCAACATACACACGGACAGACGGACAGACTGACAGAGCTTAATCGACTCCCCTATTCATAAGCTATCAGAAAATATATACTTTATGGGGTCGGAAATGAAAATTGTAGAAATTTCACACGGAATGACAAACCTATATATACCCTTTTACACTGTGTGAAGGGTATAGAAATAATGGTTAGAGGATCTAAACTTATTTTCGAATGGTGTTTCATATGAGTACTATTTAAACCCAACTATGAACCGACTATTAGTTTGAAATGCTTTAGTTTTTAAGTGATTTCCGGAATTCGGCGTTATAAATTAACATCGTGCATATTGATTAGATCGCCCTTGATTAGATCTAGGGCCAATATGAGTTCAAGGTGTAAGTTATGGCATTACTAATTCATTTCAACTTAAAACTATAAAACGCTACCCCAAATCCACTTACTTTTGTATTACTAACAAATTCGCTACTTAAAAAATAAGCCCAAGAGCCAAGTATTCTGTAAATATAATTCTAAATTGAAGCTCCTTTCTATTCATAATTCATAAAAAAATCGTAAAAAAAAATTTTTTCTATATACATTAACATTTTTAAGCCACTGTGCAGTAACAATAGAGGTGTTAGAAGATTTTAAAACTGGATTGCATTCCAAACGGAAAACCAATAATAAAAAAAAATCTACAATAAATCGTTAAGGCGTTTAGGCTTTCAACAAAAATGAAACAAAAACTAAAAAAAAGTTCGTTAAATGTATTAAAACCCCGATTAAGTTCGAAATACAATTTTGTTTTAATTAACGATTATTCTTTTTTGTCTTTCACAAAAGAGTTAATGAAATTTATTTTTTACTGAACAAAAATTTAAGGTCAAATAGTTTAATGTTGTCAGAGGCATTGGTGGTAACTAATTGCTACAATGTGTTTTTGCCCTTTGGTTATAAAACCATAATGTTAAGCAACGCTAATTAAAATTTGATTAACAAACTGCGGTTTCTTTGGGACAGTTTTTAAGAGTAAATAATTCTAAAATAAACGAAAGTACTAATTTGTAATGTGAAACCCAAAAATATTTTTTTTTTTAATTTGTTTATTTTCATATAAAATTAATAATTACAGTTTAATAACAAAAAACGTTTTAGCTAAGTTGACGGAGTAACAACATTAGGTGGTCATGGAAGCTCAACTAGTTCAGTTGTATATACTTAGTAACATATCAGTTTTAATGCTTGTTATTGGAAACTCATACTTAGTTTTTACCAAATAATTTGTAAAAGTAATTTCTAAAGAGGTAAAAGAATTTGTTTATATGGACAAGGACATATCTATTTAATCGAACCAAACTATACGATGTTGTCGAATAATAAAAATCACTACATAAAAACCGGGTTTTTAAATAATTTGAAAAACGACATACAGTCAAAGCTCGGTTTAACAAATGATATATTGTCAGGCCCTTTCGTTTTATCGAATAATTCGTTATATCAAAAAGATTTATTTCACAGTAGTTTTTTACGGTTAACATAAAAAAATCAAATTATGTTAATTAATATTTATTTTTTCCATATCAGATTTTTAAAAATAAACAAAATAAATAAGTTTTAAACATGTTTACATTATTTTGTACTTGTTATTTTTTTAAATTAATAAAAGATATACAGACAAAAGTTAAGAATATACATTTGTACATATATGCCGCAGTTTGTTTTCAGTTTATTGAATCGTCCATAATGAAAGATATCTAAGTTGAAAAGCATAAAAAGGTTAAAATGATAAAAAAAAATTAAAAAAGCGTTTAAATATAGCTTGCGTTCGAAAAAACTGAACTCAAGAGTCTTATTCCGCGTTTCATGTACACAATTTCTTCTTGTTGCTTCATCTGTGCCAGTGAAATCTAATCTTTCTCGTCAAACTTCAAACTACCAGAATACAATATTTTATTACAGTACTTTGCTAATGTATCTTAAATTGTGCCAATCCAAAGCAATCATGGATGTTGCGTCATAAAGAGTAAGAAACTTTAAAAAAAGGAAATCTGCTTCAGATGACACCATTTTGACTAGGAGACAATTCCCATATTGTAATTATACGAAAGAGATTTAATCTTTTTTGTACCTGAAGCATTTGCACAAAGTAGTAAAGTAACTCTTTTGATATTTTCCTTACTGGAGCTGTAGTTTTCTCAGCATGTACTAATGTTTTGTTTGAAAGAAGTTTCTAATAAAGTCCCGTTTCGTCACCATTGAAAATTACACCATGAGTTAAATTGTTCTCTCTTTTAGCATTTTGCAGTTCTCGTTTAAATGGTTTTACTAAATCCTCTCTTGATGATAAGCTTTCATCGAATTCTTTAAGAACCAAACCAAACATCACTTGCGTTGAACCTTCCATAACAAAATTGTTTTGTATTTCAATGGCTTTTGCTTTCAGTGATATTCCAATTACTGGTACAAACTTCCTTTGATTCAGAAACCAATCGAACAGCTTTTGCTCCATATTTGGGTACTCACCTTCTTTAAGTGATCGAGGGTTCTTTGATCCATATTTAGTGGATTCTAGATTTAACACAATTTTGTCTTACATTTTCTTTAATGTGCATATTGAAGATTTTTGAATCCCATATTCCTGTGAAATTGAACTAAGGTCTTTTTACAGTCATCCAAAATTTTCATTTTTTCACCTAAATAAATTATTTTTCTGTTTCCCATTCTTATTTTACACTGCAACTCTTAATAACCTGATAAAAAACGCACTAAAATTATTTTGGCATCAGCGCATACGCAAATATCAAATGAGTATTTATTGAAAAACAAACGATATTTTACCGTTTTAGGTTTTCTCTTCTATTGTTTTAGAATAACATATAAATATATACACACATTTTTTTGTTTGTTTTATCTTTAGCGTTTATTTTTTGTTTGAGTTTTTGCCTTGCATTCGTTATATCGGGTATAAGTTTTTTGATATGTTCGTAATATAAGGTAGTCAATGTAAAAAATTTGATCGTACGTTATATCGCGTTTTCGTTAAATCAAGTATTCACTATACCGAGCTTTGACTGTATTAAAAATAATTGGTGTGAAAAAAAAACGTTTTAAAAGTACCGGAAAAATATAAAAAATGGTTTTTCGAATTTTTCGCAAACCGGTTTTGACAACTCTAGATATTATTCCTTGTGATATATTGCGTATTAAAAAAATTCAGGAAATAAATTATGCGCTATACTTTCCTGTCAAACTGTTTAAAATAATTGAAAGCTTGTCTGAGGGTGGTTTAAAATTACGTGATTGCAATGGTGTTATTATCTTAATTTAAGCTTATGTCGACATGAGCAGTTAATCTTTTTTACCACAGTAATAAATTTTTAAAGTGAGTTAAGAATAAAATAATTCGTTTTTATTTTATTTATTTAAGTAAAGGCAGAATTAGTCTTTACTTTCTGTTCCATTCCGAATCAGCTGACTTCATTCTGTTAAATAGAAAATGTGTACAAGTCGTTAGTTGTTCTGTTGCTTTCCGTGCCGTTGCGGACGAACCTGTAGAAAATAGAATTCAACGTTAAGTGACGGCCATTGAGAGAGAAACAGCTGATATTTAGGTGCCTATATTTTAAAGGTGGCTGCAACATAGACTCTGTTTGCTTATAGATAAAATCTGACACAACAAATTTTTTTTTTATGTACGGACTTTGACGAGAAAAATAAACAAAAAATATAATAGGCTTGTGTTTGTAAGATTACCTTGTAAATTAAGGCAGATGATTTTTTACAGAAGAAGTAACCACAAAAATTAAACAACAGAACGGCACGTCACAGAACGACAACAGAAAGTAAAGACTAATGAAGCCTTAAGTCTATGGTATAAATCCTTACAGACTATTAAAATAAAGTGACAGAAATATATTACAATTACGAATTTAAAAACACTATGATATTTCTCTTAATAATATTAACACTAACAAAAAAGTCAATTAAATGATAAAGATTTTTAAAATCGCAACAAACTATTCTTAAAGGATTATCATTAGCATAATTTCGACGAAAAAATTGCACGTGCAATGGGTTAAAATTTCTAGTTGGATGAGATGGAATATTGAAGGATAGGTTGCTTATAGGGCCCATACACAACACCATAAAATTGCGCAATTAAGTGTTTGTGCAATTAAGCTTTAAGCACACACTACAAAATTAATTTTTTACCCAAAAATTGTGCGGTAAAGTTTGTAATGAATAACGAAAAAATTTGTGAAAACGAAGAAGGAGCAAAAAAAAACGTTTTTGGATGAAGAAATGGTTATGAATTGGCATTTATATTTATATTTAGAATTTTGTATTTTTTTGATGTTTATGCCTTGACGAATTAACTTTTATGAGCTAATTTTGCCACACACGACTTAATCATGCTGGTACAATCAAAGAAATATCAAACTATTTTTGATTAAGCACCATCAGCTGGTACAATCACACCACAACCCCATACACGGTCAATCAGCTGGCACAGTCACTTGATTGCACAATTATTATGGTGTAGTGTATGGGCCCTATTAGCAGGAAACTAGAGCATACATCTCTGTTAATCAATTTGATAACAAACGTTGCATTCAGCATTGTTCTACGGCTTTGTAGAGTGGGAAGTTTAATTAGTGCAAGTCTAGATTTGTAAGATGGTAAATTTGAAACACTATTCCGAAAAAGGTGACGTAAGCAAAACAACAGAAATTGTTTCTGTACAGACTCAATTTTATCAGAGTACAGATTATATTGAGGATTCCAGATAATTGAACCGAATTCTAATATTGGCCTTACTAAAGATGTATAGAGCTGTTTAGTGATGTAAGGGTCTGTAAATTCCTTGGCCCAGCGTTTTACGAAAGCAAGAACCCCACGAGCTTTATTAGATATTAGGGTAATATGCTGATTAAAATTAAGTTTAACATCAAATAGAATACCCAAACCAAGTATTGAATCTACCAGTTTCAGTTTGTAACCATTCAAGAAGAATGAGCTTATTTGTTCTGTTTGACGGGAAAAGTGCATGTGTTTACATTATTTAAATTCAAATCCATTAAGTTAGTATTACACCATACAAAGAAACTATCTAAGTCTTGTTGCAGCAGATTATAATTACCACAGTTATTACCGATATGAAAAATTTTTACGTCATCTGCGTACATAAGAACAATAGAAAATTTTATAGCATTTGGTAGATCATTTATATAAAAAAAATTGGACCAAGATGGCTGCCTTGTGGAACTGCAGATTTTACTGTAATATGTTTAGATAGAGTATTATTGAAGCAAACACGTTGGTTTCTGTCCGTTAGATATGAATTAATCCAAGCCAAACTATATTTGGTAAATCCCAACAAATTAAGCTTTTTGATTAACAGAATATGGTTGAATTTATCAAAAGCTTTTCTAAAGTCCGTGTAGATGACGTCAGTATACTGACCATTCGAAAATCTTCGATTAATTAAGTATGTCAGTTGTAGAAGATTTGTTATTGTTTGTTGAATATTTTTTATAGCAAACTGTTGTTACAATTTAGCTATGTCGTTAATTTAATTATTGTTACTCGTTTAGTCCTAAAGATGCCAGCCGTTGGTTGGCGAAATATTGACCAAATTAATAATAAATAAAATTATTTAAAAAAAACAGACCTCGAGCACGATTTTTAAAACAATTTTTGTAGTGACAATTTGTTAACTGTTCACCATATTATAACATAATCCAAATAAATCAATAATAATTGTTTTTTACGGTGGAGTTTGAGGCTAAAAGCACTTAAAAAAATGAATAATTCTTTATTTTATTTGACCTCTTTTTTTGTTTTCTTAAATTTTTAAAAATCTTGGGTACTTTACAAAAAAACATATAAATATGTTAGGGAAACAAAAACCTTCTTTAGGGCTGTAGCAATAAGAAATTGAAACAAGTGGCAAAAGAGTTAAACAACCTTTCCTCTACTAAGTAATAAATTAGTTAAATTTATTAAGAAAGTTGTTCAATTAGTTTTTTGTATGTATAATCCCATTATTTAAAGAGAAAAACATACCAACAATTTCAGCTTTATTTTTTAACAAAATTTTTTTGTTCTCTACCCTGCTAAAAAGGAAGATGATTATTTATGCGAGTTTCTTTCTCTGCTGTTAACTAAAGTGTAGTTGTTCAAAGCATTTTTTTGAAAAAGAGTTCTGTAAAAAAAACTGTTTTTCAAGTGTTGAAGACAAATTGGTAATGTATTTTCCAGAAATAACATCTCTTTAGATTAAAGACTTTAAGCAAAATATCCAAGATGAGGAATATTAAAAATTTACCAACTTTTTGCAGAGTTTTCTTTTTGTCGTTAGTTATTGAAAAACTGCAGTATAAAGAATTGAAAAATTAATTTTATAAATTTTTTATGTTCAAGAGCTTTTTAAACAGAAAAAGAATATTTTTTGTTAAATACAGGGAAACAAAAAATGTTAAGTATGAAGGGAGAAAAAAGTTTCAAAATAAACAAAATCCAAAGGAATATTAAAAAAGAGTATTCGAGTCCTTATAGTAGAAAAAAAGTATTCCTGTAAATATTCTGCCATATTCGTTAAAAGTATTTAAGGTTTATTAAAGGCTTTTTTGAGAGATGTTGTTCTCCAATAATCTTAAAATATTTTTTTATGAATACGGCAGATAATGTTTAAATATTTCTTTTGTTTGAAGAAGTTTTGGGTTGAATCAATTTTTTATTATGTTAAAACTTATCGTATAAGGATAATTTAATTACTGATGGCATTTTAATGTTTTAAATTAATTTCGAAAATGATTTTATTGTTAACTGTTCCAAATAAAAAGCAAAACTACCTCGTAAAAACAATTAATTTTTTGTTAAAATAATAGTGCCATAGAAAGGGGGAGCAGATAATATTTCCAGGATTTATAGGTGGTACAGGAGCTAACATAGACTTTTTAGCCTTTTTACGTTCATGAGCCACATGTCTGGCAAGTAATAATTATGTTTTTAAATGTTTCCCAAATAATTTCACTTTGCGAAAATTTATAATTATTTATACGATTTTATTCTATGACTACAATTCTGTGGCTTGGAGCTAAAAGAACCAATGTCAAAATATTTACTTTTGAGAAAATTTGAATTAAACTTTAACTTTTATATATGCTTTCATAGTGACATTGGCCAGCATTTTATCTATGAAACAGCGCAAGAAAACAAATCTAATGCAATGATTAACTCAAAAGAGCAAAAAAGTGACATTGGCCCTTTTAGCTTCAAGCCACAGAATTACAACGTTTGTAGCTGTCTGTAAAAATCTATAATATTTTTTAAGTCTGGTATCTGCTGTCTGTAGAAAGTTATATCTTAAAGTTATACCGTATTTTCTAAAATGTCTCCGAAACGATTATTAAAAAGGCTCTACAAATTTAAGATTTACATCGTATTTAAAGATTATGAAAAAAGCTTTATAAAAGTAGCACTTTTGTCAATAAAATAAAAATTATTTTGGTCGTCCCGTTGTTTTGTCTTACTTTAGAACTGTTGTAGTATGTCCCAAGCAAAAAACCGCATATTCCAAGCACATTTTGAATAATTATTGCCATGAAAGACTCATGTATGCAGTCGTGTAAGCTAAGGGCTATATATGTTACATCGGAAAGTTAACGTGTTAAGCATCATTAGTTCAGATTAAGATCGATGGAGATTAATACAGGGGCCGAATTACAGCATTCGAACGTGATCGAAATTGTCAAATTTTTATTAGAATCGCTATACCTAAAGCACGGCGAACTCGATTGTTCGAGTAAAATTTCGATCGTGATCGAATGCCGTAATTCGGCCCCAGATGTTAAAATATTGTATTTTTCAGCTATTCTAAAATTTAGAACAATAAATTCATTTCGCAAATGTTTGTAATATTTAAATTTGTTTTTTAGGGTCTGTTTGATTATAAAATCTATAAAGGGAAATGATTTCTTGACATTCTGAAAATTCGAGCTTAATTTCGAAAATGTTTTTATTGCTAAAAATCATTGTTTAGGGTGTTTTACCATGGAAAAGCAGAAAGATTTTGTTTTTTTGGCCATTCTAACATTTTCGAAAATTCGAACATAATTTCGAATTTTTTTTAAGTCTGAAAAATATTGTTACATTCTTGTTGCAACTAGGAAAATTCAATAATATATAGTTTTCTAATATTTTAAAACATTTTCGAAAAATCGAATGTAATTCAAAATTGCTTTTAATGCTCTAAATAACTATGGCACACTTTTCAGGAATAATAATTAAAATTATTAAAAAATAAATAAATAAATATTTAAAAAAAAAACTCGAATTTAATTACGAATTCGTATTAATATAACTTACTTTGTATAGTTTAGAAAAGTTTGAAATAGTTTCGGAAGAAAATTTTCGCATTTGGGGAACAAAAACACGCACGCATACATTGAAAAGCCGATACACCCACAACGAGTCACTATTTGGTGCGGATTTTGGTCCAGAGGCATAATTGGGCAATTTTTCTTTGAAAATTAGCAAGGAGTAGCCGTTGCAGTCAATGGCGATCGTTATCGGGCCATTTTGAACAAATTTTTGTTCACAAAAATTGAAGAGGAGGATATTGGCAACATTTGGTTTCAACAGGACGGCGCTACGTTTCACACAGCCTAAGCTACACTTTTTTTATAGCATTTTCAAAAAAAAAATGTTATTTGGCGGACCCATTTATACGAAAAAATAATTGTTACGACAAATTAAATTTTCGTATGTTGTAAGATAGTTTTTGGCATGTTAACATAATTTTCAAATCACCTTTAGTTCTTAATTTTGTTTTTTTTCTATTTTTTTAAATTTAGGCGACAAGCTTTCATTTTGTTAATTTATGAAATCTTTATTTTGTTTTAATAAATGATTTAATTTTCTAAATTATTTTGTGAGAGTTATTAAGTGAGGCGTATAAAACTTTCTGCCTTCGGTCTAAATTCAGTTCTTTAATTTCGCTACAGAAAAAGTCGTTGCAAATTTAATTATTTTCCGTTTTTTTTTGTCATTATTTTCTACTCTATTTAAAAAAAAATCGCTTTTATACATGTTGTCGTATAGTAATTGTTCTTATTGCTCTTATTGTTGTGACAGTTGATGATGTTGCTATTGTTGTTTTTATTAACAAAACAACAATTACTGTATTATACTGTGGCATACACATACATACACATTGCTTTATATATTTGTATGTAAGAGAGCGTGTCTACTTCTATATATATTTATGTATGTGTGTGTGTATGATTATTTGATTTGACTCTTTTTCTACGTAGTAGACAAAATGACTGTTAAAATGGCGCCAGTTGTTTTAAAATTTTTTTTTAACAACTCTTGCATATAGTATAACGACTCTTAGCGACACCCTATTAGACAACTACAACCATATATTTATTTTAGTTATTTGGTACTTTTTTTTTTATTAAACCAATATTTGTATTTCACAAAACTACAACAACATGGAAAATCATTTTTGTATAATTAAGTTTATTAAATGAATAGAGAAAAAAATGTATAGAAAAATAAAAAACAAAACAGAGATAAAACATTTGAAAAATACTAGGAAGAACCATACAGCATGTATGTATGTTTTTATGTGTGTATGTCTGGATGTCATATATGTATTTGAATGGGTAAGTGTTTATGCTGGAGTGAACTTAAACAAAATAGAGAATTTTTTGCCAGGCTCATATCTTTAATTCAAAAAATTTTGGTTGTCTACGTTTTCGCATCACAAAAGCGAGAGATAGAAACAAAGAAATTATAAACACAAGAAAAAGAACAAATACCAAAAAAAAAAAACAGTGAAAAAAATGTAGATATCTTTAGCTGTGGCATTTTGTAGAAATTTTTCTTTTCTCTACACACAGATATTTGTTTGGTGAAGTAAAAGGAACAAGCAAATGTTCATCTTTGAAAAAAAAAAACACAGGAAAAAACTTCTTAAACAAAGACATGAAAAACATTGAGTTTAAAAGTTTTTCCCCAAAAAAATTCTAAGTTTATTTGCTTAAGGCTATACCTACATACCTAAACATAGACAGTACTCTTGTATTTTTTTATTTTTTGGCTGAAATAAATATAGGGAGTCTTAAACTTACGAAACTTTTTACAACTTAGTAGAAAACAAGGTATTTTTTCTTAACTTTTTACATTTCTCTTACGTAAACATAAGGCTGGGGGATGGTCGATTTTTACCTTTATTTTAAAAATTTATTTTGTTGGCGAAATTTTGCTGCCCAAAGGAAACTTAAATCTTGCGGTTATTTTTGTTTGCCTAGAAAAAATCGAAGATATTTGTGACATTACAAAAAATTTTAATTTTTAATTTATTATTTATAAATTTCATAAAAATTTTAATACAACGAACTGAATATCATCATAAAGTTGGCCAACATAAGCTCACTAAACTTAAAACGGTTCTTCCATTCTATTAACAAGTTAGCACGGGCTTAGCAAGGGTTGCTTTACTGCGACTAATGTTATTTGCCTTACCACCTTGACTTCTTTGGATTTCATGTGTTTAGTTTTCACTAAATCCGAATGCGAAATTGATAAGTTTTATAATAATTTTCATATCTTTTAATCAACATTAAATACTCTCTTCTCTACATTGAAGTTCAATTGCACAATTACTTGTTGTGTTTACACGCATAAAAGAAATTGTTTTTGTTGTAGTGCATATGCTAAAGATTGTTGTGGGAAAATTTCAAAAGGTTGTCCCAAATATTTACATTTTACTTTAATTCAACTAAACCCGATTAATTATTTATTAAGTGAAAATATATTATCAGTTTGTAATAAATGTATTGCAAAAAGTTAAAGTTTATTCAATTAAGTTTAATAGTTTTTATTTTTATTTTTATTTTGAAAAGTTACTAAATAAAGGGTCCGCCATCTAACGTTTTTTTTCAACTAGTGCTTATTTCGTGAATGGTAACACTTAGCTCATGTCTGATTTGACAGATAATTAGTTTTATCCTTCCGTTGAATGAATATGGTTGTGTATACGCTTGAACAACGGTAGGAAATATTGCGACATTTCTTTGGCCGATTTTGCCAAAAAAAATCATCTTTTCAGATGAAGCTCATTTTGATTTATGTAAACAAGCAATATTGTCGCATTTGGGGTACAGAAAACCCGCACGCATACATTGAAAAGCCGATACACCCAAAACGAGTCACTCTTTGATGTAGATTTTGGTCCAGAGGTATAATTGGGCCATTTTTCTTCGAAAATGAGCGAGGAGTGGCCGTAGTCAATGGCGATCATTGAACGAATTTTTGTTCACAAAAATTTAAGAGGAGGATATTTGCAACATTTGGTTTCAACAGGACGGCGCTATGTGCCACACCCAAAGCTACACTTTTTTTGTATAGCATTTTCAAAAAAAAAAGTTATTTGGCGGACCCTGTAGTTTAGTTAATTCAAGAATTAAAAATAACTAAGAAGAAGCGTTTCCTTAGGGAATGTTATTTTGGCGGAGCATCGACATCTTGTTTTTGTTCTGGGTAAGGCATTGGATAATCCTGTACCTTTAACTTAAAGAGGATAGGGAGACTCAATTGCCGATGTAGCACATTAAGTAGTTCAGTGAATGTGGTCGAGGGGCTGTACTGCACGCTTATTGCGTTAGTATTTTTACCGATGAAATGTAGGAGAATCCTGGACCTCGAACTTAAAGTGTTTTGAGAGACTCAGATCATGGCATACTTAGGATCACAGATAATTAGATGTGAATGGGGGTCTTCGGGGTAACAAGAAAAGTTTGCACCAGTTGGCAAAATGAAGGAAGGATATCGATTGGTAGTCATGAAATCACTGCTCAGCGAAAGGGGTCGCAATAAAACCCATAAGAGTAGTGATCTGCTTTGATATTATCCTCACATATACTTATATTTAAAGATTGATGAATTAAATGACAATTTACTAAAGGTCTAAAAGTATAATACAAAATTTTTCAGTCCTTTTAAATTTTTGGTAAATTATGACTTAATATTGTCAATAATTAGGACACCTTGTGAATTAGGTCAATATATTCAAAGTGTCGTATTGTTATAATTTTAAAAATTTTTAATAAGAAAAAATAAAACGAAAAATGTTGATGAATTTTTGACAATATGACCCTACTACATTTAGGGCTTCTTGTGAATACACCAAATATGTTGTATAACTAATCCTATGTGACTGGTTTAATTTTTTAATAAATTTGTTGACTATTGACACAACAACATAAGTCGAATTATGTTTCAAGTTTTTAAATTATTAAAGTTAAAACTCTTAGAAGCTATATAAACACTAATGGCAGAGCTATTAAATTTTGATTACGATTAGTTATCAGTTAGATTACATTTTAAAAAGAATGGTATTGAGTACATAATTTTCTTTTGAACAAATCCTGATTACTAATTAATTACGACTACAAATAATACAAAAGTAATCAAGATTATTTACGACTACGAGAAAATAATCAAAAGTGATTACTTTTGATTTGATTTTTGATTATTGTTTAAAAATTTTGAATTTACATCATGTTATTACACATTTTATTTTGAAAAAATTTGCATTTACAACGTAAAAAAATTCTGAAGAAATAAAAAAATTATTTAATTAATAAATAAAAAATATGTTAATTAATAAATTAATTTAATTAATAGTTTTAAAGTCGTTTACAAACGGAGTGACAAACTGATTAGCATATACCCTCTCGTATAAGTGGAGGGTATACAAAAAAAAAAAAAAACAAAATGTTAATCATAAAAACAATAAATACCGCAAGCAATTGCTTTCAAATTGATATAAAAGAAATTAAGAAAAATGCAGAATTATGAAGGATGCAAACAGGTTATCAATTATAACAACAATAATAATAACAAAAAATTAAAGTAACAGCAACTAATTAAATAATGATAGAATTTCATGTAGAAAAATGTATTTGCGACAGTATTGTCATAATTTCTGCAAATAAAAAAAAAATAACAATCAAAAATAATCGAAAGTAGTCCTTGAAAGTAGTCGAATTATTTTTTGATTACTTTATATTATTTTTGATTACTTCTTGGATTTTCTGTAATCGTAATCAATTAGTAATCGTGCGAATCTGAAAATAATAGTAATATAATCAGTACTTAAAAAAAATAATTTAATTACTAATTATTACGATCAGTAATCATTACTTAACAGCTATGACTAATGGACATCTTTTGACATGTAACACATTAAGAAATATCTTTGAAAAAAAAAATGCTTTAACGAATTAATTTTTTAACTCCTGAGGTTTAAATGTCAAATTTGAAAACTGTTTTTAAAATTTTCAAAAATATCAAATCTATATACATATATAAAAATCAATGTGTGTTTGTATGTTTATATGTTTGTATGTTTGTTTGTGCTTTATAGACGGTTAAACGGCTGGACCGATTTCCTTGAAAATTTTCGCAGAATCTTTCCGTATATCTGAAAGGAACTATAGGCTATACTTTGGTTTGCAATTGTAAGCGGGCGGGGTGCCACGCCCTATTAAAGAATAAGTATTAAATATTATATATCACGAAAGTGAATGCATTTAAGTACGGTAAACTTTAACATCCACACAAACATTTGGATTAAAAATGGGCGGACTTTGAATAGTAGGCGTGGCCACATGAATTAAATACTAAATTTCGTATATTTGGAAAACGATATCGATTAGAGTACTAAAATTTTGCAAGAGCAACTTTGACACCCAAATAAACATTTCTGGAAAAAATAGGTACATTAGAAATAGTGGGCGTGGCAGCTCTCATAGCAGTTGAATACTAAAATTCGTATATTCGGGAAGCGATAACAGTTAGAGTACCCAAATTTTGCACGAGAAGCTTTGACATCTATATGACTATTTTGATAAGAAATGGATGCTTTAGTAATAGTGGGCGTGCACCTGTCATATAAATTAAATACAACAATTCGTATATCTGGGAAGCGATAATAGTTGAGTACCCAAATTTTGCAAGAAACACTTTGACGTCTATATGATTATTTGAATAAGAAATGGTTGATTTAGAAATAGTATTTCATTACGATGGGGGTGGCGAAGAACACCGGGTATTAGCTAGTATTAAATAAATTGTATTTACATATTAGTTGTTTGTTTTTGAAAATTTAAAAAAAATGAACATTGTTTTGTTAAGAGTCAAACAAAGAAATATGTTTTAAGTTTTTTTAACCAGTTTTTAAAATCAAATTTTTGAAAACCATAAAACCGATTTGTGAAAAAAGATTGAAAAATTGATTACTCTAGTAAATACTAAATGAATATTTATGTGTGTAACAAATAAAATAAGACTCGTTTTTATACAATCAAAAAACAAATCAAGTATTCCGTACTTAAATAAATTCGTAAAGGTGTCAGAAGTACGGTAAGTACAGATTTTCTTAACTTAAGTATGAATTTCTTAATTTTAGAAATAGTTTAACCGAAAGAAGCTTCGTTTTAACAAGCTTGATTAAAGCCCGAAATCGTCCTTAATGTAAGCATAGAAAAGATTTTTTCAGGTATTAATGAGATTGAAGTAATCAAAACAAGCGCTTGTTTAAAGAATTCGTAGCTTGATTTGACCGTTACATAGAACAGTATTTTCACTACATACCCTTTGACATTTGTTTTAGCGATACATTTTATTAAAAAAAAAAAAGAATAATAACGGACAAAGCATAAAAACGTAAGTTAACTCGGCAACTGCTACTAGGGTTGGGCAAAATATATCGATATATCAAAATATCGATATTTAGTTTAAAAAATTTCGATATTAATCGCCGATATTTTAAATACCTCAATATCGATGCATCGACATTTATTTACCAATATCGGAGCCAATAGTTTTAAAAGTTTTCCGAAAGAAGGTACAGCAGCAAAGGCGAATTTAGTTTTAATTATATTAGTATACTTATTATATACTTATACTTTTGCATTAATGCATCAAATTACTGTCAGTGTTCTTGTAGGGCTGCTAATAATAGAAGCAGATTGACAGTAGAGCATATAAGACAAAGAGTGCTTCTGATGTCCCTATCTGATGATTACTGGTTCGAGTAAACATATATACATGTAAATATTTTAAATTGTGGTTGTTGTTTCTCAGGTGATAACATTTTATTTCTTTCAGAATTCATTTTATAGATTTGATATAAACAATACCTCAATTGTTAACTTTAAACTTAAGATTTTCTGTTGAAGTTTTGGTTTATTTTCTGTTTTTTTGTTCGATCTAGTCATATAACTGATGTTATCCTTAATCGTAAATATTTTTTCTAATTTTCGTTTTTATAAGCTCACGCATAAGAGCAAGCATTTATACTATTAATATATATTATAATATCTAGTTTATTTATTATAAAAATTGGAATAAAAAGTTACTACGAAGCCTAATATACATCTATTTTTGTTTGTATGTACATAAGTGGGTGTATTTAATTTTCAAATGTAAATCATTTCAACAATAACTAGGTAAATATGTTTCAGTCGATATATCGATATATCGAAATATCGATATTTTAAATTAATAAATATCGATGGTAAAATAAAATATCGATATAATAAATATCGGTAGATTTTTCCAATTTGCCCATCCCTAACTGCTACAGCTTTATTGCCGTAAACATTATTACTTATAGCTAAAGTAAGATAAAGCAAATGAGAATTATAAAAACATACTGGAAATTTTATAGAGTGTGTTTATCTAAGAAAATGTCTGAAAAATATAAGGGAAATAAGATTTTATTAAAGAAGTTAATTCCTATTTTAATAGTCTTTTACTTGATTTTATAATAAAATCCCGTCTTGTACTTGTATAAGGAAAATCAGAAATAAATTGTTCTTGAATTTTTAAGCACGGCTTAAATTAAGAATTTAATTCTTGGATTTAGACCCTCATTTTTCTTTCTGTGTAGGCTCTATAGCCATTAGTGTTAGTAAAGCGTATAATAAACCATAATGGATGCATTGTTTTAAGACACATAAATACCCTCTGGATTAAGGTAAAAATTAATTTTCATTAAAAAAAACTTATTTCATATATTACAAAGAAAAATAATTTAAAACAAATATTTTATACAGCCCTAAGACAAAAAACCCTTGTTAATCATGGGTTCATTTAAGGTAAATTATATATATGGTTTATTAGAGTGTTTCTCTTCCCACTTGACTTGACAATTAATTTTCTTCTAATACTCTATCAGCAACTATTAATCTTAATCTTATATTCTTCAAATATGCTTGTTGGGTACATCTTTGCTCGTTTAAAGTTTGTTTAACATTAAAGCACCGACTGACTGACTTAATGTCCTTAACAATTGTCAATGTTAAGGGCATTGCATAGACAAAAGAGCTCTTCTAAGATAAAAGGAACAAATGAAGTTAATTGTTAAAGTCTGGTTGATACTTGTATAGAACTGTGTTATAAACTAATTACAACACACACATATACATAGCATGTACGTATGTATATACATACATACTCATCTATAGGCGGAGATGAAGAAATGGAAAATTAAACAGTAAAAGCAGTTAGCTTAAATTTTATTTAAGAAACTAATTTTTTTTTAAATTTCTTTTATATGAAGACAAAATAATTTAATTTGTGGCTGTATTTGTCAAGCGTATTTGCGAAAATAGTCAAAAGGCTGGTTGTTTTATGGAGATTTTTTTAAACTGAAAGTCTTTTAATAAGGGTTTTGATTTTTGAAAACGAAATTCTAAAAAAATATTTAATATTTGTAATTTTCTCAGGGGACATTATATATGGTTTTTGGAGACAATTTTCAAATATCGAAATTACGTTTAAGGTACACTTTATAATTTCAATTGATCATTGAACTTTCATACATTGCCAAATCCTTTTAAGAGTTGCATTTTGGAACTATCAAATATTTTTTTTATTTTTTTTTAACCATAAAGTGGTGAAGCAATAAAATAAACTAATTGTTTTTTGTGGTTTAAACATCTCCAGAAGATGACCATCAAAGTTGAGTCGAAATATTAAGAAGGAAATTAAAATTAAAAAAATAACTTATAAAAACCCACATTTGTTAATTTTATTCATGGCTCGGATCTCATGCTGAACAATCACCACAATAAATTAAATTATTTTGAAAACTATGTCCGAAGCTTAGAAGTTAGTCTAAATATGGGAAAATTTAAATTTTTCCCAATTTCAAAAAACTAAAAATATGTACCAATTTATTTAATTTACATCTCTATTTAATTAACATTTGAAATAAATTTCGAAAATCAAAATTAAGTTTAAATATCGAAATCTTTGAAATTATTATAAATTATTTATTTTTATCTATATGAAGAAATTTGTTCGACAAAAGTAAAATTATGTAAGAAATTATACTAAAAATTAAAAATATTTTGAATTTCGAATTTCTAAAATGTTTAAGATATAAAAAAAAATATATAAAAATATATTTATCAACTTGTACTCAACTTGATAAAAATATAGAATAAATTTTCGAATATCGAAATTAAGTTCGAATATTAAAATTTTTTAAATTGTCCAGAGATATTTATTTTAATCTGTAAAAAGATTTTTGTAAGACAAAAGTGAAGTTTTGTGTTTGCGAAACCTTTTAGAATATCTGAAATTATTTACAATTTTTCAAATTGTTTAAAGCTTTTTATTTTTTTTTTCTTTTTTTAATTAAATTATACGTGTATCGTCGTACTTAATATTTTTTTGGGAAATTTTTTTATATTTCGTTATAAGGTTAAAAATATATTTTTTTAGTTTTTTATTGCAATGCAAAACAATAAAGTTTAAATTTTCAAAAGACTTTAGAAAATTCAAACATAAGCTCACATTTTCGAAATTAAATAAATTAATTATTTTCAATGTTTTTTCCGATTGTTGTTTATATTTTTATAGTGTTTTGTCCAAACTTTTGTTTTTTTAAGTATTTTCGAAAATTCGAAATTAGGTTTGACTTGTTAAATTTCGTTAAAAATTATTATTTTTAAAAGGTATTCAATTTTTGAGTAAGCATACATTTTGTTAGTTTAAGCTTAACGTTTGCAAAAAAATGTATTTAGTTACGAAAATTCGAAATTAATTTACTTTTAAAAAGGTGATATATTTTACTATTTTGAGTTAATAGTTAGTAATTGCATAAAAAAATAAAAAGAAGCATGTTTAAGTTCCTTAAATTTTTTTGTAAAATTTCTTTGTAAAATTTTTTAAAAAATTTAAGTTCGAATTTTCGAAATTATATAAAAAAAATTTAATTTTTTTTTAGTTTTTTTCCGATTTTTGTTAACAGATTTAAAGTATGGTTATTAAGTTTTTTTTTTTTTTTAATTTTCGAAAATTCGAAATAAGGTTTAGCTTCTCAAATTTTGTTTAAAGGTATTATTTTAAAAAGTTTGCAGATTTTGGACTTGGCAGCAGATCAATTTTACATTATTTGAGCTGTAAGTTAACGTTTGTAAAAAATTTATTTTAAAAAAATTTTGAATAAAAATTAAAAAAAAAGGTTTAAATTCCTTAAATTTTTTTTCTATATTTGCTAGGTTAATTAATATTCACTTAGTTACCAGGTTAAAAACCTATTAATTTGAGTTTTTATTTAAACCTTACAACATAAGTCTGTGCCCCTAGACGTTAATTTTTTGTTATTTTATTACACTAAAAGAAAAAAAAAAAAAAAAATATAACTCGTACTTTCAAATGATTTTATATAATAAACCAAAAAACATTATACATAATAATTAGCAACTGCTTTTAAAAAACTTATCCCGCACTCACTCAAACAAATGCACTGACGCTTCAAAAGGCATTTAATTTAAAGCCAAAAACACTTTAATAAAGCATTTCTTTCTGGGTTATGCATTTTTTATAAATGCTTATTTCCTGCATTATTAAAATATTTTTTAAAAGTTTTTTTTTACGTTGTTTTACAAAACTTACTGCTCATTTTGTTTATAGTTTTTGTATAACAGTTGTTTGTTTTTAATTAATATAAATGCATATGCAAGTATGTGCATATTATGCATTTAAATACTTTTTTTTATACAATACACATACACGTTTTGTTTATTTTTTACTCTTTCTCTCCCTTTCTTTATTGTTTTGTTATTTTTATTTCTAAATTGTTGTTGCATATGTGTATACATGTACATATGTATATATGTATGTACTAAATTACCTCAAATATCAACAACAATAATGATTTTTTTTGTAAAAAATAAACATATATTATGCTGCACTACTGCTAATAATGTACTTCAACCGTAAACTGCGTTTTTAAATTTTTTAAAATTTTATTTAACTTTTTTTTTTTGTGAACAAAATCAAAAACCAAAAAACAAATACTTAAACCTAAAGAGGATGAAACGGAAGTGGAAATTCATATACCCCACCACCATCATCATCATGGCAGTAAAAAAATACGACGAAATCCTTTAAAAAATTTGGACCTAGATTTTAAATTTGATGTAAACTCATTTTAGCCAACACAAGCCACAACTACTAAAAATAATAATAATACTACTACATCAACAACAATTTCTACTACTACTACTACCACTACAAGAACAGCAACAGCCTTAACTAAAATTGGTGTGTGTGAGTTTTATAGAATTTCAATTCTAGTTTCTCTCTCTCTTTCTGCTCCTTAAAACTTTCTTTTATATACTTGCATTTATTAGTTAAATGTTATTTTAAAAATAAAATAAATTAAAAAAAAATCATGAAAAAAAAGCATGCAAATTTTAATGTTTTGAAATTTTAGTAAATAATAGATATGAAGTGTTTTAGTGAGATTCACTTCATTAAGTTACTATTTTTTGTTACCATATCCAATATTTTTCAATATATTTTTTTTATATTTGAAGAAGTTTTAGGAAATCTAATTTAAAAAAATTAAAAAAAAAATCGAAAGAAAATAAAGATTTTAAATAAAGGCGTGCTACTGGATTCTTTGTGTCAAAATCAAAAAATCAAAATCTAATACGATAAAATGGCAGTCGTAAAAGCCAGTAAAAAGTGTTAATATTTCAAGTATCAATGGTCAATGGAAGTCGCTACAAAGAGATGATCCAAAATTTTTCATGTCGGAAAATTTATGATTTAGACGTAGATAATATGTGGTTTTAAAAGGATGGTAACACTTGGTGGCCACACATCAAGAGGAACAAATAATCTTTTAAAAGAAAAGTTCGAAAATTATTATTTCTCGTAAAGGACAAGTGAAGTAGCCCCCCCAAGATTGTGCAATTTGGCATTTTAAGACTATTTTATGTAGTGTTGTTTAGAAATCGAAAGTATACATTAATAATTCCACAACTTCACGGGGGTTAAAAACAACATGATCAGGAAGTAATCAAGCACTGACAACAGTTTATTGAAAAACGTGAGAAATTTGGTAAAAAATTTGAGAGCCTGCCGATCCGTTTGGGAGGTATACTTGACCGATAAAATTTTTCAATTTTAAACCAAAAATAAATATAAAAAAATTTTTTGTATTAAAATTAAAATGATACCTCAAATTTCAACACCCTTTAGTATTCAGTTAATGTTGCTTATACCATTAATAGTCTTTTTATTGTTAAACTTAGACCTTTTGTGGAAATTAGAAAAAAAAATACAGTTTAACCATTTTTAAATCTCTTTAGTTAACACCTATTTAAAAGGGATTTTTATTACGGATGGTATGAGTTATACTAATTCAAATAGAAGTTTTTTATTAACCCAAAATTACATATTGTTGTTGAATAACTCAAAACCTCTTTTATGGTTTTCAGACCACTCATTTAGACCTCTTAAAAAGACAGCTTGTGGTTATATATTAATAGCACAGCTTATACAGCAATGTCCGTCAGCTTGTCCTTCTGATGAAATTTAAGCCTTCCGTATAATTTAGGGACATTTAAAATGAGATGTGGTCGTAATTGTTTCTTTTAAATAGACCTGGATTTTAATCTGCTTAATACTTTGTAAAACAAATTATAATGTTTGCAAATGCCTGCCTTTTGAAAATTAAAAAAAAAATATAATAAATAAAAAAAAAAAAATTAAATAAATTAAACTTTATAACATTGATTACCACAGTTTTTAATAAAATGCTATCATTGTTATTATTATGACTGTAAAAATGGTTTAATTTAAAAAACAAAAATTTCCATCGAATTGTCTTTCTTTTATCATTGTCCGCTATCATTAAACAAAAGATAATTTTTTTCCAAAAAATTGTATTCAACATAAAAATTCGTTAAAATTTCTATAACTATAAACTGTTTATTATTAAGAAAAAGTGAGGTTAAATAAAGGATGCCTTAGTAAGAATACACTTTTTAATTTAAAGTAACTTTCTTGTGCAGGTGGCAACTCTGAAATTTTACACATATATATTTTTCTTCCGATTATTAAAAATTAAGCGCTTTACGAGAAAACAACGCATTGCATTTGTGAAAACTTATTATACAAATTTGGAAACTTATGCTGAGACCGTTGTCAAAAAATGTAAAGAAACTTGGTCGCTTAAAGACAGTAAGGTTCCTGTGCGTTAACATACTGTTTGGTCTCTTGAAAACATTGCTGTTGTAAACGGGAGTTTCGCCGATAACCTAAAAACATCTATTCGTCATATTTCTCAAAAATTTCATTTTTAAGGAAGCGCTACACAAGGAATTATGACAAAAATTACAAAATTTTGCTTGCTCAGGAGCTCAAACCAGCTGACAATAAAAAGCGCCGGCAATTTATTTGATAAGAAGTGGAGCATTTCAAGTCAATTTAAATTTTTTAGTTATCTTCTTCCATGAAGCGAAGAACTCCACTTTTATGCGTACAAAATTTCGCTTACTCAGGCTGACAATAGAAAGCGCTGGCAATTTATTTAATGAGAAGTAGAGCAATTCAAGTCAATGCCAATTTTTAGAAAAAATAAAAATCTTCTCCGATGAAGCGCATTTCACGAAGTGCTACGCAGGCAATTTTAACAAAAGAACTCCACTTTTATGCGTACAAAATTTCGCTTACTCAGGCTGACAATAGAAAGCGCTGGCAATTTATTTAATTAGAAGTAGAGCAACTCAAGTCAATTTAATTTTTTCGAAAATAGTAATCTTCTCCGATGAAGCGCATTTCACGAAGTGCTACGCAGGGAATTTTAACAAAAGAACTCCACTTTTATGCGTACAAAATTTCGCTTACTCAGGCTGACAATAGAAAGCGCTGGCAATTTATTTAATTAGAAGTAGAGCAACTCAAGTCAATGGCAATTTTTAGAAAATAGTTATCTTCTCCGATGAAGCGCATTTCACGAAGTGCTACGCAGGGAATTTTAACAAAAGAACTCCACTTTTATGCGTACAAAATTTTGCTTGCTCAGGAGCTCAAACCAGCTGACAATAGAAAGCGCCGAAAATTAATTTAATAAGAAGTGGAGCAATTCAAGTCAATGCCAATTTTTAGAAAAAAGAAATCTTTTCCGATAAAGCACATTTCCATCTGAATAAAAAAAAGTTTTGAATTTAGGGCTCAGAAAATTCTACAACGAGCAACTGTCGAATGCAGATTTTGGTCTTACTTTTTTTGAAGATGAGGCGAAATTCCGGTGACTGTGTCGGCATTCATTACAGGATTATGATAGAGGAGTTCTTGTAGCCTCAACTGAATGGTAAAGATCTGGACGATATGTAGTTTTAGCACAGAAAAAATTTCAAAAAATTTTGATATAAACTGGCCACCAAGATCAAGGGATATAAAAACGTGCGCTTTTTGTAAAATTTCCGGTTTTCATGAATAGAGTAATGGCTTGTAATCTGTGAAAAAGTCATGGAAATTTTTATGAATAGAGTAATTGATTGTAATCAGAAACGTGGAAATTATTTGACTAATGTTTCATTCTATACTTAATCGGAATATGTTTTCTTTACAATGAACATAAGACATAAGAACAATAGAACATAAAAACAATCTCAAAAAATTCGTGTTTTTAGTTTAAAACAAAAAAGTGCATTTTGACTTAGGCACCCTTTATAAAAAATATTTAAAGAACCCTGGTTTTCACTGACAGTTTAGTTTTTATTTACAAAAAGTTAAAATTATAAAAAAAAACATTTTTTCATTTAAAACGTATTTTTTTTTACCAAAAAGAAGGATTTCATATGCAAAATAGTGTTTTTAAAAATCTTTTCAAAAAGACAACAAATATCCGCAAAAATGTTAATCTCTCATTACAATTATTTACTTTAAAAAAGCTTAACAAAGAGCAGTGTTTTTTTAAATGGTAAAAGTTTTTGTTTTTGCAAATAAGTCAAAAAGAAATTTCGCACATCAGTTCAAAATATACTTCGATCATTGTTTCGATCTGTTAAAGCCCATTTAAGAAGATGTGATACTCCTAAGTCTGGACAAGTAAAACATTTACAAAATTATTTTATTATATACATTAAAAATGAACAAACTGTAAGTAAAAAAGTTTTAATGTCTTGAGCATGCTTTCTTTATCTAGAGATTTGTTTACAAGTGTAATTTTCTTAGCTTTTCTTTTATATATTTACATTTTCATATTAAAAAAAAACTTTTCATTCAGTCTTGTCATTATACACAGACAACAAATTTACCCACTTCTTATCTATAAAAAAAAATTTATTCAAATTTAAATATAACTATTTTTTAAACCTCATTTTTGTTTTGTAACCTCCTCTAGCAGAAACGAAACAGTGTTGCCATAACAAACATACATTTAACAACACTTTTCATACTCGCTCTCGCTCTCTCTCTCAATACATACTTTTTTATATTTATCTCCTTATAATAAACTTAAATAAAAAGCTTTCATTATAAGAAATCCTTAATACTTATCCACCATACTTTGAAAAAACAAAACACACCATATTTAACATGTCATTAACATGCTGTTAACTCAAAAGACTATCAGTCAATCACACACAACATGTTATCAAAAACAGTTCTGTTAAATATTTAATCTAAAAATGTTCTAAAATTTGTGTTTAACTGTTCTATTGACTTACATACTCGTATTCCTAATAAATACTGTCTAAAACTAACATTTTTCTGAAATCAAAAAAAATCTTATTTCTAACAAAATTTGTTTAAGAAAATTTCGAAAATTTAATGTTATGTCTATGGGATGTGGTGTTGTATTTGATTTTTGTTTGTATTTTAAAAAAATCATTTATATTTAATACAAAATTTTCTTTTAAATTTCAGGTAATTACTCAGTACAGTGTATAAATTTATTAAGACAAATTGTTTTCTGCTAACAGGTATTTATAACATAGTTATGATTTAACATAATATTGCATTAAAATTATTGTAACTGTTATATTAACATAATTTTGAAAAACTTAAAGCTTTCTGTAAGAAAAAAAACACAATTTATAATCTATTGAAAAAGGTTTTTAGTTGTGTCTTTAAAGCTTTATTATAACCTGAACGAAGAGTGAAGAGTGTAAAAATTTTTGTGGATTATACCCATAACGTTGTTGGAAAGTGAGCTATACCATGTTAACACCCCGCCATTTTAATGCGATTCCCAAGTCTGAATCTTAAACTCTTAATCTTAAGTCTTAATATTTCAAACACAGTTTTATGAGCCTTCAGGTGATTTCCAAAAGAGGGCCTTAGACATTAGCTAGGACTACGTAAGGATCAAATAAAAGCCTCATTATAAAACTTTTTTTTATTTCATAGCAAGAAAGAGCTCTATATTCGGATGTGCCGAATTTTTCATACCCACCCCCCAATTTCCTGTGTTTTTAGCGGACAAACTTTATTATTTTGTTATTAACTGTAATCGTTATGAAACAATATCTTTAAATTGAAATATGTATCACTTTCCTTGTATAACTTCGATATACTAGTAAAATATTTTCGTGAATTTAGTCTTTCAATTAAAGTAGGCGTTAAAGTAGGCGTGCCTGCTAATAAATACAAAAAATTTGTTCATAGAGAAATTATATGAATTCAAGATAAACCGTTATATGGGAGGTAGGCGTTAAAGTGGGCGTATCATCTAAACTTTTTGGCACAACAATTACATTGATTAGAAGGATATATGTAGCAAATTTCATCATCATACCTCTAATTTTGGTTTTGTGAGCTTTTAAATTTCATTTACAGTAGTTTACGTGAAAAGTGGGCGTTATAGTAGGCGTGTCGAAGTAGTTTCTGATAATAAATACAACTAAGATATTTAAATATAGTCCTTTATTCTTCCAAAATCTTTATTCAAAGAGAAATTATATGAATATGAGATAAAGCGTTATATGGGAGGTTGGCGTGTCACATTTATTTTTCGTTATTACAAAGCCTATGATTAAAATGCAATGTTTGCAAAATTTTAGAATCGCAGATCCAATTTTGTCAGTTTTATTACGTTTTAAATACTGAATATACCGAAAATACACTGTGCTCTAAAAATGTTCGTACATTTGGATCTATAACTCCTTCACTGATCTATAGATTTAAGCAATTTTCAGGGAAAAATATTTTTTTTAACTCAGGAAATATACATTCAAAATTTCATGACTCTACGTTATTGCATTTGGACACAATGGCAATTTATTCGATGTTGGAAGGACATGGTTTTTTCGACCTACTCTTGCATTACGAACTATAACTCTCTTTCTAATATTCCGACTTAGCCCGTTTTCAATACCAATCAAACCTTGTATATAAGATATATTCTGGCAAAATTTGAGCCCCCGGACAGACGTCGGACATAGTTAGGTAGTTATAAAATGAAACCAGGATTCAAAAATATATACTTTATGGGGTCTAAAATAGAATTTCGACGTGCTACAAACGGAATGACAAAATGAATATACTTCTACGATATTTTTGATGGCGGGTATAATAAAAACACTTATCTTTTGAGATAGTTGAGTGATGTTTTCTATAAAAGAATATTTTTAGAATAATCCAAGAATTGCTATTTTTTTACTATGCTAAAGTTTTTGAATAAAAATTTATCAGATTTTTTCCAAAACATAAAAATATGCTTCTAATGGAAAACTGTTTTATATTGTATACAAGCTTTTTATTATTTAAAACTTCTGAAAACTGAAGTTTATAATTTGAATAAATTTAAAATTTAGTTTTGGTTTCTACTGTTATAAAGAAAGCTATTTATAACAGTAAGTATGATTTTAAGCAATTGCTTTTGATAAAGAATACTTTTTTCTCCTTTCATAAAAAAAGCTATTTAAAGCTTTCCTTTCTTCCCCAAAAAATGCTTTTCTTATGCTTTCACCTACAATAGCTTCTAACCCGGTTTGTGTCTAATTAAAAGCTTTTACTTACTCTCCCTTGATTCTTGTTATGTTTTGGTGTCTCTCATTCGTTCTTTCGTTCGTTTGCTGGCTGCCAATGCCTTCACAAACAATTTAACCAGGCCTCAACAGTGTCGTTTAAGGTACATGTCAGTGTACCTTTTCAACAAACACACAATTGGCACAGCTGAAAACATTGTCATCGTCATCGAATTGTTTTAATATGTATGGGTAATAAAAAGCAGTGCAATACAAAACAAAAACACATTTATATCTCTTTTGCGCTTGTCTTCTAAAAAGTAGGGAAACGAAAAGCAAAATAACTTTTAATATTTTGGTTCTACAAATTGTATGCAAGAAACTTGCTGTTCACAACAATTTGTTAAGCTGTGAACGGAACGAGGCCACAACAGACAAGACGCTGTTTCAAAACCAAATCAAACGTTGACCGAGTAACACACCAAGTTGTTTGCTTAAACGGATAAACAAGAGGCTAAAGAATAAATAAATTTGTTGAAAAATAAAATAAAAAAATAAAATCAATTTTAAAATTAAATATTTTAACATTGTTAAATACAATTTGAAAGAAAATTAAAAAAATATAAAATAAAACGTAAAGAAAAGCTTTATTTTAAAATAATTTAACTGTTGCTTTTAAAAAACAAAAACCCTAAAACGCCTTAACTTGTTAAAATTAAAATTTGAAAAAAAAAAAATTTAAATAAAAATACCTAAAAGCTTTAATTAATATTGTTAGAATTGTTATCAAAAAACCGGTAACGTTTCATAAAAATAACTCTTCAACTTAGTTAACTGAGTGAGTGTGTGTGTACGTGAGAGTTTGTGCTATTTCTGGTTCCTGTTGTCGCTTCAACTTTTCTAGTGCAAAGTCTTTGTTGGAAAACAAAGGATCTCAACAGTATTGATTTGAAAAGCATTTGAAGTGCGTGTTCTCCACTTAAGGTACGTTAGTTTAAATATTTAATAATAGAATTAAGAAAAAAAAATGTTGGAAACACTATTGAGCAGCTTCGAAGCAATTGTTTTGATGGGAGGTTGGGTATGTTTTACTAATACAGACTCTGTTAAAGAATTAAAAAAATTCTTTTGACTTAATTTTATAAACTTTTCAAGCAATTTTTAATGCACTCATAATTAGTGAGTTAAAGTGAAAATTAATTGATTTACAGGACAAGGTTTTGTTATTCCCTATTGTCAAAGAAAACTTTGTTTAGGGTGTAGTCAGTCACCTGGTTGAATTGATGTAACTTAAGCATAAAAATAAACAGTAATTTTTTAAACAAAATATTTTCTACAAGTGAGATATTTTTTTTTTCGTAATTTTAATTGTTAATTTGTTTTGTTAAAAAATATTTAATGAAGATGCTACACGAAGGAGTAGCGAAATATTGAAGAAAATAAAACATTGTTTAATATTGTTTTTTATAAAAAATAAAACTGTTGCATGCAAATAATTAAATACAAAAATTAAATATTTAAAGAAAATTTTATATAAATTATCAATTTAATGAAAATTATCATGATTTGAGAATTTTACAAAATTTTTTACAAAATCGAAATATAAAAGAAAATTTTAAATAATAAAAATTCAATAAAATTTTTCTACAAATCATATTTCTAATTAAAAAAATTTTTTACAAAAAAACTAAGAACTTTAATAAATCGCAAATTTAAAAAAATAAAAAAAAAATTTTTTAATATTTTTTTTCAAAATATTTGTGAATATTTTGAGTAATAAAGGCTTCCAATTGTTAAATTGTACCTGCCATAAACATGTTCAATTTAATTAGAATTTATTTTGATCTTAAGAAAAAACTCTAAAAATATGAATTTATTGTGCAGGTCTTCTTTAAACTGTGTAGCATCTTAGCAAAATTGTAATAAAAAACAGTTCTTCACTACTTACAACTTTGTATCTTAACCCTTTACTTAAACACTTGAAGGCAAGTACTTACCTCCATCGCTTACAAATAGGGACCTAAATAAGTACTTCTTACGTTCGCCTATAAAAGGGATTTAAATAAGTTTTTACTTTTATAACAATTAATAACCTAAATAGCCCATTAACATTATGGACTTACAGAACTCGTTCGGTTCTTTAAAGTACTAAAATTCCGTTTGATTATTCTGCGATACGTTAATTTGAAATTTAAAAATCAGTGAAAATCTATGTCACTTTGCTAATGAACTTCTTTGCCGCTATTGTCAAAAACTTATTACTTATGCTCTAAACGTGTTAATCTTAATGAGAATTATAAAAATTAATAATTTTGAATGGCTTCTAACATATTTCACAAAAGTATTTGTTTTCTATGACTGGTCATAGACAACTACTCTGGGTCTATTAGTTGTGTCAGCAGCCTGCTTGTAGAGATCTTTAGAAAACTTTGCGAGTTGATACTAACAAGAGTACGATGTATTCATAGACATAAAAATTCTTATTCACATTCGGTAAATTGAACAAAATTAAATTATTCAGCAATATGAGCAACTTGAACACATTTATTTTGTTTTTAACACGTTGTTAATTTTTTAGAATAAATTACACACAAAATTTTTTATATTTCTGTTTTTGTATTAAGATTCTCTCATTATCAATTGTTTGCTATCTCCCTTACTCCCATGGTGCGTGTGTTATTTTTCTATTTGCGTTGTATTTTTTTTAGCTCTTTTATGGGGGGTGGGTTTGAGTCTGAAGCAAAACCGAACGGCGGCTATTTTTCTGCCTGCATAGTGTCACTAATTGGAGACAACAAGAGCTTTTTTTGATCTTGCTATACCTAGTCATTTTAAAGGATATTAAGACACCCTTTTCTGTGTTGCCTATCGTTGAGTTCTTTCTTGTATGCCTGACGAGCTGGAGCGACATTATCGATTCGCTAAATATATCCGAGCCAGTGGACTTTAATGCATGTGATTACTTATTAGTACAGCTCATACAGCTAATGGTTCATTCTTATTCTAGATTTATTCTTAACGAGAACATGGCTGTAAATCTACGGAAAATAAGAATAGTTTGATCTTTTAATTGTCCATGTTTTAGCATCATATAGTAGAAAGGGAAAGCGATTTATAAATACCATTTATTGACAAGAGTTATTTTCGGTTTAATTTCTAGGCTAAGTTCATTGCACCTAAATAAACGAAGTTCTTAACAATTTTATGATATAGTCTACGAAATACACCGTTGCACTTTTGTCATATATATAACCCACCACTACTTCTTTCCTTTTACTGCAATTCGGTACAGATCTATATACTGATCGATGTGATCTATTCCTCTCATCCCTTTTTTTATAACTTTGGAAAACTTGAGGTATGTCTACAACAACTTTTTGTTTTCTCATGGAAAATCATTTTTAAATTTTTTAAAAAATGGCTCTACAGTATCGAATATTGTTCCAATTGCACAAAATTATTATCTTTCTATCTGTCTAACCGTTAAAAGTTCATTTGTCTTATCAAACCTGTGATCATTTTTATTTACTTTATTTATTTATTTCGATATCCCATACAACGAGACTATAAAACTTATAATTAGAGTACAGGATTAGACATATGTAAGTTAAAATAAAATTTAATCATATTGACAAATATTGTTAAAGGAAAATATAACATAATTTAAATAACAAGCATGAAATAATATTAATAAAAATTATAATTAAATAGAAACAAAGTTATTACATTTAGGAAGAATGTTCCTGAAGAGCCCTGTTAAATTGAGCAGCATGGTTTAAAAATTTAATGTTTGTAGGTAAGGAGTTGCAAAGACGAATCGATGTTTTAACTGTATCACGTCATTAGATCTGCGGGAACGAGCAAAAGAAATTCGTTCATAGGGATATGCAGGTTCGTGAGTTTGAATGATTTTATGTAGTAGTGTTAGTGTTTGTAATTTCAAGACGTTACAAAAAGATACTGCATATAATTTTGACCCAACAGATGATATTCGGTCAAACTTCTTTAATCTGAAAGCATATTTAGCTCTGGAATTTTAACGCATATCCTTTGAAATTAATAAATATCGTTTCTTTCTGTTATCGCGCTAGGTTCCATTAGTTATATATCCAATGTCTTAAGGTTTACAATCAGATTGTAGTTGGTAAAAAGTTATAAAATTAAACGACTTATTCTTTTGCATTTATTGGAGCTCTCGATAGTAAGCCTTTTATAATGCAATAGCCAAGAGGATCGATGGTAGCTGATAGATGTAGTTTAAACATCTTATCCCTGGAGGTCATTACCATAGAGTTATCAACAAAATGTAGGTTTCTTCTAATTCCCAAGTCTCTGTTTCTTGACATGTAATCTGAGACCCCTTTAGGTCTTCATCTTAGCTCCAATATTGCCTTTCACTGGTTAATTTATGATGTCCGGGATTTTTTTTTACGTACCTATTGTTTTGTCCAGCATATATCTTCATCGTCAAAAACGTGCTCAAATGTTTTCTGGGGGTCATGTCTTTTTAGATACCCGATAAATAGGCGTACATTATCTCAAAGTCGGCAAAATTTCATGAGTTTCAACTCTTATTCCGTAGTAGACCTTCCAAAGTGAATTTTGTTAGGAACTCATCTAATTATTAACGCATTTCGCTTCTCCATTGTTCTTCAACGGCCTTTGAGTAACAAGCATTTAATCTTATGTGACGAACTGACCACTGAGGTTCCAATTATATAAAGTCTATGCTATCTTTTACTTCGGCCGTGCTCATGGAAATCGGGATGGTTCGTGTCTCTATATAATTAGATTTTGGTTCGTACCATAATTTATTAAAAATCTACAATTAAAAAAAAAATATATGAAAAAATGAATTCCGTAGTAGACCTTCCAAATTGAATTTTGTTAGGAACTCATGTAATCAGTAACATTGCTACTCTATTGTTGTACAACGGTGGAAGAATTTCTTTGAGTAACAACTTCTATATTACCAGGACTCAAGGTATTTTGATTCTGTACAAGTTAACATTTCCATCTTCCTCTTAATCGGAGATAATAGCTGGATCAAATTGAATATTAAAACCATATTGTTAAAATGCCATTCGTCATTACTTAGATCATATTTCCGGTTACCCTGTTTATTAGAAGTAATTATTTATATACTGCTCATTGTTTAGACATTCATTTTTAGATTTTTTTTAATACCCTTAATTGTATCTATTAAAATTCTATCATTGATTTTATATAAAATATAATGTCTAACTTTAAACAATAGAAATATACTTCCAAATAAACCTTTTAAACTCCCCAAACGTATACCACACATCCACTCTTGCCACACAAATGTAGCCCCACACACACAGAATCACACATACACACTATCAATATTGCTCATTTGTTTGACCACATTTTATTTTTAAAATTGCTGTATACGTTCGTTGCTGTATGCTACAGAGTGTCTAAATCAAGGTTGTCATCAAAATCCAGTTGATTGGGTTCCACACGAAACGTTCAGTGGAGCAAATAAATGAATGAAAATAAAATCCTATTAACTTAATTAGATTTAAGCGAATTTTTTTGTGTGGCCATTTAAACACATACACATGTGAAGGGGTTGCAAATAAAATTTTACTTCTTTTCAATAGTCGTTTATCTTTCTGTGTGTCCTTCTCCAAATCAACCAACACAATTTTTTACGTGACTTGCAGACAATGAAAGCAACTAGAGAGCATTTAATTTCATCATGATGAAATATATAAAAGGCCGAAATTACAAAAAAAAAAAAATAATCAAAATATATTTTATATTATTGCAAATAAAGTTTATATTATTGCATGCAAAGTATTTTTTTGTATAAGGAATAACCAAAAAGTGCAGGTTTCTGTTTTTTGACAATGCCTTAAAAATTTTAAGAAGTTTATTGTTATACTAGCTTTCAAGCTGAAAAGCCTCAAAAGAAACATATTTATGTTGTGGTAAATTTCTTAAAAATGCATTAACTTATATTGTTTATTTAAAAATTCTTAACTTTTTGAAGGTTTTTGCTTTGCGGTATTAGCGAAATTTGACCTCCTTTCTTTCTATTTAGCTCTAGCGGAAACACTTATTTTTTGTTGAATTAATGAAGTATGCTTTTAGGCTGTTTGAAACTTGTTTTATGCATACTAACGCCTTGTTTTATTATCATTTTTCTTATACATTCTTAACAATATCCATAATGCATACACATGTATTTAAGTGCAGTTACTGCTATCTAGGTGTGTTGGTTTTTTAACAAATGTTCAAAAATTTATAGCGGAAACAATGCTAGTAAAACATTTAAAATGTATAGTATATTTATAGGAAAAACTATTTTAAATGTAGGTGAGTGTAAATGTAGGAGTTAAAATTGCCGATAAAAAAATAAATTTTCACCAGAGTCATAAAATAAGTTTTGCCTACAAGAAGTAGATAATCATAAAAATTTATATGCAAAGAAATTAGTAAAAGTTAGATTAACAAAATTAAATACTAGTTTTTATGGAAATAACATTTAAAAACTTTTTTTTTTAATTTTCAAAGAACATTTGACTTAAATCTTTTTAACGGCTTTTTAATAGATCACACTCAAAGAAATTTATTTTTAACTTGTAATATCCAGCCTTATTTTCGTTTATATCGTAACAGTGACATTCATTTAATCGATTACAGTTTAACGTACAGGCATTTTTATCGCCAGGGACACTGTGAGTACAAATTTTTACTATATTTACGTAGTAGTTATAAGCAATGTTTCAATTTTATTACTTCTATTTAAGTATAAAATTTGACAAGTCAGATGTAAAAAAACATGCCGTGTATTAACAGCTTAAATACTTATTATACCATAGACAGACGACAGCGTTAATGTGCATTAGAATCTTAAATGAAAATTAAAATTTTGCTGTGACAGACGACAGTTTTTGCATTAAGTAAAAATTGTAAATGCACTAGCAATCACAAATCTGAACATGTTGCTACAAGTTGGGATGGCAGAAGGACACTCTGAAATAAGAGAAAGGGAATTGTGGAAATTCGTAGGTTAAATGGTATCTTTTCATTTAGGTTATAATTCATATGTAGGTATATGATATTTTTTTAAAGGACCGTAACAGCACTTTTTGGGAGAGTGACGTGCTTACGATAGACGATACCAGGGGCCGAATTACGGCATTCGAACGTGATCGAAATTGTAAAATTCTTTTTAGAATCTCTATACCTTAAGTACAGTGATCTCGATCGTGCGAGTAAAATTTTGATCGTGATCGAATGCCGTAATTCGGCCCCAGTATAAAGGAAAACTTTCACCTAAATAGAAAGGCATTCCAAAAAATATGTAAAAAAGTTAAAAATATCGAATCTATTTTAATTTTACATTTTTGATTTTTTAATTTTTTGATTGATTGCCGACCGTGTTGCCATATTGAAATTGCTAAATGTATAAATTCAATATGATTTAGTGCATTTACGTGAAATCTAATACACATTGGGATGGGGATATTTCATTAGTTAATTCGAATTAAGACTTTTAATGCAAATTAACGCTGTCGTCTTTCTGTGGTATTGGAGATCTGCATTACTACATTTACTTTTTTTAATAACAATGAATTCACCCTAATACTGTGATACAAGTTACCACACAACACACACTAAATGAAGAAAGCAACTGAGATAGAGAAAAACGTCATTAAATAATCTTGCATCCACTTAAATATGACAGTTTTTTTTCTTTACACTACACAGCATAGCAATAAAAATAAATGGTTGTACACTAAGACGGGTCGGCCTCAATACAAAAGATGTCATTTATGATATCTCGGATCCTTCCCCCGTTATGTATAATTTTTTGCTTCCTTTTTGACATCTTTAATTTGACGTTAAGCCAAGTCAAGACAAGCCTTGAACAACAATATGCGATATGATGAGATCGGACTTTAAATGGCGGCGCTAGATATAAAAAACAAAAAGTGGTGTATTTTGGGGACTGGCAAAATTTTTTTTCGTGTTTTAGAAACTTCATTGACCTATCTTTTATTATAGGAGATGACTGACACAACTTCTTGTTTGACCCGTCCTATTGTACACCAATTAAAAATCATGCATTCACTAGAAAAATAATAAACATTTGGCTATTCAACATAGAGCAAAAAAGTGTATCAAGCGAAAGCAGATTGCAAAAAGAGAAAAAACATTAAATTATAAAAATTTTTAAAAAGTTTTAAAATATTAAATTTATAAAATAGAAAATTAATTAAAAAAACAAATTTGCAAAATCTATTTTTTTGTTTAAATTCTATAAAAAAAATTTCTATTATTTAATAAAAAATATTTTAAAATTTTTCAAATAAAAAAAAAAAACAAATGATAACAAGTTTTATTAAATTTAACATTTTTAACAATTTAACTACAATATATTGCATTCACAATCGAAAAACTTTAGCACTTAATTATATTCTCTTTAATATCTACAAATTTTAATTTAAGCCTCCCCTTGCAAACATCACTAGTTTTTGTACATTCAGCTAAAATATTTTCTGCAGTTAAACTAAAATCCTTCAAACAAAAATTAAAAAAAGAAACTTAACTAATATTGTTGAGGGCAGGACGAATTAAAAAAAAAGAAAAATACTATTAAGCTAAAGAAAGAGACAAAAAGAAAAAAGAAACTACTTACAAGCCACTTAACTTTTTATCAAACCTACTTAACACGTTTTTCTGTTGTTGCCTGTTACAAAGTGTAAATGTATGGAATTACATTACAACTGGGTCTTAGCAGCTTTAACCCTGCCACAATCAATAAATCCCAACAATATTCACATTGAGCACTGATGTGAAGCGTAACGATTAATTTACAATAGAGTAGAAAATATTAAATAGAAAAAACAAAATCCAAATAGATGATAATGATAATGGTGATGCTGCCGCCAACGATTATGAGAATAGAAAATTATTGTTATTATGCTAGAAACGAGTTAAATCATGCTTTATCACTTTATTTCATGCACTTACACTATTGTTACTAGTTTGTTGAATAGAACATGAAAGGCAACCATACAAATCAATGAAATTTGAAACAAAAACCCATTCAACATGAAATAGAAAAACAATTGAGGGATTTTGTAAGAGACGTAAATAAGAAAACGAAGAAAGGAAAAGAAAATAAAAAATTACCCACAACCAATTGTTTGAAAATGTTATTTAGTTAGAAAATGTATTTATTTTTTCCTTTTTTTCAGTTTTGCAAATATGTACATATTTCCTAACATTGATTGTGTTCAATCAAATAGTATAAATGGCAATTTATTAAGTAAGACCTACTAAAATGGTGATGGCAATCAACTTTAGATATGACACAAGCTACTAGTGCTGAAATTAAAACTTAAACATGTTATTTTAACATCGTAATATGCGATTTGTTTAAATAATTCTGTTTTTATATTTTTATACCCTTCACCTGTGGTGCACAAGGGCATATATAGCTTTGTCATTCCGTTTGTAATTGCTACAATTTTCCTTTCCGACCATAAAGCATATATTTTCTGAAAGCTTATGAATAGAGGAGTCGATTAAACACTGACCGTCTCTCCGTCTGTTCGTCTGTCCGTGTTTTGGTTGAAATCAACTTTTAGAAGTAAATACATGTTCCTCAGATCTCTATATGGTATCAATCTCTTGGAAATATCCGGGAACGAATCGCTATTGAGATTCAGCACTATCGCCCCGTTACTTTCTGAGATATGAGCAAAAAACCACAACCACCTCGTTTTTTTCACAATTACAACAACAACATACATATATACTGATTAGAGTAAACGTAGCATCGAATCCCAGCTGAGCCAAAAAAAATTGTTTTTTATTTTTTTATTTTATATATTATTTATATTATTATTATTTTTTTTTATATTTTTATTATTTTTTTTTATATTTTTGTTTTAATTTTTTTAAATTTTTTTTTTATTTTTAAAAAAAAAATTTTTTTAATTTTTTTTATTGTTTTTATTTTTTTTTTTTAATTTTTTTTTTTTTTTTTGGAAACATACATACGTAAAATCAATTTATTATTCTGCAATGGGATGTTTTGTATATGAATGTACGTATTTTATATGAGATGAATGATGGTGATACAAACAATTGTTATTGCATGACTACACGTTGTGAAGGGTATATAAGATTCGGCACGGCCCGAATATAGCACTCTTACTTGTTTTATTTAATATAGATATTTTTTCCAAATTCGTTAATATATTAAATTTTTTTAAAATTATCGGATAAATTCTGTTTTGTAATGGAATTCATTCCGCATTATGCTTCTTAAAAAAAAACAAAATGGATATTTAAATCAATCCTGAATCTTTAATAAACCGCTTTAAATGTGCATACTTTTAGGGCGTCATCAATCAATTTATTCTCTGTAAGTTTTGGGGTGTTAAAGAGTATTTAACCTTAAAATTTTATTTGTGGTAATTATTTTAATTACAAAATAAATGAAATATGAAAAAGGTAAAGGAAAATTAACAGTAATGGCTAGTACGAAATTATGCCGATCGACATATGTATATGAAAGGGCTGTATATTTTATAATAAAATTTGCAGTAGTTTTTTTTGTTTCAAAAATATCCTACGTAGTGTAGTCATAAAAAAATGTTTTAAAATGAAATTTATCGAAAATTATTTAAAAAATTTATATTTATTGATAATTATTGAATACATTTTTTTCAATATTTATTTAAAATAAAATAATTTTTTTTTTCAAGAAGAAGTCCTTAAAAATGATTGTTTGAAAGAGAATTTTAATAAATTCTATTGATAAATAAATTTATGGGAAGAAATTTACTATTTTTTTTTAGAAAGTTTTTGATAAATTCTCTGTTTGTATAAAACTTTCGACAATAAAAAAATTTCATTGGTATCCTTTGTAAAATATGTGATTGGTTTAGATATGTCCGTCCGTGTACTTGTTAAAATCATCTCTTAAAATTCCCTACAGGTAATACAGAGTTGTACAAGATAGATTTTGAAAAATTGTTCTATTAAAAATTAGCAAAATCAACTTACTTTCAGCTGAACTAAAAGCAAGAAAGACTGACTTGTTAATTTACTGACATTTTTGCTTTATATAACATATTTGTTTAGGTACTTAACAGGAAATTTATGCCAGCATTTCAATTTCTTGTATGTGTCGTAAATGAATTCCGTTCATTTCATAGTTTATTTACTGTTGATTTTGAATCTCCAGCCATCGACGTCAGGTATGGCTAGGGTGTCCCATCTTTCGGTTGCCATTAAAAATTCTAGTCAATTGCAATTTTGGCTATGCCGGATTCTGGTCTGCGCAAAGTATGCTCGTTCTACCTTTATTTTAGTCTTCGTATGTCGATTTAATTTATAATCTACCTGGTTTGTGCCTGGAGTTGAGCATTGCTGATGGTAGTTGGTCAGAAAATTTTTAGGATTTATCGAAGACATCGACTGACAAAAAAGCCTGAATTTTTCTGAGATTTGCATCCGTACAAAATAATTGTCCCTACACAGCTATTCAAGATATTAAGTTTGGTGAGATGTGCTTTAAATTCCATACCGGATGTAGTTGGTCATAGGCTGTCTATGGTAGCAGAAAATCCTACATAATTCCTGTACTTTATAGCAGTTACTATGCTCTTTTATAAAAAAATATTGGCGTAAGGCTGTCTGAACTTTTTTAGCAGGTCTTTCAACTCAGCGTCTTTTGTCATACCAGGCGCTCTGCTTGATCTCCTTGTCCATGCGGCCGTATACATTCTGCATCCGTTTTTTATATTGAATTTTAGATTTATTCAGTTCCGCTTTGCATTTTTTCTCTTTAATATCAGGTTCCATGAATCATCTGAAATCCATTCCTTTTGTTCGGGATTTATGTAGCCGATACTATGTTCCGCGGCCATTCACAAAGCTGGCTTAAATCATTGGCCAGCCAGTTTTTGAATGTTTGTGATGAGGTTGCATAGATGCTTGTATGGTATTGATTATTTTGAGTAGTATACAGGATTCGGTGTCAAATCTTCTTTGCACTAGGTTCTGTTTTTGTATTGCAGCTACTTTTGCCCTAATTGTGTTAATAAATAGTTGGTGTTCACTATTGCAATTGACTACCCTTTTTTTGCGAACATCCAGCAGGAGCTATGCTGCAAATTTTTGAAACGTAAAACAAGTCTTTGGTGTATACAATTACCTCTTAAATTGTATATATTAATTTTATTCTTCCACCCTTTAAATAAATTTGAATTAAATACTCTCTTTTATGTAAAAGCAAATAATTTGTGACCTTTTTGACTTACAAAAACTCAATTCTTTCTTTGCAAATTAATTTATTTTACCCATTTTTATGGCATCTTAGACAAAAACCATAACAAAACCTTTTTGCCCCATATAATCATTAATTTATGACAAAAGAGAAAAAGAAATCTGGCTATGACTGTATTGTTTCCCAAGTATTGTTTTACCTGGCCATAGAGACCCACACGGCAGGAGTTAAAGGTGATTCAGGTAAATGTAGTGACCTGGTTTTGTTTAATACAAAAATCATTCAGAAAATCATTACAAAAACAAATCGATTAAAATAAAACAAACAGCAGGACACGTTTCAAGAGACAGATGGAAATAAATAAAAGAAACTATAAAGTTTATAAGACATTTGCAAATAAAACGTTTACATTTTAAATGAAAAATCGTAAATCTTTTCTTTTTCCTAACTCAATTAATTATAAAATTTGCCATAAATTTTCTATTTAGTTTTTTTGCGTGTTAGTTTTTATTTTCTTTTAATTTATATTGACAAATCATTGCAAAATTTATTATTTACTTTAATCAAAGAGAAAGAAAGAAAGAAATACACGAAATCAATTGTTTTCTTAAACTATTAGATTAAAGCTACCACTCCCTTTCTTTTTTTTTTGGTTTCAGTCACGCAAACTAGTGTTGCGGGTCTTGTATAGCAAAGAATAATTGTTGTGAATACAAGCAAACATTTGAAAAGCAAAATATTAGAAAAATTTTTTAAAGTAAATTGCACAATAACAATGTAAGGTCAAAAGCTAATCAAAGAGTCGTTTTAATGTTGATTCAATATTTAAAGAAAATAATACTTGTTTTTCTTAAATTGTTAATTACAAAAGAAAAATTATGAAAATATTTTTAAAAATCGAAAAACCATTTTGTGGTCGTTTTAATAATATATGGAAGCTTTTGCGAATATACGCTTTAAAAGTTTGCAATTCTTAGCTATGACGGTGAATTTAGGTTCTTGGATTGTCTATGTGTTTTATGGTTTTTTGACGGCCAGTGTCTTTGGCGTTTTTAACGCATCCAGTTTCCGTTTAATCTCTTTACAATGGACGAGTTTTACGACCATATATTGTATGAAATTTTCGAACTGCGGCCGCCAAGTTTTCAAAATTTTTTAAAATATTATTCAATAATGAATATACGTTGTTCTACCGTTAATCGCTTTATTTTTACTAACCTTTAACTGTCAGCCATTGTCTATATTGAGGATCTGGATATCAGAAAATCATATAGACTCCCTGACGACTGTAGTGTGTTTCAGGCGGAGGTTCTAGGGATCATGACGGCCGTGGAACTGGTTAGGGGTAACATCGACATGGGCTCGGAGGTCACTATATATGTGGATAGCCAGGCGGCTCTTAGTGCCATGAGGGGCTATCTGCGAATTCCAGGCTTTTCGATGACTGTAGGAGAGCTCTACGGGAGATTTTAATGGAATACAGGTTGAGACTATGCTGGGTGCCGGGTCACTCAAACATTAGCGGAAATGAGATGGCTGATGAGTTGGCGAGACTGGGCTCGGAAATAGTGGATCCTGATAGGGTGGAGGCGGTTAGGCCTCCATTAGGTTTCTATTTTATTATCAGGGAATGGGTCCTAGGCGAGACTAATCGGGACTGGAGTAACCGAACGGACTGTAGAGTATCACGGACGCTGTGGCCGAGACTCAGCAAATCTGATTCGGATTTGCTTCTAGTCAGAGATAGGGTCTGCGTGAGGACCATGATAGGGATTATTACGGGCCACTGTGTGAGGATCCAGAGGAGTTGGAGACAGTTGAGCACATTCTGTGCCAATGTCTCAGACTGCAGATTGGCAGATTGAGATGGCTAGGTGGTAGATTTCTTGGCGAATTGGGTGATGTCTCGAGCTGTGGACTCGAGGGTCTGATAGGATTCGTAATGGGAATGACCTGGCTTCGTGACTTGAGACCGGGAATGGGTCGTTTGTAGGGTCTTGGATCTTTGTTGGCATTAGTTTGTTGTCCATTTCTCACCTTTTCTGTCTTCTTTCTTTCTTCTTCCATTCTCTTCTTTTCGTGTTCTGATTTTAGATCTCTTTTATTACTCTTAAGGCGTCACAATGAACTGTATTGGCCTCTGGGTGAGGGTGTGAGGGTTGCTTCACACCGGCCTTACTTACCTACCTACCTACCTTACTGTCAGCCATCGAATTGTTTTTTAGGTTTGCCAAGACTTTTATGTACAACTTTCGACAAATTTAAATCTTGCGTTAATTTTGGCTCACCCTCTATATACAAATTAAAGTATTTATAAGTAATAAATTATTAAAATTTTTGAAAAAAAAATATATTTTAAAACAACAAAATTTTTGTATAATACTGTAATCGCGCTTCTTCAAAAAATTTCTAAAAAACATTTTTAAAGATCGATAATCCTATTTATTTTGCGAATACTGCCAAATATTTATAATATTAATTACATCTTTTCGTTTGGAAACTCTATATTTAATAACTGCAGTAATATCCTAATATACTACTTAAAATGTATTGCCTACTTCAGGGATCATAGTTAAATTTTTATCATTCTTAAAGCGACGATTGAACTTACATCCTCATTTAGTACATCATTTTACTGTTCTTTAAACATATTATATTTTTATGTAGTGTGTTTAAAAAATATAAACAGTTTATATAAAAGATTTGTGTAAAGGAAAGTGACTAACAAGATTTGGGACAGTTAAGTTAAGCTCTTAAAATTATGTTTTTTTTTATTATTTACACTTTAGGCCTTATTAAAATAATATTGTTTGGCATAAAAAGGCAGGCAATAAAAAAACATTTCGGAAAACAAAAATAACTAACCAAGTGTTGTAAATATTATTGGCATAATTTTTTTAATTAAAAAAAATGTTTAATTAAAACATTAAGATGTTCCCTTCAAAATAAAACAAAAGGCAAGAAGATTTATATTAAAATTTGTAGGTTCAATAGTTAAACATTGCGTTATTAAAAAAGTGGAAGAGTAATAAAAATGAAACATATTTTAAGGCTGGTACAAAAGTAAACAAAATTAAAAAAAACCCTATACGAAAGGTACAATTAATACAAAATGTGCCTTAAAAAAATTTATTTATTTTATAAAAAAAAATTAATAAAAAATGTGAATTTTAAATGCCTGCTTTAAAAAGTCTTTTTTTCTACTGAAAATAATTTTAAAATACAAATTAATTTATTAATTTTACGTCGTACTTCGATACATGGACATACATGTGAATTGGCTAAATAATGGGTGATTCAGCGTGAGGTTTATTTTATAATGTAGAAAAAAAAAACACATAAATTGAACCGTAGGCCTAAAATTTTCATTATGGCATTTCAGTTTGAAAATTAATGTAAATTTCGGCCACGACTTCGTCTAAAGTGGTCCATTCGCTATTTCGAGCATAGCGACAGGACCTCGCGAATAGCATCAAGAAGTAATGGTGGCTTCTGAAGCGTCAGTTTATTCTGGTGACTTATTCCCTGAAGTTTTTAGACTTTATATATGTGGCTTTGAGCTAAAAGGGCCAATGTCACTTTTTTGCTCTTTTGAGTTAGTCATTGCGTTAGATTTGTTTTCTTGACCTATTTCATTATGGTAAAACAGCTTAAGTCATACTTAACCCAGAACAGCTTTATAAGTAAAATGTTGGTCAAAGTTACTATGAAAGCACCTATAAAAGTTAAAGTTCAATTCCAATTTTCTGAAAAGTAAATATTGTTACATTAACCTTTTTAGCTCCAAGCCACAGATATATATCCAGAAAAAATAGCCTAAAAGTGTGATACCGCACGATCGAGGTGGCTAATTTGCTGTAGCAAAACGTAAAATTAAGTGCTAATCAAAATGATTTCTTAACCAGTTCATTGTTTCACGTGCTGTATGGCTCGTAGTGCCATCTTGTTAAAACCAAAATTCGTGGAGACCATTCGCTTGAACTTCAGGAAGCACATAGTCCGCTAACATGGTGCGATAACGGTTACCATTGATGGCAACATTACGATTTACTTAGTTTTTAAAAAAATATGGACCAAATATTTGATAAACCTCACCATACAGATGTTTTTATTGACAGTACTTGGTACTCTTCGGTAGCTCATCAGCCCAAATATGAAATTTTTTTTTTAAAGCATCCATTGAGCCAGAAATATTCTTTATCACTGATCAAAATTTCATGGCAAAACATCGCGCAAACATTTCTAAGACAAAGTTGTTTTTCGTAATACAGTGTTTTTTGAAGTTGTTTATCTAATTCCCTTTTTGCCCCTTCTTACATACCACATTTTTCTTAGTAATTTTTTTCCCACAACAAAATCTCCGTTAATTAATTTTCTCCCCGCCTTCATTAAAGTTGTTTTTTTGTCTTTGATTGTCATTTTTGTTGAAACCGCAAGTCACGACAAGCGGATTTAGTGTAATTTATGATACAGAGAGAGAGAAAGCTTTGTTTGTTTTATTCAAATGGCTTTTGTGTTTAAACCTCAGCATACTTTTAAGCGCTTAACAAAATTGATTCAGTTGAAAGAGAGAAAACAATGGGTAATTATAATAATTCTTTTTTGGGCTTAAATTTTGTTAAGTCTGCAAAAAACATTTTTTCAATAAAAAATAATTAAATAGTCTTTAAACATCATTCAAACTAAAGTGGTATTATAAGTAAAGTATACAATTAGGGAATTAAATTGTTTGAGAATTAAGTAGGAGTGAAATTAACTTGAGTTTAAATTATTACAAACTTTGTAGATATTCAAAATTAAGATTTATAATGTGTGTGCTTGGAAAAACTTCAAAGAAAACAATGACGAATAATTAATTATGTTGGGAATATCTTAACATGGCTATGGTTTTAAATATTGTATTTTCTGCAGCTTATTGTTTATCTACTGTTGTTCGTTATTAATTTCTTTCTTAGCTGATAATATTTCATTACAAAAACAAAAAAATTTTGATTTTTGAGATGACTCACTAGTATACTACGACCGATCCTAATGTATGCCTCAATAGTATGGGGGACATCTTTAGAAAAAAAAAAATAATATAATATCTCTTAAAGAGGTCCAAATAGACCATCAATTCGGCCTTTTGAGATACAGGTGAATTATGAAGCAGCCTTGTCCACTACTAGATTAATAGCATTGAGCGAATAATAGTTGAGAGCCCATAAATTCAGATACCAAAAGAATATTTGATATCTTACCGATGAGAAATACCACAGAGGTAACATATGACAAAATCTCAATGAGATATGAAAGCCTTAACCGCAGCACTAACATACCGGAATGTGATGAATGATGTGATGATGATGTAATAGTTGGTAATGGACTGGGTTAACTGTGACACTTCGATACGTACCTTTATGGATAGTAAATCAGTTATCACGAATCTAATGAACGGCATGGTTGAATCTCAGAGTGTTCTGCAATGTAAGAGTGGGATCAACTCTTGTGCAAATTGTCTACGTATATAGAAAATATAAATACCTGGCCATCATAGCATAATCGAAAACATAGAATCCACCATATTATTTAAAAGGGATCATTTTTGAATACCATCAACTGGTGGAATGCTGAACCCTTTTGAGGGTTCAAAAATGAATTTTAACTTTTCGCGATAGAAGAACATGTCAGAAATTTGCAAAATACTGCTGTTTGTAAGGTTATGGAACATACTATGGGCTGACTTCAATCTTGAGAAAGCAAAAAAGATTCTAAAACCATAAAGGCCAACACCTAGAAGATTAACTAGTGTAAAAACAGGTCACAGGGAGCTAAGAACTCATCTAGTTAGTGTTTGACTGTCGGATGATACAATATGTAGAGCGTGTTACGAAGGGGATGAGACCTTGGAACACTATATTTGTCAGTGTCCTGTATTTGGACATTACGAGGAATTTGAAATACCTAAAAACTTTCAATTTGAAATCCCTAAAGGATAACATTGAAGAGACAAGGTTCTTTACCTGGTCGAAATATTAGATGTTATTAGGATTGAGGTTATAATAGAAGAATATTTATTCTATACAACGCAAGACAAACCAATTTAATGCCAATGTAGATGTTAAATTATAGGGTAGGACGACCGTTCAAGGTTAATGGCTTTTCTACCGTACTGTTACGAACAACGGCAATGTTTTCCGCAGAACGAACTTGGCGGTAATGTACCAGATTTTTCACATTTCATACAGAGCCGGTTTGCGGAAATTTGCACACAATTCTCCAGATTGTAGACATCTGCTGACCAAAACAATCGCGAAATGAATTTTTATTTAAACGTCCATTTTCGTAAAAGTCTTTAACAGTCTTAACGTGTTGCTCAATTGTGTACCTCTCAATGGTTGAATTTGTCAAACACTAAAACAAAGAAATTTCAATTCAAATTGGGCAAAAAATTTGACTTTATCATGTGATTCACAACTAACATCATGCATTGTGGTTGATTTACCCTTTGTATTAAAGTTTTTTTTGATTATTATTTATTAAAGTTCCAAATTTTTGCTTATTTCCTTAAATAAATATATTAAGTTTCATTTACGAATTTATAATAATAAAAAGGAAAGAAAGAACAATATTAATAAAATGCCATGCATTAACAAAACTAAGTGTTTATTTTTTTTTTTTTGTAAATTTTATATAAAATAACCATTAATGTAGAAATTAGCATAGACTCTGTCAAGAAATAAAGCATTTTTTCCTCCTCATTATTTTTTAATAAAGTAACAGATTTTTTAATTAAGGAAACGGAAATCGATTAATGTAAGCAAAACGGAAGTCATGCTGAAAACAGTAAGAAAACTGTAAGCAAAATTTAAATTACAGAATATACACCCACATAAACATAAACATACACAATACATTATATGTAACATCAGCAACATTAACAGTAACAGTAACAACAAAAACAAATACAATTTAATATTAAAACAGAATTTTAATTATAAGTAAACAACTGTGCAAATAGTGTCTCTTAAAATATTTCAAAAATGCTGAAAAAACAGTAGCGAAAATTTTACCCCTAATTGTATGCCAATGTTTTATAGTTTATAGATAATAAAAAACAAATATAATGAAAATATACGCTAATTAAAATATAAAATATTTACAATTTTTGCTACCAATTATCTTTGTCCTAAAATCATAATTAAAATTAAAATAACAACTTGAAATCCATAGTATCTTGTACTAGTAGATAATAGTGAAGCATTAACTGCAACACCTTAAAATATGCTCTGAAATGTTTATTTTAATTTATGATACATTCACACTTCACATTGCTGCCTTTAGTTTTCAGCTTTGCAACAAATTTAGATTTATTTTTACTTCTTAATCATTTTCAATGATACTCAAAGACTGCTTTGCACTCGGTGATGGAAATTTATTAAAAAATAAATGAGAGAATTAGATAAAATCCTTCCTTGTGTAGTCTTTTTTTATTTATTGCAATTTGTTAGAAAACAAACCGGTTTCCTTCTACAGCTACACCTATGCTGGAAGTTGTATTTCATCGTTGTGTGTTTTTTTTTCATTTATCTAGCACCCGTTTGGATTTCCTTCTTCTTTCCGTTATACTTGTGTTAACCGTTTATGTTTGATAAGGTGTTCTCAAGGTTGTTTTTGCTCGTTTGCTTACAGCTAAAGACATAATTTTATCGCGCTGTTTTAGGTTGTTTTGTGTTTGATAAAATAAAAAAAATTGTTATATTAGTCAGCGTGGAGTTAAGGGGAATTCAAAAAATAATTAAAAATTATTAAAAATTTTAGGATTTTAATTTATGCAGGTTGGGCAAAAAGTCACCATGGGGTATACAAATTAAAAAAAAAACTTTTTTAAATTATATAATAGATAAAATGAATAGGTTTTTCCACTAAGTATAGAAAATAATGTCATCGTTTTCAGCTTGGCAATGATGAGCTTGTTTTAGGGCATTCTCCATAAGAACTTTCAATGTTTGTGGCTCTAGAATTCGAATTTTCACAACAAAGTTGTTGAACGATTATCTCAGGCTCGTTTAGATCTTAATTTATGCCCAATTTATTTTCAATTTCTGGAAATTGTTCACTCTCCAAAAATTTGACTTTAAAGGGTCATTGTGTCCTGGGCCTAAACACATCTCAGTTATTTATTTATTTATTTAGGTCTATGGGTTCAAGATCCTTACAGACTTTTAGATAGTACAAATAGTTACATACTTTCAGTTATTTAAGATAAAAATTATTTTAGACTTAACAATATTAATATTTAAAGAAAAATCAACATATTGATAAAATTTATTAAATTCAGTACACATTCTTAAAAACGGATCATAATTAATAATAAGTTCTTCTGAAAACTTTGAAAAATAGTGGATAAAAATAACATGTAGAACGAGATGGTACATAAAAGAGAAATCAAGAAATCAGAGCATACATTTCCCTTTATTAAATTGAGAACAAACGTGACATTTAGCATCGTTTTTCGACTTTTTAGCCTTGGCAGCTTTATAAGGGCAAGTCTACTAGTGTAAGGCGGCATGTTTGACGGGTTTCAGTTTAGGCCTCGAAGACAAAATAAAAGGAATTGTTTTTGTACAGATTCAATGCTATTGTTGTTAACATTATACGTTGGATCCCAAATTATTGAACCATACTCAATAATAGGCCTGACCAGAGAAGTATATAGTTGTTTCGTTAAATATGGGTCCTTAAATCCAAGTACTGCACGTGATTTGTTAACAGTAACATAGATATGCTGAATAAAATTTAGTTTAGGATCTAGTAAAATTTCAAAGTCAGAGACAGTTTTGAGTCTCTCCAGAGTATGACCGTTTAAGACATAATTCACGTTAGTATGGCATCTACGAAAGAAACACATGTATTTGCATTTTTCAGGATTCACGTCCATTAGGTTAAGATAACACCAAGAACAAGAAGCATCTAAGTCCTTTTGAAGGAGGTTATAATCAGCGTGATGTTTATAGCTAAGGAAAATTTTTACGTCGTCAGCATACATTAGAATATCCGAGAATTTAATCGAATTTGGCAGATCGTTAATAAATAGGGAAAACAGCAATGGGCCAAGATGACTTCCCTGTGGGACACCAGAAATAACAGCAATAGACTTAGAAGTTATATTTTTAAAACGAACATTTTGCCTTCTATTCGACAAATACGAATAAATTCAGTCAAGACATATATTCTCCAAGGTAGGATGTTAAAAATTTTCTAACAAAAACGGATGCCACTCTTAATTTACTGTTACAGTACTTCCCTCTTCATTTTCAAATAAGTAAGGCCCACAGTATAAGCATAGTGCATAACTAATGCCTCTTGAATTTCAAAAACCCTATACCCTACAATTCTGCTAATAAACAAAGTCATTAAAATTAAAATGAGATGTTAAAATTAAACTGCAAAATTTCGACGTAGCCGTTGACCTGCAGGGGAGTATCCCTCCCCCCCAGTCCTATCCTGCAAATTTTTATTCCTTACTTTGAAAATCGCTCTCTTTAAGTGATATTGATTAAAAAAAGTCTAAAACTATAAACAAGGAAAGTCACCACGAACTAATTCCCACTTTTGCCATCGACAACACTATTGTGCAGTGGTGCGATTCACTAACTTTTCACGATCCGACAATCGTTAAACTTGTTGAATCTTGTTATCTTTCGCACTATCGATTTTGCGATTTTTATTAAATACTAGCGAAGCCATCCCCCGTTGCTACGCCCCTTAATGAATAAAAATGCATTCTGAATTTTAATTGAAAATCAAGTGCAAGAAGCTAAAAATTAGAACTTTTTTTATGGTCGTGGTACTGTCCACTTTTCTAATCCCAAAATTATTTAGTCATGACAACTCAATATGTGTGCAAATTTTCAGAAAAATCGATCCAGTGCAAGTAGCTTAAAATAATAACGTATTTTTTATGGGCGTAGCCCCGCCCACATTTTACCACCCATAAACGCTACCTGGAATGTGTACAAAAACTTGCTAAAGTTTGAGTCCGATCGGCTTTACAGTTTCGCAGTCTATAGCTAACATACACACACAGAGTTTCACTTTTAAATATATATAGATTTTCTAACGATACCCGACAACTGTTACATTAAAATGGCATCCTTGTTAAACAAAGTGTCACCACTAATATCTCTCACATAGGCAGCCGCGCCATAGCTAAGACTTTAACAAGTGGTTTGTGGTGTAGTAAAAAATTTTACATTTTGTCGATAAAATAAAAAACAAAAAAATTATTGTCGTTTAGATAACAATAACAAGTTTTGTTAAATTATGTTCTTGAATACCAAAATCAAAAAAATTATTGTTTTTCCCTTTAACGATACGATTATCATTAAAACAAGTTAGTGAATTGCACTACTGATGTGCATGAGCCAGCAAATATATTTTCAACATTTTTTTTTTATAGATTTTTATATCAATTATACGAAAATTAAAAAAAAATATTATAAAATTAAATAATCAGGCATGTCGCAAAAGTAAATTTCCTTGGGTTGTGAAATTGAATTAGCATTTTGCTTTTTTGAAATAAATAAAAAAAAAATCGAAAATACGTTTAATTTATCAAGTAAAATAATTATACACCTTCCTATTAACAATATTTGTGTTAAATAGTTTCCCTTGTTTATACTTTAACGAGAGTGAAATAATTATTTTCTCCATAAATTTGTATGTAAAAAAATTTAAAGTGCCCCCTTAAGATATGCAAATATTTTTGTTTAGAAATAAACTTGCGAAATTGCGGGTTATGATGATAATAAAACAAATACACATAAATACAGTAAAAAATAAAGTCATATGTATTAGAATTCATGGTAGGCCTAAATATTCAGTTAGTTTTTTATTTAAGTAACATATCCCTTAAATGTATGCTACATTTATTTGAATTGAGTTACTGTATTGCTTGAACAAATTATCAATATTTATTATTTTTATCCATTTAACATGTCCAAATAATTAAATTAAAATTCTACTAAAAACCAACTTCCATTATTGTCTACCCAACCTTTCCTGAACTCATTTCATTTGGAAATTTTGGGCACGTTCACTGTCAACAAGAGGACATTTAATGAAATCACGTTTTAGCACAACATAATTGTTTGTTATTGCTGATATTTTTTTTCATATCAACGCCAATATTTAAACAGACATAATGGAAAAGATTTAGAAATAATAAAAATAAACAATAAAAAAAATATATAACAAATTTATTTTAAATTGTAAAAAAATATACTGACAAGTAAGAGAGCTTTAAAATAACTGATAATACCCTTTACGATCATTTATATAGGTACAATGAACACATCGTTGCTTAGGCTAGATTTCAGTTTTGATTTTATATGCAATTTTGCTTTATTATTTCCACAGTCACCTTGCTTATGAATTTTTACATAGTGAGCTTTATTCTACTAGTCAAGACTTTGATTTTTAATACCCATATTGATGGGCTTAAGAAAAAAATTATACGCCATTTTGTTTATGTTGCCATCTTGGTTTGTAACCTTTTTATAGTTTACTGTATTCTATTGGCCAAGGTCTTTCCGTTGATATCAATATTGTGGTATTTAAAGAGGACAAAGCCTCAAATATTCATAATTCTATTTCGAACGCCATTTTGAATTTTAACACTTTCATAGTTAATTGTATTCTTATGGCTAAGAACTAACTTTAACTAATATTAATATTGAGGAGGTTGAAGTAGGTACATTTCTAAATGCTAGGTTGGACACACATATAAATTTATTTCAAGCCATTTTACAGCCGTAATGTACAATATTTTGGTTTTTGATATCCATATCGCTCCTCTCTGTTCTACAAAAGGTAAAAATCGATTTCGTCTGTTAATTGCAGGAATAAAACCAAATTATTTGTATTTTTGGGCTAATATTTCTGTTAGTTTCTAACCGAATTGTAAGCGAGGGTCATGATTTCTGGGACAACCCAAACAAAAATAAGTAGTTATTCGGTCGAAAAGTAAGTAGCTTTTGTATATCTCCAATATTTCTTACTAACTTACTAGGTAAGTAAAATTTTTGCTGGGATATTTTACGGGTAGTAGGCATATTGTATCTACCAATAGTAGCAAATGTGTCCACAAATTATTTTAGGGCTGAAAATTGTTGATTTTTTTGATACAAATATTAAAGAAAAAACAGAGGCAGGTGTTTTTTGGGCATATATCAGAAAACTATGGAGCGATTGTGCTGGATTTCAATAGCAATTTAAAGGAAAATATTTGTAAAATATCGATACCATATATAGAGCTGTAAAACATGCAGAGGCTTTTAAAAGTTGATTTCAACTAACATACGATCCATTGGACATTGCTTAATAGACTCCCCTAGTTATAAGCTTTCAGAATATACATATATGTTTTATGGGGCAGGAAATAAATATATGACAAAGCTATATATACCCTTGGTAACGCAAGAGAAGATTATACAAATTAATTTAAAATTGTAAAATATATATTTGAAAAAAGAGCTTGGATTTTGAAACGGGTAATGATAGAGTAGGCAACAAGTATCTTTATAAAAATACATCTAGCCTATTTAAATACTTTTGCTTAAGTAAAACAAGCACTTTATACTACATTTTAACATATGGGCATTTCCATGAATTTGTCAACCACGACTGTAAAAATAAAAACTCTTAAAAGTTTTTCAATATAAGTTTTTTGATAAAAAAAAACACCAAAATTTTACTATGCGCAGGTATTAAGAGCTTATTAAATTATCTTAAGAGCAATAATAAGAGTTTAAACTGATTATCTTTTTGACTTATTTTAAAGAATTGCAATCAAAACTATTTTTTTAGCGACTAAATTGTAAAAATAAATTGTAATTGTAAATATTCTTTAAAATTAAGGTAACAACAACAATTAACAAGATCCATTAGAAAAAAGAAAATATATGGTCCAATTAGCGGTATTTTTATTTTGATTTCCCTTGAATGTTATTTTAATGTCACGTACGTAGTGAAAAACCATTATTTGTCTCCGTATTCATTCGTATTTAAACAGTCGCAAGAGCACCTAATTTAGAATTAAATTTTTTTTCCTGAACATAATATAAATTTTATTACCTAAGAATACTATTAGAGAAAAATCTGTCACGAACGATAGTAAATTGAATTTATTATAAAATGATTTAAAGATTTTTTTAAATTAAGTATGATGGATTTTAAATGATAAATATTTGGTTTAGTGTTAGATATTAAAAAAACAGAAAAAAATACCAACCAAGATTCGCAGATTTTTTCATATTTCCATGTATACCTCAAAACCACTTCTGTTTTATGTCACGTACGATATATTCTTATTTTTCTGGATATTTTAGACAACAATGATTCGAATATAATTAATTTTTTTTTTAAATAATGTACCCTTTGAATGGAACATAAAGATCTAATTTTGTTTCAGTTACTCTTACTTTTGCAAAAATTATTCCACTTTATAGGAGTACAAATGTTACGTACGATAACATGGAAATGCCCATATATATATATATGTGTAAATGAAAAAATGTTTTTTAATTAACGCTGATTTCTTGCGTAGAAAAAAGAGTTGAAATTCTTCTGAACTCTTTTAGTATAATCGACAGAATAGGATTTTTGGAGATAAATTTAGTACTCAATTAAGAAAACTAATATTTTAAATTTTTATACAGGCTTGTATTCATTTTTAAAAATTCTTATTTTTTAGAAAGAATTTTTTAATTGTGATAATGAAAAAATAATTTAAAAAATTATGTTTTGCCGACACTAAATTTAACCAACAGGAACTCTTTTCTTTTTGTTTATTGTTGTCTTTCTATTATCTCAGGTTTTGTCCTGCTCTAGCCACCAGTTGAAGATATTAAAAAAACCTGTTCATTAGTTAAAACCAGGATTTTTGAAATTTTCCTCGATTTCTGTAATATATCTAAGTATCAGATAATCAATATAACTTTGAGTAAACCAACTTTAAATTGCAGTATCTTTGCTATTAAATGCGCTTCCACGAATTAGGTGCTATAGATTTTCAAAAGACGGTTTATTTGGCACCAAATGTGGCTACGAGAAGTAATTACCACTTTATACACAGACAGTCTATTTTAGAAATTAAGTACTAAATACAAACGGCATAAATAATATTTTTTTTCATAATGTTGTAAGTTATTTTATCTGTTTTGTACACCACTGTTCAATTCTCTTCCATTTCAATAAGTTCAAATGTATTTGTGTTGTTTTGAAACTGTATGGATTTAACCTGAATTCGTTTGTTTATTTAGTCATTTATTTATAGAAATGTTTTTTTAATGCTTTTATGGTTATTTTATTTTTACTTTCATACATAAAACATAATCAATATTTAAAGCATTATTTACAATAGTTTTAAGTTTTTTCCCTCTGTTTTTCCAAACAATTTAATTTCAGTTCTTCAAAAATGTTTCTGTTAGTACAAAAGTGTTTTAGCAAATTTATTTAACATTTATATTACGAGACATTTTTTTGATCCCAGGAGTGTGTGCGTTTATTTTTTTTACCTTTTGATAAAGATTTGTTAAAAATAAATAATGTTTGTTTATTAAAAAAAAAAACAGTAAATGAAGCCAAAAAGGCCAAAATTTGCCTGCAGACCTTTATCAGTTGTTCATTACTCATTTGCTTAATGAAATAAATAGAAGCTATAAATATTAATGAGGTGCTTTAGAGTTGGCATAAATAAATTACTAATAGAATATTTTGTGAAAATTAATGACATCCTATCAAACAAAAAAAAAAAAATATTCGTGTTTTAACCAGTTTACTTGTGAAACAAATAATTTATTTCTGTACAAACTTGTTTTTCAAGTCTGATTTAATCAATTTTGTTTTATAAAAAGAAGAGGGAAAATATTTTTAAATAATTTTTAATTTTCATAATAACGTCTTAAGCTCCAAAAATAACTTAGCACCCATAGTGCAATTTTTTTCCATATAAAATACAAGCAAAAATGTTACTTTCATGGCATTAATTTCTGTATAAAAGGCCTTAAAAATTAAACTTAATTTCATATTTCCTTCATTTTTCCTGCATAAATTTCCATTTTTGTTAAAGAAATTATTTCCATCTCCGCGTATTTTATTTTGAAGATTATTTATGAGAAAAGAAAACTACACAATTTCTCTTTTGCATAATTTAAAATGTTTTAAAATAAAAAAAACATTTTTAGGTCATTTTTGTAAAGGGAAAAATTATTAAAATGCTAACAAATTAAAAACTTTAAATATTTTAGTACTTTTTAACATGAAATATTTTTTTTTTTAAAGAAAGTACCCAAAGTAGCAGTGTTATGATTAAAACATAAATTGAGTTTTGAAAAGCAATTAAAATTTCTTATTAATATTTTAAAGCTATTTTCAAAAAAAAAAAAAATATTTTGTAATTGACTGAAAATGTATAAACAGCTTCATTGTAAGGAAAAATGTAATGTTAATTCTCTACTTTATTACAAACTTTTATTACAGCCCCAAGTTATGCTTTATTTTTGCATATATAAACTTTCCTCCTCTCTCCTTAGCAATATGCTATAACATTTGTGATTTTGTAGAATTTTTTTTTTCATTTTTATTACCCTAAGGTATGCTTTAATTTTCTTTTGCTTAAAGTTCTCTTCAATGCTTTAGGCTGTTTTGAAATATTCTTTTCGGTTTTGATTTAAAGCTTTATGGGTTACTATTAACTGTTTAAATTTTAAAAATTTAACACCTCCATTGTCTCAAATGAAGGTTTAAATGAAGTGTTTTACATATAAGTTTTTTAAAATAAAAACGTGTGTATGCTTGTGTGTGTCAGCACATAAATAACTAATAAATTTAATTTTTTTTTTTATTTTTTTGAGAGGGACTCAAAAGCTTTTTATTAAGTCATGTGCGAAATTGAAACTTTTAATAATATTAATATTTTGTAAATCATAAATATTTATGCATGTGTGAAATGGAAAATAGTGAAATTAAAAAGGAAACTCTATACATTGATGTATTAAATTAAAATGTACATAACAAGTAGTATAGATGGGGAAAGGCCAATGGCTGAGTAGCAAAGTATTTCTTTATTAAAGGTGCGACAAAAACTTTTGGGCATAAAATAAATTTATATAAAGGAACCTTAAAAATAAATTCATATAAGCAAAACTGCAGATTATATTGTTACAGAATTAGTTTGATTTAAATTTTCATGCTTTTAACATTACCCTTATTTGGTTAACAGTAACATGTTAAGAAATACACTTACGATATTTTATATAATATGCTGCATACTTTGGGGAGTATTCATTATTCCTACTAAAAGTTGAAATTAAAACTTTCAATAAAAAAAATCAGTTTGAAATTTTGACAAATTTATTTTGTTGTTGTGAAGTATAATTCTTTTGGTTAGAAATAAAATATTTTTGGATTTACATAACTTCATAGTACCCTTATTAAATCAGATAATTTTTTGAGCCTTTTTTTAGCTTACGGGGTTATATCTCGACAATGGCATCAATAATGTTGGCCTTTAAATGCTCTATTGTCTCTGGTTTGTCTGCATAAAATTTGTCTTCTACGACACCACACAGAAAATAGTCGAACGTTGTCAGTTCACAGCTTCTTGGTGGCCAACTGACATCACCATTTCAGCTTTTTAAACGGCCATCAAACGTTGTATGCAATAAATCGATTTTGACATGAAATATGTGGCAAATTGCCTCATCTTGTTGAAACCAAACATATTTCACATCAATACCATGAAGAGCGGGCACAAAGAAATAGGTTATGATGGTGCGATAGATGTTTTCATTGTCCATAATAGTTGCGCCATCCTCGTTTTCAAAGGAATTTGGGCCAATGATGGTTTTGCTCTATAAGTCGCACTAAATAGTCACTCGAAGTGGTTGAATTGGCTTCTGTAAGACCATGTTTTCGTTTTCTGAGCCCCAAATACCGCAATTTTGCATTAACGTACCCACCAAGAGCTTCATCCACAAATTAGCTTTATCTACAAATTATCTTTATCCAAAAAGATGATTTTTTGTTGGCAAAATCGATATCATCGGGCAGTTTCTCCTTGGTCCATTATTGAGAATAAATTTTAATAAATCCCAACGTTGGTCAATTTTATGAAGAATAGAATGGCATAGGTATTGCCAGATTCGAAATTACCGCTTGGTTAAATTTAACCCGATAGAAAGTCCATCCATTACTTTACATTAACATCACGTCACTACATTTAAATGTCAACGCCTGTGTGTGTACTTATGGGGGCTTACTGATAAGTAAAAAATCAGCTAAATTACCACCATAGTATAAAAGTTATAAAACAAAAATATTAATTAGTTCGAAACTTTAAATAAACTGGGATTCCTTTATTGCAAATAAGAATTACCACTTTTGAAGTTATCGTTACAAAACTTCATTTATTTCAACACATTCTAACGAATAGTTTATCATATATTTTGCTATTGTTTAATTTAACTTGATTTTAAGTAGAGGGTATATTGGATTCGAAAATAACCTGATACTTGTTACTTTTTTTTTCTATTGCTATTAATTCTTTATTTTATTATCCCTTACTTGACTATTTTCTCCTTGAGCTTAAATAAACTTCCGGTTATTTTCTTCAAATATATCCTAATTCCTTTTAATATTCCTTGCTATACATACAGCTTATTTATAAGACTTTCTTTTAACATCCCTTCTCAATTATTGCTGTATGTAGTTAATAGCAGCTACTGGTATTGTATGTAGCATAACGACACTAATATTTTTTGTTAATACAATAAGCACATAGAGATCTAAATCGATGAGTTTCCTTAATATAACACCTTTTTGTAGCAACAGTAAGGAAAAAATTTGTTTCTGTATAAAAAAATTTTAGTCGCTTAAAAGATTAAATTGACTTGTTCACTCTTGTCCAAATGTCATTTATCAATTACATAAGAAACAGAAACCCATTTCGCAATATCCATTAGTTCCGTTTTCATTTGAAGTCCTTTGATAAAAAAAAAAAATATTAAATCACTGAAATGCTTTTAACAAATTCGTTAAGTAATATGAAATACCACTGATGCCAGTGATTTTAAAATCAATCGTATTTTCCCACACACACACACACTAACCCAAGCCATTATCAATATTACTTTAGATGTCAACTCAAGGTATCATTCACTAAGGAGTGAATAGAGAGATGTTGTATGCGTATGTAAGCTTGTGCTTGGGGAGTGCAAATATTTATTTTCATGTTTATGTGTGATGACTAAAAAATTTAAAAGATTATTTTCACAAAAAATATTAATATATGATGACATCTATTGTGAAGAAAAGAGAAAAATATTATTCAATCAACATTTTGCTAAATGAAAAAACAAAAACAAAAAAAAAAGCTGAAACGTATAAATCAAAAATTAAATTTATTAAAAATGCCAAAAAATTATTATAAAAAAATTGTTCCGATTTATTTTCATAATTTTACATTAAAAAATTTTATTGAAAAAGATATCAAGTTAAAATTTGTCCAAATAAATTACTATTTGTTATTGGATAATTTTAAGCTTAACTTTGTCCCACTGTTCTAAGCACAAGGTGGCACAAAAGTCATCAGCCTATCGGAAGATGCTATAACTTTTACACATGGCGGTTAATATCTGCTGCCATTTGTGAAGTAAACAGATGCAAAACACACATTAAAAGACATGGAAAATTTAAAATTAAAATAAGACAACATTGAGGCAAAACTAAAGTTTGTCACCTTGGTTCGATAATCTTCAATTTTAAAAACCTAGACTCATATACGTAGAAAATACAAAGAGTACCATCAAAATGCGAAAAAGTACCTTTTGTGTGGCTCAATATATAATGCAAGAAAGTACCTTTTTAGTTGCCCATAGCATTTTTAGTTTCACCTAGAAACAAGAGTATCTAATTTCAAAATACTAGCTTCATAAAAGTTGAAATAACAAAAAGTACCACAAATATGCAAAAAAGTAGCAATTTATTTTCCTTATTAACTTGGGTCAGTAGTCCTTAATTTCAAAAATCTAGATTCATTAACGCAGAAAATACACAAAAAAAAGTACCTTTTGTGTCGACGATATCATTTTCATTTCTAACATGGACCAGTAGTCCTTAACTTTAAAAATCTAGATCCATAAACATTGCAAACAGCAAAATTACCATAAAAATAAAAAAAGTACCTTTTCGGGTTTTCAATATTAATGTCTAAATTCAATGTTTAAATATTTATGAAACAGTAAAATATTTTAGTAGACATGATTCAAAGTGAACAAAATTATTTATTTTTACATACAAACAAATAAATGCTAAAAAGTATCAAATTGTTTTTCGAAATTTTCCTCTTTCTTTTCCGTTGTGAATGTGTTTTAAGTTTTGCTTAATTACGTAATTTTGTATGTTTGTTGAAACCCCTATTACAAATTTTATCAGAACTAGCTCAGTTATTAGGACTCAACCAATGGAAAATAAAAATAAACCCAGCAAAGTACGCACATGTCACTTTCACTTTGAGAAAGGGCAACTGTCCTTATCTGAAGATAAATAACATCGCTATCCCAGTTCAAAATCAAATAAAATATCTTGGTATACACCTTGATCGACGGTTTACCTGATCTCAACATATCTAATCCAAATCCATAAAACTCAAACTCAAAACACAGCAACGTCAGTGGTTTCTTTGTTCTCATTCTGTTCTCAAGCTAAACAACAAGGTGCTGCTCTACAAAGCTATTATTAAGGCAATATGGATCTATGGTATCCAACTATGGGGAATAGGTTCTGCTTCTAATATAGAGAATTTACAAAGACGACAAAACAAAATATTGCGACTTATTACTAGAGACCCGTGGTTTATAAGTAACGCGAATATTTACAAGGAGCTTAATATTTAATTTGTTCGCGACGAAATGAAAACCTTCTGTTAAAAATATGTACGAAAGCTGAAGATTCATCCAAACACTCTCGCACAGAATCTACTGTATTATAATGGACAACATACTCGACTCAAGAGGATCGATACATTGGACCTCGCGGAACCGCTAGAATGATGACCTCTATTCAATGAAAATTGGAGCCTCTATTGCATAGGCAATAGACCCAGAAATTAATTAATTTAAGATTTCTATACTTATCGTCATTTTCTTGATATAGAAAGAATTAATAAATAAATTATGAGTTAAAAAATACTTATTAGGAATTATACCTATTTTCCCCTTTTTGGTACTTTATGTTGTAGTGGCGGTAAGTGTGGTGAAACGTTTACCAATAATATCGAGTGGCCAGATTGTCGGCGGCGCTGGTATTCTCGCGTATGCTCCGGCTAGAGCTCGCCGAACGGGGTGGCTCTAACTGGTCCGGCACTCACCAACTTACAAAAAAATCATACCAGCAAAAAATCAAAATAATGCGGGAACCCAAAGCAGATGCAACTCCCTACTTTCACATACACACAATGTGGTATCTTGTTTTCTCCCTAGAAGTTTCTAGAAATTTCAATTTGAAATTTTAATTGCTTATATTTAGTTAGGCGATAACATTAATCAATTCTTGCCATGTTATATTATATAAAAAAAATTAAAAAAAAGTACCAAAAAGAGGGAATTTTTTTACCCATTTTACATGCGAAATTTTAAAAAAGTGCCAAAATTCTATTAATATTTTTTTTCCGGAGTAACTGTTGCAATTTAATGATTTTTCCTATGCTTGTGAGTTTGTAAGTTTTATAAGGTTTTAGTACCAAAGAAAAGTACCAAAACTTAGTGTTTGCCCGTTTTTTCTCGTTATCGATTGAAGATTCAAAAAAGTGCCAGACAACTGTAAGCTTATTTTTTAAATGGAATATAATACCTTTTCAAGTTAATCTGTATCAATTTTAGTTTAGCAGTTATCAGGTTACCGATTTTACTCCGTTTTTCCCTTTTTTATCACCTTAAAGTGCGAATTTGTAAAAAAAATTTTTTTGTGGATCTATATATCTGAAGAGGAACTCAATGTCCAAACTTTATGTCTCTGGATTTTAAGGTTTGGGCTCTGCGATGATGTATCAGTTAGTCAGTAATGTTACTCCTTTATATTATATTTTAATACAGATAGATTACAGTCAAAGGAGATCAAGTAACAACTTTTGCGTCACCTTGTATCTGTGCATATTTTTTATTTTGTTATATAAAAGTAAATTGAATTAATATAGTCAAGATTTAATTGAAATATAAAATTGTTTATTATGCATATTTTATACCATGACTCTCTATTATTTTCCACTCTCTCTCTCCCTCTCTTTCTCTTACATAAACATATTACTAACAATATGTGCCAAAGCAACTTTATAAAACGCCATTTCATAAATTTTTTTTTTTTAATTTTTTTTTCACATTTGCCTGCAGTTGTTTAAATATTTAATTGTGCTTTTTAAATATGTTTGAACGAATAAAATAATATGTATGTTCAATCAAAGGATTTCGTTTCATTAAAACGATTGAAAAAGAAAATCAAATAGTTATTTAAATTTGTTTTAAACATAGAAATAAAATTGATTTTTTTAAATTAAATATAGAAATAAAATTTAATTTTTTAAATTAATTATTATTTTCTATATTACGCCAAAAAAAAATAACTTTAGCAATGTACTTATTTTAAGTTGCTCCTTCTTGCTGCAAACATAAAATGTTGAAACGGATACGTCCTCACTCCCCATTGATAGTTACAATTACACCAATTTCATTACAGAAGTTTGGTCCAAAATAAACCTCATGAAACTGCGCAGCATACACTGACTCATTCTATTCTATTTAATGGACTAATATTAATAGACTATTATATTTGCTCCACAAACGTAAATTTTTCTTCATCAAAATGATCCTTATCAGTCATTAGCAAGCACTTCATCAAGCTGTAGTCTATTTCGATCATTTTAATTATTTTATTGCAAAAACTGCAGGCAAACAGGCAAATCCTATAGTAGTTTAACTAGTTTAACTTACTTGTGATTTGGACTGTTTAAGGCAAAAAATTAAATTCACTAAAAATTATCCGTTGTAAAGACCGTCTGCTAATTTTAATTTGAACCAAAAAGTTTCGAGTCGAAATGCTTGGATTTTATTGGATTGACAATGCTAAAGCCGCGATTGTGTTTCGAACATGAAAATAGGGCACTCGGTGGTATGGTCTTCCAGATGCGGCAAAAATGTTAACCAGCATCATATTGGTTTATCTACTTGGAAATGGAGAATGTATTTTCTTTCTCATTACTTTCGATTTTATCAGCATTCAAGTACTTCGTATTGAATTTTAGCTTGAAACTAACTGCACTGCTTAAATTTTGAGGAGCTTTAAACGTTAAAGTATCGTGATAGAAGGCAAATTGAAAATTTGACATTAGTTTGAAGAACAATTAATAGGCATAAGTATATATCGTTAGTACCCGTTTTGTCAATGTTTTATGAACAAAAAGTAGACTGTGTAGACTTGAATGATTAAAACGTAAATACTTAAAAACAAGTAAGAGTGCTATATTCGGCCGTGCCAAGTCTGATAATACCCTTCACCATCATGTACATAGGTATAATCCCACATCGTAGCTTAACCTTTATTTCATGTTATACGCCATTTTTCTTTATTATTTCCGACATCATCCTCGATTTTGAATTTTTACGTAGTTAACTGTATTCTACTAGTCAAGCCCTTTAATTAAATACCCATATTGATGGGGTAAAAAAATTCGATCCGCCATTTTGTTTAAGACGCCATCATGTATTTTACATTTTTTAATAATTAACAGTAGAATACAGCTCAAGCCCTTTCATTTGATACCACTATTGAGGGTGTTCAAGAAGTTACATTTTAAAATACCAGATTTGACCCATATATAAATTTATTGTCCGCCATTTTATAGTGACGGCCAACATGAATTTTAAAGTTATTATTTCATGTTATTTCATATACATATATATATCATTGAGTTAGTACGAAATTTACCAACATCTGTTTTTCCTGTATTCTTTTTTGCACGTCATTACCACAAGTTTTTTTCAATGCTTGCCTTTAGCTTAAGATGTCGGTAAAGCAGTTTTTGAAATTGTGCAGTTGCCTTATATGTCACATGTTTTTTTTTAACAAGTTGGTAATAGTACAAATATGGGAAAAAACAGAGGCAGTCGTGTTTTTTTGCTCATACCTCGGAAAGTTATGGGGCGATTGTGCTGAATTTCAATAGCGATACACAAGCCTGAGGAACATATGGTTGCTTCTAAAAGTTGATTTCAACCAACACATAGACAGACGGGCAGACGGTTAGGTCTTAAACGACTCCTCTATTCATAAGCTTTCAGAAAATATAAACTTTATGGGGTCGGAAATAAAAATTGTAGAAATTACAAACGGAATGACAAACCTATATATACCCTTGTGCACCACAGGTGAAGGGTATAATAATGATGGCTCATCAAAATCACAAATCTCAAGAAAGGCAGTTTTGTCTTGGTTATTGTCTAAAATTTTCCCGTAGTTCATAACTCGATGTTAAGAAAATTTAGAGTGAGCACAGCAAATTGTATACCAAGGTGAAACATTATATAAAAAAATGTTAAATTTGCCTTGATTTAATTTATTAATGCAGGGATGGAAAATGAGATTTTATTTTCATTATTTAACAGTACACTTGAGTGTACTTCGTTGATAATAAATGTACCAAATTTATGCATGTATATTTGTTGCTTTTGTTGCTTTTTTAAAAATGTGTTTCACAAATATATATTCTTTTTTTGAAATTAAATTTTATTAAATTAACTTTTCCAACCCTGATAAACGAATTGTGCTTTACAGAAAACATTAACCAGCAATGCACCGTTGCATACACCTTTATGAATATGCCTTGTTGTATACAAATTTTAAAGTTTTCGTTTGCTTTGTTGATTATGTCGGTATTATGGTACTAAGTGAGGTTTAATATGATTTGAAAGAAAATTCGAGGTGTGGCTAGTCCTATACTAAGAAAGTAAATTTTTTAGGCTATTTTAGTGCCTGTAAAATTTAAATTATGTACAGGTGCTGTAGAGAATAAGTAAACATTTTTCCAAAAAGGAAGTTTATTAAGAACTTTCTATAGGAAATAAAAGAACTCAAATAAGCACTTGTATTAAGCAAAAATATTTTCTTTTTACAAAAACTAAATTTTCTTTAATCTTCCTTAAGAATTTTAAATATAATCCAAATACTTTTAAAAAGCATTTTAGTGTAATAGAGGTTGAAAAAATAATTTAAAATAAATGCAAATCGATTTCTTAAAGTTAAAGAAAAAAAACTTGTTTTTGTATAAGACATAAGCTGTCTTCCTGTTTTCACTTTGATGTTTTGCTTTTCCAAATTTTTTTTTTACCTGTTCCTATTACAACACAATTTTTCTTGCAGCCTTTGGGCTGTTAAAAAAATTGTGAGAAATTGTTGAAAAAAAAAAACAAATACAAAACAAGGCCTGAGGTTATTGTGTATTTTTGAGGCAGTTATAGGGAAAAATTGTTTGTCAGAGAAAATTAAATAAACAGCGAATAATTTCAGAAATCCTTTAAAGCAATTATTTTCTTGTGTTTCTTTGCCTTTCAACAATGTCGTTGATGAGAAAAATTTTGTTAATTTTGTAACAAAATGTAAGAAAATTTTTCAGTTTTTCTGAAGAAGCAAAATAAATGAATCTACCTTGAATAGGGACTTATTAAATGGGAAAAGTTTTGTAAAGTTTGTTTTTTTATGGTTATTAATAATAATAATTATTTTCTTTTTATTATTAAAGAAAAAGTAATTGCCAATTTAAATGATTAAACATAATTCCGACATAACGAGATTTTCCATACAAACTAACATTTACTGGTATAAACGAACAGACATTAGAACTTACATGTCATACATTTTATAAACGAATGCTTTTGTTTGAAATTGCAATTACAATTTTGTTTTAGCATTAAGAGATATAATGGTCAAGTTACGCTCAATATTAAAAATATACAGTGTGTTTAGAAATAAATTTAATTATAATTTAAAATTTTGTATCTCTTTTGGTGGGATGAAAAAATTAAAAAAAAATTTACTGACACATCTTTCAGTTAGAATACAACAGTTTGTGTTCCTGTATAGTGCTTTGATGAGTCTTACTGCCGTATTCATAAAAAATATTCTAGGCTTATCGAAGGCTTATTTGACAGATATTGTGCAGAAATTTGCCAAATAAGCCTTCAATAAACCTTAAATATTTTTAATCAATACGGCAGTTAGTGTGTAGAAAAATAATATTGCGAAATATTTTTTCCGTTTAAGTATCATTATGATCCAAAAATTTGTAATAAAGAATAAGTTAAGATTTAATTTGCAATTAGTATAATAAAAAGCTGAAGTTGCTAAAAGGGGAGATCTGGAGAAATCACTACGTTTTGGTTGTATTAAAAAAAAAAATCTTTCAGATAGTGAATTTCTACAGATCAAGGAGACAATAACAGAGTTTTTCAGGGCATGTTAAATTAACATTTTAATTATTAAGTGGGGGCTAACACAACTGCCTATCCTTGCTAACAACATTAACCATATTTTAGTGTAACATTTTTATATACTAATTCCAATAATTTTTTTAATTTCAGGTACGTAACGAATTTTTTGTAATTATTGTGCGTATGAATAATTGAATAATCTGAAAATTTAATTTCCAAGTTTAAGCAAAATTTTTTTTTTCACCAAAAAGTGCTCATGGAATTCTTTACTTATCGCTTGTTGCTTACCCACTTTCAAGAGCGCTTGTAGAAAGCATAATTTTTATATGCAATGTTCCGCATCGTAGATCACTATTAGATTCCTACCATGTATTTTTCTTAGGCTAAATTGCTAAAAATGTAGCAGCAAGCAAGAATAATAATTAATAATTACTTTTGCATATAATTTTGCTTCTTTATACTGCTGAAGTAAGAATCAGTGCAGATGACATATTTAGTTAAGTTTTCATGTGCAAACAATTTGAGCATTCCCTTAAAAAATTCAAAAAATTGGGCTTGCGAAATCACAATTTCCAAAAAAATTATTCAGGGCAATACAGTTAAAACGCACGATGTTAACTGCAAATAAAACAAAAAGCTTTTAGAAAATTACCTTCAAATTCTCTATAATTATAGAAGTTTCTATGACAATTATGTTTGAAAAAAAATATCGGCCAAATACTCGTCACAGCCTTAGTGGCATAGTTCTATCTGATGATCTATATTTTTAATGAGATATAATTGAGGTTCAATATCGTTAATGTGCCGAATTACTCATCCTTTAGCTCTTGAGGTGTTCTTGGCTTATTTAAGTACACTTTTTAATATCCCCAAAAAGAAAAGGAAGTCGTAAGGTGTCAAATCACATGATCGTGGCGGCCAATTAGCATTGTCATGACATGAGATAACATGACCATTAAATTTATCTTGCAAGAGCAATTTTTTCGTTGGATATATGGAAAGTGGTACCACCCTATTAAAAGAACATATCTTCCAGGTTCATATCCTTTATTTCTGACCATAGGAAGTTCGTTGTCATCTCGTGATAGCAAACATAATTCACGTTAGCTGCTTGGCTGACCTCATTTTCAAAGAAGTATGGCCAGATAACGTCGCCAGCCCATAAACCGTACCAAATAGTCACTCTTTGTAGATGCATCACTCGTAGATTTTTTTTTGCCCAAATGCGGCTATTCTGCTTGTTAACAAATCCACCGAGGTGAAAGTGTGCCTCGTCACTGAAGATGACAGCATTAGTACTGTATGTTCAAGAAAACATTTGGCATATTGACGACATATTGATGACGCATGAAATTGTCAGTCGGCTTCAGCTCGTCAGTCAATTAAACCTTGTATGTGTGTAAATTCAAATTTTCATTAAAAATTCATATCAGTGATTTTCGTGAGATGTTTAATTGTTTGACAAAACGACAGGTCGAGGTTGAAGGCTTTTCTGCTACACTATCGCAAACAATAGCAAAACTTTCCGTAAAACGAACTGGGTGAGCATACTCAGGTATTTTCACATTTTCTTCAGACCTGGTTTACTGAAAATTGCACACAATTTTCCCGAATGTGTACACATTTGGACAATTATGCTGACTAAAAAAATCATAAAATGCATGAAATAAATTTTGATTTGAACATTCATTTGCGTAAAAGGTTTCAACAACCTTAAAACTATGTTCAAAAGTGTACCTCTTCATGGTTGAATTTATCAAATACTACAACAAGGAAATGTCAAATTAAGGTGTGACTTACATTGAAGTCATTAATTATGCTTGGACAAACATTTATTAATCGAAATCTGACCTTAATCCCTAAATCACTTTACTCTTTGATGTGTTTGGTTCAGTTATATGAGATTGAAAAAGTGAGAAATTAGAAGCCTAAACCCATGTGGGTGTGGCTTGTTGTGTGAGCTAACAGAAAAAAAATTCTTTTTCTGTACCATAATCCCACACTCAGCTAATATTTAGGTCAAGTCAGGAAAACAGTCCTACCATGTTATTCCTAAGGGATATCCAATTTGAGTTTCTTAGGTATTTCAAGTTTGGCATAGTGTCTACGTTAGTGCTCTCGATTATAATAAGCCCAATTGCAGGATATTGAAAAAAAAGTATTTTTCCAAACTGTCATTCATCTTTGCATTCTCTACATGTCACTTCATCTGACTATCACAGCGTAGAAGAAGATTTATTATCTCCGTCTGACCTTTTATTACACAAGTTAATTTTCTAAGTGTTAGTGTACTCAGTTTTAGAATATTCTTCGATTTCTCAAGATTTGGGTCACCCCATAGTGTGTTCGGCACCTTATCGAATACATAAAGTTTAATTTTTTGCATTGCATCACCATGTGTAGTTTAACTACATTAAAGCCCACACTGCTCCTTAAGCAAAATATATTTGAAGAAAAGTAGAAAGTTTTTTGCTCATATACTAATTTAAAGATTTAAAAAAAAAATCGTATAATAAAATAGTTCTTATTAATAAAAAACATTTGAATACAAATTTTTAGTTAAAGTTACACAATAAAACGTAACAAAAATGTGCCACCTAAAAGCTATTTACTTACAGCTGTGCACAATGTACAAAACACAACAAAGTATCGAGTTTTTTCTTGTAACACTTACAAAGTCTAACCTTGTTTACTTTCATAATTCTCTGACGTTAGGCATAAATGTCTCAAGTTAAAAATTCTAGTTTAAATTTAGGTTTGAATTTTAGCCAATTATCTAGGGTGCCCCGGTGGACTAGCTAGTAGTGAGCTGGTCTGCTACTTTGTGGGTTGCGGGTTCGATTCCCGCCAGAACTCTGGACTGGTCTGCCTTTCTTGCTCTCCTATTCTTACTATTCTATTCACATGAAGCGCACAACATGCCAATTGGGCAGAAGTGTATACCTGTGTTTGGGGTTTTAGTGCCTTTTCAACATAACCTAACCTTATCTAAGCTACCCATTTATCTCTCTCTTTCATTTGGTATTATTAATTTAGGACTAGCACAACTGCTATTAATCCTAAACATTTGCACTTAAGATAAACGGACATAAAAATGCATAATTTGTTTGGTATTAAACCAAAAACTGCAGCTTCAGACTTAATACCTTTTTATCTAACTTTTAAGAATTAAAATTGAATAAAAAGTAAATGAATTGTTCCTACTAAATAAATAAATACTAATTTAACTAAATTGTTCCGTTTAGATTAGATTGAACTTTTGTTTTTCTAAAATTCAATATTACCATCTATGTTTAGTTACTTTTAACAATACGTAGTTGCTTAAATAAATTCAATATTTAGACACTACATTTGACTTGACTTGATTGTAAGTCAATAAATAAAATAAGTATGTAAATGCTGAAAGAAGAAAATAAAACAACAACGAGAGACTAAATTTAAAATCAAAGTGCACGTACTGCATACAATCAACACGAGGAACATTAAAATTGCAAGAATGATGCATGAAATATGCAATCAAGTATAACATTAAATGCAAAACGGGGTGCACAGTAACTGAAAGTCACGATAAGAGAGAGAGAGAGAGAGAGAGAGAGAGACAGAGAGAGAGAGACAGAGAGAGAGAGACAGAGAGAGAGAAAACAGCTAAAACGACAAAATGTTCTATAGATGTATACATAGATAAAATACCCTATCAGCAAATGGTTGTTTAATGTTGCTTAATAGTGTTAAAGTAGTCACTATTTTCTATCTACTTTATTATTGTTAGTTGTAATATTTAATAATTAAAATTTTCAAATATTTTAAAAGCAATTAATTTTAAAGTAAATTATTAAATTTACTGTAAATCATTCTTATTTTTATTTTTGGTATAACTGGAGCCAAAATAAAAATGATTTAAAGTAAATTTAATAAAAAAAAGTTTGAATAAAATTAAGATGTTAAATAAATTTTAAATTAAGCTTTTAAAAGTATTGAATTTTAAAAACAGATAAAATTTGCATATAAAATATATTATTAAGAAAAAAATGTATATTTGTGTTGCTCACAAATAATATCAGTTTCCTGAAAATGTGCTTAAGTTTTCTTTCTCTACGTTGTCATTAGCCATTGATTTTCTCGTCCAAGAAAAAAAGTCATCAAAGCAACTGTCCAAAATTTTTTAATAAGATCATGTAAGATGTAACTATTTTGTTGCTGGTTTTATGTGCCATCTTTTCCATTCATTTTAAAAGTGCCTGTTGATATCACGTATCGTTTTACAAAAAACGACTATGACAACAATGTTTAAACAAGACCAAAACATTAACAAGATTTCGCGATGTGCACACAAAACAATTTTTCGTGGCCAAACAGATCGACAATTTCGGACAAATTGCTTGGACAACGAACAAATGTTTTATGAGCATATGAATTTGCCTAGCGTGGATCAATATTATTGATATTTAATTTCTTTTTAAAACAGTGTTGACAAAACTATTGTTGGCGTTTTTGTATAAAGTATAAACCTTAGTTTAAAAACTATTGCACTCTAAGCGAAACAGCTGCCATAGAAAAAACGTTAAATTAACAAAAATGGTTACACTACATACATTTTTATGTCTTTTTTGCGTATTTAACGAGGTTGTACAGGCATCGCAAGATTAAAGCTTAATTTAGACGTGAAACAAACATAAGCATACAAAACAGTTGTTTGAACCAAACGTATAAACATATGAACAACAATGTCTTTAATTATAGGTGCCTTGCCATAATGCCATAGAAAACCAATTGAATTTTAGTTTCTATGGCTATGGCATTATGGTTATATCACGTGTAATTTGAGCTTAAAGTAGGTGTGCTGTGAGGGTCATTAATAAACATCAATATTTATAATAAAATTTTAAGAACTGTGTCTGTACAAAAAATGTTTTTTTCAAAATTTTGTTAGTGATTTTTATAGTCAATGATTTGATATACAAAACACAACTTTGTTAAATTTTTGTTTGTCTGTTAGTCTGTCTTTCTGTCTCTCTTCCCAAACTCTATTAGCTTAAGTACTACTAAATGGATTCGGATGAAATTTGTTATCTATATATACAAAAAAATAAGTTGCATTATGTTAGAAATTGATGTTCTCTGGAATGCGTGAACCAATTTTCTTTAAAGTTCATATAAAAGGTGACATCATTACCAAGTTTTATATGTATAAACGGTCTCTATGTGTGTATTGGTTCATGAGTTATAGCCATTTTAGTGAACACTGCAATATATGATTGATGATGATGTTATTTTTGGCACTACGAACTGTGCAGGGGATTCGCTAGTAATTTTAAAAAATTTAAAAACAGCAATTAATGATAATTTTTTTGAACGTTTAGATTTTAAAAATTTAAAAATAAACAAAAATATAGAAAATTTACAAAAGTCAATAAGTTATTCATTTGGAGCGATAAATTAATGTGTTTCGTTTACTGTTTGGAGATTATATTATATAAATATTAACAGCGGCTATGCTCTAGATGATCAATACATGAGCTGCAATTTTAAAATATATTTTTTTCATTATTTCGGCCAGAAACTCACCAATCGCAACTGTAATATTGTCTTCTTTGGCTGAAACTTTAGCTGGCTAGTATAAAAAAAACTTCACGTATCTAACCAAAAAAATAGTTAAGTGGGATAAAAATGCATTATCTTGGTGGCCAATGGACTTTTCCAAAACATAAGATTAACTGCTCATTAAACTCCCTTGTCAATAGTTTCATGGTATTGCGAGCCGTGTGGCATGTGGTACTGCCCTGTTGAAACCACATGGCAACCAAGTTTAAGTCTTTCATTTTGGTCAACAAAAAGTCTTAAATTTTTCAGATGGTCAAACAACACAAGCCCGATTGTTGACAACGGCTGATAAAGGAGCAATATTTTCCAAAGTACACACTTCTTGTATACGGGTTAATGACTAAATATACAATAAAGTTAAGATGGTGAGAGATTACGTCACAACAACCTTAACAGCCTGTTTCGTACTTAGATTACGACGAAAATAAAATGTACGTTAATTAATTACGTAACACGTATTTTGCACAGCAGAAACTTTAATAATAATATTCAATGATTTGCAAGCGTTGTTACTTTGTTAGATTATTCACAGTGAAATGGCATTGCAACATATCACGAATCTTTTTTTTTTTATACAAGAAAAACAAATAGCTGAACATTTATCCCTTTCAATGGTATTTGAAATTGTACCAGAAGGACTGAAGGAAATAAATGCGTATACAGACACTGTCATGAGCGGATCCTGCTTAAACATTTTGGATGGTGTTGCAGTAACAACCATAAATTGCTAAGTTCTACAAGTAACGATATCATAACATATTGTTACGTTTATACCTTTTATAAACGTTGGCTTATTTTCTTTAAATAAACTTTGAGTTCTTTTATTGCAATCAAAAATAGTTGAAATTGATTATAAAATTAAGAGCACTTTATTTATTTAAATACACTCAGATATTGTTTTATATCACTTTACTTTTTGTTATACAACTTTATTGTCAAACTCACTTTGATTCGCATACAAGCTCTACTGTAGTACTGATCATGTTAGCTGTGTTGTTCGGCTATTTATAGGAACATAGTGGTGTTCTGTAACATTTGAAAAAGTTCTCGCATGTACACACTAGTTCATTCGAAAACCGTTACATTTAAATTAAGACGTAATGTTAATGTTAATTAATATGCAAGAATAATAAAAGTGCCTAAGAGTATGCTGCACATAATAACTCACCTCGGCTGCATAAAACTTAACAGCAACTTAAATGTACATAAACTAATACAAACAAAACTACTGTAACTTAAACTACTGGAAATATAACTAAAATAAAATTATAATGTAAATTAAGATATTTAAAATAAATCTGTAATCTGTAACAATATCTAAAAATGAGTGTAATTTTAAATGTTATTGGGGACAGTAATGCGGGCCGGGTTCAACAAGTGCAAAATAAAAACAAACAACATATTGTTTTAAATAAACTTTAGCCATAATGATTATAAAGGATTTGCCACTGCGTATAAAAAATAATATAAACAAATTTAATGAAAGTATGGTAACTTTATAGTGATCATGATTGTCAAAAAGCGTAAGAGTAAAATATGTCTAAATATAATAAAATTTAACTCCGAAGAGCAATGTAATGAAATGCTAATTTGTATGAGAAATTATGTTAAGTCAGAGTTTTCTTTCATCATTTGCGGGAATGGTAATCTAAAGCGGAAACATGCTACACTAGAGACACTTTTTAGTAGAAATTTTTATGAAAAAAAAACGAAAGACATTTTAATAATAATAATTTTAATAATTCATATAAAAGAAGAGATGTTAGGCATTCATGAAAAAAATACAAACATAGAATATTTTTTTTTCAAACTATAACACTTTGTACATACAAAATTGTACCATACTGGGCAAGTTTAAACTTTATTACGTTACGCTTTAGTGCCTGCTTGGCATGAGATTGTTTGCAGGGAATGTGCCCACATGTGAGTTTAAAATAAAAATAAAATTTACTTAGTAGTTTAACGATTTGAACTAAAAGGAAATGTATTAAAATGAAATGTAAAAATAACTTCGTTTGAGTGTGTTCAGAGACTTACACATACATACGAACATGTGTATGCATAATACATACATTTGTATGCAAAAATTTATGTACAATCATTTGTTTTGATTACTCAATCAAATACAGTTTTTTTTTGTTTGTATGTGCAAAGTTTACGTGCTGGAGTTTATAAAAATGGAAGCATAATATAAACTATGCAAATTTAATGGAGTTGCTAATAAACAAAAAAGATACAAAAATATAAAAAATCCATTCCCTTAGCTAAAACATATCAAAAAATAAAACGAAACAGGAAGTACAGGCATAACGTTATATTGTTGAAAACATATATTTATTTTAGGTTTTATTTATTTGTATGTATGTACATATGTGTGCAGATTTTTTCAATAACTCTAATATTAATAAAAAAACAAATTTTGTTATAAGCAAAATTTTTTACAGAACATGTACTAACAACTAAGTATGCTAAATTCGGCATTGCTGAATCTAATAATACCCATCAACAGCAAGTACTGAACATGGCCTGCATGGCTGAATTCAGGAAGGTTTTTGAATTACGAATATAATAATTTAAGCATAAGTTCTGTATAGTTCTCTATAGTAAAATCATATTAGTAAAATGATATTAGTCAAGGAGATATGCCTCGGGTGGATATAAAACTGGACAGTCTCGATTTTCTTATTGAGACAGCTTTTGCAATAGTCGTTGTAGAGCAAACCAAGGCATGCAGAAAACTGCCCAATTAGGCATTGCTCAAGTTGTACTACAAACAATGTCTCCGTTTACGTAAAGTCTTTGTCCTATTAAACGCATATAGGGGTAGAAGGGATTTAGGTATTCTGTAGGTGTAAACGTTTGCCCATTTAAGAGTCTTTTTCTTAAAAGTCCACGAAACTTCCGCAAAAGTTAATTTAATGTCCCCCCACACCATTTGATTATTCAACATGGAATCATTCCTAGCGTATGCATCAGTCATCTCATTGCCTGTATGCCCTGGCATCCAGACTAGCATAACGTGGTATCGTTTCATTAGAGTCAGTTATTAAAAGCACTTGAATAAGAATTCCACTCTTATTGTGAAAAAATATAGGGACTTTGTTGCCTCCAGGCTATCATTGAAGATGTCGACATTAACAGCAAATCGATACCACCTAGATGTTACCATATTTCAACATATCAACTAGATTATAAACAACGCCTTGGCCTAAGCTATCGATTTAACTATTTATCTGTATATTACAGACTTTTAATAAAATTATATTTAAGACTAGACTAAATATAGACTAGACAAAATATTGCTTAATGTTGGTAATTTTTATTTTTAATGGTCCTTCGTATCGTAGGAGAGATCTTTTTTTCCACCCCCCAATTTATGCATGATATTTTATCATGAGAAATTCAATCCTCTAAATTCAATGGAAATTTTGTATGCAAGCGATAAAGATTATTTAAAAAATTCTTTAAAAAAAAACATATATCTAAATCAGTCTATTAGTTTTTGTGCCAGCCAAGTAAAGAAAGACATACAGAAAAACAGACAGACAGACAGACGGACACATATTTTGAAAACTATAAAATTATAATTTTAAGTGCTAAGCATCGAAACATAAGTAACATTTTACTACCTTAACGTAATAACTTAAGTTGATTTGAAGTATAAATTAGACTTTCTTACACTTTTGTAATACTACCTAACGAGATGTTTAGAACTAATTTCATGTTTGACATTTTCAATTGATTAATACTCGTATATTGCTAAATTATAAGTATGACTTTACCAAACATATCCTTATTCGTTTTTAAATTTTCTATAATTTAAGAAGGCATTTTTAAGTTCAACAACCATTTCTTGGGAATCTAAAATTCTGTCTTACTGTCACTCTGTCTGTCTGTTTAGAAACCAACATTTTCACTACTTCGATTTTCGCTCCATTCAACCTTAAATTTGTTACAAAAAAAAAACTTTAATGAAATAAATTTTATTTTAAACACAAACAATAATACATTAAAGCAAATATGTATAAAGAAATCTTTATTTGTAGCCTTAAGCGTTCCACTAACATGTGAGTGTGTGTGTGTCTAAAAGAAAAATAAATAAATAAATAAAAAAAATTGTAGAAAACTGTAGAGATTTGTTTTATGGCAGCCAAAAAATAAATAAAATATTTCCTTTTGCTGTCAGGGAGTGAAAGAAGCATAATGAAGTGTATTTTTTTTATTGTTTGTGAAGCATGTTTCGAGAAAAGGGGAAATAAACAACAGTTTTGTGGCTTGACCTTTCTTGTGGTTTTAACAAAATATTTGCAAAAAGGAAGAATTTAAAAAAGAGTTAAATTAAGTTTAAACAAGTAAGAGCGCTATATTCGGCCTTGCCGAATCTTATATACCCTTCACAACGTGTAGTCATGCAATAACAGTAGTTTGTATCACCATTCACAATTAAAATACGTGCATACATATATAAAAACATCCCATTGTAAAATTATAAATTTACGTATGTATCACAAATAAAAATTGATTTCTTCACTTAATGATTGGAAATTTAATAATAAAATGAACTAGAGCCAAACTGAAAATTAATAAAGTCTTTGTTAAAAAGTTCAACAATAAAATAAGAAAATTAACATATACACATGGCACGGTGTAATGATCATATAAATAGACCGGTCAGTACCAACTTTCCGTTGAATAACTGACTTAACAAAAAAACATGTATGATTGAAAAATGTTGTGAGGATCACAACCAACAAAAAGCTTTCATTACGATCAGACTGATGGTTTAAAGCAAGAATAACAAATGTGATAATTGAAAAAGAATAACAAAAAGGGGAAAAGCTTAAGTTTGGTAAATTTCGTTCTCACTCACTACAGCAAAAGATATGAATATGTATGTGAAGTTTAATTCACAAAATCAAATTTCGTATAAACTTGTGAGTTAAATAGATGATATTTACATCCAACACTAAGACATTCCGATCAAAGAGTGCTGATGATGAAACCCTAGCTGGTTTCGAAAATGCATTCCACTCGGCTGGTGTCGGGATTAAAACTTACTTTTCCAATATATTCTTTCATTATCACAAATAAAAATTGATTTCTTCATTTAATGATTGGAGATTTAATAATAAAATGAACTAGAGCCAAACTGAAAATTAATAAAGTCTTTGTTAAAAAGTTCAACAATAAAATAAGAAAATTTACGTATGTATGTTAAAAAAAAAATAAAAAAAAAAAAAATTAAAAAAAATTAAAAAAAAAATAAAAAAAAAAATTTAAAAAAAAATTAAAAAAAAAATAATTAAAATATATATAATAAATATAAAACAAAAAAAAATAATAAAAAAAAATTAAAAAATAATAATAATAAAAATATAAATAATATATTATATAAAAAATAAAAAAAAATACAAAAAAATTAAAAAAAAAATATAAAAATAAATAAAAAAAAATTTTTTTTGGATCAGCTGGGATTGGATGCCACGTTTTCTCTAACCAGTATACACGTTTGTATGTATGTATGTTGTTGTTGTAATGTTGTTTTTGTGAAAAAAAAATCGAGGTGGTCGTGGGTTTTTGCTCATATCTCAGTTGTTTATGAACCGATGTTTCTGATTTTCAATACCGATCTACTCCCGAATATTTTTGATATTTTAATACCTCACCCGGGTCCATGCGATATCGGGGGGCTTTCAACATACACACGTACAGACGGTCAGACGGACAGACTGACAGTGCTTAATCGACTCCCCTATTCATAAGCTTTCAGAAAATATATACTTTATGGGGTCGGAAATGAAAATTGTAGAAATTTCACGCGGAATGACAAACCTATATACATGTACCCTTTTTCATTGTGTGAAGGGTATAAAAACATGTAACAAATAGCATTTAAAAGTTACATAAGTGATATTGTTTTTTTGGGAACAACATTCTTCTAAGTTTTTAACTTTTTAATTATTTCATTTGGCATTTTGTGTTTCTTTTTAATTAAATATTTTGTAAAAAATGTTAATTTGATGCATTTATGTTTATTTTAAATATTCACAACAATATTTATATTAATGCCTATTGAATTTAAATTAATTAATGTCTATTGAATGTAGATACATAATTTTGTTTAACTTCCCACTACGTATGAGCATTATTTATTGCTTGTGTAATACAATCCATATTACGTATACGCTCAGTGACACAATTTTAATTTAAATTATTTGGAATATGTATTCATTTATATGTTAATTTCAATTTAAAATTGCAAATGAAATACATATATATATAATTTACATAAATTGAATGTGGAATACAATTGGTAGCACAAACTACATCGTTTCATTTCGATGCGCTGGAATTAAAAATAAAATTTATCACTCTCAAATCGAATGTGTCAAATTTCAGATAATTGGTAATAAATCTAAAAGCAGCAGTTCTTAGAGTGAATTTTAAACTTTTCAATTTACAGATAATTGTAACGATATTTGCTGTTTTTAGACAAATTTTGTTTGATTTCCAATTTGTGTTAGATTTTGCGCATAAATATCTTCTTACTAAGCTTCGATGGATTATATATAATTTGTTTATTGTGGTAAAATATTATTTTCAGAGTTAATATCTGCAGTTTTTTCTTAGAGGTTTTCGAGAAAAAATTGATAAAATATTTTAAAAATTTCTTGCTATTACTGGTTTTATTGCATATCTTCTGATTATATACATAATATCTTAACCGAAATGGGTTTAGTTACGAAATTTGCACAATTTTTGTTTTACAGCCTTTATTTAAACCAAATTTCAAATATAAAGGTTGTGTAACAATACAAATCGTATGTCAGTAGTTGTTGTACTAAAACGAACAAAAGTAGAAATCAACCGCAATAAACACATTCAGCATACTGCAATTGAATTCAATTTGTGTCAATTACATTAACATGCAACCACTACAAAACAATGAATATCATAAATGCACATGTATATGTGAGTATTACTAAAACAGAGTCATGTTAAAGTAGTCAAAATTAATTTCTTAACCTCCCCTTTTTATAACTAAGGCTGGTGGTGAACCTTTTCTTAATTACAGAAGTGCAAATCTTTCATTCTTTAGTAAAAAAAATTCAATTCTATCTAATTGGCAAAAGGCCATCAAGTCTTTAGAGAGAAATAAGCAAAGACAACTTAAACAATGTCAAAACAATTTTGCAAACAAAAAAAAAAAATAAAATATGAAACAGGAAAATATGTGCTGAAATCACAATTGAGCACACCAACTGCCATTTCATTTAAATATTATGATTTAAACAAGATGACACATATAATCGCACTTTATTCCTTTAAAAGTTTCTAAGATTTATTAAAATATTTTTAAGATATACTTTAGCTGGAAGCACAGTAACTTACATCTAAGTATAATATTGAAAAAAGATATCAAAACACTTGTTTAAAATGGGAATTTGTTAGGGCCGTTTTATACGTATAAATAATATTCATTAGCATTGCCTAAAAGTATGCTAAGATTTTGAAAAGTTTTCCCCAAAGAACCAATGGATTGGTTAATTTATTTATAAGTAAAGGGATATTACTACAGGTCATTCAAAGTGAGTTAGGTTGCACAACTTTGCTATCCCAATGTCAGATCACGTTAAGATAATTCTTATATGAAGGCTGTCAGTATATCGTTATCATAAATAGCCAGACATTGACACAATGTTAAACAAATCTTGCAAATCAAAAACCTTTTTCATAATTAATAAACGTTTGTTTAAATATTTATTGCGAAATAAACTTAAAGGTTCTTATTAGGAATTAATGAAACTACATTTCGGTCTGTCTTTAATAAATAAAAAAAATAATTTAAATAATTTAAATAATTTTTACTCAAAATCTATTTAAATAAAAATCTAATGTCGTTCTTTAATAATCGCATCACTTAAGAACCGCCGTACCAAATGCGCCGTTTTTTAAATGTTTTTCATAACCCAGTTTAGGTTTTTACTCAAATAAAAATTCACTACACCCTCTTCTATGCACACTTTTATGTCTACTTTTACGCCTACTTTTACGCCTTCTTTTACGCCTACTTTTACACCTTCTTTTACGCCTTCTTTTACGCCTAATTTTTTAATTTTTCTATAATTGTAGAATGACTGGACTTATTTTTTTAAATAATGTATAAATCTTAATAAAGGTTCGTATTAATTTTTTTTAAATGTAATGTGGGCGTGGTTGCAACCTCCCACATACAATTAACAGTTTTATTATTTTATTTTAGGCATAGATTACTGTAATACCTTAAGTCTTCAAAATTCGTGTCAGGTTCTATAATAATAATTTTTTTAGTTGCATTTAAAATAAACTGAAAAAGAACAATGAGCGTGGCTCCTTCAATGCAAGGGTTGGTTTTCATATCTCAGGATTAGAGACAACAAATTAACCAAAAAAAAAAAAATAATAAAATCATCAAAAGTGGCCTTATTAATTTTTAAAATATTCAATATACTTTTACATACGTTCGAACCAATTTTGGAAGCACTTCTTCTATTCCGATTGAGGTACCTTCAAAATATGAAGTGTAAAGGCACTTCGAATGACTTTTTTATGCTTTTGCTCATTTTGTAAGATCTATACAGTCGACTGTTTTTTTAATTTTGGCCTTATATAGGTAGATCCACTATTTTTTACCTGTCTTGTTGTCTTACAGATGTTTTGAAGCACTGCGACAATTTTTTTCTTGAGCATTTCTTGTGACTAATTTACATCAGCCTTTTTATGTGTGACTGTAACATTAAGTGGAATACAACGCGAGCAAATCAAATGTTATGCAATAATGAATTAATACTGCCCCTTTTAATACCTGAGGTTTCCTTAATCTCACGATAAGTTACATGACGGTCTTAGTATCATTTCACTTCCATCATTAATGTTTTTCAAACCAACTACCGATTTTGGACGACCTTCACGAAACTCATCGTTGAGAAAACTCGTCCATGATTGAACTAAACCATCTATAAATACTGATTATTGATGTTAGTTCAACGCTAAAAAAATTAATTGAGCTCATCGATGTACTGTCGTTAAGTTCTGAGTACGTATACTGTCAAAAATGTCACACTTTACTATAGGAACGTCGGTTGCTAGATTGCAGCACTTAGGGTTACCCAATCCCGAATTGTAGAAGGCAACCGTCGTATAAAAGAAAATAAATTTTGTTAGACATATAGAGCAAACTACATATATAATACTAAAGCTGTGTTTAATTTTACTTCATTTACCTTATTCTAAATGAAAATTTTTACAAGCGGAGCAGGAAAAGTGATAACCCCATACAAAAAAAAATTCATTCTATGATTTATTTCAGAAACAATAAATGTACTTAATAGTTTTCAGTTCTGTTAATAGACATTTTAATTAAAATTTTAAAAATCATTGCAATATTTATTTAGGATCAAGTTAGAGGGTGGTGTACCTCCCATAGAAAGAAAATAGTTTTGATGGCAAATCCACAGAATTGTAATTGTTATAGGCTTTAAATGATGAGTACTTAGCTACGATATAAGTACAATATCCTTGTATGAATAAAAAACTATTTATGAAAATTCTTGCATAAGTACATAACAAATGCTGGCAGATAATATTAAACTCTATCTCCTAATTAATACAATGAAAACACATAATTGTCCGGGTTCTGCTAACAGTTAAATTGTTAATGAATTTAAAGAAAAAATTTATGCAAAAAAATAAAGAAATAAATTTGAATAAATTTTTAATTAATGAAGAAAGAAAAAAAAATTTTGAAATTTGAATAAAATTTTTTAATTTAAATCATTAAAATATTTTACATCAAGGACAGATATAAAAACGACACAAAGGATGAAAACACACGTTAATTTAATTTCCTTGATAATAAATGTTAATAAAACACAGCAAAAAAATAAGGAAATAGCGCACAAGAAAGTACAAGTACCCTACAAGCAACTCAGCTTAGTTTAAACTAACTTTAAGTTAACATTTACACAACTAATGGTGGCTGAGGACTCGAATATTTTTAATGCGGCAAACTGACTTTTTAAGCAAAGTAATACCTTACACCGTAGTCAATTGTCCGACTCTACATGACTTTTCAATCAACTTATAGTTAGCTTTGGTTGGTTGGTTATCGTGGTAGTTCGCTGCACGCCAACAGTCAAGTAGAGTCTGTATGACTCCGTTTTGACAGGACCACATCACTCGTCAGCTTTCAGTGTATCTCAGAATAAAATCCAAGAGTAAGGGTACGTCAATACCGCCAGCAACCTCGATATGTCCCTCCGACTTCGACTGGTAAGTTGCAATGTACGTCGTTATAGTTAGCTACTTAAGTTAAAAGTTAGATGGTTTAGTTAGCTTAAAAGTAGTTGTATTCAAGTACACTTTAAGTTGGCTTAAAATAATTGACAATAATTCTTAAAACTTTTTTTGAAATATTTTTATTTTTTTTTTTAATTTTCTTTTAGAAATATGTAGGAAATTAATCTAATTCACTAAATAATTTACTTTTGTTTTAATAACTAATATGTGCATATGTCCGAATGTTTACGCGCATAGTGTGAACGCACCCATTGTTTGGCGCTCTTACACTAGTTTCGTTAAATTGATATATTTTGTATGTATCTATTGAAAAGCTCTGTTTGTTATTATTATTGTTTTTTTTATTACTCTTGTAAACTTCGAATCGTATGGTACGTACAAACCCCATTTTTTTAATAAAAAAACCATTTAATAAACCCGAAGTTTTATATAATAAAAACTAATACCCGTGTTTCTCATTTTTTTCGATATTCTTCAAATATTTCGAGGAAAACATTTTGGTCCTTTGAGCTTTCATTATGAATGACTTTTCAACCAACTTAAAGTTAGCTTAAAGTTAGTTGTATTAAAGTATACTTTAAATTCGCCTTATTTTAAATAAATGTTAAGTTTTTTTAAAAAAAATTTTTTTAATGTTTTAATATTATTTTAAAAATATGTAGGAAATTAAGATTATTCACTAAATAATTTACTTTTTTTTAATAACTCATATATGCACCTGTAGTTAGTTATTTTTCACTGACTTTAGTTCCTTAACTGACTTTTAGCATTAATTAAAACAATCAAGAAAAAATACCGTTTAAAGTCTCTTTTTATGAGAGCAAAATAAAAAGAGTGTCAAAAACAAACACTCTTTTATATGCTTTAAATATGGGTTACTCTGCATTACTTTGTAGCTGGCTTAAGGTGCTACTACACAGCATGTTTTGTACATCTGACTTGTCAAATTCCACACTGCTAAATATGAACATGTCGTGTGTTACCTTTAAAATATTACTTCTGTAAAAAACATGTGTTGAAACATCTGACATAATTTCAATTAGAGCGCGCTCTATTTTCTTCTTTTAAACATCCGACAACAGCCGTTGGCAGAAATCGCTGCTGCTGGAAAGCAGTTAGGTAAGGTTGCCTGTAAAATTACAATTTTGAAAGACATGTGAATTTACATATGTTTATTTTGAAGTCAGATGTAAAAAACATGCCGCGTATTATGGTCTTTATAGTTAGTTGTGAAAATTCAACTTTAAGTACGTTATTTTCGTAGTCGGCTACTCGTTTTCTTATAAGGTAAAGCAATAAAGTAAAAAAATTCATTCTAAATGACCCCCAAAAAGCGAATTCTTTTTTCATAATTTATGTTTTTTAAAGTTAATAATATCTTAAACAATTGATGCAAAAGAATATCATCAACTCATGAAATAGCGGCTGCCTTTTATTTATCACACATGAGTGGTTAATTATGTAAATCATTTTATCATCAATTGAACCCCTACAACCACTACTTTGTCATATAATTAACAACTCTTAGCTTATACATAAATAAGATTGTTGTTCAACTCGATATAGAATTATATCTAAAATATTTTTTTGAAATATCCCTGTAGGTCGAAATATTGGAATAAAATAAATAAAGAAATTTAAAATCTGTTCTTTAAAAATAAAACAACAAAATTGAATTTTTATGACCTAAAGCCAAACAAAAATCTACAACAAAATATATAAACAACAGAAAAGGTCAACAATACTTATTTAACATAATTAGATTCTTTAAAAAAAAAGAAATATTTATATAATGAATAAACAAAATTTTAGTGAAGATGCATTTCGGATTAAAAAAGAACGCTCACAATCTGCCGTAATATGCACAATAAATTTGCTCTGTGCAAATTTGCAAAGGTTCAACCCTTATTACTTGTATACAGCGAAAATTAAAAATGTTAAATGTTGCCTACTTTTAGGTGTAACAAAGATTGGAATTGTATGATAAAAAGAATATCAAAACTACTTTACAAATAGACAGTTTATCAATTCTATTATAATTTCTTTACAAATTACTTTACCATTGTTCTCCTTAACCTTGTGAATGAATATGAAAATATTCATTAGAGATTATTACATTTGTATGTAATAGATGTACAAATAAAAAATAGAAAATTATGTTTATGCTGCCTATAATAATAATAATAATAATAATAATCAAAAACCTTACTACTACATAAACAAATTCTCATAGAAATTGAAACGAATTTGTGTAACAACAAAAACAACAGTTAAACATATCATTAAACAAACTGTTCCCTTCCTTTCTTTCCCACACTCACTCTTTTCGAAAAGTCACATTTATTTATGTGACTATGTGCCTTTCATTTTAAATATCCTGAGTAGAGGCTTTAATATACACTTACATAGTAGACTTCACAAGTCATATGTACTAGATTATATAAAGCATTAGAATTAAACGAAAATTTACTTTCTGGAACTAATATTTGAATGGTAAAGTTTGTGTGTACGTTTAAAGCAATTTGCGAGAGTATTCATTTGTATTCATACACTGCAATCTTATGTTGCCAATTTATGGATATTTTGCCAAATTTGATGTATTCATTATCTAATGGCAAGAGCTAATTTCCTTCTTCAAACCATAAAGACAATAATAACCTAGTGAATTTTGAATTCTAAGGAATTGCCTTTGAAAGGAGATCAAAAAGTATTAGTAACATTTTGCAATATGTATTTGCACTAATGAGAAAGTAGTTATGAAACTTTTGTAATACCGGAAGGGAGAGAATGGGATGAAATAACCAGGATGGGAAACACCCATGAAATCGATCTTTATATAGATGGTTCAAAGATTGGTGACCAAACTGGAATGGGCTTATACGACATAAGCCAAAACAGAAGTAAAAACTTCCGTCTACCAGATCACAATACCATATTCCAGGCTAAGATCATGGCGATTACGGAAGGAATTAAATGTATAAAGAAAACGAATACCGAAGCCGCGATTCGTATCTTAACGGATAGCCAATCAGTGGTTAAGACATTGAGAAAGGAGAAAGTTGAATCCCGGAACATTCTGCAATGCAAGAGCGAAATAAACTCATATGCAAATTGTAAACATCTGGAGATAATATGGATACCAAGCCATCACGGGCTGATCGGAAACGAGAAAGTCGACAAATTATCCAAAAAGGGAGCTCTTCTGAGTACTATAACTTTGGAAAATGCTAAACCCTTTAAACGATTCAAGGATGAACTTAAATGTGGGGCGATGGAGGAACATGCCAGAAAATGGCAAAGCACTGATGTCGACAAAGTGACAAAAATACTATGGGGTGACCCACATCTTGGAAAATCAAAGGAGATTTTGAGACTAAGAAGACCAACACTTAGGAGACTAGCCAGTATAATTACAGGTCATACGGAGTTGAGAACCCATTTAACTCGCATGAAATTGTCTGAGGAAACAACATGTAGAGCATGCGAGGAGGAGGATGGGACTTTGGTACACTACCTCTGTCATTGTCCTGCGTTTGGGCATATTAGACGCGAAAATTTTACAATGGATACTATGCCGAACGTGGAATACCTTGTTAACTCGAACTGGAGATCCAAAAGGAGTTACATTGAGGGGACTGGGTTCTTGGACTAGCCCGTTATTTTACATATGGAGTGCACAATATGCCAACTGGGCATAAGTGTATACCTGTCATGGGTTTGGGCTTTTAGTGCCCCTCCTTTTCAACCTAACCTTACTTGAGGTTGTTATTTATTTATTCATTGTTTAAGAATAATTAAAGTAGAGAACAAAATTGCATTTCTGGACCCACATAAATGTTAATTATACTTATTTTCAAGAAAAACTGGTGCATTAGCACACATTTCTGTAAGCACATAATAACTGAAAATAGATACTAAAATGAATATATATTTCAAACGGAATGACAAAATAAATATATACCCCAACACCATTTTTTTAGGCAGCTGTGTTTCTTTGCCATTTTTTAGCATGGCAGCGATAGATATTATTGGTTTGTAATATCGATTTTGTTACAAATATTTTTAAAAGTTTGATGCTATATAGAGACATGTAGAACATATCAGAGTTTAGAAAAAGTGGATTTAAATAGAGACACGGACAGATGGATAGACGGTCGTTATTCAGTTCACTAATTACGAGATTGAATATTGCAGATATTCAAAAAAAAATTTTTCTGTTGGTTAAGATAAGACTTAGAGTGTCTGGGATTTTAAAAATACGATTTCTTTTGCACGTCATAATTTGACTTCCGGTCTGTTGTCCCGTACACAGTCAAACTTGTCATGCCTATAATTCAATCAAGTCTAGTCTCTAACTTGTGGTATAATTTATATTATTCTCAGATCGAACTCCTTTCTTATATTATTTAAGCAATTTCTATTCAACTAATAATATTTTTGATATATAAAAAATAATATTTTTTTTTAATTAAATTTTAAATAAATTTTATACTTTATCAAAAAAAAAAAAAAAAAAATTAAAAATAAAAATAAAAAAATAAATAAATATTTAAAACCCTGCCTAAAAATATTTCCGTATTTCATATTTATTTTAACACAAATAACTTTGCACTCATCTTCCGTGTATAGCGGAAACAGTTATTTATATTAATATACAAGCAAATGTATCCTTCTTTATACTCACACTTAGGCAAAAAAATAAACAAAAATAATCATACAACACACACTCATATTCGCATAGCCAACACATTTGCTGTAAACACCAAAATAAAAAGATAAAAATTAAAACAGAAAAAAAGAAAAACTTTTCGGTTCATCCTTTCTTTCATTCTATTATGTGGTCGTTGTAAATTATGCACACCAAATGCTTTCAAATTTTAAAAAAGACGTAAATAAATTTTCGCTTTAGAATTCAAACAAATACATGAACACAATGAAAAGGATGTTGCTTTCTGCAAAAAATGTTAAAGGAAACATGGCTGTATAACTTATATTATTTGTTTATTTAAGTTTAAAATTTATTTTTGTAATATTATCATGTTACTTTTATGTTTTTTTTTTATTAAAAAAAATTTGTTTATTTTTTGTATTTATTTACAAAGTGACCTTTAAACATTGACAAATCGAAAAGATATTCCAAGTGGCGAAACAAAATAAATGGAAAGAACAAAATAAATAAGCAAACGAGATAAAAGAATGATGTTTCAATAATGCAAAATGCTCTAGCTATTGGTTCAGAGTTTAAATACATTTCTTACGCTGCCTGTACGTATGAGTAATATTTGTCTTGCAGAATGTAATTATGGTATGTTTGCCTAGTTAAGGCAATTTTATCATTATTTATTAAAGATTTTGGATTTAAATCAATTTTAACCAATGTTATATAGACATATATGTGTTTGATGATACATTTAAATGATTGGAGTTTTTAAAAGAACTAAACCAATTTTTGTTTTAAGGGATCCTTATTCATGCACTAAATTGTGATTGCGAGGAGTCAACCATGGATCCGGGGGAGGTAAAAAAGGATAGTTACTATTTTTACCAGCCATAAAACAAATAATTCATATATTTGAATAAAAACTTACCCCCTACGCCTAAATGCGTAAACTGGATTTGAGATTGGTAGTAGTTTAGAGGGAGAGTGGTGTTTGTGGAGTCAAATGTATTTTCTGATTTCATTATAGCACGGTTCACAGTAAAATTGCATTAATTTATATGCACAAAACACTGAACGTTGTTAGAATTCTTTAATACTTGTATATAAATCTATTATCCTCGCAAACCGTGTACAGCTTAAAAATTTTCTGTTTTTAGAAACTAGTTTCCCTATCTTGGCTCACCAAGATTTGCAGTCACTGCAATTTTGGCCTTTTCTTCAAAAAGGGAAGGCCCAATCAACACAGTGGCTTGCAGTGGTTGTATTTGTTTGTCATGAATAGCATGAGAATTAACTGTTCCTTAAATTCGGAAATTTTGTGTAGTCACGAAGCGATTTTTTGGATATGCCCTCAATCGGAGAAAATGATTTTTTTTTCGAAAAATTAACACTGACTCGACTTTACTCCGTTACCCATTGAAGCCATTGCTGGCGCTTGCCGTGGTCTGATGGATTAAGCTCTCTAGTAAGCTGAACTTTGTACGCATGAAGGTGGACAAATTTTGTTTAAATTTGTTGCGCAGTGTTTCTTGAAATTTTATCTAGTTGATAACGATGCTGCATTGGTGTTTTCTGGGACAGTTTCGTTTAAAACAGTCTTATATTTTATTAAATTTTTTTCATTAATTTATTAACCAGTCTTTTATTTGTGTTATTTAGTAATATCTATTTTCGCTACGAAAAAAATAAAGACAGATGTTTTATGCCAACAACAAAATGTTTAAGGGATGTTAAGATAGGATAATGACAAAATATGATGATCTATGAATACAAAACATTAGCGATTTGGCAATATTTTCACGTTTTTCTTATGAAACACAATATAATAATTCAACTTCAAATATTAAATTTATTTATATGCACGATGCTTTCATAATAAAATTTGTTGTACCTAACAGTAAACACCTCTGTCTGAAAAATACGCTTATGTTAAACAGGTTTGTTTTTGGGCACGTACTCAAATGAACTTTAAGCGTCCTGCTTTTAGTTTAAAACCTGTTAAGTTTTAAATAAAAATAATCATTTAAATATTAATATTAATTTTTTAAGGATCCATGACAACAGCCTTTGTAGTAGTGACCTATAAAATAACTTGTTCTCCTTCCCAGTTTTTTACAATATAGCCAATTTTTAATAAAACAAAACTTAAGTCATAAATCTGTTTGTAGATTTTAATCTGGCTAATATTTATCATATTTATCTCGGGCAAATACTATAGAATGTAAATAAAAAGAAATAATACAAAATCTTATTATCTTTTGTTGGCTTTGCAGCTTTATTACGAAAAGAAACAAGTTTTAATTTTTTCACAAAGACAAATATTTGTGCAAAAGGAAAAATAAACAATAAGAAAAGTGTTGGTAATTTGATTTAGTTTTAAAAAGGAGTCAAGGAAATAAAGGTTCTTGATAAGTTTCATAACAAGTAGTTGTTAGATTTAAGTTATATCTGAGAAGTGCTTAAACTTTAGAAAAGTTGTTAATATGAAAAAGGTCAAGTCTTTGTATACAGGCACGTATGATTAATGGGGATTTCGTTATAATAAATAAATATCAAGTATACGCTACCGTGTACAAATTTTATATTAAACTTCTTTAGTATTCTCTCTTTTTATATTTTCAAAAACAATTTTAACCGTAAATCATTTAAGGTTATTTCTCGCTTCCACATTTGTCGCTTGTTATAAATATAAAATCCTTTTAAATTAAAAAAAAAAATTTTTTACTTTTTATTACACTACTAATACGAATACTTGTAAAAAAGTATTGTATACATTTTCTAGTATTTACGTTGCTGTTGAATAATTTTACATCCATAGATTTGTTATTATTTCACACTGTTTGCTTGTATTTATTTCCATCCAACTCGAGAACAATTGCAGACACTTTATGTAAATGCGTGTTTATGTCCTTACATAGTCGAGTGTATATGCAAATACTTTTTATGGATGTAAGTGCGCTCAACGAGATCTTAATTACAAATTTATTGTAGGGTACAGAGATGACGTCATATATTGGATGATATTTTTTTATTTAAATGATTTTTTTAAAAAATTTAATTTTTTGGGAATAATTTTTTTCAATGAAATATCGACCCCTGGGCCTCAAATTATCGTATGTTACAAAAGCAAAATTTTACAGGAGAGCGTTTTTATTACTTTTGAATAAATAGAAACATAAATAATACTGCTACATTCGATAAAATGTACACAGTGTTATCTCCATAACTAAAACAGTTATCGCTATAATATTTTATCAGCAGATGGATTAATGGATGTAGAACCAATTTGCAAAAAAAAGTCGATATCTAAAGAAACGTAACATACGATAATTTTGCGCACAGGGGTCGATATATTCTAAAGAATTGTTTAAGTTTTTTTTTTTTTTAATTTTGTTTGTTTAAAAATATTCTAAATTTTTCTTTTTTTACCTTAAAAATAAAAACAATTTAATTAAAATAAAACTAACCGCCCGGTATGTGCTTCGCTATATATAAAGTGAAATAATAAAAAAATTTAATTGGAGCATCAAATTAATTTATTAAAAAATAAATATTTTATTAATTGCTTGCTATTTTTACACTTAATCTAAAGCATTTGGATAAACAATATTTTTTTGTTTTTTCCATTGTGGGCATGAATAAACAAACAGCTGGGGGTACCGACTCTGGAACAGCATGTGAGAAACACGATTCCTACAAATTCACACTGCAAATGTGAAGTGTTTGGGCTAGTTGATGGACAACGCAAAGGATAGACGCACAGGATATTGTAATCGTTTAAACTCAAATGGCATAGAGTTGGAATCATAGCAATACGTGGTATCAAACAAACTTTTTCTTTTAATTTACCAGTTAAACCTTTTCCCCTCAAAACCCCAAATTAAACAAAAAAAAATCGAACTATTTTAGGGGGAAAAATGCATTTTAAATATTTTTCACCATTTCAACGTACCAAAGTTATTTTTCCCCTTTTTTTGTCCTTTTTGGATTTTTGTGATATCTTTATTTAGTCCGGGGATACTGAGTTGCCAATTTTTCCCTTTTTTATCCGCTTTTATTCCTTTTCACCGCCCAAAACACCATATTAAACAAAGAACTCTAACCTGAATTTCAGAGCATTTTAGGAGAAGAACAATGTCGTTTAAAAATTTTTGTTCCGATCATCCTTTTTACAGGTAACTGAAATTGAAAAAAGTACCAAAATTACTTTTTTCCCATTTAATTATCTTGGAACATAAAATTTCAAAAAAAAAGCCATTAGCCTTCTAGGATCTTTTTGAATTTTTGTACTACACGCATAAGGTCCGAAGATACAATATTTCCGTTTTTAGCCCTTTTTTCCCTAAATTCCAATATTTCGAAAAAGTACAAAAATTCATTAAAGATTGTTTAAAGGAGAGTAAAACTAATTTTTTCCTATTGCTATCCCTTTCAAAGATAAAAAAAAGTACCAAAATTTAGTTTTTATCCATTTTATTCCCCTAAAACTCAAAATTTCCAAGAAGTACCAGACACCATCCAATTATTTTCAAAAGGCTTTTGATCCTTTTTGAAATTTGGGATATCTTTGTTAAGCGCGGAGGTACTGAGTTACCGATTTTACCCTTTTTTACCCGTAAACTGCACGACGGTTTTTTGCATACCTCACACAAACCATCTACTTAATAGTCCGAACAAAGTCTAAACATTTAGAACCCGTTCGTGAGTTATAAAATTACAACTAAAAGTGGCAATGATTTTTATATTTATATATTGGGCCGCATTTATAAAAAATATTCAAGGTTTATTAAAGGCTTATTTGACGGATGTTGTAGAGAAATTTGTCAAATAAGCCTTCAATAAACCTAAAATATTTTTTATGAATACGGCCCATAGAATTTAAAGCAAATTTTTAATTTTAGTATTTAATCTGTTTTAATTAAATTATGATTCTTTAGTATTATTTAAGCAATCAAGTTAAATATATATTTATATTTTTTTATTAAATTAAATTATTTAACATCTAGTTATTTCTGTACAAATAAGACTCCTTTCTTAATAGGCCTTGATTAAATATTTACCTTAAACTTATCTATAGTTTAAATGCAAAAAACAAACAGACCTTATTCTTTCAATTTTATAACTATTGCACTGTACAATAAAATATTTTTTTTAATAAAATTTATGCTGTTTTTCCTTCTCTAGTAAAAGAGAAAAAAAGTAAATTCCTTGGAATTTTCTTATTATCCTAAGCAAATAGTCTTTCTTCGGAATTTAGCTATTTGCTCAAATACTAAATATACTTGCAGCATACTATTTGCTTTTTGAATTTAGTTCTTTGCAAATTAAGTTCTTTTCTTAGTCTTTCTATTACAGTCTCAGTTTTAAAGTGTTTTGTGTGAGTGTGTGTTCTCGAAAAATAAATCTAAAACAAAATCTAAAAAAAGTAAGAAAAAATTTAAAAGAAACTAGTGCACTTATCTCAAAATATGGAAAGACAATTTTATTTTCATTCTTTACGCTTATCGTAGACGTACATTATATATTTCGAGAAACACTATATAGACCTTAACACGTTTTACTTGCACACTCGTAAGCATAAATCACACACAAGACAACAACTTAAGGATGTAGGTTTTTGCATATTTGAATATATGAATTTATGTATGAAAAACCGGTGCACAATGGGGTGGTGATGGCAACGTTCCGATCTAGAAATTTATTCTAATGAAAAGTAACTTTAAAGTTAAATTATTTATTTAAAAATTTTTTTTTTAAATATTTATATCAAGTTACAATACAGCAACAAATGCTGCAAAAAAAAATTAAAATTTTTTTCACAAGGAATAAGAAAGAGTGTAGAAAAAATGTTAAAAAAAAGTGTTATACAAAATCAATTTTACTCTTTCGTTATTCTAAAAACTGTTTTGTTTGCTTGTTAACTGTGATGGAGACAAAATCAGCGACTTGAGCAATTTTGCAGTTAGTCAACTTGTAGTGTAATTTCATTGTGTCTACAGTTATTTTCATGGCTTTTCAAAAAGTTCATTTAAATTAAAAATTTGTTTCAATGATGTGTAAATACGTTTACAAAATATTATTTTTTTATACTCTAGTAAAAAAAGTATCATAGGAAGTCCCAGTAGCCGAGAGCATATAAGAAAAAACTTTTATTTAAAGAAGTAAAGGATTTGTTAATGGAAGATCGTCATATTGAACTTATATAGGGTGGATAAATTTTAAGCACCGATGTTGAATGTGAACCACACCTAAAAACTTGATGTTTTTTTTGCATTTCATTTGACATTTCTAAATTTCAGACTAACTCAATTTGAGCCATGGAAAGATACACAATCGAGCAACGCGTTGAAGTTATTCAGGCTTATTATGAAAATTGGCGTTCAAATCAAAATACATTTTGTGTACTTCGTGATTCTTTTGGTCAACATAATTGTTCAAATTCTTCCACAAGCAGGAGAATTGTGAAAAGTATTTAAATTTCAGCAAAACAGGTCTGTATGAAATGTGAAAACATCTGTGAATGCCTTCTTAGTTCGTTGAACGGAAAACACTGCTGTTTTTCGTGATAGTGTGGCAAAAGAGCAGTCAACCTCGATTCATTATCGTGCCCAACAATTGAACATCAACACTATCATTGCAAATTTGGACCATCGGATGGAGGTGTGCCGCCCAGGTCGCGGCGGCCATTTGTCCATTTGTATTTTATTCAAACTCACCATCGGCTCTTAAACTTTAGCTTAAAATTATAACACGTCATGATCAGAAGCCGGAAAAATGGTTAAAACGTTCGATTACCAAAACCCTGACGATAGTTTCAAAATATTCTGTGTTAAAAATGCCAGACTACACAGTGAAAAGATTTTCATATGGCAGTTTTTTATTAAAGAGAACTAATTCTCTTCTTCAAAACTTATCAAAGATATAACAAAAAAAGAACATAATTTTAATAACCCTAACGCATTAGTTGTGTGAATTTGAAGTCGTTCAGTGTTTGGAAAGATAAAAATTCTGTTCGTTCCCTCAGCAATACAACTTCATTTAAACAAAAAAAAGAATTGAAATAGTTTGGGCTAATTTATATTTTGAAAAAGTACTGGCTTTAGAAAAATTAATCGGGAATATACTTTAACCGATCTCGAGTCAACGTTTTGTTAAATTCTACATTAAAAATATTTTTTTTTAAACATTAAAACAAACGAGTATTTATCTTCAAGCTTTCTTGATCTTTATATTAATATTTTGTTCTTTTCATCATTTTGTCTTTTATATCCAGACACGACTGTATTTATTCAATTCATTCTTACGTACGTATGTTAATTCTTAAGGTCTTATTCTAAATAATAAGAAAATTATTTAAAAAAAAAAATAATAAAACCTTTAGCGCATTTAAAACGACCTAAAATTGTGCATTTAAACAAGGTCTTGTGTTTATGAACATTTAAAAAAATAATTGAATTGAAAATTGAATTCAAGATGATTAAAACATGAACAAATATTTGCTTAAGCAGCTAATACACGGCATGTTTTTTCTACATCTGATCTTGGTTAATTGGTATCCATTAGTAATTTTTTATGTCTGTCAAAATTGTTGATAAACACTCAACCGTTTCTGACTGTTTTCACGCATCAGATCAGATAAGAGCACGCTGTAATTGAAATGTTGTCAGATGACTTAGCATGTGCTTTACAGAAGTAATGTTTTTTAATGCTAGGTTAGGTTGAAAAGGAGGGGCATAAAAGCCCAAACCCACGACAGGTATGCACCTATGCCCAGTTGGCATGTTGTGCACTTTAAATTTTTTTAATGCTAACACACGACATGTACGTCTTTAGCGGTTTAGAGTTTTACAAGTCAGATTTTAAAAACATACCGTGTATTGGCTGCATTACCAATACTTACGTTATTTGAATTATGTGCTTAGTAAACTAGGTTGTGTTGACTTAACTTGTTCATGCTGCCCCTTAAAACGTATCCATATAATGATGGAGAGTAACTATTACAACTGGCCCATAACATTCTTCATTTATATTCTGTTTTATTAAAAAAAATTTTTTGTTGAAAAAGGAATTCAATATACAGCATAGGCTAGAAAAAATGTCTGACAACCCTTTAAAGATAACCGTTTTTTTTCATTTCCTTCCTTGCATTTTTTTATCCTGCTTTTTTGCACACAAATTTTTTTATTTGGATGCATATAAAACTGTGATGCTCCAGGAGTCTTGATTTTATCCATGACATTTTTATTACTGCTTGTTTAAAAACTTAAGTAAAACTTCAACAACATCATGATTGCCATCAGCCTCAAATATAGTCCTTAGATAGTCTTCAACATTATCGTAAACTTTATTTTCAACGTGCAAATACTACACATTCATTTATATTCATATTTATGACAGCAGTCAAGCCCCTCTGACTGTAGCACAATCGTCAACATTATATATTCATCAAACTGCTGGCGAAGCTGTGTTAAACATACAAATACACACACACACACATTCACACTTACAAAATAAGAGAAAAGAAGAACTGATAGATAGTATTCATCAGGCATGTTCTTATTTAATTTTCACAAATACGAATTAACCTTGTAACGTAATAGTTCAAACATGTCTGCTCTTATGTTGTGTATTCTATTCATAAATGCATTTGTTTGTAAGTGTATACTTAAGAGAAGAGTTACTGTGTGTGCATTGGTTTGCCAGAGAACATGTCTATATGTGTTTTTGAATATTGATGTGGTGCCACAAACACAAGTGCAAGTTATAAATGCCTGAAATATATTCTCACATACACAGCATATATTCTTACATACACAGCATAAAGGAATTTCCAAAAAAAAAATTAATAATGAAATATGAACTTTATCGAATGTTTAGTTAAATTGAACAGAAATTGGACTGAACTTAAAGCATATTTGGAAGTACATATTTGTTAAATTACAAATGGAAATCAAGCTATTTAGTATTGAAGTTGAAAAAATTGTGAAGACATAGAAATTCAATCATAATTATAAAAACAACGAAATATTTAGGGCCATTATTACAACTTGGCTTTAAATATAGTTAAGATTTTATTGTATGGATAAACAGTTATTCCTTATTACAACTTTACTTTAATCTAAAGTAGCGGTAAGTTAAATACAAGTTTCTTTAACCTGGTAGATTTAACTTATGTTGTGATAACGATAAACTGTTTATTCATCCGATAAAATCCTACCTTTAACTAACGCCTAGTTGTAACAATGTCCCTCAATAGTAGAATTTTACGATAAATAAAAAACGAAAGAATGATATTTCAATTATTTTGTTTTTTTTTTGTCTATTAAATAACACTGCAGTATAGCCACACACAAGTCAATCATAAATTAACTTGTCTAAATAAACAATTTGTAGTTGACATGTTTTCTGTAATTGTTAAATAACATTAAACTAGATCAAGACAATTAAATTTAATTAATCGGCAGGGTTGTTATTTACAAATTACATATACACAAACACGTCCGGCCAATGGGATTATGACCCTTGTTAAAGAAATTAAAACATAGAGATGGAGGGAAACATACTAAATGTGGTTTAAAGAATGAGATCAGTGAAACCTTAACACACATTTTTAATTCCACCTTTCTTCATGCACAAAAAATATAACTGTTTATGATCAAGTTTGCATTTAAAAACTTGTCAAATTATGTGTACAAAATAATAGCATAATCGGATTATTAGTTTGTGTGAAAATGGATTCCGAAGAAAAAGTGCGTGAAAAAATAATAACAATTTTTTTAAAAAATCCCAGTCGTACTTACAAATCTATTGCAAATGAGATAAAGGTGTCACGACAAACAGTTTCGCGTGTGATAAAAGTGTATAACGAACGTCGTAGTATTAAAAGGAAAGCTGGAAGTGGAGCTAAAAAAGGTATAACTGACCCACAGTTAGCTTCAAAGATTGTTAGTCTTCTAAACCAAAATCCCAACCTCTCAAACCGTAAAGCCGCCTTAAAAGCAAACTGTTCCGATTTTTTTGTAAGGAAGGTCAAAAGATATGAAGGCCTTAAGTCCTACAAGGTTCAGAAAGTGCCAGACAGAAATTCGAAGAAAAACTTGGATGCAAAAAGTCGTGCCAAAGAACTGCTTAGAAATTTTATCAACAAATATGAGTGTTGTATTATGGATGATGAGACTTGCCGACTTTTCTCAGCTCCCAGGGCGAAGTTATTATGTGGCCAATGGAAGAGGTAATGTCGATGACCAATTTAAGTTCCAAAAAAAGACAAAGTTTCCAAAGAAGTACTTAGTTTGGCAAGCTATATGCACGTGCGGAGAAAGAAGCAGTAAATTTATTACTACTGGGATTATCAACACTGATATTTACATCAAGGAGTGCTTGCAGAAGAGGTTGCTTCCATTCATACGAAAACACAATAAGTCAACATATTTTTGGCCCGACCTAGCGTCGTGTCATTATAGTAAATCTGCAGCAGAATGGTATGAAACAAATAATATAGTGGTAGTGCCATAAGAAGCAAATCCACCTAATTGTCCAGAACTAAGGCCCATCGAACGTTACTGGGCTTTAGTCAAAAGAGTGCTGAAGGATACAAAACAAGTTGCTAATACTACTAAAATTTTTTCCCAGAAATGGTCTTATTCCAGCCATAAAGTTACTAAGGATACCATCAAAACCCTCATGGTCTCAATTCCGGAAAAGGTGAAACAGTTCATCAAAAAAAGCTGAATTTTTACAAAAAGCATTAATATTTTAATTTACTGTTATTTTATTGTTAAACCACGCTATTTTCATTAAAATGGATTAATTCGTTTCAAAGTTATTGCGTTTTATTCGTGTTAGGGTTTTATCGATCTCATTCTTTATATTCAAATTTTGCATACCAACAATACACGGTAAATAAATTTATCATTTCATATCCAAGAATTTAACAAAATTGATGAGCACATTATTATAACTTTTTAAATTTTTTGTTAACACTTCCGTGTGAAAGGATATATTTAGTTTGTCATTCCGTTTGTTATTTCTACGGTATTGATTTGCGACCTAATAAAGATTATTTATTCGGAATTCTTAAAGATAGAGAAGTCGATTTGACTACGTAAATTTGTCCATCTGTCTGTCTGTCATTTTGTGTGAGCGTTGGAATCAATTTTTTGAAGCCTCCATATATTCCACCAACTCGTTTGTCATTTCGTTTGTAATTCCTAAAGCATCAATTTGTGACCACGTAAAAAAAACGTTATATATTTTGAATTCTTAGAGATAGGGAAGTCGATTTGGCTATGTCAGAATGTCCATTTGTCCGTCCGTCATTTTTTGTGAGCGTTGAAATCAACTTTTTGAAGCCTCCATATATTCCACGCACTCGCATCAGTATCAATTTATCAAAAATACTTTCGGAAATGTTGGTATTGAAAATAAGTAATATCGATCTATTAGCATCTGAGATATGAGCAAAAAACTATATATGCTTTTGTTTTATAGAAATTGCAACAACAATTTCATGCGGTGTTGATATACACTCATGTATACATGTATATGTGTGTGTATGTAAATGATGTTTAAAAATGTGTGTGTTGTTGTTGCAGTTGGTATATTTTGTATGCTAATTCAAGGGTACAAATGTATGTAAAGTGAAGTTTTTCGTTTGTTTACTGTAGGTTTCACGAACATAAACACATACAACAAGGAGTCATCTATCTACTTGATGACTTGCCATGAATGAGCAACAGCAAAGATTAAGCCAGTGTAAGCCTGTTTAATACACAACGTTTATGTATGATTACAGTTGGTTATCTATACATACTTTTACGAAGAGTTAGCACAGTCGAATATAGCACTCTTACGTGTTTTTTTTATTTATTTTCTTTTTTGTAAAGTCTCAAATAAATATTTCAAAAAGTCAAAAATTACATGACAAACTTGAATACATCAAAAAATTCCTACCATCAGTGCTAAACACAATTTCTTTTCATAAAACAAAAATTTTTTCTTCTTAAATAAACTTAACTTTGCTTGTTTCAAGCAAATAAACATGCCAAAAATCTATCACATAAATATTAAAAATCCAAAGTAAGAACAAGTTTATTTTCCCATTAAGTAAATGAATGCTGTTACACACGAGATTAATCTATTTAATTGCTGAAACGTTTATTTCCCTTAATACTATTTACCTTCATTTGCAAGTTCTTTTTGTTATTTTTTTTTTTTTTTTTGTTATATAAAACATTATTGGTGGGATACATGATTTGTATGGAATTTGGATGTCTATTTTACCAACGTATACATTTTTCTGTGTATCTGTAATAACAGGTAGAAAACATTATAATTTTGTTTACGTGATTATTGCTCGAATTAAGCCAACAAACAAGTAAAGTTGACAAATTTGCTTTAGAGGTTTTTTTTGCTTTTCTTTTGGGTGTGCTTTTGGTGAGTAAATAAAACGATTATTTACATAATTTATGTGTCAATAAATATTGCAAAAGTTTTTATTAGCAATTGTAATGAGTTACATAAAAGTGTTCATAATATAATAAAAGGGTTTATCAAAATTAACCAAAAAAACTACATTTAATTGAAAAGAGTATTTTCTTTTAGTATTCCAATGTAGGTTTTGGGACCACAATCCTAAAATCCTATAGAGTATGGGATGGTGTGTTCAAATTGTATGTAAATGAATGATGCCCAGACCTTTAGCTAGACATCTCAGATATAATCGGAAGGTTCTAAGTTTAGAAACAGAATGTGGTAACTTTAAATATATTTTAATCAAAAGAAAATTTGAGCAGAATGAGAAAAGTAATTAGGCAGTGCAGGAAAATATCAATATGAAAATACAGCGTGATCCATTTTGAGATTCCCTACTTTTTTAAAGAAAAAACACAAAAAATTCAAACTTAATGCGGAATGTGTATTATCATTTGAAAGATCGTTCTTTGGCTTTTATTTTTTGAAGATTATGTTTATCAAATGTTGGCGGTTGCTACGTCGCAGATGGTTCATCCGTTGAGTCCAATTTTCGTTGACTCGTTCAAGCATTTCGACTGGTAGCTAGAGAATGACACGCGTGATGTTTTCCTCCAAAGCCTAAATCGAAGCGGGTTTGTCCGCATAAACTTTAGACTTTACATATCCCCACAGGAAAAAGTGTAATGATGTGATATCACAAGACCTTGATGGCCAATCGACCGGCCCAAAACTTTAAATTATGCGCTCACCGAGATGTTCTCTCAACAAATCCATTGATTGATGCGATGTGTGGAAAGTGGCGCCATCTTGCTAAAACTAAATGTCGCCGAGATCACGAGCTTCAATTTCAGGCATCAAATAGTCGATTATCATGGCACGATAACGGTCGCCATTGACGGTTACGTTCGCATCGGCATCATTTTTACACTTTCAGCTACCGCCTCTATATTTTCTTCACAGCGTGGTCTACTCGGTCGAGTATCAGCCAATAATGAATTATGGGTCTCAAAATGGGTGATGGTGTGGCGAATGGTATGCTCAGTAGGCCGATTATGTTGACCTTAAGTTGAGCGAAGTGCACGAAACACATTCCTCAAAGAACGTGAATTTTCGTAATAAAGTTGAACGATTTGTAAACGTTGTTCGTAAGGCGTTAGTCTTTTCATTATGAAATGCCTAACAACATGACAGCATGACACGATTCACACGTGATCTGTCAAAAAAAGGCTATTGAAAAAAAGCATTTCTATTTGAATCACCCATTACTAAAATAATAAAGACAAATAATTGAAAAGTTAATCATCAAAACCGTTATATTTAGAGTTTTACCAAAGATCTTGATTGACAATATTACCAAGTTTAGATTGCGACAAAAACTGCTGCTTCAGACGGTCCCTAATGGAAAAATTAATTGATAGTTCTATAAGAACTAGTTACACAATTGGAGCAAACTGAGCAACTAATGTCAATAATATGCAAGTGAAAGGTTTGATTATAGTTAATTCATTTAATGAATCGAATCTTCATTTGCTGACTTAATTACTCTTTTAAATGTTAACATTTACGGTTCAGCGTATGCAATCTCAAGACCAGCATCTGCATGCTTACGAAGTTTATTTAGCATAAGAACTGAACTAAGCGTTTCTTTCACGAAGTTTTATAAATCAGTTGGTTTAATTAAGGTCAGCACTAACGTCAAACGCCATATTCCACCAATAGATATTGAAAGTAGTGCAAAACGAATTACATTTTCAAGACTTCTAAATCAAATTTTGTATTTCTGATCGCTGATACCGCCATCAAAATTTTTATAATATATTTCATGTACAGACACAGTTGTTTTACAGTCTCATATAAAACGGTATACATTTAAAAGCAAAATAAGTCGTGCTAAAATGAAATATTCATTTAGAAAAATTACTTTAAATCGAAATCATCCCCAAATTGTTTCCTAAATTTATATGATTGATTTAAGTGTATAGTGGTAATAAGTTTAAAAGACTATCACATTTAAAATAATAAACGAAACTCATAAATTGTATCTATTTTCAATCTGGCCCCATATAAACTTTATTTATAATACATTCCATACTCCCAAGTGCTTCCAAAATGTTTAAATCATGCCACATACATTTTTCTTCACATAACGCATGCTTCGGCATAAGAAAAATAGAACAAAAAAACTAAAAAAATTTCATTGTTTCGAATAAAAAATTTATGTTGTTGCCTTAATAGCTGCCATTAAATGTTGCACAACCTTTCGGTACACCTGCGCTGCAAAATTGTTACACATTCATAACATTTGTTTTATTGTCAATAACAAAGGAACCGTTCTTATTGAATATTTTTTTAAAATATAGCCTAATATTTTACAATTGGTAGCAGCTGGTGAGAATTAGGTGGAGGTTCATAAGATTTTGTATTTTTGGACGACATTTGATATTTAAAAACCAATTTATTACAGCTTTTGAAGTATGACATGAAGTAACTAAAATCAAAACAGAGTTTCACTAGGAGTCAGATGTTTCTGGAAAAATTTTATTTTTTTAATTTTCGCTGTTACATTGAATGGAAAAAACGCTCATTTAAATCTACTAATAGAAAATGTCTGTAAAGTTGTTTTTGTCAACCTTTTTCTCTTATTGTTATTTTAACGAGTTTCCTAATCAGGTTTTTATGGTGATGAATAGCATTGAACAGACTTTATATTTTTACTTTGGATATCTCCATCTCAAATGCAGTTGCAACTTCGTTGGGGAGATTCAGTAAAATACGCTAAAAAGGTGGTGTGTAGTGAACACATGTAGGGAGGCTAAACGTAAATGTTTTTTTTTAATATCAAGCGAATATTGCAACTTAAGAACTAAGGTCGGAGAGGCATATCGAGGCTGTTAACAATAGTGATAGATTGGGAAACATGCGAGTCTACTAGGACTTCCCTTTTATAACCATTTTCGTAGCCATCTGGACTTGAAGAAGAACGAATCGGTTTTACCCCTTCTTCGCGTAGCACAGTGTAGTAGGTCGCAAGTCTAACTGGACAAAATAAACTAATATTCAATTTTTAATCAGGCTCGAGTTCATATTAACATTCTTATTGTTACAAAGAATTTTTTTATTTGTGATAAATGAAAGAATAATCTGAAAAATTATATTTTTACCGACAACTAGCCGAGTGGAATGCATTTTCGAAACCAGCTACGATTTCATCATCAGCACTCTTTGATCGGTGGGTGCATGTTGGTTGTAAATATCATCTATTTAACTCACGGGACTTAAGTTAATTGAATTCGGTAACTACTTTAGTTTTCCTTTTTCATATATTTTTACCACAATGAGTTAGATTAAAATTTTTGCTCAACAGCAACCCTTTTACTTTTGTTTGTTATTATCTTTCATTTTTATCACTATTATTGTCCTGCTCTAGCCACCAGTTAGGTAGCGATAAGAACAGATATGATTGTTTTTAACAATCAATGTTAAAAAATTCTTTGTAACAATAAGAATGTTAATATGAACTCGAGCCTGATTAAAAATTGAATATTAGTTTAAACAGAAAAGTTCGATAAAATAAAAATTAGGACAAAATAAATAAATCGCGTTGGGTTTCACTTCAGTCTTATGAATTAAAAAAAAATTGAGTTCAAATGTATAAATGGTTATAAAAAATTAAAAAAGACGATTTTTTATAAAAATAAAAAATTGGTTTATTAAATACATCTTCTAAGCTTAATTGTAGTAATACTTATATACTAGCATTTAGGTTAAAATTTTTTATTTATTTATTAATTTATTTAGGTTAAATATAACTAGGATTTATGGTTAAAAAAATTACTATGTGAGTTTTTACATAAGGAGTCGGAGATAATCATTTTAGTATTAAAACATTTTTAATAAATAATTGTTTTCTTAACTGGTTTTTGCTTTATTATATTAATAATACACATAAATGGTAGGTAGGTAGGTAGGAAGGTAAGGCTGGTGCAAAGTTACCCTCACACCTTCACTCGGAGATCATTACGGTCCACTGTGACGCCTTAATAGAGAGAAGAATAGAATAAGAATAGAAATATTTAGAATAGAAGAGAAAGAGAAGCAGACAATTCCAGAGTCTTCGGCGGGAATCGAACCCGCAACACCCAAACAACTGACTTGTCCTTTACTGACTAGTCCACAGGGGCACTCAATACATAATACACATAAATACACATAGAGCTTTTAATCTATTCACTTTCATATGCATCGTTAAAAGATTTTTCCTCCTCAAAAGCATCAACAGATAATAATGAAAAAACTTCTTTTGTTATCAAGCCTCGAAAGGGAATGTGACGCAAACTTGCGATAAAAGGATCCCAAGAAATAAAGAGTCGATTGGAAAGATCTGTATTTGTATCTATCCCTGATGTTTTTCTAGTAAACAACTCTCTACATTTATTTTTACCTTAAGATTTCTTTTCACGTCTCCTGGTATATTTTGAAGATCATACCTAACCATTACCAATGCCAATAAGACCTCCTTGCGATGTATTTTGGGAAGTTTTACCCATTTTTCAAAAATTTCTTTTCACAAAAGAGTGGAGGTCATACTGGAAAAGTAAAAAAATACATTTACCTTAAAGAGAACACTTAAAAGATTAACCCAAATATAGTTTTATACCCGAACAATTTGGAATAAACAGCTTTAACTCTACTTGAAAAAAGAAAATATTTTATTTTTTGCACTTTCTGAACTGCTCACAAAAAAACTTTTGTTTTAATACTTGTAATGGAAATATCTAAATGAAAATCGTAATATATTTCCCTGAAATGAAGCTTTATAATAATAAAAAAAATTATGACGATGAAATCAACGTAAGGCTAGGTTTTAATTATAAATTAAAGTCACACAAAAAGTACGCTTCTCCTTGAAATCTGAATGCTTGAGTTTAAAGCTTTAAAGCTTCCTTTTTCCAAATCAGAGTTTAAAACAAAAAAAAAACCAAACATAAATTACAGTTATCTTTTGAATTGAGAAGCAAACGATCAGAAGGAATGTTGCCAGGCATTTTTTTTACATTTTTTCTAGCTAGATTTGTGATTTACCACAGCGTGCGTAGTGAACTACCACGATAATCAACCAACCACCCATGTGTCTTTTCTGATGTACTTAAGTAGCATTATTGGCCTCATATACTATTAACTGGTTCTTAATAATCCCGTATAGTTTGTTATCTAGTAAAAAACTAATTGTCAAGATATTAAGGTAACAATTAGGTTATACCTGAAGGTGGAGAAGAATTAACTCTTACTTCTGTATGAAGAACAAGAGTTATGCATTTAGTATATATACATTCACCCCTTAGTTTCTGCTTGAAATTTTTTATTTTTCAATAATAATACTCCATGAATCTCTAGATTGTCCATATTCTAAGAGTTAATATTAACATCAAATTTCAATGCTGTCAGAGCATATATGCTTTAAATGCACATAACTTTTTAAGCCATTCCAAAATATAGAACTAGCATTTAACCCGCTACTTCGTTAGCGCAGTTCTTACTATTTATTGAATACTCAAGTTCTATTTTTAATTATTTAATATTTTTGGTTCAATTTATGAAAATTTGTATCTCTGATTCAATTTACTTAGAAAAATAAGAAGTAGAGTAAGGATATATCGGGCATATATTTTCTTACTAAAAGCAAGATCAATGCTACTGAGTTTAAAAAATTAATTTTTATAATTTGCAAAAATTACCCTAAAAATAATAAAAATAACATTTCTTCCTTCACTAAAACTTCCACTTGGTTTATTATTACCTACATTCAGAATTCTATGTATACAAAATATAAAAAAAATGAGGAAAAGTAATTTTGGTCGTCCATAATAATAGGAGTTAGACCTTGGATTAAAAAAAACTAATCTATGTTTACAAACGCAAAAATACAAGGAGTTTAATAAAAATCCGAAAAGGTTTTTTTTTGTGTCGCCAATATCATTTTAATTCTCAACTTGAATCAGTAATCCTTTATTTCACAATTTTAGCTTTATAAACGTAGAATATACAAAAAGTACCATAGAAATGCGAAAAAGTAAATTTTTGGTCCAAGTTCCATATTCGAAGTTTAAAATGTTCAAATATCTATGCAACAAAATATTTTAATAGACATGATTTAAAGTCAGTAAATCTACTCTTTTTTGCATAAAAGTAATTATGTTATAAAAGTACCAAACTCTTTTCCCAATTTTTCCCCTTTCTACCCTGTTATGAATGTGTTTCAATTCTTACTAAATTACATAATTTTTTATGTCTGGTAGAATCCCAATTAAAAATTTTGTGAAAATTGGCCATATAATTAGGAATTACATAAATTTTCCGGAATTTTTGGTACCTTTTTTGTCCCCAAAAAAGTTTCCAAAAATTTTACCTAAATAATTGTCCATATTCTATTAGGAAATAATAATTGTCAAATTTTGTCTCATAAGAAAAGTTTCTTTTAAAAAAAGTACCAAAAAAAGGGCCAATTTTTAACCCTTATACATGTGAATTTAAAAAAAGTGCCTAACTCCTATTAATATTTTTTTGCGGATTACATAATACAATTTACATTTTTCTCCTAGCTTTATGTGTTTGAAAGTTACATAGGGTACCAAAAAAGTACCAAATTATAGTTTTTACCCGTTTTTCCCCCTTAGGAGTTAAAAATTCAAAAAAAGGCCAGACACCTGTCAGCTTATTTTTTGTGCAAATTACAATACTTTTTCAATTTAATTTTTATCATTTTTAGTTTAGCAGATTTAAGATTACCGATTTTACTCGTTTTCACCCTTTTTTACCCCCTTAAAGTACGAATTTCCAAGAATCCCTTCTTAGTGGAGCTAAACATTGAAAGAGGAACCGATTGTCCAAATTTCGTGTCTCTAGCTCTTTGTGTTTGGGCTGTGCGATGATGAATCAGTCAGTCAGTCACGTTACTCTTTTATATATATAGATAGGAATTTTTCTGATAAACCACACTACATAACCATTACAAAACATGTTACTAATTATTTATAGTCCACCTTCTTAATTATCATCATTACTTACATGCACTTGCTAATCATTAATTTTAAAACGACAAATAATGTTTATCAACTCAATGTTCTGGGTGAAACAGGGGCAGGTTGACTGAGTGTGTGAGTATCTAAAGGGTTTTGGTTGTAAAATACACACTTAACTGTGGGTGTATGTGTGCGAAATTCACATGTCCAGCTCACTTTTCCCACATGCTGGTTGGTTAGTTAATTTGTACTTAGTATTAAAAATAAACACATGTGTCAAATTCCCCATGATATTAATATAGATGTTTTTACAATTATTTTTTCCTTTCTTTTAACTTTACTCTAGTTTATTGCCTGTTTTTGCTCTTGCTCTTAGTAACATGGTGTCCAGCTAATAAATCTTTAATGAGAATTAATTAGGAGGAGGAGAGGCAGCTGTGCCAGGTGGTGGTTTAATTAAGTTTTTTACAACAGGGAGATAATTTTCTAGTTCATATACAGCTAATTTAAGTTATAAAAGTAGTTTATTTGAAAGAAAGAAAAAATATACGCCAGTGTTAATAAAAAGTTATTATGATGTGTCAAGTTGTATATATCGTTAACTAACTTTGTAGGTAGTTTATAGAATTTATTAAAGATAATCTATTATTAACCAAACAATTTATTAAACATCTAAAGTCTTACACATGGAAAATTTTGTTTAATAAGGCCATCAATTCTCAGGGTTATTTGTATTATTTCAAGCACCGCTGTAAATTATGTTACATTTTAGGTTTTAACAGTAAATAAAAGTTGTTTATATTTAGAGTAACACGTACACTTAATGTGTATTTAATATATAATAAATATTAATTATACGCTCCCTGAGTTTTAGTTAAACACTAATTAAATATCAATCATACGCTCCGTAGGAGTCAACTAAAGGGTCCTTCATCTAACGTTTTTTTTAACTAGTGCTTATTTCGTGAATGGTAACACTTAGCTCATGTCTGATTTGACAGATAATTAGTTTTATCCTTTCGCTGAACGAATGTGGTTGTGTATACGCTTGAACGACGCTGGGAAATATTGCGACATGACTTTGGCCAATTTTGCCAAAAAAATCATCTTTTCAGATGAAGCTCATTTTGATCTTGGTGAAAATGTGAACAAGCAAAATTGTCGCATTTGGGGCACAGAAAACCCGCACGCATACAAGCCGATACACCCAAAACGAGTCACTGTTTGGTGCTGATTTTGTTCCAGAGACATAATTGGGCCATTTTTCTTCGAAAATGAGCCGTTACAGTCAATGGCGAGCGTTATCGGGCCATTTTGAAAAAATTTTTGTTCACAAAAATTTAAGCGGAGAATATTGGCAACATTTGGTTTCAACAGGACGGCGCTACGTGACACACAGAAAATATTCAGTATTTTTTTTATAGCATTTTCAAAAAAAAGTTATTTGGTGGACCCTTTATTTTATTTTCTTTTAAACAAGAAACCGTGTTGATGTACTATGATTTTGTTTTAAATTTCTGTTATTTAAAAATTAATTGTCAATACAGGGTGTCACAAAAAAGCTGTGTGATTTAATTTTTATAATCTTTTTTTAGTTTATTTTTTAAAAATTTTTAAAAAAAGATATGGAAAATGTATCTATTGAATAATGTTTTCAAATAATTGAATTATTGTTTCACAAGTAATAATCTTTTGAATTCTGCAAGCGTTTTTATTGTCGAAAAGTGCGATGTTCGCAGAAAGCTATATGTTGAGAATTTTTGTTCACATAGGCCTCTAAGCTCAGTTCATAAAACTGGTAGGTAGGAAGAGTATAAAGTGGGTCGTTCTTCATGTAAAAAATTTGTTCCAGTCACAACGATTCAAAAACTATAAATTAAAATTTCCCACGTCCTAAAATGCAACTGGTTTATATTTTGTATAATAAGTCACAATTTCGGCCTGATTGTAGTATTCTTTTTCAGACATAAAATTTGTTTTTTAAATAAGTGCAATGAAATGATCAAAATTTTGACTTTAAAAGCTTAAAAATTAAATATTTAAAAATTATTTAATGCGTATGGCTTTCGCTGTTATTCTTACAAAAAGTAGACCAAAGGTTTCATATCACAAGAGCCAGTTGACAGGTCCATTTCTTAAAACTATTCAGTGAGTAAATATTTAGCTCAATGAAGTGATGCTTTCACGTGCTGTATGGCGTGTATAGCCTTTTGATTGGAAATAATTTACCTCCTCGTAAGCTGTAAGTTTTTCGGGATATAACGGAGACTCGTGGGGACTGTGCTTTTTCCAAAAATTAGAACTCTGCTGAATTTTATACTTATTAAGCCAGTAGAGAGCTCTTTATTAAAAGTTATTTGCTGATAGGTTAGGTAAGGTTGAAAAAAAGGGGCACTGAAAGCCTAAACCCATAACAGGTATACACGTATGCTCTATTGGCATGTTGTGCGCTCTTTAGAAATGAACAATTCCCCTAATGAAACCATAATCCTCATTTCGTCAACGTAAAAATATCGACTAGGTCAAAAACACAGTTCCTTCAATGTAATTCCCCGTCGATCTCAAGGCATTCCAAGTTCGGCATAGTAACCATCTTAAATTACCACCTTTTGATGATAAAAACTTGAGTGACTATTAGCCCATTTACTGAACTTTCGACGCAATTGATGGTCGGCTTGCTTTTAGTATTGCACCAGTCGCTCTTATATAGATGGAGGCCAATGTCTTTCCTTAAAATTTTCCAAGAAGTGGTCGGGAAGAGACCTGTATAACAAGAATAGCATTAGAATGATTAATTCAAGTCCTATATTACACTTTGGTCTAGGTCAGCAGTGATGTTTTATTCTGTACGCTTTGGTATGAGTTCGTCTTGCATAAATACCCTCTAAAAGAATAAACGTGTCCTTAACTCAACACAGAGTGTTACATATTTCCTACTCTACTTGACTATTGACCAAGGGTAGCCCAGCTGCTCTATAAGCAAGGATAACAGAGCTTATATTTAGAAAAAAAATTTCTTTAATTTGTCCTCAATTCTCGTTCTATAAAAGTGTGCAACGAAAAGTTTTTATACAGCAAAAGGCATGGTGGCACAAAAAGTGCTTTATTTTACAATTTCACCGAACGAGAATTGAGCCTCTGTTGTACGTCTTTGTATAAAGATTTTCCGAAGAATGTTAAAAAGAAGTCAAACTCACTTTATTAGTACAACAGCTATTAAACAGTTTTTCCTATTGGCAGTTCTGTGGGTCTTAAAAAAATACTGAAGCGTATGCCTTTATTAAGGGCTCAGATACAGCTTTTGTTTTATTTTTATTGGTTGTATAATTGAACGCAAAACTTTAGATGCTATATTTAATATCTCGAGTTCTCAACTCCTAATGAATATTTTTTTTCAAACCACAAGAAAATTTAAAATAATTAATTGTTGCCGCAACCAAAATACCGCCCATTTTGTTTTTTTACGATTTACTTTGCAATTTTTAGTCCTATCGCAACATATTGCATATCGTTATTAATGGCTTAAATACTGCTTTATTTAAAATTCAGTTGATTTTTTAAAATAATTTAAAATTTGTTTATATCACTTTCGCTAACGCAGATCCTGCCCCCAAATTAGTATAGTTCAAACAGATTAACAATATGACAGTTGATATAAGTTATGGCCAAGACTCCACTGGAATTTTAAATATTCAACTTGTGCAAGATTTAAAACCGACAAAGTAACAGCAACTTGCATATACTTAAATATATCATATGAAGCGAACATACTAAGGAATCAGGCAGAAAATTTTAGTGCTATAATCGCTTAACTAAAGGTGTCATTTAAATATCTGGAATTTTTAAGAACTTTGAAAAGCCTTCAAGGTGAAATGTTTTGTATATTCACTATAAAACTATTACTGTCTTCTCCTTTATCTTTCCTCCTGTAGCATATTATTTATGCTGTTAAAATATTGCAGCTCTAAAGGCATTATTTTAAATGTATTATAACAGTCTTAAGTAACATATTATCATTGTTGTGTATTCTTTTTCATTTGTTATCTGTAACTTTTCCTGGTTATTAAACAATACAAATAATACAAAACTATCAACAACAAACAACAAATAGAAAAACTATAAGAACGCAGTTAAAAGAACAGAAAATATGAAAAAATCCACAAACCTAGAGCTGAATATAAAATTTGTTCAACAAAGCAAATGTAATACAATGAAATGAGCATAACAAATCTGAACAGAAAATTATAATTATTTTTGCTTATTCACGAAGGTATAAAAAAAAATTGCCATTCTCATTTACGGAAAACGCAATTTCCAAGAATTTTATCACCAAATACTATTAATATTAGCGAATGACAGCACGAAACTAATGCTCGTAATGAAGGTCATTTCGAGTGTGAAATAAAATAATCTGTTTAATATTTCACATAAGTTTCAAAGGCAAATCCATTTAAATTATTCCTCATAAATTTTGTTACAATATTTTAATAAAATTATCATTGAGACTATAACCGCTTTTCTGGATAAGATTTTAAATGAATTTCTTTTGAAAGTGTTTTGCACAACAATAACATTTTTCTTATCAAGGTCGGACGATGTGTATTAGCGTTGTAATAGTGTTGGCATAATCTATTATACGCTGCGGGTAACCAGCAATATTGTGTGTTAGAAATCTTGAATTTCTTTTCAGACATTTTAACACATGTCAGTTAGAAAAATGGCATTTAAAGGAAATTTCCTTGTAAGAGTATTTTTATTGAAAAAAATATAAAAAAAATAAAAAATTTATAATAAACAACACAATAAGCAAAATGTCTTTTAATAATATTCTTTTCTGGTAGCTAAGACAACAACAAAAATATTCTTATTGTAAAGAAAGTTTATTGATTTTTATTATTTAAATAAAAAATATTTTTTCTAACAAAATATTTTCTTCGCTTTTTAAAATCAAAAAGAAATAATTTTAACCTTTTCCCTTAAACTCAAATTATCCATAATTTTTTTCAACAACAAAATTTCTAAAAAACGATAAAAAAAATTTATCTAAATGTTTCTATAAACATTTTAAAGAAAATATATTAAAACGAATGTAAGCGGTATAGTATACCGTTAGCTTGATATGCAAAGCTGCTAAATCCACTTTTAAAGTGAGTTAAATTTTGATGCCGTGTGTAAGAGAAGGATACGCATCGTTTTTCAATTTGAGTCTTGAAGTGAGTAAAAAGGTTTGATAAGAAAACCTGCTAAATCATCTTACAGAGAAATTTATCTAAGAAAAACTGCTAAATCCAGTACATTATTAGTTCAGTGCTTATTACTAACTCCAATTTGTTTTTTTGTTGCTGTTTTTTTTATTTTTATACACTTCACACAGTGAAAAAGTGTTTGTCATTCCGTGTGAAATTTCTACAATTTTCATTTCCAACCCCATAAAGTATATATTTTCTAAAAGATTATGAATAGGGTAGTCAATTAAGCACTACCCGTCTGTCCGTTGGTCCATGTGTATGTTGAAATCAACTTTTTGAAGCCCTCAGACATCTCCAAGACCCGTGTAAGGTACCAAAATTTCAGAAATATTGGGGAGCAGATCGGTATTGAAAATCAAAAAAATCACTAAATAAACAACAATGATATGATGAAAAAATCTAGATCACCTCATCTTTTCACACCAATACAAACTGGATGAACGTAGGTTCGAATTCCAGTTAAGACAAAAAAAATTTTTTTTTATTTTTTTTATATTTTTACATAAACTCAATTTAAAATTTTGCAATGGGATATTTTTAAGCGGATAAAGTCATTATAAAGATAATGAACAGTGATCGGCTTTGTGTCGTTTTTTTCAAAAATATTTATAGTGAGCCACAAAACTTGAATATAAGTGCATATAAATCATTGAAATTTAACTGAGCTGACGTACACATACCCACAACAACGTTGATTATAAGTACAACTTACAATGAACATGGGTACTACGTCGTACTTATACTTATACCGTCCCATACTTATATGATTCGCAAAACTACCCCCGTTGATTCATATTTTTAAGAAAATACTTATCTTCATAGAGTGATTCAAGTTGATTCAACAAAAAACACATTAACAGCTCTTATTTGTATGAAGAATAAACAATGCTGCCAGGTCGGTGAGTGCAAGACAACTTCGTAATGAGTACGCGAGTCATACTTACTTTTGCTCGTCTTTTTATTTTGCATGAACGACAATAGCAATCAACTAAGTCACACATGTTGCTGAATATGAGTACTATAAGTACCTTAAATTTAAAAGTGAGTATAAGTAGTGAAGACTTTTCAATAAGTATGTATGCGTATAAATCAACGAAATAGTAAATCATGATTCAAGTTGACTTACTTCATTAGTATCCGTTGCAGATCTCTGATAATGAAGCATATATGTATGTATGTATGTATGTATGTATGTATGTATGTATGTATGTATGTATGTATGTATGTATGTATGTATGTATGTATGTATGTATGTATGTATGTATGTATGTAAGTTTTAGATTCAAAAAAAGATAATTAAAAAACTTTATTTTATTTTCCGGAGTCGCGATGTGGACTCTTTTTGTGTAAATTACAAACTAAACTTAAAACTAAAACATTTTACTCTTTTTGGTTGGCAAACGAAGAAACGGAATGTTAATGTTTGGCAATAAAGTAAACAATTATTGTTTACGTTATTGGCAAACAGAATGAAATAAGATATTTGATCTTTAGGAATGAATTTTTGTATTGTGTCTTGAAGAGACCAAGAAATTGCTTAGTTAAACAAAAAGGGTAAGATATTTGATTTTAAGAAATAAACAATTTATTGAATCTTGAGGAGATCAACAAATTGTTTATTATAATTAAAATTGCCAGAGGGTGGTCGCTAGGGGGGATTGAGGAGGTTGTGTGGGTCTCACACATAACTTCTCCCCCGTTAAGATTCGAGTCCCTTCGAATGCCATTACAATTTTTAATCTTAATAACTACATAATATAAAATCGATACAAAAATTAATATATATAACAAGTATGTGTGAAAGTTAATGTTGTTTTGTTGGGTTTCTTGAATTTCCGTAATTTCATCAGATTTAGTGAAATTTAATTCTGGTAAGTACCTAGTGAGATTCAAAGGTAAGTAATTTATATTTGGGATAATTATATTGAAGCGGCTCTCAAATCTTTTAATTTTGAATTTGTCGATTGCTATTTCGCAATTTTCAAATTTTATTATATAATTTCCATGGAGTGGATGGGAGTAATTTGGACATGAGTCTATCAATGTACTATTTATGTTTATTAGCAACAAGTTGCCTATATCGAATTCTAATATGATTCTGTTCCTATTCTCTAATTTTCGGCAAAAATTATAATTATTATTTAGAATGTTCGTTATGCAGGGTTTTACGGATTTTAATTTATCCAATATATTTTCCTCTTCTACGACATAGGTCTTATTTTCGATTGTGACTGTTTTTGTAATTTTCGTTTTGATTTCCATACCATTAGAATTTGGGATTGGAATTACTATTTCAGATTTATATTCCCTTTCCATAAAATTTGGGATTAAGAGAACGAATATTATAAGCTCATTATTCACTGATCCCATACTGTTTTTCATGTGTCTTAATTTAAGGCTGTCGATTTCAAAATGATCAATTTCCTCATTTGTTAAGAAGATCTTACTGGCTATTCCATATTTAGACATTGCCATGTTTTCTTGGACTTGACTAATTTTATTTCCTACTTCATTTATCAACAAAATGAAGTTATTATACTTTGTGACTTTCAAGCTTTCGCTCACTAGGCCAGAATATGTTTTGTTAAACCAAGCCTTATTCTGTTCGACAACTAGCCTGATGTTCTCTAAGTATTTTTGCATTTCACCATTGATTTTTACCTGTTTGTTTATATTATCTATAATACTTCTTTGATTTAAGTCCGTGTTTTTAAAGTGTCTTTCAATTCTATCCCTATCTTCATCGTCCATATTTCCAAAAAGCCAATTTACCACTCGTCCCCCCAAATTTATAAGAGCCCGTTTATTTCTAATTTTAGTATGAATACTTAGGGTTTTCAATGAGTGTTCCAGCTCATTTAATTTTCTATCTAGGTTTATAACCAACCATCCGTCATTTACGTCAAAATTCTTTGAAATTCCTACTCTTAGTTTTTCTATAGTTGATCTAAAATCGTTTATATTTACGACATGTATTAGTTCAGAATAATTTTTTATTATATTTACGGGTTCTCCTTGTAAGACCACATATCCGGCTTGGCTTTCGATTTTCCTAATATCTACTGCTGTATGTATGTAGCACGTTCGGCATAGTACCAGGAATATGATGACAAATTTCATGGTTTCCTGAAAGGGTTTTAAGAGGTCTTTTAATGTTCGCCAAATCTATTTTGTTTGGATTATTTATGTTATATTTCAAGAATCTTTTTGCAGTTTTTTGTCTTGCTGCCCCGGGATTTCTAACATAAAGAACTTTATTGCTATACTGAGGTACTTTCTCTCTTTTTGAATTTATTCTGTTAATTGCCTTTTCTTTTTTCTCTCGCATATTTTGCGCTATTTTAGAAAAATCTAGATCTGAACGATTTAGGAATTCTATGGGTTTTAATCCAGTTGTGGAGTGAATAGTTTCATTATAAGAGCCTATTGCTCTTATTACCAATTCCTCCGTATCCATGTTTTCTCTATTTCTTTTAAGTATACGAATGTGTTCTAATAATGAAAGGTGCATCCTCTCGATATCAGAATTTCCAGTATGTGAGTAAGGCGTTGTAAAGTGCGTTGAGATGTTTTTCTCCGCGCAAAATAGTTTGATTAATGCGTTATTAAACTCATTGTCCATAACGAGCAACTCAGGTTTTCCCAGGAATGCAATTCGCTCTTCTATTTTAATTTTAATTGTGCACATATTCTTATCGGAAATTTTATGTACTGAGCCTAATTTAGTAAATCTGTCTATGGTAGTCAAAAAACAGGTTCTATGTATCTGAAATATGTCCATATGAACTATCATGTTCGGTCTATCGGGGGTTACGGTATGATTAAAAAATTTACGGTAAGGGTGACGATCGTATTTATTTTCATTACAAATCTGACACGAGTTAATGAATCTGTTAATATGCTTTATTAGGTTTGGATAAAAATATGAGTTTTTGACCTCCTCGAAATTTTCCAAAATTCCTCTGTGGTTAGAGGCGTAATGAATGTGGCCTATAAGCTTATAAATCTCTTCCTCATTTCGTAAATCAAATGCCAATTTTGCGAATTTTGTAAAGTACAATTTTCTTTCATTTCCAAACAAGGATGTCAACTTTTCTTGTACAACGTAATACAAGTTATCTGCAAGTTCAGAGTATACGCCGACTTTTCCCCTACGGAGTGTTCGCCTAAACAGATCATTTAAATAATGATCGTTTTGTAGGTCATTCTCGCTAACGTAGACTATTTTATATTTTCCATAAAGAGTTTCCTGTTCTACTGTTTTCCTTTTAAGAATCCTAATCTGCGTTCTATATTTGTTGACAATAGAGTCACTGATATGGAAATTAGTTGTTGCATCGTCTTCTTGTTGACTATGAACGGTTTCTATTTCCTCCGAGATTTCGAATAATGATTTAATATCAATATCGATGTTTTCCTTCGTTTCTAACCCTATACGGCTCAGAAAGTCTGCGACATTGTTCTCCTTTCCCTTGATGTACTCAATATCAAATTCGTATTCGCTAAGTGAAATTTTCCATCTACCCAATCTCGAATTTGGCTCTTTTAGAGAGGCCAGCCATTTTAGAGGTTGGTGGTCGGTATGGACCGAAAATTTTTTCCCGTATAGGTAAGGGCGAAAGTATTTCGCTGCCCACACCACAGCGAGAAGTTCCCTTTCGATGGTACTATAGTTTTTCTCGTGGTTATTTAAGGTTCTGCTAGCATAACAAATTGGTTTGTTGTCCTGGCTAAGGACCGCACCCAAAGCCGTATTGCTAGCATCTGTGGTGAGTACGAACTTTTTATTGAAATCGGGGTATGTTAGAAGAGGTGGGTTAGTAATAATTCTTTTCAACTTCTCAAAGGATTCTATGTACAATTGGTCATTAACGTTAATTCTGGCTCCTTTCTTCAAGTATTTTATCATTGGCCCAGCAACAAAGGAATAGTTTTTTATGAATTTCCTATAATACCCGGTTAATCCGAGGAATGATTTTATTTGTTTTACAGTACGTGGGATAGGGACGTTAATAATAGCTTCAATTTTAGAACTGTTTGGCTTAAGGCCATTTTGAGTGACTATATGTCCTAGAAACTGTGTTTCTTTGGCCAAGAATTTGCATTTACTCATCTGAACTTTTAAGTTATGTTCATTTAAAGCAGAAAATATTTTATTTAGACTGATTAAGTGTTCATCCAAAGATGATGAAAAGACCAAAATATCGTCCATATATATAACGCAAATTTGATTGATGTAATCACGTAAAATATGATTCATCATGCGTTGAAATGTTGCCGGCGCATTTTTCAGCCCGAATCGCATTCTGATAAATTCAAAATGTCCTAGTGGAGTAGAGAATGCTGTTTTTGCAATATCTCTTTCTTCCATTTTTATTTGATAGAACCCTTTTGCAAGGTCTATTGTAGAGAAATATTGTGCCCTGCCTAGTTTGTCAAAAAGGGAATCAATATTTGGCATCGGAAACTTGTCGTCTACTGTTATGTTATTAAGTGCCCTGTAATCAATGACTATACGCCATTTTGCTTTTCCCTGACTGTCAGATTTTTTGGGTACAATCCAAAGAGGTGAATTGTAAGGTGATTTACTTGGCCTAATCATTCCGTGGGCCATCATTTCGTTAATTTGGTTTTCGATTTCCCTTTCATGCACTTTGGGATATCTGTAAATTCTTGAATAGACAGGCTTTTCTGACGTGGTTATTATATTATGTTTAATGGCGTTAGTAGCCGTTAATGCCTGACCTTCCTGATAAAATGTTATCTTATTGCCTTGAATAAATTTATTTAGCTTATATGCTTCCTCTTTATTTAAATCTGGTGGCATTTCCATATTTTTAAAGTCAATGTTCTGTGCTTCGAAATTTATAATAGTTTCTGATTTTATTTCTGTTGCCCTGGGATTAAAGTAAATTTCGTTATTATTTACAATTAGTTTCATATTTAAATAGTCAATAATAGCGCCCATAGGCATCAAAACGTTGTTTCCTATTATACAACTAAAAGGTTTGTTTCTGAGATCTATTAGTTTGACAGACATTGTTTCGTCCTTTGCGTTGAACTCTTGAGGTATATTTATTATTACCTCTTCTGTAACTAGTTTCGCTCCGGTTATTGTATTTAGTCTTATGGTATTTTTAATTTTTCTTTTTGGGGATAATTTTTTAAAGGTATCATAATCGCCTAATGTGGTTGCAGCACCACTGTCTATTAGGCATTTTAACTTATTTTCGTTAATTGTTAAGAAGACTATCGGTAGGTGGGATCCTGAGGCGGTGCATGAAAATTTTCTTGAGCGCTTATGTTGGATATATCCATTGGTTCATGAAAATTATTGTTCCTAGTTTGATTTGAGTTGTTTGAGTTTGGATTATATCGGTTTTGATTAGTATTGTACCGGATTTGATTTGATCGATTTTGGTTAAAGTTGAATCTTTGTTGATTGGATCCACTCTGATTATTATATTGGTTTCGGGGAGAATTTCTCCAAAATTCGTTCTGATTATTAGGTTCGTTCTGAGTAAACTGATTTTTCAAATAAAGGTTCTGAGGTCTTTGCGAATAATTTGGATATTTTTTATTTGGGTACGTCTTATTCCTATTCTTCAAATAGATATCTTTCATAAGATTATTTTCGATATAATACGAATAAGCTTTACTTATCGTAGTTATTTCATTTTGAATTAAAAGGGTTTTTATATTTAGGGGAAGTGAGTTTAAATATATATCGAAAATAAGTTTTTCATTAGTAGCAGGGTTAAAAGTCGTGTCGACTTCCTGATTTATGTAATATTTGGTGTTCATTAAACTTAAGATTTCATTTAATTTATGGTGCAATTCTTCGATGCCAAATGCAACTACCTCCATGGCCTGATTTCTCAAATTTAAGAACGATTCTCTTACTCCGAATTCTTCTTTAAGTTTTGTTAAAATTTGGTCCCATGATGGTGTTACTAAAGTTTCTACTGCCCTTAATGCCTTACCTTGAAGGCGGTTAGCTAGGACAACCCTAATCGTTGGCTTGTCTATATCCGATACTAATGACAATACAGAGCTTACATCCCTAAGGTAACTTGTGAGGGCGTAATATGAAGTGCCACTAAATGTGGGAATGTTACGGGCTTCCCGTATCCCTTCAACTAATGAAAGTGACATTTTTCTAGACGAAGTACAGAGATGCAAGAACCACAACGACTTTTCTTACAACTTACAAACAATTTACTTATTTTTATTATTTATTTTCACTTATATGTATAAAGAATATATACCTTATAAATTATTGTCTTTGTGTCGCAAGATGATCTGCTAGTTATAACAGTTTTTCAGCTAACTGTTTTCTTCCTTCCTTCCCTCAAATCTGTTTTGCCCGAGATTTTTTTTCAAATTAGTGTTTGGACTAATTTTGCTTATAAATTATTGTCTTTGTGTTGTTTTCCTCTTTTTAAAGATGATCTGTTAGTTATAACAGTTTTTCGGCTAACTGTTTTCTTCCTTCCTTCCTTCAAATCTGTTTTGCCTGAGATTTTTTTCAATTAGTGTTTGGACTAATTTTGCTTTTGTTTTATTTTATTTGCAAATTACACTTTTCTTTATACTTTGCGGCAAAAGTGTATTATATTTAGTCACGTACGTTTTCTGAAGTTCTTTTTTCTTTTTAAATTTTGTATAAATTTTTTATTGTTGTAATTTATAACAGCATGTTTTTAATTATATTTGTATCTTATTTTATTTTAATTCACGATCTTGTTTTGTTTTAAATTTTTATTTGTATTATTATTATTATATATAATATGTATATTTATGTGATATTTATATCAAAATATATTTTGTTAATAGGTTCGAGTTATTTAAATAACTTCCAAGACTGCGCCAGTTTTGGATTCAAAAAAAGATAATTAAAAAACTTTATTTTATTTTCCGGAGTCGCGATGTGGACTCTTTTTGTGTAAATTACAAACTAAACTTAAAACTAAAACATTTTACTCTTTTTGGTTGGCAAACGAAGAAACGGAATGTTAATGTTTGGCAATAAAGTAAACAATTATTGTTTACGTTATTGGCAAACAGAATGAAATAAGATATTTGATCTTTAGGAATGAATTTTTGTATTGTGTCTTGAAGAGACCAAGAAATTGCTTAGTTAAACAAAAAGGGTAAGATATTTGATTTTAAGAAATAAACAATTTATTGAATCTTGAGGAGATCAACAAATTGTTTATTATAATTTAAATTGCCAGAGGGTGGTCGCTAGGGGGGATTGAGGAGGTTGTGTGGGTCTCACACATAACTTGTATGTATGTATGTATGTATGTATGTATGTATGTATGTATGTATGTATGTATGTATGTATGTATGTATGTATGTATGTATGTATGTATGTATGTATGTATGTATGTATGTATGTATGTATGTATGTATGTATGTATGTATCTATGTATGTATGTATGTATGTATGTATGTATGTCATATTAATAAGATGAATGGTGATACAATTGTTACTGCATGACTACACGTTGTAAAGGGTATGTAAGATTAGGCACGGCCTTATATACTTAGCACTCTTACTTGTTGTAGATTGTAGTCTTACATGAAAAATACCATAAAATACATCAACTATATTTTTGGTTTTCTTCTCAAGCTACAAATATGAAATATAAAAAGTTTTTGGTCTCTCCTTAGCAGGTTTACATATTAAACCGACGATATGTAATGTAATTTGTGTTGAAAGTATTTTACAAAATAAAGTTTAATTTAAAATCACTCATACGTCTAGGATAACCACTTAAAATTAATTAATATTAATCATACGTTTTCATTAATTTCAAACTTGTACTAGGTTTCTTGCCTGCTTCAAAAACTATTTTAATTAAAATAGTCCTAGACTAGAGTGTTTCAGAAAGCTTAAGCTTCAACTTCAACAATATACTACAAATATGCTGTAAAATTTTAAAGGCATTTTATAGTGGAAAAATCCTTGAAAGTAAAGAAAATTTATACTGCAAATGATTGGCGTATACAAAAAGTTTTTCAACTTTAGACGAAAGAAGTAAACATTTTAGATTACATTTTAAAATAGTTGTACGTTTGTCTTAAACAATATTTTTACGATTTTTGGCCAAAAACTTAAATAAAGAATATTGATTTACATAAAATATAACTTTGTTAATAAAATGCTATATTATCATAAAAAATAATTGCCTTTAATTCGTGTAAAATCAATTACTTAAAAAACATATTTCACCTCATAAATCTTGCACTAGAAATTTTCTATACTACATTCCCTAACTAATACTTGAAATCAGGTAATTTTAGTCTAAGTCTACGACATCTATTAGTTTTATATTTAGCACAAAATGGCGAACACAAATCACTTAAAATATTTCCTATAAACAATCCGCTCTTGAAGATTTACTCAAGCATTCTGTTTTGTGTCTTAATTTTATTTTGTGTTTATAAAATATTAACAACCATAAAATTTATGGTTTGACATCCGATACATTATTTATAACGTGAAAAGGAAATACCGAAACGAGGAATAATATTTTGTAAAATTAACAAACATGTTTTATTCTTTAGCAGCCAGTATGTTTTTTTGTTCTTTTGCGCTTTTGTCATAGAAACTGTTCACGGTTTTCTGTATTTATGTAAAAGAAAGGTTATAATAAATTATTAATCTCTTAGAAGGATATATAAAATGCAATATTATTCTATTACGCTCTTATGCCAACCCATCATTCTATGACTGTGCTTGTGGCAAAAGCAAAAAGAGAATGTTTTGTTTTATTTGCCTTTTCGGTCGATAACGGTTCATTGGGCAGAAAAAGCTCTAACAAAGTGTAAAAAAATGCTAAACATGTATGTATGTGAAACGTCTTTATTGAGCAGCTTTATTCATGTTGAATATATTTTTGGGTACAGTCAAGACGAAAAGTTTATTATTCAATAACTTTGGCTCTTAGTCATTTCAAGTTAAGTACTAGTTCAGTTTTTGCTCAGTTCAAGTTTAATTTTGAGTCAGTTCTAGTTAAGCTCTCGTTTAGTTTTAGCTAAATTTCCTGTTCTGTTTCAGTTCTTGTGTATCCTAGTTCAGTTTTAATTAAGTTCTATTTTAGTTTTTAGTTAGTTATAATTAAGCTCTCGTTAATTTTTTTAGTTTAAGAAAAGTTCTATACAATTTTTAGTTAATTCTAGATAAGTTCTAGTCCAGTTCTAGTTCATTTTCACTTCTAGTAAAGTAATAGGTCAATTCTAGTACAACTGTATTTCAGTTCTAGTTCTCTTTAAGTTCAGTTTTAGCTCAATTTAAGTTTAGTTGTACTTCAGTTTAGTCTTATCGTATATTATTTCTAATATGTTCTATTATAGTTTTAATTCAATTCGAGATAAGTTCAACTTTATTTCTAGTTTTAGTTACTTTAGTTTTAGAGTAAAGCTCGTTAAGATTTAGATAAGTTTTGCTTCCCAGGGGCATGTTATTAAGTGTTCATGCCATAGTACTTAGTATTAATAGTCCAAGATACAGAAGTGTTAACAACACATCCGGCTGGTTCTCAATAGAATCCTGGTCCTCGTACATAAAGAAATAAGACAAACTCAGATGCCAATGAACCACATGAGTCAAGTGAAAGCTGTCAAAATGATACATCTCACACTCCATGTCGATTGGATACATGCAATATTAGAGGGTTAGTGATATCAGTTTCCATAGTTATAGGGCATAGAACAATCTTGCACCTCGTACTTAAAAATTAAATGGAGAATCAGTTCAGAAATGGCTAGAGTGTAAGACAATCCTAGACCTAATATTTAAAGAGATTATGGTAAATCAGATTGAGGTTTGCATGGAAGTATCCTGGATCTTATAGTTAAAAACATTCAGATCACGGTTTACTAAGGATTACAAGTAGCCACACGTTAAGTGTGAATGCTATGGGGAAACTCAGTCTGCCAAAAATGCTGGCGATTACGAAAAAGATTTACCAAAATCACTAGTCGGAAATATGAAATCGTTTTCTAGTCCAGAGATAAAGTCTATAGTGGCGTGTCAGTGAAGAAAAGTATTCCAATTGGTAGCCATAAAATCAATGGGAAACGAAAAAGGTTGAAAGGCGACCTTCAAAAATTTTAGCCTGCTTCAATATTGCCCAAACACATACATATAAATATATATAGAGTTTAGTTTTTATTAGGATTTCAATCATATCGTTCTTTCTGCCCTTAAGCTGTCGATAAACTTTTATGAATAACTATAGCTCTTACCTCATATGTATACTATATACAGTTTGTGTGAATTTTTAGCGCAAATTTTACGATGAAATGAATTAAACGATTTTACGTTTGAAACGTGCTTAATTAAAATAAAGAAAAAACTAAAGGAACTTTAATTTTTTCTGTTCGCACATAAAAAGAAAAATGTTCAAACAACAAAATCATCTTAAACTTTTTATGCCACTACAGAGGCAATAAAAAAGAAATTTAAGTGCATGATTTTTCTCAATAAAATTTAAAAAAAATATTTTTTTTTAATTAATTTTTTTTTTATAAAAAAAATATTTTTTTTAAATTAATTTTTTTTTAAATAAAAAAAATAATTTTTTTTTAATTTACAGCAAAAGCCGCTGTAAAAATCCAAGCCGCATTTAGAGGCCATCAAGTTCGAAACACCATGAAGAAAACAGAAACTAAAACTACCACCTTTTCGGCTGCCTCTGCTGCTGACACAGCAGCTGCCAGTGCCACTACAGAACATGAACCAACTAAAGCTGAATTGGAAGCTGAATTTGATCCCAATGACAAAGGTATGTATGTGTGGTGTTTATAAGTTTAATGTGTTAGTTTTTACTCTACTTGCAAACTATCGCAAATGTCAGTTTAAACAAAAGAAGAGAAGAACAATACAAAGAAAAATGGTTTTATGTTAAAATTCTAAAGGGAATGGCAGTATTCTTTGAACGCAGTGACGCTAACGAAAAACGTCGGTGTGTGTTCGTTAGAGTATGTAGAATTGATGTGTCATCACCATGGATGTGTGATAAAGGCCTAAAAAATAAAAAAATATAGTTGTGTAGATTTTTTTAACAGGGATAGGTCAATGATGAAACATAACATAGTTGGCTGTGTAAAAGTATTTTTATACCCTTCACCTGATATGCCAAGGGTATCTACAATATTCATTTCCAATCCCATAAAGTATATTTTTTAAAAGCTAGGGAAGTCGATTGAGCAATATCCGTCTGCCCATGTTTTTGTTGAAATCAACTTTTAATAATAGCCTCCCTGTAGGCCCTGATCTGTATGTAATATCAGTTTTTATCAAATATCCGTGAATGAATTGCTTTTAAAACCCAACATAATCGCCTTAAAACATTCTGAGATATAAGCAAATGAACATGATTGTCTTTATTTTTCTTACAAAAATCAACATTTTTCAGCCCTAATAAAATTTAAAGACATGTTTATTACTTTTAATAAATACTATACCTTAAGCGATATTCAAAAGAAATTTCGTATAAATCAGTTACTAATGGGTAAAGTTATAGGTAAAAAAAAAATTTTAAAATATGTTTTTATAAATATCAAGTTACTAAAGCTCCTAATTAATTTTTGGACACGCCAAAGACACCAAAATACAAGTTACGAATACCGCTGCTCAGAAAAACTAAAAAATCGTCTTCTAACTAACTGAGATATAGGCATAAAAATACAAATGCTTCGGTGTTCTTCCTAAAATTCTCAGACGAATATCGATTTTTTTCACATTCTGGACAACAAAGAGAAATGAAATTGGTATTAAAAGAAGGGAATTGACTAGAAAAATATAAGAAATTATGAAAAAATATAAATCCAAGATGGCCGCCACAACAAAATGACATAAAATCTAGCAATTAAAATTATACCCACTGCGACCCTTGCAATATTGATATTAAGCTAAAAGGCTTGACCAGTAGAATATAGTAAACCGTGATAAAATTAAAAACCAAAATGGCGTGCAAAAACAAAATGGCGGTTATGTGGTGGATCAAATATAATTATTACGGCTTTGCCAAACTTAACCCCTATAACATTAGAATCAAATTAAAATGTTGACCAGTAGAATACAAAAAACTGTGAAAAAAATTAAAAACCAAGATGGTGTGCAAAGTAAAATGTCGGATATGTGAGTCAAATATAGTAATTACGGCTGTGCCCAATTCAACCCTCTAAATTTTGGTATCCAATTAAAGTGTTTGGCAAGTAGAATATATTAAATTATGGAAAAGTTAAAATTTAAGATGGCGCCCTTAAGAAAATGGCGAAAACTTTTTTTCTCAACCTCATCATAATGGGTATTACACTAAAGTAGAAAACAACCTGCTACGTAAAAAATAAAAGCCATGACGTCAAATATAAAGAAACAAATGGCGTATAACATTAAATATGAAATCTAAGTGACGCTACGATAAGATCACCATACCTGTGTATATGATGGTGAAGAGTATGTTCAGATTCATTGCGGCATAATACAGCATTCTCACTAATTTTTCTTTAGTTTGAAGAATTTACGTATGCCATTGTTTTAATATCCGTTCGGCAAGTTGGCAAGGATACGCAAAGTCTAAATTTTATTGTTTGAATTTTTTTTTTAAAGTAGAAATGTCATCGGGTTTACTCTGTAATTTGATTCAAAGAAACAATTTTCGGTTTTAAGCATATAAATTTGAATAGACTATTTTTTTTAAATAGAGTTATATGGTAAGCTGCCTGAGCAGTTTTTAATAAAAACCGTACAAGAGACAGTCTAGCAGACTTTAAATTGCTAAAATTTACTTGTTTATTCTTCACAAGAGATAGCCATGCTTTCATATCATTTAAGTGTACTGCCCTTTGTAGCAATCAAGCATGTGGTATAATTCTACTGAACTACGCAAAATCTGTGGTAATATTGCCTTATTAAGATCAAAAGAAATAAGTTTGGTTAAAAGGGTAGGATTATTTTTCGAATCGAGATACAAAGTAAGCAAACCCCTGAGCAGGCCTTAAGATAATCACACACAAGAACGTCTAGCGGGCTTAAAACTGCAAGATCTTAGTTGTCGATACTCTACAAGAGGTAATCATGTCTTCATATAATTTAAGCGGAGCGCCCTTTATAGCATTCGAGCATGTGGTATTATTCTACTGGAACTAGCCAATATCTATACTGATTAATAAGATTCAAAAGAAATTAAATTTGTATAACACGCTGTTGATGCTAATGACTTTACCAATATTGTTTTTATAGATGCATTGTCATATGGGAGTAACCTTCTATGTGCTTGGCGTTAGTTTCAGACTAATAATACCACAAACTACACTTATTGTAGGTGCCTTTAGAATTAATATAAAAACAAAACTCTTTCTAAGCTAGAACATAATGTGTATCTTTTTTAAACTTTTAGGTATTGTGTAAATGTTAACTGATAACTTATAGCCTAAAGTAAATCACCGCCTAAATGTTGTTGTGTTTATTTTTTGTTCGCCTAATTTATAACTGTCATATCATTTACTGGCACAATTACTTTGTGCCTTTGCTACATCATCTAACCTTCAACATTAATTCTTACAAAACTTTTATCTCTCTTAAAAGAATTGTTTTGGCGAAGGCAGTAAAAAAGCGCTTGTTATCGCCCATGTTTTGTCATTTTTTTTATTATGTTTTTCATTAGTCATTTCAAAGCTTGTCACAATTTTTATGATGAGATTCTTAACATTTTTGCCCAAGTACACATATTCCACTTCTCTTTAGAATTTGCAATAAAAAAAAAGAAGAGCAAAAAGAATAGCAAAATGTATAAAAAAATTTTCATACTTATGTGGAAACAGTGTGAGTTGTGTTGTCAGTCAGTTTCTTTGTTTGTTCAAACAGTCGTACAACAATTTAAATTGTTCTTGGTAAATGAGGGTAAAATTAAACATGACTGTTATAAATGTTTTTATTGTTGAAAAAAGTGTAGTTTCTGTTTTCAAACCCCCACTTAAACAACTATGTAATACTAGTACACTACTCAATAGTCAGTGACTACACAGTAAAAGAACTTTTTTTTTCCTGTCTGCTCCACCCCAACCTTAGAAAAATCGTTACCAAACCAACCAACCAACTCACTGAACTCTAAGTGGGCCAACTATTTATTTTTTTTTTTAATTTTTTTTTTTGCTTTTGTTAACAATTAAATGCCAAGTGGCGTGCAACAGCTGTGCTTGCTATAAATACACTTACCTTTACATACCACTACATATGTATATGCCTACATACTCGTATCTATAGGTGTGTAATAGTCCCACACACATTTCTCTAGCAACTATGTTGCTGTAAAAAAAAAGAAATAACAAAATTGCTGATTTAGTTTTTTTTATGGTATCAGATTGCTGCAGGTCATATGGCGATACTTAAGTTTTATTTATATGTCTGAACAATGTATGTATGTACATACATAAAACGTGAGGCCATAATGATAATAATACCTTTTAAATCACAAAATAACAATCAGTTTTGTAAAGAAAAATTTATGTGATTTTTACATGGAAAATAATGGCGTTGCAATTTTACAAATAATTTATACTGTTTCGAACAGCATTTTTAAAACGAAATATCATCTAGAGGAAACAATAAGTAAGAATATTATATTTGGCTCTGCTGAATTTTGTATACCCTTCATCAAGTAAACATGTTTGATTTGAATTGATTTTTATAAAATTTTCTTAATGTTGCAATTATCGAAATTGTTCAAGTATTAAAGAAATAAGTTTTAAAATCATAAGTCTAAAATAATATTAATATTATTGAAATAACTAACTCAGTAAATTAATAAAAATGTTTGATTGTGATGTATATATCAGAGATCTGTTTGATTACTAATCAAACGGCATATTTTTGCATTTTCTAAAAAGAATGTAATTAATATTATTAAATTTATTACCAATAAATATTATTAAAATGGTGCTAATGCATGATTCAAATCAACGAGACTCTTGTTAATACATGCGTGCAATTTGTGTTTATTCATATGCAAATGCAACGAATCTTTTTAAAACCCCATATTCCACATTTCTTGTTACTTCTGATTTCATTATGTTTAATTTTCTAGCAACACTTCTCAATTGCCATTTTAAAGGAATTTTTTAAAATGTGTGAAAGCATATTCATACATTAGTGCTGCAAAAAATAGAAGGAGTGATTCTACAACGATTAAATTTTGCACACTTGTGCAATTTTAAGTAGTAAAGAAAAATTTAAAAAAATTTATAAAATCCGTTGTCTCCAAGGGTTACCTCCCTTGGAACGGCAATTTTTCCACGAATTTTTATCCTCAATGTATACGTCGCAATTTTTCATAGAATTTGATGAAATTTGGCACACGTCTATAAGTTGATCCAAGAAAGAGCTCTACTAATTTTGGTTTGAATCCGTCGACTCCTAGGGGTACCTCCCTTGGACCGCAAATTTTTTCTTTTGAATGTATAGGCCTTAATCCTCAATATAATCTAATGAAATTTGGCATACATCTATAAATTTATACAAGAGAAGGTTCTGCTAGTTTTAGTTGAAATCCGTCCCTTGGACCCCAGCCAATGTAGAATTTTTAAGGACAATTTTGATGCACTCATATCTCCCAAACTATGTTCGCAATAAATTTTTATTTTCCTTTAAATTAAAAGCAAGTTTTCGGATTTAAATAAAATCGGCACTAAGCTTTTTCCGCTCGAAACATCTTCGATATATAAACCTTTGAATTTGAACAAAATTACCATATATTCCCTTTCACAACATTAACCTGATTTTAACCGATCTTTTCTAAGAATATATATATAACACATATATCTTAAAAGAAATGCAGATTTTTGGTTGCCAGACTCTTCTCTATAAAATAGTATCATTACATTTTTTTAACAGTAATGCTAGGCGCACAATTGGGACGAACGACGAATTTTTCGTTACGAATATTCGTCATCAAAAATAAAACACATTTGCGTATATGAGAATGCATACAATTGTGGCGTCAGTCAAAGTTCGATATACGCGCGAACTCTGCATTAGATTTATTTATATTTTTTACGCCGGCGAACGACGAACAAATTGATACAAGGTGACCATTTTTTATTAAATTTGGGTTTACTTCTCAACTTTTTAAGCAAATAAAGTCAGTTTTTGCTTTAATAATTGTTTTATTTTTTATTTTAAAACATTTAAAATAAATATAAAAAAGTTAAGTACAAAAGATTATTTTTATTTGTATTTTTGCAAGTGTTTAAGTTTATTAAGTGATCTTTTTTTCATATGGTCACACTATTAGCTGTTATACACAAACAAAATTTTTATTATTGTTTAATGCACGTACCCACGACATTCTTTGCAAACGTTTGCTTATACGTAAACCAGTTTTTATTATTACAGAAATTATATTTATTGTTTTGTTGAGTTTCACAAAAAATTAAATTCTTAGATTATTTTTGTTTTTTCTTTGCACAAACAATAAACAATTTTATCAACTATAAAAGATGTTACTTTTTCGTCGTTGTTGTGCTTCACACGACGAATTTGCACAACGAATTTTTACCGAAGAGTTCGTCGTGTTGGGCGAAATTCGTCGTTCGTCCCAATTGTGCGCCGAGCATTATAGTCAAAAAAGCCTTTTTTGCAGCAGGAATCCCATAGTGCGTCACCATGCTTCTGTGAGTTAATTGATTACTATACAAAACAATCAAACAACAATATGTTTTTTTTTGTTTATTTTTGCTAGCAGCACTTACATATAAAACAAGAGTAAGTTAATGACAGTCAGTTCTTAGAGAGCTAATAGAGCAAATAATATTATTAATACATATTGATGTTAGAAACAATACAAAAGCATTATAAATGTGAAAGGAGAGCGAAATGAATCAACTCATACATATTTCTGGTATGTATCACTTAACTTAACGTACAAACATTTTTAGCAAAAGAGAATCAAGATCATGATTAACACCCATACATCCCTTTAAATAAAAACGGAACTAAAGCAATATTACGGAAGGATATTTAACTTTATAATACCTATCGAATTACAGCTTTTTTTTATTTTCTGTAATGGATGTGACATAATTACAAAGGCGTTTTTTAAATAATTATTTGGTCAATTAATATTTTTAAGTTGTTTTTTGCATTGAGCTTGAGGTCACTTTTTTTTTTGTTTACAAAAAATAGTTTTAAATTTATTTTCCGATATTTCGCTACCACCTTAGGTAGCGTCTTCAGGGAAAGTTTTTACAATTTTCAACAATAAACTTTCCCTGAAGAAGCTACCCACGGTGTGTATGACTTGACTGATGGCCATGAATTAAGTTGGTCAACTTCATATTAGCATAGATCTGATGCTTAATTAAATCTAATCACAAAAGTCTAGTCTACACAATACAATCATGATTATCGATAAAATTAAAAATAAAATATAATTGCTCATCCCTGGCATTCAAACTCAATTGAGTTGTTCTCTCGCCGCTCATGACGCTTAAAAAAGTAGAAAGTAAACCTACTTTTTGCTCCGTAACTTACAACATGACGCGAAAGACGTATGATGCGAAAGAGAGTAGAAAGCGTGGTGTGGACCTTCAGCTTTTGTGACTGAACAAAAACTGTCAACATTTGACAAAACAGCTTTTATGTAAAAATTGAGAGCTAACAAATAACATGTAGTGTATAGCTTTTATCTTATACTTTTAAGCAAAAAGTGAACTGAAAATTGGAATTGTCTTGGGAAAACATTTTTTACTAAATTTTCAATTCTTTTTTTTTAACAAATCCAAAAACTAAACAGGATTGAAAAAAATTAAATAAGTTGATTAACTATTTACCTATTATAGGATATAGATGCTGATTTATATAGTCAATTCGTTTTGAGGGGGTTTTTTTTTCTTACTTCAACTCAAGATGCTTATCAAATGTACACCGTTAGAATATTAATACAAAAAACACTAAGGAAAATCCTTAAATATTTATCAAATGTAAAATCCTTCATTAATACTATTTAATGATTTAAATCCCTTTCATCTGCTGACCACAATTGAAATAAAAACTACTCATACTTCATTTACTTAATCGCCTTCTGAACTTGTTACTACAACATTCATGTATAATGATATTCAATTATGCTTTTGCAATGAACTTCTTAATACCAGACCATTAATTTTCTTACTCTCTTTCTTCTCCGAATCACCTTTTTAAATGGCTTAAATCATTATTTCCCTTTTTACACCTTTAATCTGTTTACTTTTTTTCGCATTTAATTAAATTAATGACAATATCCTTGAAAAGTTAAGCTAAATGAGTTCTTCGTTAATAATAATTATTTTCTTTCGTTTTTTTTTTATTCCTTTATTTTGCAGATGTCGATTGATTAAAAATTTCTTTGAATATAATCGATTTGTTTCTTATTTTTCCCTATTTGGAAAAATTTTTCTTATACAATTTATTATTTTTGTTGTTGTTATTTTTTTGAGCTCAAGGCCAACACAGTTGCAGAAATTCCAGAAAGCCCAACAGTCACAAATTCTGAGAGATATTAGGGAAAAGTGTTCTAAAACGAAACCAATATTTCAAAGCTGAATTAAAAGGGGTTAGTTTAAGTGACTTAACTTTTAATACCTAGTGTAAACAAAATCTATTTTGTAAATTTAAAAATCGGGGAAGAAAAAAATTATAAACGAAAATGGTAATTAATTTTTAACAACAATCTGACAAACACCACGACGTAAGTTTTAATAAAAAAAATTGCAACGATTTTCATTTTAAATATACTCTAATATTGTTAGTGCAAATTGTTTATGTTGGGTTGGGTTGGGTTGGTTTGAAAAGGAAGGGCACTAAAAGCCTAATTGGCATGTTGTGCGCTCCATATGAAAAGAATAGTCAGAAAAGAAAGAGAAGCAGAGTAGACCAGAGTCTCTGGCGGCAATCAAACCCGCAAACCCCAAACTAGCAGACCAGCACACTACTGACTAGTTCACCGGGGCAAATTGTTTAATAATCTTTTTTTTTGTAATGTTTTAAAGCCAATCGATTTCAGAGAGACAGACAGACAGACAGATAAAAATTCTAAAAATTGTTGCTCTGTATTAAAGATTTTTATTAAAAAAATATATAAATATTTTTACAGATTTATTTTTAAATAGCTTAATTTACATTATAATTTATTTTAGTTGTAGTAGTTTAAGTTACTGTAGTTTTATTTGTATTAGTTTATTTCGCTGGTTGTTCGAACATGATATTAAGTTGTTATTATGTGTAGCATACTTTTAGGCACTTCTATTATTCCTGCATATTACTTAACGTCTTAATTTAAATGTAACGGTTTTCGAATGTAAATACTAGAATGTACATACGAGAACTTTGTCGAATGTTACCGAACACCATTATGTTACTATAAATATCCGAACAACACAGCTAACATGATCAGTATAACAGTAGAGCTTGTTAAGTGTGTGTCAAAGTGTGTTTGACAATAAAAGTGTATAACAATAAGTAAAGTGCTATAAAACAATAGCTGAGTGTGTTTAAGTAAATAAAGTGCTCTTAATTTTAAAACTAATTTCAACTGTTTTTGATTGCAATAAAAGAACTCAAAGTTTATTTAAAGGAAGTAAACCAACGTTTATAAAAGGTATAAACGTAGCAATATTATAATATTGTAATAATAAATTGCTACCATTATATATTTTAACCACAATCTAACAATTCAATCATACAATAATATGTTGCGCTTTAAATATGGTTACCTCAACCATATTTTTTATTTGCATGTACTGCCAATTAATAAATATGTAAAAATATAAAATTTTTTATTACAATTTGTTATGAGAAGACCTGTTATTAATTAGCCAGGGCTACGTGGTATACTACTACGAAATGGTCCACAATATTAAGATCCATTGAATTAGTTCCATCATGTTAAAGTTTACAACCACTGCTGACAAGCCAAAGAGTATTGTTTGGAGTTATGACAGAAATTATTTTATATATTCATTTGATTGGTCATCAAGACCAGTTGTGGTTTTGTGGCAAAATCTAATATTTAATATCATTATATTTAATATTTATTTTTTGACAATATAGAAAGCAAGCATATGATGCATATGGATTCATAAGTTGACTGCCTAAGGGCAATAAAAAAAACTTTTATCAAGAGACAAACATCCTGTTAATGTTATATTTATATTTGTGTGCATGTCGGTTTATCCTCATCTTCATGATAAAGAGTGTTATCACAAAATATTTTGTGGCGTTCTTTGACACACATTTGCGTATTTAAACAAAAACGTACCCAAATGTATACACAGTTACACACATGAATCTCCTTGTGTGCATATTAATGGCAAACACGTAATTTAAATAAATGTCTTTTCGAGTAAAATTTCTATTTGGGCGAGAGTGTATGTGTGTGTGTGCGTTAATGCAAACATTTTCCGTATGCTTAAGGTATCTTTTGTTTGATGTTGTGTGCGTTCTCTTATATATTTCTTAATGATACACAATGTGGCTTAGTGTACAGTTATGTGAAGGTGACAGTCTATTTGTGTTTAACACATTTACATGCTATTTCTTATTTTCACACATACACTTTTAATTGCTGTAAAACTTTGTACGCCAATGAAAAGAACACGTAGTTTTAATAAAAAAAAATATTTTATTTTCTTTTTAAGTTTTGCTTCAGCTTTTCCTTTTGCCATTGTAGAAGTATGGTAATAGCACAATATAAGGTCTTGGGAAAACTTGACATAAAAGACATGTTGCATAAAATCCAATATTGTTGTTAGAAGAACAATAAACTTCTCAAGCAAACAGTGATATACAAACAATAACTACTTATAAAGTTCAATGGAAGGTTGTGGGAAAAGTTTAAAAGGTGTAGCATTTAAGCAGCTCAAAATTGTTGTAAACAAATTTTTCTTTCAAAGACTTTTACATATTTGCAAAGTTAAAGCATTAATTTACTTAAAAACAATAGTTGAGAATTCTAATGAAATGCAATAAAATCTTTGTATAATTATAGTTTTACAAAAATGTGTGATAAGACTGTACCGAAAAAATGTTTGGAGAATACCTTCGCAAATACAGTATTTTTTTAAGACAGTATCAAAACAAATTGTTTGCCTAACGTAGGAGTCGCTTCTTTAAATTTTTGGATATCTCTGTTGGATGTTAAAATGTTATAAAAGTTTTTGCTTGTTCAGATCAATGTTTTGCTTTTTTAAGGCCATCAACCTTAAAAAGTAATTAAGGAAAATGTCCGTACACTGGTCTCCTCGAGACAAAAATATCGATGTATAAGTATCATACTTTAAGATCCGACTATAAAGATATATATGATATGTATTATATAACGAAAATTTTTAAAAAAGGCAACTCCTACGAAAGGCAGATAATTTGCTTTCATTATTTCTCCAGGCAGAAAAAATCAATCAGTATGATGCCAAAAGTCCTTTTCAGACATTAATTAATATCGCCACAACTGCAATAGTCAAGATCACTAAATTTAATGTGACTAGCTCTTATAAGAAATTGCATGTTGCATTAAAATCCTGGTGATATAGTAGAGAGGTATCAAGTACTCGCCATATAAATTAGTTATAAAGTTTTCTATATCTGCAGAACTACTATAATGAGCCACATTACATTAGATATGGGTAACTCTTAGATCAAACTACTTGCTCTAAAAAAATCTTGGAGGTGTATTAGCTTGATCCTGTATGTTGCATCGAAACATATACAAAAATATTTTAAATGGAACAATATAAATGCAAGAGATGTTCATGTGCTCACGACAACAGTATTTTTTATCACGTTCACTATTTTTTTAACCCTATTATTTTAAATAAAGCTACGATTAAACGTGACTCGACCGTGACTCACACGTAATAAATTACGACATTTACACATCTCTAACAAAAGCACTTAAAACTTGTCAATGTTATAAAGCAATAAAAGTATAAGCAGAAGTCGTGAAGAGCTTTTTGTTGATATCACTAATTAAGACCCAACTTCTAAGGAGCACCGATGCACAGCATATTTTTTTTTTTCTCTAAAATAACGCTTATTTGTTAAACCTTTGTTTAATAAAATTTAAGTCTCTGCTCAATTAAGCCCAATTAACTTCATGTCGCTCTAGTAGCAATATGAATTTTATAAATATATGGCATTTGTGTTTAAAAATCAAATTAAAAATTTTGTTCAAAAACTTTAAAACTTATCAAAATTTATTTGAGGTCTATGTGCCACAAATAACTTTGGTTTTTTCAACAAATAAAGTTTTTCACAGTTTAAAAACCAAAGACATTTCCGTTTGCTTTTGAGTTTTATAACAAATTATTCAACATTCACAAATATCAACAATAAAATGGGAAACATGTTCATAAACTTTTGCACTAGAACTGCATAACTATTTTAGGTATTTCATATTCTCTAATGGAATATGATATAAGAATTTTAAAGAGAATAAAAAACAAATTGTGTTTTTTACAGAAACGTTTTTTTAAAAATTTGTAAATAATTCAATTTCATGTTACTGCTATGGAAAATGAATTGAAACAAAACAATTTGCTTTGTCTTTCTTTTTAACTTAATTTTAATAATACGCTTAAATTAAATAGCATGCCATTAGGCGTGTAAAATTTTTTCACTTAGAAGTTTTTTTTATAATAATTACTTCTAATTAAATATTCAACATTTACAGCATATAATTAGGTGCTTAACTAAATTTCTTATTTATTCTACTTTAACATTCTGCTAATGGCTCTGCCTGAAATTTTATTACTTTTATTTAATATTTTTTGTGGAAATTTTAGGTAAAACGAATGTATGTATGATTGTATGTAAGCTGATGTTGATATTATAAAAAAGTGTTAATTTTTATTTTATAACCAGCACAACATATAACACTTGTGTCTTCAATTGCTTGTCAGAAATGAAACAGCACAAAAATAAAAAAAAAAAATTAGGTCATTTGCTTGTTAAAACTTAATGTCATGTAATGTTTTTCTTTCTCCTCTTTATTCGTTTTCAAAGCAAGTTCATACAACATGTTGGAAAGTTGTTAAAATATTTACAAGTTTTATAGGTTATATACAAAATAATATTGCTTGGCTGTTGTTCCCAATAAAAATAAAGAATAAAAATCCTCTTGTTCTTACAGGCTTGGAAGCAATGACATACAACTTCGAAAAAACCATTAAACACTTCATAAAATAAAAAGCAACAAAAACTTTGGAAATTGTAATTGAATATTTTTTTTCTCATACACGAAAAGTTTGGCAAGTCGAAAGTGGTAAAGCACTTGAATATGTTGCCTGTTAACCGGCCACTCTAGTTTGCCACATGTATACGAGTAATGTTGTTAAAAGTAATGCTTTTTTGTTATAAAAAATATGAAAAAAAACCAGGCAAGCGAGCATGCAATTTAGTTTTATTTGTCTAATGTTAAAACCTGAAAATAGTTTTTGGAAATACAATTAGAAAATTTTTATCTTTAAGGTCTAAAACAAAATTGCATAAATTATAAATTCAATGCGGTATATTAACGTCGAAAGCCAATTAAATATAAAATACAATAAATATAAAATACAATAAATATGATAATGATATACAAAGTATACAGGATAATAATGGTTTAATGATGTTTGTTTAAACTCAATAATGAAAAAAAAAAAAAAACTTGAATTAATTGGAACAAAAATTCTATACTTAAATTTTTATTAAAATACTCGTTTGAGTAGATGATATTTACATACAGTAAACCCTGGCAGGCTTTAAAAGTGCTTTCTACTTGTCTACTACTAGGAAATAATACTATTACGTTTATATCTTTTATAAACATTGGCTTATTTGCTTTAAACGAACTAGGATTTCTTGAATTGCAAATAATTACATTTAAAATTTTCATTATTAAAGTTAGTTAGAGCACTTATTAATTATTAACACAATAAACTAAACTAAAACAATACTTTCTTTATTATTTTACTTGTTGTTATAAACTTTTTTAATAAAACTCTATTTGATATACATATACGTAACGAACTCTGTTGTTATACAGCTACTACTACCTGTGCTGTTCGACTATTTACAGTGGCAGTGTCATCTAAACATGATAATCTTTAACTTTCCGCAAATTTCTTTTATATAAACATGAGTATATTCTGGTTATTTCCATAGGCTATTATATATAAATGAAAAAGTTATATGCTACTGTTAGATACAATGTATAAATAAAAACTGCTCCCTAAAGTATGCAGCACATGATATAACAAATCGGCTCTGTATTGTTATTGTACATATTATAGTTATAGCAGAGTAAGAATAAAAAAAACTGTTAAGGACGATTGAATTATTAACAGTGGCGTAGTCTAAAAAATTTTCAGAGGTCGGGAAAAGCTTAAAAATTTTTTCTGGGGAGAGGAAGGGTTGGTTGTGTTGGTTGTCTTCGCAAATTCTCAAACCGGGTTAATTTTATATGTTAATTAAATGTAAATAATTAATGTTTTCAAACGATGGGTTTCATTACACCCACGAAAATAGCCTAGTTATGTTGATGAATATTAATACATAGAAAAGAGAGATAGAGACCTTATCCAAGTATAGAAAGGGAGAGAGAAAATTATCAATGGACGTTGCCTAGCTGTGGTCAATTTCAGATTCATAACACAGATGAATATTTTATCTCGAATCATGTATAAAGTATTTCTCGAGACAGTTACATATTCACCTAAGAAACGTCACCTCCTTTCAGCAAATACCGGTCAGTGACAATGTAAGGTTGTATTGCATTTCCTTATAAACGATCTAATGACACAGTTAGTGATTTGGAAAGCTGTTAGAAGATTCGGAACTTTTTTCTTTATAGTTAAGAGCATTTCTGTTTTGTTCAATAATTGTACCAGTTAAAAGGACTTTAATACATTTTTTCCTTTTACATTTGCCCAGTTTTGTTTTACGTGCTTTCCAAAGTCTTTATATTTACATTTAGAAATTTTTGAAAATAGTGATACAATAGCAATAATTTGAATGTCATAATATGCCTTAAAGACTAAAAATTTCACTTGATATATTTGTCACAAGACGTGATAATACTAGGTTAGGTTAGGTAGAACAGGCAGCTGTTGTACAGCTCACTTGGGTCCATTATAATGATCGCATTGTGATACCTGAATATAAAAGTAAGAAAAGAATAGAAAAGAGAGAAGAGAAGCAGACTAGTCCAGAGCCTCTGACGGGAATCGAACCCGCAACCCCCAAACTAGCAGACCAGCACACTACTGACTAGTCCATCGGGGCACCCTTGATAATACTAGAACTTGATGTTCGGTTCTTGCGCCTCGAGCCATATTTAAATTAGAAATTATTAAAGCGGTAAAGTGTTGTCAATTTAAGGGAGATAACAGTTCAGATGTTACTAATCTTGAATATAAATGGAACAATAATTTAAATATCGACTAAGTTTCATTGTTGAATTACAATATAAATACTTTTTCCATATGATAGAAACATTAATTTGATTATATCATCTTAAAAAATATTCATTCAAAATTTCCGAGAAACTGAAGCTTTTGTCCATTTAATTACGTTAATGATTAAAAAGCAAACCACTTCTGATACTTTCGGTGAAATTTTTGGAAATTAATGGAATTGTTTTGGAAATATATTTTTTAAAGCTTTCAAAGTTCATTTAATAAAATAATTGGAGCCTAATAATTACATTTAGCAAAGAGAATCCAATCAATTGCGAACGTTTATTTTATAAACAAAATCTATCAAAACAATGCAACACTGATCATAGCTCTATTAATCAAAATTGTTGGATTTAGGGTTTAATATAGAAAAAAGTAAAAAAAAAATATGTAAAATATGCCTCTAAATGTTACACAGAATAAAAAAAATCTTTCTAGAAACAAAGTTTCCTCAATTCCTGTAGTAAAAGACGATTTATGTATGTGTTGTATGGGGGAAAAAAAACAAAGTATTGTGATTGTGTTTTTGTTTTTGTTATGAAATTAGAAAAACAATGAGAAAAAGTTTATTCTCTGCTTAAATATAAAAGAGAAGAGTTGAATTATTTTAAGCAGAGATGGCAAAGTCACTACAATATACTTCTTATTTTTTATTATTTTTTTTTTTTTTTTGATAAACTGAAAAATTTCAACATTTGTTTATGTATCAAGTTTAAAATAAATTTAACAAATTATGGTTGACTTTCAATCACAAATTTTATTTAAAACAATAAATTCGGATAAATCTTTTAATAAAATAAACTGAAAAAAATTCTTCGAACAAAGAATTTATGACAGATTTCCTTTAAATGGAGAATTTATGGTTTGTGCCACTTTCTATTTTAATCTTTTATCACAAAGAACATTTTATTGATTTTTAGTGTTACGTAGATTTATAGCTACTAAACAATTTTTGCTACTAATATTATAACCACAATAATATTTATACACTATTTTGTAAATATTGAATGAATTCAATTTATTCTATGAAAACATTTGTGGTTTATAACGTTAAGCAGATTAAATTTATATGTGCTTGTCAGAATAAATAAAATATTGTATTTGATATTACCATACAAGTATACTGTGCATTTAAACAGATGTATTAAAGATTTGCGGCTAGCTGGATATAAAATTTTTAAATCATAAATACAAGGATTAAAATTTATGAAAATATGTTACTATTTGTTAAAACATTTTTGCATTTGGTATCAGCAGCTTAAAGACATCAAACAAAAAACAATTACTAAGAAATAAATAAAAACCAGCTGAAGCAAGTTTTTCATTAGAATAAAGAATATTATTTTTTTTAATTATGACTTTTACAAATCACTAAGCAGTAATTTCTAACCTAAAGAGTCCCCTTTTATAGAGACTTTGATACAAAAAACAAATGTCATGTTTAACTGAAATCAAGATAGATTAATAAGATACTCGTATCAGCTGACTGTTTTTTTATATACAATTTATCAGCGTTACCAACTTTTTTTTTTAAATTTGTTTGAATCTGTCAAGCTTAATTTCTTTTTTTATATACAATTAAGCACACATTAACAACTTTTTTTAAAAATTTGTCCGCATCTGTCAAACTTAATTTCTTTATATTATTTAATCAGCTGATTGTTCTCTTTATATACAATTTATCAGCGTTACCAACTTTTTTTTTTCGAAAATTTGTTAAATCACCTGACTTTTTTTATACATAATTTATCAGAGTTGCCAACTTTTAAAAAAAAAATTCCACATTGGTCACACTTAATTTTTTTTTACATCAGCTGATTGTTTTTTTATATACAACTTATCAGCGTTACCAATTTTATAAAAAAAATTTCCGCATCTGTTAAACTTAATTTCTTTATTATTATAAAAATATAATTTGCAGTTTTAGTAGGTTTAGAACGTTTCAAAAATAGGAAAACGGAAATAAAAAGTTCTTGCTTTAAATTTTTTTTTGAAATAAAATTACAAAAATATTGTGTGACATATGCAGCCATATAAACAAAAACAAAATACAGTTTTTTTTTAATTGTTGTGTTTGTTGACGCGATGCCTTGATTGATGTAAATTTTATTTTAAATTCCAGAAAATTCATTTAAAATTATTTAAAATGCACAAAGCAAATTGAATAAAGTTACCAAAATTTTGGCTTAATCAGCTCATAAATTTAATGGCATCTAATGTTTAAAAAAAATTTCTGGTATATGGCTTCTGTGACTGCGCTTGATGAATGCCATCATGCCGTTCCATTTTGGCATCACTTTTTTAGTATACCTGGTCTTATTTCATCAATAGCGCATTGCATGTTGGCTTCTTAATGATATTTCGTTGCTGGTTTATCAGCATAGACCAAAAAGTACACAGAGAAAACAGTATCGGTTGTACGAACCACAATTGTTGCCATTCGCAAAGTTTAGTTGTGATTGTAGAATTTTACGGTTGCATCTACAGAATTTCGTTTCGGAATATCAATATATAGTCTGCGCTATGAAATTATGATTCTTGCAATAGAAATTTTATAACCACAAAAGAAAAATTCGTTTGAAATATCTGAACACTTCGATTAGCAATGAATTTGAAATTTCGCTTTCTGGTTGTAGTATAAAGATATTGAATAAAACGAACGAATTAGTTAATTTACAGATTAATTTCTTGAGATAATTCGCTTACCAATAGTTTAGCTCAGCAAAGTGATGACCTTATGCTCTGTATAGCATGTTGTGCCATCTTTTTAAAACAATTTCTCTATCAAATGATTAACAATGATATGAGGAACAAAAAATTGCAAATAATTTTCTTGTTCGCAGTAATGTTGGCACCAATTTCAGATTTAAACACAAATAAGCCGATAATTCCTTCGGCCAAACAGTAATTTTTTCGGAATGTAAATGAGTATCAAGTGTGGTTTCTCTAAAAACTATATTTCTTTGTGTTTTTATATCCATTAAGTCATGAGCCTCATCGATGAAGATAATTCTACTATAAAAATCTGGTTCAACTTGCAGTTGATTTTCAGTGCAATTTTTTTTTAATAAATTTTCACGATTTGTAATCACTGTTTTCGTGTAATCTTTTGCATGGTGAATTGCAAAAGTATTTAAAAAAAAACGCAAACTCTTTTCACTCGTACGACAGCTAGTTTTACAGTTATCCCTATTGGTAGTTCTAGATAAAAAATCCCTTTTTTTAGAAACTGATTTAAAATATTTAAAACCGAAATTCAGTTATTTTTAAAGCATTTCAAGTTTCGCAGATTTTTAGAAACATATTGCAATTTTATATAAATTTTTCAAAATGTTATAGTTCTTGCAGTATGTGGTGAAGTGGCTGTAACACTTTTTTTTATATTACTTTCGTAATTTTTTTACAACTTTTGGTTTATTATTTCGTTCTACTAGTTAAAATGTAAGCACCAAATAATTTTTATTGTTTTTCGTTGTCCTACAGCTAAAAAAAATTTTGCATTTTTTATTACTATTTAATCCACATTAATAAGAACTAAGCTGCCTTAACATAGCCCCTACATTATTATAACACGTATATGCAAAGAGGGTGGCATACATTTTTCTTTTATAGTACAACAGAAAAAGGACTCTTTAAAAAAGGGGGAAAAGCCACAAAAGAGTGTGCATGTGAAAGAAATTATAACAATGCCAAAAACTTTTTAATAACTAGAAAACTATGTGAAGCAAAATTTTGTGGAAAAAAGCGGTCATGAAATAAACTATTTTAATATAAAAAAGAATTTATGGAATTTTTACAAGCATTTTCCTCCAAGTAAGCAAGGAAGTGGTAAACAGTTATGATGTAATAGAAAAAATCGCCAAAGAGGTTTATAAAATTCCAACTTAAATCTAAGAAAAAAATTAAATTAAAATTCCACGAAAATAATTATTGTTAATCATACGTATTGTGGTCCTTTGAACAGTTCATTGTAAAACCCCTCAATTAGTTGTTAGATATTTTTAAACATTGTAAATTTTGAAATTTATAACCAAAACAGCTTAATATTGTATAATTATGCAAATTTCTATTTTATATGTTTATGCATTTTTACTTCAACCTAATCTCATTTGTTAGCTGCTCTCATTAAATTGGCTTAATAAGGCTTACTGGCAACCAGCATTTTCAAGTTTAAAAGTTACAACACGAAAAAATACCCCATATTAGTGTAGAGGGTTTAAATGGGCAAAAAGCAAATCATACAGTGTTGTGTTTTATATGGTTGAAGTTTGAAAATATATGTTTACATGGTTGTCGAACTTCAGGATTAGGCAACAATGTAGGGGAATTCAAAAATCTTGCTGATGGCAAGTATCTCTCTGGATATTTGTATTCTCAGCAAATAAAAAAACCTTAACAAGACAAGGTAGAAATGAGATGAAATGATGAATAAGTAAGATTATTTCGGGGGAAAATATAAATGATTTTAACATTATCATTGGAGATCATATAAGTTTGACTAGATTCAAGGCATATTTCCTTATCAGTTCGAAGATAATTTTTTTGTTTATATTTTTTATACGGTGCACTCGCGATAATATGAACACCCTTTATTTTCTATTGACTACTCTTTAATACAAAATTAGTAAAAAAAAAACAGTTCTTTAAATGGATTTTCTCTACACTATTGGAAACTTAATCAACAGGGTGATGATGGTTAATAAGGTCTCCCCAGCTGTAAGCTTTAAAATTATTTGTAGCTGTCAATGAAAGGCAAAGGTCAAATTGTCAAAATAATATATAAAAAAATTTCTATAAGAAAGATTTAAAAGGAAAACATTTTTAAATAGAAATTAGATGCCATTAATATATACACTCCGGTTCATTGATATAAAGACACTAAAAATTCCATATTCAGAATTGTGTATCTTTTGCAATTTTTAACCGATTGCAGAACTTTAAAATAAAAATGGAAGCTAGACATCTTTAGATATAAAAAAAAATCATGCCAATAGTAGTTTCTTTACTAACATTGCAGCCACACGTTCAAGTTTTTCGGTCAAGTTTTTCACACATACGTACAGTAGAGATGCTATATGTGACGTAGGCTGCACGCAATTTTAAAGCAATTTTATTATTCAAAATTATTATTTTTATTCACAAACATTATTAATTATATTTAATTTAAATTGCGGCAGAATATTTCTAAAACACAGAACAAAAAATTATGGCAGCAGAATATTTGAAAAAAAAACAAAAATTCGTCACAACAATTGCACTCAGCTGTTTTCTTGACTGTAAATTGAAACATTCGATGGAAAGGAAATTTTATAAGCAAGTTCGCATCAGGTTCTAAAAGTATTAGTGTATTATTAAAAAAGTGTGAGTGTATTGAAACTTGATACACAAAACTTGATCGTGTAACCCCTGTGTAAAGAACTTTTTCTGAGCAATTTATAAAAAAAATTCCAAAATTATGCTATTTTTTTGGTTCACTTGAATAAAGGCAATTTATTATTTTTTATTATTTTTAAAGTAATCGATGATTTTTTTGTACAAAGCGATTGTTTATTACACATTTATCATTTTACGAGTCAAAATGGCAAAACAAAAACTTTTAAGTCTATCGGAAAAAAATAAAATCGATGTTTAACGCGCAATAGCTCAAAAAATTAAACGAAGCCCAACAATTGTCGACAATTACATCAAGGATCCCGAGGGGTAAATCAGTGAATCGGAGTATAAGAACATTCTTGTAAAGGTAAACTGACTCAGTTTTAATTAGTTCATATTAAGGCGAGTTTACTGTATCTGAAATTTGACCTTTGAAATAAATGAGAGAAGAGAGAAGATAGTATTTTTTTCTACAGACCTTGACAGATAAAACTTCGTGAAGAAAAAGAAAAAAATAAACAGCTGACGAATAAAGACTACCTGAGGAATAACTATGCCTTCACTACACCCATAACCATAAACTAAAAACACACTTTAAATGTTTTATATTATATCTAGCTGATTGTCTTATATGAATACAAATTTCAATTACGAAATTAATATTATTAATTAAAAAATTGTTTAATTTTGCTCCAATCATCAAAATAATACTATTAATTAAATGAAAATAAATAATTTTAATCAAATAGTATTCAGAAAAATATCAATTAAAACAGTATTAAAAAATTAATTTAAATTTCCATAATTTTTAAAAATGATTTTAATTTATTTGATCATGTCTATATTTAAGATTTGGGATTTATAATATTAAAGCATTTATTATATCAAAAATAAAATTGTTTTAAATCTGGTAAAAAAAATGCAAAAAAATATTCTTTTTTTATATATATTTATTTTTAATATACATTTATATTACAAAGGAATCTATATTCTTAATTACTTATACTTACTTATTACTTTCGTTACTAATATAATAAAATTAATGATAAGAAATTGGCTTCCCCACACATACACATACTATACCATATCGAAAGCCGAATTTTCAAAAATAATTATTAGCATCAAAGGAATATTAACCAGTTAAAAGGCTTGATCCGGCATGATGAAGAATTTTAACTAACTTACCTATTAAAAGGACAATTCTGAGGAATATAAGGGGATACAATATATATGTTATGAATTTTGGCATACCTACAATGAAACCGAAATAATTTATTATATTTAAAACAGAACATATTTTTATATATGTATGTACATATATGCACTTACCAGAGCTTTCTCTTACAGATTTGCGACTATTTTTTATTATTCCGCTCCTTGAGTAACAATTATATTGAATTTACTCTTCAAATTAAATTTTCAAATGTCATTTAAAATAATATTTTTTATTTAAAAAAAAAAATTTTTCAACTAACAGAAATCTCTTTGTTTTTTGAAAATATTTAATATCAATTGAAAAATTTAATTAAATAAATGAAAACTATAATTAGAATTCAAAAAAAAAAAAAATTAAAAATTCAATTAATTAAATATATTTAAGAAATATTTTTTTCTGTGTATGGATTGGATTCAGTGCAATACATGAAAATTTTCTAGTTTCTTCATTGTAGAAAAATAAATTAAAATTTTTTTATTTAGTATAAAATCTTAGATAAATTCTTGATATCCGGAAAAATTTTATTTATTATCTCTAGGTAACTTTTAAAAAAATTGTGAACTTGCGTTATATGTATGATGTATGTATGTTCAATGTTTAAAAAATTCTATTTAACGCAACCTATGTCAACCCTATTTCCAGTTAATACCATTAATTTGCCCTCATCAATAAACCAACTAAGCAATTTTTAAGCCTTGTCATTATCGCATGCCTTTGAAGCAGCTCTTGCAATTGCAGTTATTGTTTGCAAAACAACAATGTAGAATGCAAAAACCATTATAAATGTGCAACTACACACATTATACACAAGCACAAACAAAATGTAAACATTGAGTAAACATTTTAAATGAACAACAGCCACAGCTTTCATATCTCTCTTTCACCAAAAAATAATCTTACCAGAAACAATTTTTAATGCCACTTTAAAAAAAAAACTTTATTTTGGCTATTTTGCTTTAAATTCTCTCTCTCTCTTTCGCTCCATCTTTTTGGTGGATTTATTTTGGATTTACTGTTACTTGTTCACACGACTACTTTTACTATTTTCATATTTAATGCTGCTAATTAAAATATAAATACGCTGGTTGTCTTAATTCCTCTAGATTTATAGTTTTAGTCTGTGGAGTAATTAAAGTATTAGAAGAGATATAAAAAAAAAGTTATGCTTGTAACAAAAGAAAGTTTTCAGTTTATCTAAAGTGTTAGAAACTTATAATTAAGCTTTTATGAAAATATAAAAAGTATGATAGAGTAAATATTTAAGGGAGAAAGGACAAGATAAAATTAAAATGTTGTAAAGAGGTTTTAAATTTAAAAAAAATTTAAGTAATACATTGAAAATTTCGCATTTGAAAGCAACTGATGCAGAACTTTATGAAGTTAAAAATTTACTTGAAAAAATTTTACGTTTATAAAAGGTTTTCCGATAAGAGTGATACGGTTCTTTTAAAAAAAAGACACACTTATTTTTAAGGAAATTCAAAAGCTTTTATTTAATGTGAATTACAATCGATAAAATTAAGTTCTAAATAAAACGTCATTCAAATGGCCTCCCCGACTTCTTCTGCAGGAACGAATTCGATAAACCCAATTTTCGAGCACTTTTTCCAATAAGACAAAGTACCGCTCTAAGTAATGCAAATATTGCTGCCGTTCAGTTGGTGCAGTAAATAAACAAAACTGTCGATTCTGGTGCAAAGAAAATCCACAAATTACACAGAAAAAAATTAATATGGATTTTAATTACGAAATTAATATTATTAATTAAAAAATTGTTTAATTTTGCTCCAATCATCAAAATGATACTATTAATTAAATGAAAATTAATAGTTTTAATTAAAAAAATATGGAGAAAACTATCAATTAAAACAGTATTAAAAAATTAATTAAAATTTTCAATAATTTTCAAAAATAATTTTAATAAATTTAATCATGTTTTTATTTGAGATTTGGGTTTTATAATATTAAAGCATTTATTAAATCAATAATAAAATTTATTAAACCTGTATAAAAAAAATATTATTTTTTTATATTTGTTTATTCTTAATATACTACATTTATATTACAAAGGTATCTATATTTTTAATTATATTTTGTTACTTATATGTATAATAAAATTAATGATAAGAAATAGTGTTCCACACACATACACATACTATATCATATCAAAAGCCGGATTTCCAAAAATAATTTTTATCATCAACGACCTAGATATAAAGGAACATTAACCGGTAAAAAGGCTTGATCAGTCAGAGTGAAGAAATTCAACTAACTTATCTATTAAAATGAGAATTCTGAGGAATATAAAGGCACACAATAAATATGTAATGAGTTTTGACATACCTACAATGAAACCGAAACCATTTATTATATTAAAAGCAGAACTAATTGTTATATATGTACGTATGTGCACTTACCAGAACTTTCTCTTGCAGATTGGCGACAATTTTTCATTATTTCGCTCCATGAGTAACAATTATATTAAATTTATTTTTCAAATTAAATGTAAATGTCATTTAAAATAATATATTTTATTTTTTTAAATTTTTTTCAACTGACAAAAATCTCATTGTTTTTTGAAAATATTTAATATCAATTAAAACATTTAATTAAATTAATGAAAATTATAATTAGAATTCAAAAACAAATTAAAAATTCAATTAATTAAACAAATTTTAGCAATATTTTTTTCTGTGTATTCATGAAAAACTATTACAGTCACATAAATTGTCAGTTTGGTAATTGGAATTTGGTCGAGTAGAATTATCGGTCCGTACTTCTTTCGAAATTTTGTATAGAAATACAATTTCATTACTTTTAAAGTGTTGTATAAGATTTATACGATGAGAATTTTTATTTTTTTTTTGCAGAATTAAACAATATTTTTTGGAGTTTTTTTTGCCCCAAAAATAAAAACCAAATATTTTCTTACTCAATGTTTTGTTGATTTTTTTTTATTTAACCAAAAAATTTTTTTTATAAAAATTTTGCAGAATTAAAACTTGTCTATTCTTGATCTTTTACTTGCGGAACTCTTAAGAATATTTATTTGTTTAATACAACCGATACATTACAAATTATGTTCGCAAGTTAATAAAGCAAAACTGCATTTTAATAGACGAATGAATATACAATGGGGGGTTGTGAATTGAGCAATTATATTTCATTGGTTACACTATCTAGTGTGTTTGGTGAAGTTATACGGGTTATCCTATGCTCTCTATTATCATTTTCTAGAAAAAACACTTAATATTTGAAGGAAGCTCATTTCTATGTACAGTAGAGACGCTATAAATTATACCTCGATAATTTTAAAACCTGGATAATTTGGAACAACCTGTCTGTCTTTTGAGGCAACCCCAATAATACTTAACATTTTCATATATTTTTCACCTCTTGATATTTAGAATTTTTCTAATAAATTGTAGCTGAATTCCTTAATACTATGTTCACACAGGCGCCTTAATTGTCAATTTATAATATTATCTCAATTAAAGGCCTTTATTGAGCTCAATTTACCAGACTAAAAATTATTTTTAAATTGAGAAATATATACTTAATTGTTTCACTTATTGTCTAAAACTCGAAATACAACTCTTGAGAAGTATGTTCAGTGAGAAGAAAATTCTATAGGTGGCATTTCTAATGTCAAACAAATAAATATAAAAATTAAGAAAATGAAAAATTTTTTAAGAAAATTTTAAAAAAATGTTTGAGTAAATTCAAATACATACATATAAGTACATATTAGTACATAAATATAATTGTAAATATATTTTATCAACAGGAAAAACACTGAAAAGAAGGCATTATTTGATTTGGTATAAATACATCGTATTTTACAGCTATTAAATGCTAATTGAGTAAGATAAATTGAGTATGTCTGAACACTTATTTTAATTGCTCAATCAACACTAAATTGAAACAATTAAAAATATCTGTCTGAACAGGGTATGAGACTTCTTTTAACTGCTAAAATCATTCTTTAGAAAAACAGTTCGTAAAACTTCTAAAATATCGAAACCATGTTGAAAAATTGCAAATGTTTCATCGATTCATTGTCTTTTCCCAATGCCACTTTTATACCAGATAATTTTAGTTTTGCAATTTCCTGAGTGTGAAACCATTTTAATTCGCTTGAAAGGCCTATAAATTTTATCATGAGTAGATTACAACACTATTGCAATGACCGCTGCGGCTTTACTGAATGTCATGCATCCAAAATGGTAAATTTTTCACGATTCTCATCTTATATATCAAACTGAGTTTGACCGATTGCATGATTTACCCTAGATTTAAGCTGTGGTTTGTTTCTTATTTGCATAGACCTGCGACTTAAAAAACCCCTACAAGAAAACATCTAACGGGGTCAAATAGCATGATCTTAGTCGCCAGTTCATATAACCACCATTTGAGATGGCCGTATCCTCCAACCGCTTTTGCATAATATTCAATGTGGCTTAAGCTGCGTGGCATGAAGCACTGTCCTTTTCAAATTACATACCACTGGTATGTATTTTATCCGACTCAAGCCAAAGGAAGATGGTAGTCACCGGTTATGACCACTAGCCCAAAGTTCACATAAATCACTTTTTCAGAATGAAATAGATGTTGTTGCATGCCATGCGGATTTGACTTTTTAAAAAAATTTACAATTTTGTTTGTTGACAGATCTATCCCTCCAAAAATGTTTCTCATCGTTCAAGAGGCTTTTTGGATGAAATATTTCCAGCGAAAGTTTTACGAACAAGCATCCATTTTGATAAAGCAATTTTATAACTTGCATCCAAGGTAATTGGGTAAAACAACCTGAATAAATGATGCCCAATTTGACATTTGCAGCCTTTATAATTTGACTATTATCAATAACAATAGGCCTTTAGAGCCAAAGTATTACTTTGCTCATGTCTGCTAAATTCATAGTATCCTAGCACTTCTTCACAGTAATCATCCATAGCCATTCTAAATTCAACTTAATTACTTTATTATTATGCTTGCAGTAACTTGGCTGTTTGCAAATTGTTTTCGCTTATTGCTGTTGTGGTACTCATGAGCTCATTGGCACAGTCTGTGACCACACAGACTGGATATTGGAGGCGCTAGTAGATTTCTGTACATATTTTTTTAGTTGCCTAGATTATAACCATTTAGGAGTCAAACCTAAACAAGAGCGCTGAGCGTCAAGCGTTGGAGTTTAACATGTATTTCGTTTTTGTTGCAATAAAAAAATACATGCAAAATTGCAACGTTTGATGCTCAACGTCCTTGTTTAGGTTTGCCTATAAGTAGATATAAGTCCTAGAAAGCATGTGCCTATATTTGATATTACAGTATTACAGATAACAACCATAGTGCATCTCAAATATAACGAGAAAGATTTCTTAATTTGCATATAATCGTTAAATGACTCCATAGTTTTCTAATGGCACAATTTTCACCTCTCGTTACTTCATTTACCAAAAGATTGTAGAAATTTTGCCTTAAAATCTGTCGAAAAATTTGCTGAACTTCCATTGGAATAATTTACAATATGGCATCTAATACACTAGTGAACCCTTAGTTCACAACTTTTGTGAAGGCAACACTGTTACTGCTAATTCTTGTAAAACTTTTACTTTGAACTTTTTTTCCATTGCTGTCTAGCGTAGTACTAAAATTTACATTAATATTGAACATTTTACACCTTCTGCAGAGAATGAAAAAAATTTAAATTGTTGCCTCTCTAGTTGTTATGGATCTTGTACGGAAAGCCTAATGGTATATTTATTTTAATTTTATATCAATAATTGCTGCGGGGTACTTTACCATATCAGATATTGTTGTTGTTGTAACAATAAAACAAGTTTCAGCAAAATTTCATAATTTAGTTTCTCTAAAAAAATTCTGCTTATCCCGAGTTTATAATGCGGTAACATTAACTTAAAATCTCAAATAAACAAAATTTTAAAACAGTTTTTATGTAACATGCCTGTTAAAGTGTCAGAGATGAAATAAATTTGTATAGAATTTAAAAATAATTTATATTCGAAAGTAAACTGTAGCCCACAGTAGCTTTAAGTTTATCTAAAGTTGGCAACAGCGTAAACCATACAAACAGACCCAACTCCCCCTTCCATTAATATTCTAAGTTCGAAACACCTTTAACTAATGTTTTATGGATGTGTTTGTTTTTTGTTTCATCATATTTTATCAGATTTTGTAATAAATATTTAAATTTTTTTTTCAACAAATTTTTCTCACTTCCTCTTACTAAATTGTTATTTAAAAGTTATACAATATACAAAATTAATATGACCTTCTTTCAAATAATTCCTATGAAGGTGTGCGTGCATTTAGAAAGAAAAAGTTTTGTAGTTTGTTAGCAACTACAACTAACAATAAAAACTAATGCTAATAAGTATAAAAAATGCGAGAAAAAAAGTTTGTTAATTATATGTTGAGAGTAGCTTTTGAAACAGGAAGGGGAAATAAAATTGGAAAGTTAAGAAAACAAAAAAAAGCGAACAAACAAGAAACAAATTTACAAAAACTTGTATAAAAAAATAAATAATTATAACAACATAAAAAAAATAAATTTAAATATGCAAACAAATTGTGATTAAATTATAATAAATTGCCTTAAATTAAAACAATTTTTGAATGAAAACAAAATTTCGCTTAAAGGCGTTTTAAATTTTCTATAGACATCTATCTCTTCTTAAGCAACATACAAAAACCGAGGATAAAATTAAAAACAATCATACGTAGAGATGGCCAGCATACAAGTTTAATATTAACTAGTAAGAGCGCTATATTCGGCCGTGCCGAATCTTATATACCCTTCACAACGTGAATTCATGCAATAACAGTGGTTTGTGTCACCATTCATCCCATATGAAATACGTACATACATATAAAAACATACATATATAAAAACGTCCCATTGTAAAATTATAAATTCACGTATGAATGTTAAAAAAAAACAAAAAAAAAAAAAAAAAAATTTAAAAAAAAATTTAAAAAAAAAAAAATTTAAAAAAAAAAAATTAAAAAAAAAAAAAAAAATTTTTTTTAAAATTATTATGTATGTAATATATATAAAACAAAAAAAAAAAATAAAAAAAAAAAATAAAAAAAAAAATAAAAAAAAAATTAAAAAAAATTTAAAAAAAATTAAAAAAAAAATTTTTTTGGCTCAGCTGGGATTTGATGCCACGTTTTCTCTAACCAGTATACACGTTTGTATGTATGTATGTTGTTGTTGTAATGTTGCTTTTGTGAAAAAAAATCGAGGTGGTCGTGGGTTTTTGCTCATATCTCAGTTGTTTATGTACCGATGTTTCTGATTTTCAATAGCGATCTACTCCCGAATATTTCTGATATTTTAATACCTCACCCGAGTTCAAGCGATGTCGGAGGGCTTCAAAAAGTTGATTTCAACATACACACGGACAGACGGTCAGACGGACAGACGGACAGACTGACAGCGCTTAATCGACTCCCCTATTCATAAGCTTTCAGAAAATATATACTTTATGGGGTCGGAAATCAAAATTGTAGAAATTTCACACGGAATGACAAACCTATATATACCCTTTTTCACTGTGTGAAGGGTATAATCATACGCTTAATGGCCTACAGGGAATAAGAAATAAATTTTAGTACTAGATTGCCTGTTAAAAGCTCGCATTGAAAATGAAAAATTACAGAAATTAGGACAAAATTATATTTTAACGTAGAATAATATGTGCTAGGGGTTCTTGTTTACTCTAGAGGTATTTTTTTCTTTACAAAACGTTAAGAGTAAAGTCCAGTATATAAATTAATATTAATTGTTAGTGGGACTCTTACCATCATACTAAAGAACATGTTCATACAAAAAACTCATTAAACAACAAAGTGTGTTAATATTATTATAAATAAATTTATAATTTTTTTTATTATGCACAAATTTATGTGTTTTTTGTAATTATTTTCGATTTTTTTTAAAGGTACGTCTTTCATGATATTATGCCATTTAATTAATTTATTAGTTAACACTCAGATAAAACACTGATATTAATAGCTAGCAGAACGTGGACTGCTTTGCTGGCTACAACAAAATTTTTGCATTATAGGAGATAGATTTTAATATTATCTGTCACCATTTGATAGGTATGCAATAATAGTCATAAATATTACTTCATTTATATGAGGGTATAACTCCCCCTTCTCCGAACCTTTCGATTTTTAGTTCTAACTAGCAGACCCGGTCCGTGTTGCTGGCCCTAAGCAAACATTAGTGTTGTATTACCATACGATTTAAATTGAGTTTTTAACGAAATTTACGGCCTTCAAATAAAAATCCATGGAATACCTATCAAAAAGTTTTTTTTACAGAATAACTTACGTATGGTGTAGGTATGTGCTCAATCTAAAAAGAAACGCATGTATTTAAGGCAAATTGGAAATTATATTTATTTATTACTTCATCTTAAGGCCAGTGGAGAGACAATGTTTTTTTTTTTTTGTATTTGGTATAAAAACATATAAATTTTTTGACGTGCCAACTCGAGAGCAAGCCACATTCAACTGGCCGTGTGAAAAACATGAATTTTCCAAAATTAAGCCAGCAATAGTCAATGATTGGCTTTATGCTTTGTTGATGGTAATAGCAAAGGCAAGACGCAAAGGGAATTGGAGCCGCTTGAATTGGAATGGTAAATCGTTGGAAATTATCGGAATTCGTGGAATAAGTACGTCTTCGCCTTTGAATCTGCCACCGATGATTGTTGCCTCGATTAAATTTGGTGAACAGTTTTTGATGGTCAATCTGGTTCCGTTGCATAACTTTGGTGCGTTTAAGTTGCGAATAAGAATTACCGGTGATCCAACCTTGTTAGTACATGCGGTGGCATTCCGGGTGGTTGCAATGAATTCAAAATTTCAGTAGGATAATTGACGGCTTGTTCTTCATCCATTACTGTGTTGATCAATTTGTATTTGATTCATTTACCGGGCAGTTTCAATTGAATTTGCTCATTAAGCTGTAAATATTTTTTGTAAATAAACCGAAAACTCGGATTTTTGAATACAACATTTCGAAAGTTTTAAAATTTTGATATTGGATCATTATTAACATAGGTTTTTTGTAAATATCTTCGGAACTACACAACCAATTTAAGAGTTTGATATCTCGTGAAAAAAATGACAACGGCTTTAAAAAAATAAAAAAAAGCAAACAAAATAAATATTTGTATGTATCATTGGTGGTGCAATATGAAAGTTGGATTTTGCCACGCCACTCCGCGCGTGGACCGAAAATCAAAAATCAGAGTTCACAGTTTTACCCGCCTAAATATTCTGAAGATTCCCTGAAAATTTGATCAAAGTCGGTCTAGCCATATTGGAGTCCATACGTTACATACATACATACATACATACATCCTATTTTATATATATATATATATATATAGATTAGGATATTGTAATCAAAAGTAGCTCGTACTAACCCAGCAAAAAAAATCTATGACAAAAAATTGAATTTGCAGGGGTTCAACTGGTGACGCAGTGATTCAATTTAGGTGAAAACACTAATGATTTTAACATTAGCGTGTTATTGGAGATAATGTGTTTACATGAATACATTAATGAACTGCACTCCATTCTAGTAAGTGCAGAGAATTCGTGCATATTTGATGGAAGCATCGGATGTTTCATGAGTTGAATTTGTTTGTTTACATGAATTGTTTAAGATTATGTTGCATGATGTTGAAGTCATTCACATTTAGAAAGTAATTTCGAATGAATGCTTTTACATTACTACATGATTTGCATTACTTTTAGATTTTTTTCTGGGAAGTTTAAGGTAAAAAGAAATCACAGTTTTCTAGAAAAAACATTAAATGTATAGATGTCCTCCGCTCTGTTTCTATTGATTTTATGCCCGAAAAAGTAAACTAATATCGAAGCCAATTGCACATAATTTAAAGAGTATAACAATTATAGCTCTGTAAATATGCCATTAAATATACTTTAATTGTATAAGATGTACCACGCCCATTCATTTAATCATATTTAACATTTAAATGAACTATAAAATTTATAGTAAAATGTCTGATACTGGGATTGACAACCAAAAAATTTATTGTCCCTGAAAGAAACCACATAATGAATTTTCGGTATGGGGGTATTATTTTCCCTGCTACAGCCTGAAATAAAATACAACATACAAAATTTAAAGGTTATATACATAATAAATTGCTACGTATCTCATAAAATGTTTTTTTTTATATTGAGGATGCCACGCCCATTTTTCTTTTCCGGCTCATATGAAGCTGAACTATGCAAGTTGTTATTATATTATGGCTGACACGGATTATAACACATTGACTGCCACGTCGGACACATATGTGTGACACTGCACTATGGGGTTTACGCCACGTCGGGTACATATGTGTGACACTGCACTATGGGGTTTACGTCACATATGTCCGACGCGATTTTAATTCTCTCTACCCATGTCACACAATAGTTGCTGACGATAAATTTGATAATTTCTGTAAAAATGGTTTCCGCGCAGCTCAAGAATTAATTGAAAAAAATTGTGTTCGAAAAAATATATTTTTTATTTTATTATACGGAGTAAAAAAATAAAAAATGATTTAACATTCTATTTTTATAATAAAAAGACACAAATTAAAACGTTAAACTTGTTTGTCGTCATTTTCAAATTATTCTCAACACATAAAAGCCTCTTGCGGACAGTACGGGCAATATGTGTATACCCTTTTTGCCTTCTTTCTGGCGGTCTCTCTCCCTTTCATCTGTTTTATTCTAAAATAACATAATGTACATGTTCGACGTACTTTTGTTTTTTAGAATATGAATATTATTGGATTTCGTAAAAAAAATAATACGTACGTAACTATTACTGAAAGTAGCCTAAATTCCAATATTGAAGTTTTCGAAGAAATTATGCAAGAAAAAATTATGTGGCCCCAGCATCTTATTTTCTAAAAGTGCCTTGACAGTCAATGTGCTCAATACTTTAGGTATAACAGTACTCTGGGTATTCTCCAGGGATCTATACTTGAGCCACTTTTGTGCTCGTCATGTGCTAATAATTTACCATTTCAAATAAATTGATAGAGCACACAAGTGTACAAATGTACGCTGTAGATTTCCTATACCAGACCAGCAATTCGTTCAGTAGTGAATAAAGCTAAACACGATCTGTAATGGCTTTCTAACTGTGTTTCTGTTAATAAATTATGCCTTTATTCAGATAAGTCGAAAGTGTTTAACAATCGGTGCGAGACAAACTGAAACAGGCGATGAAATAAATTTCAATCTTAATATATATAGAATTAGTTTATATGGCTAAAAACATGTAGGTGTAGTTTTTTATCGTACCCTTACTTGGTCAGACCATCATCAAGTATGTGGCACAACATATGCTGTGCTTAGAAGCCTTTAGCCTGTAGTCAGCACTTTACTCCACTGATGATAAGAATGATGCTAAGTTGTATTTAATACCAATGCAAAATTTTCGATGCTTACAGTGCCTCTGATAAATAAAAGCTTATTAAACATATAATAACACCCCACGTTATATTTTTGGGAGTCAAAGATATGATCACGTATGTTCATTTTCTAAAAGGGTTTGTTTTTTTGGGCATGCACCTTAATGACCACCTTTAGATATTGAAAAATTGCTTTTTATAATCAAAAGCAATTAACCTCAACCATCTACCCTCTAAAACAAAACCCACTAGCAGCGTAATAAAATTAAAACAAAAATGTTATTTAATTATTTTTCTTATGACCAAAACGTTAAGGACCTTTATATAAGTTTGATTTTAATTTAAAATTTTCATTATTTTCTAATATGTTTTAGTGATAATTTAACTGCAAATTTTTACAAAACTGTACATAATAGCTAATCTGATTTTTATGCTGTAATTAATAATGTATTGCATCTCGTTGCATTGAAAAGCAAATAATAATAAATAAAATGAAACTAAAAAAAATAGGAGGAAGTCACAAAGATTGAACGATGTAACAGATGGAATGACAAAATTGTAAAATTGTATAAATCTATTATAAATATAAATTAATTAACATCAAATAAAACTAATCTTATAACGTCCAAAATTATGTTCTACTTTCCGTCTTTAGTCAGTTTCTTTATTGTCTTACATTTCAAAGAAAAATAATGTTTATCAATAAATATTAATCATACGCCCCGATTATTTATGTGTATAAAACAATAAATATTAATCATACGTAAAGTGGCATCTTGAGAATGCCAATCTGAAGTGTATGTCACTTTCATAAATCTTTATTAATTAAAGTAAATTATTAGTTTATTTATCAAAAATATTTATGTTCGTGTAGGTATTCCAAAGTGTGTGTACAGTGGTTCTCTGAAGTTTAATTGTTATTAATCAAGCTAGTTAAGCCAACAAACTAATGTTTCTATAGTCAAGCATATACATATATAGTCCTTATAGAACAAGTATCTAGGAAAAACATAGTATAGTACAAGACGTAAAAAATTGTCCTTTTTATTTTTGAAAATATTAAACATTAAGTATATGTCTGCGATGTTTTTAATTTATATCAGTAGTAATAAATTTATTTTTTAATAAAAAAAGATCTCTAGCCTAATAAATAAAACAACTATTAATGAAAATATTTAACAATACTCTTAAGCAGCATAATGGATTAAAATGAGTTAAACAAACTAGATCAAATATAATCATAAAGAAAACTATACAAGCATTTACTATTATGTTAAAGTCGATCTGTTTTCATTTACCTGTCTTGCAAAATAAATGGAATTTATTGGCTTATGAATAAAAAAATAAAAAATCAAATAAATTAAAAATTAAGAACTTAGTTTTTACATATTTACTGGAAATTTTCATTAATAGAAAAAAATAAACATACCTAGAAAAAATTTAATAAAAAAAATTTTTTAACTTACTGCAGTATTTAAACTAATATTTAAATTTTTATTCAGGCTTGAGTTCATATTAACATTCTTTATTTTTACTATTTTTGTCCTGCTGTAGTCACCAGTTAGGTAGCGATAAGAACAGATTGATTATACTGGCCTCACAGAAAATAAAACAAATGATTATAAACATTGATTGTTAAAAAACAATCATCTGTTCTTATCGCTACCTAATGATGATAAAATCGTAGCTGGTTTCGAAAATGCATTCCACTCGGCTAGTGTCGGTAAAAATATAATTTTTCAGATTTATTCTTTCATTTATCACAATTAAAAATTCTTTGTAAAAATAAAGAATGTTAATATGAACTGCAGTATTCATAAAAACATTTTAGGTTTATTGGAAACTTATTTAAATAATTTTTGTGCAACATCTGTCAAATAAGCCTTTCACAAACCTAAAATATTTTTTATGAATTCGGCACTAAGAGTTTAAATTCTAAAAGCGAACTGTTATAAATTTCTTAAAGGAACAAAATTAAACTGAAACTTTATTGCATTTTTTGACTAATTTGAGGTCGCTGATTTTAAATCTCTGTTTTTCTCCATCAGTTCGCATTTTTAATTAACGTATTTCTGACTTTTTTCCAAAATTTAAAAGTTAAAGAAATCATAACTTTACTTCTCATTAAGCCATTTTTTAAAGATGTATTTGTTACCTTTGAAAAACAATCAAACTTTTAAATATCACAAAAAAATTACTGAGTAATGGTTGTTGAAGTAAAAAAAAAAAATTCAAAAAATAAAAAATAAATAAATAAAAAATCATAAAAACTCCAAAATGGAAAAGAGTGTAAAGTTTTATTATTTTCACGTAAAGTCACATAGCCTATGAACAAAATGAGACATCGATCATGTAGGGGATGAGACTCTAGTTTTTTATGGAACTATTTAAATATTTAAACAAAGGGTCTAAACCAGATAGAATCATGCAAGTTGACATCAATTATAATAATATTTAATTTGATTTATTAATTGGGGCTTGAACTAACTAAGTGTTAAATTCGCCCTCATATGACGTTTTAAAAGAATAAGGCAGTTTTTCCGTTGTAGGTGTTCTTTGCGCGAAAGCAGTTTATTGAATGATCTTATATAAATTTATTCTATTCTTATGCTTAAATTTACAAAGCAACAAAATAAAATGCAGATTGAGTGGAATTTAATTATTGAGAAATACAGTTATAAATATTTTATTTCAGACCAAATGAGTTAAATAAAAGTAATATGTAAGTGAGAAGTATTAATTAATAAAACTCTAAACAACAATTAAATACAGTCGAGGGATAAATAATAGTAACACAAATTAAAATTGTTATAACAACTACAAATAATAAAAAAATACAAAAATTATCAATAAACAAAACATAATAATTAAGTTCATGTTACAATCATAAAAATCGATTAACTCTTTTCGCTTTTATTCACAATTAAGTGATTAATTTAGTATTACAAATCGCTAAATATACATCAGCTTAATATACAGTGCCATTGCACAGTAGTATTAAAAAAAAGTAAACTCAAAAGTTTTAGAACGTTTTGAACCAAATATGGTTCGTTTTGTTCGGAATATATTTGCTTATACGCTCGCAAACAAATAACGGGATTTTTGTCGTTTTAAATTTTTAAGAAGTTTAAAAAACTTTCAAATGTTAAAATTTTGTTTAAAAAACATCTTTGAAAATACTGGGCATATTGAAAATCAATGTAAGCACGACTTAAAGATAATGTTGTTGAGGAGTTTTGGTTTTTTTAACTGAAAAGGGTGAACGTTTTCAAGTGTAGTGGAAGTGTCTTAATTTTGGACATAACGGTATATCGCGAAAAGTCGAGCTGCTAGAACAAAACCAAGTGCAGAAGTAGATTCAGCGTTCCAAATAACCTTAAAAACAACATTCACTTCTTGATCATCAAAAACACTGTTCCCTTGTGTTATCAATATTCATAACTGCTCAATTTAATAAAATAAAAAACTTAAAGACCGAACCAAGGCATATTCATACATGTATATGCAACGGCGAATTGATACAACAAAGAGAGGATGTTTTATGTTGAGGCCAATTCGTATATCAGCGATGGAAAAGTTGTTATGACATATTAAATATAACAAAATTTTTTTAAAAGAAGGATATCAATTTTTGAAACACATTATTAATGACGCATTATTGAACATTATTAAACACATTATTATCAAATTTATTATCAAATAAGTACATTTAAGTTAATTCTTAAATACCGAAGCGAAAATCACATAATCCTTCCCTGCATTAATAAATAAAATCAAGACAAATTCAACCAATTTTGACAAAAAGTTTCCCCATGAGCTGGGCTGATAATTTCACCTATGAATTCCACTTGGACTGAACAATTATATTAACTTGTCTAAATAAAGTTTATATAAAAATTATACAGGAAATGTATCTACAGCAAAACATCAATACATATCCATAGAAGAAATATTTAAATTTACTCTTAACGGCCTTGTACATTTTTTTATTATCATTTTCTCTATCTTAATTTATTAAAGTTATTTTTTTATTATATTTATTTGGTTGTTGGGTTTAAGCTGGTTTATATGCATTTCACTGGTGCTTATGCCAGATCATCAGTAAACCTTTACCCAAATTCTTGAAAAAGTTTAAAATTTTTATAAGTTATATTTTTAAATTCTCATTAACAAAATGAGAATTCAAAAATAAAACAAAAAAACCATAAAAAACTTTTTCAAAAACCCAACCAACAATTTTCCAATTTTAATTTATTTTATTTTTCTAATCCCTTTAGCATTTGGCTAACCGTTGGTTAACACTAAATGCTTATAAGGGCAACCGAAAAATAAAATCTTTATTTTAGTTAATTTACTAAATTATTTAGGATATGCTCCCATAATTTTTCAATTATATTTATTTGGTTGTTGGGTTTAAGCTGGTTTATATGCATTTCACTGGTGCTTATGCCAGATCATCAGTAAACCTTTACCCAAATTCTTGAAAAAGTTTAAAATTTTTATAAGTTATATTTTTAAATTCTCATTAACAAAATGAGAATTCAAAAATAAAACAAAAAAAACCATAAAAAACTTTTTCAAAAACCCAACCAACAATTTTTCAATTTTAATTTATTTTATTAGATTAGGGATTAGAAAAATAAAATAAATTAAAATTGAAAAATTGTTGGTTGGGTTTTTTTGTTAATGAGAATTTAAAAATATAACTTATAAAAATTTTAAACTTTTTCAAGAATTTGGGTAAAGGTTTACTGATGATCTGGCATAAGCACCAGTGAAATGCATATAAACCAGCTTAAACCCAACAACCAAATAAATATAATTGAAAAATTATGGGAGCATATCCTAAATAATTTAGTAAATTAAGTTATTTTTTTATTTAAAATATATATTCAAAATCTTTTCTTTTTTTTTAAACCACACGTGACCTCAAACATTCAATTACTATTTTTGTCATTTAATTAAAAAAAGACAAGCTTAATTATAACAAGATACCTTCTGCATATTAAATGTGTATGTGTGTGTAATTTAAAACAGCCTATAAAACTAGGTCAGATAATTATCATTAAATCCATCAGCAAATAAATAATTTAAAAACAGTTTCATTACTAATAAATACCAATAAATATTAAATAAATGTGTTAATCGGTTAGAATTATATTTAATATTTTAGCGCATTTATTAAAATATTTAATTAAACAATTTACTTTGTATTTTTTTCTTCTTCATTTTCCTTGTTACCAAAAAACACTTTTTTGGCAAACATATTTAATTGCTTGTAGTTTGAGGGTTTTTTTTAATTATAATTCAGCCTGTAGCAATTACAACTAATTCTGCATTAAAAATGTCAGCTCTGACAGTTTTTCTTTGCTCGTTTTCATTAGTTACTGCCAGCAAACTATAACATCGAAAGTTTGTTATCCCCATTTTTTGAGTTTTTAAAATACGACACTTTGCGGTTGATAATTGCAGAGAATACTTATATGAAAGAAACTTTATTTATACAGGATCTTAATGCTTATAGCAAGTAGCAAAGGGGAAATGTTTTGTTTAGTTTTGTATTTATAAAATTAAAAATGAAGTTTATCTTCCTTTTTTTCTAGGAAAAGGCTTGTAAGGATTATGTCAAGAATTAAAAAAAGTTTTTTATTCTTTTATTAAATTTAGAAAATGCTTATTTCATTAAAATATTTATATTTTCTACAATATTATCTTACTACTTACACAAAATAGCTCTAATTTTATAAATCACTTCCCCTCACTTTAAATTATAATTCCTGCATGCTCAGCAAAAAAAAAAAAAAAACTAAGAAATCATTTTTCATTGATTCAACTATTATTGAAGAGATTCCATTTAGGTAAAAATACTAATGATTTTAACATAAGCGTGTCATGGGGATTAATTGTTTAAATGCTGCACCCTATTCTAAAAAGTGTTTAGAACTCATGCATTATATACGATTATATTAGTTATAATCATAGCTTGAGTCATATCCTTCATCAAAAGGACTTAGATGCTTTCAGTTCTTGGTGTAATCTTATGCCAATTGAGTTAAAACTTGAAAAGGGCTGATATTAATGAGGGGCTTTAAGCATTAGGTGTTCAAGTGCATTTTTTTTTTTCAAATTTAGTTTGCATATGGACATTTCCATGAATGTGTCAACCACGACTGTAAAAATAAAAACTCTTGAAAGTTTTTTAATATAAGTTTATTGATAAAAAAAACACTCAAATTTTATTAAACGCAGGTGTTAAGAGCTTATTAAATTATCTTAAGAGCAATAATAAGAGCTTAATCTGATTATATTTTAAGGAATTCCAATCAACTATTTTTTTAGCGACTGAATTGTAAAATTAAATTGTAATTGTAAATATGCTTTAAAATTAAGGTAACAACAACTAACAAGATTCATAAGAAAAAATAGAATATAGAGTCCAATTAGCGGTATTTATTTTGATTTCCCTTGGATGTTATTTTAATGTCACGTACGTAGTGCAAAAACATTATTTGTCTCGGCCATTCGTATTTGAACAGTCGCAGGAGCACCTAATTTAGAATTTAGCTTTTTTTCTTAACATAATACAAATTTATTACTATATAAAATTGAATTTATTATAAAATCATTTAAAAATTGTTTTCAATTAAGTATGATGGATTTTAAAAGAAAAATATTTGGATTAGTGTAAGAAATTAAAAAAAGAAAAAAAACCTCCCAAGATTCGCAGATTTTTTCATGTTTTCATATATACCTCAAAATCTATTCTGTTTTATGTCACGTACGATATATTCTTATTTTTCTGGATATTTTAGACAACAATGATTCGAATATAATTATTTTTTTTTTAAATAAAGTGGCCTTTGAATGGAACATAAAGATCTAATATTGTTTCAGTTACTCTTACTTTTGCAAAAATTACTCCACTTTATAGGAGTACAAATGTCACGTACGATGACATGGAAATACCCATATGGAAATATCAGGTGAAGTTTGAAGAAGTATAGAGTACAAAAGGGTGAATGTGGCATTCTCATCCGGTAGTGAGATATTGCGTCTTACTCTAGGACTTGTCATTGGTCTTCATATCTCGAGTAAATGAGAACTTAAACCCCTTGTGCCCAAACAAGTATTAAATAAATTCCTTTTTCACAGCGACATATGGAATTAGCAGGTGAAGTTCGAAGAAGTATTGAATACAAAAGGTGAATATGACAATCTCAGCCGGTAGTAAGATATGGCGTCCAATTATAGGACTTTTCATTGGTCTCCATATATCAAGTAAATGACAACTTAAACCCCTTATGCTCAATCAAGTATTAAATAAATTTGTTTTTCACAGGGACTAAGTGGGTGGAACTCATAAAAGTTCTGAGCTTAAATCTAACAAATCGTTGTAGCAAAGCACCTGCATTTTGTGGGTCATTACAGAAAATTTTGCACAAAAAAGAAAACATAATCAAGGGCATAAAAGCTACTACAGACATATTTTAACATCAGTTTTCACAAACCCCAAACAAATACATGTGTTACTTGTGACAAGTTGCAAATTACAATTAACTATGGTACAACATACGCTGTTAAAAATACAGCTGAAGAAAGAAAACAAGTTTCATTTAAAAAATTAATTAGCAAAACTGAACAAAGATAAAGTGAAAGAGTTTTTAAAAAAATTATACTAGTGTTACGGATTAACATTTCAATTGGTTTGAACTATATTTCATTGTCATTAGTTTAGTTTTCAGTAGTATAACAGTAGAGTTCGCAAACACTCATGGGAGTAGTATTGAGTTAATAACACTCATGTAACAATTTCAGTGCTGTCATGCACTCACTGTTTTTGTTTTACTTACGTTTTACTAATTGACTTCTATAAAAAGAAAACGTCGCTCTTTAAAATAATACTAATGGTTTTGGTAGTAAAAATTTTCTTATAATTTGTAACAAATAAATAAATAATAAAATAAAATAAATTTACTCTGATTTTTTTACATAAATAGCGAATATTGTACTAAAATTCTTTTAGGAAAAAACTTTAAAAAAATTTAAAATTACTCAAAATTGGTTCTTACATTTTTTTATTAAATATTGATATTAGGAAAAGTTTCTTATACATAAGTTAAGATAATCTGTTCATAATTGGTCTTTGCCTGATCTAATATTGATCTCATAATGCAAATATATAAATTTAATTTTCGTTTTCTATAGTGTAGGTTATAATAAAATCCATGTTGACAGACTATAACTCTCTTACTTGTTATACCCTTCACCTGTGGTGCACAAGGGTATATATAGCTTTGTCATTCCGTTTGTAATTTCTACAATTTTCATTTCCGGCCCCATAAAGTATATATTTTCTGAAAGCTTATGAATAGAGACGTCGATTAAGCCCTGACGGTCTGTCCGTGTGTTGGACAGTCAACTTTTAGAAGCAACTATATGTTCCTCAGATCTCTATATGGTATCAATCTTTTGGAAATATCCAGGAATGAATCGCTATTGAAATTCAGCGCAATCGCCCCATAACTTTCTGAGATATGAGCAAAAAACCACGACCACCTCGTTTTTTTCACAATTACAACAACAACCTACATACATACTGGTTAAAGTAAACGTGGCATCGAATTCCAGCTGCGCCAAAAAAATGTTATTTTATTTTATTTAATATATTATTTATATTTTATTATTTTTTTTTTATTTTTTTTAAAAAATTTTTAAAAAATTTTTTAAAATTTTTTTTTTATTTTTTTTTTTGTAATTTTTTTTTTTTTTTGTATGTTTTTTACATGTATGTACGTATTTTATATGAGATGAATGGTGATACAAACAATTGTTTTTGCATGACTACACGTTGTGAAGGGTATATAAGATTCGGCACGGCCGAATATAGCACTGTTACTTGTTTTTAGTTCGTTTCATAAAGCATTTCTGACACATGTCATAACATCACAATTATATATATAGAATGTTTGTTTTCACTTCTTTGCATGTGTTTTGTGTTTTAAAACCATTGTTTTTAAAACATTGATTTCATATTTACATACAACAAAAACAAAATTTGTTTATGTAAAAAAGTAAGAGCACAACCCAACAATGTCAAAAACAAAATAATCTTGTATATTCACAATACATAGTTGTTAATAAAAAAAGGAAAAAAATATAACATAATCTACAAAAGATATTAAATGTTGAAAAAAGTTCAAAAAATACAAATTATTTGCCTAAAAAAACCCAAAATTGTTTATATTAACTTCTTTATAATGACTTTAAAAAAATTTTAATAACAACACAATTTGTTTAAATTAAGATTACAATAAGTGACAATATAACTTTAATTTTTAATGTCAAAAGGCACTCTTTGACACAAAATGGATAAGGATGAAATAACTAATTCTTCTTACCAAAAGTTACATGAATTTTCTGGGTATGTTTAATTAAGCATGAAATTGACTTTTTGTATTTAAATAGAAAAAATTTAAGATTAAGAAATATTATTTTTTTATGTTTATGTTAATATTTTTCTAAAAATATACGAATATTTGGCAATAGCAGCTGAGTGGAAGACCAATAACAAAAACAAAAAGTTAAGGTGTGGTATATTTTGTTCTCTCTAACGTAAATAAAATAATCGTATTGATTACCGTATTCTTTTTCCTTAAATCTTATGAGTCAAATAAATAATATTTTCATATAGAGTAAAAAGTGCTCATTATAAAATCGTAACTGATTTTGACTGGTTTTGGGAAAAATTTACTTTTTCAGTGCATTCTTTTATTAATTACAAGTAAATTTAGTTTTTTTTTCATAAGAAAATTAAAACTATACTTGAAACAAAATAAAACAAAGAATATTGTGTTAAATTTATTAATATGGTAATAAAATAAAACTAAAAAATTATGTTGGCTTAATATATGAGTTTTCTTCTTTAAGCACATTTGTATAAAATTCTTATGGCCCCCCACATCAGTATATCAATTCTTGTTTTGTTAAACTGTGAAATAAAAACTTTTTGTATACCACATCATATGGTGCCACCATACCTCTTATTGTACAAAAACTTGATATTTCGCAGTTTTACAGGTCTGATATACACCTAATATTAGCCTCATTATACTTATTTTAATCCTCTTAAGGTAAATTCATTGATTTGTTTCGAAATAAAATTTTAGTCGGAAAAAACTTTTTATGGATCAAAATAATGTGAAAACATTTTTTAATTCAAGCTGTTATGTGTTACATGTATATTTTTTCGGGCTTTTTCGTTCCTTTAATAGGTTTTTTTGCAACTGATTCTTTAAATTCAATTTAATATTTTTTATAAAATTTCCCTTTTTTAATTTATTTAAAATTTTCGAATACAAAAGTCACAAAACAAAAAATAATTAAATGAACCTAAGCTGAAAGTTTTCCAAATAAAATAATTAATTTTAAGAAAAGAAAAGAATAAAATATATTAAAGTTGACAGTTTCATTTATATATTAATAAATTAAAAAAGGATTCATGATCTTTATATATGTATAAAATACAACTTTACGTGTGAGTCACTAAACTCCTTCTAAACGGCTGATTTGAATAAATTTTTTTGTATGCATTTGATTGGCAAACAGCAGATGGCGCTACAGTCGGAATCTAGCTTATTTATCTATACTGCAACTAAACGGAAGGATCGACTTGAATGAATTTGTGTGTATGCATTCATTATTTAATTCAGGACAACGTCTGTAGGGTCCGCTAGTTTTTTAATATTAATTTGTATTTTTTAATTTGTTTTTTCTCAATATTAATTTGTTTTTTCTCAATATTAATTTGTATTTCTCAATTTCAATAAGTTTTTTCTCAATATCAATTTGTATTTCTTAATATCTATTTGTATTTTCTCAAAGTTAATTTATATTTTCTCAATTTCAACTTGAAACGGTGTAGTTTGAATATTGTGATAAAAATGAGTAAAAAAGTAAAAATATATATTTATCAAAATTTTAAAGAAAATTTTAATTTTTTTTTTTATATTTTTTAAAAGCTTGTCATAATTAATTTTCAACATTTTTATTACGAAATATGTTTATATTATTTCTTTTAGTTTTTCTCGAACAAAGAATTTTTATTTTAATTAATTCAATTTAAAAGTGAAACTGTGAAAAAACTCGGTTAAAATAAATATGGAAATTGTTTGCTACAAAAAACTAGAAAACTATTTTCTGTTGCAATATTTTTACATTTAACTCTTTAAACCGGTAAACAAAATTAAAAAGGAACGTTTTTTTTTTTAATAAAACAAAGTAAAATAAATATTGTTTTATACAAAGCTTACATTTAAGCGCTTGTTACACACACATTACTTTTATATATATGGTAAGTATTAGGAAAGGCAAATGTGTGTGCATTTCGTTAAATTCCTTTAAGCTGTTTATAAAATAACGAGCTTAATATTAAACATACTATATTACACACACATACCAAAACAAATATATGCAGAAACGTTTGCTCTTACTCTACCCTATATTTAGGTTACATAGAATACTTCACTACCTCTGTTGTAAGATGCTTTAAAAATTTGTTTTGTTTATCACTAAAAAAAATGAAAGAGAAGAGTAAGTGAATGAGTGCAAAAGAAGTGAGTACATAAATTTACGGTTATTTGCCATATACATGCAATTGTTCATAATGACGTAGAGTATGGTGTTATTCTCTTTGTATGTTTTTATTACATTGAGCTTAAAGAAATATTTTGTTTTCTTTATAAAATTGTTTTCTTTAGTTTTAGCTTCCCTTTTAAAACACTCTATTTGTCAGTGTGTGTATGCATTTGTGGGTTTTTTATAAAAGTTAAGTGATTTTTTTATTGTTATTTGAAGCTAAAAAAATAAAAATGAAAGAAACCTGGTAGATTTTATAAAAAAGTGTATCTTTTTTTTGTAGAGAATAAAAAAACTAGAGGTTTGCAGTTATGTTTGTATGCACTTTATATGCTTTTAGTGGGTGTAGTGTATGAGTGTGTGTTAAATATTGATTTTAGTCAATGTCAAGTTTTTTTCTCTTTAGTTGTTTTACTGTTGTATTGCTTCTTGGGGTTTTTCTTCTATTAATTGTAATTGATGAGCAGTAACTCAGAAGGGATTGAATACACAATTTAACACATTTGCTATATGTATAAGAAATTTATTTATTTATGTCGATCAGGTTTTTCACAAAACAAATTTTATATACATATAGAAGGAAAGTTTTTCTGACAAGTAATTTAAAGTTTAACTAGTTGGGTAGTTTAAAGCAATTTTAAAGAAATTAAAATTGACCCTTCTGATATACATACATATGTATATTTCCAGGAAAAAAATGTTTAAATCAGTAAACATTTTCAATAACAAAATTTTATATTAAATTAAAATATTTTTTATCTTTTTTTCATGCTGCATAATTCTTATTTAATAGGCATAATTCTCGACTTTTATGTAACTGTAATCAATTGTCATGATGATAAAATTTACTTGTCTAATAAAAAATTTAAATCTTTTAACCTTTAAGTAGTATTTTACATAATTTTATTTTCATTTTTATATTTGTTATATGCCTATCCTTTGTCTGCACGCACAAAATTATATACATATGTATGTGTATATATGTACGTACTTATACATATCTACATAAATACATATGTATGTATATACTTATGTAAATATGTACATACTTATATGAATGTATGTACGTATGCTTAAATGTAGATCAATCTGGCTGCGTAAATGTTTATTTAATGCTGTCTTTATTGCTAAATTCTCCTTTTTTTAAAGGATTATAAAGAAGCATTAAAATTTTCGAAAGAAAAAATATGTATACCAAAAGCACTAACAAATTTTATTTACACAAAAAGAAAACAAAATAATAATTTGTATTATTATTTTGTATTTTTCTGTTAAAAAAATAATTCTAAAATAATTGTAATCTTTTGATATGATTTTTTCCACTTTACTTACAGTTTATTTTTATTTTTCTCTTGCTTCTCTTTAACAACTAACGGAAGTTTATTTGTTGTTACCTTAACACTAAAAGTAGCAACAATGTTGTCTTGTATTATTTGACAAAACAACAACATTAACAACAATACCAAAACTATTGTCACGTTTTTAGCTGTACATTCAAACACATAGTATGACTAAACATACAATTACTGTATTCACAAGGTGTCCCAAATTCAAATGTTCTAAAATAGTAACAAGTAAAAACTATGACGACCCTTCATAACTAAGTGTGATATAACAAATTTGTTTAATTTTTGATAACAGATATTTTTAAAAGATAACGGAGGGGCGGCTAACAAATATTATGGCTTAAAAAATTCTTAATCGATATTCACATATTTATGACAGAACAATAAACATACCATATAAAGTAGTATTATTTTAGGACAGGTTTTACTTGAAAAGAAACAACAATATTTTTAAACTATTGTGAAATCCAAGAACATTATGACATATTAGGACACCTTATGAATACAGTAAATATGAGTATGTTAAGAAAATGAAAAAGGCTTAAGGGCCAACTACCTATTTACACAACACACTCAAACATACACATATAACTAAATACTTTTTAAATAGAAAAAGTAAAAATAACTACAATAATAAGCCAAATAAAAAATATTTAAACTTATGTTCTTGTTATGCATATTTATATCTATGTATATACATGCATGCATAATACATAATAACAACAAGAATAGCAAATAATAAGAAAATGTTGGCTTATAATGCTCTTGACCCACATGTTTTTTTTGTGCATGCAAAAATAAAAAAAACAATACAGAAGATAACAAAAACTTAAATTTATAAAACGAGAAAAGGCACTACAAGGAAAAATTTTTCATACACGCAGAAAATCGGACATTTACTTTGAAATATTTACGTATAAAAAGATATGCAATTCTTTGTATAAAAATATTTTCTTAAAAATATTTTTTTTTTTAATTTCGCCTTTATTAGCTTAATTAAATATTTTTTTTCAATATATTACATTATTTTGTGCAAATTGTAAAATTTAGCGAAAGTTTACAATGCACATATTAAAAAAAAAGAAAAAAATTCCCTAAAAAAAATTGCATGGAATTTTGTTTAAATTTTAATTTTCCTTAAATGCATAATTAATATAATATACCAACAATATTTATCGACATTTTTCCTTAATTCAGGCAACAGAAAATATTTCCATGTTAAGACAACACTGTATTTTACTTTTTATTATTTTTTTTTCAAAGAAGAATGTTATTTATATGTACCATGTTTTGACAAGCAGTTTTCATTTCAGTTATTTTATTTTTGTTTTTTTGTTGTTGTTCTACCTAAAAATATTTTTTAATTTAAATTCGTTTATTTTTGTTAGTTCGTGTTCGTATGTGTGATATACATACATATGTAGTGTAGTGGCAGTAATATTTGTTATTTTCGGTTTGTTGTGTTGTAAAAAAAGCAACAACAAAACTAAAAGCAACAATTTAAAATTAGTTTTTAGTACCAAATTTTAGTTAAAGAATGTTTTACACATCCCTACACTTTAACATACACACCGGATTTTAGATGAGTGTGTGTTTGTGTTTATATATAAATTGTTTTGGCAACAATGTGTCAAGTGCGATAAGGACTCTGTATTTGACACAAACCGTGACAAAAGGAAACTGTATACAAATGCATATGTATAAATATATATAAATACATACATTCGCATACTTTACATTTTACTTTCGTATACAGTTAACACATTTTCAGTTGGTTATTAAGACTGGGAACTTTAATTGTTTCTTCATGAATTGAAAATGTAATTAAAAAATTTTTGTATCTGTAATAAAAGTGAAATAGAGGTGACATTAAAATTTCATTTATTTAAAAATACCTATGCTGAAAAATTGATGTAGCTTTAAGTTATGAACGACTTTAAAAAATCTAATGGGGTTATCAATAAGAGCAGGTCAATATTAAATTGAAATAAAAAAAAATTATAAATTTATTATAAATATTTATATTTAGTTTTAAACATTCATGATGGTCATTACGTTTATACTCTAGCATCATTTAAAAATAGATTACTTTTTTGATTTTGTTACCTTTAAAATATTTTATTGTAATACCTATGTTGTTAATGTTTAAACAAAAATAATTAATTCGTTGCTAATTTTGTAGACACAAGTTTAAAATAATATTTTGTTGTTGTTATAAAACACAGAAAAATTTTAGAACTTACCGCTTCAGTTTAAGTTGGCTAAAGGATCACTAAATCGTTACCCTCGGCTTTTTAAGCAATTAATGTGTTGACATGTGTATATTGCAGAAAGAATGGGAAAATCTCAAAGAATTTGAGATTTTTGTAGAAGAGCGAAAATAAAAACAACATCGGCAAACCCTATTGAGAATATACTTTCAATTAAATCGATCGAGAACACAAAAAACAAATTGTTTGTTGACTTTTAATTCAAATTTATTTTTTTTTTATTTACACGAAAATTTTTAATATAAATATTTTTATTTTTTTATTTCAATTTTGGCTAGCTTATGTTACACATTTGTGCTTTTAAAAATATTTTTCACAATTTTCACAAATTTAAACCACTAGGACAAACACAACGGGCATTTTGCATTTTTTGAATTAAGAACATTAAAAATTTGATATATTCTAATTAAAACTTGTATTTTCCATATTCACCAAAAGGGATTGCACAAATATTAATATTTTTATATTTTTTTTGCAAACTTTATCATCACTTTTATAAAACTAAATTTCGATGGGAAATAACAGATTAACATGTTGAAAAAAATCCCAACAAGATATAAAAACATTAACTGCATCACAAAAATACCAGAGATGGGAGAATGGTATCGACATTTTTACAGATGGATGATTTTTACTGAACTGGAATGGGTTTAACCAACATTAACCAATACAGAATAAAATACATTCGTCTGCCATATCATAATCCATGGTCAGATTACGAAAAGCATTAAATGGTTGAAGAATATTGATAAGAAAAAAAAATCATATAAATAGTTTTGTTCTTGCAATCAAACTTTTTGGTGGTTATTAAATTTATATTGCAAGAATATGGCTACAAGGTGCTTATGGTATAATTAGAAATGAAGATGAATTTAATGTAAATTGATCTATTGAGTATATATTAATTACCGATATTATACGTCGCAATAACTGTCAACTAGTTAAGGTTTGCAATTATTGCTGCAATGAACTGTTAAGGTCATTACCTTTTTTAAAAAGTTTTGGTTTTTCTAAAAAAAAAAAATTATATTGGTCAAACTCACTCTTGTGCAAATGGACTTAAATTGTGCATTTTTAAATATAACACATTTGCAATAAAAATACACAAGATTGTAAATTGGCCTATTGCTTATGTGCGTATTATATATTGACTCGGTATCTTGTATGGTTTAATTCTATATGCGAAACACTTCGCACTTAATACATACAAAATTGTGTACCAAACCAATACTTTGACGACGCGTCGTAAAAATTGTCTGATCGTCAAAAGTTAGTGAGTTGCACTGCTGGGATATGTAAACACTTAAAAATTCTGTCGTTTGCAGCACGTAATACCTAATGCGTCATAAAACACGTAAACTATAAATGTTTTGTGAAATACAATTTCTCATAAAAAAGCTTTCGAAAGTTATGGACCATAAAATTACACGACAAAATTACAAAAATAGGGACGACCTTTCCAGAATTTGTCTTGTTGAATTTGTATTATTTTAATGGTTACATAATCAAATAACATTCTTTATTAAAAAAATATATGTGTTACATACGTATATTAAAACATTTTCTAATATACTTTAACTGAAATAAATAGTATTGAGTTCCATCCCTGTCTACATTGCCGTTAATTACTTTTAACATGCTCCTTCTTTAACTCATAATATTGCCACTGGTTTACAAGTAATAAGTAATATTGGGGGAAATTAAAAAAAGTGTTTTAAGCGGGTCTATTTATTTCCAATCGTTAAAAAATTGACAAGTTTAGGGAATGTATATTAATAAAAAATGTTGTGTAAATATATATATTCTTCTTACTTTTTCATTAATAAGAAGTTCTTCTTAACGTTTTAGATTCTTTCTTTTTATACATTAACAACTTTTTTTAAATTAGACCATTTAATTCTTATTATTTTAGAACTCTGTGATGCTGCTTTAAAAATTCAAGCCACGTTCCGTGGCCATTTAACGCGCAAATTGGTGACCAAGGAAACACCTGAAGATGTTGACATACAGGAAATTACCAAAAAGGTGGCCGAAGAATTGGACATTGATTTAAGTGATCCAGAACTAAATAAAGCAGCCACCAAGATACAGGCCTCATTCCGGGGACACAAAACCCGTAAGGATCAGCAACCAGTTGAATAAAAAGAAACAATTTTGGAATATTGAAAGAAACATTTAAACTAACACACAAACACAAATATATTTTGGGGGATTAAAGAAGAGAACAAACATAAGTTTTAAAATTTAGCAATTGTCTTAAAAAAAATAATTTACATTAAGATTTAAATCATAAAAATTAAAAAAAACATAAACAAGTCCATTATTAAGCCGATTAATTAAAAAGTAAGTTTTTGTCAAAGTTGCATAATTCTTAAAAAAAATATTATAATTGTTAATTTTAAGTTGTATTAAATATTTTTTTAAGCATATTTAAATAAAAACAGAAAAAAGTATTAAGTTTTTATGTTGGCTTTTATAGGAGTTTGAATAGTCAACTCTCATGTTAGATTCAAAAAAAGAAGCTTTAAATATTAACTTAATAAAATAATAAATATAAAACAATTATAATTTGTGCAATTTATTAAACAGAAAACAAAATATATATTTATCATTAAATAAAAACAGTAAACTTGAAAAAATAAGAGCTTGTTTAACAAAAAATTAAAAAATAAATAAACTCCAATATGAGACAGTTTAAAACCATTATAAACTTTAAACTTCAATTATTTATTAGCAACTATTAAAAGAAAATCTTAATCAATTTACAAAAAAATGCCAAAACTTTAATTAGAATTTTTTCTTATTTTAAGGCTTCTTGGTTTAAAATTATGTTCTTTCAAATCAATGAAAAAAAACTATGACTATGCACTTTAAAAGAAAAAATATTAAAAAGAAAATTGAACTTAAGTTTTAAATCCCTAAAAAATTGCACTTGACAAAATAAGAATGAAATCATTCAAGAAATAAATTTTATTTTCAAAGAAATAAATTATTGAAAAATTAAAAAAAGAACCTATTGAAAATTAAATTAATATTAAAACAATTTTAATATCAAACAACAAAGCTGCAAAATATTGTTAAATTAAGCACTTCAGTTAAAAACAATTATTGTTATTTAATTAAGAGAAAAAAAAATTAAAAAACTTTTTTTGGCTAAAGGGAAAATTCTGATTTTTAAGAAATGCTTTTTTGAAAATTTTTATTTAAATGTTTTTCTATTCCATAATTTAATTATAATTATTCAAAGCATTTTGTGTGAATTTTTTAAATTAAAAATTAAGACATACCTATTAATTTTAAATATTTTAAGAATTAGTTTTTAGTTGGTTATAAGGGTTTTTTTAAATAATTTGTATAATTCAAACTTTTAAAAATTAAACATACAAATTCCTAGAGCCGTTGATATGTTTTAAGAAAATTTTAAAGAGTATTAAAAAAAATAATTTATAAATTTGTTGGTTTTTTAAATATTTGTTTTAATTATTTTTTTTCTAGATTTCATTTCTTAAATTTAAATTAAGTTATATATTTCTTTTCTTAATTAACAATCAAATTTTCTCTGTGATGCCTTAGAAAGTTACTTATTTTTTTAATCCTTAATTACATCAATTCTTTTTTTAGACTCATTTTTTATTATTAATAAAAAAAAGCATTATTTTTATTTTTCAAACCGTTTTACAACTTTTTATTTTAAATTATTACAGTTCATTTTTCTTTCTTTCTAAATAGGTACAACTTTTAATTACATTCTCTTAGTTACCGTTTTTTTTTTTTGCTGTGGTTTAAACTAACTGGCAACATTATCTTCCGTTTCTTTTTTAATTATCTCTCAATAAAACATCTGTAACTTGTTAGTTTTTTTATTTATTTTTACTAGTTCCTGTAACGTTTGCACATTTCAAATTTTTCTACATTTGATCTTTTAAGAGTAAATAACAAAAACAAAAAATTATTGCAAATTTAAAAAAAAGATAGATTTGTGAAAATGGAAATCACAAACATTTAAACATTAAAAACCAAAAGTAATATTGTCAATCTTTAAATATTAACATGAAAAAATAAAGATAAAAACTACACTTTTTGAGTAAATAAACAGAAAGTCTTTTCCCAAAAACAAAACAATGGGTGTTGTTTTATTTAAAATCGATTAAATTGGTGGGTTATATTTTAATTAAAACCTTATACTTCTGTAGTTAATAGGTATGTTAGTTATTATGGGTTTTTTGTATAAAAACTTGTTCAGCCAAACCTAAATAAGAGCTTTAAACGCTGCTATCAATTTGTAGAATTTGTTTGCAAACGCTTACTGCCGTATTCATAAAAAATATTTAATGTTAATTAAGAGTTTATTTGTCAAATTTCTGTACATTTGTCAAATAGGCCTTTAATAAACCTAAAATATTTTTTATGAGTAGTAGGTAGATTTTAAAAACTTTAGTTGGAGTCACAGAATATTAATAGTCTGTGGTTGGAGTGTACGGTATTGGGCGTATTCGAATTTTTATTTATCTTTATGTAGATTTTTACTAAATGTAATTTTTAGAAATGTCCAGTTTACTTCTAATAGCCAAACATAAACAAGAGCTTAAAGTGATGGAGATTTGCAAGTGTGTTGTTTACCCTCTACAGACTTATTATTAAATAAAATTAAAATATTTTATTAGTAACCTCTTTCAAAAAGGGACTATGATATTGTATTTTTTTGTTCAAAACTGGCGAATTCTGTAATTTTGCAAAATAGACGTTTTCTTTTATCAAATGTAATATCAGTATGTTCTATAATAAAAAAAGTCAGAAATCTGTATTGAAAACATTTTTCCATTTAATTTAAATTTTTGAAATTTATTTATCAATTAGTACTTAACTAAGTAGGTAGGTATAATCTTAAATAATAAAAAATATCAGGATGAACTAACGAGCATCAAAAACAACCACTGTAATAGAAAAATTTAATAAAATTAATTTTTATATATTAAAAAATTTACTTGGTTTATTTTAAAGCTTACATCTCTTGGTACGTTTTTTGTACATAATACGATAGCCACACTCACGACAACGTATTGGATCACGGGGACGCATTTCATTTTCATGATGGCATTCTGAAAAGTATAAAAAATTTCGATTAAATAATTTTTCAAAGTGTATTTTTTATATTAAAAAAATAATCCATCCAAACAATCCACTCACACAAAAGACATCCTGAAACTACACCCTTTACACATACATAAAATATATACATCTATGTATTTTGTAACATATATATAATACAGAATTATAACGACTTATTATTTAGTTTATTATATAAAAATATTAACTAATTATTAATAATATACATATAAAAAAATAAAGATTATTTGGGAAATGTTTTTAACACGTGTTCCTTTATAAGGCTAATCTTGTGAATTCTTTCACTTCAAATTACCTCCACATATATAAGTCATGGCGGTTTTTAAAACTGTATCCTTGGAGCTGGTTTCAGACATTTTGTCTTATGTTTTTATTGAAACTTAATAAAATTAAATATTTAGGAAATCTTAAAAATGCTAGCTTTTTTACAAAACAATTCCAAGTACAATGTTGTGACAGCTGCGTGTGAGAGAGTGTACTTAAAATCCAGTGTTGTAAAGCGTACAAAAATTGTCGTAGCCAAAATTTGCAACACTGTCAGGAAAACTAAGAGACAGGGATGGAAGCGTTAGTATGATGTTGAATGGGAAATAAAGGGTAATATTAAATTGTTAAAAATTTAGTCTTACAAAAAAAATAGCAAAATTTATTATCTATGATTGATAAATTTAACTTGCATGGCACAAATGTTCTCAAACATTTACAATGGCTTAAGTAGGTAATACAAAATATACTAATATATTATATAATACACTCATACATTTATATAAAACACATATGGACTCATGTATTTAAGACTATTACTTGAACACGGCTGAACAGATTTTGCTAATTATCTTACAATTGTAGCTTTTATTACTAGTTTCGTATAAAAAATATCTTTTTGTGGTAATTGAAGTTATATATAACAAATTAGATATAATAATTACTAAACAAGAAACATTAACTGCGTTTAAATAATAAAAATTTCAAGTTTATTAAAGGCTTATTTAACAAATGTTGTAGGGAAATTTGTCAAATAACCCTTCAATTCACCGAAATAATTTTTATGAATACGGCAAGTATTAAGTATTTTATTAGGGTTAAAAAACAGGCGCCAAATCATAGTAAAGGATGGCAACTCTAACCAACAGTTGTTAAAGTAGCTTATAAAACTAAGAAATTTCAGTGTTTTTGATAATACAATAATCTATTAAATATTTACAAATATTCTTAAATAATGTGTAGTAAAGACATTAGAAAGCAAATGCATCCTCGTAATATTTTCAACCAACCACCAGACTATACAGATTTAGCCATCAAATATCCGGAGTTTCGTCGTGTCTGCAAATTAGTTAGTATCTACATGAATGTAATTTTAGTATTTTTTTTAAACTACATCCGTTACTTTTTAATTCTATTTGTTAAAAAAATCTAGGAATTAACGGGCAAAGTTTGTATTGATTATAAAAGCGAAACTGCTCTGAGAGCCTTAACCCAAACTTTGCTTTTAGAATATTATGAATTGAAGGTTGATTTTGCCCCCGGTAGTTTAGTGCCTACGCTTCCTTTACGTTTAAACTACATACTATGGTTGGAAGATATATTTCAAAGTAAAACACTGACTATAGAGGTCATAAATGGCATAGATATAGGCTGTGGTTCATCCTGTATTTATAGTTTGCTGGCGGCCAAAAAGAATAATTGGCAAATGGTGGCTTTAGAATCAAATGATACAAATTTACAATACGCCATGAAAAATATAGAAGATAATAACTTAACCAATTCCATTACTCTCTACCCTCAAAAAGATAAAACACAAATATTCCAGGAATTTTTTAAAAACTTGAGTGCGAGTTCTAAGAAAACTTATGATTTTTGCTTGTGCAATCCTCCTTTTTTTGATTCTCAGAGTGATTTTGGTTTTAAAGCTCGCAAATCTGGCAGAAGACCACCTCCTCACAATTGTCCTACAGGCTATGAAGAGGAACTAAGCTGTCAAGGCGGTGAGGTTAAGTTTGTCGAAAAAATCATAGAGGAAAGTTTATTGTACAAGGAAAACATAAGGTATCTGCTACATATATTTTTTATTTATTTTAATATTTTAGGTTAATCTTAAAATCTTTTAGTGTGTTTACAACCATGTTGGGTCTTAAAAACAGTTTAGCTCATGTTTTAAATTCACTTAAAGCAAAGGATATTTGTAATGTTTGTACAACAGAATTTCATCAAGGTAACACCACTAGATGGGGTGTAGCTTGGTCATTTGATAAGAATAAAGTTTTAAAGGAATTGTAATAATAAATCGTAAAAATTTGAAGGTAATGTTTTTTTTATTATTTAATTTTTTTAAAGTTTTCTAAATGTGGAAAAATTTTGTTCTATCTTGCAGCGGTAAGTCGTTAAAAAACTAAGGGCAATAATAATGATTTTTAAGATGTAAAGTTGTGTACAAGCAGTAAGTATTACTGGCTAGTTTTTAATAAATTTTACTGAACAGCGTTTGTCCTCTAATTGACAAATTTTGAATTTAAATTTGACATTTTTATTTAAGAGTTCTACTTTTTGTATCATTTAAGAGATTTTTGATTTCATCGGTTTAAAATACCACAGAAGTTTAATATACATATGTGTATTTTAGATTTGGCAGCAAAATATTGTTGCAAGTTGAAGCAACCGATTCTTTAAAAAATAAAGCAATCATTATTTCTTCTCAATAAATAAACCACTTTTAACTTGACTGTTTTTTTAACAAGTTAATAGATAAATACCGGAAATTTCTAAAATATAGAAAATTTATATCGTAAAGAATTGTTTTTTTTTTTATTTATTTAGACAAACTGAAGCAACATTTCAGATAAGCAATTCGATTTTATTCTCAATAAAAGTTTAAACAAAATGTAGTCAATATTTTTAAAATATAGATTAAAAAAAATGTATCCAAAAAAAAATCACTCAAAATACAATGAAGAAAATTTATCAAAAAGAAAGGGTCCCGGGTTGGTTTGCCTATAACTTTGTTCAAAGAGAAGATAAGTAAATTTGGTTTTTATAAAAAGTTTATTTGGTCTTTACATTTTTTTTCGTTATGATTGGAAAATTATATCTGCTAAATGGTGACCGTTATTCGCTATACAATTTTGGGCTCTTTTTAAGGCATTTTTCATAACATCCTGCAACATCTCGAGCTAAATTTCTTCAATTTCGTGATGAATATTGTTTGTAAGATGTTGAATCGTGTGTGTTAAAAAAAAAACATAAGAAAAAGTTTGGCCATGCTAAATCGTCAGAAATAAGTCTTTGTGGAAAAACGTCATTCAATAATTGAATTGTTGAACGTGCTGTGTGTGCTTGTCCTTGTGACATATATTTATCCATAATAAAACAACACATTAGTTAAAGCGAAACTAAGCTAAACGTCACATAACCGAGATGACGCCCAATCAAAATGGTAGCGGGACTTTTGCCCCACCCGACATATATCCCCTTTTGTTTAAAATAAAAAAAAAACTATTTTTAATTTTTTTGTTAAACTAATATTTTTATTGGTTTCTTTGTTGTTTTTGAGAAATGTATGTTGTTTTGTTTGTTGTATATTATGTATCATAATTGAACTAAATTTGCATCCAACATTTCCATACGTGTATGATACGACACAAAATTCCTTTTTTTGTTTTTTTTTGCTTTTTAAAATAAAGTAAAATTTTCTTTACTTAATAAATAATTTGTCTTTTTTTTTTTTGTTTTTTACTTAAATAAAAACCATAAATTAACGTCTTTTTTTAGTTAGATTTTGTTTCATTGCCTAAAATTTTTATGTTTTTAAATTTGTTTTTTATATCTTTAATTTTGTAGAAATTTTGTATACCAAAATTAGTTTATACTTTTTTTTTGTTAATATTTTTCTTTGTAATATTTTTTTATTCAAACCTTCTTACATAAAAAATACAACTTTCTATACTAAAAATTAAAAAATATGCCGTGTTTTTTTGTTTGTTTTAAAAAATGTTTTTCTTTATATTGTTTATTTATTTATTACCATTCAGTCATTTTTTGTTATTCATCTTTTTTCCTTTGTATATTAATAATTAAGAGTTTTTTTGTTTGTTTTTGTTTTGTTTTAAATATAATATATATTTGAAGAATGTTTGTTAATAAATCTAATGATTTTTTTTGTAGGGTAATGTTTATAAGAAAAGCTGTGTTGTGAACGTGTAAAAATGGTGGTAAATTGTTGATTTTGTGTGGTTTTTAACTTAAATACTAAATAATTTTTAAAATTAAAAACTTAGAAATATAATTAAATTGTAAATAAGGTTTGGAAAGAAAATGCAAAGAAAACTTGCGAGAAATAATAATATTTAGCTAATTACTACTTTTTTCAATATTCAATTTTTTTTATTACAAAATTAAATGGCAATTTTTAACTTATTTATTAAATAAAAAATATTGAAAAAAAAAAAATTTAATATAATTAATAATTCTAGTTTAGGTAAAGAGTATGTTCCTTAAAAATCAAAATTTAAACGTATAGTGTTTTTCAAGTTTTTTTTTTTTAATAGACGAAATCATATTTCAGGTACATCACAACTTAAAATTTAAACTTAAACTGTCTTAAAAATTAATTACTTTTTATTTTCTTCTAAATTATGGAAATCTGTGTAGTTGAGTATGTGTTGTTTTTATTTATTTTTTAATGGCAAGCTTTAGAGCCTTTTTATGTTTGATTTTTTTATAAGCAAAATAGATAAAAATAATTCATTAAATATTTTTATTTCAAATCAAATTTTTAATTCATTAATAAAAAAAAAACAAAACTAATTTAATTTTTTAAACTATTTCTGGGGAATTTTTCACAAATTTCCCCTTCTTAGACTTAAACTAAATGAAAAATGCAAATTCCTTTGTAAAAAAAACAATAAATTATAAATTTATAAAAAAAAAATTAAAAAGCTTCTGAAAGCTTTTTATATAACATAATAAATTGGAAAACTGAAAGTTCTTAAGATTTCATAAGCAAATTTATACAAAAAGTTTAGAAATTATGAACATCTTTTTAAAGTTCTTTATATACAATCTTAGACATAAATACATACGTATGTATATGCACAAATATGTTTTAATGCTTTGCTTTGAAAAAGCTACAAAAAGTTTTTTTGTTCTTTTTTAAACTAACAAAATGTTATTTGATTTCAAAATATTAAACTTTTTTGCAAATACTTTAGCAACGTAAACTTTTAACTGTTTAGTTTAAAATATTTTACAATTCTTAAAAGCTATTTGTAAAAAACTTAAAAAGCTTTTAAGTTTAAGATGAAATGGATTGGAGTAGCATTTTCATGTATCCCTTTTATACATGAAATTAATACATCGAGCGCTAAAAGTGTAGAGAGAATTATTTTTTTTTTTTATAAATAGAGTTTCATAGCTTGTCCCCAAAAAATAACCAGCTGGACTTTAGGCACCACCTTCTAAATTACTTTCACTTTATTTCAAATATGTATTATCAAAAAGCTTCAAATATTATTATATACAAGTATAGTGTTAAAATATTTAAACGTGATAGGGCTTTTATAAAAAAAGAGCTTTAAGCTTTATAAAAGCTTCATAAGCGTTAAAAATAATGCTTAAAAATATTTCCAAAAATCTATTGTTAAAAAGCTCTTTTGAGAGAACACTTTCCTAAAACTTTTGTAATAGAGAAAAGGCTGTACATTCCTTTAAAAGTTTTTAAAAATACATCTTTAAAGCTTTTTAACCAGAAGCACAAAATAGCATTAACATTGTTGTTGTTACAACAAAATTAAAAATTTTGAATTCACTTTTTGAAAAACAAAAAAAAAATAAATAAATTTTTTTCTTAGTAAAATTAAAAAAAAAAAAATTACAAAAAATTCTTAATAATTAAAAAAAAAAAATCCAAGTTTTTGAAAATGTTCTTTAACAACCTAAATCTTAAAAACGATAAAGCAAACGAAAGCAAAGTTCTTGACAACTTGTTTCAAATACCCCAGTATTTCGAGCCTTAGCACCTTCTCCTTCTTTACTTAAATTCCTTTTCAAGTTTACTTGGCCAAATTCCTGTGCATCTTCAATTGATGCAATTTTAAATTATACTTTTTCTTGAATTTTTCACCACATTTCTTGCATTTTTGCGGCTTTTCCGAATGTTTCCACAAGCGATGCAAACACAACGAAGTTTTGGTGTGATAATTAAAGACTAGCATAGATAAACGCTTTGAGTCGAGGCACTCTTTACAGCTGATTTTATGATTTACCATACGATTTAGATATTTATCCCTTAGCATGGCTACAACCATTTCGGGGGGAATGCGTATCTTTTTCGGCTGAGCCTGTTTGCGTGATGAGCGTTTGTCGGCATTTGAAAGGTTGTTGTTGTTGTTGTTGTTACTAAGCAAAGCATTTACGGAGAAATTTGCATATGCTTTGTGGGCTGTTTGCGTTTCTGTGGGACCTTGGGGCTCTTGTTGCTTTAGAGTGTAATCTTTTGGCTCTTGTTTAGTAGTTTTCGTAATCAATTGTTCTTCTGCTGGTTCTTGTTTTAAATTTGTGATTGCTGTTTGGCCATTAACAGCAGCAACAGCAGGCTTTTTACTAAAATCTAAGGGTGCCGTTAAATACTGTTGTTGAGAGGCTGCATCTGCTAATAAAGGCAATAGGGTGGCCAATTGTGAAATTGATTTTTTATTCGATTTTTGTTGAGTTAAAGCTGTTGCCGGAGCTGGTGGTAAAGGTTGTACAGTACTGTTTAAAACTTGTGCTGCTGTTACAGCAGCTGTCAACTTTTGTTTCTTTGGCGATATTCTCTTATAAGAATCCGAAGCTAAATCGCGCTCTCGTTTCAAGGATAATGGCGACTTTTGTGTTAGACCATTGTTTTTACTACTATTCTGATTATTTTTGGGTGTTATGGTTAAAGTAATGTCCTCCTTATTCTTCAAATACTCTATATACTCTTCCGTTTCGCTTAGCATTCTCTTACGTTTCGGTGAAGTTTGCAAACCACTTTTGTGTTGACTTTGCTGCGCTGTAGTCGTCGCCGTTGGCATGCTTGGAAACATAACCGGCGTTTCGGCGGTATAATATTTGCTAATTATATCTTTAACATAATTCTGAAATTGTGTACCGATTTTGTTGAGATTTTGAAACTCCATCTGTGTCAGGAATGTTGCATTATTATTGTTTTCTTTATTGTGTTGCGGATCAAGGCGATGTTGATAATTGTTGTTATTACTATTAATATTGTTGTTGTTGTTGTTGTTAATTTTTGTTGACGACTTGTTAATGTTGTTGTTTTTAATTAAATTTGTATTGTTGTTATTGTTATTACTATAATATTGACTATTATATTTATACGCGGGAGACGATCTAATAAGCTGCTCTTGATTTTCTTGATCTTCTTCGAAGATTTCTTGTTGTTTTTGCTTATCAAAATGGCTATTAACGCCTTGGCCATTTAAGCTGCTGTTAGCCGCATTCACATAAATATCATTTGCAGTCGTTGATGATGAATTGGAAGATGCTTCTTGCAAATCATAATTTTTATGTAAATATGTCTTGGACATCGCCTTTCTCTGCTCGCTATTATTTAATACCAAATTATAAGCCTTGGTACGTTCCATTTTAATCGGTGACATATCATCACTCGATGATGTTGTTGACGACGACGAACCAGATGAGGGTGTATTTTCATCGTCATTACCCAGCGACAGTTGACGCTGACGTTGGCCAGCAGTGTCATTTTGTTGGAGAAAACCATTTGTGGGTGCATATTTGGAACGCTGTTGTTGCAATTGTTGCTGTTGATAGACAAAGCTTAAGTTGTTGGCATTGCTAAGACTTTGCAGTAAAGCAGCTGCTTCTTTAGTCGTCCATTGTGAAGGCAGTTTATTATTGAACAGGAGTTGATGATTAGCTGGTAGTTTCAACTCGTGCACGCCTCCCGCCTTATGAAAATCCTGAGCGACTGAAGCTGTATTGCGACTAATTGCGTCCATTTTTAAAAGACTGTAAAAAAGTTAAACGACATAAATTAGTGCAAAATTAAGACAAATACAATATTAGGCGAATAGAAAAAGAAAATGTAAAAAAAAATATTATAAAATGGAACATAAAAGTTAGTACAAGAAAAAATAAACAGCAAAACATGCCCACTATGAAGAAAGAAAAATAATGTAACGGAACGAAACGGAACGGTAAGTTAAATCAGTAATAATTATAAATTGTCTTTTAATTATTTTTTTTAATTAAAGACTAAAAAAGAGTGGACACAAATGAAAAAAAACAAACAATTTTCAGATTAACCTCCAGAGAAACAAAAAAATCTCACATTGAATAAATTAAAACATTTCGGCAGTAAAATGAAATAAAATGAAAAAAAAACTATGCATTTATGCAACTTAAAACGTTTAATAACAACATTCATTAATGTGTACCGCGCATAATCTTCTGGATCGCTTCCGTCGGCCTCAAGATATTGAAATAAACGCTCGGAGCCACGTTTTTGTGCGGCTGCGTTTGGCAGGCCTCCCGTCAACAAATCGTGCGGCGGTATCAAAGAGCCATTGGCACTCAAACGCCAACCCACCATTGAAGAGGGATTTACTATAATTTCTTGTAAAGGACCACCTGTTGTAATATTACCACCTTGATTGTCTGTGGTCGTAGTGGTATATATAGTAACAGAATTACCATTTGTTGTAGTTGTTGAAACATTATTAAGACTGATTATTTAAAGCAAGACATAGATAGAGAAAACGATATGTTAAAAATGATGTGTAGCATTTTATTAAAACTCTGTTTTAATTACCTAAAATTGTTATTATTTTGAAATTGATTTAGTTGATTATTATTATTTCCTAAAGTATTGCCAATTGTACGTAAAACATTTAAATTATTTGAAGAATTGTTGTTAGTAGTTGCGGTAGTATTATTAATAGTAGTTATAGAATTATTATTACTAGTACTGCGATTAGAAGGAGCCGTAGGACTTTGTTAGCACAGATATTGAGAGAGCATAAAGTTAAAAATTAATTTGCTTAAATTAGTTGTTTAAAGAATACTTACTGCACTTCATTTAAATGCTGTTGGTATTCCTCTAAAGTGTCACCTAGATAAGAGCATTTGTTGCAGGCTCTCTTATTGTGTACTTTCAAGACATGTGTGGCCAATCTTTCCGATCTAGCTGCCTTGTAATCACATAACAAACATACAAATGGTTTTGTATGAGTATTCAAATGTCTCTTAAGACCCCATTTGTCGGCACCCGACCAGGGGCAATAGCAGCAGGTGAAACGTTTCTCTCGCTTGGGCTTAACATTGGCCATCTGGCCCGTAACCAAAGAGCCGTCATCGTTTTTCTCCTGTTTCATTTGCGGCAAGGGGGCATCGGTTGCTGTAGCCACAGCCTCAATGGTTTCGGCTATGCTGAGACTAGAAGATGTCGGTTGGCGCTGCTGTTCCAAAAAGGCTTGTTCCAAATTAACATTCGCCTGGGTCTGGAAGATTATAGGGGTTTGTTCAATTATATTGCCAACATTAAGTAAATCACTATTAACTATTGTAGCACTACTACTACTACTACTACTAATAGCAGAGGGAGTATTTACCGTTGTTATAGTAATATTACTTCTACCGCCGCCATGATGATGACCACCACCGCTTGTATTAGAGGGTACATGTCTTCTCGTCTTATTTATGTCATATTGCATTTCACGATGCATGCGCAGGAAATGTTTTTTAACGTGATCGGCGCGATTAAACTGTTTCAAGCAGGCATAACATTGAAATGGTTTCTCATCTTTGTGAATATTCTCGTGACGTGTGTAGAGATCACGGCGATCAGTCGAATAGGGACAATGTGTGCAGGCATAACGTTTTTGTACCAAAGGCTGTCCATTGTTATTGTTGTTGTTATTTTGGGACTTTTTTCGACTACTGCTGCTGCTGCTCGTACTACCACCCGAAGAGGATGTATTCGAGGATGTTGAAGTATTAACGTTGGGAGGTGTTTGTTGTTGTTGTTGTTGCTGCTGCTGCAGCTGTTGCTGTGACAAATTAACGGACGTCGAGGGACTCGTGTAGATGACTTCAGTGTTATTGTTAATGGGAGGAGAGGTGTGATCATTACGATTTTTATTTAGTCTGTAATTGAAAGAAGAGAAATTTATAACAAAAATTGTATTTTTAATTTATTGAAAAGTATTTTTTAAAAAAAATTCAAATTTTATTGAAATACAAATGAATGTCTTAAGGTAATTTCTTTTATGTCTTTTTCAATTTCTCTGCGTGCTACTAATATCTCGATTATTTCCTCTATACTGAAGCCTATTTGACACTTCATTCATACATCCGCTAGAATATCTTCCCACTTTGAAATTATTAGATAATTGTTTTTGCACGTTTTAGCCATTTCTTTAACATTTTACAATCCCAACCTTCAAAAGAGTGTACCAATTGATAATACGATTCATATTTTTCACAATTTTTACGCAATTTTTCTGCATCTAATTTAGGAATTTCCAAATATGGTTGCCTTATTATACGATAAGGATCATAGAATTCGGAATAATTTTGAAAACGTACTGCCTCCCAATTGATTCTCAGCATGGTATCATAAAGTTTCCTGGGATGACCCAAAATGCCATGACTAACATCGATTAGACAGAGTTGGGACTCGGGCACAATAAACTCCAATTCGATTTCGAATATACGCAAATCGGTACCACGATATTTTCTCTCTCCGATCCATAATAGGGGCACATTTTCCTTTTCCACACTGCTGAGCTCCATAATGAGAGGAGAGTTTTGAGCCCGATAATTGCAGCGTTTATAGTTTTTGCCATACAACATGCTAGCCTCGACTGGTGAAAATTGATAGCGCTCAGAGCGTACCAAAGAAAAGTGTTCAGATCGAAATAAACGATTCATTTCCATATCGATCAATTCTAAATCTCTTCTATGCATGGCAATCCAAACAAATGTAGTACAAAATGCCAAAAACCCCTCATGGAAAGCTTTATCTTTAATGGACTGCGAAATATTCACTATGGGCTTTAGGTGATAGAATTTTTTCATTTCACCATTACCCAATAAGATTTCGCTGTATTCGCGAGCCAACAACAAACGATATTGCGACAATTGCTTTGAATATATTCTTTTAATTTCCGTACTCTCATCACTTTGTACTTGAGCCTTTTCGCCCGCTATCTCATCTCGACGTATGAGCACAAACTCCACGAGCTTAAGAAAATATTCAAAATATATCACCAAGGCCTTAAGGAACGTATACACCGTCTTTGTGTTAAGGAAATATACAAAATCTTTTGTTAGAATTTCTTTGGGCGATAAAAATAAAACTAAATCTTTAATATCTTGTATGAGCACGACATCATAATCGCGCGTTGTATTGGACCTTTGAAATTCCTGGCGAAATAGTAGTTCTTCGATTTGATTGATATTGGCCTTAAATTTGTAACCACCTATGGTGACATATTCTTCTTGGCTCATATGTGCGTTGACTTCTTGCCGAGAATCGAAATGTAGACATTCTTGTTCGTCATTCCAAACCCAAACACCATTTACGTATTGGGGCACAAAGTTATCGGTGTGTATTCGTATCATGGGAAAATAAAGGATTTTTATAGAGGCCAAGTTAATTTCTTTTTTTTTAGTGTTTGATAGTAAATTGATGTTTTGTTTTAAATGTTTTTGTTCAAGGCATATTTATTCATAAATATAAATAAATATGCCTTGGTTTTTGTTAAAAAAAAAAATATTTGAGTTTATATTTTACGAGGCAGTTTAATATGCCTTGATATTTTATATATAAAAGATGTATTCGGTACTAACGTCGTCCTGGACTTAAATAGGGTATGTATAAAATCCATTATGAAGGATTAGATGTTGGAAACGCGACACTCCAGAATAATGTTAAAGCGGTGAAGATAAGAAACTCTCTCCTTCACTGCCCCAGATTACAGAACCATATAGTGTAAACCTTAGAACCTCATTATGGAAGTCGGGTGGATGCAAAAATTAATTATTAGGACTTTACAGACTTTTTGCATCATTGTTTATCTTATTTGTCATATTTATTCTATCCTTTTTTATTTTTTTCTATTAAAGGGCCGCACAATAGACTCTCGTAGTCCTAAGTTTGTTTTTCTTTTCGGTACTTCCCCTTTTTAACCTAACCTTTTCACATAATTAATTCTAGACTTACGAAGGTGCGAGCATGTGGTAATTTTGTTGATGTGAGCATCACTTGTTAACAAAGCCCAGTACTATCAGCCATTTTGTTTATAATTGCTAGCTGTCTAGATTTCATTGTAACGAATTGAGCCACCCCCATTTTTTCTTCTAAGCCAGTTGAACTAATATTTGAAGATCGGTTCAAACACTGATAAACTAATTGGATAATTTTTTATTAAGAATTTCGTATTTTCAGCTGTTTAAATTATTTAATAAAGATTTGCATAAATTTACATTTTTTCATGGACTTGCATCTTCTCAAGTCAATCAACCAGTTCTAACATTAGAGGCCATTTTTGGTTTTAAAAAATTGTAAAAACGATTAACAGGTTAAATCAACTCTGTTGCACAACCAGTGAGTTACGATTCCGTAACTTTTAATCATCCACACTAACGATTATTCGTTTCACTAAATACATTTTAAAAAAATTTTTAATTAGTTACGTTTTTAACCAGTCATATAACTAGTTGTAAGGAGACTGTAGCAAAAGTGATAGATCTCGCACGTATTGACCAAAAACAATCTAACTCACAATCGCAAAGTTAAACAGTATGTACTTTCAAACATAAATCTTAATTATAACAATCTATATATGTATATAAGAATGAAACTCTGTCTGTCTGTGTGTGTGTTAGCTATAGACTCCGAAACCGTAAACCCGATCGGACTCAAGCTCAAACAAATGGGCGGGGCTAAGCCCATAAAAAATAAGTTATAATTTTTACTACTTGCACTAGATCGATTTTTCTGAAACTTTGCACAGATATTGAACTGTCATGACTATATAATTTCGTGATTAGAAAAGTGGGCAGAGCCACGCCCATAAAAAACGAATTATAATTTTGAGGCACTTGCACTGGACCGATTTTTCTGAAACTTTGTACACATATTGAGCTTTCATGACTATACAGTTTCGTGATTAGAAAAGTGGGCGGAGCCACGCCCATAGAAAATAAGTTATAATTTTGAGGTACTTGCACTGGACCGGTTTTTTTAAAACTTTGTACACATATTGAGCTGTCATGACTATACAGTTTTGTGATTAAAAAAGGGGCAGTGCCACGACCATAAAAAAAGTTCTAATTTTTAGCTTCTTGCACTTGATTTTCAATTAAAATTCAGAATGCATTTTTATTCATTAGGGACGTAGCGCCGGGCTAGGCTAGTTAAATATAAAAGTGTGTTGGTGCAGTGATTGGAGCGTGAAACTTCAAAACTAACATACCCTGGTTCAAATCCTGGCTAAGAGAAACAAAATTTCATGGCGATTGATTGATTGATATGCAAGTAGTGGCATGCAATTGTTGTATTCATACGTATTATTAGCGAAAAAATCTTCGAAATAGTCGAATCTCTTGCCATTTGCTTTTCTGTTTACACATGCGAGTACAAGTTGATTTTCAAAATATCGTCAAAGCGTAACTTTACGTCTAGACGAGACATGGATTTGTTCAGACTAGAACAAAACATCGGCAGAGCAACTGTTAAAAAATTGCTCATGTTCTTTGATATGGAGAAAACGTATAAAGTGTATTTTGTTGCTACTTTTATGTGTCGTCTCTTTCTTTCATACTCAAAATCCCTTTTAATATCAGACATCGTTGTTCGAACAAATATTCTGACAACGCTGTTTGAACAAGAACAAAACATCGACAACAGTAGTCCATACTAGACAAATTCATGTGCGCACAAAACATTGTTCGTTGTTCGAACAAAACGATGGCTGGTGTGGACCGTACGTAAACTTCAAAACATTTTTTTCGTTTTAATTAGTATCTTAACTAGTATAAAACTATATTCAAATGAACTAGTAGCGGTTCTATGACAACCTAATTTTAAAGCCGTTAGTTTGATATATGAAAAAAGAACAGATATGTAACTACTTAGTCTGAAATTAATAGGAACTAGTATATCTCCAACGACATACTAATTACTCAATCTGCCGGGGATATTCCACAACTGTTACAATCAAATGGCCTCTTTGTCACAAAAAGGTTAGGTTGAAAAGGAGGGGCGCTGTAGGCCCAAACCCACGACAGGTATACACTTAAGCCCAATTGGCATGTTGTGCGCTCCATATGAATAGAATAGTTAGAATAGAACGAGAAAAGAAGAGCAAGAGAAGCAGACCAGTCCAGAGTCTCTGGCGGGAATCGAACCTGCAACCCCCAAACCAGCAGACCAGCACACTACTGCCTAGTCCACCGGGGCATCCTTGTCAAAAAAAAAGGTTAAAAAAAAATTCACCACCAATATCACTACCGTAGGTAGTCGCCATGCCATGGCCGAGACTTAAACAAATTGTTTTTAAGTCGTGTGTGCGGTTTAACTTTTTACTGATATAGTAAGCAGCTCCATTAATATTGTCGTTTAGATAACCATAGCAACTGTCTTTAATATAGTGTTCAGTGGTTCACATTATCGTATAAACATGGCCTAAAATATATTGCTGAATACCAAAATCGATCAAACTGTTTAATTTTTTTAACCATATGATTATCATATCACACTACAGGCTTGAGATGTAGACATTTTACGGCAACAGAGACAAGAAAAATAATTTAATCAAACTGAGTGCGTTAAGTAAAATTTTGCTTAAAATTAGTTTCTACAAACATTGTAGTTGTTACGTTTTAGAAAAAACAAAAATCAAACTTTGCATTTTTGCCATATAAAAATGTATGACGTGAATACCGTTAATACATAATTTATGTAACTTACTTTGTCTTGGGAGTGTTTAGTTGTTGTTGTTGTTGTTGCGGCTGCAGCTGTTGTTGTTGTGGTTGTGCTGTTGTAGTGGAATAACTTTGCAGTTTACCACTCGGTGTTGTTGTCCATTGTACAATTTGTGTAGTAGGTGCTGGTTGCTGTTGCTGTTGTTGTTGATCTTGCTGTTGTGTGCCCTCATTAGACCAAGTTTGCTGTTGTTGTTGCTGCTGCTGTTGCTGATCACCTGTCACATTTTGTTGCTGCTGCTGTTGACTACCAGCAGCCGTTGTTATAACTTTATTTATAGCCTGGGTACTTAAAATAGTGCCGGTTGTGGTGGCAAAACCATTTTGTTGCATTAATGCCGCCAAACCAAATGCCGTACTCAAATGATCTTCCGATTTGAAATTGCCACCTGCATTTGTGGTGGTTGTTACAACCACCGAACCCTCTGGTTGTTGCTGTATAACAACATTTGTGGCATTTTGTGTTGTGGCGGCAGCAATAACAGCTGCTGTTGCGGCGGCTGCCGATGCAGCAGCCACCGATGTGGCTGTTGCATTATTCGGATTATTATTGTGTTCGTATTCAATTGTTTGTTGTGTAGAACGATCAATTTGCTGCAGAAAATGTTGTACAAAAAAAAAAAAAACAAGAAGAGAATTACGCGTTGTTTATTTAAATTTTTTTCAAGGATTCTTTTTTTTTCTTTTTCGTATTTCCTTTTTTATTTATTTTAAAACTTACCAAATTTGTAAAAGATCTTTGTTCACCTTCTGGTGCGGCTGTGGGCCCCGTTGTCGCCACCTGTGCTACGGGGGTACCTAGTGTATGCAAACCATTTCCGGTCTCTTCACCATATAATTTTCTTGTGATTTCTTTGAACATATCTTCATAGGCGGCCTCAACGTTTGAGGTCGGTGGTATTACTGTTGCCATGGCTTCTTCAGCAACACTGCTGTTGATGCTACAATAATACCTTTTTTAAATGCAATATTGCTGTTGCTCTTACTGTTGCCAACTCCTTCCAACTGCAAAAAAGTTTAGAGAATATAAAATTAATAAATAAACATCCGCTTTGGATTTTTCGCTGTTTCTTTAAGATTGTTAAAAGCAGTTCTGCATGCATTGGTATAATAGTGCTTTTTGGTTTAACTAAAAGGTAGGGGGCGTCTGGCAGTTGTGGTTTAATGTCGTCTTTTTTTCTTTTGCTTTTGTTTTGTTTACTGCTGTTGTTTTTGTTTACCAGGAATACTATCGTTATGCCATTATGAATTTTTTACGTCTTTTTCTTATATTTACCACCACTTATACACATTAAATACATTGTATGCGAAACTTATTTAGTAGATATTCTTCGTGATAAAACGGGGTTCATGCTGTTGGATAACTTATAGTTTTATTTAGCGGTTGCTTCAGACATGATAAATGAGAGTATGCGTGAGTCATAATTATGGGTGGTTGATTTAAAATTTCATCACAGTCAATATAGTTTTAAAATATTAACAATCTTAGAAAATCAATTTTGTTTGGAAATTTATGAAAATGCTAAAAACGAACAATCGAATCCTTAGAGGTAAAAAAAGCTTAGAAACTGAAAGCCTAAGCTGAGATTTAAAATCACATTAAAGCTTTAAAATTGTGTCTAAGGCAAACTAATTTATCAGGTATTTGTGATTCATCAATTGATTATTTATTTCTTCACTTATTTTAAACTTCAGTTTTTAGAGTCAATAAATAAAAATTAATTCTCTCTCATTTATGAACAACTATGCCTTGATTGTGTCACAGAATTTGATCCACATCCTGCAAATACTGTCATGACAAACTTGCAAAACATTGTAAATAGTTGAACTATTTTTTCTTAAATGCTCCCCACATTTTAAAGCACACTTAAAGGAAATCCGTAAAAAACTTATTTTTTTTTACCTAAATTTAAGTTGAAAGTTATTTGAAGTGTTTTCATAAACTTTTGTTTGCCTTAACGAAAAGTTCAAGGTTATATTGTCAATTCCTAGAAGTAAAACCCAACCATAAACTTTTTATGCTAGATCTTTTATATTCAAATCACATTTAACAGACAAAAGCAACAAAGCCACCCACCCAACTTTTCAAGTCATACATAACGCTAGAGTTTTTTTTAACGTGTAGTTGTGTCTGTAGTCTCAGTTTTAGTGTATTTGTTGTAGACACATACATATACGTACATATTTGAGTTTTATCATTTGTTTGTATACCAATTTATTTTACTATTTTTTTTTTGAAGAAAAAAAAGTAACAAATAAAAAATTCGTACACTTTTTCGAATAAATGTTCTATATTTTTTATATTTTATACTAAAAAAAAATATTGAAATAAAAGAGCTTTGTTAGACATATTGTAGCACCAGCAACAAGCAGTTGCAGTAATAATTTAGTTTTATATAAAAAAAACAAAGAAGACAACCAACTAAACTCTTACATATTTTAACTGGAGAAGGACCACTTAAACTCATTTACTTGTAATTCATTGTAATTATTGTTCAGATGTCTCTGACTTTCTATATAATGATATAGGTCGGCTTGCGGAGCCTGAACCAATCTTTTGTAACTTGGTGTTGAACCATAAAACTCAGTTTTAATTATTGTTAAAGTGTCTCCATCTTCCTATACAGAGGTATAAGTCTATTAACGAAAAAGAAACCAACGTGGAATACCCTGGCTTTTTGGTTATGTACCTACCTCTGCCAATCAATTTTAGAATCAAAAAAAAAAATATTCAGTTCTTTGTTGTAAACGCTTTTGAATGGAAAAGCTTGATAAAGACATTTTTTTTTAAAAAGCTTTTGTAAAAAAAAATTTACATCAGATTTTTATAACTAAGAAAAATAAAGTTTTTTTTTTAAATTTAAATTAAAAATTTATGAACAATTTTTTTTATATGAAAGAGCTTTTTTATAAAAAAAAAAATTTTTTATGAAAGCTCTTTATTAAAAATTTTTTTTTATGAATGAGCTTTGTATCAATACAGTTGCTTTCCGATAAGTCGTAATCCAAGGGGCCGACTGCTTTTTACGAATTAGATGAATATTCGGAATAAAGAGATTAGGTTAAACTTAGGCTGATTAAAGGGGTTTTAAAAAATTATTTAAAAAGGCTACGATTTATTTAAACCAAAAAAAAAAATAATATGTAATAAATAACACAACCAAAAACAATTCATTTTACTTTACAACCTGAAGGAGCTTTTATTATTAATTTTTTTTTCACTTAGCAGTTATAGAATATTAAGCACCCAGTAATCTTTTTAGCCTTTAAGCTCACTTATGACACATATCTTAATAAAACAAATCCTCCACAATGTGTTCTTTATGATTGAATTTTGTAGGACGTTTTAGTGTGTGCATATATTTAATAATACTGATCAGCTCATAACAATAACCGGTTTATTTGTACCAAAATAACCGGTTTATTTGATATTCAAAAAGTGTGCAATGTTCGTCTTCGACAAAACTGAAAAAACCGGTCGAATAATAACCGTTTGATCACCCTAGTAACATTCTTCACAAAAACTATAAAGAAACTAATCTTAAGAATCATAAAAAATTCCAAAAAAGAAAGCTAACGGCAATTGTCAACAAACTTGTAAAAAACGTTACGAATTTAAAGAGATTATAAGTACGATTTAGAGGGGTCTCCTCAGATATTGAATTGTAAAAAAAAAAAACGAATCAATGAGAAAACCAAAATGTATAGAACTTCCGAATTAAAGAGTTTTTATGAAGTGGCCAGCCGTTAGTTTAAAATGTTTGAGGTTTTTGAATTAACGTGGTACGAATTATCGAGGTTTGCTCGTATTACGGATTTCTAGTACCTACGTAGTGCAAACATTTTTTTGTTTCTCGTTTTTTTTTAAATTTAGTTTTTTGAATAGTGCCTTTAAATAAAACTCTCAAAAAAGCTTTACAAAAGAAATAAGATTGTAAATACTATTTAGGAGAAAGCTTTCATAAAAAAATAAAAATGTTTTTAGAATAAATTTAAAAAAATGCTTTATAATTAAAAAGTTTTTTAAAAAAGTAACAACGTTTTACGGAAACTTATTTATGAAAAAAGTTTTTACAAAACAAAAAAAATATATAATAAAAATATTTTTAAAAATAAACCCAAAGGAAATACTTTATAATGAAAAAAAAAACATTTTATGAAGCCTTTTTAATGTTAAGCAGCTTTTTAAACAACGACTATAAAATAAAAATATTTCATTTATAGCTTTTTTAATTAAAAAAAAAAACTTTTTACAAAACAAAAAAAATAAGAATTATCATAATCAAAAAGCTTTTAAAAATCCTTGTTAAAAAAAACTTAAAATGCTGTCTAGTGAAAAAGCTTTTTTGAGAAAATATTTTTTGCGAAAAGCTTTTTCAGAGAAAACTTAATTTTTTATTAAAAAACCTGTTTTTGATATTATGTACATAAAAGTGTGTAGAAAATTCGCTTTTGCCAGACATTTTGTTTCTATTATATTTTAAAAATAAAAAGTGGGTGGAAGTTGGCTACACAAGATTTTTATACATATCAAACTTAATATCAGAGTCTGTTTTATTTTATTTTTTTACGTCAAAATCTTTGTAAAGGTGTATTATGGCGCGTCTGAGTTGGAGACATGATATTTTTTATTTCCTGCAATCAACAATAACAAACCCAAACCTTAAGATTTATACTATTTCTTTTTACTAAATTTTGGCATGATACATTTTTACAATTATTTATTGGTTAGTAATGGGTGATAAGCAACAGTTGTTTGTGTTGAAAAAAATAAACTCAGTTGAAATTCAATGGTCAGGGTTTTTTCAAGTTCATTTAAAAATGTTAACAGTTTTTTTTTTTTTAATTAGAAAATAATATGCCGTTAATTTTCATTCTTAAAAATGTAAGTAAAACATGATGTCCAGTTGAAAATTTGTTTTAGTACATATACACTTGGGTATTTAAAATATAAACAAATTCATATTTTTTAAATCTAGAACGCACCCACCTTTTTAAAAAATATATTTTTTTAATATTCACAAAGGAATACAGCAGACATACTTATATTTACTAAACAACTTAGACATCACCATTAAAAATCACCCACTATTATTGGCAAATTCTCTTTTCTACTCATTATGAAATTGATGTTTAAACATGCACATCATCCTCAGCAGCACCAGCTACGACAACATCATGTGTTAGTTGCTTACTTTGTGATATTTGTTGTTTAACATCCGCCTCAAAACAAAAAAAAAAAAATAAGTACAAACAACCATACACCACTGCTCATAAATATACATACATATACATCTGTATGTACTTATGCATTAGTCGTAGTCTGAACACACAACGAACCCATAGAGAGACATTCGAAATGAGTGGGTTGAAAATGGGCGCGTAAATTTTAATGACAACGTCAACAATCAAACATTTGTCGTAAGCTTTAAAAAACAGCACCATCGCAATACACAACATCATCCTCGTCTTGTAACATCTAAAACCACCAACCTCCCTCCACCACCGCCATCAACAGACAGTGATCAGTCACACGCACGCGATTATTTTTTTTTTTTCTATCTTTTTGCTTGTGTACAAAGATCATTTTTTGTTGTAGTTGTTGGTATTTTTGGGTTGGTTTTGGAGTGCTATAAAAAATGGGGCCTTTTTTGTCGTTTGCGGGGGGTAGAAAGAGAAGCATGTGGAAAAAAAATAACAATAATCAAGAACCGGTTGTTGGGTGTTAGAGATCATCATTATTATTATTATAGCCGTCGTCATTATGAATACGCAATTTTGTATATGAGAGAGAACTACATAAATTTGTAGGCTATTTAAGTGGGATCAAAATATTGATATTTTGCTTAGCAAAATAATTCTGAGCTATAGACGAATTTTCATTATTATTTCTGGATATAAATTTTATTAATTTTTATTATTTTATTAATTTTATTTAAAAATAAAAAATTTCCTGTTATTGGCAAAACTAAGCCATCAAAGTTCTTGAGTTTTAAACACCATGGTCAGTCATTAAAGGAGAGCAGAATAAGTCCTTATTACATTAATTACTTTTGCTCTATTTAAGGACTTTAGGTTTTAGCTTAGGTTGAAAAGGAGGGACACTAAAAGCAAAAAAACCTATGACAGTTATACACTTATGCCCAGTTGGCATGTTGTGCGCATTTAAGGACTTTAAAACTCACAAAAATTTGTGTTTCTTTAAAAACTATAATGTCTTTCGAATTTCGAACACTGAAATATATAACAGAAACTTAAAAAACTTATTTATTTACAACTTATTATGAATAATTTTTGAAAATATGAAATTTTTTAGGATGTTCGAAAATTCGAACTTAAGTTCGAAAATAATTTAAGTATAAAAATTTTTTTAGAACCTAAAGTAAATGAGAATTTTTAAGATTTTTTAAATTACAAACATTTTTGAATTTCGAACATTAAAATATTTAATTAAATAAATTTACATAATAAATTTACATATATCAATTTCATTTAAAATAATTCTCAAAAACATCAAATTTTGTTAAAAAGTTCGAAAATTCGAACTTGTTTAAAAATGCAAAAATTTTAATTAGAGCTTGATAATTTCGAATACATGTATACATCTGTATATATGTATGTAGGTACATACAATAATTTGTTTTCAATCGAATTTGTAGGTTTTTGTTATTGTATCTCTTCATTGTGTTTATTACACCTGGGCGTTTATTTATTTGTCACAATGTTCCACAAAGATCTTATTTATTGCCACAAAAAAATAAAAAACGGAGCTCCCTCCTAACAATAAAATTTTTTTTACTATTTTTTTATTTTGGGGTGTCTGGCAACACTAATGTAATTTTTTTTTCAAATTCATTTAGTTTTCTTAAAGTTTTTGTTTAGGCTTTTGCACATTTTTTGCTAATTTGTCTAGCTGAATTACTCACACGCACGCATACACACCAAAATTAAAGTTATTAATGATCATCTGCCCATTTATAACAGCAAAATAATAAAAAATATTATTGAAAAATATGTAGTATGTTTGTATGCATGTATCTACAAAAAAAAAAGAGCTTTAAGTCAATATTTATAGCTAGCGGGCGGGTGTGTTATTGGGATTTTGAGTGTTTGCTTTTAATACAATATACCAGGCCTGTTTTTGAAACGCGCTTGTATCTTTCAGTTTTTTTTTTTTTTGCTTGTTTTCAAGCCTTGTAACCAGCCACCCAACCCATTGCTAATGCTATTTTCTTCTTCTTCTGTCTTCATGTATTTTTTGTCATACGAAATGGACGACTGAACTCACGCACCACTATTCAAATTTTGTTTGTAGTCTGTGCATAAAAATCTTAACATTGGACAAGTCATAAGTTATTATTTATTGTTTTTTTTTTTTTTAATTTCCCTGCACATACATACATATGTATGTATGTATGTATGTAGTTATAGTGTATATATTGCAGTTTTGTTGTACCTATGTATGGCTGTGTCTTAAAGTCAATTTTAAAAGTTTTTGTTTTTGATCTTTTGTGGTCTTTTATTTCATTTTTTTTAATGGGTGGTATAAATATGTCTGGGTCATGATGCGGGTAGATCAGACTGTGTTTTTATTGTGACTCTTAATAGTGCGTATATGGATGGTGAAAGGCTTAATTGTAAGAATCATGTAGCGATCATAATAAATTGAAGTAGGGCCTAGGACTTGTTGTGCTATAAACTGTTTATATCAAAGAGAAAAAAACGTCTTAAAAGTTTTCTTTGTTTTAAAATAAAAAACAAACCCTATTACATATGTTCAAACATATTGATCATCTAGAATGTTATGAGGTTTAAGTCTAGACTAAATATCATCATTTATTGTAATTGCCTGAATAACTCTCTTTATACAGTCGTGTCTGGATATAGTGAACTAATTTTTGCAAGGATTGTTCATAGTATCTAGGTTGTTCTCTATATCAAGGTTGAAATTTTTGTTCAAAAACTCGTTTTATTAACTAAAAATACATACATGTAAATGCAATAGCTGATTACCAACAATTTGTACAAAAAAGGAAATATATGCACATATGTATTTAAGTTTAATAAAAGAATTGTTGTTGAAGTTGTTTTAAAAATTTTGTTCACTATTAGAGTTTTTCACTATTTAGAGTACTCCATGCAAAAATTTTGGTGTTCACTATATGGAGGTGTTCACTATATCGGGTATCCAGACACGACTGTAGTTGCAATATTTGTAGGTACACTAAATAATAAAGTCATTTAATCAGCATAGTTGAATTAGTGTTATTCGATGGTCTCAGGATAAGAGCACTATTAGATTGTAATGCTTTCTAGCTTAATCTTAAAAAAATTCCAGAGATTGTTCTTTCGGTTGATAATAACGATTACGACATCCAATTGTATTTTTTGGTGTTTTATCACCTTTCATTGATGGATGCGCATAGAACGCAATATGCGGTGAATATGCCCCGAATCCACCTTAGGAACCTTATAGCGGTCATTACCGGACACTGGCCTATAGGTACACATGTGAAAAGTCTGAACATCCCTTACAACGACTTCTGCAGAAGTTGCGATAACGTGAAAGAGGAGGAGATAATTGAACATCTTCTCTGTAATTGTCCTGCATTCGGGGACCTAAAACACCAGATTCTAGCGAATACTTGAATGTAAAACTTTTCTTTCCGCAGTTGATGTGGGAAACATCCACACTTTTATAAACAGGACAGAATGGCTGAGGAACGACAGCCAGAGGACATAGACGAACGGGCGTTGGTGCCTACGGTATCACAACGGGACCCTCGGAGAACCCAAGTGAGCTATGCCTTCGGGTGACTGCCGAATCTAACCTAACCTAGCCGTCACCTTTTACAGTTTGTTTAAAACATATTGTACATGGATGATCAGCAGTCCTTCATGGATTTGCATAAGATTTGTAAATTACTCTTAAACACATGCGATGGTATGCACTCAAACTGAAGCAAAACAAATAACGAGAGGCTGGAGAGATGTTTTCAGAAACTTCAGAGAAATATCAAACACCAATTTAAGGCAGATAGGGAGCTTCGACTAGACATTGATGCAATAAGACAGCTATAACACATATAATATAAAGTTTGCAAATTTTTAAGTTTGTTTGTGAGGGAGGAAGAGAGAAAAGCATGGGAGTACAGCATCTCTTTCACTTTAATTTGGGCCTGTGGGAGCTTTTTTAAAAACCATAGATCTTGCTACAAGAAAAACAAACTATGAAACTGAAACGAGCTCGCCAAAGTTCTGCAACAATGGTTCACAAACAGGGGTCAGTTTGAAAATTCTGAAAAAAATATTTTTAAAGGGCTACAATTTAATTTTTTATTCCATTAAATACCAAGGCATATTCAACCTTGATTAAATAGCTCCCAAGATTGTTTTTGTCAAGAACATATTTTCTTTTTCAATTGCTTCCAACATCAAAACAATGAAATTTTAATAAAAATCTCATTTTGGACTCAAATTAACAATTAGAAAAGTTTTAGATACGAAAACATAATCAAAATGACTTGAAAAAGTGCTTTTAACATCAATTAAAGTTGAGAACTTTGCAAGAGCTTAAGAAATGCTTAAAACGATAACGGTTTACAGGCATAATTTTCTTTTTAAATACTTTGTTTTTTGTTCATAAAAAAATAATTAAAAAATGTGGTGGGTCGTACACCTTAAAAGGCCGAGAAGCTATAACTTTTTAAAAACTATCACAAACAAAAGATTCTCTATTGCCTTGTAGTGGCCGTTTCTTTTCCTAGGGTAAATTTTTTTTTGTACAATTCACGGTTGACTAGATCCAGTGGGAAAAAATTTAAAGAAAAATTATTCCCTCTTTTAATAATTGTAACCACAAGTGACTCAGTTTTCATCATTATGAAGACGTTGAGAACTGTCTTAAGGAAAACTGTTAGAAAAAACATTTTTAAGAAAGCCGTTAAAAAACGTGGGAAGTTTTTGGGAAAGGAAGTTAAAAATAAAACCAAACCAGCTTACAAAGACAACCCCTCTGGTCATTTTAATATTGAATAATAACTAATAATAAAAAAACGTCTTTAACTTATAAGAAAACAAATTGTAAACCAGCGTCTTAAAAACCAACCACCCTTAAATGGTAAACCTCCTCGAACAACCTGTCTGTAAGAAGACTTTTAACACTTGTTACCCTTAGAAAAATAAAACTGCATTTTAAATATCTAAATACTTATACATAAATTTAAAAAAAAAATGCAACTGGTTGGGTACTTGTTCTTATTCTCTCCCTCTCTTCCTCTATCTTTTTTTGCTTCTATTTTAAGAAGCATTTCTTGCCGTATTGTGGTGTGCAAGGAAAAAAGGACACAGGGAAAACAACCCCTCATTTTTAAAAGAATAAAATAAGAAATCTATAAGTGTCTGGGAATTTTTAGCACATGTTGCATGCCTGTCCGGACTGACTGTGTTGTGTATACTTAGGACGTGCAGAGTTTAAAGTTTTTTTTTTTCTTCGATTTTCGTTCACCATAAGGATGAGCAAAGAAAACAGGATAATGAGATTTTTTTTTGTACATATTTGATTATTTTGAACATGAAAACAACTGTTGTGGGTATATTTAAAATTATACAGAGTTACAATACGTTTTTCAAAAAGTAAGTATGGAAGTGAGTTAATGATATGATGGTAGGTTGAATCGTCGTGTCTGTGTTGTTTTAAGCCTGAATATAAAATGCAGTTAAAACAACCTGTTTGTTGGGTTGTCGTGTGTGTTTTTTTTTCTGTTAAAGAAAATTGCCTCTATAGGCTTTTTTACTTAGGGAATCTTTAAGTAGTTGTATAAACGTTTTGTTAAGGGTGCAGGTGCATGTTTTACAAAATTTCACAAAAAGGGGGTTTCAAAAGGATTTGTATTAAACTGTAGTTTCAAAGCATGTTTGTAGCTAAAAATAATATTTCTTTTTTAATATAGATAGTGGATTTTATAGTAAATATACAAGAGACCTTGAGTTATCATTTCAACGCCCACAATTTTTTTTTTTGTAATAGAATTAAAATTAACATATTTTTGACATGAAACTCCCCTCTGCGAAATTTTTATGATTTGGTAAAACATACACACACACATACTATATGTATATGTATGTAGATAAATAAATATGTTTGTAGTTAAACTACTTTTCAAATAACATACTTAGTTAGATACACTAAATCCATTAATAATTTTTTTTATTAAAAATTGTTCAAGTAAACTACTTACTTAAACCTCTATATTTAAAAACAAAATTACCAACACACCATATTGAGACCCCAACCCACCCATATTCAACATCATAAACATTATTTTTTTTTTTTTTGGTTTTTAACTTATCATCATCACCAGCTTCTTTCGTCCAAAAAATACATTTTTTTTAACAATAAAATATAAAAAAAGACCTTAAGATATTCGTTAAGATTTGAAAACCAAAGAAAACACAAAAAAATAAGACATTGAAGCTGTCGATGTTGATGATGGTGTTTTGTATTTTTTTTTATCAACTTCTTTTTAACTAGTCACCAAAATAAAAAAAAAAAAATTTTAAAATATACCACCTGCCGCCCTTATAAGAAAACAAACATTAAAGATACATAAATTTGAATTGTATTATAAAATGCAGGCTTTAAAAAAATTAAAAAAAAAATTAAAATAATATTGTGTTTTTTTTTAAATGCAGAAGCACTGTGAAGATCCTTGAACCTTTTATTGGCATTCGAGTAAGAAGTTTCCTTTTATAACTGCATGTGCAGAAAAATAAGAATTTGTTTTATTATTTCATTTGCAACCTCTGTAAGATAAACTTATGGTTAGTTGTGATCTAGACTTGTAGCAGATACATATGCACTGGGTGGCCCAAATAAGACCTGCCGAAGTTTAGTACGATTAACTTTTTTTTATTTTATAACTGAGTTCTTATAACTTTACAACACGCGTTAAAATTAAAATTTTTTTTTATAAATCAGTACTGGCTATAGGGGTGTTAATCAAACCGATTCTTTTTTACGTAACTACGGTCTGATGTAAGGCCATGGCCTACGCCGAAAACCCACGACCGGTTAAGAAGATTTTGCGAACAGTATGATCTTGAGTAAGGGTGCGATTAAGTCGACTCCGAACAGCAATTTTTGTGGTGTTGAATTGGCTGCAAGTGGACCTCATGACAAGGAAACTGGCAATAAATGCGGCTATAAGTTTTTATTTTTTGGGGGGATGGCATCGTGCATTATTGAGAACAGTAATTTAATCATTGACTACTGCTCTCCAGTTCCATTTTTCTGCAGAAGATTACCCTATGTCATTTCGAAGCCAGGGGCATCTAATCTTTTTTCATGAGTCTGAAAATATTTTAGAATACCGCATGAATGCAGTATATTTATTGTAGGCTGATATGTCTGAGGTATCCCATAGGAATAGCAGAATCTTTACTGACAACTAAGCGGCCATCAGGTTCCTGATTGATTTCTATTCGACATTACAATTTGTCTAAGCATGTCATGTATTTTTGATTTGGATGACGATACATTCGAACCCTTATATGTGTGCGGGGATACGGGACCAATGATGGTATTTGCATAGCTGATGGCCTTGCTAAGGTTAACGAACCATATAACGACTTCTCTTCTTTCTATCTTTCTTTTTATTTATTTATTTATTTTTTGTTTGAATTAATAATCCATTTTTCAATACGTTGTACTCAAGTGAGCTGCATAAAAGTTGCCTGTTCTATCTAACATATCCTTGTCAACGATCAATTGTTATGACGCATCGATATTGTCGTCAACATTTTAGATCAAGATCAGATACTACTATAGCCTCTATGAATATAAATTGGGTGTTCAATGATCAATAGTCCTGGAAGAGGTACTCATCGAAATATTCGCACTGAAAGCAACACTAAAAATGATTTTCGGAGTTTCTTAAAGTACTATGGTCGACAACTTTTTGGGCTTAGCGGTAGGACAGTACTATGACATGTTGTACCGAACAAAATAGCGGATATTTGTCTGCTGCCATTGTGCCTTTAAGTTTTCATGAAATGTATTTAACAAAGATAAATAGATAAAAAAAATAAAACAAATGATAAAATCAAGAATTATACGTATATAACATTGTAAGGTCTTATTTGGGCCACCCTGTATATGAAATTCTGAGATAAGCTTCTATTAACTTGACAAGTTCAGCACAACACAAAGTTTATTTCATCATTGACAGCCCTGTCTTTCAAATGACCCCACAAAAATTGTCATTGTGCTTAATCGCACACACACAATTTGCTTATTTTTGAAAAAATTTCGACGTTGCCTTCTGATCGGGATTGGTGAGCGTCATAAGCGAAATTTTTTTTTGTGCACAATCGCTTAATCGAAAATTCATTATTTAATATCCTTTTTACAAAAAGGCAATTAACAAATGTTCGACGAAGACAAAGATTCGGTTTATTATTGAACGAGTTAAAGCTTATAAGAGTGAAGGAAAGGATCTTTACCTTTAGTGATGCGTAATTGTTTTGATCGTAGATTCAGTGATGTCCCAGGTTTATTTTCAAGACTTTGTCGTACACCAGCTTTGTTTGTTATTACAACGGCTATTACAAGCTGTTTGCTTCTTATTGTAAACTATAGTACTGCCAGCCTGAAAGCTCAAATAAGAAAAGTAGGCAATACCACGCCCCTTTAAATTTAATATTATTTTTGTGTGCGTGTGAAGCATGTACATTAAATGGTTGTCGTAATGTGTGTACTTTTTGTAAGTTAATACATAATATGTAATTGGTGTAGAGTATTATGGATTCGGCAGGCAGGCGTGTGTTTTTTTTTGCATAAATATAACGCAAACTTTACAGTCTGGCAGTTTTCTTAAAGTTGCCAGATGACTTGGAAAAAGGATCAGCTTTTGATAATCGACATTAAAAATTTTTTTTAGCAAATTTTTTTAAATTCTGAAATTATTGAATTCGCAAAGATGATGGGTGCACTGACGAGGTTCTTAGATAAATGTACATACTAGCAAAGGGGAAGGTAGCGATAGAGATAAAAGTGTAAACAATGCGGATAAAATATTAAAGCATTGACTATATCACTGCCCAACTTTTTTCCAAGACAAGAGTCCAATGTTTTATATGTGACTCTATACCAGTCGTAACTTACTTAAGAGAAATCGACTGGACGCTAATAAGAGATTTCCGTGGCATTCAAAACCCTGTTCTTTTTAAATAATTTCGTACAATTTCTCTCTTAAATTAAAACATTTTCATTACTTAATTGCCTTTCACCCCAGTCTCTTTAATATTTTGCTAACTTTTTTTTATATTTATTTAACTGTGGGTTTGTTTAGTTTTATTTTTGCTTTCGTCATTTGTTTAAATCTACACCCACAACCCACGCATTGCATTTTTATAATATATATTTTCATATTAATCTTATCTTAGGCTTGATTGCTAATTCACGTTTAGTTTTTTATTTCTTAAAAAAATGAAATTTTTTGTGAATTTAAATATTATGTCAGTCAACGTTGTTTATTTTTTTTAAGTAAGCGAACCTCATTTTCATAGTCATGGCAAATAAATTGTTTGAGTTTATGATCACTAAATACATGTAAGTATGTGTCACAGATTTCTGTGTGTGACAGCTCTAGCCAACACCACCACCTTCAGTTTTTTTTATTTTTTTATTTCTCTAGAGTTGTTTTCTAGCGATCAACAAAAAACTAACCAACCTCCAATTTAACAAAAAAATAACACCCACCCAAAAGAAAAAAGTTTAAATTTGTTCTTAGAAGTTTATAATTTGAAACGTGTTTGAAGACAAAAAAAAAATAATTTTTTTAATTGTACATAATATCAGGCAAATAAATCCCTTTGCTAAAATTTGATTGAAAGATTTCTAAAAATAAGGAATACATAATGCAAGGCAGATTAATAAGGTATTCGTATCCAGTCAGCGGATTTTCTCTGGTGGTGCCAAGTTTTTTTTAATTTAATTTTTTATATTTTTTTTTTTGTCTACAATAAATAACGCGTTGCAGTTGGATTAAAACGTTTAACAACATTTTCAATCGAAAATTGCCAAGATGCTTATACCTTATGAATAAATATACCTTGACAAAATCAGCTGATTATTTTTTTTTTCCAAAGTATGTCTAACAAGGTTTATTGAAGCAGTGAGAAATTTCATATTAAAAATTAAAAAATTTTTTTATATAGATTTTGATAATTTCACATGAAAGCAAAAAACGATCAGCCGGGCTCTTAAGTTTATCCAGTTAAGTCTACACTGATTTTTTCTGCATTTATTTTTAACTAACCCTCATACCTAAACAAGAGCGTTAAGCGTCAAGCGTTGCAATTTTGCATGTATTTTGTTATTGTAACAAAAACAAAACACATGTAAAACTCCAACGCTTGACGCTCAACGCTCTTGTTTAGGTATGAGGGTTAAGCTGTTAATTTGTCCATAGATAAAAATAAATTCCCTTTCAAATGTTCATGTGTAAAAAATTTTAGCAAAATAATCTGCTAAATAAACATGCCTTGCTCAAAGTTGGCAGTTGTATTTTTCTTTGTTTAATTTGGCAACACTTCTATTTAAATGGCGATGAATTTGCATGAATTTTAATACCATATAGGTATAGGTATAATGAAATAAATAATTTAAAAAAAAATACAGAGAAGTTGTCTAAAACGTACCTAGTTAATTTTGAAAATACAAAACAATTTTGCTATCACGTAACTGTCACTAAGTAATCTAGAGCGTGGTCAGTTTTTGAATTAATTTTATATTTTATTTTTTCTAAATTGTGGACCAGATAAAAGCAAATCAGTGGGGAAATTTTAAACTCTTTACGCATTTATGACATTGACAAGACAAATACCGTAAATTGACAAAAATTGACAGTTTGTTAAATGAATAATATAACAGATAAAACGTAAAAAGTTGTGTGTTAAGAAAATGAAAAAAGAATTTAGAAAATGTAATTTTTATTCCGAAACTATTTTAAAATATTTATCTTTAAAAATCTTACCATCTCTGTATGTCCAAATTTTGTGCGGATCATACTTTGTTTCGATTACTAAGAACTGTAAGTTTTTCTAGCTTAACGTAAAAAATTATGAAAAATACCAAAGTATACACAAAAGGTACATATGAAATTGACAAACATGTCTTTTATAGATTTGTCATCATCAGCATCCAGCCATCCTCCTCCTCACATATAAAAGAAATACAAAAAGAAGTAAAAAAAATTACTACAACAACAAAACAACAAGAAGGCCAAACAGACGAAAAAATATGACAAAGTTGATGTTGTAGAAAAAAAAAGACCAAGAAATAAGATAAAATTTTAAACTAAAACTCAGTATGATGGCTAAATGTTGGGTTGTATGGATGATTTGGCTTGGCTTGGGTTGTATGGATGTTATTGTTTTAAAGTTATCGTATAGAGTTTCCAAGAAAACCAACCACCTACCTACATGCTATACAACGTACAAATAACATGCATATACAGAACCTATACATGCTACTCTTTAGGACAGACAGATATATACGAATGTATGTATGTATGCACATAAAGACCTATCAAATTGTTTTTGTATTTGGCTTAACACCACCAACACCACCTTCTATTCTGTAGAAACAAATTGTTTTTAAATCCCATAAAAAGGGATCATATACATACATACCTACACAGTGATGAAGAAAACAACAACAACAAAAACGGACAACTAAAACACATAGTTAGGCTGGCAGGCAGGCAAGCAACCAACCCAACCTTAATACCCCATAAACTAAATTGAAAAACGAAAAGAAACGTGTTTTTCATTATTGCGCAGACGCAAATGCGAACCCACTCTTCTTAATTTTACAAAAACAACAATAGCTACAAAAGAAATGAATATTAAAAGAAAGAAGAGTTTTTTTTAACAACGATTACTCACTGTTGGCAGACAAAAAGAAGCAACAGCGTCAAGCAAAGGCCATAAAAGACGCCGTCAACTGTCTTGATCAGTAACGCAGCAGACAAGCAACCAGCCATCCAACCATTCAATTGATAAAATAAATGACGACCCTCTTTCTCTCTCTATTTGCCGTTTTTTTGTGTGTAAATCAAACAAACATGATAATGAAGCAGTTTCGAATCCTGTTAAATATGGGGTGGATGGTTGAAGAAATTAAAAAAACCAAAAAACCTAAAACGAAAACTCACATAAAGCAGACGACAGTATGTACATACATAAGCAGATAGTTAAAGAACAAAACACAATAGCAGCAAATCAACAAAAAAGCAACAAATGATTTTTTTTTACCATGATCGTTCTAACAAATACACACAAGCCAGAGATAGGCATGTGTATGCATAAGATCGTACCTAGTAGGTGTATGTGAGGGAAGAAAACACACACAAAAAAAAGACCCCTTCCAAAATTTCTTGCACATCATCATCATCGTCATCCGCAGCACAAACAAAGCTGTGATCTATAAAAATATAACAACAACAAAATCTACTTTAAAACAGGTAAAATTTTTACCATTCAACAGCTGCTGCGGGGTGTATTTTTGTGTATGTATTTAACTCCTCTTCTTGGCTACAAAATTCTCTATAAACTGAATGTGCAGGTAAAGTACTTACTACCTGTACTTTAAATTTCACAAAAAGAAAAAAAAAACTTTGCAACCACCATTACATTTTGGGCGATTTGTTAAGAAATACCCCTTGTAACAGGAAATTAATGTACATATACAGATTTCAGTGATTATTGTGAGATTTTTAAAAACGATCAAGTAGAAATAGTTTAAACAACCCTTGAAAAATTATGTTTATTAGTTTATCTGTTAGTACAGCCACCCTATTTCATTGATTCGTATAAATTTGGCATTTTTATACACTTTTTAAGCCGGAAATGCTCAGTTTTTTTAAATTTATTTTCGCAGAAATGAATAAATTGCAGATTATTGTTAAGATGTTGTTTAAAATAAAAAGGGGGCTTGTTGAGAAGTTCGTTGAAAGTCTTAACCCTTAAGAAACTTAGATTATGACACTTTATTATCTGAAAATTAACCCCCATAATATGTCACCCATAGCATTGGTTATAGATGAATGAGATCACTTACAATTAGCAATCTCCCGATCAAGTGAAAGTGATAATAGCATACTGATAACTATATTTGCTAAATAGGGTGACCAGACAGTAGTGATATTTTTTAAAATGTTTACATTTAAAAAGCTGCGAAAGTTATCAATGTCAAAATATTCAGCAATATTCCATTTTATTATGCATCGCTTCACGTCTGCTAAAAATGTAATTTATTAAAACTTTTATTGTTTAATTCGTAGTGACAATACGTCATCAAGTATAGTTGGTGTTAACACAATCTGCAAGTGCTCGACTAAGCATTACTGCATCCACAAAGATTGATTGTTTGTTGTCGATAATGTCATGCTTGATTCATCGGACTTTATTTGTTTTGAAATAACAAAGAAAATACTATTTATTACTGTCTTCATTATAGAGCAATCTAACCGACTTCCTGTGGGCAGAGCTGAAGAACATCAATATATTATTGTAATTTCAACAAGATGGCGCTAAATTTCATATTAATAACGTAATTCTCGAAGTTGTAAGGAAAAGATATAATAACTAAATAATTTCAAGGCGAGTGGTCGTCAATTGTCCACTGGTCTCTGAGATTATTTTCTCTGAGGTACGTCAAGTCCTCAGTCAAGCTCCTAAATGGTGCAGAATGATGAAATTTACGTAATTTTTGTTACCTATACTTTAGATTTAAATTGTACAGAGCTAGTATTTTATCATTGAAAGCACAAAGTCTTTAAAATTAGCAGCTCAAAGAATGTTCAACTCTTTTAGAAGAAATTGAAGAACTTTAATATTCGATATACAATTTACTAGTATTGCATTCAAATCATTTCGTTTGGCATCATTTTTATTTACAAGAAAAAAAAAATCAAGCAAAAAAATCTTTCGTTGTGCCTGTCGAGCTATTAAAAGACCCTAAAACACTAGAACAACAACAACTAAACTTCCTCCACTTCCATTAAACAAATGTTAAAATGTAATCTTCCTTTTTGAAAACTAAACGATCGTTGTTGCATTCTTGCAAATAAACAGTCAGACATTTTTGCCAACAAGTTATGCTCATGCACTGTTTTCTAAAATGCTGGTGGTGGTATTGTTGTCAGCAGTGCGTAACAATTTGCCCGCCAGACCTGCCTGCTGTGTAGAAAATCAGAAAAATATTTAAACTAAATTAAAACTAAATTTATAACCACCCTCTGGAAATTAAAATATATGTATGTATGAGTAGATACACATAGATAATTCAAAATAAGTAATGCCAATCAAGAGATTTTTAGAGGTTTAGTGACAGTTAAAAATCTTAGGTTTGTTAAGGTTTGTGATTTTTTGATGAAAAGAAAAAAAACAGAAAATCTCTTTTTTTAATATTTTTGCGCTTTAAAAATATGTTATAACGCATAGAATTTCAAACAGTTGACATCACTGTACAACCTCATTTCTGATCTTTGTTTATTTTGGCATGTCAACCCAACACCCTCATAGTTTTGCTTAAGTTTTTTATTTCAGTTTATTTATTCATCACTTTAAATTTCTCCATAAAAATTCCCCCTACTTTAAAAATGCCATAAGTAGCAATAGTAATAAAGTCAGCAATAGTTTACATGATTTTGAAGTAAGTTCATTGATTCTCACCCACTACCAGTTTTTTTTTTCGAATAAAAAGGGTGATATTATTAAAGCTTTAAGAGTTTCCCTCTCCCTTTCCTTTGGCTGGAAGTGTATTCATATGTTTATAGAGGTACCTACTTGTTTTTTCTTTTATTGAGATCCTCTATTTTTTTACTAATTTAATTTTGCTTTTCTTCTATTTCGCTTCTCTGTTAATTATTAAAGTTATAGCGGGAGTTTTTTATTTTTGTTGTTTAATGGTGGGGGTTTTTCTGCTGATCGTTGCAAAAAAAATATGTTACAGTTAGGAGATTTTTATATTGTTGTGAAATAACATACATGCATACATACATATGTATGTAAAAGAGAGTGACAAAAATTCATGTTTAAATATGTGTGATATTTAATAGTAACCCTTTGGGGGACGTAGCAATATGGGAAAAATACAATGAATTTTTGTTAAATAAATGAAGAAAATGAAGTAGATTCTTAATTTTGGAGATAATTTATGCTAATGCTCTATTGTTCTACTCTATTTGCCAAAGCAAAAGCTGTTATACAAAAATTTTCATAGGCTTGTTTAGTTATTTTTTGACATAATTACAGAATTATTATGAGTTTTGAACATTAAGAAAAACTAAACGAAACTTTTTTTGAAACCGCATTATATAAAAACCTTGCATTATTTCTATATTTCTTGTTTAGATAAGTTCCTTTCCCATTTTCTGAAACTTAATGAAAATTTATTTGCTTAACCAAACAGATTTTGATAACATTTTAACAATATAACGTTATCAGGAATATGTTACTCATGAATTCCAAAGCAACTTTATACTTAACGGATGTTTTAAAAACTTAACGAAACTTTATTTTTATAACCTCTAACAATAATACATTCTTTTTTTCCATGTTCTACTATAAAAATCAAAGTTATTTTGAAAATTTACATACATATGTGTATTTTTGTTGGTTGCGGTAATAAATAAAACTTAACGAAACTTTATAATAAATAATATAACTCTTTAATCTTTTTCATATCATTTTACACCATTCTCTTAAAATAGCTTAGCTTTTAATAAAATGTGGAAAGCTGTCTTGTTTTTGGGATTTAAAAATTTTAACGAAACTATTAAGTCGAACATATTGTTTGTAAAAAGTCGGACGATTTTTTTGTTTATGCGAAACTTAAATATTTGTTTTGTATTTTAAAATATTGCAAAAAAAAAAGACTGAACGAAACTTTTTTGCTTACCAAAAAAAAAAAAAAAAAAAAATACCTACCTTCTTAGCTTATACCTTATACTTTCTACTTAAGTGCGTCAAATGAATTATTATTTCAACGGTTAAACATAAATTATGTATATACCTATATGTATTAGAGTTTTACCTATAAAATAACAAAATCGTACATACCAACAAATTTAACAAAAGAAAGATTTAAAAGAATTTTTTTTTTTTAATTTGCTTCAAATGTAGCAAAACCTGGCCGCCTTATATTTATTTAACACTTTAACTGTTAACACCAACAATTCTCTTTTTGATATGACGCTATTTTTGTTGTTGTTTTTTAAAATGTGGGCGAGGGAGGTATAAAAACAAATATTAAACTACACTGGTCCCCTTAATTTTTTTTTTGCATTTAAATACATTCTAAATTAGTAACGGTTTATTTTTAAAACAAAAAATTTCTTTAATATTTTACCTACCGTTTTATTAACCACCACAGAGTCCGATGAGAGGGGGAGGAAAGTACAATAACTGGGTAAATTTTGATGAAATCACTAAATCCTTTACAATAATTTTAAATGCATGCACACCTTTCAAAAGTCTTTAAAGTTTGTTAAACGAATTGAGTATTGTTTTAAAGTATTTTTTTACAATGATTTTTAAATACCTACATAGATATATTTTATTTGCTTTAAATTGTATATAAAATTAATGTTTTTAACTGCTTGCAGTTTATTTATATTTTGATGATTTTTTTTTTTTTTTTTGCTAAAAAGTTCTTTTCTAAAACACCCGCAACATGAGATCCGTTTATAACCGCTCACATTGAAAAATTTCTATATACTGATCAGTGATCATTAAAAAAGCATTGTATCGTTATTCAGAAATGGTGTATGGGATGGACGGTTGGTAGGTCGGTCGGTTGCTTGGTGTTGGAGTGGTGTGTATGGGTATGTTGGTGGTGGTTGTTTTTATTTGCTTTTGTTTTGCTTTCTGTTTGTATATGATATTTTCACATAAGTTGGTGGCGTCGCCTATAGTTTTTGTCACTGCTAAAAACACTAACAACAATGACATACACACGCATTCATAGTGTGTGCTGGGCAGCCTAAGCAATAACAACAAAGCAGGCAGTACACTATACTACACAAAACAGAAGAATACATACAACACTACGTCATTAAGCCAGACCGGCCAAACGACCGCTCAGACCCAACAACCATGCACTTTGCCAGGCCAGATTACAACCCGCTAACTATGTACATATTTATGTATATACAAATTTAAGCATATGCACACAACAAAAACAATAACGAGTGTTGCCCGAGTAAAGAAAAAATTATTTAGCTTATAAAGCAGCATACTATTAATTTGTGTTACCTTTACCATGAACAATATTTATTACAACTCTTACATGTGTAGGTTATCCATGTAATCATATAGAGGAATAGATAAATCTAGGTCCATGGGTTGGTTGAAATGTGGTTAATAAGTTTCTATTCTAATTCTTTTGAATTTTGTTTTTTTTTACAAATAATTTAAATTTCTTTTAAATTTATTAATCTGTTGTAGATTTATTCACATTTATTACATACATACATACATATGTAGTTGACTATTCATTACAAGCTTTCAATAATCCTAGATTCCTAACCTCTGTTTTTTTTTAAACAATAGTTTGATTTCAAAATTAATATGCAAAACAACAAAAATATTCAATATTACTTTAAATATTATGTTTTTTGTTGTTTTAATAATTAGAAGAGAAATCATAAAAACTGCTAAAAATTCTTCTTATCTATAATTACTTGTTTATTTGAAATTTTAACAAGTAAGAGCGCTATATTCGGTTGTGCCATATCTTATATACCCCTCATACAGTTTGTAGGTACCATCATGTAATGATCATAGCTTACAGTTATATGGTGCAACTGTGACCAAAACTTATTTAGAAAATCGATAATTTGAACTTTTAATGGAAATTTTTTAAAACAAAATGTTTCACCGATTTCTTTGTAATTATATAAGTAACCAAGATTTTCTGTAACTGTTGCTAAAGGTACAATATTTTATCTGTGACTTGGAGCTAAAAGGGCCAATGTCAAAATATTTACTTTTGAGAAAATTGGAATTGAGCTTTAACCTTTATAGATGCTTTCATAGTGACATTGGCCAGCATTTTATTTATGAAGCTTTTCTGAGTTAAGTATGACTTTAGCTGTTTTACCATAATGGAATAGAGAAAGAAAACAAATCTAATGCAATGATTAACTCAAAAGAGCAAAAAAGTGACTTTGGCCATTTTAGCTCCAAGCCACAGATATATACCTACGTTACCAATATTTCAAGAAGTTCCATCGGAGCTGCAAAATTCGATTTTGTTTGGGTAAAAAATTCAATAGCAAAATTCTCGAAAGCATATCTAATAAATTATTACCATATAAGAGACTGAAATATACGTGGGTGCTTCAAAATGTGGATTTCACCATACACAAGGACAGACGGATTTATCTAAATCAATATCTTAATCTATAAGGATTTAGAATATAAACATATACTTTATATGGTCTAAAATTAATATTTTAGAAATTACAAATGGAAAAAAAAACTATTTATATCCTCTTACACTCTCGTGTGAAGAGTTAAAAAAATTGTCATTCAATGAAAATTCCATAAAAATGTTTGATAAATTCCCTATTTACACAAATAAGTAAAAAAAATCCTTAAATTGAATATTTTAAAAAAATCTCCAAAAAATAAATAAGTAAATCGGCAACACTACTGGGAACACAGCCACCTTACATTGAAAACATAAAGATCAACACAAAGGGGAATTGGTGAAAAAAAATAAAAATAATCAACAAAACAATAACAAACCTAACAACAACTAAATTATGTATTTCATAAATGTAAATATGTATGTACCTACATTTATGTATATTTAGGTAGTTCTATGCAAGGAGCAATGTTGCCAGGCAATTTTTTCTTCCCAAAAAAAAAAAAAAATTTTACATGTTTTAAATTTGAAAACAAATTGTTCTTAATGTACAAGTTTAGAAAATAATTTTATTAAAACTTAGTACCTACATACATATTTTAATTATTTTGTGTTTTTTAAAATTTTGATAAAAGAAATTTTTTACAGTTTCTAAATAACAAAAATAAAATATTTACGTTGCGTAGCAAGAAAAACTCGACAAATTGCCATACAAGCGTATATAGCAGAGTTGGGGTTAATGCATTGAATTTATAATGCATTATCGATTCCATTACTACTAATTGACTTGGCATTAATGTAGCAATATTGCAGGCACCAATAGTATAAAATGGAAATAATTACCCACTAAAACGATTTTTGTAGTAGTGGAAATTGAGTGCACTTAATGAAAAGATTTTAGAGGTTGTTAAAATATAGTGCACTTAATGAAGACATTTTAGTGGTAGTGAAAATTTATATTTTTTTATGTATCGGAATTATATATTTTGCATAATTTCAAATATAGAAATTATGATTTCAACTGATTCATTTGAATTATTAATGATTCTTACTGCCGAAATTCAAAACAAGAGATGAAAGATCGGTAATAAACTGAGACGTCTACACAACTAACAAAAATATTGCTTATAGGTATATAAAATCAATTATTAACACCCCATTGTTTAAATTTGTAACATAAAATCAGAAAAATACATACGGAAACCAAATAAATATAAAGGTCTTCCCTAACTTTGCCCCAACTAAATAAAATCCTAAATGTAGGGGAAACTATTCATGATGGCAACACTATTATGGAGCACATAATCATACACAAAAATTGCAAGTTTGAAACTAAACTAAAAGTAACGCCAAACAACAACACTACACAATTTGTATGAACCTACAAAAAAAGCAAAAACAAAACGAGGCATCCAATACAACACATTTAGCATCCCACATGCCTTGTACATGCGTACGAATTGAAAAACCGAAACAAAGAAATTGTGTGTGTGAGATGAGAGTAAATGTCTGATCTGAGCGTAAAGAATAAGAGAGTATATGTTTTTTTTTGCTTTTAAAGAGTGGCTCTGTTTAATAATAAAAATCCAAATTTCAACAAAAGGGATATAGAAAATATATTCAAAATTTCTATTAAAACTAAATGCCTATTTCCATAAATACCCAGCAAAAAAACAAAAAAAAAAGAAGTGATTTTTCAGGCATTTAAATGATTAAAACAATAATGATTTTAATATTAGCGTAATATGATATGTCATATGTTTACATGAATATATTAATGACATCAACACCATTCTAATATGTGCTTAGAACTCATGAATATTATATGAAAAGCAATCGATGTTTCATTAGTTGAATTTGTTTTTTTTACATGTTTTGTTTTAAATATTTTGCATGATGTTGCATTTATTTTGAAGTATGTACATAATTTCTGACAACTTATTTCGCATTTACGGAGTCATTTATAATAAATGCTTTTGCACTAGTGATAGAGAAGTCACTTCCAGTTTTTTTGCTGGGTATCTACAATTAGTTATGTTTGTAGTTCCGTTGTAATTAGAACTTTATATGAAGTTTGGCCCAAGACATAGTTATTTATTTGTCAGGTTATTAAAGTATGAAGAAAATTTTTTTCTTTATAGTTTGATATTTTAACTAGTAAGAGTGGTATATTCGGCCATGCCGAATCTTATATACCCTTCACAACGTGTAGTCATGCAAAAACAGTTGCATGTATCACCATTCATCCCATATGAAATACGTACACGTATGTATGTTAAAAAAACGAAAAAAAAAAAAAATTTTAAAAAAAATTTAAAAAAAAAAAAATAAAAAAAAAAAATTAAAAAAAAAATTTATTATATATATAATATACATATATAAAACAAAAAAAAATTAAAAAAAAAAAATTTAAAAAAATAAAAAAAATTAAAAAAAAAAATAATAAAAATATAAATAATATATTAAATAAAAACAAAAATAAAAAAATTAAAAAAAAATTTTTTAAAAAATTTAAAAAATTTTTTTTTGCCTCAGTTGGGATTCGATGCCACGTTTTCTCTAACCAGTATACACGTTTGTATGTATGTATGTTGTTGTTGTAATGTTGTTTTTGTGAAAAAAAAATCGAGGTGGTCGTAGGTTTTTGTTCAAATCTCACTTGTTTATGTACCGATGTTTCTGATTTTCAATAGCGATCTACTCCCGAATATTTCTGATATTTTAATACCTTACCCGGGTCCTATGTCGGGGGGCTTCAAAGAGTTGATTTCAACATACACACGGACAGACGGTCAGATGGACAGACTGACAGGGCTTAATCGACTCCCCTATTCATAAGCTTTCAGAAAATATATACTTTATGGGGTCGGAAATGAAAATTGTAGAAATTTCACACGGAATGACAAACCTATATATACCCTTTTTCACTGTGTGAAGGGTATAAATAAATGTGAGAAGAGAGAGCTGAAATAAGTGAACAAAAAAAAATCAGCTGACGAATGAAGACTACCTGATGAATAAATTTGTCTTGATTCAGCATAAGCCTTCGAATTTTAAAGTTTGGCTGCCAATTCGCGTTCAGGTGAATCTGACACTCGTCAAGTATGTACAGTAAGCATTGTGGTAGCTTTGTCAAAATGTGATCGTGCTCGTATTACGTGTGCATATATTATGCCGACGGTAATTGATCGAAAAACAAAAAAAAAAGTTATTTTTCGATGTAACCCATTCGAATACATTCTTACAAATCCTACTAAAAGGCTGGGTAATTACTTGATCGTGTCTAATACCCTTAAAAAAAAAGTTTTTGTACAGTAAAATATATGATTGAACAAAAATACCCTGTTATCCAAGAAACTACCAAAAATAAAATTTCTGAAGATAAGGGATAGGAACTAATCGCAAAAAATCACGAACAAAAGTTGATTGTCATAAAATGTTTGAAGCGATGGCATAAGATTTTCTGGAAGGAAAAACAAATATGTACCTATATTAATTTGAGAAACTGATTCTTACAGCTAAACCTAAACAATAGCGTTTAGCGGTACGCGTTAAAATTTTGCATGAGTTTTGCATTCGATATATTAAGATTATAATCAGAATGCCGAAATTTAGACCTTGTTACTTGGACGAATTTACTGCTTGACATACTTCCATTATGAAAACAGATTATGTGAATATTAAAAAAGTAATATCACTAAAAAAAGATTTTCTTGTTATTATTTTATTCATTTACTGAGAACTATTTCTAAATGTAAAGATTGATAACTATAGTTAAAAAAAAAAATTCGATGTTCTCCTAACACCACCGTATATATAGTACCTACACCTCATTATAAGATTTTTCGTGAGCATTAATGTTCTCAATATAAACGTTCCATACGTTTTTTTTAAATAAAGCGTGGGGTGGTTTGAAAGTACATATGTACATATGTATGTATGGTTGGCTTGTTTGTTCCCTAGATTCATTCCTACTTAACACAACATGTTTATGTCTAGTGTGTACTTGTTTGTTATTGTTGTTCTTATTATGTTAACGTTTGATTTTTATTTTGTTCTTTCTCAAGAACCCACGCGGTTATTCAAGTTAAACACTTCTCTTTCGCACTATTGGCAATGGTGATCATAGTGATGCCACCATCAGCTACCCATAAACCATAAGACAGTAAAAATGTATGTACAAAAAAGCGACAACAAATTTTGAAGGCTCTTTCGTCTACTGCTCAGCGGTCAAGCAAAGCATTATAAAACGAAATTAAATATACGAAATTTCTATACTGTTTTTTCCTAATTGTTGTTGTGGGTTGTATGCAGCTAATGTTGCAGGGATGTGGTAAATAAGCGTTTCTTTTCTGTTCCTTATATTTCTTTATGTTCTTCTGAATGATATTTAAGCAGGTCATAATTTGTATACTTTAACTGGGTGTTTAATTTCAACGTCTCTATGGCGGCGTGGGATCATCATGATGAGATCAAGGCGTATATACACACGTACATACTTATGTACTGTACATATTTACATAAATATATACATACATTTTGAATTTGTATGAGAAACACGTTGGGGGTTTTTTGTTTTTGTAAATTTGTATATATTTTTGCATATCTGTACATATATACATATGTAAATAAAATACATACCTACATGCATAAACTCTTAAGATTTTTTAGTGTATTTTTTGTAGTGAGTTTTGGTATCTTTGACATGACGAGGAGGTAAAGGAAGCCTCTTAAGAAAATACCCTACAATAATATTATTATTGCATTTATTTTAATACTAGTTTAGAATTCCAACTATATTTTGAGACAAAGTTGGAGCTAAATCAATGAAATACGTTACTTAAAACGGATTTTAATCCTTTTGTTTGCTTTTATACACTTTTAATCAATCTAAAAATATTTCTTTATATAAAATAAGAGGGTAAAATTTTTTAAGTATAATAAATAATTTAAGATTTTAACTTGAAATAAATTTTTGAAAAATTAGCTTAACTTTTGGTCATTAATAAATAGTTTCTGATTGCAAGTGAGTGCAAAATAACTAGGCAACTCCTTATTTAAATAAAAAGACTAGCTTCATCCAGTGTTTCCTAGAAACGCCATAGACCTCTTGAATATATTAATTGATTCATCATAAAATCTTAAACCAGACCTTAACCGATGTTCAATGACAGATCAATCCAACAATCTAAAGCATACCATTTGGAAATGCATTATCCGGTAAAACTGGATGTTTATTTTAAATAATATCCTTTTGTTTGTAAAAAAAAACATTAAGGATCAAAATAATTTTTCAAAATAAGATTTTATCACAGCTGTCTTATAAACTACAGTCAAGGCGGTTATCCTTGTGCTGTAAAGTAATCTCCGATGTAACTTTGTAAGTTATTTGGGTCCGTTAAGTTAACAGCTCTAAACTATTATTTTAGAGTCTTTGCTTATATTTGTCACCAAGCGCGGAGACAAACTTCGCGTTTGTGGGTGGGAGAATTTTTATTAAACTAAATCTATGAATTGTTTGTTTTATAGCTGCCAAAAACTTTTACTTATTTAAACTTATTTTACTTATTTAATGTGGGTATTAGGGGATTGTCACCAACATTGTTTTTGCAAAAGCTAGACTTCTTTTAGACATTGAAGTAGCAATTTTATACTGATTCAAGATTATATGTTGTATCTGCCGAATAATTCTACCACGCATTACCAAATCCTAATAATAATCGTCGTTACTTGTATAATCGCAATGTTTGTATGTAATTTTGTTTTGGCGGCCTCTCTTCTTCCTGGTTTTGTCGGAATTGTAAAAATTCCGAATCAAAAAAATAAAATTTGAATTAGAATTTGCCGCTGCACTAAGGGTCAGAATTGTTGTTTCTAAAACCGTCTCATCGGCAAAACTATCATGTTTACCGATTAATCCTTTGACGTAATAAAAATTGCACATTGAAGGAGACCCTTCAAATTAAGTTTTCTGTACAATCCTACCACGTTTAAACTCTGCCAGGTTTCACTACTAGATCCTGTAGTAAAAAAATTAATCTATATATATAAAAGTGAAACTCTGTGTGTGTGTGTGTGTGTGTGTGTTAGCTATAGACTCTGAAACTGTAAAACCGATCGGACTCAAATTTTGGCAAGTTGTTGTACACATTCCAGGGAGTGTTCATGGGTGAAAAAAAGTGGGCGGGGCCACGCCCATAAAAAATTAATTAACAGTTTTAACTACTTGCACTTGACCGATTTTTCTGAAACTTTGCACACATATCGAGCTCTCATGACTAAATAATTTCGTGATAAGAAAAGTGGGCGGGGCCACGCCCCTAAAAAAGTTATAATTTTGAGGTACTTGCACTGGACCGATTTTTCTGAAACTTTGCACACATATTGAGCTGTCATGACTGTACAATTTCGTGATTAGAAAAGTGGGCAGTGCCACGCCCATAAAAAAGAGTATCATTTTGAGGTACTTGCACTGGACCGATTTTTCTGAAACTTTGCACACATATTGAGCTGTTATGACTTTACTGTTTCGTGATTAGAAATGTGGGCAGTGCCACGCCCATAAAAAAAATTATAATTTTGAGGTACTTGCACTAGACCGATTCTTCTGAAACTTTGCACACATATTGAGTTGTCATGACTTAAACAATTCGTGATTGGAAAAGTGGGCAGTGAAACGCCCATAAAAAAAGTTATCATTTTCAGCTACTTGAACTTCACCCATTTTCTGAATCTTTGCACACATATTGAGCTGTGATGACTATACAGCTTCGTTATTAGAAAAGTGGGCAGTGCCGCGACCTTTAAAAAAGTTATAATTTTAAGCTTCTTGCACTTGATTTTCAATTAAAATTATGAATGCATTTTTATTCCTTAAGGGGCGTAGCAACGCGCGCCGGGCTTTTCTAGTAAGATATATTTGTGAGACTACCCAGCACAAAATTTTTCCACTGTCATTCAAAGTGAATGACCTTTTGCATTACCTTTAAACTAATAGTGCAAGAGAATGCATTTTTATGCCTCCTTAAATTCAAAATAGTTTGTCATAAATGATGTGCTTTAAAATGCATGCAAAATATCTTCATGTAACATCTTAAACTCGTAAAAGATGGGTTTCCTTTCACCTAATATGCACTCGTTCTATACACTTCTAAGAATGAAGTGAATTTTATTAATATATTCATATAAACATATGCTCTCCAACGACACGTTAATGTCAAAATCATGCATGTTTTACCTAAATTTAACCACTTATTCATGGGGTTTGTAAGTATTTTTTTAATATTAGAATTTTGTCGGCTTTGAATTCTAAAGTTAAATAAACAAAGATCACCACTTTTAGTTGTTAAATAAAAGATTTATGATGGCATTACGTTTTTAAAAATTGGACTTAGCTTAATGCAAAGAAAATACCGCTCTTTTTTTCGGAAAGGAATTGTTTCGCGCTTTAAAAATAAACCACCACAACAAGTAGGTTTTATACGATGTTAGGGTTTACAAAGTCACGTATGGATCACTTACAACTTTTCCAACGGTTAATTCAAAAACGTAACCACTGCACTGCCTAGTAAACAACACCGTTTCAGTGTAGTTAACCTCAAAAAAGTTAAATAGAAATAAAATAAATAAAAAAGGGAGGAAATGCCTAAGGTGGAGTTTATGTTGGTTTTTTTCTCTTTCTCAATAAGTATTAAAGGCAAATAGAATACAAACAAAAATAAAACAAAATTATAAGGAAGAAGTACTAAAGAAAGAAAAAAAAGCGCGTAAAAAGGTGCATATTTTATTTAACAAAACAATATGAAGATATGAAGAATGTCTGAAAAACTAAGGCAGGCAGGGGTATAAATAATATTGTGTAAGTATTGTATTTGTTAATGAATCATATTTTGCTAAAATCCTAAGAAAATTCCATTAAGGAATTTTCAATTTCTTTTACTTGTTGTAGTGAAATTGAAAGTCATTTTCAAAATTCGTTTTATAACAAAAAAACAAACAAAAAGCGTCATTATTTTAGCGCTATAAAAGCCCTATTAGCTAAACTGACTGATATTTATCAATAATAAAAAAAAAAAAAAATAATACTGGGTACCCACAACATGTAGTATTTAATAGTAAATCAGTCATACTTCATTTCAACGTTAATAAAAACACCCTGCTAACTTACTTATGCATATTGACCTGTATGAGTCTGCTGTAAAAAAAACTGGTTGATCATGTACAGACATTGATCACCTACAAACTCTGAACACCTTACAACAACAGTAAGAACTATAATATAAAAAAAATAAAGAATTCCCCCCATTTAAACATTTCATTCATTTTTTTTCCATTGCGATGTACTTTCGTTAGTCATCCACTACCAAAATACAAACCCAGCCAACAAGTTGACAGCGTCATCATTGGCAGCAGCAGCACTTAATACGAAACCGGTCTTAATTCAATGCTACTAGAGAGGCTGAAAAGCGGCATTTTGAAGACGAATTACGTTATTAACAATAACAACAACGATCTCAGTATTATTGGTGTTGGGGTGACCAGTTGAAAATGATTTAAAAATTAAACCAACATTATTTTGTAGTAACTTTTCGCATGGTAAATTGATTAAAATAATTTTTGATTTGTTCTTATTTTACCCTCCACCACCAATAGCGGTAACGAAAATATTCATCTAAAATTCAACAATGAATATATTGGTGGCTATGGTGACATTATATGTTGAATTAGCTATGTCTGTCTGTATCTTGGAAATATTTTTATTACCAATTAAAAGTTTTATTTTAATAAAATTTACTTAAACTGTTTGAAGTTTTCGAACTAAGTTTCGTATTGAAAATGAGCTAAATCGGACGAAAAAAAAGTTAAATAAAAAAATATGTTAAAATTTTATCAAATAATTTTCAAACTATTGATTAAAAAATCTAAAAAAAAAATCAAAAATTTATTAAATTGGTTTTGTCAGCGTTTTAAAAGATCACATCGGAACTCTATTTTAGACGCGGTAAAGGCTTCCCAGCTTTGGCCTGTTATTGCAGTATATCGGTGTATAAAACTATGTTTTCTTTATATCTGAGGTGTAGAGTATATTCAGCAACTTTGTAGAAAATGTTATGACAAATATTTTTGTATGACATTTTATCCCCGCCTTTCTCCTTTTTCAAAGTATTTTTTACGATTTATCAGACTAAAGTCACAAAATGCCGTTATGAGGGGAGTTACAGGGTTAATATGTGTAAAAAAAAAGATTCGTAACGTGTGGCAATGCCAAAAACTCTGTAGTTATTTTGCCATTTTATCATAAAAAGACCAGGGTACACTTATCCAGGTGGCGGTGTCAGCCCAGCTGTTTAATTTTTTGTGTGCCAATGTTTGTCAAACTCCATATAAAAAAAAGCGTTTTCAGTGCCAAGAATTGTCAAACTCCATATATAAAAAAAGAGAGACAAAAAATGCTCTCTCTTTACGCTATCACCTTATGTAATAACACCACGAAAGAGACTAACAAATGAACAACGCTTAAAAGTTATTGAATTCTATTATCAAACTTCGTGCTGTGTGAGACATATGTTTTGTAAATTAAATCTATTTCTTGGCCAGCGTAATCGACCCATGGAACATGCTATTTAAGCTGTTGTGACTAAATTTTGGTTCAGTGTTACTTTATTAGACATTAATCCCTCATGCGAAGAGTACGTGCTGAGGAGAATATTGCTGCTGTATCGGCCAACATCAATGTAAATCGCGATATGCCAATTCGTCAACAAGGGGTTTTGTAAAATAGTCAATGGAGCAAAGAACTGTACGATGATAACCGACCTGCGCTAGAAGACCATATTACAGCTAACATTAATGATATACCGGCCGATACTGAATCTTTAAAAAGTAAATGATAGACATTAATTCATCGTCCCAAACCATATGTTTTATTCACACTTTCCTGTTCTGTGTTTGTTTTAAAAATTTAAAAAACCAAACGCTTAAAAAAACACCCAATATTTAAAAGTCGATGGTATCTTATATATTAAAAGGCAAGTTGAGATTTTGTCACGCAGTTTACGCTCACATTCTACAACCCATTTGAATAAATAATATACCACTTGAAAGGAATTTTCCTTCATCATGTAGCAGTTTTGCTACATTTGGTTTCTAGATTAATGGGTGTATCGTATTTGTTATGCCCATTAAGATCAGTTGATTTTTGTTACACTTAAAAGTTTTTCTAGGTGGTGATTTTTGATAATAGGGATTTCCGATCATTGATAGGTGATAGCAGTCATATTGTGATTGATACAGGGATACAGGATGGTTGCAGGGTTTATAACACGTGCAAATGATCTAATAGTTTTATTAAAATTATCTTCAGCGATGAGTTCATAATTTTTTGATGAATGGGTACGACAACAAACAGAATTCCATTATTTGTTATGATGAACTCCAACGTGTGCTAGACCCTCAAGGGTAAGCGCTGTAGGTTATAGATTACCCACTTCTTCTGTACTTAATAAGATGATGTGGATATGTCGGTACATGTTATTTCAACAGGATGACACTACGTGCCACATAGTTTATACCACAATATACATTCTATACGTGGTGTTTGAGGGCATGGCCATCTACGTTAAAGGTTATGTAAATTGTATTTAAAGATCGTAGGAATCGACCCTATTATAACTTTTCTTGTGGAGACGCATGTCAATACGTCTAAACAACCAAGATCAGCAGGATTTATGCCTCAGAGTCATGGAATATTAAAAATTTTGGATGCGCAACAACCAGCGAGGCCTAAGCGGACATTTGCACAATGTAATATTCCATAACAAATTACGTTAAACTTTTACAAACACTTTCAGTCATACCTAAATTATAATTAAAATAATAAAAAGCTAAATTAATACTTTTTCTGTACAGTTATTATTAAAAGGAGTTCACTTTCCAACAACGAAATGCATCTGTATAAGTATGACGTCAAAGTAAGGACTGATTTTTATTATTGTTCTGTTAGATTGACCGGATCAAAACCAGAATAAAAATAAATTGGGAATTTTATTGTATCAAGTTTGCGCAAGAAATACAACAATTTGATTTTAGGAACACCTGGCAATCTTTTACTTTTAATTTTCTTTATGCTGAAATGTTATAATCACTCTACGTTGATCCCTGATGCATTCTTTGATCATAACTGCTCTCAGCATACAATACAACGGGAAAATTATGCCTATAGGCAATTTACTAAGCCCTAGAAGTACCTGTTGTTGTTGTTACTTCAATCCGCATCTCCCATCCTTATCAAGAGATACTTATTCATTACTTGCATATTTAAAAAAATAAAAAAAATAAAGTGTAACAATGATATAATGACTCTTGGCCAACTTAAGGCAAACACACAAATAAAAGCTGTTTGCATAAAACAACTAAAAAATAAAATAAGACAAAAGGCAGCCAACAGAAGAAGGTCACATAGCTAACCAAAAAAAGAAGTGATAAAAAATGCAGCAGGAGTTAACAAGAGGAACAACAACAACAACACGTTAGCCAACAAGTTTATAATAATAAAAATACACCAAATCAGTAAAAGCAATAAAGTGAGTGTACTCTTACACCACGACTTACATTTAGCAGCAGCAATAATGCCAGCTGAATAATATCATGCATCCAACCATTTAACCACCTTGTAGGATTGCCAGTAATTGTGGGAAGTTTCAAGGATTTCATATTTATTAAAGTGTTAAAAAAAAATTTTAAATTTACTTGACTGCCATCACCGTCATCTGTGTCAGCAGCACCTATCTTTTCTTCACTATTAAGGTTTCCTTGTTGACTTTTTTCCTGTGTTTAATGTGTAAAATTTGTAAAAAATAAAAAATGCATTAATTGAAAGGCGTTGGGTTACATTTTTATGCGAGTCTGGCTGGCCATGGGGTGGAGTGGAATATCAGATTTTAATGATGGTTTTTTTTTTGCATATGCTAGTCAACGCTTGAAGGCAACAAGTGTAATTTACACAGTTTGCTTTAAGGAAATTAAATATCGGGAGTTCATTCAATTTTAAGGACAGAAAAGGTTATATCATATTATTCCTCACAATCATGTGCGAAAGACAAAAGTCAAAGCAGTTGGCCATGTTTATAATAATTTATTTAAAGGTACAGATCATTTTAGAAATAAATTGGAAGTGGCGATTTAAAAATCGCATGAGTGTCAGAAGATAGGAGTAATATTAAATAGATAAACCTTGAATCCGGCGATAACTTAATGGAAGTGCTTAGAGTTTATCTTTCTGATTAGAATACATGTTCGAATCTGGGCAGAGACTTATCTGGTAACACGGGAATCCGTAAGCTTCTAGAACTTATTGTAGGTTGGTTATATGTAAGGCCTCTTTGGAGAGCACGTGGTGACTGAAGTTGGTGTTAAGCGAGAATACAGATTTGCAGGTGGCTGATGCTCGATTTTGGTTGCACCTCGGGCAACTACCAGAAGTAATAACTTGGTAAATTATTCGGCTTCTTTTGGACAGCACATCTGATTCTGTTGCCAATGAATTTTATAACCTCGTATCGAAAAAAAAATAATAAGGGTTAGCAAGGTTTTTTTTTACCAAGAATTAATTTAGTTAAGATTGCAACCTGTAAAATGTGGCATGTGTGGGCGGCAGTTTGACGTCAAAACTTAAGCCAGTGGTGAGAGCAGCCTCAGATTATAGCACATGGTGCCGGTTATGACGTTATTCAAACCACATTCTGTTACAAGGTTGTTTCCCTGGGAGCATGATCTCTTTGTAAAATTTCAACTTGAATTTTATTTCATCTTGTTGTATAAATAGAAATGTTATCAACACTTGTGGTTGCATAGGTGAAACAATGAGGTAAGGCTAGCTTATTGCTTACCAGAGTCCTTATCTGGTACCACAAGAGGCAGTAGACCATAGAACTTGTCCTAGACTGGTTATTGGTATAGCTTATTTGCAGATCGCTTAGTGGCTATGGTTGCTATCCGAAGCTGAAAGCACAAACCGAAGGCTTATCGACTGATACTCATGCTAGTAACGAACTTCGTACAATTATTAAGGCCTCCGGTTGACTTCAACAGAGTTGCAGTTCGTTTTTAAACGAAGTGTGAAACTAAGAATTTACTTATATTTCGAAACAACTAGATCTGATTCTGTGCCTGATTAAGCCAATACCTCGTAACAATGGATTAGATACTCAGAGTTCTCAAGCAACGTGCATTAACCTTGAGACCTGTATGTTATGTTTGGCTAACAGGGACTATGGTGAAGCACATGACCCCTGTCGCAGTGATGAGACCAACGATATGTTGTATGACGACCTCAATTAAAAGACGTATGCCACGTTTGTCAAATCTGGAAACTCGGTTACCGTTGTATTAAGTTTTCGTTTGTCATTTTATTATGAATAGCCTAATGCTAGAAAAGCTAGCATGTTGTGCCAATTTTTTTGAATATCGAGATTTACTTCGGGAATACTAAATATGGAGAATTTTGTTCATTAATAAGGCAGATTATTGAGAATGTCAATAAGTAAAATTACCACTTTTGAATGGGGAAAAAAATTATCAAAAATTCCCCAGCATCGCTGCATTTACAAAAATCACTGTTAACACCGATGGTTCTTAATTCTTTACAAATTAAGCGGTTACCGCCAACAACAAGCGGTACATATTTATTACTAGCAACTAAATGAGGTTCCAATTACATGGCAGGAGGAGACGACTGAACATCTTCTCTGCAATTGTCCTGCATTCGGGGACCTGAGACGCCAGATTCTAGGTCAACGAATACTTGTAAGTAAAACTTGTCTTTCCGCAGTTGATCTGGGAAAGCTATACCTTCGTGAACAGGACAGGATGGCTGAGGAACGACGGCCAAAGGACATAGACGAACGGGCTATGGTGTCTACGGTATCACAACGGGACCCTCGGAGGACCCAAGTGAGCTATGCCTTCGGGCTACTGCCGGATCTAACCTAACCTAACCTACATGGCATTTTTACTGAACGCAAGACTTTCCAACAGCATGATGACACATGCCTTATAGCGCGTCAAAAACTTGACTTTCTAAATAAGGCAATTTGCATTTGTGAGCTTTCTCGAAATGGTCAATTTATTTGGTCACCAAGATGATACAATTGAACGCCCTTAAATTATTTTCTCAGGCATTTTGTGAAGCTTATGGAAACCAGCAACTTTGGACTATGTGAATGTTAATACTGTGCAGACCATTACCAAAATAAGGCCCTTAAAGTGGTTGGAAATTGGACACATTTAAATGAGCTACATCCGAGCTAGCTTACATGTGGTCAATCAGCACAACAGTTATCCTTAAAAAACAGGACTTTTATGTAGTCTCAGTATATTTTTTCATTTCAAAAAACACCCAGGTAAATTTTGGCTCGCCTTAAGCGATTGTTCTCTTTAAAAGGCACATACATACATAAATAAATTGCTTTTAAGTTTCTTACGCCTATTTGTAGAGTAATTGACGATTTTGGTTTTGTTTATTTAAAAAAAATCTATTTTCTTATTAACAAACGTAAGCCATATCTACTAAAATTTTCTATTTTATCTTTCAATTGTAAAATTTAAGAATCTTGCATATTTGCTACAGCATTAAAAATTAAATATTTTAATTAAAATTCATTAAATATTCCTTTTTAGCTCTCTTAGGCTCCTTTAAAATCCATTAGCTCTCAATTAATCAAATTGATTTTTATGCCAAAACTAATAAAATTTCAAATTATGTACCAAAATCTAACTTAATTGCATCCTATTACCTCTCCTTCCACACCCCCAACCCGGCTTGTCATTGAAAAATAACAAAAAATTTCTCTATTAAAAGTGTGAAAAGCAGTTGCAACAGAGGTTTTTTGTTGTTGTTGAACCAGAGAATTAACTAAATGGAGGAGAGAGAGAGAGGGATAAGAGAGAGTAAATAAAAAGAGAGCTAAATGCTAAACAAAAAACCAAAACAAATTGTTAAAAGGATATGAGTAGAAGGACCTGTTTGGCATGCAATTTTTCAATATGTGTGGGTGTGTGTGCTTAATTTAAAATAGGAATAAGAGAAAGCGAGAGAAAGAGAGTGAGTGAGTGAGTGTGTGGATATAAAATAAATCATTATTTTGTGTAGTGTTTATAGAATTTAGTGCATAGGAATTATTAGGTTTATTTTAAGTATAATTGAGTAGATGTGCATGTACATATGTGTGTGTTAATCTATTAATCGGAAAAAATTGTTATAGACACAAAAATTTATGGGTTTTTTTTTCTTTCTTCTTTAACCGGAATAAAATCAAAATTTAGTATGTTTTGCTAACAAAAATCTAACAAAATACCACCCCTTAGAAAGACCTCTTACTCAAAAAGTTGTCCATCTAAGAGTATGGTTTTGTTTATGAGTATGTATGTATCTATGTTTGTGTGTTTTGGTATGTATTGTTATTTTGTTTTTTGTGTAAAGTTATCAAATAGAAATTTTTATAGACAGTTTTGAGACATTTGGAGTATGAGAGGAAAATTAGTTTTGTGTGTGTGTATTTGTATGTGTAATTTACATTTAGGATACTTTGAGTGTGTGTGTACGTGGGGGCCATTGTTGTTGTTTGTTTTTTCAATTTCTATTTTTCTAAAAGGTGGGTTTAAGCGCCTGCTCCTAAAAATTGGAAAATTTTCTATATTACTACCCAATATTGGGGTGTTGTACAACAGCACACTTACAAACACTGTATGTATGTTGTTAAGGGAAAATGCAATTTTTTGCATTTCCTTTGCTCCCCTTTAGCAGGTATGAGTAATACCCACTCTAGTGTTGTAGTAAAAATTGTGAAAAATCAATAAAATTTCTAGTTTTTTTTTGAAAAATTTAAAATTTGTTTAAAATCTGGAAAAGCTTTAAAGTTAAAGTCATCATGCTTAAATATACAAACTCACCTTTAAAACAAACATTTTAGATTTGTTCTAAATGTATTTTATTTATTTCAATTATGGAATTTACTGTTTCTCTATCTTTTCTTTTCAATTAAATAAAATTTAAATAAAATATTTTTTTATTTTAAATATATATTTTAGATTTACTCTTTGAAGTCGCTCACACTTTAAAACACTTTTTTAAAATTTCTACATATTTGTTTGTTTATTTTTTTTTAATTTAAGGCGTTTTTTCAAACTAATTTCTATTTAAAAATTTCCCGCGCCTCCCTAAATTTTAGGGGGGGAAGTCGTTAAGTTTTCTTGATAGAAATTCTTTATCCACTATTTGTGTATTTTAATATTATTTCTTTATTGTAATGTGTAATCACTGTCCGTCTATGCCAATTGCCAATTCACTAATAAATTCTGCGTAACATTTAAAAATATAAATTGTATCCTTAGTGCCAGTGTATTTGAAATATGTTGTTAATGTGAGAGTGTCTGTGATGTTTTGTTGGTAAATACAAAATTTTTTACTCTGTGCGCTGGCGTTGTAACACAAACACATTTATACAAACTCCCCAAAATCCAGCACCCCCCCAATCAATAACTACTTTATTAAAGGCAATGTGTTTTTTAATCATATGCTGTGCGAATTTGGCGCTCTAATCGATTTTTAATTGAATTTTAAATGAACATTAAAAAAAACTTTAATAAAATGCTTATGGAAGAGTACTAAGGAGGATGCTTTTAATTTATATTTTCATTAAGCCAGGACACATACCTTCATAGCCTTAGATTTTGGAACTTAATAATGAATTGTTTTTACAAGGCATTTCAAACATTTCATAAGTTTTAGATTCATTGCTGCTTGAGGTTGTTGAATTTGCTGCTGGTTTTTGTATTTGCAAGAAGAGGATTGCCAAGTAGTTGTTTTATGTGTTAATAATAAATCTGTATTCTGTGTCACAACCAGCTTAAATTGTAATAGATTACGTGTACCAATACAATTATTTCAATTTTAAAATGTTTTATGCCAGTAAAACAAGACCTAATTTAGCAGTTACAGAGACACCGATACCGATCAGTGTTGCCGTTTTCACTGCGATTTGCCCGTCGTCACTGCGTAACTGCGTTTTTTTTAATATCACTGCGTTTTTCAGTTTTTGTTAGTTTTCCTCTTTTTTTGATCAACAACGCCTTAACATGATTTACCTCAAACGTGTTTAACACGTAAGTCTGTAAAGGCTATAACAAAACGAGATAAGATTGTCACCCTGTTAAAAATATAGCAGCTAGATGGCAACATTTTCTGCTGTTACGTTACGTTGAAGTTGACTGATTAGGTCTTGAATTAAAATGTCAAAAATCCCGTTAGAAAAACATAAACAAACTATTTCGTGAAAAAATATTTGCTTTTCAGTCCATTTAATTTATTTTTATATTGTTTCGAAATTAATGGGTAAGTTGGCGTTTAAAATAACTAGAAAATATTACATAATATTAATTTATAGCAGCCAAGAGAAAACCAACAAGAAGACAAATGCAAAGAAAAGGAAACTTCCTTCAACAACACAAGGGCAGAATAAAATTACCTAAAAAAAATTAAAAAACAAGTAATTCTTAAAAAATGGCAAAAATTTGTTAAAAAAGTGAAAAATAATTCCTTTTTTTGTCCAAACGAAAACGACATTTTTTTTATTTCTCGTCACTGCGCTTCACTGCGTTTTTTTTTTGTCGATTTCACTGCGAAAAAAAGTTGGTCGGCGGCAACACTGATACCGATACTACATACTAGGGCTAAATTACGGCATTCGTTTTTTTACACTAACATGTGATAGTGGTACTATTTATAGACCTTCTGAATATTGCCTCTTTGAAATTCTTTAAAAGGCATTTACTAATCGCTTTATAAAGGGTGTCCAAATTCGAGGTACAAAATGTTTAATTTTTTAATTTTACAAAATGGTAAAAATGAAAAATGATTTCTTCCCAGTCTTTTATCAAAGTTCTCAATCACCTAGCTCTTGAGCTGTTGGATTATTGCTATACACTTTCGATTTCAATAAATCCCACAAAAAAGACATTGGCGTAGCTATAAATTTTTCTGATGGTGACAAAAGCTTAAAGCAAACAGCTTAATCTGAACTGAGTCAATTTAAAATATATGTATGTATTACTAGGTACACAACTGGGACGAACGACAAATTTTTTGGCTGCGAATATTCGTCATCAAAAATAAAACATATTTGTGTATATGAGAATGCCTACAATTATGTCGTCGGTCGAAATTCGGCAATAAATTTCTATTTCTTACGCCTAACATAGGGGTATTTTGCTAATCTAGCTGTAATTCATTTTTTTTAGCTTATATTGCTTCTTAAAAGTTACTGACTTATTGACAAAAATATGTGTTTTAGTCATACGCTGCAAATAAGAAGACAGCTTGAAAATAAGAAAAATCGAATCAAGGGAAAAAAGTTTTCCTAAGAAGAAGTAATCCTGCCTGTGAAAAATTCTACTTTTTATAAGTTTTCCTATACTTTTATTTAGCAAATGCATCTTTTATCGTCAAGGGAGGTATCCCCTCGATACCACCCCCTTCACCCCAGAACGACCATGTAAAAATTTTTTTTTGTTAATTTTTAAAAAATATTTATTTTTAAGCTTTAACTTATTTGTTTATAAATAATGTTTTTTTTTTAAATAATAACAACTATTTTTTTTGCCCTTAGTGCTATGATAAGTGCTATGGTTATTTTTCGTCTGTTTCTTCAAAGACCTCTTCAGAGTCAAGTACAGGTGAAAGCATGAAAGTAATTGCTTCTTACGTAAAGGGCAATGACTTCTTTTGGAGTTGGTCTTATGCTAGTAATCAGTGGGTCAAAACTGAGCTAAAGTTTATTAAAAATGTCTTTGTTGAACTGAACCCTTGAAAACTTTCTCGTAAAATCCTGCCAGTAAAGCTGGAAATCCTCTAAACACTGCTGATGTATCACTATCTCCTTGACATTTTAAAATTTTGCAAAATTTTCTAACAAACTCTTTAACAGGTTTAGCATTACGTTCCTATATTATAGAAATAAATCTGGGTGAAAATTACACATGCCTTCTTTTACGCAGGTAGATAAGGGTAAAAAATAAGAATAATAGTTAAAACAAGTAAGAGCGCTATATTCGGCCGTGCCGAATCTTATATACCCTTCACAACGTGTAGTCATGCAATAACAGTAGTTTGTATCACCATTCATCCCATATGAAATACGTATGTATGTACAAGCATATAAAAAACACACATATATAAAAACATCCCATTGTAAAATTATAAATTTACGTATGTATGTTAAAAAAAAACAAACAAAAAAAAAAAATTTAAAAAAAAATAAAAAAAAATATAAAAAAAATTTAAAAAAAAAATTCAAAAAAAAAAATTTTAAAAAAAATTTAAAAAAAAAAATTTTTTTTAAATAATTAATATAAATAATAAAATTATAAAAAAAAATTAAAAAAAAATTTAAAAAAAATTTTAAAAAATAATAAAAATATAAATAATATATTAAATAAAAAAAAATAAAAAAAAAATTTAAAAAAAAATTTAAAAAAATATAAAAAAAAATTTTTTTGGCTCAGCTGGGATTCAATGCCACGGTTACTCCAACCAGTATACACGTTTGTATGTATGTATGTTGTTGTTGTAATGTTGTTTTTGTGAAAAAAAAATCGAGGTGGTCGTGGGTTTTTGCTCATATCTCAGGTGTTTATGTACCGATGTTTCTGATTTTCAATAGCGATCTACTCCCGAATATTTCTGATATTTTAGTACCTCACCCGGGTCCAAGCGATGTCTGGGGGCTTCAAAAAGTTGATTTCAACATACACACCTATATATACCCTTTTTCACTGTGTGAAGGGTATAAAAACCAAAAGATTTTATGACTGACAAAAAGGTTTATTACTCACTTGTACCAATGCAAAATCAGCAAAAACAGAAAAAAATGGCGTAAAAACGCGCAATGTTCTTTTTTAGTCTAATAGTAGCGATTTTATATTTCCCGTGATGTTTAAAAAATCATAATAAGCAGCTGTTAATATAGTCTTTCGCAGGAAAAAGAAATCAATGTAAAATCTTTATTCGTTTAGCCACAAAAAAATCCCAAAATTGATTTTATGTGGTTAAGTAATTGTTTGGGTTTTTAAAGTGCCATTTTTTTTAATATGGTCACACTATGTTACGAGAAATGCTTGCTGGATGTACCCACCACAATTCAATTTCTTTTCTTGCAAGTAGCATCATCCTGGTGAAATTCATGGATTAAGTGATCTTGAAGCGGAATAATTCGAGAACGTAGAACACTTTAATAATGTCTGATTTTTTCATTCGAATCTTTATTATAGTAAGAGATCAGTGGAACACTTCTGCCTCAAAAAATTATAGAAAACGAATAGTTTGTCAGAAAATTAAATTCATGTCAAAATACGTTCAGTCTAATATCTGTTAATATTTTTATAATCTCACCTCCTTTGAAACATTCTGTTCCATCTTCTTAAATGCCCTAAAAGATTTTGCAAATGTTTTATGCCAATTCTAGATTTTTGCCACATTCTTACTTTTAAACTACAACTCAAAACTTTATTCCAAAAATTTTTATTTTCTTACACTTAAACATGAGATGAAATGTTTGTCTGTGTAATCGAGTAAAAGTATCATCATCAACATACTTGAGAAAAAACAAACTTCAAAAAGAAATATTCTTTACACTGCAGTGACATATGAAATACAACAAATAAGTTGACACAAAACTTTTCATAAATTTGTCTTGTGGACAGGATGTAAAGTGTAGAAGTCACAAAGTCACACATACATAAGTTCTCAAGAGTACGAAATGTTTGCAATAAAAAGAAAACAAAGTATGCAAAATTTTAATACTAATAAAAAGAGAATTAAATTTTTAAATTTGAAATGTGTGTGAAGATAAAAATGACGAGTTAAATATATTTCGATGTAACGACATATTTAACATAAACAAATCAGAGATATTTTAAATTAAAAAATTGGAAACATACAAATAAAAAATGAATAATTTTTTTATACACGTTAGGGTAATCGAACGGTTATTATTCGACCGGTTTTAACCGGTTTTTTCAGTTTTGTCGAAGCCGAATATTTTAAAATGCCAATTTTTCGAATATCGAATATACCGGTTATTTTGGATCAAACAAACCGGTTATTGTTATGAGCTGAACTATTATGCACACACCAAAATGCCCTACAAAAATCAATCATAAAGAAACACATTTTAAGGGATTTGTTTTATTCAAATAAGTGTCATAAGTGTGCTGAAAAGCTTAAAATTTTACTAAGTGCTTCATATTCTATAAGTCCAACACGTAGGCCAAGTGAAAGATAATTTTCAATGTTATATTTTAGAAAGTTATGGGGCGATTTTGCTGGATTTCAATAACGTTTCATTCATAGATATTTACAAAACATTGATAAAAGTTGAGTTCAACCAATACTCGTAGCAACAGATGTGGCTCAATTTATTCCCCCATTCATAAGCTTTTTGAAAGGAAAATTCTAAGTACCTTGTTAACACACTTCTATACTTCGCTCGTCTCTCTCTCTCTTACTATTCAAAATTCGGCAGTTATAGCATTTTAATTCCAGGTGTGCTTTTTTGCTCACTGGTTAGCTGTTTGTAGTTTATAAAATAAATTCGCTTTTATTTGTGTATAAAATCTTAAAAACTATATAAAATAAAACTAAAATTATTCCTCTTGAAAACCTAATGCTGGTCGCTGCGTTTGTACAATCCAATTTGTTAACCATTATTTGAAATTGTGCTTGATTGGGTGTAGCGCAAGCCTGTTGTTTACAAACAGCCTGATTGGCATCGGCAAACTTTTGAGCTTGTACCGCTAAATACAAAGGTGGACAATCCATTACTGAGCCATAATTCAAACACAAATCACCTAAATCAAAATTAAAATCCATAGTAGTGATTTGTTTACAATCTACTCCCTGGCTATAGGGCTGTGAAGGATTACGATAGGGCCAGGGATTCGAGCGTGAGGTGCAGACAATAAAAGCTACTGGACTTAAAGCTTTTACTTTTAAATAACGCATACTGCCTTCACTTAAGAAATAGTGAGCTGATAAACGATAGAAGTTTATTTGGCCTAAAGATTCAAACTGCAGGATGTGATTGGAACCTGAGGAGAGCTGAGACCCATAAGCTGAACAACGGGGATTGGTTAAACGTCTGGGTACTAAAAAGATTGTAAAAGAAAGTAGATAAAAAAAATTTTTTCTGGATATATAGTTTAAGTCCCTACCCTTTTTTATTCTTTTAACTACAGGTTCTGCTGCTGTTTTTACATCCAAATCATAACTCAGCACAAATAAGTCCGCACGGCCGTCAGCTACAAAATCCTCAAACCGTATGACTGCTCCACCCGCATAGAAAAGAAAATTAAGTTCTGGCAGTGAGTTATTTAAATAATTCATATATTTTTTGCAATATTCATAGTCATAATCGTATATAAATGCCACTGGACTGGGAATTAGTAGAGCAATCATGGATCGTGCTCCTAAAGACAAGGCACTACGTTCTTCTTTCATTATGGTTTCGGCTAAAATTTGAGTTTTACTTAAGACAAGGGGTAGACTGAAACCAGGTTGGACTGAAATAAAGAGCTTGAAAATGTGTATTTAAATTCTAGGAAAAAAATTTTTGTTCTCATTCCACTTACACCACGTTTGACTAGTTTTATTCCAGTTCTGATAGAACTCCGTTAAATAAAATGTACGATTAACCATAGTACTGCCATCTCTGGCAGCCAATAGCGTAATGGAACTGCCATAAGGTTTAATGTTTAAGCGCTGCACCACATAACTAAGAAAAAGCAATTAAAACATAGACAAAAAGTTATCCTTAAACCATTGATAAATTTTTAAAGAAAATCAAAAATACTTGACATAGTCCACAACGTAATCATATTCCCAATAACAATCTAAAAACACAAAAATATCGGTCATTATTGTGGTAAGATTACTTATATGTTCAGGTTCCTGGCCATACATCAATAACGAAACGGGACATTCAGCTACTTGGGCTTTTTAGGAGTTAAATAAAATTTAATATTTAATTTCGAAAAAAAAACATTTTTTTGGTGTAAGAAAACATACTCTCTGTTATTTGTTAGAAAAATATTTTATTAGAAAATATATTTTATTTTTATATAAATTTTACTTAAATAATAAATTAAAATAACGCGTGTGTGTGTTTGTGTAAGATTATGGGTTTTTGGAAAATGAGGTTGAAGAAGAAAATAGTAAAAACAACAACATAGGTTATTTGAAAGGATTAACATGGAAATGACTGGCTTTTTTAAGCTTAATAAAAGAAAATATTGATGTCATCATAAAGAGTAAATTATTTAACGAGCGAGATCGAAAAAATCTTAACACACATCTTGTCTCTTAACTTTTTTCAGAAGCAATATTTGAATTAGTTTTATGATCTAGTAAACTCTGAAAAATATGTCAGTTATTGATTTTAATGATGTTGTGTGTTTGTTTAAAATAAGCCACACAAAAGAATTAAAAGCTAAAATTTTTAAAAATTTTCAAACAACTCCAAATTGTTCCTACAAAAAATCGGCCATAGAATTCAAGGTCTGACTGTTTTAAATGTTATTAAACGGTATTAGGAGAATTTTACTGTTGATAGAAAACCTGATTCCGGATGAAAAAAAGATCTACATTATATTTGGAGGACTAAAAAAATTTAAAGAATATTGTTAACAGCTCTAAACATATCCGATTAGCTCAGTACTCTGACTATTTGGAGCGAAAAGCTAAAGCCAATAAAGGCTTGAAATTATACTCAGTCGAATCAGTTCCAGACCTGAATGCTTTAACAAATTTCGTTATATAATGGACGACAAAACGTATGTACTTGCAATTGTTCACAGTTTCCGTATAAAAATTTTTGAAGATGAATTTAGCATCCAAAAGCAGAAAAAAGTTCCTAAAACATTCTTGGTATGGCAACCTTTAAGCAGTTGCGGCAAGAGAAGCAGGTCATTTGTTACAGTGGGCTCTTTAAATACCAAAATATACATTAGAGAATGCTTCTTCTTTTTGTAAGAGAGCACAATGGCTCCACATATTTTTGGTCCAATTTGCTATCTGGACACATTATGGTAAGATAGCTATAGAGTGGTTCCAAAACAATAACTTGGTACAAAAACCAAATAATTGAAATTATCCGAAACTAAGAATAGTGGAAAGATATTGGACTCTTGTAAAAAAAAAAACTGAAGATCACAAAAAAGGTGTGACACAATATAAAAATATTTATAAAGAGATGTAAGAGTTAATAAAAAAAGTTCCATAAGTTCATATGTAGTCGGTAGAACTACAAAAGTGAACTGTTATAAAATATCAATAAAAAAAAAAGAAAAACCACTCTAAGATCGCCCCTTCCAAATTATTGAATTTTTTATATGTTAAGATGTTTTCGATCTCACTCCTTATACCAAAGTTCGAATAAGTTGGGCAATAATTTTAAAACTTGTTTTTTATGGCTGCTCATTGAGTTCCAGAAGTTAAAAGAGAGGAATTTTTGTTTTAAATTTAGAAAATGTTACTCAATAAATATATTAATAAAATGGTGGTTAAACTTGCTGTTAATGCCGCCACACCACTATAGCAACCCAAATTAACTACCGACATAACATAGCGCGACTGATCGGGAGTCTGACACGCGTCATCATTGCAGATCATGGTATAAGAGTTGCCACCACCAAAACCTGACGATGAAGACGAAGAGACTGAGGGAGCCTGTACCGATACATATAGTGGAGGACATTGATGTATAGTGTAGTAACCATTGCAGGCATTGGATAAATCATACGAAAAGGTATTGCCCTGTAATTGAGTGCAGGTAATATCCGAATTACTAGAGCTTGTATTCTGTTGAGGCAACACAACCGTACGTGAAGTGCATATGGTAAATTGTACTGAGTTTTGTGCTTGTATATTCAAAAAACGTCCACTGCCAGCACCATAGAAATAGTTGGGTACCATGCGATAGAAATTCGTAACACCAGGCCGGGCATATTGAGGCATTTGGTCTGTGCCCCAAGAGTCAGTGTACCAGGTAGAGCCACACCTGGGATTTATAAGACGGCGAGGAACTAAAATTTTTTATAAAAATAATAATAAAATGTCAGCTTTAAAACTTCACTACCATCCAACTTACTTGTTTTGAGTCTCGTGAGCACAGGACCTCCAGCGGTAGCCTCATTTGTTCCCGAACTCAAGGGGAACAAATCTTTTGTGGGATCTAGCACAAACGAAGAGAAGCGTGAAACAGTGCCGCCCGCATAATATATAAAACGTAAATCGGGTACTTGTTCACTAAGATATTGTAACCGTGTGATGGCATAATTCGAATCCGAAGCACTGACTGCAGCCATATAGGGTACCAATAAAGCTATCAAAGAGCGTCCCCCAACCGAAGAGTTAGTCTTTTGAACATTCATATACTGTTGGGTTAGGTTTTGTATGGCTTGCATAATAAAGGGTAAATTAAAGCCCTGGGTGTCTAGGAAAATTATAAAAGAATAACAATTTTAAACAATCTTTGCATATACAAGTTCTCTTACTTAATGACAGACTTACAATTATTATGCGTGGTATAATTCCAACCTTCAAACAAATCACTTATATAATAAGTTGTATTAACTATAATTGCACAATCGGCCGCAGCCAATAAAGTCACCGAGCTGGCATAAGGATTGATATTTAAATTTTCCAAAACGTAGCTAAAAATGGAAACAAATGTAATTTGAATTATTCGAATGTCTGCTTTCAATTTTAAAACAACAACTTACTTTACATATTTCTGTACTTGATAGAATGGCCATGTGGTATCTACAAACACATAGATATCGGTCATGGGTGTTATAGTTTGTGAAACGTCCATAGGCAATGAACCGCTTACCGAGCACAGTGGGTCATTCAAAGCTGAAGGGAAGCAATTAATCTTTTATAATAACTTTAAAAATTGCGATAAAAGGTTCTTAATATTTAAATTTATATGCTTTACTCTAGAAGCTAAGATAAAAAATGGACGACAAGAGACTATCTGTAAGAACTAAGAGAAATTTGAATAAAAACGAGGTGACAAGTATATATCAAGATTTGTGAGATCCCGCCTTATGTCTACCGGACCTCAATTAATTCACACAAAACAGAGAGTATTTCTTTCTACACCACAATATCTTTCATCTCATGTACTTACGCAAATAACTGATCAAAGCATTTGTGGCCGCCAGCGAGAAATTGGCTATCGTTTCTGGCGACAGAGTTACCTCCAATTGCATTCCTCTATCCAAAACCTGCGAAAAAGCTGAAGCTTGAGCCATCATAGTTTGTTGATAGTTAGCAATACCTTGGAAGGTATTCATGCGATTACAGGCCATTATGCCGCTGCCCAAAACACCATCTAATGAATAGTACATGCGCAACAATTGCGATAATTTTAGATTGTTAACCTGATTGAGCCATTGGGCAATGTTGAGAGCCAAAATAAGACCATCAATGCCACCCCGTATCTCAGCATCGGTCATCTCGAGATTTTGTCTTTGGGATAGAAAATACCATTTGGGCATGACAGTGCTATTCCAGGCTCCAGTTGCTCCTACAATGGCTTGTTCCCTAGTTGAGACTGGTACTTGCACCAAGGCGACCTCAGCCAAATCTCCAGCCACAGTGGCAGCCCATCTGTTGTCTATATTGACTGTGGCCATTTGAGGCATGCTTTGATAACCATTGCGGCGAGGGGCCAAAGATAAAAGAGTTTTCAAAGATACAGTTTGAGGCTGGAGGCCAGCAGCTATGCCAGCCAGTAAAGTACCAGCCGCTACAGTGCCCCATTGAGTACGTATTACACCATTTTCCACGGGACACTGACTATTGCCATTACCATTGTAGCCATTATCGTTCCAGCTATACTCATAGTCAAACGATTTAGCATTCGTATTAGAATGAACACCGGCTTGTAGCGAAGCCCCCAGTTTAGACGCCTGACCTTGTAAACTGTCCATAATTTCCACATCTGCTATAAAGTTATTTGGTCTTTTAGGCGGCACATTAAGATGCCTTGGCAAACGTTGAGCTCTGTATTGAGCCAAATTATTACACACTGTATTCTCATCACCTCTAACACGTGTATCAAATGAGCTGGAGATCATTAAATGCAGAGAACAACGTTCCACACTACTCAGCGAATTGTTGGGAAAATTAAAGGCATTGCCTGGTATTAAACGTTGCAGTAGAATGCGGAATTTGGAAAATTGAAAACCGGTGGGACTAAAGGGTATAACACCTGGATTAGCGGTAACGCCTTGTGCCCGCTGTATGCCATCTTGACGAAAACGATGTGTCAACGAAACAGCCAACTGTCGTATGTCCTGATTGAAACCATACGAATTTTCCACTTTCTCTATCAGCGTAATGAGAGTTTCAATGTTCGAGGGCAAACGATTGTCTCGATTCATATAGTAGGAGGTATTGTAGCATTCCTCTAAAGATGGCGGTATCTGGTATTGAGCATTTTCTTGAGCTTGTGTTAAATCTGTGCTACAGCAAACATACAAAGCTAGCAGAAAGCAAATGTTCTGGATTTGCAGCTCTTTAAACATAGTTGTTTTTTTGAGCAAAACAATTATTTCTTATGTTTTCTAAGGGCTTATTTCCAATTGTTTGAATTTATAAGAAACGCTAAAAAGATAAAAAGCGGAGAGTATATATATAGATAAGTAAGCGACAATTTTTATTGGTCTTTTTTACAATTAGTTCAGGGTTAAATGGGTTGTTTGTTATTTTTGTTTTCTTTCTTTTATAAATTTGTGTCTATTTTTTACTATTTTTTTTAAATACATTTATAAATTTGAAGATAAATGTGTAGTTATTTAGTTAAGCATTAGGGTTATTAATTTGATTTCTTATTTATGATAACGTTAGCGGTTTAAGGGTGTCCCAAAACTCATGAAATATAACATGTGTTTTTTTATAGAGGTATAGAACTTTAAGTAGGCAGTTGGTTGGTTATGTTAAGTTGGTTATTATCTGGCGGACATTTTGTTAGCTGTCAAGTGATTAATGTGTGGTTTAGCATTTGAAAATGTATAGACTGACGTCGAAACAACGCTTTTAAATTTTGCAAATTTATTTTAAAAATCATGGTTCTGTTTAAATGCAAATTTTACTTAGCGGTGAAGCTCACTTTTATTTGCATGAATACGTCAATAAACAAAACTGCCATATTCAGAGTGATGAAAATCCTCAAGTGTATGTTGAGACACCAGTTACATTCGGAAGAAACTGCCAATTTGGTGTGCTTTATGGGTTCGTGGAATCATTGGTCTGTACTTCTTTAAAAACGATGCCAGTCAGATGGTTACAGTCAATAGTGACCGCTACAGAGCCATGATTACTGACTTTTGACATGTCACAGCTTGTGCCACAATTGATTAATTAAAGGAAACGTTTGCTTTCCGCATAGTTTTTCAGACCCGTAAATTGGCCTTCAAGATCGAGCTTTTTAACACCACTAGACTATTTCCTATGGGGATACGTAAAGTCAGTAATCTAAGCCAATAAGCCCGAAATTATTGATGACGTGGAGCACAACATTCATCGCGCTATTGCCGACATACGGCCACAAATGTTGGAGAAGGAAATCAAAAATTTAACCTCCAGATCAAACTACGTCCGAGCCAGTCGCGGCGGTCATAAGCCAGATGTCATATATATATTATAATGCCGGAAGATTATCTTTTGAATTAATAAAATTTCATGTCAATTTAAAAAACTCATCTTTGTTTCATTCCATTTCAAAGTTCTATATCTCTATAAAAAAATACGCTTTATTAACCATGTTCATGCATGTTCAAATGCATTGCCGCATTTGCGGACTAAACCTTTTCCAGTTGCACACAAAGTAGTCGAGTTACTAAATTGTCCATCCAATGAACATAAAGGCTCAGTATTGCTCCATGTACATTGCAAGTTGGCAACTAGTCAACTCAAATACCATGTCGCTTTCTTTGAGAGAAGGTAAAAAGACGTCTTGAACATTACTTCTCACACATTGTTAGTTGGCATTCATTGAACACAAAGTAATGCAAATATTATTAAGGAGATGTGATGTGGTAGTCAGTGTGCGTTGCTGGGTTGGTAGCAGGGATGGCAAACCTAGAATAATTATCTATATTTTATTTCATAAAAATTAACAACTTTAAACATTTTGAACGTGTAGAGTTGCGACCACTATTTTACACAGAATTAAAGAGTTTGTTTAAGTTATAGCGATTTTCCAATTTATAAAATGAAAATCAATGTCCAAATTAATTATTACTAAAATATTTCGTAAATATTTTTTATTTTTTAATGACTAATAACATTTATTGTGAAAATACTTGTCATAAATTACACATTTTTCAATTTCCGTTTGCTATAATACAAGGGTTGCCATAAACACTTTTTTTAATTAGAATTACGCTTCTTTCACACAAAAGTTTTTCTTCAGTTGTATTTATAACTGTATTTTGACTCATTTATTGATTGTTTAGTAGCATATTCCTTATCAATTGCTTATGTACATTTAATCTTTTTTTAACTATAACACTATTCATACACTTTATGGTTTCACAATGTTTTTACTACAGTTATTTGTTTTATTTTGTCATTTTTTGTTTAAGTATACTTTGATAACGTTTGTGGGCTTCTACAGGCATTACTTTTATCATAGACTACGCATTTTTTGTTCTACTAATTTTGAAGCACTTGTCAGACATTGTTTATGCACTTGTTGTAGCCGAGCGAGCAAGTGTAAAAGAGAGAAAAGAGAGATCATGACAAAAATCGCGCAATTTTTTTTTTCATTCCAGCACAACACCCATAATTTTTACATTCGATAAATGGGATTTTAATATCAGTGTTTCTAACGATAAGATAAAAATAACTAAAGGCAGTGTATTAAGAGTGACCCCAAAATAATAATGATAGCCAAAAAAAAAAAGAAAAAAATTAATAAATTCTTTGTTAAATCTATTACACATTAATAAAACAAGAAGGAAATATTGTAAATTTTTTCACAGAGGTGAAATTTTTTTAAAGTTTTCTTAACACTTGAGTTGTTTGTATTAAAATTTTTCTTTAAGCTCTTGATTTTTAGAGCAACTTTGAGATCCTCTTTTTTTTAAATAAGCACTTTAACCTTGATCTTTTAATGTTTTCAATTCAAGTTTAAGAATTGGGTTAAAAAATATTCTTTTATTTTTGTAGTATTTTATAACTTCATTTTTAATTAATTTATTTTCTTTAAAATTTTCTACATATTTTTTAGAAACTTTTTTTAATACATTTTCTTTACTTTAGGTCGTTTTCTTTTACCTTCTTTCACCACCTGTTACAAAAATCGTACTAAAAGCAATAGTTTGTTGAAACTATCGCACCTATTTAGGTCTTGACTGATACAGTCACATAGTCCCCATTATCATTGTAGACTTTTTAATTCTCTGTAGCTGTTCTTGTATTGCTGTAATCTCTACACAAGATAAGATTAGATAAATTTTAATGTTTAAAAAAAAATAATAATAATAAAAAAAATCACAAATTATTCACAGACTTTTCCATGGAACTAAATTTGTGTTACAATTTGGAAACTAAAATCATAAAATGTGTGCAGAAAAGTATATACATAGATTTTTATCTATTTTTATTTTTATCTATTTTTAATTAACGCTCTGAGACTGATAACTTTTTCATTTGATTTGATAATTGCCAGAAGACAAAAAATGACAAGTTATTTATACAACATAGAAAACACATTTACCCAATTCACTACTTGTCGTAGGAGTTGTAAGAATTCCACTTTAACATAAGTTTAAAAAAAACTACGATAGTGTTAACATTTCCATCTCTGATGTATCGGAAGTTTCATCGTGTGGCTTGATTTTGAATAGGGATTTCTTTTGACAGATCACGCATGACTTATATCGAGCTGCTTTGCCATTTTTGTTTAGCATCGTTTGGCAAGCCATCATCATGTGGAGGCTTACACCACAACAGCCCCCACAAATTGTTCAGCTGTACTACTAAAAACCGGCTTGTGCGATAAATATAAATCCGGTATTTTATAGTGAAATCTTGTTCAGTGATGAAGAACACTTTATTAAATAAAATTGCGGTATTTGGTCTGACAAGCAAACTGAAGAGTACCAAGAGCTGGCTACGATTGACCTATCATTACTACTGTTATTCGCGAGATACCAATCACTATAGTTGAAGGAATTCCCCAAAATTCGACCCTCCGAATGAACCTCCTAAGACCTAGTCATGGCCAGTAATTATATGATATTATTTTCAAACAGTTCACGTCATAAATTGTTTTTTAGACCTCTAGGTTAGGTTAGGTTAGGTTGAAAAGGAGGGGCGCTAAAAGCCCTCTCGTTTCCGATCAGCCCGTGATGGCTTGGTATCCATATTATCTCCAGATGTTCACAATTTGCATATGAGTTTATCTCGCTCTTGCATTGCAGAACGTTCCGGGATTCAACTTTCTTCTTTCCCAATATCTTAATCACTGATTGGCTATCCGTAATCCTTAATCGCCATGATCTCAGTCTGGAATATGGTATTGTGATCTGGTAATATGGACCTCTACTAGTTGCTACCAGCTGTGCTGTACGACTTTTTATAGTGACAGTGCCATCTAATAGTGTTAATCTGTAACTTTTCACAAAGTGTCTAATGCTAGTGTGTACGTATATTCTGGTAATTACCAGGAGCCGTTAAATTTAAATCAAGTAATGAGATGACAATAAAAATAAGAATTAAGAAAAATAATTACAGTAGACTCACGGTTACAAAAACACTGCCTTACGTGAACACCGGATAAGATGAACATAGTTTTTTTACACTGACTACTCTGTAGCGTGAACACAGTGAGAAAGCCTTATAACGTGAACAAATTTGTCGGTTACCCAAATCGTTTTCATAAAAAGGGGTATCCCCGTAAATGATTGCACAGGTTTAGTTTAGTGCGCGCTGCTGATTTAGCATGATATAATCTAAAGTTTTTCGTGAAAAATGTCACAAACACTACCAAAATTCTAAAGTTAAACTCCTTGTGATTGGAAAGGCAAAAAATCCTTGCTCTTTTAGAAATTTTGAATATCCTGTGGACCACAATTGCTCCAAATTATAATGGATGACAGCTGCCATTTTTGAAAATTGGTTTAATTATTAATGAACGCTATTGGCTATTTCAACTTGGCAACGTCTTAAAAAGAAAACAATAGCAAAATGCTGAACATTTTAAGCTCTTTAGGAGATGCAGAAAAAAAAGTAACACATTTTTTAAATTAATTTGAACGTACTTATTTTTTCTTAACAAAACATATGTACAAATAATCCGAAATACCAAAAAATAAATGAATTTGATTTAAATCACATGTCTAATTTGTTTGGAAATTTAAAAGAGTAGAACCTTCGACAACATTAACAACTTCGCAATCGTGAACACACTCGCTTTTAAATAGTTCACGTTACCGCGAGTCTACTGTGCTCCTTAAAGTATGCAGTACATAATACAACATTTCGGCCGTGCATTACTTAATAAGTTACTGTCAACCAACCAGTCAAGGTTAAATGCTTAAAAATAAATATAAATCAAACTAAATCTAGAATAATGTCAATAAACAAAGTAATCAAAAAACTTTTGAATCAGTTAACATAAAACTTTTACGACAGTTTATGTATTGGACAACTGTTTGTAGATTGTTATTTTGTTGCTGAATCATAAAGTACACAATATAGGATTATGCAGGGAATAGCACAACTAGCATGGCGTTTAATCGAAACTGGTGATATAGATTTTTGATTTAAAACAAAAATTCAATGGTGTTGATTTACACGATGGACAAGAACAATTCTTATCACCGAAAAGAGAGAGTACATATGAAATGACTCATGTATTAATCAAATTGTTTTATGGTCTACATGGCTTAAATCCCATGTCATTCACATCAATTTCAATTTTGGTAGAAAGAACTCTTTTATCATGTCGCCATGTAATATTGAGCAGGTATGGTCTAATGATACCTCCTCATCAACAAGTGACACGCTGTTTTAAAAAATTCTTTTTATATATTGTACTTAACCGCTTAAATCAATTATGTTGCAAAAAATAATCTATTCCAAGAAATCATAAGCGCTAAGTCAGCATCGACTCACCGATTTGTTGTGAGTATTCACTACTGAGATCCTCCTGAAATATGCAATACTTGTTCAGGTCGCCAAATCGCTGTTGGTAGACTTACAGCAACACTCGCAGCCCAGACCTAGCCTTTTCGAAATTTTTTTTATTTGTCTCTTTATACTCTACGAAAGTGAATAATGATTTCGAACACATTTTATTTCATTTTTGAAAATAATTTCTGTGAACTTTTTACAAAACATCCTTAGTGGAGTTAAGAAAATTTTTAAGTTTTTTTTAAATGAAAATGGTTTAATCTTTAATTTTTTTTTTTTAGTTTGTTAACACTAATTGGAGATATAAGGTGAAAATGGAAACAAGATCAGCTGGGTAGTTTTGTTTACCTTGTTAAGTGTAATATGGTTTGCATTAATCCGTGTCTTGCTACGAATAATATGAAAAAAGAAATCATGTCAGAAAGTCCAAACTTATTTTTATTAAATTGCTTGCTCTCTTAAATATTTTAAAAGTCGAAATAAGTTGTTTTGTCAAATGTTCACAGAGTTGTTTTTTTGGAATACTCCAAAGAGCAATGATGCAAATTTAGAAGAAAAAAAAATCAGAAGCCAGAATTATTTGATGCTTTAAGCAAAATGACTAACGCAGATACTAGGCCCATAGTTAAATTAATGATAGAAATACTTTAATTTTTTTCATTTGAAACTTTGATGTGTTTTATAAAAACATTTGCCCAATTTACAGCCTATTATAGGATGTGTACGGTGTGGTAGTTGTACACATTTTGTTGACAATTTTTCAATTGATTTTTAATGCAACTCTTAGAATAATTTACCTATAGAATGTCGTATAAATATATCAGAGATGGAAATATTAATACTATCGCTGTTTTTCTAAAATATGTGGATGTTTATTTCTTGCAACTTTTGACTCCTGCGACAGGCTGTGAATTGAGCAATTGTTGGACAGTGAAAGTGTTAAAATAGGAGCATTAGAAAAGACATTTTTAAAATTTAATAAATCCTATTTAATGATTTCAATTCCTACGTATTTTAAATGCAATTTGGTTGAAAATTGAACCTGCTTTAATACTGTTCAAACACTTAGCAAAGAAAGCTTTTCGCCTTAAAATTAATTGAAAAAAAGCCACTGTTGGAAAGAAAATTTCAATTGAGGTCCTTAAATATTTCACCTCTGTAGTATCGTAAGTGTTTTAACATTATACATGCTGGGCTAAAATTCACAAAGTTTTGGCTAACTGTTGAAATGCAATTGCAAAATTTAGACGTTGCCGATGGTCTGCAGATTTTAGTTCTGCACCTTTTATGGGAACAGTAAATCTTTTTTTTAAAATGCGCGTAAGTGACGTACGAGCCATTCCTAGCTGAGCAGTACAACTTCGGGTAGATGTCTCTGGTATTTCGTTAACACTTTTCCCTATGAGATCAATATTTTCTGCGGTGTAAATTTAACGTAGTTTACCGTTTCGAGGCAAATCTCTTACGATGCCATGTTGGTGGTGTCAACGAAACATTGCTCACTGCAATGTCAATTCCAACAAATTTATCAACACTCTGAATACAGACAGGTTGACATCATCTATACATATAAAAGTGAAACTCTGTGTGTGTTAGCTATAGACTCCGAAACGGTAAAACCGATCGGACTCAAACTTTGGCAAGTTGTTGTACACATTCCAGGGAGTGTTTATGGGTGGTAAAAAGTGGGCGCGGTCACGCCCATAAAAAATTAATTATCATTTTTATTTACTTGCACTTGACCGATTCTTCTGAAACCTTGCACACATATTGAGCTGTCATGACTATACAGTTGCGTTATTAGAAAATTGGACAGTGCCACGCCCATTAAAAAAATTATAATTTTTAGCTTCTTGTATTTGAAATTCAATTAAAATTCAGAATGAATTTTTATTCATTAAGGGGCGTAGCAACGCACCCCGGGCTCGGCTAGTATTATAATAAAACGTGAATTGACCCCCAATTGTATAAAAAATTAAATATTCATTTCCGTAAATTTTACATTCATCTCCACTGTGCGCTGTTTTATATTCCACATGTTATTTGCACAACATTCTCAATACAATGTTCTTATCTAATCTTGCGGAAAATGAATATATGCTGACTACACATAAATAAACAACAAAAAATATTTAGACAACATAATTTTAGAAACATTAACAAACTTTAAACAACTATAGATAGAAAAAATAAATAAAATTTGTAAATGGAAATACCTGATTCATATTCAGTCTTATCTTAACTCCTATTTCATATTAAAAAAAGTTTTTATTGTTGCCAGATTTTTTCAATTACTTTAAAATCATTGTTTACTCATTAAAAATATTTATTTCGAAATGTCCGTAAATAAATCTAAAATAGTCTTCTCGTACTCTTTCTAAAATTTATTATTATTTTTTTTAATAAAAATCCGTAATAGAAATTTATTTCTTTAGATGAAAAAGTGACATGAAAAAAATAAAACACACATCTATAAAATAAAAATATTATGAAATTGCAGACACTTTGACAAAGGAAATAATTTTTATTATTATTTCGCAACTTGTTTTCTTTTTTTTTTTTTGGTTTTTTTGTTGGCAAATCTCCCCCCTTTTTCTGTGCGAGAAACACAGAAATTTTTTGGCAAAAATCAAAGAGATTAAAAAAAGGAAAATACAGGAACCTTTAAAGTGAAAGGGAGGAGTGAAAAAATAGGAAAGAAATATTAGAAAACTGTAATATTGTAGCAGTAGACAGAGAACTTGCTAGATAGAAATTTCTTAAATATTAACCTTTAAAGGAACAAAATAACCGGATTCCAGCTTTTGATTTCTAATGACCCTAATGTTCTGCATTGAAATTGACATTTGAACGACACCTATTTTTGGAGGACTAGTGATTCAAGTATTAGTAACATTGACGCAGCAGACAGACAACTTGCTAGATAGAAATTTCTTAAATATTAACCTTTAAAGGAACTGTAATTTTTTTCTTCTTCAAAATAGCCGGATTCATGTTTTTGATTTCGAATGATCCTGACGCTCTGCATTGATACGGACATTTAAAGGACACCTATTTTTGGAGGACCAGTGATTCTAGTATTAGCAATTTATCAAAACTGATTTTTTAATTTCTCTTTTTCCAATCCTTGAAGTAAAATCGATATTTCGATCATATCTTGAACGAAATTTTCGCGAAATGGGCGTCAAAGTTTTTATTATCTTAAAACATGCTGGACAAATAGCGATAATAGTAATTTAGCTCTCGTCGAGGCAATAACTCACGCGTCATTAAAATTATCGTAAAAGGGCTCTTTTCATCTGGCTTCGACAGTTTTGTGTCTCAGTCTTGCAGTGGTTAATTGTGTGGCATCGCGTAACTGTAATATGTTACAGTATCCTGAGGTTTCTACAACCAACAACATGCTTATTATTTTTACCCAGCAAAATCTTTTTGAAATTGTGTAATAGGTTGTCATTACTTCATATATACATAGTAATGAGGGGACGTTACCAACATCATTATTTTAAAGTACAGAGTAATGGCATATTGGTTATGACCTTCGTTAATACTTTTTATATATTTTTTTAAACAGTGAACTTTAAATTAACTTCATAAATATTATAATATGCCCAATATTATAATTTTTATATTTTTTTGTATTGCAACAGTATAAAAATATCCAGCTATAATTCAGCTTTATTGGTAACTACTTATTTTATTGCTTTTAGTAAGTTAATTTGTAAGCGAGGGTCATGATTTCTGGGACAACTCAAACCAAAGTAAGAAGTTATTCGATCGAAAAGGAACCAGTTTATGTGTATCTCCAATATTACTCCAATATTACCTGCTAACTTACTAGGTAAGTAAAGATTTTGCTGGGTAACTGTAGGATTATCGTAGGAGCGTCATAAAACTCAATTTTCGCAACTGGATTAGTTCCTTTAAATTTTATTGTTTAGATGTATGCGACTTCTTATACGAAGTTATAGGTCGACTTATCGATGGCTTAATAAGGGTATTTCAGAAAGTAAATATTTTTCAAATTTAGTTTATTTTTTCAGCAATTGTCTACTCTGAAATTTGGCAGTTTTCACACATGTTCATTCCGAATAATAAAAAGGGAGCGTTTTCCGAAAGAACAACGCGTTGTAGTTAAGAAAACTTAATGTAAACATTTTAAAAGTTATGCTGCGACCTTTTGCAAATTTTGCATGATTTTCAGTCGAAGGGTGGTCCAAAAATTCGAAGAAACTGTGTCGTAAAGAATGAGATCAGTGAAACCTTAACACACATTTTTAATTCCACCTTTCTTCATGCACAAAAAATATAACTGTTTATGATCAAGTTTGCATTTAAAAACTTGTCAAATTATGTGTACAAAATAATAGCATAACCGGATTATTAGTTTGTTTGAAAATGGATTCCGAAGAAAAAGTGCGTGAAAAAATAATAACAATTTTTTTAAAAAATTTCTGTCGTACTTACAAATCTATTGCAAATGAGATAAAGGTGTCACTACAAACAGTTTCGCGTGTGATAAAAGTGTATAACGAACGTCGTAGTATTAAAAGGAAAGCTGGAAGTGGAGCTAAAAAAGGTATAACTGACCCACAGTTAGCTTCAAAGATTGTTAGTCTTCTAAACCAAAATCCCAACCTCTCAAACCGTAAAGCCGCCTTAAAAGCAAACTGTTCCGATTTTTTTTGTAAGGAAGGTTAAAAGATATGAAGGCCTTAAGTCCTACAAGGTTCAGAAAGTGCCAGACAGAAATTCGAAGAAAAACTTGGATGCAAAAAGTCGTGCCAAAGAACTGCTTAGAAATTTTATCAACAAATATGAGTGTTGTATTATGGATGATGAGACTTACGTTCTTGCCGACTTTTCTCAGCTCCCAGGGCGAAGTTATTATGTGGCCGATGGAAGAGGTAATGTCGATGACCAATTTAAGTTCCAAAAAAAGACAAAGTTTCCAAAGAAGTACTTAGTTTGGCAAGCTATATGCACGTGCGGAGAAAGAAGCAGTAAATTTATTACTACTGGGACTATCAACACTGATATTTACATCAAGGAGTGCTTGCAGAAGAGGTTGCTTCCATTCATACGAAAACACAATAAGTCAACATATTTTTGGCCCGACCTAGCGTCGTGTCATTATAGTAAATCTGCAGCAGAATGGTATGAAACAAATAATATAGTGGTAGTGCCAAAAGAATCAAATCCACCTAATTGTCCAGAACTAAGGCCCATCGAACGTTACTGGGCTTTAGTCAAAAGAGTGCTGAAGGATACAAAACAAGTTGCTAATACTACTAAAATTTTTTTCCAGAAATGGTCTTATTCCAGCAATAAAGTTACTAAGGATACCATCAAAACCCTCATTGTCTCAATTCCGGAAAAGGTGAAACAGTTCATCAAAAAAAGCTGAATTTTTACAAAAAGCATTAATATTTTAATTTACAGTTATTTTATTGTTAAACCACGCTATTTTCATTAAAATGGATTAATTCGTTTCAAAGTTATTGCGTTTTATTCGTGTTAGGGTTTTATCGATCTCATTCTTTATATGGATAGTAAGACTCCTGTGTGTCAACGTGGTCTCTTGAAAATATTCTTGTTGTAAAGAGATTGTACCCAAAAAAATATCCATTCAACATCGTTCACAAAAACTTCAAATTTCACGAAGCACTACACAGTGAGTTTCGACAAAAGACCTCAACCTCCATGCTTACAAGATTCAGCTTACTCAGGAGCTCAAACCAGAAAACCATGAAAACCTCTTCAAATTCATTCAATGGGTAAGAGAAGTGAAGTCAATGTAAATTTTTTGAAAAAAAGTCATATTCTCCGAAGAAGCGCATTTCAAACTGTGAATACACAAAACTGTCGAATTCGGGGCTAAGAAAAATCCTCTTACAATCCATAAGAAAAAAAAGATGCACCCGCAACGAGCAACTGTCTGTTGCGATTTTGTTTAAGAGGCGTAATTGGGCTTTACTTTTTTGAAGATGATGCTGACTGACGTTAAAAGAACACGACTGCAGTTCTTGTGGCCTCAACAGTGGTTTTAGCAAGATGGCGTCATCTGCCACATTGCGCATGAAACAATCTATTTATTGCAGTCACGTTACTAAATTATCTTAAGAAATTTTTCTATCAAGTAGCTACCAAGATCATGCAATTTAACGGCGTGAGATTTCTTGGTTTGGGGTTTATGCGAATACTTTACAGGAGAATTAAAAAAACTAAATAAAATGAGTTAGGGCTTTTTTATGTGGCTATAAATCCATTCTTTTCAACCAATGCTCACCAAAGTTTTCTGGGAAGAAGCGTTTGTTAGTGAACTACAAGACAACGATACAAAGTCGATTTCGAAAAAATTCGAGTTACGACCTTTTTTTATTAAGCCATCTATATGCTGAATCAACATGAGACACCCTAGCATTTTGGTTACGTGCCATTGCCATTTAAATTTAAAAATTAAATAATTTTATCGTTTTTTTTTTGGGACACCCGTTATTAGCAATTTATTTTTAAAACTAGATATTTTTGCTGCAAAATCAGCAATACTGTTGATTTAGTGTGAGAATTTTAGATTTTTTGGTGACCTTTGAAGGTATTTCATTTTAAACTACCGTTTATGGGTTAATCATTACAATCGTATCATTTTACTTGTTCTAGTAAAAGTGATGGTATTTTCTTTCATTTATTTTTCAATTGGTAACATAAACCAAATAGGTGAATTATAATCATAAGAGAAGTGATATTTCTTTTCTAACAATAATAAAAACGAAAATAAGAAATTAAAAAAAAAGTAAAGAAATATAGATTTTTCTTCCCTGTATTAAAGTTGGGGGGAAAATGTAATGTATGCAAAAAAAAAAAAAAAAAAAAACTAGAATACATTATCAAACAAATCCAGTATAAGGGCTATTCAAAATTTGTCAACTGTAAATACATATCGTTCGTTCGTTCGTTTACTGTAACAGTGACATAACTCAAAAACATAGTTTCAAGTAAAAAGTCAAAGACTACTCTTGTTCAAATAATTTTTATACACTGACATATTTAAAAAAAATTCTTTTTTATTTTTAATCTCACATTTAGTACAAAAAAATGGCTTAACAGTGCAAACTGAGGAATTCTCTTAGTGCTGAATAAGCCAAATACTTAGTTTCTTAAAACTTGTTTGTATATTTTACTATACTAAGCGTAGATCCAGGCTAGTTTTTTTCTTTTAATAAATAATAGTGTTGGCAGTCATGAAACAAATAATTTATTTATTTCAATAAAAACTTTCTTCCCAAACGTGTTGGCTGGATCTGCGCCTGAATATTATAAATTTAAGCTACAGGGGTTTAAATAATAAAAAATAGTTTTGTTTAATTTTAATTGTATTATTTTGTTTTAATAGTATAATAATGAGCGAAATAATAGTTTTTGTTATATTGTTTAAATCCCTAAGTTTGATTAATTTTATAAATAACAATAAGGGAAAAACATTTAGAATTTTATTAATTAAGAGAAACCCTTAAAGTATGCCAAGACTTTGCACAAATAACTGAACTATAAAAACAACTGTAAACTATAGTTGGGATTTGTGGTACAATTGTACCAAAATCGCTACAATCGCAAGTCACGCAAGGTACACTCAATATATATTTGGTACAATTTTCTTATATCAAATTAATTTTTTTGCTTGTAACTTTAAAGGCAATATCTATTGATTTAGTCTGGCTAAAGAAAATTTTTTAATTTCTTATGAAAATATTAAATTTAATTGTGAAAAAAAATTATTTCTTAATAAAAAAAATAAAGTGGACTTTAGACAGAAAATAACAAAAAATATTTAATAAAAAAAATGTTTAAAATTTCGTTGCCAAAACTTTTTTATTCAAATTCAACTCATTTTATCTTAAATGATTAATATAGTAATTTAAATACAATGGTCAGTCAATAAACGACTTGCAAATTAAAATCTTTTATTTTTAATCTTGTAGACAAAAATAAAATCAGCTTTAAGTTAAACAAGCATTGTTGACACGAGAAATATTAATAGCTTTTTAAAGGACAGGTTATAAAAATATGTTTACGATCATGTGTTAGTTTTTAAATTATTGCAATTAATGTGTTCTAGCACAAAGAGCCAAGGGAAAGAGAAGTTGTTTCGAATAATTTGAATGTTAACAAAAAAATTACTTTTTAAAAAACTACTGATATTAGCGGTTTTAACTACCTTAGAACAGCTTCTGTTTGTGTTGAATTAATTAAACTTAAAGTGCAATAAATTATGATTTATTTTAATGTGCATGTTTTTTGTTGGTTATTTGCAAAATTTTTGTACAATTATTGTTTATTTGATACAATTTTACTATTAATATAATACAATCTTGAAATTTCTAGATCACAAGAGGCGTAATTGGGCTTTACTTTTTTGAAGATGATGCTGACTGACGTTAAAAGAACACGACTGCAGTTCTTGTGGCCTCAACAGTGGTTTTAGCAAGATGGCGTCATCTGCCACATTGCGCATGAAACAATCTATTTATTGCAGTCACGTTACTAAATTATCTTAAGAAATTTTTCTATCAAGTAGCTACCAAGATCATGCAATTTAACGGCGTGAGATTTCTTGGTTTGGGGTTTATGCGAATACTTTACAGGAGAATTAAAAAAACTAAATAAAATGAGTTAGGGCTTTTTTATGTGGCTATAAATCCATTCTTTTCAACCAATGCTCACCAAAGTTTTCTGGGAAGAAGCGTTTGTTAGTGAACTACAAGACAACGATACAAAGTCGATTTCGAAAAAATTCGAGTTACGACCTTTTTTTATTAAGCCATCTATATGCTGAATCAACATGAGACACCCTAGCATTTTGGTTACGTGCCATTGCCATTTAAATTTAAAAATTAAATAATTTTATCGTTTTTTTTTTGGGACACCCGTTATTAGCAATTTATTTTTAAAACTAGATATTTTTGCTGCAAAATCAGCAATACTGTTGATTTAGTGTGAGAATTTTAGATTTTTTGGTGACCTTTGAAGGTATTTCATTTTAAACTACCGTTTATGGGTTAATCATTACAATCGTATCATTTTACTTGTTCTAGTAAAAGTGATGGTATTTTCTTTCATTTATTTTTCAATTGGTAACATAAACCAAATAGGTGAATTATAATCATAAGAGAAGTGATATTTCTTTTCTAACAATAATAAAAACGAAAATAAGAAATTAAAAAAAAAGTAAAGAAATATAGATTTTTCTTCCCTGTATTAAAGTTGGGGGGAAAATGTAATGTATGCAAAAAAAAAAAAAAAAAAAAAACTAGAATACATTATCAAACAAATCCAGTATAAGGGCTATTCAAAATTTGTCAACTGTAAATACATATCGTTCGTTCGTTCGTTTACTGTAACAGTGACATAACTCAAAAACATAGTTTCAAGTAAAAAGTCAAAGACTACTCTTGTTCAAATAATTTTTATACACTGACATATTTAAAAAAAATTCTTTTTTATTTTTAATCTCACATTTAGTACAAAAAAATGGCTTAACAGTGCAAACTGAGGAATTCTCTTAGTGCTGAATAAGCCAAATACTTAGTTTCTTAAAACTTGTTTGTATAATTTACTATACTAAGCGTAGATCCAGGCTAGTTTTTTTCTTTTAATAAATAATAGTGTTGGCAGTCATGAAACAAATAATTTATTTATTTCAATAAAAACTTTCTTCCCAAACGTGTTGGCTGGATCTGCGCCTGAATATTATAAATTTAAGCTACAGGGGTTTAAATAATAAAAAATAGTTTTGTTTAATTTTAATTGTATTATTTTGTTTTAATAGTATAATAATGAGCGAAATAATAGTTTTTGTTATATTGTTTAAATCCCTAAGTTTGATTAATTTTATAAATAACAATAAGGGAAAAACATTTAGAATTTTATTAATTAAGAGAAACCCTTAAAGTATGCCAAGACTTTGCACAAATAACTGAACTATAAAAACAACTGTAAACTATAGTTGGGATTTGTGGTACAATTGTACCAAAATCGCTACAATCGCAAGTCACGCAAGGTACACTCAATATATATTTGGTACAATTTTCTTATATCAAATTAATTTTTTTGTTTGTAACTTTAAAGGCAATATCTATTGATTTAGTCTGGCTAAAGAAAATTTTTTAATTTCTTATGAAAATATTAAATTTAATTGTGAAAAAAAATTATTTCTTAATAAAAAAAATAAAGTGGACTTTAGACAGAAAATAACAAAAAATATTTAATAAAAAAAATGTTTAAAATTTCGTTGCCAAAACTTTTTTATTCAAATTCAACTCATTTTATCTTAAATGATTAATATAGTAATTTAAATACAATGGTCAGTCAATAAACGACTTGCAAATTAAAATCTTTTATTTTTAATCTTGTAGACAAAAATAAAATCAGCTTTAAGTTAAACAAGCATTGTTGACACGAGAAATATTAATAGCTTTTTAAAGGACAGGTTATAAAAATATGTTTACTATCATGTGTTAGTTTTTAAATTATTGCAATTAATGTGTTCTAGCACAAAGAGCCAAGGGAAAGAGAAGTTGTTTCGAATAATTTGAATGTTAACAAAAAAATTACTTTTTAAAAAACTACTGATATTAGCGGTTTTAACTACCTTAGAACAGCTTCTGTTTGTGTTGAATTAATTAAACTTAAAGTGCAATAAATTATGATTTATTTTAATGTGCATGTTTTTTGTTGGTTATTTGCAAAATTTTTGTACAATTATTGTTTATTTGATACAATTTTACTATTAATATAATACAATCTTGAAATTTCTAGATCACAACAGTGTTGTGAACATTGTTCACAAGCGTACTTTCAATGAGGTGTACGGAGAACTTATTTTTGTCCGATATGGTCTAGTGAACATCCTTATTAAAATCTTTTAATCTTACAAATGAAAGTGTGAAAAATATTTTTTGGCAACAATATAAAAAACAAACAAAAAAATGGAAAAAAATTACAAAAAATTTATGACGTTGTTTTTTCTTCAACAATTTATGTGATAATCATTTCTAGTATGTATTTTACTTTTTAATAAATATTTTCTTATGCAATCTATCAATTACTATGGCGCAAAAATTGCAATAAAAATATACAAGATTTAACAACAATACGAATGAAACAAATACTCGAAAAAAAAGTCCAAACCGCAGACATTCTGTTGACAAGACATAATGTCAACAAGCGGTTTAACATTAATTTGTCGCATTTTGGGTTTTTTCTATCTCTCTACAGACTATGTAGACTGCCTGTATTTAAAAACGAAAAAAAAAAATGCAACAATCGTTCTCTACCAGCCTTTCCAACACTAAATTGTTATAAAACATAAGAAGACATAATAGTTAATACTACCCCCATGAAGCCTTAAAGCATGACAAGCTTGGAAACTTCTTGCAAATTTATTTTATTTAGTAAAAATTTTCGATTCCCTGGAGTGTGTCTGTGTGTGAATTTTTCGAAAAATTTGTGATGATTTAAGGTATATTTTCATGGCTGTAGACTGTATTGCAATGGTGTATTTATTGAAACATTTATTTATTTTATTTAAACTTCAAATACTTACTGTCTAGATATAGACTTAAATTAATTAAATAATTATGTGTGACATACAGGATATGCTTTTATATGGAAAATTTTATAGAAATCAATATTTTATATAAATAAATTCACCTCAAGGTTGTAATTTGCCAAAGTATTTTTTGATTTTCCTACGAAGCAAAATTCACCAAAGTGAACCAATAAACATGAGGTTCAGATCTTATAAGCCTTTCAGGACATTAAAGGGTACTTTCTAAGATAAAAAAAAAAAAAATAAATTAAATCATAATTTTGTAATTACATCATTCACCAGCTTTAATAGTTCGTACGAAATCGAATATCGCAATTTTTTCCGCTGATCAAAATAAAAAAAAATTTAAAAGGTATTTAAAGTACATTTGCTTATATTTCGCGTAAAATTTTTTTATTGGAAGTAAAAAATGTTTAAATAAATAAAAATCTTTATTTTTAAGACAGTTGGGTGATTCACAAGGTGTCTATTGTCATATTGTTTTAAAATTTTACAATGGTTTAAAAATGTTGCTGTTGTTTTTTAAACAAAAAGTGTCTTATAATAAAAGAACTTTGTACGCTATGTTTATTGTGCTGTCGTATTTAATAAGCAGAGACCTGTGCTAAACGGCTAAGCCAAGCCGCAATAGTTTTTGTAAGCCGTCGCCGTTCATTGTATAATTTTATCGGACCGACATCCAAATTTAAGCGCAGTTGCTAATTTTTGATAACAAATCACTGGCGTCAAATAAGATCGGCAAAGGACTCTGCTATTTTCGTTTATCAAACAAAATTTAATTTATATGTGATTTGCGGCACAACTGAAAAAAGGAAAATATTGTGGTAAGATCTAAATCTAAAATGTACTTTTCGCACAAGCTGGCTATTATTTTTTTCACTTGTTTTTGGCATTTTGAAAGAAAATATTTATTTGTATAATTGTTTTACATCAGCTAATTTAAATTCAAAATAGCACACTTAATTATGAGGGGTTGTTCACAATAGTCTTAATTTTTCATGCTATTATTATAGGACATATGAATTTATGACACTATTGTGAATCCCACAATTGTGTTTGGCACGTTTCAGCCCATAAACCATTTTGTAAAAACTACGTCAGCCACATGTATACTCACAAAGAAGACTTGATACAATTTTAGAATATTTTATTTTAATCAGTGAAACTCAATTTGGATTAATTTTGATTTTTGTCACCAGAATTCCCGCTAATAAAGAATGAGATCAGTGAAACCTTAACACACATTTTTAATTCCACCTTTCTTCATGCACAAAAAATATAACTGTTTATGATCAAGTTTGCATTTTAAAACTTGTCAAATTATGTGTACAAAATAACAGCATAATCGGATTATTAGTTTGTTTGAAAATGGATTCCGAAGAAAAAGTGCGTGAAAAAATAATAACAATTTTTTTTTAAAATCCCAGTCGTACTTACAAATCTATTGCAAATGAGATAAAGGTGTCACGACAAACAGTTTCGCGTGTGATAAAAGTGTATAACGAACGTCGTAGTATTAAAAGGAAAGCTGGAAGTGGAGCTAAAAAAGGTATAACTGACCCACAGTTAGCTTTAAAGATTGTTAGTCTTCTAAACCAAAATCCCAACCTCTCAAACCGTAAAGCCGCCTTAAAAGCAAACTGTTCCGATTTTTTTGTAAGGAAGGTTAAAAGATATGAAGGCCTTAAGTCCTACAAGGTTCAGAAAGTGCCAGACAGAAATTCGAAGAAAAACTTGGATGCAAAAAGTCGTGCCAAAGAACTGCTTAGAAATTTTATCAACAAATATGAGTGTTGTATTATGGATTATGAGACTTACGTTCTTGCCGACTTTTCTCAGCTCCCAGGGCGAAGTTATTATGTGGCCGATGGAAGAGGTAATGTCGATGACCAATTTAAGTTCCAAAAAAAGACAAAGTTTCCAAAGAAGAACTTAGTTTGGCAAGCTATATGCACGTGCGGATAAAGAAGCAGTAAATTTATTACTACTGGGACTATCAACACTGATATTTACATCAAGGAGTGCTTGCAGAAGAGGTTGCTTCCATTCATACGAAAACACAATAAGTCAACATATTTTTGGCCCGACCTAGCGTCGTGTCATTATAGTAAATCTGCAGCAGAATGGTATGAAACAAATAATATAGTGGTAGTGCCAAAAGAAGCAAATCCACCTAATTGTCCAGAACTAAGGCCCATCGAACGTTACTGGGCTTTAGTCAAAAGAGTGTTGAAGGATACAAAACAAGTTGCTAATGCTACTAAAATTTTTTCCCAGAAATGGTCTTATTCCAGCAATAAAGTTACTAAGGATACCATCAAAACCCTCATGGTCTCAATTCCGGAAAAGGTGAAACAGTTCATCAAAAAAAGCTGAATTTTTACAAAAAGCATTAATATTTTAATTTACTGTTATTTTATTGTTAAACCACGATATTTTCATTAAAATGGATTAATTCGTTTCAAAGTTATTGCGTTTTATTCGTGTTAGGGTTTTATCGATCTCATTCTTTAACTAAATGTTATTATTGCCAACTACACTGGTTTTAAAATTGCAATGATATGACGGGAAAATAGCTGAATTCCCATCACTGGTAACAGTTCATATAGAGATATGCTTAAATGTATGTGGCATTTTTTGTTTGTTACAACCATTTCTTTTAAATTTAAAGTCTACCTTAGGGCTGTAACATTAAATTAGGTCAAGCTAGTGTAACCCATTTTTCTTTTTATTTTTTCATTAAAAGACTCGTTAGCCCTTAGAAAAAATGTTATAATTTATGAAAACAAATTATTTTGTTAAACAAAATTTATATTCCACCCTCTTTTTTTTTATAAAAAAACATGAAACAAAAAAAATTCTGTGCGTGGTTTTATTTACAGGAAACTTATTTACTTTGTGTAGATTTTTCGACCAGAAACACACACAATTTTGTAAAACGTTAATTAAGGATAAAAAATACAAAATAACAAAAAGAATGAAAGAAAGAAATGTAAAAATCATGACGAAAACATATCATTTTCATTAAGGACAAGAATGACAAAAACGAAAAAAATATTAAAGGCACGTGTTACATGGTTTTATTAGAATAAATATTGAAAATAATATGCGGCCTAACGATTTAAATATGAATTAATTCAATTATTAACATAATTTTTTACCTTATAAAGATAAGAGACAAATATATTAATATTTCTTTAAGAAAATAAAAAAAAATATTTGTGTTAAAAATTTTAATTAAAATGATTTTTTTTTGTAATTAAATTTTCAACTTTAAATATAGATTATTCTCTACCAACCGCAAATATGTTATCCTTCTCAACCTAATAGTATCTTGGAGTTGTTGACAATAGCAAAAGTTTGAACAGGTCCTTAAACAAAAGGTTTTCTAAGCACAAGTGTCTTCAAATTGTGGCTATTGTTGTTGAGCATTGTTATCTACTAGTTTGGCTTTGACATATGCTAATTAAGCAATTAGTCATATTATATGCAAACTTCTTGGCTCAAGCAAACATTAAAAAAGTATCATATGCAAACATAACCTTAAAATGCCAACAAGAAATCGGATTTGATTTTTATTTAAGAAAGGTGGGAGTTTTAGTCATATATTTTAAGAAAACTACTCATATGACCAAAGGGGATTAAACAATATATGTACATCATATGTTTCTTCATTCACTTGAAAAAAAGTACAAAAAAAAAACAAAAGGACATGACTTAATAAAATTTCTTTAAAATAAAATACAAATATAAAAGAACATTTTCTTAATATTATTTTCTCCAAAGGGATTTTATGTGGTTTTTGTACTACTTCATAACTTGACTGTCTGTCAAGTGTATGATAAGAAAATAAAAAGGACCTCATATGTTGTGTAGTGTGTATATTTGTTTGTCTGTCAAGAAGAACACAAAAAAAAACAGAAAACCTCTTAGATTTCTTGTCATGATTATTAGTATGAAAATAGTAAATTTGTTTAAAACAATAATTTGCACTCATTCTCATACATGTTGTTTTGTGTTGTTTGAGTATTAGGGAGGTGAGTGTCCTTGTATGGGATCTGACTAACTTAAGGAATGTTATTTCCTTTGTGGTTTTTCACAAATAGAAATGCTGAGAAATGTACAAAATATATTAAGCAATTTGTTATCCTTTCGTTAAGGAGTTTAAAGTTTCTTTGGTTTGCAGTTATAGATATTAAAGTTTTGTTTTAGTCAAATAAAATTTAATTTATAATAAATTATAAATTTTTCAAGAACTGTTAGGGGTTTTTAAAGGAAATTGCATAAAGAGATCTTTTTTTTTATAAATATCCTTTTTCTTTACAATAATTAGAATTCTTTTGAACAACTCCGTTTTGAATTTTTGTCGCGAGATCCTTTTGGGATTTTTAGCAGGTTCCTAGTCCGTTGAGAAGTAGAGAGGTAGAAAGGAAGACATTTCCTCCAGGTTGGGTTGAGTTAGCGGGTAAAACTTTTACACAGTTTTTTCATGTCGAGTGGTTGTTTTTGCAGTTTAAATTTAAAAGGTTTTAATTGTACCGCAATTAAGAAAAAATCCGATGTTTGAAGTATCCTTTTTTCTTCTCCCCTATATCAGTTCTTGCTCCAGTCGTAATTTAGCTCTGGTCGGGTCAAGAATTTGCGCGTCATTGCAATTATCAAGTCAAGGTTAAAATATAAAAATGTATTTTAATTGTAAAAATTTAATTTGTTTGAGGTTTAAACTTGAAAAAAAAACTAAACGCATTCAGCAGTAATTCCGGCTTTGGTTGTAGATTTGTATTTTTTGCAGCCTTGAAGGGAGCAACGTGAATGTGGCTTAAACCCAATTGACGGAGAGTACTACTTCATGTTGTGTTAAATGGCATAAGGTTCCCTCCTTGTTCAGTATATTTTCACCATCTGATCATAGTTCCTAACGGAAACACGTATCCTTGCTGGATTATCGGTACGGAGTAGAGAGATGAGACTTACACCTCAGGGTTCTAGGAGCCTTCTTTTGGGAAAATAAAATCTCTGGTCAGAGTGAAAATTCGAGGCTGACCAGAGACCTATTTAGTGCCACGGGAATCAGTAAGCCCCCATTACTTGTTCTGCTCTGATTATTATTAAGGACTCTTCGGAGAGCACGTAGTGGCTAGTATTCGGTTGTGCTAATGTTTGATGCTTGACTTCGGACACCACGGAAGTTTGCTGTTGCCATCTCAACAGAAATAGAGAATTATGGTTTAATGATTGATGTTCGCAGTATAGTGGCGACACCGTGGACTTCGCGCAACCATATACACATGTTTCTATGTGCTGTTGGCTTTCATCAAAAGTAATAACATGGTGAATTGTAATTGTTTTTCAGACCGCACATCTGATTCTGTTGCTGATCAATTTATACCTTGTAAGGGAGCGCATGAGTCAGGTGAAAGTGGTCGAAAGGCTACATCACACGCTCATAGCGGAAGGATCCATGCACGATAAGTGCATGGAGAATGACATCAGTATCTTTACTGATGGGTGCTTTATGGATGGAAGGGCAGGTGCTGGTGTGTACTCATCTGAGTTGAACCTATCCTGCACCCTAAATATGGGGAAGTACGTGTTAGTCTATCAGGCAGAAATGCTTGGTTTGCTGCACGCGTTGGACCACCTGTTGGAATGTCGAATGCATGGGAAGAGAATTCTTATTGCACTTGACAACCAGTCGCTTATAAAACGTATGCAGCGGATAGATGTGAACTCCTCTTTGGTGCTTGAGTGTGTTCTAAAGCTTAATATGTGTGCCACAAACGCCGGTTGTGGCGCGGGACTCAGTGATTGAAGGTATACTGATCGGTGGACACGAAATCACTGAGGAGCGAAGGGGGTCGAAAAGGGACCCGTGATAGTAGTGGTCTGCTTCGATATTCCCCCTACATGTGTATGTATACCTTGTAAGGAAAAAACCCTATTAAGGGAATATATATTCGGAGCTCTTAAGCATCTACATAAAGCAAGAATAAAAGTAGGTAAAATTGCCACCTGTGACATAATTCAGTTGCACAGCATGATCACAGGGGCTTTTGTTGGGAATCACGGACCCAACCCAGTGGTAAGATCAATGTCAGATTATATCACGCGGTGACGGTGCTAACGTTAATCGAATTACATGTATCTGATCAAAGTGTCACGAGTGTTCTTAGGACATCCGTCACGGAATTCATAAAAATCTTCTTATTCGCTATAATGTAAATATCTAGACTAAATATCTCATAAAAGCTAATACTCCCTTTTAATAAATAATTTCGTAATTGTTTTATATTTTTGACAAATTAAATTTTTATGTATTCTAATAATTTTTTAAATATTCCTCAGTTAACAGAAAACTTAAAAACAGTTACTTTTTATAGACAATTCCCAAAAATGTTCTTCTTCTTGAAAAACAGCCACAAAAATTCATTCAAATTGCAACTCATTATTATTCCTGGTTAAAAATTTAAATTTGACACTTGTTTTTTTTATCATTCTTCACACACAATCATTTTTGACAGTTCTGTTAAACTAAACTCACAATTTTGTCTACATTTTAGATATAAAGTCTCCTTACTTCACGTTCTTCCTTTAGAATGGTGCTTTTGCAATAACGTACAAAAATTGTCATGAAAAATTCATGTTTTTTTTTTTGCAACATTTGAAATCCTTGTCTAGTGCTCATACTGAACTCAGCAGTGCTGCATCACAACACATTCCTGTTTGATATGCTTTACTTGTTTATACATATTTGTGCATCCTTAGTGTATGCTGTAGTTTTTTTTTTGTAACAAAATTTTTTTCTAAGCTGTTTAAAGATTATGCTAAAAATTGTTTATTTTAGCTGTTTTTTTGTTATGTTATGTTTTGTTTTGTGTTTTTTGCATGAAGACTTGATATCTGCCAGCATTATTTTAAGTGCAGCAGTTTTGTATCCTTGTCATAGTTAGAAGGTCCTTTCGCCTTTGGCAAAATAATCTTAATCGACGTGTGATTGCAGTTTATTTTAACAAAGTGTGGACTTAACTTTGTGTTTGGCTGTTGGTAAGCTATTGCTGTTAGTTGAAGTGTTTGTGCATGTGTGTGTTTGTGTGTGGGTGCTGGAAGTGTTTGAAGAGCATCATTATTATTTGGTTATTTTGAGTGTGAAATATGTTGACATTTGTTTTTGAATTATTGATGTTTGATTAGTGCATATTTAGCAAGGTGATGAAGAAATTTGAAGAGTTTTGTTGAAAAAAGTTTGTATATATTATGATGGTTTAGATTTAAAAAACAAAATCCTTAACAGTTATTATTTATTAAATCGTTAATAAGAAATTGTTCAGATTTAATGTGTTTAATTTTTTTTTTAAGCAAAACCTCTAATTTTGGTCTCTGCTTTAATTTATATACAAAAACTACTTTTCAACTCTTTCATTCGCTAAACGATTTAGAATGCATTCTCTTGGAAACTTAAGGATACTGTTGATATAAGCACTTTTTAAAAAGAAACCTAAAAAGAAAAAAATTTTTCAAAATAATTTGGTTAAGTTTAATTATTTATTGATTTTAATATTTATTTACATGCTTCTCTCATTCTTCTAAAAAATAAAAAGATTAAATACTTGAATGGTTTGAAACCTATGACCAACACTTGAGAAATGTTATGTTTTGAAAACTCTAAGGAATTTTCTTCTCGGACAATAAATACAAAACTAAGAAAATCCATTATAAATGATAGATTTTCTTTCTTGGGTTTTAAAAGTATTTGTTTTTTTTGTTCTTTTTGAAAATTAAAACAATATTGATTACTCGACATTATGTTGTTTTTGTTGTTTTGGAAAAATCCTTTTATATGTCTTACCACAACGAGCACAAAGCCATTTACACATTCTTGTGTATAAACAGTTGAGGGCCAGATGATAGCAGAAGGCAAAATTTATTTTACTCAATATCACATTCGAACTTTCCATTTATAATAATAATGACAGAATATCTAGGAAAATTTAGTTATCCGATACTAGCTAAGTGGAATGCATTTTCGAAACCAGCTACGGTTTTATCATCAGCACCCTTTTGTTCAGAGCTAAAAGTTTTGTGTTTAAATATCCACAATTTAACTCAGTATTATATTGAAAATTGAAGCATAGAATTATTTGTTCTAATTGATTCCATGTCTTTCATATATGATTGAATTAGTATGAAATTTACCAACATCTGTTTTTCCTGTAATCCTTTTGCACGTCAATACAAGTTTTTTTTTAATGTTTGCCTTTAGCTTAAGATGTCGCTAAAGTAATTTGCAAGTATACAGTTGCGTTTTGTCACATGATTTAAACAAGATGGTATTAGCTGCACAATGTTTCCATTTAACAGCTTCTACAAATAAAAACTTTTAAACATAAATTTTCTTTACATTAAATTTGCTTCAACTAATTTTATAAACAAAAAAATATGTCCCAAAATAATTTTATTTACGAAGAACTTTTGCCAATTTTTTTCTAATTCAAAAGTTATTCCAAACCAATATTTTTTGTATTTTTATAATTTGTTGCAAGTAATCTTGAATCGTAGAAAACTTGCCTAAAAATTATTTTTCATATTCAAATTTTGTCACAAATAAATTTTCCTTTTTGAAGTTTCTTTGCGGAATATTTTGAATTATATTTTGCTTATTTATTTAAAACTAATTTCCTTATTAAGAAAATGTGTCCCAAGTTGATTTTTTTGAAACTAATTTTCTTTTTGAAGAACTGTTTACAAATATATTTTTTTTGCATGCAATAATTTTATTTAAAAAGTATAGTTGAAAACAGATTTACTAATAACAAACCTGTTCCAAAGTAATACATTGTATAAAAAAAATATTTTCACACTAATTTTCTAACTTATTTTCTTCTAGATTATTTGTCACATATATTGTTTTTTATTTAAAATTTTTTAACAAATTTATCTTTCATTTAAAAATCTGCCACAAATTAATTCTTATAGAAAACTTCTGACAAATTCGTTTTTAATATAGAGAATTTGTCACAAATTTATATATATCATAATATGTCACAAATTTATATATTTTATAATTTGTCACAAATTTATATACATATTTTATAATTTGTCACAAATTTATATACATATTTTATAATTTGTCACTAATTTATATACATATTTTATAATTTGTCACAAATTTATATACATATTTTGTAATATGTCACAATTTTATATATTTTATAAATTGTCTCAAATTTATGTTTTATAAATTGTCAAAAATTTATATATTTTATAATTTGTCACAATTTTATATATTTTATAAATTGTCTTAAATTTATATGTTTTATACATTGTCACAAATTTATATATTTTATAAATTGTCACAAATTTATATATCTTATAAATTGTCGTAAATTTTTTAATTTTTCTAAATTTGTGACAATTTTGTTTATTTTTATAAATTGTCACAAATTTCCTATTAAAAAATAATTTTGTCTGAATTATATTTTCTATTTTAAAAATTTATTTCGTTATTAAATTCGTCTTAGAAAATTTGTCTCAAACTAACTTTATATGAAAAATGATTCTTGAGCTGATGGTTTAATTCTATCAATTTTTTCAAAATTATTTTTTAAATTAAACAATTCATCAGAAATTATTACTTAACACTACAAATTTTTACATATCATATTTTTACGTGAAAATTGATTCTTAAAACACCATTCTCAATAGATTTTTTTTTGTAAATTTTCTTTATGGGGAATTCTTTAACTAATAAGAAAATTTGTTCCAAATTAATATTTTAAATAAAAAAACATACATCAATTCTTTGTTTTCTGACTTTCGTCTAGAAAATCTGTCACAAATTTTGTTTTTGCAGAAAATTTCTCACAATTTAAAATTATATATAGAAAGCTTGTTTCAAATAATTTTTTTTATAAACAAGGTGTCAAAAATTTATATATTTTATAAATTGGCACAAATTAATTTTTTCAAACAAATTGTTGGAAACTTATTTACAGTAATAAAGAAAAAGTTTGTCTCAAGTATATTTTGTAGTTTAAAAATTTATTTCGTAATAATTTTTATTAAAGAAAATTTGTCACAAACTAACATTCAATGGAGCGAATTTTTCTTCAACTAATTTGGCTAAAAGAATGCTTTTTTATTAAGTAGTTTATACCAAATTATTGAACTAAAAATGCAAAAAAAAAAAAATCAAACTCATTTTTTTACGTTAAACATTTTTTTTTCCAAATTAACCTTCTCAATTTAAAATTTTATTGTGCCCCAAGCTTTCCTTATTTTTATAAACATTGTCCTAAGGAAATTTTTCAAGCAGAAAATTATTCTTAAATATTATTTATGCATGTTAAATTTGTCTTAAACTAATTTTTAAAATAAGAATTTTGTCCCAAAATAATTTTCTGCAGATAAAAATTATCTCCGACTTATTTTCAATAAAGAAATTTAGTCCCAAGCTTATTTTATATATGAAAAATTTTTTGAAACATAATTTTCCTTTAGAAAATTTTGTCTCAAAAAATTCCTTTGTTAAGAATTTGTTTACAAAAATTGTATTTGGCGAAAATTTGTCCCAAATATTTTTTAACTTATACAAAATACAAATTAATTCTAGTATAGAAATATCACAAAGCCAAATCCAAATTATCTCTTAATTTTTTAATTAATTTTTTTTTAAATAAAATTTGTTCTTAATAATTTTTTTTATCAAAAAACAAAATTTCGTCTTTAACAAATAAGTTTTTTCAAAAAAATATGTGTCGGCAACTAATAGGCTAAATTATCTATGACCTTTTTCTAAACACAATTATATTTTTGCCAGATCTTTTCTCACTCCTATTGAACAGATGTGTTATTTTAAAATCAAAATTTCAAATACATACAAATATAAAATAGAATTTTACAAATAGTTTTTATACTCGTATGGGTCTGTCTTCAAAATAAAAACTTGTAATAATCATGGATTGTTTTAACAATGATAAACGAAGTGTTGACCAATATGGACAACAACAAATGCACAAACAAATAAAAACTATAACAAATTAATGTTTTTTGTACCCTTAATAATAATTTATGCAAATTATAAGAAATAAACAAATCAACCCAAAACAGTCCACACTTCATCACACACACACACGTAACGAGGATGTTTGGCAGCAGTTGAAGTCGACATAAATCAAATTGTGATATGGGACACTTGCATCACATTTCCTTTTCTTTTTGTGTGTGTGTCTGTGTGTGTGTGAAATATCCATTTAACAAACATGCTTTTTTACAACAGACTAATGAGTATGTGGTTACAAGAGGTCCAGCATCTTGTCCTATATGTTCCTGTTCTATTTAACTCTGGTTAAATGTAAGAAAGTTTTATTTTCAGATTCAGGTTTCTTTTCAGTGATGACAAAACTTAACTCAAACTTTTTCCTTTTTTAAGGACAAAACGTATGTGGTTTGGTATGTTTATATGTATGTATGTATGTATGTATGTATGTATGTATGTATGTATGTATGTATGTATGTATGTATGTATGTATGTATGTATGCGTGTGTATATGTGAGTGTGCATGTAATACTACGAGTATATCACACACATTTGTTTATTGTAATAATGAAACATATTGGAGTTATGGTCATATAGTTTTTGATAAAGGATTAAAATGAAACATATGAAAAATTGAAGGGGGTCATGGTTAAAATTTTGTTTGATTGTTTTACATTTTGTGTGAAACAGAAAAAGTGTCCGGTTTGAAAATAATTAATCTTATAATTTCTGTTCTCACACTCAGCCACATGTGATTTGTAAAGTTAATTGCCATTTTAAAGTGTTGTGAAGTAAATGAGAATTTTTACACTTAGAAAATTAAAAAAAAATAATTAAAATTAAAAAAAGGAAATATATTTTTTAAAATACTTAAAACAAATTAAAACAAATAAAAATACTTAAAACAATTAAAAATTGTAAATTTTAAAATACTTTCTAGTAAAATGTCGGTGTATCCTTAAACAGAAAGGGCTCAAACATATTTTTTTTATGAAAAATTTTTGTCCTAAATGAATTTAGTCTAAATAGAAACATATTTCGCAATTTAATTTTGTAATGAAAAGTTCGTTTCAATCATAAATTCTCTGTAGAAAAGTTGTCAGTTTTTTTCTTTATTAATATTCAAAGTTTCTGGAAAAACAATTTTTGGTTTAAAATTTTGTCCTTACCTGTGCTCTTTGTAATAAAATTTTTTCCCAATTGATTTTCTATATTCAAAAACAGTCCCAATTAAATTCTTTCACACAACATATAACCACACTTAATGCACTTTTTGGGAAATTTTTCCAATTTCGTTTTCCATATTGAAATTTTTTGTAAACTTTTATTTTATATTTAAAATGTGTTCCAATATATTTTATAAAAAAAATACAATAACGGTTGCGAATATTTTAACAAAAAGTTTGTGTTAAAATAACTTAAACATTGCGTAAAAACTTATTTTACTTATTAAAGAAAATTATTTGCAGTTTAACTTACCATATAGAAAAATTGTCCCAAACTAATTTATATTACTAAAATTTTATATAGAAAAATTTTCCAAAAATTTTTCCAATTTAACTTATGTGAAAAAATTTACCGAAGAGGATGTCTTATGATAATTTTTTTGTTATTTTAAAAGTTTTCAGAAAGAAAAAAAAAATAAATTTGTTCGGACCCAATATAGTAAAAATGGTCCCAAAAAAGTTTTCTCAAATACCAAAAATAGTTCAAAAATAATTTTCTGTAAAAATTTACCATGAAAAATTTTTATTTTCTAATAATATACTGTTTCGTTTTGATGAAAAAAATTTGTCCCAAATTTATTATTAAAAAAAAAAAATTAAATTTGTTCTAAATTATTTATACAAAGAAAGAAAATTTAAACTTTTTTGTGTCAAAATATTTTTTTCAAATTAGTATTTATTAAAGAAATTATTATAAAACAAAATTTCTCTTAAAACTACATTCTTTATATAAATAAATTTGTCTCAGAATCATTAGCTTTAAGGAAAATTTGTCCTTGCCTTTATATAAATATAAGAAAATTGTACTCAAATTGTTTTTCTCTTTACAGAATTTATTTTAATCGTAAAAAATTTGTCCCAGTTTTTTTTGTATTAAAAATTTGACCCAAACTAATTTTCTATGAAGAAAATTTCTACTAATTTTAATTGTAAAAATATGTTTCTGTGGTATTTTCTAAGTAGATACCTTAGCCTGATTTAATTTTTGGTATTAAAAATTAGTTTTTGTTTATGTTTTATATTAAATATTTGTCCCAAAAAAATTTTTTTAATTAAAATGTTATAAAAGCTTAAATCAAACTTGTTGCCTGCTTAGAAAATCTGTTGTACTTTATATTTTCCTCTAGAAAACTTGTCCTAATTTAATTTGTACAGAGAAAATTTTATTAAATCCATTTTTGTATAGTCTAGCTTGATTTTTTTTAAATAAAGAATGGCTATAGCTTTATTTCTACATAGAAACTTAGTTCTAATTTTAATTTTCACATAGAAAATTTGATTGAATGTATTTCTTATATAAACAGACTGTGTTAAAATTTTCTCTATAGGAACTTTGAACTAAACAAATTTTAGATAAATTTTTGTAAATTCTAAATAGTTAAAAAAAATGTTTTGGCGAAATGATTTTCCATATAGAAATTAAGTCCTAATTTGATATTATATTAATTATGTTACTACATTTTCTATATAGAAAATATATCCCAGTTTAATTTTTTACATATAAAATTTGTCCCACTTTAGTTTGTATATAAAAAAAATTTCTGAATTGAATTTTATATTAGAAACTTTGTCTCAATAATATAATTTTTAATACATAATATATTTTTAAATTTATTTTGTTAAGCCAAACTGGTTACCTGTTGAAAAGATGTATGCTACTCTCTATATTTCTCTAGAAAAATGGTTTTAGTTTTATTTTCTACTTAAAACCTTATTCCATTGTTGTATTTTTTAATACCTTGACTCAAAATACTTCTCTCTCTATATATAAAAAAATTAGTCTTAATTTAATATTACATTAAGGATATATGTCCTAATGAAAATTTTATATAGAAAATATATACCAATTTAATTTTCTGCATAGAAAACTTGTCTGAATTTGTTTTTTTTTCATGGAATATTTGTCCCAAAGAATTTTTTTATATGGAAAATTCTTTTCAATTTAATTTTTAAATTGAAATATGTGTCCCATTTTAATTTTATATATGAAGTATGTGTCCTAATTTAATTTTCTACAGGAAATATGTGTCCCAATTTAATTTCCTATATAGGAAGTTATTTTGAATTTAATATCTATATAAAAAATTTGTCAAAATAAAATTTTTTATTAACAAAATTTGTCAAAAAAAAATTTTTGTTAACAAAATTTGGCTGCCGGATCTAATATCTATATAAAAAATTTGTCAAAATAAAATTTTTTATTAACGAAATTTGTCAAAATAAAATTTTCGTTAACAAAATTTGTCTCAATTTAATTTTCTATAAAGAATATGTGTCCCAATTTCATTGTTTAAATTAAAAATTTTTCCAAATTTTATTTATTATATAGAAAATGTGTCAAAAATTTATATTAAAAAACGAAAGATTGTCCCAATTCACCATTCTATAAAGAAAATTTGTCTTATTTTCGTATTTTATAGTAAATTTATCCCCAATTATATGTATGTCTATTTAAAAAACTTATCTTAAATTAGTCTGACATAAATTTGGTCCAAACAGATTTTTTGTCCCAATTTAATTTTTTTAAGTATAAAATGTGCACTTGGTCAATTATCTATGTATAAATGTTATAACAGATTTATTTTTCATTGTGCAACGATTCACTAAATAAATGTCAAATGTAAAAAAAGGTGTCACAAAACTTGTTCTATATACTGACTACTCCAGAAAGAGACTCAAAATGCTAAGAAAATAAAATAATTTAAGTCACAAACAAAAATAATGTCTAAGTACCTAAGAAACTTAGCTTAGCTTTAATATTTTCCAACTACTAACGATAGCATTAACACCCTAATAATGTCTATAGCAAAAGCTGTGAAAAAAATTATAAATATTCCTTCCATATATTCTCCATAGATTTAAACTGTTGTTAAATAGCAAAGAAAGTAAATTGAATACAATATACTCTAGTTACAGAAGATTTTGTTGTGCCAAAAAAATTAATATAAATAAAATAACACACACGCTGTTAGACAATAAAGTTTATGGGAGTTTATATTTTAGCAATAAATTTGTTGCTAAAAAGTTTTCTTTTCTGCAAATTTTCTGTTTTTTTTTTTTGCCAACTTTGAAAAATAAATACAAAAGACAGATACTATGGGGAGAAAAAATGAAATCCTTAAAATAACATACAAGCAGACAAACATGCACATCATCACTTTTAGACATTGAGAAAACATCTGGTTGTTACATGCAGTATAACAAGGATATTAAGATGTCATTGAATGTTTGTGTTACATTTTGCATATGTACATGTTAGTATGCATGGGCTTGCTGTTTTATGGGTGTGTGTGTGTGTGTGTGTCGGTCTGGCTGTATGTATGGTAAATGATATATGCCAACGTTTAACAAAGTGCTTTACAATGTTTCATTAAATTATGCAAAACATTTTAAAGGATCATAAACAATTTAAAAGTTGTATAAATAAACTGTATTTGCAATTTTACTAATCGAAAAAAAAATAATTTTGAATGTTTTGTTTTTTTCTGGTGAGTAAGAGAATTTTTTTAAATCAATTTGGCTGTAAAAAATTTTATAGTTTTTAGATTTTTTTTAACAAACACGATTTAATAAATTCTGTTTATAGACATTTTTTGACAACGGAGAATTTTGTTTTGATAAATATTATAAATAAATATTTTTTTTTTACAAATATTGCTCAGTGACCTGAGTGAAAAATAGGGTGAATAATATGAAGTCTCTAAATTTGAATAGAATTAAACTGCAGCTCGTAGCAGAGTATGTTGGCTTTTTTAATGCGTGCAGCGTACGGATGTCAACTGATGCCCGAATGTGTTCTGAGGCTCAATAGGCACCCCTCTGTGAACATGGTAACGCTAATGTGGGTTAAAGGTTATGCTAGCATAGATGGAAATGAGGCGGCAGACGAACCTGCGAAAAGGGGAGCTGCTGTGGCATTCTTCGGACCGGAACCTTGGGAATTGGATGGTGCGGGCGAAGGTCCTACAATGGGTGGAATCTATGAACCGAAGAAGGTGGATGAAGACGATCACATGTAGACAGTCGCGTATGGTGCTCGAAAGGCCGCTTGGCAGGAATGCCGTCAAGGTACTCAGATATAATCAAAGGACCCTAAACTAGATAACTGCTTTGATCGCGGGCATGGCAACTTCAAATATCATCTGTACAGAATTAAGATTGTGAAAGATAATGTTTGCAGAATGTGCCTTGAGACTGCTGAGACTGCGGCGCATGTAGTATGCAAATGTCCGGCAATTGCGGGCAGTAGACTTAGTACCACCGGCAGGCACATGTTGGATGTAAGTGCTAGGGAGGAAATCAGTCTAGGGCAGATACTAATGATTACAAACAACTCTGTGATGAGGATTGTAGATAATCATCAGTCTACAATGTGAAGTCACAAAAGTCTAGAGCAAACGACTGTGATGGCACCAGAGCTGTTAAATTTGGATTACGATTAGTAATCAATTAGATTAAATTTTAAAAAGAATGGTATTGATTACATAATTCTCTTTTTAACAATTCCTGATTATTAATTAATTATGATTACAAATAATCCAAAAATAATTAAGATTAGTTAGGATTACGAGAAAATAATCAAAAATAGTCAAAAGTAATCTAAAAAATACTTGACTACTTTCAAGGATTATTTTTGATTATATACTTTTTTAAAATGCAGAATGCGCATCATTTTATACAAACATTTTATTTTGAAAAATTTGCATTTAAAACGTTTAAAAAAATTCTGAACAAATAACACCAAATAAGATAGTTTTTGCATACAAAATATAGGTTTATTCACTTCAATAACAAAACAACCGATAACAATTTAAGTACTTACTTAATCAACAAAAAAGGGAAAAATACGTGGAAAAATAATAAAGAAAACAAATACATATATTCAGAATACATTCAATTCACAAAAAAAAGTTTTATAATTTACATATATTTACAATTGGCCTTCATTACAACTAATTTTTCAAAAGAAAAATCAGACAATGATTGCCGCCTTGGACTGTTGACGATCCCGGCAAATGAAAACAGTCGTTCAACTGGAGCTGAAGGCGTTAAGGGCGTGTTAAAAAAAATAAATGCATCCCTTAGTAAATCATATTTTTGGTAAATCTCGTCAGCACTTGCATTATCATTTAAATAGCTTAAGAACTGATGTTTTATTGCGGACCGTTGGTCAACTTTAATCTGTTTTTGTGGAGAAGAACTTACTTCAATTTCATCATCTGGAAAGTCAAATCTTTAAAGTAAAAAACAAAATAAATGTGCGCATAAGCTCACCATCATCAGTGAAGTCAAAAAAATCGGGCATAGTTGACACAGTATTAATTTTCCTTTCAAAATTAAATGTTTTACAATTTTTGGCGTCAAAACTGTAAAGTGTCTCTAAAACTCTGCTGGTTATATTTTCGACAGTTAATTCTGGCAATTCCGGACTTAATCTCAGCAACACCTTGACCCATTTAATTTTAATGCTTTGAGTTAGCACTGTTGCTGCAATTGCAATATTTGCCTCAGGCTTTAACATAAAATATGGTTGGAATCTTTCTCTTAACCTCAGTGAGGTCGGGAATACCCTTTTTTTCTGGTAGCCTCGTAATCTCTGGGAAACGAAGGGGGTCGAAAAGGGACCCGTTTAAGGAAGAAGTCTGCTTCGATATTCCACCGACATGTATATATAGGTTGGCCTTTTAATATTATAATATGGAGAAATACACTGTGTCTATTATAGGTTTAAGGCATTACATAAACGAGAGAAATGTCTTATGCTATAATTGATTTGTTTCATTGCCTGTTTGTGTCGTTATCCTTTTGAAAACACATGTCCTTCACATCAATATCGTGCAATTTAGGCAGAAATAATTATATTATAAATTCACGATGTGGAGCACTACTACTGTCATAGGGATACCTCCAGCCCAAAATCCGCACTAAACATTGGCTCTCTGCGGATGCAATTGTGACGACAATAGGTTGCTCTTTTTGTTTAAAAGGTTAAAAAAAAAACTATATATTAATAGAAAAATTTCCATAAATTCTGTATTTGGGCTTATTAAATTTTTTGTTTAATTCAACTTAAATTCTCCAGTAGAGAATCTCCACCTTTATTTCACTTTATGATTTTTTTGTAATTTTTGCGCTTCTTCTGTTTCTAAGTGGTTACTCGTAGTTATTTTACGCTTTTGATTTTTAAAAAGCTTTCAACAAACTGTTTATGGCTAAAAAGATTTACAAAAAATAAAAACAAAAATAAAAAACCAACCACTCAAACATAAGGCAACAAAGATGCATAAAATTAAAAAAAAAATAAAATATTTTTTTTTACATATTTTTTAACAAAACTAGAAAAAGAGTAGAAAAAATTTATACGCGTATGAATAGAATATGAAAAAAAGGAAAATTTAGTAAAAAATTATCCCAAGCCTTTTTCAACAAAACTTATGTATTTTTGTATTTTTCTCTATACAATTTTGCTTTGTGGCTAAATATTCATTTCAATTACATTGTGTGTGTGTGTGTGTGTATTTTTTGTACAGCATACTTATGTGCTGCTGCAAATGTTTTACACACAGATCTTAGTGCGGCCGGTTGGTTGTAGTAGTAGATTCTACTTGGTTTGTGCTGTTGCACTAGATATCTTTCTGTTGTAAATATTTCCATTTAATAAGTTTGAAAGAAACAAAAAAAATTAATCCCAGTTTGCCAGCAAAACCAAATAGAAAAACATAAAAATATAATTCATTTTCATATGCTCTTCATTTTCTAATATAAATAAAAAATATATAAAAGGAGTTAAAAAGGATGTTTTTTTAAATATATTCTTTGAGTGAAAGAAATGTGAAATGAAATACATGCATTTTATTTTAAGCGAAATATTAATGATTAGAGAAAAACACTATAGAGTGAGAGTGGAGAAAATGCACTATTTTTGTGCAATATAATAAAAACTACATAATTTTCAATTACCTGCTCTAAGAAATCTCCTGATAAAGTGTAACGACAGTAAAAAAAAATTTCTAAAAAGAGATTAAATCGTGATTTTGGTTCTTCGCTTAGCGTTAATTTTTTTGTTGATATCACTAGCCTAAATTACACCGTCCAGTTGGACGTATTGGTAACGCCACGCGCACACTACCACATGCTGTCAGATATGCAGACAATATCTCGTTATTCCACCAGAAAGGCGTGAGTGAGGAAGTTACGTGGAGAACTAGCAGCTCCTTGCCATTTCTCTTCCACCCCGTCAATGGATAAGTGATTGAGGGCTTTCCGCGGGAGTTCTCAACTCCTCGGCCTGGGCTTCTCAGTCCACTATATCCTTACGCCAGGTGATCGTTGGTCAGGAGGTTATTTGGTGAGTTAGCAACTTAGCGCTAGTTTTCCTCCTGCCTAAGAGATGGTAGTGAGAAGTTCCTTGGTGGGAGTTAGCAACTCCACGACAAACCACCCTCTTACTACGTCCTAATAGCTTGTAATGCGAAAGCTTTGGGGGAAATAGCAACTCCACGACAAATACCCTCGAACTACTGCAATACCTAGACAATAAGAGTTTATTTGGGGAGTTCGCAACTTTACAACAAATAATGTCTTACCTTTAGGCAGCCTGCTCGCTGACTCACTATTTCTTCACAATGTTCGTGCTTTTATACACTTCGCTTGGGTACACACTCTCTTTCACACACATTGTTCGCTCCTGTGTTGTTAAGAAACACAAACAGCTGTGCTGAGGAAGTGTTTGTAATTTATATTAGTGTGTCTCTATAATAGGCGATCTTCAAAATAAGGAGATTTTGTTATGGAATATCAATTATTGAATACTATTATTTTTTCAATTACGTTAGCCTTTAAAACATGTCAAATATTATCCTTAAATCGTTAATTTTGTTCAAAACGTACAGTTATAAAATAATTAAAACTTTTCAAGAAAATTAAATATGAGAAAAGGATCTCAAAATTGAAAGAAACTCTAGATCAGGAAGAAAAAGAGGTCCAACTGATGTTGGTAAAGAAAAAGATGGCGAACAACTTTTTCGAAGATCATTTAACATTTCTATTAAAAAAGAAAATCGTAAGGTATAATGCCCTGATTCGTTTGTGCCCAGAGTCAAATCTAATGCTAAATTAGCAACGACAATATATCGATGATCACATGCATTAAGGCCCTAACTTAAATATAAATTTTTACTATTAAATTATACTAATCTAAGTTCTTTCAGCCTTATTCATAACAAAAAGTTAGCCATAGTTTATACACTACGTACAACGAGCTGCTAACTAGAATGCCGATTAAGCTTGGCAGCTCGTTGGCACAGAGTTTATTCATAACAAACTTTTATCCGTCTACTAACTTTTTATAAATCAATTCTGAAATTGCATGATACTCCTCAAAAACCATTTTTTGTATATCATCCCTGTTTTTGAAATTTTTTTGTTTTTCCATCCATACTAACAATTTTTAAAATTTAAAAATAAATTGAAAAAAATAAATTGAAAAAAATAAATTGAAAAAAATAAATTGAAAAAAATAAACGAACAATATATTTTCCGTGCACAAAAATTTGTATTCTTTTGTTTATAAAATTTTTTTGACACAAGAGCTGTTTTTCACAAGTCGGCAAACGCTTGGCAGCTCGTTAACAAGAGTTTAGCAAATCGTTAGCCAGAGTTTGGCATGTGTGTCATGAATTAACTTTATGCTAACTTTATGCCAACTTTTTGGTATGAATAAGGCCGTTTATGTTTTAGTTTAATTTAATGTTTTAATTAATCTACAATATTTAATATTTATTTCAAATCTTAATTGTTGGGTCACCCTTTGTTTCTTTTAAAGCCAAGCAAGATTCAATAATGTCAATTTTTTTTTTTTACAAATTTTGTTCCAAGTCTTAAAGAATCTTAAATCTCTGAAGTAATATCTTTTTATTCTTTCGTTAACCTCCCAAATAGATGCTACAAATTTGCTTACAATTTTTTTTCAAGTAACACTATCTTCAAACTTTTCTATTTAAAAGTCCTTGTTTAATTTAATGCCAATCTTTGTTCTCTGCAAATCTGTACAAGACTGACTTAAGCGATTTGTTGTAAATTATCCTTACAATTAATAAAGAAGCTTATCTCCCTGAAATAGGCTCTGTTATATTCTCCTGTTAACATCCTAAATGTATGCTGCAAAAAATTCACATTACATTTAGCATACAACACTGATATTGTTTATCCAGATTTTTTTTTCTCTCTTAAACTTCTTCATTTACTCAAGTGGCTGGAAACAATTAAATTATAATGAATTAAAATTATTTAGTGGAAAATAAGAACAAATCGAGGGAGACCTTACATATGCTCTGATGTCTGTTTTATTTATTTTATTTTATTGTGTCTACAATTAAAACTGTAAAGAAGAAGAAGAAACTAAAGAGTTTTAGTGTTTAACCAAAAAAAACAAAAAGAACTTGGTTCATTTGAAGTTAATAAAAATGTTGGTGAAGAAATTAAAAAACAAAAAACTACAAACAGTATGATGATAACTTGTACCAAAACTTTATGAAGAGCTTTCAGGAAGTAAAAAGCAAAGCAACATAGGCGGCCATGAAGGGCTTTAAACACCCTTCAGATTTTTTATTTTGTTAGAAAATTTTTATTAAACAATTATTTGTAATTTTGGTATACAACTTAATGCTTTAAGAAACTATCTTGCTGTTTTGCAGGTGCGAGAAAACTTTAGAAATCAGGTTTCAGCTGTCACATGAGGACATTATTAAATTATAAATATTAAATTAGTAATAAGAAGGGCCTACACTTGTTCTCCTAACACTCTTGTTGTAGATTACAGAAAGAACAAACAAATGAAAAAATTTATGAAACTTTTTGCAAATACTACCCAAATCTGTGCCCATGTTCTGTAACTCTCGCTGCGAGAAACTTTTCACTTGAAACATGTAAATTGGTACAGAAATACAACAAATTGAAACAAACAGCTGTTTTTTCTCACTGTACTGTTTCTGTAACTATTCATGCGAGAAATACCTGTCACGTAAGAAAAATACTCGTAAGCCATAAAAAAAGTGTTTCTGTAAAGTTTTCAGGCGAGAACTTCTCACTTTGAACTGTCAAAATAAGTCACAAACAAAAAGACCGCGAGATTGCAAAAACTTTGAGCCAAAAAATATAAAAAGTCAAAAATCAGTGACAAAAACATGGAAAATGTAAAGTTTAAATGTTTTTTTTTATTATTAATGCATACATATGTATGTATTAATATTATAAATTTGTTATCGTTAAGAAAAATATGCGGGTTTCAAAGCAACAAAAAGGAAAATTAGATATAGAGTTTAAACTATCGAACCTTCTATAAAATATTTTGTAATTGAAATAATGTTTTTTTTTGTGCTTTAAACTTTTTTGTATGTAAAAGAAAGAAATTAGGAAATGAACAATTAATTACTTTAAATTTGAGGTTATAAATTTTCTTACTACGGGAAATAATTTATGGTAACTATCTTTGTTTAATTTACAAAAGTTTTTATATTTCTAAAAAAGATAGATTTTATTTTATATTGATTATATTTTTTCAATCATCAAAGTCATTTAAAGTTTAAAAAAACTAACTAACTAAATAAAATTGCTAAATTCTTTTCATTTATTTTTTTTTTATTTCAATTTCGAAATAATTTTTATAATTTTTTTATTCCTTTTTTATTTAGACCTTAAATATTTACAAAAAGTGTTTATTGTTCAACCAAATTGTTAATTTTGTATGTCGTGTGTCCTAAACAAAAATCATAAATACACCACCATCATCATTATGTTTATCATCAAAAGGAAACAATGTTACCAATGCCTTGGAAAGTGAAGGCAAATTTGTATTCCTTACACCTTTTCTCATAAAAGGTGCCTTCAAGCAGAACCATTGCTGATGATCTGCTTAAGCGGTATAGTTCCTTAAATCAATTCTCCGGCATTTCAAAAGAGTCTGTTGAATCGCACAACCTTTTGCGATGAATCCGCAACATATTCCTTTCATCATCCCCAACCGCTCTAACTAAAGCTGCATTGTACATTTTATTTGTTTCTTCTGCACTTATTTTTTTAAACACTTTTATTTTCTAAATTTTATATGTATTATTATTTCCGCACTTCTAAAGTTTATTTATTTTTCTTCTTCTTCTTATAATTAAGTATAATTTTTGATAGCTTTAACGTAACAACGTAATCATAAATGGTATTTTTCGCCATGAGTTACAGATACACTTTTTTCTCACACATCGAGAAACGGTGGGATATTTTGTTTCATGACTTTTCGATGCGAGAAGTTCTCACTAAAGTTACAGAACATGGGTACTGGAAGCCTTTAAAATATTTGCCTTCAACCTACAACGGCAAGCGAATACATTTGATATCCCTATAAATATTAAAATCTTTTAATTCTTAAAAAAAAAACTCTGATCTACTTCTCACTTATGTGTGTTTAACATAAAACAGTACACATTCTTAACTTCAGTCAATTATTTTATATTCCTACTCCCTCTGCGGCTTAAATGCAGGAGTAACATAAACATGTTGCAAAGCCTCATTGATTACTGTCTACGAAAAAAAGACGTGATGTAAAGTTACTCTGCCAGAGTTTGTTAAACGTTTTATATGAGTTTTTTTTTATATGCAAATTCTTTATTTTTATGTGTTAACATGTGTTTTAGCCATTCTGCTTTCAACCCTCCTTTCGTTACTTTACCTTCCTTCATTTTATTCGAAATAAGAAATGATGATGTTTATCTTACGATTAACTTGTTACCGAAATACAAAAAAAAATTCACATGAAAAAAGTTTGCAAATTTCAGTTTTTTTTTGTTTGTTTTCATCAGCGAAATTGTGTGTTTCAGGGAATAAGAAGTAGAAGAATAAAAGATAAACCTCTTAATAAAGTTATAAGAAAATTAAAAGGAAATTAAAAAATATTTAACAAAAACACAAGTATTTTAGGAGTTATTTTTGTTGTTTCTTTTTTCATACTTTGCTGCAATTGTCTCGAGGGCGTGTGTTGTATAATAAAGTTTAAAAATAAAACAAAAATTTATTAGATAAATAATTTAAGAAAGCAGAAGAGAATTAATGTTTTTCTTTAAAAAGATAAGTTATTTCAATATTATATTGATAAAGAATTTTCGTTTTCAAGATCTAAAATAAAGAAAATATAGAGAAAACAATTAAGAGCACTATATTCGGCCGTGCCGAATCTGATTCACCGCCATGCACATAGGTATAATGACCACATTATAGAATAGCCTAGATTTTAGATTTCATGTAATACACTATTTTCTTTATTATTTCCGACGCCATCTATAATTGTGAATTTTTACATCGTTACTATATTCTACTAGTCAAGACCTTTCATTTGATACCCATATTGTTGGGGTTAAAAAAATTTGTTGCGCCATTTTGTTTCAGACGCCATCTTGGATTTTACACTTTTTAAAAGTTTTCTACATTGTACTGGTCGAGCCCTTTTATTTGATACTTATATTGTGGGGGTTAAAGGGGATAAAGCCGTAACTACTATATTTGACTTATATGTTCGCCTTTTGATCTAGGGCGCCATCTTGGATTTTATATTCTCATAGCTAACTATATTTTAATACTCCAGTCCTTTCATTTGATCCCCATATGGGCTCTCTCGGTTGTATAGAAACTAAAAAATATATGTTTTTGTTGGTAAATTTTTGGAAAAACACCGAAGCAGTTGTACATTGGTGTTTATATCTCAGTTGTTTTCTTACCAATTTGTTAGTTTTTTTTAGAAACACTTTTTAAGGTTATGGCTTATAATCCGGTTCTTAAGCGTGCTCAAAAATTATTTAGGATTTTAAAAAAATTTTATATATTTTAAACAATTATATATATTTTTTCGAAAAATTGTTGCCTATAACTTTGCCGATTAGTGACCAATTTATCCAAAATTTTTTTTGAATGTCTCCAGAGGCATACCAAATCTGTAAATAGTAACAACCGTGTCTATAATTATAATAAGATTTTAATTTTTCTGGTAAAAATAAGCGAAAAAAACCGAGGCAGTTGTGTTTATTTGCTCATATCTCATAAAGTTATTGGTCAAGTATGCTGATTTCCAATACCGATCAGTTTCCGAGTATTTCTGATATTTTTGTACCTTACACGGGTCTTGCGGATGTCGGGGGCTGCAAGAAGTTGATTTCAACATACACATGGGGAGACGGATAATGCTTAATCGTTTCCCCTTTTTATAGGCTATAAGAAAATATATACCTTATGGGGTCGGAAATGTATATTGTGATGAGCAATCCAGCAAGTACTAAAAACAGTTCTTAACTACTTACAATTTGGCATCTACACCCATTATTTTAACACGGCGATGTCATTGGAGGCAAGTACTTGCCTCCCTCGCTTACAAATTGGGACTTAAATAAGTACTTACCACCCTCGCTTACAAATAGAAACTTGTATAAGTACTTATTACGCTCGCTTACAAATAGGGACTTTTATAGCAATAAATAAGTACTTGATTTTAATAACCTTAATAACCCATTACTATTATGGACTTACAGAAGTCGTTCGGTGCTTTTAAGGACAAAAATTCGGTTTGATTATTTTGCAGTACGTTAATTTTAAATTGAAAATCAGTGAATATCTATAAGTCATCACTTTGTTCATAAAATGCTTTGCCGCTGTTGTCAAAATCATTATTACTTAAACCTTAAGTGCGTTAAACTAAATGAGAATTATAAAAAGTTATGTATTTGAATGGCTTCTAGCAAATTCCGCTATAAGAAATTGTATTGTGTGTGTATCTAAGCAAATGTCTGAAAATAACTACTTACGTATTACATTATAAATCAAGTCATTACTAAAACACTTCGTAGTAAGACATACGATATGTAACATTCATTGATAAGTATGTTGTTTAGTAAGAGCAAATCATTACCTAGGTTTTGCTGGTAACCTGTATATACCCTTACACTCACTGTGAAGGGTATAACAACAAATAGGCAAGGAAAGCTTGCAGAAGATATAAGAGAGCGTTAATCGCTATGCTCGCTGTATTAGTTTACGCTAACGCTACCGTTTATATCTTCCCAATTATACATTTATGATCACAGCATAAGATAATGTCAGTAGCATTGAAACCGACAATGTGACCATCATAAATTTATGTTTAATTGTTAAAAACTTAGTTAATTTTCAAAATAAAAATATTAAAAAAAAAAACAGGAAATAAGGGAAAAGGGTTTGACAGACGGTGTTTGTTCAGCAAACAGAAATGGGAAAAATTCAAGGTAAATATAAAACGAAAAACACCTTTTTTTCCAAAAAAAAAAACAAACAAAAAGAAGGAAAAATTGAAAGTGTTGTTGTGTAACAAACATGATTTTCCAACACAAAATAGGCAAAAAAAAAACACTATGGGATATAACACTTTCTCCAAACAAAAAGGATATGTTGTAATAAATAACAGTAGTTGAACAAAAAAACTAACTAACATTAAATGTAATGTACATTAACGTTTATAAATTATTAATTTAAATATAACGTGTTTGTCTTATCTAACCGAGTTCATTAGTTTCAATGTGAGGGAAGATCCATTTCCTGCCCTCACAATGATTTTAACAGGATATTTGTGTATTAGTTAAGGACAGTTTATGTGTGTTTGATAGTAAAAAAAAACATTTACATATGTCATTAATATGTTCGTATGTATGTATGTATTTATATTAGAGAAGTTACTTATCTGTGATGTAACTAATTTGTATATTGATATCCTTTCTAAACGGACTTCTTTTAAATAAGGGGCGTATTGTTGGCAGCATGTACAAAAAGGCTTAAAGTGTTTTACACTTAATGTTTATGTCTTGGACAATTAACACGCACCATAGGCATCACGTTTAAAACATAAATCATATGACCTTTTTCTAGTTCTCTTACAACCACATGTAGTTGTGTCAGTCAGTTTTATGTGAAACAACAAAGGTAATAAATTTTCTTTTATTAATTAGATTTTCAAAAATAATTTGTAAATATTTATAAGAGAAATACAATTTTCTTTAAGCCTTTAACATTAATGAATGAAAAAACAAAAATTGGTTGGAAAATTTTGTCTAAATTATTAATTTTCTAAAACATCTTTAGGCCTTTGTTAGGACCCACTTTTTATATAAACAAGTAAGAGCACTATATTCGGCTGTGCCGAATCTTTTATACCCACCACCAATTTTGTGTACATTTAAAGCACAATAATTATTATTTTGTTAATCGCTTGGAATAATCTCTTTATAATAAAATATACATCACTTTCTTTGTAGAGAGTGGTTAAATTTTAAATTTAAAACAGAAGCCGAATTACGGCACTCGAACGTGATCGAAATTTGAAAACTCTTATTAGAATCTCTATACCTAAAGCACAGCGTACCCGATCGTTCGAGTAAAATTTCGATCGATATCGAATGCCGTAATTCGGCCCCAGGTCTGTATAAAATGTTAGAACATCTATGAATGCCTTGTAAATTCGTTAAATGAGAAGCATTGCTATTTATCGCGATAGTGTGGCAAAAAAAACAGTCAACTTCGACTCATCATCGTGCCAAACAATTGAGCATTAACAGTGTTATTAATAATATGGACTATCGGATCGAGGTGTGCCGTTGAGGTCGCGGGGGCCATTTGGCCGATATTTTGTTCCATACATAATTGAACCGTACAAATATTATCATTAAAAAAGAAATGAAAATAATTTCCTAAATAATTTGTGTTTTATTCAAAATCAACATCGGCCCTTAAAATTTAACCACCCTTTATAACTTCGATATGCTGGTAAAATGTTTTCGTAAATTAAGTGTTTCAGTGAAAATGGGCGTTAAAGTAAGCGTGTCAATAAAATTTCTGCTAATAAATACAACTTAGATATTTCAATATAGTCCTCTATTATTCCAAAATATTTATACATTGAGAAATTATTTGAATTTGAGATAAAGCATTATATAGGATGTGGGCGGAAGAGTGGGCATGTCACCTAAGTTTTCTGGCATAGCAATAACATTGACTAGAAGGATTTCCAAAGCAAATTTTATAATCATACCTCTAATTTTGTCGGTTTTATAAATTTAAATTTCATTAACAGTAGATAATGTGAAAAGTGGTAGGTATGTCGAAGTTATTTATGCTAATAAATACAACTTCGATATTTCAATATAGTCCTTTATTATTCGATTTATAGAAAAATTATAAGATTTTGAGAGAAAACGTTGTATGGGAGGTTGGCGTGTCACATTTATTTTCCGTCAGAAGAAAGCCTTTGACCAAAAAGCAATTCCTGCAAAATTTCAGAATCGTAGATCTAATTTTGTCACTCTTATTAGGTTTAAAATTTTGAACATACTGAAAAATACACTGCGCGGTATAAATTTTCGTACATTTTGATCTCTAACTCCCTTCCTAATGCATGCATTTAGGCAATTTTTGGGTAGATATATTGTTTTTGCTCAGGTAGTCTATATTTGGAGTTTCATGACTCATACGTTGATGCTGGTGGACACAACTCCATTTTATTCGATGTTGGAAGGACACGGTTCTTTCGACCTACTCTTGCATTACGAGCTATAACTTTCTTCTTTATATTCCGATTTAGCCAATTTTCTATTCCAAACAAACCTTGTGTATAAGACATATTCTGGCAAAATTTGAGCCCACTAGCTTTTTCGATGGTACCTCTATCGTGCTTTTAACAGACGGACAGACGGACGGACATAGCTAGATCGTCATCAAATAAAACCCCGATTAAGAATATATACATACCATTTTTTTGTGGCGGCTAAAATACTTAAAAAAAACACATTACAAAAAAATTTGTTTAGCTGTTTTACTAAAATTTTGCAAAAAATATTTGACCTTGTGTCACAAAAATTGGTCTGGTGATCACGGTCGGATCGTCCCAGGTATACAGTGGGGTATAGGGGTAAAGAGGAGAGTTTTATCTACTAAATGGTGCTAATTTCTTTTTGTTATCTTATGTTTTCTAGAAGTTATGGTGTATTAAAAAAAGGAATTTAGGAAAATTTAGACCTAAAGATAAAAAAAAATTATTTCTAAACATTATAAACAATTTATTTTCATGTACTAATGGCTAACAAATTTTAAAATTATACAAAACTTATTTCGTTTAAAAATCTTTTAAGAGTAAAATGTTATAGAACTTTAAAAATCAAAATCTTACTAATAAATTTCCCGTTTTAGCAAAATGCTGAGCATGTCTATTTTAAATCACCCTGTGGCCCTTAAAATTTAACCACCCTTTACAAAAGAATAGATAGATAAAAAAAATTTAGTTAAAATATGTATTTTAAATATTCAAATACTTATTTTAAATCTACTGATGCACATTTTTTTAAAATATTTTTAAATCTTAAACCTCATAAGACTGTGTGTACAACTATATGTAAAGTTGGGCACAAATCATTACTCTAGTTAATTTTTGTCAACAAACTTCGGTCATTTTCGTTTTCACAAACCCCTATAAAATTCCTTTGTAGTTTGTGCAAAAAAATGTTACTAGAGTCATCTAGTGTTCTACGTGATGTTTAGCAAAGACATCATCCTCAGTGTTTGCAAAATGTAGTGGCGCCTTCAACAGATGTTGCCATCTGCAATGAATAAATGCTAATGAATATGACTATTTTTATAAAAATTTAAAAAAAAGTGGGCGTGGCATATTTATTTTCCGTTATAACACAGACTTTGACCAAAAAGCCATGTTTGCAAAATTTCAGAACCGTATATATAGTTTTGTCAGTTTTATTACGTTTTAAATTTCAAATATACACTGAGCGGTATAAATTTTCGTACATTTTGACCTATAACTCCTTTTCTAATGCATAGATTTAAGCAATTTTTGGGGAGAAATATTCTTTTGACTCGAGAAATATATATTCGAAGTTTCATGACTCTAAGTTTATCCGTTTGGACACAATTCCATTTTATTCGATGTTCGAAGGACACGGTTTTTTCGACCTACTCTTGCTTTTCGAGCTATAACTCTCTTCCTAATATTCCGATTTAGCCCATTTTCAATACCAAACAAACCTTGTCTATAAGAAAGATTCTGGCAAAATTTGAGCCCCCTAACTTTTTCGGTGCGACCTCTATCGTGCTTTCAACAGACGGACAGACGGACGGACATAGCTAGATCGTCATCAAATCAAACCCCGATTCAGAATATATATACTTTATGGGGTCTAAAATGGATATTTCGATGTGTTACAAACGGAATGACAAAATGAATATACCCCCACCATTTTTTTGGTGGTGGGTATAAAAAAGGACAACAATTTTAACGTCCCACAAACTAAAGTTTGATATAATTTTTTTGATCTTTACGACGGAGCTCTTTCGTTTCCGAGTTACTTTTGGTACCGGAACATTGCCCCATATTCTATGAGAAATTAGTTTTAGCATTTAGTTTAGTTTTAGCTTTTTCAACATCCTTCATGTAATCTAATCTTGAAAATATCACCACAAAGATTAAGCTTTGCAAAGTAGGATACAGATAATAAAGGGTCCGCCAAATAACTTTTTTTGTTTTTGAAAATGCTATAAAAAATGTAGCTTCGGCTGTGTGCCACATAACGCCGTCCTGATGAAACCAAATGTTGCCAATATCCTCCTCTTAAATTTTTGTGAACAAAAATTCGCTCAACATGGCCCGATAACGATCGCCATTGAATGCGGCCACTCCTTGCTCATTTTCGAAGAAAAATGGCCCAATAATGCCTCTGGACCAAAATCCGCACCACACAGTGACTCGTTTCGGGTGTATCGGCTTTTTAGTGTATGCGTGCGTGCCTCAAATGCGACAATTTTGCTTGTTTACATACCCGTCAAGATCAAAATGAGCTTCATCTGAAAAGATGATTTTTTTGGCAAAATCGTCCAAAGTAATGTCGCAATATTTCCCAGCGTTGTTCAAGCGTATACACAACCATATTCGTTCAGCGGAAGGATAAAACTAATTATCTGTCAAATCAGACATGAGCTAAGTGTTACCATTGACGAAATAAGCACTAGTTGAAAAAAAAAACGTTAGATGGCGGACACTTTACATTTATTATAGGAACATGTAGTCTCCATTACGTATAATGAAACAGTTTTTGAAAAGACCTCAAAGTATGGGAAAAGATGATGCTCATGCGAGTGGTGTACTAAATAAATCTAAGAACGTTTGAGCTTTTTCAATAAGGTGATTGTGGCTGCCTTAATCGATAAATGTACTAAAAGTGATGTAGTTTACAGATGTCTCACTTTCGGACGAACTCAATAGTATGAATGGTAAGGTCTACAAAAAGGATCATACACTTCGGTTTGAAGCAGTATTGACCGCACTATATTATGCTGACTAGTTGCCGCTGTTTCTGTGCCGCTAACGCTAAACAACGTTCTTCTCAGTAATTGCTTTGTGTTTGTTGCTGACTGCAAAAATACTAATCTAATCTCCAACCTTCGATGGGCGATGGCTTTATAATATATACAGTCGTTCAACCTACAAAATATATCGCAAACCATACCACAGCTGGCATTTTGCAAGTCAGATTAAACCAAGACTTCAGCTTTGATTTATTGGAAATATTAGGGTATAGCTTTATCATTCTTTTTGCAATTTCTAAAATATTTATTTCCAAACCCATAAATTAATTATTTTTCAAAAATTTATGGCTAGAAAAGTCGATTAAGAATTGTTCGTCTGTCCGTGTGAAATTAATTTTTAGAAAGACATATTGCTCAGATCTGTTTATAGTATTGATCTTTTGGAATTATCTGGGAATGAATCCCTGTTAAAATCCAGCTCAGTTGTTTTATAACTTTCTGAGATATACCGCTTCCTTCTTCCCCATATTTTTCAGCATAAAAATCAAAACTTTTCAACCCCAGGATTATTTATAGACACGTTTGCCACTATTTATAGATTTTAAAATTTCCTTAATAGATATTAGTATGAAATTTTGTGCAAATGGGCCACCAATTCGTAAAGTTATAGGCAAAAATAATTCTCAAAGTGTATATTTTTTTAATTCAAATTACTAAAGCTCCTTATTAATTTTTGGACACGCTGAAGACACTTGATTGTAAGCCGTAATCTCAAAAACTGTTGCTGAGAAAAAATCGATCAGAAACTAACTCAAATATAAACTTAAAAATTGAAATGCTTCGGCTTCTTTCTTCTAAAATTTACAAAAAAAATCGATTTTTTTAGCTCCTGATCAACAGAATGATATTAATAACAAAAAAGGGCGTGGCAAGCAGTATTTTATACACGAATACAAAAAATGTAAAATTAATTATGATCGCCACTACAAAATGGCGTAAAATAAATTTATAAATGGGCCAAATTTTCGACGAACGAAAGGGCTTGACGAGTAGAATACAGTTAACTATAATAAATTAAAAATGGCGTTCAAAATAAAATGGCGAATATATGAATCAAATGTAGTAATTACGGCTTCTCCCATATATATTCAAACCCCCCAATTTTGATATTAAATAAAAGGGCTGGACCAGTGGCGCCCTAAACAAAATGACGAGTAATTTTTTTTCTCAACACCATCATTATGGGTCTCAAATTAAAGGGCTTAACTTCTAAAATACGGATAACAAATTCAAAATCAAGGATGAAATCGGAAATAAAATGGTGTATAACATTAAATCTGAAATTTAGGCTTAGCTATGATGTTGTCACTATACATATGTACATGATGGTGAAGGGTATTACAAGATTCTGAACGACCGCGAATAGCATTCTTATTTGTTTTGTCCGGTTTTGTTTTGGAGCATTACCTCGTCCATCAGCTAAATAACAAAGTTGGTCCGGATGTAAAATCTGCCAGTACATCATCCGTAAAACAACAGTTGTTTTTTTTTCAGATTGACAAAAATTTTCTCACTCTTACTTTTGATTTAAAGTTCTTTAAGGCATTGCGATGTGGAACTTTTTAAAGTTTACACGACTTTAACCTATTATTAAATTGGCTCTGCTCACAAAAGTATCAGAGCATTTAAATTTATGAGCTGCTTCTCTAGTAACAGTGTTCAATAATCTTTAAAGAGTGTGACGATAAACCTTTAAATCTTTTACCATTTTGTAAATGACCATTTTAGATTTTGTTGAAAAGTTTTCAACATTTTTTTATTGTTCATTTAGGCCGAAATTACAGTTGAAATTAATGATTCCACAATGATATTATCTGACACGTCTTTGAAAGCTCTCGTGATTAAGAAAACATCAACTTGTTGAAACAAGCATAAGTTTTGTCTGGCGCACTTTTTACTGCCACTTCTTTTAGTAGTGTGGTAAGGTGAAGGTAGGATAACATTGCCCATAGCATGTCCCTCCGGCGGCATATATCCTTGGCTATTCCCAGGCCGTTTTGTACTGTCAGTACGGGAAAAGAGGTGAGACCAAAACCTCTGGCTTCTTGGAGCCATAACTTGGTCAGTAGCATGAATACGAGTATGACCAGAGACCTAACTGGTACCACGGAAACCAATAAGCCCCCAGACCTTGTTCTGGACTGGTTATTGGTGAGGTCTCTTCAGAGAGCACGTGGTGGCTGAGGTTATCCCAAGCGAGAAACGGACTCAGAGGTGTTTAATGTCATATGCTTTAGGACTTTGGTCAGACTTTAGACAACCACCTTTATATCTGGATGCTATTGCCATCTCAACAGAACAGAGATTGATGGTTAAATGGGTGTTGCTTACGGTGCGACGATGACACCGTGGACTTCGGGCAACCATTTATTTCTCGGGGTGCTGTTGCCTTTCAGCAGAAGTAGTTACATGGCAGGTTGGTCGGCTTCTTTCAGGAGGCATACCTGATTCTGTTGCCGATCAATCTGTAACGTGTAGCGAAAAACATAATTTAAGGATATAGATATCCTGAGCTCTCGAGCAAGGTGCGTCAACATGAACCAAGAATTAATGTAGATAAGATTGCTGCCTATGACATGACTGAGCTGCACAGCATGATCACAGGCGCTCTGGTTGGGTGTCTGAACGAACCCAACCCAGTAGTAAGACCATCGTCGGATTACGGCATTATATGTCGGTGCTGACGTTAATCATACCTCCTCAATGGCACGAGTGAAATATGCCCTTATTATTTCAATTGAACAAAGAGAATTATCTATTAGATATTAAAATCATGCCTTTTACAAGCTATCTGGCAAGCTGGTAAGTGCTTCTTGGCAATGAAGATTTTAATGGCTTCATAGAAAATACTAATTTCTCATAAATATATGAGAAAAAATTTCTTATGAAAAAAAAACAATAAATTAATTTAATTGACTATTAAATTTACTAAATTTAATTTACTTACCACACGCAACTACATATTACTTTAATTATTTTTTTCAAATTATTTTTTAAATGAATTTGTCATTTTCTTTTCACTTTTAGTGACCATTAATATTCATAACTACTCTATTTAAAAGAAAACACGTAATAATTTAATTAAAACCCATTATTTTAATTGTTGTTGGTTTATGTTTGTTAGCATTTATGTATATTTATTTCACTTTAACAACAATAAATTGAATTAAACATCTACCGGCAATTAAATATAGATCATTTATGAAGACGACTACAGTATCGATGAGTGTGTCACCACCCCTAACATCGAAATAAAGTGAGTAGTTTACACGCACTTACAATAAATTCATGAAAGCAGAGAAACAGGACGACATTAAAGTGTCATAAAAAACAACCTCCTTGTTGAACAAATAATAGTTTTTTAATATGCTAATACATATGTATGTACATAAGTAAGTATGCACACATATAGATGTTGCATGTTGTAGGGTCATAGTGTTTCTTATAATGGAGTATGACTTAAATGTATGTTTAACTAAATATTTAAACAATTAAGCATTTGAATAAATTAATTTCCAATATTTTCCCTTTTTTCCTTTAGAGGTCATTTATAAACCCTGAGTGTGTTCTTGAAAGAACTTGTCCCGAATTTGACTTTTAATTGGAGTCTAACAACACTTTGTCAGTAGTGTTGTCTACATACGATCACTTCAAAACCAGTTTCCCTTTAACACAATCCTTATCACTAGCAGCTACTTGTTGCAAATTTATACTCTCAATTAGTATTTAATGCCACCAAAACAAAACTGACCACCAATAGAGTCATCACAATATCACACTTTAATCACTGACCACCATTGTATTGTGCCAATTAAATCGCTTTGTAAGCGACAAATAAAACCTACAAATTGACACGTGGTAAAAATTAGTTTTTAAAGAAAACCGGTCTTTTACAAATTCAATTTTCCAGCCTATTAAAACTGACCTCAGGTCGTTGTTCCTACATGCCAACAACTAAAAAAAAACTAATAAACAAACATCATAACTGGTGACTAAGAAAACCGGTTCTTAAAGTACGAATGAAACAACCCCCTAAATATGTTGAGGACACATAAACAAATGATTCGACTTGAGTTCAGGTAATGAAGACAAACTGTATAACGACGATCAGCTGAAGTTATTTGTTTGACATTTGTCTGTAAAGGTGTGTTTTGGGAGCAAAAAAAAAGACACAAAAATAGAAAAGCAGACACTAAATCAGTCGTTTAAGATATTTCTTTTATGAAATCCTTATAAAACAATGTTTAACATTCAACACTCTGTGTGTATGAAAGTGAAAACGTTTAAATCTTTTGTACAAAAATAATTTTATATAAGGTACTAGAAAAGCCCGGCGCGCGTTGCTACCCCAACAACTTTTTTTAATGGGCGTGGCACTGCCCACTTTTCTAATCATGAAACTGTATAGTCATGACAGCTAAATATGTGTGCAAAGTTTCAGAGAAATCGGTGAAGTTCAAGTAGCTTAAAATGATAAATTTTTTTATGGGCGTGACACTGCCCACTTTTTTAATCAAGAAATTGTATAGTCATGACAACTCAATATGTGTGCAAAGTTTCACAAAAATCGGTCCAGAGCAAGTACCTAAAAATTATAACTTTTTTTATGGGCGTGGCCCTGCCCACTTTTCTAATCAAGAAATTGTATAGTCAGTGGAGCTCAATATGTGTGAAAAGGATAACTTTTTTATGGGCGTGGCCCTGCCCATTTTTCTAATCACGAAATTATATAGTCATGACAGCTCAATATTTGTGCAAAGTCTCAGAAAAATCGGTCAAGTGCAAGTAGCTAAAAATGATAACTAATTTTTTATGGGCTTTCATTAACCTCTTAATAAAAAGAATGCAATAGACCACAGTGGTCTCCGAGTGTTGCTGTTGGAAGTGTCCCTCGCTTCTTGTTCCCCCTTTTCGACCTACTCACCTACCCGTTAAGGTCAAAATAAACTCGCCATAGATGTTTTTCCTGTCACTTGTAAATTTTATATACAAAAATATATTCTCTCTCTCTCGATTTGCTTGTTGCCTTTCCCTGAGTGTTGGAAGAAAATTGTTTTGTAACTTTACAAATTTATTACTAATAAATATATAAGAAACAATGTTTAAATCCTTTTGTAAATTAATCCTAAGTCTTCTTAAATTTCAATTTGATTATTTTTTTTTAATTTTTTTTATTTTTCTCGACTGCAAGTTGCATCCTTTCATTGTGTTTTCTTTTTCTACTCTCAAGTGCTCTTTAACTATCATTACCACCACTATGTTTCTTTATCTATCCGCAGCACTATGATTTGCATTTTTATTTGTTTGACAAAAAAAAAAAATGTGAGAAAATAAAAAGTTTTCTTAAATAAACTTATACGCCTCTTAAGCTTTATAAAAGACAAAACGGAAAAAAAGTCTTTAAAAAAATAATAAAGAAAACGAAAATCGCAGACAATCCTTGAAAACTTATGAAAAAAGAAATGAGAAAGTAAAAAATAAGAGAATTTAAAAAAAATAATACAAACTTTTAAACATTTTATAAAAATGTTTTTACGGTGAAGTAAAACTAATTTATATCATTAAACGGCATTCGTATATGTACGAAGATGATTGCTTCTTCTATCTATATATATAAAAGTGAAACTCTGTGTGTGTGTGTGTGTGTGTGTGTTAGCTATAGACTCTGAAACTGTAAAACCGATCGGGCTCAAACTTTGGTAAGTTGTTGTACACATACCGGGGAGTGTTTATGGATGAAAAAAAGTGAGCGGGGCCACGCCCATAAAAAATTTGTTATCAGTTTTGGCTACTTGCACTTGACCGATTTTTCTGAAACTTTGCACACATATCGAGCTGTCATGACTAAATAATTTCGTGATAAAAAAAGTGGGCGGGGCCACGCCCCTAAAAAAGTTTTAATTTTGAGGTACTTGCACTGGACCGATTTTTCTGAAACTTTGCACACATATTAAGCTGTCGTGATTTTATAATTTCGTGATTAAAAAAGTGGGCGGGGCCACGCCCATAAAAAAAGGCTATAATTGGTAGGTACTTGCGCCAGACCGATTTTTCTGAAACTTTGCACACATATTATGCTGTCATGACTAAATAATTTCAAGATTAGAAAAGTGGGCAGTGCCACGCCCATAAAAAAAAGGTATCATTTTGAGGTACTTGCACTGGACCGATTATTCTGAAACTTTGCACACATATTGAGCTATAATGACTTTACAATTTCGTGATTAGAAAAGTGGGCAGGGCCACGCCCATAAAAACAATTTTAATTTTGAGGTACTTGCACTGGTCCGATTCTTCTGAAACTTTGCACACATATTGAGCTGTTATGACTTTACAATTTCGTGACTAGAAAAGTGGGCAATGCCACGCCCACAAGAAAATTATAGATTTTAGGTTTTTGCACTTGATATTCAATTAAAATTCAGAATGCATTTCGATTCATTAAGGGGCGTAGCAACGCGCGCCGGGTTTGGCTAGTTATCTATATATATAAAATTGAAACTCTGTGTGTGTGTGTGTGTGTGTGTGTGTGTGTGTTAGCTATAGACTCCGAAACTGTAAAACCGATCGGGCTCAAACTTTGGCAAGTTGTTGTACACATACCAGGGAGTGTTTATGGGTGGAAAAAAGTGGGCGGGGCCACGCCCATAAAAAATTAGTTATCAGTTTTAGCTACTTGCACTTGACCGATTTTTCTGAAACTTTGCACACATATCGAGCTGTCATGACTAAATAATTTCGTGATAAGAAAAGTGGGCGGGGCCACGCCCCTAAAAAGTTTTAATTTTGAGGTACTTGCACTGGACAGATTTTTCTGAAACTTTGCACACATGCTAAGCTGTCATAACCATAAAATTTCGTGATTAAAAAAGTGGGCAGGGCCACGCCCCTAAAAAAAGTTTTAATTTTGAGGTACTTGCACTGGACCGATTTTTCTGAAACTTTGCACACATATTAAGCTGTCATGACTAAATAATTTCGTGATCAGAAAAGTGGGCAGGGCCACGCCCATAAAAGCAATTATAATTTGTAGGATCTTGCACTGGTCCGATATTTCTGAAACTTTGTACACAAATTGAGCTGTTATGACTTTACAATTTCGTGATTAGAAAAGTGGGCAATGCCACGCCCATAAAAAAATTATAATTTTTAGATTTTTGCATTTGATATTCAATTAAAAATTAGAATGCATTTCGATTCATTAAGGGGTGTAGCAACGCGCGCCGGGTTTGGCTAGTATAAATATAAAATTCGAATGAAAAGAAAAGTTTATAAACAGTAATACAGTTTTACAGTAGGCGAATTGGTTTTATTTTTTTCATTGTTTTATTTAGCATGATTTCCTGATCATTTTTTTTACACGTGCCCAGTTTTAATAAATAATTAGTACAGAAGACTTATATTATTGCGAAACAAAGTTTAAAAAACAAAATAGGGAGGTCCAACGTAAAAAATAAATATTCGTTTTCACTTCCTACAGTATGAACATGTACGTGATGTTGTAATTACAGAATCACTTTCATAGAATCTAATGAGTTAAATAGATGATATTTACATCCAACACTATGACCAGCTGGTTTCGAAAGTGCATTGCATTCGGCTGGTGTCGGGATAAAAACTTACTTTTTCAGTATATTCTTTTATTATCACAAATAAACATTTAATGTCTCCATATAAAAATGAGAAATTTAAAATTAAAAATTAACTTGAGCCAGTTATAAAATATAATATTGTGTTTAAATTAATTAATTATAAAGAGTTCTGTATATTAGGCAGGTGAACAGGCAGCTGTTGTGCAGCTCATTTGGGTCAATTATATTGATCCCTTTGTGATACCTGAATAGAAAAGTAAGAATAGAAAAGAAAAAAAGAAAGAGAAGCAGATAAGTCCAAAGTCTCTGGCGGGAATTAAACACGCTTCGAATCAAACTAGCAGACCAGCACACTACTGACTAGTCCAACGGGGCACCGAATAAAAAAAATTTAATCAAAATCCAGTTTTTAAGCCTGATAAGTTCAGTAGGACAGACAGACAGAAAAGACGTGAAAAAAAATATCGCCATCAAAATTTTTTAAAATCCTTTTATGACTTAATTTTGTTTACAAACCTTTTTAAGGTATTGCTGTACTTTCCCATCCCACAAAGTATATATTTTTTGAATGGCAAAGTTCATTAAGCGTTATCCGTCTGCCCATGTGTTGTTTTAAATCTACTTATACTTAGTAAACCACACATGTTGGATAGACCTGTGATATCATAATTTCGGAAATATTCGTAAATTTATTAATACTAAAATCCAGCACAATCGCCCAATAACTTTCTGAGATTAAGCAAATTACCACGACTGTCTCGCTTTTTCCACATATTTTGACGATATAAATTAACAGTTTTTAGCTCTCTTTTCTAAATACAATATGCCTTTAGGGTTGTTCGTAAAACAACTGATCACTAATCGGCAAAGTTATAGACAAAAATTAATTGAAAATATATATTTTTTTAATATATTATGATCCTTTAGATTGTATTAATGTTTGGACATGCTAAAGACACCATATTACAAGCCGAAGTCTCGAACATTATTCCTGAGAAAAACCAACAAAGCGGTGTCATACAAACTTAGATCTAAGCACATAGAAAGGGGTTCAACCGGATTTTCCCCCTTCAACCTTAACAATATTGGCAATAAATAAACAACTTTAAAGTATGAAGTATGAAAAGATGGCTACCGAAACAAAAATTCGGATAATTTTTTCCCTTATACCCTGTTCAGACAGATATTTTTAATTGTTTCAATTTAGTGTTGAATGAGCAATTAAAATAAGTGTTCAGACATACTCAATTTATTTTACTCCATTAGCATTTGATAGCTGTAAAATACGATGTATTTATACTAAATCAAATAATGCCTTCTTTTCAGTGTTTTTCCTGTTGATAAAATATATTTACAATTATATTTATAGATATATATACTTATATGTATGTATTTGAATTTATTCAAACATTTTTTAAATTTTCTTCAAAAATTTTTCATTTTCTTAATTTTTATTTTTTGTATATTTATTTGTTTGACTGAACATACTTTTCAAGAGTTGTATTTCGAGTTTTAGACAATAAGTGAAACAATTAAGTATATATTGATCAATTTAAAAATAATTTTTAATATGGTAAATTGAGCTCAATAAGGCCTTTAATTGCGATAATATTATAAATTGACAATTAAGGTGCCTGTGTGAACATAGTATTAGCCCCATCAATAAGGTTATGAAATGAAAGGCCTGGTCTAGTAAAAAACTGTTGTTTATGAAAAATTAAAGATATCATCAACAAGTAAGAGTGCTATATTCGGCCGTGTCGAATCTTATATAGCCTTTACAACGTGTAGTCATGCAATACGTATGTATGTTAAAAAAAATAAAAAAAGTAAAAACAAAAATTAAAAATAAAAATAAAAAAAAAATTAAAAATAAAAATAAAATAAAAAAAAAATAAAAAAAAAATTTAACAAAAAATTAAACAAAAAATAAAAAAAAAATAAAAAAAAAATAAAAAAAGCAATAAAAATATTAATGGAAATAATATATAAAATAAAAAAAAAAATTTTTTGGCTCAGCTGGGATTCGATGCCACGTTCACTCTAACCAGTATATCACATTTGTATGTTGTTGTGAAAACAACGAGGTGGTCGTGGTTTTTGGCTCATATCTCTGTTGTTTATGTACCGATGTTTCTGATTTTCAATACCGATCTACTCCCGAATATTTATAATATTTTAATACCTCAACCGTGACGAGGCGATATTGGGGGCTTCAAAAAGTTGATTTCAACATACACACAAACAAACTGACAAAGCTTAATCGACTCCCCTATTCATAAACTTTCAGAATAGGAAAATTCGATAGGAAAATTGTGAAAATTTTACACGGAATGACAAACCTATACCTTTACCCCTTAACCTATAACCCCTTTTTATACCCTTCACACAGTGAAAAAGGGTATATATAGGTTTGTCATTCCGTGTGAAATTTCTACAATTTTCATTTCCGACCCCATAAAGTATATATTTTCTGAAAGCTTATGAATAGGGGAGTCGATTAAGCCCTGTCAGTCTGTCAGTCTGTCCGTCTGACCGTCTGTCCGTGTGTATGTTGAAATCAACTTTTTGAAGCCCCCCGACATAGGTTGGACCCGGGTAAGGTATTAAAATATCAGAAATATTCGGGAGTAGATCGGTATTGAAAATCAGAAACATCGGTACATAAACAACTGAGATATAAGCAAAAACCCACGACCACCTCGATTTTTTTTTCACAAAAACAACATTACAACAACAACATACATACATACAAACGTGTATACTGGTTAGAGAAAATGTGGCTTCGAATCCCAGCTGAGCCAAAAAAAATTTTTTTTTAATTTTTTAAAAAATTTTTTTTTAATTTTTTTTTTTATTTGTTTTTATTTTTTATTTAATATATTATATATATTTTTATTATTTTTTTTTAAATTTTTTTTATTTTTTTTATTTTTTTTTTATTTTTTTTTGTTTTATAAATATTATATATATAATAATTTTTTTTTTTTAAATTTCTTTTAAAAAATTTTTTTTTTAAATTTTTTTTTTAAATTTTTTTAAAATTTTTTTTTTTTTATTTTTCGTTTTTTTAACATACATACGTGAATTTATAATTTTACAATGGGATGTTTTTATATATGTATGTACGTATTTCATATGGGATGAATGGTGACACAAACTACTGTTATTGCATGACTACACGTTGTGAAGGGTATATAAGATTCGGCACGGCCGAATATAGCGCTCTTACTTGTTCACTGTGTGAAGGGTATACAAATAATAAAGCAAAATGGCTTACAGCATTAAATCTGTAGTCTAGGCTTTATTACGATGACATCGTTGTTGAAATTTTCACATTCGCAGCTACATGAAAGTGAAGGGTATTATCAGGTGCTACACGACCGAATATAGCACTCTTGCTTATTTGCTTTATGATAACACTTTACGAAAGAAAAGTTGAAAATTTAAATCTGCTGTAAAATTTGGTACTTTGGATTACTTGTGAAATTATTTTGTAAAATAACAAAGTTTGTTAATTTGTTTTTTTTTTTCGATTTTAAGTTATTAAATTTGAAGTTATTAAATTTTAATTATTTAATTTTTTTTATGCTTTAACATTTGCTTTATGTTATTTGAAACAAAAGTATAGAATTGTTAAGATTTTTATTTAAAAAACCCGTTTAACTTCTATGTTAATTGAAATAGATTTCGTTACTAAGAAAGTATGTCGACATACATTTACTGGTTGATTTGAAGTCATGCGAGATTATTTAAAAATGCCGCAAAATATATGGAATATATTTAATTATAATTTCTCATATAAATTACAAAAAATAACCCAAAAAATACATTTTGTTCAAGGACAATCATGCTTCTAATTAAATAAAAAATTTTAATTAACCTTTTTGTTTGTCTCTATCTGATTTTTTTTAAATCGTATACATGTTTTGTTTAAAAAAATTCATACATACTTTTTATTATTTAACTTTACAAATCAATTGTCAGACAAAATAAAAACAATTTGAATGGTATTATTTTACGATTTTGTTTTACACTGAAATCTTCATCAGTCTTCCCCTTAAAACGATTTTTATGCGACCATGTAATGGTACGTTAATTAATGTTCCATATAAATTTCAAGCGAAACAATAAGCATTTTTAATACGTTCATCTACACATATTTATACCCGCTCATCCTTTATTTACGCAGCATCCTTTTTAACTGCTGTTGGCTCTATTCATCCTGCAGCCACTAATATCATTTGCATACACGCATAATTTTTATTTTTTTTGTATTTCCAAACAACGTTTTTTAATTTTGTAAAAAGTATATTTGAGTACGCACCTTTAGCAACCCTTTATTTAGCTGGCATTTTAAAGATTTTTTTCTCTTTAGTTGATTAGAAAAATATGTAAATTAAAAAGTAAAGGTTTTTTATTCTGTCTCCATATGGTTTCCTGCTTCACTTTTTTTTCACTTAGTCAGTTGTTTACTGTTCAATGATCGTATGTATGTTTTTTTCATTCAAAATTCACTTTCTATTTTCAAAAAGGAATCTATTCAAAAATCTACTTATTAAGTAAATAAATTTTTTTGATAAATAATTTTTTTTTTCTACATCATGATCTTTTTTTTGACATCATAACAGCTGTTTAAACTGATGCTTTTTTGGAATTGTAAGTTGTATAAAACAAAGAAGATTTTTATTTAGTTTTATTTTCAAAGAAAGGGTTTTATCTCTATATGCTTAATGCTGAATATGAACATAATTTTATATGCCGTAAACAATTTGTTTAAAACACTGTCTTCAATTTTCACATTTATAAGTGCGTGTGTAGGGTCATCTTATTTGTTTTGAAAATTAATTTTTGAAATCGTCAACATTTTCAATTAGTTTAACCACATGTTTGTGGTTTTGTGTAGGGGACCGGTAAGTAACAGACATTTGTTCACTTTGATCTTCGCGGTGAAAGTGTGTTTTAGGTTAAAGGACATTGATGTAAATGGCAGCAGTTTATGACTAAAAATTAATAATGCGTTAAAGGCATTCAATTTTTATTACGCAATAAAACGTAAATTCCCACAATATTCTTATTAAGTATTAATAATATGTCAAAAATGTGTGTTGTGAAATGTACAGGGTGGGCCATTTACAATTTGAAACGGCTATAAAGAAGATAGTACTTATTATCCTTGAAAATTTTGGGTCTTACTTATACGAAATGTTGAACACTGTCGGTTAAGAATTGAACACTATATCACTAATGTGACTAAGACAACTGAATCGGAGAACTCTAAAAAATATCTAAATATTTTACGGATACTTTGTAAAAATTTCTGTCAGATACGTCCGGGAAGTTTTATGAACAACATGCCCGACAGAATGCAGTCGCTTTAGAAATCAGAATTGCTCCTGCTTTTTCTATAAGATTTATGAGACACATCAGTAGGAAACTCAGAATTTTTCTCGACACGTCTGTCAAAATTCCTATCAACAACTTTTTATAGAAGTCTGTCAGAATTTGTGTAAATTTTTGACTTGTTTGTACACATTTCGGACACTTGCTACACGATTGCCAAAAGTTTTCTCTGACTTTCCTAGTGGCTCCCGATAATAATGCCATCCTGAGGTCTGTGTAAGGCATAACCAATCCAACGTTTTCACTTTCTGTTTTTAGCCTCCATTGATGTTAACGACTCAAATATTTAAACTCTACTTTTAATTAAAGTCCCTGCTCCCTTCGAAACACAGTAGCGAAGCTGGTAAATTGAATCTATAGATTTGGGCAATTCTGCATGGGGATATATTTCTATAAACTAGAGCATGAGTTCTTTCCCAACTCTCCAGACAATCACACTCCAAGATCTTTCTTTTGTAAACGATTTTTTTCATAAGGGCATGGGAATAGAAAAAGGTTTCTTCATGGACTTACAGAAAACGATTGGATTTATAGTATAAAGATCATTTAGTATCGGCACAAAGGAGAGCGTTATGCTTGTTGCGTGATTCTGTGATAATATTTTTACAGAAAAATTAAAATTTTCACTGACTGGCAACCTGCCTTCAGTTTTTGGTTAATATGTACTTAATATTGTGATGCGTTTAATATCGCCCTTATATGTGTGCGAAGGCACGGAACTAAGAAAAGCTCTTGATCTTGATAAAATCGTCATATAGATATATAGATACTTATGGCTTCTATGAAGAACATAGTGCTTCAATGAAAACGTTTTTATTTTTTGGTGGCTTGGGTTTCATATAGTTCGACCATCTGGTGACTTTATTTGCTTTAATGTCGAGATAATTGTGCCGCAGACCTCTTTTATCAGTTCCAGTTTAAAGCATTTCCAGTGAAATCACCGCCAATTTCTGTTTCTAATTAATGACCAGTCTCTGCCCCATAATCCTGCATATGTAATCTTGTTTCGCAAATTATCAAGACTTGCCTTAGTCATTGGTTTGTGAAGATCTGTAGTGATAAGATATTATGACAAACGGATTTTCCACTTTCGCTATTGTATTCCAATTCCTTTCTTAATTCCAACTTTAAAAAAATGCTATCGATTTTACGCGTCTGTTAAATAAACCTTTGTTTATTTTAGAGCTTTTGGAGAAGTATTGATAATTCCGAATAGTATATCATTGAATATAGGCCTGTTTGACATTTTTCTGCAACATGTTCTGACGTGTACAAATGGGTGATGTTGTTTTAAAACTGTTAAAAAAATTTATGTGTTTATTCTCAAATCTTTTGTCTTAGAGGCATTAGGTTTTGATTACATGTCATAAAATCTGTATGATATAAGGCATCTGTCTAGTCCAGGTAGTCTTTGAGTCTGCTATATATGTACCATGTAAAGCCTTTTGGTGTTGTTGTAACTTCCGTCAATAATGCGTTTAAGACTATACCTAAAAAATAGAAAATCAAATTCATTGACAACCGAATGGTTTAGGTCTTGCAATCGAACTTCCCTTTTATTGTTATAAAATTTCTATTGTAAGATTCATAATTTCTAGTACAACCGTCAAATTTTGCCATCAGAACTGAACAAATATTACTTTCTCTGTGTACTTTAAATAGCGAGACAAATACACATTGACAATGGTCCGGGTGCTTATGAAATCTTCACGTTTAATACGGCGACTGGCATTTTCATATAATTCCTCTGTAAGGCATATTATTTACACCAAAGTGCTTGTCAAGTTGCAGATTGTCAAAAGTCATCTCGAAGTCATTGCTATTTTACCGATTATTTAATGATTATGCAGAGGCTGCTGTTATGGTCTACGTAGAGCTGAAGCCTGCTGGCTTGTTTTGTTTGTCATATAGGAGAGCAATAAATAATCTCTTCTTTAAAATATTTACGACTTTTCTTTTACCGTATTTATACTTTCTGTTTTTTTTATTTTAATTATCATACCTTTTTCGAATTCGTCATTAAGGGAACCAGAAATCGGTAATTATATATTGGACTGATATGCGGAGCTCTGGAGATTTTGTCGGTATTTAGGGGTTCATGTGAAATGTCGATAAGGCTGAGTTTTAATTAAGATGTATGTTTTGTTTTTTTTTAATGGCTTTCAATTCTATTACTTATCAAAAGAAAAAAAAACTTTTTTTTTTTAATGGATTCGCGCAGTTAGCAGAAACGAAAAATTGTGTGGGACACATTCTCATATCCAAACTCTTTGGCTGAATTAATGTAATTTCTTCCAAATTGTTTATAACTAGATGTAGTTTGTTATTAAAAGTGAGCCAAATTGATATAAAAGTTTAAAATAAATGGTGCAGAAGCAAAACAAAAATGGGAGATTTCAATTAAAATCAAATTTAACAACCATCAGTTCAATAAGTTTGGAAAAAAAGAAATTGTGGAATGAAGTTTGAACCAAAAACCATAATTGTTATAACTTTACCAAGTACATTTACATTAAAAAATCAAGTAAAATTCACAGATGCGATTTACAAAAATGTCAAAATCGCTTCATTAGAAGTATAGAAACATGCAAAAAGCCCAGCTAACCCCTTTAAATTTATAACATAATCTTTACCATATTCATTACAATAATGAAGTATTGCTTTTAGATGAGTGTGTGTGTAACTTGTGCATGCAAATTAAAGTTTACTCCTTAAGTACATAACACGCGTGTGTGTGATTGAACACCAACGCCTGAAGTATTTAGTAAGAATTACGAACTAATTAAAATATCTGTCGAACTTTTAAACTATTTTGCAGATCCATTTGAAACTTGGGACATTTTAAGAAGAGGAGTTAGTCAATCGTAATATTATTTTTAAGAAGAAAAAAAAATTTAATTTAATTTCAGCTACAGTGGTCTTAAATTAACTACCTCTTTTGATATTTTTCTATTACATTGAAAATTAAATAATTTCTATATTTCGTGGCATTATGTTGGGAATTTTGTAATTCCTTTATATCAAAATGAATTGAAGGTAACATTTACCTTAAACTTAATTTGTATTAAAAGATTTGTATGAAAATCTCAAATGTATTGTATTTTCTCGCTATTGAAGCAAATGGATTTTGAAAACAGACAGATGAAATTGTTATATTCAGTTGTGACGAATTTTTTATACCCACCATGAACACTGTATGCAGTAGTATATTTTGGATAAAAAAAGTAGTAATAATAAGTTGTTTTTGTCGACCTTTTCTCTTATTATATTTAAGATTTTCCTAAAAACATCAACGAAACGTCTCAATTATTTAATAATGAAAGTATTAAGTCTTTTCATTACTTTCTATGGCCTTGAAAGCCTGATTAGGAAAATCGTAAAAATAAGTTGTTTTAATTGACAATTATTTATATTTCACCACAATAATTTAAAAATATTTTATAAAAAAAAATATACAAACAAACAAATAAGTAAATGTAAAGGTGGACGTTAATATAGGCATGTCATACTCATTTTTACTAATGTATTCAAATTAAATATAAAACCAAAGCCTTATATTAATCTAAAATCTTTGCCTAATGAGAAATTATTTAAATATAATGCTATATATATTGTATGACAAGTCAGCGCAAAAAAAGGCGTGGCATAGTAGTTTTCTGTTTTTTTTAATAATGCCAGAAAAGCTATTTTTATAAAACTTATTAACTATAAAATTGGCTTTGTTTGGGAGGTCTTAAATTTGAAATTGACCTCAGAAAACCCTGTGCAGGGGTAAAACTAAATAAATTTGTATTTCAACTCTTTGTAATTTAAGGATTTTTATAGATAAATACTTAATGTATTTAAACAAAATTTGTTTATTATTATTACTCTGCGCATTTGGATTTAGGGAATGGGATGGTGCATTTTATTCTATGCTAGAAGGGCATATTGAAGTTACCCACTCTTGCATTAGCCTACATAATTTTTTCTGTTGTATCAATTTCAATTTTCAATATTAAATATTTCTGATGTACTAGAAATATTTTAGACAAATTTCGCTCTCTTTGGATTTTTTTTGTTTGAGATCTCTTTTAATTTCAACGGACGGACAGATGGATGGACATTGTTATATCTGCTTGAAATGATACCAGGATTTAGAAAAAATATATCCTAAAAGCACGTTTCAATGTGGCACAAACGCAATGACAAAATTATTTTGGGTACAAAAACATTGTAGGCTAGTAGAATACATCAACTTAATTGCCTGCTTTTAGGCGTATTTTTTGGGAGGACTTTTTATAATAAATAAAATTGAATTTTTAACATTTTAAAACATGATTTCTAGGAAATTTCAAAAATTATCTATTTTTTGAGTATTGTAAAATGATGACACAAATAGCTTTCTATTACACCACCCTCGTATTTTCTATGTACTTTTGCAGAATAGATAAATTTGTCTATGCTTTAATTTTATTAAAAGGGTTGTCGACAAAGGGTAGTTTTATATATTATATACAACAAGAAACACATATGTATATGGTTAAATTATGTACCCTTATGTACTTACTCATGTACACATGTGTGCCATACGCGCATTTATCACCCACCCAAGAGTCAATGTAATTTTCCGTTAAAATTATTGTGTCTTTTGCCAGCAAAATAACAATTTCCAATAAAATTCAACCACTTTTCTACAACTAACGCCATTTTTTCTGCTTCCTTTTTTTTGTAGTTAAAAATAAAATTTTTATTTTTTTTAATGTTTTTTAAGCAAAAAGCCGTTAAAATATGGGGAGTAATTTTATTTATAATTTATGGCAATTTATTTGTTGTTTTTTTTTTCGTGTAAGTGTGTATGTGATATTTTAATAAGAATATAGTATTAAAACCAATAAAAAATTAACAATCCTCAGAGACATTATTTAAAGAAAAAAAAAAAAAACAATTCAAATTTATGGCAAACATTTGAAAAGTTAATGAGGTTTGACTTTAGCAAAATACACTCAACGAAATTAAATGACAGACATTTATTGTTAATTTTTGTGTTTAAAAATTTAATAAACTTAAATTTGCTATTCGATTGCCTAGAAATATTCACAACTAATTTCATTTTCCTTACGAACGCAATGGCAAAAGCAAGATTAGTTCACAGCTTATCAAAATTCATTATTCAATTGTTAAAGTAAAGGCCGGGAACATGAGAAACCAATAAAGGTCATTGTATAAGAAATTCTAAATGCTATCAGTTAAATAATATACTTAAAATGGCTTAAATCAACTAACTTTACCCCCTCATTCCACCTACCTCCATTCAATATACTCAACAGTTCTAACAGTTAAAGGTCTTTACACATAAAAGCTGAGAGAAAAAAAAGAAAAATAAGAAAAGAAATTCAAATATATACTATTTTTTATTACACAAAAAAGAGCCTGTACAATCGTAAAATACAGGACGCCATTCAGCAATAATTCAACTTATCACCGGCGGATATTAAAAATATAAAGGACATCACATCCGTTAGTGACAGCCAAAATTACAGCAGCTTCTTTTAAAGAAAAAATAATATAAAAAAACGTGGCCGTTGTCATAGTCATCACCATCAACATTTGAAACACGCGTAGAGAATTTTCTACATTTTAAAATCAATAAGAACACATTTGAATGTCCTGTCAGGATAAAAAAAAAGAAATAATAATCAAAAAAGTAAACTAAAGCTTTTATCAGAAAAAAAAAATTAGAGGACATAGAGTACGTTTGATAAGGCCATGAAGGTGTTTTTCTTTTGTAAAAGAAAGTTAGAGAAAAAAAATTTAAAATAAATTTTAACATTGAAACTGAAAAGTCAAAGGTTACAACGACATATTGATCAACTACAAAAAGGAATTTTAAAATTGAAAATTAAGCAAAAATGTTTGATAAGTAGAATATTAAAGTTGCTTTAATAAGAGAACATATTGGCATTTTTTGAAAACAGGTAATTTGCGCTACATTCACATTAGGCAAATATTTGTCAAAAAAAGCTTAGACAATTTTTTGTTTTATATATTTTTTTAAATGCCTGTATTTTTTCTTAAACCAAATATAATCAATGCAATAGCAGTGTTGTGATATTTCTGTGGTTTTCATGGACAACCGCGTATGTTCATTTTATACGATTTTGAGTTAATAATGCCATATTGCTTGGTTTTGGACGGCCTTTACTTGGTTTTAAAAATTTCTCAAATAAGATGGACCCATTCCGATTTTTTTAATAGCATAACAACGTAACTTCAATATATATTCATAAAGCGTTCAGCAGTAACACGGTTTTGTAGCTCTCCTGAAAAATTTGATTTTAGGACATACGTGGTTGCCCATGAAAACCACAGATTTTAATCACAATTTGTACCACCATCACATTTATGTATTTATTAGTAGTTTTGGTCAAATATTTGCCCAATGTGAATTTACTCTTAGTCAACTATTTTATTAACAGGACATTTATAATACATCTTATATTATTTTTTAACATTAGGATTAATTTTCGGAATGATCTGCACAATGTTATTCTCTAAGTAGTCCAGTGTTGCCGGTTTATTACAATGACTTCATGAAAATATTAATAAAAGATCCTGCCCGCGAATTTGCCAGACTTTTTTGAAAAGATGAGCTTAGGAAATGTTTCCTTTAGTAGATCGATTATCAGCAAAAAAAATTTCGAATTTTGTAAACAGTGCAGACTTCATTCCTTTACCGTGTTGCACAGTAGTCCAGGGTTGCCGGCTTATTACAGTGACTTCGGAATGATCTGCACAATGTTATTCTCTAAGTAGTCCAGTGTTGCCGACTCATGACTTCATGAAAATATTAATAAAAGATCCTGCCCGCGAATTTACCAGACTTTTGTGAAAAGATGAGCTTAGGAAATGTTTCCTTTAGTAGATCGATTCCCACCAAAAAAATGTTCGAATTTTGTAAACAGTGCAGACTTCATTCCTTTACCGTATGGCACCATTGTCCAGGGTTACCGGCTTATTACAATGATTTCATGAAAACAATCCAAAGTGCTCTTGCTCGCGAATAAACAAGACTTTTTGTGAAAAAAATTAGTTAAAAAAATGTTGTAGGTTGATTGCTTCTCAACAATTTTTTCGAATTTCGTAAACAGTGCAGACTTTATTCCTTTACCGTTTAGCATCCATGGAAATGCTTAAATTGTGTGCATGTAAAAGCACAACAAAGTATATTGCAGCAGTAGAAAAACGAGACTTATTATTTCAATAGTATTTTTTCTATATTTCTTCCTTACTTGCTGCTACCTCTTTCAGCAGTGAGCAAGAGGAAAGCGTGATAAAGCTGTTACTAATGGCGATGAGAAAAACGTCATCGCTAAGGTTGCGGATGTAATTACATCTATGCGGCAGGTTAAAGGCTTAATTTTTTCACGGATCTAGGGAGAAAGCAAAAAGGATATTTTACCCCTAAACCAAAGTTTTTTCTTATGATAAGTAATAGTTTTGACAGCCATTATATAAAATGTTTTTATATTTTAATCAAAACTTAAAACGCGTAAGCTGAATTCACTCCAAAGTCTTTATATATTTTTATATAGTCTTGTGTTTGGCATATAATGCTGCCATTAGCTTAGTCTATAGTCTGGGTTAATGTCTAGATAACTGTACTTAGTGTAGTTTTACCTATAGTTTCATATGTAGTTTAGTCCATAGCTAGTATTTTTGTAGTCTGATCTTAAATAGTGTATTCTTGTCCGTTTAAAATCTATATATATTGTTTATAGTCTATTCTTCTGTAAAATGATCAACTATAGATATGAGTCAAGAGTCTACAGTATAGTATCAGAAGTCTAGTTTGTTATTTCATCTATTGTATTTTTTTTTTTTTTGGAAGGAGGCTGAAATCTTACATAGATTCCCGATGTTCTGGGTTATGTCGTTAATCTTACCGACTAAAACCACCTCCTTCTTCATCACCACTCCCAGCGGAACTGCCTGCTAAGGTATTACGTCGCAGGGTGGAAAGACTCAGTTGGCTTCGAGATTTACATTTCTATAGTCCTTTCTTCTCTGTTCCTCCTCTCGCAGGTAAAGCAGCACTTCCTTAATATAATAACATATTCTCTGCCAGTTAACATGGCTTTCCATTACATAATGTTATGCGCATATAGTACCCTACCAACCTCTCGTTCCAGTCGAGTTTTGTCATGTACAAATCTAGGGCAGTTAAACATTACGTATTCCACATCCTCTATTATACCTGGACATCGTGGGCATGCTGGAAAGTCATCATGCCCATATTTGAACAGGTAGCTTCTTTATCTTTCGTGGCCCATCAGGAATTGCGCAAGGTAATAATTAACTTCTCCATGCCTCCTACCAATCCAACTGACTATGTTTGGAATGAGCTTTTATATTCATCGTCCCTTTTGGCTGTCATCCTAACGAGCTTGTCATCTTTGCATGCTGTCCTCCCTTTCATCAATTTGCGCTTTTCTTCCAGAAATGTCGCCTTTTGCCCTTTCATATCTTTGTAGTGCTTCGTTAGCAAGTATGTCTATCGGTATCATACCAGCTATAACGTTTGTTGCGTCAGCGAATACTGTTCGGTAGGAGCTACAGACTCGCATAGCAATCAGTCTATATACCGATGCCAGTTTTTTCCTAGCCTTTTATAACTTTAGGCCCCAAGACTATATTGGTGCTGCGTACAGCATGATGGAGATTACTACCCTGGTAATAACATGCCGCTTGCTTTGCTTAGGACCGCCGACATTTGGCATCATGCGAGACAGAGCAGCAGTAGCTTTCGATGCCTCGTTCGATATAAAGGCAATATGTGCCACGAAATTTATTCTATCATCGATCATTACTCCGAGATACTTGAGTTGTCTCTTTGATATAATTTCGTGCTGACCTACTTCATTTATTGTGTAATCTATAGTCTAAAGCTTAATATATATGTAGTATAGTTAAGCTTATAGTCTTGCTTACAGCAAACAACAGGAATGGATCCAAAGAGAAAAGAATAATTTCCAAAAACCAAATATTTTTTCTATTGTTAAAAAAGAGTTGTGTGGAGCAATACAACAATTGGTATTTTTTAATAAAAAAAACCAACCAATCTCTCTCCCGCTTCCCTGACGAGTTAGATAAATTCACACTGGGCCTTAAGAACATACTTACGCTTTAATATATAGTCACAATATAAATAAGTTAACCATACCCAGCAAAAAAGTCTATGCCACACAAGTGAATTTGCAGGGGTTCAACTGTTGACGAAGTGATTAAATTAAGGTGAAAACACTAATGATTTTAACATTAGCGTGTCATTGGAGATCACGTGTTTACATGAATATTTTAATGATCTGCACTCTATTTTAACAAGTGCACAGAACTAATGCATATATAGTGAAAAGCATTCACTGTTACATGAGTTAATTTTGTTTGTTTACATGAATTGTATAAGAAATTCTGCATGATATTGCATTCATTTTTAAGCACATCATTTATGACAAACTGATTCGCATTAAGGGAGTCATTTAGAAATATTGCTTTTACACAATTAATTTAGAAGTCTTTAAAATGTAATTCGCTTTGCAATTTTTTTTGCTGGGATATGGCATTTCTTTTGTTTTTATTCGGCGCTAAACTTTCAACATTTTAGCACCTGTCTACTGATAAGGCGATTATAAGTTTGGCCAGTATGTAATCCTACTAATACGGTTGCATGTAATCATAATGCTACAAACACGAAAAACTCATTATTGTTTCTTCAATAATATAAGTCAATCACATCAGAATACCTTATTTACCAACGGTAGGGCATCTATTTCAACTTTCGATTAAACCCTGTTATCTTACACAAATATTTACCAACATTAAAGGAAAAAAATCTACTCAAAAAATGGGGAGGATGTAGTATGTATCTAAGGGCCATCGCCAAATGTTTATCTTAAAAATTTTATAAAAAAAAAAATTCTAACAAAAACGTGTGTGAGTATTTTGAAACATTATGACTTTAAGTGCTTCGTACTTGGACACATTTTTCAAGCTTCGCATAAAACTACAAAATAATTGTGCTCTTAAAAAAAACAAGAAAAAAAAACACGATTGTTAACGGAAGCTTAAGTAAGTTTTTATGAGAATCATTGAATAGCCATTTTAAATGTTGTGGAATATTGTACGCGTAAGAAAAGTGTTTCAGTTTTAAATATTCATGTTGCCCAACCTCATTTAAAGTACATTCTTGATTTCATCATCTTCTTCTTCTTTTTTAGTTACGTTGTTGTATAAAGTCTATTTTTTAAATCAGTTTTTAAAGCAGTTTTTAAAGCCTTAAAAGTTTTTTTTTATTATTTTACTTTTATGAGAGTTTTATTCTAGAGAAAAAAACAATAATAATATTTTGAGAAAATTACTCAACTTTTGGTAGGGTTTTTATTATTGTTTGCAAAAGGAAAACTGAGAAGAAGTTTTGTTGAGAGAATTTTCGATTTATTCAGTTGTTTAAAAACAACTGTGTAGCTAAATATTAGAAGCACAAAAATGGTAATACAAGGAAATTAAAACCTTGCTACAAAAACAATATGACAAAATGCAAAGATAAAAATTGTTATTAGATCGACTAAATTCTAGATAATAACCTAAACCTACTAAGTCATCTTTAACCCTGTGTAGAGGATTCTATAGCAGCTAAACGTTTGCAAGTTATACCTATTCGAATGGCTTAGCTAGTATTTCTTTTAAACTTTTCCATAAATATGGCCTTAATTACAAATTTAACAAACCATTACAGAAAGCCTTCGTTCCATTGGGCTGCAAAGTGGTGTCTTGTTAGCTTACGACCACCCTCGTATACGTTTGTATTTAACTTGAAAAAGGGTGCTTTTTGATATTTTGATTGTATCTTCTTTCTTAAACAGCCATATTTGTTTCTATATTTCTTTTTTAGAAATTTATCTAGTTATTCTGTCTATAAATCAAAAAATAAAATATTGCAGTCTGCTATACAAATCGTGGCATACTTCCGTTTTACAAGAGTTTGCTCTTAAATTGAGATATTTGTTATAAAGGGAAAATAAGTAAGAATTATTACTTTTAGTTATTAAGACAATAATGTTTCATGTTGCTTTAAATTCGCATATTTGCAACTTGGTTCCCATTTTTTTTTTTTATGTTTTCAGCGAAAAGTTCTGAGAGTTTAAAATAAAAATGAAGATTTTACTCACATTTAACTAATAAGAACTCCAATATTGCTGACTGTAGTGTCTCTTGTAATCAAACCAAATATGTTTGCAATACACGTAAATATTACTTTAACATGTTTGTGAATATGCTGAGCTTATTACTTTGCGACCAGCTCCATTTGAAAATATTTTTCACTAACAAGAAGGTCCAGTTTGGTCCAGTGTGCTTTTTTAATTCTTAATGGGTCGATAATGGATAGCAACCGAATCTCAGTTACGTTGCCAGTTGCCAAAAAGGGCACTACGGATGGCAACTGGCAACTGCTGTCAATTTCATATTAAAATTTGGCAACCGAGTAATTGTTTTTGCCAGCTGGAAACGCAACTGATGTTCGGCTGCTATCCATAATCGATACGTTTTTTTTCTTGTCAAATAATAATCTGAGAGATCAATTGCCTTTTTTTTTACCCCTTAATTTTAAAATAGTTCTAATAGGAAGTTTAAAATCATAAATTTATTGCGATTTTGTTTTACACTTAAGATGGCCAATCTTTATCCACTTTAGCGTCTTTTGTCCTGAACGAATAACACTTACATAAAGCGTGATTTTTTAAGAGCTATAGGAAAGTTAAAAAAACACATAAAATTCAGAAAAATGCATGAAATCTTTATTTGAATCGATAGTACGGTCCATATAATTTAATGTTTAAAGATTCTCTTCTCTCATTCTCATTCCAACATTTCGGCCGGTATCTCAAGAATAAATGCTTCAATGTTGTCTTTCAATGCGTCGATTGAAGCGGGCATGTGTGTATAGACATGAGCTTTAACATAGCCCCACAAAAAATAGTCTAAAGGCGTTAAATCGCACGATCTAGGCGGCCAATTGACCGGTCCCGAACGTGAAATAAAATGTTCACCGAACTCGCCTCTCAATAAGTCCATTGTTAAGCGTGCTGTGTGGCATATGGCACCGTTTTGTTGAAACCATATGTCATGCAAGTCAAGTTCTTGCATTTTGGGCAAAAAAAAGTTGGATATCATCTCACGGTAGCGCTCACCATTCACAGTTACTTTACGATTCGCATCATCTTTGAAGAAGTACGGTCCAATGATGCCACCAGCCCATAAACCGCACCAAACTGTGACTTTTTTTGGATGCATGGGTAGCTCTTGCAATGCTTCTGGTTTATCTTCACTCCAAAATCGACAATTCTGATTATTAACGTACCCATTGAGCCAAAAATGAGCTTCGTCGCTGAACACAATTTTTCGATAAGAAGCGCGCGATGAACTTTCTTAATAGAACACGCATTTTGATAATAAAATTCAATAATTTGCAAGCGTTGCTCGTTTGTAAGACGATTCATGGTTAAATTATAGACCAAACTGAAGATGTTTGACAGTGAAACAAAACACGAAACGTGCGTCAGCTGTTTAAACCAGTGTTGCCAAAAAGATATTAGCTAAAAAAATCACCCTTTATATAGTACCGTCATTCCTACAAGTAGTAGATGGCCTAAACAAAATCTTTCTATTTGAATGCATCTGTTAGGTGAAGAAGAACTGGCTGCTGTTGATTGATGCGGCTCACTTGGGTTCATTTCACTGCTCCTATTGAGATACCTGTAACAGATTACAGAAAAGAGAGAGAGAGAAGAAAGAGAAAATATTCGTTGTCTAGTTCGTCAAATGTTTCAAGGAAAGTGGTTGCCTAATTTTTCTTTTGCTTCCATTGCCCCTCTTGGGAGCATATGGCTTCCACAAAGCATCTCAATCTCAAAAGCCATTTATCAGTCCGACAAAATCCTGCCTTTTAATAACGGCAAGTTGTAATAATGGCCCTAAGTCTTATATTTAGTCTTATACTACGAATAACACAGGCCAGCAATTAATTTGCTTCTTTGAATTTATGAACTGATTCTAGTTAATTTAGGTGCGCTAAATTCAAATCTGTAATCAGTTTGTCTCTATCAGCTCTCATGATATAGCTTTTTTTAAGTATTTAAAAAGTAAAACTTTTCCATAGGAATTAAAAAAAAAAACAAAGAAGTAGAACTGTTTTATACAGATTTATTAAAATAAAAAAAAAAATAAAAACGGTGGTAGGACGATATTTTCACGTGCAACTAAAGCTTCATTTAGAATATTTTTATCGCCAACAATCATGTTTTCTCTTGTAGCCCAATATTTTTGCCGCCAATGTTGTTGCTTGGATCTGCTATCCCAGAGACACAAAAAGTAAAGGTACTTAGTATAACCACTCTGTTGTCCAAGAAGAAAATTTACCATTTTAAGATCAACACAAATGATCCATTGGTGGTCTTGGTATTTTATCTTTTCCATCACTAATGCAATGTTGTTATATTCTTCTTTCATTGTTGTAGAGTGCGCAATTGGAATTGATGCATACACATTGCCATTGTGCAATAAGACGCACTTCAAACTTCTCTTGGAACTGTCCACGAAGAGGCGCCAATCGCTAGGTAGATACTTGGATAGCCCCATTTCCTGCATAAGGCCATTTACATTATTACAAAACACCAGATTGTCTTCCTTAGTAAAAAATGCTAAAAAAAAACTTTATCCCTAGTGCGGTAATAAGTTATTTTTGTTCCACGTTCTAACAAATTCTTGCCATTTAACCTCGAAGCTTACACTTCAGACGCTTCCTTTGATAAGGCCAAATCTCGAATTAAGTTATTCAACTTGCATTGATAAAAACGTTGAGGAATAGTTTCTGTGTCTTCGAAAACAACGTCGCAATCAGTTAGATCATTAGCGGTATTATGTTCAAACTCCGAACTCAGCTCTGAAGAATCATTCAGTTTTGGAATGGGAACATCTGCGGAATGGGGAATTGGACGGTGCGCTGACGGTAAATCGGGATACTGCCATTTATTTCGATTGTACGACTATACTGTAAATGCTTCCCATTTTCTATTTTCATTAAATTGTAATACATTAGTTTCAAATTAGATATGAGTGCTGATGATGGGTAGTTTCGAAAATTCATTCTATTCGGCTACTAGAAGCTAAGACACATCTCCAACATTCGACTTATATCGGATTAATTTTTTTAGTGTTTTTAAATGTTTAGAATTTAATTTTAAAATATTTTAAGAAGTTAAATGATTTATAATAATGAACTTAAGCCAGAATACCTGATTTACAATAAGTTTTGTCCTCAGTTTATAAAGTCTTATACTCAGATAATTATGGGTATAATCTAGACCATTCTATGGTGCAATGAACCCCTCAGAATTTGAAAAATTTAACAATATAAATTTAATATCTATATAAAATTAACTTAGTTTAAGATTTTGCCGCCACCAAATAAAAAATTTAAATATTTGTCACTCCCTTAATAACTTAACTCAAGTGTGATACTAAAATTATATTCTGATACATATAGCTTTATACTTATGTTATAGTCTTTTAAATTATCGCATATTCGCGAAAAATTTAAAAATATTTATTTCCCTTTAAGTGTTGTTAAAAGTTCCCTACTCCTTTAATTTAATTTGTTTCTTTCTCATACAATTACTTGCTTAAAAGGACTCTTAATCTCTCATTTTATTGTTAACACAACCACTTTCTAATTTCTTTACATTTGATTTGCAAATTAAATTTTGGCACATTAATATAAATAAATAAATAAAATTTAAATTGTTAAAACGTGATAAATCATCAATTTCGACTTTATGAGAATTTAGCATAAAAACATTTTTACGACTTGTTTTTAGCAAAATGTTTTATTTTTATGCCTTTTTTCTATAAAAGATTTTTTTTTGGTTTTGTATTGTACATTGTACATGTTTTAAATTGGAAAGAAATTTGCATATAAAAAGAGATTTTTTTTGCTAAACAGTTTTTAGAATGGAATTTTTTTTTCTTAACTACCAAGGGGTAGTTAAGATTTTTGGGAATTATTTAAAATTATTTTTGGAAACAATAAAATTTGAAATATGTAAATTAGTTTAGAAAGAATAAAAACCACTCATATAAATATAGTTAAAGAAAATAGCAAATAAATGTTTTAAGCAATAAACAAATACTTTTTTTCAGTCTTAGAGTAAAAACCTAAATGTCTGCAGAGCTTTTAGTCTGTTAACTTTTAAGTGAAATTTTCATAAAACTTGCTGTTAATCTATTCACCACAAAATAGAGTTGTCTTAATTTGCACACCTAAATTTAATTACATTTTTTTTAAATTTTATATTTTTGAACACATAAATAAGTACTTACGTGCATACAAAACTCTCCAGCTACAATAATCTGGCAACTCTTTATTATTTACATTAATATCTTGTTATACGAAAAAAAATAAAACTTCATTTTATCAGGGTGTGGGCACGCATGTTATAAAATTTATTGTTTATGTACCATGTTAGTGTATGTATCTATATGTCCTTTGTATCCTTTGTAACGTTCTTTAACGTGATTTTCAAACAGCGAACCCTTTTTTTACAAAACAAAACTCATTTAAAATGCGTATTTACTTTGAAATTTTTCTGTGTATGTATTAGATTGTTTGTATATAGTTAAAATTTGTTTGCATGTATTTCGAAATCGAGGGGAAATTTCAGCGTTTAGACTATGTTATATACTTACATGAATATTTGTATATAATTAAATAAAAGCATACATACACATGTATGTACATACATAAGTATATCTCAAACAATGTGGTATGTTAGAGTAGATAAGTAATAATTTCTTCAAGCATTTGCTAAAGGATTGAAAAGACTTTTAATTAAATTATTTGAAATGTAAGTTGTATGTCCTTTAAAATAAAATAAAAGAAGAGAAAAGATATGATGATTTGTTTGAATTTAGAAAAAAATTAAAAAATATAATTAATGGCATGAATAAATTTAAATTAAAGATATTTTGCAAAGACCGAAATGTTTTAGAAAAATGTCTTTGAAGTAAGCTGAGCTCAGATCACATTTCTGGCCTATAATTCTCTAATATTGTCACATGTTCTCTTTGGTATATGTATGTATGTAGTGACGTTCCAAATACTTACATTGTTTAAGTAAACAAAAGTTCATATTAATTACATTCGTGCCAGTGATTTTGTTTTACAAAACATATATCTAAAGACTACCTAATTCATTTACTTATAAATGTATTTATCTTTACTGTACTCAACTCACACTATTGTTCACCTGTTTTGTTCAAAAACCAAAAATTCAACGTAATAAAAAATATACAAAAAAAAAATAACAAGAGTATAAGTAAGAGAAAGCGAATGAAAGAGGATAATAAAAGAAGCATATGCAAACACAAGAATACATTATTTTTTGATAAAAATTTAAAGATTTGTTTAGATCAAAAAAAAATTAGCTTAAATTTCACTCAGCCAGCACACTGCTCACTTTGTTGAGCAGAGTGCTTTTGTTCAATGTACTGTATTTGAACAAGAATTTTTTTTAAATTTTGCATAATTATGGCAGGATTGAGCTGTTGTTGTATGAAATTTCCTTCTGCAATGTACGAGTAGTTGTTGCCCGGTTGTCATAGTTAGATAGACTTCTAACTTGAAATTGCCCCCTGATAGAAACCGAATGCTGTTATATAACACAGTCTAGGCCGCCAATTTCGTTCATTAAAACAAGTGAGAACACGATTAGGAAATGTTTTATGCAGTTATTGATTTTTGTTACCGACTGTATGGGATATGGTGCCTTCCTGCTGTAATTACATACCAGTTTTGTTTTATAGGGGTTTAAAGTTTCCCCCCTTTGTCTTGTCGGTGCACTATATCGACATATAAAACTATGTGTTCTTTACAGTTAAAGTTTAGGGCATGTTTCCTAACTTTGTTGACAGTTTTAAAGCATAATAACTTTCTAACTCCTCCTCGGAACGGAACTTTTTTAATCAATTCTAAGAAATCATAAAATCTAACAAATCGTAAAAAAACACCTTTGAATGGGACAGGGCTGGCATAAAATCGCACTTAATCAATAAGAGGCAATTAACTCAAAAATTTAAAACATTAAAATTTTGTTCCCAAATTTTGTTCCTTTAAAGGGGCAGGACGGGCATAAAATTGCGCTTGATTAGTAAGAAGAAATAAACTCGAAATTTAAAAAATTTAAATTTCTTTTTCCCAAAAGTCAACTGACAACATTAATATCTAAAGCTGTAAAGTGTCACCTTATTTCATCTTTCCCAAAAATCATTATATCATCTTACTAAAAAATCACTTTGTGACCATTTTCGTGATATTTTCGTGAATATCCTTACATTAAAAAATAGTATAATTTTAAGTTAAAACAGAAGTTTTCAAACGATCGAACGAAAGACGAAAAAGAGAAATTTCTAATTTGCCACTTCAATTCGCATTACGTGGTAGACTTATTATCCTATGCTAGCCAGAACATCCTTCACCCACAAACTTGCGTCGTAGGGACCTGTCCCTTCATGTAAACTGGCTCTAAGATGTTTCATTTATGTGACAGATTTTGTTGGTTAATCCGTAATCACACAATACAAATTTACTAGCATCATTAAAATAAAATATTATGCTTTAAATCAACACTAATTCAATACGAAAAATTACAATATTAATGTTATTGTGCGCGAAACTAAACTGGCAAAATTATTTGAGCAACTTTTGACATAAATCAATACAAAATTGGCATCACTTTTATTAAAAAAATATGCTTTTACTTGTGTTGGTGTCCCCGCTAGAAACCAACAAATTTGTATAATAAGGAAGCAATTTATTATATCAATGATATCGACCCCTGTGCGCGAAATTATCGTATGTTACGTTTTTTTAGAAATCGACTTTTTTAATGCAATTGGCCCATTTGCTGATAAAATATTAAGCGATAACTGTTTTAGTTATGGAGATAACACTGTGTACATCAGAGATCTGCAACGAATACTAATGAAGTAAGTGAACTTGAATCATTATTCATTTTTTCGTTGATTTATACGCATTCAAACTTATTGAAAATTCTTCACTACTTATACGCACTTTTAAATGAAATGTACTTACAGTATTCATATTCATCAACATGTATGACTTAGTTGATTACTATTGTCGTTCATGCAAAATAAAAAGACGACCAAAAGCACGTATGACTCGCATACTCATTATGAAGTAGTGTGTTTTAACTAGGCTTGCCAGATTACAATTTGACATTTACCATAATAATTGTGGATTGTTAAAAAAATAGAAAATTTAAATTTAACAAAATAATACAAAAACAACAAGCAAAAATAAAGTACTTGCTTTGATGCCTGTTTAAGAGATTTAGATTTTGTTTTTGCGTATTATGTTTCAAATTTAAGTGAGCACCTAAAAAAGCAGTTTTTTAATTTGCTGCAAAAAATTTTAACATGAAAATAAAAAACATAAAATAACTGTTATTGTTTACCACTTGTTATAGAAGCCAACCAAAACTTAGCCTAAAGGCTAAATAAATAATGATTCTTGCAAAAATTGTATATTACACATTGTAAAATTGCAAATTTTCTGGCGGCCAAAAAATATCTTGCACTCTCCAACCTGGCAACATTGTTTATTCTTCAGACAAATGAGAGCTGTTTATGTTTTTGTTGTTGAATCAACTTGAGTCACTCTATGAAGATAAGTAGTTTCTTAAAAATATGAATCAACGTGTGAAGTATTGCAAATCATAAAAATATGGAACGCTATAAATATAACTACGACGTAGTACTTATGTTCATTGTGTGTTATACTTATAAATCAACGTTGTTGTGGGCATGCGTACGTCAGCTCAGTTAAATTTCAATGATTTATACGCACTTATACTCAAAAACTACTCAAAGCCGATCATTTCGCGAACAGATGTAATTAAGTACGAAATGCAAAAAAAAAACCGAAAATTTTGTGAACTATGATTTCTTGTTGTTTTTTTTTTCTAAACACATTTTTGTTTCTCGCAAAAAACAAAATCATTTTGGAACTCTTAGATTGCGTTTTACAGTTTATTTTTTATCTAGTTCAAATCATACGAGAACTTAGAGAAAAGCGGTTTTACATTAAGGGTAATTAAATTGTACATTTTCTTCTCTAATGAATTATAAGTAGTCTCATACTCACTTCTAGCATTGGATGTGAATGCTCTTTTCCTTCTGAGTTCTATTTATACTACTTATTAGTATGTTGGTAGGTGCTACTTTGCCACTTGTTGCCTCAATTATGTGTCTATTATCCTGTACTTATTATTTCCCCTAAACACCTTTGCATATCCTTTATGCATTAATGTGTGAAAATATGCAGTGCATATTACACAAGTACTATTATTTAAACCATTAATGCTAAACAAGTGAGCCACTTTAACACTTATGTTGTTTGTATGTTATGCCATCATCATCATCATCATCTTTATACCATTTTAACGCCACGGTGTTCTGTTTAAAGCCAGTATTAGGTTATACATATATGTATGTACGTGTACAAAGGGGGTCCTAAGAGTGCATTTCTTTTCATTACAACCGGATGCAAACAAGGAAATATTATAAAAACTGCATGTATGAGCAACAGCCAGCCATGCAATTTATTTTATTTATTTTTTAACCTGCCACAACAAGTAGAGACATGCAGAGAGTTGTAAGCTTGTATTGGCAGGATGAAAAGAAGGATCTGTGTTAAAGAAGAAGTGCTTTTTTGTAAAGATTTCATATTCATATTCATGTGGCTGACTTAGATGCCTTTTAAAATGCACATGCAGCATATGCATTCATAGCATGAATGCAAAAATTTGTTTACGACTATATAAATGTATGTATGATTTGCTGCTGTTGTTGCTCATGCCGTAGATTGCATTTTATGGTAGGGATTTTATTCAAAGGACGTTTATGTTTTTTTTTAGTAAGCATTACATATACATAAAGGAACATTCGTTAAAATGAGCTATAAAAAGTTAAAAGACTTTAATACTTTAGAGGTATTGAAAGAGAGCTAATATGTTTGAATATATTTCAGTTGATAGTACTTCAGTATGTGAAAATTATATCAAGTAGGATTTTTACACTTCAATGCTTAAACAATTTAACGGAAAGGAAGAGCTTAAGTAGTGGAGTATTGCGGCAAAATAAAGATAATTGTGAGACAATTATTTCCATTACAAATGGTACATAGTGTGTATGTATTTATACAACTTGTGTGAGAAATTTGAAAACATTTAAGAAATTTTAAAGTTGTTGTTATTAGTGAGTTTGACTCCAAGAATTTTATTGGTTTTCAGGAATTAGGTACTTTTCACACGCAAAATAAAGAAACACATTTTTATATGAATTTAAAATAATTTACATTTATGTAGATGGAAAAAATTTAAAATACTTGAAAAAACGTATTGAGATTGCATAAGATTTTAGCATAATCTATGTATGTATATATTTTCTATCAAATTGAATTTAAAACCATAAAATTAAATAAAAAAATTATTAAACTTTATTTTTAACACAATATAGAGAAGAGGAAGGTTTTTTTAATATTGCAATACTGAAACATAATTTAAACAAACATACATAGAAGTAAATAGTCAAACAATAATAAATACACACATATGTATGTACATATGTATGTATGTAGCTAATGAATTAACATTTTATTTAAAATTCTCCTGTTATTTTAATTTCGAATATTAAAAATTGAAAAAACACTTTTAAATAACTATTTTTTTTTTGTATATATTTTTAAGGAAGAATTTGAAAAATCATAGTTTTAACAATGTTCGAAAATTCGAAGTTGTATTCGAAAAAATTTTAAGTACTGGAAAAATGCGGTGAGAACATATACATAAATATTTGGGTGAGGTTTTCTTGATTTGCTTAAAGTTTCTTTGATTTTGAAGATTCGAATAATGAAACCTTCAAGAAAACTCTTGAAGACATTAGTTTTTAAACGTATTTTGAAGCTGGGATTACAATAAGTAACTTTTTTTAATGTTCGAAAATTCGAACTTAAGTTCGAAAATTTTTTAATCATTAAAAAAATTTACTAAAAGCATAAAAATTAAGTTTTTGACAAATTCTGAAAATTTCTATAATTTTTTTTTTAAATTCGAATACACATAAAATTATAAATAAAGAAAATTAGAATGCTTAAGTTTTTAAAAGAGTATTACAAAGACGTTGGCCTCTATTTAAGTTGTTAAAATTAAAGTCTTATTAAGTTTTTTTTACAGTCTAACAACATCTAGGATTTTTAAATTTCGAACGTAAATAATACAGCTTTATTAAAACTTTGAATACTAGTTTAACTAAATTTTTTAATAAAAACAATTTTTTTTTTGAAAACCCAAAAACTAATATGATAAATCTTTTGCTTTTACTTATCGAATTTTGTCAGATGCATTTATTAAAAAAAAATGAAAAAGAAAGAAAGGATTTAATTGAAATAACGTATGAAAATAATATTTAAGTTTATTTGAGGTTTTAAAATCATTAATGTGTATCGCTTTTGATCATACAAAAATTCCCACGTTTTTCAGTCACATTTACTCAAACTGGTTTTTTTAAAACCAATTAGACATTTAATTCATTAACAACTATTATGATCTAATGTGACTACTTACCTCTCTTTTAGAATAATAAAAAAGGTGTGAATAAATATTGACCAAAATAATTTGCATAAATTTAATGCTTTTTTTTGCTCTTGACCAGCCATAAAATTTAATTCTTTGAATAGATACAAAAAAAAAACTTTTACATACATACTTACGGCAACATAAACATGCAACAAATCACAATTTAATAGGATGATGACTAAATGATGAGGATAACAATGTAGACTATAATACTGTTTGCACTATTGTATTGAATTCAATAGCCACTAAACAATAACCCAGAGATAATAAGGGTTGTTAAGACTCTTGACCACCCAACAAAAAGGGAAAACTGACCACTTCTATTTAAAACATCACTAATGTGAAAACTTCCCCCTTTTCAAATACATACTCGTACATAGTGAAAAATCAAACAAGCAACAGATACTTTTATTGCAACATCAATCTATCAGGGAATTGAGAAAAAAGGGACGAAAATGATTATAATAAAATCATTTGATGGTCAGTAATGTAATTTGTCATGATATTCAGTTCAGGATTTAATTTTTTTATCTGTATTTATTTCTCCTGTAGGCTTGTTTTGACGTGTGGTCAGTAAAAATATCCTGGAGGTTGTTCAAGCATAAGTACTTATTTCCGTGTTTTGTATAAATAAAGGGCAAATTTGTTTGATTTTTTTTGACTTTATGTCGCCTGAGTATAAATATTTTGATTAGTGTCTTCTTTTTTTTTTTTTGTTGTTAAGAAGCGGAAAATCTATTTTATGTAATTGAATCAAAGGTATTATTATTATTGACTTAAGGGCAATCTAGTCGACTTAATTTTGAGATGTTTTAAGCAGGTTAAAAAAGAGTAAATTAGTTTCTTTATCAGATGAGTTTTATATTTCAATATTTTTATTTTTTATTTCAGAAAATATATTTTGATTTGTGATTACACCTGTTTGGGTTTTTCCAATTATGAACAATTGCACTTTTATCGGACAGACAGACGGATAGACAGACAGATTGTTGGATGGACGCTTTTTTAAAGTGTTTTAATGCTTTTTTGTTTATAAGAACAGTTTTGTGTTAGTTAAAATTTAATTTTCTAAATTGATTACGAAATTTGTCTCAATCAATCTCTGGAGCTTTTGTTGCCAAACAACCACTTGTGAAAGTCAAATAATTAATTTTGAAAACTTTTTTTCAACAGTGATAAGAAATAGATTTTATTTCAAATAAATATAATTAAAAAATAAATAATTAAATAAATAATAAAAATACAACAACAACTCTTTCCACATAAACTCCTTTAACAAACATAAATAGTTTTGAATAATCTCCACAGCTACGATCTTTTTCTTGCACTTGCAATTTTAAGAACATTTCTATTAACTTTAATGTTTCTTTTTAGAATTGCGCCTCTTTCTCACCACATTCTCATCATAGTCTTCGATTTCATCATCACCATCATCAATTTCGACATCAGCAGGTCGTACAGGATAACCCTGTTCGGGTTTAACGATTTTAACACCCTTGTCGCCAAATAGCAGACAATCAAAGTTTCTACAAAAATATATATAATATTTTATCTATACCCAATTTGACATTAATAGTCCTCCAGATTTTCTTACCTCTCAAACAATTGAAACCCCTGAAACGAACCCGATAGAAACATGCAAACATGCATATTGCGGCCTAAAAACCAAATATCATGGAATTGTATACAGGCCTGAACAAAACTAAAACGCGGTGGCTGAAAACAATATGGTGGAGGATTTCGTCCCGATATTTTGTGTCTGAACCACACATTGTTGTTAACACGCATTTTCAGTTCAAAGGAAAAATCTTCGGGCCGATAAACAACTTCGCTGCAGGAATTCATGCCAATAACAGACAACAGACCTAGAACAATATATCAAAATTTGAAATGTCATAGACTTAAGCTATGGTAGTTAAATAGTACATATTTCTTAGCTTACCCGCACAACATTTACATATACCCTTTTCACACGAGCAGGGTATGCGATTTAATATGGAGTTATATGTTGTATTTGACAAATTTATTTGCCGTGCTTCCTCCTCCAGTCGGAGCAAGTTTAAACGTTGATTTAGTAGACCCAATTGTTTGGCAGCCTCGTAGGCTATATCTTCGCCTGGACCAGAGGGTCCTTCGTATACTGAAATAGATGGTAAATGGATGAATTTTATTGTTAGAATGATTGAGATGATTAGGGGTCATGGTTGGAAATTTACTGATAAAATAAATATAGAAAATCCTTTTAAACTTTTTACAAAAAATTAAACATTTTTGGAAAACGGTCTCTCATCAAAAAAATAAAAAATATATATTAATAGGACTTTGGAACTTTTTTAAAATCCTCATGTATAACTTGTTCCTTTTTTTGTTACTCTTCCTTCAATAAAATTTTTCGTATAATCTATAATAGGACATAAATTGAGTATTAAAACTTCAAGGGGACATAAAAGGCAAACAAACGGAAAAGTAAATAATTTCTTATTATCAAACCAACTTCGATACAATTTTTAATAAGGGATTCATTAAAAAACATTCATTTCGAAGTAGAATAGGGAAAATAAGGAGAAACAATTTTGTACTTTTGTTTAAACTAATTTGTTTTTGTGCGGAGTAGATTTATTCACTTTAAAACCTGCCTATTAAAATATTTTACTGGAATTTGTCAATATGGGAAACCTAATAAGATTTTTAATTGGCGAGGATTGATCCAGATTGAGACTAAACATTGTATGGGCGACCCAAAAGGTACTTTTTCAGTTTTTATAAAAAGTACCTATTTATATCCTATCTTTTTTAAGGTATAATTTTGAATTTGGTGTGGATTGATCCAAGATGAGCCTGAAAATTATATGGAAGATCCAAAAGGTAATATTGAAATTTTTTTTTACTTTTTATATTTTCTTATTCTATCAATCTATTTTTGTTAATAATGAAAACTAATGTTGAAAATAATATGGGCTATTCAAAGACACCTTTTTCCATTTTTTTTGTACTTTTTCTATTTTCTGAGTTTATGGATCTAGATTTTTGAAAATTGAAAATGATATGGGCCACGCCCATTTTGTTGGTACTTTTTGTATTCTCGTTACTTATTTAGCTAGAATTTTGAATTTTAAATGGATTGATCCAAGTTGAGGTTGAAAATGATTTGGGCGATCCAAAAGTTACTCTTTTCCAAATTTACGTATTTTGTAAGTTTTATGAATCTGGGATTTTAAATAAGGGCAATTGACAATGATATGAATCCAGCTAAAACTAGGTAATGACTTGCTCTCACTCAACAACATACTTATCAATGACTGTTACATATCGTATGTCTCACTAAGAAGTATTTTAGTAATGACTTGATTTATAATGTGATACGCAAGTACTTATTTTCAGACATTTGCTGAGATACACACACAATATATTTTCTTATTGCAAAATTTGTTGGAAACTATTCATATACACAACTATTTAAAATTCTCATTTAGTTTAACACGCGTAGAGTATAAGAAATAATGTGATGACTTCTAGATTTTAAAATTTCGAAAATAATCAAAATGAATTATCATTCTTAAAGAAGCATCCTTTAAAAAAAAAGTATTTTGAATATTTAGTGAAAAATAGGTTTAATTTTTTGTTGAAAAAATTTAGATTTTTTTTTTTGTAAAAATATTGGTTAAATTTTTTATACAAAATTATTGAATAAAAATAGATACTAAAAAATTTCCTGTTTAGTAATTTTTAAATGTCATGAAAAGAACATTATTTAAATTTTTAATTAAGAAATGATTTGTGAAAAATTTTATGTTTAAAAAAGTATTATTTCTTTCTCCAATATTTATTAAGAAAAAATTAAAAAAAAAACATAAATTTTTTAAAGCTTAGATGGATGAAGGTTTTTATTTTGGACAATTTTAAATCAAGAAAAATTATTTATTAAAAATTTTCTACAAAAAAAAAAAAGATTTATGTGGCAGTTATATTTTTAATTTGTTTAAATAAAAATATGATTACTTTCCTAAGCATTATTTGAACCAAGACCTTTCTAAACTCAAAATTTTTAATACCCTTCTCACAAGATCGTCATTCTGTTTGTAATTTCTGCAATATTTATTTGCAACCCTATAAAGTAAATATATTCTGAATCCTTATAGATACAGGAATTGATTTAGACAAGTGTGTCCGTGCATGTTGAAATCAACTTTTCGTAGCCTCAACATATAATTCAGACTCTTGTATAGTATCAATTTATCAGTTATGCCTTCGAGAATTTTCCTATTGAAAATCAATCATGTGGGTATATTACGATCTGAGATATGACTGCAAGAACACGATTACCTCTATTTTTTTACTCAAAAAAAGTCAAATTTTTTAGCTTCTATGGAACTTCTAGCAACGTTTGTTACTTACGCTTATAAAAAATGTGTACCTTTGGCAAAATTTAAAGAAATTCTTGGTTTAATAAACGACAAAGATATCGGGGTAAAAACTAAAAAAAAAAAATCAATTTAATTAAGTTATCGCTTTCCTAAATAAGTTTTGGTCACAGTTGCAACAAGGGTTTATAAGATTCCTCATAGTCGAAAAGAGCTCTCTAACTATTTTTTTTTTTTAATTTTTCCCTGCAAAAATTTTTGTGATCCACTTACCTTTTGCTCTTTATTAAAACCACCAACAAGAAAAACAAATTAATAATAACAAAAAACATTAATTAAATGCAAATGAACAGCAGAAACAAAACCAGCATACAAAGCGAAATAAAATATACAACAGCATGAGCCAACAACATCGACCAAAACAAAATTGGCAGCAAAATAATGTACCCAGTCGAGTCAATACCGACCTTTGGTGAGGTCAATAACATGTCTCTTTAACACACAAGAATAAATAAAAACACTAAAACAATAACGCACAGAAAACACAGCAAGTGCAAGAAAACTAACAGTAATACTATAAACACATACACGACAGCAAGCTACACAGCTACATGACTATAACTGCCTGTCGGCTGCAATCATTGCCGTATAGTCAGTTACTAAATTACAGCAACATTGTAATACGCTGATAAGAAATAGTTAGTGCTGGTGGTGGCGGCGGCTGCGTTGCCAAAAATTAAACGGCGACAACTGATAGCCGGCTTATTTGCTAGAGCTTTAATCTGCCATAAATATATTGCTCAAAGCATAAAAAATATAAATTTGTAAAATACAATTAACAAAATCAAAAGGTTAATCTTTGTTTCTGATTTAATTTTTAAATTTTACGTTTTGAAATTAAAAATTAGTCACCTTCCTTTCGGCAACATTTTTAAATCAGAGGCCAAATAACGGCACTCGATCACGATCGAAATTTTTTTTTTGCTTTAGGTATAGGGATTCAAGAACTGTCAAATTTCGATCACGTTCGAATGACGTAATTTGGCCGCAGGTCTTCTACGATTTAATATAAGTCGTACGTACAAACGGGTTAATATATTACTTTCGGTAGATGAACACTTTGGAATAGTGTGTAGTCGTGTTTATGGTTTTATTCGATGTTTCAAAAATATTAAAATTTTAATCTGTTTGCGTTGATGTTAAATGCATAATGTGAGTCCTTGTTTTTTTATTGGCTAAATTGATTGAAAACCAGCAAGCTCTGAAAATGTATGAATTTGCAACGATTTTTGTTATGGATTGATTGTTGCAGTTTGTGTGTCAAAATATACAACATGAATATTAAATGTGTTTCGAAAACACATGTCAAAGTGTGTAACTACCATAAGCACTAGGAAATATACATACTATCGGAGGCTAAGCCGCGGCTTCGCTCTGTGTTAATAAAGAATTCATAAGAAGTAGTTAAGCAATATAAATTAGCCTAAGTTGGCCACAACGGTGGTGGTGTTGTCATATAGCTGTGTTGTCGTGAAATTAATTATTTTCATTAACTCACATGTACTCTATTTTATATTTGACAGGTTGTAGTCGGTAGCCTGCTGCCGCCTATGTGTTTATAGCATAATAAAAATGTTACCAAAATAATAATTTTAAATATTTTATAAGGTGACCTTCAAAATATTTTGTTTTACCCACCACCAACAACAGTGAAATATATATTTGTAACACATTAAAAAAAATTGTCTAAGACTTCTTAAAATTAATTTATCACGAGCTCTATGCAATTTAAGACGTTCTTGTAATGACCGTCCATACGTGTGTTATTTGGTAAACATGCCTTGTGTAAATTGGGTCCTATAATTTAAAGCTGTTTGATACTAAAAACGCTAAAATCGGCAAACAAAAATGTGTGTCTAAATTGTGTCCGCTTAAAGTCACCGTAGCACCTAAATGCATAGATATTAAGACACTTGCTATATCTCTTACGATCTATTTTATTACGTCATAACAGTTAAACGAAAAAAGTTATTTATTTATGCATTCAGATATGGATCCTTAAGGAAAGCTATACATGTACTGATAGTATGTAAGTGAGAAACGGCGCAAATATTGGTCATGTGTCATAAAATTTGAAAAACTGTTTTTTTAAGATTTGTCTCAATTGGTACCGTCAAAGCAAAGTACTACTACTATTTTCAACTTTTAAGGTACTTTAGGTAGTTTGACAGTATATTTTGACCGCAGTGTAACGTACTTGAAAGAGAGAGAGAGATACAAGTGATATAATAGTGACTAGATTTTAAAGGTGGCTGCAACATCGAGTACTTTTTTTATAGGCAATATTTGACATAACAATACGGCAACAGAAATCAAATATTAATTAGTTCTTTACTGTTGTCTGTTGTTTTGTTAATAAATAGTCACAGCAACGTTTCTTAACTCCTTTTTTTACGAGTTCATATTAATGCTTAAGAAGATATTTAAATAATAAATATTTCATATAAACTTGTTCTTTTAGCCATTGTTCAATAAACAATAAAGAATATGTGTTAAGAATATTTAATACATTACGAAACCTAATCAAAAAATATCTTTTTTTTTATTATTATTTTAGTTGTTTTAGCCGTCATTGAATATATACAATGTGTTTATGAATATGAATAAAATGCTAAAAGGCAAAAGAAGTATAAATAAAAATAAACTTTTTTAATTAAAAAAAAAAACATTTTTGGTTCAATAAAAAAATTATTCAAAAAGAAACAAATGCACAGTGGGTTAAAAATAAGTTAGTTGTTGGAAATTATAGATGGTGCACAGTGGGTTAAAAATAAGTTAGTTGTTGGAAATTTCAGATGGTGCAAGAAACTTTTGTAAAACTGAAAGCTTAAAAAAGTATGAGTGTGTGTATATGTGTACTTTAAATTGATGTCATGTGCGTGTTGAAATCAAATTCCTAATGTTTTTTAATATCTTCTAGACCAGTATGTCATTATATTGTGTTAAGTATATAATGCAATAGTTTGCTATTGAAAATCAGCAAAATTATTTCATAAATAACTGAGATATAAGGGAAACCCCCCGTCTACATTTGTTTGGGAGTGAGTGCAAAGTTTAAAATTTCTCTTGTTATTTTCGAAAGTTTTTTTTAGGAGCTCATTAGGTACATATACATATATGTATGCTTATTTCGAATCCTCATGGATAGATATTATGTTTAAACAAGGTCTGTCTGTCCGCCTGATTGTGGGCATAAATCCACTTTCTGAAGCCCACACATTTCTCAGACTCGTATGTTGAAACAACGTATCAGATATAATTTTGGGAGAAGAAAACGAAAAAAAAAATATATTTGTATTCAATTTGTAAATTGTCTGTTTCTTTACTTATCACAATTAAAGTTCTCTATAAAAATAAAAAAAAGTTGTAAAAATTAATTCTAGCGTGAATAAAAGTTAAGCAATTTGTTAATATTGGTATTTTTTAGTATACAAATTTATTTTCTGCAGCTACACCCTTGTTTATAGCTACTTTTCAATAAAAAACTTTACCAAAAGGATAAGTTTTCTGAGACTCTGAACAATGGTTGGGCATAGTTGTAGCATATAATTATAAGTCTGTTTATAAATTATACCCGAAGCATTAAATCAAAAATTCAAGTTTGTTCAGTCCCCGTACAATACAGTACATTGGTAAAAGGTAAGGTAAGGCAAATCCCAAATATAAATTAGTTTGTTATATTAAAATAAATTTTCAATAAATTAAAAAGAAGTATTTTTTGCCACTTACAAAACATAATTTTGACCCACTGTACTCTACTTATTGCACCTGTGTCTAATGCGATTGCATAATTTATGTTATTAAGATGTACAAAATTAAAAAAATAACGTAACTTTTCATGCAAAAAAAAAATCGCACCTTGACTAAAATTTAGCCAAAGCAAAATTTTAAATAAAATACTAGGGGTATGCACGTTATCAATGGTGACCTTGCAAGAATGCAAAACTAATTTTTTTCCAAATCTTACAATTAGTATGTAGAAAAAATTTTTAAAAATAAAAGCTTTCATATCACCAATTTTACTCTTAAATTGTTGTTATCTTGTGATCCGTTTTAGGTCATTTGTAATTGTATTGATATTTAAATATATTTTTGATAATTCGTTTTTGAATGTGATTAACTTGAGTTGCCTTAGTTTTAAATATTCTGAATTTGTGTCGTTTTTGTAATTTTGCTAGTCAATAAATTTGTCATTTTATAAAATTGGCTTTGGTTTTTTAATATTAAATCCTACATTTATTGTAAAAAGTCAACAAATTTAGCGTATTTTAGACGCTGTATTAGGTTTAGTATTTATTTACTGGGTTAGAAGTATTGCCAAAATAAAATTTAGTGCAAAAATACTTTATACATACTTGTTGTTGTGTTTGAACAAAATCTTTAAATTTTCACGAGACTAAAAGCGGTGTTATATGCCTTTAATAATTTTGTCAATTTGCGCTACCCCTTATCAAATGCGTAAATATTTTGCATAACTTCGCACTAAACATATGCTTTATTGCGTTGCCAATTTTCAAAACAATAAAACATTTTGTTGTTTTATGAAAAATTACCAAAAATAGCACCATACTTTTTTATGCCAAATCCAAGCGTAAATCTAAACAATTAACAAAAATAGTCGGCAAATTGGATTTTATTTTACCCTACTCTAAAAAAAATAATATTGTGTCTGCAGAACTATAATTGTGATTTTGACGTTAAGACGTTAGTAAGCAGAAGGTGGCTTTTTGAATTAAACATTAAATAGGAGCTAACTGAAGACCGATCTTTACGAAATACTTATTGGTGATAATTCTATTTCGCTTTAGATATTTCAAACGGTTTCTGGATCGTTATGGTGGTTTACAGAAGTCCCATTTGTAACAAGGCTTATAATATGCTTATAATGGACTTCGGTAAAAAGTTTTTAATACTTTTCTTGTACAAAATTTTACTTCGACACCAAAATTTTTAACGAGTGAAAAGGCGGTTTGGTGAATTTGGGAGTAGACTTTATATGAGAGGCTAACAGAATGGCTTAAACAAATTTCGATGAATACATTTCCATTAATATGAAATCAGTTTTAGTTAAATTTTATGTAAAAACAAATATTTACAATTAATGAACATTAAAGTAAACTTTTATGAAGCCATTTGCATAGGAAATATATATAATCGTAGAAAGATTACAAACAATTCATTTATACTGGGTAAAGTTAGGTTAAAGTGGCAAGTCCGTGTGTATGTTGAAATCAACTTTTTGAAGCCCCCCAAAATCGCTTGGACCCGGGTGAGGTATTAAAATATCAGAAATATTCGGGAGTTGATCGGTATTGAAAATCAGAAACATCGGTTCATAAACAACTGAGATATGAGCAAAAACCCACGACCACCCTCGATTTTTTTTCACAAAAACAACATTACAACAACAACATACATACATACATACAAACTTGTATATTGGTTAAAGTAAACGTGGAATCGAATCCCAGCTGAGCCAAAAAAATTTTTTTTTTTTTAATATTTTTTTTAAATTTTTTTTAAATTTTTTTTTTATTTTTGTTTTTATTTTTAATTTAATATATTATTTATATTATTATTATTATTATTTATTTTTTTTTATATTTTTTTATATTTTTTGTTTAATATTTATTATTTATATTTTAATTATTTTTAATTTTTTTTTAAATTTTTTTTTTTTTTTCTTTTTTTTTTTAACATACATACGTTAATTTTTAATTTTATAATGGGATGTTTTCATATATGTATGTTTTTTATATGTATGTTTTTTATATTTATGTACGTATTTCATATGAGATGAATGGTGATACAGTATATATGGTGAAGGGTATATAAGATTCGGCATGGCCGAATGTAGCACTTTTACTTGTTTTTTAAACATTTTGTACTCTTAAGGAAAGAGGATCTCACTTAGATCATCTTGCTATAGACAACACTTGTCAAAAAGTATTTGTTGACCAAACAGAATGGCGGTTCGGTACAAAGTATATATTCACATGCCAAAAGGTTATGTATTTCTTACAGTAACTTCTACAGAATCTATATTTATACTGAATTCTATAAAAATAGTTTTCAAAATTGCTAACTGTTCCTAATTGTAAGATTTACATGGACAGACAGTGAGACGAACAGTTACATTTATTCAACGTAGAAAGTAATTCCAAGTAGATCGGTATATTTTAAGGAAAAGTTTTGAACTAGCTTTTGAACATTGCAGTTTAAGCACATACTGCAACCTATGATGGTGTAGGGTATCAATCAAACATTTTTGCTACCAATTAAATTTTAGGCTGTGCATAGTAAAATATTTTCAGAATTCATATAAGGAAAATATAAACAAATTTTAAAGCTCATTAAAATATTTTACTATTTAATACACATCACAAACGTTAAATTTTCATAAACAAAATTGTCATTAAAAATGATGCTCACGCCCACAACAGCGAATTTACGCATTTTTGCAATTTTGCAAGACTAATATGGGTGACGTGACTGTTTTATTATTTGCGATTTTAAATTCGAATAATAAATTTAAATTTATTAAAATTAATATAATAAATTCTTGTTAATTTCCTATTACTTGGTTGGTCTTGTTTTGTTATACTGTGCTAGATAATAAAAAACCAGTTTTTTTCAGATATTGTACTATAACAATTAATTTTAAATTCTTTTTGAAGGTCACCCAAGATTCTGGATTAGATTTTTTAATTATTAAGTGATAATATGGTTATTTTTGTAAAGACAATCAATCCCTTTTAAAAAAATATATATAAAATTCTAATAACCAATAAATAAAATTTTAAATTTTTTTTGTAGTCGTTTTTTTGGCCCAGCCAGCAACCAACCCTTTTGTAACAAAAAAATTATAAAAACAAAATTGTTAAGTTGGTTATATAAAATTTAAATTTAATAAAAGAGAAGAATAAATGTAAATTACATCAAGCGTATTACTAACGATATATTTACATAAAGCCTTGTATACTTTTTTTTATTGTACAGTATTTAAAAAAAACATAAAGGTATTAAAATTAAAATTTTATACATTAAATATTTATTATAAAGAATATATATTTTTAGATATTTAACAAAAATTGTAGGAAAAATGTTAGTAGAAGTATTAAGGGAAACTTCTACAAAAATTGTATCAAATGTATGAAATTCTATAAAAGTGCCTTAAAGGTATCAATTATAGTACTAAAATGCCCAACAATATTATTTCAAAAAACATTTTTTTATAAAATCGCTATCTATAAAACAAATATTTATATTATACTGTGTATCCTGAAGCACAAAATGCCTTAACTGACAGTAAATCGTCTTTATCTTTAAATTCCAGAGTATTTATCAAAATACACCACCGGAAAATCTCAGACTTCCCCGAACAAAAATAGAGATTTTTTTTAATTATTTTTATTTGTAATTTTATTATTCAAAAACATGATCACTGTACAATTTTTATATTAAATAGGCTTTCTTGTATTTTAAGTTTGTCATACTGTTTGTAAATTTTAAAATATTTATTTGTGCCCAATAAAATATTTTCTGAGTTCTTAAATAGCATAAAAAATTGCTTTTGGAAGCTCTAAAGCACAACATTTTCACTTCTATTACATCTTTCTGAGAAGCTGCAAAGTAGGCGAGAACTATTGAAGTGATTTTTGTATTACCTCAGTTAAAATATTTTTAGTAGTAATCAGCCATACACTGCCCACTTTAATATTAAAACTTTAAAAAGTGTAATAAACTAAGGCCAACAATTAAATTTTGCCGAATCTGATAATACCCTTCACCGTCATATACATAGAAATAAAAACTACATCGTAGCTAAGCCTAGATTTTAAATTTCATTTAATACGCCATATTTTTTATTATTTTCGACGCCATCTTTGATTTTGAATTTTTACATAATGAACTGTATTCTACTAGTAAAGCCCTTTCATTTAATACCCATATTGTTATGGTTAAAAGAATTTGATCTGCCATTTTATTTTAGACGCCATCTTGGATTTTACCTTTTTTAATAGTTTACTAGATTGAAATGGTCAAGTCCTTTTATTTGATACCAATATTGCGGGGGCTAAAAGGGAACAAACTAAAAGGGAACAAACTGTATTTGACTCATATATTCGCCATTAAATCTAGGACGCCATCTTGGATTTTTTCCTTTACATAGCTATCTATATTTTAATATTTAAGGTCTTTTATTTGAGCACCATATTGGCTCCTACGGTCGTTTAAAAACCGAAGCAGTTGTACTTTGGTGCTTATATCTTAGCTGGTTTCAAACCGATTTGTATATTTTTCTTAGAGATAATTTCTGAGATTACTGCTTATTTATTTATTTATTTTTATTACAATGCAATTACAAATTATATTCTAATTTAATTAACCGAGCTGAGTAACTAAGACCATTAGCCCGTTGTAGTGAAACAGACAAGAGTCTCTGGTGGGAATCGAACACGCAACCCCCAGACTGGCAGACTAGTCCACCGGGGCACCCGATTACGGCTTATAATTTGGTATATAAAGGGTGTTCCAATTTTTTTAAAGGAAATTTTACAATTTTGATATATTTAAAAATATAAAAAAAAAAATTTTTTTTAAATCATTTTATCCTACAACTTTGCCGATTTTACAATAATTTATCCAAAATTTTTCATTAATATCTTTAGAGGCATGTCAAATCTACAAATGGTAACAACTGTGTCTATAAATTATCCTAGGGCTAGAACATTTTAATTTTTGTGGTAGAAATAAGCGAAAAAACAGAGGCAGTCGTGCTTCTTTGTTTATTTCTCGAAAAGGTGATTATGCTGAATTTCAATACCTAACTGCTCCCGAGTATTTGCGATAATTTTTACCTTACACGAGTCTTGGCAATGTCGGCGGCTTTAAAAAGTTGATTTCAACATACACACGAACATACGGATAATTTTTAATCGACTCCCCTATTCATAAGCTTTCAGAAGATATGTATATACTTTATGGGGTCAGAAATGAATACATATTGTAGAAATTTCACATGGTTTGAAAACCTTTTACACTGTCGTGTAAAGGCTATAATAAGGTAGTTATTGCTTCTAAGCGGCTCACCGTGAACAAAAATTATGCATTATAAATGTGATATTGCAAGTGATTCTGTTATAGTGACTCCCTTTCAAAATTACTTAGAAATAATTGCGGGAATTACTCTTAGCTGTGGTATTGCGAAGACTTTGAAAGTAAATTTGCACAGGCATGAAAGGGACGTTTAATAATAGGGTTTACATTAAAGCTACATAAAAACAGTACAAAGGCTCTATGTATATATAAAAGACTCAATTAATCGATGTTTACTTAAGTTTAGGTTTTAGTTATCTTTTCAAAGCTCTAGATATTCCACAGATCGTATCTAGCATATAAACATATATATTTATCCTTAATTTTTCACACAAAGATATTTGTTGTTTTTTTTTTTAGAAAAATCTAAAATTTTAACAAAAGTGACTAAATATATCTAATTAAGTTTTAACCAATTACTCTCAAATTTTACAATTTTACCCTTGGCCATAAAACCCTTGACATTCTGCAGTCTCTTCTGTTTCGCCCTAATTCACCCAAAATAATAGCCCATGGGTGTTCTGAACTACAGTTAAGTATCCCTTTCGTTAGGCACCATAATATAAGCCAGAACGTCATGTGATAATCGCAAATATTTTTTCTTTTTTTTATTGTGTTTATGTAAAATTTTAACAAAATATTGAAGGAGATATTTTTAGTGGCAGAATTGGGGACTAGTATACAGTAAAAAAGTAAGACACCATTTTCTTATATAAAACCTTTTATTTGTCAATTTTTGTATTAAGGAAAAGAATACTAAGTTTTCAAAAATAAAAAATGTTACAAATTAAATTAAAAATTTTACAAACCAAAATATCAAGGTATATTAACTCCAGGTAGATTTCAGTCCACAGCTGATCATTGTTTTGTTTATGCATTTCTCTTCCTAAATGTCAAAATTTGATTACCTATGTTTGTTCGTTTACGTAGCTTGTCTTTTACCAGATGTGTGTGATTCTTAAATATTTTTTATTTACTAACATTTTGCTACTACTTTTATCAGCTGTTTTAGGTTTTGTTTTGACATTTAGGATGTTTTTTGTTTTGTAGCAACAAAATACATGGTGCGTCTACCTGGAGTTAATATACCTTGCCAAAATATGTGTATTGTAACGTATTGTCGCTTACTCAATATACACAAGTCTATTTTGCTGTACTCATTTGTTTTTTGCTAAAGTGAAAAACAGAGGACCTGAAGTATGTAATTACTTTACTGTTTAATGTTCCAAATGTATTTTTTTAGGGTATTTTGCAACGCTTTATTGTACATTAGCGTTAATCTTACACATTACAATAATAAGTTAAACCATTATTGTCATGTGTGTTTGTGTTCAATTCACAATCTTTGGTTTCAGTTGTATGTTGTAAGAAACGCACTTCCATGTATTGAAAAATAAAACAAAAAATTGAGAATATATTATATTTTATAAGCATGTATGTAAGTAGGTAATGTAAATAAAAAATAAAAAAATAAAAATCAAATATTATTAAAGAATTTACCAACAACATTTGTACAGCTAATGTTATATAAGACGATATACATATTTACAACTCATACCATAACAGGTTGTGAATTAAAAATATGCATGTAATTTGTAGAGGGTATTTACAAGTGGGTTATGTCGATTAAGCATTTTTTTTTTGCTATAGAAAATTTTGGGATTTTTATTTGTTAATTTTCAAGTCATTTCAGTAAAAATAAATAAAAACATTTTTGTATTGAGAATAGAAAAAAATAGAAACAAGCTGAACTAAATTTTAATCTTAATATTTTAAAAATACAGTAACGTCTGGGTAGAGTGAACTAATTTTTGCAGAGCGATTTCACTATATCCAGGTTGTTAACGAAATCAAGGTTGAAACGCTGTGCCAAAAAAATAACACTAGCACCTTTTTCAATTTCTTTTATAATGTCGCTTTTTGTTTTCTTTTTTTCGAATCCATTTTTATGTAACAATTATATAACAGCAATTATTCAAAAATTAACTTTGAGACACGACCTTAATGGAACATGCGCACAGACTTAAATAAATTAACACTTCATAGAATGCGTATTTGTGGGAGTAACTTGTCAACTTACTCTAAAAGAATCGTTACTTTACCGTTCTTTTATGTTCTCTTCAATTGTTATACATTTTTTCATTGTTTTTCTCTTTCGCCTAACCTAAAAACTCACTATAAAGTATGTTCACTCTATAGGGGTTTATGAGTGTTCACTCTACAGAATAGTCAATGTAAACATTCTGGTGTTCACTCTAACGAGGTATTCATAGCATTGGGGGTTCGCTCTACCCAGACAGCACTGTATTTCAAAATGCTTTTTTCTCAACTTTAAATTTGTGGGCAAGTGCTTGCATTATACAATTTATCTTTCTATAGAAATTTTCTAAAAAAAACTTCAACTTAAAAATACTCTGCAATATACAAAATGTTCTAACAATTTTTGTTAATTTTTTTTTTAATGAAGCAGCTTTATAACTTTTCTATTTAAAGAAAATTTTCTATAAAGTAATGGTGTTTCAAAAAATTTTTTTTAAATTTCCATTACACAGAAAAAAATAAATTAGTATTTAAGTTATCAGAACTCTATTTTATCTCTATTTAATGCTAAGTTTTCACGAAAATTTAAAACAATTAAGAAAATTGATTATTTGTTAAAAAAAATGTTAGAAAATTTTGTTGTTAATTAATCGAGTAATTGATGCAATTACAAAAATATTTGAAACAATTTTGGACACAGCTATAATTGATATATTTTCGATCATAATATTTCTTTGTAATAAAAACTCATGATATTTTTTTTGAAAACTAATAATTTTTATTGAGCATTTCAAAAAAGAAAAAACTTTGAATTTATATAAAATATTCCATAATTATTTTGTTTACTAAAAACTATAATAATTTTGTTTTTATATATTTTCTCAAAACACTTTAACCATCTAATTATGTTAATCGTGGCATTTTATAAAAATTTACAGATTAAAGTTTTCCTCAAGTTATTAAGAGTTTTATATAAAGATATTAAAAAAAATATATTTAAATATTAATAACATTTAATGAATATTTACACTTAATAACTAAATTATTGCATATGAGTATAAAATATTTACAGCTTTTTTTAGCTTAATTTTTCTATAAAATAACACAGCATTTATTTAAACGTTTTCTCCAAGCCTTAAATTAAAATTGATCTTAATTTTAACTGCTGGTTTAGTTTTCGTTAAATTTCCCCATTTTCACATTTTTACCTTATTTTAAACACATATGTACAATTCTTTGGTAAATGGGAAAGGCATAAGGATTAACAAAATTTAAAATTAAATAATAAAAATAGGACATAAAATAGGAATTCTTTTTACTACCGGCTTCGGAACGGGTCACCGCCAAAAGAGAGGCCACACACAGCAAATAGAAAACCAAACGGGGATGGGAAGCGGTAGGCATGGTGATGTTTGTTTTCTATTTATTCTATTTCTATTTTTTTATTTTTTTTAGAGATTTAAAGCACTTTTGTTTTGTTTATTTTAATATAAAAAACTTTCGCTTTTTGATTCGCTTTTTTTAAATTGTGCCAAATTTATACTACTCTGTTTACAATAATCACTCTCGTTTGTGTTGACGTTTTCTTTACTTTTTTGTCAGTTGTAGTATGTAGTAGGTATGATTCTTTTTTGTTAAACCGATCGTGTTAATGGCTTAGAGCCAACTAAATTGACCATTTAAAACAGTGTCAGTTTAACATCAGACACCACGTTTCAAATCAAAACTTGTGTTGGCTTAAAAAAATCTCCGCACACAAAATTTGTTTAAGTATTTTCAAACCGTCCGCTTTAAACAGATCCCCTGGCCCTCTTCTAACAGTTTGAAAAAAATATGTATTCATTCTGAGCATGCGTAGCCAACACTTGTTTGTAGTTATTTGGTATGTGCGTGTGTGTGCGGTTTGAAGAAAATTATTTTTAGCAGTCACCCAATTTCTTTCTTTTTATTCAAACTAGTACTAATTGTACTGGTTTTCAGTTTTCTAAAAAAAAAAAAACAATTTTTTTATTATACCCTTCACACAGTGAAAAAGGGTATATATAGGTTTGTCATTCCGTGTGAAATTTCTACAATTTTCATTTCCGACCCCATAAAGTATATATTTTCTGAAAGCTTATGAATAGGGAAGTCGATTAAGCCCTGTCAGTCTGTCCGTCTGTCCGTCTGTCCGTCTGACCGTCTGTCCGTGTGTATGTTGAAATCAACTTTTTGAAGCCCCCCGACATCGCTTGGACCCGGGTGAGGTATTAAAATATCAGAAATATTCGGGAGTATATCGCTATTGAAAATCAGAAACATCGGTACATAAACAACTGAGATATGAGCAAAAACCCACGACCACCTCGATTTTTTTTCACAAAAACAACATTACAACAACAACATACATACATACAAACGTGTATACTGGTTAGAGAAAACGTGGCATCGAATCCCAGCTGAGCCAAAAAAATATTTTTTTTATATATTAAAAATTTTTTTAAAATTTTTTTTTTTAATTTTTTTTTTTATTTTTTTTTTATTTTTTATTTAATATATTATTTATATTTTTATTTTTTTTTTAATTTTTTTTTTTAATTTTTTTTTTAATTTTTTTTTTGTTTTACATTAATTATATATATTTTAATTATTTTTTTTTAAATTTTTTTTTTTAATTTTTTTTTTTTAATTTTTTTTTTTTTAAATTTTTTTTAAAATTTTTTTTTTTTTTATTTTTTTTTTTAACATACATACGTAAATTTATAATTTTACAATGGGATGTTTTTTATATATGTATATTTTTTATATGTATGTACGTATTTCATATGAGATGAATGGTGATACAAACTACTGTTATTGCATGACTACACGTTGTGAAGGGTATATAAGATTCGGCACGGCCGAATATAGCGCTCTTACTTGTTTTTTTTATGTTCGTTTTTTAATTGTTTTTTTTTTTTTATCAATTTAAGCACTGTTTTTATTTCATGACCATATTTCTCTTCAGCAGCCGGTCAAAGTAAAAAAAAAATAAATAAAAATACTGGTTTTTATAAAAACGATAAACGATAACAAATTTGTTTTTACAAAAAAAAATCCATACAACCTACATTGCTGTTGTTGCTCTCTACTGTTATCAGTAAACAGATTTGGTTTTTTTCAATTCTGACTTTTTGTTTGTGTAACAATTTCTCCCCAACAGAACTTCCCAAACTTGATCGGATTGAACCCTAGTTTTTTTTATATTGAGTTACACACTTATATAAATTGAAAATAATCAGGCTTTTAATAATTTTTTAAAAATTTAATCAAATTAATTTATTTTGACTATGTTTGGTCATCTTCTGTAAATTTTTCTTAGATTTTTTTTCAAGAATTTCAGAAATGATCTCTCGTTGGATTTTTAAAAATTAAGCTATATAATTGTGTTTTATTGTTTTAACTAGTGAATTATTGTAGCTCAACAAATTAGGTATTATTTTGAGCAGTAGTTGTTAAGTTTGTAAAAAAATTTTTCGTTAAGTTTTAAAAAATATCTATATATAAAATTTTTTTCCTAGAACTAGAAATTCTATCTACAACAGTTTAAAAAATTAGGTTTCGTTAAGTTTTTTTTTCGTGCTTAGAAAAAATAAATTTTACTTCACGTAGATAATAATATGTTGGAGCTAAATAAATAAAGTGACTTTGTCAGTTACCTTTTTGTAGCTTACAAAACAAAGTTTCGTTAAGTTTTGAAAAATATACCAAAACTTGTTTAAATTTGAAGTAGAACACACCTGATAATATATATCATCGTAATATTATATATCTATACTCAGCTATTACATTACGAAAATTTAGTTTTTTTTAATACATAATTATAGAGGGACAGAAAAATACTTTCGTAGTTCTTAGTAATTAAATCCTTACAGTTAACAAAGTAAGGTTTCGTTAGGTTTAATAAATTAAATGGGTGTAAATTTTAAACTTCTTCAGGTTTAAACAAAGCCACATATTTTGATCGGTATTGAAATTCAAGTTTGAAATAAATAGATATAAAATTTTTATTAAATTAAAACGAAATCTCTCTGGGCTAAACTATATATTACGTATATATTAAATACGTACTAGAAAATCTTGGTTTCATAAGACAATTAGCGACAACGATTTCCGTAAATGGAAACAAAAAAAGAAAATGTTAATTAAAAGTTCAGAATACCGATTTCCTAAATAAGTTTGTCAAAGTTGCACCATATGATTGCCAGTTATTTTCTTGAAATTAGTTAGTGTTGAAAATGAACAATAATTATTTCAGCTTAAGGTCTTGTTTATAATAAAAATTTTATTTTTATTTTTATTATTTATCTCAATATTTCGCTACTCCGTTGTGTGGCATCATTAGGAAATTAAATTAATGTTTTGATTTTTAATAACATTTTTGGGTGTGAGAACAAATTTGAAATAACAAACTTTTGAAAAAATTTAACATGTAAATTTCAATATTTTGTCATATAAAAAAATTTATAAAAATGTATTAATTCAAATAATTAACAAACAGTTTAACAATGTTACATATTATAAACAAGACCTTAAGCCGAAATAATTATCTAATAAATTACTGAGATTTAAATAAAAAACCACTAGTACTTCTGTGTTTTTTTACCTATTTTTTACACAAAAATCTTTTTAGCTCAGCCCTCGAATAAATTTTTGTCTTGTACCTTACATGTACATATATACAACATGTGTAGAACAGGAACTTAGTGAAAATATTTAGTACAATAGGTCTACAAATCTCAAAAAAAAATATTTTTTAAATTATTTTTTTAATTATTCACATTTAAAAATAAACAACTATGTGAAGGGTATATAAGATTCACCACAGCCGAACTTGATAAATTTTTTACTTGATAAATTTAAACCTGACATTCTTTAAACAAGAAATATGAGGTATTTCTTAAGGTATTTAATATTTAAAATTAAAACTCTGAATGCGTATGCTTCCGTATGACGTTAAAGTTAAAAATACTTTTTTGATTTCATATGTAAATGATGCTTTTTAAATTAAAAAGTAATTATCAAACATATTCTATAAACAAACAAAAAATATTGGCTCCCCTATTGTTTGTTGGGTGCCACTGCTTAAGATCATTAAGTATATAAGTGTGTGTATACATACATAAATGTATATATGTTTTTATTTTAATGACTCTCACTTTTGTCTGGCTTAATAATCGCTTGTTTTTGTTTTTATGTGTATGTACTTACTATATTAACTATGCTGGGTTTTTTTTTATATGATCCCAATTTATATTGGATGCTGAACTTTTGTTGTCATCCAGAGAGCAAAGGTTCTAATTTATTTTGTTTTGATTTTGTCAAAAGTTTTCTAATTTTTGTTGGTATTAATCAGCGATGTCAACTATTTCTAACCAAAAGGCGCTAGACAGTAAATCAAAATGCGCTAGAAAGCTCCAAAATTTTCTTTTACTTTGACTTTCGTAAAATTTTTTTTATAAAAACCTTTTATTTTTTAAATTACCGCATAAATATTTTTTTTGGAATTTGGTTAATGCCTTTAGTAGTTACCAAAGCAGAAAAACCAAGTGAGAGTGCTATATTCGGCCGTGCCGAATCTTTTATACCCTTCACAACGTGTGGTCATGTACTTAATAGCAATTGATTGTTCACCGTTCATTTCATATGAAATACATACAAACATACATAAATAAATACATCCCACTGTATGTATGTATGTTAAAAAAAGAAATTAAAAAAAATATAAAAAAAAATTGAATAAAAAATAAAAAAAATATAAAAATAGAAAAAACAAATCAAAAAACAAAAATAAAAAAAATTTCAGAAAAAACAAAAAAAAAAATTTAAAAAAAATTAAAAAAAAAATATAAATAAAAAATATAAAAAAAAATTAAAAAAAAAGAAAAAACAAATTAAAAAACAGAAATAAAAAAAAAATTAAGAAAAAACAAAAAAAAAAAATAAAACAAAAAAAGCCAAAAATAGAAATTAAAAAAAAAAAATTAATAAAATTATAAAAAATATATTAAAAAAAAATATTTATCTTTTTTTTGGCTCAGCTGGGATTCGATGCCACGTGAAAACAAACGAGGTGGTCGTGGTTTTAGCTCATATCTCAGTTGTTTATGTACCGATGTTTCTGATTTTCAATTCCGATCTACTCCCGAATATTTTTGATATTTGAGTACCTCAACCGGGTCCAGGCAATGTCGGGGGGTTTCAAAAAGTTGATTTCAACATACACATGGACAGACGATCAGATTGACAGAGCTTTATCGACTCACCTTTTCATAAGCTCTAAGAAAATATATACTTTATGGGGTCGAAAATTTATATTAAAGAAATTTTACACGGAATGACAAACCTTTATATACCCCTTTCACTGTGTGAAGGGTATAAAAAAGCAAAATGTGTTTAGCATACTTGTAATATGAAAGATAAATAAATGGTGTCCAAATGTGAGGCATCATTTTAAAAAAAGAGTTTTATTTCAGATATTAAAAATAATTTTATTTCAGTTCATTATTAATAGTTCTGGCTAAAAATTATGTTGTTCCAGTGGTCCCCTTAGAACTTCAAAAAACTCCACCCAAAAAGTCTTAAGGTGTCAAACCAGACGATATTTTTGGCCAATTCACTTGTCCTCTACGAAAAATAATACGATTTTCAAACTTTTCTTTCAAAAGTTTTATTATTTCTCTTAAGGTGTAGCAAGTGGCACCATGTTGTTGAAACAACATATTCTTTAAGCCTAAATTATTAATTTCCCGCCACAAAAAGCTTCGGATAGCTTTTGTCAATAGCAATTTTCGTTGATCATTGATACTTTAAATTTGGACATCCTTTATAATGTTTAATGTATTGAAGTTAACTTTTGTAGTTTTACAATTTTTCGTATTTAATTGCCTTAAAATTTTAATCAATATTCGCAGAATTATTCGGTTAAAAAAATGTTATAAAAAATGTTATATTGTAATTTAAGTTAGGTTCCACCTACATCCTTCACCAAATATTTTTTATCGGATAATTGAGGAACTTTAAAATTGTTCCGATACTATGTTTAGTTGATACTTAAATTTTCACTAAATTAGGCAAACATTTCGATGTAAAAATTGAACAAAATAGCAAAATTGTACTAAATTATTAATAAAGTTATTTTTATCGACCTTTTTCGCTTATTATTTTTTTATGATTTTCTTAATCAAGGTCGTGGAATAGAAATAAAATACTTTTTATTTTTATTTTTAATTAAATCCAACGTTTCGTTGGTATTTCTTTGAATTTCGTCATTAATATTTATTTAACAGTCTTACTGGTCAAAATATATTATTCTTAAAAAATAGATCACAGTTTTGTAGACGCCACAACACAAATCTTTAATTATATCACAGTTCTGTAAAGGTGGACAACACAACACAAAACTAATATGTTTAAAAATAAATGTTGGTAAAAATAATACATCATTTACTAAATCATGCTATTTTAGAGCATAAAAGGTCGGTGGTCAACAAAAATGCGACTTTTGGGTTGTTAAAAAGCGCTAAATTGGCATCGCTGATACATAGTGTTAATATTATTATTATTATGCTCTTCAGTTATTCAGGTGGTATGTTTATGTTATATTAGATTAAGATTTAATGAAATAATTTTTAGTTATTTTTTGGAATAAAATAAAACAAATTTTTAAAACGCAAAACTGAATGAAACCAACCAAATAATATTTTTGAAAAATATTAAAAAATTTTTATCAAGATAAAACTTTAATAAAAGTGAAATTTATAGAAATTTGTTTTAACTAGGAAGCGTTTTATAAAAAACAAAATTTTTTTTAATATTTAAGAATTCGATTAAGATTTGGTAAATATTAAGGTTAAACAAGTAAGAGCGCTATATTCGGCCGTGCCGAATCTTATATACCCTTCACAACGTGTAGTCATGCAATAACAGTAGTTTGTATCACCATTCCATATGATATACGTACATACATACATATAAACAAGTAAGAGCGCTATATTCGGCCGTGACGAATCTTATATACCCTTCACAACATGTAGTCATGCAATAACAGTAGTTTGTGTCACCATTCATCCCATATGAAATACGTACATCCATATAAAAACATACATATATAAAAACATCCCATTGTAAAATTATAAATTCACGTATGTATGTTAAAAAAACAAAAAAAAAAAAAAAAATTTTAAAAAAATTTAAAAAAAAATTAAAAAAAAAATTAAAAAAAATTATTATATATATAATATATATCAAACAAAAAAAAAAAATAAAAAAAAAATTAAAAAAAAAAAATAAAAAATATAAATAATATATTAAATTAAAAATAAAAAAAAATTAAAAAAAAAAATTTTTAAAAAATTAAAAAAAAAATTTTTTTTGGCTCAGCTGGGATTTTATGCCACGTTTTCTCTAACCAGTATACATGTTTGTATGTATGTATGTTGTTGTTGTAATGTTGTTTTTGTGAAAAAAAATCGAGGTGGTCGTGGGTTTTTGCTCATATCTCAGTGGTTTATGTACCGATGTTTCTGATTTTCAATACCGATCTACTCCCGAATATTTCTGGTATTTTAATACCTCACCCGGGTCCAAGTGATGTCGGGGGGCTTCAAAAAGTTGATTTCAACATACACACGGACAGACGGTCAGACGGACAGACGGACAGACGGACAGACTGACAGAGCTTAATAGACTTCCCTACTCATAAGCTTTCAGAAAATATATACTTTATGGGGTCGGAAATGAAAATTGTAGAAATTTCACACGGAATGACAAACCTATATATACCCTTTTAAACTGTGTGAAGGGTATAAAAACATACATATATAAAAACATCCCATTGTAAAATTATAAATTTACGTATGTATGTTAATAAAAAATAAAAAAAAAAAATTTAAAAAAAAAATTAAAAAAAAAAAAATTTAAAAAAAAAATTAAAAAAAAAAAATTAAAAAAAAAAATTTAAAAAAAAAAAATTTTTTTAATATTTAAAATATATATAATTAATATAAAACAAAAAAAATATTAAAAAAAAAAATTAAAAAAAAAAATAATAAAAATATAAATAATATATTAAATAAAAAATAAAAAAAAAAAATAAAAAAAAATTAAAAAAAAAAAATAAAAAAATTTTTTTTTTGCTCAGTTGGGATTCGATGCCACGTTTTCTCTAACCAGTATACACGTTTGTATGTATGTATGTTGTTGTTTTAATGTTGTTTTTGTGAAAAAAAATCGAGGTGGTCGTGGGTTTTTGCTCATATCTCAGTTGTTTATATACCGATGTTTCTGATTTTCAATACCGATCTACTCCCGAACATTTCTGATATCTTAGTACCTTACCCGGGTCCAACCTATGTCGGGGGGCTTCAAAAAGTTGATTTCAACATACACACGGACAGACGGTCAGACGGACAGACTGACAGGGCTTAATCGACTCCCCTATTCATAGGCTTTCAGAAAATATATACTTTATGGGGTCGGAAATGAAAATTGTAGAAATTTCACACGGAATGACAAACCTATATATACCCTTTTTCACTGTGTGAAGGGTATAAAAAGGCAGAAATAGTTCAACTTTAAAATGAGAAGCATAATGCCAAATTAGCCACTCTTCGCTGCTTTGAGCTATGGACAGCTTTTATTTGCGATTTTGGTGCATTTGTTTGTCCTTTTATTTGTTGTTTTTCTACATAAGGAAAATACTATTAAATCATATTTATTTGTATGTATAGAAATTGTATAAATTTATTTATTTTTCAAAACAAATGAATTACCTTGTTGTCTTTTAAATTTCATTAAGAACAATTAACATGTCCCTAGTTAAAATTTTCTAAGAATTCTTACGTACATTTGATGAATTTTTTTAATTTCTAGGTAGCAAAAATATTACGAAAAATTCTAAACTCTATTAATATTAAATACCTTAAATTACACTGAGATTCTTCTTTTAATTACTTTCATAAAAATTAACTCATTAATATTTTATTTCCTGGTTTTCAAAATATTTGATAATATTTTATTATTTAAATTTTTTTGCTATTCTATTGAAACGGTATTCACGTGTGAAAATTTTAATATTTATATACAAATAAATACAAGATATTTAGTAAATATCATTTAATGTTGTATTGATTTTATTGTATTTTAACATTAAGTTGAAATGCCGTCTACCTGTCTGTGTATAAACAAGTTTAAATATTAAAAAAATATATTTGACTCTGCCGAATCTGAAATGCTCTTTGTCAATTACAAAATGTACAAACATAACAACAACCGTTTTATTTGATGTTGTAAATAATAGCATTTCATAGTAGGCTTTCAGATTGTATTATTGCATTATGTCGTAGGTATATTTCATAATAATATGGAACTTTTTTTTCTTCAAAATTTCAAAAAATAAATTTAATTAGCGTTGCCGTTGTTTTGTTAACCGTTTTACCTTTTTGGGTTATGTTTTAAAGACATTTTTGATATTTAATTTTCACGAAAACTTAAATAAAAAATAAGCCTTGTCCAATATAAATTCCACGAAAAATTATGTGAAACCACCTTCTGTGGTAACCTTTTCGGCAGAAGGTTTTATTCTAATAACAGGATATTATATGATTTTGTTTTTAGTAAAATAAAAATAAATACAAGTTTGCAGTTAAAAAATCTTAAATATGAGTTATAGTATACAGTAGACTCGCGGTAACAAAAACACTGCCTTACGTGAACACCGGATAAGATGAAAATATTTTTTTTACAATGACTACTCTGTAGCGTGAACACAGTAAGAAAGCCTTATAACGTGAACAAATTTTTCGGTTATCCAAATCGTTTTAATTAAAAAAAGGGTTATCCCCGTAAATGATTGCACAGGTTTTGTTTAGTGCGCGCTGCCGATTTAACATGATCTAATTTAAAGTTTTTCGTAAAAATGTCACAAAAAACTATCAAAATTCTAAAGTTAAACTTCTGGAAAGGCAAAAAATTCTCGCTCTTTTAGAAATTTTGAATCTCCTGTGGACTACAATTGCTCCAAATCGTAGAGAAAAACAGCTGCCATTTTTGAAAATGCGTTTAACTATTATTGAACGCTATTGGCTATTCAAATTCAACTTGGCAACGTCTGGAAAAGAAAACAAAAAAAAAAGGAAAGCAAAATGCTGGCTGAACATTTTTAGTTCTTTAGGAGAGGAAGAATACTGTAAAGAGGATATTCCGTTAGCTTTTTTGAGAGAAAAAATTTGTTCAGCAAGTAAAATTTTAAATTTAAATTGTAACCAACTATTTTTCTTAACAAAGCATATGTACATAACAATCCGAAATACAAAAAAATATATGAATTTGAGTTAAATCATGTCTAATTTATTTGGAAATTTTAAAGAGTTACACCTTTGTCAATATGAACAACTTCGCAAACGTGAAATCGTTCGGTTTTTAATAGTTCCCGTTACCGCGAGTCTACTGTATTTTTCCATTTAGTGTATTTTACTAATAAATTTATTCACAAAAACCTTTTCTTGTTATGCCAACACTGCGTTCGATACAAGGAAGAAGAGTACTGTTGGTTTTCTCTTTAGGAAATAGAGTATATGGGAATATCAAATGTACAATTAAAATTATTTTTTTTATAAAAAATAACTTAAATAATTTTATGATTGCATATAATAATAAACAACATTAACTGCACTGACATGTCACCATGCCTATTCCCTGCTGATAATGTGAGTAATCCATACACGTATGGAAGGTGTACTCCCTAATGGCATAGGACTAGTCTAAAGTTCACCCAAATGTATAAATAAAACATGGTCAATTTAATATTACAATGTCCTAGGGCTGGACAATATAACCCATCGAAGCAGTATTAAAACTACTATTTGTCACTACTCGATGGAGCACCTATACGATTATTACACATCTTTTGGCAACACTATATGCAATCGTCAAAACATGAACACTTGTTGTTTAACTACAATTTTTTGTTTGAAAATGATATGGTCCATGACTGCATAACATAGAACCATATTGCAAGTACTCAATTTCAGCTATAATGGACCACTTAGTCGAGTATTATCTGCAGGGTTGTTTATAATTAATTTTTATTTTTGTGTGATTAGATTTTGGTTAAATTAAAGGTTTTTTTTTGCTTTTTTAGTGAGTGTAAATAGAACACTTATCCTGCATTGATTTAAATATGGATTCGAAGAACATCGGGTAGACTTTAGAACTTGATTTCAACAAATATAGAGGAGAGTTGGACAACGCCAAATTAAGTTTTTTAATTTCTCCCCATTACGTCATTTAGATTATATAAATAATTTTTTTTTATTTCCATTAAAAAAGTTGATTTTGGTTGCACGGTGTATCCTTGAATCGCCAGTGATCTATATATATAAAACAGGATGTGTGTATGTATGTAACGTATAAACTCCAAAACGGCTGGTCCGATTTTGATGAAATTTTTAGGGAATCTTCAGGGTGACATAGTGCAGTCTGATTTTTGATTTTCGTCCTGCGGGCGGAGGGGCGTGGTCATTGCACCACCAATCACATATACATATATTTATTTTGGTTGCTCTTTTTATTTTTTTAAAGCCGTTGTCATGTTTTTTAAAACGAGATATCAGACTTTTTAATCGGTGATGTAGTTCCGAAAATATTTACAAAAAAGGCCAGCAACGCGGACCGGGTCAGCTAGTATTGTATAAATGCAAAAATATTAACAAACTCATACTTACCATTATTGCTCATTCATGGTGAAGGGTATCAACATGATAAAAAAATCCGGAATATCTTACTCAAATATAATAAAACTAAATAGTCTAGAAAATATTTATTAATTTAATTCAAATAAAAATTTTAAATCTTAAATTAAGTATGCATAAGAAATAAAAGAAAACAATAAAATTTTATTAATAAAATTAATAAAAAAAAATGTTATTAAAATATTTAAAAATAACGAGTTGTCAATATGTAGCTTTTTTCAATTCAATTATTTTATAAAAACTATTTTAGGTTCATTAAAGGCTTATTTGATAGATATTGTACATGAATTTGTCAAAAAAGCTTTCAATAAACCTAAAATATTTTTTTATGAATACGACAGTTAATCTTTGTAAAAAAGTGGTGTATATGGAATATTTTTGCCTAAATAAGTGTAACCACTATTTTTATTCAATGTTGATTGGCAGTGCAAATTATTTTAATAAAGAAAATCTTTATTTAAATAAACATTCATTTATAACGGCAGAAATTAATGCATATTTGTGGTTACAGTAGACGCTAAATATATGCCTAATGTGAACATACTTAAATACCTTTAGCACATAAAACATGGCTTCCGAATAGTGTGAACAACGATTATAATTATTCAATTATGAATTTAAATTAACACCACCCACAAAAATTTATATAAAAAAATTCATAAATAACGCTAATTTGATTAAACAAAAAATGATTTTAGTTTATTTAACGGTCGAATTTTATTTAAAACAAAATGATAAACGCATTAATCTTGAAACATTTAAAATTGAATTTTTAACCAGATTGACATACAGACATATTATTAAATACGAAATAAACGGAGAAAAACAAATCATTTAAATATTTGTTATTGAAAATATGGTTAAAGAAAGAAGAAGATAAAGAAGAAGATAAAAAAGAGGTTTTGTTTAAAAAAAACCAGGCAGTTTTAAACATTAACAACATAATTATACAATTTGATTTTTTAAATTGTTTTATTATAATAATTTTATATCTTAGTCTTAGTCATACATTAGGCAAAAAAATAAATAAAAACAACTGACTTTACTTCCGCCTTGTGTCAAAGTGATCAGTTAAAAAATTTAAAAATAAATTTTAAATTCTTTACGAATTTTTCATAAACATTGTTATTTGAATATGATCCAAAGCCTTTAGTTAAGTACACGCTAAGAAAAACATGATCGCGACATTAACATTTTATCCTCTGTAATAAACAAGTTTTAATTTTTGTTTTGTTTTGATATATAGTTGGGTGATCGATTATTCGACATTTTTAATAAACCGGTTTTCAAGTAGTTTGAAATTTAAATTTAAAAAAAAACCGGTTGCTATTTTGAAAATTGAGAAAAAACCGGTTAACCGGTTTGAATATATAAAATATAACATTTAAAGTAAAAATTAAAAAAATATTGTTAAAAAAGATTATGATAAAAATTATATCTAAATATGAAATTTTTACAGTTTATATACGTTTGACTGCTCAATTACGCAATAACTGACATGAATGCAGTTGACTAATTTGGTTTTAACTAGTTGAATTTAAGAACAAAAGGTACTCCTTGCAAGTAAAATAAATAAATACAATAAGCCAATATATACATACAATTGTACATTTTTAAAATGTTAAATAGATCTTTTAAACTAATATGCACTAACGCATTTTGTTTGAAATGATTTCTGTAATTTGAAATACATACAGGCAAGAGAGAAAATCTTTAAAATTTAATTTTGAAAAATTATTTTTTATATCCATGACAGATATACAAATATAGGCATAAACTACTTTGTTCGATGGTTTAATTGAAGTTTAAGTTGACAGGCACTCAATGCCAATTATTCAAATAAGGATCTGGAAGGAGAGATTATTGGTTTTTCTTTATTGTAACTTCGCTTTTCACCTAAAAGTGATTGATCAGCTAAGTTTATGCTTCAATTACCTTTAACTTTTAACGTTAGGTTTATATCCCATAACATAAATAATATATAAGCTCAATCATTTTTCTTATTTTACATTTGTTTTTTAAACAACAAACAAATTTCTTATTGTGGAACAATATTTAATAGTTTTTATTTTCTGATTTTTTGAAACTTTTCGCGTAGTAAATATACTATGGTACGATTGGTTACAAAGATATATGAAAATAAACTTAAAAAAATAAAAAACCGGCTTTTTCGGATAAAAAAATCGGTGTATTCGATATTCGAAAAATCAACATTTAGAAAAAACCGCCAGCTGAAAGAGGAAAAAACCGGGTTTTCCACCGATTGTAAAACCGAGTCGATCACCCTCATATATAGTTGTTTACCAAGTGTTTGTTTTAATTTTATTATTGTATATTTAGTTTTCATGAAAATTTCTCTATGATTGTGCTTTGAAAATAGTATGGTTGAGAAAATCATTAAGACAAACAAAGTTTTATAAGGTTCAAATTAAAATTACCATTATAGTTTAACCATGTTTTTTCTTTGCGTGTACGATGAGGGTTCGATGGGGAAACACAACGTGTTACATACAGTTTGATTTTGGGAATTTTTGTTCTAGAAACCAGAATTTAATCCACCTAATTTAAATGATATTGAGGTGAACGTGATGTGTGACACGTTAAGCAGTTTGTTATAGAATTAAACTAATCGCGTACTCTCATGTTTTGTCAACTCGACTAATCTAAAAATAAATATATATAAATATAAAGAATAACTTGACTGACTGTTTGATTCATCATCGCACAGTCCAAACGTAACAAGCTAGAGTCATGAAATTTAGACAGTGTGTTCCTCTTCTGATGTATAGACCCACTAAGAAGGGATTCTTGAAAATTAGAACAATAAAATTGAGTCAAGTTGTTCAAGTATAATCTGTTGTATAAAAAGCTATACAGATTAACTGGTTACATAATTGTAATCTGTTAAAAAACAAGTAAGAGAGCTATATTCGGCCGTGCCGAATCTTATATAAGTACCTTTCACAACGTGTAGTCATGCAAAAATAATAGTTTTTATCACCATTCATCTCATATGAATTACGTACATACATATAAAAAACATACATATATAAAAACCTCCCATTGCAAAATTATAAATTTGCGTATGCATGTTAAAAAAAAATTAAAAAAAAATTGAAAAAAAAAAATTTTAAAAAAATATAATAAAAATATAAATAATAAATTTAAACAAAAAAAAAATAAGAAAAAATTAAAAAAAATATAAAAAAAAAATTATAAAAATATAAATAATATATAAGATAAAAAATAACAACAGTGCTATATTCGGCCGTGCCGAATCTTATATACCCTTCACAACGTGTAGTCATGCAATAACAATTGTTTGTATCACCATTCATCTCATATAAAATACGTACATACATGTAAAAAACATACAAAAAAATTTCAAAAAAAAATATATTAAAAATAAAAAAAAATAATAAAAAAAATTAAAAAAAAAATTTAAACAAAATTTTAAAAAATTTTTTAAAAATTTTTTTAAAAAAATTAAAAAAAAAAATATGAAAAAAAATAATAAAATATAAATAATATATTAAATGAAATAAAATTTGTTTGGCTCAGCTGGAATTCGATGCCACGTTTACTTTCACCAGTATATATGCATGTTGTTGTTGTAATTGTGAAAAAAAACGAGGTGGTCGTGGTTTTTTGCTCATATCAGAAAGTTATGGGGCGACTGTGGTAAATTTCAATACCGATTCATTCCTGGATATTTCCAAGAGATTGATACCATGTAGAGATCTGAGGAACATATAGTTGCTTCTAAAAGTTGATTTCAACCAACACACGGACAGACGGACATACGGTCAGGGCTTAATCGACTCCTCTATTCATAAGCTTTCAGAAAATATGGGGTCGGAAATGAAAATTGTAGAAATTACAAACGGAATGACAAACCTATATATACCCTTGTGCACCACAGGTGAAGGGTATAAAAAAAGAAAAAAAAATTTTTTTTTGGGCTCAGCTGGGATTCGATGCCACATTTACTCTAACCAGTATACACATTTGTATGTATGTATGTATGTTGTTGTGAAAGACAAAAACGAGGTGGTCGTGTTTTTTTGCTCAATATCGATCTACTCCCGAATATTTCTGATATTTAAATACCTCACCCGGGTCCCGGCGATATCGGGGGGGTTAAAAAAATTGATTTCAACATACCCACGGACAGACTGACATGGCCTAATCGAATCCCATATTCATAAGCTTTCGGAAAATATATACTTTATGGGGTCGGAAATGAAAATTTTAGAAATTTGACACTGACAATTTGAAGCTGAGGGGTTTTATGTACATGATAGTGACGGCTATTAATTTTATTTCACTCATAGGCGTATATGTACCGTTTAAAATAATGTATTCATGTATAAAATTTTGTATAAAATTGTTTTCCATTTAGTCTGTCTGTTTGTTTTTATGTTAAATATTTTTGTCCCAATTATTTTTGAAAAATTTGTAATGTGTGCAGTTGTCCACGAAAAACTGCTATAAATAAAATCATTTTCCCAACAAGCCTGCAATCTGCCACATAATGATTTATAGACATGCATATGCAAGTACATATTTATAACTAACAAGAGAAAATAAAATCCATGGCAAATTATAAAACACACAAATGATTTAATGAATTGGAAGCAATACATACTACAACTACTTACAAGTAGTGGCTTAATCTCTATGCTCTATACCACTAATCATTGACTACATTTCAAAAAACATAAAAAAATAAATAAAAAATAAAAAATTTAAATACTCAAGAAATTATCGAAACCCAAGCCATTAAAACATACATATTCTTACCCGTATTTGCAATATGTATGACGATGATGATGTATGATTTTCCAAGCAAATAAACCAGCCGAGCAAAGAAAATAAAAACAAAAATTATAAAATCATGATTTCAATGAAAATTGATTTCACATGATTTACCGATCAATAATTTTTTTTTCCAAAAGCAGAAATTGTAATATATTTGCCCACCTCTCCCTTCTTTACTCTGCTGATTTTTTTTTTTTGGCAAATAATTTTCTAATGTCATGGTGGTCAATTGAGATGAAAATGATGACCGTTGGAGTTTAAGCATGGCAAGTAAGTAAACAAATGTATAATCACATCGTTAGTTATATGACTAGAAAATCTATAAACTGATGCAGCGTCATAGAGTTGGGGCAGATGCTGATGATGGTGGTGGCGCTTCACTGTTTGGTTGCTGGGAGAGATACCAAAAATAAAGCGTGAAACACGTAGATGGTATAATGAGTGATTTGTTTTTTTTAAAGCAAAAATATCCCCGAATATGTAGGATGAAAACTATTTATTAATAAATTTATTTATAGAGCATGTGAAAAATAGGAATATACGAGGGACGTTTCAAAAATGTTTTGAATTTAACATTAAAAAAAATAATAATACAAATATTTTAATCTGCTTTATAACGTGCACTACCACAACTTTTACAAATTTTTACTGATGTTTGTAACTCTCTTTCTAAAAGCTTAATTTTTGTTCAGTCTTTCAAGCTCTGGAGACGGCATTTTGGCTATATTTCTCACAACATTATATATTGTTAGACGTTCAAAGCTACTAGTTTATTCGCATAAACCCATGTAACGTCAAAGAAAACAAATTTAAGGAGTTGTAAGGCACGATGTTATTGCTCAATTATCTGGATCATTTCAAGAAATAACACATTCTGTAAATGATTTGCTCAGTAGGTTGATTGTTTGACGCCTTATCGTTAAATCTACACAAGAGTGGGAAGTGCTTAAGACTAACGTTGACAACATAATTATAAACTTTTATATTGTATGTAACAGAACTCAATAAATAGAAGAAAAAATTGGAAAAAAACTCCCTTGATTGAACTGAATACAGCTAAAATGACTTTAATTTTTAACATTTACATTTACAATAACATTTGTTTCGCATCTCACTTCACTGCTAAACGTTCTGTCAAAATCGGATTTTCATACTGCAATGTACTCATTTTGTCATTTTGTTTACAATACATTGAAATATTTATTTACACTCCACAAAGTATATATTTTCATAGTCCTGGTCTCATTATAGAACTAAATAACTATGTCCGTCCGTCTGTCTGGCCGTTTGTCCGTCTGTTGATAGCATGATGTAGTTAGGTAGGTAGAAAAGTGGGGTGCAAGAAGCAAGAGAAACTTCCCCACATTTGGGGAACAATATGGTCCATTGCAGGGTACACTTATACAAGGTGGCGGTGCCAGCCCAGCTGACTATTTTTTTGTGTTCGGGAGTATGTCAAACTACATATTTAAAAAAATGATTTCAACTCCGGAAATTGTCAAACTTCATACATAAAAAATAGAGCCAAAAATGGCTCTCCTTTACGCTATCATTTAGCACGATGTAGCTTGAACAAAAAAAGCTAGAGAGATGATATTTCGCCAGAATATTTCTAGTATATCAGAAATATTTGGTATTGAAAATGAACGACATCCTTGCAATAGGAAGAGTATTATAGCTTGCAATGCAAGAGTAGGTCATTAAAAAATTTCTTTCATTCAATGAAAAAAAGGCGATTGTATCTAAACGCAATGACGTAGAGTGATAAAGTTTCACAATTATATTTATTGGTAAAAGGAGAATGTTTCCCCGAAAATGGCTTCTTCATCAATATTTTTAGAATAACGGAAATGAAGGAGACACGACCACCTTCTCCTCAAATTCTTGTAATATTTCTATCGTCAAAGAATAAAGAACCCAATAATGCAATATCCAAGTTTTATACGATCATTTGATACGCCTACTTTAACGCCAACTCACTCTCACACAACCTACTAAATATTAATAATATTTGAAAACTCATAGAAGCAACAGACTTAGATGGACAATACTGAGATTTTGCAAATATGAATAGCTTTCTGGTCAATGTGATTACAATAACGAACACTTTAAAACCCGTCTCCCATACGATTTTTCTTAAAATAATATATTTTTTTGACTGGCAAAGATTTTCGTAGAATAAATTACTCTTGATCAGAAATTATTTTGACACGCCTACTTTAACAACCACTTCTCACATAATCTACTATTAATAAAATTTAAAAGCTTATACAAGCAATTAAATAAGATGTACGATGGTAAAATTTCGTTAGTTAGGCTATCTGGTCAATGTTATTATAATACCAGAAATGAGGGTGACACGCCCACTTTAAAATTTAGAAGCTCATGGAAACGCCAAAAATAGATATACGAATCTAGTATTTCCTTAGTGTGGTGGTCTGACTAATCTAGCCTCAAACCGAAAAAAATAATATAATACACTCTATTGTGGTTCAAAAGTACTACACAAAATTGCTGCTGGTTATCTTAAATTTGGCATAGCCCAATATAGTGCTCTTACTTGTTTCGGTTTCCTTCATGCAAATTGTGTAGGTATGGCAATGCTTGACAGTTGAAAAGCATTTCCTGCTTTTGTTTAAAAGTCTGTTATATGGCATATTTCGGCGTCCTGTTGGAAAAATATATTATGGTATTTAGGGCTTTTAAAAGATTGGTAACTGTGCCTATTCAGGGTAACTTTTTCGCCGTCCTTATTTTGAAGAATTAAACGACAAATAAAATTAACGGCCCTTAAGGCTCTTAAAGTTTGTTGCGGATTGTTGTCGTAGTATTCTTTTAAATGACACAACCTTGAAAAATGCTGAACCCTTTCAGCAGTTAAAAAATTTTGATGGCTGATGGAGGAACACGTCAGGAAATGTCAGAATGCAAATGTCGGTAAAGTGACGAACATACTATGGGGTGACCCAAATCTTGGAAAGTCGAAGAAGTTCTAAAACTGAATAGACCGAAACTTAGGAGATTAACAGGTGTGATAACGGTTCACACGGAAATGATAACTCATCTAGCCCGCATGGGACTGTCGAATGAAACGACATGTAGGGCATGCGAGGAGGAGGAAGAGACTTTGGAACATTACCTTTGTCAATGCCCTGCATTTGGGCGTATTAGGCGCAAACACTTTAAAGTGGATACTATGCCGAACTTGGAATGCCTGAGATATTCAAATTTGAGATCGATAAGGGATTACATTGAGGAAACGGGGTTTTTGACCTAGTCGATTTCATTCCTATAGAGCGCACCAAATGCCAATGGAGCATATGTGTATACCTCTTATGGGTTTGGGCTTTTAGTGCCCCTATTTATCAAAATTATATTGAAACTTATAAACTGTCGGAAAAAAACACCCTGTTTGTTTATATTTTTTCCGAAGTATGGCCTATTTTAATTTGGGCATATAATGGAATATTTTAGCTAAAACTTTAATTTCGTTTATTATTGTTTTTTTTTATTGAACCTGCCACCTAGAGAGATCTATTGCCATTACGATCAATATATTGTAATATTTTTTGTTCAGGATGAAAGTCATGCATGCAAAATTTAAACTCTTTAATTTTATAGTCACGTAACATATGAGAATATGTGTTGGCTGCATGGATGAATAGTAGAGGAGGACTGCTACCATGATTTTGTATCTGTCTGCACTTCTTTAATAAAAGTCGAAAACATCAATGGCAATCAAAAACTCTGGCACGTATGTAATTCCCATGATATATATTTGTTGTTATAGCTTTAATACGGTTGATTGTTTTTAAATAGATTTTTGAATTCATCGACACCATGCACTACAACTAATGAATACTGTGAACTACAAAGTACGAGTATTAAAACTATTGTTGCTACTACATGCATACATAGTTTAACCAGCACCTATCGATAGAACACCTGAATAAATACCAGAATTTTATCTATAGCTGTAGTTTCAATGTGGGTACTAACTGCTTTAAGTAGCAAAAATATTATTTTCAGATTTGGTCAATTTTGTAGTTTAATATATTGTTGTGGTTGGTATTAAATAGAGCGATACAAATCAATTTCATATGTTTAATTTAAACGTGCCACCAGACGAATCCACAGAAGCTGCTGCATGTGCTTGAGTACATATTGAAGAGCTAAGCTTATGTTTAGATATTTTGTTATGTTGTGATTTAGCTTCAAATATGATTTTTAAATTATTTAAGTTGTATATGAGCCGAGCTAAGAAGAAGAGTTGAAATTAAGTTCCTTAAAGGTCATCAGCAATGGGTTCAAAACAATTTTGCAATATAGCGTGAGATAAAATCTTTATAAAACAAATAACTTTTTTGTTTTGTTAAAGAGTGTTAGCAAAGCTGGGCTCTTTTTAAACAAATCAATTTGATTTTTTCTAACAACGTCTTCGTCAGGCATTCACAAACATTTTTTAAACACAGTTCAGAGAATTAAAAAACAAATTCCAGAAACAAATATATCTATCTTCTATCTATATAAATAAAAATCAATGTGTGTTTGTATGTTTGTATGTTTGTTTGTGCTTTATAGACGGTTAAACGGACCGATTTCCTTGAAATTTTCACAGAATCTTTAGGCTATACTTTGCTTTGAAATTGTAAGTGGGCGGGGTGCCACGCTCTTTTAAAGAATAAGTATTAAATATTATATATCACGAAAGTTAATGCAGCTAGAGTCTTCAAATTATGTACGGTAAACTTTGACATCCACACGAACATTTGGGTAAAAAATGGGAGGACTTGCAATAGTAGGCGTGGCCACATGAATTAAATACTAAAATTCGTATATTTGGAAAACCATATCGATGAGAGTAGTAAAATTTTGCAAGAGCAATTTAGACACCCAAATAAACATTTAGGCAAGAAATGGGTGCATTATCAATAGTGGGCGTGGCACTTACCATATGAATTTAATACTAAGATTCGTATATTTGAAAAATGATATCGATTAGAGTAATAAAATTTTGCAAAAGCAACTTTGATATTCAAATAAACATTTATGGAAAAAATGAGTGCATTAAAAATAGTGGGCGTGGCACCTGCCATATGAATTTAATACTAAAATTTGGGGTGGCGAAGCACACCGGGTATTAGCTAGTAAATAATATAATAAATGACCTTGAGCCAGAATACAAATTATTTAAAATATAAAGTTCGAATAAATATTAATTTATAATAATTACAAACGCACTTGGAAGGGTGTTTATGGCATTTAGAAATTCATTGTTCGGTGTTCTATCATAGACTTTTTACAACTTTGCTTTCAATAATTTCAGCAAAAGCAAAGGATGGATATCAAAAGCATAACAAAAATGTATTAACGATATGAACATGTGGCAAAATGTCATTTGATAGAAAAAAAGACAAATTTTGAAATAAAAGCTGTGATTCTCTAATTCTAATTCCATTAAATTAGAACATAAATAGTAGCTTCAAATTACATAAGAGTGCTGATGTTAAAATACTTGCTGGTTTCGAAAATGTATTTCACTTAGCTAACATTGGAGTAATTTTCAAAATTATTCTTAAAATGATTACAATTTAATTTAGATAATGTTTTAGGAATTTAAAAAAGATTAATGAACTTGAGCTAGAATAAAAATGATTTACAATAAATAGAAAATAGAAAGTTCGAATAATTATGAGTTATTAATAATTATAAATTTTTTTTCAAATATTATTGTGTAACAATTATTCTTTCATTCATTGATATAAAATAAAATTTTAATAAAAAATTGGAATAAATACAAAATTACAGTTTTTCTCCAAATATGCCTGTGCCCGCGACTTCGTCTGCGTAGTTATCGGGATAAAAGGTAGACTTAGTATTAACAACAAAAATAAAAATATTTACAACATAAACAACCCGTTTAGGATGTGTTATGATGAGCTTGCCAACGACTTCCCGTTATTATCGCGATAAAAAGTAGCCTATATGTTAATCTAGGTTGTTATCTATCTATGCGCCGAATTTCATTTGGTCCCGTTCAGCCGTTTTTGCGAGATTGAGTAACAAATATTCAAACATCCAAACATACAAACATTCACATTTATTATATTAGTAGGATTAATTTTTTTTAGTAAAATTTTTTCATATAAAATTTTTTCATATAAAATTTTTCATATCAATTTTTTCATATAAAATTTTTTCATTTAAATTTTTTTTATTTAAAAATAGAAATAAATCCAAAAAAATTTCCTAAAATCTTAAAAAAAGCATTTATTATTATTTCGAATAATTTAAACTTTAAATTTTAAAGAATTAAGAACCTCTTCTCTACTTCTATGGCTGCTTGTTCACATTTCTAAGTAGCCAGCGACAATTTAGAAATAGTGCATCCATCTCAGACACACAAACATAACGTGCTTTCAATATTGATGCTGTTTATAATGTTTTTTACAGTTGCTGGATTTATACATCCCAGCCATTCATTCATTTATACAGCCTTCTAGTCAGGCAGTCATTCATGGTGTCATTAAACCAACCAGTCTATATCTGTTTTAAGTAATGTTGCATTTTTGTTTTTTTTGGTTTGATTTTAATAAATATCAATATATTTTTCGAGTTACTGTGTGTGTACGAGACTGGATATTTGTGTGTGGAAACACGTAAAACCTAATTTCTAACTGCTTTTCCTACGCTTAAAGAGTGTTGCGATTAATAAACAGTACAGTGGGAGTAAGTATAAGTAGAGAGAAAATTAAAAATCGTTTTGAATTTCGTTATCGAAATTCAGCTTAATTCATCATGCTACTTGAAGCATATAACTTAGAATATATTGTTTTTTCGTTAGTATAAAAAGTATGTTAAAATCTAAAATTAATTTCTAACTGCAAGAGTGTTGATATTAACACACAGCATATTTTCTGCATGTTTGTGTGTGCAACCACTAACTACTTTTCCTACGCTTAATAAGTGTTGTGATAAATATACAGCACAGTAACAGTAAGTAGAAATATGTCTTATTCCAAGTTGTTTTGATTTTTATAAATAGAGAAATTCAGTTCAATTCAGCTAGCTGAATTAAATCATATAACTTAAAGCATATCCTTTTTTGCGTGCATACAAAGTTTTAGTAAAATTCAGCCAGCTGAATTTTCAACAAAAAGTATAATAATAGTGCTTATTATTAAACTGTTAATTGATTTAACTTTATTCAGCTAAAAAAGCAATAATAATACACATCATCACTTTAATTAGCTTTTTAGTTAAATATTAAAAGAAAAATGATTTAGCTAGCTGAATGTATTGTAAAATATTGCGAATTGTTTTGGAGGGCTAAATTTAAAGCAAGGGATGTTAATTATTTGGTAAAAGTTTTAAAATATCGCATTTCAGTTTTATTCAGCTAGCTGAATTTGAAATACTGCTTGATATATAGAACTATACTGCATGTTTTTAACATCTAAGACCAATTCAGCTGGCTGAATTTTTAGCAAAGCTCGCGATTTTTGCCTTAAATTATTTTTTTCTTGCTAAATATCACATTTTGAATTACAGTCCAGCATATACATATGTCTGTATATATTTTTCGAAATTAACTACTAGCTCTTCTTGTATTACCATTTTTATTTTTTCTTCAATTTGAAGTGTGTGTGTGTGTGTGTAGCAAAAATTTAATAAATAAATAAATGCTTCCTACAAAAATATAAAAATCACGTTTCAATTTATTTTTGAACGTGGTACACTTGAAGCACACGCTTCTTCATCTTATTCAGATTTTTTTTCCACCTTTTCTGTGAACAATTTTAGTTTTTGTTGACTCTCTATTGCTGCCATCGAATAATGTGGAAATATTAAAAACGCAAAAAAAAAACATTTCTTAATCTCATGTTTGTTTTTCCTGCTTAAGTATTTCAGGCCAAACTTCTAATTCATGTTCGAAAATGTAAAATTTGGCCTGTAAAGCAACACACTATAATTATCTTGTTTGCTTTTGGAGCGATCAGCAGTACTTTTGAAAAAAAAGTAGCTTAGAAGATGCTTATTATGAGTGCTGAATACCATAGTTTTTTTGCAGCTTTACCAAAAAAAAAAAAAACATCTCATTGATGATTTTTGGGTTTAAGTCTTGTTGGCGCATATGAATTAAATTTTTTTCTGTTTGTTGTACTAGATGGGTCTTATTATTAGTGAAATAATTTTTTTTGTTTTGCTTTTTAGCATAATTTTTGGGCAAAATTTTTGTTTAGGTTTCTTTGGTATTTTAAATTAATGGTGGGAATTTTGTGTGTTTTTAGATGCGAAATAGCTGTGATGCTTTTTATTGCTAGATCAACATGTATTTTCAATGTTCTATCCCTACGTTGTATATCAGTATATTTTCAGTCCCAAGATCTGAGTTTCTTTTGTTGCCTTATTTTATAAATCCGAAGGACATAAAATAGTAAAGATGTCTAGCCAATTGGTCTTGTGGGATGTATTAGAGCTATTAGGCATATGTTTTGCACAACACAGCTTATTAGGCTTTCGAGCTCACTGCGACCTTATTTATATTAAAACTCCTCCTGCTTTTCTCGTTAGGTTCTTTTAATTATGTAGCTCGTTGAAGACTGTTATGGACAAGACTCCTATGCGTCACCGTATCGTTCGGTATCTTGAAAGCACTGGTGGCTTAAGCGAGAGTGTCACCGAAAATCCTAAAACATCAACTCGGCATCGTTGTCAACGATTCTACAGCAATGCCAGTTTGTAAGTGGTCTACAGTTAAACGTTTTTTATCTTTAAATTTACTAAAATGAAGTGTGTTTGAGATGGAGATTTTTATTTGTTTGAAAGTCCTGCGGTTGCCATAATATAAGATCATGCAAATGTTTGCCGTATAAATCAGAGAGATGATCACCAATAGTGTGGGTCATGTTGGCTTTGGGGGCCAATGTGTTTTGTGAGTTTTTCGCATAAACCTACAGCTTAAGAAAACTTCACAAGAAAAATCGCATAAGGCTTGACTCACCTGAAGAAATCAGGTAGATAGGCTTGACGCGCCTGAATGAGACGCCAGCATCGTTGTGTGAGAAAATTGTTCGTCTAAATTGGTCTTCAATTATTCTTTTAACTTGTAGGCTGTATGGCACGTAGTGTTATCCTGTTCAAACCACATATTGCGCCAATTCATAACATCTAGCTTATTCAACAAATACTCCGATATTTTTTCCCTGTAGCGATCGCACCTGGACGTTTATTATCGCGCTTACTTTAGTTAAGAAGAAAAATAGGTCGATAACGCCGCCGACATAACAATCGCCTCAAGCAATTTTTTTCGATAAAGTTGTGCTGCAATTGCTTGCAAACGCCAGAAGTAAGCTTGATCGAAAATTGACGTAATCGCATGGAACATAGTAGCAATGGAACGCGAACTTTAATAAACAAATAAAACAATTTCCAAATGTTCTTGAGGCGTGTATCTCTTCAAACAGTGAAAGAATTGTAAAGCAAACTTTACTTCTTTACAAAATGTTGTGGATCTACTGAAGCTCTTTATATTTAAGGCTCTATTTAAAAAAATATGTATATTCCTAATTGTATATTTTTCTACAAGTGTGTGTGTGTGTGTCTGTGTGTAACTACAGGTAATTGTTTTATTATTCGTTTCTCTATTTTCGCTGAAAACAAAACGAATCATCAACAAATTGAAAATAATTTATTAAAAACAATCAGACAAGGACATGACCTGACATTTGTTTTAATAACTGGACACAACAGGTGGTACTACATGGTTACCAACAAATACACTAGATGTTCGCTGACACTTTGCCCCTCTCGCTCTCTTTGTTTCACACAACATAGCTGATCAACTGTTTACTAATCTTGTTAACAAACATGAGTGGGCACTTTCAAACATGTTCGCTCTTGCTGCTCAAAATATTGTCAGTAAATTGCCAAACATGTTCCTGGTTATTTGTAGACAAATGAACAACATTTAAATGTGTAAAATAAAAATCAATTGATCTTTTTTTCAGTCCTCTTTTTTGTCTGTTCAATAGGCGGTTAGATCAAATGGTTACAGTTTGTTTAAACATCTTTGAATAAATGCAAAGAAAGTAACTGTTTGTTAAACTTCCTTAGAGATGTAAAACATAGAACTTTTTGTAAAGGGTCACCCAAAAGTTTGCTTAAAGATTTCGATCTTTTCTAATTTTTAATTTCTGTGTTGTCTTTTGGATTGTAATGAGAAAATTTATCAGTTAATAGAGTCGTGATAATGTAACACGTTGCAGTCTTCTTATGCAATTTTTCTAAAGCTGTTTGCCCCTTTATTTCACATACATTCATAAGTACTTTATGTTGTGTTTTGACCACCTACTAAATGAAAGCAGTAGGGGCATTCATTTACAGAGGCAATAACCTTTTTTAATTAAATTGTGAAATATGGAGGATTTTAGATTTTTTGCTGTTCGAATAATTATTAATAAATTTTCTATATTAAAATTTTATATTTTAAAATATGAAAATAAATTATTTATTTATAAAGAATTGTTTTTAAATCTCTATTCATAGAACATTTTCTTTCCATTATTTGTTAATAGAAAACGTTTGATAATTTCTTAGCTTTCTTAAAGAGAAGGTTCACAATTTTGTAAATCAACTCTTATCTGCACTACTTGTTTCCAGCTAGTGACGCCTCTCGATTTGAGCCACCGGTTTCTAGGGTTGACTGTTGCTGTTCTTTGTTCGTTGTTAAGCAATAGACTGACAAGTTCTGGCTTCAGGTTCTGATACTAGTCTATTGCTAACGAATGCCATGAAAACTTGCAAGTGTCATATGGATTTAATAAAAAGGTTTTAACAACAATTTTATTATTTTACACGCAATCGAATGCCCTTATTGGTCTTTTCATTAAAGGAACATTGATAAAGAAAATGCGCCAAAAAGTAAAGACGAGAAAGCTTTCAAAAGCCAAGCATTTCAAGTGTACTTTCCATAAATTTAAACAAAAATCACACCTCTTCAAATTTTTAACTCTGATAAAGTATTCTTAATGTTCTGTTTATTTGAACATAAAATGAAGTAATAACACTGCTATAAAGAAGACTTCTATATTCGGCAGTTGTGAATATTTAATGTTGCCAGCCATTCCCTTTTATTTTTTCCGGCGCCATCTTTGGTTTTAAATTTAACAAGGTCAACTTTATTCCACTAGTCAAATCCTTTTATTGAATACCCATATTAATGGGGTTAAGAAAAAAATTTTTCACCATTTTGTTTCAGACGCCATCTTTGATTCTGCACTTTTTCATAGTTAATGGCGTTATACTGGTTTAACACTTTTATTTGATGTGTTGCGGTAGACAAAGTCGTAATTACTTAATTTGAGCCATATTTCCGCCTTTTTTTATTTTGGACGCCATCTTGAATTTTTACTTCTCATAAATTTGCAAAATTCCACTGGTCAGTCACTTTCATTTGGTGTTAATATTGTGGGTCTTGCGGTGGACAAAGCCGTAATTACTTTTTTTTACCCATAATCCGCCCTCTTTTATTGAGGACACCATCTTGAATTTTCACTTCTCATGGATTTACAAAATTCCACTGGTCAAGCACTTTTATTTTATGTCAATATTGTGTGTGTTGCGGGAGACAAAGCCGTAATTGCTATTTCTGACCCATCCGCCATATCAATTAGGACGCCATATTGGAATTTTACTTTCATAGCTTAACTATGTTCTACCGGTCAAGCCCTTTCACTGATATTAATATTGTGGGGGTTGAATGGGGTACATTTTTAAATACTAGATTTGGCCCATATATAAATTAAAGGTACTTAATTTTGTAGTGGCGGCCTTCATTGATTTTAAATGTTTTCTTAATGTTTTATGTTTTGCTTTTGATATAAATATCGATTTTGTAGAAGCTGACAAAAAGTGCTTCTAAATTATTAATTTTACAAAAAACACCGAAGCACTTGTATTTGAGTGTTTATATCTCAGTTAGTTTCATACCAACAGTTTTTCTCAGAACTAATTTTCGATACTATGGTCTGCTTTGTGTTGTCTTTTAGGTGTCCAAAAATGAATTAGATGTCCTAGTTACTTGATATATTTAAAAAACCCTATAAGTTTTTTTTTATATTATTTTTGCCTATACCTTTGTCGATTACTGACCGATATGTACCTCATACATATCTATGCAACATGTGGAGGCTTTTGAAAGTTTATGTCAACGAAATTGCAGACAGACGGGCATTGTTCAATAGACTCTTGTAGTCCTAAGCCTTTAGAAAATATATAGTGTATGGGTTCGGAAATAAATATTGTAGAAATTAAACAGGGAATGACAAGCGTATAAATTCCCCTGGCACCACAGTTAAAGTAACCCTTTTAGATTTTGTTTTTAAAAACAATGGATTTCTTAAGAAGGATTTTAAATTCTTACCCGTAATATTTGTTCCAACAGGTTGTTTTAATGTCCCGCAACATTACCTGTTCTTTCAGAACATTTTTAATTATTTAAAGAGTTTTAATAAATATTAGATGCTCAAAGAATTAATGTCAATATATTCTTAGAGATCAAAGGCTGTAATAAAAATTTTCAATATATTTATTGTTAGATCGTGTGTGTTTATATAATTCTTTGAATACATTTTTTAAATAAAATTTAAAAAGTCCTTTTAGTAAGATATAAGTGAATATAAAGGAAATATTGCTTATATGTTTTATGCTTTGCCTGACGTGTAGTTGAATTAAAAAGCGTTTTTAAGAAATAAACCAAAATAAATCCTTTAAAAAATATTCGAATGCACAAGCACACAACTTCTTTCCTTTACGTATGTATGTATTGTATTCCGAGCCAAAAATCTTTTACATCTTCCACAAGTCATTGACTTTCGAAAATTACCCTTCTTAACGTCAGTGAGAGAAAAAAAAACAAAAGAAACAACAATGCACTCTTCAAACAAATGTAGTATTAAATATAACAAGAAATGTAAAAGAGGTGTGGGGTAAGGCAAAGGGTAAGGACTTTTTAATCCATTTATACAAATCATATAAACATTTTGCAACATTAACACACGAGTATTCGAGGTCTCTAAGGATACTTGAAATTTAGCTGCAGCCGCAAAGCCTTACAGTAGTAAGCAGGCAGTCAAACATTCAGACATGACTTTCTTTTATATTTTTGGGAATTTCTTTTTTATTTTTGTCATTACCCAAAAATACAAAAAGCTAATGTGCAATTTTGCCAAAAATTAACAAACAAATAGAAAAAAAAAATATTAAATCAAATAATGAAACAAAGTCATGTTTTATTATTTTGTCATAATTTTATTTCATTTTTTATACTTATGTGCATGATTTAGAATGTCGAATTTACACGTTAATGCATGCATTTGCAGGCAATTAATTAGGACTTTTCATTAAAAGAACATCCTTGGGGAAGCAAATTTATTTAATTTTTTTTTATTTTTCAAACGCTACAAAAATAATAGCAAATAGAAGGACCTCTTAAATTTGTTACCAAAAAAACAAAAAAAAGAGGTTGCAAATTAAAACCAAAAGCCTTAAAACATTAAGCAGTCAGGGAAGAGTGTTAAAGAATTTGTTAACATCAAAATTTTGCTTTAAAAATTGCCTAAATGTTATAAATAATTTGTTTATTGTGTTAAAAGCCAAAGTTCTTTTTACAAGACTAGTTTTCATACACTGCTTTTTTTTTTTTTTTTGCTTTATTCTTCGACCACCTGTGGCTATTTGTGATTACACTTAAATATGCTCATAAACTATAGATTCCTAAACAATACCTTATGGTGTATCGATGTATCGATATGGTATATACAAGGCAAAGGAGAAGCTCTCTCAGAACACATATTATGTGGTGTGAGTGTGCATAAAACAATCACTGTTAGCCGGCGCCTTGGATCATGTTTATGACACATGATGATGATTATTGTAATGGCCAAATAGTGGTCAATATATTTTGTGCCATGTCTGCACTGTGCCCTCCTACAAGCTGAACAAAAAGGCAGACTCTACGCTCATAGTTAATTTAGATTAAATGACTTAGTTTTTATAATTTATTGGTCATATGGCAGGAAAATACAGAAACATTGAATAAAGGTGTCCTCTTTCTGTTGTATACTAAAAGGTTAGAGCTTCATATAGTATATAAAGTACATGTTGTAATAGTGGTATTAACTATTAATTGCAATAAAGAAATTCCATTTAACTAAGATGCTGATGTTTTTTTCGTTGTGGCGTTCTGGGTATAATTATAGACTCAACACATATAAGAATTATGTTCTATTACAGACAATCTATGATACAGCTAACGCGTTTAGAGGCTAAGTGGTGGGGTTTATGATTTCACTTAAATATGATTTCACTCAAATATTTTTACTTCTCTATGGAAAATTGTAGTTTGTCCCCGGTGGGCTAGTCAGTAGTGTGCTGTACTGCTAGTCTGGGGGTTCCGGGTTCGGTTCCCCATCAGAGACTCTGGACTGATCTGCTGGTCTTTCTTTTCTATTCATTAAAATATTTATATGAAATGTTTGTTTTATAGCTGCCAAAACTTTTACTTTTTAATGGTAAATTGAGGCTTGTAGTGGTGTTTATATGTTTTTAGGGGTGCCTGAGTGAACTAGTCAGTAATGTGCTGGTCTGGGGGTTGCAAATTCGATTCCCGCCAAAGACTCTGGACTGGTCTGCTGCTCTTTCTATTTTATTCTTTATATTATATTCAGAAATCACAAAGGTATGAGTGCGATAGACGAAGTGAGCTGTACAACAGGTCCCTGTTCTACCTAACCTTACTTTTCACGCCACCGCTACCCTTGAATGCGTGCTTGGTTACAGGACTTCTACAGATTTTCTGTTAAATCTTGAAGTTTTGCTTTTTGATTGCTAGTAAATATATCGAAGGTTTAATACAAAATAGGAGTTTCTCGACTCTTTGTTATTTTACACTAAAAGGAAAAAAATCTAACAAAGTATAAAAAATCAATTAAGGCAGAGCTTTTCTATGTAGCTTTAAGTCTATTAGTTTCGACTATAGATCACTACCTTTTTTTGTGGGTCAAGTCTTTGTATGTGAATTGCCAGAAAATGTTAAAAGTTTGATTTGTAGCTTGTTATTTAATACATTAATGTGGAAGCCTTCAGCAGAAGTTTTTTTTTATCAAGGAGGACAATAAAGTAGTTTACACCAATCCTTTCTTGCATTTTGAACTATTAAAAGTAGCTCAAGTGTTCCACTTCTTTTGATGGATGGTAATTTTAGCGTTCGACGCAGATATTCTTAAATTGACTCAGGAAACTCGACGTTTTTCAAATTCTAGGTTGAAATATTCTAGTTAGATAAGTCATACTGCACGAGATAAGTATACTAAAACTTCCGGCGAAGGAAGCATTTGTTTAACCGAAACAACTACTAGTAGCCAGCCAGTTTAACATAACAAAAAGCACTTTAAAGTTTGAGCCACCAGCTGAATAGAATAAGTTTTTTTGATTTCTACGTACTGCTTTGGCATTCTTGGTGTCTTCTGATTTGTGCAGATCAAGCAAATGTTCACCATGTTTGAGCTCCATAAAAGATTAAGGACAGTTGTTTCAGCTTTCCAAATGCCCGTAACAGCCAAATTTGGCCGCATCATTTAAAAACTCGGTAAAGAAATAGATTCGGTTTGAAGGACCATAAACATGTAGGAATCATTTAAACTCTTGTTGTAACCATTTGACGCTTTGAAGGCAAACCTTGTAGATACCGGCTGAATAAAGTGCCGCCAAATACTTAAGCTGAATTCGAGGCATCTTATTTTGAAATTCGTTGACATCTTAACAGAGTTTATCAATCATATTTTATCATAAAACTTCATACAAAAGTTATGAGTTTCACAACCATTTCATAGAGCCAGGCAGTTATATTTATTGTTAAGGATCAGGTTTTATAATTGGGACTTCTTCTAAAATTTAAATGTCTTTTAGACATTTGCGCTAAAGATTCAGTATTTTGGTTTTTAAAAGTTTACTATCTTGCATTATATGCAGATGTTTAACAGTATTTGGTCAATTTAGTTCTTAGTTCAATTTTCGACAGGGGAGTGTTTTGGTGCCTTTTTTTAAACAAAAGCTGGGTTAAGACTTAGACCAATGTCAACAGCAAAGCGACTTACCCGGATACCTTTATAAAATTCAGTCCTGTAAACAAGCTACTCACTGTAAAATTCCTCAAGCCCACCCATGCCACAAATACTCTATGTACGAATAAAACGGACTTGTTATCCTCGCATGGAAATACTAAATGTAAATAATTATTAAAAAATCCTTAAACATTTAAAAAAAAAATATCCTCTTGCAATCCATGCAAATCTTCAAAAGTCTTCATATTCAAGAGCTCTTCAATTTATGTTTAGCCAAAAGCAGCCTCTTTCCCCCCAAAAATATGCTACATCTTTTGTTTTATTCTCGGATTCTCTAAACATTTATACTTTTTCTTATAATTTGTATATGTTTGTATATCTCCTGCATCTAGATTACGTCTGTCTATGGATGTATGTATCATTTACATATTTTGAAGTTTTGTTTTTGTATCTCTTTTTTTCCCCCATCACAAGCATCTAAATATTTGTATCATAAATTCTTTTGTTACTTTTGTTGCACTTTTATTGTTGTTTATCTCGTTTCTTTTTAGCTGTTCAGTTTGGGCAACGTATTTGTATAATTAAGAAAATAAATGCAACAAAACAAACTTCAAGTTGAAATATATTTTTGAAAGCTTTAAATAGAATTGTAGTACTTACGATGTTAGTAAAGAAAGAGTGAAAGAAACAGGTAAAAGAAATTAAAATAAATAATAAAAGAAATTCCGAAAATAAAGTAAATAAAAACGGCTAAAAGTATGCTTTGAATTTTAGAGAATAATTAAGAGGATTTTTTTTAGTTAGGTAGAGTTTCCACAAAACAGGTGGGGGAATTTTTAAAGTGACGAAGTCGAAAGTGGAAAAGAGAAGCAGTTATCACTAATTCCGGGATTAGTTTCAATGTCCGCACCTTAGTTTCCTATAAATAATTTTTGAATGTTAAACCGTTAGTGTCTCGGAGCTGAGTCATATCAGGTGTTTTATTATCTGTCATATGTTGGGGTCTAACCTGTGGCAGTGCTTGACCGGGGCAATAGAAATAGTCTATGATTTGAATTTTTTCTCCACATGCCCCGTAGTTATTTCTTTTTGTGTGCATTTATTCAATAAAATTTTCTTATTTCTTTGCAGTTTTCTGGATCCTGTGAGAACACAATTTGCTTGTGATATAGTTCAATGGCTTTTGCAACCATTGCATTAGATATTTAATTTCCGATTATCACAAAGTGAATATGATGATGAGATTCCATTTGCCATCTTTCAGTTAGAAACCATCTTAGGGCTAAATTGCGGCATTTGATAGTTTTAAAAACGTTACTTGAACGTACGATTTTTCTATATGTGACAGCGCATAGAGAAAGAAACCTAAGGATAAAAAAACAATGTTCGCTTTTCTTTTTTTTGATGTGGACAACATCTGAACATCGAATGAGACCGATCCCATGCCCCAAAAGTGTTTCCTCCCAGAGATATGCGCGTTTTAAAAAAATGACGTCGACAATTCTAAGCGCAAATAGAAAGGGACCGAACGGTACAATTTATTTATTTTCATTTTTTCCCCTACTAAATTAACAAAATAACTTGATTTTACGAAACTACAAAAAATTAATTTTTTTCCTTATGAACTTAAAATTGAATTGAATAGAAAAATCATTTAATCTTTAAAATGGCTCTCCTGAACAAAACCTGTTTTTACCCTTAGGTCCCTTTCTCTATGCGCTGTCACATATAGAGTTTAGTATGGAGAAGGCTACAGGAGTTTTGTAATTTTTTCGCAATTGAATGACGTAGTTTGTGCTCTGTGTATGAGTTTATTGCATATTATTGCCGTGATCATAGTAATGTTGCTAGGGCTTGCTGATTTTGGGGTACTGCTTAGCCAGATCACATAATGCTTGATCAAAGGGCTTGCAGTTAAGTAAATCTTATATTATCTGGGTTACTGGTTAAAAATTTTAGTTTCGTTTGATCTTCTAATTTAGAGCCAATTATGTAGCAACTCCTTAAGGTCAGAGACTCAGCGATAGCAACCAATTACGGTCGGGTAATCTTTCTTATTTTTACATAAGTATATGTACCTGCAAATAACCTCATATTCTCTATTGATCAGGTTAAAACTTAAGAAGGAATTCTGAAGATAAATGTTAGTTTGAAAACAATTTTATGTCTCTAAAGGAACGAAATTCTCTTAAAACAAGAATTCAAATTTCGTTAAGTATTTCGACTAGGTCAAAATCCCAGTACCTGCAATGTAATTCCTTACGGATTTCTAATATGAATTCCGTAGATATTTCAAGTTCTTCATAGTGTCCACGTTAAAGTTCTCGCGTCTAATATGCCCAAGTGCAGGACTTTTCATGCTCTGCATCTTTTTTATTCGACACTCTCATGTGAGTTCTCATCTCCTGGTATTGCATTAGTTAATCTCTAAGTTTCAGAATCTTCTCCGATTTCTCAAGAGTTGAATAACCGAATAGTATGCTCGACACCTTTCCGACAGCAGAGTTTTGTCACATTCTGACGTGTGCCTTCATTGCCCAAACTTTAAGTTTATTTTTGAACCTCTGAAAGCATTCTCCATGGTAATGGTATTCAAAAATAACCCCATTTTTGATGAAAGGCTTAAGCATTCTTTATGGTTTTCAAAAATGATGCCATTTTAGATAATAAATAAGATAAATGTATACATTTTCGTATTACTTCTAGATGTTTAAAATTTGCATGCGAGTTTGTTTTAATCTTTTGCTGCAGAACAGTCCGAGATTCTACGCCTTCGTTCAGTAGAGGCTTGATAACTGATTTACTTTCTGTAGGAATACGAATCGGAGTTTAATTATCAGTCCCTTTCATCTTTACAACGCCTCCTTTAATTTCTTTAATTTTCACCTGGAAAACAGTTCTGTTCTGATAGACGTATTTACCCATGACTCAGCTTACGTGATATAGATCCATTCCAGTTCGGTGACCAATCTTCAAGCAGTCACTAAAAAGATCTGTGCTTTGGCTATTGCCTACCCTAATTACTTCATTCGATTCTTCCTCTTCAGGTATTATAATGATTCAGTTAATGCTTTCGTATCACGTTACCTCTATGATGTTTCCCATAGCTAAGATATAGTTTATTCTTTGGTATCTGGTTTTATGCTCTCTCACCAGCCATTCGCCCATTGCCATTGATTTATTAGCGGTAAAGGCTAATTTATATATCATCTGTATCTCAATCGGCTGAATTGATGGTATATTCTCAATAGCCATTATTGATGTGGTTCGGATGGCACCACATATAGCGATGCAGCGCTATATTTGAAACTTTTGAAGAGGTTTTATGTTAACCTTTTTCTCTAAAGATATTCACCACGTTATCGAGGCGTACGTAAGGATCTGTCGTAGAACGCTCCTGTATAAGCAGCGTGCCATCTTGGAGCGTATGCTCTTTTTTAAGCATATCGCTCTTATGTAAAATGAAATATTTTTTTTTAAAAACTTATTAAAATATTTTTTCATAAATTTTTTATAATTTGAATTTGAAAAAAAATTATAAATATAATTCTAAAACGAAATTTTTCAAAAATTATTGTAAAAATTGTTGTAGAAAAATATGTGGGAATATTGTATCAAAGAACAACTAAACATTTAAGTTTATGTTTAATAAGCATAAAGGCTAAAAATAGAAAACGTAAAGCAGAGCAACTGGAAAGTGTAAAGAATTTGAGAAAATTATAGGAATTTTTTTTATAAAAGTACAATAACAAAGAAAGTAAGTATTCATAGAATAATTACTTTAATTTTAAGTCAGGTTTTCCCAGCAAATTATTTTGATGTTATTTAAGTAATATTTCGCAGACATTACAATCAAGGTATGCTTTAGTTTTCTCATATTAAATAAAGCCTGTTATATATGCAATACTTTTTCCTTACATTTTGTTGTTGTTGTTCTTATAGTGAATTCATTAAAAACACGCGTTGCTTGTTAAAAAGGTAAAAAACACAATTCATAAATTATTTAACCAAATGCAGCAGGCATCATTATAGTGATTATTATGGCAACCTGTTAATGGTCTGGTTACACTACGTGCGTGTGTGTGTGTTCAGTAGTCAAAAAAAAAAAAGAAAAACAATAACAAGATCTCAAAAACACACCCAAAAGAACTCATATGTGCTCTTAATGTTGAACATGTATTTCCTCTTAATATCTGTATAATTTTTCCTTTGTTTGCATTTGTTTGGTTTATGTTTTCAACTTCTTCCTCTCATAATTTGCAAATATTCTTCCATGATGAGGGTGTAATTTTTTTTTGCACATTTGCGTTGCGGTTTTGTATTTTTTTATATTTTTTTTCACCGACATGCATGTCATTACCTCATTGTTAATAAGGATCTTATTTTCGTTTTCCAAAAGAAGAAATAAAAAACGTATTTTTATATGTGTATGTTGAGTTTTTTTTTTTTTTTTGATTTTGGCTGGCTGTCATAATTTATGTGTGCTGAAGTGTTAATTTTAAACGATGTTTGACTAAATGACTGACGTTTACCACCACATTATGGTGGCTGATGCATGTGATTTTTTTCTTACGCGGTTTTAATTCTATATTTTTCGCGCTTTGCACAATTTTTGTTATATTTTTTTTTTTTGGGGAATTTGGTTTTGTATGTTTTTAATGATAAAGGTAATTCATTATTTTTTTTTAAGAATTTTGCATAAAAATTATTTTCTTAAAAAAAGTGTGCAAAATTTACTCAACTGTTAAAAATTTATGTTAATTTAATAGAAATTGTGTTTTTGTTTTTTTGTTAACCGGAATAAAACATTGTTACTGTTAGTTAAAGATTTTTGGGGAAAACTAACTAAGAGGCATTAAAAATTTGCTTGACATGGAGAAGTTAACAAAGAATTATTGAATAAGAAAAACAAAATAAAAAGTGTCTATAAAAATACAGAGTGGGCCAAAAGTCACCATATAATTTATTTTTATACTCTTCATACAGTGAAAAAGGGTATATGTAGGTTTGTCATTCCGTGTGAAATTTCTACAATTTTCATTTCCGACCCCATAAAGTATATATTTTCTGAAAGCTTATGAATGGGGGAGTCGATTAAGCTCTGTCAGTCTGTCAGTGTGCCCGTATGTATGTTGAAATCAACTTTTTAAAGCCCCCCGACATCGCCTACACCCGGGTGAGGTATTGAAATATCAGAAATATTCGGGAGTAGATCTGTATTGAAAATCACAAACAGCGGTACATAAACAACTGAGATATGAGCAAAAAACCACGGCCACATCGTTGTTTTTCACAACAACTTACAACAATAACATACATACATACATACAAACGTGGTATACTGGTTAGAGTAAACGTGGCATCGAATCCCAGCTGAGCCAAAAAATAATTTTTTTTATTTAATTTTCTATATATATTATTTATATTTTTTTAATAATTTTTTTATTTTTTTTATATTTTTTTTTATTTGTTTTTATTATTTATTTTATATATTATTTTTTTTTTTAATTTTTTTTTTTATTTGTTTTTATTATTTATTTTATATATTATTTTATTTTTTTTAATTTTTTTTTTTAATTTTTTCTATTTTTTTTTAACATACATACGTAAATTTATAGTTTTACAATTTATACTGGTTAGAGTGAGTAATTATATATAATATTATTTTATTATTTTTTTTATATTTATTATATATATATTTTTTATTTTTTTTAATTTTTTTTTATATTTTTTTAATTTTTTTTCTATTGATGCATTTATGGGCTTTTGAGGTTAAATTGGAATCCCATTTTTGCGTACATTTCTGGATATCAAGTAGAAATTATGGTAAAATACTAAATAAATTTTTTTTATATACTAAAGTGCTTAAAAAAATATAACTTTAATAGTGCCAGAGTGCTGATTATTACTTGCAATTAAAAAAATCCCAGTTTATATAAATAAACAAGCTAATGTTGAATTAGTACTTTAAGTTCAAAAATTAATTTTACTTTGCTTAGTTTATATTCCATGAATTGTTATATCCCACTGTTTATCAGAAAATGTGTGGCTCATTTAATATTGATGTCTAATTTACTATATTGTATTGAAGTTTATGTGGGATGCAATGTTGATAATTTTAATAGGTGCGATTTACTGTTTAATAGAATTATACGCTTTGTTTACAAATTAAGGCTCCATGGCCATGTGTCGAGGTACATTATTACTTTTTTGAGTTGTAACTTTTAATAATTTTGTTCGTATACGTTGGTTAGTTTTTTTTTTACAAAGTCCAGAGTATATTCGTAAACATTTTGTATTTTTGCAGACATACAGAAACCCACAGCTTCTGTATTCAGTTAGAAATCATGTTACACATGAAATATCTTTTCAAGTACGTGTTATTAAATGGTGGAACTCTTTACCACGACCTCTAAGAGACTTCCACTCTACTCCTAATATGTTCAGGAGTAAGCTTATAAAATATGCATCCGTCTGTAACATTTAATTTAAAATAGGTTTTATTTTTTCTTTCCAAATTATAATAGTTCTACATACTTTATAGCGCAATGTACATATGTACACAGTGAAAAAGGGTATATATAGGTTTGTCATTCCCCATAAAGTATATATTTTCTAAAAGCTTATGAATAGGGGAATCGATTAAGCTCTGTCCGTGTGTGTTGAAATCCACTTTTTGAAGCCCCCCGACATCGCTTGGACCCGAGTGAGGTATTAAAATATTCGGGAGCAGATCGGTATTGAAAATCAGAAACATCGGTACATAAACAGCTGAGATATGAGCAAAAACCCACGACCACCTTGATTTTTTTTCTATAAAAACAACATTACAACAACAACATACATACATACAAACGTGTATACTGGTTAGAGTAAACGTGGCATCGAATCACAACTCAGCCAAAAAAAATTTTTTTTTATTATTTTTATATTTTTAATTTTTTTTATTTTTTATTTAATATATTTTTATTTTTTTTTAATTTTTTTTTATTTTTTTTTGTTTTATATTTATTATATATATATTAATTAATTTTTTTCAAATTTTTTTTTTAAATTTTTTTTAAATTTTTTTTATTTTTTTTAAATTTTTATTTTTATTTTTTTTTAACATACATACGTAAATTTATAATTTTACAATGGGATGTTTTTATATATGTATGTTTTTTATATGTATGTACGTATTTGATATGGGATGAATGGTGATACAAACTACTGTTATTGCATGACTACACGTTGTGAAGGGTATATAAGATTCGCCACAGCCGAATATAGCGCTCTTACTTGTTTTTGTTTATTTTAACTCATTTCCTTGATTTTTAATTATTTATATCTTTGAATTGTTCATTACTCATGTATATATGGAGATGAAATTATAGTTGCTAGTCAATCAATTGTATACGACTTTATAGGCTCGATTGATTATTTTGTTACCAATAAGTAAATAAATAAATAAACCAATATATAAATAAATAAATTGATTAATTAATAAATAAATAAATCAATAAATAATGTTTATAAAAGGTGTTAATGTAACCATATTGCTTTTAAATAAATATTATTGAAAGAGGCTTAGATATATTAAATTTTCCATCCCTGATTTGCGGATGTAAGGCATAATTTCGAAAATTGCTTTCCTACTACAATTTATCATTGCAGTCACTTTATGTATGTATATGCCTTAATAGTTTATTAACTTTGTTAGGGCCCTTCAAAGAGCAGCCCTGATGCATTAAACCCTTTTTAGCTTAAGTTTTATAGGGTACAACAACTATTAATATTGGACACTGTTACTGGTAAAGAATAAAAATATTTTCACTATAAAAAATTTATGTCCTTTTCCTTGCATACAGATTTTTATTTACTTCCCATAATTATATTTACTTCCTGTTTATCTCAAGATAATTTTTTTATATGAAAGAAATATATAAAATAAATCGCTGATTAATCTCCTAGGAGACTTATACTTCAATTTTTACTCAATAAACTATTTGTTTTTGTTTTTTTTTTGTGCAATCAACTTTACATTAATCTCTCAAGGAATTGAAGTTTATTAAAAACGAATTCCTCTTTGGAAGCGAAAAGAAAAGTTTTTTAATATATTGGCGATGATGCTACAGAAAAAAGTAGACGTGAAGCCTCAATCTCTTTTTTTTATATTTTATTTTTTTCTGTAAAATTAATGCTAAAACAAAAAGCATAAAAATAAAGTATTTAAATTACTATTTAAGGAAATGTTACGATGTGCTTTGCAATCCTGGGAGTTACTGCTTCTTTTTTGTCTATAATGACAAATCATTATAAGGAGTTTTATTTGAAGCTGTGTGTATGCTGCGTTTATGTGTGTGCGTGTTTTTGTGTGTGCGTGTTTTTGTATAATATTCAAGTGTAGTAAGGGCGTTTGGGGGAGATTGTTGTGTATGAATAAATGTTCTTTATAACTGTCAATTTAATTGAATTGTAGTCGTCGTTACGTCTGTTAGATTTTATTCTTAATTTTCCAATTTAAGTTTTTTATTTGTTTTTTTGGGTATTTTTTATTTAATCTCATGCCATTTTTGGTGACCTCCCAAATTAGTAGAAACTCCTGGCTTGTTACTCCTACATAGTGTTTCAGCAATTTATTGCGTTGAGTGACTTTGTGTTCAAAACAGTGTTTTGACAAAAGTGGTGTCATTAGACTAGTGGAAAATTTTCAAATGTAAATTAAAACTATTTGCTGAAATGCTCGTTATATGTTTAAAGTTGTTCTTAAAACCGTCAAAACTTTACAAAATTTCTGGAAAATTTAAGGGCTATATTTTCGTAAAAGTATATTTTTTGTGTAAATTAAAGATTTAAAAATACATTTAAATAGACAGATAGACGGACATATATTCTTGTACTCAATAAGCTAAAATTAAGCAAAGTTGTTAATAATGAAAGTCGGCATTCATTTGCAAATTTTTGCTGATGCTTTTTTTTCCATCATGTTGAATGAAGAATATCAAACACTTAAATAAAATAAATATAATTTTAGTTTCACCCTGTTTTATCTTTGTTTCTTATATTATGTCAAGTCATTGCATGACATTCACTGATTTCGAAATTTTTCTCTTTCCTATACACCCAAATATTTGCTATAAATGCTGCAAATAAGAAATAATTTTTTCGAAACAAAAACAAACAAAAAATCATTTCGCGTAGTGTCTGTAAAAACCAAATTTAATTACTTTTTCTCGTGCAGTCTAAATGATTATTTGTTTTTTTTTTTTGAGGAATTTTACTCTGTTTTTTTTCTACAAGCTATTACAACAACAACAGCAAAACAATTTTAAGCTGAAATATGTTACTTTCTTGTTTCTATAGGGAAATTTTTTAAAACCAAATGTATTGAATTCAATCAGGTAGAAGAGTCAGTTTTCTTATTTTGAATTTTATGTCGAGTCATTAAATGAAATTAAATTTTAAATTTGAATTGCTTAAAATTAAATTATGCAAATAAGATGTTTTTGTATTTTTTTTTTTGGAGAAAAAAAAATTTAGAAACTTTTGTTCAACATCATCAAAAAAAGTTAGTTTTGTAGTGTTAAAAAATGGGGGCTTATTTAGACCCTATGTACTTAAAAGGGTTAAATATTAATCAAATTTTATCTTCAGATGTATGGAAAGTAGTTTTTATTGATTTGTAGAAAACTCTTCTAATTTGATCATCATATTTGTTTTAATATTTGAAAAGTTCGATTTTTTTTTTAAATAAATTTGACCTTTGACCTTGAAATAAAAAGTATAAATTTTCACTATTTTTGTTTATTATTTCATTGATTGTATATCAAAACCGTGTTCTTATTCCTCATTAAGCGTACTGATTTTCCCATCTTAATAACCTTTCAAAAATATCTATTTATGTACATCTGTCTGTCCATTTATATATCTATTATAAATCAGAAACCCAAAAATAAAATTTATCAGAAACTATACTTCTACATGGAGCACGCACAGGACAATCTCAATGTTGATAAATTTTGAATGTGATGATCTGCAAATTATGTAGTAGAAATTTAATGTTGTGGCAAATAGCCTTTTGTTTTTACAACTGCACCTAGGAGCATGTTTATGTCCGAAAATCCTGAAAAAACAATATTAGAAAACTGGCCTGAATTTTCAAAATTACGACTTCGACAGTCCAGAAGACATTAAAAAAATAATTTCGTAAACCGAAATATTATACTGCTTCTCAAGTCAGCACTAGAGTGCAGCAATTAATTAGCAAAAGGCTCAAAACGGATCAACCTAGTCGAACAGCTTATTACGTAGTTTTCTTTACAATTGGTATTTCAAATACGCACATTAGCGGCAACGTTAAAATTGCAACAGTTGGCCAGAAATTAAATCAACTATTGCAAATCTGATTAGGAGTCATTGAGCCATTTAGCAATGCCAATTAAACCCCATTAGATGTACAGTAAGGCGGGTCAGCCTCTATACAAAAAAAAAAAAAGTTATCCCCTAGAATGAAAGGAGTTTCTTAAAAACGAAAAAAATTTTATGACGATCTAGCTATGTCCGTCCGTCTGTTGAAAGCACGATAGAGATCGGACCGAAAAAGCAAGAGGGCTCAAATTTTGCCAGAATCTTTCTTATACACAAGGTTTGTTTGGTACTGAAAATGGGCTAAATTGAAATATTAGGAAGAGAGTTATAGCTCATTATGCAAGAGTAGGTCAAAAAAACCGTGTCCTTCCAGCATCGAAAAAAATGCAATTATATCCAAACGCATTAACGTAGAGCCATGAAACTTTAAATATATATTTCCTGAGTAAAAACAATATTTTTCCCTCAAAATTGCTTAAATCTATGCATTAGGAAAGGAGTTATAGATCAAAATGTACGAAAACTTATACCGCACAGTGTATTTTTCGGTATGTTCAAAATTTAAAACGTAATAAAACTGACAAAATTAGAGGTATGATGAGATGAAATTAAAGATGTCAAAATAAATGCAAAAAATTTATATTAGGGGGGGAAGGATCCGAGATATCATAAATGACATTTTTAATTCGACGTCAGATTAAAAAGTCACCCAGGTCAAAAATGAAGCCATAGTCAAGCCATGAACAACGATATGCGATATGATGAAATCGGACTTTAAATGGCGGCGCTATATGAGGAGCCGCAGAACAAAAGGTGCTTTTTCGCTCATTTCAAATTTTTGGGAAATCGAGATTTATTTTTTTCGCCCCTTTAAAAAACTGCAAGAACATGCAAATGCTTACAAGATTTTTACATATCTACAGATGCATCTAACTGTCGTAAGTCTCCCGATTAAATGTTAAGGATGTTTGATATAATTCCATTTTTATTTCGGAAAAACCACCTTTTGCAAAAAAGAAAGCAAAAAAGCACCTTTTGTTAAGGAATAAAATAAAAACACCTTTCGTTAAAAAAAGTAAAAAAGCACGTTTTGTTAATAGAAGGCAAAAGTACATTTTGTAATGCAAATACACATATGTATATGACAATAAAATTCTGACTGAATGTGGTTAAACCTGATCTAATATATTAAAAAATGTTAAGCTAAGTATAATTTTTTTTGTCGTTTTATTAAATAAAATTGTAACCTAAACATTTCTTTCTTAGCCTTAAATTAAATACATATGAAATTTTTTAAATAGTTAAACTCTTGTTCCAACATCTTCTTCTAGGCAAGAACATCCAACATTTTCGTCTATTGAATCCTCCATACCTTTATCCTGGTTATACAAAATGTCCTTGTACCAAAATAATGACTGATTTTCACTCCAGTCTTTACCAAACTGTTTTACTAAAAGACTTTCCACAAAGACTTTAACATCTGATTAATTTTACTTTAACTGTAGTTTGGTTTGATCATTAAAGTAAAAAGTAAAACTACACAAAGATTATGGGAAAAGAACCTTTTGATAAAAAATAATCAAAAAAGCACCTTTTGTTAAGCATAAATTTTTTAGGACCCATTTACTTTGTAAAAAAAATAATAGTAATGCAAACTTGATTGTTTCTACAAGATTTCAACCTAAATATTATAAAAATACCAAAAAACCAATTTTTCGCGAAAAGCGAAAAAGCACCTTTTGTTCTGCGGCTCCTCATATATAAAAAAACGTGGCAAAACAATTTTTTTTCTTGTTTTAGAAATTTCATTGACATCTTTCATTCTTGGTGATGACTAACACAACTTTTTTTTTTCGACCCACTTAGTGTACAGTATGATGTGGCATTACATTCGAAAATATCATTGGACTTTACAAATTCGAAAATTAAGATAAAAAAATGCTCCCATTTTGTATATAATTGTTATTTGAAATATATAAACCCCATGGTGGCCTTAGGCGCACCCTTTATGTTAATATGTAACAACCATCAACAATCCGTCTTCCATTACGCCCGCATACAAGGACAAAATAAAATATCTTGGCATTGCTTCGCTAATATTGTGAATTGTATCGGTAAAAATACTATGGCTTCAAATTTGATCGTACCGTATCGATTTGAAATGTGTTTTAAAAAAAAAATATTTCTTGTTTATTATATTGACAAAGTGATGAAAAATATATAAGAAAAGTCCGGATTGAAGCAAAAAACATTGCGTTGAACAGATCTGAATGGAGAAAGTGTGTTGATGCTCTTTGCTCCTTTTACAGAAAATAAGCATCATTGAAGTGAATTTTCTTACAAAGGATAATTCTATTACCATCTGTCGTACTTTTATTTTTAAATATTGATATATTTTAAATCTGATATTTTAAAGGCCTTGTTCTTTACTAAAAACGCCGTATTTTAAATTAATTTTAAATTTTTGCAAACATTTCCCTCTTTTTTTCTTTTTGCCTTAAACTCTGTTTAAAAGCACTTAAAAACTCTTGGATAATCAATTCCTTCTACCACAAATAATTTCAAATGTTTTGCAAATAGACTAAGACAAAGTACTTGAGAAAATTAATAAATATTTTCACTAAAGTAAGCACAAATAAATTTTCCAAGCAATACAATTCACAATTTAAAGAAATGAGTTGGATGTGTGCAGTAACTTATAAATATTCTGATTTTAAAACACACACACAAACACACACAAGGACACCAACAGCACATATTCATAATAAATATTTCACCTTCTTGGGTATGCCAACACTTTGCCTCTGTCTATGACGACTGGTGTATAAAATATTAAAATAGAGGTCCTTTGCCGCAGCTGCAGCAACAGCAACTGTAGGAGTTTTTGTGGATATAAAAACACTTTCAAGCATTAAAAACCTTTTAATTTGTTAAATCGCCTTAGCAGACATAAGAAAGCAACAACAACAAAATAGAAATTAAAATTTATATTTATAAACGAGGCATTGCAAGGAAACAACTAAAAAGAAGGATACAAAATTCCAAATATTTTAGCAATTGCCGCTTTTGAGTTGTAATATTTTGAATTTTTTTTTGCATTATTTAAAGCAGGCAACCAACTCCTCTATGTCTAGGAGTAACTTCTTTTTTTCCCCACTTACTTTTAGTTCAGAGTCTGTAAAAATTTTTGGTAAAATTATTATTTTCTTGCTGCTTTTTTCTTTCATTAAACATAAGTGTAGTTAATATGAGTAGAAAAGAAATCATACACATCCAAGTAGACTTTGTAAATAATAAAATATCCTTAAAATATAACAACAAGAAAATAAATTGTAAAATAACTAGAGCTTGAGATGGTGCAAGCAAAAGCAAGAGACTCATATAAGAGTTAAGTAGAAGTAGCAATCGTAAATCAAATACAAATAGACGCTTTAAATTAAACTCTTATTGTAACGGAGGCGGATTTTTTTTGGTGTCTACTTATAACAGCAGTCGGGCCCCTGCAAAAATGCAACTAATTTGTTAAATTAAATGTTAAATATAATTTCAAGTCATAAGAAGCTAAACAAGACTTTGAACAAGCCTTACTGCCTTAATAAATAGTATTGTTTAGGCAGATTTTTAGGCGCATATTTTTCTTATTTTTTTTTCCAAAATCCGGCCCTTAAAGTTGCCTGTTATATGCCTTTAGAAAGTAAACATTTTCTTCCTTGCAATTGTGAGCTAAAAAAAGGCAGATTTTTATTTTATTTTCTTTGCCTTAAGGTAGGCTAATTTTCACTTTTGCTAATTCTCTTAAACACTTTTGGTTGTTTGGCTGTTTGGCTGGTGGGTTGTGGAGACAAAGATGCTGCTTTGGCTGATGATGTTGCTAAAAAAAACTATAGAATTTTGTTTTTGTTGAATATAAGAAAAAGAAAATTAAAATAAAAATATTTTAGTCAGCTGTACCTTCACTCTAGTGAAAGAAGTAGTCAAAACGAGATGGTTTAATAATTTTACTTTTGACTGGAAAAAAGAACCCTATAGACGGTAAAGTTCGACATATTGCAAACCTACATCATAATACACTCAAATATAGAAGCTTAAGTCGAAAAATATTTTAAATAATTTATAGACGGGTTTTTATGGTTTATGGCCAGGGCTAGGGCTAGGGCTAGGGCTAGGGCTAGGGCTGGGGTTAATTATGAAGCTATGCTTGCAAAATTTATACACAGTATTTAATATTAGGATTTAAATTTACTTGTGTCAAATTTTCTTTTAATTCCAAAATTTTTAAAGTTTTTTAAAGTTTTTTCGAAGTTGGACCTCATATAGTAATTAGAACAACTAACAGATCTTCCTCAATAAAATCTTGGGAATTACTTGTGTATTTGTATTCATATAAAACCTTTGGCTGCTTATTTTTGGTCGCATATAAACTTCAATATCTAAATATTAAAGTTAAATTCCGTAAGAACATTTGTATAGACGCCAGGTAAAATGATTACTCTCTAGCCATCCAAATCGATACGACTTGTCCTGGGTGCCAAAAGGTAATATATGGGCAAATCCTAGAAACAGCTCACCAACAAAAAAAAAATCCAACTAATATTTTTTGGAGAATATTAGGCAAGATCTATCGTTGTCTACGTTGTTTTGCCATATAAATTATTTCTAGGAAATATTTTTTTACATTCAAAAAAAACCTTAAACATATGTATTATACGGTACACAGATCTAAGTTTAAAAGTTCTTCGAAGACGTTACGTTATTTACGTGAGGCATAAATTGTCCCCTGGAGCGAGTCACCCTTAATATTTTGGAGTATGAAAAACAAATGTTGACCTATTCTTAAACGTTTATTTCTGCATTGGCTGGACTATTAATTGTGTTTAATTTGAAAAAAAAAATACTAAAAACTATATCGATGTAAGTACATAATTAAAAAAAAGTGAGCGTTAAAGTTGGCGTGATAAAAAAAGTATCCTATTAATAATATCAGAGTCTTAGTTATATCATGTGAAAATTTTAAGAAGATCGGTCCGGCTGTCTGTCCTACCTGAGGGGGCGTGAAAAAAGTCGTGGCGTTGATTGGTATAAAAAATAGATATTGACCGATTCTCAGATCTTCCCGATATGCACACAAAACTCCATGAAAATCGATTAAGTCATTTCAGAGGAGTTTAATCACAAACACCACGCCACGAGAATTTTATATATTAGAAGATATAAAAAAAATGTATTTCACTCAACACTAATGCAAACATTATAACCAAATTTGATGTATTAAAATTATGCAATAAATTAATGTATTTAAGGTTGTCATATAATTATTTTAGTGTTAATATATGTAGATGGTTCCATCGATTTTCTCATTAATTGCTCTTTAATTTTAGTAAAGATAAGGATCCAGTTTTTGTGGCGTGCGTCACAAAAAATATTTTTGTTTTATGTTAAGAGTAGAATGATTTCTTTAAATCGAAAATAACAAAAATAAAATTCAACATTAAAAAAATAAAAATTTATGTATAAATATCTGAAACGTGCTTCACGATAATAATCCTCCCAGTAACTGCAATTGTTTGTTTATTTGTTTGTATCTGCAATAACACTGATGGGAGACCGGTTAACTAGCTTGACCCTTCTTTTAATTTGACATGCATTTTTATTAAGTTTTCTTTCGCAATTTAAAAAATTCTCTAATAATTCTTTATAATAAATTTAAATTAAATTTGTTTATTAATAAAATTAAGTCTTTCTTTGAAAAAATACGTACAAAATATACAGCTATTTCACATATTCCTAATTTGGCTGCTTGTAATTTTTTGCGTTAATTAAATATCTTCATAAAGACTACTTATAGTTTTTTTTTTTTTTTTAATTTACTCTGCAGTTAAGCCGGTCAGGGGAAAAATACAAAAAAAGTCAGCCATAAAATGGATGGTGTGGTATAACCTATAGATTCTATAGCCTTTGGTGATGAGTCGTTAACTAACAACTAATAGGGAAATCTATACAAAAAAAGATGATTTGGGAGCGATAGCACAAACAATTTCATTAGTAATATTCATGTCATCAGTGAGATGCAACTAAATCTCGCACATACACACGAATTGAAAAAATTAAGAAAATTAGCCTTGAAACTTCTCACTTTGTTTGGGTCAACATTTATTAAGAATGGCATGCACAAGCTTTACTTGATACTTATTCTTATTAATATTGTAAAAACCCTTAGTACTTACTTCTTTTTATTCAAAGCATTTGTTTTTTATTTAATAAAATAATGCACCGAAACCCATTTGTTCTATTTGTCCATTGATACAACATATTATTTAAATGGTTCAGTTTATTACCTACCAGACCGCGACGGTCGTGATTTTTAAAAAACCGGACCCCAAATGAAAGTGGTAGATGACCGCTGCTATAGAAGCTGACAAGTAAGCGTATTTTTTAAAGATATTTTGAACAGCGTTATTTTGATGTGTAACTGTTTTTAAATTCTAAAAAAAAATTTCGCCGATTTTTTTTCTTTTTCGAAATTCTATGTTTGAGGTGACCTAATTATTGGCCATGCTTATTCATTTCTACTTTAATCAGGTAGTCATGCGATTTCCTCCCGATTTTCACACTGCAAATTTTATATTCAATGGTTCGAATGTTACTGATATAAATATTTTCAAAAAAAAAGAAACGTTAAGCATATCAAAGCATAGAGTTCATTTATAAATAAATTTATATTCATTCGGAAATTAATTTATAAACATAAAATAAAAATTAAGAAATGGTGTTAAAAATAAATTTATTTCATTTGTTAAAATAAATAAAACTGTGCTTTTTTATGTGCTGCTGGGAAAAAATGTAACGAGAGTCGAGTAGTGTTCGTCCCAAAGATTTCACGGTTGTTAATACAAAACGATTATATTTGTTGGTTATAAATATCTTGTTTCTAAAGCGGGCTTCTTACAGTTGATTTAAATCATCACTGGTACAGGCGGACACATAGTCATAGTGGGATCATAGTGGGATCGAAAATTAATATTGTAGAAATGACAAACTAGTGATGGGCAAATAGAAAAAATGTATCGATATATATCGCATCGATATTTTTCAACAGTATCGATATATATTTATTTTAAAAACATCGATATTTCGATATATCGAAACGTATTTACCTAACAATGTTGTTAAAATATTCCAAGTTTAAAAAAAAAATAAAAAAAAATATGAAAAAAAAACAAAAAGAAAAAAATTAAAAAAAATTAAAAAACAATTAAAAAAAAAATTTTAAAAAAATTTTAAAAAAATATAAAAAATAATAATTTTTTTTTGGCTCAGCTGGGATTCGATGCCACGCGTACTCTAACCAGTATACCACGTTTGTATGTAGTATGTGTTGTATGTTATTGTTGTGGAAAAAAAACGAGGTGGTCGTGGTTTTTGCTCATATCTCAGAAAGTTATGGAGCGATTGTTCTGAATTTCAATAGCGATTTATTCCCGGTTATTTCCAAAAGATTTATACTATACACTGATCTGAGGAACATATTGTTGCTTCTAAAAGTTGATTTCAACCAACACACGGGCAGACGGTCAGGGCTTACTGGACTCTTCTATTCATAAACTTTCAGAAAATATATACTTAATGGGGTCGGAAATGAAAATTGTAGAAATTACAAACGGAATGACAAACCTATATATACCCATGTGCACCACAGGTGAAGGGTATAATAAACGACAAAATTTTAAATGACATCAAATAACTTACGAAACCATCACCTTACGCTAACATATTATTGAAACCATTACTCATCGGATATGGACATCAGAAGTGCTCTCTTCTTTATGTGATTCCCTGCCAATCCGCTTCTTTTAGCAGACCTGAAAGCTGGAAAAACTTGTTCCCTCTTACTATGTTCTGAGCGAATAATATTGCTTATTTTTAATGTAGCATTTGAGGCAGCTGTTATAGAGGTAAAAAGAATACGCTTGAACCTTGGGTCCAATATGATGGCTATTGAAAAAAAATATTTTTTTTCTATTTTTTCTTCAACCTTTTTCAGAAGAGCGTCTTTTACAAGAAGCCCAAAAGTGGACGAAGGAGATGATTGATGCGTCATTTGACGAACTAAATTTAAAGTAGGAATTGCTAAGCTAGACGTCATAAAAAAATGATGCTGAAAAACCACATGCTGCATGCGATGATGCCAGCCAGTATTGTTGAAAAAAGTCTAAAATTTATAGAGCTCTTTAAAATATTGAAAAAGATACTGAAAACGATACTCGTAAATAAGAATCGATGTATCGAAATATCGGTTTTTGAAATATCGGCGATATATATCGAGATTTGTTTTGTTAAATATCGATATTTTGATATATCGATATTTTTTGCCCATCCCTATGACAAACGGATTGACAAACCTATATATACTCTTGGCTCTAAAGGTGAAGGGTATAAAAATGTATTGACAATTTTCTAAAAATATAATATGAACAAAAAACTAGTATTTTACACGCTCCTAATTGTATAGCCAAATCTGTTCAAAAAAACCTCCTTACAAATCCTAGTTAGTTTTGTCAGAAATTGCACAAAAACCTCATAAAATAATTTCACATTTTACTTCAGAAATATTTAAATACAAATAGTTTTATTTAAATATTTTTAATAAAATAATTCTCCAAGAAAAATAATTTCCTATTTATGATTTATTTTATTATTATTTTTTTTTTGGTTTTGGTCAAGACATTCTCTTCTTTCACTTAGCAAATTCTTGCATTTACTATATAAGCACTAAAAAGGACATTTTTAGAAAGAAAAAAAAAAAATAAAGCAACCTGCAAGATGCTTACAATCAGTAAAACCAAATGCCTGAATCAACAATTTTATTTAATAAGAAATAAAACTATCAAATACAATAAAAAGTTTAAAAAAAGTACTTTCTGCAATGTATTTTAGAAAATAAGGATGAAGAAAAAAAGGTCCTTTAGCTTAAGAAAAACAACCACAATTTTTAAGTAAATCTTGGAGTATGTTTTCAAAGGATAAAAATAATAATAATAATAATAATAATGATAGTGCTAGTAGTAGTAGTAGTAGTAATAGTAGTTTTAGGTCAAGTATGCATAACTATTTATGACTTAAAACCGCAAATACAATCTGGACCTTTTTGCTGAGTTTTTATTTTATTCTCAATTGTTGGCCAGCATTCTAGTGGAATATAAAAAGCAAGTGGTCAGTAGTTCATTAAAAAGGTATTGAAAATTTTGCCAGAAATGATTTTGAAAAAACTATGAAAATAAATCTTAAATAAATTTTTTAAGAACAATCGATAATGTACTAAAACTTTTAAAGCAATAAGATCTTCTGTCATGTTCTGTTACAGATTTTGAGAAACCAAATTGGTATCACAATGGTTGCAGCAACAAACGGTAATCAATACCGGCAATCATATTTAGTTCGAAGGACCATAAACAAGTAGCAGTCTTTAAAGTTGTATCTCTTAGGCATTACGAAATTAGAGTTTGTAGACTGTATTTAAATGTTATGCTGCTACCTTTTACACAATTTTAAAAAGCATGGCTTTATAAGGAGATTAAATTCTTCAACAATTACTATATTTGCACATAATCGAACTGTTTAATGTGTGTCTAAAAAAATTCATATTAAACCTTCGTATTGGGAGCTTCGGAAATTTTAAACTCTTTTTTAATAATACAGCTGCAATTAAGTAAAAAACATTAAATTACTCACATAATTTCTTAAGTACCACTTTAAATATTTCAACACTTTATTGAACGCCTTAGAAAAGAATATTTAAGACTTAGGTAGGTAGTTAAGGCAGGTGCAAAGTTATCCTCACACCCTCACCCGCAGACCATTACGGTCCATTGTGACGCCTTAATATAGTAACAAAGAGAAGAATAGAATAAGAATAGAAATACTTAGGATAGAAGAAAAAGAGACAGACCAGTCCAGAGTCTCTGGCGGGAATCGAACCCGCAACCGCCAAACTAGGAGACCAGTACACTACTGACTATTCCACCGGGGCACCCTATTTAAGACTTAAGTAGTAATACAAATATTCTTAGGAAATTATTATAAAAACTTTAATACCAACAATGAGTTTAGTTTTCCATTTTTAATACCAAGATTGAAGAAAACTATATCTGGCTGATTTTGATCCTCCTATGTTTTCTTGTTTAGTCCTAAGCGTGATTTAAACGAACATTTGAATCGGCGTACGTAATCGTAGTAAAGGGTGGTTAAATTTTAAGGGCCGATGTTGATTTTTAATAAAACACAAATTATTTAGGAAATTATTATCATTTCTTTTTATTATGATAATATTGGTGTTTAAAACTATGTAATCTATTATACAATTTTAAAATATATCTTTCAAAAAATTTTTAATTAAGGGATCGCAGTACAAGGATTGTAATTTTATGGAAAATAGTTTGTAGGGATTACACACGTACAATTAACAAACTGACTGAAGAGCAATTTGTCGCAGGGAAAGGGGGTCGATAATAAGACAACAGGAGAGGATACCTGATCTTCTATTAACATACGTACATTCTTTTATTAAATACTTATATTTGTGGAAAAATGGGGAGATCCTTTTGATGAGTCCTTTGGTTGAAACGTCTGGCCTCGTTGAACGTTGAAAAGTTAATAAACCAACGAATAAACTTCATTAACTTGGCGCTTTCGACCAGAAGACTCGTTATTTATAACTCGTTATAAATATAAAAAATATGACATGCAGAGATGGGAATATTGAGCATAATTTATACAAATTCAAATATTTAAATGATATACAATAATTCAAAAAAACGAGCGAATACATACAAATTGGATTTTAATTCAAGAGTACAAAAGTATTTACACCGCTTTCAACAATTGGTATGGTTCAATTATGTATGAATAAAATATCGGCCAAATAGCCGCGCGACCTCGGCGACACACCTCTCTCCGATGGTCCAAATTTTCGATGACGCTGAGGCACAATTAAGGTTCTACGCCGTTAATATGCGGAATTATCTCATCCATTAGCTCTTGAATTGTTGCTGGCTTATGGACGTACACCATTTCTTTCAAATATCCCTAAAGAAAGAAGTCCAACGGTGATCTTGGCGGCCAATTGACATCGCCACCACGTGAGATATCAAGGCCATTGAATTTGTCGCACAAAAGAGCCATTGTTTCGTTAGCTGTGTGGCAAGTGGCACCGTCCTGTTAAAACCACATATCGTCCACATCCATATCTTCCAATTCGGGCCATTAAAAGTTCGTTATCATCTCACGATAGTGAACACCATTCACAATAACTGCCTGACCGGCAATAATAACTGATACCGCCAGCTCATAAACCGCACCAAACAGTCTCTCTTTGTGAATATATTGGTTTTTTGACAATCACTCTTGGATTATCATTCGCCCAAATGCGGCAATTCTGCTTATTGACGAATCTACTGAGGAGAAAATGTGCCTCATCACTGAAGATGATTTTCACGATATGCATTTTTATTTGAACGCCCATTTTCATAATAAGCCTGAATAACTTTAACACGTTGCACGATTGTGTATCTTTTTATGGTTCAAATTGAGTTAGTCACAAATTGAGAAATGTCAAATGAAATGCAGAAAAAAATTTTGACTTTTAGGTGTGGTTCACATTCAACATTGGCCCTTAAAATTTAACCATCCTTTATAAAGAAGATAATTAAGTGTTGGTTGAGTACTCAGCAAGAGTGTTGTATAAAACCGAGCCGAATCTGATAATACCCTTCCGTTTTTTTTTTATCAAAGCTGTACCAAAGCTCATGAAGAAAATTCGAACCTTATCTATGCACATATTTTTATTTACGCGGGGCCACCAGATCCTAGTAATATTGCGCAGGCATCGGTTAGAGAAAACTTGTAGCATCTGCTTTATTTTGAAACTGACTAGCCACGTTTCGGAACTATAGAGTAGCACAGACTTGACGCTTGCTTTGTACATGTTAATTTTTGTTAAAGTAGATTATGGCACATCTAATTTAACCGTTAAATACAATGCGTTTACCAATTCCACTCTAGTTAACAGATGTACCCAGAATAAGCAATTCTTGTTTTGTGTTGTTCTTAAATCGTTGTCAACTCTGAAGGTGCCTCAACTCAAGCTTTGCTTTTAACAACAACAGCGCATCAAGCAAATTTATTGTTGTCGCTGAATTTAAATCAATTGGTTTTGAAAATAATTAATATAGAAAACATTAAACATATTTTTATTTTAAAAAAAATTTTACCCATATTTATTTTTTAAACTAAAAATTGTTAGTTTGACATATTCTCTAATCCTGCACATGTCACTGCTCTAACACTCTAGCTACGGAAGGAAATTTCAACATTTTCACTTGTGCAAAATTATAATATTCACTTTCCTGTTCCCCTCATCAATTTACTTCTTTTTGTTTGTAAAATTGTGCGTGTAAGAGACTTGTTTTTGCATGTCATTTAAAGGAAAACTCTCGTTAACATGTGAGTGGGTGTGCGTGCGTTTGTGTGAGTTTATGCGTCTGGTTGTGCAAAGGAAATTGGTAGTGAATGTAATATGCGTGGTGGTAGTTCTATGCAAATTGTAAATGTAATATAACAAGTACATTTACATTCAACATTTACAAGTAGTATTTTAGGTTATTAGGTTATGTTTCTTTATTTATACGATTTACCTACTGTCTTTGGTTCCGTTTGTGTTTGTGTTTTTGGTTTTTTTTTTTTTTTTTTTTTTGCAAAAATTGTTAAATTTAAATAATAAATAATGAAAATCATACAAAACAATTTTTTTTCCCCCATCAAGTGTTAAAGTTGTGCGTTTTGTTGGGTGTGTGTATTTTTTGCGGGTATCATGGTTTGGATTACATTTGTTAAAATCATGTCCCTGTTTTTTTCTACTTAAAGTGTCTAATGACGAATATGCTTAAAAGTTTCTTTTACTTTTGCTTCTGTGTGGGTGTGTTTGTGCGCTTATTTAATTGCGTGTTTTAAATAAAATTTTGCTTCATAATAGTATTGTGTGAAAAGAAAAATTTAAAATCTTTTTTGACAGGTTGATATTTGCATGATAAATATCAACAATACGCATCATCTTACACGCTCATATTGACATTTCAAGTGTTTTATGGATGTGCTTTCTGTATCGATATGTGTCATGTCATGTCATTTCACGGGGTGTTTAAGTGTTCTTTAGAGGGGGGTGAGTCGTTGCCAATATTAGCACTAATTTGCAAATTATTACTGTCTTTGCGGCAAACAGTGGGCTGGAGGTTTATTAAGCAGAAAATCTGCTTAGATCGATTTGATTATAAATTATTTAAAAGCATTAAATATTTGAGGGTGATTAATGAGATTTACAGCAATAATTTTTAATACAATTTAAGATATGTTTACAGTCTTCAAAAGTTTTCCGCTGTATTGAAAATTTTAAATAATAATTATTTTGATTTTTTAAGCAAAAAATTTATAGAATATTTCAACAAACTATTTAGCGTTAATCTTCCAAAATAAAAACAAATTTAAGTCGTCTCAACATTTAAGAATTTAAGTTTTGTTTTTTTATTTTTGCGCTCATAGCATATAATGTGAGATTGCAATGCACTTAATGATTTTAAAGATCTGATCTGAGCTTCACATTTTAGAATGCCCCTGAGGACCAGTCAGTAGTATGCTAGTCTGCCAGTCTGATCTGAACTTTCCATTTTAGAATGTCACGGTGTACTAGTCAGTAGTGTGCTAATCTGCTAGTCTGGGGGCTGGCTGACGAAATTTCCATCAGAACTTGTTGCCTGTTGTAATAGAACGGCAAATGGTTTTCGTTATCTTGCTCATTTAATAACTATAATATTTCTAGTTTGTAATAAATTAATACAAAATTATTTTTCACACGCCTCAGATAATTTTAAAATTCTAAAGGTATTGACGTATTTTTTTATGTTCATCACAAAAAAAAAAACAAGTAGGAGTGCTCTATTCGGCTGTGCCGAATCTGATAACACGCTTCATCATCATGTACTTAGGTATAATCCCACATCGTAGCTTGACCTTTATTTCATGTTATATGCAATTTTTCTTTATTATTTCCGACGCCATCCTTAATTTTAAATTTTTGCGTAGTTAACTGTATTCTACTAGTCAAGCCCTTTAATTTGATACCCATATTGATGGGGTTAAAAAAATTGTATCTCCCATATTGTTTTAGACGCCATCTTGGATTTTACATTTTTTAATAATTTACTGTATTTTACTGGTCAAGCTCTTGCATTTGATACCAACATCGAGGGGGTTCAAGAATTAACATTTTAAAATACCAGATTTGACTCATAAATAAATTTGTTGTCCGCCATTTTGTAGTGGCGGTCACCTTAAATTTATTTTTTTATACTGCTTTTATTGCGCTAGTCAAGTTCTTTCAGATGATACCAATATTGACTCTCGGTTGTCTAGAAGCTAAAACAAATTGATTTTCATTTGTAATTTTTTTTAGTGGTAAAATAGGGGAAAAACAGAGACAGTCGTGTTTATTTGCTCATATCTCAGAAAGTTATGGGGCGATTGTGCTGAATTTCAATAGCGATTCATTCCCAGATATTTCCCAAAGGTTGATACCATACACAGGTCTGAGGAACATATAGTTGTTTTTAAAAGTTGATTTTAACCAATACACGGACAGACGGGCAGACGGTCAGGACTTAATCGACTCCTCTTTTCATAAGCTTTCAGAAAATATATACTTAATGGGGTCGAAAATTAAAATTATAGAAATTATAAACGGAATGACAAAGCTATATATACCCTTGTGCACCACAGGTGAAGGGTATAAAAAATGGTGGAGGTTGTATTAATTTTGAAATTCCGCTCGCAACGCGGTGGAATATTGGTGTTTTGTTCTTCTGTTATCCTTAATAAGGGAATTAGGCATTAACCTTCATCTTATACCGGACTCTATTGCGAGTTGTTTGAATGATGTTATTCCATGAGTAGTTTACTACAGCTATGCGTTAATAAACCTTCTCTACGTTCAATTACTTACATCAGCACGCCGGCCTCTTCCTTGCGGATTCCTACAAAGTGTATGTCGTATCCACCGCTACTGCCGCTGACGTACATCAACATAAGCATTGATTTCATTTCCCGTGTTCAACAGATCAACGTTTTATGGTCGTTTCAGCCCCCATATGTTTAGAATTTTCCTCAGGTATTTGTTAGTAAATATCTGCAGGCGAGTATGAATTACACGTTTCCAGGTTTCACTACCCTGCAATAGTATAGACTTGACGTTCAAATTGTAAACAAAAAGCTTAATGGTTGTTAATATTTGCCAAGATCTCTAAATAGATGGAAGCCTGTCGAATACAGATTTTACCTTATTAATACCTGCTTTAATGTTCTCGTCAGCACTACCCTTTGTGGACTCCATGCTACCCAGTTAGTAGAAGGTGTCTATACATTCAATAATTTCGTAATACACATATATGTGAGCTGAAGAATGTGCCGGTCTTTACCGGTCTTTATTTTAAATTTGTCTTATATTGCTCAGCTTTACGCTGGATTTGGCTCAAAAAACATACATTATCTGCATAATTCAAGCCTTTGAGGTGTTTGAAGGATAACCACTGTCTAAATTTGTCTTATAATGCTCAGCTTTACGCTAGACTTGGCTCAGAAGACATACATATATATACATACGGCATATTCCGAGCCTTTGAGGTGTTTAAAGGATAAGCACTGGCTACTTCGTCTATCACCAAGAGTCAAAAGTACTCTTAGTTATAGTCAAACACTGCAATATTGCTCAAAACCCTTAACAAAGAGGCCCAGAAAATTCCTAAAATATTAATTTAAAAAGAAATCTTTAATGTCTGTAAGAATTTTATAACTATATTTTGTATCTATATCTGCCGCATATCAAATAGTATATTGGGAAAATACATTAAATATTAATAAATTATTTAAAAAAAACCAAAATTATTAAACTCTAAATCGAAAAGTCTTCAACTCCCAGTAACCTTTTCTACTAGACTCGTATTTATATATTTTTATTTCCAGCAAATCACCAAAAAGTTTTCTTAAAAAAAATTATTTGCTGTTGTTGTTTTATAAACTTAAAAATTCATTCGCTTATGATTTATTTACTTACGTCGTGCTCGTATTTATCAAACTCTAATTAATCGTTGATAAACCAATCTAGACACTAAATACCACATTGCCTACCTTCTGCTTGAGTTGTAAACACAACTCATCGTCATATTGCCGGAGTAAAGTACTATGGCAACATACTCAAACCCGTTGTCTTGCAAACATATTTAAGTACTTTAAGGTAGTGTATACATACTTTATAAGTACATACAATTCTTTTCCTTAGCTAATATTGTATTACAGAATGACTGACTGACGGGCTGACTAGCAGTCTGTATTAGCCATTCAAATCGAATCAAGTTTAAAAATACGAAATTTATTGTTTCGTATTTGTATTCTAAGTTTTTTTTTATTATTAATTTTTGTTTTCTTGTATTTAGTTGAGACCTGGTACTGTTCATTTTACAATTATTGCAGATGTAGTCATTTGTGTTTAACTCGTGTTCACCATATACAGAACTCTTTTAAGTTCTGGCAGTTTTTTTTTGTTTTGTTCACATTTAGTTTGGCTTTCGTCTGACTAGTATTTGAAATAGTTACAGAAATTATGGGCTTTTTTTCTCAAAGACCAACAAAAATGGTATAAACATGTATATAATATAATTTGGGGCAATTTAATAACAAAACAGGGTAAGGAAACTGATTTGGAGATTGTTTTGAAAGTTTAAAAATTTATATTTTTAAAAAATATATATAACTAGCCAAGCCCGGCGCACGTTTTTATGCCCCTTAATGAATAAAAATGCATTCTCAATTTTTATTCAATATCAAGTGCAAGAAGATAAAAATTTTATTTTTTTATGGGCGCAGCACTGGCCACTTTTCGAATCACGATATTGTGTTCATGATAGCTTAATATGTGTGCAAAGTTTCAGAAAAATCGGTCAAGTGCAAGTAGCAAAAAATTATAATTTTTTTTGGGCGTAGCCACGCCCTCTTTTTACCACCCATAAACACTCCCTGGAATGTGTACAACAACTTGCCAAAGTTTGAATACGATCGGCTTTACAGTTTCGGAGTCTATAGCTAACACACACACACACACAGAGTTTCACTTTTTTATATATACTAGCCAAACCCGGCGCGCGTTGCTACGCCCCTTAATAAATCGAAATGCATTCTGAATTATAATTGAATATCAAGTGCAAAACCCTAAAAATTATAATTTTTGTATGGGCGTGGCATTGCCCACTTTTCTAATCACAAAATTGTAAAGTCGTAACAGCTTAATATGTGTGCAAAGTTTCAGAAGAATCGGACCAGTGCAAGTACCTTAAAATTATAATTGTTTTTATGGGCGTGGCCCTGCCCACTTTTCTAATCACGAAATTGTAAAGTCATAACAGCTCAATATGTGCGCGAAGTTTCAGAATAATCGGTCCAGTGCAAGTACCTCAAAATGATACCTTTTTTTTATGGGCGTGGCACTGCCCACTTTTCTAATCACGAAATTATTTAGTCATGACAGCTCGATATGTGTGCAAAGTTTCAGAAAAATCGGTCTGGTGCAAGTACCTCAAAATTATAAACTTTTTTTTTTGGGCGTGGCCCCGCCCACTTTTCTAATCACGGAATTATATGGTTGTGACAGCTTAGTATGTGTGCAAAGTTTCATAAAAATCGGTCCAGTGCAAGTACCTCAAAATTAAAACTTTTTTAGGGGCGTGGCCCCGCCCGCTTTTCTTATCACGAAATTATTTAGTCATGACAGCTCGATATGTGTGCAAAGTTTCAGAAAAATCGGTCATGTGCAAGTAGCTAAAACTGATAATTAATTTTTATGGGCGTGGCCACGCCCACTTTTTTCCACCCATAAACACTCCCTGGTATGTGTACAACAACTTGCCAAAGTTTGAGTCCGATCGGTTTTACAGTTTCGGAGTCTATAGCTAACACACACACACACACACACACACAGAGTTTCACTTTTATATATATAGATAAGATTATGAAGTGTATTAAAAACACTTTTACATATGTTAAAAGCAATTTTACCAAACTTACTTAAACCATTAAAATATTTATGTATGTCTAACCCTGTATGTGATTATTATGCGATAATTTGTTCAGCGTGCCTGTTTATGGTACCACCGCCTCTCCTTTGGAATATCGTTTGTATAATCACTGTTTATAAAATCAATTTTATTATCTCACATACCTATACGATGTCTGTCTGTCTGTTCCTCTATTTTATAAACCAAAAATTTATTGTTGTTGTTGTTTCTGCAGTTGTAAGTAGTACTCGTATTGATATATGCCTTTTTAAAGTATTTATTTACTTTCCATAGACCATAAGTGGTGTGGTGTGCTACAACAAAGTCATGTTGATGTCTTGGCTTGACCATATTGCTAGATATTTCGAAGCAACCAAACTAATCTAATGCTGTAAAGTGGATTTATGTGTGTTGCAAGTATAAGCTTACATAGTTTCAAGGTATGATTATATGCAACATTAATTTATGTTTACATGTGTTTATAGCGCCCTCTAGTATGTAATTTGAGATGAGATTGTAATGAAAACAACAATAACAACAGCATGGGAAACTTGAATCACGATTATTAGAAATTAAAAAAAAATATCTTGTTCATTGTTGCCAATACATTCTTAAATATATTTTTTTTTATAATTTTTTTATAAACAAAAAAAATTAGTCAAAATTTTAATAAAAAAAATAAAAGTTTTTATAAGAAAAGACTTTGTTTTTTTAATAAAAATATCATTTATAATAAAAAAACATTTAAAAAAATTTTCTTAAAAAAACTATCTGATAATTTTTTTTTAGAAAAATTTATTAAAAAATTCTTAAATAAAAAAATATTAAAGATTTTTTATAAAGAATGGACCGAAAAAATTTTTTTCTATAGAAAGATTTTTTTTTAATTTTATATAAAGGCAAACATTTTTTAGGTTTTTATTGAAAAAGATTTTTTTTTACTTTTCTTTGAAAGAAAAATTTTAAAAATTGTTTATAAGAAGGATTTTTCATTTACAAACTTTTTGAAAAGAAAATGATTGAAAATGACAAGAAAAATATATTTTAAGGGACGTATATCGAAAAAGAATGTTTAAATTTCCTAGGGCATAAAGATGTATTAAACATTTTCCTTTAAAAAAACATTAAACTTAAATTTGTTTATAAAAATATAAGTTTATTAAAAATTTTTTATACAAAAAAAGGTTCTAACTTAAAAAAAAATTATTGAAAATTGTTCTAATGAAGAAATGTGTAACAAATTTTGAATAGAAAAAAATTTACGATAAAATGCAAATTTATATAAAACTCTTATGGGTAATTTTCTTGTAAAAGAAACTGTTATGGCTCCAGAAAATTCCTACTCTCATAATTATGTCCTGATGATCCCCTGTTATCACCTATTAAGAGAGGGAAACCCTTAGGAATTTAGCTCAAGGTCTGAAAAATTTAATATCGCAAAGAAATCATGTAGTCTCTTGGCTTACTAACACAAGCTAATCAAATGTGAATTTGTTAAGTTTGACAAGAAAAGTACTCACTCACATGAGCCTAAATTTTAAATTTAACTATGGGAAAATACAGAACATTTAACACACATTTGCTACATCACTGTACGAAATTCACAAAAAAGTAGAACTTTTAAATAAACTGTATTTTTCCTCTTTAATATACTTTCCTTTATGTTTGTAAGTATGTGTGTATGTATGTTAGTATGTATGTATGTATGTATTTGGCTATAGTTTGCAAATTGAAAAAGCCATTTTGCTGCCAATTTAACAAACACTTAAACCAATTTAACACTTCAACACACACTTCCACATACATACATAGATGCAACTAACTGTAAAACTTAAATAACCGGACAGACATCAAAACTATAGTCTCTTCTACTCTGGGGAAAAAAAAACTCACCAAAATAAACGTCTGTATTTACTAACTACGACTATATTGTCTGCCAAAGTCCGTCTTTACTTAACGGCATTACTTACACACTTGTTTGTTGTTGCAGTTCTAAATAAATATTATTGCAACTCCTACCAACTTTACAGTTTTGTTTCCATCTAGCCTTTTCAATCCTGCAGTTGTTCGAGTTTTGAATCATCAAAGTGTGAAAATGTCAATGTCGTATTTAACAACAATGTTTGTTGCCACTGAGAGTAAAGAAAAAAATTTGAATTTTTGTTCATGTCAATAGACAACATGCAGCAACATGTCTTTGCTTTTTGAAAAAATCCTTTGCACTTTAAAAATATCAAATATTTATACGCAAAGAAAATTGTTTGGTTGATAGAAGATAGTTTTTAAAGGTTGATTTTAGGACATTTTTCTTAATCGATATAGAAAAATAGGGGTGTTCACTTAGGTTTCGCACAGAAAAATTTTTAATATTTTTTTTTTTAAATTTCTGTTTATTAAAAGTTTTAGGATTTTTTTTTTATTTTGGTTTTATTTTTTTGGTTAAAATTGAATTATATTAAAAATTTTTAATAAATTTCTTATAATTAAAAATTTTTTTTTTTTAGAAATTTTTTAAAAATTTTAAACTAAATTCAAACTTTTTTATTTATGGAAAATATTTCCACAAATTTTGTTTGTTCATCTCGGTTGAAAGGTTTACGAAGTATCCAGTTATCCAAGTCATCCATCAATAATCCATTTTTCACCGAGATCTTTGCCGTGTATGCTGGAATGCCCCAATAGCTACAGGAGTCTGATATGAAACTGTTTGTTAGCACGAAAATAACTTTTAACATGTATTTTTTTATTTGAATAAAATAATTGTATTTAATATCCCAGAACTTTCAAACGGTGTTGTATATGCTCAAAAAAAGTTTTACCCTTTTAGAATGCACTTATTTAAACTGTTCAACTTAGCCTGTAATAATGCAACATATGTAACCCTATGGTGAAAAAAGAAGAAGAAGTGTTCCTGTTAAATTGTTATTTACCTAGAATTTTCTATTATAAGTTAACCGTGGATTTTTTGTTTAATTCATTAAAAAGCTATTAAAAATAAAGTAAACTAATCATGCGCATTGAATGTTAATAAGAAAAAGAAGCCGAAACGTCTTACGGGAATTGTTTCACTACTGTTTTTTTTAGGGAAATGGTAAAATATTTACAATTATCAAATTATGATAAAAATAATAATAAAAAAAATAATGTATTTCTATATTGTAACATTGTCAGCAAATAATCAGAGTACTGGTTATCTTGTGGCAATGTAGGACCAGTAAGTGAATAAGTCATGTCGTACGGATTTAGGGTCGTAGGAAACAATTCGTGTGGGAAGATATACAACGACAAGGTCGGGTGGGCTCAATGAATACCAACTCCTGTCTTCCAGTTTGAATGTTCGGTATTGCTTTAGAGTTGTGTTAGTTTTTTGATTACATTTTTTTATGTTGTTGGTGCAACCTGACATTAGGGTTGGAACCACCTGAGACCGCAAAGTTAGCTGGCAAAGTCGTCGGGAGATCGATCGTAACATAAATGGGTGGGCAAAACGAGAGTAAACACCTGACTCTCGTGAATTCTTCGTGTGGTAGAGTTTGACGTAGTATTTTCTGTAGTGGTTTTTGTTTTGTCTTCAGTTTATTTTATGAGCGGATGCGTAGCCAGTGAGAGGGTTGGAACCTGCCTGAAACTTCACTGGGCCAAAACATTTCGTAACAAAAAGGGTGCAAAAGTGCAAAAATTTTGACTTAAATAAGGACAAATACACTAAAACATGCAGCACTTTAAACGGTTACATTTTTTATAAAAAAAAAACAAAATCACTCTATTTTTAATTAAAAAGCAAAAAAAAAAAACGGTACATTATTTTCGTAAATGGAAAATACACTTAGATTATCTCACAATTGAAAACTTTAACCGGGTTACCCACCCTAATAACAATAATATTTATTTTTGCCACCATCATTAATCTCACGTTAACACATTTCTTTGTTAAAAAGACATTTTCAATTGACTACTTGTTGCTACTCTTTGTTCTATTTTTTTCTGTGCTCTTTGCCTTTTCTGATTTTCACTCAAAAGCCTTTTAAAATTCTTAAGAAAACAAATCTTTAATATCTAGCTGATAAATCTTAGAATATTCCTTTTATCCTTTAACATTTCTTTTTATTTTTTTTTTATTCTTTTTTAGAGAAACAACAATGTTTGTTTACCTGACCAAAACCATCATATCACCATAATCATCATCATCATCATTCATTGTGTGAGAACAGAAACAACAACCACCGACGCGCCAAAAAGATGCTCTCATGTACATATGCGGGCTATGATTTGAAGTTGAAAATTGGAGCTGGTTGGAGGTGAGTAACAGAGTAGCTTTTAGAACAAGTGACATGAAAAACTTCTTTTGTGCAACAAGTTTAACAAATTTGCAACTGATAAATGATTTTTATATCCACGTACAACACCTTTTATTTATTTTATAGTTTGGGCCATTGTACATGGCACATGATAAAGGCAATTGTTGCGTTAGTTTTTGAGTGTATGTGTGTGTGTGTTTATGTGTGACTGCTCTTTCGGTGTGGTCATTAATAAATGTTTTTAAATGCGAGTATGCTATATATGGACATTTATGAGATGATGTTAAAAATATGGAAAAATATATAAAAATACGTGTTGTTGTACAGTGGGCTTAAAGGTTGCAAGAGAAAAAACACAAGAATCAAAATGTTTTAAATCTTACCTATGTTTGAATTTATAAAAAAGAAATCAATTAAAAAAATTTTTCATTAAATAATGTTTGAATAATTAAAAAAAAAAATTTTAAATTTTTTGCTACAAAAATATTTTTTTTAAATAAATTTTGCTTAAAAAATTAAAATTATTTTCTTTAAAAATCCAAGAAAAAAAATTGTTAAAGAGAATAAAAAAATATATTTTTGAAATTTAAAAAAAATTTTTTGTTACAAAAATATTTCCATAAATTTTACATAAAAAATTAAAATTCTCTTCTTTAAAAATCTAAGAAAAAAAAAGTTATTGAAGAGAATTAATAAATATGTTTTTGAAACCATCTAAGGACTATGTTCCTCCACAAAAATTTTTATAATGCATTAGGTTTCAATTTTCTACAAAAGCCATTAGAACAGGAATAAAAACCTAAACAATTTTGACATACAAAGATGGATCCAAATGGGACTGTGTGGATCGTTTGTATTCCGATGATCTTACGGTGATCTACTGAATGTCGATCCTTCAATACTTGCTATGTGGGAAGGCATATAAGGCATGCCATATCATTTTCTGAATAAATGTGGCATATTCCAGCCCGAAATACATGCTTTCTTTGAATACATGCAAGATATTATAATATTTGATGGCAAATTGTGATTTTTGTCGACAGTCAGCCGGTACTAAGAGCAATAAAAGCTGGTGGAAGCAATACACTGTTTATTTTTATATTAAAGCTTTAAACAGTAAAATGGAGACAAATATCTTAAGCTTGCATTCACGAGAGCATTCTGGGTGGCTCAATAACAAAATATATCCAGCGATATTTATATGCAATTTCGAGCGATTCCGTAATATCGTTTCCCTTTCAAAATTGCTTCTAGACAAGCCAAACCGTAGGTAGGCAATCAGTTTGTGCCAGAATATTTTATAATGCTAAATTGTGTGTCATCAGTCAACTTTGGATCGCTGCGCTTCAGGACAACATTGGAAATTAAAAGGCATATAAGCTAGGCAGAGTTGTATCTGCTTTGATTATTGTTTATTGCGGTATCAGTCGCAATTCCATTTGATACAATTAAAAGTTACATCTTCAGATACGTTCTTTAAAAGGCTTAAAATAGATGGCGTTATCATGACACATATAAAATTGCCAACATAATGTGAACTATGCTATTTAAAAATTCATAATCAAAATGTTATTTCTTGGTTGTTGATAATATTAGCCCCTCTTTGGATGCTATAAAAGCACATGAGTAGAATCAGACTTTCCTTAAACGATTACGGTAGTAGTTGTAAGGATATAGAAATAAGGAAGACTCCCATCAAGGAAGAGGGAGTTTTACACCTTTTCTGAGAATTATTGCCATAACTGGAAAATTCTGGTAAATGCAAATAATACGCACATAAAATTAACTCAGTTTAAAACAAAAACAAATATTTAAGGATCTTTCCACCCACCAACAAATGTGTCATAGATTTCTGATCCATCTTTAAAAATTCACTTGTGAAATTCTTTTTAATTTAGCCTTAATAAGCTTTTAGAATACCAAACAGTAACTCGTTGGACTTAGCAGACTTAGGCAGACTAGAAATATGGTTTTGTCAGAACGTATTCCTTAATAATTTGCTTCACAGTTCACTTACAGTGAATTATGAATTGATTATTTTGTATTGAACACACGTGCTTTGATAAATTTTAAAGCCGTAATTAATTAGCGATTAAAGCTTCCTTTGGGCATGTTACTTAAGTGAAGTGGCCATGTCTCAGCCATATTGTTGGTCCGTGTTATAAACGTGTTACCAACATTTTTGGCTGGAGTATAGGAGACCGCATGGGTTAAGAAGATTTAGATGCCAATGGGGCGTATAGCAACTTCGACCGCTTAAAGCGGATCCTCGCACAACGAGGCCTTGGATGGTGAAATAAGTATCTTTGCTAATGGAACATAGGAGAATCCTATGAAGTTGGTCGAGTCGCTATATTACAAGCTAATATCGGACCGATCCATGCACAATTAGCGAATGGATAGTGACATCAGTATCTTTACTAAAATATATATCCTGGACCTCGTTCTTAAAGAGGTTATAGAGAGTTAGATCGCGGTAGACTAAATATCAAAAGTAGGCAGACATTAAGTGTGATTACAAAGTTCTGTGCGATTTAGATTGTTGACACTGTCCTGCCCTGAAATCATTTTCTAGTCCAAACAAAACGCCTGTGAGCACTCAGTGAAGGAAGGGAATCTGAGTGATATCTTTAAAATCACTGGGCAGCGAAGGAAGTCGAAAAGAGGCACGAAGTTGTAGTGGTCTGCTTCGATATTCCTCCAACATATAATAACAGCGATTAAGGTGAATAACGTTGGATGATTTCCATTTGTCCATTTTTAGCGCCAATACAACACAATTGTCTAGCAGCATTAGTACAAGTTACGTTATATCACTAAAACCAAAGATCATATATGCATACTATGCGTTCTTTTAAGTACAGCTAGCATCTAGCCATTCATCCTGCAGCCAGGATGCATCATAAATAATGTTTTTACAGCTATTTAATTAAACTTATTAAGTTGCTTTTTACTCCAAATTAAAATATTTTGCTTGTTAGGGAAACTTAGAGATATATCTTTTAAAGAACGTTGATATCCATATTGGCTCAACAAATCTTAAACTTTGTGATGTATTGAGATTTTAATTGCCAAAATCTATGCAACTTTCTATTAGTTCAAAAATACATTACTCATAAGGAAGGCCTTTTTTAATTAATTAATTTTAATAAATTTGTTCTTTTCACCTCAGGACATTCAATTTATTTCCCCCTCTTTCTTCAACTTTGTCTTTAAATATTATTTAAATGAAAATAACAAAAACCCATAAAATTGCTAAATCTGTGTTTCAACAACATTTTTCTCTCCTCCTGCAATACATTTGTTTTTTAAGAAATACGTGACATTTAACGGAATTCATGTTGACTAAATACATTTAATACCAAAAGTTTTTTTACAAATTAAATAAATGGAAAAAATATAACACAGACAGACAAAGGATGAATAGATTCATGAATTCACTGACATTCTTCTGAACAGTCGAGTAATATTTTTTGTTGTTGTTTATAATTTAAATATTTACATTTATTAGTAAAAATTAACCGAACTTTTCCTATACCCTTGCAACTCAAAAAGTTGAATACTCGTAGAAGTTGATAGATAAAATTAAAATTAGAAAAATCATAATAAAACTGATTGACGACGCCACAATAAACACAAGAAAATCGTGCGTTAATATTTTGCCATGCCATATCTGGCAGGGACAGTGGTTGGCAAAAGTAAAGCTACACTGAAAAAATTTACTATTCTTGAATGCGAATTAGAGAGAGTATGAGTATGAGAGGTGGGAAGGCCGTTAAATAAATGATTATTTTTGATTTAAAGAAAAATATTAAAAATAGAAATAAAGAAAATTTTATTAAAATTTTCTAAAAAGAAGGGCAGTTGCTTAAAAATCATTTTTAAATTTTTTTCTAATTTTTAATAGAAAAAAATTAAATCACGACTGATAATCACATGTTGCAATTAGACCTAAAATGTATCACATAACAATCATTCACACCCTTTCAAGCAGAATTAATGACCCTTTTTATCACATCAATCGGTTAACAAATTTTTCTAATTCTAGCATTGAATATAAATTTAATATAAATTTAAATAAAATAAAAAAATTTAAAGTTCAAATTTAATATTACAAAACAAAAAATGTTATCTGTTGTCACACTTTTACCACACACTATGCTGCAGCTTAAGCACATTTATTTTAGCTTTGTTTAGAGTGAGAATATGTTTACTTCGTGGCAATTGCGAAAAGTGAAAAAAACACATTGAAACGTGTTAAAATATTTTGTTTAAAATAGAAAACAAAACAGTAGTATGTTGTATTTTTATATAATTTTTTTTGCCATCATCTCTCGATACTAGACGCAAACCACAGACAAATAATAAATACCTTTGCAAACATAATAAAGAATGAAATTTTATTGTTATATAAAAGATTTAAACAAAAACAAACGAAAAACAACAACAACAATATTCAAATTGAAAGTTTAAGAGTGTAACAAATGAATAAGCAGAAAGACAGACAGACAGACGGCCATAGAAACAGTCATAAAACAACAAATAAATGTTATATGTAAACGAACGAACAATATGCAAATTTTCCAATTCAACAGTAATTTATCATCGAAGCACTGTGGCAGTAGCAAATATAAGGTAAACTTATACTACAACTTTCGCAAGGAGGCGTGCAACAAACAAAACTTTTTCGATGAGTGTAGTTTATGCTTTATTTAGCAAAACAGCAGCAACAGCAAAAAAAAAGGATCCTGTATCTGTTCTTTGCTTTAGCAACAAGGATTAATGAGTTTCGTGTGTTTCATTTGGAAGTATAAATATGTACTTACTTACTTACTAATACTGCTGATGGTTGCTTCTGTGTATCCCAAAAAATTGTAGCTGCACTATGTATATGGGTATGTGCCCTTTTTATTATACTGAACACTCGTAACAATAACAACAACTATCTATGCTTTTACAAACATCATTTGTTATACTCATATTTAAGCAGAGACTTTGTCTACTCATTCATGTATGTATGTTTTTTTTCCTTAACACTAAATATCTTTTAAAAAACACGTTTCTAAAATCCATCATCACTTGTGGTTGCCAAAAATAAAAAGCAAATAACAGCAGCAATAATAACAACAACAACAACTAAAATATCCTTTACGTTTTACATACTACATCCTACATCATCTTGAATGTACGATTATGTATGTTTCACTTTTTGTTTGTTTGTGGCACAATCGTGCCTTAAGATTTCTTATCTTGCCACCAACTTCTTTTGAAGAAGATAAACACACATTCATTCATTCATTTATTAATTCATTCTCCCATACATTCATCTCTAGATTGCCTCCAGAAGGAGCATAAGTTTTGTTTGTATGATTTGCGCCAAATATTAAGTTTTGAGATAATAAAATCCACAACAACAGCAACAACAACAACCAAAAAGGTATCAAATGTTTAATTCTTTTGTTGCAGCATTCAGCGAAAAGTAACATGTGTGATCATCATCTACATCATATCTTGAGACGGCTGACCCCGGTTTAAGATGCGTTTATAAGACACCAGTATTTGTATGTCTGTCTAACAATACAAATAAAATTGAATACTGGCTTCAAGAACACCTTTATATAAGACTTTGAAACTTCCGCTTGTATTTGATTTAATGATTGCGATTATGACATGTAAGAGAGAGAGAGAGAATGATAAAGAAAGAAAGGGAAAAAAACAATAAGAGAGTTATAAATGATAGTTGTTTTAATAAAGGCTGAGCGCTAGGGGACAGACAGTGGGACTGAGATATTTATATAACATATTACATATCTTTTAAGCTTCTTACATAATTGCTTAAGGCCATGACTGACTATCCTACAAAGTCGTGCGAGTATGTCAAATAAAAATCAGATAGTTTTCTGTCCTACATAAAAAAATCGCAACAAAATGTGTTATTGGATGCCACACTGTCATACTTGCTTAGAAAAAGCAACTCTGATCGCACAGAAACTATTATTTTATGAAAATTTCCAAAAGATTATCAAATCGGACACACTTGTCAAAAAATCTGTCACACATATGCACTTTGTGTCCACACTATCAAACTTTCTAAACACACATACAATTTTTGACATATCGAACGACTAAATCTGATAGTCAGTCATGGCCTTTAATAATGTGCGTAAAATTGCTAGAAGGGGATTTTAGTTTTCAGGAAAACATTTTCATTAACTATTAGGAGTTCGGAGTGGTCTATGTGTTTTTACTGCAGGGAACCATTAGCACACCAAAATTGGTTTACTTGCAACTTTAATGAAATTTTTCCAATTTCTATCTTTTAAACTGCTCTTCGAGTTCAATAATAATGTATGAACACACCATAGGAAAGGACACAGTCTTTCATAAAATAAAAACATTGATTTCTCTATTGCATTGCAAGGTGAGATATAGTGTGTCAAAGTGAAGTACCTTGTGCTGGAAAACACTCGTATCTGTAATTAAAGGTTTTAAAAAAAAGACTTCATAATGATCTAAGTGGTAATTGTAGAGCAGTATCATCTATCTAGAGAGAAATACTTAAGATTTGATTTTGAAAAATATTTGACTTTAACATATTTGCCTATTCTAAACTAGCAGATAATATGTGATCTATGGGCACAAAAGTTCACTAATTTGTAGCTTCAATTAGATAAAGTTAAAAAATAGTGGCATTATACAAGTCCGTACCCGTAGCAGGTATAAGTCCATACTACAAGACAAATAAAAAAATCTTTTGCCGAATGTAGACTTCTATATGGATTTTGACAGGTCGTTAAAAGTTTTACTTCTCTCCAGGAGCTTATTAGGAGTTTCGATACCAGGATCCATACGGAAGGTTCTACGACGAGCTGTAGAGTTCGATCCGGCGTTTTCTCTGATGAACTAGGTGACAGAGCTCTCTTTATGCCTTCCGGATGAATATAGCGTATTTCAGGTTGAAATATTCGCTTTCTTTAAGGCATGTAAGATATTGAATAACAGGAATATTATCGGGAATATTGTTATTTTTGTCGACAGTCTGAAGGCACTCTTGTCACTTAGGTCGTATAACAGTACATCTATATTAGTCGGTCATCACAGGAAATAGTTGTGAAGAAGTAGTCAGCTGACTGACGACACATTAGTTTGGGTCCCTGAACAAAGTGGTGGGTAGCTAGTATGCAAATGCATTCGCAGTCACGTTGGGGACTTTCGAAAGCAAGATTTCCAAACACTTTCAACGTACTAATCGAAGTTGAATGGACATCTTGAGTTTGTTGACGGTATTGCAGATCACTGTATATTAGGAAGACATGCAAGCCGACTCGTATTTCCCTAAAACGACCATTTCCGCTGCTGTATGGAGAAGGTGGAACCGGTTTTCCACCTTCCCTGAAAATATCCTTTTCTGACTGCCAACAGATAGAGAATTCTGGGCAAACATATTCTTCATAACCCGCTTAGATACCTGATGTCAGACTGAACCATCTACGGAAATACCTCACGTATGCGGTGTTGATGTAGTCTTCCAAAAATTTTATTAATTGACAGGTGTGCGGCGCACTTTTATTACCAGTAGTTTAGATTCAAATGTGTACGGGTTTTGTTTTGGTACGGCCTAGTATGCACGTGTGCCGGTTTTGGAATGCTGTGCACTTTAAGGAACGAAAGTTTCAAGAAATTGATCATAAGTCTAATTTAAAAATCTTGAAGGTCAAGAATTTTTTTCACTCATTGTAATTCCTTCAATCGTAAGCTCTAAGGTATTCCAAGTTGGGTATTTTATCCATATGACAGTTTTCGTAACTAATAAGTCTCATGCGGACTTGCTGAGTTATCAAGTTTTTATGACCTGTCTTTATACTTATCAGTCTCCTAAGTGCTGGCCAACACTCTTTGATAATATATTCTTTTATTGCGATATATAGGTTCCCTCATAATTTTTTTGGGCAAAATTCCTGACGTGCTTCTTTATTTATTAAGCTTCAAGTTTTTTTTTTTTGCTGAATTTTAGAAAGCTTGTGGGTGTTAAGAAATATTAAGAAGATTTAAGTCTGCACCATGCAAAATCTTAAGGAGCTCTGTTGTCTATTCACATCTCCTTGCTAACAAAGTTCACTTGACACAAAAACTGAAGCCTTATTACCATTTGCAGCAAAGAAAGTTCGTTGAATAGGTAACTGATCTTAAATAAATCCAAAAAAATCTTTCAATAAAATTATTCTGAAGCGATGAGGAACATCGTCAATATGCCGCGTTTGGAATTTAGAGAACCCAAATCGGGTTACTGAAAAAACAGCGTTTTACTCTTTGATGCGGATTTGACGTTTTCGAAAACGGCACTGGTTAAGCAGTAATTAAAGCTCGATAACGCTTATGATAACGTAGTAGTAGTTCTCTCTGCCTAAATTGGATATTATTTAGAGGTATTACATGTGTTTCCAATAAGCCATACAGCTTGCAATAACAATTTATGGGTCATCCATTGTTTTTTCGAGTCTTAAACTCGTTTATTTCTGCTTGACACCACAGGTGAAGCGATTTAACTTTATTGTATTTCTTCTGAAAGAAAATTTTCGTAAATAATGGTAAATGTAATACTTTTTGACCTTCAAATCAATATCAAACGCAAACATGTTTGTCAAGGTTTTAAAAACTAACAATGCGACCATTTTGTTTTTTATTTTTCTAATTGCTTTTAATCCAAATATTTTATTGGTAATTAAAGCAATAAATTTCCAGCCCAAACTGAAGACGACTTCAATGTTTTAACATGTTTTGATTTAAGAGGGGAGTTTTTGAAATTTGCAATAAATATGTGTTAAAGAGCTTAATTGATGTCATTGCTCTTTGTTTAAGGTTATATAACACATATCACTTACCACTTGAACTGCCTTTCGCCAATGTTTTTTTATTTTTAGAAATGAAGCTGTTGCAGCTTCTGACTCTCTAAATTTTGTATTCTTCTTCTTAGTTTGCCACAACATACAATTTTTCATTATCAAGTGCTTTTTTGTTGCCTTCCAACATGTTGAGAGTGTAAGAATATGCATTTCACAGTTTGAGTGCAAAACCATTTTAAACAAATTATTATATTTAACTTATTAAAGTAATTTACAATGAAACAAAACTATATTTGACTCTACGTACATATGTCTGTTATAAAGCCAACAACACTCTTCTGGAAAACAGTAAACGTTTTACGGAAAATCAAAGACTCTAAACAAAAGATTGATTATCAGGCTGTGGCTGCAGGTGAAATGAGGAAAAGATACATAAAGATCGCAGCTATAAACTGTCTATTTAAGTTTTGGATGATGGATTTCGTTTAATAGAATAGAAGCAAAAAACAAGTGTTTGGCAGTTAAAGAAATTTTCAATGAGTTTTTTTGTTTCTGTTTTAAAAGAGAAGGTGTTTGTAGGTGATGTTGTTTGGTGCTGATCATGATCATCGTTAAGAGTTATGATTATAATCAGTTTTTTTTAATATTGCCACTTAGCATTTTTGGCTTAAGTGTAATATTGGCAACATGAAAATAAGCCAATATTGTACGTGAACAATGGTTTTTTAAGACACTTTGTTGTTTCTTTTTTTATTTTCTATTCCAACTGATTTTTAATAAAAATAATATGTATTTTGTTGCACCTTGAAGGGTTTTACGTATGTTCGTGTGTGTACGTATGAAAGAGGCCTCCTCTAAATGATGATGTTCATTCTAAACTAGCTGCTCGTTTTATTGAGACTCAATGAATGGCCATTTGAGTTGGTATTTCTTTTTTTGTTTTCAAGTTGTGACTAAATTATTGGTTTGCTGGTATTAATGTTAAGCTCTATTAACCTCTGATTTAGTGATAACGATCGAACGTTAGATTTAATCTAGCTACTTGCTATATACAACTGTGTGTGTTGTTAAAGATTTGTGTTTTAAACGAGGGTAGGAAAATTGAAAATTTGCTTTGAAAAAGAGTATCAATTATATGTATGTTGATGGTTCGTAGCTAACAATGATCTTTAAAACTTAATAATTTTCTGTGAGTTGCTGTTGTATAGATTACTGATCTAGATTCTCTAGATGCCAGTGTAGAATATACTCTAGAATCTAGTCTAGAGTCTTTTTTAAGTCTTGTCTATAATCTGGTAGAGCCTAGTCTCGAATCTTATCTATAGTGTATTATAAGGATTAGCCTAAAGTCTTACTTAGGTCTGGTCCCGGCTGTCACCAGGGGTTTTAAAAATCTAATATCTTTTTCGTTTATTACATTTTTTAAGTACAGGATCTTCAGAACAAATGTGAATGACATTGCAAAATGATAATGACCTCGCCTCTCGTATGAAGTAAATTTCTTTAAACATTATATTGTTTCGCTGTGAGAATTATATGAAGAAGTAGCGTCTCGTATAAGAGTTTTCGTTGCCTCACATTCTAATGTTATGGTAAAAATTGGGGGGGGGGATGGTGGGGTGTTGTTGTAGAGGGAAGGCTAGTCAAAATACATTTTACCAATCCATTGATTATTTTTTAAAACTAGAAGTGACTTTTAATATTTCTTTGATGCTCAATTGCGTCTGGCAAAGAGCACTACTCTAAAAATTGTTACTTTTACAGCCGATTAAAACAACTCGCTATAAAGTTGTATAAAACAAGAGGGTTTTCTCAGGTCAGGCTTGTCGCAGAGATAAATTTTGCTCGGAATGAAATTAAAAATAGTGAAAGAAACTTAAAACCATTTTAATTTACCAAGCGAATCTGGTTTAGAGTCTTATCCGCAGTCTAATAAAGGGTGGTTTTTTTGTATGAATTAGTGTTTTTCGGGCTGGCAGCACTGGTTTTAATTGTGTCCAAACTACATCTGTGAAAATGAAAAGTTTTCGTTATACTCTGCCATTTCATCATGGAGAAACTCACAAACGAGCAACGACTGCAAATTGTTGAAATTTTGTATTAAAATTCGTGCTTACAACAGCTCGATGGAAATCCACTGTTTTATCGAAAAATTGTGTTCAGCGATGAGGCTCATTTCTGGCTAAATGGATACGTAAACAAGCAAAACTGTCGCATCTGGGGTGAAGAACAGCCACATGCTGTACAAGAGTGTACATCCCGATGCATCCCGAAAAAACGACAGCTTGGTGTGGTTTATGGGCTGGTGACATTATCGGTCCATTTTTCTTCAAAGACGACTGTGGAAGAAACGTTACCGTCAACGGCGAACGATATCCAGCCATGATATGCGACTTTTTTTTTGCCCCAGTTGGCTGAGTTGGACTTGGTTGATATGTGGTTTCAACAAGACGGTGCCACATGCCACACAGCTCGTGAAACAATGGACATATTGAAGGATGAATTTGGTGAGCAGTTTATCTCTCGAAATAGCCCTGTGAGTTGGCTGCCAAGATCATATGATTTGACGCCTCTTTGACTTTTTCTTGTGGGCTTATGTAAAGTCGTTGGTCTATGTGAACAATCAAAACACGATTAAAGCCTTAGAGTATAACATAATACGTTTTATTCATGAAATACAACCTGAAATACTCGAAAAAGTGGTGCAAAATTGGACCTTGCGCATGGACCATTGGAACCGTAGCCGCGGGCAACAGATATTTTTAAAAAGTAAGTGGCAAAAACCAATTTATCGATTCCAATAAAAATTTTGAATATATGATGCAAATTTGAGTGTTTTGTTAGATTTTTAAATAAACTACGCTTAAAAAATCACGCTTTATAAAGACTAGCCTAAAGTATAATTAAAGTTTTAGGGCCGTATTCATAAAAAATATTTTAGGTTTATTAAAGGCTTATTTGACAGATGTTGTAGAGAAATTTGTCAAATAAGCCTTCAATAAACCTAAAATATTTTTTATGAATACGGCCCTTTATCTCTGTTAGCGCTCTGTACAAATAAACACTAATAAGTGTTAAATAAGCATACTTTTAGGGGCGTAATAAAAATATTTGCTCCATAAGCTTAATGATGGAGAAGTATCGTTTATGATCAATAATTATACAAAGTAAAAAGAGTCTCAAGAAGCCAATATCTTTATCATTTATATTTTTTATTAACTCTAATATTTGACCACCTCTCGCTTATTTAGAATATTTCCTTTATCACTTCTAACCTACAACATTTATTATAGCGGTTTATTTCCAATTTTAACGTATTTCATTGCACTGTGATTACTTGCTTTAAATAAAGTGCATTATTTTGTTTAAATTAATATGTTCAAGCATGTGAAATGTCTGTTAAATATTTATTCCTAAGAATTCTTATATTCTTGTTAAAATATTACTAGGCCTAATAAGGGGTTTCGTATGTAACACACATATAAGAAACAAAGTAACACATTTCTATGACCCGACTGAGAAGTTAAACATTTATATTGAACATAAAAAAATTGTTATTAAAAAAAAATATTTTCTTAACGAGTGAGTTTATCATATGGTAGATAATTTCTTATAAAACTCTATAAATTTTCTGAAGTTCATAAGGAAGTCTCTTGCATATAGAATTTAAATATGTTGCATAAAGGATTTATGGTGAAAGTTGCGATTTTATTTGTAGTTTAAGGTGACTTAATTTTTATATAAAAATCGCGTGCTTTTGGCAATTTTTCGAAGTTATTTTTTTTTTTTTGGAAATTTTTATTTGTTGTTTTTTAGTTAAGGGGTGTTTTTTAATTTACAAGGTGCAGACTTAAGGGGTTATAATCAAATGAAAGTCAAAATGGTTTGTAAAATAAAAAGAAATCAAGCAGTTAAAGTGAAGTTTGAAACGAATTCAGTATTGACTTTACACTTAGGATTCATATTTTAATATTTTTTATTTCTGTTCTTAGAACGTCGATTAACTTCGACCTATAGAGATAATCATTGATGGTACGGTGTAATGAAATAAGACAGTCAATCCGTGTGGGCACGTTACCTTCAGCTAGCTGTTTTAGAGACCGAACTGCTACTCTTGATGAGAAGACACATACTCTGGAAATAATCAATGATATAGTGGAGGCTTCTACATAAAACTAACTTGATTTGTAAGATATTGTTCTCAGATCAAATCCAGTATGCAGCAAGCAAAGTGACTGATTCAACAGCACAACTGAGCTGATTAGTGGCAAATTAACATCGTCCTCGTCAGAAGAAGAGAAAGTTGCGGTAATTAGATCTGTGTCGAGGATATTGGAAGAAATTGCGTTAGTATGTTAATTGCTGTACAAAGAACATACGCCTAGTGGAAAGTTTCTGCTTATCGCACACTGTTCACTTCAAAAATTTTTGCTTAAATAGGAGCGATTGCAATAGCTTCTCACTGATAGAGGAAAAGGGAAAAATAGGACGGAACAAGAGTTTCAACCCAGGTGCTATATCACCTTAAGACAAGAAACGTTTCAAAACTGGCAGGAAAAATTTAACGAATAAGTAAAAGCCAATTGTTGCCCATCTGGTTATAAAGGAAAGCCAAAAAAGTAAACTTCTACCTGACCCAGATGATGTCTTATCATCGATACTTCAGGAAAAAAAATTAAAGCCAAATGCAGCCACAACATATTGCCTATATAAAGAGGGAAACATAATTGTCGATGCAGAAAACACTTTTTTCGGATGTTGCAAATAGAAGAGATGAGAAATGCAGAACTCTATAGGCAAAATAAATTCTGAGACCATTGTAAATCGCATGATCCAGGACGACGAAATTTGGCAAGCAGTATCAAAGCACTGTCAATAAATTCTCAGAACGAAGTAACCTAATAGGCGAGGGTCTTGAGGCAGGTAAAAGTACAGAATAGGGACAGAACAAACGAAGTAATGGATTTGAGTAGTCCTTGGTTAGAATAATTTCCAGAAGAGGACACAAGGGAGTTTTTGTCGGTATACCAAATAGGGGAGCCCAATAAACCAGGAATGGTGTCGCACGATCTATTATACAGAAATGTATTTTTATTTTTTTCCATTTAAAAAAAAATATTTTATTGATTGTGTTTGTTTAAACAAAACTAATTTTGCCAATTAGCGATAAATGGGGCTTAACGGAAGAAGATTCTTAATTTCCCAAATCAGGATCTCCAGCCAATATTTACAGCGCTCAACTGTCAAACTTCCGGCACTGTTTATGGTCGTTTAGCTTAAATTCTACCATAAACACAATCTTATAAGGATGTAGGTCCTAGCTCCACTACATAATAAGCCAGGTGTTCTTCCTAGCAATGCACAGTTTAGCTAATGGGTATTTCTAAGTCCTAATTGATGTTTCCGGGAATTTTCAGATTTTGGCCGCCGCGATAGCTCTTCATATCAATCCCTAACAGGTGTTTGCGCACTGAAATTATGAAAACAAGCGACGTTGTGACAAAATTCACGTTGAGTATTTACAACTGGACCGGAGTTTCGATAATATTTTTTAAAAGTTACCACAGGTTCGCATCAACTTTTCCTAATTTTTGTTTAGTTGTTAAATAAATTGCAATTTTTTGTCTCTCACAACTTCGTTAAAAAATTTCTTTAACCGGGAATTTATCATTACCATCGACAGTATATTCTTTCAGCTTGGGATACTAATTCGTAGTTGCAGTCCTCAATTTGTTTCAAGTATCGGGGATTTTCCGAACTATAAAAGCAAATCATATGGCCATGCGCACAAATGACAGTAATGCTAATCGAGCTATTCATATTTAGGGTTTCGAAAACCAGTTGAGGGTACAATTGTGTTTTAAAAAAGGACGATTTAAAATTTTTTAAATTTCAAAATTTTAATTAAGAAATGTTAGAGCTGCAAAGTATGTTTAAAAAAATGTTTAACTTATAGTAGCTTGCCATTCCTTTCAGAGTTAAAAATGTTTCAATTTAAGAAAGTTCAAATTATCTATCGTCTCAAAGTCTAAAAGAGTTTGTGTCGTTATCGCTATTTTTAAAAAATTTGTTCTAGCCTATTAAAACTTTGACTTTGAAAACTTTTCACAGTTTTACTGTATTTTATTTAAAAGTTCTTTAAACCTAACTTCTACAATCCATCTTTTGTGCCTGCTCTTTACTCTGAATCGAGTGAAATTGTTCAAAATTATCATAGTGTTGTTAGAAACAACAATATTTAAATAATAATTCCGAACAAGTTGGATTTTACTCGGAAACCTTAAAATTATTACTAATTGTACACTTAATGTTAACTCTTTTCCCAGTCATAGTTTTAAGGCTTAAACTATGCCCGAATTGCTCAATACCTAAAACTTTTTCTGTACCACCCCATACACATTCAATGCTAAATTACTTCAAAATTACTTACAAATGACACACAAAAACCACAAGAAATACAGAGTTTGAGTTTTTGATTATTGTTGCATATTTATAGGCGAAAGTTTTATTCTTAAATGTTTGGCAATATGTTATGTGAACTTTTAAGCCATAAACCAGAAGTCAAACTTTTAGGCTGAAAAGAAAGGATGGAAATTTACACACACGATATTATTAAACACTCGAGAAAAAATGTTAGTTGTAAGAAAACTAACAAATGGTTGGAAATTTTGTATAAAAAAAGTGGTTATCAATTTTTATACGAAAATTTCTAAAAAATAAATTGATAAAAAATAGAATATTAAGATATGAAATATACGCCGATAGTTACCTAGAAAGTGACCTTAAATATTTAGATGCTACATCGCTAATATCATATATTCTGAAACAGTTAAGATGTACTGTACTGTGTTAGTAGAGTTTTGAATTGTCATTCCTAAACTTTATAATGTAGAATAGTGAGACTGAAACTTTAAACAGATGTGCTGTCATTGAAAAAAGGGCCAATTAATCGGTGATTATTCGTAATGTTTCCTTTAAACGTTTTAAGGGTGCTTTTGAAATCCAAGAGAATTTACAGAAGACTTAGCTGTTAAATAAATTATTATACTGGTTTCTTTGGCAAATCATCGTGGACAAATTGAAGCTTTAACAAGGCTTTCAAATTATGTCAACTTAAAAAAAATCTATGTTTCATCGTAAAATTATGTTTAGAAGGCTTATTTTTGGACTCCTTTCTATGATTTTCTGTGGGGTCACCTAAAGTCAGTGGTTTTTGCTGAGAAGCCAGCAACCCATTTAGGAGTGTCCGGCGTTCCATAATTAAAGTACATGTTGTTAAACGAGAAGTGGTAGCCAGTGTACTGCCCTTTTGATTACCGATATTTTTGCGTGTAGAATGATACGGTAATCCGGTAGCATAAAAACACTTTTCTGTGAAGAAGGGGGAAAAAGATGCATCCACCTATCCCTTTCTATATATGCAATCCGTCACTATAGAATTACAGATGGTCACTTTTTCCATCGAGTGATATCGATCCGGTGATTTATACAGGGAATCTGCTTCCAAAGAATAGAGTTGGAGTGTAATAGTCTATATATTCCTAATATTGGAAATGTATTCTATTATAGCCACAGGCCCGTAAGAATACAATAGCTGTATTCCAGGAGCTTGGGCATTAGATTGGCAGGTAGCCACTTTAACATGGCAAATAATGGCTTCGAAAGTATTGTGCGGAAGTACCGATAATAAGCAGTGCTAAACTTCGCATTTTCGAAGAGTAAAAAGCACTCTTCCTCAAATTTATTCCCTATGTTTTGGCAATAGCTCTGATACAAGAACATATGGCTATAGATGCCTTATATAATCTCAATTGAGTTAAAATAAGTTTCTAAAACAGGAAAATATTTTTTTTTGCCACGCCTTAAAAGCACTTACAGCACTTTGTGTTTTTTATATATATCGCCGCCATTTAATGTCCGATCTAATCATATCGCATATCGTTGTTTATGGCTTGATATGGGTTCATTTTCGCCCTGGGTGACTTTTTGATCTAACGTCAAATTAAAGATATCATTTATGATATCTCGGATCCTTGCCCCCTAATGTAAAATTTTTTCCACATCTTTTATTTGACGTTAGATTTTTAAAATTTCACATACAATCGATTAACTTAATCTGGCCTCAAAATAATACAATTTCTACTACATCCTTTCCTCGAGTGTTTAGAAACTTTTGTATTCTTTATTTGCCAATGAAAGGTTTCAAATGTAAAATGTCTTTGGCTTAAATGTCTTCATTTCTATTTAACCACATTGCAAATTATAATCTAAAATTAAAATCATTTTATTTGAGGCAATGATGATACATGTTAAACGATAAGTGCTGGCACATACTACGTTAAAAATACAAGGGATAAAAAAAACAACATATGAAAGATATTATGAAAAAAAAGAAATTATGTTCAACGAAATTTAAAAACGTTAGCAAATAAATGACATAATCATATATAAAATATTACCTAAGGGTAACTAGTTAGTAACAATCATTATAAGTTTTAGCATTATATTCCAAAAGAGTGTTTAGGGTGTCCAATAAAATAGTTGAGGATTCTAATTTGGCGGTATTTGTGTGGTAAGGTGTTGTTTACTAAGAAGAAGATATCAGTTTGGCAGATGATGATTAGGGAAAACATGTTTTAGTGAGTGGGAATATTTTCAAAATATGTAATAGACGGTGGTTTTGCAAAATGTTTAGGAAAATAATTAAAAAAAGGAGTGCACTTGCGATAACAATACCTTGAAAATATATTTTCGATATACTATTTCATACATAAATTAATCCTCTGTACTTTGCGTTTCAATTTCAAATCTCAAGTAAATTTTTATTAAAATTTTGTAAGTCTAACTTAAAACAGATGTATCCGTTGAGTCATCACATATAAAAATATGCCTTCTTTCTACCAGTCGCGGATCCAGCTTACACGTTTTGGGTAGGGAAATTTTTATTAAAATATATGAGCTGTTTGTTTTGCGACTGCAAAATTATTTTTTATTCAATGAAAAAAATAAAGATTCTTCTATTTTGTTTAGGAGAGGAAAATATTCTGCGCTTCCTCGAACGAACTCTGTTGAAAAAATTATTAGCTCCAAGTAAGCGATTCAAAAAGCTTTCTCTAATAATGAATGATGGAATAATATAAACCTTGAACTGCATTTTTATTTTAATACTTAATGCAAAAAATTTACTAAATTATTCGAGATATGCTTCCATCGTTTTCAGTAATAATGGGAGTCCCAAAATTAATGTTTTCTGTTGTTTTTTTAAAGTGTTGCCAACACTTTATTTATTTATTTAATTAATTAGAGAAATACAACACAACAAGATCAAGTCTCATATTACAATGTTGGGTAGAGATATGATCATTACAGCATAAGCAAAAGGAAGAACAATTGGCAACGAATTCAATTCTTCCGCTAATTTTGGGTCAGCCTTCAGTATCCCAGCGTTAATTATGAGATATCCCATATTTATTTTGTTATTGGGTATAATCTTCCTTATATACGAGGATTGTCTTTTAAATTTCCGGATTAGAGACAACATATAAATATTTGTCTTCAAAAATGGCTTTATTGCTTTTTAAAATATTCTCTATGAATATCAGTACCCTTTTGCATTCATAAGAACCAATTTTGTAAGCATTTTTTCCATTCCGATTGACATAACTCTAAACATGCATTTTGAATGCATTATCCTCTATAGTAGATGCCGAAAAACGTTGACCTTTTTATTTAATTTTATGTTCGAGTTAAAAAAATAAGTCATTTGTTGCCTAGTCAGGACTTTAGCGCGGATGACTCATTATATCAATGTTTTCAGTGCTCAAAAATTCCCTTGTCTGTGCTGATGTATGTGAGCTGGCATTATCGTGATGATAAATGATTTGTCCTTGGCCGTTGGTTTCTCTTATTTCTCCGAAGACTTCTAACTAAAAAATTATTGTTTACAATTTTAAAGTCACCATTCTACGTTACACTTAATGTACGACTGAGACGGGTTCAGTTTTTCCGAAAAAATCAATCAACTGTTTGATTCGAAGGGCTTGAAGCCCAAATGACTTGTAGAGTTTTGCTCATCTTGGAAGACCCACACAGTAAGACCGCTGTTTACCTTGTGTTTACTCTCATTCGCGTAGATCTACGACTCGACACCTTTTATGATGTCGCACACATGTTTTAAAGCACAGCGATTATATTTTTTAAGCATTTATTGCGACCAATTGACCGAAACTTTTTTAATTATTGTCAAATTATGCGGAATCGAACGCAAACAAATCTTGTTTTCAGTCAAATGGTCATGCAATGTTATGCTGGTCCCACTAATATTAAAAGCTGCCTCAATCGCACGATAAATTATAGGACGATCTGGCATTATCGTTTCACGAAGACGATTGATGGTTTTCAAAATAACCGATTTCGGACAAATTTTACAAAACTTGTCATAGAGAAAACTACGCAACAATTGACAATCGTTAAACTCTGGTCTTTGATGCATTTTTTTTTAGTTCATCTGTGCACTCTTCGTGATTTAATCCGCGTCGAAAGTTGTAATAAATAATCGCGCGAAAATGGTCCTAATAAAAGGAATTAAACCGTTCAATTTGTAAAACATCAACATCATTATTTGTACACTGTTGTTTATTTTATTAAATATTTTGCGTTCTTTCGTTGTTATTGACGGCGTTGATTTCAAAAACCATAGACATTGTTTTAATTAACATCATTCACTTCTCTTTAAATAAACTGATAAGGGGATCTCCCGCTAATATTCCATTTAAAATATGAAATGAAAAAATAAATTAATTCTCTCAGTTATCAGCTAAAATTTAGTGAAACGAGTGAAGCCGAATGTATTAAATTTCTTCCTTAATAATTGTAATTCTTTTATAAATTTTTTCTAAATTCTTTTATAAATTTTATTTTGTTAAAAAAGCTTAATTACATTCCTTGGTTTTTTTTAATTAAAATTGCAGGCAAGTGCTATGTATTACAGACATACATACATACATATGTATGTAATAAGGTACAGCAAAAAATTACTCGACAATAAAATGAAATTGGGTCAACTGATGACGGAATAGTTTTATCTTAGTGAAAAATTCATGATTTTGATATTAAGGTCTCATTGAAGTGCTTGTGCTTATGAAAATTATACATTGGAAGGACATCTATATGTTTTTATGAATAATGTTGCATCCCCAGGTAAGACCAATATTAGAAAAAAATTAGTAAAGGTTCTGTGATGATTTGGACATGCATATAAACCTGCTTAAATCCAAAAACAAAATAAATATCAAATACAATGACATTTTGTGTTGATTTTGGGACACCCTATTTCTAATTACAAACATTTAAACAACCCCAGATTTTTTCTCCACTACGTTTTTAATCAATTTTCTTTATTATTGGTTTTAGTATAAATGTTTCCATAAAAATACCATAAAATGTTGTTGTTTTTTTTCTACAACAATTAATAGGTCTTATTTGATTCTCGATCCGTCAGTCTATCTGTCAGTCTATCTGTCTGTCTGTTTGTGATTTGTTCTTATTGGTTTGTGTCTAGTGTTGTACGGCTTTTTTTATATTTTATTTTCTTGTTTATTTAATTCATAAATATTTATGAATAAAATTCTGTAATTTTGTCTTTGTTTAGGGCGGCTTTTTTTAATTAGAAAGTCTTTATGTTTGTTGTTTAGGGTTAATATGGCGCTTTCTGTTTTTGTTTTATTATCTGTTTATGCATATTTATGAGTATGGATTTAATAATTTGTCATAAACTTGTTATAATTCCTTTTGTGCTTTAAGGAGTCTTAGGCAAATGCCTAAGAGCGCCATAGAATAAATAACAATAAAGTTGTTAGGAAATTGTGTTGTGTATAAGCGTTCCTTAAGCGACTTTATATGGGTGAAAAAATATGTTGCTAAAAATGGCGTCTAAGAAATTTGTTAAAATATATTTGGAGTTAATTTATTAGTTTTTATTTAATTTTTTTGATTTTTTATAATTTGTTTCAACCATATTAATAATGTTAAAGTTTATTAATGTTGCAAGTTTATTGTATTAAATTTCTTAAGCCGCTTTTAACTGCTGTCAATTTTTTTTTGGGTTGCCTATACTTAACTGCACAAACTGCTATGAATTCAAATCTTAATAAACCTAGTTTTGGGAGACCCTTTGAAGCCCTCGTTAATTTTGATACGCCCTATAAAAAGAAATTAAAGTTTGGTTGTGATAATGGATAAATAATCTGAAAAATCAAGTTTTACCACCTTTAGCCCGGTATAATGCACCTTAAAAAAATATCAACTGACTCTCATTAGGATAATCCGGATGACAATCACAACCACAAAAACAATGCTTCTCTTGTTTGTTATTATTTTTCATATTAACACCAGCTTTGTTTAATTTTTTATTTTTTTATTTTTAAACTTGAGCATTTGATTATTTACTATATCAGAAAACGAAATTTTTTTGCTATTTAATGTTTCAGTGTAAATTTTTTTAGTTTAAAAAAAGATTCATGATGTGTGGCAACGCCAAAAATACTGAGTATGGTTTGTCATTTCATCCTGAATAGATCAACAGAAAAAAAAAACTCTCGCAAATCATTGAATTTTATTATAAAAATTTGTTGTGTTGGAGATGCGTTTCGTAACGTTGGTCGACAAAATCGACCTACTGAATAGGCTACTCAAGCTGTTGTGACCAAATTTTGTACCACTTTCGCTTTATTAAACATTAATTTTTCAATACACGTGAGAGAAGAATGCGTACCGAGAAGAATATTGCTGCTATGGGCCGACGATATCTTTGGACCGAAATTTTTCACGAAGGATACAGTCAATGAAGCAAGGTACCAAACACTGGGCACCGATTTTTTTTTTGACCAAAAGGGAGAATTGAATTTGGTTGACATATGGATTAAACAAGGAGATGCAGTATGCCTGACGGCACCCGATACCATGAATTTATTGAGGGGAGAGTTTGGTGAGCAATTAATTTCACGTTTTGAAGTAATTTGTTGGCTACCAACTAGACTATTGACTACACTAGATTATTGTTTGTTGGGATACGTGAAGTCTCTCGTGAACAGGGGCAAGCTAGCTAAAATTTCAGTTCTTGAAAACAACATTATAAGTGGCCCTTGGTGAGATACCGGCAGAAATGCTAGAAAAATAATGCAATAATTTAAACTTACGGATACACTTTTTGCGACTGCTTTTAATATAAAAAAAACTGTAAAATTAAAATTTAGAAAATTAAAAGTCAACATCACCCAATTATTATAAACAAGTAAGAGCACTATATTCGGCTGTGCCGAATCTTTTATACCCACCACCAATTTTGTGTACATTTAAAGCACAATAATTATTATTTTGTTAATCGCTATTGAATAATATCTTTATAATAAAATATGTATCACTTTCTTTGTAGAGGGTGGTTAAATTTTTTAGGGCCCATGTTGAAGGTGAACTACACCTAGCCTTTAAATTTGTTTTCTGCATTTCACTTGACATTTCTCAATCTCAAACTTACTCAATTTGATCCGTGGAAAGATACGCAAATGAGCAACGCGTTAAAGTTATTCAGGTTTTTTATAAAAATGGGCGTTCAAGTCAAAATGCATTTTGTGCACTTCGTAATTCTTTTGATCAACATAATCGTTCAAATTCGTCCACAATCGGGAGAATTGTAAGAAATATTTACATTTCTGCAAAACAGGTCTGTATCAAATGTTAGAAAATCTGTGAATGCCTTCTTAGTTCGCTGAATGGGAACTACTGCTGGTTTTTGCGATAGTGTGGCAAAAGAGCAGTCAACCTCGCCTCATCATCATGCCTAACAATTGAGCATCAACATTGTCATTGAAAATTTGGACCATCAGATATAGGAGTGGCGCCAAGGATGGGGGGGGGGCATTTGGCAGATATTTTGTTAAATACATAATTGAACCATACAAATATTATCATTATAAAAAGAAATAATAATAATATCCTAAATAATTTGTGTTTTATTTAAATTCAACATCGGTCCTTCAAATTTAACCACCCTCTATAACTTCGATATCCTACTAAAATGCTTTTGTAAATATAGTCTTTCAATGAAAGTGGTCGTTAAAGTAATCGTGTCAATAAAGTTTCTGCTAATAAATACAACTTACTTACATGAATTTAAGATAAACCGTTATAGGAGGTGGGCGTTAAAGTGAGCGTGTTACCTAAACTTTTTGGCACAACGACTACATTGATTAGAAGGATATACGAAGCAAATTTGATCATCATACCTCTAATTTTGGCGGTTTTATGAGCTTTTAAATTTCATTAACGGTAGATAACGTGAAAAGTGGGCGTTATAGTAGGCGTGTCAAAGTTGTTTTTGCTAATGAGTACAACTTAGGTGTTTCAATATAGCTCTTTGTTATTCCAAAATCTTTATTAATAGAGAAATTATATGAATTTTGGGTAAAACGTTATATGGGAGGTGGGCGTAAAAGTGGGCGTGGCACCTTAATTGCCTGGCACAGTAATGATACTGCCAAGGAGGATATACGTAGCAAATTTGATCATCACACTTCTAATTTTGGCGGTTTTATGAGCTTTTAAATTTCATTAACGGTAGATAACGTGAAAAGTGGGCGTTATAGTAGGCGTGTCAAAGTTGTTTTTGCTAATGAGTACAACTTAGGTGTTTCAATATAGCTCTTTGTTATTCCAAAATCTTTATTAATAGAGAAATTATATGAATTTTGGGTAAAACGTTATATGGGAGGTGGGCGTAAAAGTGGGCGTGGCACCTTAATTGCCTGGCACAGTAATGATACTGCCAAGGAGGATATACGTAGCAAATTTGATCATCACACTTCTAATTTTGGCGGTTTTATGAGCTTTTAAATTTCATTAACGGTAGATAACGTGAAAAGTGGGCGTTATAGTAGGCGTGTCAAAGTTGTTTTTGCTAATGAGTATAACTTAGGTGTTTCAATATAGCCCTTTATTATTCCAAAATCTGTATTAATAGAGAAATTATAAGAATTTTAGGTAAAACGTTATATGGGAGGTGGGCGTAAAAGTGGGCGTGGCACATTGATTTTCCGTTACCAAAAAGCGCCTAACCAAAAAGCAAAGTGTGCAAAATTACAGAGTTGTACATCCAATTTTGTTGCTTTAATGACGTTTTTGTTTTAAAATATACCGAAAAATACACTGTGCGGTATAAATTTTCGTACATTTTGATCGATAACTCCCCTCCTAAAGCATAGATTTTGATAATTTTCTGGGAAAAATATTGTTTTTACTCAGGAAATATATATTCGAAGTTTCATGAGTCTACGTTAATGCGTTTGGACACAATTCCATTTTATTCGATGTTTGAAGGACACGGTTTTTCGACCTACTCTTGCTTTTCGAGCTATAACTCCCTTCCTAATATTCCGATTTAGCCCATTTTCAATACCAAACAAACCTTGTCTATAAGAAAGATTCTGGCAAAATTTGAGGCCCCTAGCTTTTTTGGTGCGACCTCTATCGTGCTTTCAACAGACGGACAGACGGACAGACGGACGGACATAGCTAGATCGTCATCAAATCAAACCCTGATTCAGAATATATATACTTTATGGGGTCTAAAATGGATATTTCGATGTGTTACAAACGGAATGACAAAATGAATATACCCCCACCATTTTTTTGGTGGTGGGTATAAAAATATTATTAAAGCATTAACAGTCTGGAGATGCCAATAATACCAGCTGATTTGTATTATTGTATATGAAGATGAATGCCTGAGGCAGAGTCACAAACAAAAAGAGTTATGTGTGAAAACGTTATTGCAGTGTCGCCATTGTTAATAATTTTTAAACTTAGAGATATTTTCTGTTATAAGCCTGTAAAAGTCAGCATCTGTCATCGATGCAATAAATATTGCAGCGTCTATGACGATGAAACATTTTGACGTTTGGCAACGTTTAAGTAGCTGACTACTTGGCATTTAGAGCCGTAAAGACACTGTCGTCTATCCGTTTCAAGCGCGACAATATTGAAATGAGAATATAATAATAGGCGTGGCTAAAGTGAAGTGTAATTTGCATGAGGACTTCTTTAAATGTTATGAGTAATTTCACAAATTTGTTTTTTTTTTAATAACAAAATTAAGGTTTTTTTCTTTAACCACCATTACTCAGTCACTTTATTCTGATTTTTAAAAGCTTGATTGTTTTTCAAAGGTATCAGGTACATCTTTAAAAAAAGAACAATTTTGAAAATTTTGAAATGAGGAGTAAAGTTGGGATTTCTTGAGCTTTTAATTTTTGAAAAAAATTCTGAAGTACGATTAGTACCTGTAACTTAAAAATGCGAGCTGATGGAGAAAAACTGAGATTATATTTCAAATCAGCTTCCTCGAATCAGTTAAAAAATTGCAATAATGTTCCAGTCAACACAAAAAAATTTCAATTTTTTTCCCTTGTGAAATTGTTGGCAAAGGATTTCTTTATGTTTATTATTTTTGCACATTCACAAAAGTTTTTAATATCCTTAAATATTTTTTTTTTTTTTGTTTATTCTGTTTGTCATTTTCTGTGTGTTCACAAACTTTTCTACATGTTTGTTTTTCTGTGTAGAATTAATTAAAAATTTCGTTCCTAAAATTTAGGTAGAACCGTATACAGTAAACTCGCAGAAACGTGAACTAATTTTTTCGATTTTGTTCACGTTTTAGATTGCATTTTTTCTATAACATATTTTAGTCTCTTTTATCTTTTATTTAATTTAAAATAAAGTATGTACGTTACTTCCACTTATGAAACATGTTTTGATTCAACTTTAAAGATTCTGCCATATTTTAATGTACTACATAGCTACTATGGTTTGCAAAAGGCTTTTACTATATACTTATAATACTTTTTTTTCAATTATTTATTGAATTCATCCAAAATAGAGGATTCGCATGGTTATTTTCCTTAATTTGATTGTGCAATTCAATAGCTTTTTTTTAATCATAATGCCGCTAACCGGTAGGTTTTTTTTTCGAAGTTGGGTTAACCATTTGTACAGAGATTTTTACAGTGTTTTCCGTTTTTCAGTACCCGAAAATGTATTATTAACGCATTTCGAAATTGCACCTTAATTGTTTCTTATTGAACAAATTGTCGATTTGGCGACATTGTACTTTTTCGACAAACCAGTTACAGATTAACCTTTGCGTAAAAGCTCTAAAATATCTGACTTTTCTTGAAACACTTAAACACTTCTGGTTTTTTTATTAGACATACATATTTTCAATAAAAATATTTTTAGAGATCACTTGGTTATTATATGTATATACCTAAGTGTATAGTCAGCACAGAGAGATGCTTCCAGTAGAACTGCCGCATTAATACTAAAGCTACTTATCATGCAACAAAAGTTGTTTAAAACAAACAAACTACGAAATTCTTCTGCGGGGAATCCCAAAAATTTTAAAAAAGCTTACAAAATTGAATTTAAACGTTCGATAAAAGTTCACGTTTTAGAGCCTTCAGCCTTTGTTCATGTTTTGGAGTAGTCAATGTAATAAAAAAAATGCTGATGTTTTTTGGGTAGTTTATGTTACTGGATGGATGTTCACGTTTCTCCGAGTTCACTGTATTATCTTTGATTAAGTAAAGTCAATTGATCAGCTGTTCTTTTTTATATGTCAAAAATTTATCTATTTCCTCTTGTCTAACATAATTTGCAATAGTTAAACTTAAAAAAAAAAACAAAAATTCTCTCTGAAATGCAATCACCATTATTTAGTTTATAAATTTCTAATTGGTTTTATAATTTATCGATTTTCCCCCGTTATTTTTGCCGATTATGGCAATATTTTTTTTAACGATTTTCTTTTTATAAAATTCTTTAATTAATCCGTGATTTGCCGCTTGTTCCTTATGTCTTCAGGTACAATATTAAAATGTGACTATAAATTGCTTAAAGAAGTTGAAGTAGTCTTCCTTCAAATAACAGCTAAACTATCGCATTATTGAAAGGTAAATGATCCCTTAATTCACAAGTTCATACTTGATCAAACAGCTGTCGGGTTGCCTTTTTTCAAATGTATGTTTTTTGATTTCTATTTTGTTTTTAATGCATAAAAGGGCAATAATAGGAACTAATTTGCATATGAATGTACCTGGTAGAAAAAAATAAAAAAAAATAATGAAGAGAATGATCAAACAATTCATTCGGGGAGCAAACACACAAAAGGGTGAATATTGCTGAATATGAACACACAAAAAAAAAACTTATAAATATGGATATTTAGGGATGCTGTAGTGAGCAGCCGTAGAGATAATCTTACTTTAGAAAATTATTAGTTGTTTGAAGTAAAAAGAAAGTTAATTTGGTGTGTATGTATGTTTGCCTTTAAAGCAGAGTTGTTATACAATTTATAGAATTTTCTTATAAATTTAAAAATTTTATTTTTTTATTATTTTATGCTTGAATTTTTAATTTCACTGAAAGGACAATGAAAAAAACTCTAACAGCTCTACTCTGCATAATTTATGGAGCCACAAATGTAACCAACCAAAATCGCGTTTTATGCAAAGCTTTTTATTTAATTTTTTTTTCTTTTTTTTTTTTGCAAAAATAAAACTAAAATCTAAATGAAAGCAAGTATTACGTTTAAAGTAGTTGAAAGTTCTTTTTATGTTGTTTAATTTTTTTCTTCTCATTTTAGATATTTTCCCCAAAAATTTTATTATTTTAGCAACTGCAATAAGTATGAATAGATTTTGTATTTCATAAAGTACATTAGGGTTTTGTTGTTGTAGTTGCTATAATCAAGACCAAGCACAAACCCTGTGCATTTATTTTTCATTTGCATGAATATTTTATTTAAAATCTTGAACAGGAGGGTACGCTACTTAAATACAAGGTCGCCTAAAGATTAAGAATGTTTTTCACAATTTTACCAATGTTTCATCCAAATCAGATCAGTGGCTTAGGTGCGCATAGAGGATAAATAAAAAATTTTCGTTTTAATATATAAAAAAAAAAGAAAATTAAAATTTTTGAAAAGCAGTTAATTTTCGTTATAAAAATATTCTTTAAATTTTTACAAAATCTGTGAATTTTTTTAAACTAAAATAAAATTGTGTTAATGTGTTTTTAATATTTAGACCATCCCAGACTGCAGTAGTATAATTTTAATGTTACGTCCAATCTTGCATTAAAACACGTACACACACACACTAGTGCTGACATCAAGTACAATAGACTGCAACTAGTCTTATAAAAAATATCTGCTAAACACTCCTACTCTCCTTTAGTTGCTTTCAAAACAAACAAAAATATATTAAAGGTATTCACGTTACTAATTTTGGTCTTGCGTAATTTTATCTTACTAAAATTATTCCCTTAATTTAAAAGTTTTTATTGTAAAGAAAAATAATATATCGTCGGCTTAATATGAAAACCTGCTAAATCCACTTTTTAAGTAAATAAAAATTTTGATGCCGTGTGGTAGAGAAAGATACGCCTCATCGACCAGCATGTAGTTTCTCTTCAATTTAAGTCTTGAAATGTGTAAAAATTTTTGATAAGAAAAACTGCTAAACCCTGTCACAGAAAAATGTTTGTGAGAAAAACTGCTAAAATCATTACATTAAGTAGTTCAGTGTTACTAACTCCAATTTGTTTATTTTTTATTTTTCGTAGACTGTAGTCATACATGATAAGCCAACTTTATTTTTGGGTGTCCTCTCAAGCTACAAACATAAATAAGAAATAAGTTTTTTGTCTCGCCTGTAAAATTTGCTAAAAGGGAGTTAGAAGGTTTGCATATTAAGCCGACAATATTTTTCGCCTTCTAATGAATTTTGACATCAATAGTTGCTATATTGCGTACTTTTTGTCGAAATAACGAAATAATTTAAAAAGATTGCAATTCAGAATCTATGCACTAGGTTAGAGGCATTGCAAAGACTAAAAGTTGGTGCGAAATTTTTTTCTACACAGTTGTTATGTGTAAAAAGGCTGTATTTTTTTCCAATTTTTTTTTTTAATACGAAAATTTTTTACCTGAACACCTTTATTGTCCTTTTCTTTTTGTTTGTGGATTTTATAATGATGGCTTCTTAAATGGTGTTTTTTATCAAAAAAAAAAAAAAATAAGAAGAAAATAATACATATTAAATTTAAAGACATTCCTTATTTTAAGATTAAATTTTTTTTTTGCAATTTAATTTTCTTCTATTTTAAAAAAAGATTTTTTAATAAAAGTTTTTTACTAAAATACTTTTAACAACAACATAATATAAATACATTATGCAAAACATAAATACACCTATACCCTTCTTCTGAATTTTATAATAATTCTAATACTTTAAAAAATTTTAACAAAATTAAATTTAAATATTATGTAAGTTTCTTCGATCTGTATTAATAATATATTGTTTTTATTTCTTCGAGCTAAAGATCACTTTTTTTATAAAAATTATTATTTTATTCCAATATTTCGCTACCACATTGGGTAGCTTCTTCAGGGAAAGTTTTTACAATTTATAACAATTAACAATTAAAATAAATAAGAAATAAAAACAATAAAATTAAATTTAAAAAATTTTTATATGAAAATTAAAACTTAAGTCAAATTTATTACAATTGCAGTTAACGTACTTAATAAAGTTCAGATTGATTCTGCTAGTCACAAGATTTTTAAAATTTAAGAACTTAAGGGGATGTTTCTAAAAATTCATTAAAATTTAATCGAAGATTTTTAACTAAAACTATTTTGAACAATCATTTGGTTTGTATATAGCAAAATCAAAATTTCCCTTTTGAGAAAATTAACAAAACTTGGGATTTTTTTTTAAACAAGAATGATAATAAACTTAACAAGAATTTGTTAATATAATTATAAATTAATATTTATTTGAACATTTTATTCTTAAATTTATTAAAAATCAATTTTATTCTGGCGTATGAGAGAATATGAATATGAATTTAGTAAGAAAGAAAAAGGCAAATTTAAAAATGAATGCTATGCTTCCCTAATTCTAATTTCATTACATTGTAATATAAATATTAGTTTAAAAAAAATTACATCTGAGTATACCGTTAAAAAGTGCTAATGATAAAATCGCAGCTGGTTTCGAAAAGTCATTTTACACGGCTAATATCGGAATAGTTTTTCCATATTCTTAAATGATTACAATTTAATTTATTAATTTTTTTAGGAAGTTAAATAATAGAAAAATAAACTTAAGTCAGAATAAAAATTATTTATAATATATTTAAGAATTTGTTAGTTTTATATTATCTTTTAAAATACCATTTCCCTAGAAAAAATCTTTTTTAGTACAAAGAGAATTTTTGGAAAATTAAAAAAGAATGTGGCAAAAAACACAAAAAAATTAAAAATTATTTCCGTCTTCTGCAAATTATCATTGTTCTTTAAGGGTAAATTTTTAAATTAGGGACATTTAAAAAATCTAATATAATATATCTGTGGCTTGGAGCTAAAAGGGCCAATGTCACTTTTTTGCTCTTTTGAGTTAATCATTGCATTAGATTTGTTTTGTTGCTCTTCATTATGGTAAAACAGCTAAAGTCATACTTAACCCAAAACAGCTTCATTAATAAAATGCTGACCAATGTCACTATGAAAGCACCTATAAAAGTTAAAGTTCAATTCCAATTTTCTCAAAAGTAAATATTTTGACATTGGCCCTTTTAGCTCCAAGCTACAGATATTATGTTGAGAATAAAAATATAAAATTAAATAAAAATTTTCACAAAAGGGAAATTTCTTGATAAAAAAATTTAAAAAGTTATTTAAAGAAAAGGAAATTTGGTGAACCAAAAAAAAATGGAAATTTTTAAATTGTAAATAAGTCTTTAATCAAAACCCTGTTAGACAATATTTTTTTTTATAGTATTCAAAAAAGAAAAAAAAATCCCTAAAAATGAATTTTAAACCCAAGGGAAATTCTTAGCAATTTCGTATAAATAAATTAAAAGGTTAACATATATAAATCATAAAGAAAATAAAAATAATTAAAGATCATTATTAGTGAAAATTTCCTTTAAAGAAAAATGGTTAAATTCGAGGGAATTCCCCAAAAAGTTTTCCAAATTCAAGATTAGGAATACGTATATTAAAATCGAATGAAATCTATTTCGTTATTCTGTGAAATAAAAAATTTCCCTAAAAGGAAATTTCTGGTTACTAGGAAAATTTTGATTAAATTATGTATAACTTTAAAAATGGTAATTTTTAGGAATTTTAAATAAATTAGTTTTTAACCAAAATGTTAAACAATGATTTTTACTGTAAAATTATAAAGAAAAAAAATTTCCCTATTATTGTAAATTTAAAATTTAAAAAAATGTTTTTGAAGTTGACAAATATAAAACTAGAAATAAATTAAGTAAAAATCTGTAGAATTTCTATTATTATTTTGTACAAACAAAAATTTCCCATAAAGGAAATTTTTTTACACAAAGATTTTTTTAGAAATTTCACAAAAATAAAAGAAGCATAAATGTAATATAAAAAAGTAATTAGAAATTTTTTGGCTTTACAAGTAAAAATTTCCTTTAAAGGAAATTTTTGAATTCAATTAGATTTTGCTAAAAAGTTAGGAACTGAATTACTTGGACAAGTATATGTAAAAACTGAGTAAAAACTATTTTATTGTTCTGTGATATAGAAATTTCCCTAAAAGGGAAATTTTTAAAAATAATTTTACAACATAAAGGATGGCAGAATATTTATTAAAAATGTCTTAAATATTTCGTTAGCTTTATATTTGTCAATTAATACAAATTTCCCTTTTAAGGATTTTCTTGGGAAAAGAAACTTACAAAAAAAAAAAAATATATAAAAATCAAATTAATATAAATCTTATATTTATTAAAAGAAATTTTTTTTTAAGATTTAAAAAAGAACCATAAAATAAATATTTAATTAAAAATAATATAATGCATTTTAGTTAGTTTTTTCTTTTTGTTTTTGATAAACAAATTCTTAATTTAATATTTCAATTAAATTAGAAATCTTGAAACTGTTAAGAAATTTACATATAAGAAAGAAAGTAGAGTGTTAAAAAAAAAATAAGACTTTTCCTTCAACGGTTAATTGTGTAATTTTTTTTGCCGTCGGCATATTAATACTTTCTGCTTTCTACGCTCAGTTTCCCGTTTTAATATTATTGAACTACAAAATGTTACAAATCATGTGCTACAATAGTTTACTGTGACAGTTTACAGCATCTCTTTGGCAAACACACTATAAACTAAACATCCACGACAGCTGCAGCCATAAATTAGAAAAAATCCTTTTTTTTCGAAACAGAAGCAAAAATATATAAAATTTGCATATGAAAAGATTATTATTACAGAAAAAGTAGAAACGCACATGCATTTAAATACTGCTCATTAAAAACAACAACTCTAGAACAAAATATATATTTGTTAACGTTGTAAAAAAACCACTTCATTTTGCAAAACAATAAATTAAAAAAAAAAAAATATCAAGGTGTTTCCTAAGCATTTCATATGCTAATTTTTTTTATTGTAAATATTATTTTGAAACTGTATTCGTAAACGTAAAATTCTCATAAAAACAAAAATCAATGTTTTGGAAAATATTTTTTTATTTCTTCTTCGTTTTTTTTTTTTTATTAATTTTTGTTTTCTTTTGTAACTTAAGTAGTAATAAAATGGAATTATTCACATGACCCTCGTGTTTTGATTAAATAATAAAAAATGGCGTCTCTACTTGAACTAATCCAATTTATTACAGCTTTATAATTTTTCGTATTTGTTTAGAGAGAAAGTATGTAATAGAATTCCAAGCATCTACACAGACAGCTGCTGTGAAGACTCGGGAGGCAGTCAATAGACTCCCCCGCCTTAATAACAAATCCTTTGCCTTATCAAATACATGCATCAGTTTGTTTTATATAAATGAGTGTATGTTGGTAGATATGGATGCATGTATACATGTATGTATGAGTGTTGTATCTTATTAGTTGTTTTTTGTTGTCTATTCGACGTACATTAAGTATGTAGCATATTTACCCTGTAATATACGCAACATTTTCATTTAACAGCCTCCCTCGTCGCCATGCTCTTAAACACAACCATACACACTCCTTTATGCATACATTACATACATACATCTTATGTATGTATATGAATATGGCACCCAGCAACCACCCAATGCTATAGTGAAATATAAAAGATGATACAGAGGACTCATAAAAAGTTATATAGCTTTTTAAAATGCGTATTATGATAAATTGTTGAAGATGATGTTAGACGTTAAATTACACACATACTCACTCGTCCTAATGAACGGCCATCATTTGGCAATGGCAGCATCTCAGTGTTGTCTAAACATCCATTTAAAGTTCAAAATTGAAACACAAACTCTAACGTATTCAATACATATATACATCTTCAAGCATTCTTAACTTTTTTCTCATAACATTCCCCCCCCCTCCCCCCCTCCCCACTCCCTTTAGTGCAAGGTTGATGTGGAAAAAAGTCGCTCCCACCTTTTATGTTCAAACTTAAAAATTTTCATTTATATTTGAACAAGTTTTATTTCCAATGCCACTGAAGAAATGTTAGAAAGAAACAAACACTCGTAAAGGATTTAACTTGATTTTTACAGCATCTTATTATATTTCTGTGTAGCTACCATACCCCTTCTCACTATATTCCATGCCACTTTTATATTCTTAATAGTTTCATGCATAAGATTTAATATTTAAGAGGGAATTTTACAAGTGGAACTTAAACGAATTTTTAATGCGCTACGTATGAAAAAGATAAAAAATATCGATAAATCTGGAAAGAAATTTAAAAAAAAAAAATAAAAAAAAGTAATTGTGTAGTCATTTTCAATAACTAACGCCTTGTCAAGATTGGATATTCCAATATTATGACGGTTTATATAGGAATATACCTTTTACTCTTGCAAGGCGTATAGGGCCATAACAGATTATTCTAATATACACGATCTTACGCTCGGTGTTTAAACTCGTTCCATTGTCTTCTTCACGACTTGACGTTTCCATGTGTGTACAGGCCTTCCGATACGACGACTCCCTTGTGGATTCCTAACTTCAGCCTGTTTAACAATATCGTTTGGCTGTTTGCGCATCATGTGTCCAATCCAGTACCATTTACGCTTGCGGATTTCCACATATGTATTAACAAATTTCTAATGCTTGACACGATTTTTTAACACAACTGCAACTAAGCTTGAAATTATATTTTTTACCATAATCCAAGCCTTTTTTACCTAAAAAAAAATATTTTTTAAAATTATACTTCATTAAAACTCATTACTAAAGAGTCAAAAATTTCCCGTAGACTAAAGTGCGTGTTTTAGTAGAAAAAATCCCATTCTACAAATTTTCAAAAGAAAAGTTTTACTAATTCTTCTTAAATATCTTATAAATGAATTACTTTTTAAAATTATACATCATTAAAATTCATTACTAAAAAGAGAAAAATTCTCTGTATCCAATTCTACAAATTTTCGAGAGATAAGTTTTACTAATTCTTCTTGAATCTATATATATAAAAGTGAAACTGCGTGTGTGTGTGTGTGTTAGCTATAGACTCCGAAACTGTAAAACCGATCGGGCTCAAACTTTGGTAAGTTGTTGTACACATACCAGGGAGTGTTTATGGGTGAAAAAAAGTGGGCGGAGCCACGCCCATAAAAAATTAGTTATCAGTTTTAGCTACTTGCACTTGACCGATTTTTCTGAAACTTTGCACACATATCGAGCTGTCATGACTAAATAATTTCGTGATAAGAAAAGTGACGGGACCACGCCCCTAAAAAAGTTTTAATTTTGAGGTACTTGCACTGGACCGATTTTTCTGAAACTTTGCACACATACTAAGCTGTCATAACCATATATTTTCGTGATTAGAAAAGTGGGCAGGGCCACGCCCATAAAAAAGGTTATAATTTTGAGGTACTTGCACCAGACCGATTTTTCTGAAACTTTGCACACATATCGAGCTGTCATGACTAAATAATTTCGTGATTAAAAAAGTGGGAAGTGCCACGCCCATTAATTTTGAGGTACTTGCACTGGACCGATTATTCTGAAACTTTGCACACATATTGAGCTGTTATGACTTTACAATTTCGTGATTAGAAAAGTGGGCAGGGCCACGTCTATAAAAACGATTATAATTTTAAGGTACTTGCACTGGTCCGATTCTTCTGAAACTTTCGCACACATATTGAGCTGTTATGACTTTACAATTTCGTGATTAGAAAAGTGGGCAATGCCACGCCTATAAAAAAATTATAATTTTTACGTTTTTGTACTTGATATTCAATTAAAATTCAGAATGCATTTCGATTCATTAAGGGGCGTAGCAACGCGCGCCGGGTTTGGCTAGTATCTTGTAAATGGAGATCGCTAAAGGAAAGCTTTTTGTGACTGAAAATTAACGATCTAGTCGTAGATAATATGAGGTTTCCACAGGATGGTGCCACTTGCCACATCAAGAGAAAACAATGGATCTTTTGAAAGAAACGTTAGAAAATCGTATTATTTCTCGTAGAGTACAAGTGAGTTGGTTGCCGTGCGATTTAATATCTTTAGACTATTTTTTTGGATGGTTTTTGACATCGAAATTGTACAGCAATAATTCCCCAATAGTTTAAGAGCTTTAAAACAACATTATCGAGCAGATATATACCCTTGACAACAGTTTAGTAAAAAAGGTGATTGAAAATTTTGGTAAAAACTGAGGAGCCTACCGAGCCAGTACGCTTGACCGACATATATTTTTAACCGTAACCATTTTATAATAAACTGAAATAAAAGTATGTTCATTATCTCAATAAAAACCTTTTTTTATTAAAATAAAAATGATAGCTCAAATTTAGGAATCCTTTTATTTATAAAAATTTTTAATTCTAAGGATATGTTAGTATGTAACAAATTAAAAAAAAATATTTTTAAAATTTTTATTTAATAACAAAATTTTAAAAATAGACTTAGCTAGCTTTAGCCCACTATAGCAGCGTAAATATTCAAAGGATTTTATTCCAACGTATTAATTTAGAAAGCCCTACTCCTCCTCTTATAGGCTCCAAGATTCAATTAAATCTAACGATCAGCTTAAAAGTTCAATATTTTTTTCAATTGGTTTTTAATAAAAAATACTCTCTATCACACTTTTATGTTCATTCACACAAACACACACACGTGTGTTTAGGTTAGTGCACACAAAACCTTGCATTTTCAAAACAATAACAATTTGTTGCTAAGAAATGTATCCTAAACATTGTTGCGGTACAATATTTAAATGGTTGGCTCCGGTTTTTATTCATACCTTTGTTTCTACTAAACCGATTTCAATGAATTTTATTACAAAATGACATTGATAAGAACTGAATTTATTAAATGAAAAATGTATTTAATGAAAAATTTATTTAATGATTTTTATTCAATTTGAAAAAACCATTGGTTTGTGTATAGCTTTTTTCATCCAATTAGATTTAATTAATTTTTCAAACGACAAGCTGCTTTAAGTTGTTTAGCAATTCGTATATTATATATAAAATTTTAAATGTTCTATTTACTTTCACTTCTGTAAATTCTTTTCGATTTCGTACATTTTCAATAGCAATAATTTGGCTTAATAGGTGGGACGTGAAAATGTTTGCCACCGACAGCTGGTCAGACAAACACTGACTTGAGAAACTCATTCATTAAGAACAAATTATTATCCCTATTGGTTTGGTTTTTTTACCATTTCTATTTTGGAGTTACACACGACATGATAAACTTATGTATAACATTTTCTTTACCATTTAATGGTGGTGGAGGATTTATAAACGAAAATGACATCATCTCAGCTTCTGGCTAAAGGGGAATAGATTGCAACTAGAGAGTAAGAGAAAAGAATATTAAAACAATAAACACGAAAGTACATCAATATTTTATTAAATTAAAAAATGGTTTTTAAATTAAATTGTCTTATTTTTTTTAACGAAATTTTTAAGAAATAAAGCACTAAAATAGTGATATATTTTTTTTAGAAAATGTTGCTTTAAAGTGGAATCATTAAAAGTCTTATAGTTAACCAGCGAAAAAAAACTATAACAAAGAAGTGATTATGCAGGGCTTCAACTGGTGACGAAGATATTTAATTTTGGTGAAAATACAACAGATTTTAGCATTAGAGTGTCATTTAAGATCATGTGTTTACATGAATGTATTAATGAACTGCACCCCATTCTTTTCATCCATATTTGGTTTCGTCAGTTTATTTGGTTTTTGTTTACATAAATTATTTAAGATATTTTGCACGATGTTGCCTTCAATTTAAAGCATATTATTTATGTCAAATTATTTTGCACGTAGAAAGTTATTTAGAATGAATGCTTTTGCACTTTTGATTTAGAAGTCTCGAAAATGTAATTGTAATTGTGCAACTTCCATATTTTTTGCTGGGAAATATTCTTTATTTTCCGATTAAAGTTTTTTATATTTTAATTCACAAATAGTTTTACATCTTTCACTTGTGATGTCATTATAAACAGCTTCGTCATGTCTGAAATATTATTTTTTGACATCATAAAGCATATATTCTCTGTTGCCTAGTTAAGAGGAAAGCTGATTTATCCTTATGTCTGTTAAAATAAAGTTTTTGATGTTTCCCTTAGTTGCACAAACAGTTTTTCGTTTAATAGTTTGGAAACCAGCAAAATTTGTTCATAATCTGCTGAGATATAAGCAAAAAAAAAAAAAACACTTTTATTTCTGTTTTTTCCCATGATGTAATGATGTCTTCAGAGTCTGATAAAACCGTTATTTCGTTTTACTTGTTTTCATACCCGTTAAGCCTAAAATTAGCTTCATAGTTGAAGATGATTTGACCATAAAAATCTGGTTCAATTTTCAAGTGATTTTTAGCCTGTTCAATGAACACATGTTTCAATTGATAGACCGCTAACGTTAATTGTTACACCATTTGGATCTTATGTGGATATAGGCCTAAAAATTCCTAAAAAAAATTTTTTATGTAGTAGTCGGTCAGTGACCGAGTTGCTGAGAACAGCGTCAGATGGACAAATTCTAGCCCTCTGCCACACTCGCGTTTGCACCGGCGCACGGTGTTCGACTCTTTAATCTGGCTGGCCAAAAACCGAAAAATTAGTTATAAAAAGGAACAAATTGGACCACAATATTTAAATAAGAACATACCAACTAAGATATTTCTCATGATTTTTTGCTGGAATTTAAATATGTACGACTATAACGGTACTACGAATATCATGTAAAATGAAGAAAAAAAATTTTGTTTATTTCGCTTGAAAAATTGCTTATGTTTAGAGGTCAATTACAAGTTGTCTATGTAATTGAGTTTATTAGTTCTTTTCTTACTGAGACTGGTATTATCATTAGAGTAAACGCGGTGTATTTTTCAGTTATCAGAATAAAGGACGTAGTTTTTATTAGCAATTATATCAGGAAGGTTGTAAGTAATATTTTTTAAAACGAAAATAAAACTTTGTAGACAAATATTCTTTTTTTCTATATACTTCCATGATCTTATTACTTGTTTGGTAAAATTTGGACTTTGGACTAATAGAAAATAAAAAAATTTTTTGCCCGAAAGTGCCCATGCCGAACAAAATTTTTCAAAAACGACATGGAGTCTACTACAATTTCTCGCAAAGATCTTTTTCAAATATGGTTATCCACTGTCAGTGGGCAGAGTAATTAATATTAATGCAATAGTTTTAAGTAATATGCTTCCAGTCCCTATTCAAGAAATTTGCGTTATATGCCTCTAATATCCAAAGATACCAACAAAAAATAAATTCTTTAAAAATCTCGTATTTTCACATAAGAAAAGTGGGCGTGTCTGTAGGCGGATTTATCCATTTTTTTGCAGTTCTAAATAGAGAATTTAAAGTTTTTGTGCCAAAAATCAACTTTCTACACGTTTTATTACAAAAGTTATTAATTTTGGCCAGATAGATTCAAGAATCGAACACTGTGCGGCGATGGCTTCTTTTACACGTGCGGTAAGGGCTCGATTGGGATAAATATTGTGGTCATGAATCCATATATTATATTGCGTATCAAATGGACGATTAAATGTACTGTTAATTTGACAAATTCCTCTATATTTTTAACGATCAAACACAAATTTTTTTAAAAATAAATTTCCACGATTTGTAAGCGTTGCTCGGGTGTAAACCTTTGCATGGTGATTTATAGAAAAAATAGCATTCCCTGATAGCTAGTTTGGGAGTTATCCCTATCAGAAGTTCTAGATGTCTAAAAAACACCCTATAGCAGGGATTTCAAAAAAGGCTAAACATAATCTTCTTCAAAATAAATAAAAATTTAAAAAGTTATACCCAAATGCTTTCATATTAATAAACACAAACTGTGGTATTAATTTTTTGCTGCGCACTCCTTAGATACTTTACAATTTCTTTTTTTTTCCAATTCTTAGCTAATATTCTTAAAGCATTCAAGCGTAAGTATTAATATAAATCCTTGTAATTTTTGTAAAATTGATGCAAAATATTTTTCATTAAATTGTGAGATTAAACCACAAAAACTCCCTGTACTGACTAGGGGGCAGGCATTGATGAGGTAAATTCTAGCGGGACTAAGCAGAGTATTAAAAACTAAACCGCCACAAAAAAGATAAGGGTTCAAGTTTTTTTTTTTCATGAGCCATAGCAGTAGCAAAAGCTACTGATGGTTTTCGTTAACATTTTTTTACTCGTATTCAACTTTTTTGCTTAACTTTGTTTTTGTTTACTGGTTCCGTTCGCGGTAAAAAATAAAATTATTTGTAATAAAATTTATTATAATGGCTGCTAACTGAAGTTGTTATCGTCGTTGTTGTTGTGATAGTAACAAATGCCATCAAAATCTGTAATAAAGAGTTTGCCAGCAAATACTATAATATTTACGAGTAAGGACTAAAAGGAGTGAAAATATTTGATCTTTAATTTCTTACGATGAAAATTCTTAAATTTGTTTTTGTTTTAAAATGTTGACTCAACATTACAATTACTTCAATAATGTACACCATGTGGCTTAAAAATTTTATACAATAACTTTTATATTTCTTTTTCAGATTATAAAATATACAAATGGAATTTTTTTACGCTTAAGCCTGGGGCCAAATTACGGCATTCGATAACGATCGAAATTTTACTCGAACGATCGAGTTCGCTGTGCTTTAGGTATAGAGATTCTAATAAGAATTTTCAAATTTCGATCACGTTTGAAGGTTTGCCCCTCGATATTCTGTTCACAATTTAGAGCGAACTGTTGTTAAATTCCATATGAAAAAATTCGTAAAGAACCTAGTACACGCATGTTTTTTACATCTGACTTTAAAATTTGTGAGACATATGTAAATCTACATGTCTGTCAAAAGTGTACTTTTACAGGCAACCGTTGCTGATTGCTTTGCAGCAGAGATTTCTGCCAACGGGTGATGTCATATGTTTTGACAGAAGAAAATAGAGCGCGCTGTAATTGAAATATTTTCAGATGTCTCAACACATGTTTTTTATAGAAGTAATATTTTAAAGGTAACACACGACATGTTCGTATTTATCAGTGTGGAATTTGTCAAGTCAGATGTAAAAAACATACCGTGTATTAGCTGCTTAAGTAATACTTATGGAATAATGTTGCCTAATAGGTATGCACTCTGTTTATAACGTAAAAAACTTATGAAATGTTTCTATCAACATTCAAGCAACATTTTATTTCGTATGAAACTATGTGAACAATAGTTATTTCGTACGAAATTCAAAGCAAGCGATAATATTTTTTTTGTTTGGTTAATTTAAAAATTATTTTTGTATGCCAAATTCTTCGTGTGTAATGTTGCTCATCATATTTCAAAAATTAAAACAAAATATCAGGCTTAAGTTTAAAAAATAATGTCACTTAAATGACATCCCTCTTATCATCTTTGCAATCATAAGTTTTTTTTAAAGCGTTATTGTAAGTATATTGCAACATTTGTAGCAGTAGCTCCCGAATTTTTGCAATAATGTTGGCCTTGAGTTCAAGGATTTCTTCAAATAACCCCAGAGGAAATGGTCGGGAGCTGACAAATCTGGCGAATTAATTAATTAATTAATTTCCAAATTTATTGAAATTATTCGCTGTTCAAAAATATGACTCAAAAGTGCCACTGTATCTCGGGAAGTATAGGTAGTGGCTTCATCCTACTGAAATATACCTTGTTTTTAAGAGCATAACGTAAAAAATTTTCTAACATAAACCGACATCGCTTTCTATTTTCGGTTACAGCTCTTTAATCTTTCATTTCGAACAAGTAATGCCCAATGATATGTACAAATGTAATACCAAACTATACTGTAAACCTATTGGGGGTACAATTGGCGTTGATGAATGACTTTTGGAATTTCCGAATCCATTTCATTAAAAATGAGTCCCACATAATCAGATTTTCAATAAATTTGATTACATTTCATTGTGGAATTAAAATGTAAAATTTATACGTTGCTGATGATCTGTGAGTTTTAATTCTTGCACCAACTGTACCTTATCTGGGAATAACAGTAAATTTTGCTTTTAAAATAATAAATAAGCACAACGTTTTCTGGTAAACATTTCTGGGGTTTTGTTAACACTTTGCTCTACATTTTCAATATTTTCTGCAGTTCGAATTAAACGTGATCTACTGGATAGAGGCACAGCTCTTTGGTTGCCATGTTTGTTGGTGACGATGAACTAAACTATTAATTATTGCTTAAGAGGACGAAATTTTTAAGTTAAAGGTCGACATTATGGTATTTGCTTTAAAAAAATTGATCGCTGTTTTAAACAAAAGTCTATTATTGAGGTTCCTTATTCGGTGGTCAATCTCTCAATTATATACTTTCTAGGTGTTAATTATATTAGTAGTTATAATGCTTCAGGTACGACAGAAAAAGCATAGAACTCACAACACATATCACTCTTTTAAATATTTAAAAATTGTTGTTCCAGTTTAACTGTCTGAAGTCCTTTTTATTGAACAGTCAAACAAAATGGGGGGTGGCAGTTTGTGAAGAAAACTTTTTTCCAACTACACACAAAACAACAAGAATACAATACTCCAGGCAATAATAAAGTTTTCTGTTACATCCATAAAGCGATAAAAAGAAACAACTCTTTTTAAAACAAACAAAGAACACAATCAAAAGAAATACAATTGAAAATATAAACAAAAATTATGCCTAAAATATGTATGAATTACCAACAATATGGCAACTCTTGGTGCACACACTGACACCTATTAAAACGTATGTAGTATATAAAGATAACATTCGCATAACAGTGGGTAGAGTTCAGTATCTGTGCTTGTGTAAATGTTAACGTTGTCCTTTGATTTTTCAACCCTTTTCAACGTGTTTGTTTGTTGAAAAAATCTATATAAAATAGTTATAAGTGTTTGTGGCGAAATGTGCTGCGACTTTTATATACACATACGCAATGCGTGTGTATTTTTTCCACTTTTATAACCACTACACACTTTGACAAATTTAATTTGGCGGGGAAATATTAGAATTTCGCTACTTTAGAAGGCATTCGTTTATACGAACAACAACATTATTATATAAACATACTCTCTTCTTCACATTATCCCGTTACCATTTATTTACTGTAAATGTAAACAAAGCCATAAGTGAGTGTGAGTTTGTGTGTGTATATACATATGTATGACACACGCATTTTCACACCAATATTGGTTACATTTAACTTTATATGTCGTTTGGTCTATTTCTTTTGTTGTTTTTGCAAAATTTACTTTTGAAATAAAAGGGTTGTCTGCGGAGCCCACTCTGTTAATGTACGTAAAACGAGCAGTAGTGTAATTTAAACAAGATTGATGGTTTTGATGGAAGCTCTCCATTTTGTATTTAAAACGCCAACAAACAAACGCAAGTGAAACAAAAAAAAAAAGAAAAAAGCTCAAAGTTTCTCTTTAACACAGATGTGTCAGAAAATCATTAATTTTGATTTATTATAACGAATTCTTCGTTAAAAGTAAATTTGATGCCTCCCAAATCTTGTTTTTCTAATTTTTAAATTCTAATATCCATAAATTATGGCAAAAGAAAAAAAAACAAAAGTGAAAAATCATTTATTATTTGAGAGATAAAAATAATCATACAGGGAATTAGTGTCAAGATACATTTTTCTTCGTTTTTTGTGTAGAATATTTAGGACTGAAGTATTTTTCTTACATATAATTTGATCCTGAAAAAGTGAGTGGAGACAATTTCATTTAGGCAGGTAGACAGATAGAAAGCCCCTTGGTCGAAGTGCAGTAGGTCACTCAGATTAATTTCACTATGGGCTAAAATTTAGAATAATAATATTTAAAATGTTAAAAATCTGATGGATTAATATGTATGACTCTGAAATTTTACAAATAAAGGATTTTGGTTACGATTATTGTAATAATGGAAAATGATGATAATTCACCCACTTTAACGACCATGTTCTATATAACGATGTTCTTAAATTCATATGATTTCTAAATGGACAAGAATTTTAGAAGAATAGGCTACTCTATCTTGCAATATATAAGTTTAAATTATCAGCATAAATCACTTTAATACACCTACTTTAACTTCTCCAATATCTTGGTAACAAGGAAAAATGCTACATTCGGCCATGTTGAATCTAGTAATACCCTTTACCATCATGTATTTATATAGGTATAGGGACCACATCGTAGCTTAGCTTAGATTTAATATTGTACGTTATTTTGGTTTATTATTTCAAACGCCATTTTTGAATTTGTACATAGTTACCCATATTGATGGATTGAGAAAACCAAAGCCATTTTCTTTGGGACGTCAAGTTAGATTTAAACTTTTTAATAGTTTGCTGTATTCTATTGGTCAACCTCTTTCATTTAATAAAGATATTATGGGATTGAAGGGGCATATCAGTAATTCCTCTTTTTAACTCATATATCTGCCATTTTATATCGGACGCCATCTTGGATTTTAACTTTTTTAATATTTACTCTATTTTACTGTTCAAGAACTTTTATTTGATACCTTTATTGTGGGGGTTGAAGTCGGCAAAGCCATAATTCCTATTTTTGACTCATATATCCATCATTTTATTTTGGACTCCATCTTGGATTTTAAATTTTTCACTGTAACTTTTAACTACATATTACTGGGAAAGGCGTTTTGTTTGATACCAATATTGAGGGGGTTGCGGTGGGTACAATTTTAATTACTAGAGTTGACTCGTATGTAAACCAATTTTACGCCATTTTGTGGTAGCGCGTATCTTGGAATTAAAATTTTTAATAATGTCTTATATTCTTCTTGTCAATACCTTTGTTTTGATAACCACATATTTCTATCTCCCTCTCCCTCTGCTTTTGATTTTCGTTTGGAAGTTTTAGGAAAACATATTTGTATTTTTGTGTTTATATCTCAGTTAGTTTCAAACCGTTTTGTCATTTTTTCTCGGCAATAATTTCCGAGGCTATTGTTTGTATTCTGGTGTCTTAAGTAGGTAGGCAGGTGGGTAAGGCTGGTTCAAAGTTACCCTCACACCCTCACCCGGAGACCATTACGTTCCATTGTGACGCCTTAATATAGAAATAAAGAGAAGAATAAAATAGGAATATAAATAGTTAGAAGAGAAAGAGTCTGTGGCGGGTGTCTTAAGCAAGTTAAAAAATTAATTAGGAGCTTTAAAAATTTGATGTATTTAAAAAAATATTTTAAGAAATTATTTTCGCCTATAACTTTGTCTGTTAGCAACTGATTTTTCCAAAATTTTTTTGAGAATATCCCTTAAAGCATATTATATCTATAGACAGTGACAAACTTCTCTATAAATTAACCTACGGCTGGAAAACATTGAATTTTGTGGTAAAAATATGAAAAAAAACAGAGGCAGCCGTCTTTATCTGCTCATATCTCAGAAAATTATGGAGCGAGCGGGCTGCGTCAATATTCAATTTAAATTTCAATTCATTCCATTATATTTTTATAAGATTCATACCACGTCCGTATCTGAGTATTATGCGGGGACTTCTTTCTTAAGGTTAATTTAACCAATACATGGACAGAAGTAATTGACTCCCCTAGTCTTAATGTGGTCGGAAATGAATATTGTGGAAATTACAAACGAAATGAAAAAGCTATAAGTATACCCTTGGCACCACAGGTGAAGGGTATAAAAAAAACGTTGGTAATATTACTCCTTATGTAAAAATACTTTCAGCCAAACCTTAACAAGAGCGGCAAGCGTTTTTTGGCTGTCAATAATTCTCCTAGCAAACAATTTGTATGAAAAAAACTGAAATAACGCTTTGCAAATGGAAACCCTAACTTTGACAAGGCGTTAGTTATGGAAGCTGGCTGAAGTACAACTGTTGTTGTTTTTTTTCACTATTGTAATTGTTGAAAAGTAATGCCATTTTCGCTATTTTCAAGTTAATCTCGCGATTTTAATTCTATTCAGTGAGTTGTATTTAAAAACATTAGTAAACATTACTGTTCATTACACAACGATAACGCTCTTGTTTAGGCTTGTTACATCAGCGTTACCGCTCAGCAAAATATTACGCAACGGCGACCGCTCCTATTTAGGTTGGTCTGTTAGGTTTCGTTTTGAGGCAAAATATAAAAGAATAAATTGATAATAAGTAAGACTTCAACAAAGAGCATAGACCATGTTTTAGTCAATCGAACTTATTCTATATTGACTGAGTTGTTAACAAAATAAAATACTACACCAAATTGGTGGTGGGGTATCAAAAAATTTTTTACATACAAATATAGTGCTCTTACTTGCTATTCCTTAAAAGAAAATTTTATTGAACATAATTTGGATTACTAATGAGAATCTGTGTTAAATTGCAAATTAAAAAAAATAGTTGTCATTAAAAATTATTAATTAATGATTATTATTTCCCCTTCTAATTATAATTTTTGTTTATTTTCTACTGCTATAATGACCATTTTACATGAATTCACTTGTATGGTTTTCTTTTTCCTGTTTCAAAACACGCATGTTTCCAAAACGAATAAAAAAAACATAATAAAATAAAATTATGCAAATTTGTATTAAAAGTCCTTTTTTCAAAACACTCATATAACAAACCCCTAAATAAATTTGAACACAAACGCCTACAAATTGCTGTCGTACCGACATATTAATAAGAATCCAAATTAAACAATAAAACTTATTATGTACAAAAGTAAAAACATATTATATTATACTTTACTAAATGACCCCCATATTTGACCTCCATCCTCTATTACCACACATTCACATACTCATTAATACACATGTCCTGTTTTTATAACACGTGCCTTGCTGAATTGCGCGGAGTATAATGAACTGTAATGTGTAAAGTATGTGTGTATGTATGTAAATTTTTTTCCTAATGACCTTTGACTTTATATCCGTTTTTTCGGCTGTCCCTCTATGACTTACTCTCACATGACCGTAATAATAATTAACGCTCTTGTTTAAGTCAGATTAAGAGTTGACATATTATTGTTGTTTTTTTTTTTGACGATTTTTTGAAATTCATGTTTGTGCAGGTTGTTTTGGTCAAGATTGATAATTATTCAAATTAGGCTTTGATATGGTTGTGTTTTTTTTTTTGCCAAATAATGTTGCCTTTGAGCTGAGTGTGTGACATATTAAAAAGTCATTTGGTTTGTAAACACTTTTATAAGTTTTGTTATAGAGTGTGTTTTTTTTTTCATTCATTTTCTTAACGTTTTTGTATTTCGTTTAACATAATTTTTTGGTCAACGGAAGTTAAACACATACCGGAAATGCGTGTTTTCTTAGTGTGTCTTTAATACTCGTACTATACCAAAACTTGAACACTCATGTACGTTCATAAATTGCTCATTAATATTTGTAATATTTGTTTTTATATGTGTGTATGAGAACTTGGTGAGTTTAAGGACAAATCATTAATAAATGTCATGGAATTAGGCGTATGTACAATTTAAGGTGGAAGGAAAATATTTTTGAATAAGAAAAATGTATATTTAATATAAATAAAATTTAAACAAAAGTTCGATAGCAAATACAATCTGAAAATATCTCAAAATTTCAAACTATTTTTTTAAACAGAAAATACCGTTATATGCAACGGAGAACTGATACAACAAAGTTAATTTTTTGGGGATGTTTTCTGTCAAGGCCAATTCGTATATCAGGGATGGAAGAGACATTTTCATTAAAAAAATTTTAATAAAAAAAAACGTTATGTATATGTGAAATACATTATAAATGGTGTAAAAGCAATAAATAAACTTGCAGCATTTATTATACAAAAACTTAACTTAAGAATTGTTTAATGCTGAAATTGAAATCTAATTTTCCATCCCTGCATTACAATACCTGTATAAATTCGCCTTAAGAAAATATTGATTATATTCGTTGACATTTGGCGACTAAAGAAGAGTCTCAAAGTCATTTGTAAAACAATGTTTGAAAGTCTTTAACATTTTCGATTGAATATGTTTTTATCACCCTATAAATGTATCAAACTTTTGATGGTGATAACTGTAAAACTAATTTTTATACAAATCAAGTGTGTTTAAGTTTTTTTTTTCTCAGTATATGCATATTGAAAAATCACCGTGCAAAGACATACACCAGAACAACGTTAACAAATCGTGAAAATTTATTTCCAAAATTCGCGCTTTGTTCGCCAAATTAATAAAGCACTACCTTAAGTTTACGCTGCGCATAATCGTTCACCTGAGCAGGTAATACGCAATACTAATGATCCATTCATGACTTTTGTGGATAATACATCGCCGCTGTAGACTCGATTGTGGCAGAGGACTTGAACTTATCGATTCGAAGCCTTTCTGAGAAATTCGGTAAAGCTTATCGACTAGTTTGAACATTTTCAGGACCATCAGTTGCATCGTGTGTTCGGTGAATGGGCTGAAAATCAACTGTGAGTCAAACCAGCTATGTTTTGTCATGTAAACAAGCAAAGTTGACGTTTTTGAAGAGAGAATCAAGTCTCATAAGAGTCTGATAACTGACAAGCAATTCAACGTAAGTTGAAAAGTTAGTGTACAGAGTGGAACAAGGTTTTTTAAAGAAACCTTTAGTTCAACTTAGCTCTTAGTTGAAGACAACGATGGAAAACGTCTAACGGAATCTGTATGGCTCCGACCTTGGAATATGGCACAACTTAAAATAAGAACCAAAAAAAACAAATAACTAAATGAGAGTACTTCAAGTAACCTCTGTAGATTAATTATCTATTATTTTTTGAGAACGCTTTAGCTTATTCTACTTTTGGAGGTCTTTTCTGTTTCATCATTAGCAAAGAATTTCATAACTAAATAACCTAACTATTGCTTAAAAGCCAAGGTTAGGTTAGGTAAAACAGGCAGCTGTTGTACAGTTCACTTGGTCTATTATATTGATCCCTTTGCGATACCTGAATAGAAAAGTAAGAATAGAATAGAAAATAAGCAGGCAAGTCCAGAGTCTCCGGCGGGAATCGAACCCGCAACCCCTAAGCTAGGAGAACAGCACACTGCTGACTAGTCCATCGGTTCATCCTATTGCTTAAAAGCCAAAGTTTTAATGAAAATATTTCTTTAAAAAAATCCATTATTAAATTCTTCATATAAATAATCTCTAAATTTTAGAAAACAGTACACACAGTCATAAATTTTAGCTCGATGATTTAAAGATCTTAAGCAAATTCTCTTTATTAGAATATTCATTCAAACGTAACTCTCTCTCATTTATATCGCTAATAACGCATTACGCGTCTAGATATTTTTGTTTGGCATCATTAATTTTTAGAGCTTAAGCAGATGACATATAAGACACATAATAATAAGGAAAACAACAACAACAATGAAAATATCTAATATTATCAAACCCTCCTAAATAAACAAACAACAGAGCGAAATGAGTCAAAAAAACCATTCCCTTGAATGTACTTGTACAACTTCAGGTTGATGGGCGTTTATTTGGTGTTTTTTTTTGTGGAATGGAACAAAAAAGAAGAAACAGCAGAGGCTTTGTGTCTTGTCATCTTCAAACATTAAAAATCATCAACAAATACAATCAAAGGGGAACCTTGAGTTTGTAGTTTTTTCATTCATTTTATGGATTTAACTGCATATCCTAGTTGGTAAATTTAGGTTTGTTTTTTTAATTTTAATTTTTAAAGGATTTAAATTTTATGTTACACAAACTGTAGACTGTAACATTCACTAATATTTATTTATTCTAAGCAGCTTCAAATATTGCTATGCCTGCAATTGCTACTGTTTCGACATGATACCAATTAAAAGGTTGTCTCAGTAAGAATGCGCTGTTTCAGTTAAAAAAAAACACGTATTTTTTGAGATAGTTACGACTTTTTATGGGATTATAAAGAAGACATGTTACGATTAAGTATTAAGTAAAATATCCTTCAAGCGATCCAAAGGCTCTGATGACAGGCCACTAATCTTGTCATGAAATATTCCATGACTTTTTCTTAGAGATGTGGCTTTATCTCACCTATGACGGGTTGGACTTGGACTTTGGACATTAGACTCCGGAATTGTTTCTGATTTATTCGCACTAAACCAGGATTGAACCAAACCCTAACAAAAATCCCATGGCGTTAAATCGTGGCTTTTCGTGGCCAGTTGACATCATATTTCATGAGATAACTGGTTTTGAAAATCATTGCTGCAAGAAATGGATTGATCCATGCTCGGTGTGACGCTTGCACCGTCTTGCTGAAACCACATATCGTCCAGATCCATGCCATCCACACAAAGCCACAAGAACTAATTAATCATTTTCCTTTTCCGAATGCCGTTTACACTTCCTTAAATTTCGTCCTGCTGACCAAGGTTGGGTTAGGTTAGGTTAGGCAGCTGTTGTGCAGCTCACTTGCGTCCATTATATTGATCCCTTTGTGATACCTGAATAGAAAAGTAAGAAAAGAATAGAGAAGAGAGAAGAGAAGCAGACAAGTCCAGAGTCTCTGGCGGGAATCTAACCCGCAACACCCAAACTAGCAGACCAGCACACTACTGACTAGTCCACCGGTGCACCCGGCCTGCTAACCAAAATCCGCACTAAATAAAACGTTGTGGGTGGTAGGTAGGTCGAACAGACAGCTTGTATTCAGCTCATTTGGTTCCATCATATCCATGATCACTTTGTGATACTTGTAAGCGAATAAGAAAAGGAAGATAAAGAATTGATTAGTTTACATATTAGCATTGGAAAAGATTAGGAGGAAGGATAAAAAACAGCGATCGTTATCTGATTCGTCAATGGAAAATTTGCTCTAAACGTCGTTTTCAATTCTTGACTGCCCCAAAGAAGCACCCAATATACCTTTTAAAGCTGGAATTTCAGCAAGACTTCGAGTTTTAATCTCTTGAAGGCTATTGAGGTTGTAGGTACCGAAAATAGTCCTTCGGATGTTCTACAGTGCCGGATAGTGGCACAGGTAGTGGTGTATGGTTTGTTCCTCCTCTTCTGTAATTATAGAGTGTTCGCATTCCCCTAACATGATTTGCCAAAACTGCAGTGAACAGTCAGCGTAGCCACAATGTCTTTCAGCCAGTTCCTTTCAAATCCAAAAAGCCGCTTGATACACCGAGGATCCGTTTTAGGTCATGTCATCCTCACCATATTACACCCAGAGTGGTGGCATTTGTGTTTCATGCATTTCATTAGCAGTTTTTGGTCCCAAATTGGACAATTCTTTGTATTTACGAAGCCATTCAGATGGAATTTCTCTTCTTTGGAGAATATGACATTATACATTAAATGAATTGCACTCACTTTCCATGGTCTGTTGGTTTGAGGCCCTGAGTAAGCTGAATTATGTATACATAAAGATAGGGGTCTTTTGTCAAAATTCGCTGCTAGTGCTTCGTGAAATTTTAAGTTGTTTAGAATGATGTTGAAATTATGTTTTCGAGTTTTCGGCGACACTCTAGCTTACTGCAGCAATACTTTCAAGAGACCGATTGGTACATTGACGAACAGGAGTATTGATGTCCATGAACGACCCATTTTCTTCACATTTTGTTACCAATCTTTTCAAGGGTTGACACATTAGGGAACTTTCTCGAATAAAAATTTCTTGTGATCGTCCCAGCATAACTTTTCACTTTTCTATTAGAAGTTTTCATGCTCTATTCTTTCTTAAAACACACCAGTTTTAATAAATGGAAGGCACGTATCTGGCAGCTGTTAAACTTTAGAGTTTCCCCTAAATTTAAAAGGTGCATTCTTACTGAGACATCCTAAAATCCATTTTTACTGCTGCAGCAGTTAACTGATTCCATATCATCGAAAAGATAATAAAGGATATATTGCCAAAATATAACTTTTCTTGAAATAAACTGCATGTTTTTGAAATATTGTCATACAAAAATTTTTCTAAAAAAAAAACAATTCTCTTAGTAAGTTTTATTTGATGGGATTTAATTTCTTTTCACTTTTTTCACTACATACTGGGTGTTTAAAGGATCAATACATTGATGAATATTAATGAATTTTTTAGAACTTCGTTAAACATTTCCTCTATTCCTTTTCACTATTGTCTTTAAACAGAGAACTGTACTTTTCTCTCGCTCTCTATTATACTATTTACATATATAAGTATATGCATGCATATGTATTTATGTCTGATAAACTTCTAATAGACACGTACTGGCTGACTGGCTGTATAACTGAATTGCTACAAACTAATTTGCATAATTATTTACCAATGTTCGAGCCGTATTTGTATATAGTGTATGAAGGCAGCAGCATAAAGGACGAGAGGAAAGCAGGAAGAAAGGGAAGTTAAATTTTAGTAGAAATATATAAAATGTTCTTTCCTCATGCGTAAATATATTCACGCACATACGTTACGTTTTTTTTTTAAACATGTTCATTGAACATGATTTTTGTTTCGTGGAGCAAATAAGTACGCGTTTGTATTTTCTTTTATTAGAATACAAATTTAAACTACGGTTTTCTTATTTTATGTCTTTTAATTTCTGAAGGACTAGATTTTGTGTATAAACCCCAAGAAAAAATCTATTTTTTTAAAGGACTTTTATTTGAAATAAATGGTGATTGTGTTTAGCCAACATATAAGCTGTTGGTTCTTCCTTTTGGGTTTTAAGACCACTTCTATAATGTAAAATACGCATAATAGTACACAGTGGGCTGTAGTAAAGTGTATTCCTCCGGGCTTCAAGAGACTGCAGAAACATATTTTTTATTAGTCTATAGACTAGAATTCTAAACTGGACTATAGGCAGAATTGTGCCTGTAGAGGATGTTTAGCTGATAGGTGCTTTGTAGAATCATGTTTGTTTTCCAATATCAATCGATTGGTAATAAAAAGTCCTTAATTCGAAAATTAATCAGGACTATAGATTGAATTGTTGCCAGAAATATAGACTGGACTTTACAATGTGGTTCAAATACAAATATCCTTTTTTAAAATTAATTTCTTTTGGTATCTAACGGCTTCATTGTAAATCATATAGGAATTGCTATCATTTATAGAACACAATTTTCTTCATTGGCTGTAGCAGCTAGCTTCGCAGTAGACAAATTTCCAAGGCGTTGTTAAGGGTTACTGGTTCTGTCTCGGAAATGCTTATTAGTCTCAGATCTGGGAATCCTTAATGGATTATTCACATAAAATTCATGTATAATGACATCACACAAATGAAAGTCTAAATGGGTTAAATTTCAAATCCAAGGCGACCAATTAACACGTCCAAAACATGATCACGAAATTAAATGTGCAAAAGATCGATTGTTTGATGGCATTTTCAGACATCTTATTGAAATCAACGATTATCACGTTTATGTACCGTAATCAGGGGTCTGTAGTACCCACCGCTTACTAAAATTATATTTCGATCAGCATTATTGTAGAAAATTGGACCAGTGTTGCCACCATTCTAAAATCAACACCAAACTAACACTTTCAGTTAATTAAATTTGCTGCTCAAAAATAACGTGCAGATTCTCTGAGCCACAGATGCAGTAATTTTGTTTGTTGACATCACCCGATTGATGAAATTGCGCCTCGTCAAAAAATATTATTTTTTTCAAGTCAATATTATTTTTTTCAAGTCAATATTATTTTTTTCAAGTCAATATTATTGATTTTAAATGAAACGTTCGGCTATAGGAGCAATATTCTCTTAGAAATCGTACGACAATAGCGAACATGAGTGTTGTCCACTAGCCAGCCAGTCTTATAAACTTTTTGCTCAAACTTTCATACAGCTTCATTTCGACCAGATCTGTGTAAATGAACATAGTATAGACTTTAGTAAGCGCAGATCCTTGGGGATATTTAAAAAACTAGTTTTTTCTATAGATAAGTAATAGTGTTGACGTCTATAAAACAAACAATTCAATTATTTTAATAGAAACCCCACCCCCAAAATGGGTAAGATGTATTAGAGCCTGGGCTATGGCAAACGCGAATTCAGCTAACGCATCTTGGGGCAGTTTTTATTATGGAAAAAATGGGTTTTTTGGTTAAAGGATTTTTGATCCGCGCTTCTCTAGAGACACGACTATCGATTATTATATGCAGAACTATATCAATGTTTTTGATCCGCGCTTATCTAGAGACAAGACTATCGACTAGTGTGTACAAGACTATATCATTGTTATGGTCCATCCTGTAGACAATAATCATGCCTATATAATAGACGCAAGACTATAGGCAATTTCAATGTAAAACCAAAGTTAGTCTGAAGGCAGTACAAATGTCTTATGTAAAGTAAAGGCTGTTGTGTAGGGTAAAGCAGGTATGTTTCCTGAAAGCTATATAATAACATGAACAAGGGTGCCCCGGTGGACTAATCAGTAGAGTGCTGGTCTGCTAGTTTGGGAGTTGAGGGTTCGTTTCCCGTCAGAGACTCTGGACTGGTCTGCTTCTCTTTCTCTTCTATTCTCTTTCTATTCTATTCATATGGAGCGCACAATATGCCAATTGGGCCTAAGTGTATACCTGTCGTGGGTTGGGCTTTTAGTGCCCCTAATTTTCAACCTAACCTAATATGAACCATTTTTTATTATCTTCGAGATGAGCAAGAGTCGTTTATTGTAGCGCTGTTATAAAGAAACAATTTATTTACAAAACTAGAAAAATTTTCAATTTTCACTATTTTTTCTATCAAACTTTATTTAACTTTTCCATCTCTGACTGATACCGACTGATTTTTGCTTACATTAGTTATAGACGTTGCTTAGTTGCTAAAAGTGTTTATAACATTCATAAGTTGTGCTTTAGTGTAATTTTTGTAAAGAAAAATTTTAAAGGCTTTGATATTAATTAAAAGCAGGCATGGACCAAAGACAAACATCTTCGAATTGGTGAAGAAAGCTTTTTCTACATTAAAAACCATTAAGATTTATTAAAATTATGACATTTTTATGTGCGTATTTTTAAAAGTTGTTTGATTTTTTGTAAAAGTATTACCAGCTGTGAAGCGAAAAAACTTGTAAATAAAAACGTACGCAGATGTTATTGCTTATCAGGAGTATAGAGGTGTTACCAACACATCTGGCTAAGTAGAGCATAGCATATTCCTGGATATCGTACATAAAGAGGCTAGGGAGACTAAGATGCCGATGTAGCGCATGAGTGTAGTGTAGGTGGGCTGAATCGCACGCTCGTAGCGAATAGATCGATGAATAATGAGCTCATGAATAGTGGTATTAATATCTTAATGGACGAAACATAGGAGAATCCTGTAGACTATTATCCCGGTAGATTAAGAATTTTGAATCTCCAGTTTAAAGAAGTAAGGGAGACTCAGATGACGTTGGAACGAAGGTGGTCTGTCTAAGGGTTGCTTCAGTGAACATTAAGGGCAAGAATAGTGACATCAGTACTTTACTCATCCTAGACCTCGTAACTTAAAAGGTTTGGAAGACTCAGGTCCCTTTAGACTAACGATCACAAGTAGGCATACATTAAGTGTACTTTCTATGGGGGACCTCAGTGTAACAAAGATGCTGGAGATTAGATACGAAGGACTGTGCGATAAGGATTGTCGACAATAGTCAGTCGGTGGCGTGAAATCGTTTTCTAGTCTAGAGCAGAGGCCGATTGTGAGGCCGTAAGAAAGGGATTACTGTGGGACGTAGGGGGTCAAAATGGATACAAATAGTAGTGGTTCAATATTCACCCACGTATATGTTGTATACATGCGGGATTATCAAATTCTGTATCATATTCTGTAGTGCTACCTGTACACACAAGATCTTATCTGTATGCAAAGTATTCCGTGAGCTCGGTTTTTTTAAATCCCCATAGAAAATGTATGTCAAATTTATTTAGGGATTCCAGTTCCATTACTTGGAAAGGATAAGCGCGCTACTTAACTGATTTAAGTGTATTTAAAAAATTAAAATTTATTTAATTAAAAATGTCCTTAATTATTATTATTATAGTCTTATCAACTTATTTTACTTAGGGTTACCCATTTCGCTTAGGTCAGCACAGAAGTTCTAAACGATAAATATTGGTCCACAATTATTGTATTGCCATATCTAAGAACTAGGTCCGTGGAAATTTCTAGTTAAATTTTGATAGCTGTTCCCCTATCCCCACCACAATAGCACCGGCTACTAAGCTAATTTAATATCAGTAACTTTTCCTGTAGCGATATACAACCAGCAGTATTTCATATATTTATTGCTATTCATTTTCCTCGCTGCTCTACCGTGCAACACACTGTTTTTGGTCTCTCTGTCTGTTGACGACAAGGGACACATTATTTTAATTTTTTTCTACATATTTTTAATTTCCATACATTTTAAATATTCTTCCAGCATTAATGATTACATTTTTTTAACGTTTCTACACAAAAAAATAAATAAATAAAAAAAATCCTAAAACATATATAATTTTTTTGGCAAAAAAAAAAAAACAGAGGGTAGTAAACAGAAAAAAACTTCAAATAATTTATACCCCTGAACAGTGTAAACTAAGAAGAAGAAAAAAGTGATTATGCAGCTACACATCAGACGTATACTTGAGCCATTAAAAATTAAAAAAGTTTGGAAATAATAAAAAGTCAGTAAGAACGAATAAGAAAAACACACTATAAGTGCACAGAAAGGTTTTTAACGAAATCTATATGTCGTTGGCAGTCACATAAATATCATTAGAACGTTAATAAACGTTTCTGTGTGTATTAGGTATTTGAAAAATGGCTGTAGTTCTGCTATTTTTTTTGTTATTTATTACACGAAAAGTTTGTTTGAATTTTTTTATATAAAAAATTTTCAATTTCTTTTACTTTCCCAATCCTTCACTAAACTCAGTATGCCCTAAGATCCTGCTACATTTTTTTAATAAAAAAAAAAATCATTACACACATCCAATTCTCCTTTCATTACATTAAAAAAGTGCGTGCATTTATCTTAAATGGAAAAAATACAAAATCCACATTATTTCTATTATTACTTACTCCCAAACCACTTAATTCACATACACGCACACATCCTGCAAATGCTTTCTTTTTGTTTTTTATACTTCATTATTTAGAGTAAGAAGAAATCCTGAAGAAGCAAGAAAGCAAGTTAGTAATTTTTGTCGAAGTTTTTTAATGGAAAAAAACGTATTTATTCCTTTTTTTTCGTCTTATGTTTTAGAATGTCCTGTTTTGTATTTAAAAATAATAGTGTTGGTGGCAGTGGTGGTGTGCGTTTTTAGTCAGTTATGGCAACCAAGTTATATGTAAGACAATATTGGAATCGTTGGCCAGATATTAATATTTGTACACTTGTTTCTGGGTTTCTTTTTTTCTAAGTATTTTTAATTTTTTTTTCTCTTAAACTTTTTGTTTTCATTAATTTTCTCTGTTGTTTAAATAATGTTTTCTTATCCTTACGCACCCTTAATGTGTTTATATGCAAGCCACTGTAATGTGTGTGTGTATATGTGTAGTATGTATGTAAATTAATGTGTATTTTCTACGGTTTTTGGCGTAATGAAAAAAAAGCATGTATGTATTTAGTTGTTATTGTTCTTGCTTGTGACGATGTTTGCTCATTAAGCAAAAACAAAATTGAGTTGAAAAAAGTTTACATAATTTTTCTTCTAAGGCAATGAATACTTGCAGACGTTTTCTTTTTGCTGGCCAACATGTTCTTTAAGGAGATTTATATTGATTTCTGTTAACCCTAGAGTACTTAACATATTTTTCGTCCGTTGCGACTAAAGATGGTGACTTTTTCTTTAATTTTTTTTTTATAAATTTAAAATTATTTTTTCTTTACAAAGTCGATCTTCTTGGACTTTGTAATTTCTTATATATTAAAACTGCTCATAGCAAAAGCAACTAACTAATACCATAGACAGACGACAGCGTTAATGTGCATTAAAAGTCTAAATTCAAATTAGCTTATGAATTATCCCCATTCCAATGTGTATTCGATTTCACGTAAATGCACTAAATCATATTGAATTTATTCTGAATTTAGCAATTTCAATATGGCAACACGGTCGCAATCAATCAAAAAACTAAAAAATCAAAAATGTAAAATTAAAATAGATTCGATATGTTGAACTTTTTTTTATATTTTTGAAATGCCTTTCGGTTTAGGTGAAAGTTTTCCTTAATACTGGTATCGTCCATCGTAAGCACGTCACTCTCCCAAAAAGTGCTGTTACGGACCTTTAAAAAAATACCACATACCTACATATGAATTATAGCTTCCATGAAAAGATAGCATTCAATCTACGAATTTCCACAATTCCCTTTCTCTTATTTCAGAGTGTCCTTCTGCCATCCCAACTTGTAACAACATGTTCAGATTTGTGATTGCTAGTGCATTTACAATTTTTACTTAATGCAAAAACTGTCGCAGCAAAATTTTAATTTGCATTAGAATCTCTTTCGCCTGTCTATGGTATAACGCTATACGTAAGCATGATCGACACACTCAATATGAAGAAAAATAGTAATAAGAGAGATTGGCTCGACGAACTTTCTTCATCTAAGATTAAAGGTAAGATCACACGATTGTGAAAATTGGTGCATCACAATTTTTTGTATTTAGATGGTGTGATTGCACTATCAATTGGTACATGTGACAATCGCGGATAATAGTGTGCTTGTTTTAACCAATCAAATGCAACTCTGATTGGGCAATCGTGTGGCCACTCTTTTAATACAACAGCGTAGCAATAAAAATCTCAAAAGTGTGCCCATATTTATTGTGTTCTTTAGCGGCAATCAAAGTTTACAGTACACGCCAACATTTAAAATTTTTTTTTTTTGCTTTTTCTTTTGTTCATAATTATACTTTTTAATTATATTAAGTTAAACATTTCCCTGTCCCGTGCATCACATATGATGCACAGCAAGTCGATTTCATACACACATGTGATTCACAAATTATATATATTTTTATATTTATATTTTAATGGACGTGAGAAAAAGAATGAATTAAATTAGAGAAACGTGTGAAAATGGCATTAATTTATCTTGTGCCAAGTCCCCATATGCCTGTTTCTTCTTCTTTATAAGTTTTATCGAAATAAAGTAGCACATTTTTTAATAACGAAAAAATAATAAATTCATTTTTATTGATTACAAACTACTAAAAGACTGCCAAATATTTTATTCTTTTATCTTAACTATATATAAAAAATGCGACAATTTGTTTCAGATGATCCCTTACCACAATATATCGCGAAATTACAAACATAGCTGGTCATCTCACAGAAAATTTTTATGTCATACTTATGAGCTTTTCCAGGGTTATTTTGTTCGAATAAGAGTTTTCCCTTGTGCGAAATCATTGTTTCGTCTACCGAAATTTGTGCACATGGAGTTTACGCTTCCTGGTACTTTGAAATCAACATTTTGGTAATCTGGGTAATTATACCCAGAAAGTTTTTCATTTCAGTCACGGTTACCTCTGACCATCTATTCATACGGGAATTACGACGCAGCTGACATTTTTCAAAAATTTTCTTGCATACTTATTAGTCTCTGTTACCATCAATTCCATTATTTCTTCATCAAAAAACTGCTGAAATATATTAATTGGCATGGGTTCCCCGTTATCAACCGTGATGCGTTTATTTAGACCACTTTTTTCTACTAAAAATTAAACTCTCTCCTGCTGCAAAAGTTGAATTCCATTGCTGGGACTCAGGCATTGTGGATGCTGTCGAAGTATATGAATTTTACATCAATTCTTTTTCAAATATACAGTCTTCGTAGTCTTTTTTCAAAAAAATGTGTGATTCATATGTGATTCACAGAACGTCTGAATGTCTGTGCATCACAAATGATTCACACTTTTTTCTTATGAAAAAAACTTTTTACACTATTAAAATTACATATTATGTATAATAAAAAAAACAACTTTCAGTCCATAACAACCGTTTGAAACCAAATTAAATTTCTGGACGTACGGCATAAAATTTTTTTTTTGTATGAGGACAGGAAAAGGGTTAAGCCAGTTAAGCTTTACGTACCCCCAGTATATCTATTTTTTCTCATATATGTATGTATATGTATTTCTACAAAACCATAATAATTTATTATATAAAGCAGCCGCAAACTTCTTTTTTTTTTGAAGGAAAAAACATTTAATTCACCAAAACAAGTAAAAACCAAAGTCTATAAAATATATTTGCTGGCAACTACAACAGCTGACTGTTGGTGTTGTCGCATGTTTGAACAATCGTATGAACGACACCGGAAGCTTTTATTGCCATACAATTATAACTCGCCAACTTGTACCAATAAAATTTGCATAAAATAGGGCAATCATGTGACTGCAGAAAATTTGATTGACACAAATTTATTATTGTGCACAATATCAGCATAATAAAAATTTGGGCCAATTTAATGCAAATCGGCAATCGTGTGATCGTACCTTCAGAAAGACAGGATGTTGAATTTTATACAATTAATCTATATGAAGAAATATCAAATGTGGTTCGTTGGTAATTGCATCGCACCGATTTATCTAGTTTCTTTTTGCGAAATCTTAGACTTTTAGGAAAAAAAATTCATTACGCCCACTTTTTTATTATATTTCAAAATGAAGCAAGGCTTAATGATTTGTTTAATTTTTTTTAATATTCGCAATTAATTTTGGGTAATTTAATAAGATCTGGCATAGCTAAGCTAAAAATGAGCTGGTAAATAATATGGGCGTGGCACCTTCTATATCAAGGAAATTACTTTTTTTAAATATCCAGAAAATGTTTATAGCTTTAATCTTAAGCTTAACTTCTGCTTAATTTCTATCCAATTTTTCTTATTATAGACAAATAGTAAAACGATCGGGGCAGGGAAAGTAATGCCCCTCATAAGAAATAAACTTATTTTTTTAACATATTTCACGAACTATAAAACTCATTAAAAAATTAAAAATATATTTTTTTAATATATAGTTTTAGATAGATAAGATAAAAAATTCCATTTTTTTAATGACCTCGCTTTAGTAGCAAAACAGTAATTTTATATAACGAACAGTTTTGTTAATGTTTGATCACACCCTGTTTTTATACCCTTCACCTGTGGTGCACAAGGGTATATATAGCTTTGTCATTCCGTTTGTAAATTCCACAATTTTCATTTCCGTCTGTACGTGTGTTGGTTGAAATCAACTTTTAGAAGCAACTACATATATGTTCCTCAGATCTCTATATGGTATCAATCTCTTGGAAATATCCAGGAATGAATCGCTATTGAAATTCAGCACAATCGCCCCATAACTTTCTGAGATATGAGCAAAAAACCACGACCACCTCGTTTTTTTCACAATTACAACAACAACATACATATATACGTTAAAGTAAACGTGGCATCGAATTCCAGCTGAGCCAAAAAAATTTTATTTTATTTTATATTATATATTATTTATATATTTTTTTTTAATTTTTTAAAAAATTTTTTAAAAAATTTTTTTTTTAATATTTTTTTATTTTTAATATATTTTTTTTGTAATTTTTTTAGAAACATACATACGTAAACTCAATTTATAATTTTACAATGGGATGTTTTTTACATGTACATATACACGTATTTCATATGAGATGCATAGTGATACAAACAATTGTTATTGCATGACTACACGTTGTGAAGGGTATATAAGATTCGGAACGGCCGAATATAGCACTGTCACTTGTTTATTTGTCTATTTGCATAGCGTCATTTTGAAATCACATTTTAAGCCAGACAAGTTTTTTCTTTTGAACAATATGCAAAAAGCTTCTTTCTATAGCACTTGAATCCTAAGAAATATTAAAAAAATAAAAATAAAAAGAAAGTTCAAAACAATAGTCTTCCCTTATTAAACATGCTCACATATTCATTAACATTTCATTCTTATTGTCTCTCTTCTACACTAAAATCTTAAGATTTTTTTTATTAAATAACAAGGAAGACTTATAGATTATGAAAGGAAAAGAAATACTTAAAGATAATATTCTGTGAAATATTCATTTCATTATACTTAAGAAAACAGCAAACGAATATATGTTTAAGGAGAACTACACTCTGTGTATGCCCTTAGGTACTTTAAAAACGGGGATTATTTTTTCCCTTTTTTCTTTGATTTTAAGCAAAACTTAGCAAATACTTAAACCATTGTCTGGTTAATAATTATTTGAGTAAATAGTTTTAAGAAAAAAAATCCTTTTTACAAGAAATATGAGTAAAACAACTCTAGCGTATATCTTAAGCTTTTGTTTCAAACTCTTTTAAGAAAAATCAGGAAATTCTTATTGAAGTAGAGCAATAAATCAAATCAAATTTGTGAGGAATAACTAGTTTAATTTATTTTTAATTGTCTGGCTGGTATACATATATAATGTTTACACGGTAATTATTCTGATTTTAAAAACCCTTGTTTAACTGACCACTCATTGCTACCTTTGTAACCCCTTTTATGTTATTTTTAAGCTAAATCTAATTATCCATTTTCTTTGTTGATTATCTCATAAAACCTATTCATTTATGCTAATTTATGCTGTCACTATATATTATTTTAGCTTAAAAGTCGATAAGTTAAATTAACTGACCACTACAACGCTTTTACGCAAATAAAGAACCGTAAGAAAAACTTCCCCTAAACTCTTGACCACTCAAAAACAGTGGTTGTACAAGGGTCAGTTTTCTATGACTTAAATCGTTATTGTTTTTTTTTTCTATTGTTTGCACCCATGTTTACACAAGTCTAACAACAACAACTAAAGTATTATCTAAACTATCAATTACAATATTTAATGACCATGATATACAATGTATAATCATGTATGTATGTTGTTAAAATTATATTCCTGCTTATGTTTGGAATTGTTGGAAAAAAAGTCAAATAAAAGAAGGGTCAGTTTATTGTTAACAAGGGAAAACAACAAACAAATAAAAAAAAAATGATATTATAAGTGGTCAGTTAAATAATAATGACATTTTAAAAATCACACCTTTAGGGTTTGATTTCAGATTTTTCATGTGTTTAGAGCAGGGCAAAATGCGGGATACTGAATCATTAGCAAGGATTGGGCAATTAAGTTTATTTTTATGGAAAGTAAATTATTTTGGTTTAAGGAGAAAGTGAACTTTTCCTCTTCTTAATACTGCGTAGATTACTGGGGGATAGTAAAGAGTTAATAAACTTTAAGTTGATTATTTTAAATTAAACAAATTCGACCATTTAAATATTTTTATACAAAACTGTTTTAAAGGATGTTACAGAATATACTTGTGTACGAAATGATTTTGTCTTAATTTGTGTCATAGACTGCTGCCAATTAAAATCTTTAACACATTTTGACAGCTGACAGTTTAAAGTAAACAGTTCTACAATTGTATTCAAATATATAAAATATTGAATTTGTTTAACGTTAATGTCTGTGCCCGTTCTGAGTGACCTGAAGATTGTTATTGAAGTGGTGCTGTTTATCATATTCGGAATACGGAACAGACACGGTCAAGAAATTGTTGCCCTTTATTTATTCAAAAATCCTAATTTGCTACTGAATTTCCTTAAGGCATGAAAAAATTAAAATAAAATAAAAAGGTGTCATTATCAGTTTATTTGAATTCTTTCTTAAACTCACCACACTAACTATATTGCTTTAACGTACAAATTTCTGATTGCTTTTTTACATAAATATTTCCAACAAACACCTCTAACAACTTTTTAAGGTCCCCAGCTTAATTCCTCTATAAATGTTTAAGTAACTTTAGTTAAAGATTTTTATTTAGCCTTTTTTCTTTCTCCCTGTTAAAAAATGCTTAATTTTGTGGTTTAGACAACTTACCACACATTAAAAATTAATTTGAACCAATGTAATTATTATTAGTAAGATTAAAAGTAATCGTTAAGCAGATTCGTATATGTTTTTGAAATTCACCACACCAATTAAAACTCACCACACCTAAAAAATTTTTTTATTCAATAAAATATTTAGTAATTAAGTCCAAAATTGTAGCTAACATAAAATCTATATATACTTTAAACTCACCACTCATATTTTAAATACATGTTACAATTTTAAAATTCACCAACACCTATAAAAGCATGGAATTCATATCTTAAAAATAATTTTAATCGAATTTATTCATATATATTTTTATGAAATATGTCTTTGTAAGTTTTAGAACTCACCAGTTTCTTGTTTAAATTATTATTAAAGACTAAGATAGTTTTAAAGAATAAAGCTTTTTTGTTTAAAAGTTGCACTAAATGTATGTGTACGTTCCTATGTGTCATTTTAAAGTCTACCCTTAATTGCCTGAATTTAAATTTTTTCCCCTTATACAAATGCACTTTATTACACAAACACTGTTAAATAATTTTAAATGCAATCTGAATGCACATTTCTTAAAACCTTAAAAATTTCCTCCCCTATAAAGTCAGTGGAAAAAAGCATAATTACGAGAGTTACAATTAATTTGACATAATAAAGTACTTAAAAGTTAAAAACAAAACACCTCCTGAAAATGAAAAAAAAAAAAAATACAAACAAAAAAATGCATTTACTTGCCAAGTTAAATGCAATTGCATGCAACAAAGAACAAAATAAAAAAACAACATCAAAACGCACTTGTTGGTTGCACATATTATTGCTTGTGTTTTGTTATATGAATATATACAACAACAACTGCTGAACACATCAAAGGTTATATTTATAGTATTGGTGATAAAACATTCATTATTCTGTTTGCGCAACAAAGCAAAAATTGCGTAAGGATTTTATTGCCTGCTGCTGCATTATTAACTCACACTTTTAACTTACATACTACTCGTAACAGCGACTACCCAGATAAATAGACAGGCGAAAGGACATTTACACAGACAGGGGTTGTGTGCCAAAAAAAAAAGAAGAGTGTTTTTTTTTTCGTTTTTTTGCAAATTGATTTTTCCAAGAGTACGAGCACAAAAAATGGAATGAAGGGTGGTGAATTTTTTTTTCGCACGATGACAATCTTTTGACAACCCGACAAAAATGTGTAAGGGAATCTTGTAAGTTGGAGTATTAACAATATTTTGCAAAAGTGGTTGTTTGCAAATTAATGAGCCTGGGAATATTTCGCTAAATTCCGTTACATTTTCCTAAGGTCTTTAAAGATTTGCATATTATTAATGGATTTTTACATTTACGTTTAAATTTTTGCATACATCTGTAAATAGATAATAACGGTTGGAAGAAGAGTTTTTAATTTATTTTGATTATTATGATGGCATAGAAAAGGGCTTTGGCTTAAAAAAAGGTTACAAAAGTGTCAATATTTGACATATTGTAAAGGGTTAGCACGGTATTAAATAAGTAAATAGATTTTTGTTAAAAAAAGGTTGTCACATATGTAATCTGTGATATGTAAAACAAATATTCATTAAAACTTCTCAGGAATCAAAATAATAATGATCAAAGACGATATTAAATTTGCACATGATTTGTCCAGCTGGTTAAAAGGAAAATTTAACTTTACCTTAAAACAAAATTTTATAAGTTGAAGATTTTAACAATTGATTTTTTGTTAGATTTTACTACATTTAGGTGCTTTATTTTGTATTGGTTTTTTAAGTGGTTTTAGTTTAATTTATTTAAAACTTATTTAAGTGTTTGCCTCTATGTTTAAACATTTTTAAACAAAATTTGATTTATTAAAATTAACTAAATACAAAAAAATATATATTTAGCAATATAAGACTTTTAAAACGACTTCTTCGGGCAGCCGCCCGAAGGCATAGCTCACTTGTGTCCTCCGAGGGTCCCGTTGTGATACCGTAGGCACCATCGCCCGTTTGTCTATGTCCTCTGGCCGTCGTTCCTCAGCCATCCTGTCCTGTTCACGAAGGTATGGATCTTTCCCGGATCAACTGCGGAAGGACAAGTTTTACTTACAAGTATTCGTTGACCCAGAATCTGGCGTCTCAGGTCCCCGAAGGCAGGACAATTGCAGAAGTCGTTGTAAGGGATATTCAGCCTTTTCGCATGTGTACCTATAGGCCAGTGTCATAAATTATTGGGAATTTTTTTTGAGCTTTTTTAATAAAGTGGTTAATTTTTTAAAATGTTGAAAACACTGATTATGAATTAAAATACTTGCTTTTATATATATAAAATAATTTGATATTTAATATAATTTGAAATATAAAATAGTTTGATGTTTAAAAGCATCTTTAAACTTAACTATTTGTTTTTAACTGTTGCCGCTTCTCTAACAAGTAGTAAATTTCTTTTAAAAAAATCGTGGTGAATTGTATTAAATAACTTTTTTGTGGCTTAAAGACATCGAAACACTTTATTATATGTTAAGACGCATTTTTAAACTTACTTTAAGTTTTTTTTAAGAGTGTGGTGAATTTCATTTAAAGGTGGTGAGTATTTGTATATAGAAAAGTTTTATGCCTTTAAGTTGGCGTTCTTTATTTGCATGGATTTTTATAGATAACCGTTAATTTATTGCACATGTCAACTCTATCAAAGTGTGGTGAATTTGGTTATAAATGTATGTATGTTGATTGATCTATTTTTATTAGTTTAGAAGATTTTATCAAGTATTTAATGGAATATTGCATATAAAAAAAAGGCATATCAATTAACAACTGCATATGAGGTAATATTTATGTGTATATTAAAATTATGGTGTGGTGAGTTTTTAGTCCAAAATAGGAAACCTTTAAATTTTTCTATATTTCTGAGTTCTTGTAACGTGAAAATGTTTTTTAACTAAAAGTGATACGTTCATAGCACTTTTTTGTAAAAATATGGGGTATGGTGAATTACTAAAAAGTGTGGCAAATTTTAAAAACTTGGAGTTTTTTGAACTTTCGAATTTTTGCATTTGTAGTAATATAATAAAGAGGAAAGCATGTTTGTATGTTGTGAGTTTTATTCGAAACTACTTAATCCAATTCAAAATTTTTTTTTACAAATGCTTTAGGTCTATCCTCCGAACGGTCATAGGCTATATTTTTGTTTTTTTTTTTTTTGGTAGGCGTGGTACCTCCGATACAAATGAAACACATTTTATTATATATTTTGAACTTTAGCAGCTATTTTGTTCAAACTTTGTACGAGTTGCTATGATAACAATTTCCTAATTCGAGAATAAAATGGACAGGATCGTAGCAGGGGGTATGGTATCCCCCTGTTCTACAATTGTATTTAAATACATAAAATATTGAATTACCTTATTATTAAAATAATATGTACTAAAATAATAAAATAAAAAGGTGTCATTATCAGTTTATTTGAATTCTTTCTTAAACTTACCACACTAACTATATTGCTTAAACTTACAAATTTCTGATTGCTTTTTTGCATAAATATTGTACAAGTTGCTTTGATAGAAATTTCCTTATTCGAGAATAAAATGGACAGGACCGTAGCAGGGGGTATGGTATCCCACACATACAAAAAATTAAATTTAATGTCATATATAGAAAAATATAAACGTAATTATAAATATTTAAGCAAACATTTCGAAAAAATTACTATATTATTTTGAATTTTTTTAAAATGTATATGGAAAGTAATTGCACGAAGAGATTTTTTTTAATAAATTTCTTTTCAAAGCACTTTTATTTGATTCAAAGAACAAAAAAACTAATTTAGTTCTTTACATACAATAATGAATATCTGATAAATTTCTGCTATTACTTAACAATTTTTCAATTACTAAATCCTTTAGCTAACTTTGTGCAAAGAACACAGAAAAATATATACAACTTTTAACATCACTTAGGGTAACTACAACAAATTAATCTACTATAAATTGTAGATTTTTGAAAGTAATATGGCGCCTAGCGGTCAAAAGTTTAATACAAAAAAAAAAAAAAACACCAACCAGCCAACCAGCCAACCAACCATTCACCTTCGCATCAAACCATATTGTAAGCAACTACAAGGTAAAGGGTAATTCACGTATAAAACGATCACGAACAAATCAATAATATTCTCTTATGCTGTACCACAGCATACAGTCACTGGAATGAAAATGATATGCAACGCATATCATTTTGCTGGCTAGCTAAAAGAAATCTCAGTTTTCAATAAGTAAAGAGTATATAGAACTAACCGCCAGTAAATCAGAATGAAATAAATCGCTGGCAATAGAAAAATAACTATTGAATTCTATTAAAAAGTTGCCAGGAAAACACACGATGCAATTGTCGGGGCGAAAGCTTTGATCTCTGCCGCCTGGGTCGCGTATGTAAAATGCCGCTGCAACAAGTTGCATTTAAATACAAACACAACAATACAACAACAATGACAACAACAACGACGACAAAAAAGGAAGAAATTCAGCAGGGCATATTGTTGAAATATTTCAATTAACTTTTTTTAAGTTTTCCCTCTCCAGTTATATGAAGACAGTGTATCTTAAAGTGGCGTGTAGGATAATTAAATACTTGAAAAATATTTTCATAAATTTTACGAATATTTCCCAATTATCTATACATATAAATAAAAGTGAAACTCTGTCTGTGTGTCTGTAAAACTGATCGGACTCAAACTTTGGCAACTTGTTGTACACATTCCAGGGAGTGTTTATGAGTGGCAAAATGTGGGCGGGGCCACGCCCATAAAAATTAGTTATCAGTTTTAGCTACTTGAACTTGATCGATTTTTCTGAAAGTTTGCACACATATTGAGCTGCCATGACTATACAGTTTCGTGATTAGAAAAGTAGGCAGTGCCACGCCCATAAAAAAATTTATCATTATCAGCTACTTTAACTTCACCGATTTCTCTGAAACCTTGCTCACACATATTGAGCTGTCATGACTATATAATTTTTTTATTAGAAATGTGGGCAGGGCCACGCCCATAAAAAGTTATAATTTTGAGGTACTTGCACAGGTTAAGCTGTCATGACTATACAGTTCCGTGTTTATAAAAGAGGGCACTGCCACGCCTATTTAAAAATGTTATAATTTTAAGCTTCTTGCACTTTTAGTCATGCATTTTTATTTATTTAGGGGGCGTAGCAACGCGTGGCCGGGCTTGGCTAGTTATATATAAAAATGGTGTACAAAATGTATAGTAATTCATAAAATGAGAACGGCTGGGCCGATTTCTGTAAAATTTTTTGTCAGTTGTTCGTTTTGGAAAATCCCTCCGAAAAATTAGAAAAAATGGAAAATCGAGTTTTGTATGAATTTTTTTGTGAAATTATCCGAAATCCGATAGATGGCGTTATACGTTGACTAATATTTGTGTTGTATTATTGCCCTTAAGTTTGTATAAAGGCTTAAAATTGGGGCGTGGCGAAGTTCGCCGGGTCCGATAGTTTTATATAAATATTTTTGTTTTTTTGTTAATTTTAGATTTTTATCCGGTAGTTCTATATTCACCAAACTATTGCTAAATTAAGTTTTTAATTCAGTCAATATGAAATTCTTAAAGTTTTATATATAAAGAACATTTTTGAATAATTTTTAACTCATGAAAAGTTATTAAAGGTTTATTGAAGGCTTATTAGATCAATTTCTGTACAACTGCTAACAAATAAGTATTCAATAAACCTTAAATTTTGGTATAAACGCAATAAAAAATTATACAAATTATTTTAGTCTTCAGTTTTCTCTAAAAATAGTTGGGGAACCCCTGACTTCAGCAGAAACAAACTTCATATGAACATTTAGTTAAAGTTTTGTTTCTTTTCATAATTTTATTTAAAATTTTTCGGCTTTTTTCTATTTAAATGCTTAAGAACAATCAACTACATGTTTAAACAGGTAGATGTTTCTTATTCTTGCAGTTTAGTCCCATTAAGTTTAATGTCCAATAACCGCAGGTTTCCTTCATTTCATTTGGCTCTTTGGCCAGTTAAAGTTTTTCTGCAAAAAAAAAAGAAAAAAACAAATTAAATAAATAAATAAAAAAAAGTACGCTGGCAAAAAACATACATAAACAATGTTTTGACAAATCGCTGAAAATTGAGTGCGCAAAATTATTATTTTCAATTTTAAACTCTGCAATAACAACAACATGTTTACATGTTTGCTATATGGATATTTAAGACCTTTGCCTGTTGCACATTACGAGCATAAGTATGTAGGATGTAGTAGTTTGTAGTTTGTCTAGAGTACACGATCATGCAACGATCATGTACGAGTATATCGATCTATAGCCGCAGGATGCTAATGATTGTAAATTAATAATTTAATATGACTACATGAGCCAAAGTGTGTTTTATGAAAATTACCTTATGTAAATCATATAAAGATAAATTTTCAAATCAACGCATTAAAACACAAATGATCGGCATAGAAAAAAAATTAAAATAAAATGGTAACAAGACAACTTTAAAAAGGTGTGAGAAAAATGCGGAATTTTTTTTGGAAAATAAAAAAAATAAAAAGAAGTTTCATAAAAGTATTAAAATTGGGAATTAACCACACTTTTTAATTTTTATCGAAATGTGTAAAATTTTAGTTTAACTTTGAATTAGCAAATTTTTTTAATGTTTTAAATAAAAGCTTAAAAAATATTAAAATTAGAAATTTGTCTTATTAAAAAAAAATTTGAGTACTGTTAACATAAAATTAAAAATAATTTTATAAGTATGTTCACACACGCGCCTTAATTGTCAATTTATAATATTATCGCAATTAAAGGCCTTTATTGAGCTCAATTTACCATACTAAAAATTACTTATAAATTGAGCAATATATACTTTATTGTTTCACTTATTGTCCAGAACTCGAAATACAACTCTTGAGAAGTATGTTCAGTGAGAAGAAAATTCTATAGGTAACATTTCTAATGTCAAACAAATAAATATACAAAAAATAAAAATTAAGAAAATGAAAAATGGTAATAATTGTAAATATATTTTATGAACAGGAAAAAAACTGAACAGAAGACATTATTTGATTTGGTATAAATACATCGTATTTTTACAGCTATCAAATACTAATGGAGTAAGATAAATTGAGTACATATGTGTGAACACCTTTTTTAATTGCTCAATTAACACTAAATTGAAACAATTAAAAATATCTATCTGAACAGGGTATAAAACGCATCACCACATTTTAAAGAAATTTACCACAATCTATAATATAATTTGAAATGTATAAAATTTCGGTTTAATTTTGAGTGCGTTAAAACTTTAAATAAATTGAATAAAAACCTAAAATATAGGAAAATAAAAATTGTATTGTAATTGTAATTGTATTTTGTACAAAAAAAATCAGAGAACTTTTAATATAGAATTCAAAAAAAGTTTGTTGAGGCCTGAAACATATGAAATTGTCAAATTTAAAATTCGCCACATTGTTTAGGAAATTTACCACATTTTTATTTATTTATTTTTTTGAAAAGTGTTAAAGATTTTAGATTAAAGATTTTTAATTATTAGTTAATTAAAGTAAAGATTTTTTGTATGGATATTTTTCGGCGAGAACGATTTAAAAATGTATTTCCACATAACCGGTCGGTTGTCATTATTTGTGGTATGTCGGACTCCTCCATTCTTTATACCGACTATAAAACACTTGTCCCCTTTTGAAATTGATTTCCACCCCGGGACCTCTGCAAAGCATTACTTTCGGGTTGTTTCCTATTTGGCTGCCTGTTGCAGCCCTAGTCTGTATGTTTTATTTACGAAAACATTTTACTATCAAATCGAAGTTATTAAGGGTGGTTAAATTTTAAGAGCCGATGTTGATTTTAAATAAAACACAAATTATTTAAGAAATTATAATCATTTCTTTTTATAATGATAATATTTGTATGGTTCCATTATGTATAGAATAAAATATCGGCCAAATGCCCAACCCCCCCCCCCCCCCCCCCCCATCCTCGCCGCCACTCCTCTATCTGATGGTCCAAATTTTCAATGACAATGTTGATGCTCAATTGTTGGGCATGATGATGAGTCGAGGTTGACTGCTCTTTTGCCAGACTATCGCGAAAAACAATGGTTCCCATTCAACAAATTAAGAAGGCGTTCACAGGTGTTCTCACATTTTATACAGACCTTTTTTGCAGAAATTTAAATATTTTTCACAATTCTTCCGATTGTGTACGAAATTGAACGATTATGTTGATCAAAAAAATAACGAAGTGCACAAAATGCATTTTGATTTGAACGCCCATTTTTATAAAAACCTGAATAACTTTAAAGCGTTGCTCATTTGCGCATCTTTCCGCGGATCAAATTGAGTAAGTTTGAGATTGAGAAATGTCAAATGAAATGCAGAAAACAAATTTAAAGACTAGGTGTAGTTCACCTTCAACATGGGCCCTTAAAATTTAACCACCCTCTGCAAAGAAAGTCATACATATTATATTATTAAGAGATTATTCCATAGCGATTAAGAAAATAATAAATATTGTGCTTTAAATGTACACAAAATTGGTGGTGGGTATAAAAGATTCGGTACAGCCGAATATAGTGCTCTTACTTGTTTAAATATAAAATTATTATTTAAACTTATTAAAAAAAAAATAAAATAGCTGTGTTAAAACTTAAAATTGTACAAAAAAAGTGATATATTATCTTTACCCCTCTTAAATAAAAACTCGCCACTCTTAAAGAAAACTCACCACACCCTTAAAGTTGCCTTAAAATTAATATTTTATCAAATTTTAATACCAAAATATTTACGTATTACATAAACAAAGTTTTAAACCTAAAAAACCGTGCAATTTAATTTAAAATGTTTTAGAAATGCAGCGCTTACTTAATAGAAATACTAATTAAATATATTGTAAAATATATAACATCTCAGCTAAATTAAAACATATTTCAATGAACAAATTTTAATTAATCTTACCTAAAGACAATGTTTTGCAGCTATAAATATATTATGTGTCCGTTCGTCCGCTAAGTTATCCGCACGAAAATGAGACTCTTTATGTAATAATTCAGATTGTTATCTTTATGTGCGGCAAATTTAGTTCAAATCCATTTAGTTATCTTTTGCGTGATTAAGTAAAATTATCAAAATATTTAAACACACAAACTATCACATTTATTATATTAGTGGGATAGGATTTAATGCAAATCTTAGATACATAATAAATTTGAGACCGACTAACTAAACTCAAAAAATATATGTATGTATTCGCTTGATAATATTTTTAAAGGGTAGCCTATGTGTTAATCTAGGTTGTTGCCTATCTGTGGCAAATTTTATTTCGATCTGTTCATCCGTTTTTGCGTGATTGAGTAGCAAACATCCAAACCTACAAATATTCACATTTATTACATTAGTAGGATATATAAAAAAAGTTATAAAACTTTTCAAGCCTACGAACGTGCTATACAGCTTTAACACTATCGATCTAATGAAATTAGTAAACACACTAAGAATCCATTAATGTTCTCAAATACAAAGACAGCATAAACCAAGATAAATTCTCACACCACTTTACTTTGTTACAAAACCTCCACTTAGACATTTTGAATTTTTATTCATTAATGAAAAACACATAAAAAAGTGTTCACATTATATTATACACACTGGCCCCCAACTCTCATTCTGCTCACCATTCCACACACAAAGCAACACTTCAAAAATTTTCCGTTTTATTCCATACTTTTATCTGCAATAGAGAAGGAAAATAGTAGAAAAAAATCCAAATATTTGATGCATTATTTACATGCAATAAAAATTAACGTTTAAAATAAATAAAAAAGGACGAACTCTTCGGGCTCGTGTTCTATGTATACTTCGCTGTAACTGTCCTGGCTGTTTTGTGTTTAAGAAGTGTGACTGACTGGAAAGTCAAAGAAGAAATAAAAAAGGACTTTAAGAGCACGAGTTTAATAAGTATGAAAAAAAAATACTTAATATAAAGATAAAGATGAATAGATTTAATGCTGTATATACTATATATTTTATAGGAAACAGCATCAGAACACAGTGTCAATTGATAAGGAAAAAAACTTGTAAAAATAAAGATAAAGCATAGAGAGAAATCTATGAAACCCGCTAGGAAATATTAAAAAAATATGAAAAATAAAAAAATAATGAAAAAAGTAAGTTCTAATGTGTTTGTTAATACTAAAAAAAATTCATAAAAAACTCACCACACCTTAAATAAACTGGATTAGTGGAAATCTAGTATAATATAAATTAAGAAAATAGGGATTGCTAATTTGTATTTCTATTTTTATTTTCCCAATTTATTTTGTTTTCTATTATATTAAGGGTGAATTGAGTTATTTACCCTTTTATAGCAGACCTTAATAAATATCTAGAATCAAATAACCTAAAACATTGAATTTTTTTATAAATACATATATTTAATTTTATTAATTTATATCCTGCTAGATCTATAATTATCTTTTATATTAGGGTGTAGTAAGTTATTCACACCTCGATTGCAGACATTAATATTTTTAAAAATATTTTGCATTGATTTCAGACATTAAAATTTTTTACGAATAAGTATTTGTTTAAACATTACTGAAAATGTAATGACAGATATTTATCGAAATAAACTTAACCACACCAAAAAATGAGCATAATGTTTGGTATAATAAAAATCTGACTTTTAAAGGGCAATTATTAAAAAAATATGAATTTGAAGAAATTCACCACACTCTAGCAAAACTCACCACACCCCAAAATTTATATATTTCTCTTATTTTTATTAAAAGAAAAAAAGCAAAATTGTTTAAATTAAAAAATTTTTTTATTCAAACTACTTTTGTACGTTAAAAAGCACATTCTACTATATAATTAAAAAAAAAAACACATAAAACACAAATAAAATAAGTTTAAAGCGCAAAATATTAGAAAAATTAATAAATTGCTAAATTCATAAAACAGATTGATAGTCTACAGATTATCGCACTTGCTTTTATAATTGATTGCTTTCAAATACATTTGAAGCGCGAAATATTAGAAAAATTAATAAATTGCTAAATTTATAAAACAGACTGATAGTCTACAGATTATCTCGCTTGCGTTCACAATTGATTGTTTTGTGATACCTAATACATGGTATGTCGCGCGTAGCAGCTCGTCCTACCTCCACCCATAGCATATCACTCACTTATAAAAACCCGACACACGAAGAACGATCATATTCATACATCAATGCGAAATACACTCGCCAGACCATTTAGAAAACTTTTCTCCAGATAGCGGACCCTAAAAGCCCCTTATGCTGGGCCACAACAGAGAAGATGTTGTACAGACTCCTCGTCACGACAAGTTTTGCAAAAATCATTGAAATAAAGATGTAATCTCCTGGTATGTTCTCCCAAGATTCCATTAGAGCCTCACGGCTCTGGGAGCGATCACGGAGTTGGGAGCTAGAAAGTTGAAAAAGTGCTTTCGTTCGAAGGACGTACAGCCATGTCTGTCTTGCTATTTCATAAGCCGTTATCTTTACTGACCATCTATTCTCTATGGACTTTTATAATTTCTATTTGACCAGTAGTTTGGTGGATAAAAGTGGTGAACTAATTAATCTCCTGTGTTCTATATTTCGAGTGAAATTAAATCACTTGGAATCGCCATTGTAGTGTTATTGTTTAAAACAACAATTTTATGGCATTTCCGAGGCGAATGTGTCAATTTACCCCGAGTGGTAAAGGGATCCATTCTTCCATTATACAAAAAATGTTTTTTTAATTTAAAAAAAATTTAAAAATCAACAACATTTTTGGTGCCATCTTTAGTTTGAAATCAAGGCTCTAAATTACAATTGTTTCTTTGTTTAATAACGAAAAAAAGGAAGGGAATATATTTCAACAAAACACGCCTATTTCGTTTCATAGGTCGAAGGTTAAGTTAAAAATTATTTGAATTTTTTTCACTAAAACAAAGTTGCAAAAAAATTTATGAAATTCAATTTATAAAAGTTTAAAAATTATATGTCAATGAAGTTAACCCTTTAAAGCATAAGTAATAAGCTGTTCCGTCTTTGTCTGATTTTAGTATTTTATAAATTAACTTATTATAATAGTTTTGTTGAAATTAAAAGGACTAAGGATCAAGATTATCAAAAAATGGTTCAAATTACCTCGAGTCGAAGTCGGAGGGATATATCGAGGTTGCTGGCGGTATTGACGGGTCACTGGATATTAGGCAAACATGCAAGTTGACTCGGCCTCCAATCGAACGACCATTGTCGCAGCTATCGGGATAGAGAGAAGGAGAAATCGGTTTTTCACCTTCTCTGCGAATGTCCTGCACTGGCGGCTAAGAGACACAGATTTCTAGGCGAACATGTACTGAATGGCCTCTCTGCGATATCTGAAGTTGGACTGAATTATCTACTGCGATACCTCACGGCCAAGGGGTGGATCTAGTACCCTTACTCTTGGATTTATTCTGCGATACATTAGAGCTGACGAGTGATGTGGTGCTGTCAAAACGGAGTCATACAGACTCCACTTGACTGTTTGCGTGCAGCGAACTACCATGTTAACCAACCATCCAGCTCCTAATGTCATTAAAACTAGGGCTAAACGACGTCATTTGATACTGATAAAAATTGTATTCACTTGTTATATAGGTTCATATTAGGATTTCATTATTTTCGCATGTAATAAAAAGCAAAGGCAGTGACCAAATGTTTTTTTAAAATCGTGTTTTGATATCTAGTTATGGATAAATACTTAAAGGAAGGAGTTCTTTCCTTTTTCCCCACTGGGTGTAATCTTCAAAAGTTCTTGTAGTTCTCGTAAATATTTATGGGTCTTTTTTCCCTTTTTTTCGATTGATACAAAATTAAAAAACAAAAGATATGTAATGGAAAACTGGGAGAAAAACAGACACATACACAAACATTTTCAATTGAAAAACCTTCACCTTCGTTTAACTATAAATGACTCCCCGAGCGACCAGGACTATACACGCCTTCATACACAACTTATTAAAAGAAAACATACACAACATAGTAAAGAACAACAACAAAATACATACATACATATTTACATATGTATGTATATACATCAGGTCTAAAGTATAAAATATTGTTATTTGAAATCTACAATTCACTACAGCTACAAAAAGTTCTTAGAAAAAATCCTCGAAAAAAAAACTTCATTTGCATGTGGATTGAGGATTTGTTTAGGGATGATTATTAAATGGATGGCATGTTCACTATAAAATTAAACAGATTCAGATGAAGGAAAGTAAGCTGCCAGGCAGACGGACGGACCGTTAACCATTGTTGGCAGTGGCAAGGGTAGGAGATTATGTCAAGGAAAAAATTAACAATAAATGTGAATAACGCGCTTTTCCATATACATGAGAACGCGCTTACTGACACATCCTTTTTTTTTATAAGTACTCGTATAAGAAAGTAAAATATTATTGTAGGAATTTTAGGACTTGGAGAAAGATTTTTGTTGTTGTTGTTGTACAAGAAGATGTATGACCACCTTATTGGTGTGACAGGCGTAAGTAACGTCAAGAATGTACTGGACTGAATTTGTATTTATTTATGTTCCGTTTTTCTTTTCATTTTCTTTTTTTTGTTGTTTATAGTGGGAGTTAAATTATGGGAGAGTGTTTTCAACATAAACCATAAGGGGGTCTGCTATACTCTTTTGTGTATATAATCCCGTTTACAAATATATATTTTTTTTGTTTACAACTTTATATAAATTATGCAAATATTATAAGTTTAAATGAAAGAAATTATGGTGAAAAAGCAACAACGAATGTTTGATTAAAAAGTTTCGCAATTTTATAATATTTCTACTGCTATAGTTTGGACTTTTTTCTCCATTACTATCTTTGAATAGAAAAATCATTAAAAATCATTCCTACAGAAATAAAGGAATTGTTAAATTTAAAATGGGAATTCTGGGGAAACTTAATTCTTCACTGTTTACTTAATATGCAAAAGGTGTCAATTTTAAAAATATGATCAGTTAAAAAAAATTTAAAATTTTTTTGTGGAAATTTTCCCTATACTTTTAGGAATTCTGGGGAAGTTAAAACTCTTAAAAAATATGTATTGATAGGAAACCATCTTTTTTAAACTAAGTTTTAACATTTACAAAAGCAGAAAAAGCACTTGTACTTAAGCCAACTTTCATACCTAAGCCTCTGTCATAATTAGATTTTGCAGTCGCAGTATTTGGGTGTGATTTATACAGTTGTATGGACTGTTGTTTAGGTTTTATATTTTACCGTAAGATAGTTTTAAAAATTTTATAACGATATCTAAAAAAAATCAAAATCTTTAAAGCTTAATAGTATTTTTATTAAAAACCCAGCATCGTGGAAGGCTAGAAGTATTGGATGGGGTTTTTATTTCCCCTACAACCACTAGATACTTACTCCTCAAGGGCATTTAAACTTTGTTATTTCTTTCAATTGTTTACTTAAGTCAGAACTAAATAAGTACTTAGGTTGTATAATTAAAAACAAAAAACGAAAAACATATTAGCGGAATTCACTCTTGGTAGCATTTTTGCAATTAGTGCAAATATGCACTAATTTTTTGCTACCAAGCGTGAGTGCATTTTTCATGTGTGTTGCAAACTTATGGCAACCAGCTGATTTTTTAGGTATTTAAGAAACAACAAATATTTTTTTAAATTAATAAGTAAGATTCTGTGTTTTAATATTTTCCGAAAAGTTAATTAATTTTAAAAAAATTACAAAGCCTAAGATAACGGAAAAATATAATATCATAATTTTTTTGGTAAAAATGGAGAGTAAAAAAGTAAATAAATTCTGTATCTGTTGTGAAAATTTCTGTGACATTGCTTTGCACTGGTTTTTCGCTGTGCAAATTTGCTCAAGTGATGCAAATTGCGCTTTAATATAATTTGTTTTTATAGTCGTGCAAAAGCTAAATTATTTGCTAGACTTGCACGGTCTGCACGACTTTCAAGGGTAGTTTGCATCAAAGAGTGAGTTCCGCTATTAATACCCCGATTCATAATAAATTTAGCATTTTAGAAAAATTAATGTGCTGTTTTTACAAGCCGATTGAGTGATTGTTTTAGACGATTTTTGTGTAATTTGTTTTTGTTACAATAACAAAATACACATAAATCGTCTAAGACAATCACTCAATCGGCTTGTAAAAACAGCACATAAAAAAGCAAATTCCTTAAAAAGAAGCATTATTTTATAATCCTGTGATAAATATTAAAGTTGCTTGAAGTTAGGGGAAAAATTTAAATTTTTAGTTAACAATTTTTTTTCTTAATAGTTTCATAATGCTTTAATTCTGCAAAAATAATAATTTTTATAAAAATTTCTTTAAAATTTTATAAAAATTTTTACGGGGAATTTTAGGTATTAATTTTTGGGAATTACGGGGAAGTCGTAAAGACTGTGTATTTTAAGTTTTAGATTAATAATATCATTATTGAAGAAAAAACTTCGCAGTAAAATAGATTTTCTTCAAAGGAATTTTTAAAGGTATTCTTAAAAAATATTACGGAATTCTGGGGAAGTGTGATATCTAGATAATTTAAAAAAAAATGTCGTTTGTTTTTTTTTAGCATGTAGTCTGTATTAATTTTATTAGAGAAGAAATTAAAAAAAAAAATCAAGAGAAGCCATAAAGTAAACTACAACGAACTTAGGGTTTCAAAAACTACACATTTTCTAGGTAGCTTTTAAAAGTATATTTTGTGATACATTTTTGAAATGTGGCTAGATTAAATTTTTTTCTTTTGTTTCATAAAAGTTTTTTTTATTAAAAAAAAAAGATTTTTATTCAAAATTCATTGAGGGAATTTTAGCTGATATTTTTAGGAATTTTTCAAACCCAAAATTTTGATAGAAATTTTTTAAAAAATGAAAAGAAATCTCTGATCTACAAAAAAAACTTATTAAGAGATATAACAAAGCTGGTAGCATTTTGAAAACACTTAGGCTTTGTAGACCATTTTTCATTAACTAAGAAAGTCGCCAACTTTAGAATTTAACTTTTTATTTAATAGTATTTCATAATGACTATAATATGAATGATGTTGTATATTTAATTATTATTATTTAAAATTTTAAGTAATACTTTAGATGCCTGATTTATGTGTAGGTTTAATATTTCAACAATTAGTAGTCGAATTTAGTTTATTTTTGAATACGATGTGGGTTTTTTGTAATGGAATTTGTATAAGACGCTTTGGGAATACATGCATACATACATATTGCAATTATTTTCACGAGCTAATTTTCTTTTATAATATTAATATTTTAATCAAGTTTACATAAATTAAATAAAAAAAAATATCTTTGTTGAGAAGGGACCAACAACCCTACGGGCAAAATTCTCGTCTTATAAGTAAATGGTTAGAGAATTTTTGTTCTGCATTTGCCTTCTTTAGTTATAATCATTATGTTGTTGTAGTTGGTTTCTTTTGGTTATATTTTGCTCATTATGTTTCGCCAAAGTAAAGACAAGGAGTTCATTAGCAAGTGGTTTGTTGATTTTTCTTGATTTTCTACTGTTTTTTTTTATTCTTTTTTGAAAAGTTTTTATTTTTCTTGGCATTTCGTTTTATTTATACTTTTAAGAAAGTTTTAGTAATATTGTTTGCTAAGAAAAATATTGATTATTTTGTAAGAAAAAGGGATCACAGCAAAAGGAAAATTTTTTTAATACCAAATATAATTAAAAGAAATTTTTGTTTTAAAGACTGAATATTTTTCTATTGATAAAACATACACACACGAACAATTTGCAAGCAGCCTAAAGGTAGACTTTTGGAAAAATTGTTGAATATATTTGACAAATTATTAAGAGAACATTTATTTTTTTATAATTATTTACTATTTTTCGTTATATGTTAAAGGCACGATATATTATTTTAATGATATAAAAAATGTATTTAATTCAAATTCTACTTAAGGTACAAGGTGATTTTGTTTTACAAGAAATAGTTTTTTTGGCAGAACAATTAAAATTTTTTATAAAATTACACCAACACATTTATTTTTAATTTTAAAACCTTAAAATTTTTTTAAAATAGTACTTTTAAAATTTTTATAAAATAGTTGACTATTAAATTTATTTAAAAAAATAGTTTTGGCTATACCCAAATGCTTATTATTTGAGTTATTCTAAGGTATGGTGAGTTTTCTTTAATTAAATAATAAACTGTTTTTGTTTAAACGTTATTAAAAATTAAACATAATTTTAATTTATTAGTCTGCAATATAACTTATGCAATATTTTTTATTTTTGTCGTAAAGGTTTTTAGAACTTTTTTAAATGCTTAGATTATTAATAATCTTTACTATTTTGTGAATAAATTTATATTCTTAGTTAAACAAAACAAGTTAAAACAAGTAAGAGTGCTATATTCGGCCATGCCGAATGTTATATACCCTTCACAACGTGTAGTCATGCAATAACAGTTGCTTGTATCACCATTCATCTCATATAAAATACGTACATATGTATATACTGGTTAGACTAAATGTGGCATCGAATCCCAGCTGAGCCAAAAAAATTTTATCTTATTTTATTTAAGATATTATTTATATTTTATTATTATTTTTAAATTTTTTTACAAAAGTTTTTAAAAAATTTTTTAAAATTTTTTTAAAATTTTTTTTTTTTGTAATTTTTTTTATTATTTTTTTTTTATTTTTAATATATTTTTTTTTTTGGCATGTTTTTTGCATGTATGTATATAAGTATGTTGTTGTTGTAATTGTGTAAAAAAACGAGGTGGTCGTGGTTTTTTGCTCATATCTCAGAAAGTTATGGGGCGATTGTGCTGAATTTCAATAGCGATTCATTCCTGGATATTTCCAAGAGATTGATACCATATACAGATCTGAGGAGCATATAGTTGCTTATAAAAGTTGATTTCAACCAACACACGGACAGACGGGCAGACGGTCAGACGGACAGACGGTCAGGGCTTAATCGACTCCTCTAATCATAAGCTTTCAGAAAATATATACTTTATGGGGTCGGAAATGAAAATTGTAGAAATTACAAACGGAATGACAAAGCTATATATACCCTTGTGCACCACAGGTGAAGGGTATAACAAGTAAGAGTGCTATATTCGGCCATGCCGAATCTTATATACCCTTCACAACGTGTAGTCATGCAATAACAGTTGCTTGTATCACCATTCATCCCATATGAAATACGTACACGTATGTATGTTAAAAAAACGAAAAAAAAAAAAATTTTAAAAAAAATTTAAAAAAAATTTAAAAAAAAAATATTATATATATAATATACATATATAAAACAAAAAAAAATTAAAAAAAAAATAAAAAAAATTAAAAAAAAAATAATAAAAAATATATAAATAATATATTAAATAAAAAAAAAATAAAAAAAAAATTTTTAAAAAAATTAAAAAAAATTAAAAAAAATTTTTTTTGCCTCAGTTGGGATTCGATGCCACGTTTTCTCTAACCAGTATACACGTTTGTATGTATGTATGTTGTTGTTGTAATGTTGTTTTTGTAAAAAAAAAATCGAGGTGGTCGTGGGTTTTTGCTCATATCTCAGTTGTTTATGTACCGATGTTTCTGATTTTCAACACCGATCTACTCCCGAATATTTCTGATATTTTAATACCTTACCTGGGTCCAACCTATGTCGGGGGGCTTCAAAAAGTTGATTTCAACATACACACGGACAGACGGTCAGACGGACAGACTGACAGACTGAGATGGCTTAATCGACTCCCCTACTCATAAGCTTTCAGAAAATATATACTTTATGGGGTCGGAAATGAAAATTGTAGAAATTTCACACGGAATGACAAACCTATATATACCCTTTTTCACTGTGTGAAGGGTATAATGATGGTTGATTTGTGTTAAGTTAAAGTTAAACTTGTGTTCTTTTTGCTCAATTGCTGTAAAATAATTTTAAATAGTTTTACTAAAATAAAAACAGATGTTCTTATATTTAAAAAATATTTTAAGATGTGGTTAGTTTTCACACGAATTTACAAGTTCTTTAAATTTTTTTTTACAATTTGTTAGAGTTTTTATACCCTTCACCTGTGGTGCACAAGGGTATACATATATAGCTTTGTCATTCCGTTTGTAATTTCTACAATTTTCATTTCCGACCCCATAAAGTATATATTTTCTGATAGCTTATGAATAGAGGAGTCGACTAAGCCCTGACCGTCTATCCGTCTGTCCATGTGTTGGTTGAAATCAACTTCTTGGAAATATCCAAGAATGAATCGCTATTGAAATTCAGCACAATCGCCCCATAACTTTCTGAGATATGAGTAAAAAACTACGACCACCTCGTTTTTTTCACAATTACAACAACAACATGCATATATACTGGTTAGAGTAAACGTGGAATCGAATCCCAGCTGAGCCAAAAATTTTTTTTTATTTAATTTTATATATTATTTATATTTTTATTTTTTTTATAAATTTATTTTATAAATTTTTTTTAATATAAAAAAAATTTTTTTTTAAATTTTTTAAATTTTTTGTAATTTTTTTTTTATTTTTTAATTTTTTTAAATATTTTCTTGAAAAAATGGGGTAAAATTTTATTTCATAAAAAAATATATAAATTTTTAAAAATTTTTTTTTTTTATTTGCAATACTCTTGAGGCTTTACAATCTTTTGTTTTATATTTTTAGAAATTCTCTATTTTATTTGCCAAAATGTAGGCTTTGTGCAGGTGTGGTGAATTGCTTTAAAAGTAGTAATTTATATATCCTCCTCACAAAGCTTATGCACAGGGTAGTCGATTGAGCTTTGTCTGTCTGCTCATCTGTCCGTGTATATGTTGAAATCAGTTCTTCAGAGCTCCCCGACATCACCAACACCCAAAAAAATTATAAATATTTGGGAGCAGATTGGTATTGAAAACCAGCACGATCGCTCCATAACTTTCTGAGATACTAGCAAATAAACATGGCTGCTTTTGTTTTATTCTCTTATATTTACCACAAAAATTAAAAATTTTCATCCCTACGACAGTTTAAGATATACGTGAAAAAAAATTTAAACAAATCGGTCACTAAACGGGAAAGTTATAGACAAAAATTATTGAAAAAAAATATATAAATATTTTTAAGTACATAAAATTTTTCAATGTTATAAATAATCGGTGGAAACGATAGAAAACATCGAATTAAAAGACGTGGTCTCGATTATTTCTGAGAAAATCTAACAAACCGCTTTGAAACTTACTGAGATATAAGCAGCAAAATACAACTGCTTTGGTGTTTTTTCTAAAATTTACAAACGAAAATCGAATTTTTATAGTTTCTTTATCACCAAGAGAGCCACCTATTGGTATCAAATGTAGGAAATTGCCCAGTAAAATACTTTGTCCCCGTTAATCCCCACAATATTGGTGTTAAATGAAAGGTCTTTACTAGTGTAGTCAGCTTTAAAAAAAGAAAAAAATTCCAGATGGCGTGTAAAACAAACTTGCAGAAATTTTTTTTAATCCCGTCATAATGGGATCAAAAAAAATATTAAAATTTAAAGAAGATGTCGGATGTAATAAAGACAATGGCGTATAAAATTAAATCCGAAATCTAGGCTAAGCTGCGCTGCGGTCGTTATTACTGTATGATAATGATGGTGAAGGGTATTATAAGATTCGGCACAACTGCATATAGCACTCTTATTTATTTAATTTTGTAAACTTCCTTAAATATTTTGAGAATTCACTTTATGTGAAGAATTTTTTTATTAAAACTGTTGCTTTAGATATTTGTTCAAATAAACTTTATAATATTTTCTAAGTCTGAAAGTTAAATTTTTTAAATTTTTAGTTTACTGTTCAGTAAGATCAAAAATGTTTGTTCTTTGTTTTCTCTCTAATATTTTCACATCTCTCAAAAATAATTACTGTCTACTACAATCAACGAGGCTAAAATGATTGTAGAAGCTTATAACATATATTAAGCCTCAACGTGTAAAGTCGAAGTAAGTTCTTTAACAACCATCTTATTAGTTTAAATATTAAAAAGAAAGCGATAATAACATACAAAGTTTAAAAATTAACCTATTTTATATTTTAAAATTACCTATTAGTTAGAAAACAAGCCTGAGTACCTGAATTGTAAATTGTTATTGTTTTCTTCTTTTCATCCAGGTGGAAATAAGAAAATTATTAAGACTTAAACGTAATATTAACTTAAGAGTTATCTTTCATAACCAATCAATATTGTAACTAAACAGAGCGAATCTTTAAAAGATACTTCTCATAAATATTTCCTCAAATAAAATTTTAAATGCAGCACTTGTTTTATATGTTAAATTTGTTGTTTATTTTAAATCCCTTTTTTGTCCTTAAATTTAACCTTTTTTTGCTTGGTTTTCCATATCTTGTTGCTAAACGGAATCTGGCTAAATATTTACTTAAATTATTCGTCAAGCTTCCTTAGATTATTTTGGTTCTTCTTTAAAAAGCATCATGTTAAAACACCTCATCAAAGCTTATCTCACGTTTTAGATTTAAACTAAAAAATTAAGCAAAAAAAGAACAAAAAGTAAATTTTGGTTTGAAAGAATTATTTGCGCTAATGCTTAAACCTACAATTTTGGACAACGGTTAAATAGTTTTCCATCACATTCTTTTTGGCTGCAATTTGCTAAACACGTATGCTCGGCATAGAGTTTCTAACAAAATATTTAAACGCGTGCTTATAACTATAATATTGTGAAGCTAAAAGTGGTTGTTGTAGATCACCATTACGATGATGATGGGCATATAGAAATTGTTATATAGCACGTAACTAAATAAAAATAAAAAGCTTTTACACTAGAGGGAAAATAAAGTTATTGAATTATATATAAGTTTTCTTTTTGTTTTTATTAAAATATTTAAAATTTTTCTTATACTTTTGGCTTTTTGGTGGTGTGGTGAATTTTATTTTGTTAGTGGTGGGTTCATCAAAATAATAAATTTTCATAATTTTTGTTATTTTTTATTAAAATATTTACAATTTTTCTTATACTTTTGGCTTTTTGGTTATGTGGTGAATTTTTTTGTTAGTGGTGGGTTAATCAAAACAATAAATTTTCATAATTTATTTATTTTTTTAAATACTTACATGCCAGATTTGATTTTTTAGGGAAATTTATCCTTATTTTATATATGTTTTCGCTTTATATTAAAGTTTTACCTATGGTGAGTTTATAATTTGCGATTCCAGGTTATGTATTTTTTCAAAATTAAAAATATTAACAGTTTGAAATTTTTTTTTTAAAGTATTTTAATAGAAATTTTATTTAAATGCTAACAATTTAAAAAAAAAATACCTTAAATGAAATAAGTCAAGGTGTGGTGAATATAATTATTTTCTTGAATTCAAATGTTTTCAGCTTAAATGTATTTTCGAGCAAATTTAAAAATTTCTAATACATTTAGACATTGTATATTTATCAAATATTTTTAAATTGTGCCGAGGTGGTGGAGTTGCTAAATGTATCCAAAAACTTTATAATATTAAAATTTAAAAGAGATTTAGAAACTAATTTAGTTTAAAAATTTTGTTCTTAAATCCCACTTTAAATTTAAAATTAATGAACATTGAAATAAGAAATGGAACTAAAAATAATAAAATTTTTTTCTTTCATAATAATTAACTTAATTATTCGGGATATGCTCCCAACTAATCCTTCAATATTTTTTTTAAAAAAGGAAAAATTGTTGGTTGGGTTTTTGACAATGTTTTTTTTTAACTTTTTGTTTTATTTTTAAATTTTCATTTCGTTAATAAGAATTTTAAATTTTCGGAAGAATGTATGAATAAGGTTTAATGATGATCTGGCATAAGCACCAGTGAAATGCATATAGACCAGCTTAAACCCAATATTCGAATATACATTAAAAAATTAGTTCGGAGCATATTCCGAATAATTCGGTAATTATTAATTTAAAAACTTTTACGAAATAGTTTTACACATACTTTTTAAAAATACTAAATTTAATTTAATTTTAAATTTTTTGCTATCACAGACAAAATTTAAAGTCTGGTGAAATTTAAAAAAAAAATATTAAATAATTATTGACTGCCAATAGTCCAAATTAAAGGTGTTATACAATTGTTTAATTATTATTATTTTTTATATTTAGAGAATTTTTAAAGGAGTGGTGAATTTTATTTGGAGTGGTGAGTTTGAAAAATTTTCAAATTTTAATAATGTTTTTTCTTTTTTTAAGTATTTGATTAAAGATTATATTTTAATAATGAAAAGATTAAAAGTTCACAAAGTTTTTGTTTGTATATGAAAGTTACATGTGTGGTGAACTTCCTATTAAGTGGTAAATTTGTTAATAGGAGAAATATTATTATTAATGATATTTTTTTAATGTCATTTAAATGTTAAATATAGAATTATATATAAATAAATAATATTTAATTATTTTATATTTTTCTATTCTACTATTTAAGTTTGTTTTATTAATTAAGATTTTTTGCCTTAAAATTATGTTTTGAGCTTGAAACTCACGGAGTTAATTTTCGAAAAAATATTTACGTCAATTACGTTGTTTGACTGTGTGCATATTCAGCAAACTGATTTGCTTTTTAAAAATTGATTTTCGCCTAGTGTAAACTCATCCATTTTATCAAACACTAACTGTTACTTATGTTCACTCACTTTTACCTAAAGTGGGTGTTATGTTGCATATTTACTGCCAACAAAATATCCACTTTTGTCTATAGCACTGCTCTCTATATGTCTACTACTATTATCAATTTTTATTTTTTTTTTGTTTTAGTTTTTTTTTTGGTTTTTTACACTTTCCTCAATATATATCCTTCATACATACTCATTTCTCTTAAGTAGGCTCTAACATATTTAATTCTAAAGCTGATGTAATATACGAGCATATGTATATACTGCATCTAGTATCATTTACTGGGACTTTAATTTACCTCGGCATCAACGGCGTTGCCGGTATTAAGATCTTGTATTATTAATCTTCAACTCTCTAGTAGCTGCTTAAAGTTGTTGCATTTTGTTTTGTAAGTATGTGTTAGAAAAATATAATGAAAACGGCTGCTTCTCTGCCACATTTAGTTCACAGTATTTTAAAGATGATAATAATGGTATTTGCCGATTTGCAGTTGGAATATTCACCCTAAGGGGTCATACGTTTTAAGGTGCTGTTTACTATAGTGTGTAAGAAAACACTTTGCAGTTATGATTAATCGAAAGATGATAGAAGAAGGATGGCCAAATGTGCTTTAACAACATAAATTGGGGGAAAAACAGAATTATTTGGAAAAAAAATTAATTTTTTATTGAAAAAAGAGAATCTTTGATAAAAAAAAGAACAGAATTTAAAAAAAAATTTTTAATTTTTAATAAAAACCCGGGCTTTCTAGGGAGTTTTTAAGTTTTTTCTTTATAGGAATAGGAATGTTGAAAAAATTAAAACTGATTTGAGAAACGCATTCTAGGAGACAAAAGAACACAATTAAGAGGAGCAGCTGCGAATTTGACTCAACCTTATGCACCTTTAGGAAAGAACACCCAACAATTTATGGAACAGAGCAAGCTATTAGAACTTTGAAAGGAAATAAACCACCCGGGAGGGATAATAGAGCTTGCTGAAAATACAGTTGCTGAAAATATCATCAAATGCAAGCGCGCAAATAATACTCCTCCTCATACATGCATTCCGGGTCGATAGTCAATAGATATAAAAGAAGCTATCATTTACAAGCTTCCGAAAAAAGATGACCTTACTAAATGTAAAAGCTATAGGGCGATAAGAGGGTATTCATTAGGGCCTCCACAGTCGATTTAAAGACCTGGGGACAAATTACGGCATTCGAACGTGATCGAAATTAGAAAATTCTTATTAGATTCTCTATACCTTAAGCACAGCAAACTTGATCGCTCGAATAAAATTTCGATCGTGATCGAATGCCGTAATTTGGCCCCTGTACTACGCAGATCACATCTGTCTACTTACGCACAATTTCACGGATATGCAAAGAAGCTACTCATGGTTGCTATAGTGAGTTTAAAACTAAATTCCCTTAAGACAAAAACAAAGCGGAATAACACAAAAAACATACAACTATTTATGCAGTCTGATGGCTTACTTGAAGATGTAGGGTCCTTTGTATACCTAAGCTTTGTCAGAACGTACAAAACAGACTTCGAATGGCAAAACTTGTGTATAGAATACAAAACATTTAACCATTTATGCTATCTGATGACTTACTTACAAATGTGTATAACAGCGTTCTGTCACGAGGTACATATGTAGCTCCTCCCAACTCTCCACTGGCACTTAATTTAGGATTTTAAACAGTAGTGTTACGCCGTACAGTTAGTGAACGCCGTACCAAACAATAATTGCATTATTAACTTATTTGTAAACCGCTATCTGCTGGGATTACTGTGAATCTTTTGGCCTGCGCGTTTCAACAATCAAGTGCTATGAGCTTATACACATCAAAACTGCTTTATGGAGCAAATGGCGCTGGATGGAATACATCCTAAGGTAACCAACCGGCTATATTTCTAGAATGGCTGAAGATTGAACCCAAAGCCGAAGTCAATTTGAAACAGCAGCGGTGTAGAAAACTTAAGAAGAAAACAAAACAAATAACTAGTGATAGAATGGCTTAAACTATTTTTGTAAAAGCTCTATGTTTCTTATAGGAATTCCAGGAATAAATTTATTTTAGGTGAATCCCCCTTTTTTATGGAAAAACCCGAATTACAGCAAAACAATTAGTGTTGGATGAAAAACGGAGCATTTATTTTTAAACAGATTCGTTGATTTATATTTTTATTTTTTTATTAAAATTATGAGTTTTTTTTATTTTCAATAAGAACTTGTTTTGTTATTCGACTACGGCAATGTTTGTTTCGGTATGCATTTGCAAAGGATTTTAATGAGAAAACAAAACGCGTTTGCAACTTTATACTAAGGTACTGTCGTAAAACAATCCTTCTAAGGCATTAAGTTAATTTAAATTGCATTTCGTTTAAAATTTAGAAAAAATTGTAACATTTCTGAAAGTCTTTAAATAAGGCCATGAGCTTAGCGATCCTTAAAAACAGGAGTTCCATCGCACGACTATATTTCCTACAAACAGTTTTAAATATTATTTTGCATTAAGAACACTCCATGCTTCAGTTCTGTTTGATCATTTAGGTGAAAACTTCACTTTAGTTTATAAAACACACGGATGAAAAAAAATTAAGGGGACAAATTACGTCATTTAAACGTGACTTATAATCTTATTAGAATCTCTATACCTATAGCACAGCGAACTCGATCGTTCGAGTAAAATTTCTATCGTGATCGAATCTCGTAATTTGGCCCCAGCTTATTTTAGCAAAAAAATTTTTTTTTAAGAAAATTCGTTACTTTTATGAGAATAAAATTTAATAATTAAAACTCAAAATTATGATGAAAATTTAATTTAATGAAAATTAATCATTTTTGTTAAAAAAAAAAATAGTTTTGATGAAAAAAAAAAATTTTTTTTTAAGTTTGTTTGTTTGTTTAGTGAGTAATTCCTTTTCTTATTAGATCTTGGATAAAAAAACTTTTCTTTAAATAAAATACCGGTTGTTGTTTTTTGTTTTATGAATAACAAAATTTGTTATTTTAATTCGTCAGTGGAATACAAGCCTGTTTGCAACAAAAACAGTTATTAAAATAAATTTTCAACTGAAAAATCCTCGGGGCAAATTTGTCGATATTTTAAAATTCTTATTATAATCTCTATACCGAAATCATAGCGAACTCGAACGTAAATGAACGCAGTAATATCCCCCTTTTTTTAATTCAACATCTTACTGCAACTCCTATTATATGGCAACTCTCACTAGCAGCCAACAAACATCATAAAGTCATGAATTTAATAATAGAATAAAATAATTTTGATATCAATATTTTAACCACGCATACACTCATTTGTTCGTTCTATTTTTTTAGTTGTGCTACAGCAAAAACCATTTAAACTAAACACTAACCACAGTCTAAATAGTAACGTATATAAAAGATTTTCTTTTTATTCTGCCTTAAAGGATTCTGTAAAATTCATTGTTTTCCGGTAACTAAAATTGTAGAGTGTTGTTTCATTTTTAACGCAGCGCAAGCACTCAACTTAGAAAAAACAAAAAAAGAATCAAATTGCAAAAAGAATAAAAGAAATTTAAAAGAGATCTCAAATATAGTAATAACCATGTGAACGTTTTTGATAATTCCCTTTATTATTATAGTGGAAATTGCTACAGAGTAACACGTTGTTAGTTTACGAAAGTGGTTCCCAATTAAAAAGAAATTTTTTATTTGGGGAAAATTTATTAATAAATTTCTTTTACACAATTTAAAAAACTAGGTTACGGAGCATTTACCATAAAATCAAATGATCAAAAAGTTGTGTATAAAAAATTAATTAAACATTTTGTCATGTCCCTTTTTTAAAATTCTAAAGATGGGATTCACTGCCTTTTATAAAATTGCTGGAAAAAACTCAAAAAACATTCAACAAATACCACACGTATGAGAGTGTCTTTAAACAACATCTGTTGCTGCTAATTTATCTTTTTTCGTTTGGCTTTTGTGGCGAATAAATGTTTTCGCGTGTTGCATGTGAAGTTTCCTTTAAGAGCTAGGAAAATAAGAATCTCTATTTTATTTTTTGTTTTTGCCAAAAAGGGAGTTAGGTGAGATTTTGATAGTTTTCATGCATATGGTTCGTTTTTCGAAAATATGTATTTTTTTTTTTTCAACTCTGCAATGGTCAAGACAGTATTATTCGAGTACTTAGCGTTTAGTACATTTGTCTAATACAACCTATAGTTTCTTGCTGTTACTATTGTGGTTGCTTAGTACTATTTTTGATTGGTTATAAGATCTTGCTTTTTCTTTTTTAATTTTATTACCGTTTATTGCCTTGTTAGGATTTTGAACGAGTAGAGTTGGACAAGCGGACAGACGAACAGACACTTCGGTTGGTGTTTTGGTTGCAGTAGTTTTTTAGTCTATACTTCAGACAATTGTTACACCCACAATTAAATAAATACTGACTGATTTTTGCTTCAGCTTCTAGTAATATATAGCAATTTTTTTCGTAGCATCATATGTTTATAAATTTACAGTGGGCTAAAAAGAAAAATTTAAGCAAAAGACGAAGTAAACAAAATGATAATTTTGCACAGAATTTTAAAAGTTTGACATGTAAAAAAATTTAAAAAAAAATTTTGAAACAAAAGAATAATAGCCAAAATAAATGATTAAATGCAAAAAGGATTTTAGAAAAAAAAAACAAGTAAGAGCACTATCTTTTATGCCTAACACCAATTTGATGTAGTTTTATAGCACAAAATGCATTATTTTGTTATTAACAGTAATCGCTATGGAATAATCTCTTTGTACCAAAATATGTATCACTTTTTTTGCATAACTTCGATGTGCTATTAAGATATTTTCGTAAATTTGGTTTTCTAATGAAAGTGGGCGTTAAAATAGGCGTGTCAATATAGTTTCTGATAATAAATACAAATTAAATATTTCAATATGGTCCTTTATTATTCCAAAATCTTTATTCATAGAGAAATTCTAAGACTTTGAGATAAAGCGTTATATAGGAGGTAGGCGTTAAAGAGGGCGTGGCACCTTCATTTTCTGGCATAACAATAACATTAACTAACAAGCTATATGGGCGAAATTTCATTATCATACCTCTAGTTTTGTCGATTTTATTAGCTTTTAAATTTCATTAACAGTAGATTACGTGATAAGTGGGCGTTATGGTAGGCGTGCCAAAGTAGTTTCTGCTATTAAATTCAACTCTGATGTTTCAAAATAGAGTCCTTTATTCTTTCAAAATTATATGAAATTATATGAATTTAAGATGAAGCGTTATATGGGAGGTGGGCGTGTCACATTTATTTTCCGTTAGAATAAAGCCTTTGACCAAAAAAGTAATGCTGGCAAAATTTCAGAATCATACATCTAATTTTGTCAGTTTTATTACGTTTTAGATTTTGAATATACTGAAAAATACACTGTACGGCATACATTTTCATACATTTTGATCTATAACTCCTTTGATAATGCATAGATTTAAGCCTGTATACGGCCAATTATGACATATGGATGTCAAGTGTGGTCAAAAAGATGTGCCAAAACATATTTGAAAAAGTGCCAGGTCAGACAAAATAAGAATCTAAAGTTTATATTCAACCTACCGAGACAATACTCAACAAATAGATTACATAGAGTATACCAACAGGAAATGTTTGCAGCAGTGATCAGTAATATCACACAAAGATTTGAAACCCACAACAGGATTTCAAATTCTGCCTTGATAAGAAATTTGTAATACTATATTCTTCTCCAACTTTATATGAAGTTGACAGAAGACTTAATTTTAAAAATTTATTTTAACTCCTATAAGGTTTTTATCTATCTGTTTTCCTTACAATGAAAATAAAATCTTTTAAATTCTAAATCATTTTATATTTGTTGGAATACTAATATAGTAATAATATAGTAATAATATAATATAGTAAATAAGTGTATAAAAATTTGGATATATTTTTGACTGTGATGATGATAGATTATTTATAAAAAAAAAGATTTAAGCAATTTTCAGGGAAAATATTTTTTTTACCCAGGAAATATACATTCGAAGTTTCTTGGCTTTATATTAATGCGTTTGGCTATAATTGCATTTTATTCAATGCAGGAAGGACATGGTTTTTTGACCTACTCTTGCATTACGAGCTGTAACTCTCTTCCTAATATTCGGATGTAGCACATTTTCAATACCAAACAAACCACGTGTACAATAAATATTTTGGCAAAATTTTAGCCCCCTAGCTTTTTCAGTGCGACCTCTATCGTGCTTTCAACAGGCGGACGGACATAGCTAGATCGGTATAAAATGAAACCTCCATTCAGAAAATATATACTTTATGGGGTCTAAAATGGATATTTCGATGTGTTGCAAACGGAATGACAAAATTAATATAAAACCAACATATTTTTGGTGGCGGGTATAAAAATATGTTTATAAACGTGAGTACAATCAATATAACAAATAGCAAAAGTCAATAAATTGCTTTAAAGAATAGGAAAAAATTTTCCATTTTATTTGTGGTCATAATATGATAATTGCATTGTACTCTTAGTAAATATAATAATGTCAACCATATAATTGGCAACCATTATATGTTTTAACTGCAATCATATAACTCAATCATGGTATGTTGTTGCTCTTTGATTATGATTATCACAAACATGTTTTTTCTTTAAGTATAATGAACAATAAAAGTCTTTAATTTAGCAGAAATTCATTTCAATATTTTATAAACATTTCCTACGCACTGTTCTGAAATTTTCAGTTCTATTTTATTTTTCACCCAAATCGTGATTTTATTTGCGCTGTTTAAGTGTTATGACGTCTTATACTTGCGGCACTTTTTGCACTTGAGTTGTTTTTTTTTTCTTATACGTTTCTCTGTATGTTTCTCTCGCTCTCAAATAGCAAATAAAAATGGTTTTATTTGTTAAGATCATTATTATTGCTGTTGTTGTGGCATTAAAGTTGTTATTGTTATTGTTGTCGGTGTTTGGCTTGGTCTGTTTGTCAGTCCATCTTTATGTTGGATTATGAAAAATTTGTTATGAATTTATATCTCGCAATTGTGTGAAAGAATGATTTATTTGCTCACGCGCACGTTCCAGATGCTGGGTCTTTAAGTCATGGTTTTCTATTTCTTACGCTAGCTGTCCAGTTTGTGAATCCTTCTTTTCTTTCGTTTTGCTGCAAAGCTGAAAATTATTTGTGGCGAAAAAAAAGTAGACAAATTTATCAAGGTCTAATTAATCTTTTGATATGTATATACACTAACATACCTATACATACTTATGTAGGAAAACAACAAAAACTAAATAAATTTTTTTTCACGTCATAGAAAAGAAGAAAAATTCTTTTATTTGCCTGGTAGAATTTTTTCTGGCTTTATGCTTTGTATAAAGAAAATTCGCACGCTGGCTAAATGTATTAACATTTTTGTTATTGTTATTGTTGTCGTTAACTTATTCGCAAACATTTGTTGTAAAGATAAATGACATCAATTGACTCCATTAGCCGTCAAGTGAACGCTACCGCCTTCTAGATGTGTTTCTTTCCATAAACAAACATCGGTCTCTCATCGGTTTTGTTAAATAAACTATGTTTTCATTTTTAAATTTCAGAGGGTTGTCATTTGTTATCGCACAAACCGCCCTTCTGAACCCCACTTCACCCTCTCAGCCAACATCTCTAAGGTTTGTCTTGCAAATTTGAAAAAGAAAGAAAATAAATTCGAAATTCATACAACCATTTATTGTATAAATAAAGTCTTTGGTTGCCATAAAAGTGAAACATTAAATTTGCATATTGTTTGCATCGTTTGACAATCAATGTAGGAAAAAGAAAGTCCTGCTGCTACTGCTACTGTTCCTTATTCCTGTTGTTCACAATGAAACCATTAAAAATCCAATGAAATAAAATAAAATTCCAATAAAAATATTTTGGCAATACGAGTTTCGGTTTGATAAACTTGTATTTGCTGTTGTGGTATGTATGTGTGAGTTAATGTAGTGTGGGGGGAGGGGTAAATTTGCGAAAATCTTCTTGTTGACATTTTGTTTCTTTAGAGTGTAGAAATGCGTGTCGCCGTTTTATATTACGCTACCACTATGTTGTGCGAATATAAAATTGTTTAAAAGACTTAAAGTCGAAACCTTTAGTGTTGACAAGTCCTTTTTTTCATACAGGTTCTATTTTTTTCAAATAGACTAAATAATTTTTTCTTTATATTTGTTGGCTTTTCACGGGTGGTTTGTTGATGCCAAATAAACTTAGTTATTTGTTTGATAGTCAAGTGGAAACAGCACTAAATCAAAAGTGTTTGTGTTTGTTTTCTGAGAAGAGCATTTTTTTATGCAAAAAGAACTGCAAATAGAAGAGTTTGAAAATTTATTATAATTTTTTTTTAAATTATGCAAACAATCAAAAATTAAAAAAAAAATATTAAATTAAGTTTTTGAAATTTTTCTTTAATATAAAAAAATAAACTAAAATTTTAACTATAGTGCAGACTAAACACAAGACTTAGGAATGCAGGGGAGAATACAGACAAGTCTAGATTGCCTATAAAAATTTTGTTACTCAAAGCCATATTCTCACTTTAGCAACGAAGAAGTGACAACTTTATTCTTCTATATACTTTTGACATAGTCCAAGTGAAAATTTATTTTTTGACGACTATTGGCTGAATGGCAATAGTTCACTATGCACAAATTGTCAAGTGAAGGCTGTATAATACCAATTTGGCAAGACCACATCACTCGCCAGATCTGGTGTCTTTCAAAATAAGTCTGAAAGCACAGAAGCGGTACTTGATGCACCCCATAGCCGTAAGGTATCTCAGCATAATGTTTGGTTTAATATCGTATATATCACAGAGGTTATACAGTAAATGCTTACCAAGCATACTGTGTCTCTTAGCAGCCAGATCAGAACATATATAGAACAGATGGAAAAGCGCTTTCTCCTGCTCCAAATACAAAAAAACTGCGACAATAGTTTATTAAGGGAAGTTCGAGTCGGCTTTCATACTTCAATAACACTCAGTGACCCCGGCAATACTAAAACCTCGAGATGTCCTTCCACCACAGCTTGTAACGCCTGATGTCTAAATAGATCCACGTAAGTGTGCCGCTCTGCATATATCCAGTCCACATCATCTGTCTTCGGTTTTTTCAAGAAAGTGTGTGAAGATTTCACCTACGGAAGTCTCCAACTGCAACTTCGTTGTAGATATCCAAAGCAAATCAACTCAACCACTGTCTAGATACCATAAAGGGCAGGCATTCAAACTAGAGCCATGCTTTGACTCTCCTGTATTTACCGACTAATTTGGTCGTATTCGTATAGGAGAGACCTAAGTAACAAAAGTATCTCCTGACACCAATAAAATACCAATATTCCCGTGGACATTGATCTCATGTAGTATCCTACATGTCCCCCAAATAGCGAATATTTGAGCCTGAGAAAAGTTAAATTTATACAGAAGGCGGAAAAAGAACTCTACCCTAGTGTGACAGAGAAAATATCAGCTCAGATATGAAGGATGAGAAGAACTCGAAGGATAACCCAAATACATAAAGCCAAATTTGGTCTATTTAACATTACGATGTTCCAGGGCTGGATCATTTAACCCTACTTTGAAGAGCACACAGAGACCTAACTACATGTCTTCACTATATGCAATCGTTAAAGGGAACGCTTGTCGTTTAACCCTTCTTCGAAAATTACTTCGCCGGTGACTTCTGTACATAAGACCATATGATAACTAGTTCATTTCAGCTACATAGTACCAAGCAGTCAAATATTTTTTTTCACGGAACCCATGACAACTTTGATTCGCTACTGCCAAGAAACTGTGTGAATAACTTTCTTTCTTGCAATTAAGTATAGGTGCTATCAATGTTCGATTTTTTTATATCAAATGAAATTAAAAACTCATAACGGCAAACTTTTATAGTTATAAGCCAGCCTGCTGATATATAGTTCTAGATGCCAAGGTAAAGAGGCTGGCAGTCTATTGGTTAAATTTTTTTCTATATAAAAAACTTTTTTTGAGAAAACATTTTTGAAAATTTGTTATTGAGAAAACTTTTTGTTATTAAAAAAATGTATCTGTAAATTTCCTTCAATAGAACAATTTTCTATAAATAAAAAAAGTACTGACATTTTTTTTTACTAAAAAAAATTTTTCCAAAAACAATTTTTTCAAAAAAAAATTTAAAAAAAAAACTTTAAAAGAAAACATCATCATCAAAACCATTCCAAAAAATATTTATATAAAATATTCTCAAAAATTAAAAAAAACAAGTAACAGAGCTATATTCGGCCGTGCCGGATCTTATATACCCTTCACAACGTGTAGTCACAACGTGTAGTCACAATTGTTTGTATCACCATTCATCTCATATCAAATACGTACATATGTATATACTGGTTAGAATAAATGTGGCATCGAATCCCAGCTGAGCCAAAAAAAAATTTATTTTATTTTATTTAATATATTATTTATATTTTATTTTTTTTATATTTTTTTTAAATTTTTTTAAAATTTTTTTTTTTAGTTTTTTTTATTATTTTTTTCTTATTTTTAATATTTTTTTTTTTTTGTAATTTTTTTGTTTGGTATGTTTTTTACATGTATGTATGTATGTTGTTGTTGTAATTGTGAAAAAAAAGAGGTGGTCGTGGTTTTTTGCTCATATCTCAGAAAGTTATGGGGCGATTGTGCTGAATTTCAATAGCGATTCATTCCTGGATATTTCCAAGAGATTGATACCATGTACAGATCTGAGGAACATGTAGTTGCTTCTAAAAGTTGATTTCAACCAACACACGGACAGACGGGCAGACGGACAGACGGACAGATGGATAGACGGACAGACGGTCAGGGCTTAATCGACTCCTCTATTCATAAGCTTTCAGAAAATATATACTTTATGGGGTCGGAAATGAAAATTGTAGAAATTACAAACGGAATGACAAAGCTATATATACCCTTGTGCACCACAGGTGAAGGGTATAAAAAAAACTAAGACTATATTTGGCTGTGCCGAATTTTTCATATATTTACTACACACAGTTTGTACCATCATGTACATACTTACATACATTAGTATGTATCAGCGCCAGAAATTTTCTTCAGAGTAGGACCGACATTTGTGTCTTCAAAAATTATATAGAAGCTAAGGAAATTAGTTTTTTAAATACAACTTATTTTTCAAAAAGTATTTTGGTTTATATCTTCGAAATCAATGTTCTAAATATTTTCTCAAAGGACATGTTGTCAGTTAAGAGTTTTTTGTGTAAAAATTTCGTTAAAGAAAATAAATAAAGGTGCTGCTGGCTTTTTGCTAATATCTTAGTTATTTATATCTCAGTTTTTATACGTTGTAATGCTAATAGTTTCACCGACAATTATATGATGCAGCTGTGACCAAACATTGAAATTTTTTGGTCACCAATATCTTTGTTATTGGTAATTGACTAATGCAACCTAGATTTTTTTTAAATGTTGCCCAAGGTTCATATTTAATACATACGTAACAAACGTTTAAAAATCTGATTTTGTTTGGTGAAAAAACAGAGGTAATCGTGTTCTTTCGCTTATATCTCAGCTCGCAATATGCCCACATAACTAATTTTCAATAGCAAAATGTTCGAAAGTATATCTAATAAACTCATGTCATATAAGAATCTGTACTATACGTGGGGGCTTCAAAAAGTTGATTTCAACACTCACACGGATAGATGCAATTAGCTAAAGCAATTCATCTATCTATTAAGAATATACTATACGCATATAAAAATTAAAATTTTAGAAATTAAAAACGTAATAACAGACCTATATATATCCTTTTGCACGTTTTTATAAAGGCTATTTACATCCAACACTTAATTACCGATTAAATAATGTTGGTGGTGAAATCGTACGAAAATGGAAAATTTTTACACACGCCTAGTATACCAACCATTAAAAATTCTTTGCAACAATGAGGGCTATTATTACAACTTGCCGTTAGTTAAAAGCAGGATTTTGTCAGACAGATAAATGGCTTTGCATTATAGAGTCTTCATTTATTATTTGTTTATCCATTAATAATAATAATATCGGGCAAAAAATCCTACCTTTAACTAACGGCAAGTTGTAGTAATGGCCCTAGAAAAGTTAAAAATGAGCTCGAACTTCAATAAAATTAAAATATTAGTTAAAACAGAAAAGTTCGACAAATAAATAAGAATTCAATTTGAAATAAATTTAAAATATTAAAAACAAATTTATAAAAACTTAATTTATAAAAAAATAAATGATATAATAAAATAAAAACTTAAACAATTTTTTAAAGAAAATACAAAAATATTTAAAACTCTCTGTAAAAATATTTTCTTGACCTTCCCCTCTTTTTTGGCACATTTTAATCTCTTTGCTAATTTAGAAATTATCCATAAAATTATCCAATCACAATAAATGTTCTCCATTAAGCAAGTCAACATCACCGCCACCCTCCTGTTATTGCCATAATTTTCTTTTTCCAAACATATTTCCATGTGACACTGTATATTAGCGTTTGTGTTGAAAATAGATGTCCTTGTAATGATACCACAGAGGTTCGAAAACACCAATAGCAATTCCCTTTATGAGCCTGTTTAGAGACGATTACTTTATTGTTCCGCCTAGGAAAAAGAAAAGAGTCAATTTTATTTTTAATGACATGTTTTGGGTTTCGCATACAAAGTGACGTAGTGTGGTGTGTTGTGTTGTGGTGGCGCAGCAACGTACGGCAAGCGATGACAGATATTGAGGCTGTCGACATGTGCGAAATTTATGACATGCTAAATATACACCCGCTAAACTGTTATTTTAGCAAAATAATCTAACAAGAGCAACAACAATAAATAAAAAAAAAAAATGTGATGTAATGGAAACCCAAAGCCAATCAACTAAACACTACAATAAATACAAAGTATGTACTACGTGCAACAAAAGAAAAACAAATCAAAATACTTACTCTCTGCCACCCCCCAAATCTATCAACTACACACGTTCGCCAATTTGAGGCCAGGAAAATCATATTTGCCTTACAAGTCGCCTGGAACTAACACCCCTGCCTTTGTGTTTTTCCACCAGCTATTTACGCATAATTTTTTGCACACTGTAACTTTTCTTTTTTTTTCCATTTTTTCGCAAAGCACCCTAATTTTCACAATTTATCTAGTTAAAGGAAAATTTGCTTTTCCCTTTTTTTATTTACTATTTTACCCTTAAGTGAGCATTCAGGTCTTTTGTTCGTCTAAATATTTGCAATTGTATTGAAAATTGGCAAAACATCGATTTAATGCCACAAAACAATCATAAAGTGTCTGGAGTGGAGTGCGTGTGTGTGTTGTGTGTCGTTTTAGTAGAGATGTTGTTGCAAAAACCAACACTTTTCTCTTGTTAAAAATATTTATTAACAAGCCATTATATGCTGCTGTTTGTTGTTGCTATGATTTTCATTCTATTGTTGGTTTGTTGTATTTGTGTTAGAGGCTTTACACAATCAGATTTAAGGATTTTCTGATATTATTTGCCATTTTATGTATTTTTTTTTTGTTGCGATTAACAAAACAATGTGTATAGCTTACAGGGGGTTAAAGGAGAATTTGGACAAAAACTGTGAAGGCCTGAAAATATTTAATTATAAAAGAAGTTCTAAGCAAAAATGTTAAATAGATTTTTTTTTATAAAAGAGAGCCTATTCTTCACCCTGTGTTTCTATAGGTGTTAGATTAAATTACCTAAAAGCAATTGTTACCTTTATGTTTAATAACAGAAAGTTTCCACTAAGTGGTGAAAATAAAAACGTCCTTTCTCATTTACGATTCAAGACGTATGTTAGTTTACCCAACCTGAAATCCTTCTTACATGAGATCGCTTATTTTAGTTTTCGTCGGTGGGACAAAAGTCAACATTAAATCTAAAAATTTTATAACCTTATATATTTTTTTATTTATTTTTTAATAAAATAAACAAATTGAAAATTTTTTTACACTAAGTATTGAAAATTATATCAATAAAATGAACCGCATTTTCAGCTTCGCAATGACGGGCTCTTTTTAGAACGTTTTCCATAATCTACTTTAAAACTTTCATTGCATTTAAATTTCTGCCACAATGTTGATTTTGAGCTTAAGAATTGTCTCGGGCTTGTTTATGAATAGGTTGGGTTAAAAATTAAGGGGGTGGTCTAAAAGCACAAACTCAAAACAAGTATACACGTATGCCGTATTGGCATGGTATGCACTTTAAGGGATTGTAATTATTCTAGCAAAACAACGGAATCAGTTCCTTCAATCTAATTTTTTAAAGATTTCCAATTTTCCAATATTGCCATGATGTCGACGTTAAAGTACTTGCATCTAATACGCATAAACAGGCTCATAAAGGCAGGACTTTGACAAAGGTGAAGTTCCAAAGTCTCAACCCCTTCTCTGCATGCTCTACATGTTATTTAATTTCGCAATCCTATGAGTCCTTATATCCGTGTGACCTGCGTTTAACTAGTCAATCTATTAAGTGTCGGTGTACTCAGTTTCGGAATCTGCTACGATTTTTTAAGGCTTAGGAGACCCCATAGTATATTCGTCACCTTTAACATTTTCTTCATCGCCTAAACTTCAAGTTATTTTTTAAACCTCTAAAAGGGTTTAGGGTTGAGTTAATCTCATTTTTGATAATTTTTCGGCTTCACCATTTCTGATTAAGCCGTGATGGTTGTTGCCATATATTTACTCCTTCAAATAAACCCAAAGAAAATTGACGAGTTCTTTGGTAATGTTCCAAAGTCTCATACCCTTCTTTGCATGCTCTACGTGTAATTTTATTCGACAGTCCTATGCGAAGCAGATGAGTTCGCAAATCTATATATTACATTATAGTCTACTTAGTGTTGGTCTACTCAGTTTCAGAATCACCTTCTATTTCTTAAGGTTTGAGTCACCGCGTAGTGTTTTCGTCACCTTAAACATTTTGCTTAAACTTTAAGTTCATTTCTGAACCTCTGAAAGGGTTTAGCATTCTCCTAGGTGATGGTATTCAAAATGATACCATTTTGGATTCTTTGTCTGGTCCTTCGTTTTAATTAAAATTGGAGAATTTAAATGTAACCGATGATTTTGGGGCTTTAGTTCTTGTATGAATCACATCTTATATGGAAATAACAAACCTTTTTTTAATGCACTATAGTGGCATACGAGCCATTCCTATCTGAGCAGAACGCCTAGTGGTAAATGTTTCTGGTGTTTTACTAGCACTTTGCTCCACACGTTCAATATTTTCCGCAATACGAAATAAACGTGATCTATCATTTCGAGAAAGATTTCCTAAGATCCCATGTTGGTGATGACAATAAACTAAGCAACGAATCTTCAGAGGACGAAAACCTCACGTTATAATGTCGAATATGTGCTCTTTGTATTAAAATAAATTACCCGTAAGGTTAATAATAAGATTCTGGTATTCTGGATCTTGGTTCAACCTTTTCATTATTTGTTCTCCAGGTGTTAAATAAAGAAACTCAAAAAGTAATAAATGAAAATAATATATTTAAACGAAAATGTTATTGTATTGTATTTTATACAACTCACATTAACTCCTAACTACAATCAGAAATAATCGAAAACTTGAAAGCGAAACTCAAACCGGTATTGCTAAAATACTGCCGTATTTAATGTGAAGGGTGAGTAAAAATTTTATCTTCATGTTGCGCCGGTAGTATTTAATCATCGGGGTCATATACCCGAAATCATATTATTTAACAAATAAACAAAATTGGATGGAACTTCTTCTCTGTTATTTTAATTTAAAGTTTTCGGCTTTTGTAAAAAAACACCCGTTATTTCTTTATTTATTATTGCAATCAAAAGAATATTTTAGAAAACGTCGTGCATTTTCTATCATATTTGCGATGCTCTAACGCAATGGTTGTTTATCTTTTTGTTCCAATACTTTCTTACCACCCTGTCCTACCTGCTTAAAGATCACACTAATAGAACACTCGGCAGAAAAAGCGAACATGTCATCTTCATTAAATTTTTATGTCATGTAAAATGGCTCATTCAATATTCGGCTATTGATGTTTGTTTAGCAAAATATTTTATTGTAAATTTTTGACTATACAAACCTCAATGCGAATATTGCATACAAATGCGAGGGTTGTTTTATATGGTGCACTAGTAACACACTACAAATAGGGGGAGATTTTATAAACATTGAAAATAAAGAATTGGAGTTTGAAGAAAGTGTTATTGTTGCCAGCCGGATTTGTGGGTTGTACTTTCCTTTGTAGAGAGTTAGTTAGTTGTCTAGTATTCTAGACAAAATTGTTGTTCAATTGCAAAACCCACAACAAACCACCTTATCGATATGCAATACATATGCGTATGCATTCAATAATCATTAAATCGAATTTAGATTTATTAGTGAAAATTATAAATTGCCCTAGAGAATAAGTATTGTTGCCAAAATAAGGGTGGGGAGCTAAATTGAGTTACAGGGTGGTGGCAAAATCATTGGTTGTTTAATACGTAAATGTAATTGCTTAATCAGGGGTGTAGTTAAACACAAGAGTTAATAGTTCAAGTTAGAGTGTTTCAAAGTAATATAGAGGACGTAATAGAGGTAAATGGCAGAGTTTTTATATTTAAAGAAATTTCTCGTGAACATTTTTTAAATAATTTTTTTTTAAATTTAATTTAAACAAATTTTAATTATTTCTGATTATACCATTTTATTCCTTTAAGCTCTCTCTCTCTCTCTCTCTCTCTCTCTCTCTCTCTCTCTCTCCTTTTGCTTTTAGCCCAAAAATATATATTTGTTTTAATTTAATAACTAGGATTTTTGCAATTCCTGCTTTAAATCAAAATAAATTGCATAAATACTTTGCAAGTTAAATGCTTCACATACATCACTCTCCCTTAGTTAAGTATCAAGCGATAGAAATTTTAATGGCAGCCAAACAAATCGTATACAAATCCCAACTAAATTCGCCAAAAACTCCAAAGAAAAATGTGTGGCATATTAAAAACACAATACAAAGTGGCCTCATTAAAGCACGCAACAAGTTTAATACTAAAGTCTTGTGCCTTTTGCATGTCCTTTGCCTTGGCCCTCATTGAAATCAAATGCAAAAAATAAAAAAAAAAATAAAAAATTACAATACAACAACAACGACAGCAAAAGGAATAAGAATAAGAAACCATGGCAAATAATATTCCAGCTGTAACCATGCATATTATTAGGGTACTTGTATGAAGCTACTGCCGTTACCACTACGGCTACTTTGCGTACTTTTAGCTTGAATTTGTAAAATTAAAAAAAAAAGCTCTTCTTGTGTTCGACCCATTGTGGAAACATGCAAAATTTTGGCAATAAAAATTCTTAAATATTCTTACACGGGTGGAGGTCATGTTGATTGCCTTCCATGAGAAGAGTAGCAGTATTGGGTTTCACTAGGCATATGCAACCCACATAGTGAAAGTTTAAGTCCACCATTAAATATTTTTTTTAATCCAATTTGTTCTCTTTTAAGATTTTTTTGCAGGAATTTTTTGTTTGTTTGAAATTTTATAAAATTCTTCTCTTTATGAAAATTAATTAAGAAGTTCGCAGATGCAGTTAGAAGTTTGAACTATAGTTAAATCCATACTAAGTCTGTCGTCTAAAGAAAAGTAAAGAAGTTTATCTATTGTACGGTGCCTACACATAACTATTATATCCTATGATTCTAAGCAGAAACAAAGTTCCTTAATTGTCTCGCCTTTTAGGGTTATATTTGATGTAAATTCCTTAATTCCTTGAATAACTGGTTTTAGTTTATACTTTAGTTATCATTATAAATAAGTGCAACAGGCACTTAATTCAAAGAGTATTTTTACAATGGTTTTAGTCTATAACGATTTCTGTTGTTTTCCCTTGTGATCTACGAAGACAGTGGTCAATCTATCCTTATTTGCGATTGAGGATCTCAATATAGGCATTTGTGTGTTTTCTTCTATTCGATTATAGAAAGTGATTTATAAATACCGAAATTGTGTTCTGAGATTTACAGGCGTTAACAAAAACTGATTTCAGTATGTAGATAAGTTTGCTGATATTGTTACACTTGGAGAAGAAAGTGGACAGCTGGTAACAAATCATATGAGTGTTTAACCATTGAGATTCGCTAGATTCGGTGTCCTTATTATAGCCTCTAGTTTCTTTAAATATGCTGCCAAGAAGAAAACAGAATGTACTAATTATATCCATTTCAACATTCTTTACTTGAAGTTTGATATTGTTGGGAGTGTGGCAGTGCTTTTTTGTATCTATCAGAAACTGCCTTTTGACGTGTATTTCTCCAGGGATTGAAATTTATATGACATCTGGCCACAACTATAAAATTAAAAGCGGATATCATCTATCTATTCCAGGCTCTGTAGCTATTATTTCGGTCTCCATCTTTTACCTCTGCTAGCTTTGGTATAATTATTTACGATGCATTTTAGACTGCACTTTTAATTAAAGGGTAGACTGTAATTAATACTTTGATCTTAATACTAATCAATAATTTAAAAATTAATTTCGCCTATTAAGTACTTAGACCATTAAAATACTTCGGACCTTACTATAATCAAAGTCACAATGGATCTGTTATGAACGGTAAGGCAGAAGTTGTAATTTAATCAAGTGAGTTGAGCCTGTTCTGCTTTTTTGGGATTTGATGAATACTCGTCTCCATAACAGGTGAAGGTATATGACTTGTGAAACAAAGGATCTGCGGTAAATTTTTTAGCACTGAACTCAGAGTTTCTTTAAACGCTTGCGAGGGTTCACGCAAAAGTCTTTCAGTGAGTCGACTCTTTGAAACTGTAAAAGTAGATGGAGGCAACCAAATGGTAAGGCGCTCAGTTTGTCAGTTAATAGGAGTGTAATTAAAGTAATCGCATGTATTGAAAGTATCCTGAGCTGGATAACTGTGTTGGTCACAGAAAAAAATTTATTAAAGAATATAAAATCAGAGAAAATGAGGTTTGTAGAATTTGCTTAAAGGATGCTGAGATAGCAGCAACTGTAGTATGCAAATTTCCAGCACTGGCTGATAATACACTCAGAACCACAAGCACTAAATGTGAGATCTGGCGATTATGAAGGACTATATTATTAGGGTTATTTATTAGCAATCATTTGTCTACAGTTTAAAAACGCTAAGGTCTAGAGCAAATATTTGTTACAACACAGGACTCAGTGAGCCAGTTGCCGAATTACGGCATTCGATATCGAACGAAATTTAACTCGAACGATCGAGTTTGCTGTGCTTTAGGTATAGAGATGCTAATAAGAATTTTCAAATTTCGATCACGTTCGAATGCCGTAATTCGGCCCCAGGTGATGCAGTTTTAATAGCCTCTAAATTACTAATAAAACAAAAGAGGACTCGCCTGCTTTAGTATCCTCCCTCATTCCTATTTTTCAAATAGTCTATATCATCTGTACTTTGTTGTTGCAGCAACATAGAAAAAAAATTCATAAATTTTTGGCTACGAATTTGACTCTTGATTATATAGAAACATACACAGAAAATTAGCGTGTTAGGTACCCTTTATCCTAGTCAACATGTCCTTCCACTGGTCAGGTAATTTTAGAATATTCCATGACTTTTTTGACTAGATGTTCTGCTGCAAATTTTCTTTGCCTCTGTTTACTTCTCTTGAGCGCTAATGAATTTCACAAAGCATTTTGTTTTTGCCTAGCTGACGTCAATTTTTGGTTTTTTCTATGAAGACAGATAATGATTGAAATACAATTGCCTGACCCTGAGCCAGCGTGATGGAACAACCATCTGTAGTTACTTAGAAACAACACCTCAATAGAATTGCGTAGTGGTAAATGCAGACCCTTACTTTAGTGGTTTTGGTCTTGCTAAACATTTGTTATTTCCCCAGAAGGTGGCGCTTCCTAAACGTTTATTTATACTGACCTTTCTTCGATGTCAGAAGTGAGCGAAACGTCAGAAGGCTTCTTCGTTTTGTTTTTTACTGACTTGTCTGGAGGAGGGGTAGAAGCCAGTATATTAAAATCTCGAACCCGCTATGAATTTTCAGCTGTGCCCCGAATTTGATCGAGGATCATTTGAGTTTTTTTTCTTGTCTGCTAGTTTGGGGGTTGCGGGTTCGATTCCCGCCAGAGACTCTGGAATTGTCTGCTTCTCTTCTCTCTTTTCTATTCAGGTATCACAAAGGGATCAATATAATTTACCCAAGTGAACTGCACAACAGCTGCCTGTTCTACCTAACCTAACCTATCATTTGGTTTTAAGTTTGTCAATCTAGCAAGTACACCACGCCTAGCTGTAACTTTTATCGGTTTCTATTCTGCGTTATATTGTACTTAATCTGCAATCAGGACAGTACCATCTGTCTGATGTATATGAGATGTAGCCTTAACAGCCTTTTTAGCCTAGAGTCAATTATTTTCCTCTTCATAGAAAATTTTCAAAACATTTCTCATTTAAAGAATATTTCTCCGTTTAAAGAAAAATTAAATAAAAAACACTTCTCTCTCAGTAAAAAATTTTATTTTTTTTTATTCTATAGGGTATTTCACATTCGTTTTGATTAAACATTTTTCCCATTCCTTTTTGGTCTCTTGCCCTTTAACCAAATTTGCACAACAATTTTTATGGCCCAAATCTACAATCATTGCTTCAGCTTGAATATCGTGTAAAATAGCAACAATTTTAAAATACCATAAAATTTCCGTTTTAAATAAAACCTTATTTCCTGTTGCAAAAAAAAAAACAAAAAATAATAAAAAAAAAATAAAGAAAACGGCTATAAAATTCAAAACATGGAATATTTTTAAAAAGCCGTGAATTTAAATCAACTATAAAAGGGAGCAAAAACCTAACCTGACATAACTTACTGACCGGCCTTTTCTTTACCGGCTGATGGTCTATTTTTGCAAATACAATGGATTGATTGTGATAAAAATAAAACCTTTTTTTTTCTTTACAAAAATTAGGTCGCGTGCCTGTTGCTTAAACGTCATCAACTCCAACAACAACACCCAACATCACCACTACCACTTACTCTGTCTTAAATTCGTTTCCTTTTATTACTCGAAAGTAGAGAAGTGGTGGTGGTAATTATTATGTTTGTATACATTTCACCCTGAGTTTGTTTCTCCATGTTGATTTTTTTGTTTTCATCCTTTTTCGCCTTTAGTTACAAATTAAGCCACTGACTGACCTTTTTGATTATTGATTGACCTTCGTTTATGGTCGCTAGTCTGAGAAACATACATTAATGTTTTATGGTTATTTTATTTGTAGTCAATTTGTTGGATTTTTCTTTTTCGTTATTGTAGTTGCTGCAATAATTAATATGTATGTGCATGTGAGTGTGAATGTGAATGTGCTTAACATGACCCCAACGGTCAATGTTTGATTAAGTTGCAATTTGTTGTCGACAATATTGTACAATAGTTTAAATAAAGGGTTGGCTTTGTTGGTCGTCATTACTTAGATTATTTGAATTTATGTTAATTTTTATTGATGTTTATTTGTTTCTTTGTTTGTCATATGGACTACTAAGGGTTTGTTTATGTGTGTCTAATTAAAGAAGGGGTCTGTTTTGTTTTAAACATTTTCGCCGTTTGTTGCTGCATTGTGACAGTATATCAGAAAGATTTGTTTTCGTTTACTATAGGTTCTGTCTTGTAACCGTATGTCAGTTTCTTTGGATAATTTAAGGTAGAAAAATTTGTTTTACTTTAGCTTAGTTTTGGTAAATAGAAATTAAAAGCAAATATTCCTTAAATAAAAATTCTCTACAAATGTTGAAATTGTAATATTGAAAAAAACTTGATAAAAATATATTTTAAATATAATTGATGAATTCGCAAGAAGTATTATCGTGGCGTATTGTCATAATGTCATAAATTCCTAAAATTTAAATATGAATAAAAATACAGTCGAAGCTCGGTATAACGAATGATATAATGTCAGCAGCATTCGTAAAACTGGGAGATTCGCTATACCAAAAAATATTTTTTCTTCCTGATAACAACTAGAGTCATTTGGCATTAAATTAAAATTTTTAGTTTTATTAATTGCAACAAACGTACTTGTAAATTAATACATATCAATTATTTAAAAAATCTGTCATTAATAGCCCCTTTTCTTTTTCACATACTTCTAAAATTAAACCAAGTCAATAACAATACAGCCAGACTTTCTAAATACTCACTTGTTGCTCACTCCTAAAAATTAGGCCCCTTTTAGTTATTTCCTCAATAAAAATTACATCGCCCTGTGAAGTCTCATCGAATTATATTGCTTATCTCTAACATCAACAACGGCAAAGTGGATTCTTATTTTTTTGATGTTCTAAATTTTAGTGGATGTCAGAGTAAGTTATAGTCTCTAGAAAACAAAATTGATAATTTCTTTATATCAACCAAAATTTTATAGAACAAATTGAATTTGATAAAAATTAAACAGCATCACCTAAAAATCTTTTTTAAAAAAGTTTCATTAAAATATTTTTTTTAATTTAACATATTTAATATTGATTTCCAATAATTATCAATATTTCTAAACACCTTTTTTATTATTATTTTTTAATTTAATACCATTTTTATTAACAGCACACACGTGGCACGTTTCCCTTCTTCTATGTAGTGGTTTAAAAAACTTACAAAGAAATAGATTTATCAAAAAATTGATGTCTTTGTCATCTGACAATAACACTCAAGAGCAATGAGTTTGTAAAACGTTGATTAAAGAAAAAGATTTTTAAATCAAAATCTATAAATATTGTGATTTAAAACACGTGCATACATAAGACATTACAAAGGACAATATGTTTTTAGCTATAAAAAAATGAACACCTATAAGTATGCTTTAAATGATGTTGAAGTCGGAAAGTGAATAATTGTAGACGGCATATTTGAGTGCAACTGTGTAAAACGGTACGAGTATTAATTAGTTTTTAGATTTTTATGTGAAAAATCTTATTTGTAATTTTCATTCAGTAAAAAATTTTATAAATTTTTCTTAATTTTTTTTTGTTTGTTTTTTTTAAAGTCAAAATTTTTTATATATTTTTTTTTTTTGGAAAAAAAAAGTAAAAACTTTTATTTGTCATTTTCATTCAATTTAAAAGTTTGTAAATTTTTTTTAAATAATTTTTGTCTAAAAAAATTATTATTATTTACTTTTTTTGTAACACATAGATTATATATATTAAAGCTTCAGATCTATTAATCATAATTTCCATATTCTTGTTAATGTATCCAGTTGTCATAATCAATTTATGTTTTGTAGTTTTTCAATCCAATTCCCCGGACAACTACACATCGAAACTGTCATAACAGTATATCAAATAAAAGAAATACTTGTTTAAAATATTACATATACATAAGCACATCTACAATGCATTTTCTATAAAATAAATTTGCTCCTCCCTTTACTTTTACTTAGAACCCGAGAAACTTTTTGTAGGTGGATGGGTGGGTGTGTGTGTGTGTGGCTCAAAAATAAAAACTTTTTAACATAAAAATTCAATTGAAAAATTTCTTGTCGTTCGATACATTTTTACACACATACAAACATATATTTTTCTGCTCTTTTTTGTTGTAACAACAACAAATAATACAAAAAAAAAATATATGACATTTTTTTCACAATCAATAAAGTATGTCTGTATGTATATACGAGAGTGTATAATAACACAGATGTGGACACCCTCTTATACTCTTCCCGTTAAGGTTTCAATTGCTGTTGGCCCAGCAATAATACCCACATGTCTTAGGGGGTTTAAGGGCAATAAAAGAGTTTTATTTTTTTATTGTATTTTCTACAACTTTTTTTTTATACATTTTCTTTATGTGTGTGCGTGTGTGGTTGTGTGTGTTTTTGCACATTTGCCAGCAACCAATGAAAATTGAGAAAACTGTTGGCAAAATTCTTTCAAGTTTTTCTACATGATTTTTCCGTTTTTATTTTCTTATATAGATTTCAATACGTAAATGTTTCGTTCGGTGTGTGTATTTGAATTGGAAAAAAGTTATATGTAGAAAAGGTATTGCATACTTACATACATAAAAGTGTATAAAAATAAAAAAATAAATTAAAAAAATTCTTGAGATGCAATTCAATTGATAGTTATGAAAATGTCGGCAAAAATAATAAATTTTGTCAGAAAAGTTTGTTATTATTATTGTTTATTCTATTTATATATTATTATTTGTTTTCGAATGCAAAGTAATTTAAAGTATATGTTTAGGAGTTTTTTAATAAAAAAGTTTGAAGTATAAGTTAGGGTGTAAAAAATATATAAATATAATTTAAAGGTGCAAGTGCTGAAGACTTTGCAGTCTTAGAAGATTTTATTGGTTTTTATTAAAACGAGTTTTTAGTACCTAGGGGTTGAGAGAGCAAATTTTGTTAATTCATAAAGATAATATTGTTTTATACCCTTCACCTGTGGTGCACAAGGGTATATATAGCTTTGTCATTCCGTTTGTAATTTTTACAATTTGCATTTCTGACCCCATAAAGTATATATTTTCTGAAAGCATATGAATAGAGGAGTCGATTATGCCCTGACCGTCTGCCCGTCTGTCCGTGTGTTGGTTGAAATCAACTTTTAAAAGCAACCACACGTCCCTCAGACCTGTGTATGTTATTAATCTTTTGGAAATATCCGGGAATGAATCGCTATTGAAATTCAGCAAAAGCGCTCTATAACTTTTTGAGATATGAGCAAATAAACGCGACTGCTTCTGTTTTTTCCCATATTTTTACCACCAAAATTAAAATTTTTCAGTCAGAGAGTGATTTGTAGGTACCTAAGCTACTATTTGTTGATATAAAAATATATATTCTAAAAACTTACAAACGAAAACCAATTTTTTCGCTTATGAATAACCGAGAATGTCAATATTGGTATCGTCTGAAAGGACTTGACTAGCGCAATATAAGGCACTATAAAAAAGAATTAAAATTCATAATGGCTGCCACTACAAAATGGCGACAATAAATTTATATATGAGCCAAATCTGGTATTTTTAAATGTAACTTCTCCAATCCCCACAATATTGGTATCAAATTAGAGCGCTTAACCAGTAGAATACTGTAAATTATTAAGAAATGTAAAATCCAAGATGGCGTCTAAAACAAAATCAGATTCGGCACGGCCGAATATAGCACTCTTATTTGTTTTTTTTTTTCAAATATTTAACCCAAAATTTTTTTTTATTCAAAAAATTATTGTATTAAGTTAAATGATAAGGCGTTCGGTGTCTTTCTTTTTTTTAATTTAGTTTACTTATGGAATTAGAAGTTGAAGTTCTAAGAAGTTGCGGAGCACAAGAGGTGAATGTGGGATATGGTGTCACTAAGATAGCTCTTTCGTTTAGTGAACAAGCGGTTTGTGAGCACCTAAACCTTTTGTGCTCAAACAAATATTAAAATTTCTTTTTAACATGAACTTGCTGGAACTCTTAGAAGTTTTGACCTAAAATCTAGCGACTCATTGTAGCATCTAGCGACTATTGTAGCACTTGTTAGCAAAGCAACTGTCTCCAAATCTCTAAGAGCATTTTGTGGTTCATTTGATTCATTAGTGCAGTGTGACCAAAATTATGCAATTATTGAAATTACCACAATAAAAGATGTTGCTTTTGTATCTAAAGATTGGGAGAAGCTTGTGGCAAATTCAAGTAAACAATTTACTGTGACATTAAAGCATAATGAAGACTTTATAACTCTAAAGCCCATCCAAAGATTTTCTAGAAATTCTGTACCAGGAATCCGAAAAATTCAACGGTTACACTTTCAGAAAAAACCTCTCTTGCAAAGATGATCTTATGAGGAAGCAAGAAAACTTTACTTCACCAAAGTCAACAGGAAAGCTCGAAATGTTGGCCGAACCGTCCAGTTGATCATACAACTTCCTAAAAAAAAAAAAAAAAAAAAATCTATTAAGTTGGATAAATTCAAGAACCTCCAGAATCTTCTTTGCTTAATACCACTATTTTACCATAAATGATAGAATGGAAGAAGTTCCGGAAATAAAAATAAATAAAAAATTAAATCAACGTAAGTGTGAAAACAAGTAAGAGCGCTATATTCGGCTGATCTGAATCATTGGACCATCATTATGTACATGGGTGGTATAGTGACCACATCGTTGCTTAACTTAGAATTCAATCGCCTTTTTTGATTATAAATTTTTCAATATTAAGTTGTAGTTTACTAGTCAAGCCCTTTCATTTGATGCCCATATTGATAGGGTAAAAAAAAAAATCCGCCATTTTGTCTAGGGCGCCATCTCGTTTTGTAACTTTTTTATTCTATTCTTCTGTATTCTACACGTCAAGCCTTTTCATTTTATACCAATATTAAGGGGTCTGAAGGGAGAAAAGGCGTAATTACTATATTTATATAATGTATCCGCCATTTTACTTTGGTCTCCATCTTAGATCTTAATTTTTCCAAAATTAACTGTATTCTACTGATCATACCAACATTGAGGGAGTTGAAGTGAGTGCACTTAATTACTAGACTTGACCCATGTAAAAATATATTGTACGCCATTTTGTAATTTAGCAAAATTATTTCTTACTATAATATCTGAGAAGAGTTTTTAAAAACTATATAGTTTCAATTTAATTCAAAATTAATTTCAACATTTTTTATACTCAAACATATACTGCCGTATTTATAGAAAAAACTTAAAATTGAAAGCTAATTTTATGAATTTCTGTACAGCAGAATATTTTTATGAATACAGCAGTTTATTTATAACAAGAATTTATCAAAAATTTCGTAATTATGTATTTAATTTTTTTAACTTAAAATGTTTGCTAAAGTAAAGTTTCAACTTCTTGTAGAAGTCTTTGAAACAAAATAAATGTTTAAATTTTTCCTTTATATTCTGTTGTATTTTCCTACATTTTTTATCTTAAACTTAAAGTTTGTTTGTAGAATTTTTCATTTTTGTGGCAAATGTGCTGAATACAAAGGAAAAAAAATGTCCATTAACCTCCAGGGATGCGGAAATTGGTCATTATGTATGGCGGCGTCAGTAGCCATGGCTGGCATTTAGTGTTGCTATTTTACTTTATAATTTTTTTTTCTTTTTACTACTTTTACGCGCGTCTAGGACATTAAGGGGACTTAGACATATTTATCTCCTTAAACTTCCTGGTGTTGTCTACCTTTTGCGTTACTTCTTACTTGCACGCTTTTTATAAGTTAAAGTTTTTTCTTTCTGTCCTTCCTTTAAACTGTTTGTTTTGCTTTAAATTTTTACTGATTTTAAGTTTTATGCAAAAAAGCAAAAAGAGAAAGGAACAAAAAAAAAAAAATATTTAAAAGAAAAGTGTTGGCATATTTGCACGTTGTGTTTTTAGGGCCACAAACGCAATTTGGTCAACATTGTTGCTACCACCACCCAAGTATTTAGCATTTAGTTTGAGGCCACCTCAGACTTGTTCTAACTATTATTACAAAATGCTGCTGCAACAACAACAACAAATAACGCTATTGTAGCTAGTGATAATAAACACAGCCATTGGCTGGTGGGTTACTGGTTATCTACTTTGACTGTCTGTTTCTGTTCCCTAGTTGAATGGCCATTAAAATAAACTACCATTTTTCACACTTATTTCTTCTTGATTTTTCTTCTTTTGTTCCTCCTGTATTTATTTCACTTTTGGTTGCGTTTGCTGGGAGAGCAAAATGCAAAACTAAAACAAAAAAAAAAAAATTAAGCTAAATACTAGTCTGTCCCTCTTGCTGGCCATGGTATTTCCGCAGTAAGTTTATACCGATTTTTATTAGTCACAAAGCAATTTTATTTCCCTCACCTTCTTCAATATCATCTTGTTGCTGCAATTCAAAGTCAAGGCAAAATCATCTTATAAAGTAATAAAATCACTGTGAATCAACACCATTAGCAGCTGTTGCAGTTTTTATTTTAATTTTTTTTTTTGTTTTTCAACTAAAGACTAAAAATGCCTTAAGGGTAAAAAAAGCAACAAAAGCATTTATGTTTTTTTTTGCTTCATTTATTGTTGTACTTTTTTAAAGCACTGACCAGTAGTGACCCAAATTTAATTAAACGAATAAAAAACAGAAGAAAATTAAAGACTTTTTTTTTAAAGAAAGAGCGGTTATTTGGGTGGCATGACAAACAAAATTAGTTTTTAAATTTATTAAGAAAAACTGTCTACCAGAAAAGCATTTAGCGAAGCAATCTGTGTGTTATAAGTGGCAGTAAATATTTTGGATTTTTAAAAATATTAAATAAATGCAAATAGTTCCTAGGAACTTTAAAACAAGTGGAAAAATAAAATTTTGAATTAGCAAAAATGTTGATAAAAGTTGCCTTTTACTAAAACATCTTAATGTACAGTGTCGTCTATAGTCTAGGCGATATTGTTTTTCACAATCTGCACTACTCTTTAACAAAATTTGGACTACAGTAGTATAGAAGAAGACTTATTTAAAGAAAACACAAATAAAGTCTATGTTTAGATTAGCGAACATTTGAAAGCGAAACATTAAGTTTGGGAGTATACAAGGAGGTAATGAGAGCACCGCTTTGTGTTTGGTACTAGGCGACACGCTTTGTTGTCATAAAAAAAAAAAACAAAATCTAACATTAATAATAATGGAATGTTGCCGACAACATGCTGGTCCGTGTAAACGCGAATGAAAAAAGAAAGAAAAGTTCCAGATGTTTTTCCTTTAAATTTTCGATCGTATCAACTTGGATAAAGTGCGTTGATTGCCAGATAATTCTTGGCTTTTTTTTACCATAATTTCCGGTATATAAGGTTACCTTGGGTGGTTCGTTGGACATCCAATCAAAAATTTTCAAGGCCACACTGTGGCTTCTGGGCGTAGACCAGAAGCTTAACATAACTATACAATTAATAGCCCAGCAGGTAAATTTTCAGCTTCATTATGCGAAACTATTTGTTCATTAAGGTTTTCTAATAAATTAATTATAACAAGTGATCTTCAAAAGCATCTTGTTGAAACCTTACATTAGGAGCATTCAATTGTTTACCAAAAATTATAGTTATCCTGGCCCGTTAGGTTTCAGCACTACCTGTAAGATTCTCGCCGTTTAAGAAGAGGGGTCCAGAGATAAAATGGCTTTCATTTGAGATGGTAATCGCTGCATCCAAAGTTGTTTTATAATATCATCAGATACTTTTCCTTGAGCTAAATACCGCATCTGACTTTATAATTCCGAAGGTTTTCTATCAGATAATTCAACTTCTGTTAAAAGTTTCCTAAGGCGTTTTTCTTCCGAGTCAGAAAATGCACAAATAAGTTTTTCCTTCAAAGTTTAACACAAGTTCGTTGCTGGTGGATTAAAGATGATTTCATGAACTTTTTCGAGTATGTTGCTCCCTATGGATGCCACAATTGTATGAAACTTTGTAATGTCCTGAGTAACACCAGCCATTATAAACTGCGATTCCATTTGTTTGAACCAAAGCAATGGATCTGAACGCCAAAATAAGGGTGCTTTAACAGCAACTCTTGAAATTTCCATTTGATGGCTGTTTAATGGAAGAGATGAAAAATCGTCCTCTGTATTTGAGATCTGTGAAAATCTGCCTCAGAATGCGGGGTCACCAATTGTTAGTAAAATAACGATATTAAAATTTGTTTTTATACAAAAAAAACCTTTTTTTACTTTTATTCTATCAAAATTCTCAAAAACTACTTTATTTTTCACTTTCTACTATTAAAGCAATTGTTTTGTAATATTATTTTTTTTTTTGGTGTTTCAAAGTGTTTTATTGCAAAGTATGTATTACGGACTCCACAGACTACTTACAACATGGTCCTATGTAATATAGTTTTTAAGCAAGATATTGTAGTTAAACGACAGGTGTTCGTGCTTGAACGATTACATAAATTGTTATCAAGACGTGTATAATGGTCGTGTAGGTGCTCCATCGAGTAGTGACAAATAGAAGTTTTGAGACTACTCCTATGGTCCAGCCTTAGGACATCGTAATGTTAAACCGACCACGTTTTCTCCATACATTTGGGTGATCTTTGAATTAGTCCTAGTCCATTACAGAGTATATTTTACATGCGTTGTATTTTTAGTTGCGTTGTCTGTAGGGTAAGCCTACTAAAAATTTACTTTCTCTGCAGATAATGGCTGGCTTCACTCCAAATGCGAAAATTTTGCTTATGGACTCATCCATTCAATCAAAAATTTTCTTGTGAAAATTCGTTTCTCGAACTCTTAAATTATTTCAATTTTATTCTGGACTATGGTCTTAATTTTAGGCAAGTCAGTAAAATTCTTTAATAAATAGCCTGCAATATATTTAATTCTATAGCCTGGACTCTAGTCATTTTTTTCTAAGCACCAACATTCTAAGCCACATCTGCTTTTGTACAAAAGCCCTAGAGATCCTTGAAATTAGTTTTTACTTTTCATTCATCCGGAAAAGAGACAATCAAATTCATTGCCAATCGATTGCTTCAGTTCTTGGCAGTGGAACTTTTCTTTAGCAAGAATAATAGCTTCTTAATGTTGACTATACATTTACCTATATTCCCAAATGATATTGTGTAGATACAACCAAAATCATATCTAAACTCTACGACTGGCAACGATTCTATAAATAAAGATATAAGATAAAATATGTCTCTTAAATTTTACATTAAAGTTTTTTGTACCCGAATGTAAAACGTCAGAAAATAAGTATTTAGCAAAATTCGTAGCTGTAACGTAACATTTATTTATATTAATTAAATGTTCATTATATTAATGTACTTCTTCATAGCATTAACGTAAACAGATGAACGTAATAGTTTCATTCCCATAACGAAACATTTTTCTTTCAGTGTAGTATTTATAATCGATACTTTTTTCTTTGTGCAGTGACTCTTTTTGTAATACTAGTGGCCAAATTCTCGCTTGACAACGCCATGAGTTCTTTACTTAATCTTGTAGGTGTTCTATGCTTTGAGTATATGGGCTCTTAGGCTATATTAAACAGGCTGATGGAATATGGATCACCATACTTCGATCCATAAATGTTTCTTTTATGATAACTGGTATAAGGAATACTGCGTGAAGTTTTTTCCTCCTCCATCTAGAGAATAATGATGTTATAATTTAAAAACAATTCATTGTACAAAGAAATAAGTTAATCCTTCTCAAATTAATATGAGATGCATTTGCTTTATTGCAAAGAAAGCTTCAGCCATCTAAGCCGTACAATGGCAGAAAATATGTTGCAACATTCTCAAAACGAGTACATTCAAGTAGATTAAGAAGATATTTGTTTCGATAACTACATGCCACTCAATACATACATTATGAAGTCATTAGATATCTCAAGATATTATTAAGTCTGCACCCAAAAATCTCGCATACGTCAGTCAATATTTGGGGTATATTCTGGAGTGTATATTCTGCTCAGTCAATATTTGTGGTATATTCTAAAGTGCATATTCTGGGCTTTCTTTTAGGTTTATAATCTTGACTATAGCCAAATTACAGCCTCGTCTGTACTTAGGGCTATAACCTAGTCTATATTTCGGAAATAAATCTACTATTTGTTCTAATCTGAACAATATTCAGAATTAGTTAATGCCCCTAGTCTAATTTATAGGCTGGATTACGTAAGGTTTGTCATCTAAACAGAATTTGTTAAATACTTTCTTTTAGCAATGATTAACCCTAGAATTTAACCCAATTTATTTGTTTACCCATGTAGTGTTTAAGTCAATTACAAATGTTAACTTAATTCAAACAAATTTGAAATATTTTTATTAACAAACCTCCCATAAATCTTCGTCTTCATTAAGACGCTGTAACGTTACTTAAATCTAGAGGGACATAATAATAGTATTACTTGGTTAGTCAGTCAGTTGGTTGGTTGGTTGATGATGTTCTCTCTCTCTCTCTCTATTGATGGTGTAGTGTTGCATGGCTAATTTTTGATTGTTTTGTGTTGGGGGGGGCAATTTACATATTGAATTACTTCCTCACACGAACTGAACTCATAAACTGAACATGATCGGAAAATTATATGAGCGCTTAAAATGCAAAAAAACCAACAACAAAATAAATAGAGTATCAACAATAATATTAACAACAGAATTTTGGTGAGACGAAAAAAAGCATAAAAAGCAAACAAACTAACAAACAAAAAAACACACGACACAAGTACGTGGTTTCAAATTGCTTGCAAAAAATACCAACAACAAAATATAAGAAATATAAGTAAAGATCAACATGGACAAAAAAAAAAAGTTCTTAAATGAAAAGTATATGAAAAGATCAACATCATCAAGTGGCGCTACACGATGTTGCATGAAGAATAGTGCACACAAAAAAAACAGTGTTTTTTTCCAACAACTTGCAAGTAAGTGGCATCACTACCAGTACAAAACACAACACGGGAAAATTGTTTGTTGGCCTTCTTCCAAAACTAACGATTATCATCCATTATGAGCTTTTTCCTTTTATTACCATGACGTTAAGCATATCGAGCTATAACAACAACAACCAGTCAGTACGACAATAAGTCCTCGTATATGGACATACAAACAAAAAAGATGAAGTGCAACAAATAAAATTGTTAAAAAACTGATGCTGACGATACTGATGTGTGGTTGTGCTCTTAGGTTTTGCGAATTTATATTTTTTTTTGTGAGATTCTCTTGATATGGTTGAATGTAGGGTGCGATCAAATGTTAGCCATAAAAATGTTTATTTTACTACGTGACCAATAATTCCAGTATCTTTCTATATAGATATAAATATGTTGCAAGTACAAGAACTATATGAATTTTTTATTATTTTTATTTGTTTTTTTTTGTTTCATATTTATCATCATAGACTACACCCCACATACTTGCATATCACAATTGGATTTGTTTGGTTCAAGAGTCAACTGGCTTTATAGGGAAGATTACGGAACAAAAAAGTATTTTAAAAGGGAGTCTTAATACAAATTTGTTGTATGCAACTGTTATAATACAATAATAATGTATCTTACATGCAGATGTTAGTTTTTTTCTACTTTGTTTTTTTTTTGTTTGCTCTCCACACTTGCATGTTTCAAGTTCAATTGACTTGAATAATTTTTCGCTGGTTTTTAATCATATTGGGGCAAGGAAAAGAAATTATTCGCTGAAACTAAAGGTAGAGGATTTTATTTTATTAAATTTTTTTAAAACTGTTGAACATTAAATTTGAATAGAAATATTTTTTATACAAATGTAAAGAGTTTGATTTTGTCATGAAACAAGGTTAATGGAGGTGACCACCTTGACGGTGCAGAGGTAAGAGAAGCGGTTTTAAATTTCCTTGTGCTTAATCAGCAGGAAGTAGATGTTAAATGCTTTGCACCTGACATCAATACAACACAAGTTATGAATCATAAAACCAAGGAGGCAGTGAAAGAAACAAGAAATGTACTTGTGGAAGCAGCAAGAATCGCAAGAGGCGAAATATATGACTTAAAATAAGCCAAAGCTGAAAATTTTGACATGCTAGTTGTACCTGGTGGATACGAAGTGGCCAAAAATTTATCTGACTTAGCTGAAAATAAAGACATGGTGACGGTAATGCCTGAATTTGAAAGATTAGTTTCAGAATTTTTGGTTACAAAAAAGCCAATTGAAAAAGTCCATATGCTAATGAATCGCCAATCACTTCATTATAGGAGTAATAATGGCCATGTTAGGTGTTATACCCTAGACCAGTGGTATTTTTTCATTTAGAGGCGATGTAAAGGGGTTATATCTCTTAAGGGAAAAATTTAGGGGGCAGAAAATTTTATTTAGGCGATTTTTGGATGATTTCAATACTTCTTTTATACTGTTACAGATTTATTTTTAAATAGCTTAATTTACATTATAATTCATTTTAGTTGTAGTAGTTTAAGTTACTGTAGTTTTATTTGTATTAGTTTATTTCGCTGGTTGTTCGAACATGATGTTATTATGTGTAGCATACTTTTAGGCACTTCTATTATTCCTTCATATTACTTAACGTCTTAATTTAAATGTAACGGTTTTCGAATATACTAGAATGTACATACGAGAACTTTGTCGAATATTACAGAACACCAATATGTTACTATAAATAGCCGAACAACACAGCTAACATGATCAGTATAACAATAGAGCTTGTAAAGCGCGTATCAAAGTGAGTTTGATAAAAAAAAGTGTATAACAATAAGTTAAATAAGTAAAGTGCTATAAAAGAGTTTCTGAGTGTATTTAAATAAATAAAGTGCTCTTAATTTTATAACTAATTTCAACTGTTTTTGATTGCAATAAAATAACTCAAACTTGTTTTTAAAGGAAATAATCCAACGTTTATAAAAGGTATAAACGTAACAATACATTTACTATTTTATATTAAATATTTTAAAACTTAAAAATTTTGGGGATGTGCCTATTTATGCTGGTCATTATTTAGGCTCCTTTTGGAGGTTTGTAATATTTCTTTTATACATTAACTATTTTATATTAAATATCTTAAAACTGATAAATTTTGGGGGTCTTTCTTTTTATGCAGGTCGATTTTTTTTTGGTATTTCCATTATTTCTTTTACTCATTTAATTTTTTCAAAAATATTCTTAGAAACAAAATGGATGTTACAGCTATTAAAAGCATTTTAATAATAATTTTGCAATATTTAAGATTTGAGAAAGGAGAAACTTGATTTCATTATATTTCAATAAACAAGTAAGAGTGCCAATTCCAACCGTTCCGAAATTTATATACCCTTCACACAGTTTGTACCATCATGTATATATCTAAAAGGTTTTCCAATAAGAGTGATATGATTTATAAAAAAAAATCACACAAGGAAGGAAAGAAGAGAGTCTGATTTATTTCAAAAGAACAATGACTTCAAATAACCCCACAAGAAATGGTCTAATGACCTTAAACCACAACTTCTTGGTACCAACAAGACGGTGCTGCGTGCCACACAGCAAATGCAACAATTGAATTATTGCGAGAAAAGTTTAAAGATTCGATTATTTCAAGAAATTGTGATATTGAATGGCCTTCCAGAAGTTTTTATTAATCAACATTAGACTATTTATTGTGGGGTTATTGAAAGTCATTGATCTTTCGAAATAAACCAGACACTCTTCAAGCTTAACACGTCAATATTGAACGTGCCATTGATGACGTACAACTTGTTTTAGTGGAAAAAGTGCTCGAAAATTGGTTTCATCGAATTTATTCCTACAGAAGAAGTCGCGGAGGCCATTTGAATGACGTTTTATTTAGAACTTAATTGTATCGATTGTACTTCATATTAAATAAAAAACTTCTGAATTTCTTTAACAATATGATGTGTATGTTTTTTTAAAGAAATCATATCACTCTTATTGACTACGAGTGGAAACAGTTGTGTTATACACAAGTTATTGTTACCAAATCAAAAAAGAAAAAACTAAGTAAAACCCAATCAAAATTTTCAGGTACAATTATCTGACTTAATACATTTTTGTCTAGCGCCATTAACCTTTACATATTTTAATACAGTGCTGTCTGGGTAGAGTGAACTAATTTTTGCAGAGCAAGTTTACTATACCCAGGTTTATTTATTTTAAATGCATTTTTAGGTTATAAATTTTATTTATTTCCATGTAATACTAAAGTTTAAATTATGACTGAAAAAAATTAGCAATAGTTGTTTGTTTCTTTGGTTTGTTTACCGATATTTGAAGTGCTTGATCGCAAAGGCAATGTAGATCTTGAATATTCGCGAAATTCGAAGTATTAGCCTCAGCCCATTCGATACCCTTATCAAAAACCTTAATGACTTTAGCAGCTGATATCGGATTTGTGTTTGCTAGTGTTTTGCCATTGTCTTCGTCATCTGATATTTCAAATGTGCCGACGACGTCTTGCCCAGAATTTGGCTCTCTGTTCTCTATTGACCTGACATGACTTTAATACAACATGCGCGCAGACTTAAATAATATTAACACTTCATAGAATGTGCATTTGTGAGAGTAATTTGTCAACTTACTCTAAAAGAATCGTTACTTTACCGTTGTTTTATGTTCTCTTTAATTTGTATACTCTTTTTCATTGGTTTTCTCCTTCGCCAAACCTAAAAACTCACTTTAAAGTATGTTCACTCTATACAGGTTCATGAGTGTTCACTCTACAGAGTAGTCAATGTAAACATTCTGGTGTTCACTCTAACGAGGTATTCATGGCATCGGGGGTTCGCTCTACCCAGACAGCACTGTAATTTTATTATGAAGAAATTAAAAAGAAAAATAATTGTAATAAATTTTCTAAATTTTTAACTCTAAATTTGGTAATTTTTTTTTACAATGCTCATTTATTTTTTTTATAAAATTTTGTTTTTGTAAAAAATTTTTCTTTGCATACCAACTGTTCAATATTAATTCCTTTTGGTTAAAAAAAAAATAGTTTAAAAATTTATCTCTTAAACTTTACCATAATTCACAATTTTTTGCTTTGTCCTTCATAATTTACTTTTTCCCTCACCTTATCAACACATTCGAATATGTAGTTCACCTTATGGGATTTGCACATTTCGTTATTGTTGTTGTTGTTTTTGATTACAATTGAGTTACTTTTAAGTTGTTGTTTTTAGCTGCAGTTCGTTTAGATTCGTTTGCATGGTCACGTTTTAGATCAAAAACAAATTTAAATAATATTTAAGTGCAGGTAATTTTGTTTATATAAACATTTTTTCCTTCTTATGATTTAATGTTAATATCAATGTATCTTTGGCTCTTAACATATGTGAATATTTAGCAAATATGTATATAAGTAGCAACAACAATAACAAAAAGGAATAAAATAAACCAAAAAAATACTTGTAGATATTATTTTGATGATATTTTAAAACGTGAGTCAAAAGGGTAATTTTTAAGTTCAATATGTTTGTTTTGTGTTATTTTATTGTACAACTTTTTTTTTAATTCATATTGTTTGTTCTTGCTTGAAGTAATCATTTCGGAGAAAAGTAAGATTTTGAAGTTTAATATGTTACAGATATTTTTTGTGTTGGGTAGTTAATTTTTTATTAGGATAAGAGAGGCATACATATGTATGTACGTATACGAAATTATAGAAATTTTTTTTAAATCAAGGCATATTAATTTATCAGGTAATTGCAGTTCGGAGAGGATATTTTTGTTTATATTTTTTACCAGCTAATATCCGGTGTGCTTCGCCACCCCCATCGTAATGAAATAAAAATTTTATAGTTCAAAAATATATTTATTTTGCACGTGCCACGCCTACTATTACTAAATCAACCATTTCTTATTCATATAATCATATAGACGTCAAAGTGTCTCTTGCAAAATTTGGGTACTCGAACTATTATCGCTTCCCAGATATACGAATATTTGTATTTAATTCATATGACAGGTGCCACGCCCACTATTATTAAAGCATCCATTTCTTATCAAAATAGTCATATAGATGTCAAAGCTTCTCGTGCAAAATTTGGGTACTCTACCTGTTATCGCTTCCCAGATATACGAATTTTTTTATTTAATTCATATGACAGGTACCACGCCCATTATTACTAAAGCATCCATTTCTTAGCAAAATAGTCATATAGATGTCAAAGCTTCTCGTGCAAAATTTGGGTACTCTAACTGTTATCGCTTCCCGAATATACGAATTTTAGTGTTCAATTGCTATGAAAGCTGCCACGCCCACTATTGTTAATGCACCTATTTTTTCCATAAATGTTTATTTGAATATCAAAGTTGCTTTTGCAAAATTTTAATACTCTAATCGATATCGTTTTCCAGATAAATATACGAATTTTAGTATTTAATTCATATGGTAGGTGCCACGCCCACTATTGTTAATGCACCCATTTCTTGCCTAAATGTTCATTTGGGTGTCAAAGTTGTTCTTGGAAAATGTTACTACTCTAATCGATATCGTTTTCCAAATATACGAAATTTAGTATTTACTTCAAGTGGCCACGCCTACTATTGAAAGTCTGCCCATTTTTTACCCAAATGTTCGTGTGGATGTCAAAGTAGCGAAATCTTGTTCATTTCAACCAGATTTCCCATACAAATCGAAATCTACTTAGCCACTAGATTTTGGCAAAATCTACTTAAAATCTAATACTACTTCGTGATGAAACTGTGGTTTTTATTAAATTGTAACAAAATATACTACGCTACACACAGAAAATTCAATAATAATATATAAGGTGGTTGCAATGGCACAAGTACTTTATTGTTTACGTTTTTTTTAAGTATGGAGTTTGAATTTTCGAGAAGTATCTAGAACATAGAGAGCCTCTCAGACCATCTGCTAAATAAATATACTGTTTTGAAAACGAAAACTTGCAAAATGTCAAAAAATAGTGATATAAACGGTAAAGATTTTAATAAAGATTTTAAATCAAATCTACTAGATTTCGCTCAGGTGTAAATGTAGTATAACATTAGGGGAAATCACCCTTCGTTGCAAACAGATCATGCAAATGTTGGAGATCTTGCACTAAAATTACATTTCCCACACAAGCACTTATTTCCAAAACTAAAAACAGTTGGACATTTTTAAAAGCAACGTTTGCAATAGAATATATAAAAGACTTGCAAGATCTGCAACATTTGCATCATGTTTGCAACGAAGGGTGATTTCCGCTATTAATTTAAGCTGTTCGATTCTAACTTATAAAGAGTTTGTATAGAACTCAAAAAAGGGTGTCTTAAAATCTTATGGAAAATATGCAAACGATCATGCATGTAAGTATGAAGAGCAAAAAATGCTCACCACATGCAGTGTATAATTTAAGAAATCAATTTTATGACAACTAAAGCCGTTAAGCTGTGTTCTAGTTTTAATTTTATCACAAACATCTCTTTTTAAAAAAGTCAATAAATTATACATAAACTTCCGTATTCATAAAAAATATTTGAGGATTTATTAAAGGCTTATTTGACAGATGTTGTACAGTAGTTTGTCAAATAAGCCTTCAATAAATCCTCACATTTTTTTGTTATAACGACATAAATAATTTTTTTTTTAATATATGAAGCTGGCAACCCTTTATGCAACCAATAAAGTACATTACTCATTCGTATGTGTGCTTGCACTTTTTATTTGTAGTTGTTTTTGGTTTTGTTATCTCAGAAAATGCAACAACTACTTATTTGCAACGATAATTACAACTCAACAACGACGATATTGTTGACGACGATGACAACGTCCAAAATAGTTTGTAACTCGTTAAGTACTCGTATATATGAATGTGTGAGTACATTTATGTGTGAACATTATTCGTGTAAATATTTGTATGTTGTATAGTTGTATTAAAAATGTATTAAATTTTTTGTTGTTGATTTTCTTATGTTGCTTTAGTTAGAGAACTGTCAGTTTTTTTATTTGTTGGTGTTGTTACTGTATGAAGCATTTTCTGCTGTACGTATACGTACTATACTATTGTATTGTTGGAGTTATCACTCACATATTTATATGAATGCACGTTTATGTATGTATAAATACAACTTTTATGTATTTCTGTGATTTTTTTTTTATATTTTTATTTTGTATATGTATGTACGTGTGTGATATTTTTGTTGTTTGTTTTTTTAATATTGTGTGTTTTATATGTATATTGGAATACTCATATTTTCGTGTATTTTTTCTTTGTTATTAAGACCATACCAATTGGGAGCTCCTCCAATATTTAAACTCCGCCTTTTATTAATACTTATTTTGTTTTTATTCTCTATATGTTTATGTACATTCATATGATTCTTCTGTGAGTTAAAATTATTTTTAAGCAATAAAGTTATGTATTTGTTATACACATTTATTATTGTATCTGTCTGTACATATGTATCTGTGTGTACATATGTATGTATGTAAAAATATATTAATAAAGTTGTTCTTATATGATATTTTACATAATTTATTAATTATTATCTGTTGTTGTTTATATTTAAAAGTCAAGTGTTGATGGTTGCATTAATTCTGGGGCCAAATTCTCGCATTCTATTGTATTATGTACGTTAATTGGGTAATTCCCATTAAAACTTATATAGGAAGTTTGCTCATTCGATAAAAATTTTAATCGCATTTAAACAAAAAGTATAGACCCTTTAAACAAAATGTAATTAGGATTTTTTACGCAAATTCTAATTACATAATTATAAGCCTTTTATTTATATCTTCTATTTGTTTTCTTTTGACTATGGTGGTAGTCAAGTAGTAAATTTCCTTCTCACTCAAATTTGGTAGGAAATGTGAATACAATAATCATTTGATTATTGAATTATATTTCTCCTTCAGTTATTTTTTAATGCTACGTTTGGTTTGCTGTCGATGTCTGAACCTCAAAGCAGCTGACGAAAAATGATTAGAGGCTTTTGAAATTTAGCTACATACATCATCGAGTGCTTAAAATACCTTGGACTGAGTTTCAAATGAATAAGTTTTAAGAAGGATACATCATAAACGTTAGTTAATTAAAAGTTGAATGTGTTATGTGTTCCTTTATTATTCTTTCTTTTTTATATTTATGATTTCTTTTAAATTTTGCTAAGTCCCCGTTTATGCAGGTAAACATTTGGAAGGGAAACATTTAGAATTCTTTGTATTTTCCTATGCGGTCATACAGGGAAACATTGTTGTCGGAAACATTCAAGTTTATATTTTAATTTTTAATTATATTTAGTACATTATTTATATATGTAGAGAACAAAGCACGGCGAAGAGAAATAAAGCAAATGTCAAAAAGCATAGCAAATGTAAACAATAAGAATGAGAGCACTAAGCGTGCCTCCGAGAACGGGAAACAAATTTCATATTTTTTTTTTCCCACCCATCCCTTTCTATCAAACAAAATGTTTCCCTTCCAAATGTTTCCCTGTCTAAACGGGGACTAAGCAAAATAGGCAGAAGCTGTTTAGTCCTTTTAAAGTAGGGCTAGCTAATATCACAAATTTAAATTTTGGTCAGCCATTTTAATGTTAGGATTTTTCAACGGACTTATGAGGTTTGGTGATCTAAATAGGAGCCCACAATTCTGGAACACTGATTATAGAAAAAACACTGAAATGGCGATACTGGTGCATTTGGTGTCAAATTCAAGGCTGTATCATTTCCTATAAATCTGAAAGGAGAAGAGCACTGATTTACATCTTCTTTAGTAGGCAAGCGGCCGTAAGGGCACTTGCGTCTTATGATACCAATTCATGCATATTGCAGGAATGCATTGACACCCTAAAATGCCTTAGCTTGGAAAACATAGTTACATTGCTTTCGACTCCCGGTTCTGAAATACATGATGTCCAAAAACTTTCCGACCACTTTGTAAATTGTAAAGCAATTAACCTTTCAACCGTAAGCCTTTTGTGGTGTAACTTCGGGTATATTCAGGGTGAACTGTCTACACTTTTGGCTGCTAATTTTGTTTTTCATTGAATAACAGCTAAAGAGCAAGGTCAGGGTATAAGGTTTCAATGTCTTAAGCCAAATCTGGGTAAAAATTTTCCTCAGTTTCAATTTAGGTAAATTGGTAGGTTGGATGTAGCAAATAGATCTGTTTTTTTTTAGTTTAGACAATGACTACTCGGAGTATATTTTTTGCAATTGCCCGGCACTTTGAATTTGAAAGTAATACACAAGCGGTCATTTAAAATTCATTTCCGAGTAGAGCATTGGGCTTTATAAATAGCCTTTACTAACGTATAGGAAATTTTTTGACTGCACTAAATACCTACTATCGGAGCTTATTTCAAAAATGTATTCCATTCGGTAAAACTTACTTTTTCAAATTATTAATTAGATATGACAATTAAATGTTTAAGCTTGAGCCAGAATATTAAAAAAAAAAATCTATTTAACATTTTATTTATATGCACTTCTTAGACATAATATCTGCAGAAATTCAACTTAAATTTTTCTTTACTCATTAGTTTTGTTCTCGATTTTGCTTTAAAGTTAAAATTTATAAAAAAAAAAATTCTATTTAAGAACTAGTTGTTTAAAATCCTTTAAAAAATATTTTTAATTAATTATACAGACACAGACAGAGAAAGCATAAAGTTAGTTTATCTACGCCACCTCAAAGACTCCCGCTACAAACTTCCGACATTTCTTCCCTCTCATAACGAGAATACTCATTTATGTAATTAAAATAATTTTTTTTTAAGAACGTGAGACTGGTGATTCTGGAGTAGTGGAATAGAGTAGAAAATTTGATTTTTTTTTATTGCATGCAAAAAAAAACTACCGGCGGCAAATACTCGTACTTCTGTTGAACAGAAACCAGAAATAGCAGACGTTTTTTGTGATAGAGAAGTCGGAGTAGTGAAAAACATAGGAAAAGAAATTTAAAAAAACATGAAAAGAAGAAAAATTGCAAAAAAAAGTCTTAAAGAAAAATAAATGAAATAATCAACGCTTTGCTCAATACCATACTTGCAGACATACATATGTATGTTTGTAGATAAGAAAAAAAAAGTATTAAAAAAACTCAGAAACTGACGACATTCAGTCTACCATGGTTGCTATGTATATGCCAGAGCAGAAAAAACCATGCTCCCCTTATTGAGTGAAAATTGCGAAGAAAAAAAATGGAGCTCGTTTTTTTCGCTCAAGAGAGAACGAACACACAACCTGTATGGTGCGGTTAATATATGAGATGTTGGGTGCAAACCATTTGTAAATGTTTAGGTTTGAGTGTTTTCAGTAAGAGTTTTATAAAATGGGAGAGGGTTTTTCTTTTCCATTATATACAAACCTACATATGCACCTACTTATAATAGCCGTGTTTTTAATTTGTTGTAATTGGGAGGTTAAAGAATTGTTCACTCCAAGCTTTTGTTGTTGTTGTTTTTTAGCGTTGTATATAAGAACTTTATTAAAGTATTTTTTTGTAAAAAAAATTTGTTTCAATATATTTTTTCTATTAAAAACTTAACGGCAAAAAGGGTTAAGGACCGTTGTAATATGTACAGTGAAAAGCTAACGGTATATAATATATATAGAGAAAGACAAGTTTAAATAAAGCAATCTCTTGTGTGCGAGTGTGTGTAAGGGGTAGTAGATATGTTGTAAATGATTTACAACATTATAAAACACGTTTAAGTTGAAAAGATTGATCTGGAAGAGAAAGAAGCAGTGGTTCCCAAAAACTCCACAATATAGTTTAATTAGATTTCTTATTTATACAGAAATTGCAATTAAATTGTTTTTTAATTGTGAATTACTCTAAATTTATTTGTGAGATAAGAATCGATAAAGGCTTGATCACTTGCAGTGGTGTAGGGTATATAAAACACATAACCATCAGCTAATTAAAAAAAATTTTAGGAATTTATTTGTTGTTTATAAAAAATAAATTTAAATATTTTTAATAATAAAAATTAAAACAAATTATTTAGTTTTATTAAAAAAAAACAAGAAGATATCAAAGAAAGTTGTATGAAAATAAAAAATTAAACAAAAATTTAAAAAAATATGAGCTTAAACAAATTTGTTTTAAAAAAGAGAAATTAAAAAAAAAAACAATTTATATATATGTTTTAATCACTCCAATTCTCAACATAAATTTCGCGTGAAATTTCTCACTTTTCCCTTTTCTTCTGTCATGAATAAAAATTCCATCAGTAAACTTATTTTTATGAAATGTGTGGAGAGAAAAAAGAATTCAAAGGGAAAAAATTGTTATTCTCAAAACAATTAAATTTGGGTTTTCCCTAAAAAAACTTCACTTGTAAAACAGAAGGGAGTTTAACAAAAATGTACAAAATTTTTATAAAATAAAATTTAAATAAATAAAAAAAATTATATTTTTTATAGTTCAAAGACACAACCAAAACTATTTCACTTTATCTAAATTCGCACACAAAAAAAGAGAAAATTTAATGTTAATATGCCGGCTTCAAAGTCCAATGATGCCACCTATCAGGTTTTTTATTGGAAATTTCTAAACATTTTGTTAAGAAAAATATTTTCTATGTAAAAGTACTTAAAAAAACTACAATTTAATATTTAAACAGGCTTGAGTTCATATTAACATAAATAAAGAATGTTGATATTAACTCAAGCCTGATTAAAATTTAACTATTAGTTTAAACAGAAAAGTTCGACAAAATAAAAATTCAATGTGCTTCAAAAAATTTTATATAAATTAAAAAAAAAAAAATAAATAGATGTTCTGTATTCTTATTAGAGTCTATTATTAAAAGGTCCAGTTTTATTCCCTATTCAATTAATGATTACAAAATACACCTTCAATTTTTTATAGATTAAAGTCAAACCTAAACAAGAGCGGCAAGCGTTTTTTGACTGTCAAAAATACACATGTTCATACATTGCAAGCAGAAAATCCAATTTTAACAAGGCGTTAGGTATGGAAGTTGGCTGCAGTTCAACGGTTGTTGTTTTTTTACTTTTGTAAGTCTAAGGTCACACACGACGAGCTTGACATTTATTGAGTTTATAGATGTTTTTTTATATATTTAGGTGAGGAGAACAAAAAGGGAAAAATAATCACCGGTATTCGGCTATTTGAAGAAATTTTTGACATTTTTTCATTCGATGTTTTGCTTCTTGGTGTCTAAATAATTTAAAATTTGAATTAAAAATCTCACAAATTAAACGTTTAACACATTTAAAAATAAACAAGTAAGAGCGCTATATTCGGCCGTGCCGAATCTTATATACCCTTCACAACGTGTAGTCATGCAATAACAGTGGTTTGTGTCACCATTCATCCCATATGAAATACGTACATACGTATAAAAACATACATATTTAAAAACGCCCCATTGTAAAATTATAAATTCACGTATTTATGTTAAAAACACAAAAAAATTTAAAAAAAAATTTAAAAAAAAAATTTAAAAAAATTAAAAAAAAAAAATTATTATGTATATAATATATATAAAACAAAAAAAAAAAATAAAAAAAAATTAAAAAAAAAATAATAAAAATATAAATAATATATTAAATAAAAAATAAAAAAAAAAATTTAAAAAAAAATTAAAAAAAATTAAAAAAAAAAAATTTTTGGCTCAGCTGGGATTTGATGCCACGTTTTTCTAACCAGTATACACGTTTGTATGTATGTATGTTGTTGTTGTAATGTTGTTTTTGTGAAAAAAAATCGAGGTGGTCGTGGTTTTTTGCTCATATCTCTGTTGCTTATGTACCGATGTTTCTGATTTTCAATACCGATCTACTCCCGAATATTTCTGATATTGTAATACCTTACCCGGGTCCAACCTATGTCGGGGGGCTTCAAAAAGTTGATTTCAACATACACACGGACAGACGGTCAGACTGACAGAGCTTAATCGACTCCCCTATTCATAAGCTTTCAGAAAATATATACTTTATGGGGTCGGAAATGAAAATTGTAGAAATTTCACACGGAATGACAAACCTATATAATCCCCTTTTTCACTGTGTGAAGGGTATAAAAAACACACACACAAATATTTTAGTGAAAACATTTTAATCAAAGGCGTTTATTAAGATCAATTATATTATTTATCTATTTTGTTTATTTATTTATTTATTTATTTATTTATTTGAAAAAAATAAAAGCTAAACAAACAGTAAAATCGCAAAAGAAATTATCGTGTGTGAACATAAAAGCAGGTTCAGAAGAAAATGTAAAAAAAAAGTTGGGCAATTAAAATTGTGGTGTGTGACCTTCGACTACTTGCTAAAAAGTAATACCATCTTAGCTATTTTCAGGTTGATCAAGCGTTTTTATTTCTATTTAGTGAGTTTTATTAAAAAAACATAAGTGAACATTACAGTTCATTACACAACGTTGACGCTCAGCGTTACCGCTTAGTGGAATATTAAGCAACGCTTGCCACTCTTGTTTAGTTTGGTCTGTAAGATGTTCTTTCTGCAAAAAAAAAATATCAAATAAAAACTATGTAATAGGTTAAAAAATCTATTTTATTAAAAGTTGTTAAGAAAAATATTTTCTATGTACAAGTACTTAAAAAAACTACAATTTAATATTTAATCAGGCTTGAGTTCATATTAACATAAATAAAGAATGTTGATATTAACTCAAGCCTGATTAAAATTTAACTATTAGTTTAAACAGAAAAGTTCGACAAAATAAAAATTCAATGTACTTCAAAAAATTTTATATAAATTAAAGAAAAAAAATAAAAAAATGTTCTGTATTCTTATTAGAGTCTATTATTAAAAGGTCAAGTTTTATTCCCTATTCAATTTATGATTACAAAAAACACCTTCAGCAGGAAATAGATATTTTAAAAAAATTATTAAAAATCTTTTTTTTTTTTATAAAAATTAAGAAAATTTTGGCAAAATTTAAATGCAATACTTCTTTATTAAAATTTGTTTGAAAATGTATACAAACGAATTTGTTTTTATTTACAAAAGAATATTGTTTATTTAAAAAAAATTGTTGAAGTTTAAAAAAATTAATATTTTCTATAGATTAACGTCAAACCTAAACAAGAGCAGCAAGCGTTTTTTGGCGGTCAAAAATACACATGTTCATACATTGCAATTGGAAAATCCAGTTTTAACAAGGCGTTAGGTATGGAAGTTGGCTGCAGTACAACGGTTGTTGTTTTTTTACTTTTGTAAGTCTAAGGTCACACACGACGAGCTTGGCAATTATTGAGTTTATAGATGTTTTTTATAGTTTTAGGTGAGGAGAACAAAAAGGGAAAAATAATCACCGGTACTCGGCTATTTGAAGAAATTTTTGTTGTTGAATATATGACATTTTTTTCATTCGGTGTTTTGCTTCTTGGTGTCTAAGTTATTTTAAAATTTGAAATTAAAATCTCACAAATTAAACGTTTAACACATTTAAAAATAAAAAAACACACAAAAAATATTTTAGTGAAAACATTTTAATCAAAGGCGTTTATTAAGATCAATTATATTATTTATCTATTTTGTTTATTTATTTATTTGAAAAAAATAAAAGCTAAACAAACAGTAAAATCGCCAAAGAAATTATCGTGTGTGAACATAAAAGCAGGTTCAGAAGAAAATATGGAAAAAGTTGGGCAATTAAAATTGTGGTGTGTGACCTTCGACTACTTACTAAAAAGTAATACCATCTTAGCTATTTTCAGGTTGATCAAGCGTTTTTATTTCTATTTAGTGAGTTTTATTAAAAAACATAAGTGAACATTACTGTTCGTTACACAACGTTGACGCTCAGCGTTACCGCTTAGTGGAATATTAAGCAACGCTTGCCACTCTTGTTTAGTTTGGTCTGTAAGATGTTCTTTCTGCAAAAAAAAAAAAAAATTATCAAATAAAAACTATGTAATAGGTTAAAAAATCTATTTTATTAAAAGTTGTTAAAAAAATTTAGCAAAAAAATTTAATAAAGTTTCTGTGGGTAAAAGTGTTTTATAACTATTTATAACTTTCATTAAAAATTTGTTGAAGAATTTTTATAAAAATAAAAAAAACGTTAACAAATTGTAAATATAATATTTCTGTTTTAATTCTTACAATAAAAAAGAAATCTATAGAAATATTTTTTTATTAAGATCAATTTTCTTATATTCAAAAATGATTTCTATAGACTAAAAATGCTCTATAGAGAAGAATTAAAAAAAAACTATAAAAAATTGGATGCATCAAAAAAAATTTTTTTTTTGTAATATACTCTTTTTTAACAGTAAACAAAATTTTTTTATAAAAATTTTTAAATTTTTGTAAGAAAAATCTACAACAAAAAAATAGTTTTTATTATAAATTGTGTACAGTTTTCTTTTATCGAAAGTTGTAATCAACTATTTAATAAAAAAAATTATTTATAGTTATTTAATATAAATATTTATTAAAATTTATTTAAATTTTTTTTAGGAACTTTTTTTTTAATTTTTATTCATGCAAAAAATTTTAATCAATTTTTTTAATTCTGAAATGCAAAAAATAGTTTTCCTTAAAATCGCAATTTTTTTCAAATTATATTGATATAGTAAATTATTCAAACAATTTTTCGTTTATTTTCACTGTGGGAACCCCTGTCCCGATTTATACGAATAATGAGCTGTTGGTTCGTTAACGAAAAAAAAAACTCATACCAATTTCTTCTACATATCTCTAGTCATTTTGTTTAAATTAAATTATTGATTAATTAAATTTTACCCTATGGAGTCCCTAAAATACAGTAAAATATTCAACCTGTTCCTTTAAAATTTGCCTTTAAAACTTTTCTTACCAATTTAATGGCAATTGTTTAAAAAAACATTTTTCTTCTCTGTGTTAGACTTGTCAGCTAGTGTTAATTACCTTGAGCTTTTAATCAAACCTTAATTCAATTCATTTTAGTTTGTCATCACTAATCAATCTCTGCTAGTTTTCTAGCGTCTTTATTAGAAACTTAACAATGTATTTGTTTAAGTTTCGCTACTAGAGCTCATTAAAACAAAGATTAAATATTGTCATTTTGAATTTAAATAGAAATTTAGAAAAGTTCATTTTCATTTGTATTAAAGCAAAAGTTTCATTAGCTTTTGGTTAATAGATTCATTTAGTAGAGATGGATTTAGTTAAAGTTTTAATTCTAATTAAATTAGTAAAGGAATGAAGGTATGCTTAAAAGGGGTTGCTGAATTGGAGTAATTACTAGCTGAAAAGTGCTGAGATTAATGGCACGCGTTAGAAATAGAATAAATTGGTCAATAATTTATGAAAAATGTCCCAATATTTTGGCGAGATGATGCTAAAAAATAATACATTTTAATTGTTGAAAAATTTATATAAAAATCTTAATTTATAAGAAAATATTTCTTATTTGTTTGACTCTCGCTAGTAGCGTGGCCCCCTCTTTAATAAATTGATTATGAGAAGAATGCTTTCCAATTAGCTTTTTGAGATATTTTTTCTCTTTTTTTCTTTATTTATTTAAATAGAGAACCTGGGGCTTCTACAATAAAATTGTAACTAATTCTATAATTTTCTACTTGTGCTTTTTGAATTAATTTTAAATTGTTCTACGCCATGTGCTGTAGTTTTTGGGCGACCAGAGCATCGACTTTCTTAGGGATTCCATTCTGAGGCAGCTCTCGTAACACTGTAAATAGGTTTACAAGAGAGAGAGAGAGAGAGAGATATCCTATCCTATTTTCTCCTTGTTATTTGACGATATATTGGTTATACTTTTGTTTGTTTGAAGAATGCCTTCCAATCACCTTTTTGAGGTTTTTTTTTCTTTATTTATTCCACTTGGGAACAAAAGGCTTCTTTAATCAAATTATAACTTATTCTGTAAATTTCTACATGTGCTTTTTGAAGTTAATTTTAAATTCTTCTACGCCATGTATTGTAAACGACCGTAGCGCCAATTTCCTTGAGGACTCTAAGGCAGCTCTCCTAACACTGCCAAATATGTTTGCGGAGAGTATATTCTATCCCTTTCTGTTTCCATATTCTTTTTGTTATTTGACGAGCTATTGGTTCTTCCTTTGTTTGCCTCCATAGCTCTGTGTTTGTGATTTTATTTGCCCAAAATATTCTAAATATTATTCGTAGACACTTGTTTATAAATACTTGTAGTCTCTGTCCTATAGGGTTTATCATCAGCCAAATTTTACTTCCATTAAGCAAGCACAGAATATGCAGATCTTGGTATTTTGTGATATTTGTGGAGCTTGACACATTTTACTTAGGCGACCAAATGCTAACCTTGCTTTTTCTAGTCTACTAGACACATCTTCCTCCACACCACTATCAATTGACATTGTGTGTCCCAGATAACAAAAGTGTTATCAAATTACAAATTTAATCATGTGGTTTTGAGATATTACTACTATTTCTAAAATTTGTTTTGCAAAATTCACAAAATATTATTTTAATTTTTTTTATATTATTTGCAAAATGTTTATATTAAGGGTATTCACAAAGGGCAGTGCAAATTGTGCAAACGATGTAAATGATTGCAAAAATGCACTATTTTTTTAACAACAACAAAATGTATGCATTGGCAATTTGCTTCAATTCACTATAAAAAGCTTGAGCAAAATTGGCTGTGTATATATGCTCAGAAGTGAATAAGTGACAACTACTGTTTTTGACATTTCGACTGCCATTAATTTTATTTTAATTGCATTTTTATTAAAAATATCAATTATTTTTTCTTTTTCGCTGCATTTAGGAATTTTTATTCGTAATATATTTATTTTTTCAAAAATATGTAAAAAATGTTTTTGACAGTTCATTAAGAAGTTGCCAGTTTTTTTAAAAGGTAACTCTGACAACACCGGCTAAAATAACTATGTCTTTCCGAATTAAAAAAGAACGCTTACGATCTGCCGTAATATGCATAGCAAATTTGCCGCCAAATTTGTTCAATTGTGAATACCCTTATTATTTATGTGGAAGTTAATGCATAACATTTTTAAGGTAAGATGAACTATTATTTTTTTTAAAGCACTTACATGCCAAATAAATATTTTTAATAAACAAATAATAATCAATATGACTTTTTGATTTCCGTTTGTAATAAAAGTTGTATGCAACTACGTGTACGTTACAAGTAAATTGTATTGAAAAAAAAACCTGTAACACACATTTCAACAAACATTAAATTTACATGTATGTATGTAGTAATACGTATATGGCATATGTAATATAACCCTGAAATAATAATGACACCTTTAAACATTTATACTTATGTTAATAATGGACAAAATTTCAATACAGTCGCCGGCCGAAAATATGAAAACAATAGAATATACAAATTTATAGCAAATATTGTAAGAAACTGTGTATGTGAATGAAATATTTTTTTGAAAAATTTTGATGACGGTATATACATCAAAATTTTAGATCATTGACTAATCTAAAATAAAAAAAACACCAATTGTTAAAATTTTTTGTCTATCTGTCTTTCTGTGTGTCTTACTGAACCCAATTATATTTTTTAAATTTATATTTATATTATTTTAAATTATATTTTATTATTTTGTATTAATTTAAATGATGCCACAAAACCTGTATTTTGGATAAATTTTGCACTGTAATTATTTATAAATAAATAAACTAAAAAACTACTCAAAGGATTTTGATAAGATTTATTATTATGGATTTTTATCGTACGATAATATTTTAATTCTAACATAGATTAGAAAATTTTTAAATAAAATGGTATTCGAAGGCTGGTAAAAAATAAATGCAATACACCCACAACGAAAGAGGAAATATAAAATAAAAGGCATATAAGCTATAATTAAGTTCTCATTAACAGCGATATCAAAACAATTTTTTTTTACAAACGTAACAGAAACATAGCTTTTTAAAGTAAGTTTCAACACTAAAAATGATTTTCTTTTTAAACAACCAAAAATTTTAATAATAAATAGAATATTTTATTGAGTGTTAATTATTTTGGCCTGCAACTTTATTTAAATTTTGTCTTTTACTGAGTTTAAGTTGAGTTTAGGGTGTCAAAATATTTGCTCAAATTTATTTAATTAGAAATTACTAAAAAAATTCAAGGTTAAATTTCATATGTAATTTTGGTGTCATAAAAAATTGATGTGTGTAATAGTTTCATTTAAATTGTCTGATAACGTAGTTGCATACAAATTGTATTATGTTCAAACGGAAATCATAAATCATATTTTTATGATTTTTAAACAGCAATTTTATTTAGCACGTAAAGTACTCTACAATTTACATGAAACGAAAAAACATGTAAAAAAATTACAGAAGACAGTTTTAGGCAGTTTTTATAAAACTTTACAGTAATAGTCAATTTTGCTTAAACCATTTGAGGGTTTAATTATCTTTATCGCAAGTGATATGACTAAACTTTTAAGTCTGTAGGAATAAAACTTTCTAGACTTTTTTTGTGATTTTGGGTCTAATAAAAATGCTGCACTCTAGTGTTCGTTAGCGTGTGAGGATAAGCTATCATAGGGGAATTTATCTGTTCAAAACTGTGGTTTTAATAAACAACAAATTTATATCAGAAGCTCACTTATTGGTTATTTTTCTAAAAAAAAACATGCTACCACCCTGCATTTAATCTACAGTAAGTCAACTAATATATTATTTAGTATTTTTCTGTGTGAAGTGAAAGGCCTTCATCGATAAACCAGCCACAATTCAATCAAATATTACTGGCTAAATCTCGACATTAAAAGAACGATCGAAAATAAGGCCTTCCAACCTAACCTAACAATAATTTGATAGAAATTATTTTAAAAAGTAATTGCCAGAGATTGTTCTAGTGGATCATTATGAAAATCCGTACTTTATTCTACAGGGTGGTTCGAAAAAAAAACTCGATGTTAGCTGTAAAAAAGCAAAAAGTTTTCAGAGAATTATCCTTATACTTTTTATTATGATTATTTGACTTCGGGTGTCCATATTTTCAACTCATGAAACATCGGATGCTTTTCACCAAATGTACATGAGTTCTGTGCGCTTGTTAAAATGGAGTGCAGTTTATTAAAATATTTATGTAAACACATGATCTCCAGTGACACGCTAATGTTAAAATCATTAGTGTCTTCACCTTAATTTAAGCTTATCAGTGGTCAATGGTTGATTTGATTTTGCCATTTTTTATTTCAACAATTTGTGAATAATGGTGCTGGACTTTTTTATAAAATTTGAAGTGGGCGTGGCACTTTCTATATAAAGCAACAGTTTTTGCCTCATATTCAGAGTACTGTAATACTTAGAGTCCTCAAAATTCATGTGGGGTATTATAATAATAACTTGCTTAGTTGTGCTTAAAATGACTTAGAAAAAAGCAGTAGGCGTGGCATGTTCAATATAAATAAAAAAAATTTTGCAGATGTATTAACAACAATTACATCTATAATCTTAATACTTTGTGTAATTTACTTATATTCTTTAATCCAGCCTTAAAAGTACATACGATCGGCGCAGGGGAAGCGATATTCCACACACAAAAAAATAATTGTTTGACATATTTGAGGAAATATAAGTTTTGATTTTTAAATCATGGCATTAGAGGGTGTGGCATTTTCCATACAAAGAGAATATATTTAATGGCATATTTAGATCATCAACACAATAATAATTCCCATTGACTTTAAATTATGTGTAAGTGAAGCAATATCAGTTAAAATTTTCGTTAGGAAAATTGTTAGGATCAGAGCAGGGTACATGGTACCTCCCAAACTAAAAAATACATTTGATATAATTTCTGCAAAACTTAAATATGTACGAGCTACTATTGGTTTTAATTTCCTTATTAGAAGTAAAAATAAAAAGGATGTGTGAAGTGGGACCGATATCGTCACACGAATTATATACTTCTTAAGGCAATTATTGAATGCCTAATAAATGTTGACAGATAATATTAAAATCTATAACTTTATTAATAATAAGCGACAACTTTAAGAGCAGCATAGCGGTTTGCGTTCTGCTATTTCCTAGAACTACATTCTACCCAGTATTTTATATTTCATAGTTTTAATTATTGTGGTTGAATAATTTTATTGCTTTTTCAAAAAAACAAAAAGATATAAACATATTTGGCTAATTCACAAGGGTGTCATAAGTGTCTTATTATCATAAAGTCATAATTTCCCAAAAAGTTTTGTATTGCTTATTGTAAAATTTTTAGACCTTTTTAAATTTTTGTTTTTTAATTATAACATTTTTACAATACGAAACTTAGGACACCCTGTGTATTAGCCAATTGTTCAAACCATTGTTGGTTTTTTGATGGATTTGTGTTATAAAAAAATTAGAACTTCAAATTTATCCGAAATTCAAGCAAAGAAGGTTGAACAAAAGTTTGCAATTAAAATAGTAAAAACTTCATTTAAGTGTTTTTTTTAGTAATTTCTTTATATGTACATACGTACAAATATATGTGTATATATTCATCGTGAGTGATTGTGACAATTTGATCATTTAAAACTGACAACAGCAACAAAGACTGACAAAAAAGGGGGTTACAATCCTAATACTTACATTGTTTAATTACTAACTTAATGGTTAAAACAACAGTAAACGAAACACTACTACTTGGTTTTTTTTTGCTATAACTTCGATTTGATGTTTGTAAGAAGGTATCAAAATATGCCCTTCGGTCGCATCCATTTGTACACCTCTCCTAGAGAGGGACAAGCAAAAACTAAAAAAAAACTATTAAACTGCCATAAAACAAAACAATAGACCATTTATTGTTGTTGTTGTTGCTGTTTTTGGTCTTTTGAATGGTGTAAATTTTTCCATGTTTTGATTTTTATACGATTTTGATTTGTTTTCAGTTTTTTTTTTAATTTTAGCAAATATTTAATTTATGACTTTGTCGATATTTTCTTGCAACGATCGTGTGCCAGACATTAAAGAAACACTACTCAAAGACAGACGAATCAACGGATAGTTAGACGGTTCATATAAAGAGAAGCATAACGAAACAAGATATTGTTAAGTAACACTTAGAATAAGCGTTCGAAAAAGTTAGCAGAACTTTTAAATAATTAATTCTTTATATAAAGAAAGTTAAATTTTAAAACTCGAAAAAGTTCTTTGAGTATTAATTAAATTCTTTATGGAAATTCTGAGTAAAAGGTTTGTCATAATGACCGTGTTTTAATAATTAATTAATTAATTAATTAATATTGAATTAATTAAATGTTATAAATAATTTATAATTATATTGTAAAAAAGCTCTAAAAAACACAAGACAAAATGCGAAGTTACACATCAATAATAATTATAATGATCCAGTCTGCATGATGCCGTGGTCGGCTTCTTGTTCCAATGTTTGCTAGTCTACAAAAATAAAAACAACAAAATGTTATAAGAATAGCCATACACTAATAAAAAGGTAAAGCGTATTTTGTATAGGATAATAACTTAAATTGGCAGCACTGTTCCCTGTAACAGATGATTTGTAGTTTTTCGGGTGCTTTCAGTCGTATTACAGCTCTGGTCGGGTCAAGAGCTCGCGCGTCATTGCCATTATCTCTTAAGGGCAATCAGGCCGTCCTTTTCATCCGTCTTCGATAGTTTTACGTCTCACTCTCGCGTGGTTAATTGTGTGGCGTCGCGTAACTGTGCTTTGGATACAGTTTCCAGACTATTCTACAATTAACCACGCGCATTTATTTTAATTGGATTAACTGGAGGAGTACCAACAAAATTCAAAATTTGCAACTGGAGGAGTACCAACCAAACTCATTTTCGTAACTGGAGGAGTACCAATTAAACTCAACGCTAACTGGAGGAGTTCCATAAAACTCAGTATAATTATTTGTTCAGATGTCTCCGACTTCCTATACAATGGTATAGGTCGACTTGCGGTGACTGAACTAACGTGTTTTTTAACTGGAGGAGAACCATAAAACTCAAGATTTAATTATTGTTCAAGTGTCTCCGACTTCCTATACAGAGGTATAGGTCGATTTACGGAGCCGGAACCAACGTGGAATACCCTGGCTATTTGGTTACGTGCCTCTGCCAATCAATTTCAAAGTCAAAAAAAAAAAATGTCGGTTTTTTTTTACACCAGAGCAACGTTTGTAAATAGTTCATTAATCATGGATTAAATCGAAAAACTCATTGGACATCGGATAAAGCACTATTTGATTAAATGACTGTGTCAAGAAGTGGAATAGCCGCTTTAGAAGAGCCACCAATATTTGAGCCATTATCGATACACAATTACGTATCGAGTGTTGGTTTTCAGTTTGGAATATTTCTTGGCTTTTTAACAAACGATACACAATTTCTTTCAGATATAACCAAAGGATATTGTCAAGGCTTAAATCTGGTAATGCGTTCGCCTAATATATCCCTCTGCAAAACCATTAAAAGATCTACACTATTTTCTGTGACTCCATCTTGTTGAAACCACAGGTTTTGGATGGTTTTCAAACCCAATTTTTCCAACATCGTCCAATATGGCAGAGATTAAATCAATAACGGACGATTCGCTGTACTAAACATACACAATTGGATTCCCCGGCAGCCCACGTCTTGCAGGTTGGCTTGTTATAGGCAATGGGCTTTATCGCTCATTATCAAATTGTTAAGAAAGTTTTCTTTGGTGTGTTTTATGGGTTGATAATATTGTTGGACCACACCTTTTCAACAACTATTAAAATCGCATTCTAACAGTAAGTGGAACAAGGTACCGTGCAATGATTACCGATTTTATTTTCCAATATGGAAGAAATAAACTTAGTTGACATGTGGTCTCGAAAAGTGGTGCCATATGTTACATTATCAACCTATTTTAAGGCTAGTTTGGTGAGTAATTTATCTTACCTTTTTGGAGCAGTCAACTGGCAGCGATGATCTTCGCGATTTGATACCACTAGACAATTTTTTAAGGGTATAAGTTAAGTGTCTTGTTTACAGGAACAAACCAACCACAGTTCCAGTCCTGAAAGAGAACATTATAGTTGCCTTTGGCAAAATACCTTCCGAAGTTTTGGAAAAACTATGCCACAATTTGAGCTAAAGAATGGACCACCTTCTACGTAGCCGCGGGCAATAATTATATGTAATAAACTTTAAAGGTTAATGGCAGGCATTTGTTTGTCGTCCAAATTAAATATATCATTCCCCTTAGACAATTTTCTGTACTTTTTTTTCAAATAGTTTAAATTCCAAGATTAATATATTTTTGCTAGGATGCCCCAGTAGAATAGTAAGTAGTGTACTAGCCTCTGGTCTGTTTCACCATAACGGGCACATGTTTTTCGTAACTCAGCCCGGTTAATTAAATTAGAATACAATTTGTAATTGTATTGTAATAAAAATAAACAAACAAGCAAACATACAAATATTATTGCTCCTTCAAATAACCCCCATGAAAATAGTCGGGTGGTGACAAATTTGACGAAGGCGAAATTTTTGAAAATTATTCTGTCTCTAAAATATTTACTTTATCTCGAGTCTGTTTCAAGAGGAGGACGTAAAAAATGTTATAGCATACATCGATACCGCTCTCTATTTACGGTTACAGCATTTCCTTCCTCATATTTGAGAATGTATGACTCAATGATATTTTCAGATGTAATGCCACACCATGTGATACAGCTAATGGGGTGCAAATGGAGTTCATTAATAAATCTTGGATTTTCAGAACCCCAGAACTGACAGTTCTGCTATAAACAAAGTCATTTAAATGAACCTTATCCCTCTTAATCAGATTTCCAATAAAGTTGATTTCATTACTGGCCAACTGTTGAAATTTAAATGTAGTATTTTTGGCCCACCCTGTAGTATTTTTAAATTTCATTATGCCAAAGTGTTTAAAGTTGTGTAAAAGAACTTTTTAAATATAATTTTTTTTTTAAATTTTAATTTGTCAAAGATTTCATTCTTTTTGAAACCTGTATTTAAGAAATGTTTTTGGTTCTTTTATGTCAATTCATTGAAAAAGGGTTAAAACTTTATTTATTTATTTCTTTTTTTGTTAAATAAAAACAAAGTAGAGGGGGGCGTCAGTAGTTTTCGCTCATTTGCTAATGACTTACTGATGCTGAATGTTTCTAACAATGTTTTTTTTCTTTTGTAACATTTTTCAAAATATTAAGAAAATATGAAAATGATTTATGCATTTCAAGTTTATTAAATATTATATGATTTTTTTTTTTCATATTCCATACATATTTTTCATGATCTTGGGAACTTATTTCAGTTTCATCTAAGACACCATTCACAAGCCCCCTAGAAATCTCACACATACATAATACTTACATACATTCTTACCCACAACAGACACAACTACTGGCCACACTAAAACGGAGTTTGTTTTACTCCAAAACATTGATGACGAAGATAATTATTTGGATTTTGTTTTGTTTTTGTATTTTTACTAAAAATTTAAGGGAAAATGTCATTTCGTGCCATTTTCATTCTTTAATTTTGGTTTCATTTCGTGTAGTAGTTGTTGTTTTCTAGTTTTCTGTTGTGTCTTGTTAGCAAAGACATAATCATTAGTTATTAACTGGCCCTTTAAATTTATGTAGCTGCTGTCTGTTGTTTTTTTTTCTCTTTTCATTTTGTGTGTAACTTTTGACAATGTTCTAATCTGTCTTTTCTTAGTAGTCTACACCATTAATTTAGTGACCAGTTTCTTTTGTTCCCCTTCTTATGGTAAGTATTTTATTGGGTCAATCAGATACGAACGAAACTGTGTAATTTGTGTAAGTTCGCGAATTTGGCAATCATTTTTTTTTCTTTATAAAAAATTAAATAATTGTTAAAAATCTCAAAAAGACACAAAAGTGAATGAGCAGAATTGTCATAATTTTGTTTAGCCAATAATATTGATGTAATATATCGTGCGTGTTTAAATTAAATCATCTTGAATATTCGCCAAAATGAATATAATTTTATGTCATTATTGGAAGAGTTGGGTTAAAGTTAATTATTAATGATTATAGTTGTGGATTAGACTGATAACTGTAAAAGAAATAGATTTTTAGTAAAGCTTTAGAAATAAATAATGAACCAGAACTGGGGCATAAAATTCCATACAAATAAACATATGATACTTGCTGTAAAAGCAGTTATGAGAATCGGTTCAATTATGCTCACATTTTAAGACTCTCTCTTAGCAATATAATGACGAATTTTGGTACATTAAGAAACTTAATAAACTTTTCGTAAAGTTTATTTATTGATTCATTTAAAAAATAATATATTTTTATTAAAGTAGTTCATGAAGTTGTTAAAAATAATTGAGTTCAAATGGCCTCCACACTCGGCGACATGTGCAGCGAGAAGTGCCTTAATTATCGTTTAAATGGATCGCTTTAAATCATCCAAATTTGTTGGCTCTCTTTTGTTTTCAATAACCCCACAAAAAACTGGTGCAGTAAAGTTAGTAGTTCTGGGTGTCCAACGAAATGTGGATTTTCTTGAAATCAGTTTATTGGGGAATTTTCGCCGCAATTATGTCATAACAGGCGTGGCTATGTGACAAGTTGGCAAATCTTGTTGAAACTACACAGAGCTGAAAGGGATTCTCTTTCGGCGTAGTTTTGGAACGAAAAACTCTTTTAACATCATTAGGTAACGGTCTCCTTTGATCGTAACAGTAAGAGCGTTTTCTTCGAAAAATTAAGTCCCGACAATGAACCTTGATAAAACTGCATTGTGACGCGAAGTGGATCTTGCATCTTGTGGAGTATCTGTGGGTTAAAACTACTCTATATTCAACTAAATATTTTATTTGTTTACATTGCCGTTTAAATCAAAATGTGTCTTGTCAGACATAAAAATGCAGTTCAATATGTTTTCACCCTCTGCCGCCATTTGAATGATCTTCTCTTCTCGAATCGGGAAGTCTGTTGTATCCAGTTTGCTTCTTAGTTGAATCTTATATGAAAATAAGTTTAAATCTTGATGCAAAAGTGTCTGCTGACACCCATTTGAGCAGATAAGCTCCTAGTCGAAACTATGATCGGATTGTATGGCAGCAGCTACAGAAGCGATAATTTCCTGCGTCCGGACTGAGGGATCCCGATGATAAAGCCTTCTTGCGATTGTGCCACGTTCGGCAAAATTATTCACGAGCTTAATTAGAGTCCATCTGCTGAAAAAAAGTGCAACCATACGTATGCCTATATTCTCTCTGGACGAAACTACGGACTCTAAAGCGGCGCACTATCCTATTCTTTAAATCAAAAGCTCAATCTATAAAATAAAATATAACAGGTTGGTTACACAGAAAAAAAGTTATTACGTTTTTTTGTTGAAGCTTTCATCAGCTACAACAGTTTTTCTGCAAATTTCTATCACATACATCTTTGATCTCAGACCAATATAAATAACTGCAATCCTTTCAGAGTCTGTAATTAATTCCTACTAACATAGTAATGACTTAATCCGTCAGATGGTTTCGATGGATGTGGATTATGATGATTCGGAAGCACAATGCCGTGCGATGGCAAATTTGTATTCGCATTGTTTTCACTTTGCTCTCAATGTGCATTAAACTTGACAATAAAATAGGAAAAAACTAATCTGAATCCGTTGCTAGCTGCCTGCTTTTAGGTATTTTATTTTTTCTTTCTCAACACGCTGGGACTTTCTATTTTACTTCTAAATTCTGCGACTTTTTATAAAATTCGATTTCCATGAAAAATTTTTCTGCGTCAGGATTTTGTTTACTTATTTACTGACCTAAATTCAGATGACTTAATTACATGCCTTGTTTTATTTACCAACAAAAATTCCAAACAAAATAGAAAAGCGTTAACTTCATCACCAGAATACTAGAGCCTTAAGAATGGTATGAAGTAATTAGGGTAAGAAATAACCAAGACACCGATCTTTAAACAAACGGAACGAAGATTAGTGACTGAACTGAAAAGGGTTTCTATGACAAGAAAGGGAAACAGAGATAAATGCTTTCGTCTACCAGATCACAATACTGTTTTCAAGGCTGAGATTTTGAAAACGAAGCTCCGGTTCGTACCTTTATAAAAAGCCAATCTGTTATAAATACCCTAGAGAACAAAACGTTGTATCATTAAATATCCTGCAACGAAAGAGTGTCTTAAACTTGCATGCGAATTTTTAACGTCTATAAATAATATAGACGCCAAGGCATCATGGCATATTCGGAAACGAGGATGCCGACAATTTATCTGAGATGCTAAAAATGCTAAAGTCTTTTAGGAGTTCAAAAATTAACTTAAAGGTTAGGCCAATGAAGAACACGTCAAAAAGTCTCAAACATCGCTGTCGGCGAGAATAAAAATATACTATAGGGTGACTTAAATCTTGATAAATCGTGCCAGAGGTAGGCCAACACTTAACAACAAGATTAACTAGTGCAGTGACAGGTCTCACAGATCTAAATCTCATCAAGCTCGCATTAGACTGTTGCGGATCTAACCCCTCAAAAACAATATTTATCTTGATTATGATAAATAATATAAGATATTATACCCCAGGGGGTGATCGATCAGGGTGAAGGAGGTGAATTTTCGTACATTTGGCATACAATTTTTAACCAGCGACTCCAAAAACCTTTAAGATTCCATTTTGGAGTGAATTACCTGAATTTTCGAATATTGGCCAGCTTTTTGGTAATCGGCCGCACTGTGTGTCGGTTGAGATAACATGTAGAGCATACGGAAAAGAGTATAAGACTTTGAAACAGTATCTTTGTCAATGTCCTGAATTTGAGCGTTTTAGACATGAAAACTTTAACCTGAATACTATGCCAAACTTAATAGCTAAGGATTTCTTAAAAACCTAGAAAAAATTACCACATTTCACTAATGTTATGAGGGTATGAATATTTTAGCAACTATCTCTACAAAATGAGAAAATATAGCACACCGATGTGACTACGAGGAAAGCAAAGCTCAGAATGACGCAGAGCATACATTTTTCAAGTGCAGTAGATGGGCTGAACATTGAGAAAATGTTTCACAAGCAATGGGAGATATAATTTTGAAAAATCTACTGGAAAAGATGGTAAAGGGCGAGGAAAACTGGAGTGTCATATCATATTATTGCGAAAGTATATTATGGATAAAGAAAAAGGATCTAGATGAGGATCAAACTCGATAAATAATTTCTGTGTAAATGCGAGAACAGATGGAGGCTTGGACGTAAGATATGATTCGGTGACGGTATGATAATCGCAAGGGGGAGTCACCTCGGGGTAATGCGAAAGCGGTTTCGAGGTGGATGTAGCTCCCAAAGGTAAAAAGGAGAGTTTTTTTGTCGGTAACACAGGAGCGATCCCGACATAACACTCTGAATGACGATTCAATAATTATGCAGTAATGAATTTTCTTCAAAAAAACTCTATGCCTCAGCTTTAAATAACATATAGTTTTATTTAATGATCTTTTATATAAACACATCTACTTTTATTTATTTTTTATGGTAGATGTACCAGAATTAATTGTCCCAAGCCCGTAAATTGTTTCGTATTATACTGTGAAACTTTTTGTTTTAAGTAAACGAATTTTCATTCAATTGTCGTTTTAATGAAATATGTTTGAAAAGTTATTCTATAGATAAAAAAATATTAAAATATTTTCTGGCTTTAAAAAAAATTATGTAGATTTCGCTTTTGTTGTTTCTCTTTTTGTTGCCTTTTTGCAAAATATTTTCTTTAAACCTTAAAAATGTCTATTATTTTTTTCTTCTCCTAAACTTAAAACTTTTTTGAATTTTAAATTTCTTTTAACAGTCGTATACATACACTGCGTTTAAAAATTTCCCACAACATTAATATTTTTTTTTTAATATAAATAATTGAAAGAAATCACAAAGCAAGTACAGAATTCATCGTTATCATGTATTGTCTGTTTAAGCAGAATAAATCACGTTTTCGACAAAACTCATTTTGTATAAAAGAATTTGAAAATTTTAGTTAATAAAAGAAAGCCAACAATTTTGATAGCATACATTCGCTATAGAGAATTAAATAAATAATAATGTGATTTAAAACCAATGAAGAATAATCATGATTTTAAATAATATAATAATACTAGAATAATGATAATAAAATGTGATGAAATAAAAAATTACAAAAATTTAACGAACTAGTTATTTTGTTATAATAAAATGATAAAAATGATCTTACATGATTAGAAAACAGTTAGTGAAGAGACTGTCCGATCTACATATTATTCTCTTAAGGCTCTTCAATCATATAACAGGCGATAAACTACAGCAAAATATCTTAGTAGAAAATCTTATTTTTATTCGCATTGTATGCTGGGTACTCACAGACTAGAATACAACAATTATAATGGCATTATCAAACTCTATAAAATTATTTATTATCAACACAAAATGTATATAAAAAATGTTAAACCTTGTAAATCGGTACCAAAGTCCTTCATTTGTTGCTTGGCCGCCAACCGTCATTATTGTGTTTAATGAAAGTTCAAAAAAAACCCTACATTGAACTACAGCACGAGCATGCAAATATAGCAAAATTAAACGAGAACAAATATTTCCCCATCATCATTGTCTTTTGATCATTTTAATAGTACAACAACAACAATAATACGATATGTGTATATGTTATGGCACTGTAGTGCGGTATATGTGTTTTATTAGGGCAAACACGGATGACCGGCTAATGTGGCTTGAAATTGATCTTCACACTTAAAGAAAAAAATTTAAAAATAAAACTGAAACTAAGCAATGTAAACTAAATACTCCAAACAGGGTTGCCGAATTGATTTTTTTTATATAATTTTCTCTTTGTATTTGTTTACAGAAAAAATTAAAATAAGTTTTTACTGCAGTATTGGCAAAAAATATTTAAAGTTTATTGAAGGCTTTTTTTGACAAATTTCTGTACAACTGCTGTCAAATAAGTCTTTCATAAACCTTGAATATTTTTTTATTAATACGACAGTAAGTCTTTAAAAAAATTAAATAAATTCTCTATTAAAAAAAAATTTCGAATTGTCAGAATTATCGATAATTATAGGTTGGATCAAAAGTCACCATTATGTTTAAACATATTCTTATTATATTTATTGTTAAAATAATAAGAAAAAATTTTTAATATTTTATCATGAGAATTTTCTTTGATTAAAATTAAAACGAATTATCATTTAAAAGAGAATTTTCAAAAATTTGCTTTTTATAATATTTTTGATATTTTTTTATATAAAAAGATTTTGACAAATTTTTACTTAGAATTTTGTATTATTATTTTTTATTTTTTTGTTTTATGTTCACTTTGTTTTTTGGAGAAATTTTTTTATAAATTTACTTGCGATTATTTTTATACCCTTCGCACAGTGAAAAAGGGTATATATAGGTTTGTCATTCCGTGTGAAATTTCTACAATTTTCAATTCCGACCCCATAAAGTATATATTTTCTGAAAGCTTATGAATAGGGGAGTCGACTAAGCTCTGTCTGTCTGCCCGTCTGACCGTCTGTCCGTGTGTATGTTGAAATCAACTTTTTGAAGTCCCCCGACATCGCTTGGACTCGGGTGAGGTATTAAAACATCAGAAATATTCGGGAGTAGATCGGTATTGAAAATCAGAAACATCGGTACATAAACAACTGAGATATGAGCAAAAACCCACGACCACCTCGAATTTTTTTGACAAAAACAACAACAACATACATACATACATGGTTTAGTTTTTGGTTAGAGTAAACGTGGCATCGAATCCCAGCTGAGCCAAAAAAAATTTTTTTTTTAATTTTTTTTATACATATTTTTTTTTTATTTTTTATTTAATATATTATTTATATTTTTATACATATTTTTTTTTTATTTTTTTTTTATTTTTCTTTTAATTTTTTTTATATATAGGTATATTTCTTTAATTTTTTTTTATTTTTTATTTAATATATTATTTATATTTTTAATATTTTTTTTTTAATTTTTTTTTTTATTTTTTTTTAATTTTTTTTTTTTATTTATTTTTTTTGTTTTAAATTTATTATATATTTTTTAATTTTTTTTTTTAAATTTTTTTTTTTTAATTTTTTTTTTTATTTTTTTTTAACATACATACGAAAATTTATACTTTTACAATGGGATGTTTTTATATATGTATGTTTTTATATGTATGTACGTATTTCATATGGGATGAATGGTGATACAAACTACTGTTATTGCCTGACTACACGTTGTGAAGGGTATATAAGATTCGGCACGGCCGAATATAGCGCTCTTACTTGTTTTATTTATATATTATATTTTTTTCTTAGACAAATTGTTTATAAGTTTTCCCTTTAAATACAATTATTAAATTCCTTTATGTACAGAAGTTAATTAATAAAAATAAAACCTTTTATTCAAACATTTTCATATTATTTTATTTTTATAATTTTTTTTTTTTTGTACTTGAAATAAATTAAATTTTTTTTTTGCTGATTCAAATTTTTAATTATTTGTATAAAATTATTATATTTATGATAAAGAAAAAATAAGCAGAAAAATTATGGTTTCTTTTCTTAACACCAGAAGAGTTGAATGAATTTTTGAAATCAGCTACGGTTTTTTAACTCTATTCTTTTAATGAACATAAATACGTTAATTAAAAGATGCATATCTATTAATATTTACTTTCATCTTAAGTTGTCGAAAACAATAACCTTAGCTAAGTGATTTTTTGAACTTGTTGTGGTTTTCTTTTGTTACCAATCTGTGTCAAATAAAAAATTTGGTGTAGTTAAATATTTTTATTGAGAAATTTTTGTGTTTTACACAAAATGTTAAGTATCTTTTTTTTTAGAAAAAAATTGTAATAGAATTTACTTATAAGTTCCTTAATATGGTATATTTATTTTAAAATTTCATTTTGTTTTAATATGTCAAAAATTTTCAATATTTTTCGATACACAATAAGGCAAAAATTCTTGATATTTTATTACTTTTTATTAAAGAGCTTAAAGATTTTATAAAAAATTTGATGAAATACTCTTTTTTTTTCTCTTTTTTATAATCTTGATAATTTGTTTATAAATTAAAAAAAATTAATAAATATATTAATAATTATTTTTTGCAGAAATTTGTTTTAATTTGTTTTTTTCTAAAAACATGGTAACACTACTGTGAATAAAGGCATTTTAACTTATCATGATAATCGGCAACTGCGTCGTCATCTTCTGACATCATGATCAGCAAGTATCACATCTAGATAATAACAACAGAAGAAATGATGAACCACTATTTTATTTGAAACAGTTCTTCAAATAACAAAAGACATCAAACTTAAAGATGATTAACTCTCATAAAATGTGAAGCACAAGAAAACGCCATCATGAGCCTGCTACAAACTTAAGTCATAAAGAGGAAAAAAAAACAAGAAGAAAAAAGAAAGCAATTAAGATCATCACATGTTGTATGTGCACCCACTAATCACGCGTGTAACAAGCTGCAACAAAGACAAAATTCTCTAAAGATGATCGCGATAGATCTCCATGCTCAAGTTTAGCTTTTTGGTCTAGTCATGGTTTTATGTTGTGCTGTGCTGTATTGTGTTGTCCATACACTATGATCATCACATCATCTATGGTTATTTTATGGTATAATCAACAACCATCTTTCAAATAGAGTATGTTTCAGAGTCAATACTCTGTAATAGTACATCACTCAGCATCTAGTATTACCACCACCAGAGTGCTGAAGCAAAAAAGGTATGTAGAATAATTGTTTGAAACTGTTTTAACGTTTTTTTTTTGTTGTTGTGGATTTTTGGAAAAAGGTTTCGTATTTGTTGCAATTAGAATCAAATTGATGATGCTCAATAATCAAGCAAATCAACACGACAATGTTGTGTTTTGTTATGTATTTGTTCTTCTATGCTGTTATGTTCCAATATGACCTACCATCGTCAGCAGGAGCAACCTATTTAATACACACATATAAGAAGTCTGTTGGCCAGTAGAAAATTTTAAAGGAATATCATACTTACTTAAAGCCGTAGTGGCATGTCAGAATTTCGGTTTTAAGTTTTTTTTTTTTTAATTTTTGGACAACAAGAGAACAAAATTTATAAAAAAAACAATAGTGTTTGATAGTGTTTTAAAGTTCAAATTTTCTATTGGGTTGTATCCTACTCCCTTTAAGTTCACAGGGAAATGAGATCATTTTACCTTTTGTTCGTTAACGTATGAGATTTCCATATGTACTTCACTTTATGAAATTGTATGAAAAGTTACTATATAGATTAGATTACAGCGACATTTGAATGACCTTAAAATTTTTTTTTACAAATCTTTGAACTTAGATTTTTCAATAATGACTTGCGATTTTAAAGAAAAAATTTAATAAACAATTTTTAAATAAAATTTTATTATAAAGAGAACTTCTGATGAGTTTATTACAGCACTCAGAAAACAGATAAATCTATTCTATGTCAATCGAATGGTTTAGTTTTTGTAATCGGACGGATGTTTTGCTGCTATAAAATTTCTATTGCAAGAATCATAAACGTTCTCTTTTGGAATAATGGAATTTGGTTTCGTACCAAATTCAAAGATACTATTTGTTGACGGACTAGTTCATCCAAAAAAGGATTTGGAAGAAGAAATGGGGCGTGCATTAAATAATTCGAACAGATTTTCGGTTAGTCATCCAGAGTTGTACAGCATCACTTGATCACACAGTTCACTAATACTGTCAAGTAAGAAGAACAAGCATGGCGTTACTTACTGATATAATTACAGAATAACTTTAAATATATTAATCTTGGACTAAATTATGGCCTTTGAGGTTCTATTTTAAACGAATTTTCTCTAAGATTCTAATAAGAATTTTCTAACTTGTTGCGCAATTGTATTTTTTAGATCCTGAAACTACAACAAGATATACCATCTTAGTTTGAGATTGAAGCAATAATATATTTAAGAAATTAGTAACACAGGCCAACACTCAATTTGCTTCCTTGAATTTATCAACTGATTCTAGTTAATTTGGGTGCGCTGAATTCAAATCTTTAATCAGTTTGGGTCTATCAGCTCGAGTTTTCATGATATAGTTTTTTTTAAGTACTTGAAAAGTAAAACTTTTTCATATGAATTAAAAAAAAAAAAACAAAGAAGAAATCTGGAATGAACAGCCGAATTAGAGTCTCTTTGCAAATTCCAACAGTAGTCTGCCATCATATGTGTAGCCCACCTTCCCTGGTACCGATTCTCCATAATTTTGATATCTTGGTGAAACCTTGTTCTTCGCTCAAATTACCGAAATTTTCAGGAAATCGGTCCAAGTGACTGTGCAAATAATGGATTTTAATACTCATGTTGCAGCGAAGGTCTCTGAACTTTCCAGCATATTCTCCACTAATTAAACATAATTTTGAGCTTTATTATTTCCCAAGAAATTTTTTATAACTTGTACGAATGATGTCCACGCATTTCGTTCAGTTTCGGTCATTGACTTTAAAAATCACTAAATACTCACTAAACAGAAGTAACAGTCGTCCAAATGATTTCTGGGCTCTCTCCAAACCATCGGCACACCAAACTTAAGCCTATTTCGTTTTCCTTGAGTCCACTGTCGCAAATTTACACAACAAGTATTGCACACAATGTGTGGAGCCCAGCTTTTATCTTGGTCACCAAGATCAACTCCAAAGTAATTTGTATTTTTTAACACATTCCGAAATAGGTCTTATGTTTTTTTTAAAGGTGTATTCTCAAATATAACAAAATGTGTCAGCGTTATTTTTACAACATCTTCTATTGGAAGTCATTTCTATTTAGATCAACACTTTTTTAATAAACTTTGCCAACAGCAATAAACCACTTCTTACAAGCAACTTACTTCCGATATGCAATTGGAGTGCAAAAAGAAAAAATAACGTTCTGAATAATATTACACAAATAAAATTTCCGTTAATCAGCTAGCAATTACACAAAAAATAATATTTTCGGAAAAAACGGAATGACAAACTGATATAACCCTCCTCACTTACAATGGAGGGTATAAAAAAGCCATATCACAAAAACTAGAGCTGATAGAGACAAACTGATTACAGATTTGAATTCAGCGCACCCAAATTAACTAGAATCAATTTAAAGAAGCAAAATTCATTTTTAATTTTGTCGGGCTGTATAATTCTCCCGTGTTCTCAAAACAAATAGAGAGTCTCTTTCTGCACAACACAATCACCGGCACGTTGAAAACGCACAACATATCCTAGCACACTGAGTGTTTTTCTATTTCTTTCTATCCGTCTATATCTCTCTCTCGGTTACTATCTATATTTTACTACCACTCTTAATTGCTTCGGTTCTTATTTGGCAGTCGCGACAGTTTAAACGATTGCATCTTATTTTACAGATTCATCGTTTAATCTTTTGTGTTTGTGGTTGTGATTTGCTGTAAAGAAAAGTACAAATAAATCTTACCTATATGCATGCCATGTTTACTGTTTTCTAATGTTTACTTGATTTGCTTTTGTCTTGTCAGGATTACGGAAGGATATTTAGGCTAAGCTGGTGCTAGTTCAAAAAATAGAATGAGCATAAAAGGATAATCTAGTATTTAGACATAATTTTACTAACAAGTCTAGACAAAATAATTCATTATATCTTCAAAGGAAATTTTTTTTATATTTTAATTGGGAATAAGTTGATATTATCGTTTTATCTGCAATTAGAATTTTTGTTTTTAGTTTTTAAAAATCATTGTTTGACAAGAGGAACACTGTTATTCCGATTTTCTTGAATTTTTTTTTTCATAAAATGTAGTTGCGAGTGAGAGAGAAAACTTATGTAAGACCGTGCAATTTTTCACTTAATTATCCCTTCATTTACTGTTTGGAAAATTAACATCATGAAAACTATGTAAGATATCAAAGCTTTACTTTCGTACTTTATCGATCCATTCCAAACTTTATCTAATACCGGTTTTGGAAGTCAGAATATGCTAATGTGCGTCTCATAGACCTTTCAAATAAAAATTTAAATAAAATATTAGGTTCAATGTGCATCAAATAAGATGGTCTCAATTGATCAGCTAAATGCAAGACGTATTTATGAAATTGTCAAACTCCATAAATGAGACAGTGTTCTCCACTCCATATATAAAAAAGAGACCCTAAAATTCTCTTTCTAAAGATTTCTTTCTTTTAGATTTTATTTTATTATTTTGCTCTAAGAAGACGTCTTGCAATATTTGGACTTGTATCTTAGTTAAGATTTACATTTTTCATTTATTTTCAAAGATCGAACTCACCAAATATGTTATTCTGTTAATTTTTATTCAATCAAAACGAAAAATTTCGCAACTATGTTTTCAAAATAATTTTCTTTTGACCATAAATCAGTCTTAGCATCACCAAAGACTACAACAGGGTGTCCATTGTAGAATTCTTAAGCAAAAAAGATCCTTTACGAAACAAACTAGCAGAAAAAAGAAACGCGCAAGCTCTTGTTTTCTGTCAATATCTTGATCAGCAAACCTGGTTGGTTTAGTATGGCAACATCATGTAAAAATTGAGCTAAAAACTGTTGAACCCTTTGGTAACACATTGTAAAATGCGACGATTATGTATCGGCGGTAGATGCTTTTGCTAATTAATCCGAATCAAATCCACTCTAAGTAAAAACCTGACTAAATCTCAGAATGTTTTCCAATGAATGCGAAAAAGAGGATAAAACTTTAGCACACTGCCTTTGGCAATGGGATATTATGCCCAACTTGGAATACCTAAATAATTATAATTGGAAGTCCCTTAGGAATTATGGCTCAGTAATGGAATTTTTTATTCCTTTAGAGCGAACAACATGTGAATTGGGCAAATGTGTATACCTGCCATGGGTTAGGTATATTTAATGCCCCTCTCTTTTAAACCTAGTCTAACTGCCTGACTCAAAAAATATTACAGATGACTGGACCTTCGTTTGGAAGTCCTTTTGTTTATCTAATATAAAACCTTTCATGAGTTACTATTCCCTAGTATAGGGTACAGAGTATTAAGGATATCATTTGGTTTTCACTAAAGCTATTTCAGTTTTCTTTTCAACCCATGGGGGGTTCACGACTGTCATTGCGTTGTTTTTTTTTTACCCATCTCAGCTATGGTAGTTAAACTCAACTCTGAACTATTCAATAAAGACCGTAAAAATGTATTGGCATCAATACGTTGGTATGTTGTTATGAGTATGTATCAATGAATTAGTGTTAGTACTGGTACTTGAACTAACTTAAGTAGACACGGGTTGTTTCAAAATGTCCTTAAAGAATTTTAGTGAAATTCTAAAAAGCTATTTAAAGAACGAGTGTCTTGGTATGGATAAAATAGATGTGATTTCTGAACTTAAATTTTTCTTTATTTTTAAAAAATAAAAAATTTATTCTTTATTTATAGAAATCTTATGAATTAAGTTGTGTTTTTATAAAAAAAATCTATGCAAAGTTTTGTTTGTATTTTAACAACTTCTGTTTCTGTCTTCGTATGTTAGGTTGTGTATGATTTTAAGTATGAGTAAGTAGCATAGCGCCTGCTCATAAGTTTTTGCGGCTTGATTTCGGTTTATTGTTGTAGCTTACAGATAGTGTAGCATTTTCGTATGACACGACAAACATGCTGTTGCAACTGTTGCTTGCTGCCATGTTATATTGTTTTATTGCTACATACAACTTTGTGTGTGGGGTTTTTCGGAATTGTTGTTATGTTTTATGTTGTTGTCTTCCCCAATCCATAGATGTTGTTGTTGCCTGTTCCTGTTTGCTACAATTGTTACGCGCCAACTACATTATCGCTCACCTTTTATTTTGTTGTTGTTATTGTCGTCGTTTTTTCTTTTTTTTGTGATCTTGTGTTTCTTCAAATTGTTTTACTTTGTTTTCGATTGAATTTGTTTTGATGCAATTGTTGTTGTTGTTGTTATTTGTGGTTTTTCTACCACATGATCACGATTTATATGCTGTTCTTTGTAGCCTGTTGTCTGAATTGTTTGTTGCAAATAGAGTGTTTTTAAGATTATTTGATTTAATACGATTATTTTGCTCTTCGATTTTTTTTCCATTTGTTTTTGCTTTAACAAATAGCAGATGGTATTTGAATTTAACAAAAATAAATCGGAAAAGAAATTAATTGATAGCTAATCTAGGGAAATAAAGGTATAGACAATAGAAGTTTCAAGTGGATTTAACAAATCTTTCTAAGATACTAAATTTAGAAATTCTTACGTTGTAACATTTATTAAAAAATTTTAAATAAATCTGTATTCTAGAGGTCCTTTGATTTTTCCTATTCCACAGCATTCTTATCTCTAAAATTTATAAAATTCTAAAAAATTCTTACAATTTTTTTTATTTTCGATGATATCAGAATTTTCTTCTCTAGACTTGATGAGAGAGGGAGATGAAAAATTACCTGGCAAGAAAGAACGTGTACGCAGTTTTTAAAATGTTAGTGATCTTTTTTTTCTTATATAGTTTTTAATATACACATACTAATCCGATGAATAACGTCATCGTGACAAACGCTGACAATGTTTAGTCATCGCTGTCAACTGCTGATTTTTTTGGGGGTCATTTATACATTTTTAAGTTAATTTCCAGACTTTCATGGATGACCTAAAATAAATTTGTCTAGTAAACCTCCTCGTTACAAGTCATAACAGACAACATCATCGGGATTCATTAGCGTATTCTTATAATCTGTTATATTCGCAACAAAGAATTTTATTTAGTTTCAACTTTCGTAAGTACAGCGACACTTCAACGATGTTATCATGCATAACTTCCTTTGTTTGTAACATAATCTCATGCATTCTTCAAAAAAATTAATTTTTTATTATTTCGTGCAAATTTCAACTTGATACTGATTCTGTGACAATGATTCATTGATGAAAATCGCATTGTGATGATGTCGCTCTAATTCGCCACTGAGTATATGTTTATAACTTACAGTTACTCGACAAATTCAATTACAGTTGTGAACAGTGTTTTTCGAGTCACGGTAATTATGCACACTTAAAGAAATTACGCTCACCTCTAACGAGTTCTGTGTGTTGTTCGCTTTAGCGTTTTCACAAAATTTTACTTAAAGCGAATTTATAAAGATACCTTCAACTTGTTAACTGATTGCAAGTCATCTTGATTTTACACATTCCAACCTCTTCGATGTCAGATTGTGTTGGATAAAAGGGCACAATGGAATTGGCCTCCGTTAGGGTACTATTTTGGACGTATCAGGGCGTGGGTATCTGACAGGACCAATATGGCGTGGAGGGACAGAAGAGACTGCAGATTGTCAATGGCTTTATGGCCCAAGTTGAACTCAGCGAACTCTACGGTACTTCTGGGCCTGGATAGGGTATGTCTGAGGGTCAGTATTGGGGTTTTAATAGGGCACTGTCCTGTGAGGGCTAGGATTAGTAGGTGGGATCGCGGCACTTCGGATTATTGTAGGATGTTTGAGGAGGAGCTAGAAACTGAGGAACACATTGTCTGAATCACAGGCTAAAGTGGTTGGGTAAACAATTCCACAATGAGTTGGGTGATGTTTGGAAGTGCAAGCTTTGGGAATATTATCGGATTCATCATGAAGATCGGGTGGTTGGCGAACATGCAATAAGGCTGGTAAAGAACATGTATTTCTTTCTTTTATTCTGTTTCCTTCTAACTATTTCTTATTTTCATATATTATACCTTTGGCAACCCTCTCTATCTTTTTCTATCTTTCCTATGTAAAGGGAAACGCAATGTACCTTATTGGTCTCCGAGTGTGGCTGTAGGGGCAGATACTGCTTCCTGCATCCCACATTCCAAAATATGCCTAACGTGACTATAAAAGATTTCACTGCAGAAATTAACTTAAGTGAAAATTATGAAAAATTTCCAAAGGATTTATAAACTGATTTTCTTTTGAAATATGATTTATAAATATTTTAAAATTTTTTAATAATTTTAGTTAATAATACCGTAGAGCCTTATGAAAATCGAGTGATTATTAATGAGTTGGTAATGTTTGTTTTGAATTAGAAGAAATTACGTTTATGGTTTAATGTTTGCGAATACAACCTTAATTGTTTTGAATCTCTAAGTTAAATTATAAAGACAAAATGAAATTTTATTCATAAACCCTTTATACTTAAAGGCCTGTAGTTGTTGAACGAAAAATAGTTGATTGAAATTTGCAACAAAAATTTCAAAATTTGTTATTATAAATCCACATTTTTTTAAAAAAAAAAGTTACTAAATCTCAAACAAAATCCTTGTCTCGAAACCTTCCAAAAGTATATGACTGAACTTGTTATTGATCAATCAACCTGCAATAATGTTCCCATCAAAAAATAATCCAAATAATCAATTATCAATTAATGAATCTTAATGAACACCACAAGGTATTCCCCTGAGGTAAACCATAAGTTACAAAGAACCTGTACCTGACACAGTAACAAATAAACAACTTGTTAATGACTTTATTGATTTCATAATTCAACCAATTAAAGACACACTTGAGCGCCAAGCCATTAACAATTTGTCAACAAACACTTAAGAACGGGTGAAACAACATTAAAACTCTGGCTTAAATGCTGCAATAACTACAGCTTAACTTGGGCTTACGACAAGTAAACAAACACTAACGGACACACAAGTATACGTTGGCAAAAAAAAAAAAGAAACAAACCTTTCAACAATTTAGCCAATTAGATTTTAGCTTGGAAACTCAAAACTTTTTTTGCACTTTTTGCTGTAAGACAGGTTTAGAGAAGAGTTGAAAAACCAAAGTGAGTGTGAGTGCAAGAAAGGGGGTATCAGGTTTGAGTAGAGAATTAAGCGGAATTTGCAAAAACTTTAGTGCACGGTTAACTGCGTTATAAACAACAACAAACCACGGTTAATAACAAAAACAGTTACAAAAGGGCTTAAAGGGTTTTGAACAAAAAAAAAAAAATCCTACAAAAAGCCGACGGTTTTTTTAAATTTGCAAAAATATCAAAATCCCTAAAAAATAAAAATAGTTCCTTAAAGAAATTTTTAAAAATCTTTTTAACAATTTAATTCAAAATAATTTATTGAATAAAAAAAATCAATACCAAAAATTTAAAATTTAAATACATCCTAATTGATTTGTTTGAAAAGCTGCAAGTAGTTTTTATTTCAGTGAAGTGTTTAAGAGATACTCAGCTCTGAGTTAGTTTAAATACTTTCGCAAAAAAAAAAAACAAAAACAATTTTTAATTTAATTATAATAAATATTATTTAATTACTTCAAAATAGATTTAGTTTAAAATCGAATATTTGGAAAGTAGCTTTTGTGTCAGTGTAATTCATAAGAAAATATACAACCCTGAGTTTATTTACTTTCTTAAAAACTGAACAAAACAATAATAACAACAACAATAATAGCCAACAACTGTTCTTTATAAAAAAAACACAAATCAAAACAAAAGCAACAATTTCATTTGATCTATGAATGCAAAACTTAACTGTCGATCTGGAGTCACACTACGTAAAGTGTTGGTGTGTTTTGTTTTTGCATACGAATTTACAATGCAGAATAAATGATTGTAATTATTCTTAACTAAAGTTTATTAATTAAATTTAAAATTGAATTCAAAGAGTAATAAATGCAAAGTGTGAGTGTGTGCTTTTTTTGAAATTTTTTTTTCTGTTAAAGTGAATGATATAAAAATTTTTTTGTTGTTTAATGTCTTTGTGCTGCATGCAACATATTATTTTGCATAATTCACATTAGTTTTTGTTGTAATTTTTTATTAATTACAATTGTATGCTGTTGTTTTTTTTTAATTTTTAATTCATATACAATTCCATGGAATATTAAATAAGTTAAAATAAATTAATTTTCAATGATTCTTAAAAAAGCAAAAAAAAAATTTTAAACAAAGTAAATTCGGAAAATCATCTAATTAAAAGCAAATGTGTGGAGGTTATGAGTTAAAGTGGCATTACACAGACAGCAGCCAGCAAAGTTTCAAGGCACAAGTTCAAAATTGTTGAAGGTGAGTTGAAGCTAAACAAAAAACAATAGATTTTAAAATAATTTTGCGTGATAAAATGTCTACACTTAAGTCGATAATAGTAAGCTTGAAAGTAATGGTAAAATTTTAGTTTTGCTGTTAATGATCCCAGAATAAAAATAATTCAACATTTTTGGTGCTCTGCCACCGTTAAAATCTTTAAGGCATCCTTACTAAGCATCAGTACACAAGTTTAATTTTTTTTAATTTTAAAGGTCTCTAAACGATCATTTAGGTTTTCTGGGAACTTCAATTACTCAAATAACTTTATTAATTGATATTGCGTAAAGATTGCGATATTTAAAAGAAATACGGAAAAACACAGATAAAGAGATGCAAGACCATTAAAGGTTCAAAATCGTGTAGTTTAAAAAATTTTTAAAATTGTCACATAAGCGGTCACGTTGGAGCAGCGACTATAATACACACACCTGTTTAAAAAATTTCTTTTCCATTTTGTTATTGTGATTGTAAGGCGCGGACACAGCTGGCGCGTTTTAGGGAGAAATTTTGTTGTTTAGGGGGTGGTTGGGAAATAGATTTTTTTCTTTCCCCCTGATTTTGTACAGTGCAGCATTGATTTGCGTTTTTAAATGCGCGGGATATATAATGTGTTTTCTTTTGTAAAATTGCTTGTTAAACTGTTATTTTTGATACTATTGCATTAAATATTTGTGTCGAGGTGTATTTGCTTGAAATCTATTAGGATCACGGAAAAGCTCCATTTAGTAAAAAACATGAGCTGGGGCCTTTCTACCTGTGGTCATCAATATGTTGTTATCGTTACAGCTCTGCTGTCGACAAAACTGCGAAAAAAAACTTTCGTCTGATACAGTTGTTGCTGATTTGACAATCTTTCGCCGAGTTGACCCTGGATCGTTCCGTAGATCCATATAGAAATAGCTGCTATTTTACAAAACTGGGCTGACTTCCAAAACGTTCGTATACAAAGTTTGTATACAGTATTGCTACTGTATTTAAATCACATACATATGCAAAGTTCCGAAACACTGCAACAACTATAAAACTGATGCATTGTTTGCTTTATTATTGCGTTAAAAATACGTGGCGGCGGCGTTTTGAAATGGTATACATTGTATAATTATTGTACTGCGGCGTTATGAAATATGATGCTTTGTTCAAACACAAAGCAATTGACGTTTTGGAAGTCAGCCCTGGTATTGAGTGTTTGATTTTTGCAGTTTTTGAATGCTTTAAGGTGTGAGTAGTTCGAATAATATATTGTTTTTGTAAAGGAATATATTTTTGGATAAAGGTCAAGATAAAGAAGGGATAAACTGGTTTCTAATTTATGAGCAGCTCTCAAAGAGCTAATAGATATTTCACGGCAAGTCTTCCATCAAAATGGAGTGCTTAAAATGTTAAATGTTCATCATTCTGAAAAAGAAACACTGAAAAGGTTAGTGTTAAGGAAACCTGCATTAAAGAGCCATAATGTTTTCACCGAGACAGAGTCTATTCATCGATCAATGAATTTACTTGTTGTGAGAGAAAAAAGAAAACAAACTTAACGAAATCATTGATTTATTGCGTAATAAATCATGTAAATCTTCTTGAAAGAAAAGTAGTTTCTCTTGTTAGAGATTTTTCTCAGACATTGGTTTAACCTGTGCTCGATATTACTTATTCGCGGTGTATAATACAACGTACGCACAACCGTTTTCAAAGAAACGTAATAGAAAATGAAAAAATTACATTCCGTCCCCAAGGTCCACTCGTATGGCACTTGAGAATTTTGTTATCAAACTCACAAGTATTTTCTTTAATTTATTAATGGATGATGGTCGTGAAAAAACTTATTCATTACTTACAAACGACCCTATAGTGTGGATTTATATTCAGATCGAAGAAAAAGTGCGCCTGTTAAGGTTTGTCGACGATCATGCGGAGCATGGGATTGCTTTGATTAACGAATTCAACAACTCTATAACAAAATATTTAAGTAGAAAAGAAACAATTTATACTAATGGGTGATTCAAGTAGAGATACTTTTTTCAATAGCCTTTTTTTGACATATCACGTATGAGTCGTGTCATGCTGTCATATTATTTTTGTTTAGTATTGTTTGGCATTTCATAATGGAGAGACTTACGCCTGAACAACGTTTAAAAATCGTTGAACTTTATTACGAAAATTTACGTTCTGTGAGGAATGTGTTTTGTGCACTTCGCTTACTATTTGCAACACCATCACTCATTTTGAGACCCAGCATTAATTTTTGGATAATATTCGAGCGAATAGACCACGTCCAGCACGCTGTGTAGAAAATATAGCGGCCGTAGCTGAGAGTGTACAGGAAGACCGTGGAGAGTCGATTTGTTGCGTTCGCAGCAACTCGGACTGACGTATGGAACGTTTTTACGTCAAAATCTTAAATTGAAAGCGTACAAAATATAGCTTGTGCAACAACTGAAGCCGCTTGTCTTTCCCAAGTGGCATTGCTTCGCTCTTAGGGCTCTTGAAAAGTTCAAAGAAGATCCGACGTTTTCGAGGCAAATTTTGTTGAGCCACCAAGATCGTATGTTATCATGCCATTAGACTTTTTCCTGTGGGGATATGTAAAGTCTAAACTTTATGCGGACAAACGCGCTTCAATTCAGCACATAGAGGAACACATCACGCGTGTCATTCGCCAGTTACCAGTCGAAATGCTCGAACGAGTCATTGAAAATTGGACTCAACGGATGGACCATCTGCGACGTAGCAACGGCCAACATTTGATAGACATAATAAATACCCAAGAATATTCTTTCAAATGATGATAAACATTCCCTATTAAATTTGGATTTTCTGTGTTTTTTTATTAAATTGAAATATGGGCAGACTTTTGCGACAAAAGAATTTAAGGTTTTTGCATTTTGAGCCAGTCTTAAAGATACATTGATGAAAAAAAGTAGTAATTATTGAATTGAATTGGTGAAATTATTTATTTTGCAGGAGGTTTGTGATGCTTTAGTAAATAAATTTTAATTGATTAAAGATTAGTTTGAAACGTACTTAAAAAAATTTTTTTTTAAATATTTGTCTCTACTCTTCTTACAAATGAATATGGAGACGATATTAAAGCAAGCCAGATCACATTTTTTAAATGCATATTTATGTCACATGATACCCCTCAGCCAATAGCTTGTAGTTGTTTCTTTCAGCCATACAATGCTGTAAGAGTTTAATATAAATACTCTGCTAATTTTGCTTATAAATCTACAGACAATTTTGAGAAAACTGAAAATATTTCTTAGAACACATTTAAATCCTTAAGATCAATTTTCAATAAATTTTCACTAATAAATCATAAGAAATTGAAAAATATCACGAAATTTTATGCAAAAACAAAAATTCTTATCTAAATACAAACGGAAATGATTAAAAAAAAAAACTGAACCTTAAACTGGGCGCCATAACAGCAGCTGACATTTAATAATTTAAATGAAAAAGAAAATTTAAAACAAAATAAAATCATTGCATTTCAGTGCAAACACAATGTAAGCGACAAATGTAATTAGCAAACAATAGACTGCAACAAAAGAACGAGACATTAAGGTGATGATAAACATCATCAGGTCATCATCACTTTTCAACAACGTGAACATAAAAATTGATGTTGCTACCAAGAATTGTATAAATCTTTAAGTATTTCTAACTAGATAATGATGAAGAAAATAAATAAGATGATTTAGAAAACTATACGAAAAATAGAAAAATAATGAGACACCGTATTACAGCCACAGAGAAAAATGATCGAAATCAGAAAACTCTTAGTTACGAAAACTTCTACTGATTAATCATCATTCAAATGGCTGGTGGATGGTTTATCCCTGCTATTAGTTTTTGGTTATTAAATGTCTGGGTCGCTACCATTTTAAACTGATCTCATCTAATTTGCAAGGATTATTGTTGCCAGATTTAAGTAACAAGGTCCTGTTGGTTATAACTTAATGCGCATACTCCCTTATGTCTTTCGTATTAAGCGAGCGAGCGAGTGAGCGATTGATTCAGTGAGTTGTAAGAAGTGGGTGTTTACAAAACATTTAGCCATAACTGATCAACACAAGTTTTCCATTACTCTCACAAACACCAGACGATGTTTATCTTAAGAGTAAAATTAGAAGGGGTTTATGCATACAGACACATACATTCAAAATCGTCATCTTTATTATAACCATGACTGGATAAATGTGTTTTTATGTATGTGGTTGAGATTTTCACGTTTCGCTTATGTTTATTTGATTTTGTTTTTGTCTTGCTGGGATTTGTGTGAGTTTTCATATGGTTAAGCTGGCGCTAGCCTTAAACTCAAAAGAAGCTCAACTATTGCCAGCAGGAATTTTCAAGTAGATGATGTTAATGTTTTTTGTGGAGGTGAGACAGAGAACGAAAGATTAATAAAGGTATAGCGCCAGGATAATCCTGTATTTAGACTAGTTTTAGTAACAAGTCTAGACAATGGATTTCTAATTACTTGCTTTTCAAATGGCAGAATGAGCATGCAAAGCGATGTTACTAGTTATGTAAGATTGTTTTTCCTTCAAATGAAAGAGGGATCTATACTTTATAACACATGAAATGAAAAAAATTTAAAGACAAATGCATAAATTTTCAAAACAGATAGTCCTACACAATCTTCCTCTTCAACCCTCTGGCTCAAAAGCTTCGTCCGTTTTTTAAAATCCTAATTAGAGGTCGCCACAGCTACATTAGTATCGACCGATTGAAATCCGCCTTTGTGACAAATACCGAAGGAATCGAAAATGCTGCAATCTCCAAGGAAACCGATTTTCCTGCAAGTCAACACCAGGTGCCTGAACTAAAGAAGAGATTAACACCAACGAAAATCTTCCAACAGAACACAAAAGCCTTCACCTCAAAGGATCGCTGTGGTTGAATAGCTTTGGGATTAAGGGGACTCTCCTCCAGTCGGGGCAATAATAATAACGACTACCTATGCTTAGGGAAAAAAATGGACACACATAAAACAAGACAAAAAAGTCATATTATCCTTGTAGTTTCAACCTTCGCCGACTAAAAAACAAACACAACGCTGTTCGAACAAATCATCAATCATAAATAAAATATATAAAAATTAATAGAACTCAATAAATAAAAAGTGAAGTTAATAAAAGCGTTTTTTTATTGAGATTAAAACACAAATCCCAAATATACATAAAAACTTTATTGAATCAACATGGAAAATTTTTTTAAAATAAAATTTAACAAACCAATCGATTCCTTAAAGGAGAAAAATTTAGGTTTTAATGGAGAATCTCCTTAGATCCTAATGATCGGCTTTAGGTAGCCTTAAAGAAGGGCTGTAAAGCCAGTCACAATATTTTAACGCTTGCTTTTATTATTCGTATTTCTTTTGTCAGTAACAGATACTGCATACACGCAAAGAAAAAACAGGGTTGTGATAACCATAATCGCAGAGCATCATACTATGATTGAATTGTATGATTATGGTTAAAACATATAATGGTTACCAGTTATCATTATTATGTTTAATTAAAAGATCATTTAATAATGATATATATGAGTACAATTGAAATCGACAATCTTTGCTTTTTAACGGCAAATTATTGTCTCTTGCTGTAACATACACATATTGATTGTACTTACCAATTTAATTGCAATTTTTATCCCATAATTTTTTTTTACATTTTCTCGTTTATTTGTAATTTTTTTTTTTAATTTTTCAAAATTTTTGTTCATTTTTTTGACATTTCAAACTTTTAAAATAATAAAAATTTATTCAGTAAGAAGAAGAAAAGTTGAAATCAATTTTTTAATAAAAAAAAAATCACAGCTTGATTAATTTGTAATCATACTGTTGTCTCATCTACTATTTAATGATTATTTATAATTTTAAATGCTTCTGAATATAATGTTATTTTTTTCAAATTATTTTGTTTAATCATACTATTCTTAAATGATAACTATTTTAACGACAAGTAAACAATAAATGTACAATTTCAACAAATGCTTGATTATCGTGACAAAAAATATAATGAAATGAAACAAAAATAACTATTACTTGTTTTCGCCAACCAAATATTGTTAGAGAAAAAATAATATGACCGTCGCACAGAGGAGTATTTGGCCTGAAAAGCTGGCCAAAATTATTAAACATGTTTTTTGATTTAAAAGTTCTAGTTTTTTGATAGTTTTAGGTGTAGTATGCTATAAGAAATCTAGTGGCAGATTTTGAAAAAATTACACTGCGCAACAAAAGTACACTGCGCAAAAAAAAATTTTTTTGTCTCTACTAGAAATAAAAGTATGTGTACTATATTGATTTTGATGCCCTTAATTCAAATCTGTTTTCCGTATTTCTCTAGTACGTAAGGATTTTCTGTTAAAGGCGTGGCATATTTCACTCTCTAAATCGTTGGGTTGCCTAATATATTTTGTCATAACTTGAAAACGGATTCTTAGATTTTAATAGCAGGAGGATCAGAAGATGCACCGGAAAATTCTGCTTAAACTTACTAAACACATTTCTTTTCTATCTATTACTATTCGGAGTTATTAAAAATGTAATTGCGAAAAAAAAAATTTTTTCCTGCAAAATTCGTCAAATTTTTTGTTTTCAAAATGCCATAAAAAAATATAAGAACCAAAAATTTAAATTTTTAAGATTTTTCCAAAAGCCACATTCCTAAGGAATAAAAGTCGGTATAAATAGTAAAACTCAATTAACAAATGTTGATTTTAAAGGTTTAAACTTATTCTTAACAGACTGTATGTACATGCATACATATGATTTACGGTCTAATAAAAAAAAATTTTTTTTTGGAAAATTGTAAAGCTCTTATGAAACAGTATTTTTTTATGAAAAAAGGCTTTATTATATTTATTTTATATTATTTAATACTTTATATACGGAAAAGTTAAACTAATAAAAATTTCTTAATAATTATTATGTCGTGTGTATATCCTTATTAGCTGCATCATCGGTGTCAGGAAGAAGAAGTGTGATGGTTTCTGATGAAAAAGCTTTTTCATTAATCCGTTCTCTTTGCGTACTGCAGCTTATAAAAGGGTCACTGTTCAGAAATAACCTATTCAAGACATCTCGATTTGTATCGCTTCTGCTGAGTTTCCTCGAATAATTCGTACGATATAATTGTAAGGGCTTATTTCTGGCTTCGGCAGCTTCTTTTGACAATTGGATGGTAGCCTGATACCTGGGTGCCCATGTATTTTTTATGTCCTGTATTTATTTTTTGTAAACTTATTTTGTGATAAATGCTTTTAATAATTATTCTTATTAGGTACGGTATATTTTTTTTTAACATATAATGTTTTGTAGAGCAGGTATATAAAAATATCCTTTATGGGGATGCGTGGGACATTCCCTTATAACTATTATCGATAATAAAGAATCTTTAAAATTTATAATTATAGGCGGGTATTAACATTATGAAGTGTTAAAAGTGATGTGAATAACAGTTGAAGTCAATAATTCAAAATACATAAAAGTTTATGACGATATAAATGTATAAGAAAAACTGCCTGATGAGCAAAAATAAAAAAAAAATGTGAAAAATCGTCAGAAATAATGGCGCAAGCTTGCGTACACTTTTTTTCTTCTTTCTAAAATAAGAGATTCCAATTTTTATTGCGGTACCAAACATAATTCGTAGAGATGCTAACCTCACTTTCAAAAACCTCTTCTTTTTCTTTTTTTTTTTGCAAAAAAATATATAATTTTTTTTTAGCTTTTGAACGAATTGCTTCAACATGAATATTCAACATATTTAAATTTTTTTTTCTTTTTTAAATAACTTTTGATCAAACCTTTCAGCAAAAAAAAAATCATTGTTAAACCTTTATTCCTTTAGCCGCAAAAAAAATATCATAAAAATATCCAGAAACCGAAAAAAACATTAAAATCTCATATAATTTTCTTCACTTTCCCGACTTTAGCAGCGTCTCAGAGCTACAAATCGCAACTAAAATTCTTAAAATGTAAAATATTGTTGTCTGTCAAGCTGCGTACTTAGTTTTTAATATTTCTTAAAATTTAGTTTTGCCTTTTTGGCCAGCTTTTCAGGCCAAATACTCCTCTGTGCGTCGTGATTATATCGTAACCATGGTTTTTCTTTGCGTGTAGACATTTAGTATCACCTTAAAGTTAAATTTAAAACAAAAATATTTTTTTTTTATTAAATTAAATATTTCCTTTTGTCAACTTTATTCTTTATTAAATATATAAATGCGCTGTACAAAAATATCACATTTCAAATAAGTATAATCGAATTTATATGAGAAAAATACACATACAAACATTTATTTATTATGCAACCCCAAGGATACTTACTAACCTAATAACAGTCTCTTCATATCTCTAACAAATATACATGATAGTAGTACGACAAAAAGATAATACAAACTTAATAATATATAAGCCTGCAACACCTCTCCTACTCTTTTAAAGTAATACAAGCCAAATAATTTTATACTTTATAGAACACACACAGTCACACTTACATGGTGTCCTAATAACATGAAAACAACACCATAAAACAAAACAATATGGAACAATACCAATAATATTTTAATAGTAAATTTCAAAGATTAAAACTTCTAACAGTAGAGTTTGTAAATTTTAAGTCAAATATTTATTAGCATAGATACATTTTGTATGTGCAACATGTACGATGATGGTCTTATAATCTTTTGTTTTAATAATGAATTTGTTGCGATTTGTTATATTTGTGGATGACGATGACGACGACAACAACGAAGAAGACCAAGATAATGATGATGTTGATTTCAACCGTTTGATAACCTTTATATTCCCGAATACAAATTATTTCATTTTATTTTTGGTTATTTTATATTTTATTGCAGCAGTCAGTTGATATTGTTGTACAATACTTATTGAAATGTTTGCCTAAGGATATTTACGTTGTGGTGTGGTTTTACATATTGTTTTGATTGTTTATTTTATTCCATACTTGTAATACAAGTACTTTGTTAATTTAGTGTGTTGTCTTGGAGAATCTGCAAATGAATATTTTCGACTGTAGATGTAAGAACAGGGGAGAGAGAAAAACAAATGTTTCTATAGAAAGATAAAATTCCATTTAAGTAATTTAACCTGAAATATGTCTAATACTACCTATTTTTCAAAAATTTTACTATATTCGAAATTTCGAAAATAGGAAAAATAGCAGCACTTTTTAAGGAATTGTAAAAATCCATAAAAACTCTATAAAATTTTACAAGAAAGAAATTTATAAATGAATAATTTATATAAAATCTTTAAAATTTTAATTATTTATTATTTATTTAAATTTCGGCAACCAAGCCTCTAGGCCATAATTGGCTACAAACTTCTACTAAAAACAAAACAAACAAAATTTACAATGCTTTTTACTTAAACTATAAAAATATAATGTAAAAATTTAAATATAAGTAAATATAAGGGAATTAAAAATATAATGACAAGAAAATTGCACAGAAAATATAAGCCAAACTAACCAAACTTGAGACCAAGATTGAAATATGTAAATGGATAGAGAATGGTCATTCAATTAAGTACTATTATCAGACAATTCGTGAAAAAGTTTTTTCCTAAAAGAATCAATATTAACATCAAACGTCCTCAAAGTATCCGATTACCTATTATAAGTTCGTGCCACTCTCACACAAAAAGATCGTTCCGAAATTGAGGTCAGTCTTGGTATGATCAACTGCCTTTTTCTATTAGATCTACAAAACCTAAAAAACTCAACTAAATATTTAGGTGCAACTTATATAACTTATTAAAGTGTAAAATATTTATAAAATTTATAAATTCCATAAAAGAAAATCCTAAAAACTTCAAAACAAACGATGAAATATGCTGACCAAATCTAACAGAGTACAGAAACCTAACCACCCTAATACTAACCTTAGTCTCTTTATAATATATCATAAATTATAAAAGTTTTCAAATAATAATTTTAAAATTCGTACAAATCAGGAACTATAATAATTATAATTTTTTTTTATTTAAAATCAAATTTTTATACAGTGCAACCTCGCTTAACGCAACTAATAGCAATTTTGGCCGTTGCGAAAACTGAGGACCGAGTATAAATTTTTTAGGATGCAAATTCTCTTTTATGGCTTAATATCGCTTCATAAACCACTTGTGCAAATCCTTTTTCATTTTTGGATATTCACAAGCTGTTATTGTAACACGCTTGCCTGGTCCGAATTCAGCATTTGCAACGAATTTTTTTAATCCAACTTAACTGTTTTAAATCATTCTGGATATTGCACTTTATATTAATCGCAATTCACTTTTACAGATATGCCCCTTTCAAGCTTATTACGAATATCACTTTTTTGTTTAATAGCGTTTCTGGTTTCAGATATACCCACAAAAAGAAGTTCGGAGCAGTCAAATCAGGCGACCGCAGGGGCCAATCAACATCACCATTCCTTGAAATAGCTTGTTGTAATCCTCGATGTATGCGATGTGGCTTCGTGTTGTTGAAACCACATGTTAGTTTAGCCCAAAGCATGCAGTTGTGGCATTAAAAAGTTTTCAATCACATGACGATATCGCTCCCCATTGACAGTTACCGTTCACCGTTTTCAGTTTCAAAGAAGTAAAGTCCAATGATTCCTCCTGACCAAATTCCACACCAGGCTGTCGTTTTAAGGGATGGAAAGGTGACTGATGAATAATTTGAGGATTTTACATTGCCCAGAACGGACTGTTTATTCACAAATTCATTCAAATAAAAATGTGCTTCGTCACTCATTATGATTTTTTTATGAGAATCGGGGTTGTCATGGGCGATCTGTAACATCGCGTAAATGGTCTTCTGGAAGAAGCTCTTGTGTCAACTGAATCTGAAATGGAAACAAATTCAAATCATTGTGCAAAATTGTGACCAAAATTGTTTTTTGAAGACCATGATTCTAAGCACGGCGTCGAGTAAAGATTAGTAGATTATTTTGAACACTTTCTTAAACAGCAGTAATGTTTTCAGCCGATCTTGCAGTACGTTGTGGTCCATGCTTGGGCCTATCAGCTACAGTTTCTCTCTCTCTTCGAAATTATTCACTTCACGATAAATAAATAAATAAATAGTGCATCTTGTTGGGATGTTGTTTCTCTCAAAAATTTCACGTAACTTTCTCATCGTCACAGTAATCGATGACTGATTTTGATAAAATGTTTTAACGGTAAAAATACGTTGGTTTACCAAATATTTTTCTATAATAAATTTGCCACGTCTTAACTTCACGACTGCCAAATATGAACTGTCAACACTAATGTTTACCAAAATGGCGGCAAAACGAAGTAGTATACCTTCCCGGCGGACACCCTGTACGAAAACGGTGTTAATATATAAATATGTTCCTATAATAATTTAAAGCAAAAATCCTTTAAAAATTTCTGTCATGGCTAAAATATATTTTGTTCGTTCGTTGTGAATTGTTTTGATTTTATTTAAATAAACTTTTTATTTCAATAAATAATATGTTCATTCGAGTAAAACCGGTAGGCCGGCTATTTTTAAATGCTTAACCGAAAACCGGTTATTTTAACTCTTCAGAATATTTGAAAACCGGTTTTTTAAAAAGTCGACCAATCGATCTCCCTAGTTCTTACTTGTCTACATTTATTACATACACATATGTGTGTTCATATACTTATGTATGCTGCATTATCTGTTTACTTAAAAAAAAAAAAATCTAGGAGTGCCATTGTCCAATCACACACATGCCAACTTTAGCCACATTTTGCAAAGAAACCTTGAAAAATTCAGTCTCAGATTATTTAGTTTTAAAGTGTAAAATTATACAAATAAAACTAACACTTAAACTACAAAATCAAAAACAAATTATAGTTTCTGCTAGAACAAATAGTGGAAGGAAAATAATGTATTTTACGAAAACAAAACTAAATTGCCAACAATTCAGAAATGTTAAATGAAATGATCCTCAAAAGAAACTGAAACAACAAAAAAGGCGTTCTTTCAGCAACATAACAATTCAACAACATATTGCGGCATATGAGACAACAACATTTATTGTTGCAATCAGCAGTTGTTATTTAGAGTCAAGTATAGTCAAAAGAAGAAATAAAATATGAAATATAAAAATAGCAACCCAAAGCCTCAGGGCTAATTTTAAGGTCATCATCATGAATACAACAAACATTTGTATACTTACTCGTCGTATTGTGTATGAAATCAATGCAACACATGCAGCAGGCACGTTCACTCTCTCTCTCTTTTTGTCTTTTGCACTGCAAGCAGAGTCATGCCTATGATATGCAAGGAAACTCATACGTTTATAAATATATATTGCAAGCTTCAGCTAATATTGCTGATGCTGCTGCTATAGCACCGTATAAGGTGCCACACCAATAATATGTACAAATAGCGGCAAAATAAATATCTATTGTTTTGTGGCAATTACTTAAAGATTTTGAAAAGATATTTGCATATTGAAATAAAATACCACCCTGGAAAAGTTGAGAAAATATTTAAAACTAAATAAAATGTAGCTGGAGTAATAAAGTGGATGGAAATGGAGCTATAAAGCATTTTGCTTTTGCAATAATGAAGACAATATATTGCAAGTAGCCGTTGAAAATAAGGATTTCCAAAAGACTTAAAGTAGCGTCTTTGGACTTTATAAATGCAAACATTTAAAACAATTAATATGTTCAAAATATTTTTGATTTTAAACTCTACTTCATAACAATGCCTCATAAATAAGTTTTCTAGCGAAAATACACATTTTAAAGATTTTCTATTAGATACGATACTAATATTTTATTTGTTTCATATATGTCAAGGTTTTATATATAAAAATATTTTATTAATAAAATCAACATTTGTTTAATAAAAATCATCAAATATAAATTATTAAATGTAAACAGTTTTGCTCATTGAAGATGCTGTACACGTGCATTCAACAATAGTACATTAGTGCTCAGCACAAATCAAAATATATTTCCAATCATCTGCAAATTACATATTTAAAAAAATATTAAAATTCTTTTATATTCTCATATTTAAAGTTTTTCTAAAGGCTATAGCAATTGTTCTAAAAGAATTTAAATGAAACAAAAGGTTGTAATAGATTATTAAATATTTTTACAGAAAATGTGCGATATTTTTTATTTTTATTACAAGCGGAACACTATTATATTTTTGGTTTTTGAAATTTTTTTTTTTATTTTCAAAAATTTTGCTCTTCTTGAAATATTTTGCAACAAGTTTGTCATATTCGAAATTTTCAATTTAATTCGAAATTTATATTTAAACTTTTTAATTGAGCTGTTTTAAATTTTGTATAAGAAATTCACTGTATTCGAAATATTTATGTAAATAAGGCTTTTTTAAAATTTTCTGTAGATTTTGATATTTTTGAACTTTTTATAGGAATTTAGCTATTTTCGAAAATTGAATCAAAATTTATATAAGTATAAAAGTTCGTATGAAAAATTAATTTAATTTTAAAAAACACATGGCACGACTTAGCGATCATACACATACCAACATTCTGTTGAATAACTGCACAAGCAAAATTATGGGAAAACAAGTAACACAAAATCTAGTACTTAAGGGAAATTATGTTCATTTTTACCAGATTTCCCATATAAAACGAAATCTACTTCGCCACTAGATTTTGGCAGAATCTACTTAAAATCTAATACTACTTCGTGATGCAACTGTGTTTTTTTTATTAAATTGTAATAAAATATACTACGCTGCATAAAGAAAAATTCAATCTATATATATAAAAGTGAAACTCTGTGTGTGTGTGTGTGTGTGTGTTAGCTATAGATTCCGAAACTGTAAAACCGATCGGACTCAAACTTTGGCAAGTTGTTGTACAGATAACAGGGAGTGTTTATGGGTGGAAAAAAGTGGGCGGGGCTACGCCCATAAAAATTAGTTATCAGTTTTAGCTACTTGCACATGACCGATTTTTCTGAAACTTTGCACACATATCGAGCTGTCATGACTAAATAATTTCGTGATAAGAAAAGTGGGCGGAGCCACGCCCCTAAAAAAGTTTTAATTTTGAGGTACTTGCACTGGACCGATTTTTATGAAACTTTGCACACATACTAAGCTATCACAACCATATAATTTCGTGACTAGAAAAGTGGGCAGGGCCACGCGCATAAAAAAGGGTTATAATTTTGAGGTACTTGCACCAGACCGATTTTTCTGAAACTTTGCACACATATTGACCTGTCATAGTTAAATAATTTCGTGATTAGAAAAGTGGGCAGGGCCACGCCCATAAAAACAATTATAATTTTGAGGTACTTGCACTGGTCCGATTCTTCTGAAACTTTGCACACATATTGAGCTGTTACGACTTTATAATTTCGTGATTGGGCAAAAAATTATAATTTTTAGGTTTTTGCACTTGATATTCAATTAAAATTCAGAATGCATTTTGATTCATTAAGGGGCGTAGCAACGCGCGCCGGGTTTGGCTATTCATAATATACATATAAGGTGGTTGCAACTGCACAAGTACTTTATTGCTTAAATTTTTTTATATGGAGTTTGAATTTTGGAGAAGTAGAGCATAGACAGCCTCTCTGACCACCTTGTAAATAAATATACTGTTTTGACAACGAAATCTTGCAAAATGTCAAAAAACAGTGGTATAAACGGTATAGATTTTAATAAAGATTTTAAATCAAATCTACTAGATTTTGTTCAAGTGTAAATGTAGTATAAGAGCGCTGTATTCTGCCATGCCGAATCTAAAAATACCCTCCACCATCATGCACATAGGTATAGTGATTACATCATAGCTTAGCCTAGATTTTAGATTTCATGCAATACGCTATTTTCTTTATTATTACCGACGCCATCTTTGATTTTGCATTTTTGCATAGTTACTTGGTTACATCGTCACAATGGACCGTAATGGTCTCCGAGTGAAGGTGTGTGGGAAACTTTGCACCAGCCTTACTACCTACGTACCTACTTGGTTACATAGTCTTGGTTTTTACACTTTTTAATAGTTTACTACATTGTAATGGTCGAGCCCTTTTATTTGATAATAATATTGTAGGGGTTATAGTAACTACTATATTTGACTCATATATTCGCTATTTAATATAGGACGCCATCTTGAATTTTTTTCGTTTTATATTTAACTTTTTTTTAATACTCAAACCCTTTTATTTCATCTCTTCTAATTGGCACATGCGGTTGTATAGAAACTGAAAAATATTTTAGAAAAAACACCGAAGCAGTTGTACTCTGTTGCTTATAACTCAGTTGATTTCAAAGCGATTTTTTTAATTATTTCTTACAAATAATTTCTGAGATTACAACTTAAAATTTTAGGAGTTTTTATTTATGTATTATTTAGGAGTTCAAAAAATTTTGATATATTTAAAAGCATGTATATTTTTTCAAAAAATTTTTGTCTATAACTTTGCCGATTAGTGTAATAGTAATAACCGCGTCTATAAATCATCCAAGGGCTGGAAAATTTATATTTTTTTTGGTAAAAATAAGCAAAAAAACAAAGGCAGTCTTGTTTATTTGCTCATTTTTTAGATATTTATAGGGCGATTATGCTGATTTCAAATACCAATCTGCTCCCGAATATTTCTGTTATTTTGATACCTTACACGGGTCTTGGCGATGTCAGGGTTGATTGTTGATATAAACATATACACGGACAGAAGGTTTATGCTTAATCGAGCTTTTAGAAAATATATACTTAATGGGGTCGAAAATAAAAAATTTAGAAATTTCACACGGAATGACTGTCGTGTACAGGGTATAACAATAAGTTTTAAAAACAACAAAGTTTTCATTGCCATCAAAAGAGTGATAGCAAAAAGTTAAAAAATAACAAACAAAAAAACGATTATTGAATATTTGCTATTTTTTTAAAATTGTTTATAAATTTTAGCTTTTTTCGAAATCTTAAAAAACATTTGTAATATTTGAAAATTTTACAAAAACTTTGCTGTGTATTTTCGAAAGTTATAAAAAATTATCTCAATTGAAATTTTGCTACTTTTAAATATTTTTAGAAATGTCTTGCCATGTTTTGAAATTCTAATAGAACTTTTGCTATTTTCAAAATTTCTATAAAAGATTTTCTATTTTCGAAATCTTTATAAAATTTTCGCTGTTTTTGAAATTTCTTAAGATATTTAACTATTTTTGAAATTTCTTTTAATATTAAATTTTCAATGTGAACCATTTTTTATTTTGGCTTAAGTTCATTTATTCTTTCATTTAATTTTATAATTCAAATTTAATTAAATGAAAGAACAAATGAACTTAAGCCAAAAAAAAAATGGTTCACATTGAAAATTTAATATATAGTAAAAGTTCGAATAAAATATAAAATATATAATTTCTTTTAATATTTTGTTGTTTCTAAAATTCCACAAATATAAATGTTGTGTTTTTAAAACTTTTGTGGAAATTATGTAATTTTGAAATTCTTATTAAAATTTCCTTAATTCGAAATTTTTTACCGAATTTTTTCCCCCTAGAAGTGTTCATAGAAATTTTGCTTATATCGGAATTTTTATAAAAAATTTTCTCCACTTATGGTTACTGTTACTTTCACGTTTTTTTTTAAATATAATTTATTTCAAAATTAACGCAAGATTTTAAGTTGTCAAAATTTGTACATTAAAGTGTTGGCAACCCTATAAAGAACAATCAAATGACTAGAAAGAGTGTTTTCAATTTAATTCAAATATTGCTTTAATTTTGAGACACCCTATATATACACAAAATTTCTTATTTTTCAAACTTCTGTAATAATTTCACTGCTTTCAAAATTTAAATAGACAGCTCTAAACTAAGCAAGATTCATATCAATTCAGCTGCTGCTTAATTATCGAATTAACCTTATTATGGTTTTGATACTAAAACCGCATTCAAGATGCCTTTCATTTAAAAAAAAATATCCTTTATTATACCAAAATCTTTAATCTGGTCTATATTCTCTATAAAAAAAAATTATCCATATAAAATAAGAAAAAATCAACGTCTTCCTAACAACTAAAGACAAATTAGAAGAAAAAAAAAGAAGAAAAGAACTTGTAAGAAAAATTATTCAAAAACCCGTAAACAAAAATCTTAATTACACATGAGACACAAAGGCAGCAACAAAGCAGTAATTAAAAATAATGAGAATTCATTGTCCCAAAAAAAAAAATTATAAAATATTTCACAAAAAAAAATTAAAAACATGAAAAACCGTAATAGATACAAAAAGTAACACAAAGATACACAATGACCAAAACTGTAATATTTGTATGTACAAATTTGGTAACAACAAAAGATACACAGATACACCAAAGAAACAGATGTAAATAATACACTCATAGATACAAATTTACATGCTTACTAAGGTACTTGTCACCCAGAAAACATGTACGAATTCAAGTAAAAAAATAAAATTTAGAAAAGGTATAAAAACTACCCTCCGTTTTAAGAAAAAACAAAATTCGTTAAATTTTTTTATTACAAAATTCCACAAAATATAAAAGATGTTTAAATATAAGTATGTATGTACGTATGGCTTTGTAGGTGTGTTTATGTAAGCGTCCAACAACTGGTAGATGAAAACTGATTCCCAAAGCAAATTATGACCAAGATAAACATCTGAGTATTTTTTTTTATTTATTTTAAAATTTCTTTAAATTTAATACTTAAAAAATTTCTACAGTTTCTTATTTAAATGTAAAAAAAAAATAAACTAACTTCTACTTGAAGTGTAATTGTAGTGGTTACTTTTTAAATTTATATTTTTTATTTATACATTTCCTTTATTTTTATTATTATTATTATCATAAAGGTCAAGTTTGGAAAGTTTTCCAAGACTAACTGGACTAACAAATGCAAACACTTACATACACACGCGTAATCCTTAAAGGAAAATTTTGCAAAACTGAAAAAAAACGGTTGTTCTTAAGACGTTCAAGAAAAAAAAATATGACTATAAAAAACAAATAAAACAACACTTCTATTGTAGCACTATGGGTGGCTATAAATTTTATAATTATACAAAAATTTACATAAATTTTTTTTATAAAAGATTTTTTTGACAGTGAGTGTAAGGGTATATATAGGTTTGTCATTCCCTGTTTAAGATCTACAAAATTCACATCCGACCCCATAAAGTATATATTTTCTGAAAGTTTATAAAAAGGGGAGTCAATTAAGCATTATTCGTATATCCGTGTGAATGTTGAAATCAACTTTTTGAATTCCCCGACATCGCCAAGACTCGTTTAAGGTATTGCAATATCAGAAATATTCGTGAGCAGATCGGTATTGAAAACCAGCATAACTGCCCCATAAGTGTCTGAGATATAGCCAAATAAACACGACTGCTTTTGTTTTTTCGCTTATTTTTACCATAACAATTTTAATTTTTCTAGTATAATTTATAGACACGGTTGTTATAAGTTTGGTATGCCTGATATTCATGAAAAGTTTTAGATAAATTAGTCACTAATCGGCAAAATTATAGGCAGAAATTATTTTAAAAGTATATAAAAGAAAAAAATTAAAGATGACGTTCAAAATATGCCGTCGGAAATAATAAAAAATGGCGTACCACGTATTAACTATGGACTCTCAAAATCAAAGTCTCAACTGCTTGCATCAATATTACAGCAATGGAATTTGTTGGAAAAAAAAAACATGAAGATCTCCAATATTTGAAATACACAAGAAGACTTTCTGGACTGTTTTAGAAAAGACAGAGATTTAGTGTTTTGTGATAATGCAGAAGAGAAAAAAACTGAAAGCGAATTTGAATTAAAGAATCTATGGTCCGTATATTTCTGTTTGAAAGCGAACAAAGTTTTTATTTTTCGCTGATCAATGTAATCTGTAGGTTTTGATTATTGTTTCAATTGCACCTTATATGGGACGTATTTTTTTGTTTTCAAAATACTCCATAGTGACGAATTACCTATTCAAGCTAAGCTGAACGCTTTCATTAACACTTTGCTCTGCACGTTTGATATTTTTCGAACGGCGAATTGAACGTGGTCTATCGTTTGCTTCAGAGGGCGAAATTCTGACGTTAAAATATCGACGATGTGCTCTATGTGTTAAAATAATTGATCACCGACTTAAACAATAAAATGCTTTTATTCTGGTTATTTCTTGAGTTGTGAATCGCTCCATTATTTTTGTGGCAAAAAGGAAAATCTGCTTAAGTCAACATAAGCTAATATTCTAATAATCACATCATTGCAATCCCGGACTACCCTCAGGCAAACTTTCTACTTATTGTATTATATGTATAAGTCCAACATAAAACTAAACACCTTGTAACCTTTTTTCCTTAAAAAAATATTATTATTTTATTAAAAAAAATACTTTATTTAAGCTTTTCAAAGCCGAAATACACTTACAGCAATTAAATTGCACACTACTGCATTTTTAAATCATATTTAAAGTTAATAAAGCTAATCTTAAATAAAGTTAAAGTAAATGAGAGTTTAAGAAAAATAAATGTATTTATGTTTTGGAATTTTTTATTTTTTAATAAAACAATACATTAGAGGCATTCATGTCGCCAATCATAGTCAGGCAAAAATGCGAAATTTTATTATTTTTTATTACATATTTTCAAAGATGCTTAACAATATGAAAAACTAAGTTTTTGCTTATAAAACTTCTTAAGCTTTGTATATTTTTCGTTCTTAGATATTTTTAATAATTTTTTTTTTAGCTAATAATTTTGAAAATTTTTTTTATAATTTATATTAAACTAGTCTGTGCCCGCGACTTCGTCTGCGTCACGAAAGATAGCCTCTTTATGTTATAAATCAGGTTGTTATCTATCTGTGCTGCAAATATAATTTAAGTCCGTTTAGTCATTTCTTTAGTAAAAATATCAAAACATTTCAATATACAAACATTAATATTTATTATATTAGTGGGATAGGATTTAATACTTTCATAGACGTCGTTGGATGATTTATTTTTTCGCCAGTATGTGTAAGTTTTGAACACTCTCAACCCTTAAGCAATCAACTAACCAATTAAATAAAAAATATATTTATCGCATATTTCCGCGAATTAGCGTTATTATCGTGAATATATGTGTAGTCTATTATTCTTTTTTTATTCTCAATAATTATTATGCTATTAATTTACCCATAAGCAAATTACCCATTGTGCAATATTATAACATTTTAAGCAGCTACTGAGTAAATAATATTGCTACTATAAGTATTACCAAATAAAAAAAAAATATTATTTTCTTACTTTTGAAAACAGTACTTCGTTAGTGGTCAAGACCTAGAGCAGCAAAGCACCATTTGTATGTGTGCGAGTGTTTGCATGTTTTTCTTCCATTAGGAAAAGTGTGGGAGCAACGAACGCATAAATCGATTTTTATCTACACTTTCCTCCACTATCACCCACAAACATACATGCACACAAATGGACTACTAAAGCGCGTAAAATGAAGACACAATTTAATAGACCCGTAACTTGTATTTATTGTCTTAAAGACTACGATCAACTAACAACCACTACTATGACTCTATTTGAAAATTTAATTTTTGGTAAAATTTTTATTTTTTATTTTTTGGTTTCTTTATGAAATGTTTAGCAAAGAAAGTTTTTGTTTCTTTAAGATTAGGGTATAATATTTAAATTTTTTATTTGGCTTTAAATTTACATCAGTTTGAAACAAACAAAAAAAAAAGTTAAATGCTATAGTGTATGCGACTGGCTACTACTGGGAAAATCTTGGTCAATTCAAAATTTAATCAAGTTTTTTTTTTTCTGTTTCTTTAAGACATTTCCTATGAATGTATGTAATTTATTTTGACCAAGCAACAAACTTTTTATTCAAATTATGTGTGTAACTATGTATGTTTGTCCAAGCAGGGGTGGTTTTCTTCTGTCCAGTAGAGTTCAAATAAATAATAAAAAAAAAAGAAATAATATGATTTAAGCGTGGGAAAACTCAGTGAATAGTGTGAATTTTTTCAACAAGATCTTTAACTTTTATGATTTGTGTGTGTCTTTAAGATTTTATTTTAATGTCTTTAAACTGCTACTCTTTCAAAAAATTCTTATAATTTTGTTGTTGTTGTTGTTTTTCTTTTATTATTATTATTTTTGGTAAATAGTTAGTTGGAGTAATTATGCATTTGTAGGTGTTTCTGCTTTACGGTTTTGTCATTTAGTCTTTCCTTAACAATATGTGTGATGTATGTTAATGTATTCTAATTTTGGGAAAACAACAACAAGTACAAAAATTATACAATTTCGTTTACCCATCCCCAAAAAAAATAAAAATAAAATTTTAATTTAAAGTTCGGCCTTACTTTTATGGCTGATTCATGGGCTAATAGTTAGGTTTGGTTATGGGAAAATACTAATCAATATTTAGAAAATGTACAAGAAAAGAGAAAGAGAGTCAAGTAAGCGTAACCGAGATTTTCGTCCAGATCACATTTGCTGATAACAGCAATACAAATTTTCTTAAGTGATATTATAAATTCTGGCATATAGTCTATTTTCCCAAATGTCCGGTAATCGTTTATAGGTAACGATATGCAAATGTTTTAAAAATATAATAATAAAATTGTTTTGTAGTTTATTAGGAAATTGAAATTAAAAAATAAGGTTTGCATTTACAAAACTATTCAGTTTTGTCTTAAAATATATTTTAAATAATATTACCCAGCAAAAAAAAATACATGCAAAAGAAATTGTGAAGGCATGAGTTCAACCCATGATGAAGTGGCTCAATTTAGGTGATTAGCGTGTCATTGAAGACCATGTGTTTATATACAAAAATTTAACTCAATTCCAATTAGTGCATGGAACGCATGCAGAGTAGATAAGAAGAAAAATATGTTTCACGAGTTAATAATGTCTGTTAACATGAATTATTCAAGATCTTTTGCATGCATTTGCATGTATTTTTAAGCTTTAAAGTCTAACTATTTTGTATTTGGAGAAAGCATTCTTTATGCCTCCTTTTGCACTTATGAATTAAAGAAGTCATGAAAAATTTTATTCACATTGAAGTAGAGCAAAAATTGTTTGCTGGGTAAGTAAAAGATAAAGCAGTTTGGTAAATTTTTCTTACGAATTTATGAAACGATTTTGACAAGCAATACACCATTTGAAAAAAATTTACCTACAAATCCCAAATCCATGTTAAGTATACACGTATGCCCAATGCAAATGACCATAGTCCCAATTTAGCTAATATCTCGACTAAGTCTAAAACCCAGTTCTATCAGTGTAATTTCTTAGGGATTTCCAAATTAAATTCCTTAGGTTTTCCAATTTTCGACGCTAAAATGCTTAAGTCTATAATGCCCAAACGCAAAACATTAACAAAGTCTCAACCTCTTCTTTGCATGCTCTACATATCGTTTTATCCAATAGTTCCATGCGACCTAAAAGAGTTTTTGTCTCCCTGTGACCTTTTATCTTCCAAGTGTTAGTAAAGGGTGATTTTTTATGAATTAAGTTTTTCGGGCTGCCAGCACTGGTAGGTAATTGTGTCCAAACTACATCGGTGAAAGTGAAAAGTGTTCAGTATACTCTGCCATTTCATCATGGAGAAACTCAAAAACGAGCAACGACTGCAAATCGTTGAAATTTGTAATCAAAATGGGCCTTACAACAGCTCGATGGAAATCCACTGTTTTATCGAAAAATTGTGTTCAGCGATGATGCTTATTTCTGGCTAAATGGATACGTCAACAAGCAAAACTGTCGCATCTGGGGTAAGGTACAGCCATATGCCGTACAAGAATTACTGATGCATTCTGAAAAAACGACAGTTTGGTGTGGTTTATGGGCTGGTGGCATCATCGGTCCATTTTTCTTCAAAGACGACCGTGGAAGAAACTTTATCGTCAATGACGAACGATATCGAGCCATGATGCGCCCCAATTGGCTGAGTTGGACTTGGTTGATATATGGTTTCAACAAGACGATGCCACATGCCACACAGCTTGTGGAACAATGGATATATTGAAGGATGAATTTGGTGAGTAGTTTATCTCTCGAAATGGCCCTGTGCAAAATTAGACCATTTTGAACCGAAGCCGGCGGCAACATTTACATGAAGTTATTTTTAAAAAGTAAATAGCAAAGACCAATTTATCGATTCCAGTAAAAATTTTGAATATATGATGCGAATTTGATTTTAATAAAATACGCTTAAAAAATCACGCTTTATGATTCAGCACCATCTTTGATTTCTCCAGACTTAACTGAGCCCATAATATATTCGTTATCTTACGGTCAGAAGTATTTTGCTACTTTTTGGCGTGTTTCTCCATCGCCCAAGCTTTAAGTGCTTTTTTGAATCTCTGAGATGGTTTTCTCAAGTTTTTAAAATGATCCCGTTTTGGTTAATTCGGCGGCTTTGTAGTTTCCGATTATGCCGTAATGTCCTGCTATCCATATAATCTCTAGACTTTTACAATTCGTATGAGAGTTTAACTCATATTTGCATTGCAGGATATTCCGAGATTCATATTTTTCGTTGATTAGGGTCTTGACATCTGATAAGATATGAATCGGAGCTTTGTTATCTCTTTGTCTTTCACACATTTAATGCCTTTCGTAATTGTCATAATATAGGCGTAGGTGTTCCAGTGGACTAGTTAGTAGTGTGCTGGTCTGCTAGTTTGGAGGTTTCGGGTTCGATTCCCGCCAGAAATTCTGGAGTTGTCTGCTTCTCTTTTCTTGTCTTAGGTATCGCAAAGGGATCAATATAATGGGACTAAGTGAGCTGCAAAACAGCTGCCTTTCTACCTACCTACCTAATATAGGCGTGGCAAACAGCATTGTGATCTAGTTGACTTAAGTATTAAACTTATTCCATCTGTCCCATATTATAGATGTAAAAAAGCTTAAATATTTAGTTACGTATATTGTTTTTATTTGTTTTTAATAAATACTTCTTAACGTTTTTTTTTTCAAGGCATATTAATTCATCAGGTAATTGCAGTTCGGAGAGAATTTTTTTGTTTATATTTTTTGTATATGAAGTTTGACATTTGAAATCAATGAGAGAGGAGAGAAAATTGTTTTTTATCTATAGACTTTGACAGCTGAAATTTAAAATGAGTGAAAAAAAATAATCAGCTGACAAAACAAGACTACCTGATGAATAAATGTGCCTTGGTTTTTTTTTTAATTTCTCTATGTCATTTGAAATATTCTCAATTTTATAATTTTTAAAATTTAATTTCATTCGGCATTTTCTCAATTTCAAATGAAAATTTTATTTAATATTTCTCAATTTCATTTGTTATTTTCTCAATTTTAAATCGATGATCTCAATTGGATTTGGCTTTTTTTCAATTTCAAATTAAAAATCTAAATTTTATTTCGAATGTTCTTAATTTCAAATGAAAATTCTCAATTTCATTTCAAAAAATTTTTTTTTAATTTTGGAATTTTTAATTTCATTTGAAATTTTCTCAATTTTTAATCGATAATCTCAATTTCAATTCAAAAATCTCAATTTCATTTCGAATATTCTCAATTTCAGAAAAACTTTTTAGTAGTTTTTCAAAAACCTAAAATTTTTTAATTAAAACGATTGTTCGAAAAATGAGATTCTCACTTCCCCTTTTATGTTTAATTTTAAATAAAAAAATATTTCAATCCTTACAAATATTCAATTAACACAGACAACAACTGTGTTGTGCTGTCAGTCTTGAAGACAACAAAATGTTAATAAATTTTTGTTTATTTGTATGCTTTTACTACCTGTTCTGTAGATGAAAAACAAAATCCATTTACCCCCCAACTAAATAGCCCATATTAAACATTTTCCCATTCTTGCTTTTAATAGCTTACACATCCTCTGCGAGTAACAGCAAAGCAAACAACATTAATGTAAATCCTTGCGAGAAAAGAATAAACAAAAAATATACATCCAATAAGCAAAAAGGATTTGTCAAAATGAAATAAAAACAAATTTCATAAAATACATTTAAATGGTATAGTATCTGGGAAAAAATAAATATTATTTTCCAGCAATACACGTACATACATTCAGTTCTATTTATCCAAACTGGAGTTTGAGAAAGTTTTTCCTTTTCAGCCATAGATATAACAATACTTATATGTGTATACGTATGGCTAAAATATGTACATGTGCATGTACATACATACATACGTATAAAGAAAGAAGAAAATTCACCAGTCATACAATGATTTTTCACAAAAACATAAAATTGAAATGTACAAAAATACATGCATACATACATACAAACATATAAGTAAAGGAAAAACTGAAATCGAAATAAAAAAAATCACAAACGTACAGTTAATGGAGAAAAACACGCCCAGTTTGTATGTACAAATATATGGATTTTTCATAAAGTACATACATACTTACATACAGTACAAACATATATGGAAAAAGCTTTAAATATGTACATATATACACACATTGATATGTACATATGTCTGTACATACATAAAAACATATCAATGTATATATAGTAGATATTAATGTACATATGTACACATATAAGTATAGTATATAATATACTACACATAAAATATAAAAATGTTTTCCATACTCCTGTATGTTGTTGTACTTATTCTAAGTACTCGGAAATGTACTTGAGCTATACCGACGAATGGTGTAAGAGATAAAAGATTTTTGTTTGGTATTCTTACATTTAAATGAAGATGACAACTTTGGCAAGTAAAAAAATAAATAAATATGCATATCTACCAACTCACTTACTTACCTTTACATAAAAAGAACCAACAATAAACAATAACAACTCATAACCCTACGTAATGAGAATAAAAAGAGACCCACCTAATAACGGCCGATACATATTATATAAATGCAAAAAGAGAGATTATATCATTTGCCATTCTGGGAACTCAAAAGGTAATAGCGAGAAATATTCGGCGGGGTTTATAAGCTAGAGGAATTATTGGTTCGTACTGCTTCGTGTTTCATATCGCTACATAATAATAGAATTATCGGCCTCAATTAGATAATATTTTTATCGATGGCATTTGGTTTCGAGAGGACAATATCACATGCCATACAGGCCGCAAAACAATTCAGCTGCATAAGATTAAGACCCTTCAATCGTGTCTCATCAATTATTGCATGAGATACTGTCGTATACTGTCTTATAAGCGATCGAATTTAGACTCCAAAATTATATAAATTTACATTATTTATTATCGCTGGGTTATTTGAAGTTACAGGTCTCTGCCAACTAGCCCAACCTCATATATTCAATTGAAGATAGAAATTCAACTTTCTATTAACGCATCTCAGCCATGTAAAGGGAGGTTAAATTTTAAGGGCCGATGTTAATATATTTACTTGTTATTAAATTTCTAATTTCTTTTATAAATTAAGAGCCGATAGCCTAAGTAGCTAGCGCCCCATTTTCCTTTCTAAATTAATTAATTAATTTCTAATAAATTATTATAAAGTTAATCAATAAATAAATAAAGGGCCAATGTTGATATTAAATAAAACACAAATTATTTAGGAAATTATTGTCATTTCTTTTTATACCCTTCACCTGTGGTGCACAACGGTATATATAGCTTTATCATTCCGTTTGTAATTTCTACAATTTTCATTTCCGACCCCATAAAGTATATATTTTCTAAAAGCTTATGAATAGAGGAGTCGATTAAGCCCTGACGGTCTGTTCGTGTGTTGGTTGAAATCAACTTTTAGAAACAACTTTATGTTCCTCAGATCTGTATATGGTATCAATAACTTGGAAATATCCTGGAATGAATCGCTATTGAAATTCAGCACAATCGCCCCATAACTTTCTGAGATATGAGCAAAAAACCACGACCACCTTTTTTTCACAATTACAACAACAACATGCATATATACTGGTTAGAGTAAACGTGGAATCGAATCCCAGCTGAACCAAAAAAAATTTATTTTATTTAATTTAATAAATTATTTATATTTTATTATTTTTTTTAATTTTTTAAAAAAAAAATTTTAAAAAAATTTTTAACAATTTTTTTTTTAAATTTTTTAAAAAAAATTTTTTTTATTATTTTTTTTTTATTTTTAATATATTTTTTTTTTTGTAAGTTTTTTTTTTTTTTTGTATGTTTTTTACATGTATGCACGTATTTTATATGAGATGAATGGTGATACAAACAATTGTTATTTCATGACTACACGTTGTAAAGGCTATGTACATTTATGTATGGTGAAGGGTAATATCAGATTCGGCACGGCCGAATATAGCCCTCTTACTTGTTATTATTATGATAATATTGGTATGGTTCAATTATGTATGGAACAAAATATCGACCAAATGGCCGCCGCGACCACGGCGGCACATCTCCATCCAATGGTCCAAATTTTCAATGACAATGTTGATGTTCAATTGTAAGGCACGATGATGAGTCGAGGTTGAGTGCTCTTTTGCCATACTATCGCGAAAAACAGCAATGTTTTCCGTTCAACGAACTAAGCAGGCATTCACAGATGTTTTCACATTTCATACAGACCTATTTTTGGTGAAGTTTAAATATTTTTCACAATTCTCCCGATTGTAAACAAATTTGAAGGATTATGTTGACCAAAAGAATCACGAAGTGCATGAAATGCATTTTGATGTGAACGCCCATTTTAATAATAAGCCTGATAACTTTAACGCGTTGCTCGTTTGTATATCTTTCCATGGTTCCAATTAAGTTAGTCTTAAATTGAGAAATGTCAAATGAAAAACAGAGAAAAAACTTGACATTTAGGTGTGCTTCACATTCAACATCGGCTCTTAAAATTTAACCTCCCTTTACAAGGCTATTAAGGACCACTTCATATATCAATATATTCATCTATATCATTCTATTTTGATATTTACAAAGTAAAATTTCTATATAATTTAAATTTGATATTCACTCTAAAACACCCTTTAAATATTTATAAAACTCTGTTAAGGTTCGGTCTTAATTCCACATAGGATTCGGTAAGCCTATTACTTACAAGGAAATATTTACGTTAATAAACTTATCTTCTTCCTCGTAAAAGGTTAAAAAAAAAACCCAAAAACAAAAATGGAGAAAATATTTTATTGTGCTTAAAAAGTTTTCATTGAATTGCAGTTACGATAAAAGGGTGGGTTTTCGCTGTATCTCTAGTCGAACTCCCACACGTCATTGCACCTCCAAAGACACACATTCACAATGACAAGCTTTTGCTTATCTTATAACACACACACACACACACACATAATCGCATGCTTAACAATACCTTTTCTAACTCATACTACTAACAAGGGATTCTATGGATGCTTCATACTCATATACAGATTTTCCTCTTTCATTTTTAACCGTTTTAAATGAAAAACTCATGGTTTTATTTATGTTTTTATTTTTGTTTGTACGCGCATGTGACATGTACTCGTCGTTGTAGTTAAAAGCCACGAACGTTCATACAATATATGCCATATATACATACGTACATACAAATATAAATTTAAACATACATTCATACATACATACATTTATTCACACATACATACATACATTGTAAATCCAACATCCAACATATACAATAATCATCATTATCCCGTATGTTTGTTTGTATGTAGTATGTGTTAAGGAAAATTGTCAAGTATGTATATGCCAGAACAACAACAACAACATTAACAGCATGCTTATCGTCAACAACAACATTTTCAAATGTAAAAACATTAGGCATTACCCACATACAGCAACAAAAAGCAAGCAAAATAACAAATCGAAATAAAAAATAAAACATAACTCTTATATGGAGCCGAAAAACGTATAGACATACATCCACACATATAAAATCTATTAATACATACTTTTACCCATATGTATGTATTTGTTCTTATTTATATATAAAAAAAAAAAAAAAATTGAATTTTCATACGCGTAACATCTTGATCTCCCCTTTATGGAAAAATAACTCACACCAATTAGTTGCCCCCACAGACTGACTATGAAAAACCGCCAACAAAAACAAAATCCCTCTCAAACTCTTATTTTAAAGAGAAATGGTTCTTAATGTATACACGGAAAAACAACAACAACAACAACAGTTAGCTACGTTCATTAAAATCCCTCTTGGTTAATGTGGCACAGTGCCATCCCCACACCTTGCCCACCCCAACATATACATACAAACGCGTTTTATACTCATCGCGTTGAAAAGAGACCAACATATTAATTTAACGCGAAAAAATTTACACTCATATTTAAGTTTCTTTTTTCAATCGTGTACTCATCACTGTGGCGGCGACTTTCACTGGGTGTTATTAGTTGAGTAGAAAAATATTCTCTATTTTCCTTAAAAATGCGCATTTTCCATAATTTTTTTTTTCGATTTTGTTTGTTTACACTCAAATATTTTTCTTTAATTTTCCTCAAGCCCCCCACTTTTCTTACATTCTCCCTTCATTTATATCATTTGAATTCATTGTTTTCATACACTTTTTCAATACCTGCCGTTACGTACATACATACATACATACACACATACATATACTCCTTCATTTATTCATTCATTTACTCATTGTCTTGGCATCAGTTTATTTATTTTCTTGTGTCTTCTTGTTATTTCCTTTTATTTTTTCTTAATGAAAACTTTCACTTTTAAAAAGTTTACAGTTTCTTGAAAAATTCTTATACCCCCTTCACCCCTTTCTTATTTCGCTCACATCTACGTTTATTATTTTTTTTTTCTTTGCGTGTACAGTTTGTCCATAATTGTAATGAGTTTTTGTCTCGTTAGAAATCTTACAATTTACAAGATGGCAATGCGGCAGTAAATAAGTACCTTAAACATTAATAAGTTTTTAATTTATGGACTTCTTGTTAGTGTTGGAAAGTGGTGGAGAGAAGACATTTTCGAAATGTTGGTCTATTAGTAAAATGTTTAACAAAGTGTGTTGTAAACAGCTAAGAAATTGCTATACATTCTATACAATTCGAAACAAAATTAATTTGGACTTATATTTTACGTTACTTCCAATAAAAATCTTATAAAAGGGTGTCCCAAAATTAATGCAAGATTTAAATTAAATAGAAAACATAGTTCTTAGTCTTTTTGTTGTTATTTTTTATTGTGTCTTAAAGGACATAGGATAAGGTTAATTATGGAATAGCGTTGATTCTACTTCTTCTACTCCTGGTTGTGGAATTGTTGACATTGACCTGTGATTTCAAATGACCCCATAATTAAAATCTTAGGGTATCCAATTACACAATCTAGGTGCCTTATTCCGATCATCTAAACGAGAGATACATAACCTAGAAACGTCTCATGCAGTGATTAAATTATTTCATAAGCTGCATGGTATGTCTTGTTGAAGCCACACATTTTCCACATCAATATCATCCAACTATGGCAGAAAGGACTGTGTTATCAGTTCGTGTTGTCGAGCAACAGTAACTTGGCAGTCTTTCCTTAAATCGTTTATTTACATCCTTTACCATAGCGGGTGAGGTTATTAATGTGTTTCTTATCATCAGTCAAGGAGATGAATCAATTTACCTATATTCGTTTCTTTTTTAAGTTTAAGGAAGTTCTTTGAGCCCATATTTAGCATTAAATTTAATTAAATAAATTCAACAAAAGTTTGCTATTGATAAACCATAGAACTGTCTCATAAACTGCTGGGTTACAAGTAAAAAAATATAATTTATTTTTTTAACGAAATAATTTAATTTCTTTGAGGTTCCACCGACTAAAAGTCGCATTTGTAAACAGTTGTCATGGGTATTTTTAAAATCAATATTTTGAAAGAAGAAATAACCCGATAATCATAGAGATAATTCGTCCTATGTCGTTTTGCATAATCCAAACCACTTTATATATTTTTTGCTTTATTTAACTAAAGTTTCATTATAATCTTCTGTAATTTTTTAGACTCTCTTTCCATAGATTTCCAACTTATTTTGTAAATGGTTATACAGCACAGTTGAACAAACAAATACATTTATAGGTAGTTTCCGGGAGAAGGTCTTATATGGTTCCTGGCACTATTTATAGTCACCGATTGTCAAAAACCTTTGATGAAAAGTCAAATATATATAACGATGTTGCCAAACTCTATCTACAGAAAATTGGTCAAGCAAGCGCTATTAACGGTAATGGCGTTTTCTTCACCATCTCGAATAATCCACTATAACACACAGTCAATCTTTAAAAATGCATTGACGCTAGGTTGGACAGTAAACATTTTTTATTGTAAATTTTATTACCTTTTCAATATATTTAACAGTCTTGCCATTCTTATAAGGGATCCTAAATAAATAATGGTCTGATGTTTGTTTAAATTTTTAGAAGAATTTTAATTTCTATGAAAGTTATTTGAGCTCATTGTCATAACAATGCCAATAATTGTAGTAATTTAAGTACGGTTTGTTTTTGGGAATAGGTTTTACAGCAATAATTAATGATAAGTCAGTTAGAAATGTTATAGTACAATACCGAGAGGACAAGTGAATGTCGACTAGGCGAGATCATAATCCATATACAACGAAAAAAAAGGTAGAAGATTTGATTTAAAAGTACGACGATTGCCGATCAGTTGACCAGAGAGTCAATTATATATTGGATTTGCAACTACATATGTAAAGGATTTAATAACGCTCACCGACCTTAGTCAGGGGCTTGATATGTTGACTTGAGATAACGATTTTGTCCTAAAAATCATCTTTTAGGGCAAAGCACAAATTTAAAGCCATTATTAAGCTTAACTGCATTAACTATGTGATACGGGTAAAGGCATGGCGTTATTATTACATCGAAATCATTATTTTCGGAAAGTTAATGGCGAGTGATGTTAACCAGATCTCGACAGCTCTGTTATATCCAAACTATAGTTTAAATTGGATGAAGTTTTTTTGCCATACAAGCGAAGTAAGGAAAAAATTTGTTGACTAAATACAAATCTTTTAACCAAATTCTAAGAAAAAGGAAGCCCTTCATTATTGTTTCATCGGTTACGTTTAGTCAACCACTTTCAACGATATTTGAAAAGAAATTGGCGGAATATTGTAATTCACATTGAACCAAGTCATCAAGCATTTCTCGCTAAGGTCAGTCTGTCATTTGAATAAAATGCATTACACATAATGTCACAAATGAAGTTTCAAAATATAACCAGAATCAATTTACTATCTCCCACTATTGTATTTGTTGTGTATTTGTGATTTGTGAAGTTGATAAAACAAAAACCATATGAGGACCATATGGCGGATGTTATTACTTACTTAATCGCAACATGCCTTCTTTACAATGCAATAAAGAACAGATAACGATATTAGAAGATACGTGTTTTTTTTAATTTAAAATGAAAAATGTATTCCTACTGAGACACCCTTTATAAAAAAAATTAAGCCAATATTAACTTTTCCATCTCTGATGTATTTATACAGCATTGCCTTATCAGCCTGACTTTGCACAACTGTTGTAAACTCATACGATAAATAGTGAAATTTGCAACTAAATCGTTAATCAAATTCTTGTTTTCTGTGTAAAAATTCTTAACAAATTAAATAATTTCTACTATATTCACTTGTCTCAAGATTTCAACACAATTCTCCTCACTCTCTAAAATTTCTTGATTAAATTTTTTATAACTTTTAGACAAAATTAACAGTATGAGTTCGAAGCTTTAACAGTTGCGAGCAGAAAAAACAATAAATAGAAAAAAAATAAAAAATTCATACGAAAATAATAAACGATTCCATCAAATGCAGACTATTAGCCAGGAGAAAATTAAAATTAAAAAGCAAATCTCAGCATAAGAAGTATGAGGCGAAACAGAAAACTGAAATAGAAACAATCAAAAATAAATGAAAATTAAATATATTTATATTTTAAGACTCAACTACTACTACATACGTGTACTACTGCTGCTGCTGCTACTCCAATGGGTGAGTGCAATTATTACTTGTCTCACACAGTCTTGCGAAAGCTAAAATACAACAGGATATATTTTTTCCAACTTAGTTTTGTGATTTTCATTTACCATACTGCCGCAGAAAAAAATTCATTAATTTTGTTTCCAACCGAATTTTTTTACATTTTTTTTCCGTTAATTTTCAGACGTCTCTGTGCCACACCATCATCACTCGTCATAAAATAATCAACATAAAACATTAAAAAAATATTTCATTTTCCCCCTTCCCTTCTCCTTGCCAGCCTAACTTGTTATAACCTAAAGCGTTTCAGTTTTTTGTTGGCCATAATTTTCTATCAAAAACTTGCCTTGTCTTATTGTCTTGCTGAGGAGAAAATGTAAAAAAAAGTAAAGAAACGAATAATTTAGCTCGTATGAGTCCTGGTTGTCCTGGCAAATATCTATTCGTTGCACTTGTTTATATGTTGTCCTGTCATTTATATTTAATTTTTTTTTTGTTTTATTTCTTGTCCAATATTTTGCTTTTTTCTTAAGTCTTAAAGATGTTATTTGAGCTGTAAAGGAAATGAGAAGAAAAAAAATAAAAGCCAAGAAACTTGTGTTTCTTTTTCTACTAACGAACCCAGGAAGACAATAGATTTTGACAATAAATGTAAACGTTTTTCAGATGTTTCTTTAATAGGAAAACGAAAAAATAATATCGAAAGTGTGGGATTTGTTTATCTAATATGCCAACCAGCAGTTTTCAATTAATTTTCTTAAAAACATGTCTGTTAGGATTTTGCTAAAGCTGCAAAGAAATACTGTCGGTGAAAGGAAAGTAACAATAATTAGAATTGAAATTTAAAAAAACATTTTTACATGCCACCTCTTGTTCGAAATGCTATGTATAATTACTACAGTTAAAATATATTTTATTATTAAGCTTAATTAAGAGTGCGGTTGAGCAAAAATCATGACCCCTTGTCCTAACTATACACCAGAGCCTCTGGCTGAAATCTAAACTACTAAATCCAGCATACCTAATACTAGTAATAATTCAATTGTTAGATGGAAAGTTCCCTCTATTTGATATCATGCTTGCTTGACACATGATCACGACAATCATATTTTTATCGCAAACAAATTATAGTAAATTTTAATTAAATTTTAAAAATAATATTTTCGCTTTCTTTTTGTTAATTTGTGTTTACTCCTCATAAAGACTGTGTTACGATGATTCTCAAAAATAATTATATTATAAAAATTAATTAGTGAATTCTCAAGATGTCCTAAGTGTCCTAAAAATTCATGATTTTTTAAATTTTTAAAATTGTAAAAAGATTTAAAAAATTTACAGTAAACAATACAACACGTTTCGTTAATTTCAATTTTGTTTTTAAACTCCGACATAACAATAGGGCATTTCGAAATTTTTCAGAATACATCAAATGTATTTTTGTTGACCTTTATGGAGGTTGTTAATTCTGTAATTGAACTTGAGGTCAGCAACTTATATTATCCAAAAACTTCCAAAATATTGATACCGAATGCACGTGTGTACAACATGTGGGTGGGGGCTTTTAAACGTTGATTTCAACAAGCACATGGACAGACGGACTTTGCCTAATCGACTTTCCTATTCATAAGCTTTTTAAAAAAATATATATTTTATGAGGTCGGAAATCAATTTTGTAGTAACTGCAAACGGAATGACATCACTGGTGAAGGGGGTACAAAACAATAACACTGATTTGCAGCCAACTTCACTACCTAACGCTCTGTTAAAATTCTATTTACCATTGCCGCCGCGTTATTTCGGCTTGCTTCATACAAATGTTGTATGAACATTAGAATTTTTTACAGCTAAAAGATGATTGATGCTCTTGTTTAGGCTTGTCTGTAACATATAGAGAATTTAGCTTATTCTGTCTAAGAATTGGTTTAAATAGACTCTCTAAAAAACCCTACAGGCAAGTAACAACATATCACATATGCTTTAGAGAATTTTTCTGTTACAAATCATACAAATCGAAACAATACCGACTATGATATAAAGAAAACACTTTATCTTGCCGATTACTTACTGATCTGTTTGTTACACATATACATAAGATATACTTTTAAGATTCTTTGAGTAAAAATTTGCTCCGGTCAACAAAGAGCAGGTAAAAACTCTTTTGGGAAAAATTTTTCATTAAAAAATTTTTACGTCCTTGTGTAACCTTTGGACTCAAATATTTCTGCTAAAGTTTGGAAAATTTTAACACTAATAAGTATGAGCACTATATTCGGCTGTGCCAAATATAGTCTGGCACTTTTATACCACAAAAATTATTATTTTCTAATCACTAGAGAATAATTTCTTTATACCAAAATATGTAGTACTTTCTTTAAGTTAAATTTGCTAAAAATTTATTTGATTATACCCATCACAAAAAGAAACCTAAATATTTTTGCAATAGCAATATTTAAGTGGGCGTGTCAAAATAATTTCTGCCATTGAACTCAACTTGGATATAAAAACACAGAGATAATTATTCTTCCATATTTTTGTCCATAAGTTATATGAGTCTAGGTAAAAGCGTTATAGAGGAGGTGGGCGTATCACCTTCATTACAAAACTATTAATCTGAAACCTTTATCAAAAAAAATTCAAAATTATACTTCTAATTCTGTTGCACAAGATTTAAACGTCCCTAACCGCAAACGTCCATAAAATATTCAAAAGTTATTTAACAAAGAGATTTTTTCTCATAAGGTCGAAGGAAATAATATGTACCCATAAAAAAAAAAAAACTGATGTCCCCTAAGATTATATGCCATCCAGCAATAGGAAATAGCCTCAGCGTCTAATGTGTGGAAAAACTGCAAAGAAGACAGTTAAAGACCACGTGTGCTCAATGGTACATCAAGTATTGTAATATCCATTGGGAAGTAAATATTCCCTCCTTCCGAGAAGAGATTAAAATGTCCTGCACCAACGAAGTTAAGAAAATTAATTTTCATACCAACCCACTTGTAAGAGATTTACTCTTATTTGAGGGTCATCAGCCACTCAAAAGGACACACGCTTTTAAATTGGCGACATAACCTTTTTTTCTTTTAACACTTTTAGTTGTATATTGCAGTGGCAGTATATACATATTAATTTTTAGTTTAGGATTTAACTACTTATTGTTATTGTCCTCGAGACAGATTTAATAAAAAAAATGATTTTTTTATGATTTTTTATATTGTAAATAGACAAAAATGATACTTGCGGGGTAAATTGTCGCAGATTTTGATCTAAAACTTCTTTTATAGCTCACGGATTTGAACAACTTTCAGGGAAATACAACACAGAAGAAGAATGCCTGCAAAATTTGATCACTCTACGTCTACCTGTAGGCGAATCAAATGCAAGGACTCGATATCCGAAAGAAATTTTTTGATGACCTTCTCTTGCATTACAAGCTATAACTCTCTTCTTAATGTACCGATTTAGCCATTTTCAATGCCAAACATTTTTGATATTTATATAAAAAATATTTTGGCAAAATTGCACCCGGTTATTTTATGTTCGAGCTCTATCGTACTTTTAACAGACGGTGGGACAGACGGACATGGCTATATCGTCCTTAAATGAAACCAGGAGTTAAAAAATAAATACTTTATGAGTTCGTAAATATATACTTCGAAGTGTAACAAACAGAATGACAAAATGTAAATACCTCTAGACCATTTTTTTAGTAGTGGGTATAAAAATTAGTCGAATCAACTAATAAATAGTCTAGATATTATTATGCAAAAAACACACAGTTTTTTAACTAAATTGGATCAGTAAAATTTAATTTGTAGCAAAGAAAACACATGACAACAACAAAGTTATTTATATATCAGTGTAAAGAACACTCAACAAAACTTGTAGGGTATTCTGAGTACGTCATATCGTTGGTCACGGAATTAATTGTTACTTTACAGGAGAAGGTAATAACGATATAAAAACTGTATTATCATGACGTACTTTCTATACTATTGCATTAAATTTTTGTGTCGAGTTGTATTTGTGTGAAATGTATTAAAATCACTGAAAAACCCAAGTTCTGTAAAAAGTACGAGTTAGTGTCCTTCTACTTGTGACCATTGATATGTGTTATTTAATTGTTGAAGGGTATTTATGATTCGCCACCGCTGAATACATCATTCTAACTTGTTTTTGTTAAAAACTGAAATTACCTACGCGTAGTTGCATAAACTATTTTGCGTTTGTGCTGAAATTTCAATGCCAAGAAACATGGTTCGAAATTGTTTAAAACAAATTTCTCTAATTAAGCGCAATTTTATAAACTTTATTAAAAAAAGAAAATTTTATCAAAAACTCTCTTGCACCAGTAAATGTACATCAATAGTGTGATAATCAACAATTTATCAAAATTGCCTGCGGATTGACATTTTAATAAAATTTGTTTTAATTATTAAGTAATTTTAGCAAAGTGTTGAAGCATATAAATCCAATCTTATATGTTATTACTAAAGGAAGTTATTAAATAAATACAGTTCTTTCGCCGACGGTATTTAATTTTTGGTCACAAAGAGTTTCCGTTAAACGTCAGCATATTTTTAAAACTAAATTATTGTTTTTTTCATTGTAAACGTTAAAACTATCATTTAATATAGAAAATATTAAAAAAATTATTATTTTTTCATTTTCATGCTTATCTTTTTAGTCCGTCCTTTAAAGTCGCACTCCCTTTTTAATCACACCGCTAAAAAACATATACATTCATTAAACTCTCATAAACGCACACACACACACAAACATATAAAATATTCACATGCACATACATATGTAAGTATGTATGTAGGTTCATATATCTAAACACTTTTTTCAAAAAAATAAAAACTAAACACTTGTACCATAAAAAAGGACACATCTAAACAACGCGCACAATCCGATACATTTGAAAAAGTATAAAAAAAATCAAAGTTTTTTCCTTTTTAATATTTCTATATTCACATACACCCATACACACATATGATAGAGCAGCAAAATAACTACAACAACAAAACAATAAAAAATAAATATTTTAGTAAACCAATCGGAATATGTGGATCATACCCTCCGTAGGGACACTCCTCATATGTGTTGAGTATTAAACGTAATCAAAACGAACCAAACACACATAGACACACATTCATTCACACATGCCTAATACTCATACGCGTGCACACATATATATGTACTTATGTATGACAGTTGTTTTATATTTGTTTTTCGGCAGGATTTCATTTAGTTTTCTTTAGCTTATTATGAAATGGTTTCGTTTTAGTTTTATCATTTTGGTTTTTTTTTCTAAAGTTCAACAAAATATACATATTTTATATTCCTTATTGGCCTTTGTTGTAGCAAAACAAAATTTTTATCCGTCTTAATTTTCCTTGTGAATGTCCACTAAGTTAAAACTGAATTGAAAGTTTTCTGACCACTTGCTATATTTTGCCGCTTCGTTGAATTTTTTCTATTTTATTTTATGTTTTTTATTATATTTTTCTCATTTTGTTTCCTTCTTTTATATAAAGCGAACTAAGAAAGTACAAATAACTAAGTGTTTGTGTGTGTGTTTGCGTTTATTTTTCCAAGTATTTAATACAAAAGGTTCCTTGTTATTCTGTATATTTTCATTGTGTTGTAGTAGTTGTAATAGCCAAGCTATCAAACAGTTGGTTTTAGCTTATGCCTAGTGAAAATGGTTTGTTATTATTCAAGGCACATGGCGCACACAAACAGCATATACCATACCAACAACAAACAACAATTGAAAATATCGACCGACCAAGCGTCCAAAAGGATACTACTTTACGAAAAACAATAGTTTGTCGACAAAATTTATTTTTAGAAATTAAAGTGTTTAATTTAATTTTTGTTTAGCTTTTATTAATGGAAAATTTAATAAGGCAAATATTTATTATAGTTTTATTGATTTTCTGTAGCATACTTTTGGGCCACAATAATTTTTGTGGTTTACTTTTAGGACACTGTGGTTTTCGTTAGTTATGATTTAAAGGTCAGTTTGCTTTTGTAATTAATGTGTTAAAATTATATGTCCTCCGTCTGTATATGCCATTCAATTTATTTGCGGCATATGAGCTCGGTAGTAAAATGAATCAAAAGAAACTTTTCAATATGCAAAAGGTTAATCAATTAAATAGTTAAAGAAGCTAAAGTTGGTCCATATAATATTAACTTAGTTATTGCGTGACCATACAACAAAAACGAACATACGTAAAATATATTCAAAAAAATAAAAAAATAAAAATTCGGCTACGCCAACTCTTAATATGCTCTTCAGAAAACTATAGATACACAACTATTCGCATATACATGTAAGTTGTGTGTCAAACAGATTTACACTTGCTTTATCTTTATTGTGTACACTCATGTTCGTGCAACATACAGTAAACAAATAAAAACCTTCAAATTGCATACATTTGTGCACATGAAAGAGAATACAAAATATGTCGCTTCATGATCCTTTAGCTTTTGTTGTTGACTAGGCTCAAATTCTATTATTCTTGGTAAAAGCGTACTTGAAACTACTTTAGCGGTACTTTTTTTTTTCTCGACTTCTGCATCACCACTATTTCTAACCTGCCCTATTAGAATACTAATTTTATCCTTATTGGTCACACTACCTAAAGACTTAACATCTTTATCACTTTCTGTATCAATATCTCCACCATTATCTTCTGGAATTTCGACAATATCTCCTTCAAACTGAGGCTTACCATAGCATTTACAATAATTTTGTACCTATTTCTGGTTCTAAATCTTTTGATAGCCAATGATGGATATTGCATACCATATTCTATGCTGTTTAGCTACCTCCAAGCAACATTCTACAATCTCCGTCATTCTCGGTCTGCATCTTTCTAAGATGATATTTGAAGTTTGCAAGACCCTTACCTAACGCAATTACCTTGTTTATAATACTCTGATTAAATCCAAATATCTTTACTATAATATCAAGAGGTTTTTGCAACACCATACCACGTCTACAAGTGATTTTTATCCACCATCACTTCTCTGATCCTCAGAATGTTGCCGTAGATCCAATTTTCAAGCGCTTCATTCCCAGCTTCATCTGACTTGTAGAACCACACCTTTTGAGCTTTATGCTATACTCAAGTATCACAGAAAAGTTCACATTAATCCACTGCTTGCAATCAAGATTCTTCTCCTGTTCTCGACACTCACATGACACGTGCAGCAAACTAATCATCTATTTCTAATAGACGGACACATACTCCCTCAAACTTAAGGTGAATGATATGTCTAACTCCAGTGAGTAGTATATAATAGAACGTGACCTTCCGTCCACAAAGGACACTTCAGGTGTTGTAAGTTAGGTTTTAGCTTATAGGACTGAAATTAGTCGTCATTTTTTATATTCCACATTTTGTATAAATTTTCATTTTTATAAATTTTTAAAAATAAAAAATCTCATTTTTTTTTATTTTACCATAAAAATGAAGCTCAATTTAATAAATTAAATTGAATAAATTAGAAATTAATAAATAAAATCAAATTTATTTTTTGAATTTTAAATCACTTTTATGACTGGGGATAAATTTCCAAAATCTTAAGCTAAACATTTCGTTAGTTTGTTAAAGTAAAACGTCCAGTCGCTTATAACATAATTTTAATGTTTTTTTTTTAATTTTAAGTCCATGATTTAATCATGATCACAATAATAGATTGCGCATAAAGTTAAGTTCATAGACCACAAATATTTGATAAAAACCACTTATACTTCTTTGCTTTATTTGATAAAATATTTTTGTGAGATAAATATAATCAAAGGTGGTCTCAAAAAGAGTTATTTAATCAACGCCATGTCTTTTTATTAAAACAACATGTCAAGGCTGGAATGCAAATAATAATAGTGAGTAAAAAGAATACAGATTTAAGCAATTTTTTTCTAGCTTAATAGTAAGGAAAAACCATGAATTAAATAGAAAAAAATTCCCGAATTCAAATTCCATTAAAAAAATTTTAAAATATGATATTTAGATGACCTAACCCTTGTAGTTTCGAATAAAGTATGCTGCTGATAGAAGTGCTATTGGTTTTAAAAATACATTTTACTCGGCTAGTTTTGAGACTCCAAGTTTTCATAGTGTTCTTTTTATATCACAATGAATTTGTAGTTTGAAGTTAACATGCTAATTATTCAAAAATAAAAAAAAATTTAAATATGTTATTTTTAAACTTAAGCTTAAACCTTTTGTTATTATACCCTTCACAGTGAATGTAAGGGTATATATAGGTTTGTCATTCCGTGCGAAATGTCTACAATTTTCATTTCCGACCCCATAATGTATATATTTTCTGAAAGCTTATGGATGGGAGAGTCAATTAAGCACTGCCTGTCCGTGTGTATGTTGAAATCAAGTTTTTGAAGCCCCCAGAGATTTTCACGACTCGTATTAGGTACCCAAATATCAGAAATATTTGAAATCAGATCCGTATTGAAAAAATCGCTCTATAAACAACTGAGATATGATGAAAAAACCTAGACCACCTCGTCTTTTCACACCAATAGAAACTGGATGAACCGAGGTTCGACAAAAATTTTTTTAATTTTTTATTCTTAATTTTTTATGACTTTATTTTTTTTTTGTAATTTTTGTTCTTTTTTATTTAAAAAAAAATTCTTGTGCTATTTATTTATTTATATTGTATAAAAAATATAAAATTTTTACATTTAAGAAATATCCAGCACATAAAACTTTTTTTTTTTTAATCTCAGATGTTTTATTTGTTTATTTTTTTTTAATAAAGGAAAAATATTTTTTTTTTTCAATACAAATTTTAAAATAAAATAGAAATCTAATTTACTTGTACCGAACTCTTAAAAATAAAATTAAAAAAATTCTTTAATTATAAAGAAGATGAGTTTTTATTAAGCCTATATCTCTTTAACATCTTTCCAAAAACAAATTTTTTATCTACCCTACAAATAAAAATAAAAAAAAATTATTCTTATCCTTTTTCTTTATTTAACCCTTCATTTTCTTAAACGACTATATATAATATTCTTCTCGTTTTCTTAAGCAAAGTTTTAGGGGTGGGGGTTTACCACTGTATTTTTTATTTATCTGTGTGCACTATACAGTTTTTCTAATCATATTTTAGAAGAAAAAAACTACTTGGTACTCTTTAAAAAATTGTTTAGACATGCGCTTTATAACACAAATTCAATAGTGTCAGTGGCATTTTCCTAACGAACATTCTCCTCGTGAAAATGCAACAAATATACAAATATGAAAATATATCTATTTTATCATTTATATGACCTCTAAGAAAGAAAAAAAAATAAAAAAACAAACAACATCAGCATAATGTAGTGAATAAGAAAAGGGGGAAAAACAGAAAGAAAAAAAGGATTAAAAGTACAATCAACTAAAGAGTTATTGATTTAAGGAAACAAATAAAAAGGTGACACTTTTTTTTTGTGGAGAAGAAAGGCTGTTGATGAGTTTTGGTTTAGTCTGATTAGATTATATTTTAGACTGTAGTATAGACCAGCCTGTAGCAAAGACTTAATTTTAGTCTAGGATATTTACATATAAAGTAGCTTTGACTTAAATAGAGAGTCTAATCGATAGTAGTGTTTACTTAGTTCTTAGTAGAGAGTATAGTGTGATATAAAGTAGAGAATAAAATTCAATGCCTTGAGTTCAAAGGTTGCCTCAGACTTATTTAAATGTACTCGCTCCTTTATATGACCCCAAAAAAAAATCGGTTTCTAAAAAATCTAGCGAATGCTTTCTGGAAATTATTTGTTCCACAAAAATTTTACCTGAAAGTGTCTATGTGTCTACATCTCATATCTGTTTGATCAGGACCATTACTGATCTCTATTTACGGTTACAACACTTACATCTTAATTTTGGAAGAAGAATGATATTTTCTTTCCCCGAACCTATAGTTTTGAATATTAACAAAGCCATTCATATGAAAATGGGAATATATGGGAATTAAAGTAAAACCTTTTCGAAATGCGCCGTGATGACGTCAGAGCCATTCCAAACTTACTAGAACGACTTTTGGTAGATACATGGTGTCCGCCTGCATGCTTTGGGCTTAACTAACATGTGGTTTCATCCTACCTAAAGACTTAACATCTTCATCACTATCTGTATCAGTCTCAACACCATTATCTTCTAAAATTTCGACAATCTTCCTCGTAATATCTTTTGTAATTGCCAATATCTCTTTAAATCTAAGGTTTCCCATAGCATTTTCAATTATTTTTTGTGCCAACATCTGGCTCTTAATCTTTCGATAGCCACTGGTGGATAATTACAAACATGTTTTAGCATCCTCCAGGCATCTTTCTCCATTCTTCATCATTCTCGGTCTGCATCTTTCTCAGATGATATTTTAAGTTTACAAGACTCTTAACTAACGCAATTATCCGGCAGAGCAGTTCGCATCAATTTGCTGCTCGACGGTGCAACATCGCATACAACATGTGTTGATTGGCCTCCACGGTCGCTTGATTTGACTGCTCCGCATTTCTTTTTGTGGGGACGTCTGAAAAGCAAGATTTATGCAAACAAACCAGAAACGCTGAAGCAACTCAAACAAAATATTCGTGATGAAATTAATGAAATACCGCGTGAAATGTGAGAGAATGTAATGAAAAATGTGCTCAAAAGGGCTCGCATTGGCGAGACTACGAGATGATACATAATTGCCGACATTAAATAAAACATTCATCAATATAAGATCTTTGAATTCATCAAAAATTTGTAGAATACCTTCCCGGCGGACACCCTGTATTTCTGATATTTGATTGACAACTTGCTCCTTACGTACAATATTTAAGGCAGTGCGAATTAAACCGCTTCGAGACACATCTCTTACGGTGCAATGTTGGTGAAGATTATGAACTAGCAGCGAATCATTGCTTCACAGGGCTTAATTCTGACCTTAAACTATATGTCAATATGCTCTTAACGTTAATAGAGTTGATCGTTGATTTGAATAATCAAATTCTATTATTCTGGTTCTTTGTTCTGTTGTAAATCTTTTTATGTTTTATTCTCCAGGTGTTTAATATAATTTAAAAAAAAATGTAAACGAGAAAGTTATTAAATCTTAAAATGACGACTTTTGTCCCTCCTTGTATATATATTTTAGTCTGTTGTCAACAAGAGCGGATCCAGGAGGGGAAGATATTTACCCTACCTGAAACCAAATTATTTTCTTTTGTATTTTCTAATAATATTGCCAACCCTTAATCATTCAATTCAAATATTATAATAAAAACTTACACCTAAAAGCACATAAGCTGGGTCCGCGCCTAATTTTAGCATAATTTAAAGTCTTATTTTTATAATATTGTGCGTCTTTCATGCTAAACTCTGGTTTATAGTCTAGTCTAAAATCTAGTCTTATCAATTAAAAATGTAACCCTCGTTGTGCATACAAATAATTTTTTCTAAAAAAATAAGAAGAAAAAAACTAATTTGCATAATTTTCTAACCTTTTTTTTTACAAAATCAACCCCTCACAATGATTTTTTCTAATATTTTTTTCGAAACTGCATAATTTTCTAAAACCCTATATGTTTACCATGCGTGTGTATTTTTTTTTTTTTTTCTTCTTCACTTTAACTGAAACGATATGAAAAATTACAATGATTGTGAATAAAACACTAAATCCTTGATTTAGACTACCACCAAAAGAAAACAACGGAAAAAAGGTGTAAAATCTCATGAGTGCATAAATAAATGCACACAAGCACACAAGTTTCTTACACTGCTGGCTGTATGGATGTGTCTAATTCTCATTTAATATTTGCGCTTGGTTTAGCATTTGATTTGATCACTGCATTTGAAAAGAGAATTTGAAAAATTTGCATATGAAAAGTAGAAAATCATTAAAATTATTTTTCATTTGTATAAAAAAAGAAAAGAAAAAAAACAAACTAAAAAATTTACATAATCGCTAATGCAGGCACATTTTTTATGTGTGTTTGTCTCAATACTTTAGGCCTCATTAAATCTACATTGAGCCAGATCAAATTTGGTGTCGGTGAATAGCCAAAGAACGCGTTCACTTATGTGCGCTGTATTTGTTAGAGGTGTCAGTTTGTTGTTGTTGTTTTTTTATATTTAAAATTTCATATTTTTTTTTTGTTAAACAGATGCTCATGCGTATCAGATTTAATATTTATTGTAACCACACGTGTGTTTTGAAAGCGAAATTTTCCCCCGTTTTGTTTTGTTTTTAGTAACGTTTTTTTATCTATCAATATTTGTAAACCAGATCTCATATTTGAATTTTTACTTAATCGATATTGATCTAAAAGGTAGTATTACGTTATATTTGCAAATTTATTTTGAATGGTGTATTAAATTCCACTTTCTTATTTCCGTTGTGTAGATGGAAAAATTATTGCTGTAAAAGTAATTAAAAATTTTGGAATATCTATTTATGAGAATGCAATAAAATCCCAGCAAAAAAAGACATGCAAAAGAATTAGTGAATGCATGAGTTCCACCCATGATGAGGTGATCCCATTTAGGTGAAACATGCATGATTTTAACATTAACTTGTCATTGGAAAGCATTTGTTTATATGAATATATTATTGAACTGCACTAATAAGAACGCATTCACAGTAGATGAAAATAAACACATGTTTCATGTGTTAATAATGTTTGTTTACATGAATTGTTTAGGGTTTTGTGCATGCATTTGCATGCATTTTGAAGCACATCATTAAATGCTAACTATTTTGGATTTGGAGAAGGCATTCTTCATGCCTCCTCTTGCACTTGTGAGTAAGAAGTCTTGAAAAATGTTATTCACATTGAACCAGTACACAATTTTTTTGCTGGGATAAATTGAATTTTTTTATTTAAAAAAAGTTTATTTAAATTTTTTATAAATTAAAAAAATTAGTAAAGTTTTTTTTTTAATTAGCAAGCACCTTCAACAGTAGACTGTTGGATTATTTTATTAAAATCTTTGGTATATTCGCAAGATGTTCTAAGTCTCGCATTGACATAATATCCCAAACATTTTGAAATAAATAAAAAATATTGTACTATTTATGATAAAAACTTTAAAAAATTATGACATAGGACACCTTGTGAATTTACCCAATGGAAACTAAACAATATTTATTTACCTCTACATAACTTCGTAGCTGGCCCGATTACAAACAGATGTTGCGTCGGCCCATCCAATGCCAGTTGCTTTTTATTTCACGTTATTAAACTGTAAATTGTTTGTGTTCATTAAACATCTTTGCCTTTTGTACTGAATTTGTTATAATGTAATTATGCACATTAAAAACAAAATTTTTCCAAATCCAAAATCAATGCAAAAATAAATCCTGCCAAGGAGTAGAAAAAATCAACCTTAAAAATTTTTAAATCTAAATTTAGTTTTAGCCGTTTTTTCCCGGCACAGAACACCATTTAAGCCATACATAAAAAATGTATGTCAAATATTAAGAGACAAATTTCTGAAAACAATTTTAACTCTCTACCTCTGCAGTATATGAGTTCTGTTTGTCTTTTTCGAGTAAAGTAAGTAAGATTAAGTAAGATTTGAAAATTGTATAATTTTTATTCCTGAGCTCAGATTTCTATTAAAATGATGAAATTTTTATAAACAGTTAACAAATTGGCCTTTATTTTGAGGCAATCGATCTTCGCTGGCTATTGAATTTTTCACTATCTATTCAGCAAGGAATGTCGAATAAAAAATTCATATTATTACTGAGTAACGCCGTAGAAGTTTTTATTGTGACTCGAATTTTCTATTCAGCGAATTTGGCTTTCAATTTCCTCTTTTTAATTTCAATTTTTTTAATTTGCAACTTAACCGTATTAAATTATGATCAGAGCTAATGAAAGTATAATATTGTTATACCCTGTTCAGACAGATATTTTTAATTTTTTTCAATTTAGAGTTGATTGAGCAATTAAAATAAGTGTTCATACATACTACTTAATTTATCTTACTCTATTAGCATTTGATAGCTGTAAAAATACGATGTTCTTATACCTTCTCTTCAGTTTTTTTTTTTCTGTTCATAAAATATATTTACGATTATATATATTTTCCATTTTCTAACTTTTTGTTTTTTGTATATTTATTTGTTTGACATTATAAATGCCACCTATAGAATTTTCTTCTCACTGAACATACTTCTCAAGAGTTGTACTTCGAGTTTTGGACAATAAGTAAAACAAAAAAGTATATATTGCTCAACTTATAAGTAACTTTTAGTGTGATAAATTGAGCTCAATAAAAGCCTTTAATTGCGAAAATATTATAAATTGACAATTAAGGCGCGTGTGTGAACATAGTATTAATAATCTAAGTGAACATTTGTTGAAAATACGCCATAGTATTAAATCAAATGTTTGTTTTCTTCTTTCGTCCCCAGCCGAAGATCGAACAAGGCTCATAATAAGGGGCATTTTATAATATAAGCAAAAAGTAAATAAATTTTACATTAAAAATCTGTTATAGCAAAATTCAATTAAACAAAACTGTGAGCAAATTACCGCTTTTCAACGCTATCAACATTTTACTATAATATTCGAGTTCGCAGTGCATTTAGTATAAAGATTCTAATAATAATTTTTTTTTTAATTTCGAACACATTCGAATACCGTAATTCGTTCTCTAATATTTTGTTTTGAAGAGCCAGCGAATTTTGCGCATTTAATAACACTGGATGGTTTCTCTTCATTTTAATACATTGAGGTGACACTTCGTCGAATCGAACTATTGAAAAATAAATAAAATCTAGCAGAACGATTTTTAAAGCAAAAAATAAACAAGAATTTTTTTAGTTAAGAATTTTATTAAAAAAAATGAAAAAAAAATAAAATTCTTTTTCTTTCTTAAAATCTTTTTTTTTTTGTTTTTTTTTTTTTAAATTGATAGTTACTGTTTGTCGAATCTAGGGTTAAGAAAATATTTAAAATCCACTTTGCTTAAACAGCATCAAAAATAAAAAATCATCCAAATTTTTTCAGGCCTAACATATTCAGAGATTTCCTTATTATCTTTTATTTTTTCATTTGTAGAGCAATTTACTTCAAACCAATTTATTTCACACATATACATACATACATATCTCGATTTAAATTTCTTCTTAAATCTTTAATTTCATTGTTCATTAATTAAAAAATTTAAATCTGCAAAACTATAAGAATGTAAGGTGTGTCACCATACAGATTTAAGAAAACTACATTAAACAATAATTAAAGTACAAAAAGGAATCTACAATAAAAGCTTACACAGAAATACGACAAAAACTGTAAAACAAAAAGAAATCAAATTTATGCAAATCTAAGAAGAAGAAAAAATAAAAAACAAAGCAAAGAAACCGTAAATGCTTGAGAAAAAAGAAAAAGGAAAACCGAAATTTTAATTAGAAGAAAAACAATTAAAGAATAGTGACGGCAAACGTACTCTAAAGTGTTGATTCCCATACATATTATGTACATGCGTTCATTTGCAAGTATCATATGTAAATTAAAATGCATATGTGTATGTATACACATATGAAGCATATACTATATACATGTATGTATAACTGAGTGATATGACTATGTACACAAAAAGTAGGCGTCTTTATAAAATTTCCACCAATACAGTGACGCTCGATACAAAAACACAACAACAACAACAATAATAACAAATAGGAAAATTGCACAAAATACAATACGATACGAGAACAAAACATTACAACAACAGTAAAATACATACATGTCTGCATGCACATGTCTTTTTACGTACATAAAAACAACAAAACATATGGCTACAAATAACAATAACGACAACTACAACAATAACAATAACAATAATTTCAACAAAAAAAAAAAAAAAGAAAAATAATTTTCTCTATTTGAATGTATGTGTAATATGTGTACTCATATGTTGAAGAAAGTGTATGTATGTATGTTTGTATACGAGTGCATGGTATGGGGGTGTAATTTTCATACACACTCTTTTTAAATTCTCTCTCACTTTGGCATATGCATGTAACAGTGTTGCCAATTTATGTGTGTTTATCAATACATGAAACTGAATAAAATTTCTGAGATAGTCTTTGCACAGAATTTTCTTTGTATAATTTCTAATATATAAAATGTCGTGGTGTTTGTGATTAAACTCCTCCAAAATGGCTAGAACGATTTTCATGAAATTTTGTGTGCATATGAAGTAAGTCTCAGAATCAACGCCACGACTTTTTTCACGCCCACTCATGTATGCCAGACTGCTGAACCGATCTTCTTGAAATTTTCACATAATATAACTAAGACTCTGGTATTATTAATAGGGTACCTTTTTGACCACGCCTACTTTAACGCCCACTTTTTAATTTTATACTTGAATTGATATAGTTTTTAGTATTATTCTTTAAATTGCACACAATTTATAGTCCAGCCAATGCTATTTTAGGGTGACTTACTCCAAGGGACAATTTATACCTCACCTAGATAACGTAAGGACTTTGATGAAATTTTAAACTAAGACAGATGTGCGTACCGTAGAATACATATGGCTTACGCTTTATTTTAATGTACTCAGAGTAAGTTAGTTACCTTTATTGAACTAAAAAATATTCCTAGAAATAATTTATATGGCAAAACAGCGTTTGCCAGGTCAGCTAGTATTTATATAATTTTAATTTAAAATTATTATCGATATAACTTGCTAATCAGAGCGTCAGCTCTTATTCAGTCACACTATGAAATTAAAACATTTTCTTCACATTAAAGTACATGACAAAACAATTTTACAGACAATGATAATAAAGCCTGAAAATAAAAATTGTTATTTCACGTTCCTCACATTCCTTTATTCTGTATTTTTGTTTTGCTTCACAGAACCTTTAATAACACAAGGCGCAACACTATTTTGTTTAGCAGGTAAAACGCAATGAGAATATATTACTATTTTGTAGATCCTAAGTTGAATTGGTAATCAAAGATCTTATCATAAAACAAGTAGCAGTTCTGTATACGGCCTAGATGATCTAAAAATACCTTTCACCATCATGTATCTCAGCGTAGCCTAGATTTCAGATTTAACGTTAGCTATATTTTACTACTCAAGCCCTTTCATTTAATAACCGTATTAATGGGGCAAAAAAATGATTCGCCATTTTGTTTCGGATGCCATCTTTTATTTTACGTTTTTTCACTGTTTACTGTATTTTCCCTGTCATTTGATACCAACATTGTAGGGATTGAAGGGGACATTTTATTTAAGATAACTGCTTAGATTTTAATTTTTTCATAGTTTTCTGTATTCTACTCGTCAATTTCTTTCATTTTATGTTTTAGCGCCTTAACGAAATATATCTTTTGATTACAAGATTTAACCCACATATAAATTAATTGTTCGCCATTTTGTAGTGGTGGCAATCGTATATTTAAAAATATTTTAAAATGTATAATATGTTCTTAGTCAATTCATTTAGGTTGGCTAGAAGCTAATAAAAGTCGATTATCGTTTGAACATTTTTTGATAAACATCAATGCAGTTGTAATTTGATGTCGATATCTCTGTTAGTTTCAAGCCGATTTGGTATTTCTTAACAATAATTTGTGAGGCTTCGGCTTGTTACTTTTTGCCTTTAAAGTGTCCAAGAATTAACTAGAATCTTTTAGTAACTTGATATATTTAAAAAAAATTATAAACTTTTCCATGATTGATGATGACCGATTTGTCGAAAATTTTTTATAAATATACCATATCTGTAAATAGTGTAAAACGAGTATATCCTAAGGCCTAAAAAAATTAACTTTCCAAATCAAAGATGGTGTCGAAAATAATAAAGTATATTTTCTATATGATGATAACTGAAATTAGCTACGATCAGTACATGATGCTGAAGGCTAGTATAATATTCTTAAGTTATCAAATTTAAGCAAAGATGGATAAATTACCTAATCTCAAGTTTCTTTAATTAAAAAAAAATGATTTGCTCTAAAAAAATATTAAAATACTTCTCTATAAGAAAAAGTAAAAAGTGTTTAATTATTGTTTTCAATAGTAACACAGTTATCAGCAACACTTTGTTTATTTGTACCTACACTATTTTTACACTCATGCAGTATTTTTTTTAAACATATGAAGAGGGGAGTAATAATAGTAAAACTGTATTTTTTTATTTCTCTTTATCTCCATATGGGGTATGTGCATGTGTGAGATAATATCAAAGTTTTCCAACTAGAAAAATTAAGACATTTAACACACACATTTTATCTCATGTAAACGAAAGAAATGCAAGATGTATTCTAAAAACGAATAAGAAAAAATCCCACATGTATGTGCATGTGTGTGTGAGTGCGTGTATAAATAAATAGAAAACATATACAACATGTTCATCATAATGTGCTCATACGTACTCGTATGTATGTACGTAGATGTAAACGTCCCTATATAAATCTAAATACATACAGAGAGTGAGCATAAGCATAAGAAAATACTATAAAAACAAAAAAAAAAACAATTTTAGATTTTTACTCATTTTCCTACCAACAACATTAACCCAACATATAAATAAACAAACACTCACACACATGTATAAGAACACATATAGATTCATACGTTGTAGGGAAAAAGAGTACGAAACATTATTTGTACTGGAAGAAATGTATGAAAAAAAGCTTGAAATTTTTGTGAAAAAAAAGATGAGTTAATGATGATCACTAAGATAATCATGATGTTAGTTAATGATAATGAATAACTTACTCATCGTTACGTTTCATAGACAACAGAAAACAGCAATAACAACAACAACAGCAACAGAAATAAAGTAGTCAGCTATAGGAATAACCAGCAAGAGTTGTTTCTCATATACAACATGTATGGGGATATCAAATGTAACATTAACATGCAAAATACATACATACATACGTATATCGTTAACTGTTTATATATTCAGTATATCTAGATGTTGTTGTTATTGCTTAACACACATACCTACATTCATATGTCTGTACTTCTGTCCGTCTTTCAGTGTATGAGCAAAATATTAAAACATGTTATGCGCACGTTCTCAACGTGTGTCGCGTACGCGTATGAACTCAACTCATCATTAGAATTTATATTCTTTTTTCCGTCGTGATTTTAAAACACGACAAGCTGCACAAAAAAAAATAAAAACAAAAACTTCCCATACTAGAAACCAAGATAACTGTAAATCCTATATGTGTGTATGTATGTACATACAACAACAACAAAACGCGTGCCTTAATAAATAAACAACAGGCAAACTTCTATAGGTTTTAGGAAAACTGTGTCCTCTCTCTTTCTGTTGGCAAAAACTTTTTTCTTTTTTTTTTTTTTCTAAAAATAAACCCCTAAATTTACAAATGTGTGTATGTATGTATTTTGATATATCACTTTGACAACGGAAAACATGTATGATTAGTTCATGTATGATGATGATAATTCTAATACAGTCAATTTCTTAAGCAGGGTTATGCCCCTTCATACTCAAATGTAGATTTCTCTATAAAGCTTGCTCTCATTTTGGGTTAAAAAAATATAACAAAAACAAACTCAAGTCTTTTTCTAAATATTATTGTTTTCTTTTTTTCCTTAAATCAAAAAAAGAGCGTTTTTAGTATTTGTTATTGGTTTGTCATTTAAAAACACGAAATAAATATTGTGATTGTTGGTGTATTTGTCTTTTGTATCATTTTCTTTATCGTCATCATCACCTTCATCATCAACCTACATGGCGTATACTTTATATCAAATTTGATATCGTAACACACTTTCATGCATACATTCAATTTACATGTGTGGGTGTGTGTATGTATTTGTTGCTGCTTACTCAGTAAGTTATACCATTTAATAACGTTATAACACATCATGTCAAAGTGTTTTAACTGGTTTGATAGAACTTGTTTGAATCGGCAAATGGTTTGATGCAACCCAATAAATAAAATTTATGAAATCTAATGCTTCCAAATCGTTTAGGAAAGACCGAACGAAACATATGTTTATACAGGGTGGACCAAAAGTCACAGCAACTGTATCGTATATAATATATATTTTTCAGCTTATAAAATAAATATACAAAATGGAAAATTTTTTACACTAATGCCACTTAAACGACCACCGTTTTCAACTTCGCATTGATGGGGTCCTTTTAGAGCATTTTCCATAATACCCATGATATCGTTCAAAATTTGTGGTTGTGGTGCTCGAAATCTTGTAACAATTTCGTCTTAAGTTCAAGAAAAATTTCGCGATTATTCCTTAAAAACAACCCAAAGAAAATAGTCGGATTTTGACAAATCTTGCGAATGTGTTACCAATTAATGTCCAAATATGTGGAAATGATTTCCTATTCAAAAATTTTACAACATCTCAGGTCTGTTTTCAAGAACAGAACTTAAAAAATGTTCCATTACAAAACAATTCCGCCTTCCATTTACGGTTGTAGAAGTAGGACGAATGATTTTTTCAGATGTAATGCTACACCGTAGTTAGGTGTACACCTATTCGGATGAAATTGGCATTAAGGAATGGCTCATGGATTTTTCTAACTCCAGAGCCTACAGTTTTGCTCTTCAATAAGGGCTTAACAATGAAAACTAGTTATATCACTCATAATTAGATTTTCTATAAAGTTAAATTCATTTTCGGTCAAATGTTGAAATTTAACTGCAAAATTTAGGAATTGCCAGCGATCTGCAGGTTTAATTCTTACAGAAAATTGTACCTTAAACGGGAATAACTGTTAGTTTTTTTTAAATCTTGTGTGATGACTTATGAGGCATTTCCAGCTGATCAGAAAGTTTTTTAAAGATATTCTCTTGTTACGTTAACACTTTGATCTACACGTTCAACATTTTCTACAGTTCGAATTCAACATACTCTACAGTACCATGTAGGTAGTGACGATAAACTAAGCAACGAATCATTGCTTCAGAAAAAGTTATAACAATTAAGCGCTGATTAAAATAACAAACTTCTATTATTTTGGTTCTTATTCTTCGAGAATTTATCAAACAATGTAAGTTCTAGAAATAGGTTTTTTTTTTAATATCCCGAAAGTATGCTACAAAAAGTGAATTTTTTATATGTTGCCAAAGTTCTAAAATAAAATCTAAATTAGGCTAAAGTAAATTGTACAAAGGCAAAAAAAAATTAAAATGTTAATTAAATTATTGTTAATTCAATAAATGACATCAAATTCTAAATAAACTAATTTGGTAACAATGTTTTTGACTCTGTTAAAAAATAGTCTTTGAGAGCTATGTAAAAGATAAGGTTAATGCCAATAACATACAGTGGATTCAAGATCTCAAATATGGAATTCGTTATAGAGAATATACAGAATATACAAATGTGTGAAGCGGTGCTGGGAAATTTAATTAACTATCGGCATCCATAGGCGTGGAAGGCGCTTCATTCCCAACTATATCTACGTGTCTCTCAAATCACATCAGCGTTACCTCGTTTATAGAAGCAAACTTATTGAGCTTAACAATATACTTACTAAAGCACCAAAAAGGAGTTTTGAAATTTCTTGACAATTTTTTGTAAATTGAAAGTCTGTTATACTTGTTTTCTAAATCCATCTGTCTCAATCACAATTATTTTTTTGTAACAAAGAAAATTTGTAATAAGTAACTCAAGCCAAGTATATTTAAACACTAAAATTAATCTCTAGTTTTAGGTATGTTTGTCAAAAGATAAAAAAAAAACTTAAGTAGATTTCACAATAAACAAATACTCATCGTAAATTTTTGTATTGTTTGAAAATGTATAGTAAACTAGCAGAACCCAGACTGCTCTACTGGCCCCAACAAAGTTTTTAATTTGCTTTCATTAGGATTATCTGCCACTATTTATTGGATTTACAATAATTGTCATAAATAGTATTTTATTCGTATAAGATATCACTCTTCCTTCTCCGATCCTTGGCATTTTTGGTTCTAATTAGGAAGTTGTTATTAAAGCTCGTACTAGTTTAAAACAAATGAAGGTTATATATTTTCGGAAATATCATAAAAGTTATTTTTTTGTGAGGGATGGTGTAAAAAGTAAACTAACATCGTGGTCAAAGAATTTACAGAACTTAAAGCCTATAACAATTATTGTTTTGCAAATATGACATGCAATAAATGTTCTTTGTATGGTATCAACCCCCCCCCCTCATTTGATCCTCTCTAATTATTGAAATGAGTTGTAAGATTTTATTCAAATGTCCAGGATTTAAAAACCCCTTAACTTCCTAAAATAAATCATGAGATTTTTGTATGGACGGTAACGCTTTCCCTGTTCGATCATATCATTTTTGGGCTGGAACAAGTCAAATAGGATAAAGGTAAAAAGCTCAAAGTTCTAAGACTATATATCAATGCCTTACTTCCTCAACCTCGTATCGTAAAAAATAAAATTTTTCAGGAGAAAAAAAAAACGGTTCATCTTTTTATACTTCGGTGTTTGGGTTAAAAGTTTAAATGCAATTATTAAGGAATTGATTGTATTTATGTATATTAGTAGCAATAATATACTAATATTTTTAGTTAAAGCCTAAAACAATCGTTTGATATGAAAAATTCAAAACCGTATTTTTTAAGTTACGAAGTTGAGGAAGTAAGGCATCGATATGTAATAGTTTTCTAAATATTTTATAAAATATATTTTGTTTTTGTATTGAAGGTGCCACGCTCCTTGTTCTTTTTCAGCTCTTTTTAATGCAATTAGTTATTATAATATACGACAAATATTTAAAAAAAAACTTAAGGTATTACAGTACTCTGGATATGCGGCAAAAACTTGGAGGGAGGTAGGTGCCACACCCATTTAAAATATCAATAAAAAAATTTCTGTAAGAATTCATTCAAAAGTTCAATGCAAAATGTCCGTAAGAACCATTCTTGACATCCATAGCTCACTTAGACGAATCCGTCCAAACGTTAGCGGATCTTAGATAAAGTAAAAATGTGGGCATGGTCAACTTTTCTTTCCGTAAAAACCTAAGTTCTGTTATCGTAAACATTTGAAAAAAAAATAGCGAAATCAGTGTAACCGCTCCTAAGTGATGTAATTACTAACAAACGATATTTGATTTTTAATTATATTTTCCTTTAACGAAAATCACAGATATTCCAAATATGTATATCTTTAAACAAATTTTTGTTTACTCGAAGAAAAAACAACTCTAATTTTACTTATTGGGTTCTTTCTTAAATACGTTACGTATGAATTTCGTTTGTTTATGTCTTCTTCCACCTCTATTTTATCTACACTCATACGTATTTAACTAAAAAGACATTTCGTCTGCTCTCTTTCGTGTTTTTTCAAACACAGAATGTAAATTTTTTTTTCGTTTATTTTGTTTTTATTACATACGCTATTAGTATGAATCTAACACGTTCATACGTATGTACATGTTTGGGTTCGTTTTTATCATTTTCTGTCATACAGTGAAATGTGTGTGCATGTCGTATGTTTGCGAAGGAGTAAAATTTCCATATCCTTTTTGCACACATACACTCATAAAATACACCCATGCTCGCTGTCTGTCATACGTATAGAGAATGTGTTGTGTGTTGTTTAATGTATGACGTTGATGATGATGATGATGATGATGTCGTTAGTTGTTGCTAAATTTAATACATTTCAAAATTTTTGTAACCCATACAATGGTCATAATGATGTTATTGTTGATGATGATAATAAAGATAATGATGAACCGTTGTCTTTTGTTAGCGCTAAAGTCAGCCCTCCACCTCTTGCATACCATCAACACCATGGGCCACCTAATTTTACTCGTACTTCGCAAGTTTAACTTGTGTGTTGTAAAGACTGTATACGTGTATGGCTGATGTTTTTGTTGTAAGTATTTGTTTTTCATACGATTTTCATTCGCAGTATAGATAGATACATGTACATATACCCTTCTCACATGAGCGTATGTATGAATTGGTTGGATGTTACCAACAACAACAACAACAAACATTAACTAAATAAAATTTTCCCCCGTGTGTGTCTTTTTTTTTTCTATCATCCCATATGCAAACATACACACAAATATATTTTTATTCATACTCAAATGTGTGTCTGAATTTTTTTTCATTCACTTTTTGCTCTTCTATATTTTGAATGTGTAGGGATATGAGTGTTATGTTTTTGTTGTTGGCATGTTACAAAACTGTTTTTTTTTACGTATACGTCTAATGTATATGTGTACCGATATGTTTGTTTGTATGGGCCATATACACACATATAATTTTTTTGGTTAAATCACTTGAATTAGTCGTTTCGAAACAGTTGAACGGTGTAAACATACGCGCAATAGTATATTCGTCCGTACACATAACTCTTTCGCTTCATATTTGTTTATGTGTATGTATGGGATTATGAGTGCGTGTGTGTGTCATCTTCTGCAACACATTCAATGGGAGTATATGTGAAATTTTTTACTTTTTTCTTAATACCAACAAGACTTTCATACGTACAACAACAAAATATAAATTTTATTCGTTTGTGAATTTAACGAAAAAAATGTAAACGCGCGGGTGTTTGAATTAATAAAAATATTGAAATTTAAATAAAATTTTGTTAACAATTAAAAATAATTTTAATAAATTAAAGAAACAAAACCAAAAAAGTGTAATATTTTCGGGATAATTTTAATAAAATTAAAAAAATAATAATAATAAGAAAAATCAAAGATATTAGAAATGATTAAGTTAAAAAAGGTATAAATAATAAAAAAAAAATAATAATAATTAATATAAGAAAATATTTAATATAAAATACATATGTTTGCAAAATACTTTAAGACATAAAACAGATGTTTAAAACTTGTGTTTCATTTCTGTGATATTAAATTTTTTCAATGTTTGAAAACCTAAAAATCTTATAAGAATATTTTGAGTGATTTTCTTCAAAACTCTGTAGATATAATTGACATTCTGATTGGAAAGTTCATTGAATAAGAGATTAAGTATGAACAAAGGACTATGCACTAAAAATTATTTTTATTCATTTTAAATAAACCAAAAAAAAAAAATAAATAAAAATAGTTATAAATATTTCTAAAATGAAACTGTCGAAAGCTTATAATAATATTAATTAAAACTTTTATTAGCACTAATTGAGATATAAGGATGTGAAATTTACCCAAGTGATTCAAAAACACTGACTTAATGGAAAACTTAAAAATGTTTTAAGGGCTAGTTCTTATCTATTGTTTCAGAAATACAAGAAATGATGTTCTTCTAATTTTTATATCAAATAAAACCAAAAACAAAACCAAGAAATTTAGTGATGGTATATGTTTAAAAATTAAGAAATTTTCTTAAAATTTAAATAATTAATTTATTCATTTACTTTTTTTTGTTTTGTAAAAAAAAAATTTTAAAATAAATTTTTGACAAAAACTAATTTTAAAACAGAAGCAATTGTTTTTTTAAAAACATTTTGTGGCCATTTGAATTCTAGTTTTAATAAAAATATTTTAAAACTGAGTGGTTAACAAATTAAAAAAAAAAATGCGGCATTCGTAGATAATCGAAATTTTCAAATTCGTATGAGAATCTCTATATGAAAAGCATAGTGAACTCTATGAAAAACACACTGATCGATCGTTCGTTTAAAATTTCTAACGTGATAGAATGCCGTAATTTGACCCTTGTCTTAAAATTTAATTTCGTATAAAAAGTGTCCTGAAAAATATTTTCGAAATAAATTTTCTTATTTTTCCCATTAATGTGTTGCTCACAAAGATACTCTAAATATAATTTAATTTCTTTTTGAATAATCTTTTCAACTTTTAAGGGTTTTTCCTGACCACTTTTCGAAATTAAGGATAGAAAAAAGGTAATATTTTTGCAAAATATAATAATATAAAACTTAAGGTTCAATTTACCGATGTCAATAGATTCGAATTCGCAACCAATTGGATGATACGGTTCTTATAACCACAGTTATCATTATGGTTGATAACATGAAAATGACACAATAAACTTCCCTTAAGCTGCCCTTACACCATGTGATTTTTCATCTGAGTTGAGCTATTAAATACTATTTTAAAAGTTCTTCTAATAACCAAAAATTTTAAAACATAAATATACTTGTGGGAAGCTATTCTAAATTAAAAAAAAAATTAAATTAAACTCAGTTAAGAATTTAGAAAGTGTTTATATAGCTTTAGTAATTGGTATTGTGAATTTTTCACAAACAATTTTTTTCAAAATTTTTTATAAAAATTATGTTGGTATTTTAAATTGAAATCAAAAATATTTTAAAGAAAATATGCTTAAAAAAAATAAAATTTATTTTATAATATCAATCAAAAAATTAGAAGTCATTTGTAAAAAAATTAAAAGAAAATTTACAAAAAATATATACATACATATTTTGTAAATACAAATATTTTTAAATTAGTTATGGGTATTTCCATTGTAGCCTTGTTAGCAAATCCTAGTGATATAATGAGAATTCTCATTCGCATTCACTAATACTTAAAATTTATGTTCTTTCTAACTAAGTAATATACGCAGGTTTAATGACATTTACAACCAAGAACATTTAAAAATTGATATTTCTTATATTACAGTGATGTCACGATAATATAAACTAAATGAAACTAAACCAGTTCACTTTTGCAAGATTGTTCTTATTAGCGAATTCCATCTAATTTCCTTAAAAATTTTTTTTTTTTTTATAAAAATATAAACTTATTATATTAAATTTTTTCTTTATTGTTTATTAGATTTAAAAAAAAATTATTTTTGGAAAAAATTATGCGGCCCGCTCTCTTTACTCTCTAAGTACACTGACATCTCATTGATCAACCACTTCTCTTTCGGCCTATTTTAATGTTCTATTAAAAAAACTCTTTTTGGTACTCCACATAAGCATCACTCTATATCTGTGGCTTGGATCTAAAAGGTCCAATGTCAAAATATTTACTTTTGAGAAAATTGGAATTGAACGTTAACTTGTATAGATGCTTTCATAGTGACATTGGCCAGCATTTTATTTATGAAGCTGTTCTGGGCTAAGTATGACTTTAGCTGTTTTACCATAATGAAATAGAGCACGAAAACCAATCTAATGCAATGATTAGCTCAAAAGAGCAAAAAAGTTACATTGGCCCTTTTAGTTCCAAGCCACATATGTATATTATCCCCGCTTTTGGTGTTTTCTTTTAACAAAAATCTGCTAAAAGGAATCTTTTTGTCTCTGATATCCAAAAACCATCAGTGTGACTAACGCCATTTCCACTATTAGATACTCAGAAGGTTGCTCAGTTTTTATATTCCATATTCGATAATCGTATTGTTTACGCATTAGATAAGAGCGTTTTAATTATTCATTCCACATATTATAGATTTTTTATCTTAAATTTATCTGCTAATTTAGTAACTCTTGCGCCTTCACATAAATATCCTAAAACTTTTTTATGTTAAGACTGATGTATTTTTGTATGCATATTTAAGATTTTTTAAATTTTTATAAAAATAAGTTTTATATAAAAATTTGTTGTAAAAAAAAAAGGATTATGGAATTTTAGCTAAATGGGAGCGCTAATTAAAACGTGTATGTCAGTAATTTGAAATGACAGCCAGCTGAAGACTAGCAGGGAGATCCCCAAATTATGTAGTTTAATCAGAATTTAACCAGGGTAGTGGTTAAATACTGTGTATATAAAATCCTCAAAAAATTGCTGTTCATATTTTAAAGCTTCCGCACTTAGTTCATATTTTAGAGTAGTCAATGGAAGAAAAAAATTTCATATTTTGGGGTGTTCATAGATTAGAGTGGTCATATTATCGCGAGTTCACTGTTCTATCAAGTATTAATTTATTATTATAAATTAATATTTATTCGAACTTTTTACTCTGAAATTTATTATAAATCATTTTTATAATAAATGAATGTTTTCGATCTTTTAATTTATATAAACAGTTTCTTCTATTGAGCTTGTGATCTCAAGCTCAATAGAAGAAACTGTTTATATAAATCGTTTTTATTTTGGTTCAAATTCATCTTTTTATTATTAAATGCATTTAATTATTTTTAATTTTTTAATTTATAAAAATTATTTTTTATAATATTATTTTAAATAGAAATACTCAGTTACTACAATTACTAAAAATTTTGTTTTTTAATACTTAAAAAGGCAACTTAAAAAATTTTTGATTTTTTTTATTGCCGCAACGGGTGCTACCGCTTAATTTTGACATAAATTTTTTGCTCAGAAATTTAGGTAAATATCTTACTGGTTCCTTATCTTACTCATCATGTGTCAGTACAAAAGTTAGTGTAAGGCATTACTTACTCCCGACATTGATATATTTAACATTGAATATAAAATATGCCTCTGCAGATCATAAATATTATCTCCACTAAATCCAACAAAAAAACAACGTAATAGTTTATAATTCAAAATTTAATGCAGATTTTGAACAAAATAATTTCTATATTAAAATTAAATTTTTTATACCTAGACAGGACACAGGACGGTGTAATTTTCTAAAGATGTGGTACTATTATACGATCCCCAAAACTGTACAAATTTTCTAGCTTATTTTCTCTTAAGTCTCAATAAAATAGACTTGACAGATCTAAATTACAGAAAAAGAATAAAAATCTTGCCACTGCCACCAACATTTTGAAACCAGCCAAAGCTCAGTAATATTAAACATATAAAAATCATAATTTAAAATTCAGGTATAAAAGGCAAATTTATCATTAAAAAAAAACAATTTTAAAAATATATCAACTGTCAAGTCTTGATTGATTAACACCCAATAACTGATCATTTTTTCTCGATATAAAGTAACAAAAAAAAAAATTTTTTTATCAAAATAGTGATTATCTCACTTTTTGTATTAATAAAAAAAAATATGTAAAAGGGTGTTGCTTATTTCCTGTTCTAAGTAACGAAATTTCTAAAACGTGAAGGTAAGATTCCTTAAATTGAGTTTTCTCTAAAAGTTGGCAACCCTGACGATATTAACCATTTAATATTTAAATTACTTCTCTGTTCTCTTAAACACTTATAGGATCATACTTATATTTTCTAATCGGTAATTTGAGTTTTTAGAAATAAAAAAAAAATAAAATGTGTTTTAAATTTATTAAGATTTGGATAGGGCTGGTGGTGAAGGACCTGCTATCTGCCATTACCCATTTTATTATTTTACACGCATTTTTGCTTCGTTTTATTTTGCAACTTAAAAAAGGTCTTAAATAGTTTCTTTCGTTACACTTTAATAAAACTATGTGTTAAACAAAATACGTTAAAAATTATCCTTTTTACATGTTGCTGATTTAGATAATTGTACACTTTTATGTAAGTAGGATAATTACATGGAGCTTGCTTACAGTTTTTTATAATTTTATCTGCATTCTAGGTAATTTCGCAAAAATTTCTGCCCTCAAATAAGCCCCCTTAAGTAAAACAATAGAAAAGTTACCAGCCAACAAAAATTTTATTTTAATAAATTAAAAGTGGTTTTTACCGCTTTGACTACTTATACGAGTTAAAGGACACATGTAAGCATATTTTTTTAAATATATTTCAAACCACTAACTTAATGTGCAACCACTTTAAAATTCAAATGAAAAATTAATTTTTGGCAATTTTTTTTCAACATTGTAAACTTGAGGTGGCCAACTTTGAAGCCACGCCCACTCAATAATGCTTTCACCAGCGAGTCGTTCGATCTAACAATCAAATCATCATTTTAATCAATTACAGCACAGTTCCTACTTTGCAAAATTTTATCAAAATAAACTTAATGGTTCGCAAGTTACCAAATTATTTAAAAAAAATTCTATCCACTGTGTGCCGTATTGTCGTAATTTCCCAAACGTTTATATGTGAATGAAAAGATTTTCCCAAAAGTTTTTAAGAGAATAAAAAGAATTTTGTTATTTATTGTAACATTTTTAAATCTTTTTAAAATTTTGAAAAATTACGACAAAATGACAATACGACACTAGAGACACCTTTTGAATTCACGAAATATATAGATAAAAAAAGTAGAAAAATTTTGATTAATAGAGAATTTGTCGAAAACTTTATATTAAGAAATTATATAATTTTATATATATACATTAAAAAAAAAAAATTTTTTATGGGATTTACGGAAAACTGTCTTAAGTAGACTTACTCGTATTTGACGAATCCATTATTAGTAAAACTTTAAAACAAAAACTATGTCAACTCTGATTCGTTTTTAAGGACACTGTAAAACTTAAAATATTCTTATGCTTAAATAACTAAAATTATATAAATACTTTTATGTACTGCTTAAAAGACTGTAAGAATCTTGAATGCATTGACTCATATAAATAAATAATTAAACGATTCACCAATAGTCACATGTACGGCCTAACTAACTTTTAATTTAATAACATTCATTTTATTTAATACCTTTCAGCGTAATGCTTTTAAATAAAAAAAAAAACATTTTTAGCAAGAATATATTATCCTTAATCATGAGCTTGAAATAAATAAAGAAGTAAATAAAATAACTGGGATATTAAATTATCTCAAAAAGAAATAAAAAAATAAATTTTTGTTATGCATATATTCGAAAATGCATATATGTATGTATATGTACATATTTGCATTAATTTAATTTTCATGCATTTACCATTTCCCTAAATAGCTTAAGATTTATGACTGTCACTACTAAAATCATTAAACTAGCACAACAGTTTACAAATATTTCTCTTCCTAATCGCCTTTTTAAGCGCGAGATTTTCTAACTAAATACCTCAAATAATAAAAATAATAAAACACAAGGACAACGCACCTATAATAAACTAATATATGCAATAAAAGGTTCAATTACAACGAACTCAGCATGTCCATACGCACACACATATGATGAAGGTAGTAGCAAATGATTTCTGAGAATACAGTTCAATAAAAATGGCGAAATTTATTTACTGCATGACTGTATGCTAAATGCATACATGATAGCACAAGTAAACTACAGAGCCCAACAAAAAAACTATTTTCTATTTATGATACATACTTTCAAATCATATGAGAACAAATATGAAAACAAAAGTAAATAAACACCAGCACCAAACACCGTATGTACATTGTACATACATAGGTGACCATATAAGTATTTAAGGAAAGAGAAATTATTGAAGAGTACTGAGACTACTAGTACGCGTACTTAACAAAGATGTTATTATTATCAGTGGTGCCGTTGTGTTATATTTGTGAAATTATTCGAAATTTTTTATTTCTTTACGTAAAATGTAAAATTGTTATAATTAAATGTTTTTTTTTAAATGTATTTTCTTAATTTATTATAAAATTCGCTCACTATTGCCACAAAATGTCAAAAAAGTAAAATAAAGATAGCTTACATAAAGTACTATCAAGATAAACGTAATAATTGCTTTATTTATTTTAATCAATTCTAAATTTATACAGTACAACACAAGATTATGGTATTTAATTCTGAGAATTGCACGTGAAAGTAGCCTTAAAAATAGATCTTCATTCGTTTTGTCAAGTTAGCTGCATTAATAATCATCATCATTATAATCAACATCATTAAAATCATCACCATAATCATTAATTATTAGCATGGTAATTCTCGGTATACCGTACGGAATATCTCTTTTGTGCCCGGAGCAAAGTTGTAGATATTGAATAGGAGAAAGAAGTGAAATACACCAACCCAAAAAATTGCATCCAGTGCCTTTAAAATCTAAAAACTTCACATTTTCTGCTCAATATGTAAAACTTTATAAATTTTAGTTTGCATGAAAATAAAAACTCCTATTTATATTACAGCTATTCTTTCACCATTCTCATTTAAGTTGACGCTTGTGGTTCTGATAAGTATTAACGATTATAATGATGATGATAATTAATGCAGTCAACTTCACAAAACTTATGATGTAGAAGTTTTTATTTTATGGACTACTTTCACGTACAATTCTCAGAATTCAGTCCCAAATCAACGAGCTGAAAAGTACTGTAATATTTTTTTTTCTTTAATTTATCAAAAGTTTTTAGGCTTTTAAGGAAAATACAAATCTTGTTTTGTGGTGCAGACATTGGCCTTATTAAACCTTCTTTCTTTCAAAATCTTGCACTGAGTTTATTATATCCATATACTGAAAACACACTTTATATTCATACAGTTTCCATCACAATATAATGGTTTGAAAAGTCGTGCTACGACCATACAAATGATATATTATTTTTAAACCCTTCACCTGTGGTGCACAAGGGTATATATAGCTTTGTCATTCCGTTTTTAATTTCTACAATTTTCATTTCCGACCCCATAAAGTATATATTTTCTGAAAGCTTATGAATAGAGGAGTCGATTAAGCCCTGGCCGTCTGTCCGTGTGTTGGTTGAAATCAACTTTTAGTAGCAACTATATGTTCCTCAGATCTCTATATGTTATCAATCTCTTGGAAATATCCAGGAATGAATCGCTATTAAAATTCAGCACAATCGCCCCATAACTTTCTGAGATATGAGCAAAAAACCCCGACCACCTCGTTTTTTTTCACAATTACAACAACAACCTACATACATACTGGTTAAAGTTAACGTGGCATGGAATTCCAGCTGAGCCAAAAAAAATTTATTTTATTTTAGTTAATATATTATTTATATTTTTTATATTTTTTTTAATTTTTTTAAAAATTTTTTTTTTTGTAATTTTTTTAAAAAAATTAAAAAAAAATTTTTTTTTTATTTTTTTTTTTAAATTATTTTTTGTAATTTTTTTATAATTTTTTTTTTTATTTTTAATATATTTTTTTGGAATTTTTTTTTTGTGTTTCTTTTACATGTATGTACGTATTTTATATGAGATCAATGGTGATAAATGACTACACGTTGTGAAGGGTATGTAAGATTCGGCACGGCCGAATATAGCACTGTTACTTGTTTTTTTTAATGTTATCTTTTACCAGTTTTAATAGGTCCAATTAATTCACTTCTTATTTATTTTAATGTTTTCTGGGGGTTAAAACAAATTTTAGCTAACGAAATCATACGAATTCTTCAAAACTGCACTTTACTTAAGGTGAATTCACCCATTTGTTCTGAACAAAATTTTTTCCGGAGAATAACATTTTTTACTGAGAGTTTTCTGCAGAACGATTCACCCATTTAAGAAAATTTGTCCGAAAAAACAAAGCTGCCATATAATATAAAATGCAAACAGTTGTACAAAGTGGAAGCACCGCTAGCAAACTATGTAAATAAATACAAACGTAAATTATTTCATTAAAATATATGTGAAGAAAATGTCGGATAGAAGAAAACTATAATTATTATTTTTAATTGAAGTGCATAAAGTCAATTTGTTTGCAAAAGAAATTTATAAAAAAAAATCGAAAATAAAAAGAGTCGCTTCTATTTCATTCCATAAACCCTGTTTTAAATAATTATTTTTGTATGCACTATTGCTCATGTCATACAAACATTTTCTTCCTGGTTTTTTAATTCTTCTATTAATTTTTGAGCAATATTTTCATTAAATTCCATTTTAATTGTTAATTTTCGGCAAAAACAATTTTTGTATAATAAATGTACTGACACTGTGTGATGTGGCAACCAAATTCAATTTTCATGTAAATATTGAAAAATAGTGGCATCCCAATTCAGTTTCTTCTGAACAAGAATTAAAATTAAACCAATTCAAGAAAAATCTTTCTGAACAAAATAATCTCTCTCTCTCTCAAAAGTAAAACATCAAACTCAATACAAAAAAAATTTGTTCTGAACTAAAATTTTATGGGTGAATCCAGCTTTAAAGTATTAACTATTGTTTGATGTTTAAAGTAATTGTTTTTACATAAATTAGAAAAGAAGATGAACTTAAGTCATTATAAAAAAAAACATTGGATTTTTTCAATTCATTATAATAGTAATATCGAAATTGTTTAGCTAACAGAATTTTAAAGCAATTATTATTTTTAGTTTTCATTAACAAATTTTTTAAAACAAATAATTTGATTAACGAATATGTTTTACATACATATAATATTTTGAAATAACACACATTTCCTAATTACGAAACGTTAAAGTAAAATGTGAGTTTAAGTGAATGTTGAATTAAAGTATTTGGTTTATAGATAACAAGCTTTCCATAAAAAATGTTGCCAAACATTCGTAAGTTACTCTTAACTGCCCATATGATCGCCAATATGTTTTACTTATTTACAGTGTACTACTAGTTTCTTACACATATCAGCTGGAACTTTAACAACTTGGCATTCGAAATTGTCATCATGATGTTCCAACGTTACTAATTATTTATTTTGTTGTTATAAACTAAAGTCTTGGGTTAACACTGTCTTGTAAAACCGTATACCTGGGTCTCTAGGTAAAATTTGCTATATTATGGTTTAGAAGTATTTTAATTCCTATAATCGTTGTAAAATCGTGATTTGTAAAATATTGAACTAAAAAAAGAGCCGCTTTTATATTTTGATTGCTGAGATTTCTTACTAACACTCCATAATTTGTATTTAAATTATTTATTACTACTTACAACGCACAACAGAAATTGAGAAGATTATTACTACCGAAAAATATTTCATGTTGCAACGGCCTATTAAACATTACGGTAGTAATTTTGATCAAAATCCAATTTTCCTGTAAAATGGTTTTAATGAATGAAACGGCCAACATATACTAATGCTTCATTTAAAAAAATTAATAAAATAATTGGTATGCACCTAAAGTGATCCAAATATCAAATATGATCATTAATTGCTTTTTCAGAATTCCCAGTAATTAGACAATTCTTAAATGTTATCTTCTATGAAAACCATTTTCCTCTTCCCTAAAAAGGTTTTAAATTTTTACCAGCTACTACTGGCAACACTGATTATTGTATACAAATTTATATACATTTTACCTGTCTGCATTTTTGTATGCATAAATGAATATATGTGTGTGTGTGTATGAGTGTATGTTTGTAAACACATATGATCACGCACCTGATTATCAGTTCTTATGTTTTATGAGGGTTGGTTCCTTCTAAAAAAAACAGCATGCATTTTTGTGTTTTGTTATGTTTATTGTGCATATTTAAACAAATGTTGTGGATGTGTGTAAAATCAAACATACCTACATACATATACATATGTACATACATATTTATTTTACCTTTGCCTTAACATGTTATTTAGGGATTGAATATGTGATGTGATGCATATTTGTATTCTGTTACACTTGTTGTTATTAGTTCTTATGTTTGTTTGCATTGTTTAAGAAAACAGTTACATTTAAACACTTGCCGTGCTAACAACACATGTGAAGTATATACTATATGTGCATGTGTACATATATGTTGTTTATTTTTCCTAAACAAAAATTTTTAAACAAATTTTTGGGAAATTTTTAAAATAATAAAAAAAATAAAATTAAGAGAAATCTTTACACTATTAAATAAATTATAATTAAAAAATAATTTAAAGCATGTGTGTTTAAGGCATAAAAGTGATTAGTAAAAGCATAATAATAACATAATTCGCAAAACAAAATTATTTAAAAATAGCTAAACGTGGTTAAGAAATTTGTTAAAATATTTTTGTTGCTTTGTTAAGTAATGAAACCAAGAAAACAAATATTTCAAAGGTGGGTAATTAAAAAAGGATTAACACACTCTAAAAAGACAACATTTAATAACAATTTCAAGTTATTAAAATATTTAAAATGAATTAATTGGACTTCCTAATAAAAATTTTAAGACAATGACAATTGTTTTTTATATGTATTAATAGAAATTTTCCCATAGGTTTTCAACTTTTGAAAATATACTATAAATTTCATTTATAAAAATACAATTCATGTTTAACTTAAAAATTTCAAATTTAAATTTTGATTTTTAATTTTAAATGTTAATAAATAAAAAAATGGTATTTGATCAGCACTGAAAAAAAAGATGATGGAAATTTTTTGAAGACAAAAAAAAGATAATTCGACTGAGCAATATATTTTTTTTAAATGTATAAAGCAATTTCATTGTAAAATTTAATTTCTAACTGAAGAAGATTTTTAATCTCAAGAACGGGCTTATCTATTCAAACCAAATATTTAGGCATTGTTTGGACTATTTAGTAGATGGTTTATGTGAAGTTTGCACAAAATCTGTCGAGCGGTTTACGGATAAAAAAGGGTAAAATCGGTATTTCACTATCTCCGGGCTTAATAAAGATATCACAAAAATTCAGAGAGGACCAAAAAAAAAGTTAAATGTAATTGGATAGATGTCTAATACTTTTTTGAAGTTTTGAGTTTTAAGGGGATAGAACGGCTAAAACTGAATTTTGGTACTTTTTTGAACAGCATTTATCTTTGAGAGGGCTAGCAATAGCAAAAAAGTAAAAACGTATTTTTACTATCCTTAAAACAATCAAAAATTAATTTTTGTACTTATTCGAAATTTTGGAATTTAGGGGGAAAGGTCTAAAAACGGGTAAAATCGATATTGTATCTTCGGACCTAATGCATGTATTTGTTTTATTATTTTACTTGATACGTAGCGAAGCACGTACCGGGCGGCTAGTAAATTATATTTTTAAATATTTAACAAATCTCTTTAAAACATTTTCTATGGTAATAAATAATTTTTTATAAATTTTTAATTTAAGGAACAATTTTATTCAGATCAGATGAATCTAAATTAAATTCTTATTTTATAGTTTGAATAACTTTCAAATACCATACTTAAAAATTTTGAATAATAATTGGTGATTTTACAAGGATTCGTTAGTGTTCTATGGGCCATTATTACAATTTGCCTTTAGTTAAAGATAGGATTTTTTGTGATCGATAAATAGCTTCGCATTATTACAACTTTCATTTTTTATTGTTATTATTATTAACAATAATAATATTAAATAGATAAAAAAAATAATAACATAAGGCTTTATATAGCCAAGACATTTATCGGTTCGACAAATTCCTGCCTTTAACTTACGGCAAGTTGAAATAATGGCCCTAAGTGTCGTATTATTTTAATTTTTCAATATTAAAAATAAACACCAAAATATTTATCAATCGCTTAACAATTTTTATGGCCTTTTCTAAACACACCAAATATTTTTATTTAATTTATTTGTAATGAAAATATTTAATTTATTTTCCACCAATTTTGCAAAAGAAAAAAACATCCAAAAAATATTAAAAAAATAATTAAATCTCACTCCACATACACATACTCATAATAAAATTTTTGTTTTTTTTTACAAAAGCTTTCTAACACTTAAATGTATGAGTTTTTTATTTGCTTCACAGAGAGTGTAATTTTATCATTTTTCCGAATTAAACCATTAAACCGCACTCACCTTCTGTGCTTAATAATAAACCAATTGAACGAACCCTCCCGCTATGATTGATTATTAGCTTTGGTTCTTGTGTTAAATGAACTTTTTAAACATGGAAATACAGATTTATAGTCAGTGCACGTTGTAGAATACTTCTTTAAAATTGTTATTGTTGGACTTTCATCAACACTTTTACAATTAAAGTTACGATATGCTGCGATTTTAATATTTTAGCTATTTTTTGCCATGACTCCTTTTCGTTAATTTATTTTTCTTCATCTACGCCTGTCGCATAGTGTTACCAGATGGCCTGGATTCACCAGTTTTTTGGCTTTGTTCTATTAACAGCTAAAATGCCATTTGTCAGTTAAAGATGAATTTTTTACTTTTTATTTATTCATTTTTATTATAATACAAGTTAGTATATTCTAATTAAATTAACCGAGCTGAGTAACAAAGACCATTTGCCCGTTGTAGTGAAACCGGCCAGAGTCTCTAGTGGCAATCGAACCTGCAACCCCCAGACTAGCAGATTAGTACATTATTAACTAGTCCACTGGAGTACCCTACTTTTTTAAAAATATCTCTTTTCTAAATTATATTTTTTTTATTAATTTAATTTGTATAGAAAAAAATTTTACACTAAATAGGAAAAAAATAAATAGTGTTTGCTTACAGAATTTTGCTTGCAGAATTCACAACGACATCTTGTACGCTAACTTCTGCTGCCTGCGAGAAGGTTTTTATAATTTGCCAAAATATATTTCAATTGATAAGATTTAGTTCATATTTTTTCAGAAATGTAATAAAAATAAAGTGAAAATCTATATAAGCTTAACTCGTTTGTTATTTTCATACCAATTAGCAATGCTTTTTGTGAAAAGACTTTTAATATTTTAAATAATCTACTCTCACAAGAAAGGAAGAGAATAGCATTCGATCTAATAAAGGCTGAAATTTTAATAAGAATAAATTGTATTAAAAGTTGCAAAACTATTTAAAAATGTTTGCTTAACTTAAGCAAAATAGTTAATTAATTTGTAAACCAAAATACAAAATATATGTCGCAATAAAACTATTCTTGTTGTGATTAAAATTAATATATACACACATATGTAATATGACGTAAGACTGAATTTTAATCGTTACGTTTCCTTCTTTTTATGTTATAATTTTTATATTTTTGTTAAGAAACATTTAAGTAAAATAGTGTTTTTTGTGACCCATAATTTGACTTTTGGCATCTGGCAACCTTACTGTCTGCTATCTGTGGTTGTCTAAGACTAATGCCTACATATGATTGTATAGCAGATCCTTTTCATGTGGTATGGGGTCGTCCTCAGCATTTTGGCATTTGTCTTGTAGGTGGCGCTTTCCAAGTGGCCATGTAATGCTGATATATCCTTGATGCCAAAGCGGCTTCTTCCTACTAATTTCTGTTATATGATTTTTAATTATTTTATTATTAGTGTATAAAATGTTTTTTTAAGTTCTAACAAATTCTGTAATATAAATTTTTTTCTAAATAAGTAGTTTTTTAAACGGTTTATATGTTTTAATATCACTCACATGTGAGTTTTTTATCTTTGTCAAATATTGAAAATAGGCATTTGTTTGTTGTTGTTATATTTTTAAATATATATATTTTTTTTTTAAATGTAAATGTTCAAAATGTTTACTTTAGCGATAAGAAGATCATATGTAGGTATGTGTACATTATGAAAAATGAATTACACAAATTCAAATTCTGAGATAAATCAAGCAAAGACAACAATGCAAGAGTGTAATTGAAAAAGGTTTTTTTTATTTCAATTTAAGGGCCTTTTTACAATTAAAGAAATTCAAATATGCATATTATTTTTGTATATTTAAACTTTAAAAATAGATGATTAAAATGCATATAATTTTTAAAAATACCCTCCAACTCTTTTTAAATCATTTTTAGAACTTCCTTAAAATTTAAAGGTTTTTATTCTAGCAAAAAAAATTTCTGCATTTAATTACTGTTATATAGTGCAGATGAGCGTAAAGCATGTGTTAATATGCGGTTTTATTTACCTTAACAAAATCACATACAAACAGGTACGGGACCCAGCATTCGTACAAATTTTTTTCATTAAATAAGTATCTTTTTTAAACTCATCATGTTGAAGATGTAAAACAAATGTTGTTGCAAGTTAAATTTCAAAAAGAAAAAGAAGAAAAAAACAGTCAAAAGAAAAAACGGAGCTAAAGTAAATTTGTGGTAACAGCTGTTTAAAAAGTAAATTACTATTTTAAAAAAACTAATAACAACAATATAACGAACAAGAAAACGATAACAATTCCAGGTTTTAAATGAAGCTTTTTTTAAGACGGAATGCAATAAAAGCGACACAACGATCACTTTGAAAAAAGTTAGCAAATTTTTTTAAATCATGTCAATTTTATTCAAAATGTATAAGACTTTGCAAGTAGTGGCTCAAATGTGGCTTAGTTTATCCTGGAATATTAGTAAACTCAGTTAGATGAATTTTGAATGTGTTAAGACTGTTAAAAAAAAAATTATTTAAAATTATATAATTAATTCTATAATTTTTGCAGTTTTTATAATTTGGTATTTTATAGAATTCTTTAAATTGTCTGAGTCCTTGACGCTAGTTGGTTATTCTAACTACAGTGAGTTTCTGCAAAACCTATTGATTACAACAGATATTTTGTCGTGTCCTTCTATTTTCCCTGTCGATTGATTTCTTAGTGTAAGTTTTACAGGCTAGATCGAGTTTTCTATTCGCCAGACATGTTCGACTTCAAGCAGTCTTTTAACCTTAATGTCGATGTCATATCATGGTGTCAAAATTTATCATTTACATCTATAGCATCGTAGATTGATTGAAAAGTTATTCAATCTCATACTATTTTATGTTGTTTATATCGTCTCAGAGCCACACAGCGTTAGGTAGAACAGGCAGTTGTTGTTCTGCTTACTAAGGTCCATCACATTGATCTTTTTGTGATATATGTAAGAAATTAAGAGAAAAGAAAAATATCAAAACTACGTTATTAGTATGGAAAAGAATGGAAAGAAAGAGGAGAGGTCTTTATTTGGTATGTTAATCGCTTTGAGGAAAATTTTCGTAGACGGTATTGAATTTCCCAAAATTTTTAACTGAACCACCTAGAGTGCCCTATGAAGAAATAAATTTTTATAATACCTAGTGTTGCCACCTCCGATAGGCTATATAGTCTATAGGCTCCGGAAATTGTTCTTCGTTTATCCTAGCATGAGTGCCACAGAGTGCCACATTATAAATGCTTAAAGAAAACTGAGTTTGCAAAAGCAATGTCCAAAGAAAAAAAAACACGATCCACAATTAAAATGCGACAGTAGCGATTTATAATCTCATTTCTTTTTTTAATTTTTTATGTTCTTATTTGTCGTAACGCTAAAACAACAAAATCATATAGGATTGTGTACAAGATTTATGAAAATATGGTAACATTGTTAAGAGAGAAAAAAATTTTAAGAGAAAATTTAATTGAAATTGGTTGAGTTTTGCTATGTACTGGCATATAAATCAGTTACGTTACATCGCATTTAGTTTTATCATTAAGACCGTTTTTTTCAGGCTGTATTGGTGCGGAAGGGGTAGATTTTAACTCTTCAAGTGCTTACCACGTTACATATGTTGCCTGGAGTTATCATCTAATTAATGCGCCAGCTGATTGTATTTTAATAGGTTTCATTGGCTTCTACGTATACAAAGGAAGTGCTTAACAGCATTAAAGTTATAACTTTCGAACCATATGCACTCTACTACAAAAATATTTTGTTTCATCATTGTTAACCTTTCTAATCAACACCTTTTGCAATGACACCACCAAAAGCCCGAGTGTTGCATATTATATAACTTATATTTTCAGAATAAGAAAGCGTTATGTTTCCTTAACAATTTTTACTTAAACAAAGTAAATATTTGCTAAAATAAAACTCAATTATTTCACTCTCATAACAAAGGGGAAAACCATTACACCATTACAATGGTTCAACGCGAAAAAAATGAAGGGGTTCCGACGATTGATTCTAGAGAAGAACAAAAAAAATATACGTGTGTCGATATTTTGATGATCAATTCGACATTTTATTTTAGAAGTATTTAAAGCTTCCCAGCTTTATAACACTATGTTTCTTTATATCTGAGGTGTAGGGCATGTTCAGCAACTTTGTAGAAACTGTTACGGAAAATATTTTTGTTAAACATATTCACCCTCTTACTTCTCTACTAACAGCATTTTGCGCCTTTTTTCTAACTAATTGTAAAAATTATTACAAAAAAAAACGAAAGGACGGAAGTGAAATGTTCCACAAAAATTTTGGCCATTAAATTTACATCATCCTGCAAATTAGTAAAAAAGAAAAAACTAAAGCGTTTGAGACAGTTTTATTTAAATCTACTAGATTTAATTCAGATTTAAGTGAAATAGAATACAGAAACACTTTAACAAAAAATTGCTTAAGCTTGATTTAAACTAGTTTAAATATAAAAAAATGAACGCATGCAGCTAGTGGTCGTTAGTCGCTTAAATTGTGTTATACGTTATATAAATGCTTCCTCTCATCCTAAAAATATGTAGTTAGTTACACTACCTAACTTTAAGTTATCATTTTAAAAGTAACGTATGTTTGCATATCCTTGATATGCATTTAAAGAACTCATATACAATTTTTCTGAGAAAAAAAAACAAACTTATACACATTAACTAAGTTTTTTAATTTGTTTGTTAGTGTTGCAAAAAATAAAAAAAGTTTCTCTTAAACCAATATCATTAAAAAGTCATGAGGAATGCATATTTATAACTCTACCTTTAAGTTAAAAGACACCTGTCTTAAGAAACACACTCCACTACTACTCATATGTTTAAATGTCTTCTTTAATACCCCCCGCCACCCCTCTCTCTCTCTCGCTCATCTTATACAAAAATTAATTAGATTCAACTTGGTACCAGAAGCAAGACAAAAAAAACTGCAAAACATTTTTTTAACTTTAAACACTTCACTTACGGTAAAAAAAAAAATAAGAAAAAGATAAATATAAAACGCATACATCAGCTATTATCATAAGAATATAAAAATAAGAACAATGAAGAATAAATTGTATGTGTTTATAAACATATCCTCAAGGATATGCACGTAGACACGTAGGATACATCAGCTAGCATATGATTTTACCAAACATTTCTACATTCTTAAATCACACAACACGATTTCATCGTCTTCATACGCATTAAAATGATATATGACATTACTCATTAACATATTATCACATAGCATATGTCAAAATACTCATACCAGCAGTAACTCTACGAGGAACAACATTAAGCTTTCGGATGTAAAGATTATGCATCTGTTTTTTTTTTTTCTTTTTTTAAATTTAAAGCTAGTTAAACAACAATAAAATATACATACGTACATATGTATCTGTGATTGTTTCAAAAAGGAGGCAGTATTAAAACTTAATTTAATTTAACTAGCAGTTAAACTCAGTTTAAAGTAGTCAAATAGGGTTTGCATCTAAGCTGGCTGTTTGAGTGAAACATTCAAATAAAAAATAACAGCTTTCAGGTTTATTTCTTAAAACTAAAAAAAAATGCTATGTTGCCGAATTTCAAATAGTTTATTTTGAGAGTTATCACAAACGCTTATATGATAAAACTTCCTAATACCAAACGGTATGAAATAAATAATTTTTTATAAATTCCGTAAAAAACGAGAAATTCATTCATTAACATTTGATTTGATACCAATATTGTGAGCGTTGCAGCGGGGAGTGCAGTTTTAAATATTAGATTTAAAATATTTATAACATTTTTTTTTGCACCATTTTGGTTTAAAATATTTTTTATAATGCATTCCGTTAGTCAAGTTCTTTCATTTGATAACGATCTTGAGCCTTGCGGTTGTCTAGAATCTGAAGAAATTTATTTCCGTTTGTAAATTTTACGAAGAATACTGAAGCAGTTGTATCAAAAATATTTTCTGAGGCAACGGCTTGAAATGTGGTAGCACTGGCATGTCCAAAAATTTGTTTGTTTAGGAGTTTAAGAAACTAAATGTATTTATAACAACACAACATGTTTGAATCGAACAGCTGTTTTAATTAACTAACATTTTTTACAAATTTTCCGTTTGAGTACCTTTAGCTCCAAATGTTTTATGTGGGAGTAATTTTGTTTAATTACTCAGTATTACCCACTTACTGAACTTTACTGGAAAAGTAAATGAACGGATCTTATGGTAAGGCATGTCATTCCTACACACTAGGGATATTGGTTTAATCTGCTAAATACCTCCTGTACCTCATATACCTTAAAGTTACTTTTAAATTTTGACATACATTTTTACTTTTTCACATATTTTTGACATCAATCTTTAAACTTAATTACAAAATCACCTGATTTATGAGTTTCGTTCGTTTAACGTATTTGCTAACTGCAGCAAAAGTTCTACGTAACCACATTTAACATTGCGAAACTTCAACAATATTTGTATGTAGTTAATACATATGTGTTAATGTATGTTTTTTATTTTAAATATTACACTAGTTTAAGATGAAATGCCATTAAGTCAAGTGTTTAATTGATGCAATAGCACAAATTATTAAAAATTTAATTCAACATCATTTTGATTTTAAATTTTTTGTTTATAATTACTTTAAAAAGTTATGAATTTAAAATTTGTGTTAACGCATTCCTTTCTTAGAAAATTCGTTATTTTTGTTTCAAAATTTATGCTTAAAGTCGGTATATTAACATTTATATTTATATACATATTTTTTATTTGTTTTATTTTTTTTTATCTTTCCAGACATTGATAACAATTATAAAGGACTTTAAACCTTAAAATAAAACGTGGCAAATACTTAAAATTTCACTCACCACCAACACAAGAACAACAACAACAAAAAACGACAACGTCACAGAGGCTGTTAGACAAACATACATTAAGAAGAAGAAGCAAATACAAGGAATCTTTAACTTACCTTCTTATTAAATTGCTTAAACACCACCACGTGATTTGTTTTTTTCTTTTAACAACAACAACGAACTAAAAAAATTAAACATCTTTTGAAAAAGACAGAAGTAACCTTCAAAAATTTTATTTCACGTGATACCACAAGTCTGGTATAAACAAACAAATTTTTTTTTAAAAGAAAAAGACAAAAACATTTGACTGAATGTTAAAGGAATCAGAGGAAATTATTAAGAGGCGCAAATTGTCGTTAACGGCAGATAACTGTCGATACGAGGAGTTAAATCGTAACCACAACGCCGACACCATAATACCACCAGGTTTAGCACCCACATCACTTTTAGCAAAGACCATGGCTTTGGAAACAGAATCTTCAGAGGCTTTAGCCTTGACTACCACCGCCTCGGCCACAGCACCCATTTCCACACCAAATATGTCGAACAGTAATACAAAAACTGCTTTACATTCACTTACCGCCAACAGTTTGGTCAATACATTATTAGCCAATAATGTTACAACAAGACCAGCTGCCTCCATACCTGACCATTATAGTTTAAGATGGAACAACCATCAGAATCATTTAATGCGGGCTTTCGACGCCTTGCTGCAATCGAAGACCTTAGTGGATGTAACACTAGTGTGTGCTGAAACCAGTATCAGAGCTCACAAAATGGTTTTATCGGCCTGTTCGCCCTTCTTTCAGCGTGTTTTTGCCGATACACCCTGCAAGCATCCAGTTATAGTGCTCAAGGATTTTCGCGGCTGGGTAGTTCAAGCCATCATTGACTTTATGTATCGGGGAGAGATAAGTGTACCCCAAGAAAAACTTCATACCTTAATTGATGCTGGCGAGTCGTTACAGGTTCGAGGTTTGGTGGAAAGTTCTATACCCGAACATACACCTACACCTGCTGCTTCCCCCGATGAGTTTGGCTTGATGGACACCTCTTTGTTATCTGCCGAACTAGAGCAATGTTCCAGTTTCGATGAAGAATCTCCTTCCATGGTTACATCCGGCTCAAAGGTTATTTTACCCTCTCGTTTATTTGGTTCTTCGTATAGACGTGATAAGGATCAACGCAAACGGGAAAGAGAGCGCGAATTGGATCATGATTTGGAAAGCGATCAAGAAATGTTAAACGATTGTTTGGGACACAATGATTTGTGTACTTCACCCATGCCTAGAAGAAAACAAGCTAGACCTAGAAGAAGATCAGGTGAATTAACTCATGATATGATCAGTAAACCTGCCACACCTGTACCACAAGATAACAGCGACCAACCCGAAGATCTCTGTAAAGATACCGCAGCTCCGGATAAAAAAGTTGCTTCTTCACCTGCCCAAGAAACAGTTACCCCAAATGCAGATTCATTAAAAACTGTGATTAAGTCTGAACTGGCAGAACCAATGGACGATGACGAAGAAGAAGATCAAGCCGGCGAACGTGATAGTGGTAACGATAGTCATGAACAGCCTGAAGATCTTATTCTCAACGATAAATCTAGGGAAAACAATACAAATTTTGAGATTAATGGCAGTCAAGCTGCAGTTTTGAACTCAACGGAAGATCAGGAAGAAGATGAAGAAGAGCCGGAAAATGAACCCGAAGAAGAGGAGGAAGAAGAAGAAGATATAGAACAGCTGATACATCACACCAATGAATTAAATCGGAGACGCAAATCAGCCTTGTCCATGAACTCGGATGGTCCAGAAGATTTGTGCACAACAAAGAAGGATAACAACGATACAAGTGGTCATCATTCTGGATCGGACAATGAAGACTGCACTAATAATAATAACAACAACAGTAGTAAATTGAATAACAATAACCGCATAGTATTGTCCTTGAAGGATATACGTCAATTGAATAAACCCTCCTCATCATCCACGCCCAATTCCTCCACAAATAGTATTAATCCTTTTTCTGCGGCCAGCCTCAGAGACTTGAGACTAGATCGAGATCGATCTATAGAAGCACAATGCAAAATGGAAGTTTTGGAAGCACAAATGCAGGCAGCTGCTGAAGCAGCAGCCGCCGCTGCCGCCAGAGGTGAAAATCCATTTCAACACATGGAACATCAAATGGACCTTTCACTAGCAGCTGCTGCAGCTGCAGCCGCCGTTTCCCAGCAACATTCGCGCGAAAGAGATCAAGCTTTGCAGAGAGAACATCGAGAAATGCAGCAACATAATGCTTATGCCAACAGCATTTTAGGACAAATGGGTATGCCAGGCATGCCACCTTTTGGTCCTGGCTCCGGTGGACCTGCTCCCCCGGGAGGACCCTCAGCTCATGAACGTTTAGAGGAGTCCATGAATCGTTTAAGCAAAGAGTTTTCACCCACATCACCAATGAGCCTGCCACCACACTACAATCCTCAAGATGGGCCACCACATCCACCTTCACCTTTGCCCTTTCCCGGTATGTCTTCGCTGGCGCTAACCCCGCCGCACAGTGAGTACTTAAGTAGGTTTTTAGTAAGAAAAAATAATAAACACTTTTTTATTAGTTTGAAAGAAAAAGAATATTTTTCATCCTTTAACAAACATATTAAATGTTCATAAAGTAAGCGGAAATCCTTAATAACTGTTACAACAGACATACGTTAACGCATTCTATTTATTATACGAGTGTGTGAGCTACTGGGTGCTTGGTTATTATTTCTTTTGCACATTTATCCTTGTTAACAGGGACCCTTTGATGCATGTTGAAGCAACATGTTTACTCTGCTTGTCATGTTTTCAACTTTTTTGTCTTATTTCTTTAACATTTTGACATGACATTTACTTTTCGGATTCAGTTTTTTTCTTTTTTTCTTGTAAAACAAACACTTTTTTCATTTTTATATTTTTAATAAGTATCTTTGTATATCTTTGTCTCAATTGCAACTGGCTGCTAATAACTGTTGCGATTTCCCAGTCATGGTTTTCAAGCGTATGCTATGCTTTTATTATTGTAAGTATGTACAAGTATTAGGAATTACATATTGACTGTGCTACTTGTTATGACTTTCAGTTTGCTTGTTTTTGTACTTATGACACATGGATGCAACATGTGTTATGAGAAGGAGGAGTCTCTCTGCATTTGCTGCATTAGGGAATGTGTTGTTGCTTGATAGATCTTTGATGCGTGCTTTCAACTGCAACAGTTGAGTTTAGGCAGCAGGGAGAATATTTAAATCAAATTATAATATTTTTTATTGCTGATTGTACAAGATGACTTATTTTCTATTAATAGGAAGTGATGGAAAAGTTACAATAATTCTTAGAGCTTAATCTAAAAGCAATAGCAATTCAATGCTGGTAAATATTCATCAATAAAATCAATAATAAATTTAGGAATAAAGTCAGTAGTTTAATTTAAAAACCTCGTATGTGTTGATTTTTAAAATAAGAATTGTGTTACAATATAAAGTTAAAAAATTAATTTACTTTCTTAAATTATAAAAACTCACTAGTACTGCGCATGCAAATTAGATTTTCTTAAAGCATTGAATATTCAAATATTAAAAGTTATTTTCAAATCATCAAATGTGTTATTTTCGGCAATATCATACCGATTGTTATTTTTACTTTAACAACATGTGGGTATGTGAAAATTTTAAACGTGACCTCCTCATTATAGGACTAGACCTAAGTATGACTCCATTTTGGACTTGAAATCTTTTCAAGGAGCAGTACAGTTTAATGTTATGGATTCAGGCATCAGCTTAGATGTAAGACGTACGTTATCCGCCATTTTGTGTCGGATGCCATCTTAAGTTTTAAATTTTTTCAAGGAGTGTGTTCCATTGATGCTAAAAACCAATTCTAATTTGCTGCTTATATTTCAGCCAGTTTTTAACGGCTTTTGCATTTTTTTCTTACATGATTTTAAAAATAATTTAAAGCTATAACTGAAAATCTGATGTAATGTTTGAAAGTTAATTAGCAGCTTTTGAAACTTTGATTATTTAAGGAAAATATATTTCTGTCTATAACTTTGCTCATTCTTGACATAAATTTTCTACGAATAAACATGTGTTAAAAGAGATAAATTTTAAAGGATTTTGTTGGTTTACAACAGCAATTTATTTCAGAATATTTATAAAAATTTTATGCAACAAATGACTATTTTTTACCATATAGAGGATTTTAAAGTTGATTTCAAATACCCATAGAAATCGCTCAATTGACTTCTCTAATTCAAAAAATACGTAGTCTTTCATTGAGCGCTTTATGTTTTTAATCTATATAAGAGTGAAACTCTGTTTGGCTGTGTGTGTGTTAGCTATTGCCTCCACAACCATGAAGCCGATCGAACTCAAACTTTGGCAAGTTGTTGTGCACATTCCAGGAAGTGTTTATGGGTGGTAAAAAGTGGGCGGGGCTACGCCCATATAAAATAAGTTATAATTTTTAGCTACTTGCGCTGACCGATTTTTCTGAAACTTTGCATACATATTGAACTGTCATGACTATATAAATTCGTGAATATAAAAGTGGGCAGAGCCACGCCCATAAAAAAAAATTATAATTTTGAGGTACTTGCACTGGACCGATTTTTCTGAAACTTTGCACACATATTGAGCTTTCATGACTATACAGTTTCGTGATTAGAAAAGTGGGCAGTGCCACACCCATTAAAAAAGGTATAATTTTTAACTTCTTGCACTTGATATTGAATTAAAATTCAGAATACATTTTTATTCATTTAGGGGAGTAGCAACGCGCGCCGGTCTTGGCTAGTTTTAAATAAAACCAAGTTTGAGTAAGATAGACTGAACGATCTGCTGAGATACCACATGGCTACGAGCTAGATCTAGTAACAAAACCGACTAAGAGACTTAAAAAAACTTAGAAAAACTAGAAAAACAGAATCAGATCACAAGATCTCGGTGGCCAGTTTACATCACATCGACGTAAAATTGCTCGTGCAGAATTTAATGCGGCTTAAGCTATAGAAATTACATGTCGTTTGTATACATATTCTTAAATTCATATTAATTTTGCTTGTTGACGTATCAATTCCACCAGAAAAAAGTTCCATCACTAAAGATAATTTTTTGATATCAAATATATAAAGTCAGGAAAGCAATGTGGTCGTACATGAATGTAATAAAAATATATACCCTGGTCACCAGAGGTGAGGAATATATATAACACTTTGACATTAGGGAAAAGGTTTTAAAGATTCAAAATTAAAGTTTAGGTTTTTATTGGCTTAGGCAACAGCTTAGAAAAAATGTACATTTTGTTTGGTATTAAAGAAAAACTTGAGACCATTTCGTCTTACTTTTAGGAAGTACCTTAAAACTTCTTTAACTGACTGTAGTAAAGAACATCCTTGCCCATTGTAGCTAAACCAACTAAAGAAGCTGGTATAAATCGAACCAAAAAACTCTAAAGTATTATCACACTACTAACCATTAAACTAACCGCAAATGAATTTAATTTTTCTATATTTTCTCTAAATCCATACGTTTTCCTTATGAGCGAAAAAAGTCACAAGAATTTAAATTTCCCTTGTTGTTTAAACTTATAATCTACATTGACAAATAATTCTGCATTTTAACAATATTTCTGACTCAATAAACTTTTTCTACAATCATAAATGTATTTTTTAGTAAAAAAAAAACAAAAATAATGACAAACAAAACCCAACCAAAACAGACAGTTAGTGACTTCTTCTTTTTCTGTGTGTCTTCCACCCACCACATGCAACTACCAACTCTGTACGTATTAATAATATCCGTTTACTTAAGGAGTAGCGTAGAGAAAAAAAAACATTATAAGGAGTAGGACATGCATGTAGATTTCGCGAAAAAAATAAGAAGAAAAAAACTTGCCTACACATACATATATATGCAGGATATTTATATAAAATAAATTAAGGGCTGGCAAACGAATTATGAAGGTAATGCGATAAAAATGAAATAGAGTGTGTGTTTAAGGTGAGTGTATGAATTTAAAGCAATAAAAAATGTACCACTAACTACTGCATAAATAACCTAACTTTGTAAGACATACGAGTAAAAACAAAATCTAAAAGAGAGAGTTAAAGGCGACCTAAGAATTCCAACCTAAAAATCCAACAACAAAGAACTATTATTGACACATTCTGAAAGTTAAGAACTTTAACAAGTAGTTTGGCAAAAATTTTAACCTGCAGTGTTATTTTTCATAGTCTTGTAACCAACCAGTTTATGTTAATTTTTTTTTACCATAAATTCTTTTATTATCCTGAAAGTAGCGCTTATCTGAACTGTATATGCTGAAACTGTAAATATTTTCAAACGCGAAAAACTGAAAAACAAACCCTTAGCACGGAAGTTAAGAGTTTATATGCTGAAATCTACAAAATAGGAAATAATTTTTATGGAAAAAAAAATATATATTTTTTTTCCAACCAAAGACGGCATATATTTAAATCATATTCCTTTATTTATATTGCTAACAAATTAAAGTCAAAATCTTTATAATGATTTGTAAGCCAAAAAAAAAAAAAATATTAAAAAATTTATTGTCTTCATAACGAAATGTGACATGTAGTATTTTTCCAACTACATATGCACATAACTCTTAAAAGAAGAGTCTAACTGACAGACTGGCTGTATTCAAATCAGTTGTTGTTGTGTTTGTTAAATCTTAAGAAAGCTTTACTTCTTTCTTGCCTTTGTTTAGCTCATCATATTCATCACTAACAATCACTTCGCCTGCTTCTTATCCTTCTGCTACTCTCATATGCTTTAGCACATTTCGCTTAATGTCAATATTATATGCGTTGTCATATGCCGTTTTACTTCTTCTTCATCTTCTTAAGATTAAATTTTTTTCCTTTTTTACAATTCAAGGATTCTATTGAATGTGAAAAAAAAAATCTTATCTTATGGAGTTTGAGGGTATGATATGTTAAGTTTTCTACCACTTATGCAACAAATTTGGTTTATTGTTAGTTACACATCCTCGAGAAATTACGTTTATTTGTTTCTATTGTTTTTTTCTGGAGTGGTTCGTCTTTAGCCAGCATACAGTGCATATGTATGTACATGTGAGGTAAATGCAGAAAGCATAAAATCTTAATAGAATAATAACAGCTATTGTTTCGTTTTAATAATTGTTAAAGGAAATTTGAAACAAAGAACTACGCTAGATATATATAATTAAATTATGAAAAAGCCAGCTCTGCTTAAAATGCAATTTTGGATTTTGTTATTATAAGATTTTATTTTATTATAAGTTTCTATAATTTGGCTCTCTTCTTTAAATATAAAAATGCAAATTAAAGTTGTACATGAAATAAACTTATTTTGGCATGATACCAGTTTTCAGTTACAACTTTATTGCTTAGTTAAATGGTACTAGTAAGTCTGCTGCTAAGTACCTTTTGTGTTACAAATAGTTACTTAAAATTGTGTTTATTCACTGATTAACTATTCCCAGCTCTGCCTTATTGTTTTATTCTGTTTTTACAAGACAAGCGAGAGCTTTGAGTAAATGTTATGCATTTTGTGTTTATTCACTGATTAATTATTCCCAGCTCTGCCTTATTGTTATATCCAGTTTTTACAATACAAGCGAGAGCTTTGAGTAAACATTATGCATGTGCTTTGTTATTGTAGCAAAAACAAAACACCTGGAAACAGCACAATATTGCCAGATTAACATCATTTCGGATCAGAATTAAAACTGCTCAGATTTTTTTAAATATAATTAACAAAAAAAATTATTAAAAATATACAATTTCTACTCCTCTGTAGAAAACTTGAAATAAGCAGCTCCCAATAATCGAACTCAAGTTGAAGAAGAAAAATCGTAAAAAGTAAAAAAAAAGTAGAAAAAATAATAGTAAATAAACAGAGAAGAAGCATCCTATCGAATCTCTCAATTAAACTCTAGGTTGCCGTAAAATTAATTATAATTATTTACGACACATCAATGAAACCGCATAGGTTCTTGCCTCCCCTAATACTTAAATCGGTATTCTTGTAAAGCTAGGCAGGCACACAAAGATTAATATTGCTTCCTTTTCCTTGTGTAGACAGTCTTTGAAGTAGTCGCAGCAGAGCAGACGATCAGGCAATGCCTAGTGTTTTCTCCTAACCCTCTTATTTCAAGTTTAGGCAGAGCTCTTGTTCTAATTTAAAAAAAAGCATTAGTAAGAGCGCCTATAGAAAGCATGATTTTTATATTAGATATTAAGCTTCGTAGATCTCTATTTTGGGCGTAAAAACTAGAAGAGGCACCACTTGGTGCTTGCAAGCAAAAAAAACGTAGATTAAGCGTATTAGTTCCATCTTCTTAGTTAAACTTTTTTCGACTTGCTTTTGAATTGATATCAGTTAGTGAAACGGCGAAATCCGTTGACATCACAAAGGCTGAAATAAGAAAAATTCGCTCTCTTAAAAAATTATTTGGATTCCACTCCTAATTTTCCCTCTACAAACAGCATTTTAAAAAAGTGTTTATTGTTTTTTCTTTTTCAATTTTTTAAAATTGTTTTTATTTATCTAATACATGCATAACACTAATTTATTTATGTTTTCTTCTTATTTGTTTCTATTATTCTAGTGTTTGGTTTGGACTCACCTTTGGGCTTATTTCCACCGGGCATAGATCCTGGCAAACTTTACAATCCTTTAATGGAAATGTCTGATCCTCGTGGTATGCCCGGTGACGCGCCGCCCTTTCTCAAAAAGAAAAGTAAGTACTGTAAGTAAATTTCCAATTTACCTTTCCTTAAACTTAGACCTAAGTTATAGATTAAGAAGAAAAATAAATTAAAAGATTTTCTTTCTTTTTTTTTACAAAATTTTGAACACACCTAAAGGATGTCTCAGTAAAAATGCTCTTTTTATGGTAAAATTAAAACAGGATTTTTTGCAAATAATTGTAATTTTTTTATTGGACGGTAAAGAAGACATGTTCGGCTTAAGTATAAAACATCTGCAAAATGGCTGCAGCTTCGATGCTCTTTTTATGAAATTTCCACGACTTTTCCACAAAGATGTGGGTGTATCTCAGCTATGACTCTGTATGATCTTGGATTTGAGCTCAAAAATTGTTTCTGAGTTATTCGCATAATCCAGAGATTTCACAAAACCCCAAAGAAAAAAATCTTTCGGCGTTATATCGCATGATCTTGGTGACCAGTTGACATTAGAATGTCTTAAAACAAATTGTTCTGGAAATCGTTGCTACAATAAATGGATTGTTTCATGTGCAGTGTGGTTGCTCGCGCTGTTTTTCTATGGTCTTCTGGTGCTCCGTGAAATTTTAACTTGTTGAGAACGATGCCGAGTTGATGTTTACGGGTTTCCAGCAATACTCTCGTTTACAACAGCAATATTACTGTCTATAACCGATTAGGTTTCTTGATATTTGTTGACCACTATTCGAATGGTGCACACATTAGGTGCACTTTCTCTACTAGAAATTCTTTAAAGTTTGCAGGCGGTGTCAGCATAACTTTCCAAATTTTTGTAATTAGTTCTCACAAGTACAACGCGTTATTCTTTCGTTAAACGCTCTATTTATAATAATCTGAATATAACATATGTGACAGCTGCTAAATTTCTGACTTGCCACTTGCACAAAAAATATTAAATTAATAATTAATTAATTAAAAAAGTTAAAAATTGCATTATTACTGAGACACCCTTTAAATACCCCATACCTGCCGAACACTAACGGCCTTATTCATAACAAAAAGGTGGAATAAAGTTTATTTATAACACACATGCCAAACTCTGGCTAACGATTTGCTAAACTCTTGTTAACGAGCTCCTAAGCGTTTGCCGACTTGTGAAAAACAGCTGTTCTGTGTCAAAAAAAAATGTAAAAAAAAGAATAAAAATTTCTGTGCACAAAAAATATATTGTTCGTCTATTTTTTAAATTTATTTTTAAAATTTAAATCAGGGATGATATACAAAAAATGGTTGCATTTTTGAGGAGTTTCTTGCAATTTCAAAGTTTATTTATGAAAAGTTGGCAGACGGATAAAAGTTTGTTATGAATAAACTCTGTGCCAACGAGCTGCCAAGCTTAATCGGCATTCTAGTTAGCAGCTCGTTGTACGTAGTGTATAAACTGTGGCTAACTTTTTGTTATGAATAAGGCTGTAAATGATTGTGGATTTAAAAAAAAATTTCCCAACCTTTTATTTTGTTGTTTGTTTGACTTAATTACAATACAATTTATAAATACGAAATAAAAGCGGCAAGCGTTTTTGGCTGTCAAATATTATGTCCGTACAATTTGTATGAAGCAAACCGATATACCGTGGAGGCAACACTTTGCAATTAGAATATCCAACTTTTGCTTTTGTATGACATCTTAGCTATTTTCTGGTGAATTTAGCTATTTTATTTCTATATTTCTTTATTGCTTTTTAGTGAAGAGAACTTTAGCGTTCATTACACAGAGTTGCCACTCTTGTTTAGGTTTGGTTGTCAACAAGTGAACAGTTAAGTAGTGCTTATACCCGTAATAAGGGAATTTTGTTAGCTTGTTTTTATACAAAAATATACACAATTTTTTTAGTTTACACACAATCTACAGAAAATCATTAGCATTTGCTAAACAAATGCATCTTTTTTTTCCTTCAGTGTAGTCGATAAGTTATTGTTTCTAGAACTCAAAAGAACAGTTCATAAGTTAATTTTCTACTACTTACAAACATACACTTATGTCACTGAGTGTTTTTTTTTTGCGTACTTTTATTTCAATTTATTTCCAATTGACTACAATTGCAATAAACATTTTAAAAGTCTTTGTTGTAAAAATCACTGCATCAAATCATGTGAGGCGGTAAATTCAATTTTGTGGTTTTCCTGTACTATTTGCTCATTGAACATGTGCACCTATGCATATCAATAGTTCGATTTTTATGAAATAGAATAAGTAACAACAACAAAAAAACACTGCTAACATTTAAAAAATTTTTTCCACCATTAAAGTCTGGCTGTCTGTCTTTAATTTTACACTTTTATGTATTAACTTGCAAAGAGACATATTTGTCAGCCAAACACTTTGTCTCTACTCTTATAACTCATACATGCATATATTTTATAAATTTATTAAATTTTTTATTTTATTTTTTTGTGCTTTAAAAAACCTCAAGTTGAGAAAAAAACGTTAATGGATTTCAATTTCAATTGGGTTGTATGTGTATGTGTAATATATTTAAATTAAACCTCAATTTTATGTTACCTATATGTTACAATTATTATGTGTATGCAGGGATTGAAAAAATATTGATCAGGTGTTGTTGCTTCATTAAAAAATTTACGACTTCATGTTAATAGTAAGTTTCCACTGCAACCAAAAGAAGGTGTTTTCATAAAAACATCTCGCAGTGTTTCCACTCTGTTGAAAGTATTTTTGTTAACGAATTTAAAAAACGATTGATGTTTAGATTTTTATGATTTTAACGAGGTGTTAACATTGCCACAACAAACACAAAAATACAAAAACAACATAGATTTTAGTGTTGATAAAAACTAGTTAAAATGTCAAAATATATTTAATGGATGATTTGTTTAACCGTTTGAGTTTTGAAATTTAAAATAAAAAAAATATTGTCACACAAAATTTGCGCCAGTAAATGAAATATTTATTTGAGGCGATCAACTAATGCTAGCCATTTAATTTATAAAAATCATTTTATGTAAATGTTGCCCGCAGTTAGGCAATAGGTGATCCGTCAGTGAGCTCAAATTTAGCATACTTTTTCCAGTATTTTCGCTGGTATCTCACCAATGACAGCTGTAATGTGTTTCCGGGGCTAGAATTGTAGCTGGCATGTCCCTGTTTACGAGAAACTTCACTTTACATCCTCAGAAAAAATATATTAGTGGGATAAAATCGCATGGTTTTGGTAGCCAAGGGACTGTCCCAAAACACAGTATTGAGTGCTTACCAAACAAGCCCCTCAATAGATTCATTATATAGCGTGTCGTGTGGCATGTGGTAGCCTCTTGTTTAAGCCAAATGTCATAAGACTAATTCTTCCATTGTGGATAAAAAAATCGCTAATAATCGCACTGTAAATCATCGTTCTTTAAAAAGTTTGGTCCAAAGATACCGTCGCACCACAAAGTGCATTCTTCAGAGTGCATTGTCAGCTTTTGGACTGTATCTTTAGACGAAATTTGGTACAAACAGCTTAAAAAGCCTGTTATTTGATGACCCTTAAATGCACATAATTTACATTTGTTATAGAATTAAATAATATCCAATCCTTGATCGTTCTTTAGTCTTGACATGGTGAAATAGCAAACCATACTAAGCATTTTTGGCAATACCACACATCACAAATCTTTTATTTTTTCTGAAAAAGCTACTTGCAAAATAAATCACCTTTTATGATAAACAACTTAAATTAAGTGTTGTGCTCTCCAAATATTTGACCTAAAAGTACCATCGTGTTTTGGGTAGTGTGGACAGTGGCTTCATCCTGTTAAAATTCTATCTCAAGTCTGTTTGTAAGAGTTTGACATAAAAATTGTTCTGCTTATACTGGTCTCCATTACCGGTTACAGCACTTCCATCTTCATTAATAAAGGAGTAAGGCTCTAATGTTTTCAGGTATAATGCCACACCCTACTGTGCATATAATGGACTATAAATAGCATTGATGAATGGCCCTTGGACTTGGACAAAATCCCAGAACAGTTTTGCTCATTAATAAAACCATTCAAATAAAAATTAGCTTCATCACTCAAAGTCAAAATTTCAATAAAGTTGTTTTCATTTGTGGATAACTGTTATATCTAACTGCAAAATATAGACGTTGCCAATTAACTACAGGTTTAAATTCTTGCACAAATTTCACCCTTTATGGGAATAATATAAAGTTTTTTTTAAATGCGTCGTAGTGACTTACGAGCCATTTCAAGCTGAGCCTAACTTCTGGTAAATGTGTCTGACATTTCGTTAACACTTTTTGCTGCAATATTTTTCACTGTGAATTAAACGTCGTCTGCCGGTTCGAGGAAAATCTCTTACAGAGCCATATTGTTGGTAACGAAGTACAAAGCAATGAATCATTGCTTCAGTGGACGAAATTCTGACATTAAAATGTCAACGATATTGCTCTTTGCATTAAAATAATTTGTCGCTGATTTAATTACAATAGTCAAATTCTGTTATTCCAGTTCTATGTTCAGTTTTGAATCTCTCCATTATTTATTTCAAAATTAATCTAGGAAAAAATATATACGCGAAAAAGTTATATAATTTATTAACCACATGGCGACTTTTGGCCCACCTTGTATTAGTATAATCCTATCAATCTATTGATTATGGATTGCTACTGAACTTTTGATGAGTTGCGTTGCTGGCAACAATAACTTTGCGGTTGCAATATAATTATAAATTTCAAATGAAATTAACAGCTGTTAGCTGCCAGTTGCAATCTTTTTTACTTATTTTTAGCAACTGACAGTGCAGCTTAGGTTTGATTGCTATTCATAATTGATCCACATATTTTGTTAAGAATCTAGTAAATTCTTAAATTTAAGAGAAAAAAAACCTGATAGCAAAAGCTGAATAATGCGACTGCTTAAGAATTCCACTGCCTTAAAACCTTAATTTGACAAGACAAATTTAATGGCGATAATTTTTTTTAATTCCCTGTAACTTAGTTGTTGCAAAACATTTAAGTTTGTTGGTGAAAGGGGAAATAAAAATGTAAAAGGCTACAATGTTTTATGTAGATACAACTGTCTTTTGTTCTCTTAATTATTTTTCATATGAAGGTTTGTAAAAAAAATTAAAATTTCGTTAGCCTAGAGTCTCCCTGTTTAGACACGAATGCATTTCAAAAGATAATTTAAAAACATTTTGCGAAAAATTTTCTTTAATATTGACGAGGACTTAAGCATTCGTTTAGAACAATTTTTTCTAAAAATGTTTACTCTATAGGTTAGATTGTCATGTGTGTTTGTACGAATATATTTGTACGAAAAAAGGATTTTCAGCCAGCAGTTAAAATTAGGGGTTATTAGGCCTTATAAAAGGCCTTATTTAGTCTTATTTAGCCGGCACAAGGACTCTAATATACATGGCATACTCAATTATTATACCCTTCACACAGTGAAAAAGGGTATATATAGGTTTGTCATTCCGTGTGAATAGGGGAGTCGATTAAGCTCTGTCAGTCTGTCCGTCTGACCGTCTGTCCGTGTGTATATTGAAATCAACTTTTTGAAGCCCCCCGATATCGCTTGCTTTTTATCCCAACGCTTTTAAAAAAACAAGTAAGAGCGCTATATTCGGCCGTGCCGAATCTTATATACCCTTCACAACGTGTAGTCATGCAATAACAGTAGTTATTTCATCCCATATGAAAAACGTACATACATATAAAAACATCCCATTGTAAAATTATGAATTCACGTATGTAAGTTAAAAAAAAAAAAAAAAAATTTAAAAAAAAATTTAAAAAAAAAATTATTATATATATAATATATATAAAACAAAAAAAAATAAAAAAAAAAAATTTAAAAAAAAATAAAAAAAATGTAAAAAAAATAATAATAAAAATATAAATAATATATTAAATAAAAAATAAAAAAAATTTAAAAAAAAAATTTTTTTGGCTCAGCTGGGATTTGATGCCACGTTTTCTCTAACCAGTATCCACGTTTGTATGTATGTATGTTGTTGTTGTAATGTTGTTTTTGTGAAAAAAATCGAGGTGGTCGTGGGTTTTTGCTCATATCTCAGTTGTTTATGTACCGATGTTTCTGATTTTCAATACCGATCGACTCCCGAATATCTCTGATATTTTAATACCTCACCCGGGTCCAAACTATGTCGGGGGGGCTTAAAAAAGTTGATTTCAACATACACACGGACAGACTGACAGAGCTTAATCGACTCCCCTATTCATAAGCTTTCAGAAAATATATACTGAAATATATAAATGAAAATTGTAGAAATTTCACACGGAATGACAAACCTATATATACCCTTTTTCACTGTGTGAAGGGTAAATTAAAAAGGCGCTCGATTATGTTTACATTTCTTTCTTTAGAAGGCAGTTCAAAGACCATCCAAAAGGCTTTAAAGGGCAGGCTGTGTACAATGACATTAAAAATCTAAAAGAGGAATTCGGCTTTTGAAAGGCCTGATATACAAAGCCCTGTTCATTTTTACTACTAGACAGTCTGTATTCGTTTTCGTTCTTCTAACCCTTCTCTACTATAAACTCCGTCTTTATACTCACTTTGGTTAAATTTGTTCTGGCATTTTCGTTCATATTTCGTTTAACAGTAGGCATTTAAATCAACATATAATTTATAAAATTTAATTTTATTATTTGCCAAAATTTATATTATTTTTCTGTTGTTTTTTTGTTTCTCTTCTGATAAACTCTCTAATGTCTCCAAACAAACAGTCATAAAGCATTTATATGCTGAAAGGCGAAAAAACGTAATCTGTAAATAAAATCTTTAGATTTTTTCCAATGTTTTTTTTTTTTTTGTTCCTTCAGTTTCACTAAACCTTTAAAAAAATTTTGCCAAAAAAACTACAGTCAAATCCCAATAAAAGAAAAAAAACTTTAGATAAGAATCTTTATTTAGCTATTTACAAATCCTTAGAGTATGGTGCAAGCGCATATAAACTATATTTTTTTTATTTCGGTTGTATTTAAGGAGATAGCTTTTCCCTGTGCACACCCCACCATAACCCCTTAGAAGAAAAAAAAAAAAAGCAACTACCTTGCTTTTGTACAAACTACTCTATATAATTGTTGTTTCATAGATTTCTATATGTGTAGAAAAATAGTATTGTATGTATGTAGTAGTTTAAATTGTGTGGGTGTGATTAACTGATTTGTTCACATTTTAAACGTGATTTAAGATTTGCTACAAATAAGAAAAAACTTTGTAGATTTTTTTGTTTAATCCATTTGCTGTTAAAGCAATTTCAACATAACATTAAGTTGGGGTTTCAATACGATTTAAAGCAGAGGTTCCCAAGACTTTTAATAATTTATCTGCAAAGGATGGGGTTGTGCTTGATCTTAAAATAACCACTATTTGCTACTTATTATAAAATGGTGTCAGAAATTTTATTTCCAACCATCCTTTAAATTGGTGTTCACACAAAATCCGGTCACACTTTATATAATTGTTCAAAAAAGTAGAATCCTTAGACTTTTTAATTATTCATTTTTTAAGTAGAGTTATCGTATCGGCAAGTTTTTAACATATACTTGACTATAATGCGATTGGCAATCGGAATTTGTGGTCATGTAGTTGTGTAGCCCGAGTCATCTATGTGTCTAAACAGAGTAGCTGAGCGAAAAATTGAGCAGCATTTAATAGCAAGCAACAATACAAAACATGAAAATTTTAGTTAAACCTGTTATTCTGTTCAATACTTCATGCGAACTTTTTTTTTCAAACTCCATAAAAAAAAATTAATAAGAAATACTCTGTTTATAACGTAATAAACATATAAAATGTTTCTATCAACATTCAAGCAACATTTTCGTATGAAATAATATGAACAACGTTTATTTCGTACGAAATTCAAAGTAAGAATTGATACATTTTTTTGGTTTTCTCGATTTAAAAATTATTTTTATACCCTTCACCTGTGGTGCACAAGAGTATATATAGCTTTGTCATTCCGTTTGTAACTTCTACAATTTTCATTTCCGACCCCATAAAGTATATATTTTCTAAAAGCTTATGAATAGAGGAGTCGATTAAGCCCTGACCGTCTGTCAGTCTGCCCGTGTGTTGGTTGAAATCAACTTTTAGAAGCAACTATATGTTCCTCAGATCTGTATATGGTATCAATCTCTTGGAAATATCCAGGAATGAATCGCTATTGAAATTCAGCACAATCACCCCATAACTTTCTGAGATATGAGCAAAAAACCACGACCACCTCGTTTTTTTCACAATTACAACAACAACCTACATACATACTGGTTAAAATAAACGTGGCATCGAATTCCAGCTGAGCCAAAAAAATTTTATTTTAATTTATTTAATATATTATTTATATTTTATTTTTTTTTATATTTTTTTTAATATATTTTTTTTAGATAATAAAGCTCTGATTGATTTTTAAATTAATAATTGTTTTAACATTTTAATAAAAATAAACCCTTTTTTCAATGATAAAATTTTAGTCACCACTAACGACTTAGGCTTTCTGCAATAGATTTTTTATGACTACAATTAACAAATTGTTTAATTTACATTTTTATGTATTAAACATTTTCCTTGGTTAGTTGGTTAACAGTAACATGTTAAGTAATATACAGCCAAAATGCTATATCATTTGCTACATATTTTAGTAGGTTTTTTTTTACAATTTAAATTAACATATCAATTCTTCATTTATCAGAATATACTCATGTTTAAAGAAGTGAACTTTGTGAAAAGTTACAAACTATTACTATTAGATAACACTACCACTATAAATATTCCAACATCATTGCTAGTAGTACAACAGAGCTCGTTGTGTGTATATCAATTTTAGTTTGATAATAAATAACAATAAATGAAATAATAAATAAAATACTGTTTAAGTTTAATTTATTGTATGAAAAATTAATAAAGAGCTCTTAACTTTTATAACGTATATTTCAAGTGTTATTAATTGCAATACAAAGAATCCCGGTTCATTTAAAGAAAGCAAACCAAGGTTTATAAAAGTTATAAAAGCCACAATATTAAACTTTCAAACCCATAAAAATCATTCAACTGGCAACAAAAAAAATGTTCCAATAAATTTGCTAATCGTACTTCATAACATAAAATTTTGCACACATTTAGTGAAAACTCAGTGCATAAAATAATTTTCAAAAATTTAACATAGAATAAAAAAAAGTTGGGAATTTGTTGTTTAAAATACTTACATTTTACTATATTATTGTTGCTAGTAACGTTTTGTTATAACTATTTTGTAAGGTATTGACATGCCGAAAGACGGACAGACAAACAGACTTATAAGCTAATTTTTTATGACTAAATAAACAATTGCTTTATTTAAATATCAGATTCTTATAAGAAACGTATAGATTTTTCTAAGAAATTATAAATTTATGGATTATTTTTAGTTCTGAAAAGAATTATGTACAACTACTATAGTTACCCAAAAAACGTGTTGACCTCTATCTCTATAGCAAAAAAAAAAATGAGAAAAAACCTTAAACAACATAACATAAAGGTCAAAGAAAATATGTATTTAAGTTATAAAAAATCAAAACGTAAAACAAACAAATAATTGTGTTTGTTATAGTTTGTAGAAGATTTCACGGATGATTTTCCGTGAGTGTACTTTTAGTGTGTGCTTGAGGTGTTGAGTGGGGGAAACAATAAAAGGTGTAAAAAGGGTGAAACAAGCATTAAAGAAAATTGTTTGTAAATTAAAAATGCTTGTAAAATTTTGGAAAAATTATTAAAAAAATTTTGGAAGAAAATATACCCAAAGTGCTTTATTGGCTTGACATTTTCATAAAGTTTTTTAATAAAAGAAAATTTTGCAAACAAATTTTTACATTTTTAATTTTTATTTTAAAGTTTCAACAAACAATTTTTTTAGTTTTTTTTTTTTAATATTTAAATTATTTGCAAAAAATTAAAAAAAAATCTAATAATTTTCTGACATTTAACAATTTTTTTTATTAATTTAACTAATTTTCTGACATTTAATAAAATCCGTTTAAAAATTTTGTACATTTTTTAAACAATTCTTCAAATTTTTCTTTTAGAGTTATTTCAAATTTTATAGAAACTAGCCAAACCCGGCGCGCGTTGCTACGCCCCTTAATGAATAGAAATGCATTCTGAATTTTAATTGAATATCAAGTGCAAAAACCTAAAAATTATAATTTTTTTATGGGCGTGGCATTGCCCACTTTTTTAATCACGAAATTGTAAAGTCATAACAGCTCAATATGTGTGCAAAGTTTCAGAATATTCGGTTTAGTGCAAGTACCTCAAAATGATACTTTTTTTTATGGGCGTGGCAGTGCCCACTTTTCTAACCACGAAATTATTTAGTCATGACAGCTCGATATGTGTGCAAAGTTTCAGAAAAATCGGTCTGGTGCAAGTACCTCAAAATTATAAAAAAATTTTATGGGCGTGGCCCTGCCCACTTTTCTAATCACGAAATTATATGGTTATAACAGCTTAGTATGTGTGCAAGGTTTCAGAAAAATCGGTCCAGTGCAAGTACCTCAAAATTAAAACTTTTTTAGGGGCGTGGCCCCGCCCACTTTTATTATCACGAAATTATTTAGTCATGACAGCTCGATATGTGTGCAAAGTTTCAGAAAAATCGGTCAAGTGCATGTAGCTAAAACTGATAACTAATTTTTATGGGCATGGCCCCGCCCACTTTTTTCCACCCATAAACACTCCCTGGTATGTGTCCAACAACTTGCCAAAGTTTGAGTCCGATCGGTTTTACAGTTTCGGAGTCTATAGCTAACACACACACACACACACACACACAGAGATTCACTTTTATATATATAGATTAAAAAAAAACTAAAAAAAGTAGAAAAAAAAAATTCTTTTTTTAAAAATTTTAGGATGACAATCCTAGCAAAAATTCTCATTATAAAATAATGAGTTGAATGTACTCAAAAACCGCTCCACTAATTACAATTTTGCATCTTAGCCCGTTAGTTTAACACAGCGATGTCATTGGAGGCAAGTATTTACCACCTCCAATGACATCGAATAAATAGGAACTTAAAAAAGTACTTACTTTTACGTCAATGAATAAGTATTTGATTTTAATAACATAAATAACTCATTAATATTACGGACTTACAGAAGGCGCTCGGTTCATTTAAAGACAAAAATTCCGTTTGCTTATTCTGCAACACGTTAGTTTAAAATTTTAAAAGAAGTGAACGTCTATAAGTCATCAGTCAATAAACTGCTTTTCTGCTATCCACAAAAACATTATTACTTAAACTATACTCTAAGGCTTATATTCATAAACAAATAAAATATATTTAATTAAAAGCTATTTTAAGAAAATTTTGTATAAAAAATTTGAACTAAAATACACTTTAAATTCATTGTAAATTTTATGAATTTGAGAATTAAATTAAATTAAACTAAATGAGAATTATAAAATTTTATGTTCTTTAATAACTGCTGACAAATTTCCAGTAAAAAACTCTATTGTGTTTGTCTAAGAAAATGTCTGAAAAACAAGTGAGAGCATTATATTCGGCCGTGTCGAATCTGATAATGTCCTTTAAGATTATTCGCCATTTACTCTAGGACGCCATCTTTGATTTTTTTTCTTTTCATAGCTAACTATATTTGAATAGTCCAGTACTTTCATTTGGTTCCAATAATGGTTCCAAAATATCGGTTGTATAGAAACTGAAAAATATCGGTTTTTTTAAAAACGATTTTCGATCGTTTGAAATTTAAGAAAAACTACTAAAGCAGTTGTACTTTGGTGCTTATATCTCAGCAGGGTTCAAACCGATTTGTTCGTTTTTCCTAGAAAGAATTCCTGAGATTACGGCTTTAGTTTGGTGTCTTAAGAGTGGTCAAAAATTGTTAAGGAGTTTTAAAAATGTTGATATATTTAAAAAAAAATATATTTTTTTTCAAATAATTTTTGCCTATAACTTTGCCGATTAGTGACCAATTTTAAGACAGACGATATGTAAAAGTCATTGAAAAAAGTATGTTGTTTAGTAAGAGCAAATCATTTCCTAGTTTTTGCTGGGCTGTCAAGCCAATAAAGCACTTTGGGTGTATTTTCTTTAATAGAAAACTTATTAATAATATTAAATTTATCTATTTTTTTTTTTAATTTCAAAACTGCTTTTTTAAGTTTTTTTTTTAAATAGAAAGTTTTTTTTTTTTAATTCTTCTCGATGTAGATTAATTATCTATAAAATAAAAATTTTTGTATATTTTTGATAAATTTCTAAAAATCATTTTCTATATATTTTTTCAAATACTTTTTCTCTCCCCCCACTACCTACCGCTCTGTCACACAAAAGATCACATATTGTTGTTACTTATATTGTTTGGTTTTGGCAACAACCTGTGGCAACAAAATTTTTTTTATTGTTGTTGTATGGCGATAACATCTTAAAATAAAAGTTTTTTTTTTTTTGTTTAAACACATACTCCACTCAATTGAGATCTTCGGTATGAAAACAAAATTTTATTGAAGTTGAAAGGAACAAATTTTGTTTTTGTTGTGGATGTGAATGCACAATTGTTGGCAAAACAAAAGACGAATATGTGGTGCATAATTTGCATATGGAACCACCACAGTGTGATCAATGATAATGTATAATATTATTGCTGTTATTGTTTTCACATACATACTTTCGGCAGGGTGTGGGTGATGAAGTTTATTAAGTTTATTTTGAGATTTGTTTAAAAAAAATTAAAACATTAAATTTGCAAGATAATCTTTTGTTTAAATAACATTATTGTTGTTGTTTTAAATTTTATTTTTATCTATTTTTAGTGCCTAGACCAAAAGGTCAACATTCGGCACCACGTGGAGGACCACCTCGTTCATGGACAAATGCAGAATTAACGGAGGCCTTACAGCATGTGTGGAACAAGAAAATGACCACCTCCCAAGCTTCGCGTATCTTTGGCATACCCTACAATTCGTTGTTAATGTATGTGCGCGGCAAGTATGGTAAGTCCTTGAAACTGGAGCAATTACGCAAAGATTGCATCAGTGGTCCACCCTTGGAAATGCTACAAATGGGCATTAGCTCTAGCTCGAATAAAAACTCAGGCGAGAGTAAAGAGCAACGAGAAGCCCGCAAAGAAGCTCAACGTAATGCTGCACAACACCCACCTAATGATATGGATTTGGGCGGTCCTTTAGCGGGCTCTGGTGGCCGACCACCTAGCTCTGAACCAGATTTATTGGGCGGTCCCAATTCCCTCTTCAATCCCTTTAACCCTCAAGGTTTCTATCCTGATTTTCCGGCAGGATTTCCCGGTTTGCCCTTGAGTATGTTGAATTTGCTACCACCCACAGAGAGACAACATGCTGCGGCTGCCGCTGCAGCCATGCATCATTCCATGGGCCTGGATGAGGACTGTAAATCGGATCGCTCAAAGCATTCTTCAAATATGGATGATGACATCTCTTTGAGAAGTGAAGAACGCCGTCACTCCGAGCTAATGAATAACTCTTCAACCTCCTCAACCTCGCAGCAAAATGGGAGTGTGCAAGATTGAAATTTATGGCGGGATTGGGCTAATAACCCATTAATATTCCCGCCACCACCTCGACCACCACTGTCACACGACAACAATAATTATGACTTACCACTAGCGCCAACAGCATCAGCAGCTGCTCATCATCATCACCATCATCATCGTCAACATCACAGTCCTGCCTCTCTTACACATTCTCTGCCACACGATGCAAATAATTGTCAAGGCCGCACTGATAAGGAACAGTTTAGGACGTCACATGCCTTCAAGGAGTTTAATCAAAATCTTTATATGACTCGTAAGAAATTAAGACGTTATAGGAAAAAGCATTTAAAAGCACATGATTTGCCGCTTGGAACATTGGCTGCCCCGGAGGACTCTGTCAGCCACAATTATGGTAAAAATTCTTTGAATATGGAAAATTTTATGGCTCTACAACCGCCTCTAAATGTAGCACCGCCAGTTATAAGGACTTGAAGATATAATTCTTAAGGAGTTGGAACAACATTTTAAGTTAAATGTTTTCTTTTTAAAGGACCTTTAATATGGTTGTAAAAACGTGCTATTTAATTTCAAATATTTTGGGTATTCACAAGATGTTTCAAGTGTCGTATAAAGTCATAATTTGCTAGACTCTTAAAACGAATGAAAAGTGTTGTATTGTTTATTGGAAAAATTGTTTAACCTTTTTAAACATAGAAAAGGACACCTTGTGATTTCATCAATTAAACATTTTTTAGTTTTTGCAAAACTTTAACAAATTGTATTTAAAAGTTTATTTTTACTCTTTAGCATCACTGTATGATATTAAATTGCCTTTATATTGGACATGTAAAGCAATAATGTTTGATTATAACAGAAATGTAATATTTTTTCACCTGCTTCCTGTTTATAACATTACAGTGCAATTTTTTTAACCAAAAGCTGTCTAATTACAGCTAATTTTTAGCTACATTATGTTTAGATTTCTGGACAGATTCAAAAAAATATTTTAACAATCAAAACTATTAATAATCCAAAGTATTAATGTTTTTCTAACAGAATTTTCAAAAACTGTTAATAACATTTGTTAACTGAATGTTAAATGTTGAGCCAAAATGTTGCTAAAATTACAGCGAATTTCGACTGACAGTTCTTTAACGCTTTTAACTTCTGGTTGTCTGAGTTTTGTGGCATATTAAGGTATGGTGTTACCCGACCTTTTACTAAATTTTCATTTCATAGTTTTGGTCTCATCCGACCTTATACTCTATTTTCATCTCATAGTTTCACAGAACGAGAAATGAGTTACTGATCTGGTTTTAGTGGAAATGTCAATTGATAATGTTGCTTAAATTACAGCTAAATTTTAGTTAACATTTCCTTAGCAATTAATCTATATTTCTCGAAAAAAAAAATTTAAAGTCATCCAAATTATGTCATGCAGGAAGAGTTTTTCAACCAAAGCACAGTGGTAATTTGTATTACTTTTTAGGCAAAAATTAATTTTAGCCAGAGTTGTAGACCGATATGGCTGAAATTTAGAATAGTTACCATTAAAATATTCTGTTTTTTTTTTATTTAAGATGCAAAAAATTTTGCATTTGAGGGGAAGGATCCGAGATATCATAAATGGCATCTTTCATTTGACGTAAGATTAAAAAGTCGCACATAGCTAAAATGAAGCCATAGTCAAGCTATGAATAATGATATGCAATATGATGAGATCTAAATTTAAATGGCGGCGCTATATATCAAAAACAAAAAGTGCTGTATTTTGGGGCGTGGAAAACAATTATTTTTTGTTTTAGAAACTTCAATGACATATCTTTTATTCTAGGGGGTGACTGATACAACTTTTCTTTTTTGATCCACCCTACTGCCCATAAATCAGCTGATATTTGTTTTATAAAAAAACTAAATGTGCAGTTATTTGCGTTGATATGTTTTTAATCAAACGTCATAAATAAAAACATTATTATTGTAAGTGCAAAAAAACTGTTTTTAGACAAGATTTCGGGTCAAATTACCCTCTGTGCAAAGTGACAGAATTTTCTTATACATTTAAATTAACTGCCTGTTTATCTAAATGCGAACGAAATTTTCATTCTTACAAATATATTGAAAACAACAACAAAAACTAAAAACTTGTATTGTATTTGTACGAATTAAAATTTCGGTTGGGTTTTCTTTATACATTGTTAAACAGGCTATAAATGTTAATTGCTTATCTATTTTAGCTCTTCTTAAGTCAACTTTCGTTCTCTGAAGTTTTAAATTAAAAGTTTTTGTACCAAAAGATATGGTGACTCTATATGATATGATAAGCAAAAACTTTCCATATCACGTTTTCATAGAACGAGTACTGAACCCCAGGTTTAAGTCGAAATGTTGCTGTAGACTGTATTTATTTATTTAAACTACAATTTCTCAAATATTTACTGGACTGATTTTAAAGAAAATGTAAGATCATCTAAACTAACAGAAGCCAGAGAAACTGTTATTAACAGTTTTAGCTAAATGTTAGTTGGATATATTTTTTTGCACTCTGGTCTGGTCTGACTTTAATGTAAATGTTATGTCGAACTGTTACTAAAATTACAGCCAATTTTGACGGACTTTTCTTTAGCTCTTTTCACTTCTAAATGACAATTTTCGATCTGTGAAATTGAAAAATGAAAATTTTGTAACAAAACGGGAATTAAACCCTGGTATAGTTTTATAGGAAATGTTAAAGCATAATGTTGCTAAAATAACAGCTAAGTTTTGAATATCATTCCTTAAGCAATTAGTTTACATTTCTGAACTGATTTTAAAAAAAGTTTTGAATCATCTGGAGTTAATTTTCGTTCTCTGAAATTGTGAAATAAAAAGTTGCTTATGATAAGCAAAAAACTTCTCTTTATAGAACGAGAATAGAGTAGTGGTTTGATTTAACGTTTAAGTTGTAAAGTTATTTAGACTACAGTTTATTTTATTAACATTTTTGTTTACATTACTAGATTGATTTTAAAATTAATGTTAGATCATCCACACCAAGGCACATTTATTCATTATCACTTATTTTAAATTTCAGCTGTCAAAGTCTATAGATAAAAAATAATTTTCTCTCCTCTCTCATTTATTTCAAATGTCATACTTCATATATAAAAAATATAAACAAAAAAAAACAGCAGACAGTTGTCCGACTGTCCCTGCAGGCTTTGTCAGAGACACGGCCATTAAGTTTAACGTAGAATATGCCATCCGATAAGACAGAAAACATATATATGTAACAATAAATGATAAATAATATAAGCAAATGAATTTATTTAGTTGATAGTTACTTTTGATAATATACATAAGCTTATGGTAGGAAAAATAGGATAAATATATTTTAAAATAACATTCAAATTTCTCGCAAAAACTATGTAAGTCAATAGTTGTGTTATCAATAGTTGTGGGAGCATCGTTTCGAATATAATCCAAATTAAATGTATCCCTCATATATTTCGCCTTCAATATTTCATCAATCAAAACAACAGCCGAAGTTTTGTGTCCCCACTGAAACAGCAGCATAGTTTGTGTTCACGCTACAAACTCAAACACTCATCCAAACACCACACATATGTTTGAGTGTATGTGTTTAAACAATTTTCATTTGAGAAATTTAAATATTAGGAAGATATCAACCAATATGAAATGTATATCAAACGAAAGATAACATCTTCATTTACCTACAAAAAAATTTTTAAAAAAAGTTATCTCGCCGTTTCCTCATAATTAATGAAATAAAGATTACAACAATAACAATCTGACATGACTCCCTATACCGTAAGGTAAGACGTATTCTACGCCAAAAATTCTCTCCGAACTGCAATTACCTAATGAATTAATATGCCTTGATCCAAACCATTGATTTGTAATACTTTTTTTAACAGAAGTGATAGAAACTGTTATTAACATTTTTAGCTTAATGTATACATTTTTAGGTCATTTAAGTCAAAATTCTTTTCAACTACTTAATAGTAGTGGCTCTTTTGTATCATACTGTTATGGAAAAACATAAATAAAAAAAATTAAAAAAGACACAACATTACGTTTTGCTAACTGGTTTAAGCTTTTTTCAATTTCCTTTTAAACTGCAACAATTCTGTTTCAGCAATTCCATGGCACAATTATCAGGTAGCCTCACTAAAACAGCTGATTTTTTTTCTCTACCTTAAGGTTTAACTAAAATGTCAAATTTTGTTTATGTATGTGTATATATTGTGTACGTATATATTTTACCGCCAAAAAAACACGCACACACATTTGCTTTTTGACATTTAAGTCGTCGTTTTCCAACAACAAAATACATTAAGAATTTTGTTGTTGCAGAACTGAGGCTACCTGATGATTGTACCATGAGCAATTCCTTTTTTATTCTAGTTTACAGTCTTCTGTCTCTCTTTCTTTTCTAAGCACAAGATTAGGTAAATTAATCTTATCAAAATGGTATCTTATCAAAATGGTATATTTAAACGATACTAAGAAATGTAAACTAGAACGTGAGTTTCTTCAAAACCTTACATAAGGTTTACTGAAAAGTATTTAACATTATATGTTAGTAACATATAACATATATAGGGTGCCCCGATGGACTAGTCAGTAGTGTGCTGGTCTCCCAGTTTGGGGGCTGCGGGTTCGTTTCCCGCCAGAGACTCTGGACTCTTTTGCTTCTCTTTCTCTTCTATTCTAACTATTCTCTTCATATGGAGCGCACAATATGCCAATTGGGCATAAGTGTATACCTGTCGTGGGTTTTGGGCTTTTAGTGCCCCCTCCTTTTCAACCTAACCTAAAGTAACATTCAAACTTATGTTACTAACATTATTTGTTCTATTAGTACTTTTTTACAACTACATGTGAGGCAGTTTTAATTAATTTTTTTTTAATTAAAAAGGCTCTATTAAAAGTGTTAAACTTAAAAACTTGAAAGTTCTTTGTATTATACCTTAAGACTTAAAAAAAAATTAGTAAAAATCTAACAAACAAATAAAAAAAATCTGTGACTTAAGCTGTAATTAATTTGCAATATTTTTTTAATTTTTTGTAACCTTAAAGAAAATGTATAAAAAAAAGACAAATAATTTTATAGTTTTAAAAAAAAAAAAAAATTATGTTAAAAATAATTTATCTTCCAATTTTTATTAAAAAAAAAACAAATATAAAACTTAAGCAAATACTAACAATACAACGATTTATTTATATTAAATTTAAAAAAAAAATTTTATTTATTTTTTCATATATAATTTGGTGCTTTTAGTTCCTATTTAATTTTGTTTTTATTAAATATTTGTTTAAACATTATTTTATAGAAGTTTATTTGGAAACCAGCTTTTAAAGCTTTTCTTTTAAATATAATTTAAAACAAACAAAACAATTTTATAAAAAAAAAAAATGCTTTATTACATTTATAAAAAACACAAAAAATTTTAAGTTAGCAAAACAAATTTGTAAATATTTTTTATACATAAAAAAAAACTAAAGATAATAATTTGCAAAAATGTTAGTGAAAATAATAAAAATAAAAAAAAACAAATATTTTCCTTTTATTTAATTAATCAATAGTATTATGACTGTACCAAATCTAAAAAAAAAAAATTATATAAAAATAATATTTATATTGAAATAAATTATAAATAGTATAAAAAACTGTATTAAATTTTCGTAAAATAAAATAATAATTAAACCTTAAGTAGTAAGAATTGTAATAATTTAGTTTAATATCTTAAAAAACTTAATAAAATATAAAAATTAAGAAAAAATAAAAGTAATTTGTTTATATAATAAAATAAAAATAAATAAAAACCACATGTTAATTATTAAAAATAAAAAATACAAAATAAAACTGTTTTCACTGTTTTGGCAAAAAATTAAAAAAAATTCAAATTAAAATAATGAAGATAATCACATAAAAAAAATTGAAAATCACATAAAATAATAAAAAATATAATAAAATTAATAGTGGGACAACATGAGACCAAATTGAAAAAAAAAAGAAAAAATTATTTAAAAAATATTTAAAAGACATGTTTTTAAGCCCTTCACCTAAACAAGCTCTTAATTCACAGAAATGTTAGAACAGCCGAGCTACTTTGTGTTAATAACATTAAGTGCTATTTATAAGATTATTAACTACAGGGTGGCCCAAAAGTATCGAAGACGTTTAAGTTGTTTATAACTTTTTATTTAAGACATAATTATTGTATAATTTTTTTTTTATATTGACCACAAATCATCAAAAAAAAAATCTACAAAAATCGCTTAATTGCTTCTCAGAATATTCTTCATGAAGTTCAATATAATTTAGCATACGTATGAACCAAATATCGTTGCGCTTTTACCATTCCGATTGAGCTACCTCCAAAGCATGTATTCGGAAAGACTTTGTAGGCTTTTGATTGTTTTGGAAGAACCATATAGAAGACTATTGTTAACTTTCAGGTTCACAAGTGTAGAATCAATATTTGCAATGTCATACTTATGGGCCCAACTAGACCATTCTGGGAGTGCAATAGATTGATTTTTAATTGCTAGATAGTTCTAGACTTATTACTATTAGATTTTCTTTTAAAAAAAAACCCCCGAAACGCAACAGACTGGAGCTGTTTAATCCAATAAACGCGTAGGCCATTTAAAATCACATAATAATTCATTCACCAAAAATTTTGCGTAAAATACATTTTTTGTTCGGAGACATTTTTTTTTTTTTATTGAGAATTTTCTTCAGCTCTATTCACTCATTTTAAAAACTTTGTTCTACACTCTGTTCTGAAGTTTTTTTCTTTCTCTATACTGTTTCTAAGCACAAAATTAATTTAAATAAAAAAATTTCAGCGCTATCTTTATTGGTAATTGACTCATTAAACCAAGATTTTCTGTAAATATTGCCAAAGGTGCATTCCACGTATAATATATACGAAACAAGCGCTTCAAAAAGTTCCAAAAAAGCTAAAAAAAAAACCTAACTTTGGGTAAAAAATATAGGCATCCGTATTCTCCCCCTCATATCTCAGCTCGTAATGTCCCAATGTAACTGATTTTAATTACAAATTTCTTGAAAGTATATATAATAAACTGATACCATACAAGAGTCTGAAGTATACAGGGTGGCTTAAAAAAGATGATTTCGAAAAACACGCGGACAGGCGGACTTTGCTTTATCAATTCCTCTATCTATAAGGACTCAGCATATTCCTACTTTATAGGGTCATTTAAGAACATTGTAGAAATTACAAACGGAATAACTTTTGCACTCTCATATACATATATAAGTACAGTCGTGTCTGGATATAGTGAGCTAATTTTTGCAAGGCTTGTTCATAGTATCCAGGTTGTTCTCTATATCAAGGTTGAAATTTTTGTTCAAAAACTCGTTTTATTTACTAAACAACTTGTACAAAAAAGGAAATATATGTACATACTATGTATTTAAATTTAATAAAAGAATTGTTGTTGAAGTTGTTTTCAAAATTTTGTTCACTATTCGAGTTTTTCACTATTTAGAGTAATATTCGAAAACTTTTTTTAGAAATAAAAATGTTGAATAATTTTGTTTTATAAAATTTTATTCACATTTTTAATAACATTCAAAACCAGTTAGTTCTACATATTTAGCGAAACTACAATGTAGATGAAAAATGTATGCATTTTCATTGATTTGAAAATCATGAAAATTGATCATGTCTAACGTTATCTATAAATTATTCTGTGATATATTGTCTCAAGCGGATTTTTGTGATTATGCTTCCCAAGAAATTTGCATTAGAAATTTCTTTCTTGCTATATTCACTTGAATCTAAAGACTCTTTTAAGATTTCGTAGTCATGAGACTCGCAGAAATATCAGTTTTTAAGAATCCAAAAAGGTCTTTATAAAGTTGTGACAGTTGTTTATAAGTTAAAACCCAAAAATGCATTTGGGACATTTAAATACATGATTATCTTACCGATAGAAAACAAAAAAAACTTTATTTGGGACGTGTTATATTAAGAGGACCGAAAGGTGGACATTTTGTCAAGGACTGTCGTCTCGTATTCATAAAAAATTTTTCAGATTTAAAAAAACTTTTTTTTACAGATCGTCGTCGTAAACTATTGTATTCTATATGTAAAGGTCTTATATGTCACATAGAACACAATAATTTACGGACGACGATTTGTCAAATAAGCCTTGAATAAACCCAAGGCGAATTCATACAGATGTAATTATCAGCCCAGATGATGCGGAAGAAATTTGTTAAAATTTGTCGAACTCGTCTTGATTTTTTTTATGCTGGGATGGAAAATTAGAATTTCGTTTCGGTATTAAACAATTGACTTGAGTGCTCTTTTTTGATAGTAAATGTATTAAATTTATGTATATTTGTAGGTTTTGCACCATTTATAATAAGTATGTTTTACAAATATATATTTTTTTTAATCAAATTTAATTAAATTAAACATATTATAACAACTTTTCCATCCCTGATATATCAATTGGCTTAGACAGAAAACATCTCATAAAAAGTTGCTTATTGTTGTATCAATTCGCCGTTGCATATATGTATGTACCCAAGGCATATCCATAAGGTATATGCAACGGCGAATTGATACAACAAAGCAACTTTTCATGGGATGTTTTATGTCAAGGCCAATTCGTATATCAGGGATGGAAAAGTTGTTTTTACATATTAAATATAATAAAATTTGATTAAAAAAAAGATATAATTGTTTGAAACACATTATTAATGACGCAAAAGCAACAAATATACATAAATTTATCACATTTATTATCAAAAAAGTACACGTAAGTTAATTGTTTAATACAGAATTTAAAATCACATTTCCCTTCCCAGCATTAATAAGGCAAATTCAACAAATTTTGACATAAAGTCTTTACGACCTTATAATGTTTAAATAATTATTTTCTTGTCATAAAACAGGCTCTAGGTTCCAAAAAACTATTTAATTCTAATATTTAAATAAAATAATATTTAATAAAAAATAAAAGATTTTTATTTAAATATTAGAATTAAATAGTTTTTTTGGACCTAGAGCCTGTTTTATGACAAGAAAATAATTCATTATTCTCAAAATAAAATAATTAAAAACAGACTTTTAGATGACTTTGAATAAAAATAAGGTTTTTGACAATTGAGAGTGTTAAAAAGAAATGACAACACTTTTAAAATTAAAAAAAAAAGTTCCACATTTAAGTTAAAAAAAATTTAATAAAGAAATTTTCGCAACAACAAAAATTGACCGTTTTTGGTTTTTTTTATAATTTTTTTTTTTTTTTAATTTAATATTTATTAGAAAAAAATTCTATGAAATTAATATTTCTTCAACATTTTAATTAAACTTATAATTTATAAAAAAAAAACAATTTTATCAAACAAGAATTTATAAAAAAAATAAATAACTCCTTTGAGCTATGATTTTGTGATTTTTTTTTACCAGAGATTTGGCAAAAGTTTATTTTGTTCATTCAATATTTCCTTTGCAACTTTGATTTTGTCAATTTCTTATAAATAGAAATTTGGCAAGAGTTAAAAGTTTTCATTTAATTTTTAATTTAAAGTAAACGTTATTACTTGAGTGTTTCTTAAAAAAAATTTTTTTTTTGTAGGAAAGGGTGATAAAAACAAAATAATTTTTATCTTTAGGGACATAAAACTCGCACTATAAATACTTTTTTTAACCAATTAAATATTATTAAATTTTGAAATATTTAATTCTAAAATTTTGTGTTATTGAAAATTGTAAAAATTATGATCCCTTAAGACAAAATTTTGATAAAAATATTTTTGTTAAAAAATCGTAAAGAAAAATATTTATAATAAATTAAAATTAATATTGCCGGTATACGCTCAACACGAAAATTAAATTAAAAAAAATTTATATAAATAAAAATTCCCTTTATGTACAAATCTTAATAATAACAACAGATATAATAATATAACTATAGAAGAAAACTCTCTGAATTTATTAGAAAATAATTTTATTTGCAAAACGAAATATATAAAAAAAACCCCTCATACTCTTAACACAGGTACATGAAAAATAGTAGTAAACGAAATATGAACAATATAAACCATAGAATTAAAAAAAAAAAAAAATACAACTAAAAACAGGGTAATTAATATAACAATTTTTGCAAAAAGAATAAAAAAACAAAATATTTTTTACCAATAAAAACACAAAAAAAATAATTAAAAATATATTACAATAATTGCAAATTTGGTTAAGTTTAGTTGAATGAAACCACAAGAGATAACAAAAAACAAATTACTTAAAAAACACTGAGAAACTGAACCTTCTTAAATGTTTGTAAGTATTTTTTATTCATTCCCTATGTTTCATTTCTGCAAAAAAAAAACAAAATAAAACCTTTATAATACAATTGTTAATTAGTTTATTATCAAAATAAAATGTATTTGAATTACGCATAAAATTAAGTGATAATTTATTTAAAACAAAATACAAAGTAGCATTAAATATTATTATTAAAAAAAAAACAAAAAATAAGAAAAAAAATAACCCTCGTATAAAGCAAAAACAACAATATTATTGTATAAAAAATAAAATTAATAAAAATTTAAATACAAAATATAGAAAAACCCAAGTTTTTTATTTAAATTAACGCCAGACGTAATAGCTTCGTTGAATGGATGAAAAAAGTTTATTCAATTTAATTAACTGCGTTATGTGTTTGTTGTTTATTAAAGTTCATGCACGCATATACAATAATATTATTTACACAAAATGTTAAGAGACAAAAATGGGTAAAAGAGGTACAAAAGTTATCCATATAATCGCAAAGACTTAAAACTAAAATTTCAAAATATTCTATTACGAAATGATTTCGATTACTTAAAAAGTTAACCCTTTGTTACTTAAGTTCTTAATAACTGACTCTTACTCAGGCAACTAAGATTACTTTGGCATTATTTTGAATAAACAAGTATTGTTGGCAACTTGCGGTTTGGTTAACGTCATCACTGACACATAGTGCAATAATTTGACGATGGTCTTACCACTGGGTTGGCTCAGTGACTTCCAACCAAAGTTCCTGTGATCATGTTGTGCAACTTAATCATGTCACATGTAGCAACCTTACCTAAATTAATTCTTGGCTCATGTAGATTCACTTTGTTAAATAGCTCAGGCTATTTATCCACTTGTTAGTGTTTTTCGTTACAAGAATAAAAATTTATCAGCATTAGAATTAGATGTGCGGTCTGATAAAAGCCGCACAATTCATCAAGTAACTACTTCTGTTTAAAGGCAACAGCACCCCGAGACATACATATATGGTTGTCCGAGGTCCACAGTGCCGCCACTAATTTGTACGAATTTTATGTTTTAATACTTCAACAGTTTTTGGTTTGTGATTTGACTACGGCAAAATGGGTCACTGTATTATCGACTCCATGTATAGAGCGGTTGAAAGAAATGTTTAGTACTAAAGGTATGTGGTAATGCCGTTTATATTATTTAATATTTTAATGTGGCAATTCCGTCATTGCTGTTATGTAGATAATACAGGTTTAACGCAGTTGGATGTTTAATGCAGTGAATTATGTTTAGATTAGTGTCCTACTCGTTACTTTAATTATTTTTTGTCAATAACTTATTAGTAGTGTGGTTCGTGAAAAAATTAGCCAATTAGTTGGCAACAAGTGCATCATGTGATTAAAAAATGTATTAACTTTTTCGTTTATACATATGTATATTTTTTATTTATTATTATAAATATTTACCTTTCGCAGAGAGTGTAAGATTAGTTTTGTTAGTCCGTGTGAAATTTCTACAATATGTACTCTAGACATCACTTAATCACAAAATATCAGATATTTTTGGAAGCAAATCAGTATTGAAAATCATTACAATTGGCTCATAAATAACTGGCATATGATTAAAAAACCAAGAGCACCTTATTTTCCACAACACATTTATACAAACATGGTTCCATGGGTAAATCGAACCTGTTTGAATTCAGGCTGAGACCTGGAATATACATATAGAATAATAAAACTTATATGTATATATTTACTAGAAAAGCCCGGCGTGCGTTGCTAGCCCCTTCATGAATTTTAATCGCATTGTAAATTTTAATCGAATATCAAGTGCAAGGCTAAACACTATAACTTTTTCTTTATGAGCGTGGCACTGCCCACTTTTCTAATTTCGAAACTGTCATGACAGCTCAATAAGTGTGCAAAGTTTCAGAAAAGTCGGTCCAGTGAAAGTACCTTAAAATTATAACTTTTTTAATGGGCCTAGCCCTGCCCACTTTTCTAATCACGAAATTATAGTCATGACAGCTCAATATGTGTGCAAAGTTTCAGAAAAATCGGTCCAGTGCAAGTACCTCAAAATGATACCTTTTTTTACGGGCGTGGCACTGCCCACTTTTCAAAATACGAAACTGTATAGTCATGACCACTCAATATGTGTGCAAAGTTTCAGAAAAATCGGTCCAGTGCAAGTACCTCAAAATGATACCTTTTTTGAATGGGCGTGGCACTGCCCACTTTTCTAATGACGAAAGTGTAAAGTCATGACAGCTCAGTATGTTTGAAAAGTTTCAGAAGTTCGGTCCAGTGCAAGTAGCTAAAACTGATAACTAATTTTTTATGGGCGTGGCCCCGCCCACTTTTTTAATCACGTAATTATAAAGTCATGACAGCTTAATATGTGTGCAAAGTTTCATAAAAATCGGTCCAGTGCAAGTACCTCAAAATTAAAACTTTTTTAGGGGCGTGGCCCCGCCCACTTTTCTTATCACGAAATTATTTAGTCATGACAGCTCGATATGTGTGCAAAGTTTCAGAAAACTCGGTCAAGTGCAAGTAGCTAAAAATGATAACTAATTTTTATGGGCGTGGCACCGCCCACTTTTTTCCACCCATAAACACTCCCTGGTATGTGTACAACAACTTACCAAAGTTTGAGCCCGATCGGTTTTACAGTTTCGGAGTCTATAGCTAACACACACACACACACACACACACATACACAGAGTTTCACTTTTATATATATAGATAGATGTATGTATGTATGTATCCCATTAGTAAAGGAAATTGTTTAAAAATTTTTCCCCTTAAATAAATATTAGTATTAAATGAAAGAGTTTGCCCCTTAGAATACATTACGCTAAAGTTAAAAACACATAAACTTAAATATGAGCGAGTGTAGAAACATGATGTATTTAAATAAATAAATAAATATATTTTTTTAAAGTTATTTTTTCCTAAAACTTTGTCAATAGTCCCATCAGAGGCATATAAAAAGAAACAAACGTGTTCACAAATTAATCTAGATCTGAAAAATGTTAATTTTTATCGTAAAAGATAGAGGCATTCGCGTTTATTTTCTCATATCTCAAAAAGTTATGTGGGAGGGGGGTGTCATTTTGTTATAGAAATTACAAAATGACAAAACTATACATATAATGTTGGTCACAAGTAGAAAGAAAAGACTCAAAAAGCTGTTACTTTACAGGAGATGGTAATAATGTGATTTGTACTGTATTATCATAATAACTACTACTACTGCATTATCATAATTTTGTGTTCAATTGCTTATGACAATGTTATTTTTGATACCAGTGCATAAAATTCATGTGTCGAGGTGTATTTATGTGAAATGTATTGGAATAACTGAAAAACTAAATTTTGTAAATAATACGATATTTAAGGGCGCTCACTTCTTCTTCTTCATAATAAATTATGTTTGCCATAAATGACTAGCCTAGACTTCATAATAAATTATGTTTGCCATAAATGACTAGACTGCAGTATTTCTTTTTTTTTATCTAAAGTCCAGACTATAGCTCGCCAAAGCTTAAAATGTTGTGTTGATGATCGAGTTACCCGGCAAACTATTTAGACGTCAAGCATTTAAAATATGATGCTGAAAACTATTTGCTCAAGTTGTATTTTACTTTGTATTTTTTATCACATGTTTGTAACACTTTAAATCAGAGACCATAATAATATATGTATATATTTTTGGATTTTTATTTTTCCAAAGAAAGATCCACCGAAAACAAATATTAAATTAATAATTTTATAAAAAAAAAAAATAAAAATTATTTTCGCATACTAATAATATTAATTTAAAATGAAATTCTCGTATTTTAAGGATAAGTATTCCTATAAAAACGGAATAAGCATCGCCCGCATGTGCACTCGTCGTTGTTTCTGCACAATTGCTATGAATTTGCTGCTTTTGATACAGAAACGCACTCCCATCTACTGCAGTGTATGTAGAGTCAATGCTTTCGTAAATGTATAGATTTTTTTTGTATTAGATAAAGGATTAGTATTAACCCTTTGACGACCAAAGGCAAACATACTTGCCCAGAGGATTTCATCATATAATTGTTTTCGTAGGAGATCGAGTAAATTTGTTCAATACTGGTTTACAGCAGACGATAGTGGCAACACAAATGTGGTACGTGGTAGGTTCATATCTGCCCCCATTTGCCCGCTAGGTGGCCTCAATGCTGGTCAAAAAGTCAACTTACTTTGGAGGGGTAGTGTGGAGAGACCGTAGGATGCATCTGTCTAAAACTAAGGCATATTTTGGCGGCACCTCTTACCTTTAAAAAAATATATTAGCCAGGTTTGTGTAAGTTTCGAGCTGCCCACAACTTTGTCAAACGTTTTTGGCAAGTATGTTTGCCTGTGGGCTGAAACGGAAAAAAATGCACCTAAAAATAATCAAATGTTTGTTGCTTATTTTCATCATTATATGTATGTCTGAGTATACAGTTTTTAATTTTTTGGTGCATGTCTGTTTTTAGTTGTTTATAATGAAATTCAATTAAACAAAACGGATTTTGTTTGTTATTGTTCTAAGTTGCAAGCTTCTTCTGCGCTGCTTGTGTCTTCGTTTTCATTCGCTAATTATTCGAAATCGATAAGAGCAGACGTATTTCGTGCATTACTATTTAATATTGTATTATTATTATAGTATTTCGAGTGTTATTTTTTATTAAACAATGTTAAGTAAGTTATTATAAATAAAAAATTTATAATGAATGGACACGTCCGTGATCGTTTTTTCTTCCTGAATACGGATCAAATTGAACAACTTTTGTTTTGTGACAGCAGTGACAATGGGGAAGAAGCTGATACACATAAGGATAAAGAGGATATTATTTTTCTAGAAAATGATGCTATAATATTCCAAGACGATAAACCGATAGAAATTGTTATCGAAGGGAATAATCCCGTAGAGTCTGCTGTAATTAAAAAGGTCCGCATTAGTCGTAACCCGTTACAAGTTGCTGTAGAGGCTGAGCCAACTGCAACGACTTCTAATGCTTTATTTATACTAGAAAAGCCAACACTTTTTATACCACCAGAGAAGACTTTCCGGTTCAGAGAGACGATGAGTGCCTATAAAAGCCCCGTTTCTACTGGATTTCAGAATTGCACTTATGATTATTCCCAAGTTTTAAAACCTACTGTAAATATACATGAGAAAATGTCATCAGCATATGATGTGTTTAATGCCGTTTGTAATTTCGAAGGTTAGTTTTTACAATTGCAATATACTAGTTCTTATTATATGTAAAATTTTTGGTGTCAGAAATGTGCATAATAATAGTGGAGTAGTCCAAACTGCATGCTATCCCAAAAGGTCGTGTTTTCACTCTGACCGTGAAAAAGCTCAAGGCTTATAAGGGCCTAAGCATACGTATGAGCCTAGTAAAACTACCCAGTATTCGAATGTATTGGTCCACAGATCCGACATTTCAGCAATCTCAAATTACAGATATCATGACGCGGCCTACTCCACCTATGGCAAATATAGTCGCACAAATGTATTTTGTACTATATGTAATGTATTCCATGTACCATGTATAGCACTTGTTATTTTTGTTCAAATTCTTTATAAATTATTTCCTTAATAGCTTAAATAAATAAAAAAATATAAAATAACATACGTTTCAATAAAATTTTTTTATAAAAGAATTTTCTTTCAACCCATAGGCAAATACATTTTCCAGGAGTAATATTTTTTTCTTGGATAAAAAATTCCCTTTCAACCCAGAGGCAACTATATTTGCCAATTAAAATGACGGACAAAGCGACTGCCTAGGGGGCCAAATTTTTTTTACGTACCTATTATTGGTGCATATATTATGAAAACACAAAAAACGAAAAAATCGCTTCAGTAGAAAAAGTCCGGTCCTCAAAGGGTTAAGTATGCATAAAAAGATACAATGAAGTTTTACTTAACTGAAAATAGTAGTACCAATTTTGTAATTTTGTTGTTGCGATAATTAAGAGTTTTTTTGTATTTTTTTAGCACAAATTATGGTTTTTTTAAATAAATTCTAAAAATTTTTTTGTAACGTTAAGATGACATATTGTAAGTAAATTTTATTATTTGGGGATCGTTCGTCAGATAGGGCGGTGATAGACGGGTATAGGGGTCGGTATGGTAATATGTTGTGGCAACATTACGGCCAAGGCAGGATATGCCATCTGTCTCTCTATTAGCAATGGGTCCATATTTGTGTTAATTGTTATTGTAGTTTTGTTGTGTTTATAATAATTAAGCTGTTTCGAAATTTAAATCGGAAGTAAGACGCAGAAAATAGTATGGTAACCATTAGGCCAGTTTTCCACTACTGCAATGAAACTTATGAACTCATATTTATAATCTGTATTTCATGATAAGATGGAGTTAACCAGAGGAGTGCCGCAACGATCTATCTAAGAACCGCTATTATACTCGGCCTATGATAATTGTCATGAAAAATAATCAACAATAGCTGACACTGGACCCTAAACTTCTTGATCTAATCGGTCCTATACCGCTAAAGATATACTTAGGTCAGACTTTTTATGAAAAGCTGGCAAATCTTATGCACAAAATTTCTAACTATTATTTTTGTAAGTTATAGATTAGTATTAAAAATCAGAAAAGTTGGCTTTTAAATAACTGAGTGGTGGTATTGTAGATGTATATTGTATGCATACATATATAATTTAGTGTTATTTAAATAACACAATACAAAATTTATATTTAATTTTTTTTTGTTAAATTTTTAGTTAAAATTTAGTTAACTGGCGCCAATGTCTATGTAGATATTTATCATAATTTTTAACAATTCTTTATCCATCTGATAAATATATTCTTATACAAATAAAATAATTAAAAATACTTAATTCACTAAAAATATAACGACACATAATAAAAAAATTGATATTGTTGCGTAGTGCGTATAATTTATTTTGAACAAAAAATCGCGTTATAGTGGGTCATACTATACCCTATACTACAATCTATACAAATGTTTTTATCTTATTCCGATTTCTATATTCAACACAATGCTAGGTATACACTAGGTATATCCTTTTAAATATTTTCAACCGTGTTATAAAATTGAACGTGATTTTCGAAAGCAATATGCGAGCTAAGATCAAAAGTGATCCACCTTGTTTCATCCATAGAAGAATCTATATATATAAAAGTGAAACCCTGTGTGTGTGTGTGTTAGCTATAGACTCCGAAACTGTAAAACCGATCGGACTCAAACTTTGGCAAGTTGTTGTACACATACCAGGGAGTGTTTATGAGTGAAAAAAGTGGGCGGGGCCACGCCCATAAAAATTAGTTATCAGTTTTAGCGACTTGCACTTGACCGATTTTTCTGAAACTTTGCAAACATATTGAGCTGTCATGACTTTATAATTTCGTGATAAGAAAAGTTGGCGGGGCCACGCCCATAAAAAAGTAATAATTTTGAGGTACTTGCCATGGACCGATTTTTCTGAAACTTTGCACACATATTAAGCTGTCATGACTATATAATTTCGTGATTAGAAAAGTGGGCAGGACCACGCCCATAAAAAAAGTTATAATTTGAGGTACTTGCACTGGACCGATTTTTCTGAAACTTTGCACACATATTGAGTTGTCGTGACTAAACAATTTCTTGATTAGAAAAGTGGGCAGTGCCACCCTATTAAAACAAATTTTAAATTTTTAGCTTTTTGTACTTGATATTCAATTAAAATTCAGAATGCATTTTTATTCATTAAGGGACGTAGCAACGCGCGCCGGGCTTTTCTAGTATTAATATAAAAGCTAAATAAAATTAAACAAAACCAAAATCAATAGTTTTAAACTCAAAAAATTTGTTTTGAGTAAGTCATTATACAGGTTAAGCAAAAGTCGCTATGGGATTTAAAAATTTATTAAATTTTACGTGCATATATTTTTTTAAGGTTATAGAATATACAAACTAGAAATTTCCTTATTATAAATAAAAAAAAATAAATAAAAATAATATCACTTAAGTGGCTCTCGTTTGCATTTTCTATCTATAACATTTTCGAACATTTGCGCAAAAGCATAAATCAAAATTTATTCGCTTGTCACATATGGTGAAGGGTATAGACATAAATATTAACTGTATTTGCATACGTGTTTATTGTATCCGCACTTGAATAAACAAAACAAAAACTGTATTATACTATACACACACTTTTTAAACTTGCTTTGCGCAAAAACTATTGGATGGATTAAAAAAATGGTGCTACTTCGATAGTTGTGTTAACATGTAGGACACTATTTATTTTACTATAATTGAATTATATGTTTATAGTTTTAACATATAATGTTTAACAGTTATAACTATCATGTTTAATTAAATCATATAAATCATTCCAAAAGAAATGCACTCTTTTCTAGAGCAAGAAAAAGAAAAGTCGCAAAAAAATAATTATTAAAAAATTGATATATTAAATGCTTTGTAATCATACAAAAGTTGTTTCACCTAACATTCAATGGTAATTTCCAATTTGAAATGCTTCTTAATATAATGTTATGTTTGCAAAGAAATCATACTATTTTTGATACTTTTATTTTTTTCTATATCTTTTTCTGTAAATTTTTGAAAATGCTAGATAAGCTTTTTATATCCGCCACCAAAAAAATGGTGGCGATATATTCATTATGTCATTCGGATTGTAACATATCGAAATATCCATTTTAGACCCCATAAAGTATATATTTTCTGAATCGGGGTTTGATTTTATGATGATCTAGCTATGTCTGTCCGTCTGTCCATCCGTCTGTTGAAAGCACGATAGAGGTCGGACCGAAAAAGTTAGGGGGCTCAAATTTTGCCAGAATATTTCTTATACACAAGGTTTGTTTCGTATTGAAAATGGGCTAAATCGGAATATAAGGAAGAGAGTTATAGCTCGTAATGCAAGAGTAGGTCAAAAAACCTTGTCCTTCCAACATCGAATAAGATGGAATTGTGTCCAAACGCATTAACGTAGAGCTATGAAACTTCAAAAATATATTTCCTGAGTAGAAACAATAGTTTTTCCTGAAAATTTCTTAAGTCTATGCTTTAGGAAAGGAGTTATAAATCAAACTGTACGAAAATTTATACCGCACAGTGAATTTTTCGGTATATTTAAAACCTAATAAAACTGACAAAATTAGATTAGTACGAGTCTATAATTTTGCAAACATTGCTTTTAGGTCAAAGACTTTGTACTAACGGAAAATAAATATGACACGCCCACCTCCCATTTACCGCCTTATCTGAAATTCATATAATTTCTCTATGAATAAAGATTTTAAAAGAATAAAAGACTAAATTAAAATACCTAAGTTGTATATATTAGCAGAAGCAGCTTCGACACGCCTACTACTATAACGCCCACTTTTCACATTCTCTACTGTTGAAGCTCATAAAACCGACAACATTAGAGGTGTAATGATGAAATTTTGCACATATAGCTTTTTAGTCAATGTCATTGTTATGCCAGAAAATGAAGGTGACACGCCCACTTTAACGCCTACCTCCTATTTAACGGTTTATCTTAAATTCGTATAATTTCTCTATGCACAAATTTTTGGAAGAATAAAGGACTATATTGAAATATCTCAGTTTTATTTATTAACAGAAACTTTATTGACACGCCTACTTTAATGTCCACTTTCATTGAAAAACTAAATTTACTAATACATTTTTTTTAGCATATCGAAGTTATACAAAGAAAGTGATACATATTTTAGTATAAAGAGATTATTCCATAGCGATTACAGTTAGTAACAAAATAATAAATTTTGTGCTTTAAAAGTACATCAAATTTGTGGTGGGTATAAAAGATTCGGCACAGCCGAATATAGTGTTTTAATATGTTTTTTATTTTTTTTTTATTTTAAGAATCGCAAACATGTCAAAAAGGTTTTTTCCAAATAATTTTTATAGGAGAAGAACTTTAACTACTCAATTTGATGTATATCAAAAAAAAAAAACTAAAATTTTGTGAAAATGAGCTAGATCACTTAAATGTGAATAAATTTGAAAGGAATTAACCGATTTTTATGATCGATATCTTATTTTGTTTTCGATTTTTCATGATTTTTTGAAAACAAAACAAATTGCTATTTTTGCGTAAAAAATATATTTTTTTCTTTATTTTTTTTTATTATAACTCCGAAACTACTGAGCCGATTAAAACGCAATATGTAAACGTATTAAAGGCTATGTAAATTTAAATTTTTCAAATTTTAATTTAATAATATCGGACTTACCATTTTCGAGTTATCATTGATTATGTGGAGAAGCGTCTAAAAAAATTTTGGATTTTAATTAAAAATTAAAAAAAACCTCTCCATAGAATTTAAAATTTGGACGATATTTGAAGTCTTTAAAACTTTTAAAATTTTTGTTATTATTTGTGTTAAAACCAACTTAAAACCAGTTGGATAATCGATCACCCTAATATACGCACACAAATACAGTGAGTTAACAAAGCATTCTATAACTTTTGGTAGAGTATAAAAGATGGTAGTCTAGAAGCTTTTAGTAGCATTTTCGTTTATAGCATTGATGATATAAAGAACCTAAATATATTTGCATTAAGGTAAAAAAGGATGTGTAGAATAAAATTTTTATTAACGGGCCTAATTATATGGTATGCAATTCTGGATATTGCTTATGGTAAAAATAATTTTGTTACTTATTTTGGCTGTAGGTGTTAAACTATATTATTTATTAAAGGCAAAATTTTAAGCTGCAATTATAACCCCTCGTTTGTTAATCTTCGCGGCAATTCGAAATTTGAGCCTTCAGATATTGATGCCACCTTATGCACCCATTTGAGATATTCTGTGAGATTTAAAACAACAGCATCTGGAGAATTTATAGCTGTCAATAGGACGTCTGATTTCGATAATGGTTTGGAAAAGGGTGTGTATATACATATATTTAAAAAAATAGTGTTTTTAATGATTTAATTATTAAGGTTTAATTTCACGCACAATGGATTTGAAAGATATTAATCCAAAATTGAAAGTTATTGCTGGTGTATCTTTTGGACGAAAGAAACTTGAAGTATATTTAGAAATGGCAGCCAATGCCACAAAAAGAAAACTTTTTAGAAGCACTGCAGTGAAGTTTATTCAAGAACATCGTTTCGATGGTTTGGATCTCAATTGGGAATTCAACAATAAGGTTATAAGGAGCTATGAAGATAAAATCAATTTTGTGAAAATACTAAAGACATTTAAAAAGGCGTAGGTTTTATATTATACAAAAAGATAATAATTTATACTAAATAAATACTAATTGTTCTTTTCAGATTTAAACCCCTTAACTATGAATTGAGCATTACTGTGGATGTTGAAACCAATACGAACCCCAATTTATATCACATACTGAGCATTGTTAAGTATGTTGACTACATCAATATTGCGGCTTATGGATTTTTTTTCTGGAATTATACACAATTAACTTATGACGCTCCTTTAAGTGGTCAAGGTAACAGCAATGTCATGTCAATAATTGAATACTGGAAGAATAAAGGTAGATATTTTTTAAGTCCCTACAAATATTTCACTTTAACAACATTTTATTTTTTTTTTACTAAGGAGCTCCCTTCTCAAAGTTGGTCTTAGGTTTACCCTTTTTTGGCAGTTACATTGAGTTATCAGATGCGAAACAATTTGAACTGGGTTCACCCATTAATAAAAAATTAAATTTTTTTCCTTACAATGAAATTTGCTTATACGAACGCAAGTGGTACCATCGATGGGACTATCACCATTTTACTTCCCTTTTATCTTCCGATAATAAAATGATTACCTACGATAATTTTCTAAGTATTTATTTTAAGATCTACAATGGAAATTGCTTAAATTTAGCTGGTTACATGGTTATGAATATCGAAGATGATGATTTTCGTGGAAGTTGTGGTGTAAAATATCCCCTATTAAAGGCCGTTAATAACCAATGGAATGACAAAGTTATGAAACCATGTTATGCATATGGGTCTGCTACTTCCCACTGCAATGAACCATATCTGTTTTAATGTAACCAATGAGGTTTCATATAAGATTTTTTAAAGTAAACGTTTTAAGAAAATAAATAATTTTTTTTAAAGGTTTAACTTTTCAAGAAAATATTTTATGTTTTTATGAAAAAATATTTAATCGATGTTTTTTATATATAAATAACACTGTTCCAAATCAACTGTTCAAATCAATAACAATAAAGAGGAAATATATTTATATATGTATGACCTTATTTATCTGGCACTAACTCGTATTTTTTACGAAATTGAGTTTTCGAGCGATTCTAACACATTTCACACAAGCACACCTCGACAAACACACCTCACATCTAGCACAGATCTCTGTGTGGTATCAATCTTTTGCAAATATTCGGAAACTAATCGCTATTAAGATCCAGTACAAACGCGCAGTAAGTTTCTGAGATATGAATTAATAAACAGTTTGCCTCTGTTCGTATCCATATTTTTTTTCCACAAAAATTCAAATTGTTTAGTCCTAGAATTACTTAAAGGCATTTTTGCTACCAAGAATATTAGACAAATCGGTCACTAATCGGCAAATTTACTTAATAATTTTTGGACACGCTAAAGACGCCAATCTACAAGCACTAGTCTCGAAATTTATTACTGAAAAAAAAGTGATAAATCAGTTGGAAACTAAGTGATAAATAAGCACAAAAATACAAAATCTTCCGTGATTTTCCTACAATTTAAAAACGAAAATCGATTTTTTTAGCTTCTGCACAGATATGAGCGATATTGATATTTAAGGAGGCCATTCAATATGTCGTACAATGAATTTATATATGGGTCAAATCTAGTGAAATTAAAAATACCTTCCTCAATACGGGTATCCAACGAAAGGACTTTTCCAGTAGAAATATTAAGCTAGGAAAAAGTCTAAGATCTAGATGGCGTCCAAAATAAAGTGGTGAATATATGTAGGTGTCAAATATAGTAATTAAGAGTTTGCCCTCTTCAGCGCCCACAATATTGGTATTAAATGAATATGCTTGAAAGCTTCTGCAACAAAATGGCCGCTTATTGCACTAATAGTTAAAGGCTCCAAGAGCACAACAATAGCGGAACTCACTCTTTGATGCACACTACCCTTGCAAGTCGTGCAGACCGTGCAAGTCTAGCAAAAAATTTAATTTGTGCACGACTACAAAAACAAATTCTATTAAATTGCAATTTGCATAACTTCAGCAAATATGCACAACTAAAAATCGGTGCAAAGTAATGTCACACAAATTTGCACAACAGATACACAATTTTTTTACTCTCAGGATTTAAAATCTCCACAAATTCAATTTCATTCATGGCATTTTTTACCAAAAAATTGTGATATTATATTTTTCCGTTGATTTAGGCATTGTAATTTATTTAAAATTAATTAATTTTCTATTCGGAAAATATTAAAACACAGAATCTTACTTATTAATTTAAAAAAAGATTTGTTGTGTCTTAAATACCTAAAAAATCAGCTCGTTGCCATAACACACATGAAAATGCACTGACGCTTGGTGGCAAAAAATTAGTGCATATTTGCACTAATTGCAAAAATGCTACCAAGAGTGAATTCCGCTAATATTCTACCTTTTTGCTAAAACGTTATAAAAAAATAACTTGAATTACATTTAACTACGGCTATTTATTATGTTCGATTGGGTTGATAAAAAGATGTCCAAAATACAATCACCAAAATTATAAAAGGTGTCTCAGTAAGAATGTTTAAGTGACAACTCTGAAATTTGAAAGCTGTCACATATGTTTATGCCGATTATTAAAATGTAGCGCTTAACAAAAGAGTAACGCGTTATATTTCTGTAAACTTAATACAAAAATTTGAAAAGTTATGTTGTAGACCGCTTGCCAATTTCATAGAAATTTCGCATGAGTAAGGCCATCCATTTGAAAAAGAAAGACTCCTGTGCATCAAGGTATCGCGGTCTTTTGAAAACATTGCGGTTTAAAATGAGAGTTTCGTCGAAAACCCGAAAACATCAATACGGCATCGCTTTTAACAACTTTAAATTTAACGTAGCACTACGCAGCGTATTTTGACAAAAGACCACAACCTTCATGCAAAAAAAATTCGGCTTACTGAAAATATCAAACCAGCAGACCACGAAAAGCGCTGGCAATTCGTTTTGTAGGTAGAGCAAAGTAAAGTCAATTGCAATTTATTTTAAAAAAAAATAATAATTAAATAAAACAAATCATTTTGGTCAGGCAGCGTGATTTAGCCTTACTTTTTTTAAGATTAGGCCGAAATTGTAGTGACTATGAACGGCATTCGTTACAGGTATATGTTAACGGAGATCTCGTGGCCTTAAGGGGACAACATGGATTTGTACGACATCTGGTTTCAGCATGATGTCTCTAATGCCTCATCGCGTATAAAACAATTTTTTAGAAAAGCAAACGACTTATAGAACAAATTATCTTAAATAATTCTGATGTCAACTAAATGAATGCGATTGTAATGCCGTGCAATTTTTTACGCGAAATCTTGCGGTTATGCGAATAAACCAGAAACAATTCCTAAACTCAAATACAAGATCGAACGCGCCAAATCAATATTTCAAAGATCAAATTTTATAAAAAGAATAATGACCTGTCATCAGAGCCATCGCGGCCATTTTTCGTATATAAAATTCCATATTTAATTGGAAAATTTCTTTTTTATAATCCAATTGAAAAGATAAAATACTAATAAAAATATTGTTTTCTATAGACAATATTATTAGGTAGGCTAACCTACCTACAACATTCTAGAATACATTGCTTTACTGAGTCGTTAAAGTGGAAATCACACATGTCAAACGGCAAAAAAAAACAATATTTATTAGTTATATTTAGACGTGTTTATTGTATCCGCACTTGAATAAATATTTCCTTAAACTCATTTTCAATGTAGAAACTCAAACTATATTATAAACACTATACACAGACTTTAGAAGCTCGCTTCACGCAAAAAATAAGGGATGAGTTTTAACAAAAATTTGTTATGGTGCTACACTGATAGTTGTGTTAAAATGTAGGACACTTTTTTTTCACCATAAAGCGCTTCTCGAATGGCTTAGTTGGTGCTAATAAAATATGAAGACATTTTCAAAATTTTATTATTAGCGGTCATAAAATGATAACTGCCAGATACTTTAATTAAACATTATAATGGAAATTTGCAACCATTATATGTTTTAAAGACAATCATATAATTCAACCATAGTATGTTACTCTTGGATTATTGTCACCTCGATCATACTTTTTTATAACAACGCACTTTTCATATAAAAATTATGCCTCTTATAAGCTAATGTGAAAGAGGGAGTTTATCTTCTCCTCTTTCTTCAAATATAAAAAAAAAATATTTTTTTGTTATAAAAATTTTTTTGTTAAGGCGATTAATGGAGTACAGGTTTAGCCACTTATAAATCTGTGGCTTGGAGCTAAAAGGGCCAATGTCACTTTTTTGCGTTTTTGAGTTAAGCATTGCATTAGATTTGCTTTCTTGTTCTTTATCATTATGGTAAGACAGCTAAAGTCATACTTAACCCAAAACAGCTTCATAAATAAAATGCTGGCCAATGTCACTATGAAAGCACCTATAAAAGTTAAAGTTCAATTCCAATTTTCTCAAAAGTAAATATTTTGACATTGGCCCTTTTAGCTCCAAGCCACAGAAATTATGTAAAAAAATTTTATATTTAAGGTACATATATTTTATTGTCTTAAGATAGTGTGTTAGCATTTACACGCATACATACATCGTACATACTTATATTGGTTTAACAAAGCATTCTATTTTTTTTTTTTTTTTGGTAGAGTATAAAAGGTGGTTGGCTAGAAACTTATTTTTAGCAGCATTTAAACATTTTTTGTTTCAAATATCAAAGGAATAATAAAACTTAAATTATTTGCAAAAAGTGAAACACGATGTGTAAATTTAAATTTTTAAAATCCGCCCTAATTGTGTGGTGTGTAATTCTGGACATTGCTAAATGTAAAAATATTTAAGTTGCTCCTTTTCACTGTATGTGTGTTAACACTTTATTATATATTGCAGGTAGGATTCTAACGTGCAATTATAGCCCCTCGTCCAAAAATCTTCGTGGCATTTCGAAATTTCAGCCTTCAGATATTGATGCCACTTTATGCACCCATTTGAGATATTCTGTGAGATTTAAAAGAACATCATCTGCAGAATTTATAGCTGTCGATACAGCGTCTGATTTCGATAATGATTTCAAGAAGGGTAAGTACAATTTTTTTTTTCTTATTTCCTAAAAATAAGTTTTTATAAGAGATTTTCGCAAAAAAAAATTAATCAATTTTAAGGTTTGATATCACGCACAATGGCTTTGAAAGCTATTAATCCAAATTTAAAAGTTATTGCTGGTGTATTTTTTGGACGAGAAAATCTTGAAGTATATTTAGAAATGGCAGTCAATGCCACACAGAGGAAGCTTTTTAAAAAATCCGCATTAAAGTTTATGCAAGAACATCATTTCGATGGTTTGGATCTCAATTGGGAATTCAACAATAAGGTTAGCAGAAGCTATCGAGATAAAATCTATTTTGTTAAAATACTGAAGGCATTTAAGAAGACGTACGTTTTAAGTTATACGATAAAAGATAATCGTTCATATGAAATACTTCATATTAATACTACTTTTCAGATTTAAGTGCTTTAACTATCAATTGAGCATTACTGTAGATGTTGAAACGAATAATAACTGCACTTTATACCATATACCGAGCATTGTTAATTATGTTGACTATATCAATATTGCGGCTTATGGATTTTTTTTCTGGAATTATACACAATTAACTTATGACGCTCCCTTAAGTGGTCAAGGTAAAAGGAATGTCATGTCCGTAATTAAATACTGGGAGAAGAAAGGTACATATTTTTACAAATGATTTCATACATTTATGAATTTAACAACATTCTATTTTATTATTAAGGTGCTCCCATCTCAAAGTTGGTTTTAGGTTTACCCTTTTTTGGCAATTATATTGAGTTATCAGATGCCAAACAATATGAACTGGGTTCTCCAATTATTAATAAATTAAATTATTTTCCTTACAATAAGATTTGCAAATACGAACGTAGCTGGCCTTATCAATGGGACATTCAGCGTTTTATATCTTCTTTATCATCCGGTAACATAATGATAATTTACGATGACTTTACAACTATAAACATTAAAGTCCACTATGGGAATTGCATAAATTTAGGTGGTTATATGATTATGAATATCGAAGATGATGATTTTCGTGGAAAGTGTGGTTTGAAATATCCTCTATTAAAGACCGTTTATAATCGATTGAATGACACACCTACGCTACCATTTTATTCATATGGGTCTACAACTTTCTATTGTAATAAAACCTATTTTTAATTGTGATCATTCAGTGTCAGAGTTTAAAGAAAATAAAAGCTTAACAGCAAACTAATTAACAGTTCAAACTAAAATGTACATCTTTAAATAGCCATTTACATTTTCAAGCAAATATTTAAGATAAAACTAGAATAAATATTGTTACGTTTAAACCTTTTATAAACGTTGGTTTATGTCCCTTAAAAAAAACGGGATTCGGAAGTTTTTGCACATTAATTTATCATTTCATTTATTCTTATACGCCTTTATTATCAAACACAATTTAATAAACACGCAATGAACTCTAATGTTATATCGTTGATGTTAGCTTTTCTGTTCGAATATTTATAGTGACAGTGCTATCTTATAGTGTTAAACTTTAACTTTCTACAAAGTTTCCACATGTACACACTATCATATTCTGGTAATTGGGTCAATCGGTAACTTTAGTTCGTTTATTTAATACGCTATTGTCGACCCGCTTCACATGGTGTTTTTCATGTATTTTCGCGCTTTTCTATATTCACTTTTTTTAGGTAATGGTGAATTATGTGAAATACGATTTATTTTTATGGTACCAGTTCCATTCTAAAGCAGCTGAAAAGATGTAATCGGGTTATCGAAAAAAAAGTTAAAATGAAAGCTGCCGTACTTCTTCGGAAAATTCATTAAAAATTCAGACTAGTGGTTCTGAACAGTTTCCATATTTTTTATTATTCTTTTTTGATAATCCGTTTCGTTCCTGATATATTTTAAAATTTTATTAGGTGTCTTGATGGCATGAACAATGAGCAAATCTTGTAACTAAAGCTTAATGGCTTTCCCTTGATAAACTGTTTGCATCCATGTTTTCCAAAATAAGCAATCATGACAAGTTTTGCTCAGGTTGAAAATTTTTTTAGCATGTTTATTTTAAATTTATCGGATAGGGGATCGGATAGCTTCCACATTTTATCTGTATTTTGCGTTTTATTATGATGATCATTATCATGAACCAATTTTTGCTCATGCTATCGCAAACTAAATAATTCCGCAAATCGTCATCATTCGACTATATATTTCGAACGCTTGTATGATAATAATATCCACTTATCACCAACCGCCAATAAATGTTTTCAATTCAGCAACACTAATAGATAGATTAGCTTAATATCAAAAATTTACATACTTTATTGACTATTCGATTATAAGCAGAATATCTTTCTTTCCAAAAATTTTTCACGCCATTCGTGCTGCTTCAGACCATGAATATTTTGATAGGTCACTTTAGGAAATATTGACTTCATTCCACCTATACACTCGGTAGTATTCCACATATATTCATTTCTTGAAGTATTATTTGGCAATATTCTTTTTGCATGCATAATGAAAATGCATAAAAAATTGTAAAACGCGGGCCACGAGATTAAATATATGTATTTCATAATATTTTTTTAAAAATAATAAATTAAAATTAGTATTTTTAAGAATAATTTTTCATTACGACTGTTACAGACCCACAACAACTACTCTCCATAAGTGAAAATGTTTGACATATTTTCTGAATTCAATCAATTTTTTCTACGCATTCGCAATCTTCGTTTGTAATACACAGCTGGAAAATTGTTGTTGTCCACGTTCTGGGGATATTTTTGTTATCAAATAAACATACGTTGTGAAGAAATTTTTTATACAAATATTTTATTTTATTTGTAAACAATTAAATTCAAAAAAAATTTTGTTTTCTTTAACACACATATATAATTTTTTATAAAAAAGGCACCAGGGTACACTTAATAAGATATTTTCACTTGATCAGCAGATCATCATCTGTTCCTTTCGTAATCTGAAAACGTCATACTTCTTATCTCTTCCTTCACAATTTCCAAATATCAAAACTCACATATAAAAAAAAATTCACTTCAAATTGCAATCATCTTAAAGAATTTATTACACCATGATTTACATATATTATAATAAAGTATATTTTTATACCCTTCACCTGTGGTGCACAAGGCTTTGTCATTTCGTTTGTAATTTCTACAATTTTCATTTCTGACCCCATAAAGTATATATTTTCTGAAAGCTTATGAAGAAAGGAGTAAATTAAGCCCTGACCGTCTGTCCGTGTGTTGGTTGAAATCAACTTTTAGAAGCAACTATATGTTCCTCAGATCTGTGAATGGTATCAATTTCTTGGAAATATCTTTCTGAGATATGAGCAAAAAACCACGACCACCTCGTTTTTTTCACAATTACAACAACATACATACATACTGGTGAGAGTAAACATGGCATCGAGTCCCAGCTGAGTCAAACATTTTTTTTTTTTATTTTATATAATATTTATATTTTTATTATTATTATTTTTTTTTTTTGTAATTTTTTTTATTGTTTTTTTTAATATATTTATTTTTGTAATTTTTTTTAGAAACATACATACGTAAACTCAATTTATAATTTTACAATGGTATGTTTTTATATATGTTTTTTACAGTATGTACGTATTTAATAAGAGATGAACGGTGATACAAACAATTGTGATTGTATCACTACACGTTGTGAAGGGTATATAAAATTCGGCACGGCCGAATATAGCACTGTTACTTGTTTTGTTTGCGTATTTTATTGGACAGGCGATACTGACACTTCCTCATATTTATTATGAGATGAGCAGGTGATGCACAGAGAAAACAGTATCGGTTGTGAGTACCGCAATTGTTGCAGATCGCATAGTTTAGTTGTTTTACGGTTAAATTTCGCTTCGAAATATAAACTTGTAGTCAGCACTAATAAACTATGATTCTTGCAACAGAAATTTTATAATCACAAATGAATAGTTCGATTGTAGGAACTGAACCATTGGCAATGAATGGGGTTTTATGTTGTCTGGTTGTGGTGCGTGCCATGTCTATCGTTAAACAAATAATAAAAAAAACTACAGAAAAAAATAGCGACCAAAAAATGTAATTGAAAGCTTTTTATTTATTAAAATATTTACATAAAATTAAAAACTGTTTATTAATTAGTTGTTGTTAGTGTTATATACTACATATTTAAAAAGAAATATTTACTTTTTTAAAGTTTAACACTTAAAAATCGTATGTAAAATCGATGATTACATTAAAAATATTATGGTGCACTACAGTTGAAAGCAGTAGAGCCAAATGTATTAGATGGTATAGTAACTGTGTCGTTGCATTGATTATTAACGGCCTTTAATAGGGGATATTTCGTACCACATATTCCACGAAAATCATCAGCTTCGATATTCATAACCATATAACCAGCTAAATTTAAGCAATTTCCATTGTAGATCTTAAAATAAATACTAAGAAAATTATCGTATGCAATCATATTATTGTCGTATGATAAAACGGCAGTAAAATGGTGATAGTCCCATCGATAAGTCCACTTGCGTTCGTATAAGCAAATTTCATTGTAAGGAAAAAAATTTAATTTTTTATTAATTGGAGAACCCAGTTTAAATTGTTTTTCATCTGATAACTCAATGTAACTGCCAAAAAAGGGTAAACCTAAGACCAACTTTGAGAAGGGAGCACCTATATAATGAAATAAAATGTTGTTAAACTCATACATTCGTAGTGATATATAAAAAATGGACCGTTATTATTCCAATATTCAATTACGGACATGACATTGCTGTCACCTTGACCACTTAAAGGAGCATCATAACTTAATTGTGTATAATTCCAGGGAAAGAAGCCATAGGCCGCAATATTGATGTAGTCAACATGCTTAACAATGCTCGGTATATGGTATAAAGTGGGGTTCGTATTGGTTTCAACATCCACAGTAATGCTCAATTCATAGTTAAGGGTTTTAAATCTGGAAAACAGTTAATATTTAATATAAACTATTAACTTAACGTATAACATTAAACCTACGTCTTATATAATTCCTTCAGTATTTGAACAAAATTTATTTTATCTTGATAGCTACTTTTAACCTTATGGTAGAATTCCCAATTAAGATCCAAACCATCGAAATGATTTTCTTGAATAAACTTTAATGCGGTTTTTTCAAAAAGTTGTCGTTTTGTGGCATTGACTGCCATTTCTAAATATACTTCAAGTTTCTTTCTTCTAAAAAATACACCAGCAATAACTTTTAATTTTGGATTAATATTTTTCAAATCCATTGTGCGCGAAATTAAACCTGAAATAATGAATCAATATAAATAATTTTATTTAAAAAAAAAATCGTATAAAAAATATTTTTAGAAATTACGAAAAAATATATATAATACACACCCTTTCGTGAACCATTATCGAAATCATACATCCTCTTGACAACTGTAAATTCTCCAGCTGATGTTCTTCTAAATCTCACAGAATATCTCAAATGGGTACATAAAGTAGCATCAATGTCTGCAGGCTCAAATTTCGAATTGCCAGGAAGATTAATAGACGAGGGGCTATAGTTGCACGTTAGAATCTTACCTGCAATATATTATAAAGCGTTAACACACATACAGTGAAAAGGAGCAACTTAAATTTTATTTTACCATTAGCAAAGTCCAGAATTACACACCACACAATTAGGGCGCATATTAAAAATTTTAATTTACGCATCGTAAATTGCAAATATCCTTAGATTTCTTATTTCATTAATGTTTTAAACGAAAAATGCTGCTTAAAGCTTCTAGACTACCGTCTTTTATACTCTACCAAAAGGTATAGAATGCTTTGTTAATTGACTGTATGTATGCATGTGTGTACAACTTAGCACACTATTGTTCAATTCATAACCCGCTATTGTATTCTGTATCGTCGTCTATTGAAGTACAGTTTTTGTTTATTTACTTATGAACACAATTTGTGTTATATCGGTTGTATTGTTTAATGGATTTAATGATTCTGAAAAATTTTCATTTACCATCCCTGTATGCATTTAATAGAACACTTTATAAACATATGAAATAAACTGGTATTGTTATACAAAATATTTAAAAATAAAAATAACAAACAACAACCATACAATACTGTTAACACATACAAAAATAGAACCAATAGTACAATACGACTAGGATTTTGAATAGAATTTATATTTAGATAGAAAAATAAATATTTAAAATAAAATTTTGTACATAACCTACTAGTGCCTAAACCCGGACAGCATTGCTAGCCCAAAAAAAATGTGACTTAACTGTAAGTAGGAAAGAAAGCCAAACTCCCTCTACACACAGCTTGGTTGAGATGATCACAATCCTAGAGCAACGTACTATGATTGAACTAAAGGGTGGTTAAATTTTAAGGGCCGATGTTGATTTTGAATAAAACCCAAATTATTTAGGAAATTATTATCATTTCTTTTTATTATTATGAAAACACTGGTATGGTTTAATTATGTATGGAACAAAATATCAGCCAAATGGCCGCCGCGACCACGGCAGCACTCCTCCATCCGATGGTTCAAATTTTCAATGACAATGTGTATGTTCAATTGCTGGGCACGATGATGAGTCGAGGTTGACTGCTATTTTGCCATACTATTGCGAAAAACAGCAATGTTTTTCGTTCAACGAACTTAGAAGACATTCACAGATGTTTTCACATTTCATACAGACCTGTTTTTGGTGAAATTTAACTATTTTTCACAATTCTCCCGATTGTGGAAGAATTTGAAGGATTATGTTGACCAAAAGAATCACGAAGTGTATTTTGATTTGAACGCCCATTTTCATACTAAGCACGAATAACTTTAACGTGTTGCTCGATTGTGTATCTTTCCATGGTTTAAATTAAGTTAGTCTGAAATTGAGAAATGTCAAATGAAGTGCAGAAAAAAAAATGTGACATTAAACATCGGCCCTTAAAATTTAACCAACTTTTATATGATTGTGGTTAAAACATAAAGGGTCCGCCATCTAACGTTTTTTTCAACTAGTGCTTATTTCGTGAATGGTAACACTTAGCTCATGTCTGATTTGACAGATAATTAGTTTTATCCTTCCGCTGAACGATTTTTCCGAAAAAATCGTCTTTTCAGATGAAGTTCATTTTGATCTTGGCGGGTATGTAAACAAGCAAAATTGTCGCATTTGGGGCACAGAAAACCCGCACGCATACAGCCCAAAACGAGTCACTGTTTGGTGCGGATTTTGGTCCAGAGGCATAATTGGGCCATTTTTCTTCGAAAATAAGCAAGGAGTGGCCGTAGTCAATGGCGATCATTATCGGGCCATGTTGAACAAATTTTCGTTTACAAAAATTCAAGAGGAGGATAATATGGACAACATTTGGTTTTAACAGGATGGCGCTACGTGCCACACAGCTCAAGCTTCATTTTTTTTTATAGCATTTAAAAAAAAAGAAAGTAATTTAGCGGACCCTTTATAATGTTTCCAAATGTCAAATGTTTAAGAAGAAAAACAAGAATCAGCTAATTTTTAGATTAATCCTTTACTGTTACTTTTTTTCAGTAGTGCATAAAACATAAACATGATCCTACTACTCATGGTACTATTCATTTGACGTATCTACAATTTTCTGGGGAGACAAAAGCTTAATTTTTTTTTTTTTTTTGAGCGCAAAACTTTTAGCTTATTTTATATTTATATTAAATTTTAGTAGTTATTTTGTAAAAATTGTATGGGCGCAAAAGCAATTCATGGTAGAGAGATAAAGGGCGTTATTGATTTCAAAAAGAAACTCTTGGAGTGAAACATCACATATAAAATCAAGTTACAAGCCATATTAATAGCAGGTTTGCATAAACCAAGCCATTCGAGAAGGACTATTTGCTTAGTTTGTATTTGTTTTTTCTTTTTTTTTTGATTAATTATTTACCTCTAAGAAATCGTATTTAAACTTGCTGCAAAAAGTGTCCTACATATTAATACAACTATCGAAAACGCACAATACTAGAACTTTAGTTAAATCCATCCAGTATTTTTTGTTTTGTTAAGTATAACATTGTTTTTGTTTATAAATTTAAAGCGAGTTTCAAAAATATTTATTTAAGTGCGAATACAATACACACGTATGTAAACACACTTAATATTTGTGTCTATACCCTTCACCATGTGTGGCAGGGGTATAAATTATGATTTCTGCTTCTGTGAATGTAATGTATTCTAAAATGTTATAGATGGGTTTGTTAGCCGATTTATAAAACAAAAATGTATATAAAGTCAAAATCGGGCATTTAATCTGTTTACAATATTATTATATTGTTTGTAACATACATAACGATGGTTACAGGTAGAAAGGCACTAACTGGTATTTTTTTTTGCGAAATTGAGTTTTTCAGTGATTTCAATAAATTTTATACAAATACACCTCGACAAAAAATTTAAGTTAATAGAAGAAGTTACATTATGATAATGCAGTTTCTATTACGTTTTTGCCTTCTCTTGTAAAGTTACAATTATTTCAGTTAGGGCCTTTCTACTTGTGACCAACAATGTATGAATAAGATAAATGGTATATAATTTTATAATAAGAAATAATGTACTTTTTAATCTTATTTAATTTTTTTAAATAGTTAGGATTTTTTTATTTGGATTGTCAAGAAGATATGTTCCGATTTGGTATGGAAAAAGTATACATCAAATGGCCCAAACAGTTCTGATGACAGACCATTACTCTTTTCATGAAATTTTCCATGACGTAGAGATGTGTCCGTATTTCAATGATAACATTTTACACCTCCGTTTTAAGCTTGGGAATTGTTTATCTCTGTTTTCCCCTAGAAAAAATCACAAGGTGTTAAATTGCATGACCGTGGAAGCTGGTTAACATCAGAATTTCTTGAGATTATTTGTTTAGGAAATCGTTGCTGCATTAAATGGATTGTTTCATGCGCAGTGTGGCAGAACCATTAACGTTAACAGTCTTTGCAATTTCGGCCTCATCTTTAAAAAAGTTACTTTTTGCAGGTGCATTTGTTTCTCATGAATTTTATTAATTTTGTGTATTCACTAAGCCACTGAATTGGAAATGCGCTTAATCAAAGAGGACAACTCTTTTTTTTTACAATTGGCATTGTTCTAACTTTGCTTTATTATCTACTGAACGAATTGCCAGCGCTTTCCGGGGTCTGTTGGTTTGAGCTCCTGCAAAACCTAAATTTTGTACATATGATGATGAAGGACTTTTGACAAAATTCTCTGCGTAGTGCTTCGTGATATTTGACGTTGTCGACAACGATGCCTAATTGATGTTTTCGAGTTTTCGGCAAAACTTTTGTTTAAAATGGCAATGTTTTTTAAAGACCGAACGATACGTTGAAGCCCAGTCCATATCTCAGGTTTTTTCTTAATAATTTTACCACTCTTCAAATGGTTGACACATTAGGTGCACTTTCTTGACTGAGAAATCTTCGAAGTTTGCGAGCTAAGGTCGCTTAATTTCCAAATTTTTGTAATAAGTTTTCACAACTATCAACCGTTGTTGTTTTGTAAGGCACTGTAATCGGAAAAACCTTATGAGACAGCTGTAAAATTTTAGAGTCGCCAATTAAAAATAATATTTTAATTATAATAATAATAATTTAGTGATTAGTTTTTTAAACAAATTTCTATCAGCAAAATTGTACCTAATGGCTCAGTTAGCTAAGATAAAAAGAGTATGCCTCTTGTCGTGCTTGATATATACCTAAGCCCATTAAGAAAGAAAAGGGAAGGAGAGAAAGAAATAGAAAAAAGGATAATACTAATAGAAATTCGATAATAGGGCAGTCATTTCTTAATACCTTCTACTCAATTCTTCTTTTTTTACGTCACGTGTAATCAAGTCATTTTCTCATTGCTTTGCAGCAAATCAGTGTTTAAAATTAGAAAAATGTGTCCGCGCCCAGCGACTTTCGGCATTTTATCATTATCTAATTAAACCTAGGTCGTAAATTACTAATGACACTTTACACTCTTGGTTTTTTTCAATTTCTCATAAAAAGATTTTTTATACAGTGTGTCTGGTCACCTTACTTATAGCTGTATAGATTTATCGACTTTCGAGAAGAAAGAAAATTATGGTTATAGGTCTTAAAGCCTTTACCTTCTACTACCCTTGTTTTATAGAAGGGCATGGACAATTCTATCTAGTCAAGCTGCCTAAAGCGGAGAAAACCTTCTTATTACTCGTATAACAATTTTGTCTGAAATGGTAGACCTCTCATGCAACACGATTCTGTTTTGAGGATTTTATTTGCATTCACAGTCATGAAATGCTTATTAAGCAAAAAAGTAACCTTTTCTAATTTCCTTTACCCTGTACATTGGTCACAGATCTTTAACTACCCTGCGAATCGTAAAGAGTATATTCGCATTTCACTAGAAGGAAACGAAAGATTCTATCCGATCGCGCTGTCCTTTAAAGTTTTCTCTGTAGCTTATATTACCCGGTCCTTATCGTTTACATATGATTTGATATGAATATTGGTTTCAAATACCAATTTTTAATTTTTGCTACGTCATTAATATTTAATGTTGTATTTGCGGCACGCTCTTCAAGTCTTTAATAAAAGGCATCTCAGTATTCTTTACTACTATTTCGAACATCCACCGCTATTCAGTGTTCATCGTGCTCAGGTTTCCTTTCCCGGAGTATTTAACTCTCCTCGATCGATTTAAACAATACCTTGTATTACAATTGTAGGTGGAATCTGAAACATTATTTACCGGTAGTCCGAAAAATAATGTTCGTCTGATTATGGATTTTTTTAGTCAGACTCTTCGAACACATAGTGAATGGTAATGGTCTTATTCCCTATGATAACAGTTTCTACGACGTTTGTATTCAAAATTTTAAATACAAATTCAGCCTGACTAGAAATTCAGAACCTGCATTTGCGCCAGTAGATAGACTTTCCGAGAGTTGATTGATAATCTTTTGCAGTATTACAAACTTTTCCTACTCCTTGCCCTCATCGGTTATATATGTTTAACAATGATTGTCACTTTTATAGATAATTATTTTTTTATTTATTTCTGGTCTTTGATTCATTCATGATTTTATAAAGCCGTCATACTAATATCAACCCGAAAATGGACTTTGATGTTTATAGCTAAATATATTTGCTAAAGTGGTCGAGCCACTACTGATCCTAACTTGCATATTGCTTCCACAAATTATCTTCAATCAAAAAAAAAAAAAAAACTGAAAAAGATATTGCAAACAATACATAACACGTCCCACTATATGACACTGACCACTGTTTAATATGGGAATTGCAATAACAATTCAGTACAAATAATTTTATATATTGGAGTAAGAGGAGGGTATAAGACGACCCGCTAAATGATTTATTCGCACTACGCATCAATTTAAATTTTGTTATTATGTGTCGTTATATTATTGGTGGATTAAGTATATTTATATATTTTATTTGCACAAGAAAATATCAGCTCGATAAACAATTTTTGATACAATAGTTTTGAAAATATTTACTTAAATATTGGCGACAGTTTTCTATATATGTAGGTTGTATATATTAAATTTAAATAACATTTTAGTAATAAACATTTAAGTAACAATAACATGCAACAATTTTTTGTAAATTTTGCAGAAAAAAATTTACCTAGAGCGTCCTACACTTTGTACTCTGTAACTAACAACGTATAAATACATTGATTCAACCTTTTGACAGAGGCGTCGCGACGCGAAAAAAAACGTTGAACGCATAATGTGCATTTTCAGATTAAACGGAAACCAAAAAGATAATTTTCGTATTAATAAGGATAAAGCAGCTTAATGTTGTTTATTGCCGGGAAGCGAAGTCTTTAAAATCAATAATAACTCTCACAGAGAGCTTGAATGTAAAAGGTAAAAAAGTTCTTATTTTTGTTTGCTTTTTATACAATTCTTCCTAGCAGAAAATTTTACTTATACAAATTATTGGCAGTTTTGTAAGCGGGATAACTATCTATACATGATAAGAATACAAGAATTTTGTTAGGCTCTGAAAAGGGGTCCAGGCTTAGCTATTTTTAAATAATATACATTAGAGTACATATATAATTTTGATACATTATATTTGGTTATAACTTTAATGGCCAATGGTAAAATTGTTATTGTAACTTCTTTTGACTGTGTGTGCTAAAGCTCAATTATTTTTTACAGGTAAAATAGTAACGTGCCATTATAACCCCGCTGCCATTAGTTTTCATGAATATTATAAATTTGAGCCTTCAGATATTAATCCCAATTTATGTACACAATTGAGATATGGTATGTTATTTAATAGAACATCATCTGGAGAATATGCAGCTGTCTATAGAAAGCTTTGTCGAAGATGATCCAAAAGAAGGTAAGTCGGTATATATGGTTGGTAACTAGTGAGAAGGCCGTAACTCAAATAATTGTAATTTAACAGGAGATGGTAATAACGGAATAAAATCTGTACTATCATGACGTAATTTATTTTGTAAATTTGCTTGTGATACTATTGCTTTAAATTTTTGTGTCGATGAGTATTTGTGTGCCTTTCTACGTCTGACCATCAAAATCTTAATATATATTTTCCTTTTAAATTACTTAAAGACAATTTTAAAATTCAATTATAAAGGTTTAATTTCACGCACAATGGAATTGAAATATATTAATCCAAAATTAAAAGTTATTGCTGGTGTATCCTTTTTTCGAGAGAACCTTAAAGTGTTCTTAGAAATGGCAGCGAATGTCACAAAAATACAACTCTTTGGAAAAGCAGCATTGAGCTTTATTCAAAAACATAATTTCGATGGTCTGGATCTCAATTGGAATTTTAATAATGAGGATGCAAGAACCTTTGAAGATAGAATTAATTTTGCTCAAATTCTAAGGGAGTTTAATAATGCGTAGGTGTAATGTTATACGAAAAGAAAAAAGCTTATATTTAATAATTTTTTTCAGCTTTAAACCCTTTAACTATGAATTGAGCATTACTGTGGATGTTGAAACCAATAAAAACCGTACTTTAAACCACATACCGAGCATTATTAAGCATGTTAAATACATTAATATGGCAACAAATGGGTTTCTTTTACGGAATACAACACATTTAACTTATGATGCTTCTTTATTAGCTCAAGGTAACAGCAATGTCGCGTCCGTAATTGAATATTGGAAGAAAAACGATAAACAATTTTATTTAGTATTTCGCTACAATTACAGTGTTTAACGAATCTTTTTTTTATAAATTAAGGTGCTCCCGTCTCAAAATTGGTCTTAGGTTTACCCTTTTTTGGCTATCAAATCGAATTATCTGATAATAAACAATTTAAAGTGGGTGACCCATTTAATATTTAGTGACCTAATTGTTTATCCCTTATGGACTTATCATTTACAAGTTGACGGTGGTGCTGCTTCGACTTTATCAGCCGGCAATAAAATAATAATGTACGATAGCACTACTAATATTGAAGTTAAAGTCGAATATGGGAATTGCTTAAATTTGGCTGGTTATATGATTATGAATATCGAAGATGATGATTTTAGTGGAAAGTGTGGAAAATTCTATCCCCATCTTAATGCCGTTAACAATCAACTGCAATACTTAAATCATTCTAAAACTTTTATATATTATGGTTAAACTTTCAACTGTGAATAATCAGATCTTTTTTAATGTCATCATCATATTTAAAAGTTTTAACGATTAAATACTTGAATAAAAAAACATTAAATAAAACTAAAGAAATTTTAAGAGAAATATATACAAATTACTATGTATCGAAAATAAATAAATATTAATATTAGTGATATTAGTGATACTGCAAAAGTAGTGCATAATCTATAAGCACTTTTGAAGCTGGTAAACAATAAGTAAGCGATTCAAGAATCGATTTTTATACCGTTTACCTGTAATACCAAGTGTATATTAAGCTTTATTATTCTGTTTGTAAGTTCTACAATATTCATTTCCGGCCCCTATGAATAGGTGAGTCGATTGAGCATCCCTAAAATTGTAAAATATAAGTATAGAGATTTTCTAAATATATATGTATATATATTTTTTAAGTTTTAGCTCTAACGAGTTACAGAATAAGGCAGCAGATTTCTTGTCTTTTTATGTTTATATTAAGCATGTTTGTATTTGTAATATACATATATCAATGTTAACAATTATTTTTTACGAAATTGAGTTTTCCAGTGATTTCTATAAATTCCACTCAAATCCACCTCGTCCCAAAAATGTTATGCATTAGTGTCAAAAGTGACAGTCTTACAAGCAATTTTATTAAAGAAGAAGCAACATCATGATAATGCAGTTTATATCACGTTTATACCTTCTCTTATTTTGTTACAATTATTTACCATCTCCATTATTATTTACTTGTTACCAACGCGTTGCAGCGCTATGTATTTTTGTGTATTGAACCACTTATAACTATTAATAAAAAATTGCTGAAAATTTATTTCAACGAAAATAAAACTGTAATTGTATTTTTTTAGTAATTTTTTCAAAGATTTTTCTTACTGCACAATTTTTTGGCATAATTTTCGGTTCCTATTTATTTTCGTTAACACAAATACATATGTTATTGAAAAAACAAAAAAATAATTACAATACCCTTTCCTAAAGCGGGCCACAGTATATTAAGTTAGGCTTGGTCTTTTCTACTGTTTGGTTTCGTTTAGTTTATCTTATTTTTAACTCCTACCAAAGAAAAGCTGTAGCTAAAACTATTACCAAGTGACAGGTGAACACACGTTGTGATTTTTATACTGGAACAATATTCTACGACAGTGACGACCCAACATATAGGTATAGTATTATGCAATGGTGTTGGTATTTTTTGATCACATTGAAATATATCGTTTTATAGTATTTGATTGGTTGAAAATTGCTTCATCAAAATCAACTCGACATTAAAATTTAAAATGGACCACCATATATTAAGTAGATAAATCTTAGTTATTCTCAAATCGTACTAATAGTCAAGTCGATTACTTGTAGCACAGTTTACGCTCACATTATACCACCGATTTAAAAAAAAAACAAATATACAATTTGAAAAAATATTCACGCAGATGTGCAGAATCTAGAGCCTGTGCAGTCTTTTAGGGATTATAAGCATTAAAAATTTATAATTGCACATAAGTAATCTAGACGAATGTATCTAGTATGTAACAAAAAGAAAAATAGACAAAGCAATGCGCGTTGGTACAAATAGTTTTTGTAAAGAGTTCTTAATGCGTATGGGTGCAAAAATTTAAGCAACATTTACTTTGGGCCATTGTTGTTGCATATCATTGTTTGTCATAGTTAAGTGTTTTAAATGAAGAAATCGGCTTTGAATGCCGTCAATGTGATAACTGTATTTCTAACTTAGTGTTATAAAAATATTACTCAGAAAAATATGTTTAATTGACGTCAATTCTTATGTAAACACATATATTTTAAACTTTAAAAAATTTTGTATCCAACAGTATTTTTTTAACAAACAAAATAAGTTATAAAAAAATAAATAAGAAATGACATTGTTTATCAATATATAAGATACTCTATATCAGCAATTAATTTTTATAATATGTATAATATAAAAATTAAGAACGTTATAGTGGGTTATATCATACCCTATACTACAGCACATATAAGTGCTTATGTTTATTACGATTTGCAATTTTATAAAATTTATGGAGGCAAAATAATAATGGATGGTTTAAAACCAAAAACAAAAGAGTTTGAAGTCAAGAAATTATTTTTTTTGCTCAGTGAAGGCTGCCTACGGAAATTAAAGTTATTGCTGTCTCCCAGGTAAATAACCAATGAAGCCAGATGTTAACTCACACAGAGAAAACAGTTTCGGTTGTGAGTACCACAATTGTTGCCAATTGCATAGTTGTGATAGTATATTTTTACGGTTATATCTACCGAATACGGAATATTAATTTATTATTATATTATTGCAATAGAAATTTTATAATCACAAATGAAAAGTTCAATTGCAGGAACTGAACCATTCGGGGCGCAATGAATGTGATTTTCTGTTTTCTGGGTGCATATTATATGATATTATTAATAAAGGTGGGATACATAATGCTTTGAACGAAGAACCCCGGATGACTTTGAACACTGTCAGTGAACTATATCTTTGTAGTTAGACAAAAAGGTCGGCAGCTGCAAACAAAATATAAATGCATATAATGTTGAGCTAATGTCTAAAGAGGAAATGAGTAAAAGTGAAAGCAGTCTTAAATTATTGAAAGCGAACGAAAGATAGATCTTAATCTTGTTCCCTGCTGGGAAACGGCTTGTTTGGCAAGGGCTTGAAATTTAAAGTTTTTTCTCATATTAAGCTCTTATAACACACCTTAATGTAAGTAGTGCAAAAGTACTTACTTTTATATACTTCACAGTTAGTGTAAGGGTATATATAGGTTTGTCATTCCGTGTGAAATTTCTACAATTTTCATTTCCCACCCGATAAAGTATACATTTTCTGAAAGCTTATGAATAGGGGAGTCAATTAAGTACTGTCCGTCTGTCCGTGTGTATGTTAAATTTGAGACCGCCAGGTATTTGAGAGACCCGTGTTAGGTACCATAATATCAGAAATATTCGGAATCAGATCCGTATTAACAATCAGAAAAATCTCCCTATAAACAGCTGAGATGTGATTAAAAACCCTAGAAGGTTCGAATCCCAGTTAAGACAAAAAAATTTTTTTTTATTTTTATTTTTATTTTTTTTTAAATTTTATTTTTTTATAATTTTAGTTTTATTTTTTTACTTCATTTTTAGTTTTTTTAACATACATAAATACATATTAAATTATAATTTTACAATACATTTTAAAGGCAATGAAACATATATGTATGCATATACGTATTTCATATTAATGAGATGAATGGTGATACAAACAATTGTTATTGAATGACTACACGCTGAGAAGGGTACATAAGATTCGGCACGGCCGAATTTAGCACTCTTACTATAAATGGTCTAAAATGCGGTATGGGCTTAGCTATTTTTAAATAATGTACGTAAGAGTACATATGTATATAATTTTGATACATTATTTTTGGTTATAAGAATAATGTTTCAGCATATAAATGCGCACATACATATACAATTCATTGAGTAAACAAGGTATTTAAGGTTGTTTAGAATGGTATAAAAGTCAGTTGTTTAGAAAATTTAGCAGCAATTTCCGTTTAAAGTTTAAAAAACCTATAGATATTTTGCTAAAAAAAGGTAAGACACAATGTGTAAATTGCGATTTTTAATACCAGTTATAATTGGATGGTGTATTATCCTGGACATGGCAAATGGTAAAAATTTAATTGGAACTTCTTTTGACTGTGTGTGCTAAAGCTCAAATTTTTATTACAGGTAAAATTGTAACGTGCAATTATAACCCCGCTGCCATTTATCTTCAGGGAGATTATAAATTTGCGCCTTCAGATATTAATGCCACTTTATGTACATATTTGAGATATGGTATGACATTTAAAAGAACGTTATCTGGAGAATATACAGCTGTAGATACAGCGTTTGATTTTGGAAATATTACAAAAAAGGGTAAGTATATATCGTTGATCGCAAGGATAAAGGCCGTAACTCGAATAAATTTAACTTTAAAAGAGAAGGTAAACACAAGTATAAGAAATTATTTTATCATAATGTGAATTCTTTTGTAAAACCGTTATTTTCGATACTATTACATTTAAGCTATTGTGTCGAGGTGTATTTTTGTGAACTATATTGAAATAACTAAGAAATTGAAATTCTTTAAATATGTAATACGATTTAGTGCCTTTATACTTGTAACCATCGAAATATATATTTATTTTTAATTCCTAAACATTTTTTATAACAAGCTTTTGACATAAAATAACTTTCTTTAATGGTTCAATTATAAAGGTTTGATATCCCGCACAATGGATTTGAAAGATATTAATCCAAAATTAAAAGTTATTGCTGGTGTATCTTTTAGACGAGAGAATCTTGAAGTATATTTAGAAATGGCAGTCAACGCCACAAAAAGAAAACTTTTTAGAAATGCCGCATTAAGTTTTATTCAAGAACATAATTTTGATGGTCTAGATATCAGTTGGGAACTTAATAATAAGAATGCAAGAACCTTTGAAGATAGAACTAATTTTGCTAAAATTCTAAGGGAGTTAAATAAAGCGTAGGTGTAATGTTATACGAAAACATAAAAGTTTATATTAAATAATATTTTCAGCTTTAAACCCTTTAACTATGAATTGAGCATTACTGTGGATGTTGAAACCAATAAGGAACGTTCTTTATACCACATACCGAGCATTGTTAAGCATGTTAAGTACATTAATATTGCGGCTTATGGATTTTTTTTCAGGAATAAAACCCATTTAACTTATGATGCTCCTTTATTTGCTCAAGGTAACAGCAATGTCGCGTTCGTAATTGAATATTGGAAGAAAAACGGTAAAAAATTGTATTTAGTTTTTCGCTACAATTGCAGTGTTTAACAAATTTTTTTCTTTATAAATTAAGGTGCTCCCGTCTCAAAATTGGTGTTAGGTTTACCATTTTTTGGCAATAAAATTGAATTATCAGATCGTAATCAATTTAAATTGGGTGCTCCAATTAATAGTAAAAAAAATTATTATCCTTACAATGAAATTTGCGACCATGAAAAGAAATCGTATTATGGTCGAAACAATTACAATTTTATTCTCGATTCATGGTCTTATAAATTTGACACTGACAGTGGTTCTGCTACTTTATTATCCGGTAATCAAATGATTGTTTACGATAGTCTTCAAACTTTAAAACTTAAAGTCACATATGGGAAATGCTTAAATTTAGCTGGTTACATGATTATGAATATCGAAGATAATGATTTTCGCGGAAAGTGTGGTAAAAGTTATGAACTATTGAGTGCTATTAACAATCAACTAAAGTACTCAAATTATTTTAAAGCTATTTCGTATATGGGAAACACTTTCAACTGTAATATAGCAAATCCTGTTTAAAAAAGTTTAAACAATCAAATACTTAAATAAAAAAAAATTGATCAAAACAAAGATATTAGAGAAATATGTATATAAAAATGTCAATGTATTTGAAATTATAAAAATAATTAAAAAATAATAGTACCTTGCTTCATGTGTTTTTTTGTTGTGATTTTTAGGGATTGAACTGGTGATGAGGTGATTAAATTTAGGTGAAAACACTAATGATTTTAACATTAGCGTGTCATTGTAACTCATGTGTTTACATGAATATTTTAATGAACTGCACTTCATTCCAATTAGTTCATTGAACTCATGCATAGTTGGTGAAAAGCATTTGAAGTTTCATAATTTGTTTCGGTTTGTTTACCTGAATGGTTTAAGGTGATGTTGCATTTATTTTTGAGCACATCGTTTATCACAAATTATTTCGCATTTATGGATTAAGAAATCTTGAAAATGTAATTCACTTTGCACTTTCATTTTCTTTCTCCATCAATAAGAAGAATATGTAAGAATATTTAAAATTTATAATGGCCGTTACTACTAAATGTCATAATAAATTCATAATGGGGTTGTATTTCAAAATGTATTAAGCTCTCTCAATATTAGTAGCAAATTCATAATCAAAGATGACATCGGAAATAACAAAGCAAAATAGTGTATAACGTTATATATACATACGCATGATTGCAAAGAGTATTATCAGATTCAACATGACGGAATATAGAACTCATATTTGGTTTTTATACCCTTCACACAGTGAAAAATGGTATATATAGGTTTGCATTCCATGTGAAATTTCTACAATTTTCGTTTCCGATCCCATAAAGTATATATTTTCTGAAAGCTTATGAATAGGGGATTAAGCTCTGTTAGTATGTCCGTCTGTCTGTGTGTATGTTGAAGTCAACTTTTTGAAGCCCCCCGATATGCCCTGGATCCGAGTGAGGTATTAAACTATCAGAAATATTCAGGAGTATATCGGTATTGAAAACATGGGTACATAAACAACTAAGATATGAGCAAAAAACCACGACCACCTCGTTTTTTTACACAATTACAACAACAACATACATACATAAATACATGTAAAAAACATAAAAAAAATACAAAAAAAAAAATATAATAAAAATAAAAAAATAATAAAAAAATTTCCAAAAAAAAATTTTTAAAAAAATTAAAAAAAAAAATTTCAAAACATTTTTTAAAAATTTTTAAAAATTTAAAAAAATATAAATAATATATTAAATAATTATTTTCTTGTTATCAACAGGCTCTAGGACCAAAAAACAATTTAATTCTAATATTTAAATAAAAATCTTTTATTTTTTATTAAATATTATTTTAAAAAATTGTTTTCATATATTTTTATTAATTTTGTTCAATATTTCGAGCCCCTTCGGTGCTCTTCTTCAGGAACAAGATTTTAGTAAAGCTGTCGTCTGTCCACAGATAGAATGTAGAATGTAGTGAAAAAGAAAATTTTGTGTGTGTGAAGAAAAAAAGGAAAATTTAAATAAAGAATATCGCAGAAATAAATATTAGAAAAATGTGAAATTGAATTAAACGATTGACTATTCAAATTACAAATCAAATTTGGTTAAAATCTCTTTATTTAAGAAAAAAAGTAAACTTATATTAAAAAAAAAAAAAAAAAATTTATATATAAAATTTAAAACATAAAAATAGTTAATTGTAATTGCCTTATGCTAGATATAACCTTGACATTTTTTTTGGTGACATCTGCTCATTTTCTTGGATTTTATATGGCGAATAGAAGTGAGTTGTAGAAAGTGTGGAGTTTTTAAGCCAAAATTAATTAAATAAACAAAAATAACAGAGAAAAATTTAAATACTTAGTAACAAAAACAGAAATTAAAGGTTTAACATTAAATATATTTTAAAACAACAACAGACAAATAATCATGCGAAACCACAGACATGTATATAATAGAAAGATCAATAATTATATATAACTAACAAAATAAAACCATCGGCATCTACAAACCACCATCATCATATAAATCATCGCCATCATCATCTACCAGCAACAACACATCACCAGCGACCACATGTCCACCAGAAAAACTACCACCGGCTACGATTTTTTTTTTGCTAAGTATAGCCTTTATAAGTATTTTATTATCATAATTATTATTATAATTACTTTATCCTAATTATTATCATAATTATCGATATCATAATTATTATCATAATTATCGTTATCATAACTATTATTATAATTATTTATCGTTAAAATTATTACCACTTTTTTTTAAATGAATGTGTATAACAATTACTTGTCAAAATAAACTTTCCCTGTAAGCTCATCATGAAATTCTAAATTTTCTTTATTCAGAGGAGGAATGTTGGAGGTAAGTGGAATGCACTGAGCGGGTGATCACAATATTGGGACAGACATAAAATTTTAGGTACTTAGTCTGTCATAGGAGCAAATTGCGGGAGGGAAAACAATAGTACCAGGCATGACGATCCACCTGGTCATGCCAACGTTTGCATAACGACAGCGCTGTAAGATTTTAAAAGCTTTGTTTAAAAATTTCCCGTACTCTGAAGGTGTGTAGAGTACGGTCATATGTTCACGTGCCAAATACCCCGGGTTGAGAACCACTGACCTTTTTGCTCGAGCTAGCTGGCAACCGCCTTTCACGCCCTTAACCCAATATTTGGCGTGGGTATGTTTCGCTTTTATTATTTTTGTATTTGGTAGTCGAAAAATACCGGCACGTAACATAAGCTTTACATTCTATCTGTGGACAGACGACAGCTTTACTAAAATCTTGTTCCTGAAGAAGAGCACCGAAGGGGCTCGAAATATTGAACAAAATTAATAAAAATATATGAAAACAATTTTTTAAAATAATATTTAATAAAAAATAAAAGATTTTTATTTAAATATTAGAATTAAATTGTTTTTTGGACCTAGAGCCTGTTGATAACAAGAAAATAATTATTTAAACATTATAAGGTCGTAAAGAATATAATTATATAATATATTAAATAAAATAAAATAAAATAAATTTTTTTGGCTTAGCTGGGATTCGATGCCACATTTATTCTAACCAGTATATACATATGTACGTATTTTATATGAGATGAATGGTGATACAAACAATTGTTATTGCATGGTTACACGTTGTGAAGGGTATATAAGATTCGGCACGGCCGAATATAGCACTGTTATTTGTTTTTATTTTAATATTTTTTATATTTTCCCCGTTTTTTTTAAATTTTTTTTGATACATTCATAATTTTGCAATGAGATGTTTTTATATATGTATGTTTTTTATATGAATGTACGTATTTCATATGAGATGAATGATGGTGATACAAACTATTGTTATTGCATGACTACACATTGTGACATTGTGATTCGGGACGGCCGAATATAGCACTCTTACTTGTTTTCTCTTTATTTTAACAACGTCAAGCCAAAATCTCATTGAACTCCTGTAAATCATAAAAAATTACTAGTCCCTTGTACTGCAGGATTATCGGAATTCTACTGTATTTATTTTTTTCCTTACAAATATAATACAAACGCATAATAAAAAATAATTTTGATGTAAAAAAACTTATAGAGAAACAATTCTATTAAATATGTTGATGTTGCAAGATGTTGTTAAAAAAATAGCAAAGAAATAAAAAAAAACAATTATATATAAACTTTTGTCATACACGATGAGGAGTATAAAGCCATTTAAATGAATTAATGTGTTTATTGAATTTGCACTTGTGTAAACATTTGTCTACTCATTTTAAATTATGAAACACGTACTATATTTTAATAAAAAATTATTTAAAAAAGCAATGTCTGTACGTTGAATATTTTTTTACAAATTTTGTTGGCACTCTCATCCATTTAGAATAAAAAAATAATGTATGGATTCTAAAGGTGCTCCTGGAAAAGCGTAGCCGGTGATAACAGACTTACAAGATCGCTTTTAAAATGCCTGATTGTTATATATAAAGTAGATCTTTTTTATTCAAAAAATAAGTACTTATTCTAATTGGCCAATTGCCATATAAAAAAATGCCCCTACTAAAACCATAATCCAAAACTGAGACAATATTTCGATCAGGTCAAGAAGCCAGTGCCTTGAATAAAATGGGAATTCTTATTTGAATTCAAAGTTCCCCAAAGTGTCCACGTTAAAGTTCAAGTGTCTAATATACACAAACAAAGAACATTGGCAAAGGTAGTGTTCCAAAGTCTCATAATCTCCTTCTTATTCTCTAGATATGGTTTCATCTGACAGTTCCATGCAAGCTAGATGAGTTCTCAGCTACGTGTGACCTGTTACTACGCTAGTAATTCTAAGTGTTTGCCTACTTAGTTTCAGAATCTCCTTCGATTTTTTAGAATTTTGAAAAATCCAACTTGTTTAAATACTGCCATTAGCAATAGGATCATGTCTTCGCTTTACGCACCTCTGAGAAAAAGTATGTAAACCATAAACTTTTACAGGGATATGTACATATCTGCTTAAGATTACAATAAAAATATTTACTTAGTTGTGGCTAGTGGTTCAATCCGTTCTTAGATGGTTGTATATTTTTATAAAATTTTATATTGTATTTTATACATATCTCTTGTTATATAACTTTTGTATATTACCATATACACACATACATAGTAAAGACTTTGATTAAACAAAGTATTCTGAAACTTTTCTTACATAATAAGAATATGAAACGTTTTTTCGCAATTAAGAAGACTGATTTGACCGGTGCCACCACAAAAATTTTTCTCGTCAAAAATTTCAAAAAGCACATATAAGTGCAAAAATCACCGAGTTGACAACGCTGCACATAAGCTTAATTTGATTACATATTTGATAACTTCGTTTAGGTATATACAAAATATATACATAAAACATCTTAAGTGTGAAAAAGCTTTTTTGTGCTTAATCTAAAATATTTGAATTCGTGACCACCCTGTTGGAATATTTTTAAGCCACAGTGCTTCCATTTAGTGTATATGTGATGAATTGAAAACTGTTTTTTTTCGTTACCCAAATATTGTAGAAATAATTTTTTTATACAAAATTAATATTAATAACAATAATAAAAAAGCAGCAACAACTATAATAACATTTAAAACTAACAACAACAAATACAATATTTGTAAATATCAAAAAATTATAAGTAGTATGAAGCAAAACATATGTATTTAATTTAATTTGGTTTGAAATAAGAAAATACAAAACAAATATTTTTCTTTCATGGGGCATGTGGATTGGAACACTGTAACTGGGGATACCAAATGCACAAAAGCTCCAACAAATTATTGCTAAAGTCAACTTAGGCGACATGTGTCATTTCGAAAAAGGCAAATAAGGAAATAAATAAAAAATAACAACAGCTTGTCGAATTAATATTTGTTAGATGCACAAAATGTACAACAATAAAAAAATGAAAAGAAAATACACTTTGTTCACATAAAATAAAATAAAATATAGTTTGTGAAACATATTCGACGACGAATTCAACGAGGGGACTAGTTTCTCTTTCGTTTGATTTAATTTCTTAACGAAAAAAAATCAAAGAAATTATTGACGCTTATATTTGCAAGTTGTGCTGGCACAATACAAATCTCTGTGACATATAATCTAATGCACATCATACACACAGATGTAAAGCCCAAAAGTATGAGTATTTTAGATATATAGCTGAAAGCCCATACTAATGCTATAAACACAATCAAGTCCACCGACCATCGACTACAAGATGTCAAAAATAGAATACATGCGTGCTTATGAAAATAATTCTTTTAGCCCCTACACGACTACCGACTACACGGCTACTTTTGTAGCACGTAGCCAACTTAGGCTTATTTATATTTTTCTTGGCTACAAAAAACAGATTAGTGCTGCCAATACAATAAATGCATGAAATTGTAATTTTAAAAACGCAATACATTAAATATCGCTATTAAAAACTATTATAGTGGAACCATTGGTTAACTTTAATACATATGTCAAAAGAGATGTTTATTTTTCGTAGTTAGTGGTCGGTAGTCGTTTAAAGAATTAAGTAGCTGGCGACTTGGCTATTTTTTTAGCCAGCTACTTTTGTAGTCGGTAGTCGATGGTCGGTAGCCTTTGATTGTGTTTATAGCTTAATACGTAATGGAACAACAACATTAAGGAATCATTTTGTGTGAAATGAAGTAAATAAAAATTAAAACATAGAAAAAACAAGTAAAATGCTATTTTTGGTTTTGCCGAATCTGATAAAACACTTCACCATCGTTTACTTAGGTTTATGTTACGGTACTATTGAGGTGCAAAAAGGTACAATTGTACCATGATTTTCATCCCTTATGTAGAAAGAATATGTAGTAATTGTTGTCCACAGTGATGCCATTTAGTAACATTTTTTACATCTTATCGACATTTTTTAACCCTCTAAGTTACATTCGGAAATTTATTGTTTGTCGACTTAATTAACAGCAAAGTTTTTTTAAATATATATATATATATATACATGGGTCAAATCTAGTAAATAAAAATGTACCAATTTCAGGCATCAAACGAAAGGGCTTCACAAGTAGAATGCAGTAAACTATGAAAAAGTTAAATCTAAGATGGCAACCATAATAATATGGCGGATATATGTCTCAAATATAGTAATTACGCATTTTTTCCCTTTAACCCCAACAAATTTGGTATCAAACATAATTGCTTGACCAACAGAATACAGTAAACTATAAAAAATTCAATATCTAAGATGGCACCCTAAACAAAATAGCTAATAACTTTGTTCAACACCGTCAATATGGGTATTAAATGAAAGCAAGATTTAATTGTTACAATACAGCTAACATGTTAAAAATGCAAGATCGAAAATAATAAAGAAAACTTGCGTCACTATTCATATGAACATGATGGTGAAGAGCATTATCAGATTTTGCAGGGCCGAATATAACATTCTACATTTGAAAGTGTTGTATTGGGTTTATACAGGGATAAAAAATGAAATGTTTTTGAAAAATTAAAAAAAATGATTTATGTAGTATTTTTTGTTCCTAAATTTATATTATTTTTGTGATATTTTTTAACTTTGCTAAAAATTAATACACAATTTTTAACCTTTAGGTATTTAAAAAAAATATAGTAGTAAACCAAAACTCTTTTTATATACGATACAAAATACAAGGGGGCTTGTGAATTGACCAATTATTCTAAACATAAATTTTGTATTTAAATCTTAAAATTATATTTTCTAAAAAAATTTATATTTTTTACACTTTAAACATCTTTGCTATGATTTTTTATTATGTATTTATATGTACTGTACGTTTGTCAGAAATTTATTCATAGACTTAAATAAATAAAAATTTAAAGGTTCGTTAAATCGCTAAACTACTATTTATATTTCGGCTTTGCGTAAGTCATTTATTTTACAAAATCTATGCTGCTAAATATATGTATGTACTTTTGTTAAGATAATGTTGCTTTATTAAATAGCAATTTATAAATTTAACTTTATAAAGAATTATGAAAACATTTTGAAACTACAACTGGCAACACTGCTTGAAATGCAATTGTTTATTTCCTCTCGTTATTACTCTCTGTCATGATTTTCGGTCAGACATACATACGTACTTAATAACAATTTTGTATGTATTTATGAGATACTTCTTTCTCTACATACAAAACCAAACAAACCAGCATACGAATATTGTTTTTTTTTATACATATTTGTAGTTTTATTATCAGTGACGTTGCTTTTAAGTTACTCAGGTGTTCTCTGATATTCTTTGGAATCACAAAGTCGTACTAAAATATTTTAGTTATGTGCACTGTTGCCATTTCAGCTATTTTCTCGTCAAATCTAGCGATTTTTAAACAAATTTTGCGGGAAAAAATATGATTTAGCTATTAGCGGGAAATCTAGCGATTTTTGCGATGTTGGCTTTTAACGTAAATTAATAAAATATAAATAAATTTAAATTCGCTATTTAATATGCTACTTTTAATACACTTTTTTATACAGATTTTGGCATCTAAAAGACAAAAAGCTCTTACATTAAAATTCAAAAACCAATTTTATCTTCCAAATGTAACTCGAATAATTTTATTGTTAAAAGTAAATGTTGCTTTCTTTGTTTAGATGAGTTTGTAAATTTTACAAAAACAAAACTAGTTAAAAATTTCTTGCAAGAATTTCGAAATATTGCAAAAAAAAAATTAATATAATCAAAAAATTGTGCATGGTTAAGCCATTAAAAGTTTAAGTCCTGGGTAATGCAAGTGAGAGGGTTATAATGGAGAAAATTTAAATTAAAAGAATAATTCATTAATATCTGTTTAAGTGACCCATCTCTTAATTAAACTTAGAAACGATGTGTCAGGTTGTAGGTATAGGGTATTAGGAGATAAATCAATAGTCTTTGGTGTCATCAAGTTATTAGGCATGTTTTTTTAAAACTAAAAACCTACGTGGTACATAAACATTCTATAAATATTCTATTTGATATAGGTATTTTAATAATTATTTTAAGTACCGAAAAACAACAAATTGTGTTAACATTTCTAAGCTTGTCTGAAGTGGCCGATGCGACAGCTTCAATTACGATAAATTTAAATCAGCATTAAAGAGACTAGATTACAATTTTACATATGAAAGCGAGAATCTAAATTATGTATTAATATGTAATTAATAAAAACTGTCTTCATAACAAAAATGACTGTACTTTTTTTATTTTCTTTCTGTCATTATTTAAGAAAACTTAGCGATAAAACGCTAAATTTTCCGCGCAATAAAAAAAACCTACGAGAACTTGGCTATTTTTTGTTAAATTTATGCCAGGATTAAAAAAAATAAATATATAGCGACTTATCGCTAAAATTTTGAAAATTTTTAATTTTAGCTATTTTCTAGCTATTTTTCTACTTGATTTAGCGATTTTTTTTGGGAAAAAGTTGGCAACAGTGGTTATGTGTGTTATATTATGTGCTCACAAGTAAAAATTTATGTAGCACCGCATTGCGATTGAAAAAAAAACATACAAAACGGTAGGATTTTCATTTAGAGTACTGATTTCAACAAAACTCAAATTGTTTGCATTTACTTACGACTAGGGTTGGGCAAAATATATCGATATATCAAAATATAGATATTTAGTTTAAAAAATTTCGATATTAATCGCCGATATTTTAAATATCTCAATATCAATACATCGATATTTATTTACTAATATCGGAGCCGATATTTTTAAAAGTTTTCAGAATTTTTTTTATAGATTTGATGTAAACAATACATCAATTGTTGACTTTAAAACTTAAGATTGTCTAATGAATTTTTGGTTTATTTTTTGTTTTTATGTTTGATCTAGTCATATAACTGATCTTATCCTTAATCGTAAATATTTTTTCTAATTTTCGTTTTTATAAGCTCACGCATAAGAGCAAGCATTTATACTATTAATATATATTATAATATCTAGTTTATTTATTATAAAAATTGGAATAAAAAGTTACTACGAAGCCTAATATACATCAATTTTTGTTTGTATGTACATAAATAAGTGGGTGTATTTAATTTTCAAATGTAAATCATTTAAGCAATAACTAGGTAAATATGTTTCAGTCGATATATCGAAATATCGATATTTTAAATTAATAAATATCGATGGTAAAATAAAATATCGATACAAGAAATATCGATAGATTTTTCCAATCCTATCCCTACTTACGACATTAAACGGACGCTGCTCGTAAATCAGGTTATATTATAATCAAGTTTTAAAAATTATATCCAAAAAAATTAAACATCAAAAGAAAATATATATGTACGTATAAGAGGCTTTTAAAGAATAATAAAATCAAGCTAACCCATTTCGACTGCAAAAAATTATTTTGTTTTGCGTTTGACACGTGTCACATCAGCCTTGAAAGCAATATAAATATAAATTGTGAGATTCAAAATTCACGATATTTTATTTATGCTAACAAATTTTTGACTGGTATTACGACTGTTATTATAGTATAAACTTACCTTCAATGATACTGAAAGTTGTTGAGTTGAACAATACAAATCAAGTAAATGTGGCACGCCTATTTTAATAACGCCTAGCTTTCATTTTAAAAGAATTGCCTTATACCATTATGCAAATAAATAACTAAAATAATTGTTTAATTGCATGGTTTGTATTTAACTTTAATTTATTAAATCTATAGAATATATATTTTATATTAAAACTAAAGGGAAATGCAGAAAATCTTGCCATAAGCCCAACGACACGTCTCTGGTTGTTATTGTTTGTTTGCTTGTTCTTGTTGTTATTTTTTAAATTTTATATTCAAGACAAGCGCGTATGAATGTTGAAGCTGAATGAGTGCGATGTTTTTAAATCAGTTGCCATTCGTACGTATCCGTAGTGGGTTGTTGCCCAGATTGGATATATATAAAAAAAAAATAAATAAATTTATAAAAATAAAACATCAGCTTTACTGAGATACAACTTTTTTAATTTTTTTTTTAACTGAAAGACTTGTTTGTTATTGAACAAAAAATGATTTTTAAATAAAAAATTAAGTAAAAAATTTAAAATAAATACAAATTCAACCTGTTTTTTTTATTGTTGGAAGGATAAAAAAGGTCAATTTGTTGGGGTTAAAAATAAGTTGACATGTTTTTTGATGGAAATTTTTAAAATAATTTACAATTTTAACTTGCTGGTGATACCAAAGTGATAATAATTTTGTTCGAATTGTGTGTTGTTGTGATACAATTTTGTCTTAAAACAAAAGGTAGATAACAAAGAAATGAAAAAGGCCAAGTAAGGTCGTTTGTATATAATTTTTTGGGTGTATATAAGTATATTTTTGTGTTGTTGCTATTGTTAGTGCAAAAAAATAACAAGAGAAAAAAAAGAACAATGCACTTAAATAGATAAGGTTTTCGTGCAGTTCTAAAATATAAAAGAAAATTAACAACAAGTTCAACAAAGAACTTTGATATTAAAACAAACTTTAATAAGTAAAAAAATAAACAAAAATAACCGCTTGTCTCTTTAAAAAGATATATTAAACAACATTAGCAGGTAACAACAAATACAATTTTATATATAAATAAATTAAATACAAATAAACAAAAAATAAACGAGGTGTGGACCGGTTTTTTTTTAATTTTTAAAACATTTCACTAAATAAAATTAAATTTAATAAAATGTGTTGTTGTTGTGACTAAAACAACATAAACAATAGATATAAACAAAATATTATTTGAATTATTTGTTGCTCAAAATTTTGTTTGAATGTTGAAAATACGTGTCTAGAGAATTTTTGGAAAAATCAATAAATTCTAAACAAAAAAAGGAAAACAAAAACTATAACCACCCACCCGACCAACTAGGCTACGATAGCTTCTATAATACAACAACATAAGTTTTTCTTTCTTTTTTATACCTATAACAAACCAGACATTGTAACAAATTTTATTAACTTCAAGAGACTCCCGACATCATTTTGCAATTGCAACAAAAATACGCCCTGATACTGGTAAACAACAATATTGTGTTTCTATAATTGTTTGGATAAAAGAGTAAGAGAGTCTTAAGAGAGTAGTTATAGCACAAGGATAAAGGTAAGTTTATAGATATTTAAATGTAACGCTTATTATGTACCCTTTGACTCAATAATGTGCTCACTAGTATGTAGAAAATAATACATTTTTTATAAACAAATAATATTTTTTGTATAAAAAATTGTTGTACATAATTCCAAAAATTAAAAAAAATGTCGAGTAGAACAGTGCCGTCTTTTTATAATTTTCTTTATTTATTCGCATTTACAATATGATCATAGAGTGTATTATATCTTTGTTTTTGTCTCGAAAAGACCAATGTATTGTTTCAAATGCCATTGACCCCAAGTACCCTATTCTAGTATTTACTTATAAGATGTAAGGGTCAATCCTAATTCAGAAAATTAACCAGGCATTATATTATTATTTTGGCAACATACCAGCTACTTCTACTAATCCTTAAATTAATTTAAACTGTAAGTTCAAAGCGGGAAACTATTCCTTTCTTTTTATAAATTAACTAGCGGATCTGGCGAACTTCGCCTCGCCCCAACTTTAAGCCTTCAGACAAACTTTAGAGTAATAATAAATACAGCACAAATATTTACTGCCTGTTCAACGATGTCGAAAGAAAACCCAAGCGAAATTTCAATCGTACAAATACGTTGAAAACAAAAACAAATTTTTAGTTTTTGTTGTTGTTTTCAATATATTTGTACGAATGCAATTTCGCTTGGGTTTTCTTTCGAGATCGTTGAACAGGCAGTTAAATTTTCAATGTGATTTATTTGAATGGAATCAGTAGAGAGCGGTTTAATGAACAATGTTTTTCGATTTGTTTTCTTGTGCAAAAACAAACAAAACAACGACGGTTTTCCAACACGAAATCATGCAATGTACAGCTGACCGTGCAAAAAACAGGAAAATTCGAGGTTAATCCCTTACACATCTAATGATTTGCCTTGGAATTTATTGATTGTCATCGCAAATGCCAATCGAACGGGGAACTGAATCCACTTGAATTGGAAGGTCAGTTGGAATAATGGCAATTCGTGGGATAAGGACTTCCTCTCCTTTGAATTTGCCGTTGATGATTGTCGCCCGAATCACATTGTTCATTAGCTTTTTGACGGACAACCGCGTACCGTTGGAAAATTTTTTGGAGGATTGAGATTCCACAACATGATTATGATAGATCCCACCTTCAGCTGTAAATTATGCAGCGGAATTCCTGTTACATCAAGCGAATTCAAAAGTTCCTTCTGGTAGTTGGTTCCTTTTTTCGTACAAACTAATTTTCTTTAATAATAAATGTTTTGTTAAATATTGCACTGAATTTCAATTTATTGTAATGCTTTTACGTGAATGCGTGATTTAACAATACACAAAACTCGTATAAATTGCATCAAGAAAAATAGCACACTTACTGTAGAAAATTACAATGCCAAAATGACACCTGTCAGAATGCGCAAAGTCTAAGTCAACGTATAACGCCATCTATCGGATTTTGGCTGATAACTTTCTCTGTTTTCATTTGAAAAGCCATTAAGGAATAATTTCACACAAAATTTCATACAAAAACTCGATTTTCGATTCTTCCAATTTTGCGGAGGGATTTTCCAAAATTTTCTTCCGTTAAAACCTTCTCCTCGAAAATACAAACAACTGACAAAATATTTTACAAGATTTGGCCATGCCGATCTAATTTTATGAATTACTATACATTTTTTACACCACTTATATGTAACGATTAATTTCCCCTATAATCCAAATTTTAGATTCGTAAACTCAGAAAATGCAAAATTACTATAAAAATAAGAAATGTAACCTTGTCCTTCTCTATTAATTTCCAAATTCTAGCTCATAAAAAGAGACATACAAAAAGTACAAATAAAATGCTAAAAAGTGCCTTTTATGTCGCCTATTCTCACCCTGAATAAATAGTCACTAATTTAAAAACTCTAGCTTCACAAACGTAAAAGGTACAGAAAGTACTCCAAAATGCGAAAAAGTAACTTTTGTATCGCCCAATATATATTAAAGGAAACTTTGAGGCCAGCATAACTTTTCAAAATTTCTCAATTGTAACAGAGTTTTCTACAAAAATTAATTTTTAAACTTAAGGCGTTGTATTATATTAAGAAAATTTTTATATTTGGCGAGAAGAGCCTGGCTTAACAAAGCTAAAAACAAAACACGTTTTTGTGGTGAAGACGTCTTTAATATTTTAATATTCTATTGAGTTGAGCCGTTATTGCTTGTCAATAATAGATGATTTACTGCCTAAAATGGAAACCAATAAAAAAGGTTAAAGTTATAAAAAATTTTGGAGTGAATTAATCTTACCTAATGAAGCTTCGTAATGATCAACTAGATAGTTCAAATGATAAAATATATTAGGAAATTTTTTTCTTAGTAAGAAATTACTCCGCAAAGGCGGAATTTTTAAAAAATTAATATTAAATTTATGTCTATTTAATGATAATTGAGAAACCCAGATAAAAATAATATTTTTGTTATTGTAACCCCAACAACTAGTAATACCAAAAAAAAAATAAGTAAGAATACTATATTCGGACGTGCGGCGTTTAATATAACCTTCACAATTATGTACATACATAGGTATGTCAAAATTTCAATACTGACCTCATTATTGTAGAGCCTAGATTTTACATTAAATGGTATTCACCATTTTACTTTGAGCGATATCTTGTATTGTGAATTTTTTAACGATCTTCATATCGCTGGCGTTAAGAAAAACAAATTAATTGTTTTTTTTTCCGATGCCATCTTTGAGTTTTCATTTTTTGTACCAGTATTGTGGGTATTTAAGACTTAATTTTTTATTATTTTATATAGCCCAAAGATTAATTCTTTATGCGCCATATTTAATTTAATTTTTTTAGGATTATCTGTATTCTAGTAGTCTTTTGATATCTATTTCGAGTCTAGCGGTTGTTTTAAAGCTAAAAAATATTCGTTCGCATGTTTACATGTTTCGATGTGCATATTGGCGTTATATCTCAAGTAGTTTTAAACTGATTTGAAAGTTTTTATCTGGAATAATTTTGGAGGCTATGGCTTTTAATATGTTTTTAGTCGCGTATCCAAAAATTAACTAGGAGCTTAGGAGCTAAATATATTTAAAAAACTAAATGATTTACAAAAAAATTGTCCATAACTTTGCCGATTTGTTCACAAAAAAAAAGGAGAGGAGCTCTAGAGACATATAGTAATTATAGATAACAATAAATGTATCTATAAATTCACCGAGGACTAACAAATTTTAATTATTGTGGTAAAAATATGAAACAATTGAGGGTCAGTCATATTTATCGAAGTTGCTTGTAATTTCTAAACGCAATTTGGTTTTAAAAATTGGCTAGTTCGACATAAAAAGTAAATTTTTTTTATAATATTAATAAATTGCATTGCAATAATGCACAAACACTGTGAAAAATTATTACCGAATGATTTTTTATCAGCATACGTCGATAGGAGTACAAGTTTTGAACAAAAATATCATTTATTAACAAAAATTTTTCATTAAAAAAAAAAAAAAAAATTTGTATTGAATCACCCTATTGTATGAAAGTTGTTTAAATGTTTTGAATAAAAATCTAATACCCATCTTATTGCTGTGTGTGTGTCAGTCGTCAGCAGGTGCCATAAGATTTCATAATTTTCAAATAACAACAAAATATTATTCTATTTATGTTTGAATCAACAAAGATTGTAATTATACTCACAAACATTATGTAAAAAATTACAAATTTTAACACAATCTTAAAGTAGGAGATACAATAAACAAACTTCATGTAGATTTTTTTATCTTATAAATTATAATAAACATATTTAGATAATTAAATTTTCAATGACTTTGTTTAAAATAAAAAGAAAATTACTTAGAAGAGCCAAGACTATATTACAAAATAGACAAGAGTAACATAAATTACAGGCTTCTTGGAAATTGTTCACAAAAAAGTTTTAAAAATTATTTTTTTTATAAAAGAAAAGTCTTTGGGACCTTAATCAAAAAGAAGCCTTACAGAATTGATCCGTAGTAAGTTTGTTTTTGATTTGTTCTACAGACAAAAATCACTATATTTGTAACAGTCGAATTCAGTTCATATACGTAACTGTTGCAATCATATGGTAGGTACTTAGGTACTTATACATGGAGAAAAGCCACCTTGCGGCCATAATTTCTTTTATTTATTAATATTTATACTTTTTCCCAATTAATAATATAATAAATTTGTAACGCCTAGTGATTTTTGACCCACCTGTATAAACAAACATATTTCTTTACTATGTAACTTAAAGTTGCTGAATTTTGGTAGTTATTTTTAATAACTTTCTTAAAGTTGTCCTAACTTTTAAATTATTACTTTAATTTGTTTAATCCATTATAATTGCCATAATTAATTTATTAAATCAAACAAAAGTTTTTGTTGATAAGGAAAGACAGTCCCTGCGAGACATTTTCAATTAAAAATTTTAAGTATTTTTATATTCTTTCTCCATTTCCCTAATAACTTTACTTTAATAGAGATGATGATGCAAAAATTGTTACTTTAATTTGAGAGCATTATTTATACAATGATACATAAAACCAGTGTTACCAGCAGCTGAAATAATAAAAATGCTAATTGCCAAAATTAACTTGCTAATATGCTTAATTATTTAAAGTATACATATTATATGTACGTACTTTTTTTTATTAAATGACACATACAAGGTATAGCTAGTAACATGAACAAAAGCTTTAAGAAATTAAATATTTATGTTTAGAATTTGATGTGTATCAAAATTTAAATAAATTTATGTATGGTACATTATTATTACAATATTATTATTGTTATTATCATAATTTTTGATTGAAGAATTTTATACCTGTATTTTATATCTAACACTTGACAGTTAACATAAACCTCCTTTCTTGGTTTTTTTAAATATTCTATATGAATTGTGTACAAAATAATAAATAATAATAATCTTTTAAATGTTGAAAATTTCTTAGAAAATAAAGTATTTAATAACATAAATTTTCTCTCTATAAAAATATATTTCCGTATTTTATATAAATTATTTAAATATTTTTAATAATAAGTATAAGTTCTATTAAATAATATCTAAAATAATTTACACGATTTTTACTAGCACTAAAAGTTTTCACAAAATTATATGAAGACATTTTTCCTTACACCGAAAATACTTTATTGTTATCATACCACAAAAAAAAAAAGAAATGAAAAAGAAAAAAAAAATGTGTTAAAAAGTGTTAAGCTAACACAGCAATTATTTCTAAAATTTTTGTGCTAATTCAAAAAAAGTGCTTATACTAATAGCACTAAAAGTTCTAAAATGGTAACACTGCAAAAAACCTATTTGCGCATGTCTGCAAAAAATTAAAATCACAGAAAAAAGAAAACAAATTAAAAATCAAAACAATAACACTAAAACTAAACTTTCTTTTAAATTTCAAACTCTTTATGTGTTTGTTGTACATAAAATTGTTCATAAAACCGAGGAAGCCCTTTAAAACATTTGTTGTATTTGTGCATTACTGTGCAAATGGCGAACATAAAAAAATGGGAAAAAATATAATAATTTTTTTTGGCACATGAACTGTGTCGTCGGTATGTACATTCTTACATATATACACTATGTACCAGAGTTTGAGTTTAACTTTGGTGAACAGATCCTTAAACTTTTTTATATAGAATAGGTAAAATTTTTCAAAATAATAATTTCTGTACGAAAATGTATCGAACATTTTCTTAACTAAATACATAATTTAAACCAAATAATATAAAAATATTAAGTTAAGAAGAAATTTACAGCTAAAGATTTTTTGACAGTTTTTTTATTTAAATTATTTAAATGGTAATTTTATTGTTAATTATTTACAAAAAAAAAGATATTGTTGGTAAATTTTTTTTGAAAAGGAAAATTTAAAAAAATTTTTTATGAAAAAATAATATATCTTCAATTTTTTTTATATATATATTATTATGTATAAAAAAAATTTTTTTTTTAAATTATTAAAAATATTGGAGAAAAATAATTTTTAAAAATATGTTATAAAAAAATTATCATAGAATATTAAAAATTATTAAAAAATTTTAACAAAAAATTATAAAAGTTTTTATAAATTAAATTATTAAAAACTTTTATAATTAAAATTATCAAAAATTTGTTTAAATAAGTTATTACAAATTTTGCTTAGTGAAATTAGTGAAATATCTTTTAATTAAATTTTTTATAAACAAATTTAACAAACATTTATTTATTAATAAATTTTTTAAAAAACTTTCTAAGAATTTTATAAATAGAAACAAATTTTTTTTGCATGTATTTTCTTCAAAAATCCTAAAACAGAATTTACTTTTCCGCCATTTGTAAAAATTACAATTTTTGTTTTATTTTGCAATTTGTATACCCTGCACCGCATAGGTGAATAATTTTTTTTAATAAAAGACTTCGGTTGTGATCGGCTTGTAATTGTATCTAACCCCCTTAAAGATTTTGTCTCAAAATTTAACTTGAAAGTTCATTACATATTTAACCACAAATATTCTTATTTATTTAAAAATCAAGCGAAAATTCCCTTAACGCTTATAAAACTGTGAAAAATCGAAACAAAATTCATTACAAAATAATTTTTTTTTAATAATTATGTCTTCTGCTAAATTCTGTAATAGTCTGACCTATAAAAAGTTATCTTGTACAACTAAATAACAGGTTCGGTAACTAGTTTTCTGTCCGTACTCTTTCCTTTAGAGACAGAAATGTAAGCAACTTAAAAAATCACATCTTTCTGCTAATAACTTATATGTCTGCATTTGGAAAAGGCTTGATCAACTTACCGACGTTGCTCTTGTTTGGAACCCTGCGCGTTGGGGCCACTACGGTAACGAGCAGTTGAATGATATAGCTCGAAATAAAATTGCTTTTGATATCTCCAATGTAAGTGCTGTCGTATTTCCGTTGAAGGCTATCAAAGTAAGATATCTATACACTTCCTGAAAAAGCCGAAGTGACTTAGAATGAATACATGTAGAGTGGCCAATCTTACGGAGCCCTCTTTTGCTATCAGGCGTACATCGCAACTTACGAGTCATAGTTAGAAGGACAATCGCAACATACAAGAGCCTGTCTACAACTTATTCCTTCCATCCACCTTTGCAAGTTTAAAGATTTACCCATTACATTTGCCCGCACTAACCGCACTTTTTATTTAATCAAAATTGTAAAAATTAAATTTTAATATTACAAAGGCTAAAGTCATCAAAAAATAAAAAAAATTGTTAAGAAAGCAATTATTTTTGGCTGTATTTTTGCTATTAAGCCCATTGTGCTTCGTACAATTAAAATCGCACACATTATTCACTGATATAAATACTGTAATTAGCACTTTAAATTGTTAAATATAAGTATGTAAATTATATATTTGAACATTTTATTTTCACAAACTCTATTATATGACTTATTAAGGCAACTATCTGTAATATAAAATTTTTAATTTTTCTCATACCTACTACTTTTATTTGCAATTTTTTTTCTGTATCTATAGAAACCCAATTCCCATACTCCAGTTAATGGGAAATAACCATGTTAGTATGATTTTTTTTTGCACCTCTCACTTGTTTGCTGTAAATATTATAATAATTATTTTTTATAGCTTTCTAGTATGTTGTTCCTATGTTGAAGGCTGACTATGTATGGCATCGAAATGTGTTTAAAAAGTAAGGAAGATAAGTGATGAGTGTATGGGAAACTTATTAAGATAATCATGTTATTAATTTTCTGATCTAAAGAAATTTTAAGGGAAAAACAAATAAAACGGTATTAAATTTCTTTGAAGTTAGTTATCAGTCAGAAACTTTAGTGTTTAATTTAATGCCATACATAATGTTAAGTCTTCTGAATTATTGTCTTAACAGTTTATGATTGCAATGACAATTGGAAGCAGTAGAAAAGAGAGAAAAAATATTGAGTGAGACCTAGTCAAAAACTCATACCGTAAATTTTTGACTTAAGACCTTTATGACTAACATTAAAGAATTGATTATTTAGGGCGATATTTAATTTTTATGATTTTTTTAAAACTTTTTTTTTAATTTCCTGTTTTCAATACAATTTTAATTTTTTTTTTTTAAATACATTTTTGAAATTGAAATTCAGAGCCAAACACTTTTATACATAGTTTTGGTTTGGAGTTATTGATTATTCTGCTACTCATAGCTCGGTTCCGAAAATAATGACTATGAAAATGAAAAGGCAATAATTTCGTTTTTTTATAGCCATAAAAGACATCGTTGTATCCAACCCTACCGAAATTACTTAAATTTATAGCGCTCTTGCCTAATGCCACCCATTTCACTTTTATTGTTTTTAGGTTATTTATACATAGAATTGTTCAAATATGTATCTTCATACATATGTATTACATACAAACATACTTATATCAACAATATAACATTATTATGTTGCACATGTGTTTTTTATATGGTTTAATTTTGTTTTTTTATTGGCAGATGTATACACTTCTTCTTTTGGCTTTTATATTTAATTTATTTTTGTATGTACATTAATACTACATATTATATTTAAAAAGTAACAACACTTGTTCAAATATTGACGCTTATATTTCGTTTATTGTTGTCATTATTTTATTTATTTAACAAAATGCAATGTATTCTAATAGAAAAAAAAGACATTTAAATATAAATTAATTTCTTGTTTTGTAAACAAAAAAAGTGACCAACAATGATCTGAGCACTTAAACTACGTACATACGGCAAACTAAGGCCAAAATGAGCACAGATGTTAAAATTACAAACTAAATAATTTTAATGTTACAACTAAAATATGCATTTTGCAAACAAATATGCAATCAAAATGGTTCTTTTCGCTGTTTTCAATAACAATAATTTTTATACATCTACATAGAAAGTTCTTACCTAATCTTCTCTATGAATGCCTTGCAAAGTATCTGAACAAAATACTATTTAAACATAACAGTGCAACAGTTACTTCAGGTCATGTGTATAGGACTTTGCAAAACAAATAAATTAATGCAAGCATAGTGATATGCAGCGTTGTCAACTCGATAATAGTGGCACTGTTTTTAAGGCTTTTTTTAAATTTTTGTCGCGAAAAATGTTCGAGTCAGTCCTTGGTGCAGTTTTTATTTTAATATTTAGTGCTTTTATTTTTTTCAAAGACATCAAATACTTCATATATTTTATACACTTCAAAGATAGCGCAATAAAATACAATACAATATTCATTTTCGATATATTTTCTAAAAGCTTAGATCCGTGCCTGGCATCGAAATACTTTGTATTTGTATTTAATTATTGAATTTGTTTTTCTAATACCGCAAGGTAAAATATCTTATTAATTATAGTATAAGAATTAGAACAGTTATTCAATATCATTATTTATAAATATTAAAAAAAAAATAAAATAAAACAAAAAAGATTAATAAGTAATAAACAATATAGCTAAATATAGCAGGAGCAGCACAATCGTCCTATAAGTTTTTGAGATATAAGCAAATAAACACGACTGCCTTAAATTTTTGCCATATTTTTATCACAAAAATTAAAATTTTTCTACCAATTACAATAGGATAATAATACACTATAAAAAATATAAAAATCAATGATTATCTCTACAACAAAATGACGATCAATAAATTTGTATATGGGTCATATCTGCTATATTAAAATGTATGCCTTTAATCCACCCCAATAGTGGTATCAAATGAAAGGACTTGACCAGTAAAAAACAGTTAACTTTGAAAGAGTAAAAATCCAAAATGGCGTCCTAGATTATCTGGTGGATATACATATACATAAGTCAAATATTATAGTTACGTGTTTGTCCCCTTTAACACCCACAATATTGGTATTAAATAAAATGGCTAGACCGGTAGAGTATAGAAAACTATTAACACAAATTTTTAAGTTCCAAAATGGCGTTTAAAACAAACTTGCGGACAATTATTTTCCTAGCTCCTTAAATTCTTGCATTAAATGAGATGGCTTGACTAATAGAATAACTGTCTATGTAAAAATTTGAAACCAAAGATGGCGTCGAAATTAGTAAAGAAAGTGACGCATGACATGAAATCTAGGCTAATGTACGATGTATTAATTATACCTATGTCTCTGATGGTGAAGGATATTAGCAGATTCGGCACGGCCAAATATAGTACTCCTAATTGTTTTAAATTTAAAACGATTTTCGTAAGGGTAAATTTAATTTAAAAAAAATTAAAAAAAAAAATTTTAAAATGTTATGGTAAAATTTTATAAAGTTAAAAGTAAAGAAAATATATCAAAACTATTAATTAGGAAAATAGTAGGAACTATACTTCTGCTGTGACAGGTCGTCATCATATTAGTGGCTTAAGTCAGCAGTTAGCTATTCCTTTTTCGCCACAGGCATATGTATATTGCCAAAGTTTAAAAAATAATTTTAAAATTTAAAATTTCGTTTAAAAATGGCTTTATTTTAATTGTTTAAAGCCGCGCAACAGGACTCTTAATGGGTCTTTGTAAATTGGGTAAAGAACAATGTTAAGTTAAGTCCTCGATTTAATTATGGACATGTAGTTTTATTTAAAAGTGCTTCTGTGGAAGTTGCACTTTTACAGCACGGTTGAGTAAGGTAAAGACTGTGCTTTCGCAATGGCAAATAAATGCATGTGTTTTGTGGGTATTGCATTCTACTTTACATGCAGCCATGAATTTCATTGTGTGAACAAGTATAGGTTTTTAGCATATGCGTGATTATATACATGTACAGATTTTAATAAAAAAATAAAAGTTCAGTGAACTTTAAGCTATATTAAATAGATTATAACAATATAAAAAAAATTTACTACACATACATATGCATTTAAAAATTAATTATTTATACGAGTGAATACGTGCAATATAGTAAATATTAACAATGAAATAAAAATAAATAATATATACAAAGCCTTAAAAAACCTAGAGCAATTGCAACAATTGTAACGACAACTGTAACTAAAATATAATAGCCAGCCTACCAATCAAAATACAACTCTGTATTTAATGATATTAAATCGTGTAAACCAAACACTGAAACAAGAGTTAGAACGAAAACAAACATTAAACAAAAAAACTTTAAAATTTAAAATTGTATGCACTATAACCTCAATGTTAACGGTAAATAATAATAAATAAGGAAATAATTTAAGTTTAAACAAAAAAATATTATAAAAAAATGTTAAATAATTGCCACACACACTGAAAGAAGTTTTTTTGTAGTTTTATTTTTTTTTTATGGGCTCAATGTTTTGTTCAAATTTTTAATTTAATAGTCTTAGCAAAAACAGATGTCAGCCAATGGCAGACAATTTAATATTGTTTCGATTTATACTGACAGTTTTACATTATTGTTTGCAAGCATTGATCCTTATCATGTCTTTTTTAGTCCACAACAACAAAAAGAAATTATAAAATAAATGCTTTTTAGAATTTTTTTTTAAAACTTTTTCTTTAAAAAAAGAAGCTGCTAAATGTTTGGTTATAATGTTAAAAAGAATGTTGTTGATCAAGACAGCTTTAAAATTAATTTAATTTAATTGCAGCAGTCTAACACGTCTAGACTTTAATTGATATGAATATTTTAAAGGGTGTTTTTTATGGAGGTATATAATTTTGGAAAAGAGTAAAACAAAGATGATTTTTTTAAATTGACATGAAATTTATTTTATTCGAAAGATAGTCTTCTGGAATTATATGATGATTTAATGTGACCACCACGGTTGGCTCAGACGTAGCCTAATCTGGTGGTCTATTTTTCGATTACTTTTGCCAACATTTGTGGCTGTATATCGAAAATAACGCTACGACTGTTCTACACCAAGTGGCCAATTGTTGTGGGCCTATGGACGTAGATTAGCGACTTCACATATCTCCACAGAAAATGGTCCAGCGGAGTTAAATCGCACTATCTTGGAGGCCTATACACGGATTCGAACCGTGTAACTATGTGGTTACCAAACCTATCCTTCAATTAATCAATTGTGGCATGTTGCGCCGTCTTATTGAAACTACATCTCCTGCACATCAGCGTTGTTTAGCTGATGAAGTCAGTAATCATTACTTGGTTACCTTTGACTGCATCGTTCTGACCAGCATCGTTTTTAAAAAAGGAGAGACAAATGATTCCACCATTCCATAAAGCACACTAATCAATCAGTTTTTCTGGATGTAATTGTGTGTCAACACACACTTGAGGGTTATGATCATTCCAAATAAGGCAGTTTTGTTTATAGACGTATCCATTAAAACAAACGTGTGCTTCATCGCTAAACAAAGTTGTAGAACGTAGTGCACGATACTTATTTTGAACATGATTTTTAAAATAAATTTGCACAATTTAGAAGCGTAGTTCAGGCGTCAGTCTATTTATGTTGAAATGCCAAATTAAAATTCTAGAGCTCTATAAAAAAAACACCCGGTGGAGTATACGACACACATACATATGCATGCGTGCTTTCATTTCACTTTTATTGTTAATATTTTATTGTAATTATAAATGTATAGAATGACTTATTTTATTCCTTATCGTCTTATCGTTTAAAGAAGAAGAGTGCAAAAACACCTCCAATTTTTTTTATTAAATTTTGTTTAATTTATATTTGTTGCACAGTTTCATCAATTTATAGCTATTAATTATTATATTGCATTTAATTGAATTAATATACAGAACAAAAACTGTTGTAATTTGCTAATTAAAAAAATATATTTGTATATTTAACTACAGCTTGAGATCGCAAAATAAATAATAATTCAATGTAAAAAATGATTGACTGTTCAAGGGACTAAAAGAAGTTTTTTCAAAAGTTGAATTTGAAAAAAAAATATTTTTTTTTCAAAAAAGCTTAAATATTTGTACAGATTTTAATAAATATTAAAAAATTTATATAAAATTGTATATAAGTCGTAAAAAGAACGTGATTCTACTATCAAGCATATAAAAGTACAAAGCTTTAGTGAGAAACAGGAATAACAGGTCTATACATTTTTAAGTTGTTAAAAAAAGGTTATGATTATAACCTACCATAGATGAGAAGGTCAAAAGACATTTGTGCTAAAATCCTAATGCCCGTCACATAAGTGCCACACCCACTTAGAGTATATTGATTGCCTTAGAATAAATTACTGACTCAGTTGAGCAATTTTCGTCCGTTTATGTAAAAATTTTTTAATCTTTTTACGATGATTAATCTATAATTGGTATTCTCTCCTAGAAAAGATTATGGGAAATATTCAGGAATGATCGACTTTAAATTTTTCACTTGTAAAATAGAAATAATACTACTTCCAAAAAAAATTCCATTGTCATAAAATAAAATTAATATTTTTCTTGAATATTCCCCAATAGTTAATTTATAATAATAATATAATTTTTTTTAATTTTCCTCTTAACCTCTTTTTCTCATACATACAAATAAGCATTTTTCCCAGATCTTATCTCGTATTCTAAAGAAAAAACATACATTGAATGGAGAGGTTAAAGATTGCAGCACAACAATTGTTTTATACCAGTAATAACAAGTAAATTGAAAAAATCTAATTTAATTATAAATAAAATAATTTAATTAATATGTCATAAAGTCAGATTTTTAAATATTTTGCAAAAACAAAAAAATTAGAAAAAGTTATTCAAAAGTTTTCTATGTTAAGAAAAATTAGAAGCGAAATAATTTTTAATATAAAAAACAATCTAAACGCAGTGTTGATTGTAGTTAAACCTGTAAAATAAGTATGAATTAACTGTAAGGCTACGCATTTCAACAGCGTTTTTTCGGGGTGTCTTCTACATATGTATGTATTTTGGTGAAATTTAAAAATGACGCTCGTCTTACACTGTAGCAATGTTACTGCAGAGTGCTTGGACAATAACCGTAACCATTAAAAATAGTTGCAGCGTCGTCAACACTGGCAATAAAATCCGGTTCGAAGGACCATAAATAAGTAGCAATACATAATTCCCTTCCCCTAATTAGCAATATATAATTCCCTTGTTGTTTTTTTTCGTGGGCAACAAAGATGAACTTGTATATGGTCTTATACTGCTATTTGGCTTTTCAATGTGAATTTTTGCACATCGCTTGCCAATCATTGAATTTAATTATCAGAACTCGTGCTGTGTGAGAACTGAGGTTCGAAAATTACATCCATTTTATAGTCATCATAATCGACCAACCGACAGTCTTTTGCGACTTTACCCAACTAGTCTACTTTTTTGAGATACGTAAAGTCTCTTGTAGGCAGCTACAAGCTGAATAACTCTGAGGAGAACAAAGTTATGACAACTTTTGACAAAAAGTTAAAAAATAGCCAAAAAGATTCACAGCCATTCCTAAATAACAGTGTTAAGCGATCAATTTTGCATTTCTCGTTATGTTTTTGGCATTTATAGTCAGATGTCGATGGGCTTATCTCCGGAATATCAATATTTTACTCTCTAGACTTTAAGCACCCCTTTCAAGTATAGACCTACTAGGTTAAGTCCCTACTTTCAGCAAAAAAATATATAAACACATTTGTCACGATGAATTTTTATCCGGTACGGTCTACTAAACAGTGTTTATATTGTATGATAATCTAGAAAATTTTAAAAGATCTCCATATTTAAAAAATTTAAAATGAGTTGAATGATTTTTTTCATTAAAAGTTTCTCAAAATATATTTCAAATACATTTTATTTGTTATATATAATATAAGCCTAAAATTATATTTGAACAAACAGTCATTAAATTTCATTTATCTTATGAACATTTCAAGTAATGGATCCTTTTAACTATTTCCTTTAAGCAGTGAATAGAACTTAACTGATGGCAACTTTTGGCCAGAAGACAAGAAATAGACAAATCGATATTTTTCTCTGGTCAAAATATCCCTTGTTATAATGAAATTAGATAGAGTACGCCAAAGGCAACTATTAACAGTAACCGAAAAAAACATCCCAGCAAAAACTAGGCAATGACTAGCTCTTACTGAACAACATACTTTTCAACCACTGTTACATATCGTTTGTCTTACTAAGAAGTGTTTAAGTAATGATTTGACTTATAATGTTGTACTTAAGTAATTATTTTTTTATAATATTTACTTAAATACACGTAAAATACAATTTTATTATGAAATTTGTTTAAAGCCATTCAAATTACTTCTTACAATTCTCATTTGGTTTATCACACTTGAAGTAATGTTTACCGCAATAGCAGTGAAGTACTTAATTATTAAAATTATGTCTCAAGGCTATGTCAGATAAAACTTCGTCACTTTTTTGTTTATAAGAGGTTTGCTAAAATATTACAATCCTTGGCTTTTTCTAAATTTAAAAACTAAAAATTTTAAACATCTTAAACTCTAAAATTATGTAAAAATAATTTTAGTATTTTAAAAAATCTAATCGATTAAATTTAAAAATAATTATTTTCAAAATATAAAATGAACACCAATAATTGTTTACCACTTTTCTAAGAAAACAAAAACTAAATAAATAAAAAAAACTTTATGCGGGTTAATAAAAAAAGCACAAGAGCAGACTTTTCAATATAACCAGCTGCAAAGTATCAGTTGCATATAACTAAGATGTGGGCTTAAATTATAACCTGAAATAAATCCCTCTGTTACACACTTAAATGGCCTACAAAATTCAAAAGAATAATACAGAAAAAAACACATTTCATTTGAGTGCATAAAGTGTTTATTTACATGATGCTTTTCATAGGGGTCTAAAAATTGCTTGATAATTTTTATTAATTTTTTTTTTAATAGAACCTCAAGACAATTGATTTGTGGGAGAAACAAAAAAATTAAATTCAAAATATGTTTATGATAATGAGTCATTTGTTACAAATTAAATAAACATAACGAGCAGACACTTATTTCATAAATTTTTCACCCTTCTGTCGTTTTTTAAGAAGATCACATATGCACACGAACTTCATTATTACTAACAACATGACTGTTGGCAGTTTATTTTTAAAGCGCTTTGCATGGTGTCATTTTAAATGCTCTCTCTATGCTCGGCATGGGGGGAAAATATCCATCCGTTTTGTGTAATTACTTTGTATACTTATTTGTTGCTTTTATTACAAAACTAGCAACAAAAGACTATAATTTTAATTTTAGAGTAAGTCAAAAAAGAATAGGAAAGTACTGGTACTAAAGTACTTTTTTAGGTTATTAAGAAAAGTATCAAGTAGAACAATATAAACTTTTTGAGAGTTTAATGTGCTGTTTTTAGAATCCATATTTGAATTTGATACAAACGTCACATTATTTTGTGTATTAAAAAAATAAGACAACATCACTTAGGCCATCCAATGACCAGGCCTTGTTAAAGTTACAGGTATTTTTTATGCATAATAAGGAATCAGTCGTTGCTAGTTTTATGGCAAGATAGTTTCAATGCAAGATAGTTTTTTTCTAAATCGAAAAACTTGTGTAATTTCACTTAAATAAAGTACTCTTTTAGTACTATTTTAAACAACTAAATATCAGCCCTCTTAAAATAATAACCAATAGAATATTGGTTTTGCAGCAAAGAGAAATAAAAACAAACTACGCGTAGAATTCAGTTTTTTAAATATTTATTTGTCTCCACAGCTAATTAAGTCTAGGGAATATAAACGCTTATTTCAACTAAATTGTATGCATGTAAGCAGCCAAGCGTTTAAGCATCCGACCGCAACTTTATCTACTTCATAGTTTTATTGCCAAGTGTAAACAGCATATAATAAATACAACTTTACAGCCATAAGATAAACACATTGACTTTGTATCCGCAGTAGGTGATAAAGTTGACTTTTTATAAGAGGGGTACGTACCTCCACCTCTTAAGTTCTAGCTCTCTCACACAAATACGCTTTTTTTTTAAGGCGTTGAAGTGGAAAAATTATTTTACAAATTAATAATAGATTAACCAAATACACTGACTGAACTTACGCTTCAATGATTTACTTTTAGTGCTTGTGTGTGCTGTTCTCCAGTATTAAACTGACACTTGAACCTATTAAATAGTTTAAGTATTTTACACTTTTTGTAAAAACTCCCCCAAGTAGATGTTTTTTAAGTTTCAAAAATGTATTTAAAAATTTTTTATAAATCACTATTTTCAAAATATTGTGTGTCACATTTGTAGCAGATTCTGTGCCTTTTTAAAGTATTTAAAAAAATTACCTCAATAAAAAATTCCTTAAATAAGTTGTTCTTTTTAGGTTTATAACAAAAATATTACATTTCTTTCTGATTCTTAAAAATTTCCCACAGATTTTGAGATTTTTCCCTCTGGGAAATTTTTATTTTTGCTATACAACGAACAAATAGTTAGTTCATTATTAAAATATTTAATTTAATTTTTTTTTTAATTTTGCCATAAGAATTTACATTTAAAGGATATTTTACTTCTTTACATCAGCCAAACAAACTATTTGTAACAGGTTGTGGTATGTTGAAATTAAAAAATTTACTTCTTTTTCTAATATATGAATTGTTTAGAAATTCCCTTAAAGGGTTGTTTTCATTTAAAAATTATTAAAAATTTATTTATTAAAAGCCTGACAAATTACAGTGTTTTTTTTTAATTTTTTAAAAATTTTGGGAAATTTCTTCTCTTTTGTAAAATTTCCCTTAAAGGTTAATTTTTACTTAAGATGATAATAAATCAAATTGTTGTATTTGGTAAATATTCTTTATATCTGCCGATTTTTATATTAATTTCCCATAAGTTTTAAAATATCCCCTGATAGGAAATTTTTAATTTTAGCTATTTAAATTCTGTTTTTGTACATGGTGATAAATTAAACTAAGGTTGTTTGTTTTCCTAACATTTTTTTTAAATTTCTCTTGGGTTGAAAATTTGGAAAATTTTTATTGGTTTAAAAATATTCACTCCTAAGAAAATTTTTATTTTAGGGGGTATTGCAATAAATTTTTACTTTAGGATTACTGATCTGCAAAAATCAAAAAATTGTCTTGCTTCTGTACAAAAATAGGTGGACTATAGAAATTTTAATGCGATAATTTCAAATCCGTTTTTATTTTTTTTTCGGCTTGCCTAATATTTCGCCCGAAATAAGGCGGTTATCAGCATAAAAGTTTAGTCCGATTTTAATGAAATAAACGTTTTTTTATATTTTCATGTATATACGAGTTATTCAAGAAAAAAGTTGCGATAATATTTTTTTTTAAGCAAAATGAGTACAATTTCTTTGTAACCAAAGGTCATTAAAAAATTTTTTGGCAAAAACTTTACATTTTTATCATTTTCAGAAAGGTAGACATGTAGGTAGGTAGGTAGGTAGGTAGGTAAGGCTGGTGCAAAGTTACACCTTCACTCGGTGACCATTACGGTCCATTGTGACGCCTTAATAGAGAGAAGAATAGAATAAGAATAGAAATATTTAGGATAGAAGAGAAAGAGAAGCAGACAATTCCAGAGTCTCCGGCGGGAATCGAACCCGCAATTCCCAAACAACTGACTTGACCTTTACTGACTAGTCCACAGGGGCACTCTCAAAAAAAGGTAGACATAATGCGAATAAAAAAAGTTATAAATCAAGAATATAGACCAAATTTTTTACTTTTATGGCGATTTTTGCTGCAGAACGGTGTTAATATTACAAGATTTTAAAAATACTCTTTACGTGACAATGGGGATGCAAATTTGACTTTAATTTATAGAGACGCCAATCTGACGCACCACAATTTTGAAGTGAAGATTTTTCGAAACGTGTTAATTATACTTCAGGTTATTTTTTTTGTAATTCTTTCTCTTTGATAAAGCAACAAAAATACTTAATCAATTTAAATTCTTTTGTTTCAATATTAAAACTTTTTAAATTGCAGCATTTAAAATAAAAATGCTCAAATTTGTAATGATAAAAATTTTTTTAATCTTTCGGCATTTGAAACATTTTTAAAATAAACCAAAACTGTTATCCTTACAAACAATCCTTCCAAATAATCCTTGATAATTTAACTTTCAAACAAGGTGACAAAAATAAAAAAACGTGTGCTCACTATGCAGTTTTAATTACATACAAGATGGTACACGATCTTAGACACCGGGTTAGTAAAAAAACATGTGCTCATCCAACAGTTTCATCGTTAACTAATAACACAGAAAAAATTTTTTCGAATTTTTAACACACCCAGTCTTACGTTAATAAAAAAAATTTCCCTTCAAAGTAAATATTTATTTAACTACATGTTTACTTTAATTTGAATGCATTTTAGTAGGTTGGAAAGGAGGGTTTATGAAGCGAGGAACTCCAACACACACACTGGGAGAATAGTATAGATTTTGTTCCAACTTTAGTAAATTTTATATATATTTAAAAATTTTTGTAATTTTTTGGAAATATTTTTCTTTTATTTAAAGGGATATTATAATAACTATTAGTTTCTACCAAGAATGATTAAATAAAGATTACGCCATCACGCAGCCGTAAAAAAACATTTCTGCGCATGTAGGAATTCTGACGTCACTCAAGCTGTGTTTTCATTGGCTAATAAAATTCAGCTGTATAACTAATTATGTTTGTGTTAAAACATGACAGCGGGACAAACTGTTATTTTTCTAACTAAATGTTTTAAAAGCAAACAAATTCTTTATACTTATATATATTTTCATTATTTTTATTACAATATTTCACTATTAAATTAGGTGTAGAATTCATTTTGTTATTTTATCAAATTTTCTTTTTCGCTTATAAATATTTTCAGCGATTTCGGCATTTAGTTTCTTAATTCTAAAATACATTCGACACCTTAAAAAAAAGTTTTTTCACGTCTTCACTGGCTTCAATTTCTTTTGCTTCCAACAATTGCTTTTGTAAATATCCGCTTGAAAGTAATAATTTGTACCATTTAATTTAAAAAATATGGTGTAAGTCTGGAGGCGATCTTCTTCAAAATCAGCCGACCTTGGAGTATTTTCCGCGACCAATTTTTCTTCAAAACTATTTGGAATATCACTTTGCTTTTTAGTTTCACGTAGTCCTTCATATACATTTGCAACTTCAGTTTCATTAGCAGTTTTCGTTTCACTTTCAATAGCACTAGTGTCTAAAGACGGAACTGCATGAGATTTTAAAAATTTTTGCACGCCGTTTGCTAAATTATTCATAATGCCTTAGTAATGTACTGCAAGAATTAATTTTGTTTTAACTTACCCATTTCAAATTTCAAGTTTCTTTCAAAATCTTCTTGCTTGAAATGAAAAGCACAAATTTTTTCTTTATCCACATATACAGGCTTCCCTCGTTTGCAAAAAATTACCCATAACTTCCTTCGAGCTTCATCTTTTGGAAAATTGTAAAATGATACAGCTGTTTGAAAACACAAACGTTTTATTTAATATACGCAAATTATTAGTTTTTAATATAATTTCTCAATTTTTTTTGCTGTTACTTTGCTTGCATCTGCCCACTGCACATTTCATATTTGCTCTCTTCCTTTTCTTTTCTTTTCACTTTATTTTGTTTTCTGTTTTTAGTAGTTTTGCAGCTTTTAAATAACCAAATTTAAACACTTTTTATATAATTTTAATATTATTTATATGTAGTTATTATAATATATGACACGAAATTTGTTGTTTATTAAGCACCGATGTAATACTTATTTTTTAGACCTCTCTGAGTAAATTAATTACAGGGCTGCCAACTATTACAAAATACATACATTTTTTGTAAGAAATTATAAATTTCACATATGATACAGACTTGGTAACCTTTGCGAGGGGATTACTACGTCATCAAACGGTAAATCATGCGCAAGGCGTAATCTTTATTTAATCATTCTTGGTTTCTACTACATACATAATTTTTTTTAATATCTCTTTAAATAAAAATAGGATATTTACCCAGTTTTTTTGTTTCTTCATTTACTTCAGGTTAAACTTTCCTTTTTTTTCTGTTAATTTTTAACAAAAACAATTCTATTACTTTTAATCTTACAATAACCTTCACTTTTTGTCACAGCTGCTACATTTGGCAAAATCTTTGTTTAAGTACTTTTTGTATTCAAATGTTTTTGTTTTTTATTTTTGAAAAACAAATTGTAAGATTATTTTTTTTTTTACGTTTGTGTTAAACAAAAGAAACAATGAATCTCTGACATGATTGTGTATAATAATGTGTAAATTACTTTATAAGTAATTAGAATTGAACAAAAAAACTAACGACCTAGATTTGGTTGTTAGCGTGGTTTTTTGCGACTAATTGTTTTAGTTTAAATGTGGGTTTGAAGTTTAAACTTTTTTTGAAACTTTATCTTTATGAGTATCTGAATAACAAAAAGCTACTTTTAATAAACTCCCACCGACTAAACATGACTAAAAATGATTTGCGGTTTAAATTATTAAACAAGCAGTTAAGAAAGCTACGCCAAATTTTGTTAACTCTCTATGAATGGGAAATTTACAAACTTGTGATCATTTTCGATAAAATCGATAAAACAGAAATGGAGTCTGATACTTATCAAGAGTGTTTGTCTATACAAGAAATGTTTCTTTCTAGACAATTAATTTTCAATATATGTTTTTTTGTGTTCCCTGAGTTCTTGATTTTATGTTAAGAATTTTCCCATGATTTACTATAAAAAAGGAAATGACTTTCTTTAAAACAGTTTTTCAATATGTATGATATGAATATAATTCATTTGACACATGATGTTTAATTTGCAATAACGACAACAATCTAAGTGGATCGATTATCGATAGCAATCAAGCCTCTGAAACGTTACTAGTTGCTAAAATAGGCAAGCAACTAAGTAAGTAATAGTCAATTTTATACGCAAGGTAATTACTATTTAACAAACCATGAACTTGCCAGTTGACAACGCAACTAAAGTCTTAATACTAATGATTCATTTGTTTACGGCGACGTAAAAATTTATTTTTTAAAATACTTTCACAAATTATTAAGCAAACGATGATTACACGTCTTAATAGATAATTTGCAACATAAAATTAAAAAACAATTAGTTTACTATTTAGGGGTTTTTTGTATTATTAATTTTTATAATAATAATTGTTTAAACAAGTTTCTGGTATAGTTTTACTATAAAAAGGATTTGACATCTAGTTCAAAAACTCATGCATGATAGGAAGTAAAAACTTCAAAGAATATTTTTTCTAAATATTATATACATATATATTAAATTACTTAAATTATTGCTTACATATGTATGTGTACGATGTCAAAAAATAATAATAAAACAACATTGTATTTACTTGTGCTAAAAAAAAAATTTCCTCATTATTACTCTTTTCTAATAAATAAACGAGAAACATTTTTAATTTTTTTTTTTTTTTTTTATATAAAAATAGATAAATGCAAATTTATGCATAAACAAAAAATTATGCAAATTTTTGAATCACGTTTGTTCACTTAAAAATATTTGTAGGTTGTAAATAAACAACATTTTTTTATGGCATAAATTATTTCTAAAAAATATAATATAAATAAAAATTATTAATTTGCATAAAACGTCATTAAGGAAATACTGTTTTCAACTTAAAATATATACACACATAATTAAAACACAAGGGTGTAATTGTTAACAACATCACGTAAACATTACACTGTGCGAAAATTAGATATTATTCGTCGTTGCTTATTCGTCCTTAATTATAGCGGTACGCCAAAAACTCAATATTTATAAGTCCTTTTATTGGGTTCAAAATAACATAATTTTAAATTAAAATTATTTAAAAATTATTGTAAAAAATATTTTCAATTTAAAATGTTTTTTTGAACATATTTCGCCTGCAGTGTAATGCTCTGCTTCTGCTTTATTAATTTATAGTCAAGTCAAAATCGAATTAAAAGCAAGTAAGAGCGCCATATTCGGTCCTGCTGAATCTATAATACCCTTCAACGTCAGTTACATAGGTATGAAAACCACATCGTAGCCAAGTCTGGACTTAAAATTTCATATAATACGCCGTTTTCTTTATGGTTTCCGACGCAAGCTTTGATTTGGAATTTTGGAATAGTTACTGTATTGTACTATTTAAGCACTTTCATTTTATATCCATATAGTTGGGGTTAAAAAATAAAATTTGCTTCGCCATTTTGTTTTAGACGCCATCTTTAATTTTACACTTGTTAATAGTTTACTACATTTTAATAGTCAAGCCCTTTTTTTGATACTAATATTGTGGGGGTTAAAGAGGACAAAGGCTTTACTACTATATTTGACTCATATATTCGCCATTTAATCTAGGACGCCATCTTCTATTTTTTTCTTTTCATAGCTTACTATATTTAAATGCTCAAGTCCTTTCATATTTATATTGGCTCTATCGGTTGTATAAAAACTGAAAAATATCGATTTCCGTTTGTAAATTTTAGGAAAAAAACCGAAGCAGTTGTACTTTGGTGTTTATATCTCAGTTGGTATCAAACCGATTTACTAGTTTTTTCTAAAAAAAATATTTTCTGAAATTACGACTTATAATAATTATTTAATATTTAGCTTAAGCGTGTCCAAAAGTTATTTAGAAATTTGAAAAAATTTTACATATTAAAATAATTTTTGCCTATAACTTTGCCGATTAGTGACCAATTTCTCTAAAATTTTTCATGAATATCTCCAGATATATACATATGGTATCTATAAACAATAACAACCGTGTCTATGAATTATCCTAGGGGTGGAAAATTTAAATTTTTGTGGTAAAATCAAGCGGAAAAAATAGGCAGTGAGTCGTTGTTCATTTCTTAGAAATTTATAGGGTGATTATGCAAATTCCCAATACCGATCTGCTCACGAACATTTCTGATATTTTAATACCTTACACGAGCCTTGGCGATGCCCGGGAGTTTAAAAAAATTTATTTCAACAGCCACACAGACAGACGGTCGGATGAAGGGATATTATTTAATAGACTCCCCTACTCATCAGCTTTCAGAAAATATATACTTTATGGGGTCACAAAGGAATATTGTAAAAATTTCACACGGAATGACAAATCTATACATACACTCACTGTGAAGGGTATAAATAACGATAGCTCCGAAAAAATAATTCACGAGTTTGTTATAAATTATATATTATTTAAAATCTTTTTAAACTAAAAATATTGTACTAACAACAAAACAAAATAAAGCCAGACATGTGTTATTACATGAGGTACTAATAGGTTAAAATTTTAGTTATACTTATGTACTAGAAAAATTAATATCTGATGCGGTTAAAATATAAAAAATTAAAAATATTAAGCGTGTGCCTCCTCCAATACTGCCTATCGGACTTTACACATGTCTCTTGTTTAACCACAATAATAATTTTTTAAAATGTTTTAGTAATTTAGACGTATTATTAATTTTATTTATCAGGTAATTTAAGGAATTGTTGTTGTATATTTGAAACTTATAGTTAAACAGCAACAAAAACAACAACACATTATAACCCACGTTTCATTATTATTTGATTAAGTCAGCAACAAAAAGTACAGACAGAAAGACAGACAGACAGACAACAGTTAGTCATGATTTAATTCAATACTCGTACCATGTTTAAAAATTTAGTTTTTGTTAATGATTTTATTATGTACGAAATATGATCACAATTACTCAGTACGGGGAGAAGTGAAACAATAAACGATACAATATTTATTTAAAAATATTATTTAAAAAATGATTATATTGAATTTGCTTTAATGAAAATACATAGAATTTTAAAGTTATGCTGAAATCTTTACATAAATTTTCACAATAAAAAATTATAAATTTATTTTATTGATTTTATTACAAAGTTTGAAAATTTTCTGAGAGTTTTTATACCCTTTACCTGTTGTGCACAAGGGTATATATGGGTTTGTCATTCCGTTTGTAATTTCTACAAGTTTCATTTCCGACCCCATAAAGTATATATTTTCTGAAAGCTTATGAATAGAGGAGTCGATTAAGCACTGACCGTCTACCCGTCTGTCCGTGTGTTGGTTGAAATCAACTTTTAGAAGCAACTATATGTTCCTCAGACTGTGTATGGTATCAATCTTTTGGAAATATTCGGGAATGAATCGCTATTGAAATTCAGCACAATCGCCCCATACATTTCTGAGATATGAGCAAAAAACCACGACCCCTTCGTTTTTTTCACAATTACAACAACATACATACGTATACTGGCTAGAGTAAACGTGGCATCGTATCGCAGCTGAGCCAAAAAAAAATTTTTTTATTTTATTTTATTTTTTTGATTTATATATTATTTATATTTTTATATTTTTTTTAATATTTTTTAAATTTTTTTTTGTAATTTTTTTATTGATTTTTTTTTTTGTGTTAATTTATATTTTTTTTATTTTTTTGTAATTTTTTTTTTTTTTTTTTGGAAACATACGTGTAAACTCAATTTATAATTTTGCAATGGGATATTTTTATATATGTGTTTATTTTATATGTATGTACGTATTTTATATGAGATGAATGGTGATACAAACAATTGTTATTGCATGACTACACGTTGTGAAGGGTATATAAGATTCGGCACGGTCAAATATAGCACTTTTACTTGTTTTTTACTCTTTAACAATAGCGCTATTGACCTTTTACACACATTCACAGATAATGGGTGTTTAGTACTTATATAAAGAGTATGTTAAGAAAGTCATTTAGCTATTTTTTAAATGATCTAAATAAAATTTACAAATCTGCTTTAAGTTTTTAAAATTGCTGGGTAAATTTGTTATCCATTATAATTGTATAAAGTGATAACTTTGTTGTTTTTTTTACCACCTTTCAATAACTTCTTAAATAAGGGAATTAAAATTGCGTTTAGCAAAAAATTGTCTTACGTTTTAGAGATCAGGGTTGTGTGCTTTATATCAATTATATTTTAATGCTTATAATTAATAACAATTTAGCAAACAATTAAAATGATTTCAATAACTCAATTTTTTCTTGTTATTTTTCTGTTTGCAGTTTGAATAATATATAATAACGCTGGCTTTGGTTATGCTTGCTGATTAGGTAAGTTTTGAAAAAAAATTTTTTTTTTCAATTTCATACAAGTTATAAATGATAGGCAATTAGGAAAAGATAGACCTTTGCTGGCTAAATATATTTTGATTAAAGAAATTTATTTTATTTTATCGATTTGCTTTTAGCCGTTTCAATAAAACTTTTTAAAAACTTTATTTTAGCGAGAAGAACAAGTGTTTTTTTTTTGTATATTTAAGTTAAAATTTTCTTAAACAAAATTTATCCAATTAAACCCTGCGTTACATACGGTACAATAAACAGACAAGGAAACAAAGAAAACCCTGGCATTAAATTTCATATGTATGTACTTATTTAATTGTTTGAAATGTTTTCGTTGTATTTTATTTAATTTAGACAAACAAAATAAATAACCTTTATTTTAGCCAACAATTTTTGCTGAGTTTTACAATTTTAAGACAGCAACCGGCCCATACTTTATAGGCACAACAAACATTAAGGCCTTAAAGAACACGTGTAATGTGTGGCTATTTTATGGCAGTTTAACACATTTTTATGGCATTTCGTTTGCAGTCTTGACGTTTTATTTTTTAATTTAATGCCACAAAGAAAATAACAAAAAACCATTGTTATTTTAACATTATTTTTTCAGTGTGTTTGTGTGTATTTTATTCTTTAACTTTTAAAAGGCACATGTTTTCTCAACGTTCTTGTAGCAAAAACCATATGTCTTTATGTACGTACGTATATTTATACTTAATTCCTCGTCTCTATGTTGTATGAATATGTGCTTTGCGTATTAAAATTTTATTTAAATAGCCAGTTTTGTTTATTTTTAGTCTCTTATGTTTAAAAGGAAACAACTTTAATATACAAAAAAAAAACAAAGAAGCAAAGAAAAATATTGAAACAGAAAGTTAATTATGTATAAAATACCCACAAATATTTGTACACCGATGTACGTAAAGACTTGAATTTTCCTATTCCTTCCTTAACACGTTATGGGTAATTTGATTGACATAATCAAAATAACATATGTTTGCAGATATGTTAGAATAAATATATTTACATACTAGATAACTGCTTTATTAGTTTTAATTTTTTTTATTATTTTAATTATTTTTCAAAGTCCAAAAAAATAAACACTGTTAATGATATTAGTTTTTTTACCTTCTAAACTACTAAAGAAATTCCTAGGGTGTCCCAAAATTACAGCAAGCTATTAAGTTGATATCACTTGTGCAGCCTGCTGTGACCAAACAAAAAAAAAAACAAACTATGTCTGACAATTATGAATAACAAAAAAAAAAAAAAAACAGGAGCAACCACGAACGAACAATGCGCTTTCATGATTAAACAAAATAAAAGCAAGTAAGAGCACTATATTTGGCTATGCCGAATTTTTGATACCCACCACCAATTTTGTGTATTTTTATTGCACAAGATTTCTTTTTTTGTTATTAACTGTAATTGCTATGGAATAATCTCCTTATACTAAAATATGTATCACTTTCTTTGTATATCTTCGATATGCTAGTAAAATATTTTCGTAAATTTAGTCTTTCAATGAAAGTGGGCGTTAAAGTAGGCGTGTCAATATAGTTTCTGCTAATAAATAAAACTTTGATATTTCAATATAGCCCTTTATTCTTCCAAAACCTTTATTCATAGAGAAATTATATCAACTTAAGATAAAGCGTTTTATGGAAGGTAGGCGTTAAAATTGGCGTGTTACCTCCATTTTCTGGCATAACAATGATATTGACTAGAAAGCTATATGTACGAAATTTCACCATCATACCTCTAATTTTGTCGGTTTTATGAGCTTTTCAATTTCAGTAACAGTAGATAACGTGAAAAGTGGGCGTTATAGTAGTAGGCGTGTCGAAGTTGTTTCTGCTAATGAATACAATGTTAATATTTCAAAATAGTCCTTTATTCTTCCAAAATCTTTATTCATAGCAAATATGAATTTGAGAAAAAACGTTATATGGGAGACGGGTGTAAAAGTGGGCATGTCACATTTTTTTCCGTTAGAACAAAGCATTTGATTAAAAAGCAATGCTTGCAAAATTTCAGAATCATACATCTTATTTTGTCAGTTATATTACGTTTTAAGTTTTGAATTAACCGAAAAATACACTGTGCGTTAAAAAATGTTCGTACATTTTGATCTATTACTCCTTTCCTAAATAATAGATTTAAGCAAATTTCGGACAAAAATATTTTTTTTAATCAGGAAATATACATTCGAAATTTTATGGCTCTACGTTAATGCGTTTGGATTCTAAAAATATGTACTTTATGGGGTCTAAAATGGATATTTCGATGTGTTACAAACGTAATGACAAAATGAATATACCACCACCATATTTTTGGTGGCTGGTATAAAAAGTAAAAGTCTTGCTGCCAGAGCAGCAGTCACGTTTATGGATATACTTGAGCAGAATTGTCATACAGACATAACCACATTGTAGTTTTACTTAAGTCTTACTTACATAATTTAATTAGTTTAAACCTTTTACTTTGTTTAAATTTTTTTTTCTTTTAACAAAAACTTTTTTTTTTTTAAATTTTTACACAAAAAACTTTAACAAACATTTTTGTATAGAAAATCTGTTATTAAATTTGTTTTTTCCATAGAAAAATTTCTTATTGAAAGTAGTTTTTATAGAAAAAACATTTACAGAATGGTTTTCTGTGTACTGATACACATTTTTCTCTAAAAAAAATGTAAAGTCTTATACCCATTTTTGGCTATAGAAAAAAGCTCTTATACCTTTTGTGAAGGCTTTATTTATATGAGAGAAGAATGCTGGCATACACATTTTTTTGAGAACACTCTTGTAGGCGGCCTTTTCCGTAGAGAATATCCAAACCTTTTTATAGAAAATCTTTTTATTTTAATTTATCATATAATTTCAATTAAAAATTTAAAAGAAAATATCTGGTGAAGAACAAGGCAAATTAATAAGGTACTCGTATTCAATCAGCTGATGGATTGTTTTTTTTTACATACAATTTATTAGATTTACTAAATTTTTTTTTAATAATGAATCTGTCAAACTTGATTTTTTTTTTATTCTTCAATAAATAATTTGCAGTTTCAGTGTATTTAAAGCGCTTTAAAAAATAAAAAACCAAGTATAGAAAGTTTTTACATAGAAGTTTCTTTAAAATTATTTAAACTTAAGAAAACAAGTAAGAGCGCTATATTCGGCCGTGCCGAATCTTATATACCCTTCACAACGTGTAGTCATGCAATAACAGTGGTTTGTGTCACCACTCATCCCATATGAAATACGTACATACATAAAAAAACATACATCTATAAAAACGTCCCATTGTAAAATTATAAATTCACGTATGTATGTTAAAAAAACAAAAAAAAAAAAATTTAAAAAAAAATTAAAAAAAACAATTTTGAAAAAAGTTTAAAAAAAAAATTTAAAAAAAAAATAATAATAAAAATATAAAAAATATATTAAATAAAAAATAAAAAAAAAATTAAAAAAAAATTTTTTTGGCTCAGCTGGAATTCGATGCCACATTTTCTCTAACCAGTATACACGTTTGTATGTATGTCTGTTGTTGTTGTTAATGTTGCTGAATTTCTATATTCAAATATTTTTTATTAAAAATGTTGAGGTATTGCAATTTTTTTTATTAAAAAAATTTTGCTTTACAGCTTAGGAAGCACTGATCTGTGAAGTGTATTAAGTGCATTTTACTTTGTTTTTTCTGTCGAAATTATCATAAATAGAATGTTTGTTGGCGACCATCAACTACGGATATGACCTAATTTTTTTTTCGTAATTATTTATAACAATAATTGTTTTTAATATTTGCTGATTTATCTACTTTTTTTTCAAAACTAATTACATTGTTTAGAAGTGTGCTTTAAATAACAATATGAATAGAAATTATTTGTATTCTAGTAATTGTTCCAGCTTACATAACAATGATGTTATGAAATTGACCCAATTTTTAAATATCCGCTTATTTTGGAAAAGTATTCATAAATCAAAAAAAAACTTTTTTTTTAACTTTTTGTTTTATTTATTTAGATCAAATTTTGATAAGAATAATAAATTGTATTACATATTTGAAAAATGTAAAGAAATTCTTTAGAAATTTAAATCTTGTTTTACACAATCTTGCCGCTTTAACTTTAAGTTGAAATCATCATTACATTATTTATTATACCCTTCACACAGTAAAAAAGGGTATATATAGGTTTGTCATTCCGTGTGAAATTTCTACAATTTTGATTTCCGACCCCATAAAGTATATATTTTCTGAAAGCTTATGAATAGGGGAGTCGATTAAGCCCTGTCAGTCTGTCCGTCTGTCCGTCTGACTGTCTGTCCGTGTGTTTGTTGAAATCAACTTTTTGAAGCCCACCGACATCGCTTGGACTCGGGTGAGGTATTTAAATACCAGAAATATTCGGGAGTAGATCTGTATTGAAAATCAGAAACATCGGTACATAAACAACTGAGATATGAGCAAAAACCCACGACCACCTCGATTTTTTTTCCACAAAAATAACATTACAACAACAACATACATACATACAAACGTGTATACTGGTTAGAGAAAACGTGGCATCGAATCCCAGCTGAGCCAAAAAAATATTTTTTTTTATATTTTTTTTTAATTTTTTTTTTTTAGTTTTTTATTTAATATATTATTTATATTTTTATTATTTTTTTTTTAATTTTTTTTAAAATATTTTTTTTAAATATTTTTTTTGTTTTATATTTATTATATATATTTTAATTATTTTTAAAAAATTTTTTTATTTAATTTTTTTTTAAATTTTTTTTTTAATTTTTTTTTTTTATTTTTTTAACATACATGCGTAAAATTATAATTTTACAATGGGATGTTTTTATATATGTACGTTTTTTATATGTATGTACGTATATCATATGGAATGGTGATACAAACTACTGATATTGCATGAATACACGTTGTGAAGGGTATATAAGATTCGGCACTGCCGAATATAGCGCTCTTACTTCTTTTTTGCTTGTCTTGTTTTTAAATTTATCAGTTAATTTCAAAAACAAGAGAACTTGAAAAAGAGCTTCAGATATACAATAAGAAAAAAAACTTGCCACATGATAACAATTAATTATTTTCAAATTATATTTTCTTGTTGTTATGAATGTCAACATTAAAACAAACAAACAAACAAGAAACACATTCATGACATTTAAGATAAATTAAAAGCAGCAATTGAAAATATAAATAAATAATATAAAAAGTAATTACAGTTTTAACCCAACTCATGAAGTGATAAAAAGCACAACTACCAGAGGGAGTACCCTTTTTTAGAATTTGTTGTTGTTTTTCTACTTTCAACTGCTGTTATATATTAAGTTTTTAATTTAAAGTTCTTAATTGCTAAATTTATGGGGCAAGAACTTAAATTCAACTTGAATATTTTCAAAATTTATGATTTTATTAATATTTATTTTATAACATGGGTAAATAGCTAATATTGCAAAAACTTAAATACTCAACCTATAATGGCAACAATATAAGATGGCACCATATGTATTTGTGCAAAAATTTATTTAAGCGACATAAAGTTTAAAATAGTATCTACATATGAAATATAAATAAATACACTGACTGCCAAAAATTATTTCACTTTAGTGTACGTAAAAAGCTGTAAAAGTTAAGATTTAAAATTTAAGCTTTAAAATAACAGAAAATTGCAAATATTACAAAAATATTAAAAACATTTACTAATCAAAATTTCAGACAAAACTTTTGCCAAAATAAAGCTGCATATGAAAGCTTTTTTAAGATAGTGTTATTAAAAATGTAAAAGTGTTTAGTGTAACAAAATTTAACCCACAGGCCAAGCGCAAGAATGTGTTTGTTAAGGATTGTTAACAAAACTAAAAAAATAATTTTTGTAATTTAAAAAAAAATTAAAACTTTTAATTGGTGTTCAAAAAACTTTTTAATAAAAAAATGCATCATAGTTTTTATTTAGTATACATTTCAATGCAATAAATAATTAAAGTTTTACAAAGCTTTAATATAAATTTTAAATACTTAACAGGTGGATTTAAATTTTGTTGCTTAAAGATACAATTGTTAAAGCTTTTAAATACCATCTTAAGCTTTTATTAAAAATATGATCAAAAGTGCAATAAAACAACATAATATTTGGCAACTAATACCAGTCTTAAATGAGTTCTAAAGTTTATAGATTCAAAGCTTTTTCAAAAATTGTTTTCTAAAAACAACCGAAAATTAAAAAAAGATGCATATATTTAATTTATAGAAACTTTTTATGCATAGACATGAATTTTTAACAGCTAAAAAACGCTGCCGCCCTTTAAGTTTTATAAAAAATTTTACACAAATTTTTGTAAGAAGTTCATAAGCCTATAGTAAACGAAGTGTTAAAAGCCACATGCACATGTGAATGTGGCGTCACTAAAGTGTTCAGCACTTTAGTTACATTTTTTAAAATAGTCGTCATGGCTGCATTTGGTAAGATTTTGATATAACACGAAATGTATTTAAGTCCAAAAATGTAAAAAAACACATTTGTCCACATCCGAAGCGGATACATTTATGATATATGATGATGCGTATGTGGCTTTTAAATTTCGGCTTTAGAAAACAGATAATTTTTTCTGTGCAATAGTTATAAAAAAAAACTAAAAACTTTTTATTAAAGTCTAACTGTCGCATGCATAAAACTTATTTAAGGTTTATAAATAGTTTATTTTACTAATTTTTTTATGAAAATTTGTTTATGAAGTTTAATGAAACTTAAATATATTTTATGCATATGACAGTAAAGCTTTTACAAAAGTCATACTTTAATTTACTAAAGAAATTAGTTTATACTTATGTTTGAAAAGTTTTTAGTCAAACCAAACCTTCTAAGTAATGTTTTAAGGCCTCTTTATTTTTTGATACATTTTTTTCACACTGCTTTTTTAATTTTACAGCCCACTGTTTGTTGTATGTTCTAACAAATTTACGGTGTTAGTGGAACCATAAAACCTATTTTAGTTTTTTATGATAGTTTTATAATGCAGCAACAACAGTGAACAAAAAATCAATGCTGATTATAAATGAAAGCAAAATGACAACGTTAGTTTAACAAAATATTGGCTTTTAGCCAAATAGCTATTTTTAGTTGTTGTTGCTGGTTATTTTCTACAGTTAAATATATGTACATATGTATGTAGGTATGTGGTATTTCTAATAAACAAAAAGCCAATATAAGCTAGAAATGGGCAAACAGATAAAAAGGATATTCAATAAAGTGTTGCGATTTAATAACATTTTAATGAAGCTCATTTAAATAATGACAGGGTATTTTATGTTTTTTTTTAGTTTCTACTTTTGTTTATTATATACAAAAGTGTAAACAGAACATTAACTATAAGTTCACCAAAGGTTAGACTTTAATGTTTTAATTTATTTTTTTCAAACGCTTTTGAAAACACATTATGGGAGGAATATCAATAAGTGAGTGACTCTTGTAATATTAAAAGGATTGTGTTAATATTTGGCAATAAAGGTCAAATGAGAAATGCAAAGGGTATGTACAGCCATGAGCATATAGGTAAATTATTTAAATTCAAATGAATATGATAAAGAGAAAAAATTATTGCAGATAAGATAATAAAAAAAGAGGCAAGTTTTAAAACAAACATTTTTTAATTAAATAAAATGTTAAAAGGCTATTGAATAATAAAGGTTATCGAAAGCCTTAATATAGACAGAGAGTTTATCAAACAAATTTTATAATAAAAAAAAAAATACTTTTTATAAACATTTTAAAAATTAACAAAATTTTATATTAATAAAATATTTATTAAATTTTTTTTTATAAAAATAAATTTATGAATTTTTCTCTAAAATGTAAGAGCACAAAAATAAAATATAAAAAAACTTTTTAAACTTTTTAAAAGAAAATAAAGAAATGTGCTGTTTTTTTGTATTTTTTTAACAATATAATTGTCTAAATTTTTTTTATACCCTTCACCTGTAATGCCAAGGTTATATAAAGCTTTATCATTTAGTTTGCAATTTCTACAATTTTCATTTCCAATCACATAAAGTATATATTTTCTGAAAGCTTATGATCAGGAGAGTCGATTGAGCACTGTCCTCTTGTCCATGTTTTTTTTTTTTTGAAATTAACTTTTAGATCCGTGTGAGGTATCAGTCTTTTGGAAATATCCGGGAATAAATTGCTATTCAAATTTAGCACAATCGCCCCATAACTTTCAGAGATATGTATAAATAAACACAACTGTCTCTGTTTCTGCCCATATTTTTACCATAAGGATCAAAAACTTCAAGCTGTTGAATAATTTATAGATACGTTTGCCACTATTTGTAGATATGATGTTCCTCTAGGGGTATTCGTAAAAATGTTTAACTAATCAACAAAGTTATAGGCAAAAATAATTTGGAAAAATAAATATTTTTTAACATACATCCTGCTATTAAAGCTTCTAATGGACACATTGAAGGCAGTAAATTAAAAGCCATAGTCTCCAAAATTGTTGCTAAGAAAAACTATTAAATTATTTTGAAACTAACTGAGATATAAACACCAAAATACAACTGTCGATTTTGTTCAGCTTCTTGACTACCGACAGACTCAATATGGGCATCGAAGGAAAGGGCTTGACCGTCATAATGTAATCCACTATAAAAAATTATTATGGCCGCCACTGCAAAATATTCCCTCAATATTGATGACAAATTAAAAATTCAAGATGGCGTGTTAATTAAAATGATGGATATATGGGTCAAATCTAGTAAGTACGGCTTTGCATCCTTTAACCCCTTAAAATATTGATTTTAAATGAAAGGGATTGACCAGCATAATCAAACTATGAAAAAAGTTAAAATCCAAGATGGCGCCGTTAGAAAAATGGCGAATAAATTTTTTCTCAACCCCATTAATTTGGGTATCAAATGAAAGGGCTTGATGAAAAGAATATAGATAACTATCAAACAATTAAAATCAAATTAAAACAAAAATCATCTGAAATCTAGGATACGGTACGATGTGTTCACTATTCCTATGTACATTAGGGAAACAACTTTTTTACAATTTTTGAAAACAATTTTTTTACAATTTTTGAAAATATCAAAATGGCCATTGTAGTGCATAAAAAAACAATAAAAACTGCATCTCTAGATTTTCGATATCGTTAAAAAAGGTTCCGCGTCAAATGCAATTAAGTTTGGGATCAGTAAGTTTTAAAAAATTAAGTAATATGACTTAAAAAAGATAGTTTTTAGATTGTGATTTTGATAGTTAAATAATTATCTAATAAAACATTTTGAAAAAATAATAAATTTTGAAAAAATAAAAAATTTTGAAAAAATAAAAAATTTTGAAAAAATAAAAAATTTTAAAAAAATAAAAAATTTTGAAAAAATAAAAAATTTTGAAAATAAAAAATTTTGAAAAAATAAAAAAAATTTTAAAGGGCTTTCAGAAATCGTCTTCGACGCGGAACGTTTTTGTTCCGAAATGACCTGAGGAAACATTTTTCGGTTTCAGCGCAACAGCGTGGTGATATTTTGGTTGTACCCCTAATGTACATGCTAGTGAAGAGCAGATTCCGTTCAACCGAATACAACAATTTTGGTTCTTTTATGTGTTTTACACTCAATTTTATAAACAAACAATATATTTTTCTTCAACCAATTTTCTTTCTAATTTCTAATTTCATTTTCTAAAACAATTTTAAACACTGCCACAACATTTGGTTTTTTTTTATTTATTTTTTGTTTGTTTTAAATTCAACAAATCTTTACATCAAAGTTAAAGCATTTCCTTTAACAATTTTCAAATCTAAATCCGCTTTGCATATCTACAAAGTAAGTGTGAACAAACTGCAGCAAATCTCAAAATACATTTTAACGAATGCAAAATAATTACAAAAGCTAAAAAAAAATTAATTGCAGATGTTGTAATACAAGTCAAATAGAAACTACAAAAAACATTTAACGAAATAAGAGCACTTGAGTTCAATTGAAAGAATGTTCATTTGAAAAGAGTGTTACAAAATGTAAACTGAAAATTTCATTTTTTTTAATATTCTTATTTATCACAAGAAAATAAAATAAATTTGTTTAAATTTGCTCAAAAGAAAAAGCTCTTAATTTCTAAAGCCAAGTAAGCTTTTAAGTAAAATTGTTAGAAAGAATGTTAAATGTGTTATGATGCAAAGCCTTCACCTAAAAACAGTGTATATATAAAAAATTCTATATAATTTAATTATTTTATTCAAAATTGGGTCAATCTTTTTGTTTCCATTATTCTTTATTAAAAACATTTTTTTCTATTCTTTTTCTAAAATAAAAAGAAAATAAAGTACCATCAACATTGTTTAATAAATGCAAGAGATTTTTTTTTTCTCGTTTTATTTATTTTTATAATACTGATTTAGCCAACAAACCTTAATATCGTTAACATCGTTGGCAACAATAAATAGCAACAACACTAACAAAACAAAACAAAACAAATTCATCGTCAACATTATCATCAATTTGTATATAGTTCAACCATCATTAATGTTGCTGCTTAAAGTTGACTGTATGCTCTTGAATAGAAAATTCTATAAAATCAAACAGAATCATCAAACTACTGACTTTGCTGTTGTGGTTGTCTGTTGCTACTGCTACTAAGCAACAACTTTTTCTTTTGTTCTCTTTAATTTTTTTTCTTGTAAGTCCTGCAATAAGTTAACTGAAATGCATGCAAAATATTGCATTAAATAAAAAATCAATAAACTAACATGTAAACAAACCCAACTTATCTAAAACAAGATAGAGTCCTATAGTCGGCTGTGGGGAATTTTATAAACCCTTCATACACTTTGTACTATCATATACATACCTACACATAAACATAAGTATGTATTAAGGACCGCTAGGTTTTATTGTTGTTTTATTACTAAATCGACTTCTCGTCATATAGAGGTTTAGAAAATACTTAAAAATTTGTAGGAAATCGATAATCTGGTCTTGAAATTGATTTTTTTTTCCAAAAAAAAATTTTTGCCGATATCTTTGTCAATAGTTGACCTAGTAAACCAAAATTTTTGCAAATGTAGTCAAGGGTACATATTTTATACGCACGTAAAAAACGTTTCAAGAAGTTCCGTAGGAGCTGCGAAATTTAACTTTGTTTGGGTAGAAACAGAGGAAATCGCCTGTAACGTGGCCACATAACTGATTTTCAATAGCATAATTCACGAAAGCATATCTGATAAAGTGATATCACCCAAGAGCCTGAAGTATACGTCAGGGGATTAAAAAGTTGATTTCAACATACACGCGGGCAGATGGACTAAGCTAAATCAATTCCAATATACATAATGATTCGAAATATTTTCAGTTTATATGGTCGCAAATGAATATTGAACAAAGTAAAAATGGTATGATGAATTTATATATTTATTTATGGTCACTGGGATCATATAGTCTTCATAATCCCTGAAAGGGATTGTTTGTTTAAATCTGATGGTGCTGTGTGGGGCATGCAGTTTTCATGGGTGAAAATGATGAATATAGGTACAGAGGCAGGTTTCTATATCACAGGGGAAAGCATTGGAAGCTCTTGCAGACTTTTTAAAAATTGAGGTATGTTTCAAGCGGAGATAATGGCCATCTAAAGGGAAAAGAATTTCATTATGGAACATGTTTCAAAGTGTTACTATTTACATGGATAGTCAGGCGGCTCTAAAGGCCTTGCATGAACATTATGTTAAATTTTGGCTGGCTTAAAACTCTAGGAAAACTTACGATAGATTTATAAGCTTCTTTAACGTGCCAGGGAAAGATGAAACTGTCGGTGGATCGACGCTAGGGTCAACATATAAGGGCCACCGATTAACCACTATGGGCTAATAAGTGCGTGGATATTAGACAGGACTGAAATGGCATGGAGAAACAAAAGGAACTACAAAGTGTCAAGTGACTTGATGCCAAAGGTAAATTCGGCAATCTCTATGGTACTCCTGGATCTAAATAGAGCATGTCTGAGGACCATTTATTGGATTATAAAAGAACATTATTCAGTAGGGGCTAGAGTAATCAAATGGAAATGGAATATAACAGTAGGATGTGTGAGGATGAGAAAGACATAGTCAAGGTAGAGAATTTTGTCTGTAACTGCCCGAGAGTATAGGAGCGTTAGGTAAATGACTGCATGATAAGTTGAGTGATATTTCGGAGAGTAAACTATAAAATATCATCGAATTTATTACGGGGGTCGGGTGGTTAGTAGAAAGACAATAAAGGCTTGAGAGGACTGTTTTGCGCAGATTTTTCATTTCATATCTTCGACATTATTTTTTTCCTTAATTTATCCTATTTCTAATATTACATTTTTTCCCTAATTCTATCTGTTTTTTGTAAATAATTAAACATTTTTTTTCGCGAAATACTCTTACTTTCCAACCTTTTCTACTTAGGAACCACTGCCTGCTTCGCCCATCACCCAGCTATTAATATTTGTTATAGAACATGCAAGTGCCTTTACAAACTAATATTTGTGCTATTTTGTAAAATTTTATTAGAAGAATCACAATAAACAACAAGAAAATAATTACATTTAACGTATTAACGACAACAACAAAAATAAAAGCAACATATTGCAACCGATTTTAGATAATCCAACAAGCGCACATATAGGCAAGACTAAAAAGACAGATAAACAATAACATAAATACGACTAAAGAACTAGCGGATATCACGTTTTTCCCTTTATGACTATATGTTATGGCAGACGCTTGTTGAGAATTGTTGTTTATTATTTTAGGTTTTATGTGTAACTCAGGTGTATGGTTCTATATTTATAAAATGAAAAATTATCTGGTTGTGTTAAATTTGTATATTTCCGTTTCTATTTGGTTTGTTTTTCGTTTAGCTATTTCTTTTCTTATTCACAAGTTAATTTTTGATGTGTAACGGGTGTGTCGCAAAGCGCTTACTATCTTAAGAATAAAAAAATAATAATTTGGGTAATGACTCTTGCATATATGTCAAACGGAATTTAACCAATGGCTTTGAGGGCCGTTGTGGTTTATGGCTTATTGGCAAAAGCCTGCAACCTTATAAAGCCCGATAAGAAAATGGCAAACAAGGTAAAATTTTATAATCTGGGTGGCCAGTAGACATCACTTCCATGTGAAACTACCAAGCCCTAAAATCGCTTGTGTATAATGCTAAATATGTCATGAGCTATGTAGCACTAAGTATGGAGCACATATCGTCTAATTTAGGCCAAAACAATTAGAAATCATCGACCTATAGCACTCGCTATGGCCTAGACAACTTAGTTCTTAAAGGAATATAAACAAATGACGACGCCAGCTTTTGAGCCAAATTGTAATATTTTACACTCTTAGATCTCATGTGGTATCGACCCAAATTCGAAAATTTTGCATGTATCCATTCATCTAAAAAATAGGCTTCATAGCTGAAAGTGTTATTTTGAAGAAACGTTTCGCGGAACCCTGCCCAAACGCAATTCCAATTTTGATAAAATTCCTTCATCATTAAAAAGTTTTGTTGAACACATTATCCGCCCATAGTGTTTTGGCAAAACAACCTGAATAAATTACAGACAATTCGACAGATATAGTTTCAACAATATGATTGTTATAAACTGTCAATGTTCGAAAATCTCTATTAAAAGACCCTTTTGTTATAAAATAGTTGCTGGTTGTCTTATGGTGAATGCCGCTATAGTTAAAATGAGTTGATACCAACTGATATGTTTATTGTATGAAGACATTTTGGTATGACGTAGTTTTCTTTTATGTTTAAACGATTCGTGATTGTAATTTCAATAAATCAATTTAAATTATCGATAAATATTATCAGAAATTAATGTAAACATAATTGTGCAATACGCAATACTGAGCATGACTTGTATATTGTAAGAATTCTAATTCAATGGTATTTATTATTAGCTTTTAGAGTTCTAATGAGTTTAAATGACATTCTATAAATCTGTGGCTTGGAGCTAAAAGGGCCAATGTCACATTTTTGCTCTTTTGAGTTAATCATTGCATTAGATTTGTTTTCTTGCTCTATTTCATTATGGTAAAACAGCTTAAGTCATACTTAACCCAGAACAGGTTCATAAATAAAATGCTGGCCAATGTTACTATGAAAGCATTTATAAAAGTTAAAGTTCAATTCCAATTTTCTCAAAAGTAAATATTTTGACATTGACCCTTTTAGCTCCAAGCCACAGAAATATAGGTAAAAAACATATAATAATAATCTTATGTTTAAAGTGTTGCGCAAAATATAAATAAAGAAATTAAACAAAACATTTGTACAAGTAATGTAAAATCATACGACCGACAACTTATACGGCAGGCTGTAAATGGTACAAGTGTAGCACCTGAAAAGAGAGATCTTTAAATAATATTGGTTTTAAAATAAACTTACTGGAATTGGACCTTTGAAACAGTACACATCCACAATAAAGGAATGCATGCACAGAGAGAAACCTTGTTTGAAGACGCTAATTTTATTTCTTTCTACTAAACTTGTTTATGTATGTGTATGGATAAGTATTACCCAGTGTTTATTATAATGAGAGATTACCTAATGGCGAATTTGAGCGACATGGTAATAATAATATTTTTATCAATGAATCATTGCCACATAATCATTATCAAATTACAATTTGTACGAAATTATCGTAAATGAAAATTTCATTGATGAATCTACGTGACAATAACAGAAAAAAGAGCGTTTTGCATGACAATACAATTGAAGAGTCACTACTTATAGTTATAAAAGTTGAGACTAAGCGACATTTTTCTGTTATGAGTCTAAACTAGTAAAGTTATAAAATAAGAGTGCGCTAATGAATCACGAGTCTATTAGGACTCGTTAATACATTAATAGGACTGCCAGACAAAATCAACTTCTATCATTTATGAAAGTTTGGACATTTACTTTAAAAGTTTATATTTGACGCCAAAGAGAAATAAACATTTGTCAGCGATGACTTAATATTGTCAGCGTTTGCCACGAAAAAATCATTATGACGTTCGTCATCGGGTATTTTAAAAGTATGTGCGTAATAGTGAGTGTATATTATGAATTGGGATATTGTGATTACAATAAATACAAACATTTATATGTTAATGTTGAACATCTAATAAGCATGCACTCAGTAAGCCAGTTAGTGTTCGATATTGGATGATTATTCATAGAAACTAGAACATGATCATTGAATGAGGATGTTTATGCAACCCTTTAATCAGAAACTTCAAACAAAAGTGCTGTTTGTTTGCTTGATTTGGCTTTTCTTATTATTTTTTATTACGGCGCGCATTGCTACGCCCCTTAATGAATAAAATGCATTCTGAAGGTAAATTTAATATCAAGTGCAAAAAGCTAAAAATTTAAAATTTTTTTAATGGGCGTGGCACTGCCCACTTTTCTAATCACGAAATCGTAAAGTCATGACAGCTCAATATGTGTGCAAAGTTTCAGAAAAATCGGTCCAGTGCAAGTACCTCAAAATGATAACTTTTTTATAGGCGTGGCACTTTTCTAGTCACGAAATTGTAAAGTCATGACAGCTCAATATGTGTGCAAAGTTTCAAAAAAATCGGTCCAGTGCAAGTATCTCAAAATTAAAACTTTTTTAGGGGCGTGTTCCCGCCCACTTTTCTTATCACGAAATTATTTAGTCATGACAGCTCAATATGTGTGCAAAGTTTCAGAAAAATCGGTCCAGTGCAAGTACCTCAAAATGATAACTTTTTCATAGGCGTGGCACTGCCCACTTTTCTAGTCACGAAATTGTATAGTCATGACAGCTCAATATGTGTGCAAAGTTTCAGAAAAATCGGTCCAGTGCAAGTACCTCAAAATGATAACTTTTTTATAGGCGTGGCACTGCCCACTTTTCTAGTCACGAAATTGTAAAGTCATGACAGCTCAATATGTGTGCAAAGTTTCAAAAAAATCGGTCCAGTGCAAGTATCTCAAAATTAAAACTTTTTTAGGGGCGTGGTCCCGCCCATTTTTCTTATCACGAAATTATTTAGTCATGACAGCTCGATATGTGTGCAAAGTTTCAGAAAAATCGGTCAAGTGCAAGTAGCTAAAACTGATAACTAATTTTTATGGGCGTGGCCCCGCCCACTTTTTCACCCATAAACACTCCCTGGAATGTGTACAACAACTTGCCAAAGTTTGAGTCTGATCGGTTTTACAGTTTCGAAGTCTATAGCTAACACACACACAAACACACACACAGAGTTTCACTTTTATATATATGGATTATGTTTATTAAACATTTAATATTTTATAAAAAAAGAACATATGGTAATATTATTGAAAGAGTGTACAGTACAAACTCTATAATCCGGACATCATAAATCCTGAGCATGTCCGTATTACTGTAGTGTCCGGATTACAGATGTTTATTTTTTTAACCTGCATACATAATGTAAAAAGCCATGTTTTAATTAATTTTTTGTGAAGAATGAAAACTAAATCAATTTCATATTTATATATCAATTTTTTTATTCCAAAGAAAATAAAATTCAATACATTTTACATTTTAGTATATGAAACGAAAATTCTATACATATAAGTAGTTATGTACATTAAAATTCAACTTTAAATTCCACAAACCAATTTTTTGTAAAAAATTAATTGATTTTTGTTTGTTTTGAGACAATTTGTACGCCGTGTCTTTTAATCTTTTTAAAACTAATAAATCCATTAGTGATGCATATTGTTATCAAGCCAAATTTGTCAGCAACACATCCTAATGATTTGCCTGTGTCAAGTTCATCCCATACTTCAAACCTTTGTCAACAAAAACACTCAACTAACTAAATCAAAATTGCAAAAATTGTAAGCGTAGGCGTATATGTATAGCGGTATAAAGTTCCGTTATTATACAAAGAACATTATATGAATAAAAAAATACTGTCCGGATTTTAGAGTAAAAAAAGTATTACTGTCCAGTTTGGAGCAGTGTCCAGATTATAGAAGTGTCCGTAAAATCGCATGTCCGGATTATCGAGTTTGTACTGTATTAAAATACTCTTGAGTTTTAAATGTTACATGTGTGGAAAAAGTTTGTCATGGCACAGTAAAGTTTTAACATTAATGCACTTAAATGCTTAATGTGTGGATAACCTGCGGCATATATGTCAACACTTTCATTGCACCTAGTGTGAACACGCTATCTTAGTCATACAAGTTTTAAACGACACTATGGACTTTAAGTTATACTACTCTTTATTTAATCTTATTCGGAATGCAAAAACTAGCAACAACAACATTTATTATTACAATAATATTATTCCAAAATTTATAAATATTCATTATTTTTTTGTTTTTTTAATTAAAAACTTAGAAAAATTCAACCTCATAGTCGTTGTTATGTTAGATTTTTAAAATATTTGAACAAATAAAGTCATTTTTAGCTTCACACTTATTGTACTTAAGCAGTAATTAAAATAAAACTATACAAATTAAAATACAAAAATAAACATTACAGTTTTGTTTAATATTTTTAATAAAACATAACTGTATAATTTTTTTATTGATAAATTGAAGAATAAATAATAAATAAACTTTGAAATTTTACAAAAATTTATATTTATCGGCTTCATATATGGTTTCAGGTAATTTCAGAGGTGTTAATGAATAACATGTTCAGCAGACGGACGATACAACCGGAGAACAAAATAAAAATTTCTCTCAAAAATGCTTATAAATTAACTAACAAAGGCAGCATAAATAGTGTTGTAATTTACACAAGTATACACGAGATTTAAACTGAACAACAACTTCTTACGTGATTAATATTTGATTCAAGTTGTGAATTGATATTTTCTGACCATTTGTGACAAATAATAGCAAATAGCTTGGTTCGGAATCTGTTTATCGTATTAGAGATTTAAGGTTTTTCCCCTAAATAGTTGTTATAGTTTTTTGGAGTTATTCGGTAACTGAGTAAGATGTATTTCAACAAGCGCTTTAATTTGTTATGCATATTGATGGCGTTAAGAAAAAAATTATCCGCCATTTTGTTTCCGATACCATCTTGGATTTTGTATTTTTTCATTACTTACGTGCTTTTACTAACCAGGCATTTTCATTTCTTGATCTTCTCACTTGTCTAGAAGCCGAAAATGATCGATTTTCATTTGCAAATTTTAGAAGAAAAAAACACCGTAGAATTTGTGATTTGTTGTTTATATCTCAGTTAGTTTCAACCCGATTTGTTATTTTTTCTCAGGATTTGGTCTCGAAAACAAATTCTGAGACCAAATCCTATAATTTAGTAGACACAGCGTATCCAAAAACTAATTAGGAGTAAAAGGTACCTGATATATTTAGAAAAATATTAATTTTGACAAATTATTTTTGCCTATAACTTTGCCGTGACCGTGACTTTGTTAGTGACCGTCTTGTCCAATTTTTATTTTCGAAAAGCCCTATTGTTATTATTAGTAAATTATTCTAGGACTAAAAATTTTAATTTTTAATGTAAAAATATGAAACAAACAGAACCAGTGACCATTATCTCAGAAAATTATGGATCGATTGTGTTGGTTTTCAATAGCGGTTTATTTCTGAATATTTTTAAAAGATTGAAACAAGATATGTGGGGGCTTCTAAAAGTAGATTTCACACACGGACTTATGGACATCTCGTTATCGACATTCAGGAAATAAGTGTATATATTTTATGGGATCGAAAATTAAAATTATAGAAACTACAACGGAATAGCAAGCGTAAATTTTTTTTGGTTGAAAACGCGTTTTTAACGTATTTGTAGCCTCGTTACTCGCATCACCTTTGAAAAATTCCGTATACCATGGTTGATAAGAATAGATTTATAGTCATTATTATAGATCAAAATCATTTCATCCTTTTATATTTCATTTAGTTTTTTTAGTTTCTTTAGTAAAGTTAAAGAACACCGAGATACGAACCTTTTATATTTGTCGATCGATATACCCTTGGCACTACGGCTATAAAACAATTTAAAAAAGGTTTTTAGCGCTGCTATTACCCGTTATAATTTAGCTGTCATTTTAAGGTACTCTCACTTTTAATAATGTTACCATATTATCAGGAAATTTTTATAAATTTATTTTAAGGAAATCATACGATTTGCGCAATATTAAATAACCAGAAAAAGTCAAAGCACTAATATAAATTTTAAAATTACATGCGCTTAAAAAAAACGTTACTTTAATGCAGCGGTGAATACTTAAACGAAAAATTGTACAAATATAGCAATTAAAACTGCATCCAATCTTCTTTTACAACTTTGTAGGTTTGTAAGGGAGAAAACTAGTAATATTTACACACAACAATAGACTTTGAAAAACGCGCATTTAGTGCTTTAAAGTGGAAACTTCTCTTCCTTCCCTAAGCTATTTTGTAAGTGAAGCTATAACGTTTTCCCCTTGAAAACATGCTTGGTAGCACTATTTTTTTATTGGGATGTTCTAAGTGGTAAATATGTATGTTAAGAAATAATATATTTATAAACTTTTCTTGTTATGGGCACCACTGTGCGTTTGTCGGTACAGAGCACGCTTATGTTTTAAAATTAATTTTCTTTGTTTCATTTAATAATCTTTTTTTTTTTTGTCTTTCCTAAGTGTTCGTATTTTGTTTATAAATTTTAATTTGTTGATTTTGAACAATTAAAATATTTAAAAATTTTAGCACGTTTTAGCTAAACCACCATTTTTTCATTTAATATGCGATATTTATATATAATTTAATGTTTTAATTCTTTTATATAATTTTTTTTTTGTATTTCTGAGTTTTTTTTTTATTCAGTCAAAACTCAGTGTATATTCTGTTTCTATTAAATATTTTTTTTTGTATATATTTCTGATTTATTTATTTGTTTAATATTTCATTCACATTAGAATAATTATAATTTATTATTAAATTGCTTTTTTTCTAAATAAACATGTCCATATGATTTTCTGGTTATTTCTTGCTTTCACATAATTTTTTTATTATTTTTATTATTATTATTAATAGTTTATTAGCTGCATAGTACCTGACTGGAATTACTAATGTCGTAATAAATAAACTCTTAAAACAATTTATTTATTAACACAAACTCTTTTGATGTTTGTCTCATTTCGGTTTTTTTCTATTTATTTCAAAGCATTAAAAATTTAACAAAAATATTTTATTTTAAATTTGTTTATGTATACAGATGGCAGCAAAAAGTGCATAAAAAATTTATAAATTTTGTCATAAATTTTATTAAACAAAAAACAAACACATTTTAGACAAGTTCAAAAACTGAATGTTAAGGGGTCTGATGTAAACACCTTGTAGGGTTAATTGTTTATTCATAATAAAGTTCTACACCAAGCAATTTGCTTGGTTTCTCTAACATTCTAAAAGTATGTTCACATTAGGCAAATATTTGCAACCATTAAAATATTTTAATTTCTCTCCTAACAAATTGATGTTACAACAACTTGATGTTGATGTTGTCAATTGTTATATGGAATCAATCACATAAAATTTAAAAGACAATATAAATTTATTATTATTATTATTATTATTATAATTATTATTATTATTATTATTATTATTATTATTATTATTATTATTTATTAAAAATTAGAAAATTAGAACTCGACGTAGAAAGCAGTCGTGGTATAAAAACTGTTTTATTTTGAGAGCGATTATTCTTATGCTCTCATTTTGGGTCAAACTTTTGTTAATTTTGTCTTTACATATAAGTGAGATACACTTGCAAGATAGTGAGGAAAAACTTTCCCCAAAATGTTTGATTTCTGCCAGAGTTGGGCAATGGAAGAAAAGATGTTGCACAGCCTCAATCTTCATCGTGAGACCCATGGTGTAATTACATAAGGTGATAGCGTAAAGAAAGAGCATTTTTGGTCACACTTTTTTATATATGGAGTTGGGCAATTCTTGGCACTGAAAATAATCAGCTGGGCTGGCACCGCCAGGCACTTTTGGTGTGTACTCCCAGCTCATAGTCTGACCACTAATAAGAGTTGAGAGCGAAAGAGTTGCATAAGTGCCCACGTTTCACGTCTGTCAGACTCAGACCATTTAGTCTGTACAGATTCGTATAATTTCTGTTCCAATGTCTTGCAGGGTAGCAGTAGTGAATGTTTCAATCTCCCTTGGGTAGAAAAGAGTTCCAATCTTCGCTATACGCAATACCAACACCATATGTTTTCACCATTTAAGAACAACGAAACATAAGAAGAAAATAAAATTAAACAATAAAAAGAGAGTGCCTATATATAATTATTTTTTATTTTCAAAATATTTTCGATATCAGCTACTGTGCTACTGACTGCCTTAAAGGAAAGCAGATTTCAGTTTTTGAGTCAGTGGTTCTGAATGATTTTCTAATGTGTCACTGGACGATCGGGAAAGCTTTTTCAAAAGTAGCGGCTAATTCTACATGAAATTTGAATGAGTTTAGAGACAGTGTTGTTTTGATTTTTCCAGATCACGATGGCCTCTCACTGATCTCGCCGACGGCTACAGCTAACACTTTTGCCTAACCTAACATTCGATAAATTTTTATATGAATTCTTGTACAACAGAAAAACTTTCCAAAACTGAAAATTTGGGCCTGTTTACCTATTTACTAAAAATATTCCATCACTGATTTTATTTTAAAGAAATACAAATAATAAACAAATTTAAGTTGGGCTTTAGTCTATAAAACAACAATAACTTGCAATCAGTTTTTTTGGAGCCACATTTGTGACACCTCAAGCTAAGAGAACCTTCAAATACCACAACTACAAGTGTAGATAGCAACTTGTTTTGCATCTCGCAAACATAAAATACGAGGGTGGATAAAAAACTCTGTGATATATATTAAATAAAAAATTATATTTTCTTATTTCTTCTTAAAAAAAATAGTTGTTAATAAAATCTTTCTTTTAATTCAATGAAATTTTTCAAACACTTTGGGTAAATGGTATTAATTAACTTCTTTCAAATTAGCTTTTACATTTGTTCACAAATGACAGTGAACTTAATTATGTTACAACGTCAAAAAAATGTTTGTTGGTTTTTCGCAGCAACATTGATGAAATTTCACTTGACTTTTCACGAGTGTATGAAACATGAATTTACTATCACATACAGGTGACAAAGCAGCCGTGGCAAATTAAACTCAAGTTTTGTTTATTGGATAAAAAGGTCAAGGCGTTTTTTTAGATGTAAGCGCACTTAGACACTTTTAAAGCGGAAGTTATATAAAAACAATAAATATTATTCCAGATCGATTTAACCACAATTTAAAAGATAAATAACAAGGCCAAGTAAGAAATTACTCCATTTTAGGTCAATACACTAATGAAACTCTATGAAGACGCGCTTGCACAAATCTATATATTGGATCGGTGATTTAAGCTACAGTAACTATTATATTTAACCAAAGCTTACGAAATTAATCAACAAAAAGAGTTTTTGTAATTTTTTCCTTTTCACTGTTTGACACGAGATAACTCCGAATTTGTTAAGAATAAAACAAATTGGATAAACTTAAGGCAAAGTTTGTTGAACTTAAAATTATTTTTTTTTATTTAAATATTAAGGTAACAATTCACGTAAAACTAAATTATTATAAAAATATAATGTATTAAATTTTGGTTCCACCCTCGTATGATTTGTTTTTAATCCAAACAGCAACAAAACGCATAATTTTTTTTATATTTTTTTTTTGAATAATTGCCTTTACAAATGTAAAGGAATACAAATTTAAATTCTACATACATATCTCAAGGCAGACAAAGATTAAAATAGTATGTGGGGATTTGCATTTTTTCTTTTTTGTTTTTTTTATCACTTTTGCATTCAGCCTTAAAATTATGGTCTTGGCCAATACTATAATGAATATTAAACAATGACAGAATCGCAAATAAATGCACTTATATAAGAGACACAGACTAAGTGATATATAGACAGACTGGGAGTGGTATAGTGAAGGTATTGGCAAATATGTTATACCGTCGCGACAAATCTGACAACTGTTACTGAAATGATAATAAAACAAGTAAGAGTGTCGTGCCGATTCTTATTGTATAATATCCTTCACCATCACTTGGGTATAATGACCACATCGTGGCGTAGCTTATGTTATACGAAAGTATGCTTTATTTTCCGATACCTTCATTACTTTCAAATATATAAATAGCTGACAGTATTCTACTGGTCATTTGCTTTCACTTGATACCAATATTGTAGGTGTTGAAGGGATCGAGCCGTTATAACTTTATTTGACCTATTTATACACCATTTTTTCTAAAACGCCATCTTGGATTCTAATTTTTTCATAGTTTGCTGTATTCCACTAGTCAATTCATTTCATTTGATATTAATATTGATGGGGTTAAAGGTGGTACATTTTTAAATACTGGATTTGACCAATATATAAATTTATTGTACGCTATTTTGCAGTGGCGGTCTTCTTAATTTTATTCAAGTGCTTTCATTTGAAACCGATATTGACATTTTTGATTGTCTAGAATCTGGAAAAAATTATTTTCGTTTGTAAATTTTGCGAAAAATACCGAAGCAGATGTTTTTGATGACCTTATCTCAGTTGAGTTCCAACCGATTATTAAGTTTGTCTCAGGAATAATAATAAATTTTAAGATAATTGCTTGGAATTTGGTGTCACTTAAGAAAATTTATATATTTAAAAAATAAATAAATTTTTTTTATTTATTTTTGGCTATAACTTTGCCGGTTAGAGACCGATTTTTTGAAACGCGCTTACGAACAGCCCCAGAGACATAAAATATATATAAATGATAACAAATGTTTTTAAAAATTACCCGAAAGAAAAATTTAGCATTTGTGGTAAAAATATGGAAAAAATACAGACAGTTTGGTTTACTTGCTCATATCTGAGAAATTTATGGGCCGATTTTAATGAATTTTAATAGCGGTGCATTCCTGAATAATTCCAATAATCTCTTAAACAGCTCCTTTTCATAAGCTTTTATTATATTTATACTTTGTGTGGTCGGAAATTAAAATTGTTGAATTGTTGAACTGTTTAAACGGAATGACAAACCTATAGAAGTTTGCTCTTGGCACCACAGGTGTAGGGTATAACTAGCTGCTGTTGGCATTTATTTATATAAGCCTTAATATACTTAATAACCTGATAAATTTAGTAACTGTTTTCTGCTGTAGCTACGAAGTTAAATGGATATTTAATCCAGCCTATTACACTATAAATCACCTGGTAATGATAAAGCGTCTAAATATTATTTAAAGGATAAGTTTTACCATAATACAGAAATTTTTAAGTTTAAAATTTAATGTTTTTATTATGCTTTCGAATGTTGTTTACATTTAACAGACACTATTCTTCATTTACTACGGCTTAATACAAATTAAATATGAAATCTGTTTATGTTTGTTATCCCAACGACAACGTTACTTCCATTTAAACAAAAAATTTGTCAAATAAGCAAATGTGTATTCTACCTTTTATTTGTTTTTATTTTGATTTAATCAGGCAACAAGATCAATGACTGACAGAAAGATCGTAAGAAAATAAAGCTAATAAACAAGCAATCACAACAAATAACAAAATTCGCAATAACGCACTTGTTTGCAATATTTTGACTTCATATTATTAACAAATCTAAATACTCGATAAAAATATTTTGGCAAAATGCCCACAAAATACTAGATAAAATTTTTGAAAAAAAAAAAAAACAAAATTGAAATTTTATTTTGTTTAGCAAAATCTGGTCTCATACTCTCGCACATTAGTTAATCGCATGAACAAAAACAACGGCAACAACAAAAGGAAACCAAATATATAAATGCTTTGAACAATAATAGAATTATGGTTTAAATTCTTTAAAAAATAAATAAATAAATAAATAACAAAAGTTAAAAATATTTGGTTGGCTGTTACGAGGGCATACAAGAGCATTTTAAGTAAATAAAGAAGCCGTAATAAACTGTCGGCTTATAGAAATTAAAAAAAAAATTATAATAAAATTAATTTAGTTTTAAAAGATATTTTTAAATAACTATATTAAAAAACAAGTAAGAGTGCTATATTCGACTTTTCAGAATCTTATGTACCCTTGCCATAGTTTGCTCCATCATGTAATGACCATACAGGACAATTATATGGTGCAACTTATTTAGAAAATCAATAATCTAAATTTGTAATTGAATTTTTTTTTTTCAATATCACCTTTGTCGGTAATTCACCAATTGAATTAAGATTTTCTGTAAATGTTTCCAAAGGTATATATATGTAATATATACGCAAAATCTGAATTTTTTGGGTAAAAACTGAGGTAATTGTGTTAGTTCTCTAATATTTCAGCTTGCAATATATTCACCTAGCTGGTTTTAAAAAGCAACATTCCCGGAAACCTATAAGACATATTAAAACTAAATAAGGATCTGAGACATTTGTGTGCGCTTCAAAAACTTGATTTCAACATACACCCGGACAGACAGACGGACATACTTAGCTAAATCAATTCCTGTTTCTATAAGAATTCAGAATATATATACCTTATAGTGTCTAAAAGAAATATTTTAGAAACTACAATTGTAGTGTGATGAATATAAAAACGTTTATATAAAACGTTGTTATTAATTCTTCATTAAGATAGCCCATAGTGCCATTTATGGTTAATAAAGGCTAAAAATACTGCTTTCCAGAAATAAAAAACCGCCTAAAAATTTTTTTACTAAGAATTTCATAATAATTAGCTTTTTAGCGTATTTTTAAAAAAATTGTTAGCAGAGAAATTTTTAAAATAAATTTTAACACTTGCTAAGCCCGGTCCGCATTGACGTCTGCAACACAGGTTTTGTTTTGTTTTAAAAAGAAAAATGTTAAAAGGGATATTTAAAATTGTTTTTATTGAAAACTAACTGAGCCCGGTACGCATTTTGTCATCCAAACAAATTGTATTTTGTTTAGTTATATAATTTTTTACTTTCTTTATTTCCCTGCTCCTATCCGGCTCATTTTGGTTTAAAAGTCAAAGTGTATCACATGATATACATACATATATAGCGCACAACATGCCAATTTGGGCATTCGTGTATACCTGTTATGGATTTGTGATTTCAGTGTCCCTCTTTTTCAACCTAACCTACATATGTACTACATATTTACTTTTTATTAGAGGAACTACGCCTCATGGTGCAATCCCAATAGTTTTTGATACGAATACAACAATTTTTACAAATGAAATTAATTAAATCAAATAAAACAAGTAAGAGCACTATATTCGGCTGTGCCGAATCTTTTATACCCACCACCAATTTAGTGTACATTTAAAGCACAATATTTATTATTTTGTTAATCGCTATAGAATAATCTCTTTATAATAAAATATGTATCACTTTCTTTGTAGAGGGTGGTTAAATTTTAAGGGCCCATGTTTAAGGTGAACCACATCTAAACTTCAACTTTTTTCTTGTATTTCATTTGACATTTCTCAATCTCAGACTAACTCAATTTGAACCGTGGAAAGAAACGCAATCGAGCAACGCTTTTAAATATTAAAGATTTTTATAAAAATGGGCGTTCAAATTAAATGCATTTTGTGCACTTCGTGATTCTTTTGGTCAACATAATCGTTCGAATTCGTCCACAATCGTGAGAATTGTAAAAAATATTTAAATGTCTGCAAAGCAGGTCTGTATGAAATGTGAAAACATCTGTGAATGCCATCTTAGTTCGTTGAATGGGAAACATTGCTGTTTTTCACGATAACGTGGCAAAAGAGCAAGCAACCTTGACTCATCATCGTGCCCAACAATCGAGCATCAACAGTGTCATTGAAAATTTGGACTATCGGATCGAGGTGTGCCGCCTAGGTAATTGAAGCATACAAATATTATCATTATAAAAATAAATGATAATAATTTCATAATAATTTTATTCAAAATCAACATAGTCCCTTAAAATAAAACCACCCATTATAACTTCGGTATGCTAGTAAAATGTTTTCGTAAATTTAGTCTTTCAATGAAAGTGGCCGTTAAAATACGCGTGTCAATAAAGTTTCTGCTAATAAACATAACTTAGTCCTTTAGTATTCCAAAATCTTTATTCATAGAGAATTTACATGAATTTATGAGGAAGAAAGTGAATTTAAGGTTAAATTTTAAGGGCCACAGGGTGATTTAAAATATACATTCTCTGCATTTTTCTAAAACGGGAAATTTATTAGTAAGATTTTGATTTTTAAACTTCTATAACATTTTGCTTTTAAAAGATTTTCAAACGAAATAAGTTTTGTATAATTCTAAAATTTGTTAGCCATTAGTACATGAAAATAAATTGTTTATAATGTTAAGAGACAATTTTTTTTGACTTAGGTCAAAATTTTCCTAAATTCCCATTTTTAATATAGCATAATTTCAGGAGAACATAAGCATAAGTTGTTAGCATGCCATCTAGTAGTTGCTAGTATAGTCATCTATCTTATCATCTTTATCTTATATTTAGCTACAGTACAATAAATGTCGCAGTGTAACATGAATAAATGCTAATATATATGACTAATATATTTTTATAAAAATTTAAAGAAAAAAGTGTGCGTGGCACATCTATTTTCCGTTATAACGAAGACTTTGACCAAAAAACCATGTTTGCAAAATTTCAGAATCGTACATATAGTTTTGTCAGTTTTATTACGTTTTAAATTTGAAATATACACTGTGCGGTATAAATTTTCGTACATTTTTATCTATAACTCTTTTCCTAATTCATAGATTTAAGCGATTTTCAGGGAAAACTCGACTCGATAAATATATATTGACTCGATAAATATATATTCGAAGTTTCATGACTCTACGTTTATGCGTCTGGACACAATTCAATTTTATTCGATGTGCGAAGGACACGGTTTTTTCGACCTAGTCTTGCTTTACGAGCTACAACTCTCTTCCTAATATTCCGATTCAGCCCATTTGAATACCAAACAAACCTTGTCTATAAGAAAGATTCTGGCAAAATTTGCGCCCCTAGCTTTTTCGGTGCGACCTCTATCGTGCTTTCAACAGACGGACAGACGGACAGGTAATAATATAAAAATATGTATCACTTTCTTTGTAGAGGGTGGTTAAATTTTAAGGGCCACAGGGTGATTTAAAATATACATTCTCTGCATTTTTCTAAAACGGGAAATTTATTAGTTAGATTTTGTTTTTTAAACTTCGATAACATTTTGCTTTTAAAAGATTTTCAAACGAAATAAGTTTTGTATAATTTTAAAATTTGTTAGCCATTGGTACATGAAAATAAATTGTTTACAATGTTTAGAGATAATTTTTTTTTACTTAGGTCAAAATTTTCCTAAATTCCCATTTTTAATAGAGCATAACTTCAGGAGAACATAAGCATAAGTTGTTAGCATGCCATCTAGTAGTTGCTAGTAGAGTCATCTATGTTATCATCTTTATCTTATATTTAGCTACAGTACAATAAATGGCGCAGTGTAAGATGAATAAATGCTAATATATATGACAAATATATTTTTATAAAAATTTAAGGAAAAAAGTGTGTGTGGCACATCTATTTTCCGTTATAACGAAGACTTTGACCAAAAAGCCATGTTTGCAAAATTTCAGAATCGTACATATAGTTTTGTCAGTTTTATTACGTTTTAAATTTGAAATATACACTGTGCGGTATAAATTTTCGTACATTTTTATCTATAACTCTTTTCCTAATTCATAGATTTAAGCGATTTTCAGGGAAAAATATTCTTTTGACTCGATAAATATATATTCGAAGTTTCATGACTCTACGTTTATGCGTCTGGACACAATTCAAAAGTGAAAGTGGGCGTTATAGTAGGCGTGTCAAAGTTGTTTTTGCTAATGAGTACAACTTAGGTGTTTCAATATAGTCCTTTATTATTCCAAAATCTTTATTAATAGTGAAATTATATGAATTTTAGGTAAAACGTTATATGGGAGGTGGGCGTAAAAGTGGGCGTGGCAACTTAATTTTTTTGCATAGTAATGAAATTGCCTAGGGGGATAGACGTAGCAAAATTTATCATCATACCTCTAATTTCAGCGGTTTTATGAGCTTTTAAATTTCATTAACGGTGGATAACGTGAAAAGTGGGCGTTATAGTAGGCGTGTCAAAGTTATTTTTCGAATGAGTACAACTGAGGTGTTTCAAGATAGGCCTTTGTTATTCCAAAATCCTTATTAATAGAGAAATTATATGAATTTTAGTTAAAACGTTATATGGGAGGTGGGCGTAAAATTGGGCGTGGCACATTGATTTTCCGTTAAAAGAAAGCGTGTTACCAAAAAGCAAAGTGTGCAAAATTTCAGAGTCGCACATCCAATTTTGTTGCTTTTATGACGTTGTTGTTTTTAAATATACCGAAAAATACACTGTGCGCTATAAATTTTCGTACATTTTGATCGATAACTCCTCTCCTAATACATAAATTTAGACAATTTTCGGGGAAAAATATTGTCTTTACCCAGGAAATATATATTCGAAGTTTCATGAGTCTACGTTAAGGCGTTTGGACACAATTCCATTTTATTCGATGTTCGAAGGACACGGTTTTTTCGACCTACTCTTGCTTTTCGAGCTATAACTCTCTTCCTAATATTCCGATTTAGCCCATTTTCAATACCAACCTTCAATACCTTGTCTATAAGAAAGATTCTGGCAAAATTTGAGCCCCCTAGCTTTTTCGGTGCGACCTCTATCGTGCTTTCAACAGACGGACAGACGGACGGACATAGCTAGATCGTCATAAAATCAAACCCCGATTCAGAATATATATACTTTATGGGGTCTAAAATGGATATTTCGATGTGTTACAAACGGAATGACAAAATGAATATACCCCCACCATTTTTTTGGTGGCGGGTATAAAAATACAACGACTATATTGTTTTAAAATATGACATAGACTGCATTTTGTTTCTATGGGTGACCACGCCCTTATAGTTTTTTTTTTCCTTAAAAACGAAGTTAGAAGCATTAAAAATCCGTCATTTGTAAAAGACTCTAGCTATTATATTTTGAAAGATATATCTACCATTAAATATTGAAGGTGGCACTCCCTTTCAATGGATTTTATTATTTTTTGTATGCAAAATTCAAAGTTACTTATACTAGGTTCACAAACTACACAAGTTTAAGTTCCCGAAATATATTATATAATGAGTTTTATCGTTTCACAGCTTCACAGGTTTTTGCAACGGATTGGACAATTTATTGTAATTGTGTAATTGCGGATGTGACTATTATTATTAAATACATCAAAGATATCCTGTCATTAAAGCATTAAACTTATAGCCAAAATTAAAATTTATTTAAAAATAATACAAAAAAGATTTTCAAACGTGATATTCAAAAATACAACAAAAACACGTTGTTTGGTGTTAAATAAAAACATTGTTCAACAACTGCCATCTTGTTCAAAACATGTGACATAAAATACAACTATGCCTACTTGCTTTATGACATTGCTTTAGTGACATCTCAAACCAAAGGCAAAAGGCTTTAACCTGGGGGAAATGACGTGAAAAAAGAATACAGGAAAAATAGATGTTGGTAATTTGCGATCCAATATAATGATTTATGAAAGACATGAAATCGATTAGAACAAATAATTTAATATTTCCATTTTCAATAAAATTCTGAGTTATAAAGCTGATATTTAAACACAACACTTGTAGCTCTGATCAAAAGATGATGAAACCGTAGCTGGTTTCGAAAATGCCTTCAACTCAGCTAGTATCGGGTAACTACATTTTCTTAGATATTCTATCATTATAGCATTGAACTTCCGGCCTAAATTTAATTTTAATTTAATTAAAATAATTATTTTGAATTTCTTAAACTCAAACATATATTTTCTCAACATCAACTATTTATATGCTCTGTCCCACTGTGTTATGAAGAAGCATGCTTTGCAAGCAAATAATTATACTTAAAAAAAACACTAAATTTTTTGGCGTGTGTCATGATGTTGACTTTCAGGCAGGTGGGAAATTTTTTAACAAAAAAAAAAAAATAATAAAAACAACAACCAAAACAAAACAATATAAAGACAAAAACCAAACAAATAAATAAAATAATGAAAAATATTGCAAAAAAATATACTATTTTTAAGTGCTTTTAAATATATAAAAAAACCATTTGGCGGATAGAACGATTTTTGTTAATTTTCTTTGTCGGAAAATGCTTGAATATTTTTTGCTTTATAAAGCAAAAGGTCAAAATTCTTATTGAGGTTTTTGATTTCTTCTCTTTGTTATGGATGAAAAATGTGAAATGTGTCGGAGAAATCGGTAAGAAAGGAAATTTAACAACAGATGTGTTTAGGACAAAAAAAGAAATAAGTTTTCGTAAAAAAATAAGCAAAAAATTTAATATTGTATTCATATTCAATTCTTAGAATTTTTTTTAGAGAAAAATTTTTTTCATTTTCTGTTTTTTTGGAAATTAAAAAAGAACTTTTGTCACATGCTGTGATAAAAGAAATTTTTTGTTTAATTTCTAAACGTTGAATTAACTTAGACTTTGTAAATTTTGTGTATTTTAAACTTTTAAATGCGTAAATTCTTCTTTGAAGTTAGTTGAAACAGGGTTAAGTCAAAAACTGCAGTTTCTGTTTAATGCCAAACAAAATAGAAATATTTCTGAATGCCTAAACCCCATATGATCAAGATTGAAAGCAGCTGTGCTAGACTTAAGCTATTATTACGAATCGAAATAGAAAAAAAAATTTAAAAGAACCCAATCGAAAACTCTAAAATTGCATCTTTTTGACTTAATACCTTTTTGCCTAACTTCAAAGATATATTAAAATAAACAACTTTTAATATAGAGATTTTTTTGTTATATTAAAAGTTTGATAAAGAAAACAGGCGAAAAATTTAACACTTATTTTTCTATTAATAAATATAACACTTAAGTTGGCACATGTGTCAAAATGTTTATTTTAATAATAGTACCAACAAATATCTCACAACCTAAATAACATTTTCCAAATTTAGCTTAATCAATTACAATTTATTTATTTAAATTTTTAACCATCATCGAAACGACGAACACTATTTTTTTTATTAACAAGAAGTACGATATTCTGTTTAATTTTTCTCTAGTCATTTGCTAAGCTGTTGCAGTGTTTCCAACTAGAGGCTTGTAGTTTGAGCATAACTGAGTTACAGGCAAACCTGAATAAAAGCGAACTTTGTTGTGTTTTATTTAATAAGCGCTAACGCATAGTTGTGACAAACGCACCAAGTGAGTCAACGTTGTATAATAAACAGTAATAATCTCTTATGATGAATATTAAACGCATTACTCTTCAACAATTACAAAAGCTAAAAAACAAAAAAATAACTATGACAGTTGTCTAGCAGCCAACTTCACTACCTAATACTCTATCAAAATTTAATGTTCCAATTGCAAAACGTTGTCGCATTATTGCGGCTTGCGTTATACAAAATGTATGTGAAAGACATTTTTGACAGTTAAAAAACGGTTGCACTCTTGTTTAGATTTGACGGTAGCTGTGCTTTTTTGCAGTTTGTTACCTTTGTTATTGCTTGTTGTTTAAAATACTGCCTTTTACACCCTTCGCTAAAATTGGTAAAGATCTAAGCAGCTCATTAATTGATCGGAAATGAAAAATAAATTGATCTCCAAAATTATTTCACGAGTCGTGTGTGACGTAGCAACTCATTCTTGATACCACATATTTATACATATATTGAGCATTTATTTTAGTGAGCAGCTGAGTTTAGGTTCCAAGCCTTTAAACTGTCCGAATATATAGTGTGATGTAACATCTCTGGACTTTTTTCTTTGGAATATGAAAGTTATAATTCAAAACCTGTCTAATTCACTCGAACCGGAATCAATACTAGAAAAAGTGAGCAAAAATTTTATGCTCCGAATAGTCAGCGTAGTCTTGACTAACATTCAAATAAAATTATTTTTTAAATTAAATTTTAGAAATTGTTTTATCTTTTGACATCCAATTTATTTAAAGTGTTTTATTTAAAATGCATAAACAAATAATTATTTTCTATATGGTTTTGATCCAAGTTGAATTATAAAAGAATTTGTTAATTCGATGTGAAAAGTCCTTTGTTTAGTAATTATAAGAATATGTTTCTAGGGTTAATTGTTATATACTAGGGAATCGAATGTGCTATCCCATGCAATACAAAATCTATTTCGTCATTTTGGCAAAATTTCACAAAATCTTGCAAGTGATGTAATTGTGGTATTTATCGAAATTATACAATTCACAACACACTTGTAATGTACTGTTGGTACTATTTTTGTATTAGTTTATAGTGTTACATGCTTGTTGTTGGTAATCTCAAAACATTTTGTAAAACAATGCAATTTGATTTCATATGGTTATGAAGTGTTACATTGGTTTTATACAGGACTGGGAACTTACATTTTTTTGCGGAATTAAAAAAATTATTTTTATAATAGTTTTTTCTCTTCAAAAATTTGAAAGTTAAATAAAAAGAAAAAAGTTTACAGAAGCGAATAAAATGTTGTTTTTTCTAAATACCAGCCATTTACTTTTCAAAGAGTATTTCATGTGACTATAAGCCGAGGCTAGGATTAGTTGGTCCATCCGTTAGCTTCTCTTGTGACATACTTTTTCCAGCATATCTGACGGAATCTCACCAATGCCAGCTGTAATGTTATCTTGCAGGACTACAACTGTGACTGGTTATTCTTTGTACACGATGGACTTCATGTATTCCCACAAAAAATAGTTCGGTGTAACTGAAAAAAAGGTAAGGTTAAAGGCTCTTCAATCATCGCCTCTCAGTTGGTTAATAATATAGCGTGCCGTGCGGCATGTGGTACTGTCTTTTTAAAACCACATGCCAACCAAGTCGACTTGGTAATCATCCGACTGCATTGATTGTTCCATTACGATTTTTCTTTTTTGGACCACAAACCACACCAAACAAGCAGCTGTTAATGCCAAATTCGGCAATTCTGTTTGTTGATATAACCAATTTTTCAAAAATTAGCTTCTTCACTGAAGACGACTTTTCGATACAAACACATTTATCATCTAGCACGAATTTAAATAATATTATTTAAAGATTTCAAAGCTTTGTTCGTTGGTTGGTCCATTCATGCTTACTGAGAATCAACTTTAAGTATTTTTTAAAATTGATTTCTTTTCAACTTTGCCAACAATTTCACTGAAAATAACTTTTTTTTCTGCAGAAGCATGATTTTTTAAACATTCCCATTCCTAATATTTTTTTCGCTTGTCATACAGACTATGTGTATTTACAAATAAATAATTGCAACCCGTATTTTAATGGACGGTACATCCTTGCAGATAACGCAACTAGTCCATACACACATGTAAAGTAAACTCCATAATGGACTAGGACTAAGTCTAAAGATCGATTTAAAATTACAATGTCCTAGGGCTGGACTATTTAGCCCAGCTTTACAGCGGAATAGTCTCAAAAGTACTCTTTGTTACAACTCAATAGAGTATCTAAACGACCATTATACAGTTTTTAACAACACTTATTTCACGAACACCAATACACTAAAACACGCAAATTCTTGTTTCAAAAATTACTTAGTCAATTTCTGCATAACGTAAGACCATATTATAACTAGTCTATATGAGCTGCAATAGACGACGTAGTCCAATAATATTAGCGTGGATGTGAATTTAACAATTGTACTAACAAGAAAAAATTTACCAATATTTAAAAGGTGCTTCTAATTAGGCGACTACTTTACAGTTTACATTTTTATACCCTTTAAAGAGAATGTAAGGGTATATACAGGTTTGTTATTCCGTGTGAAATTTCTGCAAGATTTATTTCCGAACCCATAAAGTACATATTTTCTGAAAGCTTCTGATTATATAAGACGATTGAACACTATCCGTCTGTCCAATGTATGTTGAAATCAGATTTTTCATTAATTCGACATCACCAAGCAAGATCCGTGCTTGGTACCAAAATATCAAAAATATATGAAAGCAGATTAGTAATCAAAATTAACATAACAGCGCGATAACCTTCTGAGATATGAGCAAATAAACATGACTGCCTCGGTTTTGTTTCTTATTTTCACCACAAAAATGAAAATATTTCGCTAGGACAATTTAAATATAATATGTCTCTGGAGATATTTGTGAAAATTTTTGCACAAATCGGTCCCTAACCGGCAAAGTTATAGGCAAAAATTTTTTTTTAAAAATATATATTCCAAAAATTTACAAACTAAAATCAAGTGTTTTCAGCTTCTAGACAACCGAGAGAGTCAATATTGGTATCATCTGAAAGGACAATATAAGCGCAATATAAGCACTATTAAAACTACAAAATGGCGTACAATAAATTTATACTTATTGAACCCCCTTAATATTGGTATCAAATGAAAGAGCTTGACCAGTAGAATGCAGATAACTACGCAAAAATTCAAAATCGAGGATGGCGTCGGAAATAAAAAAAATAAATGGCATATAACATGTAATATAGGTGAAGGGTATTATACGATTCGGTACTCTTACTTGTTTTGTTTCTATACCTCCAAAAGAGCCAATATGGATATCAAATGAAAGGGATTGACTAGTAAAATTTTGTAAGCTATTAAAAAAGGGTAAAATCCAAGATGGCGTCTAAAACAAAATTGCTTGATTTTTTTTTTAACCCGATCAATATGGGTATCAAATAAAAGGTCTTGTAAAATACAAATAACTATGTAATAATTCAAAATCAAAGATGGCGTCGTTAATAGAAAAATGGGGGAAAACCTGAAATCTTAAAATCTAGGATAAGCTACGATGTGTACATATATAATTGTGAAAGGTATTCTCAGATTCGGCACGGCCGAATATAGCGCTTTTACTTGTTTTAAATTATAAATGGAGTTTGTCATTTTAAGTCGTAGAGTGCAAAGAGCTTGCAATACTACCTTATAAACTTTCACAAGTGGATGAAAACAAACTTGATTTTGGTAAAGATCTCAATTCAAATCTACTAGACTTCGCTCTAGTGAAAATGTACTACGTGCAAAAGTAATTTTTGGAATAAAATTTCAAGTGCAAGTAAATATATGGCTGCAGTAATGCAATAAAAATATTTAAATAAATAAAAATTCATTAACATTTTGGACAAAAGTAAACTTTACTCACTTGAATCTAACAAAGAATATCTCTGTGTAAGAAGCAAATGATAAATGTTGTCAAGCGAATATTGTTCGATTGAAACGATAACAATAACGAATTATTTCTTATATAGATCACTGTGCACCAAAGGGTTAAACAAGTGTGAAGTTCAAGGTAATTGTTATTGATTTTCTACCTCCTAACAACGAAAATTATTTAATTGAATTTAAGATATTAGAATTTCTATTGAAAGTTTTTTCTTTACCCCAAAGTCCAAATATAAAGAAAACAAACTAAAGAATTGCCTAAAGTTTGTTTAATTATTTTTTTCCACATGCGTACTTTATTAACTTGTTTAACACATTTATTGTTATTGATTGTTAGTTAATATCGTCTTATCAATGTTTACACTTCTACACACGTTTGATAAATATCAAAAATATAAAATAAAAAACAAACAAAAACACACAAAGTAGCAAATATCGTTATAATTTTTTGATAATTTTTTTTTTTATATTTAATAACAAATAAAAATTGTATTTCTTTTTTATAATTTCAGACTACAAGCGACTTTAAACGAGAGAAGTTTAGACACAAGCAAAAAAAAAAAAAGACAAACGAAAGAAATATTAAATAAATTATTCTTAAAAAAAATGAAATTTGAGCAAAAAGTGCCAATTAAATAAATACAAGTTTTTGGAATTTTTTTCTAAAAAAAACAAAGTTTTGTTGGTTAAACTAACGAAGAAAAAAACCTTAAAAGTAATTGCAAAAATTCTAATAAAACATGAACCAACGTGAACTTTTATTATTTGTGGCCTGCATGCTGATGCTGGGCGGTCTACGCCCTACCTCTACTACTACAACAACTTCCCTAGTGGTGGCCACTTTTATGGGCAACAAATATCCTGATCGTTTCTTTCACTCGGCAAATAAGTCCTTAGCCTCTGAAGAACGCACAGCACTTGATGTCTATACTTATGCTTTTCTAAACTACAGTTACATGGAAAATCAACAGTTACGAGTGGTCAATTATCAGGAGGAGAAGGCACGCTATGGTGAAGGTAAAATATTAACAGTACAAGGCAAACTGGTACACATTAGTGCCCAGGAAGATCACAAAAATGATTCGGCCTGTTCGTTTAATTTGCTGGGGACCAATGGCCAGCCTTTACCCGCTCTGGGTGTTACTTGGATAGCGTTGGTAAGGCGGGGTTTTTGCACGTTTGAGGAAAAAGTCAAAAATGTCTATTTAAATGGTGCCGCTGGTGTAATAATTTACAATGATAAGCCAGTTACGAACTTGGAAAAGATGCAGATTAGGGGTAAAACACGTAAGTACAGTCGATGCTCGGTATAACAAAATACTCACATTAACAAATGTGTGATTTAAGAAATATTTGTTTCATTTCTGTTTTATTTTTAAATACTCGGTATAACGAATGTTCCAATAAATTAGAAAAGTTAAATAAAAATTTTGATATTCTGTTTGACGAATCGGAGTAAAATTTTTTAAGATAAATTATTTTGAATTTTTATGCTGTTTTGTAATCGAAAATTAAATGTTCTTTGTGTTTTTTCGATAAAAAAAAGTTAATTTGGCAGTTTAAAACACCCAGTCATAATTTATGAATTTTCTAAATTTCATGAATACAAAATTTTAACTAAATACTGTACCATTGCAGTACTCTAGATAAAAAACCAAACTTGGTTCTACAAGTACAACACTCTCAATGCAAAAAAGTGAGTTAAGTTTTGTAAGGATGTGCTTGCGATAAGCCTCTATCGCTACAATACTTTGCCTCTACCGCTACCATACTTTGCCTATGTTTAAATTCAGCAGAGACAAAAAATTTTTTTTGAAAGGCAAGTCAATCCAAATAAAAATTTAATAGCTTTCTAACATTCTTGCCTGCTGCTGGCAACAAAGAAAGGTCAGTGCCACATGTACGTGTTCGGAGCTTCACCCACAGGAAAAAATAACAAATAATAACAAAAAAGGACTCCAACCACACATAACAGTAACAAGAATATGCACCACTATACAACAATATGGATGGAGACCTAGGCAGATGATATCATCATGGTATATTATTAGTTTATAAATATTAGCTCAATGTTGTAAATTTATTTTTACAATGTTGTGAGAATAATGATAGCAATAGCCGGGAAACGCTCATTTAGCATTATCATTTCAATATAGTGACGACATTTGTTAAACTTTATGTCGCATCGATGTTGATAATACTCCCATCAATGTCGGGACAACGCACAGAGGTATTTGTTCATACAATGTTTGGCAAAAAATATAAGGAGTGTCCGTAGAATGTTGAAATTGGGCACAGAGCCTTTGGTTAGCTACATTAAGAAATATATAAAGTTTCACAAAATTGGCCACGCCCCCTCTACCCACCGCCGATAGAACCCAAAATTTATTTTTGGCCCAAAGTTTTTGAAATTTGTCAAAGAGACTTTATTATCTCAATTAACGCCCACTACTCACCGCCCATATAACCTATATTAAATTTTTTCCCACAACTTTTGTTTCTTTACCAAACTAATTAAATGAAAATTAAAAATTTCATGAATTTGGAGATTAATTTATGATGTTATGAAAGATTTTTAATTATTTAAACTTTTTTTTTTAATTAATAGTATGGAGTCTTACCTTTCATTTTATTATAGCGGGAACACCTAGCACGACCGATATTTAGGACCAATATTTACATGTGACTTTACTTCATTATTTCAAAGACAAAAGAACATTTTTTTGGGATACAATGTATGGATTCCTTATACTGAATCAATTTTTTACAAAACTGCATCATTACAATTTTAAATTTTATGTGTCGAAAAAATTACTTTTAAAAAAATCTGCAGTTAATTTAAATCCTGCATTAATTTTAGAACTCTTATACACTGTCTTTTAAATCGATTTGGCCTTAGAAAATATACGTTCAAACAGAAACAAAATAGCTTAACAATAAATCATTCGTTATATCGAGCCTTGACTGTATAATTTGCTTTCATTTTATAATGCGCATTTTTAATTATTTTTCCTTTAACATTTTGCGTATTTATTTTTGATGATTTTATTCATGTTTTTAAAGGTAATATAACTGCTGTGATAACGTATCAAGATATTGGCCTAGAAATGGCAATGCGCCTGGATCAAAATTTCGATGTGTATGCTCATATAATCGAGGGACGTAGTGGCATGCGACCAATCAATAGCATGAATAGGTAAGTTTGAATAATGTTGCTAAAAGCAATTATTAAAGGTTCTTTTGCAAAGCTTAGATCTAAGATTTGTAATTATATTCTGACACATCTTTTACTCTAAAAACAGGGTGTCTCAACGAAAACTCATATTTGTTTAGCTGACTGTGTGAATGACAAGAATCGGAAAAGCTCAAGGGCATTTCAATCTTTTTGATATTGTTTAACAATGTCGAATGAATGTGTTCTCTCGTATTTGTTTTTTTTTTTTACTAAAGAATTATGTAAAATATTAATTTTTAATAACTTGTGTTTTTTTAAAAACCATAATATTTTTATAAACAAAACAAACACATTAACCAACAGAAAGTATAAAACTTGTTTATTTGTTTTGTTTCCCTTTATCTTTTGAGTTCTTTTTTATCTTTCACTTGTCATTTACAATTGATCACCATTAAACAGGGTTGTATTTTTGCGAAAACTAATTTAGTAGTATTTGTACTACTTTTATGAAAACTCGTTAGAAAAGTTTACATTTTTCATTGTGATATTTCTGTGATAGTACAAGTCCAGTGAGAGGCTTACAAAAATGGTGGTAAGGTGACGCCATGTTACACATTCGATGTTTTCGTCATTTCGTGAAGTTAGAACTCCATTTTCTAGTAATTGAACAACTGCTGGACAAAATTTAACTGGTGTGACAAGTAATGTTAAGAATCGACTTTGCCGCTCCAAAACAAAAAAGAATATTGCTGTTGTAGCGCATAGATATTGATGTGGTTGATGTTTGTTCTTATTATTCAATTAGTAGATTTGTATCGTGATGTTACAAAAACCTGTCGCATAAGCAATGCGTGTTAGTGTTTATTAAAAATGTATCGTAACTTTCCGTAAGGTAGAGACCTATAGAAAATATATATTTACGGAGAGAACGTAATTCATTGGACATATTGATAAAGAGAAGAAAAAAACAACACTACATTTTTACTAAATTTTTACTAACTAACACACACATTTTAACGATACTGAGAGCTTTAAAGTGAAAAAATACAAATCTACCAACTGAACGATTAACAATACTGCGCTACGCTCCATACAAGAAACAATACCATTGTTCTCTACTGCGTGAAAAGTTTCGTGATAGTGTGATTTCTCGAAGTAGCCATCACAATTAATCGTATAGCCAAACAAAAATCAAAATTTTCTGCTGTGAGATATATCTTATATCAAACGCAAAAGCTTGAACCGCGCCTGGTTTTGGTGCCAATATCCCACAATCATTTTAAGACCTACAAGGAATTTGTGATGTTATCGCGGACATATGTGCAAACTGATGAAAAAACTTTCACGAAAATAGTAAGGTTCTACGAGAATAGCCATGGCAGCCATTTGGTTAATACATTTTTTTAATTTTTAATACTATATGCTCCTCTTTATAAGTAAATAAACATTCGATAATTTCATTTTAAATCACACCTCTTTTTACATTTAACATTTTAGCTGCTTACTGGAATGCTTTTACATCTTAGGATGTCACTTTGAATTTTGTTTAACAAGCAAACATTAAAGAGCCAGTATTGATAAGATGAATCTTAAACTAGAAT